>OY728130.1:887604130-892604130 GCA_963277665.1 Viscum album
TATATATACTGCATATGAATTATAACACCATTTTAGTGACCTTATATTCACCAAAGTTGGTGATACATTATAATTTAATAAAAACGAATCTTACAAGTAATAAGTATATGGAAACAACCTATGATTGAAAATTTCAATTAAATTTCAAAAATGGATCCCATGTTTCAATTTATATGTATAAAAACCCATACCTTTTATACATAGATATTAAATCATAATAGATTAATATTAATTGAATAATATTTCGATCAATGCTGGAATAATATATGTTTAGTATCTTTAGAAACATGGAATCATAAAAAATTATTCATAAAATATTGAGATCTTCCATAACATAATTACTTATAACTATCAACCTTCATTGAAATATCAAACATAAAACCATTCTTCATAACCCATGGAAAAGAAACATAATAAATTGGTGAGCTTATATTCCCAGTAAGTGAAAACAAGGGAGACATAAATTATCATATTATCATAACATGATAATTATGGTATAATAACATGATAATAACATTTGAAAATATTACCCTACATATCAGAGATTATAATCAAAATTCATGTCTCAAATATAGGTATTTCATAAGTCGAAAATCATAAATTAATCAAATACCTTGATCAATGAGAGCATAACATTGACATAAGACATTGAATTTTTTGACAAACAATCATGAAAAACCTTTAAATTAGCAGTAAAAGCTGTTTTCCAAGACATTCATTGTGGGATGACTTCACTCCCCAAACAGTCATATTAGTCATGTTTTAGTCCAAATACCATCATAGTGGACAATATCCCTTACTAATCTGGGTTCACTCCCCATTCCAGTTCCATTTATCTCATGAGATATCAATATTTAATCAATGTATTGGAAGGATATATAGGTATCCACAACCCCCTAATTAAAATCATACATATGTGTGATAAAATATCATAAAACATTTATCATTTCAGAACCCATGAAAAGTAATGGATTTTATAAACACTTCATAAAAGCAGAACCCATGGAAATGAAATTGGTTTTATAAACAAATTTTCATCATAAAGATTATCCAACCAA
Source organism: Viscum album (assembly GCA_963277665.1). Lineage (NCBI taxonomy): Eukaryota > Viridiplantae > Streptophyta > Magnoliopsida > Santalales > Viscaceae > Viscum > Viscum album. The sequence continues at coordinate 887,605,189 of OY728130.1, forward strand.
ATAAAAAATAAGGTGGTATACTTGGATCATATACCCAATATAACATAAGTTATATCAAGTTTTTATTTGTATTTTATGAATATTAATACCATTAAAATATCACTAAAACATTCTTGTGGAAAAGATAATTTCAATTTTGAAATAAATTATTAAAAAAACTACTCAATAATAATGGAAAAAAATTTATTTATAAATTACTATGAAAAAAATAATGTAATATTCACTGAAATAAAGTCTTTATGGTATGAAAATCTATTTCTATAATATATGTTCAAAAAATTCCATTTAATACTTTTGTCGGAAAAGTCACAAATTACGACATTTTAAAAACCAAAAAAATACATTTCAAAACAAAATTAAAAATTAAAAAATGTGTAAAAATGACCTTAAAAATTATAGGAAAATATTAAAATACTTCTTTAATTTTCTTATAAAACATTTATATGTGGTAAATGGTTTTTTCGACCGAAGGGAGAAATGATGCCAATTATCGTTAAAAAAATATTGCTGACTTCTTGAGTACATTGGGTGTGGAAGGAAAAGGGAAAAATTAATTTAATTAAATATTATTATTATTATAATATTTATGAGTATCTTGAGAGGTTTATAATAACATTTCATTATCCTATCTTAATCATAAACAATCCCGATAAATAATGAGATTGTATGGTAAACCCCCTTACTTTGAGTTTTTCCTTTCTTTGAAATCACTCTAACATCTTGTATAACAAAATTAAATATATTATAATTCTATACCTAATTCATTTTTTACATATAATATCATATAATTTTCGCTCATAAAATTTTAACACCACATTTTATAAATAATTCCTCAATAACATCATCATTCCTAGGCGACAACTATTTTTCTTACCATGAGTATTTACATTTTTTAGTTTTGATACTTTACATTTATCTTGGTTACATACTCTCAAATGTATTAATAATTATTTAAATATCATATATAATCAATATATTAGTATTTATATTCAACCATTAATGTTATATATTAAAAAATGAATTACACCATTATTTTAGATGGTAGGCCGTACATATGCATGAACATTGTTTTAATTTTTTAACGAATGGAAAAAAATTATAACTATTAATTATAATTTATATGATCATTATTATATAATATATATTCATAAAATTATTCCTCACTACTATCCAAGTAACTATAAATTAAAATATGAATAATATCTCTTCCTAGAGGTGGTAGTCCACATGAACACACTAATCATATTATCATTTCCCAAAGGATTGGATAATATGCTGGTAGATGATATATTATAATTCTATAATTATCAATATATCATATATAAAATATATAAAAAATAAACCCATCGTAATTACCATCTATAATATATGGTGATGAAAAATGAATCATATCACTACTTGGAGATGGTTAGTCGTACGCACAAACGAGCAATTCACTCACTTCACATTTCATGGTAAAAGAGTGTATATTGGTGTTTCATAATAATAATAAACATTAATAATATTTATGATATTGAAGTTATAATTTTTTTATAAAAACAAAATATTTAGAGGAGTAAATGATGAGTAGAAAACATAGTTACTCGTTAAGGAGACTACCTCTTTTCTAAATTGACTATATAGATATATTTTAAGGGGATATAAGGTCAGTAATTTGTTAATAAAAGATCCTATAAAATGTGTATATGCAATTTTAGAAGAAAAATCGTACATTTTGTGTCAATCTATAAGGGTTAATGTTGCATAATAATGTGTTTCAGGCGGATCCCTTTTATTATTGAGGTGAAGGGTACTTTTGGAATTACACAAAAGGTAAATTTATATTAAACTCTTTCTCAAACAAAATGCCTCAAACTGGAAATGGATTTTAATATGAGGTATGATAATGTTTTAATACCACCAACCAATATAATTTATATAAGTTTTGGGAACATTGTATCCCTTGTCAATTTGATTAACCCTTAATTAACCAATATTAATTTAAAAATGGTAAATACATTTTCAATATTAATAGGTTTTAATTTTTACATATAAAGTGAAAATTAGACCATAAATGGATAAGTTAAAAACACTTCAACCATATAATATCTAATTTTTCTTATTTAAACATTTTTAGGATTTTTATATAATTTAATAATATTTTATTTTTGGTAAAATATCATTATCTTCAATTTTGAGACTATTCATTTAATTAAAATCAAAAAACATAAATACAAAGGGTGAATTAAAATATAATGTTTAAAATACTTAAATAAATTATATATTGATCTATAAAATTCATGGTACTCTTTAATAGTTTCAAATTATAAATTTTTTAATATTTTTAAACTTATTTAATATTTTTTTGTTAAATAGAGAAATGTTGCATCAATGTTTTCTATGAAATTCCAATGATTATATATATAAAAAAATTATAAATAAACATTTATCATGAAACTAATTTTTTAATGATCAAAATAACACTTATATTAATTTATAAAAATATTTTTTCCCAGTGTGGAAATAGAATAGATATTAAAAACAAAGAGAATGGAATTTTGTAACATTCCTTGTTATAAATATTAAATAAGACATTTTCATGGAAAAATGTCCATTAAAATATTAAATTTTGTGATAAATATTAAAAGGTTCTAATTAATTTCATTAAATAAAGATTATTATGAGAAATTATTAATCTACTACTTATTTTTATTCTAGATTAACCATATTTACCCATTACTGAGGTGATAAATGTTACCATAGTTACTATTCATATTGACCAAAATATAAATGTAGACTATTAAAAAAATATGGAACATTTGATAATAAATATATAATTAATATTATATAATTAAATACATTTAAATTTATTAAAATGATTTTAAATTATCGGCACAAAATTTGATAGAACTGTTTTTTTATAAAAAATTCATTTAAAGCGTAAAATTTGATTTATTCTAATCCTTTACCTAGGTTTTTTTAGATGATTATAAAAATTGAACAAATAAATAATATTTAAATTTAATTATAATAATTTTCAAATAGTGAATAATTGAATTCATTAATATAAAAATACACGGCACACATAAATTTTGTTTTTTTTTGAAAAAAACACACTTTAATTTTCAAATATTTTTTTTCATTGAAAAATTTTGATAACTAGTGAAATAATTTTATAAATGTGTATACAATATATATATATATATATGTTATAATTTAGTTATTACTATTCATACCCACCAATCCAATGGCTAGGTTATAATAGATATATAGTATTTTAAAAAATTTATATGGTTCATATAAACTCATTATTGGGTATATCACAAGATATCAAATAAACTGAATTATTGGAAAGTAAATATTTGATGAAAATATCTTTCTGTTAGTTTATAATCAATGTTAATTAATTTCATCATTAAAATTATCCACTCCAATATAATCACATGAAGTTAATTCTTACTCACCAAATCCTCAGGTTCCCATGTAGATTCCTAAAATTGAAGGTTTTTATACATAACATTGACCATGTAAATGAAATTTATCATAGAACATTCTCTCTATGATGAGGAATCTCTACTGGATTTTTTAATAAGAATTATCATTCTCTATAGGAATTACATCTACTTTCATTACATGTTATGGATTATGTATGTACGTCCCCATGTGAGATACATGGAACATATCATGAACTTGAGAGAGATTCCTTGGAATAATCAATTAATATCTTTTAATTCGGATATGATGAATAATTTCAAAAGTAATGATATACCTAGGACTTATTTTACCCTAATTACCAATCAAATCACCTTTTTCGAAGGAGATATTTATAGGAATACATTATCACCAACTTCAGACTCTATATATTTTATACGATTGTTAGCACAATTTCTTGTCAACTATGAGTAGGATGTATATGTTGTTGAATGGACCATTCCTTTTCTACCATTTCCTCTACTATATCAGGTCCTTGTATAATTCTTTCTCAAACTTCATTTCATCATGTCGGAGTTCTATAATTCCTACCATAGAATAAATTATAAATATTCATATGAATATTGGAGTGAAAAATATAACATTAAGAAAATTCCTCCCAGGAAGGTGGGGATCCAAACCACCTTTGAAATCCATAGAGAAATCTCCCAAAATGTCATATAAAGTTTCAAGGTTCCACTAAAACAAACCATCTATATAATGATGATAATTAGTGATAAAACATATCTATTTATCCATAGCCTATGAAAGTCTTCTACAAAAAATTTATGTATATAGAGACCCATGCTTGACGTACATAGGCATTACATTACTTTTGCGGGATATCTAATACATAACAAAAACAGACACCAAAGGACCGTAATAGTTTAGTGTCTTTGTAAACTCGGAATATAATATTCTAATCTTGGTGAAAAATCTTCAATATCACCCATAAAGTTCTTCCCCATTTGTTTTCTTACCTAAAATAATTCAATATATCTAGGGGAAAACAAATCATAAAACGGGTGAACTCAAATGCTCAGTAAGGGTAAACATAAAGAACATAAAACAATCCATAAACATTTGAATGCAAAAACTTAAACATAAAATCAAAACATCAAATTCTTGAAAAATTACCTAAATATTGGATGTACTTAAGGCATATATCATAATGGAACATCAATAATGATAAAATATCATTGTAAGAAAACATGTTATTTTTTAAAACCATTAAGAACATGACATGATTTATATAGTACACAAGGCAATGCTGCGAAGACCATCTTAGTGGACAAAGTCCCTTTCTGAATTAAGTTCACTCTTTGTTCCAGTCTAGTCACACTGAACCAGATTAATGTACCATTCCATCCATGTATATCTCATGGGATATACATCTTTATCCAATGCATTTTAGGGAGATATAGGTCCCGCCCATCTCATAATGAAGTCATTCTTTTGTCTTCCACAAATAAAACATAAATCATTCATCATAACCAAAAGAATAAAATGGGATTCATAAACACCATCCCATCATAACATAATCCATATAAAACAAATGGATACCATTTCAACATAATAAAAGTGAAACCATGTAAATCATAGGGACATTATAATTGAAACATACACATATGAATTAATTTCATCTTGGATGGAAAATAGGTTTTGCAGAACACTTGAAATGAATTCTTGAGGAAAATATCCTTTTTCCATCAAAATCATTTTCTACTCACAAAATTCCAAGAAATATTAAAAGAAATTGATTTTTTGAAAATATTCATGAAATCTTGAGTTGGAATCTTCATGAAAATTAGGCTTTATGAAACAGAAAAAATACATTCACGCCGTATAAGTTAAAAAATCATTCTTCTCGTACATTTGCTGGAAAAGTAAAAAAGTACCTCGTATGGTAAAAAAATAATGATTCCTTACATACCATGTGGTAAAATTCCAAAAGGGGTAAAAATTATTTTAAAAATACATGAAACAATTTTTATAAAACAATTAAATTAATGATAAATATAACCCTCGTAAATACATATGAATAAACAATCTTAGATAAAAACAAGATTGCAAAAGTTATCCCTTACCATAGGTCCAATTTCTTCCATAAGTGTCTGAAAATCCTATAAAGTGGGTTTAAACATATTATTAACATGTAACAGAACCATTCTAATATGAATAATATCATATATGATTCACTTATTCCATTATATTACCCGTTATTTTGTCAATTCCATGTTAAAGCAATTTTTTCGGTAAAAACATTTCATTTATCATACGTGTTTGGACTTGTTGTTCTTGATATTATTATTTCTTATATCATGATTTACTTACTTCTAGAATGTAAAACTTTATTTATGTATCATATATATCCAGTATATATATATATAATAGATAGATAAATGAAATGAAACACACCGTTCATGGAGACGGTAGGCCGTACGTACGCATGAACGTTGTTTTTTGTTTCTTTATTCAATTGAATAGAATTAAGTAGATGACATACATATATATATACATAAATAAACTAGCATTTTTATGTCACATATTTCATTATTACTTATTATATATACTTTATAATCACTCTTTATTTGTTAACATGGAAAATGAATCTCATCACATCGTGGAGACGATAATCCAAATATACCCATGAGCGATGATATCGTTCCCATATTTATTGAATGGAATTGGAGTTTATGATATAATATCTTCAAATCAGTATGATGATATTATAATCATATATAGTTTTTCCTTACACCATTATACCCATCCATGTAAGGTGGTTGTGGAAAAACTGATTACACGCGTCGTGATTTCATTTTCCGTAGGATGGATAGAAGGTGAAATAGGTTTGTTTCATATTTATAATAACATATCAGTATATAATTAATACTGATGTTATTAATTTATAACGAAACAACTAAATAATAGGAAGTATAAGAAGAAAGAAACTTGAAAGAGTCGGTAGAAGAGATTACCTCTTCCTCGACACACCTCCTTTAAACTCTTACTTAGGGCACTAGAGTTGGTCTTTTTAGAAGACCAGAACCTCTATAATATAAATAGATATGTTAAGAATAGGAATTGGTAGTGTTTGGATGAGCTTTAAGGCTTAAAAGGGTGTAAAGAGGAGAGGAAATAGATTCCCTTTTATAAGGGAGGATAGGGGCACCTTTGGAAAGTGAGAAAATATTATTTTATTATAAACAAATATTCGGTTTCAAAAATTACACAAATCATTGAAGATAAAGATAAGATGAAACATGGTCGAAATAAAATCATTCAATCAGAATTTTACATGTTTTGGATAATATTTTAATAATTATAATCTTATTTATTTAAATCATTTTTTAGTGAGGTAAATACTGCATCATTAATGTGTCATAAATAATTTAATTTATATGATGTCTGAAAATTATAACAAAAATACCATCATGTAGCAAATATGTTTAGATTTCAAATGAATATTTATAGCCGAAAATATACTTTATATAACCCCTTATAAAAATTAATTATTAAAAGAATTTTGTTAATGTCAATTTTGTCTTTATATTCAATTAAGTAATCCAAATTGTCATTATCACTACCATGTGGCTCAATAGGGTCCTAAAATCGACCCAAGGATGCCAGTGGTTGGTCAATACTCATCCAATAAAGTTTCGATAGGTGTTAAGGTAATTTTATATTATTATAATATTCATTTAACCTTGAATTACCAAATTTACCTTTAACCGCAATAAATAAAAGTAAAAAGTTACTACTCATCAACAATTATTTTCATCTTATTGAACCACATTTTACTTCTTGATAACAACCATGTATGTAGGATTTTTGAAATTCAATTCCCAGAACTAGTAAAATTTCATTCAAATGAAAGAGTTAGTTTTTTTAACTACTACTAAGTGGTTTCACTATTCATCAAAATTTGATGTTTTTCCGAAAAATACCAAAAATTAAGCCTGAGCTAAATTTGATATTCTGAATTCAAAAATTTTGTCTATTTTTTAAAATTCAAAACATATAAGTGGAATTAATAAATTATAAATGTAATTCCCGTTATCAAAACAAAGAACATGTTTTTAAGAAACAATAACTATCAAAAGATCGACACTAGTTTATGTTCAATTTCAAAGTAAAATTTATTAAAATGAACAAAAAAGGATTAAATGGAAAAAACTATTCTAATTACACTTTAAAACCAACAAAAAAGATAATCTTACCATATAAATTATTGTGTTGAAAATTGTTTTTTGTAATTAAAATATAGCGTGTTTTGACATTTCATTAAAATATGAAAGGTATCAGAATAATATGAAAAATTTATCAAAAATTAAATTTTTATATCCTGATTCCAAGGAAGAATTTTATTTTTTCAAATTGAACTTATAAACATGTTAAAAACTAGATTTAATGTGGGTGCACCATCAAAAGGAGGCAAAACTGCATTTTTTTGAAAAATACTTATTTTACCCAAAAAATTTATTTTGTTCACATAAAATGTTCTAGAAAATGTGTATGATGAATAATATTGTTATAAAATTCAAAATGTACTTAACACTATTCATAATGGCTAGTCCATACTAATATTATGATAATATATCATTGTTTAGTGAAACCCGGTATTGTGTACTACACACTCTATCAAGGAAGGTTGTGATTGCGTGTAACGCAAGAGAAGTAAAGGTTGCAGGTATTTAAAGTTATCTTTCCTGTTGAATACAACATAATCAAAACTTATTTTATTTATATATTAAATAAAATCTATACATAATGTTGCGTAGAATGATGTCTATAAAACAAACGTGAAATTGTGTGTAACACAAGCTAAGAATAGTGTTTCATATACTGCAAGCTAATATGGTGTTGCGTATAAAACAAGCTAATTTTGGTGTAGCGTACAACAAAAGTCATCAAGAATAATTCTCATAAAATATCGGGTTGTTACATTCTACCCCCCTTAAAATTAATTTCGCCCTCAAAATTAATCGGGGTTGTAAGTGGTGTACTACTTGAAAGTTTTTTCATAAAACCCACATCCTAAAAAGGAATACTAAAACTTAATTTTAACAAGTGAAGTATGAAACATAACGGTTACCCAAATTAACTCATCACTGGGTTTCCAAATGGAAGAAAATTGGAGGAAATATGGATATGGAAGAAAAATCTAACCATCATGTTCTGATTAATAGTGGTAGAGGACATGGCTATGAAATAGACAACAATCACAATGCCATAAATTTTTGATGATTTATTGTACCATCTAATTCATCGGATATAAGGACCCTAGGAAAACGTTTTTAGTTCTCATGATCATTTCCTTAAAGTTGAAAAATTGTTGAATACTTACTTTATTTTGGTATAGTCTCACCGTTGTTTGTGCCTTGAACAATTTCCACATCATCTCTTAAAGAAATGAAGTTGAATTTTTCATTCGTGAAGCGTTAGTAGATCATGTGATAGAATGATAGGTCATTCCATCTATTTCTTTTGAAAAAAGTTTAGCACAATTTATTAAATATACATAAGTCCATGTATGCAGATATTAATTGAATATGATTCCAAAAATGGACTTATAATTCATCTATCATACCTCTTAATAAAATAAAACTAGTTTCTACTAACCATGGACTTATTATAGGCCAGTGGTAGGCAATACAGGCCTATCACACTTCAGTTGTGGGTTCGATTCCCACAACCTTGTCCGACGTGATGGGTTGTCGCCCATCCTATGGGTTGTCCTGTTTCAAAAACTACACTATTATAACATTCCTACAATAATATCGAAAACAGTTCTAGCCTTAAACAATACTATCTTATTTCTAACTTAATTCATTCCATTCTTTAGGTTTATTCAAAATACTTTTGTCCATGCTCATGGTATAATGAAAACAATAACTAGAAATGCCATCTACCGAGCATGTGAATACCATCATTTATCCCCCATATATCATAAAATATATATTGTTCATCACATTCCAGACATGTGAATACCATAATCATGTATTCTCTTGAAAAATAAATACCCATTGTACCCCCATGGAAACATGAATGTTGTCAACAGTTAACTCATTACACATACCAAAATCCCAAAATTTTGATATACTCAAAACATGATATAACTTTATCCTTATATATATGTCATAAGCTCATTAATACTATCATACATATTATTTTCTCCATATCCCTTCATTGTGCAAATTTCATCTTCTTTCCAAAAATATTTCAATCACTTATCATGGTTATTGGTACCATAAAATTATTGAAAACCACAGTGGACCAATACATAGATAATCCAATATACCATAAAAGTAACTCAATAAAATTATTCTTGAATACCAATACATAAACACTTCAATCCATCCACTTTAATGATTGTCATGGAATAATTTTTTCTTTTATTTAGATGTAACCTCTTAGGTTGGGGCATTCAGTTGGGTAATGCACATGTTCTCCACAGATATGACATTGAACTCTATAACTGTCTGTCACTCTATGACCCTTCCCTCCATACCGATAACATATTCCCCTACATTTGATGTATTCATCAAGGTTCTTCTTACCTTCTTTAGAAATCTCAATATTCTTTTATCAATGCTCCTCACCATGAGAATATGCATAAAAGTCCATCATCCACTTATTTGATGAATTAGGAATACCACTGAAGTTTACCTTGTTAATCATATATCGCAATGACTGATTCAGCATAATCACAAAATCTTTCTTTCTAGGAATTACACAATTAAGTTGCTCATAGTCACCAATTTTACCATTGGATTCAATGTTGACCCAATTCCATCTAGTTCCCTCCATTGACGAAAACCAAAAACCATGGGGTTAAAATAATAAGGAACCGCATAATCATAAAAAATCACTTATGGGATGTATAACATATCACACATTCTTTAATCCATGACACCCTAGGTTCACCCTATGTTTTTCATGATCATTAAAATAATTCTAGGACTATAACCTATAGTTATACTAAACCTTAGGGACATCCATAGACATACCTTAGAAATATCTCGAGAGATCTCACTAAAGTTCCCGCATCCTAGTTTCTAAAGGTTGACTAAAACTTTCCTCTGATGCCAACTGTAGAGACCCAAGCTTGACATACATAGGCATTACATTAATTTTGTTGGATATCTAATACATAACAAAAACATAAACCAAAGGACCGTAATAGTTTAGTGTCTTTGGAAACTCGGAATATAATCTTCTAATCTTGGTGAAAGATCCTCAACATCACCCATAAAGATCTTCCCCTTTTGTTTTTTAACTAAAAAATTTATTTACATCCCGGGGAAAATAAAACAAAAAAAGGTTTATCTCAAATTCTCAGTAAGGGTAAACATAAATAAAATAAAACAATCTATAACATTTGAATGAAAAAACATGAACATAAAATATAAACATCAAATTCTTAAACAAAGACATAAATCATGGAAGTATATAAGGAATATATCATAATAGAAAATCAATCATGATAAAATAGCATGTGAAGAAAACATGTAATTGTGGAAAAATATTAAACACATGATATTATTTACATTGTAGCTAAGGCATTGCTACCAAGACCATCTTAGCAGACAAATTCCCTTTCTAAATCGAGTTCACTCCTCGTTCCAATCCTGTAACACTGAACCAGATTAACTTACCATTCGCGCCATGTATATATAATGAGATATAAATAATTACCCAATTCATTATAGGGAGATATAGGTCCCACACATATCATAATTAAATTATTCTTTTGTGTGCCAAAAATTAAACATAAATCATTCATCATAACCCAAAGAATAAAATGGGGTTCATAAACATCATCCCATAATAATATAATCCGCATAAAAAATGGATATCATTTCACCATAAAAAATTTTAAACCATGTAAATAATAGAGAAATTATACTTGAAACATACACATATGAAATAATGACATCTTAGATGGAAAATAGTTTTGACAAAACACTTGAAATTAATTCTTGGGGAAAATATCCTTTCTTCGCCAAAATCATTTTCTTTTCAAAAAATGACATGAAATTTTAAAAGAAAAGGATTTTGTTGAATATATTCATGAAATATTGTGGAGTAATCTTCATAAAAATAAGTATTTATGAAATCATAAAAATCCATTCATACTGTATAAGTTAAAAAACATTTTTCTCATACTTTTGCCGGAAAAGTCAAAAAGTACCTCATATGGTAAACAAAAGAAATATTCCTTACATAAAATGTGATAAAAGTCAAAAAGAAGTAAAAATTACATTTAAATTAAATGAAACCATTTTTAGAAAATAGGGACATGTATGAAAAATATAACCCTGTTAAATACTTACGAAAAAACAATCTCAGATAAAAACAAGATTGCAAAAGTTATACCTTACCTTAGGTCCAATTTCTTCCGTATGTGTCCAAAAATCCTGTATAGTAGGTTTAAACGTATTATTAAATTTTAAAAGTACCATAATAATATTTATGATATCATATATGATTCACATATGCCTTTATATTTCCCGTTCTTTTGTCAATTCCATGTTAAACCAACGTTTTTGGTAAAATCGTTTCATTTATCGTACATGTTTTGACTCGTTGTTGTTATTATTATTATTATTATTACTTATATTATAATTTACTTACTTAAAGAATTTAAAAAATTATTTATATATCATATATATTCAGTATATATATATTTAATAAATAGATAAATGAAATGAAACACAACATTCATGGAGACGGTAGGCCATACGTACTCATGAACACTGATTTTCGTTTCCATATTGAATTGAATGGAATTAAGTAGATGAAATAAATATATATATACATAATTCCATTATAATTATTATACCATATATTCCATGATTAATTATTATATATAATTTATAATAATTCTTTAATTGTTAACATGGAAAATGAATCTCATCGCGTCATGGAGACGGTAATCCGTACGTATGCACGAGCGATGATATCATTCCCATGTTTGTTGAATGGAATTCGAGTGGATGATATAATATCTTAGAATAATTATGATGTTATTATAATCATATATAGTTATTCTTGACACCATTATACCCATACAAGTAAGGTGGTGGTGGAAAAACTGATTACACCACAACATGGAGACGGTATTATGTACGTACGCACGCGTGGTGATTTTGTTTTCCATACGATGGATAGAAGGTGAAATAGGGTTGTTTCATATCTATAATGACATATCAGTATATAATTAATACTTACGTTATTACTTTATAATGTAACAACTAAATAAGTGGAAGTAAAAGAAGAAAGAAACTTGAAGGAGTTGGTAGAAGAGATTACCTCTTCCTCGATGCACCTCCTTTAAACTTCTTCATAGAGCATAGAGTTGGTATTTTGTGATGACCATAACCTCTATGATAAAACCTTATAGGTTGAAAAGATTAATTGGTTGGTATTGGCTGAGCTTCATGGATCAAATGGGTGTAAAGAGGAGAGGGAGGAGGTGCCCTTTTATAAGGGAGGAGAGGGGCACCTTTGGAAAGTGTGAAAATATTATTTTATTATAAACATATATTCGGTTTCAAAAGGTCGAAAAATAAAAAAAATGCAGATAAGATTACTCATGGTCTAAATAAAATCATCCAATCAGAATTTGACATGTTTTTCATAATATTTTTATCATTATAATCTTATTTATTTAAATCATTTTTTAATGAGGTAAATTCTGCATCATTATTTTGTAATAAATAATTTAATTTATATGATGTCTAAAAATTATAAACAAAATACCATCATGTAGGAAATATTTTTAGCTTTCCAATAATAATTTATAGTCAAAAATATAATTTATATATCCCCTTAAAAAAATTAATTATTAAAATATTTTTGTTAATGTAAATTTTATCTTTACATTAAATTAATTAATCCAAATTGTCGTTATCCCTACCAAGTGGCTAAATGGTGTCCTAAAATCATCCCAAGGATGCCAATGGTCGGCCACTACTCATCCAATAATGTTAGAACATGTGTTAATGTAATTTGAAATTATTATAATATTATTTTAACCTTGAATTGCCCTATTTACCTTTTACCGTGGTTAATAAAAGTCAAAAGTTCCTATTCACCAAAAATTATTTTCATCTTATTGAACCAAATTTTACATCATGATAAAAACCATGTAAGTAGGATTTTTGAAATTAATTCACAGAAGTGGTAAAATTCCATTTAAATGAAAGAGTCTATTTTTTTAACTACCACTAAGTGGTTTCACTATTCATCAAAATTTCATTTTTTTCAGAAAAATACAAAAAATTCAGCCTAAGCTATATTTGATTTTCCAAATTCAAAAATGATGTATGTTTTTTCCAAATTCAAAATATATAAGTGTAATTAATTAATTTTAAAAGTAATTCCCTTTATCAAAACAAATAGCTTGTTTTTAAAAAACAATATCTATCAAAAGATCCACACTTGTTTATGTCCAATTTCAAAGTGAAATTAATTAAAATGACCAACATTGGATTAAATGGAAAAAATATATTATAATTAAACATTATAACCAATTAGAAATATAATCTAACAATATAAATTATTGCGATGAAAAAAGTTTTTTTTAGTTAAAATATTGTGTGTTTTTATTATTCATTAAAATATGAAAGTTATCAGAATAATATGAAAAATTTATCCAAATTAAATTTTTATATCCCGATTCTAAGGAAGAATTTGATTTGGTCAAATTGAACTTATAAACATGTTAAAAACAAGAATTATTGTGGGTGCATCATGAAAAGGCAGGAAAACTATATTTTTTTGAAAAATACTTATTTTACTCAAAAAATTTATTTTGTTCTCATAAAATGTTCTAGAAAATGTGTAAGATGAACAATAATGTGATAAAATTCAAAATGTATTGAATACAATTCATAACGGCTAGTCCATAATAATATTATAACAATATATCGTTGTTTAGTGAAACCCAGTATTGCGTACTACACACACTATCGAGGAAGGTCGCTAATGCGTGTAACAAAAACCAAGTCAATGTTGCGGGTAGTGAAAGCTCTCTTTTTTTGTTTCATATAACATAATCAAAATTTATTTCATTTATACATTTAATTTTTTTTACTTAATGTTGTGTAGAATAATTTCTACAAAAAGAACTTGAAATTGTGTGTAACACTAGCCAAGAATAGTGTTGCGTATACTGCATGCTAATACGATGTTACGTATAGAACAAGATAATTTTGATGTAGCGCACAATAAAAGACATAGAGATTAATTATCATAAAATCTTGGGTTGTTACAATGTACAACAAAGATCCCAACCTGATATAAATAATAGTTGTACACCCTGAAATCTTACAACTTCTTTAATTTATAAAGTCTATTTTGATCAAGAGAGAAATATTTACTAATATAAATTAATTGTTATGACTTCATAACATGGTGGACCACAACCAAAATAGAATTATTCCAATTATATTTTTTATGTTGTTTTATGATATAATACATGTTGATATTTTACCATTTACATTATGGTTTTGGTAATGGGTGTAACATCTCCTTATAATTTTGTCTCTCATTATTAACATTATTCCATACCACGCACCATAAAACATAATTTTGAATATCTCTTTTCAGTCCATCCCATACGAATTACCCTTTTAAATATCTATACATATTTTTACTTTATAGATGAATAAACAATAAAGAACTATGATCTTCATCCATATCATCCTTCTTTAAATATGGTATTAAAGGGAAAAATACATTGTTCACATACCTTATTATTATATCACATTCTTGGTTGAACACATGTACATTTATCATCATCTTTATCAGCTACACATCTTCCTTATATTTCTCCTTTGTCTTTACCTGGATAGATGGTTGAATACTTATATGAGAAAGGTATGATTTCTCCCCTTCCATTGATATTTTAAGATCCATGCCATTCATGTCCAAAATGAAAGGCTTCTTTGTGATCCTCATCATATATAAGATGGAATATTCTTTTGAACTTAGAGAATATGAGACAATATTCGATTTCCTAAGGTAATAATTTATTGTAAAGCCATAATTATTTAATAATCTCCATCGAAATTATTTATAAAAGGTTCAGATCTTATTAATTGAACAAATAATTTAAACTTTTATTATCAGCATATAGGTCAAACCATTCTCCATAGACATAATTCCACCATATCATTAATGAAAAAATTACAATAGACGACCCCAAATCAAGTGATGGGTAATTTATCTCACAGACCTTCAATTGTTGTGTGGCATAATATATAACCATATCATATTTTTTTCAGATTCATCCTAGTCCCTTCTTTGTTGCATATCTAAATATTATAAACCCTTCTCCACACTATGTTAGTGTAACCATTAGTCCATTGTAAATCCTTCTATTTAGTTCCCTAAAATATTCCTCACATTCATATATCCAAATGAACTTGGATAACTTCTGAGTTACCTTATTCAGTGGACTCAACAGTCATAAACATTTCCCCCAATGATTCATTAATATTCACCCATACAAATAAAAATATAGATCACAACAACAGTGGTTAGTCTAAGATAATTTTCAATATATTCCTTATTTAAAGTTTCAACTAATATACCCTCACATGATAATATATTCCCTAATAACGAAACAATCAAATTCCAAAATTTACACTTGGTAAATTTTTCATAAAGATTATTTTTTAGGGTCTTCAACATAATTCTCAAATGGGCCCCATTATCTTACTCAATATTTTAATAAATAGAATATCCTATGTATAGACTACCAGAAACTAATCATGGTAATCTATAACGACTCTATTCATTAACTATATTAATATAGTAGGGAAATTAGTAAGAACAAATGTAGTCACAATAAATTCAACGTATCCACACGTTGTACAGAATGATTTCTTGGGAATATCCCCCATTTTGATCCTAAATTAATGATAATTAGAACATAGATAAGTCTTAGGAATGTATTTATAACCATGAAGTTGATCAAACATTTAATTAATATTTGGAATAAGATACCAATTCACGATAGTGATCTTGTTATGTTCTGGATATTCAATGCAGAGTCACATTGATCCATATCTCATGTTAATAAAAGAACTAGTGTACCCAAAGGTAATTGACCTTTCTGAATGAATCCCTTTTCAAGATTATATTATTATTTCTTATTTAATTCTTGCAACGCAATTAGGGTCATTGAATTTGGTGTCTTGGAAATAGATGTTTCTCTAGTAATGTGTTATATTGAAAAATCAACTTCACAATTCCATGGTAGACTAAGAAATTAGATTATAATGAAATCAAAAAACTCCCACGTAATAGGAATATATTTGTTGTTGAGTTTCTACCCGACCATTAGAGATAATGACCCTTTTTTATCGGAATCATGACCCATGTAATGAGTGTAATTTCCATCGAATGTTAATTTATATCATCACACTAATAGGATATCAAAGGTTGGTTTTGAATATCAAATATAACTTATCTTAATTGTTAATTTATTTGGTATTTATGTAGGGAAATCCAATTCATTCCCAAAATAACATCGAATTTAACTAGAGGAAGAATGAAAAGATTTTCTGGAAAACATTACCATAAAATTCAACTAGAGATGAATCGTAGACTTGAGATGTGATCATTGTACCAGTAGGGGTTTTTAATATTATCCCAACATCTAATTTTATATGTGGTACTTGGATACCCTTAGAGAAGACTTTAGATACAAAAGAGGGATTATATTTAGAATAAAATAAGATATTATCTATTCTGAAGTGGATGGTAAATATACCACTCATCATTTCATTATCCTATATCTCATTAGAAATAGTTATCACATTATATTTCTATTTTTCTTAGGGATGAATAGGTTGTTGAAGTCGATAATCACCAATAACATTCATATTTTATCAGTGGTAAACATAATGTATATACTCCTTACATTTAAAACACTAGATTATGGGATGTAAATTTGGTATATCTATCTTTTTATTCATATAATTATCTAAATTCGTCCCATCACTTTGACGTTATATTTCCCAGGGAAAACCCTTTACATAATTATAGAATTTACCAATTCCCTTAAGGAAATTTCCTCCATGTTTCCTTCCACACTTCAATAATACATGAAAGCTCATCTTATTCTCTCTACGGTTTTTACAATTACATTTAAATTCCATTTTTTTTGAAACCATGATATTGATGGGTAACTTCAATCTCCATATCCACCTCGACATCTCATAAAATAATTTCTTTATTGTTACAACCTATCCCATGATAGGGCTCAAGCCACAACTACCCAAAGACCAACTCCATAGGCTTGGGTCTGGCAATAAGCAATGAAGGGATAACTAATCTCAGGGAGGTATTTCCCTAAAGAACCTATATGAAAACAACCACAAATACCTCAATAAAATATTATATTGATAAAAAAAGTTGAAACCCAAATTCACATATACATATATCATGATCACGAGTACAATATATGTGATAATAGTAAAAATGGAAAAAATGCACCCACCAAAAGAAAATTATAAAACTATCCAACTTTCTCATAAGGAGGGGGTAAATTCCCAAAGTAACTATTGGAAAGAACTTAATTCCAACTCTATTAAACACATTGGTCTGTCTCACTCACTATGATCCACCTACCTTGGTTCCTCCATTGACACTATCGATAGGCATGTGGTCTACACAAGAGACAACACATGTTAGAAAATCCTGTACAGGGGTGAGTGTAAAATACTTAGTAGGAGCCCCAAAACCCAAAAATAGAGGGAGTAAATAAAAATAAATGTCCCCCTCAACCAATATAGAGGGAACCCCATCAAGAGATAAACTCCATATCAAACCACCCTCAGTCGTACATGACTAGTCAGCTAAGTCAAAGGATGCCCAAACAAGATAAAAAGGAATGAATATACACCACATCTCATCCCAAGAATGTAACCTCTTCAAAGAAGATAGGGATCAACATGGTGAGTAGATGATCTACACGTCAAAAATTATCCACCCCTAAGAGAGATCATCCCAGCATGATAAGATAAATATAGAAAGCATATGTCATACCCCACACGTCTCCTCCTCTAATGGGAAGAGAGTATAAATCTAAAGTGATGGTATGAGTAAGTAAGAATACTCATTCTATAATGGATTTTCTACCCAAAACATGACAAAACCATAAGGCTCCTAGAATCAACTAGATATACTCATCTTAGACTTCTTGTGTCATGAGGTTTTGGACTCATAGAAAACAACATGATTCTTCTTTGAAGTCATTAAAGGTAACTAAAAACTACGGGAAACACACTCCATGAGATCATCCATGCATGATGGAACCCGTAAGAGTGATAAACTCTATCAGGAACAACTATACCATTCCTAATGGTATATCTGAGATAATATTCCCCATTGGGGTCGTCATACTAATTCAATCTCTGGTGCCCAACACCAAGATCTTGTTATCTCTAACCCACACCCAACACAAGTCTAATGAAACCCACTTGGAGTGGGTGACTCCTCACTACTACACTCAATTGTGGAACCACTAATCCAGAATATGAATCACATGTGTCCTGTTTACAAAGAGAGAGCATCGAGACCCACAATTTTCCACCACCATACTGTCTAGGGAGTATTATATCCTAACCAATATATGAATCCTCTATTCTATGTGGAGTGGAACACACCTCATTCCATTGAGGAATAGCTTATTCTTAACCAAGAATCATTCATATCTATGGGAGTGGAATACTACTGGTAACTCTACTCAACAATCGAGGGAGAAGCATGTCCAATGGGGGACCCACTCCACCCTACTACGTGGAGACAACTGAGTAAAACACCATAAATGAGGGCCCAAATACCTATAAGATAGTATAGAACATATTAAAAGATAGATTACCCAAGCTCATGATGTGGGGAGTACCACTCTAAAGCAAGAGTTCATTGACCCTATAAGGCAGGGGAGTACAACTCCAGCTGCTCGATTTCTACGGGGGACCCGCACCAGAACATGGTAGGGGAGTACCAACTCTAGCTAGGAGACCCAATGTCTAGTAAGATAGGAGTGTACCAACTCCGTTGGAAGAACACGTATGGAGGGTCCGTACCCTAGAATTATTGGGGAGTTCCAAACATACACCCTAACCTGATAGGGGAGTATCGACTCTATATATAAGTTACATATAGAGGACCCTATCCCTCGCACGATAGTGGAGTGCCAACTCCATTGATTGAGGACCCACACCCTAGTCTAATAGAGTACTACCTACTCTATCATACCAATGAGTGTAGAGGTCATATACACCGGCATGAATGATGATCACTTCCCAACTATAATAGCATCACAGTGGACTTTCTCCCTAATAAATTAGGGGAGTACCAACCCCCAAGGAACTAACGAAAGGTAAAATATCCCACTCCCACAATGTGGGGTGTCCTGTCTCTACCCAAGTAGAGAGGTAGAGGAAACGAATTCCCTAATGTCACATGAGACTACCAGTCCCATGATCTCTCTTACAAACAAAATCGATCTCCAGCAATAGTCATGTTTCACTACACATGTGTCCTGCTCAAAATCAGGACACCTCAAACCTTGTAGTTTGAAACAGAGGACACCATCACGTTCTATGATGAAAATCTTTTAGTTTAGGTTGGTGATGGGCCAGAATATGAGTCTCATAGAAGGAGATTCAAAGGAATAAAATATCAAGGAAAACACCTAGGAGTACATGATTTACGACGAGGTCCACATGAAATGTGAGCTCAACCATGAACATTATCATGTATCATGTCAAAACAGTTTTTGACCCATGTAGGGGTACACAATGTGTAGAGGAGGTACAAACTGTGTCCTACATCACCCAGACCATGGCCATGTTTTTTTACCCATTTATATGTAGAGGAACCTATTTCTATCTACTTTGGTGATGTTGTTGTACGTGGACATATTTTTCACACTAATTCCCAAGCCATGTCCCATGGACACACAGATATGGGTCACTACATGTTCTGTAACCCTAATCCACCACTTTTAGTCTCAAAAGTTCATATTACCCAAAAAATAAGTTCTACATGGTGTGTGTCACTGGACTACACATCGTGTGGAAGGTAATTCCAGTCAGGAATCACCTACAAAAATGTTGGATTCACACCAATTTAACAATAAATACCTTTATCTACCTAGAAAGGATCAAAAGAATTTGAAATTGTAATCTATAACCTTATAACAATGCTTAAAATGTAATTAATACTAAAAATCAAATCCACATATCTCAAGGGTGAAACATTGAAGCTCGAATCGGAATAATGGTGTCTATATCATCCTTCATCTCAATCTAATGATGAAATGCTTCAGCAATGGAGATCGGTGACACCTCACTGTGTTGATTCATCATTGGTTCATCATCTCCAACGGGAGGAGAGGATAATAGGAGGAGAGGTGAAACTCTCTCTTGAATTATGTTCCCTAATGAAAGGGAGGGGAGAGGTATTTGGTTTAGGTTTTAATTAATAAATTAAACATTCATTTAATCAATTTAATCCCCCACTTAACACCGTGCCATTACACCTCATACCAAATCACCTTCAGCTGAAAACATTATGTCGTGCCTAGGGTTAACACGACATTCTGGACTCGACCTTGATCCCATAAATATAATATGAGACTCCGTACAGGGGTTATTGCTCAATTCAAGAGAAACTTCACACTTGTGAGAGAATATATATAAAACATTTAAAATAACAACTTCAAGGAACTCCAGCCATGTATTCCTATGCCGACACAATGCATGAGATTGGAACTGTTTTTCATAAATATTCTAAATTCTTAGAGATCAAAACCCAAGTCTCAACATCACTACCACCCTTAATAATATTGGCCCTCATAATTAAAAATTCTAGGCACAGGGAAAATAAACTAAGAAAAAAAATATAACTCCCATTCTAGCAATCTCTCTAAGAGTTCCCATGCATCTTCCAAGTACAAAATCAGGGGAAGACCAAGGAAACCCACATTTATGGCATGCTCCGACCACATCATCTTCGTGAAATAAGTTGGTACATGTCCTCTAAACTATGGTAGGTGGAAAAGATCCAAGCACCATGTTCCATCTACAGTCATAGGGATGAGTAGTATGCCTCATCACCAACATGATGCAGATAAAAACAAAACACCATAGTTCACATCCACACCTATGTACAATATATAGTAGCTTCCTCTAGAATTTTTTATTCATGTTTAATGATGAACATACAAGTGTACCCACAAAATTAATAGGGATACCCAAGAGTAAACACTATGTCTTACCAGGATCGTTGTCTTTAAAACACTACCTGTATCATAGATCACAAAAACTGAAACACCACCACACCCACTAGTGCAACCCCTATCAAATTTTGATGGTAGGAAACGAATCCACACCATGGAAACATTATAAGATCTAACTCCACTACTATAAATTAGTTCTATAAAAGTATCTCATTGTTCATCCTCACCCTGAACACAGAAGTCCAAGAAAAATTTACATCTCACCTCAGTATTATCCTCATTGAGTGGAACTAAATGGGCCACATGATTTTTGTCATGTCACAAAAAAAATGTCTTTATGGGGAAAGCATCCATCGTACTCAGGAGTCCAAATATAAAAAAAATTCATCACATCCCACCTCGATCATCTCGTGTAGTACGATCATGCTATGTGAATAAGGGTATTAAAAAACAACAAAGGGTTTCCCACATGCCCAATTGGATCTTAATGTGTCCTATATTATAACCACGAACACATCACCCCACCATAAAAATACAAGTCAAAGAGGCTAATCCACCACACCTTGATATTATCCAATTTGGGTAGCCCTGAATTGCATGCATGTTTTTTCTCGCATCTCAAAAATGTGTCTTGGTTGGTGATTACCTCTCTTTCTCATTTCTTCAAAGCTATTGTGAACAATGAAAACAAAGGGCTACATTGACACCCGACGTCACCCAAGATAAATATTGAGTAATAAGAAAAAAGAAAAAGTGTAACCCACTATAATGACCAAAAATTTCTTCTATAGAATGTATAATGGATACAATGAATTCCTATATTTATCCTTGGAGCATTGGGTCAAAATACACTACAGTGTACAACTATCCTCTCATGTGTCCTCAAGATCTATAATCCTAGGATGAACTACCTGTGGGTGGTGGTGGAAACACCTCGAATAGACTTCCACCCCTCACTGCTATCATGAATCCTTCTCTTCATCTTCCATCTTACAGAACATCCTACTCCAATATATTTCTCTACCAATGAGGTTTGTCAACTGGATCCCTCTTAGAAGCATAATGTTTGGGAAAATCTATATCATGATGTCTCCAACCATCGCATGCACAACACAACCTCTCATGCATCTGAACAAATCCCCATAGCTTCTCCTATACTAAGGTCCCACCTTTTTGAGTCTAGGTGTGGGTATTCCTCTAGCATTGTGATCTTGTCATTTTATGTATACCAATTTTTGTAGAAACCTTAGCCTTTGACTACCTCCATGGGCCACATATTATTTTCCTTCAACTCGGAATATCTCTACCATTAGAGCTTGCTATAATACACCCTACATAAAAGAGAATGAACAAGAAGTCCAAACATTCTCTAACGTCTCTTCGGAGGCCATTCTCAAAGGTCTATTCTCTAAATAATGGTTCTTGAACCATATTATGGGTGTAATGAGACAGGTCTACAAACCTCGTCGAGTACTTCGTATTCATTCTACACTTCCAAAACTATAAAAGATAATACATACACACTGATATCAATGTGTATGGGTTGAACTCTTCTATGAGAGTCTCTCAAACTCTACCTAGGTGAGCATCACCTCATCATGGGATGAATTCAGTAAACTCAACCAACACCAGACCAAGCCCTGCAGAAGGCTAGCCTCTAGAACCACCATCTAGTTAGGAGGTGACCTTAATAGGACTTGGACACATGTGACTCTGTTAATAAAATCATATGCTACCTGGTCTTTTGGATAATCATAGTACCTCATGGGTCTCTAACTCTAGAACTATTGTTTCACACTCATCCTATATGCATCCTCGAGCTAAACTACTAGCACAACTAGCTACTCAACAGGTGGTGGCACAACCGGCTGGCCACCCATAAGTAACACATAAAAACTAGTACCATACACTAAAGCCTCGTCAATGGGTGTATTTTCATCCCAATCATGCCACTGATCTTTGTCTAGCAATAGTTATGGAGGCATCATGAAATATAATCAAGATTCACTAAGGTTAATGGGTATATCTGAGGAGCTGATTCAAAAATTATTTTGGAAAAAACCAAAACCTAATCCTATATGAGGAATGTACCATTTATTTTCCCTGCACCCCATGTAATAATGTACCAATATGAATTTTGGTCATCAGAGTCCAAGTGAATGGATACATCAACTGACACACCAATACAAGGACCTTTGGCTAGAGAGATGAACATGAAACACCGTGACACTTATGATTTGCAACCCAACCAAATCCTTTCTAATGGGATACATCCAAACAATTTCCTAAGGAATTAACATGCTCTAATACCACTCTTTAATGACCTTACCCTGGCTAGAGCACGAGTCACAACTACCCCAATCCCGCCTATATAGTCAAGGGGTGGTGAGAAGCATTGAAGTTGTAAGTAAACTTGTGAAGAACATTGGATGAAGTAACTGTACATATTCACCCACAAACAACCCAACAAAACAGTGCAGATACATAAAAATCTAAAACAAAAAATCTTGCATACATCTACCCCAAACCAAAGTACAATAGAAGTACTAAAAGTGAAAAGGTCCAAATATTCTCCCTCAAATGATGAATATAAAAGTTTCCAACCTTCTCAGACAGAGGGGATCATTGCCAAAAGTAACTTCTGGAATCCTCCTTAGTCTAGCTCCGGTAAACACCATAGTTGGCCTAGATTGCTATGTTTTCCAGGATCGGGTACTATATGGACTCTATTGAAATCCTTGTGGTTTTCACATGACAAAAAAAGGTGAGGGAAAATCCCTTGTAGTGGTGATAATAAATATACTCAGTATGTTCCCCAAAAACAATAAAATAAAGGGGGAAACTGAAAAGAAACAGTTTTCTCAACCTAGCTAGATGGAACCCCATCAATAGTGAAAATCCATCGTAATCCATCCATGACTATACATGACTAGTCAACTATGTTGATTGACTCCCAAATAACAGAGTAAAGAAAGAATCCGTCCCATAGCTCGTCCTAGAAAATTAACATAGCCCAATCATATGGGGTTTAACATAGTGAGTATATAAACTATATGTAAATCATTTCCACTCCTAATAGAAGAGTGATATCATGAAACCATGAGAATCTAAACACTGATAGTACATGGAATACCCAATACTTCATAGAATCTCATGGAAATAGAGTAACCCAAAATAATGTGATGGAACAAAAGAAGAAATCATACTCAATCCACAAGGGGTGTCAAACTAGAACATGAAACCACTATAAGGCTCTTAGAATCAACAAGATATAATCTTCTTATAATCCATATCTCATGACATTACAACATCATAGCTTACAACATGATTCTTATTTGAAGGCTCTAAAATTAAATCATATCAAGAAGAAACACACTCTACAAGAAGAACCATCCTAGATTGAACCTGTCTGAAATATAAACACCATTAGTGATAACTCTACCATTTCTAATGGTATTTAAAAGAGAACATGATCTATTAGGAACAACATAATAGGTCCATATCTATTACCCAGCACCATGTTCATACCATTGCTAACCTATGCCCTGGAGAAGATAAAGAAACCCATGTGGAGAGGCCCTCTCCTCACTACTGCGCACAGTTGTGGGTATAATCATCTGGACTATGGATCATGTGCATCCTCTCTAGCAAGATAGAGTGTAGAGACCCAAATATCACAACTTCATAGTAGTTTAGGGATAAAACTCCCCTGACAAACACAAGAAACCTATGTCTCTCCTATATAGAGTGTCCCACACCACGGTTCGTTGAGGGAGAACAAACTCATAACCAGGAATTGTTCATATCTAGCAGAAGGGATCACTCCACATAAAATTCTCAACAACTCAAGGAGATATAACTCTAATGGAGGACTCACTCCCCACTACTACTCAGATATGGTGAATTATAAATCAATTAGATTGGACCCACACCCTATTACACCTAATGATTACAACTCAAAGGGTAGAGGACCCACACTCACGACATGGGGAGTACCACTATATGGATGTAGGACCCACAACCTAGAATGATATTGGAGTACAAATATACCCACTTGTTTATTATGTAGGACCCATTCCCTGACACGAAAGGGGAATACTGACCCAAGGCTACAAGACCATCTTGTTGGTAAGACAATGGAGTACCAACTCTACCAAAAGAACACATATAAAGACCCACCCCCTAGAATGATAGGGGAGTTCCAACTCTAAGGGTTGAGTAACGACTCCTTAACCTGATAGGGAATTACCCAACAAATATATAAGTTACATATGGATGATCTGCTCCCTAGATTGTAAGATGATTACCAGATCCATGTATAGAGAACCTACACCCCTGTACAACAATGGAGTAACTACTCTATCTTTCCAATGAGAATGTTGGGATAGTTCCCTGGTACATCAAGGGAAAACAATAAAACTATAATAACATCCTTGGAAAACCACTCCCTAATTTATTAGGGGAGTAACAACCAAAATGGAATAGCCCAATGGTAATAGAACCTGCACTGAAAACATGGGTAGTCTATTCTATACCATAGCAGAGTGGTAAGGGAAACCTATGACCTAATTTCATAAGGGAGTAAAAGTATGAGAATCTCTCTTATTGACAACATTGATCTATAGCATCATTCAAGTGTCACTACACACACATTGTTCTATAAATCACACCAAATTGTACCTCGTAGGTCATAAAATAGGCCACCATTGCATTGTGTGGGGAAAAACAGTTAGGATTGTCTGATCATAGGACTGAGTCTTATTCTAAAAGTGAAGGATATGGATGATGGATAATATTAAGAAAGACTCCAAGGAATACAAAACATGCACTATGATCAACATTGTATGTTAGCCCACTTGATCACATGGCCATGTATCCTGTCTATATGGTTCCTTAACCCATGTAGTGGAACATAATGTGTATAAGTGGTTCAAAACATTTCCCACTACATCATGAACATGGACATGATTTTATACACATTTCTGTGTACCGAATCCCATATTTGTGTACTTTCGACTTGTGTGTGAACATGGAAATGTGTTTTCACATGGAGTCCCAAGCCATGTTCCATGGTCACGTGGATTGGGGTCACTAAATGGTGTTTAGCCCTGATAAATTTCATGTAGTCCCCAATTTTAATCTACCTCGAATATGAAGGGCTACACGACATGTTTCACTAGACTACACACTTTTTAGATGATACTTGTAGTCAATAAACACATTAAAAAATTATTTATTCACCCCAGTTTAACCAAAAATACAGATATCTCCCTAGAAGGGATCAAATGGAATTAAAATTGGGCTCTAGAACCATATAACAATTATTAAAAATGAGATTATAAACTAAAACTAAAATATAAATACCTCAAGGGTAAAAGACAGAATCATCGATTGAAGAATGATGCAGAGATCATTCTTCTTCTTGAACTGTTGATGGTATTTTTCAGAATTGTGGATCGAAGGAACCTAACTAAATTTATTTGGCATTGGTTCATCCTCAAAAAATGGAGGAGAGGAGATGAAGATGATTGGTGCATATCTCTTATAGTATCATGTGCCCAAATGTGAATGATGGGTGGGGTATTATGATTAGTATTTCATTAATTAACTAAAAATCCATTTAATTAATTTAATACACCAGTTGAAATCCCATCATTCCACCCCCAACCAAAACTCTCATCATAGAAAACATTATGTCGCATCTAGGGTAAACATGCATTCTTAACTCAATTAGGGCCTCATAAATCTGATTAGAGGCTCTTTTTTGGAGTTATTACTCTTAAAAAAAACAACATATTCATTAGAAAATATATATAATATTTTTAAAATCAATGCATTGAGGCTCTCCAGGCCCTAGATCCCCATGTCAACATAGTTCTTGGGTTCAAAATTATGTTTAGAAATATTCTAAAGTATTATAGACCACTACCTGGGTCTCTAAATTTATAGATACTGATGACATTTTTGGATAACACCGTTCAGAGAAATGGTTTTAAGCCACTGAAGAATAGATCAACCATACTCATAGATTTGATTATAATACTAGAAGCGTACCCTACATGTCTTTTGAAATTCTCCTCATAAGTACTATACATTCATAATTCACCATCTTTAACTCATGAAATTATTTCTCCATTTTCATATGAATAATATGTTGAAAGTAATTTCTGAAAAATATTATTGAAATTCATCCAAATCCATAGATTTAGTTTCATCTTATTCTCTCATGTTCTTGATAATAGTCCCCCACTGTTCTGTTTCACCTCCAAATGATAAAAAACTAGAATAAATGTCTCAAGTTATAAAACAAAAAATGTAAAAAATCTTTAAAGGTACTGACACATTTAACAGCGAGCAGTGGATTAGTGGACCCATTAAAATAATGTGGGATTTTCTCATGGAGGACTCAATAGAATTTTGTTACCTCATTTTAATATTTGGATGATCATCATGGTAAAAAGATTGAGAATGATTTCTGGTTATAGCAGGTATATTTTTCATTCCATTTCACATAAAATTAAATTTCATATGAGGAAAATCATTGGATAGTCTAGTGCATTCTTTATTAACATTATTATTTTAGGTTCCATCAGTTGACTAAAACCAAAAAAAATATTTTGAAAAAATGTAATATGAGTGGGAAAACACATAATCATGAAAAATTATTTATAGGATGTATAAATCATGGAAACTTCTTCTACGACACCATAGGTTTAACCTAGTCTATTCATTATCATTTCAAAATATAATGATTTTTTAATACTTAAACTTGTCCCCTGGTTTCTAATTTAAGTATTCTTACACTAGATTCTAACGGTTATGTAATACTTTCACTGATACTAACTATAGTGGCCCATATTTTATATAAATGGATATTACATCTTAATAGTTGAATATTCATTACTTAACATTTCGATCCATTCAAAAAATGTAATGTTTTAATATCATTGGAATGTTTTAAATATAAATAATTGGTTAATAAAATATCTACTTAATCACCCAACTATTTATTCATAACAAGAGACCTTTTTAGAAATATCAAAATTAATACCATTATTTATATCATGGGGAAAGGAAACAGAAGAAAAGGGTGATCTCTAATGCTCAACATGGGTAAAAAAGTGAGATATCAATCATCACATAAGAGTAATATAAGTTCAACGGTAAACGAAAATGACCATAACATTTGAAAACCAAACCTTGTATATAAAAATCATAATATTAATCTATAACAGTAATCTTGGAAGTTAAAAATATATGATTCTAAGGGAATGAAATAATATGATCCATGAGTGCACAACATTGAATTGTGGCATGAAAATAAGCATAAAAGTTCATTTCCATAGTAGTTAGGGATATTTTAAAGACTACCATAGTGGAATGGGTATACTACAAAAACTATCATAGTAGTCAAGGTTCACTCCAAATATCATCATAGTGGATAAAGTCACTTATTAAACTGGGTTCACACCACATTCCAGTCCTATTTATCAGACGAGATTTATATTATTACCCAATGCATTGGTGGGGGTTATAGGTCCCACCAATCAAATTATAAAAATCATACATATGTGTGCCACATTATCATAAAAAATTAATAAGATTAGAAACCATGAAATGAAATGGGGTTCATAAGCATTTAATCATATAATAAACCATCTTAAATAATAATGGTATCAATGGGATCCTCTTAATTTTAATTCATTAAAATTATATTTATTATGTTTCTAATGAATTTAGTATTTTATGATATCAATTTATAGTATAAGGAAATCAAATTAAAATTTAGATATGTGTTGGGATGAGTCACCATTATATCATTATGAATCACTGATAGACATGAATCACTGCCATATTAAGATTCAATTAGTAAAAGTGGCTCACCATTAGAATGTATCATTTCCATAGATGAGATATGGCTAGAAATTTATAACCATTAATTAAAATTCCTCATAGTTTTATTTGAGATTTCCCAAAAATGTCTCACTCTTAATACAAATGTCTTACTACCAGTGATGAGCATCCACTAGATATAACCAAACTTTAAATGAGAAATCAAAAACATTAATAACCATTAGTTAATATTAATCACCTCTAGTTCAAATGAGTTACTACCAGAGATATATTTCTATCATAGTTGTCTTTGTTCCACGATTTCTATTCTTCCAAAGATCCAACTTTGTTATTGTTCTTAATTTGGATTAAATTCATCAATGGATATATTAATTTAACTAATTATAATAGTTTTATAATGATTATTCTGTTAACCACTGTAGGGATACATTAAAGAAAATGATAGAGCTCAATATGTTGATATAAAATAATAAGATGATTATCCTTAAATGGTTTCATGTAGTGCTATATACTCCCAGAATAATTCCTCATGCACAGGTTCCCAGGATGATATGTGATCAAGAAGTTCACATATAGAATACTAGAAGGATCATCACTCGATAGATTACATGGTACAAACATACATTAATTCTAATGTAAAATAGTGGATTACATTGATCATTCAGATCCTTTCATATAGTAATAAAGAATAGGGATTTGTGATACAATGTTATGCTACTAATTTTAGATAAATAGTTCAACCTCCTCACTATGACACATCGGAGGACACTCAAGCATCTGGAGAACTCTAGACTCAGAATAATTACTTTGTTTATATCTTTTTTCTTTAACATTCTATTATTTGACTTAATATTTGAGAAGTGTTTCATTTTCCCTATTTATCATTACACATAGACTCCTGATCTAGAATTGGGGAATACATGATATTATCACCCTATTTTAATCTACATACCATGCTACTTGTGGAAGAGGTTCTTGTGTGGCCTATTTTGTTTTTATTACAATGTATGATAGTGTGAGATGACTTTGAGCCAATAAATCTTATCAACTATTATTTTTATACCGAATACAGGAAGTATATTAGATTATAGTTACAGAATGTATTTTGAATCATTTGATTTCCATATGGAGGGGATTAGGTCTTAGCTAGAGATTTAACCCCTTGAGAAGTGATCATGCATATGGGTTTGAAAATCTATACATGGAATCCTTTTTCTCCAAAATTATATGTAATAATAACATTTATCCTCCTAGGACCCACCAATATAATGGATTTTTGGAAATGAGATATAGGAAACATCATGAGATTTCTTAGATAATGCATAATGAGTATGACCTTACTATTTACATTTGGGAAGAGGCTATAAAGAGATCCTATTATATAATTAATAGTGTTTTAATTAGAAAAACCTAAAAGGAAACCCCTTATTAACTTTTAAATTCTATAAATCCTACAGTTAATTGCATTAGTGTTTCTGGTTGTGAAATATTTTTTCTTAACAGTAAGGATAATCTTGAAATATATTCATCCATGAGTTGTGAAGGATTTGTTTTTGTTATTCAACTACTAGTATGATGTATAAAGTATATAACAAAAGAACCATGACTTTGGAAGAGTATTCTAATGTCAGGTTTGTGGAACCATATCCACATGATCCTAAAACCCCTTAAAAAACATTGAGGATGATTCCTTAATAATGAAATTAAAGATTTTTTTGAAATATCTGGGAAACAAAAATAAATATCATCTATTTTTGAGGAACATCCAATACCTGAACCTGAATCACTAAAAGACCATGAGATGATAAGCCCTTCATTTTACAAAATTGTAAGGACTCCTAAATAAAATCAACTAGATGTTATAGATACATGTACATAGGCTAGAGATACTCTTATTCATTAGGATGAATACAATATTTCTTTTTACATATTGAAATTATGAAAATAAATTATTCAATTATTTTTGAATTCTAGGTAATTTCTATACAAAGGAAACATAATTATTTTTAAATAAATAATGATTTTGAACTTGTAGTCTGAACCAAAGAAACTCTCACTATAGGAACTAAATGGATGTTTAGAAATGAGGATGATTAATGAGGAACAATAGTAAGAAAAAAAGGATAGGTTTTTTTCACAAGGGTATAGTCAAGAAGAGGGTATTGATTATATGGAATAATTCCCTTTAGTGGCTAGTATTTATGCCATTAAAATATTTCTTTCCAATGAAAAATATTATCATTTCAAAATATGTCAAAATGAATGTCATAAGTGTATTATTAAATGGTTATATAGTCGGGGATTTTTTTTAATAATACTTATTTTTAAAAATCCTTATTTTCCAAATCATGTTTTTATATTAACAAAAGCCTTATATGGTTTAAAATAATCCCAAAGAGACTGGTACCATAGACTCATCTCTCTTTTAATTTATCATGGTTTTTTGTAAAGCTATAATTGATCCTATGATTTTTATAAAATTAAAATTAAAATATTCTTGAGTTTATCAAATATACCTTCGTTTTTTTGTGTAACCAAACATGTTTTTGTCCCAAAGATTATAGATACCCTGTCCCTGAATCACCACCTCCCCATTATTTTTTTAAATTTCACATAAGATGTTTTAGCTAGAATCCTCAATAAAAGTCTTGATATTTTCCTTCCTAGATGGGTATTTGAGGAGAAACATGGGATTTTGAAATGTCTCAATATTCAATGGGTTATTATCCTGGCTCAACAAATGATCAGTGACATCAATTTGAAATCATTAGGGGTAATGTAGCCTTCAATCTGTATACGATCAGATCCATTGATATATGTGAAGGGAGATTCAGCAATAGGGTTCTAGAATGAATGGGGTTCTCCTTGTGTGTCATTGATATCATCTTATTGTTTTTTATCTCCCCTTGGTTGTCAGCTTATATTATGGGAAAATATTTTTGTTTCATTAAAGAGGTAAGGGGTCTATGTAGGGAATCCCCATCTCTCCCTCCATTTTTCTCAATGATTAATATTTCCTCAACTGGTTCATCATTAATTATACATATGTGTTAAAAGTTATTCCCTACTAAAAAATAACTTGGTTTGTGGTATTTCACATATCATGATTGAATATGACATTTTCCATTTTTTTAATTGCAGTAGAAGGTCTATCCAGGGGGTGAATGGAACATTAGAGATGTATTGTTCATGGAGTGGTCAAGTTGTAAATCATGAGGAGAGTAATTGTTTCCCACAATAAATGTTCAATGGGGAGGATACTTTCATTGGAAAACAGCCTCGGAATGCAGGAAGTATCATTCCCTATGTCTCTTTTGGGAGCCTCAGTGACTCTTAGTCCTCTTATCATTAAACCCATTGATATGTTGTTTGAGAGAATAATGGGCTGAATAATCAACTATAAAATAGGTTCATTCCATTTGATGGAATAATCACCTTGATTAATTATGTTCATTCTTCTATACCCAAACATGTTCTAACTACTCTGAAGGTACTGTAAAGGGTGATTTATAACATTTAAAGATCAATGATGTCCATTTTTTGGGAAAACCACTTTGAGGTAATGTTTATTTGGGATTCCTGGAACCCAATTCTTAGACCTATTATTGGATGGAGATTTAACCTGAAAACCATTTCTTGAACCACGAGTGGTCTGCATGCCAAAGATTCCTGGGAAATATTAGAACGGAACTCTTTGTGGGGTAATTATATGAAATGTACATATAAAAATGAAGTGTATCCTTAGAGAGTGAAAACATTGAAGTTTCACATGCTCTCCCTTGCTTATATGCAAATTCTACAGCTTCATTCTCATTGGTTAATAGGGGAGGGGGGATTATTTTCTAGAATAATAACTGGTTAGGTGTTATTCTTGGTTCAACAAGATTCCACACACTTGATATAACCATTGGAGATGTTAGAAATTTCCCTAGAATTATTCATTTCATCTCGAATGATAACCATAGAATAGTTTTTGATTGATTTTTTTTGACTAATGAACAGGATAAGACCATGTTCATTAGTTCTGTGGCTAGTTCCCTCACTATTAAATATTTCCTTAACATTAATGTTGTAATCATTTTATTGGATCAATGGGGAGAAATTTCAAGGTGTATGGACCTTCCCCTAAAGTACTATTTTCTTACATGGAATGTCGAGAATAATGCATTTCCTACAGAGGAGTGTGTCCAGTATTGTGGGATGAATCTTGATTCTATGTGCTATTGTTGTAAGGATCCGAGACCATAATCCTCGATGAATATTTATATCTATAGTGATTGGTCGAAGTTGGTTTAGTGGCCACTTGGGATGTTCACAACATGGTCTGATCAGAAAGTTTCTACATAGCTCTTCCGTGAATAGTGGTTTTGAGGTGTAAACAAACCTATAGTGGAACAGAGGGAAAGGACATTTATTTTCAGTCCATGTTTTAGGATTCTCTGGTCATCCAAAAATGATACACGATGTCATGATTCTAGGGTTTCTACTACAAGTATAAGTTTTAAGACCATGAACATGATCCTGGATCTGTACAGCTTGTGTAAAAACCTGGGGAATATCATTCGTTTTGGGAACTGGTTACTATAAACTCCATCATCAAATCTTCTCTTGTCCAAGGGAAATTGATCAATTGTGTGATTCTATCCTCTGAGTACAAGTTAAATATGGATGGATCCTAATTCATGGGATTCATACATGGTGTTGGGTTGTTCAGTGGCACCTAGGGGTCATTTGTGACCGCTTTATCATCCTTCTTTGGGATTGGTGATTACTTGTAAGTGGAGTCCCTTACTATACTCATAGGCCTTCTAATCTATAAGAATAGAGATATCCTTATTATAGAGGTTTATACTGATTCTTAAGTTGTTTTCAAAGAATTAACAGGTATGGGACATCTTCTTTGGTCTTTATTTTATTCAATCAGAATATGAAAATAGTTAACAATAATCACACAAGCATTATTCAGACCTAGCGGGAGGATGATGCTATGACAGATTACCTCGCTTCTAAAGCTTCACGAAATGATAGGGTTTTGATCTTTTCTATCCTTGGCTCATTCCCTCCCGTGGGCATCAAGGATGTTTAGGCGGATTCCATAGGAATTTATTATTTCCAACCCCCATAAATGATTATTTTTTTATATCATTCATTTATCCATTTAATAAAATAAAAATTTCTAGGGGGGGAATGGTGTGATTGGAAGTTTTTTATTAACTTCTAGCTAACCCAATATTGTGTATTGTGTGCCTATAAGTGCATGTTTTTAAGAAAATCCTAAAGAGTAATATTTATTTACTATTAAAAGGATTTTCAAATACCTAAACTATACAACCAATTTTGGATTGTCCTATCTATGAGGAAAAGAAATTAACATAGTGAGTTTTTTTAGATTCTGATTTTGGTGAGTGTAAGGCAGACAAAAAAGAACCTATCAAACATATTATCTTTAAGGCAAGTCTCTAGTATCTTTTTATTGTAGGAATGAAAATTTATTTTCACTATCTATGGTTGAAGAAGAATATAGAGTTTCAAGTAGTTGTAGTGCTTACATTTTTTGAATGAACCACACTTTACTAGACTATGGATATCAATTCAAAAATACCCCTATAATTCTAACATCACAAGTGAGATTTGTTTCTCACTCTTGAACAAAACATATTGATTTATGAAATCACTTTTTGAGGGATAATTTTTAAAAGGGTGGTATAACTCTTAAATTCATAGGAAATGAACATCATCTTGAAGATATTTTTATAAAACCACTAAATTATGAGAGATAAAACAACAAAAAACATGAATTAGGTTTGATTAAATTTTGATAGACTATAAAAGTTTGGAAAGTCACTACTGGAAAAGATTTTATTGGAATGTCATAGTTGTATGAGTTGTCATTGGTAATACACCATTGGATAAGTAACAATTGAAAAGTTTCCATTGATGAGTCATCATTGTTGATTAACCATTAGAAAGAAACTATCAGCAAGTCACTATTTGTGAGTAACTATTGACGAGTAACTATTTGGAGTTACCATTGGTAGAGTCACTAGTCTCCATTTCCAAGTGTTCTTACACTACTAATTTTTTTGTATTTAATTCATATTTAATTTTATTCTTGATTCTTTGTTATATTTATTTATTTAGAATTCTCAAATGATATAACATGTTTTATGTTTGAAATCAATTCACTCTCACATGTTTGCATACTCCTAAAACATGTCACCTTCCATATCTATAGACCTTCAGCCTTATTATTCCCTTTTTCTCCTACTTTCTGCATAAATAGTGAAATTTAAGAACCATTATATATAATCTCTTGTAGAATCGGGGACAGATAGTAAATAGAAATTGGGACCTAGATGAGCTGATGTAGAACCGAGGAACTGAAAAATTGAAAACATATTGTTGTATCAAGAATAGTGGTAGAAGCAATGTGTTATTATTCTAGTAGAATTATAGTAACAATGGTGATAATGGACCAAGGATGGGTATGTTTGTTCTCTTGAAATTATTAAACATTCTATTTTAGGATGGTTCATTAGTTTTCATAGTATGTCGAGTTCAGCTCTAGAAACAAGAAAGTTATGATTAAATTATTATTGATGGAATTTTGTTTTCATTTTCTTCAATGGGATGGGAATGACGATTGAATAAGAAACATGTAAGAGTGATTGAATACTATTAGGGTATGATACCCAATTAATGTGAATAGTTTATATATGAGGATACTTTTTTATATATGACTGGTGATAGAACCCTAATGAGACCCACTTCTTGAGTTAGATGGGGAATCTATGATTTTATTTATGTTTGTTTAGAATAAATTACAACCTAAGAAAGGGGACTTTAATACCTTGATATGTTAATATGTGTACCTTTTATTCCTTATGATATGAGGGGAGAATATCAACTTGTGAAAATTCATTATTATACACGTGTTTGAGATGTGTAATAATCCTCTAGATCCAAATTTCTAATTTATACTAATATGATTTCTTATATATTAGAAATACAATTTCTTATTGATTAAGAGGAAGAAGATGAGGTTAAATGCGTAGGTTTCTTCTTGACTACGGTCATTAGTAAAATAATGGGATAAGTTGAAACCCATGGATGAAGAAATGGGTTAATGAAAATGATATGATCTCTTATAATATTATTCCCATAGATAATCCCACCAAACCTACAGACATAGTGGATCCTTTTATAGAGCTATATCATATAGTAATGTATTATAATGGTGAAGAATAAGAGTAATTTGGTGTTAATGATGAGGTGGATACCTCTGTGGAGAAAGGGAGTGATCCAAGAATTACAAAGAGATATGTGATGAAATTTGGACTCGTGAGTCCAACTAACTCTATCCCTACTAAAGTGGTTTTATTAAGTAAAATTTACATTAGTTTTAGTGCCCATGGATTCAAGTAACTCTTTATTTATGATTTTTATGTATGAAAATTAAATGGATGATGTTTTGGAGAGTTTGGAGATCTTTTGGAGGATTTTTGGGGATTTACTATTGCTACATGGTTGGTGACGGTTTGGGGAAAAATGCAACACCTATAGGAAACCATTCTCCTTAAGACAAGGGAAAAAGGAAGGACCCTATAAAGAGCATTTTTTCCCAAACTGAAAATCCACTAAGGAGAAACCATGTGCTTTGAAAAATGGATTTTTTTTATTTCGAGGTAGTGGCTTCAGCATGGTTGGTACACAGTTTGGAGATCATGAAACATTATCATGTGAGGTAAATCCTTGCGACTATGTATGGCACAAAGTTAGTGCATAATTTTCCTAAATGTGAAACTAATCCATGTGAAGCAAGAAAATACTTTTTAAAAAACTAGATCTCACTCATTTCCCGCAATAAAACACTCCTTTTTCTTTCTATACGACCCTATGTTTTGATTTTTCTATCTTAGATATCATAGATGTTTATTCCCTTCATTGGGAGGTGATTTGATGGCTTCCCTTAGTGATTCAAAGATTATTCCTTATAGTAAGTTAATATTCTTGGATGTCCTTGATATTTATCTTAGATCTAATTTTCTGTCAATCTCTATCAGTTTCACAGAACTACACAATGACTATGTAGATCTTAGAAACTGAGAGAGAGAGATAGGGAGTTATAGAAGTTGAAGATCTAATGAAAACATCATGAACTTCCACGAATGGTCAAATACCATAAGGAATCAACTTTGAATCACTAAGGGAAGCCTTTGGATCACCTTTGAAATGATATAAGAACTGACATGTCCATTTATAGAAAATAATATAGTGTTAGGGATGCATAGGAGAAAACAAAGTTATTTATAACGGAAAATGAGTAAATATTCTATTTATGGAAGTAGTTTCTTGCAACGCATTGTTTAGTTGTATGGTTAGGAAAACTATGTGCTAACTATTCATCAACCACTACCTGTAGGAATCACCTAACATGGTCATCTCGCACAGTCTCTAATCCAAGAACTAACCAAACCGAAGACAATATTTCAAAATGAACAAATCCATTTTCAAAGAGAATGGATTCTCTTTTGTGGTATCATCATGGTCCTTCCCATTATGGTATCAGTTTGTTCCATTCATTGTGGAATCTGTAATCATCAATTATATCACCCTTGGAGTTGAATTCATTATTTTATATTTCTTTAGTTGGGAACATATAATAGAGTAGGATTGTAGGGGATTGAAATGTTGAGCATAAAATGACATAGATAAAATTTTTATGTTGAACTTCAAGTTACTATGGATTTGTGTACATAAGTGTTTTGGAGACAACTATATGATTTTGAAATCTTCTTTGTCATGGGTTTTTCCATTGAGATTAGAATTCCATGCATTAGAGGAATGACATAACACAAGGAATGAGTACATTATTTTGAGTAATGAATATCTGAACAGTTTTCTTTTTTCAAAAAATTGATTTTTTTTGGAAATTAATGATTATGAAAAAGAACAAGATTGTTTTATTTTGAAAATTGATTTATTTTAACAAGATAGTAGAAATTTTTTAAAAACAGTTAAACATGGAAAATATTGATTTTTGAAATATATTTTTTAATAGTTGATTTGATAGAACATAAAATGATAAGAATTAATTTATTAGAAATTTAGACATGTGAAATTTTTGGTTTGTATAGAAAAAGGATCCTTGTAGCATTGTAGAAACCAAATAGAAGAAGATGTGGAGAATGTGGTTTCACCTGAGCCGTAGGTGAACCAGAAATATGTGCATAGAATCATCCAATAATTTCAAGTTGTGGGAACATGGAAGTAAAGGGATGATCCTAGACAATTTTTTTTCATTTGATGAAGTTCCAAAAATAGTGTCCACAAAACATTTTTGGTGATTTATTCTAAAAAAGGATAAGGTGTAGCTGAATGGGATGAATCGTATCTTTGATTTCATCAGCACACCAGCAAACCATAAATTCAATCTATAAATTTATGTTCTATAGGATATTTCATGATTGTGGTTGGATATATAGGTCTAGGCTAATGTGGATTAGGTACTTGGTTTGGAAGATTTTGAATAATTATTCAAAAAACAATTCTATCCTCGCACATTTAAGATTCACAGAAAGATGGTCTTCTTTATCCAAATGATATAAAATCGCTTTATCAATGAGTATTAAGATAAATTCATGAATTTAGTCCTCTTTACACCTAAATTTGTTGGTAGTGTGTATTTTAAGGAATTACACATTGAATTAGGGTTGAGATAAGAGATTTACTCGATGATTTTTGTTACCTATATTATAGGCCATACAAAGATCATCAATAGAGTAATAGTAGATTAATGGGATATATCAAGAGATATGGGGGGAGGATGTATTTTGATCCCCATGGGAATTAGTTGTATCACTAATGATAGAATAATGTGGAAGAGGGACACATACTTCAAAGGTGGGAGCATGAATCAGAACCAAATAGTTGGATCAGTGAGTCCTTCTCCGAGACCCATGAGAAAATCCAGATGTTTCCAATATTGTTCCTTCAACCACATGAATTGAGAGTGTAAAAATCCACCAATAGGATTCTATAATTGCAACAATATGGGGAATCTTCAGTGATATTAGTGTAGTGCTCCGAGGTTAGGTGCTTGAGACACTACTGAATTATCATATTTATTGTATTCTTAGACTGGTCGAGGGTAGTAGAATGAATCTCATTATAAGAACAGAGCTATCTATGGTGATTCTAGGAATACCATGACTACTTAGTAGTGAAAATATCTATAGGGAAACAAAGAACACTTTTCAGTGAAGAAAGAATTATATGGAGCTGAGTAAGTGATTATGTATAATCAGTCTAGACCATCTATGGTGAGAGGTACAATTATTTTGAATTCTACCATTATGAACGTGTTCATTTATAATGTGCATCACATTAATTTATTTCTTATTGTACTATTTATTTTCTATGTTTAAAACATGACATGATTCCATCCATGATATATCTTCAAACTCCTCACGGGGAAAGAGAATGTCATGCCTTTTGTGGAGAGCATGTTCTATAATTTTTGATGGAGTTGAGATGAAATGGGATTTATATATGAAATAGATAAATGTCTATGATGTAATCCTGGGAATGGATTTGTTATCAACATTCATGGATCACATCGAATTTTATTACCGAAAAATTAGTATTGTAAATGCGGATGACGTTGAGCATCTATTTAGAGAATAGTATAATGTAAAGACATGTGAAATGGGATTTCTTTCAGTAGTAGTTGGAATTATATCTTACCATGTGGTAGGATTTAATTTTTTTCATCGATAGATGTGATTGATAAAAGCAGTTTTCCTACATTAATGGACATGTTTCCTGATGTCTTTAACAAAAATTTATTTGGGATACCACAAAGAAGGGATGTGAAGATTACAATTAATCTCCTTCCAAGGCCTAGTCCTATCTCATTTATATCTTATTGAATGACACCAAAGAAAATAAGGAAGTTGAATGATCATTTAGAAGAGCTGGAAAGCAATAGATTCATTCAACCTAGCACATCTCCATGATAAAAACGATCTTATTCGTGAAGAAAGGAGATGTATCTCTAAGGTTGTGTGTGGATTATCATAAAACATAATCACGTTATCAGAAAGATCATGTATCCACTTCTATGCAGTAATGATATATTTGAACAATTTAGGGGAGCTCGGTGGTTATCCAAAATTGACATTCAGCCCAGATATCAACAATTTCTTGTTCAAAAGGAGGATATTCTGAAGATAGATTTTGTAAATATATATGACAATTTTGAATGTGTGGTAATTCCTTTCGGTCGTATTAATTAACCAGTGGGGATAATGGAATTGATGAATCAGTTATTTGAGTGGTATTTGGATTTTTGATGGATTATGTGGATGGCATACTAGTTTATTGAAGGACAAGGGATGAGGATGAGAATCACTGAGATATGGTGTAGGAAACCTTGAAGGATCATCATTTTTATGCCAAATTTTCAAAGTATTATTTATGGATACATTATGTATGCATCCATGACAATGTAATTTCTAAAAGTGGTGTTTCCGTAGATCTAAAGAAGATAGATGTGTTTATCTCTTGGAAGCTTCCAAAAAATTTCTTTGATATATGGAGTATTCTTGGTCTAGATAGTTATTACCAATACTTTTTTCGTGACTTCTCACATCTATCTTCACCAATAATATCTATGACAAGGACTATTTATCTCTTCCTATGGACTGAGTAATATAATAAGTCTTTTGAAGAGATGAAAGTTCACCTTACATTAGTACCTATCACGATATTTCTATAATCTAGAAAAGGGAACATAGTATATTGTGATTCATTGGGATCTAGTTTTCGGTGTGTATTCATGAAGGGTGACATTTTGTTTCTTATAGATCAAGTTAGTTACTAGAGAATAAAAAGAACTACATAACACATGAATTGGAGCTAGCTGTATTATTAAATTCTTTGAAGACTTGACATCATTATCACTTTGGTGAAAAATTTACTAGGTTTATGGATGCTAAAATCTGAAAACATATTTTCTAACAAATATATTTGAATATAAGGAATAGAGTATGTATTTAGTATCTCCAAATATGTGACATTTACTTAATGTATACACCTGGAAAAGGAAATTCAGTAGCTGATGCATTAATGATAAATTTATATTCTCAGTTGAAAAACATGATTCAGATAAGTGGAAGCTAAGGTTCATCCACATACATTCCTATAGAATGTGATAATTAAGCTGATGTTCTAGTTTTATTTTTATTTTAGATTGTTCTTGGTTCAACAAAGATGGTTAAATATTCACATGCAACTGATTCAGAGGGTGTTGTGATAAGTTCAAAACTCAATGGTGGGAACACCATTAAGGGATGGTAGATAGTTGAGAGTTCAGTGTTATGTTACAAAAATTAGATAATTGTACCTATTCCTGGTAAGGAGAAACTTATTCAAGCTTACCTCCATTCAATATGGGATATTTATTAAGGAATAAAAAATATGTATCATTATTTGAAATCACTATTCTAGTAAAACATAATGGAAACGAAAGTGGTTTAGTTTTTTTCCAAATTCTTAACTTGTTAGAAATTTAAGGCAAAGAATTACCTTTATCATTTATGCTACCGTATTTACCTATTCTACTCTAGAAATGGGAGCAAATAGCTATGACTTTTTTAACAGTTAACCAGAAAATGGTTCAGAAACATGATTACATAGTGGTTATAGTGGTTCAACTCACAATGTCGGAACATTTCATTCCTATTCATGAAACTCACATGGTGGTGGATCATTCCATAATGTATATCTGAGAAGTGGTAAAGAGACTTGGAATACTAGTTTCAATTTTTTTAGGTCATAGTCAAAATTTTAATTCTTCTTTCTTAAAATCCTTAAAGAATTCCCTTGGAACTTAACTGTCTATGAGTACGGAATATCATCCTCAGACTGATGGGAAATATAAAAAGGCGATGAAAACATTGGAAGACATGATATGGAATTGTGTAATGTATTTTTATTGTTATTGAAAATAGTATATACCGTTAGTTGTGTTCTCATATAACATTATCAATCACGCCTTGATACAACTTCCTCTTTTGGAAGCATTGTATGTTCTACCTTGTCATTCTCCAATTTGTTGGGTGAAAACAGGAGAGACTTCACTCGTTGGACTGATCCTTGTTCAAGAAACAACAATGAAGATCCAATTGATCTAGAAATTGATGGAGAGAGCTCAGAGTCATCAAAAATCATTTGCAAATCATAATCGATGTGTATTTTCCTACACAATTTGTGATCATGTGTTATTATGGATTTCTAAAAGTATTAGACATTGTCATTTTGAAGGAAATGGAAATCTATCACCTCGACATATAATCTATATTGATATAATAGAACTATTTTTTGGGGTGGTAGTCATTTGTAATTATGAACATGGTTCAGTGTAGTCCTCATTGTGTTCCACACATCTCTATTGAAAATGTATCAGCCTAATCCTGACCATGTGATCTAATGGGATAAAATTGAACTTTAGTTGTATTAATCATTGGTACATATCCATCTGTAAATTGATGATAGATAAGATGAATTATTTCACAGGAAAATAATTTTCTTAGTATGGTTTTTGTGGAAACATGGTCAGATACATAAGGAGACTTAGGAATGAGATAAGGAAATGAAGGATAAATGGTATGAACTTTGTCAGGGAACCGATGGTTTTCTACTTTCTGGAGATGGAACAAGCAATGGTGGTGAGAATGTATCACCCATGGTTTCATGTATGTAACCCTTTATTTATAATTTTTAAGTATTTAATTTTATATAGGGGATGTTTGGGAGGGTTTGGAGAACATTTAGAGTGTTTTTTGGGTCTTTCCTAGATGTTCATCATTGGAAAATGGTATAGGAAAACTTTGAAAACCCAATAGAAAACCATTAAAAGTGAGGCTAGGGAAAAGGGAAGGGGAACTGCTAGAGCATGGTTCTCCTAAAACATGTATCCTCTATGAAGAAATTGTGCGCTTCAAAAAATGAAGTTGGTAATTATGAGTAGTGGCTTCGGCATGGGTGTCACAGAGTTTGGAGACTATGTGATATGACTGTGCAAGGTTCATCCTTGATGTAGTGGTTGCAACATGTTTAGTCCAAGGCTTGCCTAACTGTACAACTAAACTATGCAGGACAAGAAAATAATTCCATAAAAGTTGGATCTGAATTGTTTCCTCTCTACCTCACTCATTTTTTAACTTATGAATACATTACATTGTATTTTTCTCTCTCAAAGGACAAGTAAGATTCTTCCATATATAAGAAGGCAATCCAAAGGCTTCCCATGTTTATGAAAATCCAATTCCTTATAGTTAGTGCCTGTTCTTGGTTGTTCTTGATGATTTTCTTAGATCTACTTCACACACTCTCTCTCCCTAGTGGTTTCATAGATCTATACCAATTGTGGATTTATATATGGTTTTATATTACATATATGTTTATATTGGGTTTGTTTTGTGATAGAGGAAGAAATATAAGATGAGTTCATGACGATTCAACTCGTTTTTGTAATGATTTTCATGTTTTTTTTATCATTTTTGCCAAAACACTTGAGGTATGTGTCCTCACTCTTTAATCCTCTTGCTAGAACTAATTGAATTAGTTTCAAATATGATTTAATTGAATGAAATATATTGTGATATTTTTGTCAAATTCATGTTATAAATCATTTTTAGTGATGATTTATGGTTTTTCATGAAATTGTGGAATTTTGGTATTTGGTTGTTCAATGTTCATTGATAAATTATTTTAAAATGATGATTTTAAAATAATTTCTTGATTCATTTTAAAAGAATAAGGATTTTTAAAAATCATTAGTTTATTGAAATGGTTTTGTAATTTAAATGGATTGATGGACTATAGTTTTTAATAAAATTTGTTGTTTTATTGGAATGGTTTTGGTATTATTTTTGGACATACTTTGTGTGTCTGTGTTCATATTGAATTTATGAGGCTCCGATG
Organism: Viscum album; assembly: GCA_963277665.1. Taxonomy (NCBI): domain Eukaryota; kingdom Viridiplantae; phylum Streptophyta; class Magnoliopsida; order Santalales; family Viscaceae; genus Viscum; species Viscum album. The sequence goes on from OY728130.1 coordinate 887,649,746, forward strand.
AAATTTGACCTTATTCTCAGTTACAAAGGTGTAATGGAACATGGGAAATAATTACCCTATGACAACATGTTTTATTGATGATAAACCGCTAATGAGTATGGAATTGTCATAATGATGCACGCATGGTTGGTGGTGTAGATATGTGGAGTGGAATTGTTATTCCAAACGGAAATTATGAAGTGGTTTTAAAGCATTGTTTGGTTTATTTCATTAAAAAGGCTTTTATTAGAAAACTATTCGTTATAGAACAATTTATATTTAGATACAAACTATTTTAGAAATTGTTTTATATAAACAATTTTATATAAATGTTTCTTAATTTTTTATTCTAGTTGCATGAGTAATGAAGTCATTGGGAAAAACTTGATGTGTTTTACTATTAACCCTGGCTTGGGAACATTGGTTTTTTATAGATGTAATTTACTAGGATATGGGAAAAGTTATCGTTTCATGCATCTTTACCACTACTTCATGATACTTGGGCGGTTTTGTGGAGTTAGAGCTTTGAGAATATGGAGCTTTGGAGTCATAATTTTCTTTAAGTTTTGTTATATTCGTAGTCATAAAATGTTTACATTGATGTTAGTTTTTCTTCCACAATGGTAGTACTTCTTTGCTTCTTATATAAATGAATTTTGGAAGTTGTATTTAATTTTTATCCTGCATCATGTAGTCTTTTATTTGGTTATTGTTAAATGGTTTTCTAGTTTATCTAAAAAGGTAAAATTGGCCCCGACATATATTAAATCCTTTCAGAATTTATTTCAACACATTTCTATATTGGGGATGTTTCTTATGGAAATTTAATATTTCACCACCCACTCAAGATAATAATAAAAGTTCGGATGTTATAGTAGTAATGATGAGACAGAAGTTTCATGTGACAAGGTGATTATGAGTTATTCTAAAACTTCTATAGAGGTTGTGGAAGATTCTGATGAGGGAAATTAAGAAGATAGTAATGAAAATGGAGATGATATAAATAATGGCGAGAATGGTGAGGATGATTAGGATAGTGATGGTGGAGGAACTGTCCATGATCGTGGTGCCCATAGGTTTTAGACACCTCATCTATCCCTTGGTGGTTAAGTTTCTTCATCTAGGTTTATGGAGAGACATGGCCCACCTAGTCACTCACATGTTGAGAAGAATGGTTCGGCTAGACCAGATCCATTGGAGTGATTAGTTTTATAGAACATATTTTATTATGCTACATCAACTGGAGACAATAACTGAGTACCTAATGGGGTCATTCCCCAAGTTCTATTAGAGTAGCTACTATCAAATGAGAGAAAATACCATGTTATATCTAGATTTTTTTACTACTTAGAGTCCAAATATGTTGATGGAGAAGTATTTATGGAGCATAGATATGCTCGGGTAGAGGGTGAGTTATCCTCTAAGAAGAATCCTTCTATAAGATTAAAGATGCTTGGTTTAGCCTTTGCTATTTCTGATGTTTATAAGGGAAGTCCACCAATGGGTGATGAACCTACCTACCCTACTAATTGACGAGAGTCAAAATATGTTGTTTTTACTAGTGATGAGAGGAATAATACTCCTTCAATAACATTAGATTCTATGCCTTATAATGGTATTTCATGGATATATTTGGAGCATTTCAGACAGAGTCATCTTGTTTATTTTGGAAGAGTTTTGAGGCATCATGAAACTTTTATAACTCAACTATGTGAGGTTGATTCATTGATCCTATTTGAGATTGTGGTTATACGTATTGAGCAGAAGGTGAATCATCACATTAAAAATGTTGATACTGGAAAGATGAGGTTTTAATGTTATATATGGTCTATGAGATCAGTGATGGAGGAGATGAGAGCCTCCTTTTCTGCCAGTCAGACCACTATGATGGATAGGTTAGAGACTTTACCTACAGTGGAATATACATCATCAACTCAACCTCCCCATGTTTACATTGATACCCAAGTGGTAAGATATATATATTTAGAGGAACTTCGTGCTTCCATGGATTATATTTATTGTACACCTCAAGAGGTTTATAGATATATTCATCATTATGTTCAGAATATATAAAAACCAAATAGTAAATGTTTAGATGAGGTTAGAAGTGATAGAGTAACCCTTAATAAGTCCATTAAATATTACTTTTCAATGGTGTATACTGAACATGATATAAATTATCATTTCATTTTTTTGGATGAGAATCTCATGATTCCAGCTATCACTGGGGAATTCATGTAGAAGGTTAACTAGTTGAAAGTTTTAGGACCTCTACCTAGTATCATTAGGGAGGAAAATAACGGCTTTTTTAGTGTAATGGAAGTGGAAGGAGATATTATCATAGGCCTTTTCAATATCATAAATCTATTATTGTATATACCTAGAACTATTTTTGTGGCACTATAGTTGATTCAAATGATAGACTTCGTAGATTTACCTCATTCAAATCTGTTATCTCCATAGTACCAGCTATTCTACATGATTATCGAGGAAGATTCCCAGAATCTCAATCCTATAACTATCCAAGAGATACCTACTCATTATGTAACATTGGTATGTACACCAATTGTGGTCATTCCCTCTACCTCTTCTTTCATTCCTCATATATCTAATATGGTAAAGGGACCTACTTATCCTGTAACAAGAGCTAATTGAGACTATGATTTACACAAGTCTTTGATAAGGGTAACTATTGTAATTTCACAATATTCTTTATGGGCTGTAATTTTATTAACTTTTGGGCTTAATGAAGTTTCTATCTTATTCTAAATATCTGTTATTAGTCTTCTATTGATACATATTATACATTTATATATATATATATATTAGTTCATACTTTTCCATTTTGATAATCCTAAAAGGGGAGAAAGTTGGATGATGGATTTGTTTTCATATTTCCCTTCTCATTCTAACTTATGATTGGATATTTTTTATTTATCCCTGAATAATTACCCTTGATACTTCGTGTAGGTATACTTTGTTATAATACCACTGATACTAATTTTATCATTGGTACATTACTCATTTGGAAGCCCTTCTATTCTAATTTTTTCCTTGATACTGTGTTAATCTTGATTCATCATTTGATACCATACTTAATTTTTTTTAATATCATTATTTGAGTTTGATTTACAATAAATTTGAAAACATTAATTACCCTAATCTTTTTATTAACATTGACACCACATTTTTTTCATTGTACCAAATTTATAAAATCTTACATTTTTTTATTTGTTAAGAAGAAAATTATTTTTTAAATTTATTTCTATATATCTATTTTTATCTTATATATGTTTTATATATATTAAATTCTTTATTATCATCAAAAGGGGGAGATTGTTGCATCCCCATTATTTTAATTTTCAAAAATCTTGTTTATTATATTTCTAATGACTTTATAATTTTATGATAGTATTTTATAATATAAATAAATCTATTGAAAATTTGGATAAGTGTTGGGATGAGTCATCATTAGCTCAAAATGGCACACCCCTATCTTGACAGAATGTTAGTAAAAAATTCTCACCTCTATAATGTCTCACTACTAGAGTTGAGCAGCCACTAGAAATGACTCACCATTAATATGATTGTGTCACTGCCAGTGTTGAGTTTCTGTCATAAATTTATCTCCATTTATAATAATTATTCCCCATTAGAGATGAGATACCTCCATTATTTAGTCACTTATATATGCGATACCACCCTCACGACTCACCATTATTTCAATTTAGTCACTCATAGTTCAAACGAGTCACCACTAGAGATGTCTTTCCACCAGAGTTTTCTCACCACCATGATTTGTTGCCTCTAGATGGGCCTCTAAAACTATTCAACTTATTTTTAATTAAATGATTCAACATAAATATTAATAAAAATTAAAAATATATTTATTTAATTAATATTCTATTAACCATTTCAAGGATACCTGAAATAGAACGTCAGAGCTTAGAATGAGGATCCAAAAGATCTGTATGACTTTTCTTCAATGGGTGAATATAGTTCTATATAGTCCCAAAATACTCTCTTTAGTGATGGTGACCCATATTATATGTGATAATGCAGTGAACTTTATGAGTACTATAAGGATTATTGCTAGAGATCTTACGTATTGCAAACTTACTTAGGTTCTATTATGAAATAGTGGAATACAGTGAATATCTGGATCCTTTCATATAGTCTAAACGAAGAGAGATTTGGGTTTCTCTATTTTAATTCTATATTCAGTGAAATATCTCAAGGTCCTCACCAAGACACATCTTAAGAAAATCAGGTATCCAGAGCACTTCTGACCGAACATCATTACTTTTTCCATATATTTTTTTAATATTTATTTTATTTTACTTTAAATTCAAGGAGTGTTTTTTTTTCACAGTTTATCAGTACACGCTAAATCCTATGATAGAATTTGAGAATAATTGATTATATATATATATATATATATATATATCTTTTCATCTTCTTAACAATGGTGTTTTTGGAAGAGGTCCTTTTGTGGTCAATGTTTTTTTCTTCCCATGTATAACTATAGAAGAGGCCTTTGTGAAATGAAAACATATAATCTATTTTTTGTATTATATCAAAGCTTGCGGATCAAATTATAGTTATATTATATTCTTGGATGTAGATAATTTTCAAGTGGAGGGGATTAGGTATTTTCTTCAGATTTAACAACTTTTTTTATTCTGTTTCATTATTTTGTTCTATTTTTAATATATTTAAATCTTACTATAGTTGGTTTTAAATAGTAAACAAAACTAATAATTTGGTAGTTAATCATACCTTGTGTTTGTATAAGTATTTGATTGAGTAAATTTATGTACATCAAGAAAAATTCAGAATTGGAATATAATTTTTTAAAAAATCCATAATATGTAATCTATATCTATAAAATGCATGGTATAAAATAAAAAATTTCAAATTATGTCACTTTTTATTTTTTATATCATTTAATTTATTTTTTATTAAATGCAGAAATACTGGATCGGTGTTACATAACCAATTATGTCCATTATATAATTGAAAAATAGAAATAAATTTCCATCAAAAAATAATCTTTTTAAAATAATAATAGAAAATTATATTTCTCCATTACTATATTTTTTCCCTATGCATACACAAAAGTGATTTTAAAAACAAAGATAGATATTTTTTCTATAACCTTCTATTTATATATTATTTAGGCCATTTTCATTGAAAAGAATCCATTCAACTAGTAATATATCACAAAAATATAATAATTTTGTAATTAATATCACAGAATAAGAATTATAATGAAAATATATGGCCTTACCACTTAGATTTAATTCAAATTAACCAGATTTACCCTTTACCTAGTGAATATATTTTACCATGGTTAATATTTATATTAGAAATAATAGAAGGTGCCTATTTTCCAAAAATTGATCCTTATGATTCTAAATATTTTATTCATTTTATATAACTGAGTACCTATAAATTGATGGAAATTATATTAAATTAAGTGTGAGAACTCAATAAAAATATGTTTCTCTAAAGACATGTATTTATAAAAACAAAAATTTAAGCATAAAACTATATTTGTTATTATCCTATTCAAATAAAAAAATTTGATTTTTTAAATAATTTATCAATTAAATAATATATAAATTTAATTAAAATAATTTTATTTTAGTGATTAATTTAATTGATTAATATAAAAATATATTCCATACAGAAATTTTTTTAAACATTACTTTTATTTTATAATATTTTCTTTTTTTAATTATAATATATTGAAAAAAAATTATTAATTTTGTAAATATATAAACTATATATTTTCTATAATCTAGTTATTACTCTTCATACACATCAATCAAAAAACATATATATAATGGACGCATAATATTTTATTATTGTAATATACATTGTCTAAACTCATTGTTCAATATAAGAAAATATATTGAAGATATCTACTTATTTAAAGAGAAATTTTCATAAAAATCATAGTGAGTTACATTATACCACCCCCCATAAAATGAAATTTTCCATTGAAACTCAATAATCTAAAGAAATAATTTTTGGGTACTTCTACCTCATCACATCCACAATTTCCCCTATAGCTTCCTCAAATTGGTGGTTTTGCAACAAAATATTGACCAAGTGAGTGGTATTGTTTTATAGATAATTATCTATATGATAATGAATCTATAAATGATGTTATTCATAAGAAATATCATTCTCCAGTGGTATGAACTATGTGTTCTTTACATATGAAGGATTATGTTTGTACTTTATCAAGAGAGATAAATGGAAGACATCATGAACATGAGAGATATTTTATGGATGTTGTAATCGATAAGATAGTATCTTGATATGTTCATGAATTCCAAAATAAATAATTAACCTAAGGATTAAAATCCCTATATTTCCAAATCCCATCAGCCTCTTATAAGGACATATTTTTAGAAATTCCTTATCACTAACGTCAAAATATATATCTTTACAATGATTGTCATCTTAATTTTTTTTTTCTCTAAGAAACTCATATATATTATTTAATAGCTATTAAATTGTATTATATTTCCATTACTTGACTAGGTCTGAATAGATTTATTGCCCCAAAATAATTACATCGTATTAGAGTTCTATACATCATTCTATAAAGGTATTCATAAGGATCCCTCTGAATGCTGGTGTCAAATCGATTATTGTAATAAAATTACACCAAAAGAAGGAGTTGATCAAAAAAAAACTATTTAAATTCATAGACAAGTCTCTAAACATGTATTATAGAGTTTTAGTTGTCCAATTAGACTAAAAATCGATCTAAGTATAATAGATGTTCGGAAACATAAATCTATTTTCAGATCCTTCTGAATACTTCTCCAATACTTTGAGGTAAACCTCATATCATGATTAGATACAGTTGATAGTGGTATACCATTAAATATTACTATGTCCTTAATGTATCACCAAGTTTGTTGATCAAGATAGAAATATTATCTAATGGAAATGAAGGTCTCTTATTTTGTAAGTTATTCAACTATAACCCTAAACTCATTATTCCCTTTAGGTGTTGGGGGGGGGGGGGGGTCCGACAACAAAATTCTTGGTGAGGGTTTCCTATTTCCATTATGGTATAGGTAATGGTCGTAACATCATCTTATAATTTTGTCTTTGTGCCTTAACTAGTGGACATATCAAGCACTATGAAACGTACTCTACCATATTACTATTCATATCATACCACAATAAATACTCTTTAAAATCATTAAACAAATTCGTACATCTTGGGTGAATAGAGAATATAGAACTGTGAGCTATATCCATCAACACCATATTCAAATCTAGTACTGAAGGGACAAAAACACAATTCCTTAACCTTATTATTATATCACATTCATGGTTGAACTCAAGATCACATATAACATTCTTTTAAAACAATACATCTTCCTTATACACCTCTTTAATCATTACATAGATAGGTGGTTGAACCCTCATTTGAGAAAGATATGATTTCTCGCCTCCCTACATGATTTTATGATTCCTAAATTTCAAGTTCAAAAATACTGGATCTTTTGTGAACCTCATCATAGATAAGATATCATGATCCTTTTGACTTAGAGTATCTTCCACCATATTTACTTTCCCAATATGGAAATGTATTGAGCAGTCATAATCTTTAATTGTCTCCGACGATCTTATTTGGCACATGTTGATCTCTTTTTGGGTGAAAATATTATTTAATTTTTTTTATTAGAATATATGTAACACATTTTTCCATAGATATAATACCTCTATATTATTAATGAAAAAATTACCGTAGCTAACACCTTGTAATGAGTTGGGTAATTTCCCTAATGAACATTCAATTTTAATGTGGCCTAAGAATTAACCATATCATTATGCATGAGGATACTTCCTAACGCATTCTTTGATAAATCAATATATATTAAAAACCCTTATACATTATAGGGTAGTGCAAGCATATGTGAATTGACTACTCTTGTCATAAATTCCTTAAATAATTCCTCACACTCATTTCCCCTATGGATATTGGATGTGTTCTGAGTTAACATTGTGAGTAGATTCAATAGTAATGGAAAATTATCTATAGAGCATCGATAATATCCATAAAATCCAAGAAAACTCCTGATATCAGTCAAAGTGCATGGTTTAGGAAAATGTTTAACAAATTATAACATTAAATTGCATACTAATACACACTCACATGAAATTATATGAACCAATAATGAAACATTCTAATGAAAAAATGCACACTTGTTAAAAGCTTCAAACATCTTCTCCTTCCTTAGGGTATTTAGCACAGTTCTTAAATGATCTTTATACTCTTCTATAATAATTTAATAAATAAGAATATTTTTTATATAAACTAACACAAAATTACAAGGTCATATATAATTATTCTATTCATTAAACCCGTGACGATAGTGGAGTCATTAGTATGACAAAACGGTATCACTATAAATTCATAGTGTCCATACCTTCCATGGAATTTGGTCCATTATATATCATTCTTTTTGATCCTTAATTAATGATATTGATAATGAAGATTAATCTTGGTAAATTATTTAGATCTAGAAAATTGATCAAATTAGTCTTCAATAAAAGGTTGAGGATACTTCTTCTTGATAGTGATATGCTTTAGTTCTTGATAATCAATTCAATGTCACATTAATCCATCTTTCTTTTAAATAGCATAAAAGATACACCCATAGGTGATTCACTTGGATGAATTAATCCTTTTCCAAGATTCCCCAAAATTGATTTTACAAATTTTTCAACTTAATATAGGTCATTCAATATGGATTCATGGAAATAGGTGTAGCAAAAATTATGAATACTATTGAAAACTAAACATCATGATTTGTCGGAAGACTATGAAATTCTACTAGAAAGACATCAATAAACACCAAAACAATTGGAATATCATCGATTTTGAGTTTATCCCAAAACAATTAGGTAAATTATCTATTTTAATAGGGGTAATTATACATTCAATGGATATAATTTCCATTAGAAGTTCATTTTTTCACTCACAGTGATAGGAAAGAATAGTTTGGTTTGAAATATCAATCTTAACTTCCCCACCCTATAAATTGATATTGTATATATGTAATTAAATACAATACATTACCAAAATAATATCGAATTCAACATGAGGATGAATGAAATCATTTTTAGGAAACAAATTCTGAAAAACATCTTCCAATGAAGAATCATCGACTAGGGATATGATCTTCTTACATTATAGGCTTTAAATTAATAAATCACCATATAATTTTGGAGGTGGGAGTGGAATACCCATATATAAGTATTTATATATAAAATATTGTGTAAAAAATTAAAAAATTAAAAATATATAAGTTATAAAGTGGATGGTAAGTGTACCATTCATCATGTCATTATCGTACCCCTAATTAGAAATTATGATTTCTAAAGATTTACCTTGTTCAATGAGATTAAAAGGTTTTTGATGTCGATCGTCATCATTAACATTTATATATTCGTGCATGTTAGCATAATTACCAAAATTATTCAATTTAAAACATTGGAGTATTAATGGGGAATTTAATAGAGATTTATCTCTATTTTTATCTTTATCTAACTTCTCCTCATCACTTTGGAATTCAATTTCATGATGAACATTCTGAGCATGTTGAAACATTTATCTATTATAATAAAATGATTCCCCCCATGTCTCCCACCAAAAATAATGTATAACAACATATTCATGTTCTTCAACCAATGGTTTATTGAATTTCATTAGATTTAAAATTTTATTTTATTATCAAAACTATATGATTTATGGGTATCTTCAATCCCCATCGTCACCATAATAGCACATCAAACGATTTATTCATATATAATGATGTCTCAAATGACTAACACCCTTTAATGAATTTGTTTAAGCTACTAAATAATTTATCAACATTACATTCAGGTTGGATGATAATCCATGATGCTTGCCTCAGATGTATTGTGAAATTTTTCCCACTAGTATCAACAGATTCATCATCCCTCTACTTTAAATCAATTAATTGTTCATCAATTTTCCTAAAATATTATAAAGAAAGTACTTTAAAAATATTATTTTAAAAACTTTTCACTCAAACGATTCAATACCTTCTTTTTCTCTCATTTTCTTAATAACTGTCCAAAATTGATCTACTTAACCTCGCTAATGAAAAAATATATAGAATAAATTTTTCTTGTATTTAACACTTCATAATTGAAAACATAATTTCAGTGGTATTGGTGCATTCCTCAGTGAATAGTGGATAAGTGGACCCAATAAAAGAAGGTGTTCATCTCCTTATTAAGGACCTAATAAAAAATTATTCCATCATTTTCTAATTAGTAATCTCAACATGAATCATATCATTAGAAATTTATGTGATCAAATAAAAAAAAATTTCATTTAATATCCCATAACATTCTGTTGACTAAGAGGACCACCATTTAATTCTCCATCTCATTCGACATTAACACAATTCATTTGGGGTACATGAATTTAATAAAACCATAAAGTATACTATGAGAAATAATAATCATTGAGGGAAACCATATAATCATGAAACATATTTTATAGGATATCTAAATCAAGAAAAAAATCTTCTCAGACTCTTTACGTTTAACCTAGTACATTCATGTTCATTACTAAAACATTAGGATTTTATCCTACACCTAGATTTATCCCAAGGGTTCATACTAAAAAATTTTCATCATAGTTTCCAAAGGATAACTAAACATTTATTCGAATCCAACTATAGAAACCCAATATTTTCCTACATAATTATTACATAATAATATAAGAATATTCATTACGTAACATTTCAATCCATGCTATAATTTTTTAGGTCTATTATTTTTGTAAATTTGGAAACATAAAAAAATGTTTCATAAAATTTCTACGTAATCTCCCAATTATTTTTTCATAACTATCACCCTTTCAATAAATATCTTATGCAATACCGTTCTACATAACATTTTTGAGAGAAACATAAGAAAATGTTGGTCCTTGATGGTCATTACAGGTAAAAAAGGGTGATATCAATGATCATATAAAAATAAGAGTAGAAGGGTATAAGAACATAATCACAATGTTTGGAAACCATACCTCATATATGAAATATCATATTATTAAGTCACAGTTTAAATATTGGGAATTCATAAGACGTGGATCTTAAGGAAATCAAAGAACATGAGTAACGAGAGTATAACACTAACATAAGAAATATAATTATAGTTTCCAAATAAGAAAAAAAATTAATATCCGTAGTAGTTAGGGATCTTTTCAAAGACTATCATTGTATAATGATATCACTCCACAAACCATTATAGTAGTCACTTTTTACTAGAAGTAATATCATAGTAGACAATGTTCCTTATTGAAGTGATTTCACTCTCTATTCCAGTCTAGTTAAAACAATGAGAGATCAATCTGTACACAATTAAATATAGAGAGATATAGTTCCCACCCATCACATATTTAAATTCATTCGTATATCTGCTAGAAGATCATAACACATTCATAAAATAAAAAACTAAAAAAATAAATGTTATTCTAAAATGTCACATCATACCATAATCCATTGAAAGAAAATGGGTTTCTTAAAAATCTTATAATAATAAAAATAAAAAATCCATAAAAATAATAAAAACAATATCCTAGGATCATTTCCCCAGTAATAACAAGTCATATCAAGTGTTGTTCTCTTTAATGAATATAAATACCCTAAAAATATCGTTGAAACATTGTTGAGGAAAATATCCTTTCTATCTTGAAATAACTTATGTAAAAAAGATGGAAAATTTTAATTGAAGAAATATTAATTAAGAAAAACCACATAAACATGTAATATAATATTCCAATAAAAATATTATTTAGTGTGAAAAAATATTTTCATTCCGTATAAGTAAAAAAAACATTCCTTCAATAATTTTATAGGAAAATGCACAACGTACTTCATTTGGAAAATGAAAAAAAAAATGTTCCTCAAAAATTGTTTTGTACAAAATAAAACATGTGTAAAATTGAATTCAAATAATAATAATAGAATATTAAACAACTTGTTTAATACATTTTATGAAAATATGGATATAGAAGAAAATGTGTTTTTGACTGAATAGACAAATGATGCCGATTTTCCATAAGAAAATATTTTTGGTTTATTGAGTACATAAGGTGAATGAAATTAAAGGAAAACATTTATTTTAAATAAATAAAAAAAGGAGATTAATATTTATGAGTATATTGAGAGTTTTATTATAATATATCATCATCATCACAACTTAATCATAAACAATACTAATAAACACTGACATTGTAACATAATACACCATACCTTGAGTTCTACTTGATTTAAATGCACTCTAACCTCATTTATAATAAATATAAATTTATTTAAATTATGTAGTAGTGTAATTTTAATACTTATAATATCATATATTATCCCTTATAACATTTCAACTCCACCTTTTATCAATAATTTTTTATTTAAATCATCATTTTTATGTGTTAATTGTTTCAATTATGATGAGTATTTTAGTTCAATAGTTATAGTAATTTTAAATTTATCTTTGATAAATCATATATCTATTATTAACAAAGATGTAAATATACCATATATTGATTATATTAATATTTATATTCATCCATAAAATTCATAGATCGAAAAATGAATTACATCACTCATTGAGACAGTAAGTTGAATGCACAAATGAACATTATTTCAATTTTTTGGCACATGGATTGAAATAAAGGTAAATATTTATTAAACTTTATAGGATCATTACTATATAATATATATCATATATATTCATCAAATTTTATTCATTACTGTTCCAATATTATATAAATGAAAAATGAGTGACATTATTTCATTGAGGTGGTAGTCCACACATACGTACGAATAACGTCATCATTTCCCAAATGATCACATTGTAAATTGGTAGATGAGATATAATAACTATAGAATATGATTGAGGGATAAATATAATATAAAAAATTTAATCCATCATAATACCCATCCATACATTATGGTGATGAAAAATGAAATATATCTCTACGTGGAGTATGTAAGTCGTACACACACATGAGCGATAATTTAAATTCTCATTTGTTAGGACAGAGGGTGTATAATGGAATTTTATTAATCTTATTATAATTTCAAAATATTTGGAATAATTAATTTATTATTTTTTGATAAATATAATTTATTTATTGGAGGTAAACTATATTATAAAATAATTTGACAAGTTTAGGCGATTAACTCTTCTTCGAGATGAATAATATATGCCTCTTCTAAAGGGATCTAGGTTAGGTATTTTGGGGAGAAAGAAACATATAAATTATATATATGGTTATTTATAAAATAAACTGAATGATTTATATATATTTATAAGGCTCAAAGTGGTGTGATTAAGTGAGGTAGGAGGTTGTCTTTTCTAATTGACGTGAGGGGAACATTTGCAATATCTCAAAATGTAAAATTATAATAAATTTATTATCAAGATAAATTTATCAAAATGGAATTGGATTATAATATAAGGGTATATAGGATTATAATTAAATCCATAAATATAATTTATATATTTTTTTGTAAAATTTAACACCTTATCATTTTGACTAACCCTTAGTTAACCGATTTTTAGTTTAACTACGGTAACATGTATTTCAATATTAAATGGTTGTAAATTTTACATTGACGGTGAAAATTGGATTATAAATTTATAGGTTAATAAATTCCTGACCATATTATATCCGTATTATATTATTTCAAAATTTTATTATTTTTAAATAATATAATAAAATATTATTTTGATAAATTCCATTATCAACAATTCTTTCCGTATTCATTTAATTTAACTTTATATACAAAATGATAAAGGTGGAATTCCAATATAATTGTTTAAATTATCCATACATTTTTATATAGAACTATAAAATTAATAATAAAAATTATCACATTCAAATTAAATAATTTTTAGTATTTTTAAAATCATTGATTATATTTTTATTAAATGGAGAATATACTGCATAAGTTTTTCATTAGCAATTAGGATAATTATATAATTACAAACAAATTGATAAAAATTAATATAATGACAATAAATTTCCAAAACACAGAATATAGACTTATTTTCATTCATAATAAGATTTGTTAACTGTGTGGTGACACAAAATATTTAAAAAATAGACATACATTTCATAAATTTATTTGATTTAAATATCATATAGGTCATTTTAATTGACAAGTGTCCACAAAAATAATAAATTTATATCCCAATATAATAAATTTATAATTAATTTCATTCAATAATAATTATAAAAACAAACTTTTGTCTTAACATTTATTTTTAATCACGATTAACAAGATTTACACTTTTCCTAGGTGATAAATTTTTCCACAATTAATTTTCATAATGACCAAAAATAAAAGAGGCGTATTTACAAAATTTTAACCTACTGAATAAAAAAATTTACTTTTTTTGATATAATTTAGTACTATAAAATGGTTGAAAAAAATATTAAATTAAGTGCGAAAAATGTGACAAAAAATACTTTCTAGAAAACGTAGATTTTATGCATAAAATTGGATTTATGTTATCCAATTCCACAAAATGATATAGTGTAAATGATTAAACCAATTATTCAAGTAAATAATATATAAATTCCATTAATATAATTCACCTATAGTGATTAATTTAATTTATTATAATAAAAATACACCGTGAACAAAAAAACTGTTTTTTTTTTCAAAACAAAAATACTTTATTTTCAAATATTTATTATTTTTATTCTTATCATTTGTTAAATAATGAATTAATTTTATATATATTTAGAACATACACCTTTCATAATTTAGTTATTACTATTCATATTCTATAATCCAATTTCTATTCGATAAAAAACACATAATATTATTATAATATTAAACAGTTCATTTAAACACGTTCTACTGTGTAACACAGGCTATTAGAGAAATAAAATCATTCAATGGTAAATATTTTATAAAAATAGCAGTGTTTTAGAAGAGGTGTTTAATTTTTTGGATGTTTCAAATCATAATACTATGGTCGCATTCACTTGAAACATTATATGGATACTAAAACAATGGTACCAACAAGGATCGATTGGTCATACCAATTCATCATGCCTAACTTCATTGAAATTAAAATTTACATAACAATTTAATATGGTCATTATATTGGGAATTGGATGTCAAGACATCCAATATTTTAATTAATCTAGGAAATGTAACTAGAAAGGGTTGGTGACACTATAGAATGCTAATAAGGGTTAAAAGTTACTAAAATCTAGTTTTGTTTTGAATTTAGAAATAGGATCATAGAGTATTTATTTAAAATGAAATATTTTATTGTACCTAATTTTTTTAGTGTTATCATCATATTTTTCCATGGAAAATATGTTTGATAACCTTTTTAATACAAACATTAGTCATATTGTTAGTTAATTCCAAATTTAAAGCAATACCCTAATGATTGACTTAATGTAGAAACCTCTGTTTTAGGGAACATGATCATGTGAGGCATATCAAATGGGATTATTTGACCAATTAAAAAGTGAATATATTAATTGGGTATTGAAAATAAATGTTGGGACAATTTTATAAAGAATTAATACCAATTTCAAATGGAATTAATTTCTCCAAGAAGATATGTATGAGACATATGAATAGATTACAATGGTGAGTATAATTCCATTAGCACCCATAAAGGATAAATAACTCATTATATGATATGTAGTATATATGATATTTCTAATATTATTTTATGGTAGTAAAATATTAGTTAAAAGTAGGTGATGTGGATGATAAGAAATCATAATTTCTTAATTGTACATGAGATATTTCAATGGATATGTTCCTTGTACTTAGAGTGGAAGGGAGACTAGTTAAAATATGATAAAAACTACCCTACCTTTATCTTATATGATCTAATATCACAAAATTACTATGTTAATGTAAATTAAAATCTCATTCAAGCTTGTGTTATCCATATCTAATAATTCCATCTGCCTTGCGGCTTATAATGTATCTACAGAAGTAGCGTGAAATAAGAAATTATTTGTTCCATTTAATTTATTCAAATCCAATATGTAATGTTTCATCATAAATTTTTCTAGGATAATTATACTATTCTAACTAGCCATGATTTCATGTTTTGATAGTCTAAAATGTGAATACACTCATTTATTTCATCTCTTGCAGTGTCCTACTCATTAAAGAGAAGATGTAGATAGCAGAATAGCCACACTGAAAAGACATGGTAGGCTCAATGAATAAATCCATAACTCCAAAAAATCATGATCTTATCATGTGACCACTAACGTGGATTTTTATCAATTTATCTCTAGAAAATGTTGGAGATCTGTAATAGTACATTCCCTAAAACCAACATGAATAGTATTTTTTGATTACTATGTCAAGTATTTAATGAGTTATGCATTATAAAAATTTACCATAATATTTTTGCTATTTATACGTCCACTATTTATATGGTAATTTTATTTGATTACTTGTCATACAAAAACATTATAGTACATCCTAAGCCATAATGATTAACTGGATATACTATAAAACTAATCATAAATATATGTATTATAGTCTAGATACATCATACTAACTAGACAAAGATGATATTGTAGTATCAGGTGTTAGAGGTTCAAATTATTTGAGATTTATTCACATTACGTTCATACATAGTGATCTCTAGTAGATTAGATCATGTTGGATTCCCCACAAATAAGAACGCCACATGTTTCACGTCTCCTTTGCAGTTTCAATCTATTAAAATATGAAATGGTATTCTAACATGAGATTGATATCAGTGTATACCACTTGATCACATACATTTATGTAAGAAAAAACTATGAAATTTAATTCATAATGTGATGTCCGGATTTGGGATTGTCATTGGTGTAATGAAATTGATTGAATAACAAATAAAGAATTTATTGCTATCAAATGGAATTGATATCTTGATCCTAGTTGATCAAGATGGAAACACCTTTATTAAATCCATGTAAATGGAAGAAGAAGGTAATTCTATACAATAAGGTCAATGAATAAAAAATTATTAAAGGATGATGAAAAAGATTACATCCTTCTTTATAACATGTCATGAGACAAAGATAAATTATATTACACAGTGTGTGTTTGTAATAAATATTATCATTAGTTTTAATTTTCCATATATATATATTTAAGGGCCTCAGTGGATTGCTAGAATCATCTCCTAGTCTATTAATAGTATTATCTAGTATCTTGATATGATCCTATAGAGTCACAAGGTAAGAGTATTCAATAGTCTAACTCATTCTCATGAATAAGAGTTGAGGAAATAGTGGGACCCACCATAGGGTTTGAGGTATGTATGGGAACATATGATCATCATGAAATAAAAACAATATAATTCATGTATATAATATTTTTTTAAAAATTTATTTATTTAATATTTATATATTTATTGATGTAAATAAGAAAGAAAATTTCATTCGAATGGATATTATTTTAAACATCAAGGAATGTTTAATATTTATAGGAATACCACGTCAAGTTAATGACTAAGTATTACCATGTATGAAATTTATTATATTATAGGTAAGTGATAAGAATATAAATTATATTTGTGAGTTACTAAAATAGTTATAATTTTTATTTTAATGTGGATAATAAAAGTACATGTGATCAAGATCTATATTTGGGTATTTTTGAAACCTCACTAATAAATGGGGAAAAGGAAATATTACAAAAAAAACACTCACTGCACAACTATTGAGAGAATATCTCTCCACCTCCACTTCATAGAGGGTGAAATTAATGGTCTTTGATTTTGATCTAATTTCATCATCATGGATTGAAGTATCATCATTGTGATGAATATTGAGATGTCTACAGCTTCCTCAGATATAGAGACCCATGTTTTTATGGGTTTGGGAATTTGAGATGAAATTAAATTTTTTTCTTTCGGGTGGTTGTAAGGCGTAAATGGTAAATTTACCTTTGTATATTATCTCAAATTTATTTTCTACCCACTCCTCTGATCTTTAAATAGGGTGTTTACCCTAATACTATAGTTTGGAGGAATTCTGAGTATTTTGTGTTTTGTAATAGTATTTAATATTTAGTTAATTAAATATTAAATTATTTCTGCATGTTTGGTTGGTGATATCTTTATATCGAAGCATTATATTGAGACTTTGAACTCTTGGTTGAGTCTGGAATGATGAATTTTTCCTAGGTGAGGTATAAACCTACTTGAGGATTCTGAATCTAGGATGGACTTTAAATGGTTAATTATTTAATTGTTTTAAATTGATAAAACATACTATGTACCCCGTCATTTAGGGTTTCTACACATAGAACAAAGGGGGAGGGTTCAAAACTAGAGTGTAATGGTTGGATAAAGAGGGGAGGGTGAGGATGTGCAACTAAACTTCATCCATGGAATTGATCGGGACCAGATCGAGGTATATTGGCTTCCAAGAGTGGATTTGGGACCAATGTTGTTTTCATTTACCTGAAGTGGTGGGCTAGTTTTTTTCTTCCCAGATCCCGTTAGGTTATTTTTTTTAAGTTTTATATCCATAATATGATTTCTATGGACCTCATGGGAGTCGACCTATACCTAATCTAAAAAAATGTCAATTTTTGGTGTTTTTGAGTATTTTTAGTTCAGAGAACATGAATACCTGGTTCATGGCTTCAAGAACAGACGTCGTTTATTCTTCCTATTAGGGGAATAAGAGAAGAATATTACCACATGATGTGTAGTTTAGAGGAAAATCCATTTAGTGTTACTTGAAATGTTTATGATAACTTTGGAAGACTGATCATGTAGAGTTTCATGTCATGTTCGATAGTTACACAAAGTTTTATGGGACATGGTCGTATGCCTGGTTACATTGTTTTGTGCCCATGTGGGGGGACATGTCCTTGTAGAAGTACACGTCCAAACCCTATGTTGGTTGTGGGAATATAGTATTACATGACCAGACCCCGAGTGTGCTAGGCTATGGGGAAGTGTAGGGCTAGACGAAGGGTTGTAGAAAAAAAACATTGTGTACTAGGTATACATGTTGTGTTCATCACCTTGGTTTCCTTTAGAGGTTTTTTGGTTTATTGTTCCCTGAAAGTAATAATTTTAGTAGTGATTAGTCCATTCTAATAATTTCTACATAGATGCTGATGGTGGGATCCTTTTGACACCTAAAGGACATGTGGATGCTATTTTTGACCAATGTAACTTTGAATGATGGTTTCCATGATGTTTAGAATCATAATCATCCAATGGATGGGTTGTGAGCTATAATTCCTGGGTGAGGATTGTGATATTGGTGATTGGATACGCCCGAGTGTTACATGGACTTTTTATTAAGGTTCCAGGGAAGGATCATTGATGGTGGGATTGAGTAGTATCTCTGGGAATATCTTTGTTGTCCTTGTGTATCAGGACCATTTTCTCAAGGATAGATCAATTGAGGGTTAGATTGTTTGTTGGAGGGTCAATGTGGATGGATCCTTTGGGATTGATTTACATCACAAGATTAAGGTTATAGATGGGTTCCATTGTGGTTTTTTATTGAGTTTGAGGGACTCTTGAGGAAACCCCTAGTGGGATGGTTTTTGATTAAGTGATATTTTGATGTCGTAGATGGCCATTGAGAATGCCCTCCTAGAATAAATTAACTTTTGGATTCCTTTTTGACATGTTGAGGATTGTGGATCAGTTGGAGGCCAATAAAGTATTCTTAAGGATTTATCTTTTGATTGGGCTAGGAATGACTATTTTATGAGATAGAGAACCCCTTTATAGCATGTTTTACACATGATGTGTCTATTTGATATTTGAGGATACAAAGAGAAATAAATTTTTTATGTGTGTACCCATAGGGTCAAGTGAATTCCCAATTGATAAGTAGACTCTGAATAGGTGTGTGGGATAAATTATTTTGGTTATGGGTATTCCCTTAGGACCTGAGGAGATGTACGAGCCGATGGGTAAGAGATATTTATTGAAGAGATGGATGTTTGGTCATCCCTTGTTATATTTTTTTGGTGAGGCAAAGACATGTATTATTCCCATGGATAAATTTTGATAGTTTTGGGTTTCCACATTTTGGAAACCAATTTTTTAGTAAGGGATGTGATGGATGATATAGTTGGAATGATGATCCATAGGAATCATTTCAAATATCTGCGATTGCGTTTTTTGGACATGATGCTCTGTATCAGTACAAATAGTTTTTTTATGGTTTTAGTGTTGGACAGAGGACTTGATAACATAGTTTTATATTGTTGAATATATGGGATGAAATATCACATGTATCTTGTATGGTGATGGACTGATCTTTCGATCACATGAAGTACACTATGGATATGGTGTAAAACTGTGGCTCTTGACACTGACAGTATAATTTGTGGTTAGAGTTCCAGACTAATTCTCGTGGTGATAAAGGCATGCAATGTGCAATAATATATTGGAAGGATCCCCCTTCTCCCTATATTTGGATAGATTGATTCTCTTGGTATCACTATATGGATAGATATTGGACTAATGTTTTGGGAAATATGATTATGGTTTCTCATGAGTTTGATAGGACAATGTTCAGTGTTTGTGTTGATGGGTTTGATATATGGTATTGGTATTAAACCAGTTCTCTATGAATTTTTTACTGTACATGAGTTATATGAAAAAATAATTGTTTAATCATAGTAGTAAATTGTATTTGTACATGGGAAATATATGTCTAGGTACCATGTATGGGATACTGGTCTCGATCATGAGCATGTTAGGGTTGACATAGAATAGTATCACAGATTCTAGGACAATCATAGGATGGGTCATTAGAATCATTAGATTGAGTTGCAACTACCATGTATATGGAGCACATAAGACATTTCAGTCACACAATCATTTAGATATGTTTAGAGACAACCCATCATTGGATTATTTCAGTACAATTTATGAAGGTATTGGACCTAAGGATCTATGGTTGTTTTATTTGAAATTATTTTAAGTGTTGTTTTGTCTAGGCTGAGAATATTTTTTGATCATTAACTAATTGTATATTTTTATAGGTTTAATGTTGGGGTTAGCCTACTATAATTTATTTCCCCCCCAATACATGAAACTCAGTTTTCATGCAGACCTTATATATTCATTTAGTTTGACCATGGATGCACACTAGATTGGGCTGAGGTCCCAAATTGTATGGTTGAGAAGGATGCTCGTGTGGGGTCAACTAGTGAAGTTAGAACATCATGAAAGGGTACTGGAGATCAGGTATATGATAAGGGCTAGTGTTTGAAGTAAGGTCGGATATATTTTTTCAGTCGTTTAGGATATTTATATATGGAATCCTAATGGGAGATCGATGGTGTATGTATATAATGCATATTAAGGTCCTTATTTTATCCCATTTTATGAAATCATTTCTCAGATTGATTTTGTTTATTTTTCCACATTCCCAAATGTTTATGTTGTTTGGTTATTTAATTCTTGTTGTGCACTCCAATATGGGCGTGTATTCTTCTCGTAGCTCCATCTTATACCCATATTTTTAGTTAAAAGCCACTAGTGTATGGGGAAGTTCACTAGAGGTGTTTTGGTTCACTAGATTGGGGAACAGGTTTAGTGGCTTCTAGGTGAGGTTGTTACATCATATCTCAACATTAGCACCCAGAATATGATGACCATTGATCCTTCATGCTTTTGATGTCTGTGTGGATAATCTAGAGGGATTCAAATTCTGTTCCTCCAAGAAAAAATCCTCAAAGAAGAATGAATTTTGAACATGGCTTCAAATCTAATGATGTATTCTTTGATTTATTTTTTCACTTAAATAAATTAATGCGCATTGATTAGGGAGTAATACTTGTATTCACATCATCAATGGCATCATAGTTATGTGAATTTCAGTTAAAAAATTTAAATAGTTGACTCATCTCATTCGATATTGGTCCTTGGTACCTCCAGGGGATAATATCCGAGCAACGTTTGACTCATGGATAGATATGTGTAAAGGATATCTATTTGAGGCATGGAGGGGGATAGTGTTAATGGGTGGGGGTTAGGTTTCTGCAATAGTTAAGGGTTATGTAACTAGGAAATGGGGTATATGGGATGTCTTTATATGGATAAGAGTTGTCAGGGGGCTCGTTTCCATGGTCATTAGTTATCATCAATGGAGGGATTTCCTCGGAGGTGGTGGTCGGGGTGGGGGGGTCGTGGTTCCATGAGGGGAATAATTATCTATTTAATAGAAATATTTATTGGTTGTTTTATTAAAACTAATAATAAATCAAAAAATATTTCAAATATTTTTGGGGTTGTACAGAAGTACCTCCATTTTTTAAATAATAATTAATATGTTTTATTCAGTAGAGGTTATAGAGAATGTTGCGAATAAACCATCGCTATGACCACTTTCATTGTTCTAATAGTTTCAACTGAATAAAGATTTTTTCCACTATCTAGTACCCATTACCCTATTTATCTTGTTCCATAGGCCATTATCCTATTTTTTCAATATGTATTTATTATATGGTCAAAATACATCATCTTCAACATGTATTGATCAATGTTTTGGTTTTCTATGGAATAATGTTCTACTTGATAAAAATATAAACTCATATTTCATTTTATTTATAAAAATTTTAATTTTAAATTACTAATAGATATAAATATGATAATATATTCATGATATGTGTCCTTAAAATAATAAAAATATATCAAATCCATTTTTTAATATTATACTACATTACATATACACATATATAAATATTTAGAGTTAAAATTTTATATTAATTATATACCATTCATTCTAAAATTATAATTAAATATATATAATTATTATACATATATATATTAACTAAAATAAATTTAATTTTAAATCATCTAGTTAAATATATTTGATCATCATATTTTAAAGGTCTAGTTTTACTCCTGCTAGTAGTGAAATAGGATTTTACAGTCCCCAAAATCAATCACAAAAGAGGATTTTTGAACCTAGGAAACTGCTCCACAACTTATTTTGTGGATCATAGTAGATGAGGTCGAAAATTAAAATTTCTTGACTACATAAGGCACTAAACCAATATTTCATTGAAAATATACACTATTGAGTAGGAAACAATAGTGACAGTAAGGGGCTGAGTGGTCGGTGGAGTGGACTTTAATGCCCTTACCCCAGTTTCCCAGAGTCGGTGAATTATTATGTAACATTGGCATGACCACAAAAGATCAGGTCTCGAAAGGCCAATTTGTTTATTAGACTTGTAAACACTAGATACATACATAAGTCTTACATTACATCATAAAATAAAAAACAACAATGACAATGTCTTCATTAACCATAGTCATATACCATAGACAATCCCTGCATGTTAGTCAAAAAATACTTCTTCACATCCTGGGAAAAATAAAACATAGAAAGGGGGGAGCTCAGATGCTCAGAAAGGATAACAATTGAGTGGAAACATTCACAAATAAGCATAAAAATTTAAGAAAATGTATAAGACTAAAAAAAAGCCTTTTAATTTTTATCACTAGAATAATATGGAAAATATAAAATCAAATAATTCCATTTACATATTCCCATGGATATTATACTAGTCGAATAACAACATGAAATATAAATAGCCACATTCATAATGATGGAATGCATAAATCCAGACTTTCATAACCTCATAGTCAAGGCCTTGTGATAAGACTAAAAATGTGATTTTGTCAAGGCCTCATGCCAAGGCACTAGTCTGTCTCATAAGACCTACAGATGCTTCGAGGAGCTATAGCGGGATCCACCCATCACTTACTATGTCCAATGAATTCCTCATATGAAATGGTTTTAACATAAGATAAACATTCGTATTGAAACTAGCATAAAAAATGTCAATAATTTATCCATCAAACATGAATGGTATGAAATAACACATCCACATTCAAACATATCACAAAAACATCAATACAATATGGAGGTTCTGTATCATAATAACTCAACTTCAAACAAAATTAAAATACATCAAAGGATGTTGACATATATGAGATCAAAACCTTTTTAGAGAAATATATTGTCTATTTTGAAATCATTTAAAAGTCATTTAATTATAAAAGAAAACATTTATTTTTAGAAATATTCTTATAAGATTGTATGGGATGCTTCGACATTGTTATAACGTTGGATAATAGCCGCACCCACCGTATAAGTTAAAAACACTATTACCGTAATTTTGTCAAAAAGTTCATAATGTAGCTTGTTTGGAAAATGACAAAAAGATTCCTTTCAAAACATAGAAGGTTAAATAAGGTTATAAATGAATATATCCCATAGTAAAAATGTTTTGAAATTTATTTTTATGAAAACATGGATGTGGATGATAAAGAGGTCCCAGTAGGTACTAACATAAAAACAACCTCGGATAATAAAATGATTTTGAAATAAACCCTTACCTTGTACTTTTTCTTGGTCGAGGGTACGTTAACCTCAGTAGAAGCTTGGGGTGTTAAATTCTCCCCTCCTTCAAATAATTTCTTCCTCAAAATTTCTATAATATTAATGAATATAATGAGTCAGGTGGGTCTTCATCATATGTTCCTCGGGATCCCACGTTGCCTCTTCCATCTTATGGTTTCTTGATAGAACTTTTACTAGACGAGTCTTCCGATTTATCAAAACATGTTTTCTGTTATGAAGAATCCTGATGGGCTCTTCACATTAAGATAGATTGAGTTCCAGTTCTAATTCATCATCGGTGAGTACATGTGTTGACCCAGGCATGTATTTTGTCAAAAGTGATATGTGGAACAGATCATGAACTTTGGAGAGACTTGGCGGCATTACCAAACAGAAAGCTACCACCCCAATTCATTCTATAATTTCAACAGTTCCAATGTTCCTGAGACTCAATTTACCCTTCATACTGAAATGTATAACACCCTTCCATTGAGATACCTTCAAGAAAACATGATCACAAACTTGAAATTCCAAATCCTTCCTTCAATTATCGGCATAGCTCTTCTTCCTACTTTGAGTTGATTTGATGTGAGTTTGGATTACATTCAACTTTTCCATCATTTCCTCCACATGATCTGGGCCTATGACTTTCTTTCACCAACATCATCCAAACCAGTTGGTGAGCGACATATCTTTATATATAATGCTTTATATGGTGCCACCTAAATATGTGAATAGACGCTATGGTTATAGTAAAATTCTACCAATGGTATACATTGATCCCATATTCCTTGAAAGTCAAGTGAGCATGATCTCAACATGTCATATAAGATTTGAATAGATTGTTATAATTTTCCATCAGTTTGAGGGTGGTAAGAAGTGCTCAAAAAAAGTTCACTATCCAGGGCTCTCTGAAAACTTTTCTAGAATCTTGATGTAAAATGGGGATCATGATCAGATACAATAGATAGTGTTACTCAATGAATTCTCACATCTTCATTAATATATATTCTTTCTAAACTCTAAAGTGGTAAATCTTCTCTTATAGCATGAAAATGTGGTGACTTGGTAAGATGATCAACATTAAACCATATTTCATCATTCCTTCTAGGATTCTTTGCTATCCCCATGACAAAGTCCATTTTAATATTATCCCATTTACACCCAGGTATAGGAAGTCGTTTCATGACTCCTCTAGGTTGTTGCCTTCTGGCTTTCACTTGTATGAAAACCATACATCTCGACACAAAATCAGAAATCTCCCTCTTTATGTTGTCCCACAAAAAATGTTCCTTCAAATATCTATACATCTTGGTTCTCCTAGTGTGTATAGGAAAATTTGAGTTATGAGCATCATTGAAAAAATCTTTTTTTCGATTAGATTTGTTATGAACACAAATTCTATTCCAAAATATCAAAATTCCATCTTCATATAATAAGTCACTCAATTTCCCATTGTTCATAGATTTAATCTTCTTTTGAAATTCCCCATCATCATCCTGAGAACATTGATTAATTTCTAGTAATGATGGTTTAGGAAAAATTTGAAAAAGTATCAATGTTGCACCATCCATGGTAATTCCCATATCCATCTTGACTCGATCCATGAAAATAGATTTCCTTTCTACTCTCATCATGTTCAAAACTCCATGATCCTTTCTGCTCAAAGAATCTGCCACCTTATTTTACTTTCCCGGGGGGTAGTGTATGGTGAAATCATAATCCTTGAGTAGTTCAAGCCATCGGCTCTTCCTCATGTTGAGTTAATTATCTGAGAAAATATACTTTAAACCCTTTTGATCTGTATATGTCTCACCTTTTGGACCATAGAGAAAATGTATCCATATATTCAAAGAAAAGATTATTGCTGCTAACTCATGATCATGAGTAGGATATTTTTGCTAATGAATTTTTAGCTATCGTGATGCACAGGAAATAACTCTATCATTCTACATAAGATCACAACCATGTCCTTTATTTGAGGCATCAATATAAATAACAAACCCAATATTCCCTGATGGTAGAGTCTAGATAGGATCATTCACTAATATTCTCTACATTTCTTAATAACATTCTTTACACTCTTTTGTCCAAAAACATTTAACCCCTTTACATGTGATCATTGTTAATGGGTAAGCCAATCAAGGACATTTCTAGACAAAACACCGATAATAAACTTAATAAACAAATAAAACTACATATCTTGGTTATACTTCTTGGTTCTGGCCATTCATGGATTTCTATTCTCTTAGAAGGATCAACAGAGATTCCATCCTTATAGAAAATATACGTAAGTAAATAAATCTCAGGAATCCAGAATTCACACTTTCTAAACATCCCATATAATTTAGGAATTTTAAGAGTCTTTAGTATAATGCACAAGTGATTTTCATGATCTTCATAGCTTTTAGATTATACAAATATATCAACAATAAATACAACTAAACAATAAACAAGATATTCATTGAAAACTCTATTCACTAGATCCATAAAGACAGAGGGTGAATTAGTCAATCCAAAAGTCATTACTGTAAACTCGAAATGCTTGTACCTGAAATTAGATTTTATCTAAATATAGCTTCTAAAGTTTGTACTAAACTCCTCTGATACCAACCGTAATGCCCCAAACCCAGTTTCCAAGAGTCAGTCCATTATTATGTAACATTGATATGATCTCAAAAGATCATGTCTCGAAAGACCGATTTGTTTAGTATCCATAGAAACAATAATAACATAAATAAGTCTTACATTATATTATAAAATGAAAAGAAATAACACCATTGTCTTCATTAACCACAGGCATATCCCATAGACTATCCCTACAGTTCAGTAATAAAATAATTCTTCACATCCTTGGAAAAATAAAACATAGAAAGGGGTGAGCTCATATTCTCATTAAGGATAACAATATAGAAGAAACATTCATAAATAAGCATAAACATTTAAGGAAATGTATAAGACAAAAACAAAAGCCTTTTAAACTTGAACTTCAGTATAATACGAAAAAGATAAAATTAAATAAGGGCATTTAATTATTCACATGGATATTCTAAGAGTAGAATAATCACATGCAATATCAATAGCCACTTTCATAATGATGGAATGCATAATGCCAGAATTTCATAACCACATAGTCAAGTCCATCTTCCAAGACTAAAAATAATAATTTTTCAAGCCCTTGTGTCATGACACTAGTTTTTCTAATGAGACCTACAATGAATTGAGGAGCTATAGCAGGCTCCACCTATCACTTAATAAGTTCAATACATTCCTCATATCAAAAGGTTTAAACATAACATAAAAAATCATATTAAATATAGCATAGGAAATGTCAATACTTTATCCATAAACCATGAATGGTATGAAATAACACATCCATAGTCAAACATATCACAAAACCTTCAATACAATATGAATGTTTTGTATCATAATAAATCAACTTCAAACAAATGTAAAATCCATTAAAGGATGTTGACATAGATGAAATTAAAAATATTTTTAGAGAAATATCTTTTTCTATTTGGAAATCATTTAAAATATTATAATTATAAAATAGAAAAATTATTTCTATAAATATTTTTATAAGAATTTATAGGAAGATTCGACGTTGTGATAATGGCATAAAATAGCTTCACCCACCGTATAATTTAAAAAACATTCTTACCTTTATTTTCTCGAAAATGTCATAAAGTACCTTGTCTGGAAAACAATGGAAAGATTCTATTCAAAACATATAAGGTCAAATAATTGTATAAATGAATTTAATTCATAGTAATTATTTTTGAAATGTATTGTTAAAAAAACATGGTTGTGGATGATAAATAGGTCCTAGTAGATACTTACATATAAAAAACCTTGGATAATAATGAAATTGTTAAATTAAACCATATGTTGTACTTTTCCTTGGTCGAGGGTACATTATCCTCCATGGAAGCTTGGGGTGTTACATGGGCGGTTTGAAGTGCCAATGGTCATGTAGTGAGACTAATGAGTGGGAATCTGTGTACCCAAATTTACCAAGTGTTACTTATACTGACATCCCCTGTTATGATCAAACCTATGGAATAGTTAATAGTATTTGATCTATTAATTCTCTCTCTACCATCACTTTTGAATTCAATTTATAAATACATAAGAACATAAATACAAGGTTTCTAAAAGGATTTTTCTCGATGATGAAGAACACTACTTCCCACTTTCAAGAATTTTTATTACATGAATTGTATAATCACTATATAATATTATTGATTATAAGTGAAATTAAAGTGACCGACTATTTTTCAGAAGGTATAGTCCAAATTCTATAGAGGATGTTATCATCTTCTACTCTTTCTCCACTATATAACACAATTTGAAAATTATACGTACTAAATCCAACCATCTTTAGCCTCCTATTGAATTTAGTAATTATTTATAAGGGTACCATTATTTCGTTATGGTATCCTATTAATCTCCTTGTAAAAGATCTCCATTTTTTTATATGGATGTCACTACATCAACTTGAATGAGATATCATTCCTCATGTAATAAATCATTGTCATCAATGTAACAGCATCAGGAATGCATATACCTCAGTTCTATTGTATCAACTTAAATAAACTATATTTTAAATCATAAGGGCTTATTCATCATGTATGGGTCATGAAATAAGTGTATTGATAGTGAAAATAGTATTGGTCACTTATCTTCTTAGTCTCTTTCTATTTTAACAGTATATTACATGAATGATCATATTATTAATCAACATATAGAATAAAAAAATCAAGAATAATTATACTTATCATCTTTGATTAACAATTATATTTGTTACCCCCATTTTCACCATCTTTAAATAGAATTTTTTCTTCTCAGTTTCATCAATAAAAGTCCCTCTATTTCCCCCTCATATTTTTTACTCATAACATGTACAAAAAAATATCAAGCTCAAATAAAAAATCACCCTTCAACTGATTATTCCTATACATTCTACACTGGGTGAAAATTATTCTGAATATATACAAATATTTGAGTATACATAAATCTCTACTGTTCTGAATCCAATATTTTTGTATCTTTTAAACATTATATCCCCAATATTCCATACACACTATTTCATCATTTATCCCAAAAGACACAGAAAACATTTTCTCATTCCTGTCGATATTTTGTAAATATCATAGTTTACTATAATTTATATTCATTTAGGATATTTGATTGTTAACACATTCGTTGACAATCTGAAATCCTAAAAAATTATTTTGACACGGAATCCACTTAACAGCATAGAAAACCCATTATATCATGGATCAATCTAAAATATTATTCTTCATCTCAACATGAATCGTATTTAAGTAAACTGTCATTGTGATGATTAATATATTTTGGAATTTTATCTTAGGAAGTTCACAATGAACTTTTTTTGAATTCATAGGTTTATAGTAAACTTCTACTAGTTTACACTTATTTTGATAGTCTTTTTCTCAAATAATTTCCCCATCCATCATCATTGTTATCCATCTTTTAAAAATTCCATATGCATATTGTGGAATGAAGATATAGTGACTATTAATACTTATAACTCATGTATCCGAGAATCATGAACATTATAGTTTTGAAATTAGTATATGTTTAATTTTTATCACCTTTACTATAGTACAATAGATTCTAAATGATATCTTAGTTCCATTTAAATTCAAGATCATAATTGGAACAAACTCATGTGTTGTGAATATAATGATAAAAGAATGAAATTTCACATCAGCTGAAACTTTTGTGTGCTTTAAATGATGAAACACTACAAAGAAACTAAGTACAATATTGGTTTCTAATATTATAGTGAGTTGTATTATAATACTCAACAAACTGAAGGTATTTTCTTGAAATCCATTTGGGTTGACCTTCGAGGAGTGTCTCCATAATACCCAATTTGGTTCTTCTTCCCAGCCTCTCCCTATTCTCTCCATGGATGTACTAGCCTACATAAGAAATCATTCTATTATGTATCCTCTCTTTTAGATTACCATATTTCAACACATATAGTGCCTCTAGGATTATTAGTTTCTCATATGGTGTTGGCCCTGAGGTATGAAATAGATTTTACCCTATAAAATTATATTCCTTTATCAATTATGTATCTAGGAAAGGCAATGACTCATAAATTGGTGTAGTTAACCATTATAGTGATTCATACACAACTCATTGTATTATTATTATATTGTATAAAAATTACTCATACATAGACGTTCCTTTTCAATATATCAGATCCTATAATTCTAATTCTCAAATGATTTTTACAACAAAAATAAACAAACAAAACCAGTTTAGTATACAATTTCCACATATATCTCAAATGAAATAAAATAATCTTGAATCCAATAATTTAATTTCATAAGAAAAATATATTCTGCACATAAAAATCAACTTGTATCTTCTAAATAAAATATTGACAATCCTCTCAAATCCATGAAAACTCTTGTAGTCTGTCATTTTTAATTTAATCCAATATTCTTGAATACATAAATATATTTAAACTTTTTTTTTCTTGAAAACACTTTATAAAATATAATCCTTTGTAGTTTCTTAAAAATTTAAAACAACATTAATAATATATGAATAGATTATGAGTAATACAATTGAAGTAATGCAAATTACTTCCAATCCATTCATCTTATTATATAAAATAATAATATTCATATCATCAAGACATCTATCCATATTGATAACTAATTAATCCTTTGACATGATCTCTAAAATTTCCACTAGGTTTTTTTAATACCCTCAGATTATTAAATGTAAATACGTTTTCATTGTATATTTTTCATCTCCCACTAATTGAAACAAAATGCAATTGTTTTTGTAGAGTTAGGATATATGTTGTCTCCGAACTAATTATCCTCCCACATCAATTTTTGTTTTAGTTTGGATCAATTAGGTGAAATATTTTAACAACGTATTTTCTTAGCTATGGGAATCTATTTTATCAACTCTATGTCAATGTGGGATATCCCACCGTTCAAAATACGAGTGAGTAAAAATATTATTCTAATTTATGTATAAATTTATGTATGTGATACAATTATCAAATTCTCTTACTTTTGGGGCTGTGTAATCAAATTATTTTATTAGAATCCAAATCCGAGATCCTGTACTCAATTTAAAAAATAGATTAAAAAATATCAAACATAATTGTTAGGTTTCTATTCTTTATAATCATCCATAATTTTTTATTTAAAATTTATACCTTCAATCCATTTATTAAGAATAAATTTCTCCCACGAATGATAGGATTTTATTCTGGAATCCTATGATGATATAATATTTAACCTTACCTTTTAGTGAATCCTTTTCAATAAACTTACAAAAATCAAGATCATCATTATGTTGATAGGTTATGGAGGCTTCTTAATAAACTTCTCAACTTTCCTCCACCACAAGGATACACTCCAAAATTCTTCATCAAGTTGAATCACATTATTATACAAGCTTTAATATATCCAATTTTTGAGAATTATCCAAAATGGAACAATTAAAATTTTATTAGTACTAGAATGATTAATCCATATCACTTATTTTCATTTTGGTCCAATTTTGAATGTTCATAAACCTTCATGATTCATTTATTATTCCACAAATTGAAAGGAAAAAAATATGACAAAAAAGATTAAGGGAATATGGTAAAAATCATAGTTTCTTAATATAAATAATGAGGTCTGTTATTCTTTATCAATAATGTTTATTCATTCATTCCATCCAGGAAATATGTCTTCAAACATTCACATCAATTTCCAAAATATATTTTGAATTTGGAAATAAAGGAATTATTTACTATTTCATATCCTTTTTGTTGTGTGTTCCTCATTCCGTAAACAATCAAAGAACATGTAATTCTAGATGAAATTTTTATCTTCATGGAGGCATCTTATTATGTTAAAATCATTGATATGAAATATCTATAAGTATGTCCAACCACATTTCCCCTATCACACATGACTTTTTATTCTCCTAGGCTATCATTTATTGAAAATATCTCAAGAAATTTGAGTTCATCAGGAGGAATTACTCTATCCTTTCCAGTAATTTCATTAACTTATTATCATTCTATACTTCACCCTTTCCCCATATAAAATTGACATGAAATAACAAAATCTTTATAAATTGACCAGGAAAATTTGAAATTTCCATATGGTTTTATTAAAGTGTTTTTACCAAATAACTCTTCATTTCACCAACATAAACTGATATTCCATTATTCCCTATTATCTTTATTGAAACATATATCCATTTTTTGTCCTCTATTTCTTAAATAGAATAAAAAATTGATTTTATTTTTTATTTCCCTATTTGATTTCAGGAGTACTCATTGAACTAGACATGACTTTTATTAATTACACATGGATATATCACATTCCTTCATTACGAAGTTATTATGAATATATTGGTTACCAATTTTCTTCATCTTCTTTTTAAATCCATTCTTACTTTCATTATTGAGATTTCTTGTCCTATATTTTTTTACCTTTCATATTACTACATTGTTGATTTCATAAGAATGACACTTCATAATGACCACATTGATTACATATTCCATAGGCACTCCTTAAATTATTAAGAATTGTTTAGTTGAAAAGTTCTTGCTCTGTGTTTGTGGTACCATCAAAGGA
The DNA here is from genome assembly GCA_963277665.1 of Viscum album. NCBI lineage: Eukaryota > Viridiplantae > Streptophyta > Magnoliopsida > Santalales > Viscaceae > Viscum > Viscum album. Next base: position 887,682,824 of record OY728130.1, read on the forward strand.
TATCCACCCCATAATTTATGAATTATTTATGATTTAGGTAGAGGCCTATTGTGCCAATTATCTAATTCCATATTCCCAATCATGTAACAATATGGATACTTTCCGAAAAACAATGAATTCAATCTATGGATTTCATGATTTCAATATTTTGTTATTTTTATTAAAATATTAGTATTATTTTAGGGAACCATCTATTTTACTCAATTTTATACCACCTAGTGACATGATGGTAGGCGTACTATCATTTTTTCAACAATATTTATAATAATTTTTTTAAAAAATATGTATTTTATATGAAATCATATTTTGTGAAAATAATATATTTCAATGTGGATGTTATAATTTTCTAATATCTTGTTACAGGTTGTTCAAGGTTTTAATTATCACACTAATTACTATTGATATGATCATTCCTGGAGCTATGAATGTCAATTTAATTTCTTCTCGAATCATATTTTTCTAAACTACATGGGATGTTCCATCATTTTTTGGTTTCATATTTCTCAATTTTACATAAGGCTCAAGAATATTCATGTTTGGTGAGTTCTTCTCACCCTCAATAGACCTCTATCTTTTATCCTAATAATTCATTAAATTTTTGTTTTGATCTTAATTATGTTTTATTGATTCTTATAAAGACTTTTTAAACTATGTTATTTTGTCCTCATTTAACTTCTAACAATGAATGTTTACTATTGATAATATTTTTTCATAACTGATCAAAAAAATGGTTATCTTCGTTAATAAGAATTTATATCACAATAATGTCATGCCAATTTAATTTCATTTTATCTTAAATTTGAGAAATATGTACATTTAAAAGTAAAATATTATAACAGTCCATAATTTACATGCATTTATTATGCTTCAATATTGATGAATAATCCTTAAAAACATAACAACACCATAAAATGACAATATAGGTATAGTTTACTTAGATACTGGGGAACATAGACAACTATTTCATAAAACATCTACATTGTATCATACTTATTCCTTTACAACTAGATCTAATTTTGAGATATCTTACTTTATAACCTTATTCATGCCTTATGGAATCGAAACATAAGAACGAGTGAGCATGAATGCTCTGTAAGGGTAAATAAAGTAGTTGAGAATCATATAACAATCAAAAGGCATAATAATATAAAACATGAAAATATTATCCTGTATATGAAAGATCATGATAACATGTCATGGGATAAATCATAAAATTTCATAATGAATGAATGAAAATTTTTCCAAAAGTCAAAACATAATCATTTGAATTTTTTACATAAATATAATCATATAAAATCACTTTCATATTATCCAAGGCTCATTGACAAGAACATTATTGTGGACAATGTCCATTACTGAACTGAGTTCACTCCTTGATCCAACCATATATTACTGAACCATATTTAAATACTATTCCAGTCATGTCTATCTCATGAGATATAAATTATTACATAATTCATTTTAATGAGATATAGTTCCCACCCAACTAAAAATGAGATAATTTTTACTTGTTCCACAAAAACATTAATCATTTATTATAACAGAACCCAATTGATAAATGTGATTCATTAAACATTACTCCATTAATGTCCATAAAAATAAAATGTATTTCATAAATATCATTCCATCATAAAAACCATCAATTCAGAGTAACAATAGTTGTAGAAACAAAATCATTTTTAGTGAATTTCATCTTAGATAGAAAATAATTTTTATAAAGAACATGAAATTAATTCTTGAGAAAAATATCGTTTCATCGTAAAAATGTTTTATTTTCTAAAAATATCATGAAAAATTAAAATAAAAGAATTTAATATAAATAAACACGAATTATGTTAAGGGAATATTCATGTAATTATTATTTTATGAAAGCATACAAATCCGTTCATATCGTATAAGTTAAAAAAACATTTTCTTTACACTATTTCCAGGAAAGTCAAACAAGTACATCATACCAAAAATGAAAAAAGATTCCTTTCAATCCATTGAATAAAAATTCTCCAGGGGGTAAAATTATAATTAAAAAATTGTATAAGGACATAAATAATATTCTGGAATACTTATTTAAGAAACATTGTTATGGCTGATTGACATACCCCAAAAAATTCTTGCGTTGATGAAATCTTGAATAATAATGAGATTAGAAAACTATCCATTACCTTAGGTATTATATAATTTTTACATATCCAAACCTACTATATAATGATTTAAATAATTTCATTGACTTATTATAGAATCCTAGTCCTTTTGAAGATATCATATATAGCCATATTCTTATCTGTTTGTTATTAACATTAAATTGATACTCATTATTTGGGTGTTAACTGATTTATGTTCTTATGAATGTTTTGTAGAATAAGTTATTGTTTCTATTATTAGTTTATAGTTATATCATTTAAAAAATAATAATAGAATAATATATGTTATATTTATTCATGGAATTGATTTATATAATCATTTTTTAATGAAGATCATGAAGAATGAATCACATCACATCGTGGAGACGGTATGTCATACGTACGCATGACCGACGATATCATCCCCATAATTGTTAAATTTTATTGAAATGTATGGTAGATATTATTTCAGATTCAATATAATTCTATAATAATCATATATATTTATTAAAACCATCATTATACTCATCCATGTATGTTGGTGATGAAAAAATGATTACACCATGACGTGTAGATGGTAAGTCGTACGTACACACATGTGGTGATTTCATTTTTTATAGGATGGATAGAAGAATGAATATGTTTGTCTAATATTCATAATAACATATTAGTAGAAATGTGATACTAGACGTATTAATTAACAATTAAAAAAATCATAATGAGGATGTTGAAGAAGAAAGATGTTGGAAAGAATCGATAGAGGAGATAACGTATTCTTCGGCGTGTTTCCTCTAACTCCCCTCTAAGTGAACTAGAGTTATTCTTTGAAGAATACCAAAACATCTAGAATGTTACTTGGAATGTTGATAAGTGAAATGGACAAGGGATGGCTGAGTTTTAATGGTGAAATATTTACTGATTTGATGTCACATAGACCATAAATAAGTACATTAGAACATTTTTAACCATATCACAAGTATTCCATAATTTGTAAAAGATTTTCAATTTCATAAATAATTTAATACAAAATAAAAAAAAAATAATGTTAATATTTATATTAATCAATTAATTCATTTTAAAAAGTGTTAAAATAATATGTTTTCTTCAAACCAACTATTTTTATATGTCACTAAGAGGTCAAGGTCTTATAAAAGATTTATTTCACATATTAATTTTTCGAAATCATATTTACATTAATATTTTTAAAAATATTTATTTGATATTTGAATTAATAAAATAATTACTTCATCACTTTTTTTAATTATTTAATATTCTTATTTATTGAATAAAAAATAAAAAAGGATAACTTATTATGAAGATAAATCCACTAGATTTCATAAGAATTTTTTTAGTTGAATTTATCTTCTGAAAAAACCCAACATTTGAAATGTTATATTTATTAAATTATGAAGGTGATATCTTTCACATCACTTAAAATAAAATAATATTTGTGTCATATTCTCTTACATGAGCCTCCAAATGGTCAAAAACTCAAACCATGGATGATAATGGTAGATTTGTACTTGACATATAAGATTTGGTCAAGTATTTGGGACTATAAGGGTGTATTATTATTTTAATAAAAACAATATTATTGATTTTTAATCAATTAAATAATTTCTGCATCATTAATTCATTATATATTAACGAAATTATTAATTTCTTAAAAATTAGAAATAAAGTACAGTGATAAATTAAAAAAAATAGCTTCCAAATTTGTTTTTATGATTGAAATTTTCTATTGTAAAACCTTATAAAAATTGATTTTATTATTAATTCATGAGGGAAACATATTTCACTTTCCTTAAAATAAAATAAATTAAATGTCAAAATCAAGTCCATGTGGGTTCTATTGGATACCATTTCAACCTAAGGATAAATTTGGACAAAAGTTTCTCATATAATAATAATAATAAAATTGTTAGAGTAAATTTATAATATTATATTTACCCTTTATTAACCGATTTACACTTTTACCATATAATAAAAAAAATACCGAAGTTACTATTCATAATTCCCAAAAATCAAATAATTCTATTTAAATAATTTGTACCTACATCATCAAAATATTGAATCGATTATTCAAAATTCACAAACATAAATTGTAGTAATTAATTTAAAATTAATATCTTTGTCGAAATGAGAGAATGGGTATTAAAAGATAAAACATTAGAAATGATTGAAACATTTTTACATATAAATTCAACATAAAATTAATGATAGTGACTTACATTATCTAAAAGATGAAAAATATTTTCTATTTAGAATTTAAAATAATAAATAATATAATTTAACCATTAATGTTTTTTTAATGAAAAATTTGTTTTCAATTGAATTTTTCTGTACATTTACTATTTATCAAAACATGAAGGTTATCTGAAAAATATAAAAAATTCATCCCAAGTAAATTCTTATATCCTAATTAAAAAAAAATTTCATATAAAATTTTAAATGTAACAAAATCTTTATGTGAATGGGGTTCTCCATTATAAGGGCATAAAATAACCCATTTAAAAAAGAAATATAGGATTTATATAGCGAATATAGTTTTTACAAACACTATAAATAAAATATTTTTTGGGTAAATATGAAAAATATTTTATCTTCTATATAACGTAAACATTTCAAAAATTTAAATTTCTAATAGTAATTCACTCAATATTTTTTAATAAATACAAATACATAATTGATTCTCATTTTTCGTAAATAATTGGAGGTCAATAAATTCACAATTCATTTACATAAGTTAGTTATATTTATTCCTTCTAACCTAATGGAAAGGTTAAAATAGTAATTTATGCTAAGGTCATCTCACAATTCTATTATACTCAAAACTGTGAGTGATGCATGCAATTGGAGAATTAAAATTATTTAATAAAAAACCTAAAAACATCTGGTTGTTACATTCTATCCCCACATAAACTAAATTTCTCCATCAAAATTTGTCACTTGGATAAAAAACATGTTATATTAACAATTCTTCATCACACCCTCAAGCTCCCATTAAGCTTCCTAAAATTTGTGGTTTCTCCACAAAACATTAACCAAGCGAGTTGTCTTATTTTGTAAAAAATTCTCACTACGATCCAAAATTTTTCTCAGTTGTTCTTCATTATAAAATATCTTACTCTAGAGATATGATTTCAATGTTTATCAAATTCTATGTATAAAATATGTACTTTATGAAGAGTGATACATAGAAAAAATGATGAACTTGTGATATATTTGGTAGAAGCGTTAATCGGTAAGATACCTTCGCATCACAATCTAAAATTTGAAAAGGACCAATATATAGAGGGTTTAGCTTTCCCTTATTTACAAATATCATAACTCTCTACCTAGGAGATATTATTTTAATTACATTGTCACCAACTTAGAACTGTACATATTTTTATTAGTGGTTTTCATAAATTGTTGTCGACTCTAAGATGATTTTATTTGTGGTTTAATAGATCTGACTTTTTCTTCCATTTCCTCAACAAGATCAGGTCCTAATAGGCTTTTTTATCCAACTTCACCCTATCATGTTGGAGTTCTACACCTTATTCCATTGTGGGATTCATAAGTAGAAATATAAATTCTTGAGGGAAATATATTTTTGTAATAATGTTCTTCAAATGGTAGATGTTGATCCCAACTACCATTCAAATCCATAGGGCATGCTCTCAAAAGGTATTCTAGAGATTGAATTGTCCTCTTAGACAGACTGTCTGTCTAAGGATGATAAATGGTGCAGAAACATAACTCTGTATCAAGAGCACGCTGAAGACTTCACCAAAATAATGAGGTAAACCTTAGATCCCGATTAGATATAATGGAATGTGGTACTCCATGATATTATACCACATCCTTTATAAATATCGTGGTATGTCAATAAAGATAGAAATGTTCTTTAATATAAATGAATTGTGCTAACTTTATAAGGAGATTAAATATAACCCATATAGCGTTATGGCTGTAAGATGTTTTCGAATGTCTGATGATAAAGTACATAATGAAGTTTTCCCATTTCCATTCGAGTATGGTAACGGTTGTAACATACCTTTAGGCTTCTGTCAAATGGCCTTGAATTTCTCACAAATCCAGTATCGATAGACATATTCAGAAAAATCTCATTCCATTCCATCCCACCAAAAATACTCTGTCAGTTCCTTGTACATATTTTTACTAATATTATGAATAGAAAATAAAGAACTATAAGACTCATCCAACAGATCCTTCTTCAATTCTGGTATGGGAGGAATACAAATATGGTCCTTAACATTATTATGCCATCATAATCAATGTTGAATTCAAGAAAAATTATCACATTCATTTTGTAACTCTACATCATCCTTTTACGCTTCCTTAATCATCACCTGTATAGATGGTTGAACATTCATTTCAAAAGAGAAGATTTCTCCCCTTCCATTAAAATTTCAAGATCCATCATTTTCAAATCCATAAATATATCATCTTTTTTTATCTTTATCATGGATAGGCTAGTATGGTCCTTTTGATTAAAAACATATTACACCTTGTTCTATTTCCATGGGTGGTAATCTATTGAGTAGTCGTAATATTTGATCAGCTCCAACCATCTAATTTTCCACATATTCAGTTCCTTTTGTATAAAAATATTATTCAAACTTTTATGAATAATATAAATATCGCATCGTTCACCATAAATATAATTCTTCAATATCTTTAATACAAAGATTACCGCAACAAACTCCAAATCATGTGTTGGGTAAATAGCTCAGGGATTTTCAATTGTCGTGAAGAATATGCTATCACCATATAATTTTTCATGAGAACACATCCCATCCCCTTCTTGGATGAATCACTATAGATCAAAATCCTTTCTTCACTACATGGTTGTGTGAGCATAGGTGTTGTGGATAACCTTATTTTTAGCTATATAAAATATTATTCACATTCATCCATCCATAAGAACATAACACCTTTTAGAGTCAACATGGAGGGTGGATTAGATAATTTGGAAAAATATTTCACAAAAAATCAATAATATCTATCCAAACAAATAAAAATTCATATCTATGTTACCATTGTTTTTATTTTCCAACTTTCAATAAAATATGTTTTTGCAAGATCTCAAGATATCCCCTCTCTTGATATTATATGACCTAAAAATGAAACTTTATGAAGCCAAAAATCACAGATGGTAAATTTTTCATAAAACAGATCATTCCTCAGAGTCTTCTGTACAATTATAAAGTGATCTTCATATTTTTCCTTGATCTTTGAATAAATGATAATATTTTCTATAAAGACTACCAAAAACTGATAAAAATAGTCTCTAAATACTCTACTCACTAGATACATGAAGATTGTAGGGGAATTAGTAAGACCAAAATGCATCACTATAAATTAATAGTGTCCATACCGTTTTTAGAATTCCATATTTGATATATCATCCTTCTTGATAGTTAATTAATGATATCTTGAATGAAGATCAATCTAGGAAAAGTATTGACAGCCATGTAGTTTCTAAAATAAGTAATAAATTCCACGAAAATAATATTTTTTATTGATAGTTATCTTGATAATTTTTTGATAATCAACTAATAGTCTCATTGATCCATTTATCTTCATAGTAAGTAGAATAGCTGAACCCCAAGGTGACGCACTAGGGCGTATGAATCCATTGTTAACATTCTCTTAGTGTTTCATCTTCAAATCCTAAAACACAATTTCAGACTTTCTATATTGTTTATCTGAAATAGTAATATCATATAGTATGATTTCTATTGACAAATCAACCACAAAATTAGGTGTAAGAACTATAAATTCTTATGGAAAGACATTTTTAAGCTCCCATACTCAATGTGTATTCTTAATGGTGATTTTCTACTTATCAATTCGAGATAGATAACCTTAATTTATAGGAATTAAGACCCATAAGATGGAATGAATTTCTAATGGAAGGTTATATTCATCCTCGAATATATAGATTATCATAGATTGATCCAGAATATGAAATTTGACATCCCTTCATTGGAAATTGATATGAACTCCATATATAGAAATCCAATACACGCCAAGATAACATCAAATTCTAATATAGATAAGATCACATGATTTTCAGGAATCATGTTCCCACAAACATCAATTGGAGAAGAATTATAATCATTTGTTGTGACAATTGTGCTATTAAGTGTTATCACAGCTAAAACAACATCCAATTGTTGAGGTATTATGGAGATACCTAGAGAAAAGTCTTCAGAAATAAAAGAGTCACTAGATCTAAAATCAAATAAAAAAATTTCTACTTTAGAGTGGATAGTAATTATACCTTTCACCATTTAATTATTCTACTCCACATCAACGATATTGATGGCATGTGAATTTCCTTTACCTTTTTCTTATGTGTTTTCTGACAACCATCACAATCAATATCCCTTGGAATATGGAATTTATTGTAATAATTCTATATTCCCTTTCACTTGTAACATTTAATTGTAGGTGGTTCATTCTTCATAGCATTTTCTTTATTCACATCATTAAACACCTTTTTTCCATCACTTCGGCATTCAACTGCCCGATGACCTTCTCTTCCACTATTAAAACCATTTTTAGTCTCTTTATGAAAATTTTCACCATTTTTCATTCCACACATTGAGCATAAGGGAAGACTCATATTCTTTTCAGTTTGGTCTTTATATTTTCCCATGAATTTCAATTTTATCTTCTTGTAAAACCCATAGGACTTATGGGTTTCCTCAATCTCTATATCAACCTTAAGAGAATATTAAATGAATTCTTCATAGATATTTATGTCCATTATGGCTAATACCCTTCAGAGACTTGGTTTTAAGACACTAAAGAATCGATCAATTGTAATATCAGGTTTTCAAACAATTCTAGAAGCGTACCTTGAAATTCTCGTAAAATGCACTTCATAGGTACCAACAGATTCATCATCCTTTTTCTTATGTTCAAGGACCTCCTTCCCTAACATTTTTCGAAGAATACGAGTAAAGTAATTATTGAAAAATTGGTTCTTGAACAAAGACCATTCCATGGAGTCAATTTCATCTCCTTGAGTGGTATTCCTAATAAGATACCCCCATTGATCATATTCACCTTACATATGATAGACTGCTACGAAGACTTTTTCATGTTCTAAAAATTGGAGAACTGAAAATATTTTTTCAATGGTAACTATCCATTGTTCAGCAATTAATGGATCAGAATAGCTGTTGAAGGAAGGTGGACTATACCTCATGAAGGACTCGACATAATGTCGTTTCCTCCTTGACTAGTATGAAATTCCTTCATGATTCAAATTTTTATAAAGTTGTGTGAGTATAGAAAAAATAGTTTCAATTCTATATCCCATAACATTTGGTTACTCAAGAGGATAGTCCTTGAAATGTTCGTCGCAGTCATCATTAACGTGGTTCCTTCAGGATCCATCCATTGCCTGAAACAAAGAATCATTTTATGAGAAACACTAATCATAATGTTAAAACTAAATAATAAATAATAAAATTTCAATTTAAATCACTTAAGGTTTAATCCTAGGTTATTCATGATCATTTCTAAAGCACTATGATTGTAACCTATACATTGATGAATCATTTTGGTTCTAACTATCATTTTCTTATCCTTATTTCTGATGGTTACCATACTTTTCCTATAATAAAAACTATAATGACCCATACAACAAATACATTGACATTAATTCAGAATTGAAGAATATTCCTTAAGAAATATAACAATACAACTAAAGGACTGTACAGGTATAGTGTCTTTAGAAACTGGGAAACATAAACAAATGGTTCATAAAATATCTACATTTTCTCTTGCTTATTCCTTTATATATACACCTATTTTTGACATATCATACTTAATACCCTTTTTCATGACCCGAGGAATAGAAAAATAAGAAATGGTGAGCCCATATGCTCTGTAATGTTAAATAAAAAAGATAACAATCATATCACAATCATAAGATATAATAACAAAACATTTGAAAATCATATCCTACATATGAAAGATCATGATATCATGTCCTGAGATAAATCATAAAAGTCATTAAAGAAATAATGAATACATTCCCAACATTCCTAACATAATACATTGAATTTTTTGGTATACACATAAGTAGAGAAAATCATTCCCATATTAGCCAAGTCTCATTGGAAAGACTATTAATGTTTACAGAGTCCATTACTGAACTGAGTTCACTCATCATTCTAGACCCGTATTATTGATCCAGATTTACATTATGTTCCCATCATGTCTATATCATGAGATATATATCATTACTAAATGCATTGGAGAGAGATATAGGTCCCAACCATCTTATAATTAAATCATTCTTATGTATTCTACAAAAAAACAATCATTTTTCATAAGATAACGCATGGAATAAAATGGGTTTTCTTAAAAATTATTCCATCATAATCCATATAAATAAAATGGATTTCATAAATATAATTCCATAATAAACACCATTAAATCATAATAACAAGGATAGAAACAATAACCCTATTTAGATAATTTCATCTTAGATTGAAAATAATTTTGATAAAGCACTTCAAATTAATTCTTGATGAAAATATGAATTCTTCATCAAAACGTTTTCATTTCTCAAAATGTCATAAAACATTAAAAGATTAAAATTAAATTTCAAATGAACTTAAATTATTATAATGGTATCTTCATGGATATAATATGTTATTAATGTGTAAAAATCCATTCATTCTTTATAAGTTAAAAACATCCCCTCTTACTTTTTTAAGAAAATTCAAACTAGTACATTATACCAAAAAAGACAAAAGACTCATTTCATAAATTTTAATAAAAATTTACCAGTGGGTAAAATTAGATTTAAAAAATTTTGAAGTATACAAATAATATTTTGGAAATCATATTTTAGAAACATGGATGTGGATGATAAATATACTCTAGAAAATACTTATGTGGAAATAATCCCAAATAATATTGAGATTAGAAAATTATCCCTTACATCAGGTATGATATTCTTTGTACATATCTGAACCTCTTGTATAATGATTTAAATAATTCACTTACTTAATCCATCATTTTCAACATTTTTTAAATAATATATAGTCATATTCATAACTTTTTGTTCATAACATTTCATTGCTACCCGTTATTCAGGTGTTATCTCCTATATGTTAATTTACATGTTTTGTCGAATAATTTCTTATTTATTTTCTTAGGTTATATTTATATAATTTACAGGATTATATTAGCATAATATATATGAAATTTATTTTTTAAATTCTTGTATTTAATCATTTTTTAATGAAGATCATGAATAATAAATCGTATAACATCTTAGAGATCGTAGGCCATATATACGCACGTGCGACGATATCATTACCATAATTATTGAATGATATTGAAGTGGATGGTGTATAATATTACAGAATTAAAATATTTTATAATAATCATATATATTTATCACTTCGATCATTATACCCATGCTATAATGTTGGTGATGAAAAACTGATTACACCACGACGTGGATATGGTAAGTCATGCGTACGAACGCGTGGTGATTTCATTTTTTTAGGATTGATTAACTATGGAATAAGGTAGTTTCATATTCATAATCCCATATCATTAAAAACGTGATACTTTATATATTAACTAATAATGAAAAAACTCATAAATAGGAAGTAGAATAAGAATGTAGATAGAAGGAATTGGTAGAGGAGATTACCTCTGCGTTGTTGTGCTTTCTCTAACTCCCCTCTTAGTGCACTTGAGTTGGTCTTTGATGAGGAATAGAACCTATAGAATGTTACCAGGTAAGTTGAGAAGTGAAATGTACTGGGTATGCCCAATTTGAAGGCTCAATGTGAAGTGAAGAGGTGAGGGAGGATGTGCCCGTTTATAATTGAGGGGAGGGGCACTTTGGGTAACCTGACAAATATTAATTTATGATAATATCAAAACACATCCAAAAATCTAAAAAATTTCTCAATTTAGAAAATGATATGAGATATAGATGTAATATTATTACCAAAAAATTTTATACATGTGTTTATGTCAATTTAATAATTATTATATTAATTTACACTTAGTTATTCAAATTAATTTTAATTAAGATAGAAAATATGTTAATATTAAAAGGGTAAAATATTAACATACATGATGTCAAATAAACCATTAATTAGTACCCTATAACCATTTTTACCATTTAAAAATTATTCCATAAATTTTAAAATGATTCATGATTCTTAAATAATTTAAAAAATCTTCATTTTGATAAAAAACAATAATGTTAATATTGACACTATTCAATTCAATAATTTTAAAAATTGTTAAAATAATTATTTATCATTGAAATAACTATTGTTTATATCTATATGATATCATGTTCATTTTTAAAATTAATTGGACATATTAATTAGTCCAAATTATATTTATCTTAATATTTTTAATAATAGTTTTTTTATATTTCTCTTAATAAAATAATTACTTGAACTTTTTTGGTTTATTACATAATATTCAGCACTGTTGACTAAAATTGAAAAATTAAATAAAATTATTTAGATAAATATACTAGTTTTTCATAAGAAAAATTTATAAGAACTCATCTTGTAAAAAATTAATCATTTAAAATGTAATATTTATTTAATTATGAAGGTGGAAACTTTGACATCACATAAAATAAAATAATATATGCGTCATAATCTATTCTATTTGGATCCAAATGGTAAATAACATCACTCTTTGATGATATTGGTCTACATATACTTGACCAATAATTTATTTTTAAGTGTTTGAGTTTTTATGTGGTATTATTATTTTAATAAAAAGTATATTATTGATTATTCATTAATTAAATAATTTTTCATCATTAATGTATAAAATATTAAAGTAATTATTTATTCTCAAATAATTAAAAAGAAATTAGCGTGATAAATAAAAAGAAATTATATTTTAAAGAAGTATTTATGGTGGAGATTTTCTACTGTATAACATTAAAAAAATGATTTAGTTATTAATGTTTGTGTGAGAAATATTTCACTTCCACTTAAATAAAACAAATTAAATGTCCTAATCAAATCAAACTGGGTTCCCTTAGATACCGTTTTGACCAAAGGATTATTTAGTTCATATCATACACATGAAATAATAAAAAGATAAGTGTTATGGTAATTTTATAATTTTATTCTTTCCCATAATTACTCAATTTATTAATTTACTATATTAAAAAATATTACCAATGTTACTATTCATAATGCCCAAAAATAAAATAAATTTATTCAAAAAATTTTGACATAATAATTAAAAATATGGGATCCATTTTTAGAATTTTAGAAAACATAATTTTTAGTAATTAATTTAGAATTAATACAGGTGTTGAACTGATATAATGAGTTTTCAAAGTTAAAACATTACAACATATTGAAACGTTTTTACATATGAATTAATCATAAAATTAATTCCAATGACCTAAATAGTCTTTAATGGTGAAAATATATTCTATATATAAATTAAAACCATACAATAATATTATTTAACTATATAAATTATTTTTATTTAAAATTTTTTGTTTCAATTTAAATTTTGAGTATTTTTAGTATTCCTCATAACATGAAAGATATCATAAAAATATCAAACAATTATCTATTGTAAATTTTTATCTCCAAATTCCATAGATCATGTATATTTTGTAATATAAAAATTTTAATATATCTTAATCATAATTTTAAAAGGTTTCACCATTAAAATATATTAAAATTACCATTTTTAAAAATATATAGGTTTTATACACAAAATTGGGTTTATAAAATGCTATGAATAAAATATCTGTTATATGAATATCAAATACAGTTTATCTAGTATATAACATATATATTTCATTAATTTCAATTAATAATAGTAATTATCTCCATTTATTAAAAAAATTCAAATACATAATTGATTCATATTTTTCATAAATAATTGGTGGGCAATGAATTCACTATAAATTTTCATAAGTTAGTTATTTTTATTCCACTTAACCTAATGTATTGGTTATAGTGGTCATTTTTATTTAGGGTAGATTTTAGTTATTTTAAACACACAATTTCATGTGATTCAAGCTATTGACCAAATTAAAATTATTTAAGGGAAATCATAAAAACGTCAAGGGTTACAAATATATTTTTATTTTTCTTCCAAAAGGTCTGTCAGAGAATTTCATTTTCTAAATATCCTACATAGTGAATCATATATTTATTTAAATTATTGTTATATTTTTTATTTATCATCAATAAGTCCTATAAAAACTAGGAATATAAGTCTCTACTTCAGTAGATATTTTCTTTAACTTCCTTTTAATTTGAATGTATAAGTACTTAATAGTTTTTATGAACTCATCCTCTTTATACTCTCCATATCTTGAAATTTTTTATCAAATGGATTAAATTCTAGTGTTTTGATATATGAACTCTTACCACTATGATTAACTCCTTGTATTGGTTGTTCCCTCTTTAATTTTGGAAAAAAATCTTCGCATTTTCCTTAATTTTCATTCCATAGCTTATAGTTTTTTCAAAGACATATACAATACCATCAAAATAATGAATACACTTTCTATATATCTGAATAATTTTAAAAAATATTCAGATATGTTCACTTCATATAATCTATTTAAAACATGGGAAATAAAGAAATAAATATTGTCAAAGGACAACTTAGATTAGCACCGATACCAATTGAAGGGCTAAGTGGTCATGTTGGGACATTAGTGGGGAGTGGGTGAATCGGTTTTCAGAATGTTATGAAGTGTTACTTGAAAATAATTTTCTTATTTTATGATCAAACCTTTTACTTGAGGGAGAGTTATAGATCTAGTAATGTTCTCTCTACCCTTACTTTGGAATGCAGTACATAAACAAATATGAAAAAAAACAAGGGTTTTTGAATTTCCAACCTCAATGTTAGTGTCTAATTATTTATATATTAAAATCCTTATATAGATACACATTTTATTATAACTATTTAATTTTATTTAGTAATTTTAATTTCATGTCCTACCCAAGTATTGGGAAGGTATCATCCATGTTCCCTAGGGAAAGGTATCAACCACTTCACATTCTCCACTATGTGATTTAATTGAAGAATTATTTATAAAATATCATATTGTACCCATCTCTCTCTCATTGTGTTTTCATGATCACAAACACACACCTATTTATCTAATGTATTTATTTGTGTTTTTATAATCTCATTAATTTTCCTTGACGTGGAAAGAATATTGGACCTAATGGGGTATTTAAAGTCAATTAAAAGATGTCATTACATTATTGTTCAAGTATTGTAAATGTTTTATTCCACATTTAAAGATCATAAACTCATGTATGAATATCAATAGTATTAATTTGAATTAATTATAGGAGTATTAATTTTCATATGAAGTTTGAAAAGATGTTCCATATAGTAGGTTCCATGATAGTTGTAGCAACATCGGTGTAGAATTCCCACCAGCCATCCAGTGGTGAAGGTAGAAACACAATTTTTATGTATAAGTCCATCATCAAGACATTAGAGGTGTAACATATAGTTGTTTCTAGTTCTAGAAGTGATGATTTATATAGGTATTCCACTAGCTACTCGAAATCCAATGGCATCGAGACAAGCTCTCCGATGATGCATTTAATATGGTCAATTTGGCCCTAACATTAGTCTTATTTAGCCTTAATACCCCGAATTAATTCTCATAATTCCTATTAAATCCTATAAAAGTAGTCCCCAAAACATTATTGAAGATCACCTTATTTCCTAGTGAAAATCTTGAACTGGTTCAATGCCAAATTTATATGTTTCTCAAAATCTTCTCAATGTGACATTTCTATTTCTCTAACTCTCAAAGGCTCTCACATTTTATGTCAAATATCTTATCCTAAATTATAATAATAATTCTAATCCATTCTTGAAAAAATATTAATAGGTTTGACTAATGAAAACCTCCCCCTTATCCTTATATTTCTCTAATGTGTTCTAACACCACAAAAGTGTGGTATAGGTTTCCTGGATAATGATGAAACTCCAGAGGGTTCTCATAGACCTAAATTTTTAGGGATGAGTTTCTCGATCACAACCTAAGATCATGGGATTATTAATATTGACATCTCAAGTTGAGAAGACATGTCCTAGGGGCTCATATCAAGAAATCTGCATGTTCCTTGTAGAGACCCAAAGCTTAATGTTCATAAACAATACATTACTTTTGCGGAATATCTAATACATAACAAAAACATACACCAAAGGACCATAATAGTTTAGTGACTTTGGAAACTCAGAATATAATCTTCTAAACTTTGCGAGTGATCTTCATCATCTCCCATAATGATCTTCCTTTTTTTCTCACTTAAAACATTTCTTTTGTATCATGGGGAAACAAAAACAAAGAAAGGGTGATCTAAAATGCTCACTAAGGGTAATCATGGAGAAAATAAAACAAACCATATACATTTGAACTTCAAAACATGAAAATAATATTTAAACAAAATCTTGAGCAACGACATAAAACATGGAAGTACATCGGGAATAGATCATAATGAAATATTAATCATGATAAAATATCATGGGAATAAACCATTTAATTTTGGAAACCATTAATCACATGTTATGATTTACATAGTATCAAATACATTACTTCCAAGACCATTTTAGTGGACAAAGTCCCTTTCGGAATCGAGTTCACTCCTCGTTCCAGTCCTATATCACTGAACCAGATTAACTTGTCGTTCCATCCATATCTATCTCATGAGATATAAATCATTACCTAATGCTTTGGAGGTATATATATGTCCCACCCATATCATAATGAAATCATTATTACTTGTGCCACAACATAAACATAAATCATTCATCATAACGCAAAGAATAAAAATGGGTTTCGTAAACGTCATCCCATCATAACATAATCTATATAAAAAAATGGATATACATTCCCCATAATAAAAGTGAAACTATGTAAATCATAGAGATATTATACTTTAATCATACACATATGAAATAATGTCATCTTAGATGGAAAATGGTTTTGATAAAACACTTGAAAATAATTCTTGAGGAAAATAACATTTCTTCTTAAAAATTATTTTACTTTCTCAAAATGCCATGAAATTTTAAAACAAAAGGAATTTGTTGAAAATAATCATTAAATTTTGTAGTGGAAACATCATTGAAATAAGTCATTATGAAACTGTAAAAATCCATTCCCACTGTATAAGTTAAAAAAACATTCTTCTCGTACTTTTTCCAGAAAAGTCAAAAAGTACCTCGCACGGTAAACAAAAGAAAGATTCCCGACATACCATGTAGTAAAATTAAAAAATGGGTAAAAAGGACATTAATCATACATGAAACCAATTTTATGAAACATGGACATGGATGATGAATATAACCCCAGTAAATACTTACGAATACACAATCTCATATAAAAATGAGATTGGAAAAGTTATCCCTTACCTTAGGTCTGATATGCTTCATATGTACCTGAACCTCCTGTATAATGATTTAAATAATTTAATTGACTTATTAAAGAATAATATTAATTGTTGTAATATCATATATGGTTCTCTTATGACTTTATATTACCCTTTCATTTGTAAATTCCATGTTAATGCAGCGTTTTGGGTAAAATTGTTTTATTAATCGTACATGTTGGGACTTGTTGTTATTGATATTATTATTACTTATATCATGATTTAATTACATCCAGAATGTAAATCAGGATTTATATATCATATATATTCAGTATATATATATATAATAGATAGATAAATGTAATTAAATACATCATTCATGGAGATGGTTGGTCATACGTACGCATTAACATTGTTTTCTTTTCTTTATTGAATTTAATGGAATTAAGTAGATGACACACACAAACACACACACACACACACATATATAAATATCCAGTAGAATTATAATGTAATTTATTTCATGATTACTTATTATATATACATTATAATAATTCTTGAATTGTTAACATTGAAAATGAATCTCATCGCGTCGTGGAGATGGTAATCCGTACGTACACACGAGCGATGATATAGTTCCCATATTTATTTAATGGTATTTGAGTGGATGATATAACATCATATAATCCATATCAGGTTATAATAATTATATATAGTTATTATTTACTCCATTATAACCAACCATGTAAGGTGGTGGTGGAAAAACTTATTACACCACGGCGTGGAGACGGTATTCCGTATGTACGCACATGTGGTGATTTCATTTTCCGTAGGATGTATAGAAGGTGAAATAAGGGTGGTTTCATATTTATAATAACATATATGTATATAAGTAATACTTATGGTATTACTTTATAACAAAAAAACTAAACCAGAGGAATTATAAGAAGAAAGAAACTTGAAAGAGTCGGTAGAAGAGATTACCTCTTCCTCGACGCACCTCCTTTAAACTTCTTATTTGGTCACTAGAGTTGGTCTTTTTAGAATACCATAACCTCTATGATATAACTATAGAGGTTGAGAAGTGTAATTTTTATGGTTTGTCCAAGATTCAAGGCTCAAAAGGGTGTGAAGAGAAGAGGGAAGGGGTGCCTTTTTTATAAGGGAGGAGAGGGGCACCTTTGGAAAAACATAAAGTATTATTTTATAATAAAGTCATATTCAGTTTATAATAGCTCCGAATTGATTTATTTCAAAGATAATTTGGGAATGGGTCTAAAACCTTTCAACTAGTAGGTTTTGGGCAAGTTTAGGTTACTATTGTAACCATATCATTTAGATTTAACTCTAAGTTAAATAATTTAACTTTTACCGTGTCTTCTTGTTTTCTTACACTATATGGTTAATAAAAATACAATAACAACCCAAAAGAACCCAAACTATTTCATTACTATTATATATGTCCTTATATAAGTCATTTTTATGAACCATATATTTTTAGGAAAAAAATAACAATTAATAATATAATATTTGTATTAAAAACTATTTTCTGTCAATTTTTATACTATTTGGTAAATGATTTTTGTGAAACTTATATCAGCGTGATTAGTTCGAAAAACATTAATTAAATAAATAATATCATGTCATATTAACATATAAAATTAGTGGAATTCATAAAAAGTATCAAAGTTCATTTATTTGGGTATTTATAACATCAATTATGTTAATATTTCATTAATAAGGTAATTACTGCATAATCACTGTGTCATAAATAAATTAAATAATTTAATTTAAAAAATTATAAAAAACATACCATTATGTAGGAAAGCTTTTTATATTTATAATGTATATTAATAGAAAAATTTATCGTATGTATAACCCTATATTAAAAATATTTTTGTTATTAAACTTTGATTTTAACTATTTTAACCCTTCTTTAAATAAAATAATAATAAGTTTCCTAATCTAATCCAAGTGGACTTAAAGGCTAATATGTTTTTCCTAAGGTTGTTTTTGGTCTAAATACACTTATCCAATAGAATTAGGACAAGATACAGTGTAATAATAATATCATTTTTACCCTTAATTACCATATTTAATTTTAACCGTGGTAAATAAAAGTAAAAAGTTACTATTTATGAAAAAATTATTTTTATGTTTTTGAACCACATTTCACTCCTTGATATCAACCTTGTCTCTCTGATTTTCAAAATTACATTCACAGATGCGGTAAAATTATGTTTTATTTAAAATTTTAAATTCTCATAGGAGGTGGGTAAAATACGGTGAAAAGTTCAAAAAAATTCTATATCAAAAGTTATTATAAAATGACTCAAATGAATAACATTATACATATATTGGTATTATGTATCAATTTTGACCTAAAAAAATTTAAATAAAATAAATAGTTATTTAAATAAAAAGTCAGTTTTTATATAGTAACCCACTATTTTCACTATTAATTAAAAAAAGAAACTTTTCAAAAAAATACCAAAAGATTCACACTAGGCTAATTTCGATATACCGAATCCAAAAATGAAGTAAATTTTGAATGATAAAATTTATAAAATTTCAAAATGTGGGTATTACTATTCATAATTTCTAGTTCATAAAAATAGTATAATAATATCTCGTTTAGTGAAACATGGCATTGCATACTACACACGATATCGAAGAAGGTCTTTATTGCATGTAATGCAAGCTAAGTCAGGGTTGTGTGTCGTGAAAGCTTTTTTTGGTGTCCCATATAATATAATAAAAACTTATTACATTTATACATTAAATAAAATCTATACTTATTGTTGCGTAGAATAATTTCCACAAAAAAAACTTGAAATTGTGTTTAACACGAGAAAAGATAAGTGTTGCGTATACTTAAAGCTAATATGGTGTTGCATATAGTACAATCTAATATTTGTGTAATGTATAATAGAAGATATCAAATAATATTAAAATAATATATCTCATAAAATCTCGGGGTGTTACATTCTACCCCCCTAAAAATGAATTTCGCCCTCAAAATTCGTCGGGGTTATAAATAGTTTACTACTAGAAAGATTCTATCATAGAAACCCAAATTGTAAAATGTAATAAGAAAGATAAATTTTAAAAAGGAAAGTTATAAATGTAACGGTTACCCAGATTAAGTGATCACTGGGATTCAACATAAGAGAACATAGGTGGAAATATATATATGGAAGAAAAATCTAACCATCATGTTCTGATAGAGAGTGGTAGAGGACATGGCATTGAAAAATCCAACAATCATACAGACATAAATTTGTGATTATCTATGGTACCATCTACCTCATTGGATATAAGGGCACTAGGATAACATTTTTGGTTTTCAAGATCATTTATGTAATGTTGAAGAATTTTTTAATTAAAAGAAATACTTCTTTGTATTTGGTACAATATCACTGTTGTTCTTCCCTTGAACAATTTCCACTTCATCTCTTAAAGAAATGAAGTTGAAATTTTCATTCGTGAAGTTTTAAAAGATCATGTGATAGAATGGTGGGTCATTCCATATGTCTCAAACAAAAGGATACCAAAATTTATCAAATATACATAATTCCATCTATGGTGAGGTTAATCGTATATGATTCCAAAAATAGATTATACTTCATCTATCATACTTCTTAATAAAACTAGTGTCTAATTACCAGGGACATCCTGTATGCCAGTGGAAGGTGATAAAGGCATGTTGCCATTCGATTGTGGGTTTGATTCCTACAGCCTTGTCCGATGCGACGGGTTGTCGCCCGTCCTACATGTTGTCCTTTTTCTAAATCTAAATTATTATAACATTCCATTAATATTATCGAAAATGTTCTAACATTGAACAATACTGACTTATGTCCAACATAATCCATTCCAATATTTAGGCTTATCCAAAATACTTCTGTCCAAGCTCATTGTATAATGAAAATAATTACTATAAATGTCATCTTGAGAGCATTTTAATACCATCATTTATCCCCCATATATCATACGATATATCTTGTTGGTCACATTCCAAACATGTGAATACCTTAATCATGTATTATCTTAAAAAATGAATACCCATTGACTCTTAGTGAAAACATGAATCCTGTCAAAATTTAACATTTTCCAGATACCAAAAATCACAAAATTTCTATATTATCAAACCATGATATAACATAGTCCTTATATAAATCATGAGAGCATTTCGTTTTTTTCTTTATCGCTTCATTATGTGCATATCATCTTCTTTCCAAAAATATTTCAGTCACTTTTTTCATGGTTACTGATTCCATATAATTACTAAAAACCAATATATAGATATTCCAAAATTCAATGATACCATAAATGAGATTCCATGATTCTATTTTGAAATCCCATTACATAAACACTTAATCATTCCACAACATCATTGTCATACTCAAAATCAAAAATAGTGATCCCATGTGACTTCCCTTTATCCTTTTCCGGAATAGGTTGCTCACATCGATCATCATTAACACTGGGATATAGGGCATTGATTAGCATAATCCCCCATTCCATTGCACTTGAATCATTGATGTGTTGGTGGTGCATTCTCTGCATTCTTTTCTTTATTCACATCATTAACAACCCTTTTTCCATTACTTCAACACTCAGCTGCTTGATGACCTTCTTTTCTACACTTAAAAAATTTTCTAGTCCCTTTAAGACAATCTCAAGTATTCTTCATTCCACACTTTGAGCATAAAGAAACACTCATCTTCTTCTCAAAATTATTCTGAGATTTTTCCTTGAACTCCATCATTTATTTCATGTCAAAACCATGAGATGGATATGTTACACCAATTTCATGTTTTACCTTGATAGCACAACCCACAATTTCTTCATAGATATTGAAGTCTCTTATAGCTATTTCCCTTAGAAGACTTGGTTTTATTCCATTGAAGAATCGATCAACATTATTTTCAGGTTGGATGATAATGACATATTCATACCTTGCAGGCCTTGTAAAATTCTCTTTGTATATACCAACAGATTCATCATCCTTTTTCTTAAGTTCAACGAAATCCTTTTCGATATTTTTTCAAAATATGTGGGGGATGTACTTATTGAAAAATACGTTCTTTAACTCATCCCATTCCATGGATTCAATTTCATCTCGGGGCCTCATATTCTTAATTAGAGTCCACCATTGATCTGCTTCACCTTATAAAAGGTAAATAGTCCGATTGAATTTTTCATGTTCTGAACAATGAATTATGGAAAATAACTTTTCAATGGTATTGATCCATTGTTCAGCAACAAGTGGTTCAGAAGACCCACTGAAAGAAGGTGGATTTTGCCTCATGAAGTACTCAACAGAATATTGTTCCCTTATCTACACATTTGGAAGTCCAGAATGATTCATAGATTGTGTAAGTATAGCAATAAGATTTTTCATTCCATCTACCATAAAAATTGTTTGTTCAGGAGGAGAATCTTTGCATTTTCCAATACATTGATCAACACGTTTCTTTCGGGTACCATCCACTGTCTAAAACCCAAAAAGAATACTGTGAGAGGAAAAAGTCATGCTAGGGAAAACAACATAATAAAGGGGGAGTACCTTCAATATATTACATCTTTCGGTTAATTATAATATAGTTACCTGAATTCTAGTACTATAACCTATACTTATAATTATCCTTAGAGACATCCCTAGACGTACCTTAGAAATATCTCTAAGGATTTCACTAATGTTTTTGCATCCTAGTTTCCAATGTTTGACTAAACCGAACCTCTGATACCAACAGTAGCGGTTTGGAATTACTTCCAGTGGAATATAATTGATACCAATTAGGTCAGTCCATGGATGGCTACACCCCCTGGTATGGACACACCACCATCCCCAGTGGCATCCATTTCCTCATGAAGCCCTTGGGCGGAGAGCCATGCTACGTCCAATGCTCACATGTGAGAGTTCCCAAGGATCGAATTCATTCCTACCTCCTTTTCCTCTGATTTCAACTGTAGAGACCCAATGTTTAACGTACATAGACATTACATTACATTTGCGAAATATCTAACACATAACAAAAATCGACACCAAAAGAACATACTAGTTTAGTGTCTTTGGAAACTTAGAATATAATCCTCTAAACTTTGTGAAATATCTTCAACATCTCCCATAAATATCTTTCTTTTTTTCATAGATAAACCATTTCTTTATATCATGTGGAAAAGAAAACATATAAAGGGTGATATAAAATTCTCCTTAAGGGTAAGTATGGAGAAAATAAAACATACCATATACATTTGAACATCAAAACATGAACATAATATTTAAAAATCAAAATCATGAGAAATGGCATAAAACATGGTAGTACGTAAGGAATAGATCATAAAGAAACATTAATCATGATAAAATATCATGTGAATAAAAAATGTAATTGTGGAAACCAATAATAACATGTTGTGATTTCCTTAGTAGCCGAGGCATTGCTTCTAAGACCATCTTAGTGGACAAAGTCCCTTTCCGAATCGAGTTCACTCCTCGTTCCAGTCCTGTATCACTGAACCAGATTAACTTTCCATTCTAGCCATGTCTATCTCATTATATATAAATCTTTACCCAATTAATTGGAAGGATATATAGTTCTCACTCATCTCATAATGAAATCACTATTAATTTTTCCACAACATAAACATAAATCATTCATCACAACCCAAAGAATAAAAATGGCTTTCATAAACATCATCCCATCATAACATAATCCATATAAAATAAATGGATATCCTTTCATCATAAAAAAAAGTGAAACCATGTAAATCATAGAGTTATTATACTTGAAACATACACATATGAAATTATTTCATCTTAGATGGAAAATGGTTTTGATAAAACACTTGAAAATAATTCTTGAGGAACATATCCTTTCTTCATAAAAATCATTTTATTTTATCAAAATGACATGAAATTTTAAAATAAAATGATTTTGTTGAAAATAATAATGAAATTTTGTAGAGTAAACTTCATTGAAATAAGTCGTTATGAAAACGTAAAAATCCATTCACGCTGTATAATTTAAAAAAACATTCTTCTCATACTTTTGCCCGAAAAGTTAAAAAGTACCTTGTATGGTAAAGAAAAAAAATTACTTACATACCATGTAGTTAATGTAAAAAATGGGTAAAAATGATATTAATCATACATGAAACCATTTTTAGTAAAGTGGGACCTGGATGATAAATATAACCCCAGTAAATACTTACAAATAACAAGATTGGAAAAGTTATCCCTTACCTTAGGTCTGATATACTTCATATGTATCTAAACCTCCTGTATAATGATTTAAATATTGTCATTGACTTATTACAGAATCATATTCATTGTTATGATAACATATATGTTTCACTTATGACTTTATATTACCCATTCTTTTGTAAATTTCATGTTAAAGCAGCGTTGTGGGTAAAATTGTTTTATTTGTCGTACGTGTTTGGACTTGTTGTTATTGGTATTATTTTTAATTATATAATTATTTAATTACTACCAAAATTTAAATAATGATTTATATATCATATATATTCTGTATATATATATAAATAATAGATAGTTAAATTAAATGAAATACATCGTTCATGGAGATGGTAGGCCGTACGTACGCATGAACGTTGTTTTCTTTTCCTTATTGAATTGAATAGAATTAAGTAGATAAAATAAATATATATATACATAAATAAAGTATCTTTATTATGTCATATATTTCATGATTACTTATTATATATAATTTATAATCATTCTTGAATTGTTATCATGGAAAATGAATCTCATCATGTCATGGAGACGGTAATCCGTACGTACGCACGAGCGATGATATCATTCCCATATTTATTGAATGGTATTTTAGTGGATGATATATCATAATAGAATCAGTATTATGTTATAATAATTATATATAGTTATTCTTTACACCATTTTACCAATCCATGTAAGGTGGTGGTGGAAAAACTGATTACACCACGATGTAGAGACAGTAATCTGTACGTACGCACGCGCGGTGATTTCGTTTTTTGTAGGATGGATAGAAGGTGAAATAGGGTTATTTAATATTTATAATAACATATCAGTAAATAATTAATAATGATGTTATTACTTTATAATTAAACAACTAAAGATGAGGACGTAGAAGAAGAAAGAAACTTGAAATAATCAGTAGAAGAGATTACCTCTTCCTCGACGAACCTCCTTTAATCTTCTTATAAGGGAAATAGAGTTGGTGTTTTGAGAAGACCAAAACCACTATGATATAACTATAAAGGTTTAGAATAAAATTTTCTTGGGGTTGTCGGGGCTTCAAAGCTCAAAAGGGTGTGAAGATAAGATGGAAAGGGTTCCCTTTTTATAAGGGAGGAGAGGGGCACCTTTGGAAAAAAAATAAAATATTATTTTATAATAAAGTCATATCCGGTTTATAATAACTCCAAATTGATTTATTTCGAAGATAAAGTTGGTATGGGTCGAAATCCTCTCAACCTATTGGTTTTAGAGATGTTTAGGTTACTATTTCAACCTTATAATTTATATTTAACTCTAAGTTATATAATGTAACTTTTACCGTGTCTTCTTGTTTTCTAACACTATATGGTTATTAAACATATAATAACAAGCCAAACGAACCCCAAGGGTCCCTTATTAATATATATATCCTTATCTAAGTCATTTTTACTAACCTTATATTTTTAGGAATAAAATAAAAAATTATAATCTAATATTTGTTTTAATAACTTTTTTTACGTCAATTTTGACACTATTTGGTACATGATTTTGGTGAAAATCATATCAGTATGATTAGTTCGAAAAATGTAAATTAAATCAATAGTATCATTTAATATTAATCTATAAAATTAACATAATTCATAAAAAGTATCAAATTACATTTATTTTGGTGTTTATAACATCAATTTTGTTACTATTTCATTAATAAGGTAATTACTGCATCATCATTGTGTCATAAATAAATAAAATTATTTAATATATAAAAGTATAAATAAAATAACATTATTTAGGAATTTTTTTTTGATTTCTAATGAATATTTATAGTCTAATTTATCGTATGTATAACCCTGTATTAAAATTTTTTTAGTTTTTAAACGTTGATTTTAACTATTTCAACTCTTCATTAAATAAAATAATAATAAGTTTCATAATCTAATCCATGTAGACCTAAAGGGTAATATTTTATTCCTAAGGTTGTTTTTGGTCGAATTACACTTATCCAATAGAATTAGGACAATCTTTAGGGAAATAATAATATCATTTTTACCCTAAATTATCCTATTTAATTTTAACCGTGGTAAATAAAAGTAAAAAGTTAATATTTAACAAAAATTATTTTTATCTTATTGAACCACATTTTACTCCTTGATGTTAACTGTGTCTGTCAGATTTTTGAAATTCCACTCACAAAAGTGGTAAAATTATGTTTTACGTAAATTTTCAAATTCTCATACGAGGTTGGTAAAATACGGTGAAAAGTTTAATAAAATTTTTATATATCTAAAATTATTATAAAATTAATCAAATGAATAAAATTTAACTTATATAGGTATTATATATCAATTTTTACCTGAAATAAATTTAAATAAAATAAATTGTTATTTAAATAAAAAGTCATTTTTTAAATAGTAACCTAGTGTTTTCACTATTCATCAAAAATTGAAGGTTTTCAAAAAAATACCAAAAATTCACGCTAGGATAATTTCGATATTCCGAATAAAAAAATGAAGTCCATTTTTAATGATAAAATTTCTAAAATTTGAAGAAGTGGGTATTGTTATTCATAATGGCTAGTTCATAATAATATTATAATAATATCCCATTAAGTGAAACTTGGTAATGCGTACTACACACACTATCAAAGAAGGTCTTGACTGCATATAATGCAAGCCAAGTCAGGTCTGCGTGTAGTGAAAGCTCTATTTTGTGTTGTGTATAACATAATCAAAACATATTTCATTTATACATTAAACAAAATCTATACTTAATGTTGCGTAGAATAATTTCCACAAAACGAACTTGAAATTGTGTGTAACACGAGCCAAGAATAGTGTTGCGTATACTGCAATCTAATAAGGTGTTGCATATAGTATAATGTAATCTTGGTGTAGTGTATAATAGAATACATCGATGAATTTAAAAATAATATATATCATAAAATCTCGGGGTGTTATATTCCTTATCCAGTGTGTTTGACATCTCTTTACTTTTATGAATTGCTTCATTTATCATTGATACACATAACTTCACAAAAACAATGATCATTTTTTCATTTTCTTACTCACATAATATACATTGATATTAAGTTTATAATTCATATTGAATTTATCAATTATTGGTTCATCGATTTTATCCCACAATCACTTTATGTTTTCAATTACATTTAATATTTCTATTTACATATCCTTACATTATTTAATTGATTTAAATTTTTATAGTGGAAATTCACCACCTCATTAAATTATTTCCCCAAATAAACATTACTATCAAATAGGCTCTTTTGGTTTTTATAAATAATTGATATTGAAATTTTATTATTCTTTAAAAAAATTCAAATCTTAATAAATTTCAAATCATGGGCTTTTTCTTATGGAATATAATTCTTATTTTCATTCTCCTTTTTTTGATGGTACTGATTATTCCTATTGGAGTAATTTTATGTAAAATTTTCATGTTAGTATTAGATATAATATTTGAAATATGGTAATCCAAGAATATGGGCCAAATAAATAACTTGAAGAAACGTTGACTCCCTATATTATTAAGAAAATTTAACTCAATATCAATGTTATGAATTACTTAAATTATGGTCTTTATCATAAATAATTTAATCACGTTTCAACATGTAAAATAGTTTATTAAATATGAAAATTATTATAATTTTCCCATAAAGGGACCAATAAGGTCAACAACACTAGATTGGATATGTATTTTCAAGATTTTGATGTTTCTCCATGCATAAAAATGAATATATCATCATCATGGTTACATGATTTATTAACAACTAAAATGGAAGAAAGTATCTCAGTAATGGTTTTTCTACCGAATAATTTGTGAAAATGATATTTTATATCCTTTTCAAAAATTGAGGTCCCAAATTTATTTCCATTTAAGAGGGAAATGATGTGACGAGAAATAACAGTTGAGGAACTCATTGGATTACTAATAACATATGAAATCACAATCAAACAACAAGCATGGAAGGAGACCAATGATTCCAATGATGTAAAAAAATTTCCACTAAATTCTATTAATGATGATTCATCCATAGAAGAAGTTCAATACTTTTCTCAACTCACTAAAAACATTAAAAAATTCATTGAGGGAAAAAAATTTCACCCGATCCAAATAGGTAAATAAAAAGGTTTTACCAAAATTTACATGCAATGAATGTACAAATGAAAGTTCACATCATGCCAAAATTCCACATGAACAAAATAATTCTTAATTAAAATAATTCAGAGTGCACATTATTACTCCATGTACTCAACACCTTTAACTTTTTCTTGTGACTCGAGAACTAAGTGCCTTATGGAGTATGTTGATGAAGACATTGTGTTTAGTTTAACTCTTCATATTTATTACTATTCCACTAATTCTCTTAATTAATCTTTCTCTTCTTCTTCTCCTTAAATTGAATTATTTATAATGACCTAAAATATGATTATGAACTACTAATTTTTTTTTAAATCATATTTATTCATTATATAAAGTTCTACAAATAAATATATGTATGTGCATCAAGGAAAAGATAAATAACAAAAATATAATGAGTTGATATTCAAAGAAAAAATAATATTTATCCATAATATTATATAATCAACCATATGTTCTAAAACAGAAATATACCATAAAATAACGCAAAATTTATCTTTCCCAAATCACATATGATAAAAACATTATAAATAAAGTTTAATGTTCTTGAAGTCATGGAAAATAACAAGTTTGTATTATTTTATCCAATCATGAAAACACCACAAAAATCTATCAAAAACTACTATAATCAATGTTTTCTCATAAGATACATTTTTTAATTTTTGTAAAATAATTGGACATTTTATTTATGAATATGATTTCGAGAATTGATTTAATACGAAAACCAAATCAATCAATATTTAATAAAAAATTTCAAATGAAAATACTTCCCCAAATAAATATAGATTGCAAATCATTATTAGATTACATTTGGTGACCCATGCTCTTTTGGGAACAAAAACAATTAGTCATTTTTTGTTTTGTGGTGAGTGTCTTCTAAGAGAAACCAAAGAACAACCATGGTATCAAGATAGTGGTTTCTCAAGGAACATGTGTGGAGACGTCTCCAAATTTATTAAATTTAATAAACATAGAATATTTCATGTTACCTTTAGTTATAATTAGATGGGTATGATAGTCAGTGATTATACAATCTATTTTTCTACCTCAACATTCACTATATTATTTTTTTCGTAAAAGGATTAAAAAATAATTTACTAGGAATTAGTCAATTGAATGATATTGGTTTTAAAATATCAATCGAAAATGATTTCTAAAAAAAAATCACTTGAAAAAAATCTTATTCCTCACATATTTAATTTTCACTGGTTATAAAATCAATATAAAATATCAATATAGCTCAAAAATTATTTACTTGAGGAAAAAATATTGATTCATTAATTTTTATTGATTCTTTGGTCAGTATATTTCACAGTCACTTTCCTAACTGAACATTTATCAACTAGTACAAGATCATCCCAATTTTCCTTCTACATAATACATTCTTGGAAGATAATTCCAACATGGTAATAAACATATATTTTATTTTAAATTAATAATGAATATATTCTTTAAAATAAATTGAATTTATTAATCTTTCTTTATGCATACCCTCTAAAATAAAAATCATAGGTTGAATATCATATATTTTTTTTAATTTTTTATGAATTACGATTATGAATTATGGATTATATCTTATCAAATAAAAGTGATTCTTACAAAGCCTTCATCATTTTTTCTAAAAATACTAAAAATAATTTTTTTTAAAATTATATCTATTTGATATGATCATGGAAAATAATTCCAAAATAAGAAATATGATGATTTATAATCTTCCAAATGCCATAATCATTATTTTATCTACACCTAAAACCCCAAATAAAATGGGGTTATTATAGAGTAAAAATAATAAAATCCAAGAAATCAAATTAACTATTTATAATGATTTTAATTTACCAAAAACAATTTTGGTTTTGGTTATTAATATTATATGTTTTATCATTAATCAAATTCTCACAATACCATTTATAAAAAAAACCTCATGAACATTGAATAAATAAAAAACTCAATGTTGTATTATATAACGTATTTTGTTAAAAATGTTTTATTTAAAAAATATAATCTTATAAAATTTGATTCTAAATCTGATGAAGGTATCTTTCCTGGGTACTCCTACTCAATTAAGGAATATTGAACACTTATTAAAAGTGTCAAATATTGAAATAATCAATACATGTCATTTTATAATAATTGGAAAAAATCTATTTTTGATTATTTTAAATGATGATCTAAATGATACTTTTCAGAAAAAATACGTTTAAGTGTAAAAGGATTATCCTTAAAATTCATTGTCTAGTTATTTAATAAATTATATAGAACATACCTTTAAATTACATTGGATATTTTCAATCGGGAAGTCATTCTGATATATTAGTCATAAATGAGGTTGGACATCTAGACTTTGTCTCTCACTTGGAACCACAAAACCATAATGATGAATTTGATGATGAAAATTGGGATCCTTATATGAAATAAAAAATATATTAGTTCACTAAAAATGATGAATGGAATATCATGGAAAGTCTTATTGATCATCTCTTTGTAGGATCCAAATTGGGTTCAATGAATAAGAAATTTGATATTGGTAATATCATGAGAAATAATGTTCTTTTAGTTACAATAGTTTATAAACAAGAAGAAATAATCGAATATGGAGAAACCTTTTCACCCATCACTCGGTTAGAATCCATTAGAATATTATTGTCATTATAATATCATCTCAATTTCATACTCTATAATGTTGATGTCAAAAAAATGTTTTCATTAATTTTAAACAACATATATTTTTTTCTTAAACCCCCCCCAGATTTTTATGTATGTATTTCAAATTTTATTTTATCACTTTGTTCTGAAATGGGAATCCTGATTCTACTCGTTTTCTAAAACACATGTAAAATAATTTATTACTCATTCATATTTTGTATAATCTCTCCCTCATTATTCGCTTATGTCAAGGTAGAAGGATGTTTTTAGGCCTTTTGTGACATCCCCAAGATGCCAACGACTATCAATATATGTTTAAGGTCTTCAATACAATTGGGGGATTATTTTCTCTTAAGAATAAAACAAAAAACCGAACTTACCATAACCAAAAAACTGTTTTATGATGGATGATAATCAATGAAAACAATGGATGTTAAAACAATTATCCCAATTCGAACTATCATGAGTACCATATATGATGTATAAAAAAATTCAATGTGAACAATGAAAGACTACAATACCAACAAAATTCGTCAAGACACATAACTTCATAGCTCCACATGCTTTGTGTTTCAACATGACTCAAACATCCCATGTATCACGAGGTGGTGCTAAATAAGTGTGATACATTACATTTTCCCATGTCTCGATAAAAAAATATCCAAAACAAAAAATGTGCCAAAGTCGGGGTAAGTAATGAAACTCAATATATATTCCACAATGACATCCCTACATAGGTTACTAGGATGAAACATGTTACTATCATTTATATAAAAAACATATATATAAAATAATTTCTAAAATAGTTTATATCAAAATATAATCAAGTACTATATTAAAAAAATTCTTACAAAAGCCATTTTTTAAATAATGTAACTAAACAATACTTTAAAACCATGTCACAAGTTCCATTTGACATAAACCATTCTATTCCACCTATGCACACAACCAACCATGCATGCTATTTGGACCTCCCTAAACTCACGAATGGTGAGTCATCCATTCACTAAAATATCACCTAGTAAACCATTTTGATGGGAGAGAGACCTGGCCCTTATCCATCCCAATAATTATAGGGAAGACTCCTTACCATTATCTCTCCTGAATTCACATAAACACACATAACCATTTTGCTAATACCCAATGCCAGAACCACCATTTCAACAATTTTAATAAAACAATTCATTTATTGAAAACCATTCAATAACCAATAAAATAAAACCAATACAATTCATTTAAATAAATATATATTTTCATTGAAAATATTTTTGTTAATCCACCTAAAAAAATTTCATAATGTCAATATTTTAAAATATCCATTTTAAAATCATGAAAAAAACAATATTTTACAGAAAATCAAATTTCAGTTCTTCAATAAATCAACACTCAAGAGGGTTTTCATCAATAATTTCATTTAAAATTATCTGTCAATATCACCCAAAAAAGCTATTTGAAATCCATACTTCATTTTCAAAATTCAGGACTTGAGGGTGATTCCACATACCTCGAGAGTGTTGGAAAAATTGATGAACTGAAAATTATCACAAAACCGGGTTGAATCTCCATAAACCCACCTTAGTTATCCTACCCTATCATAAAACAAACAAAATATAATAATATTTTGAATCGAATACCATATATATGCCCATAGAAGTTGTAGATCTACAAAACCAAGAGAGAGAGAGAGAGGGTGACGTAGATCTAACCAAACTACCAAGAAAACCCATGAATGAAGCCTTATCATAAGAATACGACTTCATAAAACTAATATATGCCTAAAGATTGCTTCAAAATCAACGAGGAGAGGTTCTACAACCATTTATAGGGAAATAACATGAGTTATGTATTTTTTTGGGGGGAAATGAGGCATTAAATCAAAAGGTTATCCTAGATCCAAATTTTTCAGATCTATTTTCTTTGTCACACATGGTTTAGTCACAAGGTTAGGAAATCTGTTTGATAATCACATGTTAGGGACTACCACAAGGATGATCCTTCCATGTTTTTCATGCAAGTCATCCAAACCATATGTGAACCATGCCAACTACACTCCCTAAAAAAAGTCCAAATACACTTTTCCAAAGCACACAGTTTCTCCTCGGTTGACCCATGGATTGGGAATCATTTGTGCTGGCTGTGTACCTTCCATTTTTCCCCTGTCTCACAGATCACGATATCTTATAGGTGTTTCATGGTTTTCCCAAACCATGTACCAATTATGAACCTATATAAAATCCTCAATAACACTCAAAAAGAACTGAAAGCACTCTCAAACATCACCCATATACATTACATTATTAAAAATAATAATTAATGTGTTACTTACATGAAACCAGGGGTGCTACATTCTCTCTTCCATTGGACTTTCCATCCCCAAAAAAGTATAAAATCATCAGTTCCCTAAAATTATTCAAGAAATTTCTCATTCATTTCATTCTCACATTCCCATGTATCTTCCTTAATCTGACTCTGCTACCACAAAACCAAAACTAGGCCAACATTTATTTCATGCAAGACTTTATCATTCCTATGCACAATACGCACAAGCTTGTGCACCAATGAAGTATCAATATCTTGGTCAAAACAATCCCATTTGATCACATGGTTAGTATCATTATGATACTTTTTAAACTAAGATACCTGAAACACATTGTTCGCCACACTGAACTGTGGTGTCAATGCCAACCGATATTCCACCTCATCAACTTGTTCCAGTATCTCAAATGGTATAATTTATTGATATATAATGTGCACTACATCCCAAAATGTTTATTTCTATGCCTTGTAGATATCCTTTATAACACATAATCAATGACCGTGAATGACAATGACCATCAATGATGATCAACAGATGATTTTTTAAAACTCTGAGCCATATCCATCCATTTTCTGAGCAAATGAATATTTTATATTGTTTCATGGAAAATGGAGGCCCAACCAGTGATGTCTCGCTTGTTTCCACCAAACAATGTGCATAATCACAAGGAATCCCATAAAAATCTTCAAAAGAATCCATTTTTACCGAGGCCTAATAGTTGTTTCCATATGATAACTCCAGCAATGATTTTTGATTTTAACTGAGCCACTAAAATCCATTATAAAAGGGCACAATGTCCCATACAATGTTTTTATTATCAATTCTGATTGGTCATCCATCTGAGGATCATATGTCATACTCATTGTCAACTGAGTTCTAATGAATTTATGAAAATATTTCAAGAAACTCAATGTATTATTCACATCTCTTTATGATAGGATTGAAATTGTTATTAAATTTCTCTTTATAACTCCTCATATATATATTTTGGACATATTCTTCACCATATGAGTTCCATGAATATTAATGAAATGATCAGACATTGTGAGTCGACCCACAATAACCAATATGGCATCAAGTTTCTAAACCATTCTTGGGATACATGTAACAATATACATATCTATCAACTCTCATTTCAATATTTGGATAGGTAAATACTATAACATAACTTCCATTTATTGATGTTTTGCCTTAACATTCTTGTATATTAAGCACCATGAAACCAAATCAACCATATTTCTCTTCATGCCAACCCACCAAAATTGCACATTCAATTCCATATACATATTTTGTATTCCATGATAGAAATCCCTCATTTAGTGGTGGTAATAAAAAAAATATTCCTAACAAGCCATAGGTACAAACATCCAATTCATGGACCACAACACAAAACATAAATCTACCCTCTAGACCTCAGTGGTCTCCCCACCATTGAGTATTGACCCAAAAGCATGCATTTTACATCAGATGTATGTTCTTTATTTACCATTTTTTCCAAATCATGAACCACAAAAATTGAAAAGAAAACCAAAACCTCACCTTTTTCATTACATTATAAATGAATTTCAGATGTGATTGAAATAAACTTCCACTCATCTAAAGCCCCTTTCTCCTATTGAACATATGAAATTCAATGTAATGAATCGACTTCCAAATTGACTTTACCCAATGTATAAATCATTAAAATTAAAACATTTAGAGATATTCCATCCATATTCATTTCCTCATATTCAAATTATATTGTGAGAAAATATGTTTCAATATCTTATGATCTATGAACATAGTAAATTTCCTAAAAAATAGATAATGATTCCATATCTTCAAATCATTAAATATGATAGTTAAATCCAAATCATGTGTTTGTAGTTATTCTCATGCCACCGTAACTTTCCTTGAACCATAAGTAACAACATGATCTTCTTTCATGAGAACACACCTCAAACTAGATCACGTAGCATCAAAATACACCACGTATCCTTTTCTCGATGGTTGAAATATAAAGATAGGTTTATAGGTAAGGAAAACCATTATCTATTGAAAATAATTATAGCATATCTCAGTCCATTGGAGTTGAATGTTATTCTATTTCAATACTTTCATTATTGAAGCATGTCAGGAGAAGTCACAAACAATTTCTTGGTAATATCCTGCTAGACGAAATAAGCTCTATATCTTAAAGAAATTATTTGGGGGTTGTTAAGAGATTACAATATATATCTTCTGCAGAACCATTGAAACACCTATTTACGAAATTACATGGCCGTGAAAATGTACCTCTTGTATCTAGAAATAACATTTTGATAGTTTTACATACAAATAATGTTACATGGAGAATCCCAACTATATCTCCATGTGTTACTCATATGTAATGATGGTCCATGAAAACACCAGTATGTCATCCAGAAACACCACCATGAAATATTCCAGATATCATTGAAAAATTTGATTCATCAATTCTATGAAGATGGAAAATGCATTCATAAGACCGGAATTCATTACAACATATTCATAATGGTTATATCTTATTTGGAAGGATATCTTTAAA
The DNA here is from genome assembly GCA_963277665.1 of Viscum album. Lineage (NCBI taxonomy): Eukaryota > Viridiplantae > Streptophyta > Magnoliopsida > Santalales > Viscaceae > Viscum > Viscum album. The sequence goes on from OY728130.1 coordinate 887,719,233, forward strand.
ATATCCTCCTTCCGAACTCACAATAGTAGATATCTAGATTGGAGTTTCATTTTGGAGTACCACCATGCTCCTCTAAATTGATAAAATAGATCATAAATTCATATAAGTGTATACATTTTCATTATTATAGCATTCTTAATCGTATGATAATCGACACACAGCCATATATATCCATCTTCCTTTTTCACAAACAAGGTCGACACATCCCACGGATACGTTCTAGGAAGAATGAACCCTTTTATTTATAGCTCATCCAATTGAAAATTCAATTCCTATAATTTAGTTGGTTCCATATAATAAGATATATGAGGGGTTGGACTAGTCCTTGGGACGAGATCAATCTTATTCTCTACTTCCCTTTCAATTGGAAACCCTGAAACATTTTCCAGGAAAACATCTTGAAACGGATCGATAGATGCTGGAAAACTGTTATTCTTGATCTCTTCCATGGATTCCATAGTCAACGCCTCCAACTAGTAATATATCATTACCACTACTAGTGCCAACAAGCATGTTCCTCCTGTCTTTACATCCCATTCTCATATAAAGATATTCCTAATTCTATCCTCTATCGTGAAACTAGTTTTTCTGCTACAATAGTCGATGTGATCCTTGAACATTGTCAACCAATCCATACATAGGATTAAATAATATACATCCATCTCTAGTATAGTAAAATACCATTTCATCTAAAATCCATCAACAGTTACATAATATAGTCTACACACAATGGATCAAAATACTCTTTTCCTAAGAGGAGTTTCCGGTTCTATCATTGAAGGAATTACATCAACTTTTATATTTATAAAATTAGCAGCATGACAACAAAATAATGGAAGGGGAAGCACCAGTATCAAAAAACACTTTCAAAATGGTAGATTTCAAAATAATCATACCTCTCACTATATATGGTCCAACCTAATCATCCACAATCACCAATTCAGCTCCATATAAGTGATTCGTCACTGCCATGTGTTCTTTGCTTCCCTACTAAGATTTCCCTTGATGAGGATTCAAGGTATTCCTAGATTCACTATAGATATCTTTGTTCTTCTGATGAGTTTTATTCAATTACCCCCACCCCATCAAACAATACTATGCCTATGATACGGAAGAATTATTTTGAGCACATGAACTCAGAGAACTATGATTGTAGTGCTAAAGATGATCTATCTTGTTGCAATTTTTGTATTCTCTTTGGAGTTTCGCACACTCTCACTTCATGTGGTCAAAGGATCCACGTAGAAAACATCCAGGATTGATGTTTAGTCATGGATTTAAGTTCACTAATCCAACCATTTGATTATGATTCATGCTCCCATCATGGAAATTGGTGTCATGTGGGTATCAACATACTTCCTCCACCCATATCTCTTGATTTTTCCCATTCAACCACTATTACTCTATTGACCATTTCTATATAATCTGTAATACATATTATGAAAATCTTCAAGTGAATATCCTTCCTCGTCCTCGATTAATGTTTTTGTACCTTCAAGGATACACTAGCCACAACTTTAGGTGAAAAGCGCACTAAATTCATGAATTTAGCAACATACTCTACGAAAAAAATGGATTTCCTACATCTAGATGAAGATATCTATTGTTCAATGGATTCTAAACGTGTGAGGATAGAATTTTTTGTTTAATTATTACTCAAAATTCTCCCAACAAAAGTCTTGGTCCACATTACCCTAAAAAACATGATCCCACCCATTCTATGAATAATCCTCTAGAATATATCACATGAGATTTACATTCAAAAATTCTAGTTCAATGATGAAACCAATGATACAATTCATCTTATTTACCCTCATCTCAACATTTTCTGGTATTGAATCACCTCAGAATGTTGTTGGATTAATTTTATTGAATTATATAGGATTATCAAATTTTCATGGGTCACCCATCCACTTCCATATTTCCATAGCTTGAAACACTTGGATGATACTCTAAACTAGCTATTTGTTCACCTTCGGCTTAGGTGCAACCATGTTCCCTGCAGCTTCATCCAGTTGGTTTCAATGACACTTACCTGGTGTCATTTTCTATAAAACACAAAAACACATAATAAGTCTCTCTCTCTATAAAATTAAGGATTTTCATTTCAAATTCTATAATATCAACTATAACAACATTAATTTAAAAAATAAATGTTTTATATGTTCATCCATTTTATAAAAAATATCTACTTTCTTTTGAAAATCCATTTATTTTCAAATTACCATAATCATATTATTTTTCAAAATCATTCATTTGAAATTTTTTTAACATTTTTCAAAAACCCACACTTGTGCACCAAACCAAAAATTATTTCTAAAAATGAAATATTCATTCTTAGTGGAAATAAATTTTTATAATGCATTTCATGCTCATCTCAATGGATCAACACATAACAATGAGATTTCAAAACCTATAAGTGTATCCAAAACACTTATGTACCCAACTACCTGGTAACATGAAGTTCTGTATAATAAGTTTAGCTATATATTTTTATGCTCTAAATTTCATGTTCTAAAAATTCTACTCCATTATATGATACCAAGTCAATGAATAGAATAGAATAAATTCAACTACAAGACTGAAAACCGAGACCATGTCAATGACCACATGTTCTATAAATGAAGAACCACACTAATACCACAGGTCTCAAATAGACATAGGACCAACCCCAACTGATACCATTTGTAACATCATGCCCCTCCAAATTATATTGAATTGAGGTAGAAGGGTAATACAAGGCCTTAAGGCATATCCCCATGATGCAAAAGGATATAAATAATTTCTAAGGGATTCAAAACTTGTATAGGTGATTTTATTTTAAGAATAAAACAATAACTCAAACATAAGATAACCAAATAAATTCTATATGATGCGTTAAATCTAATGAAAAAAAGTTAAGATTAAACCATTTTCCCAATTCCAACTATAAATAGTAACACATTGGAACTATACAAAAATTCAAAATGAAAAGAGGAAGACTACATGACCAAAAAACACAACAAGACACATAACTCTAAAGCTCCACATGCTTCATGCCCCAACTTCACCCAAACAACCCATGTATCATGAGGTAATGATAAAGATGTGTGATACTTTTCCTTCGAAGAAGTCTTGATAAAAAGCATCTCGATAAACACCAAAGGGACAAAGAAAGGGTCATTAATGAAACTTAATAGATTTTTTCCCTTTACTTCGCTACACATGCCACTAGGATAAAACATGTTAGCATCGTTTTTATAAAAAAAGTTTAAATAAAATAATTTCAAAAACAATTTATATCAAAATATAAATAAGTATCATAGTAAACAGTTTTCTAACAAAATCCATTTCTCAATGAAAGAATCCAAACAATTCATTTAACCTATTTCATAAATTCCATTTGGCATAATCCATTCCATTCCTCATATCCACTAAACTAACCATGTATGAAACCTGGACCTCCCTATATTCGCGAGTGGTGAGCAATAATTTTACTAAGTAGTCACCTAGAGAACCATTTGATAGAAGGATAGCTACCCCTTATCCATCCCACTAATGATGGGGGAGTCTCCTTAACCTTATCCATCATAAATACATATGAACACGCAGAAAAAATATTCCAAAAAATAATGATAAAACCACCATTCCTACCATTTCAATAAAACTGTTATTTTTTTGAAAACCATTAAAATTTTTTTTTAAAATAACTAATAAAATTAATTTCAATAAAACTATAAATTCATTGAAAAATACCTTAATAAACCATTTACCTGAATTTTATATAATTCATATTATAAAAAACCATTTTAAAATCAAGAACCAAAAACTTTTTTCAAAACAACCAATTTCCATGTTTCGACAAAATTTCACTCAAGAGGGTTTTTGACAAACCGTAAAAGAACATTAACAATAACTTTCACAAAAAATTGTCAATTTTAAATCAATCCTTCCTATTGTAAATAGAGGAGTGGATAGTGATGACCCCTACATTGATAGTTTTGGTGAAAATGATAAACGATACAAAAAATTTCACCAAATCAGGTTGGATCTTCATGAACCCACCTTAGATCTATTACCATATCACAATCCAAGGTAAATTTTATGATATTTTTCATCCAATACCATTGATATACCAAAAAAATGGAATGTATCTATGAATATTTTAGTGAGGGTTATGTGGATCTAATAAAACTACCAAGAACAACAACGAATAAAGGATTACTATAATAATCCAGCTTCAAAACACCTAGAGACACCACCAGATTACTTCCAAAATGATGCAGAGTGGTTATCCAACCTTTGAGAGTGAGAAATATAGAGGTAGGTACATTTTGAAGAAAAATGAGGCATTAAATCATTAGGCATATCAGGATCGCCCTATCTAGGATATAGTTTCTTTGTAGTGCATAGTTTAGATACCTAATTTGGGAAATCATGCACAAACCATGCATTAGACATTACCTAAAGGATGAACCTCGCATGACTGTCTTGAATGGTTTCTAAACCGTGCACCAACCATTCTAAATCCACTATCTCAAAAAGGGAAAATCCACTTTTTCAAAGCGCATAGTTTCTCCTTAATGCACATACGGTTTTCAAAAATCATGTTCCACCCATACGCCTTTTCTTTTGCCTTTGTATCATTATGAATGGTTTCCTGTATGTTTTTCTTTGTTATCCCAAACCATTCACCTACACTTCACTAGTATAAAGTTACAAAAAACTTCAAATTTCTCCAAAATCTCCAAAATTTAACCCATATAGTTTACAAACATTAAAATAATAATTAAAGGTCTATTGCCATGAAACCAGGGGTGCTACATATTTACATTTATGATGTGGTTTTAAATCTACAAATGAATATATTAATTTTTTATTTTATGATTTAATGATAAATTAATTTTAAATGATCATTATTGGTGAATTAAAAGTATTTATCATTTTTCAAATTTCTCAAATAAATTATGGAATTTTTATAAAAAGGGTGAAATACATAAATGAAATGTTCAAATGATTTTTCATGGATGAAACTAAGGAAATTATTTCTTAAATTTGTAAAACATGTTATTTTATGTTGGATGAGGACAACAAGATGGTCGATAATGTGATTTATATAAATATTTTATGTAGTGTACTTAAACATCATCATGTAAATTTTCTTTGAAAGAAAAAAAGGACAAAAGAACAAAAAGCAACACAAAGCAGCCCCTTGACCTCCTACCCCCGATGTTGGGAGCTATGTAGGTCTTAAATAGTGAGGACCTAGGGAATCAACTCTTATCATGTTGACCCCCTCAATCTTCAGGATAGAAATAGTATAAAAAAATACATCATCTGGGCCTGAAATGACCTGAGATACTAGGTGGTCAGCAACCTTATTTCCCTCCCTCCAAGTGTGAACCACTATGATGTTGCTGCCAAGTATACACTGATAGTTCATAATGACATAGGTGATCAACGAAAGAGAGACTACATGAGCAATAATGGTCTTGTACACAAGTGATGAGTTAGTTTCTGCTTCTGTGATGATCATATTTCTCTTGCAACATATGGAGAGCCCATAAAACAGTTCAGAGCCTCATCCTATAAAGATGTTCCATGACCCAGACATACCATAATTTCCAAATACACCGACACACTACAGTCGTGAGTATCCCCCCTCCATGCATTATACCCTGAACATAAGAACCATTGGTGTTACGTTTTAACCCTCTTGTTGGAGGGTTCCAACGTACCTAGTTACCCCTATTACCACTGATAATAGGCACTTCCAGGGCCCTTGCTTGAAACCATAGGAGAAATGGAGCTTCCCTCCAGTTGAAAACCACTCTAGTCAAGTCACATAATAGATTTTTCTTCCATAAAATTTTATCTCAAGGTGACATGCTGATACCCTCTTATAGAACCTTGATCCTCACAATCCAAACGCACCAACATCCTGTTGGAAAATCAAACCCATAACCGTTTGTTGGCTTTCCCATACAGCAGCTGCTCTCCCTCTTCCCCATGCAATATCTTTTCTCCATGCGGTTTCCTCTTCCCATGCGTCTCTATATTTCTAAGAATATCATTTATTTTTTCATTGTTTTTTGTTCCCTATTTATTTCAACGGCTTCATGGGTGACTTTTTCATTTCCATGTAAGATTCTATATAAAGATGTTTTGTAGTCTGTTGAAACTAATGTGAAAAATACATTATTTGTCTTTTGTGTGATATTTCCTCCTCACCATCTCTATTCTTTCTCCCGTGAAAATAATTTTTCCTTTGTAAAGCCATCCCCCCACCAAAAAACTAGAATCAAGGGCCTATTTGAAGGAATCCTACAAATTCAGAAGATAGCCACCGCGATCCAGCCATAAGTTCTGACATTGTCTAAAGAACCCTATGATAGGTGGTGCATCAAAATGAAGGTGTTGTTTAGGTCACAAGAACTATGGGAGATCTTCACTGATGGGTATCTAGTACCCACTACTGAGGAAGAAGCGACCTTAACGAATGAAGAAAAGATGACCATCAAAAACCAAAGGAAGAATGACAACTAGGCATTGTTTCTCCTCTATCAAGGGTTGGATGAATCGACCTTCAAAAGGATTGTCGAAGAAACATCAAGTAAGAAAGCGTGGGACACCCTTGACACCATTTTCAAAGGTGTTGATCGAGTGAAGTGGGTTCATCTTCAAACATTAATGATGAAGTATGAAGAGGTTCATTTGAAGGAAGGTGATAGTATCTCTGATTACTTCTCATGCCTAACTGTAATTGTTATCAATTTGAAAGTAAATGGTGTAAAAGTGGAAGATATTTGATTTATTGAAAAAGAACTTTGATCTCTCACAACCAAATTAAAAACATGTGGTTATGGCGATCGAAGAGTCGAAGGATTTGAAAAAAATTTCAATTGAAGAACTGATGGGTTCGTTGCTAGTACATGAGCAGTGAATGTAGAAAAATGTGGGTTCAACATTAGAACATGCCTTAAAGTCTGAGATGGATCTGCAAGAACAAAAGAATGACCAAATTCAAATAAGTGGTCATCGTGCAAGAGGCGGAGGGCATGGAAATCATCCAATCCATCAACAAGAGCATCACAATTTTTCTAACTCTCGTGGAAGAGGAAATGGTGGAGGCCGATTCATGCGTTTTCGTGGAAACAAAAAGAACGTACAATGCTGCAACTATATGAAATAAAGCCATTATGCCTATAAGTGTTGGAGAGAATTGGGACAAGGTGAACAATCCAACTATGCTGAAGCGTCATGCCATGAAGATGATGGTATGGCACTCATCCTCACACAAGAAAAGGCATCTGAATGCCCCGATGTATGGTATCTTGACACGGGTGCAAGAAACCACATGAGTGGTAACAAAGAACAATTTGAAGAAGTCACTGAAGAAGTTCGTGGCGACATGACCTTCAGTGACTCATCAAAGGTACCTGTGATTGGAAAAGGTAAAATCAAGATCTATCTGAGGAATTGTGAGTCGAATTACATTTATAATGTGTATTACGTACCAACCATGAAAAATAATATCATAAGTATTGGCCAACTCCCTGAGAAGGGGTATGTTATATACATGGAGAATTTTTTATTATCAATAAGTGATGCTCACAGGAGACTGATTGCTCTTGTTCAAATGGAGAAGAATCGCATGTTTTAGCTGCAAATCAACACGATGGATGAGCAATGTATTTTTGTTCACATGAAGAATGACTCACGGAGATGGCATCTGCGCTTTGGCCATCCCCATTTAGTGGCCTTAGACTTTTATCCTCATCCAACATGGTGCGTGGCATGCCAATAATTGAAGATCCAAATCATGTGTGTGAGGCGTGTACACTTGACAAACAACAAAGGAACTCCTTCCCAAGTGAAGTGTCCATAAGAGAAAAGGAGCCACTTGAGTTGGTTCACACTGACATTTGCAGACCACTTGAAACACCCTCACTTGGAGTTAATAGGTAATTGATTACCCTCATTAATGATTTCAGTAGAAAGATATGGGTGTATTTCATCAATAAAAAATCTACCACTTTCACTATCTTTAAATCTTTCAAAGATCGTGTTGAAACCAAAAGTGGGCATAGAATCAAAGTACTCAGATCTGGAAGTGGTGGAGAATAGAGTTCAAATGCTTTTCAAAATTTTTGTAGGGAACATGGAATCAAGCAGAAGTTTACTATATCCTAAACATCATAGAAGAATTGCATTGCATAAAGGAAGAATCACACTATCCTCGACATGATGAGGACTATGCTGAAAGATAAAGGGCTTACAAAGTGTTTTTGGGGAGAGGTAGTGGCATGTACCGCCAACTTGCTTAATCGGTGTCCAACCCAGAGCATCAGAAATTTTACACCACAAGAGGTGAGGAATGGCTACAAACCGAGCGTGGTGCACCTGAGAATCATTGGGTGTGTCACCTATGCTCATGTTCCAGACGTAAGAAGATGATAGCTGGATGATCGTGGCAAGAAATGCATTTTTATTGCCTATAGTGAAGCATCTAAGGCCTACAAGCATTACAATCCACTAACCAACAATGTAGTGGTGAGTAGAGATGTGGTCTTTAGTGAAGAGGAATCATGGAAAATGGATGAAAATGAACCAAACAAGGATGTTGCGGTCGAAAATGAAGATTTTAAATAAAGACATGATTATCAAGAACAGACACCTACAACACCTTTCTTGGGAACATCAGTTGTACACAGGCGTCCTAGAGCGCATTCCATCATTCCTGAATGCACTCCGTCAAGTCAAATTGTAGCTAGATCATACTCACCCATGGCACCCATAAAGATGAAACACATGAGTGATATTTATGGGCAAACTGAAGAGGTAAATTTTCTTTTTTGTAAGAAGATCATGAGCCTCTGACGTTTCAAGAAGATTTAAGGGATGATTTATGGAGAGTGGATATGGAAGAAAAAATTCATTCCATAGGGAGAAAAGGCTCATGGGAGTTGAAAACACTCCCAAAATTCAAGAAAACCATTAGAGCGAAATGGGTGTACATGATCAAGAGAAAGGCTAATGGCGAGATCTACCGCTATAAGGAAAGGCTTGTAAAAAATACTTATAAACCGATGTTTGGGGTGGACTATGATGAAGTATTCGCTCCAGTTGCTTGCCGTGATACTATGAGTATGATTATCCAACTTCTTGTCCATCACAGTTGGATGATCAACCAACTAGATGTGAAGTCTGCATTCTTGAATGAAATCTTAGAAGAAGAGATATATGTTGACCAGCCTGAAGGATTTTTTATGCAAGGGGAGGTAGATAAAGTGTATCGTTTGAAGAAATCTCTTTAAGGTTTGAATCAGGCTCCACGTGCATGAAATGCATTCATCAAGAGTTATCTCCGTGAGAATGAATTCACCCAATGTCTATATGAGCATGCAGTTTATATCAAGCAGAATGATCATGGCGATATACTTATTGCATGCTTGTATGTTGATGATTTGTTGTTTATAGGGAAAAGTCAACAGATGTTTGATGAATTGAAGTGGGCCATGTTCAATGTTTTTGAGATAACTAATGGAGGTCTCATGTCCTTCTTTTAGGGCATTGAATTTAAACAACAACATGGCTGCATCTATATATGTCAGAAGAGGTATGCAAAGGAGTTGCTTGAAAAATTCAAGATGGACGATTGTAATGTTGTAATCACACCGGTTGCAACGAGCATGAAACTGAAAATAGATGGAGAAGGACGAAGCGTTGACGAGACTTTGTTCAAGATCCTGATTGGAAGCCTTAGGTACTCCACAATCAAGAGGCCTGATATTTTCTATAGTGTTGGACTTCTAATCTAGTATATGGAGGCACCTAATTAGTCACATAGGCTAGAAGAAAAATGAATCCTCAAGTATGTCAAAGGAACATTGGATTTTGGTTATTTTTATCCCCAAAATGAAGAGGCAAAGCTTTATGGATACTCAGATAGTGATTGGGGAGGTGACCAAGATGAAAGGAAAAACACCACTGGGTATGTATTTTTTCTTGTATCGGCTGCTTTCATGTGGAATTCAAAGAAGAAAAGTGTAGTCACTTTATCCACATGTGAACCAAAGTATGTGGCATCATCATCTACTATTTGTGAGGGAATCTGGTTGAGAAATTTTCTGAAAGAGATGAAGCATCCACAAGATGAATCGATAGTGATATATGTGGATAATAATTTGGCGATTGAACATGCCAAAAATCTAGTGCAACATAGAAGAAGAAAACACATTGATACTTGTTTTCACTTTCTTAGGGATCATGTGAAACAAAAAATGATAAAATTAAAATATTTCCATACTTCGGAATAGGTCGAAGATATTTTTACAAAGGCATTGTCGTCGGATGCATTCAAAAGATTAAAAGTGATGCTTGGGATGCAGCCGACTTTGATTTGAAACGGAGTGTTTGAAATGCAACCCCATAACCATCTTTTGGCTTTCCCATGCAGCAACGAATCTCCCTATTCCTGATGCAATATCTTTTCTCCATGCAGTTTCCTTTTCAAATGTGTCTCTCTATTTCCAAGAATATCATTTATTTTGACATTGTTTTTTGTCCCTATTTATTTCAACAACTTCATTGGTGTATTTTTAATTTCCTTGTAAGAGTCTATATAAAGTTGTTTTGTAGTCCGTTGAAAAGAATGTGAAAAATAAAATATTTCTCCTTTGTGTGAAGTTTCCTCCTCAGCTTCTCTATTCTTTCTACAATGAAAAAACTTTTTCCTTTGTAAATCAATCTCCCACCAACCCATACTATATGAAAAACCACAATATGCGCCAGTCTTTCTGAACCACTGTTTCCAAAACTATGGAACCAACCATCCAGAAAGGAGAGACCATTAATGATAGGATTTAAGATCGTAAAGGAGCCCCCAAAACTGGTCCAAATCTAGTGCACCCATTCACTTTTGAAAAATAGGGGATCTGCGCTTTCTTTGTTGTGAGTTGTGGGGAACACAAATCTTGAATCCATGTTAACCCCACACCTCTTGACATTTTCATCAGTCAGGATAGCTGTGTTATGAATTCTCTAGGTGAGAAAATTAAATTTGGTAGGAATAAATTTAACCCACGGAACCTCATCCCAAGTGTCCACATTTTCATGAATTTGCAACCTAGAAACCCGCTGAAATTCCTTGGTCATGAAGGACCCTGAGGAGGATGGGGTGAAGATAAAAATGGAGATGTCAGTTCAATAGGGTTCAAAAGCTCTTGTTGCTCCCCTGTCAGAACCACCATGATAAAGGACGAAAATGACCTCACATCCCTAAAGGTGATGTTGGTCCCAGGGCACCCTGGAAAACTGATGATGATGTCACACTAGTTTTGGTTCCAAAAGGATAACTCACCTCTCCTGACAAGCCAGTGAGAGGGCAGACTGAGGATGGAAGGAAGGGACCCTATCTCCGAGAAAATGGACAATGCGTGGCCCTCCCACGGAGCTTAGTTCCCCGAGGAATAGTAATAGTCAATATTCCACCATAAAGTGTGTTGTTCCCAGACACCACAATCTAATATTTCATGAATGTAGTTAATAGTTTCTTCCAGGATACAGATAATAATACCTTCTTCACGAACTGGATGTGACATCATGCTCCATGAGGTCCATTGTTTCTTGCATGTGGAGAGGGGGTCCCAGATGAATCTAGCGAGGTCTCTATCAATGTTTTTAATGTATCCTTTCATAACATTAATAGCTGAAGGACCATGAACCAGGGATTCCATGATAATGTTGTTAAGCAGTGCAATCCTTCCCTTGAAAGATATGTACTTTTTCTTCCATTTCATCACCTGTTCAGTTATCTTGGTGAGGAGGTGCGAAATGTCAGTAATACATATTCATCCCATAGAAATGGGGGCGCCCAGGTATTCCATGGGGATATATCCTCTTTGCATGTTTATTTTGAGGCTCACAGATGAAAAGCACATGGAGGTGCACCTAGTCAGAATGTAGAGGGTTCTCTTGTGGTTGTTGATGACCTGCCCACTCCTGTGGATATACTCCTCTAACACTTTTTAGGTAGTGTACTTTACCTTAGTATGAACCAACCTAATATCGTCTTCGATGTTTATCTTTATCCTCATTTACATTAAAATAAAAAAATATCATCTTAAATCTATCAAATGGGTTTCTAATTATTTATAAGGAAATGAAAATCATATTTTTTCCAAGGAACATATTTTAAATTTTTTTTTTCTAATGACGATTTCTGATGATAAAAACTAGATAGGATAAGTAGAAGTGGGACTTACCATCTACTTGGAAAATACCTAATCTAAAAAATTAGTAAGAAGTGGAAATCATCTTCTCTTTATATAAATGTAATGGGATACATAACCATTGGGAGTTGTTTCTGCCAAATACAATGGGTGAAACAAAAACTCTTAGATTTAAATGTTACATTTAACCGTAACCTGATTATGTGTGATAACACTTGTGTCATAAATATTTTCAAAGATACGTTATTTCACGCTCTCACCAAACATGCTGACCATATGTAATATATATTTAGCGATCACTTCCAAAAAGGTGATATCTTATTGGAATTTGTAAGAAAATAATATCAACTCACTAATATTTTCATTATACATATATACCATAATCATTCTTAATTCATTAAGGGTGATTTGGGAATATATCACTTATGACGCTCTTCATTTGAACTCTGGATATCATGATTTACCTTTTTTGAGATACTATTTATTTTTTAAAATACATGATATTATTTAAATTATTTTTAATCATGAAATTGAGGTTTTAAAATTTATATCTTTTTTATGAATAGTTGATCTCTTATTTACTATCATTTTAGGGGGTTCCTTACCTATTTAATTATAAAATTTTCCATTAAAGATGATCTTTTTTTTTCAAATTACATTTAATTTTTTTAAATTATTCTCTCTTAATATCGAATATTAAAGCTATAATTTCCAAAAAAATGTACAATTTATTGAATTTTTACAATTTTAAACCAAATGTTGTAATTAACTGAAATAACATTTTAATTTTGTTTCAAAATTTATAAGGGAAATTTTGTATATTCTTTACTTATTTTTGAAAAAAAAATTAAATATCTAAATGAACGATTAATTATGAGTAACATATTTTATATTCTTATCTATATAACTTTATTGATGAGTTTTATTTGATGAAACACAAATATAAGGACACTTTAAAGTAATTATTTTCCATTCAAAGGGCCTTTCTTCTTTAAGATCATTCAATCGTTAAAAATTATTCATTGAGGGAATGAGAATCTTAGAAAAAGTTTGTATAAATTTTATTCACTAATTTCATTCTTTATTCCATTTTTCATATATTTATATTCCTTTCTTACTTTTCAATTTTTTTCTTCTTCAGTGTTTATTTTCATTTTCACTCTTCTTTTAACTTATGTATCTCTCTATCCCATTAATGGTGGTGTTTTGATGTTAAAATGTAGTTTTAAATTCCTTAATCACTTATGATTTTCAAAAGCATTATATCTTGAAATTTCAATTAAAATATCTATATAAAGGAATTTGAAATCACTCTTGAGTTTTTATTTAATATTCTCTTTTAACTAAAAGGTTTTTTTATAATCACAAATGGGATAGTTTTTGATTAATTGATTGTACTTCAAAAGGGGGATTTTTTAAAAAATTTATTTTAAAAAGGGAGATTTATCAAAAATGGGTGTTAAATTTTTTCTTATTTTTAATGTCATTATGAACATATTTACTTAATGAGACTATTGAATATCATATTAAATTGTTTAATATCATCACTATCTATTTCCATATAGTTTTACACTTAATTTAGCTTTTTCTATTAATTTTATGTGATCATCAACACGGGAAGATTTTTGTAACTATAATTATCATGGAATATTGATGATCAGAAACAATCACCTATGTATCTAACATTATCATTTAGGTGTTTTTAAATATATTTAATTTTGATTAAAGTGGTAACAATATGAAACATAATTTAGTTTTTGAATTCAATTCGAAGATGACATGACTGTCTTGTTGAAGGCCTGGAATCACTTAATTTCATTCCTTCAGATCATGGAATCATGTTTGAAGATCCATAGGAAGTGTTATTAGGATGTGGGGGAGGATATTCCTGAAGATGAAGTAGTACTGGCTACACCGACTACATGGTCCCATGATGGGAGTAGCTTCTTCAATGGAGATGTTCCACTGGTTTGCTGGTGGTGAAAGAAAAATAACCATTTTCAAGAAGAAGTTCTATAGTGGAGGTGTACCAAATACCTTGTTATTATGCTAGAATTGAGGATTCCATAATATAATTGGACACCTAATCGATGGAGACTACAGAGGATAAAATGGAGTCAAGATAGTCTCTCTCAAGATAGATTATTTGTGGTCAATTTGGCAATAAATTCACACTTATTTGGATTTATCCATGATGAATTCTTGTATTTCCTTGTCCTCATTGAGATTATAAAAGGAGTCCCCATTTATCGGGAAATATCACCTTACTCTCCAATGATTCCCTCTAATTGATTTGAAACCAATTTTCCATCCTTCTCAAAATCATCTTAAAGAGTCAATTCAATATCTCAAACTCTCAAAGGCTCTAAAATTTTCAATAAAATATCTCATACCAAATTGAAATCATCAATCCATTATATTATTGAGTAGTATTTCAATTGTTTTCCTAAATAATATTTCTATCTTCTCATCACCTTTCTCAAATAGGTTTCCACTCTACCAAAGTTATACTAAATGAAGAAAACCATATAACAACTATTTTTTGGTGTTTAGCAGTGGTTTCATAAAAATATGATGAAATTTTGTGTATTTTTAATATTTATGGATGTTTTTTATCATGATCTATTCATTTGATACTGATAAAATTTATAATTAGTGGTGGTTTTTTTATTAGAGTTTGTTTTTTAAAGGAGGAAGTTTAGTGGTGGTTTTTCAGATTAGTTTATGTTTTCTAGAGAAAAATATTTATTGGAGATTTAAACCACCAATAAGAATATAATTATACCAATTTTTTATGTGGATCAAATCATTGATATTTTATTAAATATGGATAAAATTTCCATTAATTAAATAGCGGTGGTTTACACTATCACTAGTTATTTAGTTAAAAAAATAGAAGAATTTTGTACTACCTAATCCACCAAAAAGTAGTACCCAAGAAATATATTCAAAAAATTGGTTGCAAATATTATACAAAAAACAAAAACATAAAAAAAATAAAAAAATTGCATTAAAAAAAATTATATAATAATTTAAATCCATGTTTAAAAATTTCATGTTTTACAAAAAATAAACACAAATATGTGTCCTAGATACACCACTAAGACGCATTACCCTCACCCTCCATCACTAAGTCATACAACTTCCCATCACTTCCTTCCTTACATCCCTCCTCTCATGCCTATATTTAATGTAGTGAACTGCGCATCAGTAATGAGAAAATCCAATGAATAATTGATGAAGTAAGATAAAAATATATAATATTTGATTTAAATCTAGTTTAAGTAGTCATACAAAAATTATTAATTTTTATCCATGAAAATTTATATAAAATATAATGATCTACTGTATCATGAATAATGATCATAATTAAATTTAACCCACTATAAGTCTCTAGAAATTATATGGAAATTTATATATAGAGAGCCAATCTAAGAGAAATACTTTGTCAAATTCAATTTAAGGAGGAATAAATATATTCATTAAAAATATCTTTCCACAATTATCTAGTACGTATATGTAATATACTTGGGATATAATCATCACGTCACCATGTGTTTTCACTAATAAATAAATATCGAATATTAGAGGTGGTGAATCAATAATCATAGAAAACATATAATATATGATTGACTGAGAAGAATTAAAGTCAAGATAGTTGTTCAGTTCTCTTAGTTGGATAAAAAGTATAATTTTCACAATTTCATTATCATGACCCACTTTGATCATAGTGATTACATAATCTCTTCCTTAATAATTTGGGTTTAAAGATTACTACAATTGATTATCCTTATTTACATGTTAGTTAGTGCATTTGTTTTTTATAATTTCAAATAGCATTACATCTAAAAAATTGAATCATTATGTTGAATGAATAATTATTGATTTATTTATGTTTTGGAAATTAGATACAAAATTTTTATTTAGTTATAATTAAAATTTCATTATTATTATTTATTGATTATTATGTCATTCACTAATCTAATTCTCCAATATTATATATTTCAATTTAATATTCACTTTTATGAATGTTTTATATTTTTTTTAATTATTTATAATTCACCGATAATTGTTTATTATGATTGTAGTATTGTTTCACTTATTAATACCATTTTATAGTTATAATTGATACTTAGAATATGGAATTTTGATTGGAAAATGACTTTGGAAAAAAAATGAATTATTTTAGAAATCTGAAAATATTCTATGTCATGAATCTTATGTTCTGGAATGTTTCATTTACATTATTCTTCACATTGATATGAAATTAATCTTACATTCTAAATAATTCACTCTTTAAACTTTTGATATATGGGAATCTGGCTAAATAGGAGTCTCATTGATGTATAGGGAAATGAAATTTTTTCACTTCTATGGGTATTGATGTTTAATTTTATGCATTCAAAATTGATTCTTATGATAATGAATGTTTTATTGTTATATTTCAAAATGAGTTTAGAATTTCACAATCTAATGACTCTTACATGGAGGAAATGAATCCTAAATTAGAGGATTTTACATATATGTGTTGAAGATTTATTTAAATTTAATATTATATTTGATGGAAGTTTACATTATAGTTTTAGAGATTAGTATTATAATTTTATCTGAATATATTATAAAAATATAAGACTACATTGGCATAACATGCAAAGTGAGGGACCACACATTGGGAAAACTGAATGTTTGGGAAAATACCTTTGATATCATGAAACTATTTGAAGTTTGATTTTAATGAATCCAATGGAATGTAGGGGAAACACTGCATGTAAAATGAGGGGTTACATGTATACTATAAGATGGGAAGGTTTGAATCACATTAATTTTTTCCCACATTATATTAAAAATGTTGCCGTCATTATGGGGGATGGGTTATATAGATACATTATTTTATGCTTTTAGTCCAATATAAGATACACCTTAGAGACTAGAGAATGTGTTATGATTATTCAAGGATAATGGAGATATTATATCAATGAACAGAAATATGATTTTATGTTGTGAATGAAAAAAATTTAATGATTGGAATATACCCAACACACTATGGTGAGAAAAACCAAATATGGCATTATAAAAAAGAATAACTACGTTTATGTTAGTTAAATTACAAAAAGCATGAATAATTTGGATTTTCTCCCTTATTTTTTTATTTTCTAATTTTTAAATTATAAATTAAATAATTAGTATCAATATTTAAGAAAATAATTTTTTCATATTGAATTACATACTGATGATTGTGACTTGACAATAACCTATTGATGGTAGTTTACTATCAGTTGGATTATAAGAAAAATCCATCATAGGTGTCCTATATAATTACTCGACATCATTAGTAGAGTTCATACCATTCTATAGAAGCATATTTATAGAAAATTAAATGGTATCAAAAACATGTGTGAGGTATGTGATTAATTTCACCTTTTATTAAAGATGGAAAAAGAGAATCATATAAAATAGTGTAGGTACTAACAATAAACCTCTTCAATCAATAAATAAATTGAACAAAAAATCCTTTTTCTTATTAATATAAAAAAATATCATTTAATTTATTAATATAAATAACATTCCTTTCATTTATCAATAAAAAAAACTTTAAAATTCTATTACCTGTTAGTCATGTTTATATGAGGTTCCATTGTTAACAATACTTCTTCTTCTACTTATTTCCATTCTTCATTTTCATCATTCTCCATAACAAGACTAAAATCTTCAATATCATTGGTGTAGAGACCCGAAGCCTGACGTACAAGGAAATTACATTACTTTTGCGGAATACTTATTACATAACAAACACACAGTCACAAGGACCGTAATAGTTTAGTGTCTTTGGAAACTTGGAACGTAATCTTCTAATCACGGTGAAAGATCTTCAACATCTCCCATAAAGATCATCCCTTTTTTTCATACCTAAAACCTTTATTTATATCCTGGGGAAAAGAAAACATAAAATGGTGAGCTCAAATGCTCAGTAAGGGTAAACAAAAGAAAAATCAATAACATCATATTCATAAGAACATAACATTTTGGAAATCTTAACCTGCAAAAGAGATCATAATATCATAACATGGTATAAATCATAGTAGTGAAATGTAATCCCAATAATCATATCATAAAACACGAAACTTTGTGGCATACAAATATAATCATAGAGAATCATTTCTTATTAGTGAAGACTCATTTCCAAGACTATCTTAGTGCACAAAGTCCATTTATGAACCGAGTTCATTCCTCGTTTCAGTCCTGCTTCACTGAACCGGTTTTACCTTCCATTCCAGACATGTCTATCTAATTAAAATGTAAAATCTTTACCCAATGCATTGGATGGAGATATAGGTCCCACCCATCTTATAATTATACCATTCTTATGTGTGCCACAAAATCATAAATCATCCATCATTGCATAACCCATGTAATAAAAATGAGATTCTTAAAAAACATGACATCATAAAACAATTCATATATGATAAATGGATTCATAAAAATAATTCCATCACAACATAATAATATCAATGTAATAATAGGGATAGAAACATAACCCTATATTATCATAGATGGAAAATAATTTTGATAAAACACTTGAACTCCATTCTTGAGGAAAATATCCATTCAACTTCAAAAACATTTTCCTTTCTTAACATGTCATAAAATTTTAAACTAAAAGAAGTTGATTAAAAATAAACATTAAAACTTGTAAAGGAATATTCTTGGAAATAATTTTTTAAAAATCCATTCATGTCGTATAAGTTAAAAAAAACATTCTTCATACTTTTGTCGGAAAAGTCAAAAAGTACCTCGTACGAAAAATGACAAAATATTCCTTTCATATCCTTTACTAAAAACTCACCGAAGGGTAAAGATGGATTTAAAAAATTGTTGGTGGATGGAAATAATATTACATATTGAGGAAACATGGATGTGGATGATAAAATACACCCCAGTAAATACCAAAGTATAAACAATCTCGGATAAAAATGAGATTGTGATATTTCCCTTACCTTAGGTCCGATTTGCTTTGTAAGTGTCCGAACCTCCTGTATAATGGTTTAAATAACGTAATTGAATTATTCTAGAATCATACTAATTGTTATGATATCATATATGGTTCACTTATGACTTTATATTACCCATTCTTTTGTAAATTCCATGTTAAAGAGCATTTTGGGTAAAATTGTTTAATTTGTCATCCGTGTTTTGACTTGTAATTATTCATATGATTACTTAGATAATGATTACTTAATTCCAGAATATAAAAAATGATTTATATATAAAATATATTCATAATATACTTATAATAAATCAGAAAATGGAATGAAATACACCATTCATGGAGACGGTAGGTCGTACGTACGCATGAACGCTGTTTTCGTTTCCTTATTGAGTTGAATGGAATTAAGTAGATGACATACATATATATACACATAAATCCAGTATCATTATTATGGCATATATTTCATGATTACTTATTATATTTACTCATTAATCATTCATGAATGGTTAAAGTGGAGAATGAATCTCATCGCGTCGTGGAGACGGTAGTCTCTACGTACGCACGAGCGATGATATTGTTCTCATGATCGGGGGACTGTATTGGCGTGTATGTATAATATTTCAGAATCAATATCACTTTAAAATAATCATATATAGTTATTATTTACACCATTATTCCCATCCAAGTAAGGTGGTGGTTGAAAATAGATTTCACCACGGCGTGGAGACGGTATTCCGTACGTACGCACGCGCGGTGATTTTGTTTTCTGTAGGATGGATAGATGGTGAAATAGGGTTGTTTCATACATATAATAACATATCCATATATGAGTGATACTGATGTTATTACTTCATAATGAAATAACATATGAAGAAGAAGTGGAAGAAGAAATAAAGTTGAAAGAATCGGTAACGGACATTACCTCTTCTTTGAAGCACCTCTTTGAGATCTTCTTTTAGGGCACTAAAATTTGTCTTAGAGGAAGACCAGAACCTCTAGTATGTTTCTAGGGAAGTGGAGAAGAGAATTTTTCAGTGGTTGGTGGAGATTGAATGTTCATATTTGTGTGAGGAAGAGAGGGAGGAGGTTCCCTTTTATAAGGGAGGAGAGGGGCTCCTTTGGAAAACTAAAAATATTATTTTAATATAAAGTCATATTCAGTTTTAAATAGCTCCAAATTTATTTATTTCGAAGATAAGGTGGGGATGGATCGAAATACTATCGTAAAATAGAATTTAGTCAAGTTTATGTTCCAATTTGAACCTTATCATTTAGATTTATCATTAAGTTAAATAATTTTACTTTTACCGTGTATTCTTGTGTTCTTACACTATAAGGCTAATAAACTTACTATAACAATCCAAACAAACACCGAGTTGTTTATTATTAATATATATAACCTTATCTAAGTCATTTTGCCGAACATTAGATTTTTAGGAATAAAATAACAATTAATAATATAATATTTGTTTTAAAAACTATTTTATGTCAATTTTGACACTATTTAGTAATTGATTTTTGTGAAAATCATAACAGAATTATTAGTTTGAAAAAAGTTAATTAAATCAATACTAACATGTCATATTAACCTAGAAAAATTAGTGTAATTCATAAAAAGTCTCAAATTATATTTATTTGGGTATTTATAATATCAATTATTATAATTTTTAACTATTATTGTAATTACTGCATCGTCATTGTGTCATAAATAAATTAATTTATTTAATGTCTAAAAATTATAAATAATATAAAATTATGTAGTAAACCTGATTATATTTCTAATGAATATTTACAATCGAATTTATCTTATGTATAACCCTATATTAAATTTTTTTTAGTAAATAAACTTTGATTTTAACTCTTTTAACTCTTCTTTGAATTAAATAATAATAAATATCCTAATCGAATCCAAGTGGGACTAAATGTTCATATTTTATTCCTATGGTTTTTTTTGGTCGAATCACAGTTATCCAATAGAATTATTACATGTGTTAGCGTAATAATAATATCATATTTACCCTTAATTACCCTATTTACTTTTAACCATGGTAAAAAAAAGTAAAAAGTTACTATTAACGAAAAATTATTTTCATCTCATTGAACCACATTTTACTTACTGTCATCAACCATGTCTCTCGGATTTTTGAAATTCCACTCACAGAAGCGGTAAAATTATGTTTTATGAAAAATTTATTTTTTTACTACCACATAGTGGTTTCATTATTCATCAAAAAATGAAAGTTTCCAGAAAAATACCAAAAATTAGGCCTAAGCTATATTTGATATTATGAACTCAAAAATGAGGTCTATTTTACCAAATTCAAAAGATATCAGTTACATTAACTAATTTAAAAATTAATTCCCGTCGTCAAAACAAATGGCGTGTTTTTAAGAGATAATAACTATCAAAAGATTGACACTTGTTTATAACTAGTTTAAATGTGAAATTACATCCAATGACCAACATTTTATTAAATTGTAAAAAAATATTCTAAATATAATTTAAAACCACTAAAATTGATAATTTATCACTATTAATTATTTCGATTAAAAAAGTTGTTTTTAATTAAAAGTTAGTAATCTTCACTATTCATTAGAATATGAAAGTTATCCGAAAAGTACCAAAATTTCATCTTAGGCTAAATTCGATACTCCGAATCCAAAAATGATGTCCATTTTGAGAGATTAAATATCTAAAATTTTAAATGGTGGTTATTACTATTCATAACAGCTAGTTTTAATAATATTTTAATAGCATATCGTTGTTTAGTAAAACTCGGTATTGCGTACTACACATGCTATCGAGGAAGGTCGTGATTGCGTGTAATGCAAGTCAAGTCAAGGATGAGTGTTGAGAAAGCTCCTTTTGGTGTAGCGTAAAACACAAGACATTAATGAAATTAAAAGGAATTTTTTTCATAAAATCTCGGGGTGTTACAATCTACCCCACTTAAAAGGAATTTCGCCCTCAAAATTCGTCGGGGTTATAAATGGTTTACTATTAGAAAGTTTATTTGATAGAAACCCACATCGTAAAAATAAATACCAAAACTGAACATTAAAAACTAAAGTATGAAATATAACGGTTACCCAAATTAACTCATCACTGGGTTTCCACGTAGGAGAACATAGGTGAAAATATGGATACGGAAGAAAAATATAACCATCAAGTTCTGATGGAGAGTGGTAGAGAACATGGATATAAAAAATCCAATAATCACAAAGCCATAAATTTGTGATGATCTAGGGTACCATCTGGTTCATCAGATATAAGAGCACTAGGAAAACATTTTTGGTTTTCAGGACCATTTCCCTAAAGTTGATGAATTAAAAGAAATTCTTACATGATTTTGGTTCAATCTCACTGTTGTTCGTGAATTGAACAATTTCCACTTCATATATTAATGAAATGAAGTTGAATTTGTTATTCGTGAAGCATTTGCAGATCATGTGATAGAATGATGGGTCATTCCATCTGTTTCAAACAAAAGGTTAGCAAAAGTTATAAGTCCATCTTATGGTGAGATTAATCGTATATGGTTCCAAAAATGGACTTATACATTATTTATCATACCTCGTAATAAAATAAAACTACTTTCCACTAACAAGGGACTTCATGTAGGCCAGTCGTAGGTGATAAAGGCCTGTCGCACTTCAGTTGTGGGTTCGATTCCCACAGCCTTGTCTGACGTGATGGGCTGTCGCCCATCCTGTAGGTTGACCTTTTTCTAAAGCTGTATTACTATAACATCCCATCAACAATATCAAAAAAAAGTTTTATCATTTAACAATACTAACTTATGTCCAACATAATCCATTCCAATATTTAGTCTTATCTAAAATAATTCGGTCCAAGCTCATAGTATAAAGAAAATGATCACGTGAATGCCATCATTTATCCCCCATATATCATAAGATATATCTTTTTGGTCAAATTACAAACATGTGAATACCTTAATCATGTATTCTCTTGAATAATGAATACCCATTGAACCTTATTGAAAACATGAATGCTGTTAAAAGTTAACTCTTTCCACATACCAAAATCCTCAAAATTCTATATACTCAAACCATGATATCACTTAGTCCTTATATCAATCATGAGCTCATGAATACTGTCAAATATGTCATTTTCTCGTTTTCCCTTCATTATGCACATATCCGCTTTTTTTCCAAAAATATCTCAATCACATTCCATGGTTACTGGTACCATAAAATTAATGAAGACCACAATACATAAATATTCCAATACTCAACATTATTTTAGAATCCCATTACATAAAAACTTAATCATTCCACCACATCATTATCATATTCAACATCTCCAATGTTGATCGCATGTGACTTCCCATTGTCCTTTTCCTTAAGTGGTTGCTCATGTCGATCATCACTAACCCTTGGATTAGGGCATTTATTGGCCTAATGTCCCATCTCTTTGAACATGAAGAACTGAAGTGTAGTAGGTTCATTCTGTCTATCCCTTCCTTTGTTAGCATCATTAGACATCTTCTTCCCATCATTGTTGAATTCAAATGCCCAATGACCATCCTTTCCACATTTGAAACATTTACTTGTCCCTTTAAGACAATCTCCACCATGCTTGTTTCCACAATTTGAGCATAAGGAAACATTCATCTTCTTTTCACCATTATTCTGAGATTTCTCCTTGAACTCCATCTTTCATTTCTTGTTAAAACTATGAGATGGATAAGTAACACCAACTTCCATTTCTACCTTGATAGCACAACGTACAATTTCTTCATAACTACTGATGTCTCTTATATATAATTCCCTTCGAAGATTTGGTTTTAAGACACTGAAGAATCGATTAACTTTACTTTCAGGTTGGATTATAAAGCCAGATGCATACCTTGCAAGCCTTGTAAAATTCACTTCGTATACACCAACAGATTCATCTTCCTTTTTCTTTAGTTCACAAACCTCTTTCTCCATCTTTGTTCGAAGAATACGAGGTAAGTACTTATTGAAAAATAATTTCTTGAACTTGTCCCATTCCATGGACTCAATTTCATCTCTTTGCCTCATATTCTTGATAAGATTCAACCATTGATCAGCTTCACCATCCAAACGATATACTGCTAAGATGACTTTATCATGTTCAGAACATTGAAGAACTGAAAATATCTTTTCAGTGGTACTGATCCATTGTTCAGCAACAAGTGGATCAGAATACCCACTGAAAGAAGGTGGACTTTGCCTCATGAAGGACTCAATAGAATATTGTTCCCTTATCTGCTCATTTGGAAGTCCAAAATGTTTCATAGCTTGTGTAAGTATAGCAATAATATTTTTCACTCCATCTCCTCTAACATTTGTTTGTTCAGGAGGAGAATCATTGCATTGTCCATTGCATTGATCAACACAATTCCTTCGGGTTCCAGCCATCATCTAAAACCCAAAAAGAATATTGTGAGAGGAAAAAATCATGCTAGGGAAAACAACATAATAAAAGGGGGAGTACCCTCAATATCTAACATCATATGTTTAATTCTAATATTGTTACCGTAATTCTAGGACTATAACCTATACATATACTTATCCCCAGGTACATCCCTAGACATACCTTAGAAATATCTTTAGGGATCTCACTAACGTTTTCGCATCCTAGTTTCCAAAGTTTGACTAAACCTTTCCTCTGATACCAACTGTAGAGACCCGAATCCTGAAGTACAAGCACATTACATTAATTTTTCGGAATACTTATTATATAAAAAAACACACACAAAAGGACGTTAATAGTTTAGTGTCTTTGGAAACTCGGAACGCAATATTCTAATCATGGTGAAATATCATCAACATCTCCCATAAAGATCTTCCCTTTTTTTCTTACCTAAAACTTTTCTTTATATCCTGGGGAAAAGAAAACATAAAAGGGTGAGCTCAAATGCTCAGTAAGGGTAAAAAAAAATCAGTCACATCATATTCATAAGAACATAACATTTTGGAAATCGTAACCTGCAAAAGAGATCCTAATATCATAACATGGTATAAATCATAGTAGTGAAATGTAATCCCAATAATCATAAATTAAAACATGAAACTTTTTGGCATACACACATAATCATAGAGAATCATTTATTTTTAGTCAAGACTCATTGCCAAGACTATCTTAGTGGACGAAGTCCATTTCTGAACCGAGTTCATTCCTCGTTTCAGTCCTGCTTCACTGAACTGGTTTAACCTGCCATTCCAGCCATGTCTTTCACATGAGATATAAAATCTTTGCCCAATGCATTGGAGGGAGATATAGGTCCCTCCCATCTCATAATGATAACATTCTTATGTGTGCCACAAAATCATAAATCATACATCATTGCATAACCCATTTAATAAAAATGAGATTCTTAAAAAACATGACATCATAAAAAAATTCATATAAGATAAAGGGATTCATAAAAATAATTCCATCACAACATAATAAAATCAATGTAATAATAGGGATAGAAACAGAACCCTATATTATCTTAGATGGAAAATAATTTTGATAAAACACTTGAACTCCATTCTTGAGGAAAATATCCTTTCAACATCAAACCCATTTTCCTTTCTTAACATGTCATACAATTTTAAAACTAAAAGAAGTTGATTAAAATTAAACTTGAAAACTTGTAAAGGAATCTTCTTGTAAATAATGTTTTAAAAATCCATTCATGTCGTATAAGTTAAAAAAACAATCTTCGTACTTTTGTCAGAAAAGTCAAAAAGTACATCGTATGAAAAATGACAAAAGATTCCTGTCATATCCTTTACTAAAAACTCACCGAAGGGTAAAATTGGATTTAAACAATTTTAGGTGGATGGAAATAATATTACATATTGAGGAAACATGAATGTGGATGATAAAATACACCCTAGTAAATACCAAAGTATAAACAATCTCAAAAAAAAATGAGATTGTGATATTTTCCTTACCTTAGGTCCGATTTTCTTCGTAAGTGTCTGAAACTCCTGTATAATGGTTTAAATAATGTCATTTAC
This sequence comes from Viscum album, assembly GCA_963277665.1. NCBI lineage: Eukaryota > Viridiplantae > Streptophyta > Magnoliopsida > Santalales > Viscaceae > Viscum > Viscum album. The sequence continues at coordinate 887,745,432 of OY728130.1, forward strand.
TTATTCTAGAATCATACTCATTGTTATGATATCATATATGGTTCACTTATGACTTTATATTAACTGTTCTTTTGTAAATTCCATGTTAAAGAGCATTTTGGGAAAAATTGTTTCATTTGTCGTCTGTGTTTTGACTTAAAATTTTTCATATGATTACATAGATCGTGATAACATAATTCTAGAATATAAAAAATTATTTATATATAATATATATTCAGAATATACATATAATAAATCTGTAAATGGAAAGAAATACACCGTTCATGGAGACGGTAGGCCGTACGTACGCATGAACGCTGTTTTCGTTTCCTTATTGAGTTGAATGGAATTAAGTAGATGACATACATATATATACACATAAATACAGTATCATTATTATGTAATATATTTCATGATTACTTATTATATGTACTTTATAATCATTCATGAATGGCTAAAGTGGAGAATGAATCTCATCGCGTCGTGGAGACGGTAGTCTGTACGTACGCACGATCGATGATATCGTTCTCATTATCGTGGGACTGTATTGGAGTGTATGTATACTATTTAAGAATAAATATCAATTTAAAATAATCATATATAGTTATTATTTACACCATTATACCCATCCATGTAAGGTGGTGGTCTAAAATAGATTTCACCACGGTGTGGAGACGGTATTCCATACGTATGCACGCGCGGTGAATTCGTTTTCCGTAGGATGTATAGATGGTGAAATAGGGTTGTTTCATACTAATAATAACATATCAGTATATGAGTGATACTGATGTTATTACTTCATAATTAAAGAACCTAATAATAAGAAGTGGATGAAGAAATAATGTTGAAAGAATTGGTAACGGACATTACCTCTTCTTTGAAGCGCCTCTTTGAGATCTCCTTTTAGGGAACTAAAATTGGTCTTTGAGGAAGACCAGAACCTCTAGGATGATTCTAGGGAAGTGGAGAAGTGAATATTTCAGGGTTTGGGCGAGCTTGAAGGCTCAAAGTTGTGTTACGAAGAGAGGGAGGAGGTGCCCTTTTATAAGGGAGGAGAGGGGCTCCTTTGGAAAACTAAAAATATTATTTTATTATAAAGTCATATTCGGTTTTAAATAGCTCCAAATTGATTTATTTCTAATCTAAGGTTGGTATGGATCTAAATAATCTCATCCAATATAATTTAAATAAGTTTAGGTTCCTATTTTAACCTTATCATTTAGATTTAACATTAAGTTAAATAATTTTACTTTTACCGTGTCTTCTTGTGTTCTTACACTATAAGGTTAATAAACATACTATAACAAGCCAAAAGAACCCAAAGTTGTTTATAATTAATATATATATCCTTATATAAGTCATTTGACCGAACCTTATATTTTTAGGAATAAAATAACAATTAATAATATAATATTTGTTTTAAAAACTATTTTATGTCAATTGTGACACTATTTAGGAATTGATTTTTTTGAATCTCATAACAGAATTATTAGTTCAAAAAAAGTTAATTAAATCAATAATAACATGTCATATTAACCTATAAAATTAGTGAAATTCATAAAAAGTCTAAAATTATATTTATTTTGGTATTTATAATGTCATTTATAATAAATTTTCACTATCATTGTCATTACTGCATCATCATTGTGTCATAAATAAATTAATTTATTTAATGTATAAAAATTATAAATGAAATAAAATTATGTAGGAAATATGTTTATATCTCTAATGAATTTTTACAATCGAATTTATCTTATGTATAACCTTATATTAAAAATGTTTTAGTAAATAGACATTGATTTTAACTCTTTTAACTCTTCTTTGAGTTAAATAATAATAAATGTCCTAATCTAATCCAAGTGGGCCTAAATGGTCATATTTTATTCCTAAGGTTGTTTTTGGTCGAATTACACTTATCCAATAGAATTAATACATGTGTTAGTGTAATAATAATATCATTTTTACCCTTAATTACCCTATTTACTTTTAACCGTGGTAAAAAAAGTATAAAGTTACTATTCACGAAAAATTATTTTCATCTCATTTAACCACATTTTACTTACTGAAATTTACCGTGTCTCTCGGATTTTTGAAATTCCACTCACAGAAGCGGTAAAATTATGTTTTATGAAAAAATCATTTTTTTACTACCACTACGTGGTTTCACTATTCATCAAAAATGAAAGTTTCCAGAAAAATACCAAAAATTAGGCCTAAGATATATTTGATATTATGAACTCAAAAATGATTTCTATTTTACCAAATTCAAAACATATCAGTTACATTAACTAATTTAAAAATTAATTCCCGTCATCAAAACAAATGGCGTGTTTTTAAGAGAAAATAACTATCAAAAGATTGACACTTGTTTATAACTGGTTTAAATGTGAAATTACATCCAATGACCAAAATTGTATTAAATTTTAAAAAAATATTCTAAATATACTTTAAAACCACTCAAATTGATAATTTATCACTATTAATTATTTCGATTAAAAAAGATGTTTTTAATTAAAATTTAGTAATTTTCACTATTCATTAGAATATGAAAGTTATCCGAAAAGTACCAAAATTTTCAAATTAGGCTAAATTCGATACTCCGAATCCAATAATGATGTCCATTTTGAGAGATTAAATTTATAAAATTTTAAATGGTGGTTATTACTATTCATAACGGCTAGTTTTAATAATATTTTAATAGCATATAGTTGTTTAGTAAAACTCGGTATTGCGTACTACACATGCTATCGAGTAAGGTCATGATTGCGTGTAATGCAAGGCAAGTCAAGGATGCGTGTTGAGCAAGCTTCTTTTGGTGTAGTGTAAAACACAAGACATTAATGAAATTAAAAAGAATATTTTTCATAAAATCTCAGGGTGTTACAATCTACGCCCCTTAAAATGAATTTCGCCCTCAAAATTCGTCGGGGTTATAAATGGTTTACTATTCGAAAGTTTCTTTGATAGAAACCCACACCATAAAAATAAATACCAAAACTGAACATTAAAAACTAATGTATGAAATATAACGGTTACCCAAATTAACTTATCACTGGGTTTCCACGTATCAGAACATAGGTGAAAATATGGATATGGAAGAAAAATCTAACCATCAAGTTCTGATGGAGAGTGGTAGAGAACATGGCTATAAAAAATCCAACAATCACAAAGCCATAAATTTGTGATGATCTAGGTTACCATCTGGTTCATCAGATATAATATCACTAGGACAATATTTTTTGTTTTCAAGACCATTTCCCTAAAGTTGATGAATTAAAAGAAATACTTACATGATTTTGGTTAAATCTCACTATTGTTCGTGAATTGAACAATTTACACTTCATAACTTAAAGAAATGAAGTTGAATTTGTTATTCGTGAAGCATTTGCAGATCATGTGATAGAATGATGGGTCATTACATCTGTTTCAAACAAAAGGTTAGCAAAAGTTATAAGTCCATCTTATGGTGAGATTAATCGTATATGGTTCCAAAAATGGACTTATACTTTATTTATCATACCGCTTAATAAAATAAAACTACTTTCCACTAACAAGGGACTTCCTGTAGACCAATCGTAGGTGATAAAGGCCTATCGCACTTCAGTTGTGTTTTCGATTCCCACAGCCTCGTCCGACGTGATGGGCTGTCGCCCGTCCTGCAGGTTTTCCTTTTTCTAAAGCTATATTACTATAACATCCCATCAACTATATCAAAAAAAAGTTTTATCCTTAAACAATACTAACTTATGTCCAACATAATCCATTCCTATCGTTAGGTTTATCTAAAATACTTCGGTCCAAGATCATAGTATAAAGAAAATGATCACGTGAATGCCATCATTTATCCCCCTTATATCATAAGATATATCTTGTTGGTCAAATTACAAACATTTGAATACCTTAATCATGTATTCTCTTGAATAATGAATACCCATTGAACCTTATTGAAAACATGAATGCTGTTAAAAGTTAACTCTTTCCACATACCAAAAATCCTCAAAATTCAATATACTCAAACCATGATATCACTTAGTCCTTATATCAATCATGAGCTCATGAATACTGTCAAATATGTCATTTTCTAGTTTTCCCTTCATTATGCACATATCAGCTTTTTTTCCAAAAATATCTCAATCACATTCCATGGTTACTAGTACCATAAAATTATTGAAGACCACAATACATAAATATTCCAATACTAAACATTATATTGGAATCCCATTAAATAAACACTTAATCATTCCACCACATCATTATCATATTCAACATCTCCAATGCTGATCGCATGTGACTTCCCTTTTTTCCTTTGCCTTAAGTGGTTTCTCATGTCGATCATCACTAACCCTTGGATTAGGGCATTTATTGGCATAATGTCCCATCTCCTTGAACTTGAAGCATTGAAGTGTAGTAGGTTCATTCTGTCTATCCCTTCCTTTGTTTGCATCATTATACATCTTCTTCCCATCATTGCGGCATTCAAATGCCCGATGACCTTTCTTTCCAAATTTGAAACATTTACCTGTCCCTTTAAGACAATCCCCACCGTGTTTGTTTCCACAATTTGAGCATAAGGAAAAATTCATCTTCTTTTCACCATTATTCTGAGATTTCTCCTTGAACTCCATCTTTCGTTTCTTGTCAAAACTATGATATGGATAAGTAACACCAACTTCCATTTCTACCTTGATAGCACAACGTACAATTTCATCATAACTACTGATGTCTCTTATATATAATTCCCTTCAATGATTTGTTTTTATGCCACTGAAGAATCGATCAACTTTACTTTCAGGTTGGATTATAAAGCCAGATGCATACCTTGCAAGCCTTGTAAAATTCACTTCGTATACACCAACAGATTCATCATCCTTTTGATTTAGTTCAGGAAGCTCCTTCTCCATCTTTGTTCGAAGAATATGAGGAATGTACTTATTGAAAAATTAGTTCTTGAACTTTTCCCATTCCATGGACTCAATTTCATCTCTTTTCCTCGTATTCTTGATAATATTACACCATTGATCAACTTCACCTTCCAAATGATATACTGCTAAGATGACTTTATCATGTTCAGAACATTGAAGAACTGAAAATATCTTTTCCGTGGAAATGATCCATTGTTCAGCAACAAGTGGATCAGAAGACCCATTGAAAGAAGGTGGAGTTTTCCTCATGAAGGACTCAATAGAATATTGTTCCCTTATCTGCTTATTTGGAAGTCCATAATGATTCATAGCTTGTGTAAGTATAGCAATATGATTTTTCACTCCATCTCCCATAACATTTGTTTGTTCAGGAGGAAAATCATTGCATTGTCCATTGCATTGATCAACAAGATTCCTTCGAGTTCCAGCCATCATCTAAAACCCAAAAAGAATATTGTGAGAGGCAAAAATCATGCTAGGGAAAACAACATAGTAAAAGGGGGAATACCCTCAATATCTAACCTCTTTGGTTTAATTCTAATATTGTTACCGTAATTCTAGGACTATAACCTATACATATACTTATCCTCAGGTACATCCCTAGATGTACCTTAGAAATATCTTTAGTGATCTCACTAACGTTTTCGCATCCTAGTTTCCAAAGGTTGACTAAACCTTTCCTCTGATACCAACTGTAGAGACCCGAAGCCTGACGTACAAGGACATTACATTACTTTTTCGGAATACTTATTACATAACAAAAACACACACAAAAGGACTGTAATAGTTTAGTGTCTTTGGAAACTCGGAACGTAATATTCTAATCATTGTGAAATATATTCATCATCTCCCATAAAGATCGTCCCTTTTTTTTTCTTACCTAAAACCTTTCTTTATATCCTGGGGAAAAGAAAACATAAAAGGGTGAGCTCAAATACTCAGTAAGGGTAAACAAAAGAAAAATCAATCACATCATATTCATAAGAACATAACATTTTGGAAATCTTAACTTGCAAAAGAGATCATAATATCATAACATGGTATAAATCATAGTAGTGAAATGTAATCCCAATAATCATAAATTAAAACATGAAACTTTGTGGCATACACACATAATCATAGAGAATCATTTCTTATTATTCAAGACTCATTTCCAAGACTATCTTAGTGGACAAAGTCCATTTCTGAACCGAGTTCATTCCTCGTTTCAGTCCTGCTTCACTGAACTGGTTTAACATGCCATTCCAGCCATGTCTATCACATGAGATATAAAATCTTTACCGAATTCATTTGAGGGAGATACAGGTCCCACCCATTTCACAATGATACAATTCTTATGTGTTCCACAAAATCATAAATCATACATCATTCCATAACCCATGTAATAAAAATGAGATTCTTAAAAAACATGACATCATAAAAAAATTCATATAAGATAAAGGGATTCATAAAAATAATTCCATCACAACATAATAAAATCAATTAATAATATGGATAGAAAAAAGAACCCTATATTATCTTAGATGGAAAATAATTTTGATAAAACACTTGAACTCCATTTTTGAGGAAAATATCCTTTCAACCTCAAACACATTTTCATTTCTTAACATGTCATACAATTTTAAACTAAAAGAAGTTGATTAAAAATAAACTTGAAAACTTGTAAAGGAATCTTCTTGTAAATAATGTTTTAAAAATCCATTCATGCCATATAAGTTAAAAAAACATTCTTCGTACTTTTGTCGGAAAAGTCAAAAAGTACCTCGTACGAAAAACGACAAAATATTCCTTTCATATCCTTTACTAAAATCTCACCAAAGGGTAAAATTGGATTTAAACAATTGTAGGTGGATGGAAATAATATTACATATTTAGGAAACATGTATGTGGATGATAATATACAACCTAGTAAATACCAAATTATAAACAATCTCGGATAAAAATGAGATTGTGATATTTCCCTTACCTTAGATCCGATTTGCATCGTAAGTGTCTGAACCTCTTGTATAATGGTTTAAATAATGTAATTGACTTATTCTAGAATCATACTCATTGTTATGATATCATATATGGTTCACTTATGACTTTATATTATCCGTTCATTTGTAAATTCCATGTTAAAGAGCGTTTTGGGAAAAATTGTTTCATTTGTCGTCCGTGTTTTGACTTGAAATTATTCATATGATTACATAGATAATGATTAATTAATTATAGAATATAATACATTATTTATATATAATATATATTCAGAATATACATATAATAAATCTGTAAATGGAATGAAACACATCGTTCGTGGAGACGGTAGGTCATACGTACTCATGAACGCTGTTTTCGTTTCCTTATTGAGTTGAATGGAATTAAGTAGATGACATACATATATATACACATAAATCCAGTATCATTATTATGTCATATATTTAATTATTACTTATTATATGTACTTTATAATCATTCATGAATGGCTAAAGTGGAGAATGAATCTCATCGCGTCGTGGAGACGGTAGTCCGTACGTACGCACGAGCGATGATATCGTTCTCATGATCGTGGGACTGTATTGGAGTGTATGTATACTATTTAATAATCAATATAACTTTAAAATAATCATATATAGTTATTATTTACACCATTATACCCATCCAAGTAAGGTGGTGGTGGAAAATAGATTTCACCACGGCATAGAGACGTTATTCCATACGTACGCACATGCGGTGATTTTGTTTTTCGTAGGATGTATAGATGGTGAAATAGGGTTGTTTCATACTAATAATAATATATAAGTATATGAGTGATACTGATGTTATTACTTCATAATTAAAGAACCTAATAAGACGATGTGGATGAAGAAATAAAGTTGAAAGAATCGGTAACGGACATTACCTCTTCTTTGAAGCGCCTCTTTGAGATCTCCTTTTAGGGAACTAAAATTGGTCTTTGAGGAGGACCAGAACCTCTAATGTTTCTAGGGAAGTGAAGAAGAGAATTTTTCAGGGTTTGTCCGAGCTTTAAGGCTCAATGTTGTGTGAATAAGAGAGGGAGGAGGTTCCCTTTTATAAGGGAGGAGAGGGGCTCCTTTGGAAAACTACAAATATTATTTTGTTATAAAGTCATATTCGGTTTTAAATAGTTCCAAATTGATTTATTTCTAATCTAAGGTGGGGATGGATCGAAATCATCTCATCCAATATAATTTAAACAAGTTTAGGTTCCTATTGTAACCTTATCATTTAGATTTAACATTAAGTTAAATAATTTTACTTTTACCGTGTCTTTTTGTGTTCTTACACTATAAGATAAATAAACATACTATAACAAGCCAAAAGAACCCCAAGTTGTTTATTATTAATATATATAACCTTATATAAGTAATTTGGATGAACCTTAGATTTTTAGGAATAAAATAAAAATTAATAATATAATATTTGTTTTAAAAACTATTTTATGTCAATTTTGACACTATTTAGTAATTGATTTTTTTGATTCTCATAACAAAATTATTAGTTCAAAAAACGTTAATTAAATCAATACTAACATGGAATATTAACCTATAAAATTAGTGGAATTCATAAAAAGTCTCAAATTAAATTTATTTGGGTATTGATAATATCATATATTATAATTATTCACTATCATGGTAATTACTGCATCATCATTGTGTCATAAATAAATTAATTTATTTAATGTCTAAAAATTATAAATAAAATAAAATTATGTAGGAAATATGATTATATTTTTAATTAATATTTACAATCGAATTTATCTTATGTATAACCTTATATTAAAAATGTTTTAGTAAATAAACTTTGATTTTAACTCTTTTAACTCTTCTTTGAATTAAATAATAATAAATGTCCTAATCTAATCCAATTGGGCCTAAATGGTCATATTTTATTCCTATGGTTGTTTTTGGTCTAATTAAACTTATCCAATAGAATTAATACATGTGTAAGGGTAATAATAATATCATTTTTACCCTTAATTACCCTATATACTTTAAACCTTGGTAAAAAAAGTATAAAGTTACTATTAATGAAAAATTATTTTCATCTCATTGAACCACATTTTTCATACTGACATTTACCTTGTCTCTAGGATTTTTGAAATTCCACTCACAGAAGCGGTAAAATTTTGTTTTATGAAAAATTCATTTTTTTTACTACCACTTAGTGGTTTCACTATTCATCAAAAATGAAAGTTTCCAGAAAAATACAAAAAATTAGGCCTAAGCTATATTTGATATTATGAACTCAAAAATGATGTATATTTTACCAAATTCAAAACATATCAGTTACATTAACTAATTTAAAAATTAATTCCCGTCGTCAAAACAAATGGCGTGTTTTTAAGAGATAATAACTATCAAAAGATTGGCACTTGTTTATAATTGGTTTAAATGTGAAATTACATCCAATGACCATCATTGTATTAAATTGTGAAAATATATTTTAAATATACTTTTAAACCACTCAAATTAATAATTTATCACTATTAATTATTTCGATTAAAAAAGTTGTTTTTAATTAAAATTTAGTAATTTTCACTATTCATTAGAATATGAAAGTTATCCGAAAAGTACCAAAATTTCACCTTAGTCTAAATTCGATACTCCGAATCCAAAAATGATGTCCATTTTGAGAGATAAAATTTCTTAAATTTTAAAATGGGGTTATTAATATTCATATCAGCTAGTTTTAATAACATTTTAATAGCATATCGTTGTTTAGTTAAACTCGGTATTGCACTCTAAACACGCTATCGAGGAAGGTCATGATTTCGTGTAATGAAAGGCAAGTCAAGGATGCGTGTTGATCATGATACTTTTGGTTTAGCGTAAAACACAAGACATTAATGAAATTAAAAAGAATATTTTTCATAAATTCTCGAGGTGTTACAATTGGGAACAAAAAATTTAGTTTAATGTTTTAGATATGGATGACTATCACAAATTACTTCACCTTCATCTCATGTATCATAAATGTATCTTAGTTTCACATGGAAAAAAACACTCAACCCATCATCCAATATATTATCAACATAATACCCCATTTTTCTTAGTAGGATGTAATATATGGGTCGTGTTCTTCTGGTCAGCAATATTGATCAACTTCTAGAAATATAAATAAGTTAATCAAAATGAAACTTTCTTTATATCCCTATTAATATCGTACTAGTTACATTTCAAAAACCTGATTGAAAATTTCAAATAATAATTTATCTCTATAATATCAACAAAATTCCCATATTATTTTTTATTTTCATATTTGAATATACCACAATTTTTTGTTTCCAATCCTTTCTTATGACAAACAATATGAAACATGAAACCACAAATATTGTAATCATTGACTCTCATAACATGCATCAAAGGAACTCAGTCTAAAAAAATTAAATATTTATATAATTTGGTTTGATTATCACCATTCATAACATATAAAAGTTTATATAATTTTTTAATGAATTTATATTATTTTCAAAATATGCAAACAACATTTGTTTTAATAACACACATGATGTGAAAACTATAAAACAACTTATTTGGTAAATATTTTTTATCTTTTTCTCATTCTGAGTTCAGATCATAAGGTTTATTTTTATTTATATCATTACTTATCTGACACAAGGATCAAAAATATTAGTATTTAGTAGCACATACCTATGTATGTTTCTTAACATCATATCTATCATATAAAATAAAGATTATTTTCAAACTTCAAAACTAAATTTGAAATCATTAATGGCTCATTATTTTCACACAATTCAATAGGATTACCATCAACACACGCCACTCAATTGAATCTTATCTCTATCGAATCCAAATACATTAAACAATGGATTAGACACTTTTAAAATAAGGTAACCTTTTCCAATAAACCCTTCTGTATTAGATTTATTTTACACCTAATGCTTCAAATAACCAATATAACTAATATTAAAAATTATGAAATTAATAAATAATGTTTCTAAATATTGGATAAGAAAATTAGACTTATTTAATGAAAAAATATTAAAATAAAATTCAAATCTATGGGATACATCCACTAATAACGTATGAACCCTCCATTATTAGAATATTTAGACAAATGGATCTTCATATGAATCATTAAATTGAAAAATTACAGGGAAAAGAAACCTCTCAAAATGGAATAGTATCCCAAAATTATTTTCCTTAAACATACCCAATTAATTAGGATTTTACATCTTCGCACAAAGTTGTCTGAAGAATTAGAAAATGTCAATTAGAATAATAGTTAGTTTTTCGGGTACCAAATTACGCATTAAAAAAATTTATAACTACTCCATCAATACATGTGAGTAAAATATTTTCAACCAATGTATCATACAAAGATTAAAATGGAAACATTGTGAAATATAACTATAATATCAATTAGGCACATTAAAATTGTTTAATATTCAAATAATAACATCATTATGTTGATTCTTCTTTGAAAAAATAGCAGCTAGATACATCCCAATCATATTTGGATATATATTACATTTTATATTGATTGATTCTATGTCTTCATGATAATTTAAATGATTATGTGATTTTTATTTCTCATTTAAAAATGTAAACAACTCATCATCAAAGATATACATCTTAGCTTACATATCATTAATATTATGACATTGAAAATTAAATTCCCAAAACGGAAGTCTAAAAAATATTCTCTTTTTCTATGATTTTTTATTCTAAATATAATTGATGGTGTTGTAATTCTTTTTCAAATTTAATTTAGTTGAAAATATTTTCCAAACTCCATACCAACATTTATTGATTTCTTTAAGATTTATGACCTGGATAAAAATATTGGTGGAATTGTCAAATAAATTTTCCATTGAAATATGACTTGTTAAACCAAAATATGTGAGTAGTATCAAATGTGATAACGACACCAAAAAAAAATTTATATAATGCTTTCATTGAGACAAAAATAAATGTTACAATTAGACATGACAAACCAAAGTGTGTATTCCAACCAGAGAAATTTCCTTGTAGAAGAATGTTACTAATGTTCTTTATAAGGTAGGAATTCATTTTGAAATGTTTCATGGTAGATTCGTTATATGTTTCTACATCATCATTCCAAAACACCTATAATTGATGAACAAGATGTTGAATGTAGACATTAATTTCATTTATTGAAATAGATTTCTAGGAACAATCATCAATATGATGAATGAATCATGTTGAAGACTCATCTATGGAGATATATTATAATAGATCAAAAATTTGGATAGAAGATATAAATTGTAAATAAAGACTCAAAAATATCGACTCTATCAGTTTCTAAACCCTAGATTACATTTTGATGATTATAATAGATATCTTGATTCAATGAATTTAAGGTATTCCATTATTTTGAATATCATAGATGGCGCATTATCTCATTGCTATTAATATGAAAAGAATTTAACTTTATATTTTGAAAAGTTTTAGATGAAAAAAAATATTCTCATCAATGGTTTTAATTAATGGTAATGTCAAACCTTTGTAAGGATTTTTTTTTTGTGTTTCATTGTGGTAGTATATAGATTCAAATAAACAACATTATCTATTTATTTCCATCTAAATGTGTAACATCCTTTTCAATTTTATCTGTTAAAATATTATTTACAATAAATTATAAATTAATTTTAATATGAATGTATCTTTTAAAAATTGACTCTTGGATTGGTAATAATCTTATTCATCTCATTAGATGGTATAGGGATATTGGCCTCAACAAATTCATCACCCAAAAATTCTAATATCTTGGAAATTCATTTATTTTTAATCCCACACAAACACATTATGATGTTCAAATTCAATATGAAAAACTATTTGGAATATTTGACTTATCCTTCATACAATTCTTTATTTCCATCAACAACTAATTTAAAAAACTCATTTGTCTTCCTTGTTGAGTTATCCATTATATTAGTCTCCTCACCAGCATCAATTGATTTGTTAACACCTTGATAATTTTATCATGTAGTTTTAAAATTCCCATTAATATCAAGAACATAAATAACTAAATCAAATGATGTGTCACGTTTTTTTATGGAATTTCCCATCTATTCTAATAAATATCATTTATCAGTTAGTAAAAATTTCCACATGTAGTTTTAGGGAATTGACTTGGTCCTTTTTAATGTGTACATAAATGATCAAATTTCTTATAACAATTGATTCCCCATGAAAAATAAAATGAAAATAATTTGAAGGAAATTGATTCAATATGAATTGTTCATATATTTCATTTCTCTTCAATCATTATCAAAATTTTCTTTTAGGACATGAAAATTTGATTTTTCCATCCATTGATCGATTTAAAAAAAATACAAAAATATTTTCAAACACATAACATAATGAGACATGTTTCGTGGTATGGTAATCCAACTTTAATCTACAAGTACTTGAATTCATACACTGTAAAATATGAAACTATAATTTTATTATAATATATAAAAATATAATACATTTAATTGAACAAAACATTTTAAAATTTATGGAACATGAGGCATAAAAAATATATAAATCATGGTATAAAAACATCTAAAAATAAATTATATCAATCAATACATTCCACATTTTAATAAAATCCACTTTAATAAACCATTATTAGAAGAAAACCAATATTTTGGTTAATTATAATAGGGATACATGATGCATTATAAATTTCAAACTGATATAATCACCTTAAAAACTAAATCATTACTAATGAAAAATAGTAAAAAAATAGAATACTCAATAAAAATTAAACCATAATGACACCAAAATAGAAAATAATGAACAACTACTACATGCAACTATATATGATTTTTATATCCTATGTTGTTATAATATTGAGGAATAATGGGGATGGGAATTAGAAGAGTTTTAATAGATAATTATTAAAAAAATATCAAATGAAATAGTGACCAAAATAACCACATATTATTCATCTTAATGAGAGCAGTTGCACCACCAACTATACAACTTATCTAAATCAAAAGAAAAAACTTTACGTATTTTCAATCTAAATATGGTTTCATACTCTGACATCAATCAATGAAAAAATTCTAAAAACACACATTTTTTTATATTAATAATAAATGTCAAGATATAATGTAATATAAAAACACATTACCTATTTATAAATTTATAAAATATACCATGATATAACAAATTAAAATGAAAGTACAAAGTATGGTTCGAAATTTATGAAAATATTATAAAAATTAAAAAAAAAGTAATAAAAATAATTTAATGTTCGACATGTTATATAAATATAAAATAATATAAACATTTATATATCAAATAATATATGAAAATATTTTAATAATTTATTTACTTTTAAGGAATCGTGGAAGAGTTCCTACCATATGATGGATTGAAGCTCAATGATCCTAGTACTAAATCTTCTAATCGTTGGTATATAATTCACTAGTAAATGTATATATTTAATGTAACCAAAAACCACTAGTTAGAGTAGCATACAAAACTACTGTAGAATGAAATCCTAAAATTGAAATACCTAAATCAGAATCCTAATATAGAATATCCTTAACTATATGAAATATCTACTAGATTGAAAAGAAGGCATTAACTTTTACCAAAATAACATAGTGGCATTTTTATCACTAGATTCCCCACCTTAGGAACTTTTAACATTCACAGGAGATTTATAATCAATATATTATAGTAATTAAACAAAATACAGATGAAATAATCATACACCACATCTCCAAACATTTATCAATAAAATAACCATACTAAATTGATCCTTCAAACACACATGAAATAATTTAGAATATATATCTATCAAAATTAAATGGGAAAATAATATGATAGAATCGAGAACAATGGAGAAAAAATGATATTAGTGAGTGGGAGAGGGTGTCAATTACGGGGGGACATTGGTGGAATAAAGGGGGATATGTTGTTGGCATCGATGGGAAGTGTATGTTAGAATAAGGGGGAGAGGGTGTAGGGTTAGGGGGAGAGTGTATCAGTGAAATTATTCCATCATAGATTGGAGAGTGTGTTAGTGGTATCGAGGGGGAGCGGGTTTTAGGAAAGGGGGATAGGGTATTAGTGATTTTATCTATAGATTCGAGGGGGAGAGAGTGTCAGCAGTGTCATGGGGGATATGGTTTCATGAAACAAAGGGTTTCAATGATGGGGGTGGGGGTTCAGGGAGATTGTAATTTTTGAAAACATGTAGGCACATTTTAAAAAACTGTTTATAAATGAATGGAATAGCTTTAGTTTAAAAAACATCTACTAAATTTTACTATTCTTTGAAATTTTCATAAGCATCACTGGAAAATGGGGTGAAAATATTTTTTCTAATGTTTGGAAGTGGTTTTGGAAACTAGCGGGATCTACTATTTTTATTTTAGTGTGATGGATAAGTTATTTTGATATAGTTGATGCTCAAGAAGGTTATCATAAAATATAATTATGATGGGTGAGTATCTTAATCACTACCAATATCAATGGATTAATAATATTCATGTCTAAAGTCAAGGGGTGGATATGTAGGGGCTCACATTGATCTATTTTTGAACTAATTATCAATTTTATTTACACTCTTTGTATTTTGATACATTGTATCATTCATCAAAAATAAAAACAATTTCATAAACATAATACACTCATTTCTATTATACTTAATATCTTAATCTTGTAAGAATGGTATAGAGTAAGAGGTTTCCAACCTCTGATACCAATTGTAGGATCGAAATATAATATGAGATGCTCAATATACAAGAGGGGGGGTGAATTGTATACTTTAAAAATTCCTTTGGAACCTTTAAAGTTAGTTATGAATAACTAGAGTTTCCTTAAGAAAAGGAAAGAACTAAGTTTAACAAAGTTAAACTAAGTTGATTCACAACACCTCTAACACCGAACTAAACTTGGAAAGAGATTCCAAAAGAAGGTTCCGGAAATATGGTTCCGGAATTTGAAACCTAACAAAAGTTACAATATGAGATTCTACCTTAAAGCGTATAGAATCTAAACTAATCAAAGTAAGTAAGGAAGTATAAGAAAATTATACTTTCCTTAAGATACAAAATGCAGCGGAATAAAACAAGTACAAGTAGAAGAACTACTAGTAACAAGATGATAGTCTTTTAACCCAAAGAGAAGGGTATCCAACAACCTTGGATAAAGGTCCCTTGATTTATACTTTCAAGCAAGTCTGTCTTACCCACACCAGGGTAAGCCCTCGATACGAAGATCGGTGTCTCTGTCTTGCTATCCCCGCAAGCCCTCAACTTCAAGGTAGTTGGCAACCTCTGTCTTTCTCGGCAAGAAAGCCCTCGATCTTTAAGGTAGTCGGCACCTCTGTCTTTCTCAGCAAGAAAGCCCTCGATCTTTAAGGTAGTCGGCACCTCTGTCTTTCTCAGCAAGAAAGCCCTCGATCTTTAAGGTAGTCAGCACCTCTGTCTTCCTATCCCCGGAAGCCCTCGAATGTAATCACCAACATTCGGAGTCGCACGAAGCTTTGAGAGTCAATAAGAGACTCTCTCTCTAGAAATCACTTCAACAGCATGTATGCACAAAGTTCAAATGTTCATCCATCCGTTGTGAGCTTTTTCAAATGAGCTCCTATTTATAGGTGAGGTCGGCTCCTTCTCCAACGGTCATATTTTCCTTAAAGTTCGGAGGGACCTGTACACGTGTCACTTAGACAACGGTTAGTTTATAACAAAATGGACGACATCGTTTTATAACAAAGTAAGTGTAACAGAAAGTACGACATCATTTTAAAACCTAACATAAAGGTTCGGAATAGAAATTTCGGAGTGAAAGTTCGGAGTGAACAAATTCAGAGTGTATAAAACAATGATATCCAGATTCTGTTTAATGAGTGAATTCGGAATGAGAATTCGGAATAGGAATTCGGAATAGGAATTCTTCATCAGAAATCGTAATGAGAAATCGTCATCAGAATTCGTAATGAGAATTCGGAATGAGATTTCTTCATTAGAATTCGTAATGAGAATTCTTCATTGGAATTCGTAATGAGAATTCTTCTTCAGAATTCGTAATGAGAATTCGAAATGGGATTTCTTCATTAGAATTCGTAATGAGAATTCTTCTTCAGAATTCGTAATGAGAATTCGTAATGAGAATTCTTCATTAGAATTCGTAATGGGAATTCTTCTTCAGAATTCGTATCCTGAATCTGGAATAGAACTTAGTCAGAATTCATAACCGGAATTCGGAGTGAAACTTCCTTATAGTTCTTGTCCAGAATCCGAACCCTAAAACAGAATGCTTTTTATCAGTTTTAATGATTCCGAGAAAGTGAATCCGAATTTCATACTTAAGAAAAATATTAATGAAAATATGATAAGGATAAATTTTTCTTATAAAAGCGTTTTTCCTTAAGAAAGCATTTTTCCTTATAAAAGCAATTTTCCTTACAAAAGCGATTTTCCTTAAAGATAAGGTGTTTGTGATTTTCAAAACAAGAAGGAATGGAAAAGTCATAAGGAAAACCTTATTGACTCAACAAATCTACTTTGATTTTAACAATATAATTCATAAAAAATTTATAAATTATCTCTTCATCACTTTTATTTCATAATATTTCTACCATTTAAATTAAATTAAAATTAGATTTTATCATTTCCTTTCATTCATTTAATTTCATTAATTTTTTATAAAGGAAATTCAATCCCCCATTCAATGTAATATTTCTCACAACAAAACATCCCATAGTCATCAACCACCTAATGGATGCCAATATTATTTATTATGAACCCACAAATTCATCAATGGTTCTTCTTGAGCTACATGAGAAACATATCTCCTTAATACTCCATATGTCACTACATCAACTTGAATGTTATCTCCCTCATCATGCAATAGATCATTGACTACAAAAATCACATCAACATGAATTGATGTATATGAATTATATTGTATTAACTCAGTAACATTATGTTTTAAATAACAATGTATTCTTCCTTCTATAAGGGTCTCAATGTAAAAAATATTAATAGTTATAGTTCTGTCGGTCACTTCACTTTTAAATACCCTTCTATGATATGGGAACAATAAAAAAAATCATGTTTTTGTCTTCTATATACAAATCATAACCACTAATAATAATATCAATATCTCCTCTTAGATCAATAGTATTATTTGGTCTTTTCTCCCTTCTTAAAAAAAAGATTTTTTTCCTTAGTTATACTAATTGAAGGCTCTCTACTCTTTCCCCCATTACATTGAACTCATGAAAATTCCACTAAAAATAACATAGTAATATTAAAAATTTCTCTTCCAAGGATACTTCTAATATATCCTACACTTCAAGGGAATTATTCATGTTACGAATGGAGATTTTTATTTCCATATATAATTCCATTAAAACTCCTAGAATCTTTCTTCTTTAAAACTCCATACCTTAATTATTCCTCCTACACAATTTCTTTTTTTCTCTTTGAAGTCTAAAAATACTTTTTCCCTTTACATTTTGATATTTTTGAAACAACATGGAATTATATAATTCATTTCCCAAAAAAATAAACACATTAACACATTTAACATAATCATAAAAACATTATGACCTAGAATCCTTTTAAAAGAATGATTATAAACAAATATAATAGATTAATATAAAACCTTTTTCATCCTTATAGTATAAATCATGATGAATTTCAATATCATTATGATTTTTATTTCCTTTAAATATCAATGAATTCATTTTTTTAATTACTCATCTTCCAAAATCATACCTTATGAGGTTAAAAGTAACCTTATGAATAATTCATACCTTCATAGTAAAATTTCATCGATGTCAACTTCCTTCGATAGTAATCTACTCAGATCAATTTTCATTAATATAGATGATGTGATATTTAGAACTAACCTTTATCCGTGATAAAAAATACTAATTAAGGGGATACTTTTATCAGTTCTAAAATAAATCATTAATAATGGTAATTGATTTTTGTGCTAAAAAAGTGCTCATAAAAATGAAGGTACCTCGAACAATAGAAGTGTACTATGGAAAATGTTGTAATTTAAATTTATCTTAATTTAAATTTCCCTAAACCCCAATAAAGTTTTATTCACGTTATGTTTTTAATTAATTTATTTATATTGAATGATATCAATTACATCAACATAGGTATCTTTTTTGTAGATGATTTATATCATTTAGAAAACCCTTTCAGATTTACATCATTGATCTTTTGAGGCTCAAATAGTATAACCCATATTGTGGAGATCAACATGTGATTCATTGGTATCTGAGAAAAACCACTAAATATCAATGCGCTAGCCCAGATAATTTATTTTCTTGCATCATTCATCGATGAACTCTAAATCTTATATCTAGAAAAAATCTTTCTCATTTTCTCATTATTGAGAGAAAGAGAGAAAGTAGGATTCAAGAGAGAATATTTTGTGTGAAATAATTATATATTCACAATTTCGGATACCCTAAATAATAGGCACAACCACATATATATAGATACAAGGTTTAGTTTAAATGATTTTTTTAATTTCATGTTAACCATTAAAATGTATTATAACCATAATAAACTCCATTTTATATAACAATAATAACAATATAATTATTATTTAATGGCACACACCATCTCGATAAATAATTAATGAATTATTTATTGTATTATAAATAAATAATTATCACCACACATAGTCTTGAACCATAAAACTCCTCATAATTTTTCGAATAAAAAAATACATATTCAATAAAATAAATTAATATATTTTTATTCACATACCGGTGAATAAATATTTATTTAACTTATGTTATCAGTGTAAATTTAATAGTATTATTCCTCGTTCATGAGAATAATATATACTCCATTAATTAAATTAAATAATAATTTAATCTAGATAAAATGAAGCACATTATGTGTGATCCTCTGGGATTATTTCTCTTTGGCATTAGGTGGGTTTTCCTAAATTCCATGATTACAAACTAGCAATAGGTCTAGGATCCCAAGAGAAGGAAATTAATGTCACAATATTAACAACAACATATGAAAACTCACTGTGTAAAATAATCCCTTTGTTATAATATATCATCAAGAAGGTTGCACATCCATTCAACCAACCAATATGATCAATATTTCATTATTTTACTATATAAAAAAACACATTACCCCAGGTCTATGGAATATACAATTATGGATTCATTACAAAGAAATGGATGAGATATCAACCTCCACAATTATGGAATGGACAAATCCTTCATCAACTTATCCATTAATGACATGTTATTCATGACGCACCCAACATATACAATTTTTTCAGGAACTATTATCATCATGGTTTTTGAAACAAATCTTTGTACATGGGTCTTAAACTATATTTATAATAATCTAAAATTATAAGTACCATTAAAAACACTCATAGATAGGAATATTCAATGAAATCAAAACATGTGGACTTCTTATGGGCATGTCTGTTGATAGAATCTCGATCCTTGGAGATTAGAAAGCATAAACTTCATTTGAATAAGCCTCATATTCTTATGAGCACTCATATCGGGTTGTCAGTTATGTGTCCCAACATAGCACATTATCTAACTATAGAACATTATTTAATAATATATTCATATAAAATCAATGTTCTCATCATATAGGGGAACTTCTATGACCTTATAAATGAAACAAATATAGTATAAAATTATAACATCAAAGGTATCCTCAACAATGAAGGATATATAACATGAATAATTATTAATATTCAATACCTAAAATATACATGTAATCAAAGTACACATAGTTGGTTTTGGGTTATAAACACCTAGAAACTAACACTTTTACAAGATACAACTACCAAGAACCTTTATTCCAATAGACCTCACATTATATTCATGTTTTTTATACGTCAAGGATTTAGTTTTTGGGTTTACCATGTTTTCTTCCATGGAAATATGAATCAATGAAACATCAATTCTCTTATAAAAATTCCTCAAGAGATTATATTTCTGAAGTATGCGATTCATCCAATGATGTGAACATGACCCTTTTGTAAGAGGAACCACTGTAGTATTATCAAAATAGATTGAGATTGTATCTTAAATGCTGTGAACGAAAAAAAACTCTTAGATGAATTTGTTCATGAATAGTGTATCTTTAGATATCTCAAAAGTTTCAATATACTCTAACTATACTATAGAATCCTTGAAAATTTCCTTCCTTTAGCTATTCCATTTCACAAAAAATATATTAAAAGTGAAGATGTATCATTTTTGTTATTACATTTCATCTTTATTAGTTTGGAAACTAGAACATTCATATCCTATATTGACTAGTTCCTCCTCTCCTCCATAAAATATGAACATATCTTTAATATTCCTCGAATATTTACTGATTTTTTTATATCAATTCAATGGTGGTAACTAGGATTACCTTGATATATTACAACCACACTTAATCTATTAGAAACATCTATCATATTATATATAAAATCATACATGAATGACTCGATCACTAATGCATATGAAATACACTATATTATGTTTATTTCCTCACATGTTTGTTGAATCATTTTCATAGAAATATAAATTCCATTTGATGCTGGAAATGATCGCATATGGGATTGTTCAATGTTGAATCTCATTAGTATATTTTCATTTTATGTACTTTGACTTAGGCTGATAAACCTCTTGGGTCTATCATAATGAATATTGATCCCAATAATATATTCAACCTCACCTAATTACATCATAGATAATCATTTATTAGACAATACATTAATAGATTGTAACATTGGTATTTCTTTTCCAATGAGTAATATTTCATTAGAAAATGCTATTAAGAAAACAATTGGCCTACCACTAATCATTTTATATACACATGACATTAATTTTTTATTTATGAAACAAAATTGAATTATGGACATATCAAAATGAATGTTCCCTAAGGTGGATGCCTTTTTATATTCATAAATGGATCTTTTCATCTTTTATAGGTTTTTCACATCTTTTGGAGTCACAAATCATTCATGTTTTTTCATATATAAATCTTCTTGAAGGTTCCCATTAAGGTGGTCTATTTGAAATCCATTTTCCAAATTTTGAAATCATGGAGATCCAAAATAAAAATTAGAATCCTAATTGATTCAGTTATTGAAAATAGTGAAAAGGATTTTTCATTTTCAATTCCTTAACACTGTATAAACCTTTTTTCCACCAACTACACCATATAGGTACTGAATTTTCCATCCATGTCCAATTTCTTCTTGAAAACCCATTTGTAACCGACATGATTTACATCCAATAAAGTGTGTACCAAAATTATTATTTAGATTTGTTACATGGAATCCATTTCAATATTCATGGCCTATTTCCATTTAGAAAAATAGGTCCCAATTATTACTTCTTTTTGGGTAATAGGATCCTTATTATCAACTAATAATGAGTCTCCATCATTGATAACTAAAAAACTGTACCATTCTAGTTCTCTAACCTCTCTTGTACCCCTACATAGTAATTATATCATTGGAACAATTTTTTCCTTCCATGGGGTTTTTTGGATCTATTCTTATTGAAACTCATTTCTTTCTCGATGTTATATTTATATAATGTTTATATTTCTCCCACTATCACTTTTAGATATAAGATCCACCTAATGGAATTTTTGATGTGTGTCAAACACAACCATTTGGTATGAAAAATTTTATATGTAGTATCCATTTGTTAATTTGGGATATCCTATAAACATACAATTTTTCACTAAGGTGAAATATTGTCACATGAGGAGGCCTCAATAAATGTTTTACATCCCCACAAATTTAAGTAGCACTTGGTGGATATCATTGCTTTGTAAAATTAGTATGGTATACATTCTGTTTCCTTAGCTGGAACTCTATTTGGAACATATCCTACTATTTTTAATGTGTATCCCAAAAAGGATATTGGAACACTCCCCTAAATTATCATTGATCGCAGAATGTATAATAAGGAGTTGTTACTACCTTCAATTACACCATTCCATTAATTAATATAAGGAGGTTTGAGTTGAGATAATATCTTGATCTCCCATAATGAATCAATGAGGTTTTGACAAATATATTCTCCACCATAGTCTGAGGGGTGTTTCGTAATCTTATTACCAAGATAGTTCTCAAAAAAAAATTTGAATTCCATTAATTTGTAAAGAGAATTGTACTTATACCTCATTAAGTATAAATATCCATATATAGAAAAATCATTAGTAAAACTTACAAAGTATGAGTACCCTCCTCATTCCTTAATAAAACATTTTCCCCACACATCGGTATGAACTAATTAGTGAATCTATTTATCCCTGTCACCATTACTAACAAATGATGATTTAATTATATTTCCTTGAAAGCATGCATTACATACACCATGTGGTTTTTGATTAAAAGATCCTAAGTATTCAAGATTATTTAATTTAGTCAAGACCTTTTCATTTACATGACCTATCTAGTGTTTCTGATGTGGGGTGTGGTATGATTCATGTGAAGTAACTTCATTATGAATTCCCATTACATTGTTTTGATAATCCAAAAGTTAATGTCATTTATTTAAATGAGTCTCAATATAAAAAAATCTATTTCTATAAAAAGAAGAATAATTTATTCAAAAAAATTAATATAAATATATCCATATATGTACTGGATAAAAAATAATGTTTCTTATAACTAAAGAAATATTATAAAATCACCTTCACACCAATATCATTCTGATCAACAATTGAGGTGGTGGTCCCTGATAGCTACAACATCAATTTTATCTCCATTTGATTATTGTATATCTACCTCCCCTAAGTTAATATTATTGAATCTACATATATATTGTATTTGAATAATTTTTTGAGAACCCTCATCTATATATAATTCCCAATTTTTAGAAAAAGATAAATTTCTATTGATAACAAATGCACTTGAATATTTGGCATGCTTCTTTTTCTATGTTCATTTTTTATTCTTGTGGCCCTTCATAGAATATGAGAATAAAAAAAATCAGATCCCATTTCATTCCAATTGATATTATTCTTCCTAGAAAGGTGTGATGAATCTTTGGGCTTAAATATCATCTCTTTACCTTTATGTTTGTTCACAATAAGGATAGATATTTTTTCAAACATTGTATTCTTATCTACATGGTGGAGATGCATAAGAAGATCCAGCATAGACTTCTCAAGGTTGTTCAAATTTATATTTTTTAAAAAAATCTTGATAATCTATGAGGGAGTGATTCCACAATGGGGTTGGTTCCATGTTTTTTTGGATTTTAAATCCTAGGTCTTCTATGTACTTAATGTAGCCTATGATATTGACTACCTAAGGACATACTAGGGAACAATCTCTAGGATTTCTCCAAAAAATAATCATGGAAATCTCAAACCATTCCTATATATTTATCTCATGTTATAGACCCTGGAGGTGATGAATCATTCTATATGTATCCATGTTTTTGTGAGACTTCATAATTTCACTATACATAGATGAAAGCATCGAACACTAATCATTGACCATGTCAGTAAATGTTTTTCATAATCCATTAACACTTCATCACATGCCTCTATAGCATGGGGATTTTGTATTTTGGATTCTATCATGTAATATTTACATTCATGGTGTAGTAGAAACCAATGGCCTCTAAACTACTTATGGAAGTTTCTCCCGATTATGATGTTCTCCTTCTCCAATAACGATCATATGAATACTGAGTATGATGAGATTTTAATTTAATTTTACAATTAAAAGGATCGTATAATTATTACATTTCCTAATTACATCTATGTGACATATAATAAATTAAATGTTTTATTAAATCTTCAGCTATTTTATAAATTCTAAATAACCCTCACCATTGAACTCATAATGCCTAGTTCATTTTTCATTATATTATCATAAATATTAAATTATTTACTTAATGACATAGAATTTGGCCATGGAAAAAATAAGAATGTATTTAGGTAGGTAGTATTTCTTTCCATAGACTTGTATCTCCTTGATCAATTGAGTGGATTTCCCTATCTTGAAATCAGTACTCGGATTCCCATGACACTTGCATGAAAATGTGTACTAAAAAGACTGTTATCATTAAACACAATTCAAATTCGTTATTTCAACCCAAAACCCTCATGAAAACTCCCCAATAAAATTAGGTGTCTAAAAGTCGTCCATTTACTACACATTGTTCTATGGTTTCATTCCCAATTACTTATTGGAAGGATTAGTCCGACTTAAAAATAAGTTGATGGATTTTAATTAGTTGTGCATAAATTTTCTATTGTTTTATCATTTACATGGATTGTTAATATTAAATGTATTTTACTTAATTAATTTACCATCTTGGATAAAATATTTATGAATAATTAATTTATTTGAATTCTTTCTTATCATATTAACTCATTTTTTTATGTGACAACAATATTGTATACATGAAATAAATAATAAATAGTCCAAAATAAATAAATAGTAAATGACTGACTCATGAACTTATCTAATGGATGATTTAACAATAGGAAATTAAATCAACCTATGACCAAGGGAAGTGACTCAATACATTCGTCTTAGCATGTGTGGTATCATTCCACCGATATATCTATATGTATCATTGAGTTGGAATCATCATGGTTCCATCATGAAGTGCCACCACATGACTTAGGATGCTCCATTAACTACAAGTATTTATTAATTACACATAGGTGAGTAGAACCAGAGTATTTTTTCAGGGGGATTACATAAATATTCTTGGACACGTAGATCCAACATAATAATGGAAGGAGGTATAACACATAGGCCATAATTTAATATTAAATTAAATAATTGAAAAATCATGAAATTATTTATAATAAATAAAATAAAAAACAGACATTGGAATTGGTCAAGTGAATAATAAGTCATGAATTAAAAGAATACACAAAAGTAATCAGTTGATATTCATTTCAATATTTAACTATTATTATTAAGAAAAACCCACTTGCAATATTGAATTAATAAATTAATTATCTTCCATCTTAATGATCATTAAAACTTTATTTGTGATACCCATTAATTATGGAATTGATGGAAAATAAATGGAATAAACACTAATGATATATTTCTTATAATAAATAAATAGAAAATTTGAAATTCATTACAGCTATTCATTAATATGAAACACATAATGGTGTAAGAATAAAGAAATAAGGTTTTAATGATGCAATTTTCAAATTTAATGAATCATTTAATCATTTCCTTTAATGTTATACTATATATCACGTACATCCAGATACATTCCATGTATATTGGTTGTCCGTTATTTGGGTCACATGCCTAGCTCTGTAGTGTGTATCTTGGTCAGACTACATTACATATACATTCAAGATATATGTTGTGTTTCCACTATTCATGTTCCTGATATGCAGACTTGGGACTTTGGTGTGGGTCTCAATGGACTATAGGTGGGTACATGCCAACTACACGTCAGGTATCTCTTTGAACTATGTGTGTATTTACACACCGATTTGATTGGCGTGTTATCCGAACACAAGATTTGAAAAACTACATGTCGAGTATACTATATACACATCTTGTATATCATAAATGATACAATTTTTCATTCTCGTATGGTTTTAACCATGTATAATGACCGCACAGATTGTACTATTTATGTTGATAACCAGTGTAGACTACATGGCATGTACACTTATACACATTGTGTAATCAGAAAACCGGGTACCAGGTTGGTTGGCCTACATATGGTGTACACTATGTATAATTACTATGTGTAACACTATATATCTCTTGACATATCTAGATGTATTACACTGGGGCATATAGTGTTTACTTTCTTGTATAGGATGTGTAAATACATCTTACATGATTGGATTTAGTAGTTCTACATGGCATCTCTGATCCCTTCATCTTTTCATAGACCATTCGCAAAATAAAACATTGAACGATCATAATAAATATTTTGTAGTCTATTTATTAAAATAAAATTAAATAAAATTCTAAACAAAATTTCGTATAGATCAATAATGAAATAAATAATTATAAATTTAAACATGACAACTCATGTGACAACCGGGTCCCAATGACAGCACAACCACCCCGCCGTAACATGGTCGTCGGGTCCTGGCCTACCAAGTACCACCAGTTGCCCCCACAGACACGTGGGGCCCACCCCGGGATCCACCCACGTGCCCGAATGGGTAATATGACTAATAAAATTCCCCACAGGCCAACACATGTCCTTTCCAGTGTGCTTTGTCCTCACTTACCAGGGGGTCACCCATCCCGATCACTACTCCAAGCCAAGAACGCTTAACTGTGGAGTTCTAATCAGACAGGCTCCCGAAAAGGAAGGTGCATCTTATTGACATGAGTCATATCAATAATCATTTAACTCTTTATCATTTTGGGGATGTTACAATCACCCCCCTTTAGGGCACAATGACCTCGTTGTGGGCCCTACATCTCAACCCAGGCAGTGCACCGCACATAAGGCTTGGTTCTTCCTCTGATACCAAATGTGACAACCAGGTCCCAGTGGCAGCACAACCACCCCGCCTTAACATGGCCGTCAGTTCCTGGCCTACTAGGTACCACCAGTTGCCCCCACAGACACGTGGGGCCCACCCTAGGGTCCACCCACGTGCCTGAACGGGTCATATGACTAATGACATTCCCCACAGGCCAACACATGTCCTTTCCTGTGTGCTTTGTCCTCACTCACACACACCCTGGGAAACCTACCAGAGGGTCACCCATCCTGATCACTACTTCAAGCCAAGCACGCTTAACTGTGGATTTCTAATCAGACAGGCTCCCAAAAAGGAAGGTGCACCTTGTTGACATGAGTCATATCATTTAGTCATTTAACCATTTATCATTTGGGGATGTTAAAACTCGGATACCACTTTTTGTTTCTGGGAACAACATAAGATTGCAGTGCTAGATGTGATCATTAAAATTTCATTTAATTTCATTTTCATGGAACCCCAACTAATAATCTTGATTTTTAAATTTGAATTAATTTATTTAGATTTGAATAAATCAATTACATCATCTTGTGTTTCATTCTTCAAAGTCATTATCAATTAGAAAAAAGACTCTTTATTATTTCCTTCACTATGCTTGTGAGGATCTGATGGTAGGATCCTTCTTGCAGTGAACTACATGTTCTCCAACGATCTATAAGAAATTCCACACAATCTTTGGGTTCTAGCACAGTTACTTGAATATCTTGCGTCATTCATTATTTATCTCGTGTTCTTCAGTTTTGAAGAAATCACTCTTGAGTTCTTGTACATGACAGGAAGATATAATATAGGAGTTGAGAAATAATTCATTATATACAAAAATTCTCTATTCTCAATGTCCAGGACCACCTTATTCGAGATGAGGGAAGGGACATCATAGTGTCAAGACCCTCCTTCCTCATGATGAATCAGAGATAATGACCCATGAGTCCCACCTTCAGTAGGCTACTGAGTTGATAATGTCACCATGTGTATAGAATTTAACAAATTATGGGAGGAATTATTGAGGACAAGATAGGGAGATAATATAATGAAATCTCAAACAAACCCAAAATTTCTATATGGAAGAAACAAAAATGCAGCCCATTGAGGATTTAAACATAAAATTCTACGAAAGTACTATAAAACTCAAATTAAGTACCGAATGAAAAAATACTATGTATAAACAACAACACTCCCAACACCCGAGCTAGTAAAGTCCAGCCCTGTCATCAATGTCCTCCTAGAAACCTAAAAATGGTTTTACATACGTAAGGTGATTATAAAAGTATACCTTGTATGAAAACTAAATCCACCCATGAACAAGTGGTGAAACATACTAATTCCCCTATGAGAGAAGAGTAGAACCTCAAATACCCTACCCAAGAATACTAACCACCCATCCTTCCCAAAGAACGCTCACTAAATAACTCAAGTCACATAAAGTAACAGTATAAGCACATTGATATTTGGGTACCCCACGCTACTTTCCATCGAGTTAACTTCTCATCCATCATGTATAACATCATGAAGATACCACTCTTCACATCTGAAGTCCCACTACCACAACATTCCTGCACACACCAGGGCCTCAAACTGCACACAAAGCCCCATCAAGAAACACTTGGGCCTCAATAACCGCACTCCAATGCCACCCACAGACACCTTGGCCTCGTCCCAATGACACTTTCTAATTAGACCTAGCATGTAGACACCTAGGAATCTTGTCCACAACACAAATTGAATGTAGGATTATTATCTATGGTAAACCTCAAGCCATTACAGCCTGATCGGATACAATCAAGTGGTAATAAACCTCAAGCCATTACAACATACATGGATAGCTCGAGCAGTAAGAACATGAAAGAGGGTGAGAGTGACAAATTTTGTATCCTTCCTTCCATCATCGCATGAGAATGTTGGTAAAGACACCCTACCCCATGAGATAGGGGTCCTCGTTACATAGTGATCAACAAGTGTGTGGTGTATATAGAAATCACACAAAACTAATGTTTAGAAATATAGGTAAGGTAACACTCATCCCATCCTATGGGTATAAAATAAACAAACACCCCACATGGAACCACCCTCACAGCTACCACTACATGAACAATCACCCAAATAGCCACTCACAAAAAACAAGCCTAAAAACTTTTTCATTAAACCACTTAATGTTATTTAATTTAGTTGTTCAATTTAATTTGTTCCAACACTACTCAGGATACTACTGATGATAACCATATCCAAATTGTTAGAAAGTACCCAGCTGTAGTCCCAATGAACATATCATAGCCCAACTACAAAAGGTCATCTCATGACCACAAGAAAACCAAAAATAGTCACACTGCCTACAAGCTCATATATTCTAAAATCAATCATTATCACAACTTATGATCACATCACACTCTTGTGTCACCTCAAACATAAATCCCAAAACAACAATAACTATAACCACTTTCTCATTGCTAAAAACACACCACATAAGCAACCAAGCCCAATCATGACACATAGAAAATAGCCACACCTATTCCACTAGGTGTATTTATATTTCTTCTACATAATAATTTAATTCCACTTTGTTAATAGGGGTGATCATAGAGAGGTTATTAATCCAGGGGATCCATTTAATTATACAGGTGTTTGTGATAATGAAAATTGCATGTTGTTACCATATATCAAAATATTAAAAAAAATACAACATCACCAGTGCACAATAAAATACCACCAATGGAAATGATTTTTAGAAGTCCGTACAGCCACAAAAAAACATTATAGGAAATAATTATAATGAGTAAAAACAACAATAAAAAATTCATCTTCAAATCTAGGATCGTTATTGGGAATGTATAATTATATTTTTATCATAATATTCACACCCCTAATTTATTTCCCTTGTTCGTGAAATAGATTCATCTGTTCCTCACAAAAGAACAATACTACACCCACCCCTCATAATACACAAATAATTATAGAAAAAAATATCCCTACATGGAAGACAGATGACCAAAAATCCTCATTGCACCAAGAACAAGGGATCACATGAGCTATAGGAAACTCCAACAAAACTGGACAAGAGGGGGATTTATTAAAGGAGAATTACTCGGTGTAGAAGAGGGACTCCAGAAAAACCAAGGGAAAATAAAATGAATTATGAAAGAAGGCCTCATGGTTCATGAAAAGGGGTGATCCTAAAACCAGGAAGATGGTTTAAATTTTCATGATAATGGGATCGTGGATTGACCACATAATTTTTCAGTTATAAGTGTAGTGGAATGTTATAATATATGGGCAATTTAATAATTCCCCTTGGAAATAGTGGAGAAAGATTAGCCCATGGCTGCAAGTTGATAGGTTATCATTTCACGGAGAAAACCACGTTACAGCCGTGAAACTGGAGAAACTAAGAAAAATTGGAAATTTGGAAATGGGTGAGACACTGTTAGGTTAGATAACATAATAGTGCCACCATAATAGTGCCCCCATAATGGGGAGACAATAGTGGTGCCACTATTTTGGTGTGCCACCATAACGGTGCCACAATATTGGTGAAACAATTTGGTGGAACTAGGTTTTTTCAATCTCCCAGAAAAAGCCAAGGTTACCCCAAAGAATATCACAAACAATTAGATTTTCACAAAATAAAATACAAAATAGGTGTGACACATTATATGTGATTCAAATAAAAATAATATCTTCATTGAGAATTCAAAACAA
Organism: Viscum album; assembly: GCA_963277665.1. NCBI lineage: Eukaryota > Viridiplantae > Streptophyta > Magnoliopsida > Santalales > Viscaceae > Viscum > Viscum album. The sequence continues at coordinate 887,776,494 of OY728130.1, forward strand.
AATAAGGAGGGGTCTGAACAACCACCCCATCCTATACCTCTCAAGGATAAACCACCTTCTGTTGTCAGAAAGATGGAGTAAAAAACACGACATAGAAGTACACCTACATGATGGAAATTTCCCCAAACAGGTACACAAACCCCAAATATCACACTTCCCTAACCCATAGATTGGGGGGGGGGGGTCATCCCTTGATTCAATAATATTATCTTCTATTTGAGGCACGACCTTTCCTGCCCATGTTTACTCACATATGCATTAATGTCTCTTGATTTGGAATTATGTTTTCCCCTCCCCCACACGTCAGGACTATTCAAAAAAATCAGAGAACAAGGGTAAAAATAATCTCAAATAAAACAAGGTCAATCATTACCTCACAAGGCAAATCAAAAAAGTAAAAACTAAAGAAAAACTTATAACAGCTCATGGTATTGGTTATGCATTTATGAATACTTCTCCCAAGTAATCTCTATGAGACTATCGTTCTTCAACAACACATAGAACATTTAAATTATTTGTCCTCCCAATACGTTCTCCTTATGATCTTCGATCCTTACTAGTCGCTCCATGAATGTCGTGTTGTACTCAATATCCAAAAATCCCTAGTCTATGATGTTGTAGTCATCTTGTAGATACTAGCGAAGATGGGAGGTGTGTATGAAGTACGGGATCTCTACAAATTTAGAGATAATGTTAGATGATATTCCACCAGAAAAACTCACCCAAACACCTCAAAAGGACATTTTATCCTTGGAGAAATCTTTCGTCGCTTACCGAAACTATACTGCCCACATCAAGGGGAAACCTTCAAGAAAACATGGTATCGAAACTCAAACTCCAAAGGAATCCTCCAATGATTGGAATACGAATTCTTCCAGCCCTAATCTACTTTCATCCTCTTGTGCACAAGCTAATCATTCTCGGTCATTATTTACACCACCTCTGAGCCAAGGGCACCAACATCCCCAACCCCTTTCCAACACAAGGTTGAACATCAAGACCTTCCGTACGATGCTTCAAGTGATTCCATGCCAATTTTAGAGTGATAATTATTACTATAATAAAAATATACCAGAGGAAAGTATCATACCCACAATCCTTCAAAGTCAAGAAAACATGCCCACATCATATCATCTAACTTATGGATGGTCTGCATTGTCTTCCCATCTGTCGTAGGGTGGAAATCATTGTTATGGAATAGTTGGGTTCCAAAAGGATGCGGTAATCGCCTCTGGACTCATGAGGTAAATTATCTTTCTAGATCTTAAATGATGGATCCTGGAACCCCATGTAGCTCCACCACCTTATCCACATACCTCCCTATTGATCTATCCGTTTCACTCAACTCCTTGATTTCTAGGATGTGAGCCGATTTCGTCAGCTGATCCACCACTACCCAAAGAGAATCGTAGCCTCTCTAGGCCATGGGTAGTACGATGATGAAATCCATTGATCTATCATCTTAATTCAACTCCGAAACATTCGGGGGATGAAAAAAACTCCAGTAACAATGTTCTCATCCTTCACCTGCTAAAACACCATGTACTTTCCCACAAACTCTTCCACTACCCACATTACCTGAGGCCATTGAATGTGATCTATTAGACCTAAGTACATTTTATAAACATGCAGGTGTAGAACCAAGGGTGATCTGTTGAACTCATGAAAAACATCCTCACGCATTTCCACTAGGATGAACATATTCCCAAGAAATATAATCTAATTCCAACCATCCCTCCTGAGAATTACCATTTTCAACACAATCGTGCATCACCGCTGCCTCTCAGTCTCTCCACTACGAATCCTCCACATGCTGAATTAGAGGAGACTGCACTGTCACCTGGAACAAATATCCTCTATTACCATACACCCTCACATCTATCTAAAAAGTATCCAACTCCTCCATTGACATCCAAGAGTATGTAGATTCTTAAACAACCTCATTCTATAACTTCCAACTCAAAGTATCAACCACAACATTCCATTTTCCTGAGGTGTATCCAATTTCAAATATGCAGTCCTGGAAAAAATCCATTCGCGTTCATTGTCTCAAGATCATGACACACTGGGAAAAGATATACCTCAACATATTGTGATCTGCGAAGACCATAAATCACTCCCTGTTGAGGTAATACTGCCACAACTTTAATGTGAACTGATCGTCATAAGATCCTTGTCATTAGTGGAATATTTACATTCATGAGGATGTAACTTCCTAGACCAATAACAGATCACTCTCCACTGGTGCATCATCACACATCCCAATATAATACCAAAAGTGTCACAAAAACACTTCGAACAACACCCCTTCGACTGGAAACATGAGCACTAGAGAACTGACTAACATCCCCTTCAGATAGCTAAAATGTACATAAATGTGCTCACTCCACAAAAAGTCATAGTCCTTCCTTGTAAAAGTATTAAACAGAGATAAAACTTGAGAGATGTCCAGTATGAGCCTCTATTAATATCTTTCCATACCATAGAAACTACAAACCTATTCCATGATCATAGTTTTTCTGATGAAACATCCTCATTGACCATCAATGGGTCCACTGATATCCCCTTATAAGATACCACATGTCATAGGACGTTCACCTCTCATGTCCAGAACAGGCACATGGACCACTTCCCATAGAGATAGTGGTGTCAAGGGACCTCCATGTCTATCTCGAGTTGATTAGCATACTCCTCCTCTATCGTTGAGTATATCAGAATGTCTATGATGAAAACAATGACGAACCAGTCTAGGAACTCATGGAAAACGGAGTTCATTAGACCCATGGACACAGCTAGCACATTCATAACACTCAATGAAATTACCATGACCACAATTCACCCATACCTACAAATTAAAGTATTCTTCTAGACGTCACCCTCCTCCACCTTTAACAGTTGAAACCCTAACCACATATCAATCTTAGAGAACTAACCGGCTCGTCTCAGCAGGTTGAAGAGATTGTCTATCCTAAGAAAAGGGAAATAGTTCTCGACTGTCACTGGATTTAGTCTTCGGTATTCTATGCACATACTGAGACTAATGTATACCTTCCTCGCAAAAAAAATTGGATCACCCCATGATGAAACACTATGATAGATAAATACCTTATTCATCAAATCATCAATCGGAATTCACAACTCCAAATATTTAGAAGGAACTATTAGATAGGGAGACATAAAAATTAGATAGGAACCAGATAGTATGTCTATCCAAAACTCGACATCACATCGAGGGCATAGAGTCACAACCTATTTCTGGAAAACATCCAGAAACACCCATACATCTAAGATAACTTCCACCATCTCACCATCAATAGGTTCCCCTTACAGATTGAATAATAAGGAAAGAAGAGGCTCCACACCTCGACTGCCCACCTGGAAACCCTTCTCGCCAGTGATGGTCACACATAGGACACCCATGTTTGAGAACATGACTATTCTATAATAACAGTCAATAAGGGCATGCATAGAGAACAAAAAGTTGGTTCCTAGGATGACATTATATGGCTACATATGTAGCATAAAAATATACCCACTAGAATGATGTAGCCCCAACATCATCCTGCATCACTGGAAAACATATAACTAGCTGGTATGACCTACAATTATCATACTCATCACCAAGGGCACAAAAAGTCTCTTTGTGATTATTCCTAGAGAACATGATAGAATGGTTGATATGATATATTCTGAGGCACCTAAATAAAACAAGACACACACAGGAGTACTGAATAGGGTGATCGTACCTTAAAAAACTTTTGATCCCACTAGAACTGCTACCTTTGTAGCATGAAACTGTCCATGCCTAGCTCCTCTGCCTCTCATATGTCAGCCACCTCCTCGACCAAGCCCAGGTTGAGGTCCTTGAGGATCACTCTTTGGTCAGACTTCTCCTGCAATGTCTACTCTCAGTGGGGCAGGAGCCTCTACAACTACTAGAAAGGACATGCTATCAATTGGCACTGTGGAGGTAGAATTTGAACCTGCACACCCCGCCTATACTAATATAATACTTGGAACTGACTCTAGATGTGACCACAACGACCCTATGAAAATCTCATTGGTCCCAATCCAATAGGAAAAGGGAAAGGGCAACGAGATCGGAACTTGAACTACTGAGGCCTACTCCCCACTGGCTGAAACCTAGAAGGTCATGTCGCCTGAGATTTGCTGCATATATCATTCCCCTTCAATGAACCTGGCTAGATCCCCTATCACAGCACCACTCCTCATGATTAAATCCTTTTCACTACCTCATACTTATTCTAAACCACTATGTATGTTGGCAGAGTGAATGGAGTAACATCAAACCATAGAGAAGTTCGGAGTGACTCCTCTAAGAATCCATCCTAGAACTCCTCATTTGGAAAAAGATCTAGAGGAAACCGTACGAGATCCTTTTCCTTGATCCCATTCTCCCTCACCGACATACTCCCATACTAGTGGGGGATTAGCTCCTGTCTCTTCTAGAACTTCATCATCATGGAATGAAACTCAGCTTGAAACACTTTCTCAAAGTCATTGCACAAAATATCAGAATCCTTCCTCTCCCCGGGTACAAAATCAAATGTAGACACACTGCCCCCCTCATCTTGCTGACTTATAATGGAACCTAGTACTCCCTTGGTGATTGGATTAAGGTAAATGTGATCTCTAGACCCTCGATATTTCCCTTTATCTATATGTCGAAAACCCTACCCTCATACTTTCTGAGGGTCTATTGCTGGAAAGAACGAAGGGACGTCTTACACTAGTCATCCTCCTCCTCTCGATCAACCCCCCTCTGATCTTCCAGGTCATCCTACTGGGACATGACATCCTACGACACTTGTGGTCAACATTTGGGAGGTATGGATGAAAAGTAAATCAAATAAATCTTATCCCAAGTAGTATATAATTTCAATTTATATTCATTTAACTCATTATTCACTTAATTTACAGAATCTCCCCAAGAAAAAAGAACAAAAGTAATTATGATTCATGTTGCATTCCTAACGTCTCTACCATTCAATCAATATAGCCTCACATAGTCATTCTGTAGGCTCAAATTCAATGCATTGTATCATGGGGTCCTTAAAATCCCATGTCCTAGTTGGTCTTCCTAGCCTATTTCATCCAGCATGATCATCTAACACTATTTACATACCACCCCATGCAACCCTCAATGTGCATAACTCTAAACTTCATCCTATCTCTCAACCATTACCTCTAATACCACTTTGTAATGACACATATTCATCAAAATGAGGGAATGGACAATATAATTCCATGCCCTTCCTTCTTAAAGATTAATGAGAGATTATCACCCTCATGTACCACCTTTAACAGGCCCTGGAGCAGCGATTGGCACCAATGGTATACAATTTCACAAATTAGGGAAGGCATTTCCCTTTTAATTGAACAGAAGGTCAGGATATAAGACAATGGAATCCAAAACCACACCAAACATTTTATATAAAAAATACCAAAATCTAAACCATGTATGATTTAAAAAAAATACAACCAAAGTACTAAAAAACCCTACTAATGTGCTAAAAGAAAATGAGACTAAGCTACAACAATAACTCTCTTAACACCCAATAATGTAAATTCCATCACAGTCTTCAAAGTCCTCATGGAAACCTAAAAACAGTTTTTAATATGTAGGTTGAGTATTCAAGTATAGAAAGTAGGAAAACTAATGAAATCCTTGTACAAGTGAGGGAACATAATAATGCCCCAATTAGATTACAATAGAACCTCAAAGAACTGACCACGGAATACTAACCACCCAACCTCACCAAGGCATATAACCTAAATAATTCTAGACAAATAATGTATTAGTATAAGGACATAAACATTTAGGTACCCAAAACCACTTTCCTTATAGTTAACTTCTCATCCATAATGGTTAACATCTTGGCACTATCACTCATCCAATATGAAGTACCATTTCCACAACCAAGTCGTACAGACATGTTCCTCAAAAAACACACAAAACCCAACCAACCAACACCTGGTCCATAAAAACCACACACCAATCCCTCCTGCAGACACCTGGGCCTTATCATGAAGACACTTGGGAAACAAACAACTCTTGTATACAACAAGGCCTCTCATCCACAACACATCCTACAAAAGGATTATGGGTTAGGGTAAACCCAAAACCCTTCCAAATTTCTCAGATATTATCAAGTGTTAATAAACCTCAAGCCATTATAGATTTCCTAGATAACTCGAGCTGTATGAACATTGATGAGGGTGTGAGGGAGAATGTCTGTAACAATCCATCTATCCTCCCACCGCAATGTTGGGAATGATACCCTCCCCCATGATATGGCAGTGCTCTGCACATAATGCCCACCAAGGATGGGGTGCATATAGAAATCCCAAAAAATAGTAATTTATACATATCGGTAAGTAAACACTCATCCTGACCTATGGGTTTCAAAAAAACAACAAGCTCACATAGAACCACCCTCACTTCTACCCATACATGCACAATCACACAAGCAGCCATTACAAAACAAAGGCCCAACCCATTTTTCAATAAAACATTTACCATTATTTAACTTTTGGTTTCACTTTAATTTTTTCCAATACTAACCATTAAACTACCAACCATAACCATACCCAAATAGAGAGAATGTACACAGCTGTAGTCCCACTAAACAATATCAACCAACAAGAACGCAGTTCCACGGCACATGGTCATCCCACAACCACATCACAACCAAATGAAGTCCCATTTCCATAAAGATCGTCTATTCCATGATCAATCAATATCTCAAGATGATATTAAATCACACCTTCCATATCATCCCAATCATAAATCCCACAACAACCATAACCAGAACCGCAACACCACTGCTCAAAACACCCCACACAGGCCACCAAGACCAACAATGACACACATCACACAACGACACCTATTCCACCGGGTGTATTCATTTTTATCCAACAAAGTTCTTTAATTCCACTTTGTTAATAAGGGGTATCAAACATGTGTTATTTATCCTAGGGCATCCAGTTAATTAACCAAGTGCATATGATTAATCATATTTCATGTTACAGCCATATTCCAAAACATCACTACAAAACAAATATTCACCATTATACAAGAAAAGACCCCCAATGACCCTGATTTTTAGAAGGCCTTACTTCCACAAAAAAACAAAACAGGGGAAAATAATTTGTAAAAAAATCATCAACAATCCATCATCATGTTTCATCCCATTATTTGAAAAGAATTGTTATCTTTTTGTAATCATATTCCCACCCCTCATTTATTTCTCTTGTTTAATAAAGATATACTGTTGTTTCTCACAATGGAACATTACTAAATCCACCCAACATGATATAAAATTAATGATAGGTAAAGGATACCTACCTGGAAGATAGATAACCAATGTTCATCCTTGCGCCTTGAATAGGGGATCGTGCGAGTAGTAAGAAACTCCAATAAAACTAGACAAGAGAGGGATTTAGCATTGGCGCATGACTATTTGATGAAGAGGGACTCTAGGAACACCATGGTAAATAAAAAGGAACATGTAAAGAAGTGATATTGGTTTATGAAATAGGGATATCCTAAAATTAGGGAGATGATTTCAATGTTCTTGAAAAGAGGAACGTGGTTTGATTATGTGTCATCAAGGTTACATGGCTGGTGTAACATTACAAGATATGAGGATTTTAATAATTCCACTCAAAATGGTGGAGATAGATCAGAACACAGATAAGAGTGGATAGGTTACCATTTCATTGAGAAAAACATGTAATATGGGAAAAAATGGAAAAATTCTTTAAAACGTGAAATTTGGAAAAGTGTGAGACAATTTTTAGTGAGACACCGTAACAAAAACATTGTTCAATGAGACATTGTAATGGATCCACCATACTAGTTCCACTATTTTGGTTCCACCATTTCGGTGAGTCTATTTTTTGGAAGTGGGTTTTTGGAAAATAGCCTAAACAAGCCACTATGGCATCCAAGAAAAATTAAAACACTTAGATTTTCAAAAAGGAATGGATCATAGAGGTTTGGGCCATTACACTAAATTTGGGATACCCTAGATAGTCCACATAACCTCTTATTTATAGAAATAGGGTTCTGGTTAAAAAAAAATTAATTGAATACCGAACGTTGAATAATATTTTAACCATTAATAACTCCTATTCCATGTAATAATATTACTATTATTACTTTTTGGCATGCTCCATCTTAAGAAAAAAATAAATCAGATTGGCAGTCTTGTAAATAATTATATATCACCAGATGCAGACATGATCCATTCTAACTCCATGGTATTTATTGAATACTTGAATAACTATTTTTATTCATAAATTAATATTCAACAAAATTAATAAACATACTTCTATTCACATACTAACAAATAAATATTTATTAATTTATGTGATCAATATAAGTAGAATAAATGTTTTTCCTGTCTTGAAAATAATATTTATAATATTTCTTAAATTAAAATATAATTTAATCTTGATCAATGGAAATACTTATCATCTGACCATATAAGATTCCTTATCATTGGCATTATGTGGTTTTTTCTAAAGTCCATGATTACATTATTGCAATGGTTCGGGGAACCCAATAGGAAGAACCTAATATCCCAACATCAAAAAAAAATATAAAATATCACCATGTAATATATACTCTTTGACACAATATTTCATCAATCAAGTCACACATCCTTGTCACTAATATATATGCTCAATATGTCTGTCTTTGATAATTTAAAATTAACATGCTGTTTCACCATGAAAATGGAATTTAATGTGACGGTTCTAATACAATCCATGGGATGATATATCAGATTCTATAATGATGGAAGATACAAATCCTTCCTTAACTTATACATTAATAAAATGTTACTCAAGACACACCCAACAAATCCAATATCACCGTGAACTGTTATCATCATGGATTAAAAAATACATCTTATTATGAAAGTTTTAACATTAATTAATAATAATTATAAAGTCTATGGATCATCACACACAATCATAGATAAAAATATCTCATGACACAAAAATATTTGGAATTCCTATTGTTGGGTCTGTTCTCATAATCTATAATAATTGATATTACTAAGTGAGAACATCACAAGAAGTGTCCACATAGGCTTCTGAGTACTATCACCTCATATTTGGTTTTCTATGTGACCCATAAAAGTACGTTATCCAACTAGAAAACATTATTTAAGAATATCATTATAGCGGTGAACTGATATGACCTTATCGTTGTGATGTACACAATAAGATATTATTATATTAGAGTCCTGTATAAAAATGAACAATATGTAATAAAAAATCTTATTAATATTAAATACATAGAATATAAATGGATTATAATAACAAACAGTTGTCTAAGGACACCAACTCCAACAAAAAAGTGTATCCTTTGTTAGTTTTTTTCTAGCACTGATAAATGCACCACATTTATCAGTGCTTTTTATTTAGTGCTGATAATGGTCACATGGAATATTATACATTATATATACATATTTACATATTTTTAAATAATATTTCTATTACAAATAGTATATATATATATATATATGATTTATATAACATCTAATAAAAATGATTCATAATTTCAAAATTTTTTATATAAAAAATTATCAAATTTATTTGTCAATAATTATTTTTAATTGTATGTTTATACACATTAATTACAAAATGTGTATACAGTTAATATAAATATTATGTAATGATATTTTATTTAAAAATAATATATAATATATTAATGAATATTATTATTTAAATTCATGATTCATATTTTAATTTATATAACTATATTAATATTAAATTATTTAAATGATACATGTATCTATATGTATATATATTCATGTGTATGTTCTTGTCTATATGTGTGTGTATTTGTATACATGTTTTGTATTCTGTGCATATGTATTTGAGTATGTATGTGTGTTTGTGTATGTGTATGGGTATGTGTATGTGAATGTGTATGTGCATGTGAATGAGTATGTGTATGTGTATGTGTATGTGTTTATGTATGGGTATGGGTATGTGTTTGTGTAAGCGTATGTGTATGCATATGGGTATCTGTATGTGTATGTGTATGTGTATGTGTATGTGTATGTGTATGTGAATGTGTATGTGTATGCATATGTGTATGTGTATATGTATGTGTATTTGTGAATGTGTATGTACATGTATGTGTACGTTCATTTCTACACATATGTTTGTGGTTATGTGTATGTTTGTTTATTAATTTAATATTTTTTATTCATGTTTAATATCTCTCCATTTTTTGTATTTTCAATAATTTACTCAATTTTAAAAATTGTTATTGTTTAAAATATATTCATTTAGTAATTATACAATTTATTAATTTTGATATTTATTTATATATTTTATAATATCAACACATAATGATAAATTATTACATTTTCAGTAAATATTAATGTAAATAAAGTTTAATAATTAATTAAAATTTCTATATACAATCAATATGGTGCATACATAAATAGTTAACAATAATAAGGTTATTTATTCATTTATATACAATCATTTTTATGTATTTTCAATTTATATAATTAATATCATGTATTATATTTTTTTTAAAAATATTGTTAATTTTTGTAACATCCCTTAATCATTTTAAATATTTTTTCATTATTTTTTTCTTTTTTTGATGTTTATTAATTTTTAATATTTTTGGAATTTAGGTTTTTTTTAAAATCAATACAAATTTATTTAAAAAATTTCAAAATTTTCAATGTGTTTGTAATATATTTGATTAATATTTATTCATTTTTATTTATTAAGTTTTTATATTTTAAATTTGTTTTAATTTAATATAATTGATTCATATAAGAATATTTTCATCCCGCATCATTTTGGCATGGAATTGGACCCCAATGCACACCATCGCCAATACCATTTTGGTGTTTATGTATTTAATTGTTTGATTATATTAGATCCATTTGTAATATATGAAAAATAAATATTATTTAAATAATTTGTTTCTATTTTCTACTTCATTAATCAAATCATGTAACTATTTTTCTTTTACTATGGCCATTCTCAATGTTTATTAATGTATTTAATTTAATTTAATTTAATTTAATTATTAGTATTTATTTATAGTCAATAGAACTTATTTCTAGTAGTTTTTTATTTATCATATTTATATAATCTATTTTGTCATTTTTATGCATTTTTTTAGTTTGTAACTCTCATAATTTATTTTATGAATTCAATTTTTTAACCAATTTATAAAATTTATCAAATTTTATTCATTAATTTTTATTATTATTTCATTTAATATTATTTATTCTGTTCTAATATTAATTAATTGGTACTATTTTTTGAATTTATTAATTATTTATCAATTATTTATGCATAATTATTTATAATTTTTTAATATTCTTAATATGTATTTAATTTATAGGATTCATAATTATTCATTTTTATTTACTGAGATCTAATATTTTTTAATTGTTTTAAATATATAAAATTAATTTATATAAATGTATTATTTAATAATCTCAACATTTTTTCATATTTTCCCAATTAACATAATTAATATTTCTAATTATACATAATTATTCACGATTTTTAATTTTTATAATGCAGTTTTAATTGAAATGATGAATATTAATTTTATATTATTTATTATGTAGTGATTTTTTTAAATTTTTAAGATCTATGAAATAAATTTATTTCAATACATTTTTTAATATTTTCTTCATTTTTGGTATCTCCTTACAATTCATTTAATTAATCTTAGGAATTAATTTTTATTCATGTTTACTATTTTCTAAAATTTTAATATTTATTTTTCTTCATTTTAATATATATTAAATATAAATATTTTAATAATCAAAATAATTATAAAAACCTATCCATTAATAAATATTTTTGAAGTCTATTCAATTTTAATTATTCAATTTCACTTATTTATAACATTCATACATTTAAGATTGTATATTCCTTAATAATGATAAATATTTAAAAAAATAAAAATTTATTTATTTTTTAATTTATATTTTATTAATATTTGTAAATTTCATTTTAAACCAATTTTTTAGTGCTTTCCAAAAATATATGATAAAATTACCTGTTATCACCGCTAAAATACAAAACACTGATAAATCATATATTCAACAACATTATAATTATTTCACTCATAATTATAGGTTTTATTCATTCTTATTTAGGTTTGACAAAGATAATTTTTATGAGTGCTTATTATTTTAGCGCTGATAAAACTCATATTTATCAGTTTTTTAGGAAATAATTAATTAAACTCTTCATGATCGTCTAAATTCAACCCTAAGATAACTCAATTCTACATACCATTAAAGAACTCTCACAGAATTTGACCACTACCACTGCTCCCCAACAAACATTTTGGACGAATCAACCCTCTCAGAACCTAAGGTTTTAGGATTATATTTGTTTAATATGTGATGTTTTATTATTTTCCTAAAATGTTAAGTAATGAACCAGGGGACCCAAATTTCATCTTCCATTATACAATCCCTTTCCTAATTTGAGAATTCAAGATCGAGGATATTTAATACATCGCCTCACCATTTATCCCCATCAGCTCATCACAAATCGTCCAATATATCACCGTTCATCATCAAATGTTCATCAAAACACATTCGATGCGTCTCGATTCTTCACTACCTATGTTTTGTTTAATCCACTAACCATTTTGTTTGTTTTCCACTATATAATTTCAAATTTTATTTGAATTAGTCATTATCTCCCCCTCTAAAATCCTTTCATTATCTTATAACCACATCTTCAATGGAATATTTACAATGTATAGCACTTCTAACTTAAAAATGAACCAGAGCCTTCTATGACCATTTATACAACAAACAAAAGTAAAACTAAATTTGGTTCAACGAAATTTAAATTGAATTAATATGTTTTAATGAAAAATGGTTTTACACAAGGTGCATTCCTAAATGTCACATAAAGATCAAAATATTCTGATAGAAAACTTCATGCCAGTTTTACCTCAGTTTCCTGGTTTTATCATGTTACACACATTCTTACCATTTTACACATTCAAAATTGGAATCATGACTAACATTCCAAACATCAATATCTACATTTCTCTTCTATAAACCTCATTGATAGTTTCTACTTTGAAATTTTTTAGAGTCGATTCTCTCTATTGGTTCCATTAAGGAATGGTTTTGATTTCAGGTGATCCCAGATTATTGGGATTATACACTAATCATTAGTTTTAGTTGAGAGTATTTTCAGATCCCACTGGGAAACATATTCAACATGTATTAATGTTTATTGTTCTTTATAGACCCAATAATAATTTTCATTTCTATTTTTTGAGGCTTCATTCTAGAATGTTAATTTTTAAAAATTTAAGAACTCATCAAACACCATTTAAATTCAATATTTTTTTTCAAATGTTGGGTTCTAAAGTCTAGTTAAGCAGGCACTATCAGTATTTTCATCATCTAAAAAATATAAATTTCATCTCTTAAACATCATATCACTGAAACACAACATGGAAGCCATGAAAAAAGTGAATAAATTAATAAAACTAAATGACTCTCTCTTTCTATACTGCCACCATGAAATGTTATAGAAACATACTTAATATCTATGTTTGGAAATAGATCAAAATTTAATTAGATTATTTTTATGTTTATTGATATCACACAATCCCTTCAAGGATTTCCACTATTTCAAAAAAACTAAATATGCATCATTTGAATCTTATTATCAAATAACAATGGACTAATTTAGGATAAATGCATCTTTATGTAAAATCTTTTAGGGTTCTAAGATCATAATTTCTCTTTATTTATTAATTTTAGGAATTATTAACATCAATTAACCAAATTTGAAGGATATGAATCAAAAAGGGTTAAATTCCAATTGTATGAAAAAATATATTTAGAATGGTGTTAAAGAGTTCATCAAATTTCAAAAAATCATTCATATGATGCTTATTAAACAATTTTTCCATGTTGATGATATTTTTATTGAAGACTAATTAGTACATAGGAGTTTGAAGAACACTTGATTTTCCATGGAATTGATAAAATTTATAAATATTGAAATAAACATGGAGACCAATTGAATGTATCTAGTGACTATGATGAAATTGAATTTTATAGATCATAAGATATGATTACAAGAGTGAATAATTATGATGAATTTATCAAGGTTATGATTATAAGTATAAATGATGATGAACATCATATTGAGGAATTGAAAATTATAATTGAAGATGAACTTCGTGATTATCAAAATTATTATAAAAGTTAATGAGTTTTCAAAATATGCCATTATAAGCTTATTATATGTAATATACAACATTTTCATCCATAGTAAAGATATATAATATAAAATATAGAAATACATATAGTAACATTATCTTTGCTGAAATTGTTTTCTCTTGAATGTTATGCTCCTTAAAGATAATTGTCATCCTTTTTAAAGAAATGAAACTAATTACATTCCACGTTCCATGGGTTTGATCTCTTAAAAAATACATACAGGTCAAATTTAATTTATACTATTTCACAAGGACCATGAATAACATAAAAAATTCCTAATGTGAGGTGAATCTAGATATAAGAAAGATGAATAAAATACTCATAATGTTTTATGCTACATTCCAAGGTTTAAACACATACATGAATGTGAGGATACTAAAATAAAATTGATTAAGCACATAGATACAGTAAATAAGGATGAAAAAATTCATCACCTAGAAGAATATCATCAATGTATAGACGTTGATCATGAGTATCCTGATTTTGGAAATGATTTATGAAACATTTATCTTGCGCTATCTACAGATGGAGTGAATAATTTTGGTTTTCAAAGAAACACTCATAGTACAAGGCTAGTTATGTTTTTAAATTATTACATTCCATTGTGGTTATTTTGGAAATGAAAATTCATTATGTCATATCTACATATATTAGGACCAAAACAACAAATTAATGATATTGATGTTTATTTGGATCCCTTAATCGAATATTTGACATTATTGTGGGATTCAAGTGTTATATTGAATTATGTATACAAAAATGCATATTTCTTGTTAAAATACAGGTTGTATTGGATGATAAATAATTTTTCTATTTATTTAATTTTTTCTAGATATTATATTATTCAGACTCAAGGTTGTATCATTTCCGAACAAGGTACACACTTATCTTGGTTAAAACATTCATCAAAGACAATGTTTCTAGAATATATTAGATTTCAAAATCGATGATATAAATACAAATTTTTAAAAACATCCTTTAGTGAGAGTTCAGAATAAGGTAAAACTAATTCTCCACTAATAATTGAATAACAATTTTATAAATTAAAATATATGGGCACTACTATTATTAAAAATTTATTTATGAATCTTTTGAAAATGGTTTGAAAAAGTTTTCATTTATTTCAATAATGGAATTCTATATACATAAGAAATTTCATGATATTATACATGTTGAAAAAAATTTCTTGATATTTTCATTGGTACTTTACTAAATGAACCCATATTGAATATGGACCTAAGGCTTGGTTGGACATGATTGGAATGGGGATATGGGAAGAGTTGTAACTAGTGATGTGAGAAAGACATAATATTCTTTCGCCAGCTTCTTCCACTCTCTTCAAAAAATTGAGATATCTATTTTAAATTTTTTATATTGATGTAAAGGTTCAAAAGGGGAGTTCATCAAAAATCATGTATATCCTTTCAATGACTGATATAATGTTAAAGGGCCTTAAATCAAATCACATACATGTATTGATGGAAAATACAATTCATGTATCTTTACGTTTATTTTTCCTTAAGAATATCCATCTTATGTTATCCAAGATCTGTTTATTTTTCAAATTAATATGCATTATATTTATATACCCAATGAATTTCCCAATAATGCAATAAGGAATTTTTTTTCCTCTTATGTGAATGGGACATATTCTTTCTGCCTTCATTCATTGATAAGTTGGCTCACATGATGGTTCACTTAGTTTTCTAAGTCAAACTATGTGGACACATACATTATATATGGATGTACCCCATAGAATAGAATATGGATATTTTGATGGGTTATGTCAAAAATAGAAGTCTTCCATAAGGTTTTATTGTAGAGTAACATATTTTTATGAATGCTGTTGAATCATGTACCGAATACCTAACCAAGTTAGAAAGCATTTGTCTTCCAAAATATCATCATATTAGGTGGTTTTCGGAAAATGAATGTTTAGAATACTTGTGGTCACAATTACTATTACATACCAATATAAGGATCACATTTAATTTTTTCATAATAGTTTATACGATTCACTGTACATTGAAACCCATAAAGTAATTCTTAGGTATTTAAATACATCAATGGATGAAACATGAAATAACATACAATAATTTACAATTTATAAGATGGTTTAAAGACTATATTTCTAAAGATTCATCTTTAAATCTAAATTAAATTTCATAAAGACATCAAGGTCTATAAATATGAATAAGTGTTCCTGTACTATCTTATAATTGTTATATAATTATTGGTTATATGTTCTATAAAAAGAAACATTATTTATGAAATACTTTGAAGAATAGTTAAAATACTCTTCTAGATGAAGTGATTCATGAATCTTGTACAAAGCACATAAATACAATATATATATATATGTTATAACATGGAATCATCGACCACATATAAGAGTAAGAATATATAACATTACTTGTGTATATTTTTCATTGCAATTTTGTTAATAATAGGAGTGTATTTAAAATCAATGAATTGGGAGTCCTAAATGTGAATTTCACTAAGGGTTCAAAGACAAACCATTCCTAATGGGATCACATTATGTACATGTATTTCCTGTCCCAGATCCTATAAATTGATGGTGGTAAATTTGTCTGTTATCGACCAATACCACTAAAGGTTCCTATGTCAATTCAACTAAGGATAACACTTTCATTGAGACATAACCATCATTTTATGGTGGGAATTATGTATATGTGGTGTTATATGTAAGAGGATACCACAATAATATGATTTGATTACTCAATATAGGGTTTAAATCCCTTCAACCATTGTAGAAAAAATAGAGTTCAACAATCTGGTTATTTTTTTAGTATTCATTATGTTACCATGTATTATTATCTACTCACTGCTATATTTGTATAAAATAAATTAAATTTTAAACCATTTTTGTTGATAATGACTTATGAAAATGATGATGAACCCAATCTAGAGGAACAAAAGTTTTATAAACATGTTCAAGCTAACAATTTAGAGGAACAAGAATTTTATACACATATTGATGCTACTAATATCAAGGAACGAAATATTGATGACGTTGAAGATGACGAAATGGTACGAGGTGAAAAAACTATGTCACAAAAAAATAAGATAATAATAGAATGATTATGTTAAAAATAAATATAATGATGTGAGGTATTGGTATCAAATTCAATGTTTAATGGAATGCATGTGACTTTCCTACTAACTTTAGAAATTCCATGTTAATTAGACACATTGTTCTCACCACTCGAATGCATATGTTGGTCGATGTTTATACATGGAAAACTGTTTTTGCAACACTTAAGGAACAAGTTTTGGAATATATTTGGGTAACATTATGATATGATTTCATTTATTTCCTAAAAAATAACGAAACATTGACTTACTCTTAATTGTCCCTTTCAGAGTGCATTTATAATAGTTGAATACAAAGATGAAATTCTTATTAATTCACTCCAAAAAGAACCATAGGCAATCTCATATAATTATTATGAATAATTATATTAGGAATTCTGAATGGAATGTTAACCTATACAATCCCGTTATTTGTTACACTTGATAAACCAAGAAACAGATAATTTGTTTATTGGTTATCACAAGAGGACATATTTCCAAGAACATCGTTTTTAAATATTGGGTCCAAATCCTCTTTTTTATTATGAATTAAAATAACTATTTCTATTTTGGTTGAGGGAGACCCATTATAAATAACATTAGACCAAGGCCATGTGGCCAATAAACGTGGTCGGAAGGCCTAGTGTGGCATCATACATGGGTTACATAATACCCATATCATGACGACATCACTTCTTCTTTGCCTCATGATTGTGCCATCTCAGGCATCATTAATTCCCCAAAGTGGAATGCCAAGATTCAAGCTCTGGTCATTTGGATGAAGGACTATGAGGGTTTATAACTCGTTTTCCACTCCATCATCCATTTAGTAAAATTTTGGATTGTAACACAATACTTGAAAATATAGGTATTATTCAATTTGAATAAGAATTGTTAATTTTGGAAACAGTAACTAAGTGATAAAAATAATAAGTATGTAGAAAAACCAATATACCCTTTCCATAAATAAAGGATGGTATATGTATTTTAAATATATAGAAATAATTTTAGGTGTCATGAAATAATAAGATAACTATATTTCTTATATATAGATATATATATTGGTGAATCAAAATACAAATCCACTTCTAACCCACATTATGAACTATAGATGAAGGATATTGTAAATAAATATGGAATACTAATATACGAAAAAAAATTAAAAATAATGGAATAATGGTTAAATATTAAATAATAAAAATTTATTCTTTTTGAAAATAGTATTATAAAACAATGATTAATTATTTTCTTATATTTTTTATCTGATTTAGAAATGAGAATCATCATCAAATTCACTCAATGAAAAACTACAATAAGTGGTCTTCATGAAACCAAAAAAATACGGTTTCATCAGAGGATTGGGTTTTGGGGTCTTACCCCAAACCTAATTTGACAAAATATACATATGGGATAAAGATATGAAAATAAATGAGATGCATACATGAATAGATACACTAGAAAGAAAAACATAATTAGATGTCTAAGTTATTGTAGAATGATATGGGAAGACAGAAAAGATAAGAAACAATATAAAAAAACATCTTCATGAAGACTCACCCACCCTCACCAAATTTTATGTTATCCATTACCCACAATGGTCTACATTAAGAGATGTAATTAATTCTTTTCATAACTATTTATAAGAAATGTGAGTCAGGGAGACTATGATACCTTTCATGTAATAATATTCTGTATGTTGAAAATGATTGTAATTTATATCTATCTGCAACCACTGAATTCCATATTGTGATGGGTGAAATGTAAAATATCCAAGGTGATATTATACACAAACAAAAATTCCAAAAGTCCATTTGGTATTGTGGATTTATATAGCTCCCAAACCATTAACTAAAATACATTTTCCCTTGGATGAGTTGGTTGTTCATACAGTCCTGATTTCAATTGGAACATTCATAGAATAGTCATTTGATATTGAAATAATAAAATCCAATAAAGAGGTATTTTTTTATAATTAATTTTTTTATGAAACAACTTTAACAATTAATGAATAAAGGAATATACTGATCAATGTTATTAGACACAAAGAAAGGGAAGGGGTGAAATGGAAGTTAGAATCAAAAAAATATAATGGATCAACCAATCAATCAAAAATATGATAATAAATTACCTATAACCTACCAGTTAAATATTAATAATTATTAATATTACAAGTTCATATAGATAGAATGTTCAAAATGATGATATAACCATCATTTATTTTGAAGAACAAATGTATAGATAGGCCACTACATACTTTCATGATCTTGATAATGTAGGTGAATCCATCAAGAATGAATGGATTGGAATCCCAGTTTTAAATATATACATGATGTGGGTATTCATAATTTTCCATTCCAATAGATTATCTACTAGGTTAATTATAGTTAAATACTATTCATATTTTTTGCAGGCATATACATTATTATTATTTAAATAGAAAACACTGTAAATTTTTTGGGACTCAGTAGTACTCACATCACTTATACACTAAGTATATCATTTATAGAAGATTAATATTCAATAATAGGTAAAACATTTCTTCAATATTTCAATATAAACTTACAGATGACACACTCTTATTAATACCCATTATTCAGGGGTAAAACTCTAAAATTTTGTTGCAAAAAATATATTCTTCGTCATTCTATTAATTATACCTTTTTATTTTTTAGGAATAATTATCTTTTAATTATAATCAATTTAGATTCTCCACATATTTATTTTTTGTATTCAATACATTAATGACCGTTATATCGAAAATACATGATGATTCTTATCAATTTGTAATACACTACATGCATCATTTTACTAATAAACTTTATGTTATTCATTTTATGTAGTAATGCAAATTTTATTTTGATAGGGTAATTTTTAAATTCCTTCTAATCGAATAAGGATGATCCATAATAAAAATAATCTTATTAACCTCTAAATGTTCATAATTATTCAGGAATATATAAAAATATTTCACATTAAAAACATATATCAATATAAATTGAATACCCTTCTTAATTTTTCTGTAGTTTTGGAAGTAAAAAATTTAAAAATATTAGTGTTTTTATGTTTATAGAAATATAAAATATTAAAAATTCCATAAAAAATTAATATTCCAAAAAAATGTATTTCGGGTTACAATTTCAATTTTATTTAAAATATTTATTAATTCCCTGTTTATTTATATTGTTATAGTATTACTGGGAATATCAACATACCTAATATTAAAGATGAAATATTTTTAAAATTATTTCGAAGAATACATGGTGTTAGAATATATACATACATCATGAAAAGGAGTCTTCTTACAACTTATTTAGTTAATTTTAGCATCATTTTATCTAATTTTCTTACTTAATCTCCAAACCAATTATATATAATACATATTTTTTTAATTATCATAGAGTTAAAAAATAAATGAGTTTTTTATGAATTGTTTTTCATTAATTAACTTCATAAGATATTTTCAGAATTCATGTGGTTCCTTCAACATTCTACAACAATCCACAAAAGGGAGAACATGATCCTTTCAGATAAAACATGAAACCACATTCTGACTAAAACATGAAGAAAATAATTTGGATTCATCTATAAAATCTTGGATCACACAAATTGTATTCAATAAATATTTTAAGGATATTACTTATTTCAAATATATGATCTTATCTACCAAAGTAAATCCATCAAACACCAATAAACAACATCCCTATTTATGATCAAACAAAAAATCCATTGAGGAATAGAAGACACAATTCATCTTCAATATTTTATTATTTTCAATCACTAATTAAATATTTTTAGATAAACTAGAATACATTATATAATAGTAATCAATGGAATGTTAGTTCGACACATGGGGTGACCAAATTGACTTGAAGTGAGTTTTTTTATTTAAAATTTATATTTTATCACAAAACACAAATGAAATACTCAAACTGAGAAAAAAAATCATATTTATTGAAACTTTAAGATAACAATCCATAATTCATTTTTATTGTTTATAAATAAACTAACCACAATATGATACATGATGTTATTTCCATAACTCTAAGCATTTTTTTAGTTTTAATTGAAATTTTATTTTAAAACACACATGACATAATAAAAAATGAGAAAAAACACATATATTATTTTCATAATTCACGAAAATGTTCCAAAAGTAACTTTTTACATTTAGGAATCATCTACACCACAATATGATACACAATGTGATGGTTCAGACTCAAATTTTTTTTATTTTAAATTTGACACATTAGATCAAAACACACATAACATAGTCAAAACTAAGAAAATGAATTAAAAATATTTTGTTTATTTATTTCAATGATCTATATTTATTTTATGGTGATTAATAATCAAATAATCCTCAATATAAGACATGGTGTGTCCGATATGTCTTGAAATATGTGTTTTCTATTTAAAATCAATATATTATTTGAAAACATGGTCCACTCTCTAAAAACTAAAAAATATGATCATATTGTTTTGATAATTGAAAAAAATGATCCATAAGTAAAATTTCATGTGTATTAATTATAGTCACATCATTCCAACACACAATTTAACCGTTATGACATAAAGTGAATGTTTTCATATTTAAATGATGTTTTAGAAAAAAATATGTTTCAATCTTTGAAAAACATGAAAACATGTGTGTATTGTCTTCATATTTTTAGTAAATGGTTCAATAGTTATTTCTGATGTCAAGGAATTAACTTAATGACAATACTATATATGGTGTTACTAGTATAATTCAAAGTGTTAGTTTTTATTTACAATTTACATTTATGTTCAAAACATAGACCACATAATCAAAACTGAGAAAAATACTATTTTGTTTTAATACTTTAGAACAATGATCAATAATTAATTTTGGACATGTAGGAATCAACCACACCACAATATGATAGACAATGTTCTCTGTTTAATTGAGGTGTATTGTAATAGTTCAAAATTGAAATTATAGTTCAAAATAAAGATCACATGCTCAAAAATAAGAGAACACATTTAGATTTTTTTATACATTATGAAAATGATCCATAAGTCATTTGAAATGTGTATGAATCAGTGGAACCACAATCTGATATATAGTGAGTCTGGTGTGACTTTAAATGTTTGTTTTCAATTTAGAATTTACATTATAGTTAAAAACATGTGTAACTCAATAATAACCAAAAAACATGAATATTATTCTGATACATTATTAAAATGATCCCTAAGTAATTTTTTATGTTTATGAATCTTCGACATGTCATACAAATACATGATGTTGTTGGTATGACTCAAATTATGTGTTTCCATTTTAAAAATTTCATTTTACTAAAAATGTTTCACCCAAAAATATCCAAGAAAATAAGCTCGAATTGACTTGATACTTTGATAAATATATCCTTGTGTAGTTTTTGATTTATAGGAATGAATTTATTGTAAATCCCATGCACGGTGTGACCGAAATTACTAAAATGAGGTATTTTTATTTCAAAATGAAATATTAGTTCAAAACATATGTTCCATACTAAAAAATGAGAAAACATAATCACATTTTTTTGATACATTACAAAAATGAGACATAATTCATTTTTGATATATCAGAATTAACCCTACATCAATCTGATCCATAGTGTTCCCAATATGACTCAAAGTGTATCTTTTGATTAAAAGACTAATTTTAGATCAAAACCCATTTTACATACTCAAAACCTAAGAGATTAAATTCATTTTAATTTAAATAAATCATAAAAATAATCCATAATTAATTTTTGATATGTAGGATTCAACCTCACCTCAATCTGATTCACGGTGTGCCCTGTGTTACTCGAAGGAAATTATTCTAGTAAAAAATTGGATTTTTTGTTCAAAACACACCTGACATTCATAAAACTAATAAAATCCATTCAAATTATTTTAATACATTATTAAAATTATCTATACATCATTTTTTTGTGTATTAATCAACTGTACCTCAATCTGATACATAGTTTTAGCAGTATCACTTGAATTGTTTGTTTCTATTTTAAAATTTACAGTTTGGTTGAAAAAAATGTGTTATCCTATAAACCAAGAAAAAAAATTCAAATTCTTTGGACAAATTATTACAATGATCCATAATTCAAATGTCATTTGTAGGAATCAAACAAACCTCAATATGATACACTTTTTTTCCTAATATAAATCTAATTGTAAATTTTTATTTTAAAATTGACACTTTTGTTCAAAACACATGTCACTTACTTAAAACTAATAAATTCTTTTTATACTTTAGGAAAATTATTTATATATAATTTGTAGCTTGTAGGAACCATGCAAACCAAAATCTAATGTTATGACTCAAAATCTATGGTTTCATTTAAAAATAACATTTTATTAATGTAGTGTTTCATATTTTTTTAATTTATTTAATTATAGTTATCTGACATAAGAATTCATTTCATGTATAGGTGCACTATTTTTCTTGAGCTAATATTGTCTGTTCGACAACTGATATCATGATCACGCTCTTTTGAAAGGTGTTTATGGGAGAAATACAATGGACTATTTTTGTTTTTCAATGTTTGTGAAAAGTTTTACATAATAATGTAATTATATCAACAAGTTTATAAAAAAGTATGTAATATAGTGTATTCTTCTTATATATTTGATATATATTTTATTTGAGTTAAATTTTATATTTACCACTATAGTGTTATATAATTTTAGACACATACTACAGAAGAATGACTTTTATAAATCCTATTTCTACAACTAGAAAGGGATACCTTTATCAGCGCTAGACTAGTGCAGAGAAGGGACTCCCTTTATCGATTATTTTTTATAATCGATAAAGGGACCCTTAATCAGTGTCATTTTGTGACTAATAAAATGGATCCCCTTTTATCGGGGATTTGAATATCAAAACATATTTATTTCTAATAAATGGGTTTTCTAGAATTTCCAAATGGAGGACATATAGTTCCTTTTCAACCTTCATCACTTCTATCATCTGTTAGTAAGTTGATTTGTGTATTTGGACATGAAATTCAACTAAATATAAATAATAGTTCCTCCTCTTTTTAAGAGGAACTGACAAATAACTATGGCATTAGTATATTTTCCAAATGGATTTCTTTCAGTGTGTTACAATGGTAAAGTATTGTGATACTCCTTCCATTTCAATAGTGGATCGTGACATGGCACAATAATGTGTGGCATGAGGAGGAAGATAATAGTATGTGATATCATATCATCTTAATATTTCATGTTCTTTAAATGATGAAATGTGAACATGAAACTAAGTCTTACATTAGTTTCTCATATGGGAGAGTGCTACCTTAATATACTTTTTTCATTATGGGATGACCATTGAAATCCCATAAGGCTAACCCACCCAATGGGTCACCTTGTTACCCCTCTCAATGTGCTCCCACCCACAGACGTACTTGTGATTTCCTTGCCTCTAATAACCTATATTGGTTCCCATTTCCCTATATATCCACTCAAGGTTTTCAAGGAATAAAAATAATTTTTTAACTCAAATTCAATTTCCAAAAACACTTAGCAGACCAAACTGATGAATGAATAAAATTTCGGCATATTTCTCAAATGGATGTAACTCAACTCTAATTTGACATTAATCAATTTATAAATTTAAAAAAAATCCAAACTCAACTTTTATATCTGTAAGAAAATATCAATCATCCATAACTCTATAAAACTCACAAAATCCATCCCATTTAATTTAATCCATTCTTGTTGAATAACTAAATCTGTTTAAACAAGTTTTTTTATAAACATTCCTCCTAAAATAAATAATGGTAGAATTTCAAACATTCAAAATAACATTTCCATTATATGAATGGATATTTAATAATATAATAAATGTATCTAAGATCACTTATAAGTCATTCAAATTCTCAAACATATTGTCATAATCTCTATAATCATGAAATTTATCATTATTGAAAACAAATAAAACCATTGAAATAGGCCCTTCAATATCCCATTTTTTTTTAAAAATCCTCAAATATTTTTTATTCAATAAAAATGAATGCTAACTATTTCAAATCTGTATTACTGAAAATAAAAAAATGGTGTTTTGGGGGGTTGATATCTCTTTTGTTCAAATAACTTTTACTCCCACTTCTTTTATGTGTATCATCATGAATCAATTGAGGGAAGGATTAACACCACATATTTTCTTATATTTGAAAATCCAGTTTATTAAATTTAAGCCTTTATGGGTTGTCCTTGTGTATAAAATATGTGTGAGTAACAAACACAATCAAATATATACAAAAATTGTTATGCAATCAATACCATTCTCAAAATTTTTACTCTTTATGTGTTTTATGATCAGATTTATCATTACAATGCCTATAAAAGTTCTTATACTCGCATCAATACACAAATTAAATTCATTCTTAAAAAGTAGTAGGTTCTCAATATTTATAACAAGCCTTAATCATTTAAAAAATTTCCCCTTTCATGTCATCAAATTGTATTAAATTTATCCCCCTTACTATTATAATTTTATTCTTATAACCAAGTATGAGAGTATTTGAAGATAGGTGTTTTCTTGAATATTCTATAAATACATATTTTCATAATATTGAAAGTCTCTGGTAGTATCTTAAAAACCTTCTTCAATTTTATCTCACTCTAGTAGAAACACTAAATTTATTAAACAAGGTTAATATTATTATAAGATAAGGTCCAATATATCCCATATTGAGAGTTCCCTAAAACAGAACAATTCAAATTTTATCTCATTTGTAATGTTTATTACGTCTTACTTCCCTCCATTTTTGTTTTACACTTTTGATATCATAAACACCATTTAGTAATACCAATGATTCTCTATATTGAAATAATAAATATATATAAGAATATTTTGGGAATAAGGTTTAGATATTAATTACATAACATGGGTAACAAGGATTATAATTCCTTCTAAACTGGTTTTCACTTTACTATTTATACTTGAAAGTATTCTTTATTCTTGCACATATGTTTTCTAAATATGTTAATACATGGGATAGAATATATCTATTCTCTATTTAAACAATTTTATTTTTTATATAATTATTTTGATAAACCATCAAGGAACATGAAAATCCTGGTGAAATATTTATCTTCTTTAATATTTCATGTTGTGTTGGTAGGATTGTTATGTAATCTCAGTATTTACAACCACATTTCACCTACCACACTACAATTATGATTCCATTGGGTAATAATTTGTTGAAAACCTCTCAATAAATTCTATTTCTTTAGGTTGAATTAATTAATTCACTTTAGTAATTTTCTGTAACATATTCTTCCACCATCCTTATTTGTTTTTCCAAATTGGAAATCCAAATAATCAAAAAATATTCTGGAACTGACTCATCACGTTTTGAAATTTATATATGATTTTTCAAAATTTATTTTCATAAAATCAATTTTCTTTTTACATTCTTGGACTAATATTTGATTATTACTTTTTATTCTTCCATTGATACATATATTCATGTAGTTTCATGTTTTAACCAAATAAAAATCCATAATTTTTTTTCTAGTGCCCATCATTGACATCATGATCTTGCTTTGAACTGCACAATCCTCTTATTTATTACTAAAGGATATCTCACATTATTATTTTTCTAACATATTGGTAAATTTTTTTTACCATCATTCTTTAGAAACATTCACAATATAATCATACCTATATTCATTATTTTTTATTTTCCAATATCTTTATATCTTTTTGATGTATATATTGTTGTCTTTCACAAGCACGACTCTTTATTGTAATGACATTTATTGCATATTTCATAGGAACTACTTAGACTGTGAAACATTTTTTCTACATTCTGGTAGTTAATTTGTGGATATGGTAGCATATTAGGATTTCCATCCTTAATATTGGATTTATTTGAGTATAAGTAAATAAACTATTATTCCAACAATCCAATTACATATCTCTAAACTTATATTAATACTATCAAATTTTTTAAACCTTGGTTTCTATATATTGAGTTCTTTCTATCAGGAATTTTCAGACATGAATGATTTTCTATTTTTTGTATTTTTTTCAATAGATAAGTCTTATTTTATGGAACATGTTCTTTTATTCAATATTGTATCCACCAATTACATGATGTTATGCTTCTCGAACTTTTTCCTTATCAAACTTTGTGAGTTTTTAATTTAAAAACTATTAATTCTGAGAAAACAGACTTAAAACAATCAATATATTTTGTTATTGATGGTGCAGTTTTCCATGATCTATTTATAGGTTGACTAGGGGTTGAATTCATGCTCAAATTAACAATGATACAAGTATTTTTGGGACTATGACTCTCAATATAAATTTGTACACCAACATATATTTTATCAACACTGTGTGATGTTTTAGCATGTTTTCACTCTAGATTAG
Organism: Viscum album; assembly: GCA_963277665.1. Lineage (NCBI taxonomy): Eukaryota > Viridiplantae > Streptophyta > Magnoliopsida > Santalales > Viscaceae > Viscum > Viscum album. The sequence goes on from OY728130.1 coordinate 887,804,265, forward strand.
CCACATTTACATAATGTTAAAAAATCATTTTGAGGTAGTTATTCTCAAACTGAAGATATCTCAATATTTCTTTCAAATCCATATTTTAATTTTTTTATTTTATATTCTTGAATTTTTATTGAATATTGGAAATATTTATCAAGATATTTTATTGTTTCTTTCCTATAAATTCCAACTATGTATCTTAAACATAAATTCAGGTTTTGTATAGATTTTATCATTTAATTTATAACTTATTTATAAAATGTTTTCACTAAAAATTTATCATAACTATTGTTTTGAAATAATTCTTTTCCTAAAGATATATGATTTTTACAGTGTGTCACATATTGTTCCTCTACTTCCATTAGGTACATGAGATAATTTTCCCTTCTGAGTTTACAACCAAATGCATCCTCAATTTATTTAACTTTATCTTCTTAATGTGATTTGTAATAAAGAAGTTATTTAAAAAAACCAAGTATACATGTGACTACATAAATAGTGAATTTATTTATATACATTTCAATTTTATAGTATAAATATTCCCTAATTTTAATAGATTTTCCTTCTTCATACTGTCCACATCATGTGCTAGTTTTTTCAAACAGAACAATTTCAGTTATGTTAATTTATTATCTCTTACAACTTTTATTATCTTGATAGATTGGATGATACTTATAGTCCTTTTAAATTAAATTACACTAATTCCATCAATTTTATATCCATTACTTAGAGTTTTTTCTGATACATATATGCTATGATCACCGTATGTAAGTTTAATTTTCACTATCTGAGGCATCTCAAAAATCCCAAGTAATCAATAGTTTATATATGATGCTAAAACTATAACATCCCAGGTAAATAAAGGATGTTACAATTGAAAATTTATTAATATTTTTTTAATTAAATATTAATTTTACGTTAAATGGGATTCTGTGTTCGATGGCATACTCAACACACTACATTGGGTTTCTCCAAAAACCTCTTGTTTCATATAAAGACGAGTCATACTAAAAGATAATAATATAATATTATTTTAAATGGTATTTAACTCTAAGACATTTTATTTGAGGGAATGAATATAACTAAATAAAATATGATTATAAATTTTTCTTAATTTTTTTCATTTTTTCAATAAAAGTTAGTGCCTTAAAATGAGAATGAATCCAACATTAAGCATAAATACTATAATATTCATTAAAAAGTTGATTTTCAACCTTTTAATGGAATCCATTTTGAAATCTAATATTTTTATGTTTAATATGTTATATTGGAAAAAATAAAATCCTAATTTATAATGAGGACATCAAAATTTAATTTGTGTAAAATTTTGGTATTTTTTGGTAAAGTTCATTTTTTTAATGAATAGTGAAAATATTGTATGTTAATTCATAAGTTACTTTTAATTTAATTTATTTATATGGAAATATTATATTTTTAAATTGTTTTAAAGTGTATTTAGGATTTATTTTTACCATTTAATCAAATTTTGTTCATTGGAAGCAATTCACATTGAAATGGGACATAAGCAAGTGTTAATTTTTTGATAGTTATTATTTCATAAAAACCCCCATTTTGATTTGACAATGGGTATTAATTTTAAATTAATTTCTGCCACTTATGTGTTTTGAAGATTGAAAAATTAATCCATAATTTTAATTAGGACTTCCTATTTTTTTAAATAGGTATCTTTTATTTTTAGAAATTATAAATATTTACATTGGTATTTATTTTATTTACCATGGTTAAAGGGTAAATATGGTAAATAAGGGTAAAAAATATTATAATAATAATATTAAATTACACTTAAAATTTTCTTAATACTATTGGTTGATACATATCCGACCATGGGAATCCTTGGGTCGATTTTGGGACCCCATGGAACCACTTGGGAGTGATAATGACCCTTTATTTTAATTAACTTAATGTAAAGGCAAGAATTGCATTCACACATATCTTTTAGTAAAACAATTATACATGGATTTATATATGTTATATATTTGCCTATAAATATTCTTTGTAAATATAAATATGTTTCCTACCTCATTGTAATTATTTATAATTTTTAGACCTCATTAATGAATGATTTAAATAAATAAGTTTATAAAAATTAAAACAATATCCAAAACCTGTCAAATTATTAATGGATTACTTTATTTAGAACAAGTGTCATCTTATATTGGTCTTTAATAATTTTTGTCCCTTTAGAAACTGAAAATAATTATATAATAAAATAATATTTTCAAATATTCTTAAAGAGCCCCATCCTACCCCTTATAAAAATGCGTAACCTATACCCATTACTCACACCTCTCAATCCCCTGGATCATCCAACCTATGCCTATTTAATGTCCCTACATACTTGTCTTCCTCTTAAAAGTATTACCTTAGGCCGAAGAAACATCAAGTAAACCTTTTGGTTCAAACTAAAGGGAGTTACTCAATTTAAAGGTAACGTATTCTCTTATGATCTTTTCATTTATTTTACTTCTGCATCCCCTAAAAACATTTTTCCTTCACATTTATAAAAAAAATAAATCCTAAATATACTAGGTTGTTTTTAAGGGATGTATTAGAACTAAAAATACCCACACCTCTATATAACTGATATGAACATACTTTTTCTGTGGACAAAAAACTAATGCATCACGAAACGATGATTGTTCAATTATCTCCTACCACATCTTGTGGTGGCCATTATGATGGAGATTTATTTAATAGTGATATAAATTAAATTAATATTGTTTATAATCTTCTGTATTTTCAATTTATACCATACCATTATGGTTTCCATAATGGGAAAATGCAATAATTTCATTTCAGGAAGGGTCGACTACCACCCCATCATATTGATATGACTCATTCATTCCATAAGTGGAACATATAAAGGATGGAGTTTATAAAATTATATATGATATTATACTATAATAATAATATACCTATGTATCATTAATTTTTCATTCCAGTAAATACGAAATAGAAATGAAAGTAGTGTTCATGCGTATGTACGACTTACCATCTCCATGAACGGAGCATTTCATTTCTTATATTCAAATGTTATGTACTATTATAAATACATATGTATATATATAATGGATATATATGATATATATGATATATAAATAATTAATTTTATTCTGTATATAATTTAATTTTTAATGCATTGACAACTGTTAACTATATGAAGTTCATTTTTGAATCAAGTTCCAAATATCGACAAAACAACTGTTATAAACATAAATGATTATTTAATGTTCATAATGTGGAATTAGTGATATAAAACGAATCATAAAATTGAAAAGGGTTCTGAATAAAGTATAGATTAACATTATTTAATTATTTAGGAGATTAAATAATGAATGGTTCAAGTTAGACATGAGGTAAGGGACTTCGTCTCAATCTCCTTTTATTGAGTAATATTATTATTTATAAACAACTTTATTTTATACAGAGTATAAAACCCTTTGAAATTTCATTTCATTCAAAGGGAATCTTTTTTTTACGAAGTGTTTTACTAAACACCAAAATGGAATGTTTCTTTTTAACTTATGTGGTGATAACTACCTTTTCATCCACTGTGAGTATTATTTGATCTTAGGATTCCTTAACAAGCATTAATGTTTTTAAACAAAAAAATATCATATACTATTTTTACATATTTTGGTATTGATAATTGATTTGAGAATGCATTTATTATTTCAATATCTTGATATTATATATTTTTATTGCATTGTGGGGATTTTATCTTTCCATTATTTATATATTATGTGTTATGGTTATGTTATATTTCATGGGAATTGTTTATGATTATCGGTGGTTCCATGAAAAAACTAGTATGGGTGATCCCGATATAGATCTCCAATGAATTTGGTAATGCGAAATATGTAAACATTAATGTTTCTCATAATAGTTTTATGGAAAATATTGTGATGGATATTCCAACGTAACTCTCTATATAGTTGTGATAGCTACAATATAAGTATGATATGGATGCCAAAATTTACCTTTTTATTTATGATTTCTATGTTTTATTCATAAATCTTATGATTTCATGAGGTATGTTAATAGGATTATATTTTGATGGACTAATGTTTTCTACCGTTATTTATAACCCTTACTGAGCTTTTTATGCTAATCCCATGTTTTGAAATGTTTTTCACTAGACTTAAAGATGAATAGGGTCAAGGATGGGATCAAGGAAATGTCATGGTGCCTAAAACATAGAACTGGACATGAAACCATTTTTTCAAGAGTTTCTATTTGATTAAAAAATGGAAACTGAGTAGACGGGTCTATTTTGAAATTATTGAGATGTAATGTAATAGTTATGGCATAATTCTCTAAAACTCTAAACCTGAAAAGATCTCAATGTGAATTATTCATTTAATTCAAGATTATGTAATGTCTTAATGTCGAGTCCTTATAAAAATAACTAGGAAAATAATGAAATATACCAAGTAAGTAAAAAACCATGATTATCTATAATACCAATTGATATTCCCATTTGTTTCTTAGGGATACTGGGGAGTGGTGTTGTGAATCAGTGTACCAAATTTTACCAAATGCAACATGGACATAAATTTAACATTTTATAATCAAACCTATATTCTAGTTAAGAGGAATGGATCTAATAATTTTATCTGTACCAATACATTTTTAGGGAAATCATATATAGAAAAGAATCATAAAAATATTTTTAGAAGGTTGTTCAATGATGTGAGAGTTAACTCTTTTCCCTGACCAACACTTTTTGATGCGTGAATTTTATTATAACTATTAAATTATAATGATTACATGTTCATTTTCTATCTTACACATCTGTTTTGAAGGTATGATACATGTTTCATTTGGGAAGGTATCATCCAATTCCTTTTCCCAACTATATAATTCTTGGGAAGAGTTATTTATATTACAACCTAAAATATTTAGCCTCTTACTAGATGAAAAATAAATTTATACTAGTATCACCAGTTATTCAATGGTTTTTATAAATCAGAGTGGGAATATCTCCCTTTTTTACTCCATATGTCACTGCATCAACATGTATGGTATCTATTCCCTCAATAAAAATATATTTCACTCCAAAAAACACATCAGTAGGAATACATGTTTGTTTATTCTATTTTGTCAACAAAAACAATTTGTGTTTTAAATCACATTGTCTTCATCATTATGAAATAGTATTGAAAAAAATGTTAACAACATAAGCAATGTAAATCCAGTCTTTCCTCAACCTCTTTGATTATTATGGGGATACCATAGGAATTCATTTATCCTTCTTCATCCTATAGATGAAACACATTCATGAATAATGCTTGTTTCCCTTATTTAACCCACAATAGAATTGATAACCTTTTTTACTTCTTTGGAAAATATTTTTCATCTTAGTTTCACTGTATGAAGGCTCTCTATTTTTCCCTTTTTCTTTTATATACCACTGAATATAAAAAAAATATATATAAATGAAGAAATCCCTCTTTCATGGATTCATTCTACATATTATGCACTGTGTGTGAAGTATTATGTTAATATCTAAATACTTTATTTTCCATTATCCTCATCAATACAAACTCTTAAAATCTAGCTTCTTTAAAACAACATATCTTTAGTCTTTATCACTTGAGACTTTCATTTTTTTCTCCTCAAGAAATGATGATTTTTTTTCTATTATTTCAAAATTTTATAAACATCATGGATTCCTATAATTTATTTTTATCCTTAAAATAAAAACAAAAAAATTCTACATTGATATGAAAAAAAAATTCTTGGGATGTGGAAACCTTTTAGCTATGTGGATAGTAACACATTTAATATATCATTCTAAAATATTGATCTTAATCTAAGAATAAATGAGAATTAATTTCATTATCATTGTGATGTTTAATTTCATTGATGATTAGTGCATGAATTGTATGAGTTAATCCTCTTCTGAAATTTTTTGTTTTGAACTTCACAATTGACATTCAAAAAATTCATTCTTTAATTGTAAAATAAAAAGAATTATACTTATTTAAATGGTTTTTCCATAGATCAATTTTCCACCTTCATCACTACTAGTAATCTTACAGTATGTTTATTTAAATGTGAAGATAAGGGTTCTATGAATCCTCATTCCTTATATATATAAATAGAATTAACTATATATTTAGGAAATCAGTTTATTATTCTTATCAATTTTTTTTAATATATTAGGAAGGTGGATTGTCGTGCTCCCCCTTTTTTTATATAGTGGATCATGGAATTAAACAAACTGGTGTAGCATAATATTAAATATGAATGTATAAACAATTGTATTAGCTGCATATATTAAATGATTAAAATGATGAAAAGTTCCTAGGAAATTAATTCCCACATTGAATTCTTGTATGGGAGTGTATTTCCTTATAATACTACATGATTTATGGGGATACTGTTGAAATCCTTTAGGTCCGACCATCCGGGTATGTCACTATACAGACCCACACAATACTTCTACCCATGAATTACCCAAGTTTTCCTTGAAAATTCTAATCTATGTGGGTTTCCATTGATCTTGTCCAATGTCTCCTTGATCTTCGGATGTTTGAGTGGCATCATCCTCGTGGGATGGGATGCCGTTCACTCCGAAAAAGTATATGAGTCTCATACAATGGTGTAACTATCCATTATAATGACTCATAAACACCTTATTCCACTTCCAAATATGAGATACTATGATTAAAAAACTCAAATTACATTTCTAAAAACTCCCAGATCACAAAACTAGTTTCAATATTGAATTTCCAAATATAACTCAAATGAAAGTAAATCAACTCATTTTCGACTTCAATCACAATATGGAATCTAACAAATATTTCCAAAACATAAAAATCATTTATTTACTTCTGAAGTGAATATTCAATATCCATTTAAATCCATAAAAACACATACAATCTATCCTTTTTCTTTAAATAAAATCTCATTGATAATTTAAATATATTTAAATCAGTTTTCTAATAATGTCTACTTAGAGTAGAAAACATGACATAATCTAAAAATTTCAAAATACCTTTTCCATCATCACAATGGATCATTAATAATCTAATGGAATAAACCCAAATCACTTCCAAGACATTAATCTTCATACACATATTGAAATAATCCTAGTCCTTAATACAAACATTCATATTGATAACAAATACAACATTTAACATGGTCTCTTTATTGTCGAAATTTTTAGAAAATTATTATAGGTGGTGGTGTATGAATATAGGTGATGGAAATGAAAATTTTTATGAGACATAGGGGAGGGAGATGATAATTTATTACAAAATATAGATGAAGATCGATTATTAATGAAATGTGATGAATGGTGTGAGCTGCAGAAATGGGGAGCAGGTGATGGAACGTGGGGTGGCATTGTTTAGACGACGTGTAATGGGGAGGAACACATTATGGATCAGGGGTGGCAATGATCAGGTGATCATATACAGCCACATGTTAGGTAGTGTTATTTTGTGAATAGTCGGGGTTTAATTAAATTTTATTGTTTTTGAGAGAATAAACATGCAATAAGTTATGCAGGGTCATTTTGCACTCATTTTTTCAATATGATTTTATAGCAGCCATCGATAATTGAAAACACACAAATTTCTGACTACCAATTCATGATAAATTGTTTTTTCTTATTTATCTACTAGTGTCCAAATATAAAAACATTGATCTTACTATAAATTATTTTGGATTAATCCAAATATTTTTTTTATTTTTATGTATGTTAAACATTACAATATCTACATTTATTTATGTAATTGTTGTTAATTCTAATTAATTGTGTTTTGTGAAATAAATCAATATTTAAAATATAATTATTTACATAATTATATAGTTAGGGAAATATTATTAACATAAAATACTCCTAGATTTTTCATTCCATTTTTTATGATTGTAAATTTTGAATTTTAACTATAACTTATTCATCACTCAAATTAAATTTTTTTATAAATGATAAAGGTTCTATTCCAAGATTCCCTATAGTATGAAATGATTTATATCGAGGGAATAATCTATAATAACAAGTTTAAAATTAATGGGGAGAGATCCAAGAAAATATTAGATGGTTAGGTTGGAATCTCAACTACCTTTAGAAGTAAGGATTCAGACAGTTTTATTCCATCCACACTAAGTTTAAAGGATCTATACATTATAGTCTAAATGGTGGACACAAGCTGTTATTTGCTATGTAATATACCAATGAGTGGGAAGATAACCCAATCGAAATTCATACACCTAGGTTGATTCCATTTCCACAACTGCTAGACTGATGTTGTAGATCTTTCATAAGATAAGGCTATATATCATGACTATTGTTTTAGTTGTGAGAGAATTTGGAGGAACATAAAATGTACTAAATAATTTCACTATAAATCTGCTAATATCAAACATGATAGATCCTCCACTCAATATTATCTAATTATATTATCCGTTTTTTATTATCTTTATACCTTTTAATGGTTTATTCTAACGGACCCATTGATCTTGTTGTGATATACTATCACACATCATGTGTGGAAGAAAATTTGGTATATGTTTCATGATAAGTTTTGATTTATTCCTCTATTTTAAAAAGATGTAATCTGTTCTAGAGGGGTGTTATTTTATTTTAATAAGTTTAGATTTTATTTTTAAAATTTATTATATACCTTGATTGAATTATTAAATAATTATTTGTCACATCCCAGGGTTGGAAATTGGATATATTGGAAATTACTTTTGGAGATGTTTTTTGTTTATAATGGTGTCTAGATGCTATAAAATAATGATGGAGACATGGTGATATGTGTTTACTCTCCTAGTATAATTTTTTTAATTATAATAAACACTCCAATGATCATGGATTCTTCATCCATATTCAAATAGATTCAATGTTCCAATCATTCCCATCATTTCCTAAAAAAGATTAATTGAAAACCATCCATGGGGATTGAGATCATAAAATGGAACCATTCAATGGAAATATTGATGTCGAATTCTTCAAATAACCTTTGATAATATTTGTTATATTTCATTATTGTTCCAGTTATCTTTCTCTTCGTAAACCTTTATATGTTCGTTTATAACTACTTAACTCAATCACTTTTTCTCTCAATTGTAACATCCCTCTCTCTCTCTCACCTTTTTCTATCTATTTGTTTTTGTGAGAGTAGGGAATTAATTGTAATATTTTTTACAGAAGGAAAACCATCCCAACCCTTCTTATTTCTTCTCATTATTGGTTTCATTAATTCACTATTCATATGAAATGGTTCCCTTGGTTTTCTTCTTCTACATTCATAAGAATTGGATTCTTTTTCCAGTTCATAGATCCTTTTAAAACCGAGGGTATTTTACTTTTTAAATTGGGTATTTACATTAAATCTAAGGGGTTATATTTTTGGGATGGAGATTTACATCACAATAGAATCAGTTTCAGAACAAAAAAATTAAAGAAGTTACTCGAAGTATTTTTTCACCCAAAGAAATTTCTAAAACACCTGAATGATTTTTAAAAACTCACCCAAAGGAATTTTGTAGAATCACATGAAGGATTTGGAAACCCAAAAAAATTTGGAATACCTACGTGGACCCACTATTTTATTTCACCATAAATATTTGGAATCTATACATACATCATGATCTCCATAATCAAGAAGACTTTCGATTCATGGTTCTCTTTCATGGATCTCATTATTGTCCATTATTTATTCCTTATTTGTCCATTGTCGACACACCACTATAGAAACTTGGGTTACCACCAAGGTGGAACCACCTCGTGGTTCTCTCCCAATGACTACACATTGAACAAATCTACACATCTCCATAGGTACACAAGTGCAGTGTAATTCCCCGACCCCAATTGTACTAAGCCGGTTCATTATTTTAATACATTGGATTGATTACAAGGAATCATGTCCCGAAGGAAGGATTGGTTTAGCAGTCTTGGAAAATATATTACATATATTAAATTTACATTACAATTTCTATCATAAAACACAACATAGATAGTTTTTTTATAACGCCATTATTCCCTTTAGCATAACCCTGCATATCAATCATAAAACAATTCTTGGAATCTTGGGGAAATAAAACATAATAAAGGGGTGATCTCAGATGCCCAGTAAGGGTAAATATTTTATCTGAATCTATATACTTTTAAGGAAATATGTTTAATAAATACAATATCCTTTTAAATATAAAATTTAACACAACATGGAAAAATAAATCATACATTACCATATAAACAAGCACATGGATATTCTTCTCGTAGAACAATCACAAGTAACAACAACTTTTATAAAGAGGAAATGTATAACGCTGAAATTTAATTTTTGTGTCATGGCCTTATGCCAGGACCTAGGGGATAACTATAACAGAACCCCAACCCTAAGATCCTCTTTAACTGGACTCCATCCTGGGAGAGCCTCTATAACCGGACTCCAACCTAGAGAGCCTCTATAACCAGACTCCAACCCGTAGAGACTCTATTACATGAATCCAACCTAGAGGGTCTGATATATCTGGACCCGAACCTAGAGGGATTACTTTTACTGGTTCCCAACTCAGAATATACTAGATGAACACATTCATCTTAAGAAGAGTTTGATATATAACATAAACATTCGTATTAAAACTATCATTCGAAATGTCAATACCTAAACCATAAACCATGAATGTTATAAAAATAGAACATCCATAGTCAAAAATATCACAAAAACTTAAATACAATATTTAATACTTGTATAATAATAAATAAACTTCAAACAAGTCTAAAATTTATCAAAGGATGTTGACAAAGATGAAATAAAAGTTATTTGAATGAAATACCTCTTTCAATTTTGAAATAATTTAAAGTCGCAAAATTATAAAAGAAAATATTTATTTTGAGAATATTCATATAAGATTTTAAGAGAAGATTAGATGATGTTAAAACCGTGAAAAATAGCTGCACCCACCGTATAATTTAAAAATAACATTCTTACCTTAATTTTGTCGAAAAGGTTAAAAAGTACCTTATTTGGAAAATGATGGAAAGATTCCTTTCAAACCATTTTATAAAAAGTAAAACACAGGTATAAATGAATATAACCCATAGTATAGTAAATGGTAAAAATGTTTTGGAATAAATTTTTAAGATCCAAGTATATTTATGATAAAGAGGCCCCATTAGATACTTACATAAAAACAACCTTAGATAATAAAGAGATTTTGAAATTAACCCTTACCATTTTGGTAACTAATGAACCATACACCCCATGAAAGAAGTATCATACAATTAATATTTAAATACACATAAAATAAGTTTTATTACAGAAATAATATAATTATGGGAACTACATTAACCACACAAAATGTAATAGTGGCAATATGGCATGAATCTCTCAGGAATAAGGAGTAAGATGAAAACCCCTTACCTTGCACTTTACTTTAGTCAAGGGTACATTTAACCTCCTATATGAAGATAATAGTATGTTATTAAAGTATACCAGAAAAATATTAATATTTATGATATCATTAATGATTAATTATTGACTTTATACTACCCATTTAATAATAATTTCCATGTTAAATTAACATTTCGAGTAACAATCGATTTTTTTATCATACATGTTTTAACTTGTTACTCTTAATTTTATCACTTAGATCCAGATTTAAATAATTACAGAATATAGAACATGATTTAAATATCATATATATTTTGAATATAAATATGTATAATAGACATATATATGAAATTAAAAAAACCGTTTATGGATATGGTAGTATGTACGTACGCATAAATGTTGTTTCTGTTTTCATATCATATTGAACGGAACTAAGTGAATAAGATATATGTAAATATAAATATAAATATATATATATCTCTCCAATATCATTATTATGTAGTTTATTACATACTTATTAGTAATATATATATATATATATATTTTATAATCATCGATGAATGGTGAATGTGGAAATGAATGTCATCGCGTCGTGGAGACGGTAATCCGTACGTACGCAAGAACAAAAATATCATTCCTTAAAGATGGGAATTGGATGGTATATTAATTTTACAGAGACATTATCATGTTATTTTAATTATTTATATAAATATTACTCATCATTATATCCATCGAAAAAAATATTTTTGAATAAATAACTACCCCACGGCATGGAGACAGTAAGTCGTATGTACACACGCATGGTGACATTATCATTCATATGATTGATAGAATAATGAATATAGTTGTGAAATATTTATAATAACATCACATTATATATATTATGTTGGAGTTATTATTTTATAATTTAAACAAAAAATAAAGAGTATGTGGAAGAATAAGAGAACTTGAAAGATGGTGGTGAAATCATTAACTCTTCTTCGGGTTCTTCATTTTGATTTGATCAAAAGAGATCATTAGGTTGGATTTCTGACCAAATTAAGTCCTCTAGGATGAATTTAGGATATTTTGGAGGATATTTGGGCAGGGTTTGGCCGATCCAAATGGATTTGAATGTGTGAATTAGAGTGAAGGGGGAGTTCCTTTTTATAAGAGGGGTGAGGGGCACTTTATAAAAAACATAAAATATTATTTTATAATAAAATAATTTTCGATTTATAATGGCTCCAAAATGTATTATTTAAAGTCTAAGGTATGTATGGCTCGAAAAATACTCAACCAATTGGTTTTTGACAGGTTTGGGTGACCATATTAACGGTAGATTTTATATTTAACTCTTACTAAAATAGTTTGACATTTACCATGTCTCTTGGTATTATTATATCATATGTTTATTAAACATACTATAAAATTCAAATAGAACCACAATTGGTTCATTAATGTCATATATATTATTATATAAGTCTTTTGGGAGATCCTTAAATTTATAGGACTATTATATCAATTAATAATATAATATTCGTTTTAAAAACTCTTCTATGCCAATTTTGACACTAGTTTGTATTTTTTTTTCTAAATTCATAACAGCATTATTACTTCAATAAAAATTCATCTAATAAACCCTAATATGTCATATTAACCTTTAAAATTATTTTAATTCCAAAAAAATTCAAATTACTTTTATCTGGATATTTATAATATCAAATACTTTCATCTTTCATTAATACTGTAATTACTTCATCATTAATGTGTCATAAATAAATTTAATTATTTAATGTCTAAAAAATATAAATAAAATTAAATTATGTAGGAAATAATTTTATATTTATAATTAATATTTAGAGTCAAATTTATCTTATGTATAACCCAATATTAAAAATATTTTAGTTGTTAAACTTTGAATTTAACACTTTTAACTCTTCTTTGAATTAAATAATAAAAAATGTCCTAATCTATTCCAAGTGGACCAAAAAGGATCATATTTTATTCCTAAGGATGTTTTTGGTCGAATTAAACTTAACAGATAGAATTAGGACATGTCTTATGGTAAGAATAATATCATTTTCACCATTAATTACCCTTTTTACTTTTAACCATGGTAGAAAAAAGTAAAAAGTTACTATTCAACAAAAAACATTATCTTATTGAACAACATTTGTCTTACCGATATCAAACGTGTCTCTCAGATTTTTGAAATTTCACCCACATATGTGGTAAATTTATGTTTTATGTAAATTTGAAAATTCTCCTAGGAGGTGGGTAAAAGACGGTGAAATGTTTAACAAAATTTTATAAATCTAATATTATTAATTAGTGACTCCAATGAATTAAATTGAACATATATAGGTATTATGTATCCATTTTCCTATAAAATAAATTTATATAAAGTAAATAATTATTTAAATAAAAATTCGATTTTACATAATAATTCAGTGTTTTTCACTATTCATCAAAAATTGAATGTTTTCAAAAAAATACCAAAAATTCACACTAAGATAATTTTGATATTATGAATGATAAAATGAAGTATATTTTACCAAATTCAAAACAAATAAGTTTCATTTATTAATTTAATATTAATTCTAGTTGTCAAAACCAAAAGGCGTATTATTAAGAAACAATACTATCAAAAGATTGACAAATTTTTATGTCTAATCTAAAAGTATAATTGCAGACAATGACCATAATTGTATTAAATGGTAAAAATATAATCTATTTATACATAAAAACCATTAAAATTTATAATATAACACTATAAATTATTTTGGTTAAAAATGTTGTTTTCAGTAAAAATATAGTATTTTTCACTGTGGACCCAAATATGAAAGTTATCAGAAAAACACAAAAAAATTATTAAAACTAAATTATTATGTCTCAATTCTTGGGAGGAAGTTTATTTTGTGAAATTTCATATATAAAATTTTCAAATATATGATTTACAAAGGGTTCACCATAAATGGAGGTAAAAGTTCATTTTTTAAAAAATACTTCTTTTTTTTGTAAAACAATATGAATTATTTCTTACATTATGTCTAAGAAACACATAATATGGATTATAAAATTATAAGGATTATATATAGTTCAAATTTCAGTTAATAATATTCATAACATATTTTAAAGGCTAATTTGTTAAGTAGTGGTGCGCTTGAACTCAGTGTTGCATGTAGTGAAAGTTATTGAAATACTTTAAATAAATAACGTACTATGAAATCTTGAGTTATTACATTCCTCCCTCCTTCAATAAATTGCATCCTCACAAGTTGAAATTGTTATTTTAAAATCAAATGTTGAAAATAGAAAATACCTTTGTGGAGAACTCATATAAAAAATTGGGTTAATAAAATTTAGTCTTAATAAGAGGGATTATATATATATATATACTTGACTAATAGAGTTACATCCTTTAACTAATTCCTACCACAAACTCATCTTTCACTCCAAAAAGATTTCAAAAAATTATTCTATTTATCCAAAGGGTTCCAAAAATAATGAATTATTAATTCACCTATCAGACCCTTTAAAAACAAGATTATACCATCCATGGACTTCATGTAGTCCAATGTTAGGCGATAAATACATATCACACTATGGTTTGGGGTCGATTCCTACAGCTTTTTCTGACGTCACATATTGTCACACGGTTTGCGTGTTGTCCTTTTAATAAAAATCCAAAAGTAACCTTAACAGTAATATCCAATTTCAAACTTAATATATTCCAACCTTTATACTTATCCAAAATACTTCTATCCGAACTCACAGTCAAAAATTTATAAGGAATTTAAACACAATGAAGATCCTTTTTAACACTTAATAACATGTGTATACGTTCATCATGTATTCTTTCAAAACATGGTAACAACCTTATTTATTATATTCATGCTCCATTACTCCTTATATAATACTATACATATTCCTTATATGAAAACATTTTGAATACTCCAGCAATCATGAAATAAACAAACCATTAATCAGTTCTATGATAGTCTAGAATATCCAATATAATTTATCCAAAACAACCATCTCTTATTCCTAAATTACTACATTAGTATCAGGACCAAATAATCTCAAATTCCCAATGAAATTGTACTATAGAAAAATCCTTATTTATTTTCATAATTCATATAACCAGTACATCATTGATACACCACTCAAATGATACAATACATTAATAACAATATAAGAAATATTAATCATTATTCTTTATCTTGGTAGTATCATAACTTGATTCTTATCCAATAGAAGAATTTTGGTTATACTCTGATGATTTGAACATTTATTCGCGTAGTTCCCCAACTATTTACAGATGAATCATTTCACATATGAATCTTTTTTCTTACCCTTGTAATCACGTATATCGTGTCATTTTTCTCCACACTTATAACAAACTCCCATTTCCCTCAAGAATTTACCAAGGTGATTCTTTCCACAGTTATCAAAAATGGGAAAATCATGGTTTTCCCTCTTCCCATTATCCATCTTTCTCTCTTCCGTCCTTTTATTCTCTTACTTCCCTTAAAATCCATAGGACTCAGAGAATTCTTTACATATCTTATTAACACGTGATAGTATTTCATCATATGTTGATGATACATGGGAGACTGTTTCCCTTATAAATGTTGGCTTAATATCGTGAAAGATATGATCCTTCTTACTCTTTGGATTATACATATTGCTGGAGTTCACCTTCCATCTATTGGGCACCATTTATATACAATGGAATACACTAGGTCAGTTTGTGATTGGAAATGAATAATTCAAAACTTGAAAAATACCTAACGTAAATTGAACAAATTATGGATATAATCGATAAAAATATTTTCTTTAAGGTGGTATATACTTTTAAATCCATCATAATGATTTGTAAAGAAAATGAGAATTATCCTAAGCATATCCCCCGGGAGTGTCGTAACCAAGAGTGCAGCAAGGCCCGTTTTCGTGCACTAGTTCCCATTTGAGTCTAGCTCCATGTGGGGTATTTGGGTTTTACCCCTAGGTACATCTATGAAAGAGACGCCTCTACCTACTCGTATCTAAAAAGGGATTTATTTTCATGGAAAACTCACAAAATCTATACATTACCAAAATTCTGGGATGTTCTTCTATACTAATCCTCAATTTATATCTTAGGGTAATGTGCTCTAATCAGAGATTATCTGAATCTAGTTTCCAAGGCAATTTCTAAACATCCTCTGATACCAATTGTAATGGCCCGACCCCAGTTACCCAGAGCCAGTGTATTATTTTAAAACATTGGCATGATTAAAAATAATCATTTCTCGAGGGACTGATCTGTTTAGTAGTCTTGGAAATTTGATTACATACATTAACATTACATTACCATTTCAAACATAAAACACCGCATAGATAGTTCTTTGAGAATTCCATTATTCACTTTAGCTTAGCCCTGCATATCAAAGAAAATATACTTCTTGGAATCCTGTGAATATAAAACATAAGAAATGGGTGAGCTCAGATACCCAGTAAGGGTAAATAATTTAGTGTAAGCTATAAAAATTTATGAAAAAATGTTTAATAAAAACAATAACCTTTTAAATATAAACATGAACATAATATGGAAAACTAAATCAAACATTACCATATAAACATGCACATGGATATTCTTCTAGTCGAATACTCACATGTAATAACTAATTTCATAATGAGGGGATGTATAATGTTGAAGATTAATTTCTATGTCAGGGCCTCGTGCTAGGACATAGGGGCTAACTATAAGTGGACCCCAACCATGAGAGCCTTTGTAACCAGACTCCACCTCGGAGAGCCTATGTAACCGGACTCTAACCCGGAGAGGCTCTATAATTGGAATCCAACCCAGGGGGCCTCTGTAACCGGACTCCAACCCAGATGGTCTACTGTAACAAGACACTAACCCAGAGGACTTACATTTAACGATCCCCAACCCAGAACATAATAGTCCAACACATTAATCTTACGAAGTTGTTTTAATATAACATAAACATTGATATTAAAACTAGCATATTAAATGTCAATAATTTAAACATAAACCATTAATGGTATTGTAAAGACCCTAAAATTTGAAGGAAATTTTTTTCTTAAATTATTTGGAATATTTCTAGTCCGCATTTTCTGACGGCGCATGATTCTGGGGCTCAGTGTGCCCGGAATCATTTTCTGAAGTTTTGTTCAAGTACCTTCAGTAAACGTACGTGTGTGTTTTTCAATATTTTTAACTGGTGCTCGGAATCAAAATCTGAGGGCACCGATGAACTCGCAGCGCCGGTATTCGCTTAAGGGGACCATTAACGCAGTTCCCTTTTATGCAGGTTGAATGTTAATTTTTGGGAATTCATAGAAAAATAAATTAAATTGTTATATTTTACAATTTTATTTAAGAGGTGGTTTTTTTCACAAAGGTAAGTTAGGGTGGGGCCCACACCCCACATAACCTCTCATGGGATGATAATGTGTGTGGGGCCCACACGATCCAAACCTCATAACTCCCTCTTAAACTCCCCATTAACCCCTCTTTCATTAATTTTGACAACTCCCCTCTTTTATTGTTAAACTCTCCACCTTCCACTTGTTATCATTAATATGACAACACCTTGAATTCATTATTTGATCTCCACAAATTAAATAATTAATTTAAGTGTTTGAATTTTGAAAAACATGTGGGAATAAAATAAGGGCCTAAGATATTATTTTGCGGGGAGCTTGTTTTTTTGGGAAGGTTCTAGAGAATTAGACGAATATAGTTCTTCTCTCGACAAAGAACATCGTTCTTCCACGGTGAACATCTCCGACGAATATTGCGAAGAACTTCTCTAACAATGCACCCTCTTCAGATGCACCCCGATATCAATGGAATTGATGTCATTATTCTGCAATGCCCGACTTCCACAACACTCTTCTTCTATGTCTCGTTGCTGTGCACCGTTCTTGAAATATTGGAAGTGGTTTGTATAATTTTATGTCATTAAGTTGTACCCCGTACTTCGTTGAATTTCTTGGATTATCTTCAACCATTTGGTATCGCTAAACACAGAGGGTGCGGGATGAATGAATATGGCCCAATTACCTTCTAATGATACTTGTTTTTATTCGCGATGGAGGCAGTGGTGGAAAAGTTGGAAACGACCAAATGTGGCGGCGGTAACAGCGGCAGCGTTCCGGCCCATTAGAGGACCACATCACTGTGTGCCATACAGGTAGAGGAGACCGCGGCCCACATCTGCGGGACACTCGGCCGAGGAAGAACTGGACGGTCCCCTGACCGGCCAAGATAGATGAACCAGCCCGCTAAATCTGGCTAGCTGGAGAACCGCGGCCCGCTTCAGCAGGCGGCTTCGGCTGGAAAACCGGCTGGCAGGCCGGTCCGCCAGGTTGAAGAAGGCTGCAACACCTGAAGGTGTCACGTGGGAGAATAGCGGCCATCCTATGTAGGCCACTCACACCAAAGAAGATTGGACGGCTTCAGGCGGCTGGATAAGAGGGGCATCACCGCTCGACACTTCCTTTTCGAAAAATCAGTTGTCTCTCCCCTGA
The DNA here is from genome assembly GCA_963277665.1 of Viscum album. Lineage (NCBI taxonomy): Eukaryota > Viridiplantae > Streptophyta > Magnoliopsida > Santalales > Viscaceae > Viscum > Viscum album. Next base: position 887,823,152 of record OY728130.1, read on the forward strand.
TCGGATCGACCAGCTGGCTGGGCCGCGGCCAGCCACGGGCCGGGTCGCACCCAACCGAGTCGGGCCGCGCCAGTCGGGACAGGCTGTGCCCCGCCAGGCTAGGCCGCGCCAGCCGGGGAGACCCCCTTTGGCCGGGACAACCCGTCAACAGGGTCAGAACCGCCGACCCAGTTCGGGCCGACCCGCCTCCCCACTGGGCTTGACGGGCTAGGCCCGTTTCACTTAAACATGAATATCTTCTTGACGTGTGGCCTATCGACGCACTGTCTGTGGTACTGAGAAACCTTCAACAAGGTCTTCCTTTTGCGATACTCTAAGTGAGTTTTGTTCATATTTTGGAAATTTCCGGGATTGGAACGAGCATAATTCCAACAGTGACCCTAGAACAGAAAATCTAATAACTCTCAGACCGGGCATCTGATTGATGCGCCGTCTATCGCGTCGGGTTTCTTTTGAGGAGACAGATCTTTGGGATACATAAACATAGGATTTAATTATAGTTGATGTATCGACCCCATAGATCGAGAAGCGGACCCTCCCGGAATCAATCGTGTTGTGTGCGGGAAAGCTAGAGCTGGTTGCGACTGCGTCGACTACTATACTGGAATCCTCCGTGTGTTCAACAGAAACAACGACTATACTAGGATCCTCTGTGGTTTCGATAGTGATGACTACTGTACTTGTATCTTGTGTGGGTCTAGCATTTTGACCCTTGTACTTGTATCTTGTGTGGGTCCAACAAAGTAACTGTTCTTGTATCCTGTGTGGGTCAGGCAGTTTGACCTCTGTACTTGTATCATGTGTGGGTCCAACAGAGTAGTTGGTTTGTATCCTACGTGGGTCCGACAACATAGATTAATCAGTGACTACATCTTATCATCTCTATCATTGTACGAAATTTGTATACATGTGGGAGATGAGTCTTGACTTTCAATCATTATCATTGATGTGATTGACTTTACATTCTGTGTTGACTAAGATACACTTAAGCTCGAGAGATGGAGCCGAACTGAGATTGATAACTTAGGTATATGTATTGTCATATACCTAAGTAGGGTTGGTTGATACTTTTTGATTTTATCTTTCATCTATGGTTTATCCTATATGGATTCTTGGAGACCTTCGGGGGTCTCGAGGTCCCTATTGAGTATCGTTATACTCACCCCTGAACGGGCTATGCCCGCATATCGTTGTGTTGGATGCAGATGATGGACAGTATTGACAGAGGCCGAGAGTTATCCAGGACCAGTCGGTACCCGTTGGTAGACCACACGGTGAGACGGTACATGGAGCAGACCGATGGATGTGAAGTGCTGACGTGGACATCTGTACCTACCCTTTTAGTAGGATACTCAGCTGATGTTCCAGGAGGTTCCCTTTTTATCTGTTGTCCCTTTTTCAGTTGTACTTGTTTTCCATTGTACATGTACATTACTGTTGTGCTTGTATTCCCATCCCCCTTTACATTCATCACTACTTTATGTATACAATATTAACTTAGTGTTAACTTCCTGTTGTGTACTATGTTGTGTTTGTTTACTTTCATAAAGGCAATGCCTTCCCATCATTGATATTTACACCTTTGGTGCTAGTCGCCAACCCCTAAACTATAGTAGGCGGACTTGGGGTAGTCACGACATGGGCCCCAAGGACGGGTCATGACAAATTAGTATCAGAGGAGTCCATTCTACCGTAGAACAGAGGACTCTAATCATTCTTTATATGAACCGGTAATGTCAAGAGTATTGAGTGTGGTTTTCACTCCAGAGGGTCCAGTGTTGGTGCGACAGCCGACATATCCATGCACCAGGACCCTGAACTCTTATTTCCGACTCATTGCATGAAAACACTGATTGCATGAGTGTATCCTTTGAAGAGTTTCATTTGTGGTCTCTTTGAGTCAGCTCGCTAGGTATAACTTATTGACTGTGGCACACCTATTCCTTATCAGGATTCCACTCCGAAGACATACAGCTCGGGTTTCTGAGAGAGAGTACACGATGATGGCCCACCGAGCGACGAGGCATCGATTAATTTCCCTCTAACTATAATTTCACCTTTGGGTGGTGTACTAGCATCACCACAACCCGTTGTGAAGAAGATTCCACCAGCCACACTGGAGGATAGTGGACGCCGACTGAGCGCATTGCAGGAGTTCCAGCGGTACAGGCCTCCGAGGATTCAAAGCGAGATAGATTCCCAAGTAGCAGAGGACTGGATGGAGGCTATTACTAGTGTTTCAGCATAGTTGCGACACTAGTAGAGAAGATATTAAACATAGCTACTTATCTTTTTTAGCTATTGACCATGAGGGTGGTCTGTATAATGATTATGTTTCGGTACATGGACCATTTTCTTAGATGGTACTTTCAGGCATTGTGCCAACAATATCACTACCCGTTGGTCACCAGACACTACCAGCGGTACCTGTAGAGGACACCTGTAGGCTTAGTTCCTTATATGTGTTTCATCACTAGATATCCTCCATGTTCTGAGGCGAGCCTGACCCACAGGTGGATAAGGACTGGCTTGAGGAGATGGCTGAGAGTTTTCAAGAGCTTATACAGCTTCAGAAGGACAAAATGTCGGTAGCTGCGTATTCATCGTGGTATACCGATCATTCCTGGTACTCTATGAATATGATTTGATCAGTGATTTAGATATTGGACCTTTGAGTGAGGTGTATTTAAGGATATTCGTGCCAGAACTTTTTCTGCTATGCATTCCCACTTATGTTTGGGTGCTAGAGGGATCCTTTCTGGTTGAATGTTCATTGGATGAGTGGATACAACCAGTGAATGTTAACAGTTGGAAAGCATGAAACTAGTGTCAGTCTTAGAGACTAAAGGATGAAAAATGTTTCATGTAGAGAAAGTATTATGTACAGATGAATCTGTAGTGTAGTAGACGTGGAAGCAGAGCTATGAGAGCAGCATGAGGTGGTGAACATTTTGACATGTTGCAACCACCTTCCATTGTAGTCCTCTCTAGGCTCAGGTAGCTGGAGGGAAGGGGAAGAGAGTAGATGCATGTGGTAATGGAGTGTTACCCAAGGTCTCTAGGAATGATTTGAGGTATGGTCTATCTCTACTAATAGCTTTTGTATTAATAGACATAGGTACCAATCATTCCTTCCTTCCAAAAATCTTGTCCCAGACCTTGAGTTTTCGGTTAATCCGTTTACTTGATCCTCACAACTGGATATAAATTTGAGAGGAGACTCGATAATCACAGTTACGGAAATGGTGTGATATGAACCTTGAGGCGAGAGTTTCGCTTGGAACCACTTGGTTGTAGCGTCGATGCCTTACGACGTTAGTTTGGGTATGTATTTGGTAACCACAGTTCATACATTGATTGAATGTATTAGGAAAAAGGTTTTTGTTTTAATAAAATGTTGGTATGGGTTTTCCATGGTCGGTGGAAAGGAAACCCTAGGAAGCATAGGATAGAATCATGCATAAGTTGGTGCAGTTGATCACACACGAGTCGGCCAGAATTTCCTTTGTGCCAGACTTCTCCATAGATGCAGCAATGCTTTCAGTTTTGACGAAGAAGTGGAAACCCTTCATGTGGTCAAATTGATGTTATCAGAGCTTTCAAGAGCTGAAGAAAAGGATGACTTGTGCGCCCATCTTTAGGCTACCGGAGGAGGGCGTAGGGTACATAGTTTACTACGACACATAAGGGAATGGACTCGGGTGTGTACTAATGTAGAAGGGAGCAGTGATCACCTATGGTTCACGACAGTTGAGACAGGATGATCAGAACTATGCTACAAATGACCTGGAGTTAGCAGCAATGGTCTTAGCCTTGGAGATGTGGCGGAACTATCTAATGGGAGAGTGTTTTACAGTCTAATATGACCACTAGAGTCTTAGGAACAGCTTCTCGTAGAAGGACATGAACCTGAGATAGCGACGTTGGATCGAGTTCCTCTAGGACTATGACTTTGAGATATTCTATACTCCCGGGAAGTAGAACGTTTTAGGATATACTCTTATAAGGAGATTAGCCATTCAAATGCTAGGAGAAGCGACAGAGCATCTGGCCATGTTGCAGATATCCTTTGTGGATAGAGATGGAGCAGAATTTCTTCAATCTCTCATAGTCACTCCTCCACTTCTTCAACGAGACAGAGAGGCACAACATGGGGACATTGACTGTGAGATGTGATGTGTTCATATATCCACAGGGCAGGCGCCTGATGGATTTTCTGAAGGTTGGGAGCATAGAATCCTCCTCAGAGGACTTACCATGGTACTAGAAGCACTCTAGGAGAATGTAATGAGGGAGTTTGACACTTCTCCTCTAGCGGTACATCTAGGTAGTGGTGAAGATGTATCAGGACCTCAAATAACAGCACTGGTGGCTAGGTATAAAGACCGTTGTAGCAGAGTACGTTTCACGATGCCTCACTTGTCAGTAAGTGAAGGCAGAGCACTAGGTACCTACAGGCATGGTACAACCCTTAAGGGTCCCAAAGTGTATGTGGGATGGGATATCCATGGATTTCGTGATGGGGCTTCCATGTATATCCAGAGGACACGAATCGATCAGAGTGATCGTAGACCGACTAACCAAGATGGCCCACATCCTACCGATCTGAGAGAAGGGATCAGTAGAGAGTATGAGACGTCTCTAGATTCAGGATATCGTACCAATTCATGGTGTGCCATCGACTATTGTCTTCAATCGAGAATCTCATTTCACTTCCCGACTATGTAAGGGATTAAAGGAGGCTTATGGGACGCATCTTTGCTTGAGCACCGCCTTCCATCCTCCGATGGATGGCCAGACTGAGAGGACCATTCAGACTATCGAGGACATGCTCTGTGCAAGTGTCCTGGACTTTGGTCATAGCTGGGAGGATCATTTATCCTTGGTGGAGTTTACATAGAACAACAGTTACCACTCCACCATCAGGTTGGAACCATATGTGGAATTGTATGGCCGAACATGCTGATCACCTATGTGCTGGTTAAACCCAGGAGAGTCAGCACTTGTAGGACAAGAGATTGTTCAGGCTATGACAGAGGAGGTGCAGATCATCCAGGAGCGTATGAAGACTGCACAGAGCAGACAAAATTCCTATGCTGGTAGGAGACGGATACCACTGGAGTTTGAGGATGGAGACCACGTCTTCTTACAGGCCTCACCTCGAAGAGGTCTTCAGAGATTTGGTTGTGGTATCATGTTATCATCACGCTTCATTAGACCTTTCTAGGTCCTCAGTATAGTTGGCGAGGTGGATTACCACCTGGCCCTTCCACCTCATTTTCATCGGGTGCACGACATCTTCCATGTATCTTAGCTAAGGAGATACGTGCATGGACAGAACCACATAATCGATCACAGGGAGCTGGACCATGATGATGAGGTTACATTCAAGGAGGTCCTGGTGGAGATTGAGAATCGACAGGAGCAGATCCAACATGGATGGTCGATTACTCTAGTTCACATTCGCTTGCATCACTGGAACCTCTAAGAGAGCACATGGTAGAGGGAGGCTCAGATGCGTGCACAGTACCCTCTTTTGTTTCCCTAGTGTGTGTTGTAGCTTTATGTGGATGTAAAGGCCCGATGTGGGGGTAATGTAAAGACCCGGAAATTTCATGGAAAATGTTTTCTTAAATGTTTTGGAATATTTTGAGTATGTAGTTTCTAACGACAACAGATTCCGAGACCCGGTGTGCCCGGAATCATTTTCTAAAGTTTTGTTTGGGTACGTTCAGTAAACGTACGTGCAGGTTTTTCTATCTTTTGAACCAGTGCTCAGAATCAAAATTTGAGGGCACCAATGAACTCTCAATGCCGGTATTCGATTAAGGGGACCTTTAACGCAGTTGTATTTTATGCAGGATGAATGTTAATTTTTTCGGATTTGTAGAAAAATAAATAAAATTGTTATATTGTACAATTTTATTTAAGAGGTTGTTTTTTCCACCAATGGAAAGTTGGGGTGGGGCCTATACCGCACATAACCTCCCATGGGAGGGTAATGTGTGCGGGTCCCAAACGATCCTAACCCCACAACTCCCTCTTAAACTCCCCAATAACTCCCCTTTAATTAATTTTGACAAATCCCCTCTTTTATTATTAAACTCTCCACCTTCCTCTTGTTGTCATTAATATGAAAACACATTGAATTAATTATTTGAACTCCAAAAATTAATTAATTAATTTAAGTGTTTGAATTTTGAAAAACATGTTGCAATAAAATAATATCCCATGCTATTATTTTGTTGGGAACTTGTTGTCTTGGTGAGGCTCTAGAGAATTAGAAGTATAGATTTATTCTCTTGATGAAGAACATTATTCTTCCATGAAGAACATCTCTGATGAAGAATGTGAAGAACTTCTCCAACGACGCACCCTTTTCGAATGATCCCAGACTTCAATGGTATTGACGTCCGTATTCTGTGATGCCCAACCTCCACGACACTCATCTTCCCCGGCTCATTGACGTGCATCATTCTTGAAATCTAGGTAGGGGTTTGTATAATTTTAAGTGAACAATTTGTACCCCATTCTTCGTTGAATATCTTGGTTTATCTACGTCCATCTGCTATCTCTTAATGCAGAGGGCTCGAGCCGAATGAACATGGCCCAAGGACCCTCCGTTGAACCTCGTTTATATTCACAATGGAGGCGGTGATGGAAATGGTGGCGATGACCGAAGGTGGCAGCCACACGACGACATGTTAGAGGACCGCAACACCAGGTGTCATGCGGGCGGAGGTGACCACGACCCGCATCCGTGAGTAGCTCATCCGAGGAAGAACTGACCGGCTAATGCTGGTCGGCTGGAGAACAACGATGCCTCTTAGTGCCGCGCTGCGGAGAACTACGGCCCGCTACCGCGGGCCGCTTCAGCGGGCGAACCGGTCGGTAGGCCGCCGGTCGGGTTAAAGATGTATTCAGCACCCAAAGGTGACGCATGGGAGAACAACGGCCCGCCTGTGTGGGATTCTCTTGCCAGAGAATACCGGCCGGCTTCGGCCGACTAGCAGGAGGGTTGGCACCGCTTGGCACTGCCATTTTGGAAAACTGGGGGCAGCGCACTCGACCCGCTGGGCCCGATGGCGGAGCCGCGACCTACCGTGTTCCCGACCGCGCCCTGACAAGGTGGGCCGTGACGGCCAGGCCGGGTGGTACCCTGACGGGCCGAGCCACATCCCACTAGGATAGGACAACTCCTCAGCCGGGTCAGACCCGATGAACTGGGACGGGCCGACCTGCCATCCCACTAGGCTTGACGGGCCGAGCCCGTTTCGCTTAAACGCGAATATCTTCTTGACTGTATGTCTAATCGACGCGCCGTCTGCGGCACAAGGACCCTTGAGACGAGGTGGTACTTTTGCGATACTCTAAATGGGTTTGGGACAACTTTGGAAAATTTTCTGGTTTGGAACGAGTGTACTTCCAACCAGGCCCCTAGAATGGAAAAGCCAATAACGTTCAGACCGAGTGTCCGATTGACAAGCCGTCTGTATCATTGGGTTTATTTTAACGAGACAGATCTTCAGGATACATCAACTCAGTACTTCATGATAGTTTATGTATCGACCCCTTGGATCGATGAGTAGACCCTCCCAGAATCAAGCATGCTATGTTTGGGAACCCTAGAGCTGGTTGTGACTGCATTGACTACTGCATCAGAATCCTCTATGGGTTCGAAAACGACGACTACTATACTGGGATCCTCTGTGGGTTCGACAGTGATGACTACTATTCTTGTATCCTGTGTGGGTCTGGTAGTTTGACCTCTGTACTTGTATCATGTGTGAGTTTGATAGAGTAACTGTTCTTGTATCCTGTGTGGGTCCGACATTTTGACCTCTGTACATGTATCTTGTGTGGGTCCGACAGAGTAGTAGGTCTTGTATCCTGTGTGGGTCTGACAGCGTAGCTGGTCTTGTATCCTGTGTGGGTCTGATAGCTTAGATTAACCAAAGACTACATCGGATCAACTCTATCGCAATACGAAATATGTATAACTATGTGAGCTAAGTCTTGACATTAAATCATTATCATTGATGTGATTGACTTTACTTCCTGTGTGGACTGGGTTATTCTTGGGCTCGAGAGTTAGAGACGAACTGAGATTGATAACTGATGTGTATGTATGGGAATATACCTAAGTAGGGTTGGTTGATACTACTTGGTTGTATCTTTCATCTGTGGTTTATCCTCCGTGGATTCTGGGAGACCTTCGGTGGTCTCGGAGTCCCTACTGAGTATCATTATACTCACCCCTACAAGGGAAATGCCCACACTTCGTAGTGTTGGATGCAGATGGCAAACAGTGTTAACGGAGGCCGAGAGCGAGCCAGGACCAGTTGGTACCTGGAGGTAGACCACACGACGGGATGGTACACAGAGAAGACTGATGGACATGGAGTGATGAGGTGGACATGTATACCTACCCTTATGGTTGGATACTCATCGGACGTTCCAGGAGCTTACCTTTTTAATTGTTGTCCCTTTTCAATTGTAATTGTTTTCTATTGTACCTGTACTTTACTGTTGGTCTTGTTTTTCCGGCCCCCATTACCTTCAGCACTACATTCTGTATACAACATTCACTTAGTGTTTACTTCCTATTGCGTACTCTGTTGTGTTTTTTTAATTTCATATAGGCAATGCCTTCGCAACATAGAGATTTATTCCTTTGGTGCTAGTCTCCAGCCCCTAGCCTATGGAAGACGGTCTTGGTGTAGTCACAGCACAGGCCCCGAGGATGGGCCGTGACAGGTATAAAAATAGAGGATCAACAGTAAAACATATCAAAATATCATAAATACAATATATAATATTTTTATCATAATAAATAAACTTCAAACAAGAGTAAAATTTATCAAATGATGTTGACATAGATAAAATCAAAACTATTTGAAATAAATACCACATTCTATTTTTAAATCATTTATATTCATATAATTATAAAAGAAAACCATTATATTGAAAATATTATTATAGGCTTGTAAGGAAATTTTCAATGATGTTATAACAGCATAAAATAGATGCACCCACCATATAAGTTAAAAAAACATTTTTACCTTAGTTTTGTCGAAAAGGTTAAAAAGTAACTTCTTTGGAAAATGACAGAATGATTCCTCTAGAAACATTTTATAAAAATTAAAACAAGGGTATAAATGACTTTAACTCATAGTATATTAAATGGTAAAAAAAATTTAGGATACATTTTTAAGAAACATGGACGTGGATGATAAAGAGGTCCCAGTTGATACATACATTCAAACATCCTCGGATAATAAAGAGATAGTGATATTAACCATTACTAATTTGGTAACATACGAAACATACACCCCATTAAAAAAGTATCCTATAATGAATATGTAAATACACATAAATTAATGTGTATTACAAAATTATTACAATTATGGGTAGTACATACACCACACAAAAGTAATTAGTGCCAATATGACATGAATCTGACGGGAATAAATTGTGAGATGAAAACCCCTTACCATGCATATTCCTTTAGTCGATGGTACGTTTAACCACCTATATGAAGATATTAGTATGTTATTAAAGTATAACAGAGCCATATTAATATTTATGATATCATATATGATTCATTAATGACTTTATATTCCCATTTAATAATAATTCCCATGTTAAAATAACATTTCGGGTAATATTCGTTGTCTTTATCATATGTGTTTTAACTTGTCACTCTTGATTGTATCACATAGGTCAAGATTTATATATTTCCAGAAGATAAAATATGATTTATATATCATATAATTTATAATATAAAGATGTATAATATAAATATATATATGAAATTAAAAACACTATTTATGGAGATGGTAGACCGTACATATGCATAAACGGTGATTCTTTTTTCATATCGCATTGAACAGAACTAAGTGAATAAGATATATGTAAGTGAACATAAATATATATATATATATATATATATCTAGTAGAATTATTATGTCTTCTATCACATACTTATTATTAATATAAACTTTTATAATCATCCATGAATGGTGAATGTTGAAATAAATCTCATCGCATCGTGGAAATAGTAATCCATACGTACGCACGAGGGACAATATCATTTACATAAAGGTGTGGAATTAGATGGTATATTAATTTTATAGAGACATTATCATGGTATTTTAATTATTTATATAAATATTACTCATCATTATATATGTCCAAATAACATATTGTTGAATAACAAATTACACCACAACATGAAGACGATAATCTGTATGTACACACGCATGGTGACATTATCATTAATAAGATAGATAGAATAATGAATATAGTTGGGACTTATTTATAATAACATCATAGTATATAGAAGATAACGGAGTTATTGTTTTATAATTGAAACAACAAATAAAGAGTAAGTGGGAAAAAAGAGAATTTGAAAGAGGGTGGTGAAATCATTACCTCTTCTTCGTGTTCTTCCTTTTTATTTAATCAAAAGGGATCTTTAGGCTGGCTTTATGACCAAAGGAAGTACTCTAGGATGAAGGTAGGATAGTTGGGAGGATATTTCGTCAGGTTTTGGAAGATAAAAATGACTATGAAGGTGTGAATTTGAGTGAAAGGTCAGTTCCATTTTATAAGAGGGGCGAGGGGCACCTTAGAAAAAACAGAAAATATAATTTTATTATAAATTCATTTTCGGTTTCTAATGGATCAAAATGTATTATTTAAAGGCTAAGGTGGATGGGTCTAAACTTATTAAACCAATAGGTTTAATATGGGTTTGGTTCACCATATTAACCATTACTTTTAGATATAACTCTTAGTTAAATAGTTTTACATTTACCATGTATATTTTTATTTTTATGCTATATGGTTATTAAAAATACTATAAAATGCCAATCAGACCCCAATTGGTTAATTAATGTCACATATATTATTATATAACTATTTTATCAGAACCTTATATTTTTAGGACTATTATATCAATTAATAATATAATATTATTTTATAAACTCTTTTATGTCAATTTTGACACTATTTTGTATTTTGTTATTTTTAAATTCATAACAGTATTCTTACTTCAAAAAAATTAATCTAATAGACCCTAATATTTCATATTAACCTATAAAATTAGTTTAATTCATAAAAAGTATCATATTACATTTATTTGGATATTTATAATATCTATAACTTTAATCTTTCATTAATACGGTAATTACTGCATCATCATTGTCTCAAAAATAAATTTAATTATATAATGTCTAAAATAAATAAATAAAATAAAATTATGTAGGTAATCGTTTTATAATTATAATGATTATTTATAGTCGAATTTATCTTATATGTAACGCAACATTAATGATGTTTTAGTTATTAAAATTTGAATTTAACACTTTTAACTTTTTTTGAATTAAATAATAATAAATGTCCTAATCAAATCAAAATGGACCAAATAGGTTCATATTTTATTCCTAAGGTTTTCTTATGGTCTAATTAAACTTAACCAATAGAATTAGGATATGTTTTAGGGTAAGAATAATATAATTTTTACCCTTAATTCCCATTTTTTACTTTTAACTGTGGTAAAAAAGTAAAAAGTTATTATCCTCAAAAAATTATTTTTTTCTTATTTAAAAAACATTTTCTTAATGATATCGACCGTGTCTCTCGGATTTTTGATATTCAACTAACTGATGGGTTAAAATTATGTTGTATGTGATTTTGAAAATTCTCCTAGGAGGTGGGTAAAACACAGTGAAAGTTCAATAAAATATTATATATCTAATATTATTACAAAATGACTTCAACAAATTAAATTGAACATATAAAGGTATTATGTATTTATTTTGACCTAAAATATATTTAAATAAAATAAATAATTATTTAAATAAAAAGTCGATTTTAAATAATAACTCAGTGTTTTTCACTATTCATTAAAAAATGAATGTTTTCAGAAAAATATAAAAAATTCACTCTAATATAATTTTGATATTACGAATTCAAAAATTAAGTCTTTTTTGAAAAATTAAAAACATAGAAGTTTCATTTATTAATTTAAAATTAATTCCTATTGTCAAAACCAAAATGCATATTTTTAAGAAAAAACAAATATCAAAAGATTGACACTTGTTTATGCCCAATCTCAAAGTGAAATTACTTAAAATGACCAAAATTGGGTTAAATAGAAAAATTTAATCTATTTATAATTCCAAACCATTAAAATGTATAATTTTACACTATAAAATATTTTGTTTAAAAAAATTCAGTTAAAATATAGTATTTTTCACTATGCACCCAAATATGAAAGTTATCAGAAAAACACGAAAAATTTATTGGAACTAAATTATTAAGTCCCAATTATAATGAAGAAGTTTATTTTGTCAAATTTAATATATAAAATTTTCAAATATTGGATTTAAAAAGGGTTCACCATTAAAAGGATATAAAAGTGCATTTTTTTAATATACTGCATTTATCTAAAAAATGATTTAGTTATTACATTATGTCTAAGAAACTCATAATATTGACTCTAAAATTATAAGGATTATATATTGTTCAAAATTCAGTTAATGCTTTTCATTACAGCTTTTGAAGGCTAGTTTGGTAAGTCATGGGGTGCTTGAACTCAGTGTTGCGTATAGTGCAAGTTATTGAATTACTCTGAATAAATAACATACTATGAAATCTTGGGGTGTTACATGCATCATTTTTATAAGATAATTCTTCCCTTATAAAATTAAATAAAAATATCCCTTTTTATCATATCTCACCCTACATATATATTTTTTATAAGATTTATTTATCCTATAATTTATCTCTCATATTCAAAATTTTAAAATTAAAATATCCCTAAAATACCTACATTGATCTAAAATTTGAATACACCATCAATATATTCATTGGGATTGGAATCCCCACCTTCATCAACTCCTCCATGATCAGATCCATCACATAAACTCCACCTTAGTAGGATCTTCATCGTCATAGAATCATCCATGTCGACACTAACATGATTCATCACCCTGATTATAGGTTCCATATTTATAGATCATTGAAAATCATTATGATTTGAATTCATCACTACATATGGATCTTTGCTAATAAAAACCATAAACCTCCTTTGATACCAATTATTGGGACGGAGCCTAACGTCGCAGAAGAAGCAGTTACAAAGCACAAAAATTAAAAATTCACCCAATGATTTTTTATAAATATGTGGACCTACATATTTAACATTTTTTATGGGGGAGACTAATTACAAAGTAGAAATAGTCAAAAAACACGAATGTAACATTTACAAGAAGGAATTTTCAACTTGAAGGAATATTTACAACACCCCATAGGTTTTTTGATACTCAATGACAGGAAATTTACAGACTCACCCAAAGGATTTTGATACCCAAAGGATTTTAACATACCCACATAAACCTTCCATATTTTGTACCAAAAATATTGGAAACCAATTCATGCAACTTGATCTCCAAAACCAAAATAATTTTAATGCATTGATATCTATCATGGATCTTGTTGTTCACCATCACTAATGCATTTGTTCTCTATTTTCAACAGAACTTTATTGACAATTGGGATTCCCCCATGGAGGCACCCCCTTCTAGTTCTCTCCAAATTACTACATATTTACCAACTCTATACATCTACAGCTTCACACCAGTGAAACCATTTTATTAGAGACTTATACCCCTCTATCAATGATAATAAAAATATATCCTTTTTTTCATATCTCATCCAATGTATCCTTTCTCTTCAAACATCATTTCCCCTTTTTCTCTCTCATATTCAATTTTTTACAAACTTTGTATCCCAACATATATAACATTCTCAATCCTTCTTGACAGGAGGATATGTTATGGATCCTTGTGTGTTATTATCAAACTCCATTTTAAAAGTAATATTGGCCTTTTTTATATTTTTTATTTACATTTTTTAAATGGTTATTGTGATTTTTGATATTTTAATTTCCTCTAAACATTACTTTGAAAATATCACATGCTTGTATTAAATCTCCATATCATTTATAACATAAATTTATTTTATTTCATTAATTTATGAAAAGAAATTTAACCATCTTTCCCTTATATTTTGAATAAAAATTAATATCAAATGAGATCCTTGTTTTTATTTCAAAATCCTAATGTTTCAATTTTTTACTATAAAAATCATTGTTGATTTTTATATATTATTTTAAAATGGAATCTAAAACTTATACCCACTCACCTTTATTTGGTGTTAAAATTTTTAATATTTAGAATCTCATATGACTATTTTCCATTGTAACATTAGATATCATACCTGGAAAATAGTTATACATGGCTATACCCCTTTAACTAAACATGAAGATAAATTTACTCTTATAGGTATTGAATTTTTTTTAACTATATGGAAATTCTATGAATTCCATTCATATTTTTAGATCAAAATTAAATAATTCATATATACACATACAAAATGGACCATGAAATATAAAAACTGCGAGAAATAACACTTGGATACATGGCTAAAGTAAAATACCTAACATTGGATATGCATTTTTAGGGTTTTAAATGATTTCTCTATGCATCCCAATGAATATATATCTAGTATTTTTATGAAGTTTAATGAAATTTTTAATGTTATAAAGTCCCATAGTGATGATTTATCAATATAAATTCTCAGGAATAAAAAACTTTCTGTTTTACCTAGCTCCTATGCTCCTAATGTCAAGACTATCCAACAATCTAAAGAGAAAAAAATACAGTGGTTTGAAAGATAATTGGATATATATAGATTTAAGACAATAATATTAACACTATTTATTAAAATAGAACCTTCCCATTGAAAACAAGAATAAAATATATTTTAAATCAGTTTTAGATGATGTTTCTTCCACAAGTAACACCAGTGAAAATGATAAATTGAGAGTCTTGTTAAGAAGTTGAACAAAATATTGAAGATTAAAATATATTAATGGAATATCAAAATGAAATATAATATTGATATTCTAATTGTGATGCGATACAAAGGAAACAAAAAAGGATTATATAATACCAAAATGAACAATATAAAAAATTGGTTGAATGACAAGAAGAACGGTAATAATGACCTTAGATTCATAAAATTGAGTTTTTATTATTACTCCATGGGATTATCCTCATTCAGCGACTCTACTAAAAAATGTATCATGGTGGAAGATGAGGTAAGTAGAAATTTAAAATTCTGAACCTTCTACCCCCACATCCTCTCCATCTCCCTCATCTTTAAGTCCCCTATGGTGTCAATATATAATGTAAAACAATAATCTACATTAAAATGGTTTTCAAAAAATATCATCCTAAGAAAAACTTTTTAAAAATAAGTATATATAAGTTCATAATTAAGAAAATATAGTCTCAAATGAAAATTACCTTCTTTTAAAATAATTATATAATCTAGTATTGAAATTTGAAATTAAATTAGTGGTTAATTTTTTAAAATTTTAAATAAATCTTATTAAAATATATCATTCAAAATTCACCCAAGGAGAACAAACTCGTAACATTATTCATGTTTCTTAAGGTGTTGAAATAAAAAATCATGGTTATGGTTTTTTGAATAATGAATGTTGTTCAAGAAAAACTATTTTTGTAAAAGGTGTTTTTGAAAATAAATTTTTAATGTCTTGTTGAAAATTTGGTCATTTATTTTTTAAAAGTGATTATAAAACTATTTGATATGGAAAATCAATTTTTATAAAAATTTATACCAATCCCCTTAAAAACTAAACATGTTTTTCCCAAATCCGTTATATCCAATATTAGTGGACCTAAAATTATTTAACCCTCTAAATGTTTTTTAAATCACATTATAAGAGTAAAACACCAAATACCAAATGGTACCCATGATAGATATCATATAGGGATTCTCCAATGGACCTCAATGAAATATCATATGGTGGATATTCAAGGAAGAAGAAATTACCAAAATTTGGAAATGTTGTACAAACCAAGAATTAAATTGTTTTTACATGATCTATTTATTTTATATTAGGGGAGTTTTTTTAGTGATATATTCTCCTTTACTCCCTTAGACAACCATTATCCTAATTATTTGTCTTATTCTATAGAATTTTTATCTATAAAATATTTTTTATAGCATATTTTACAAGTTAATATAATTAAATGATTTTTCATATTAATTTATAAACCATTTATAATCCATTGAATATAATATTACATATTTAAAAATCATTGTTTTAAAATATTTATATTTTTGTAAGATTTTTTGTTCATGTATTTTTTTTAATAATTTAGACTAGATACTAATTATTAAATATTTTCATGGATTATTTTTTTAATGAATTTTATCTCATTATATGATGAAGCATGATAGTATGAAATTAACCTAAAATTAATATTTATTAATTTTATTAAAGTAGATTTAGATAATTGTACACATATTGCATAAATGTTTTTTGAAATCCAATTTGATATATTCCTTATATTCTAATTTCTATAACCCTAATGCTTTCAAATTTTTCTTTTTAAGATAATAAAGGTGGAGAATTTGTTGATATATAGAAAAAATGTAAAATAATTTAAGTGATGTTTTATTAAATAGATAATGTTGTCTCAATGTACCAAAATGGGGGAGACATAGTTTTTTGAATTTATTAGTATCTATTTATTTTTTATTTTTTCCTCCTTCCTAATCTTGATTTTTATATTAAGTATTTACGATCAACAAAAAGGGGGATATTGTTGACTCATGTAGTGTAGATTTTTAATGACTACATACTCTATAATATGATTGTAAGTGATTTATAGTATTTTTGTTGAGTTTTTTTAGTAGGAGGGAAACTCTCCAGAAGAAGCATTCAATGTGAGATAAAATAACTTTTTCTATGACCCATGTAATAGAGGATAATCATTCAACTGGTAGGAATACAATGAAAATAATTACAATAACCAGAACTCTACCTATCTAGTATCATTCTCCGTGATAGTTTGTCAAGGATCATAGACCAATTGGTAGGAGTTCCTATAAGGACCCTTCCTTAAACCTTACGTAATCTTGATTTATTACAAGATTACACATTGAGGATCTTTTCAGGTTTAGTGTTTTAGAGAATTAGATCATAAAACATGCATTACATTCCACACATAAAAAAAGTTGTTACATAAAGATAGTATTATTCATTCCCATAAATGGAAACATATTTAAAATAAAACATGGATTCTTTCTTGACACTTCCTTGACACTATCATCATATCATGTACCCTTCCCTTGACTTGTGAAAATCATTTCAAAAAAAACTTGGGATGAGCATAAAAAGCTCAGTAAGGGATATAAAAATATGGAAAGGAAAAATTGGTACATATATACCTAAGGATGAGATCATACATTACCCATAAAACATAGGCACTTTAACATACCTCATAATATCATGAACAAATAATAGAAATCATAAGACATAAATGTAACTTGAGGCATTCATAACATTCTTACGTAGGGAGTAACCCTCTTGGTTAGGTTTTGAATTCCCATCACAGTATATTCCCTAAATCTCTTCAGAGAAACCTTAACGTTTCACTCCTTCGCGTTACCCAATGCATTAGAGAGCTATATCGGGCTCACCCGCCCTTAGTTTATCACAGAACCACACGTCTTCATAATAATTCCCAAGAACCATAACATAATCGTATCACATTAAACATGCATAAAAGAAACATAACATTTCCACATTTCAATCACAAGATATAAATAGAAAACAATAAACATTGTGAAAACCATTTTCAATACCAAAATAAAAGAAAAGTAAAACATGGTATTTATTTTTCTTTTAAAAAGAAGGTATGGCTTGTAGAGGAAGCAGAAACTCAAATAACGGTCACAACGGCGGAGAAGTCGTTGTCGCCGCATACGTACGACAAAAACATTCCCTTTTTTCGTTTAGTAAACGCTTCGTATAAAAAATATTCCTTTTGAATAAATGTAAAAGTCAAATGGGTTTATAAACCTTATAAAAGAAAGTTGTGTATAAAATAAAATATGCCTCAATGAAAGGTGATTGAGACGAAGTCCCATACCTCGTATCCGACTTGACCCGACCGTTCTTTAATCTCCTGAATAATAAACATGAGTTAATATCTACATGCTTATTAACCTTTTTCAATTTCATTATTCCTTTTATACCATGTTATGAACATCATGTAATCATTTAAGTTAATAATGTTCATTTTGTCGGAATTTGGTTCTTTAGTCTAAAATAGACTTCTTACACTTACATGTTGTTAATTTGGTCAAAGGTTCGTTATATCTAGAATGATATTAATTATTTGGATAACATATATATCATATATATTCAGAATATACATGTATTTATAACATTACATCACATTCATAGGTATGAAATGAAATGCACCGTCCATGGAGACGGTAAGCCGTTCGTACGCATGAACGCTACTTCCATTTCTATTTCATATTTTCGGGAATGGAATCATAATGATATATGAGTATATTATAATTCCAGTATAATAACATGTATAATATCATTAACTTTATCCTTTACACATCCCACATATGGTATTGACGAGTCAAATCACTTTCAGGGGGCGGTAGTCCGCACTTCCTAAAATGAAGATACCGTGTTTACCCATAATGGAAACCATAAAGGTATGCACAAAATGAAAAAAAACAGAAGCTTAAGGAAAACATAAAAATATAATATATAATATATTAAAATAGTGACATAATAATTTCCACCTTTGAAGGTGTTGAGTATTGAACAATCATCGTTTCGGGAGGAAAAATTTTTCCATCCACGGAAACCGTATGTTCTTTAACCATTTGATGTAGTTGTGTGAGAGTGTAGATAGAATAAATCTTATAACAACATCCTAGTATATTGAAGATACTGGTGTTTTTACAAAATAAGTAAATAAAAAGAGCATAGGGGGTTGGAGAAGCAAAATAAAACAAATGAACATGAGAGAATGAATTACCTTTAAATGTGTAACTCCTTTTGATTTGATCCTAAAGGCTTCCTTTGAAAGGATTCTGCCAAAAGGGAATACTCTAGGATGAGGAGAGGGATGTGGAGAGAGTAAATGGGCAGGGTTTGGCCCATCCAAAGGCTTGAGGAGTGTGTGAAATGAGGAAGAGGTGGGGGCCTTTTATAAGAGGGGAGGAGGGACACTTTTGGAAAGTAAAGATAAGATACTTTATTTTAAAAAGAGTTTCGGATTCAAAAGGTCACATATTGCTATAATTCTAGGATAATGTTATAAGACTTCTATGTCCACTCATCCAATTGGTTTTGGCCATGTGTAGGTTTTAGATTTTCCATTATCTTTCCATTTTATTTAAATCGTTAAATAATGAGGTCATCGCTGCATCATGATGATGTCATATATAATTTAATTTATTTAATGTCTAAAAATAATATAAAAACTACTATGATTTAGGAAATCCTTTTATCATTCCAATTACTATATATAATCAAAAATCTGATCATTATAACCCCATGTAAAAATTGTTTTCGTAAAACATATTACGTTTGTGTCATTTTGACTTTTTCATTAAATAAAAAGTTATTTATGTTATTTCCCAACCAAAGTGAATACATTGGGTCCCCAAGATTCCCCATGGCTTGTCTTGGTCGTCCATGACACAACAAATGATGGTAGGACATGTTTCAAGCTCATCTTATTTTATTAAAGCATTATTTTTTACCTTAAACTACACTAATTACCACTAATCGCGATTAAAACTTAATAAGTTACTATTCCCCAAAAAAATATTTTAATCTCATTGAACCACATTTTACTTCTTAATGACAACCATGTATGTCGGAATTTTGAAATTCAAAACACAATGATGGCAGAATTTCATTTAAACCGAAAAATCAGTTTTTATAAGTACCACTTAGTGGTTTCACTATTCATCAAAAATTGATGTTTTTCAGAAAATTACCAAAAATCCACCCTAAGCTATATTTGATATTCCAAATTCAAAAATAAAGTCTATTTTAAAAAATTCAAAACATATAAGTCACATTAATTAATTTAATAATTAATTTCCACTATCAGAGCAAATAGCATGTTTTTATGAAACAATAAGTATCAAAAGATTGACACCAATTTAAGTCCAATTTCAAAGAGAAATTGATTTCAATGACCACCATTGGATTAAATGGTAAAAATATATTCTAATTTCACTCCAAAACCAATTCAAAATATAATATAATCATATAAATAAATTAGATTAAAAAGCAGTTTTGATGTAAAATGCAGTATTTTTCACTATTCATTAAAAAATGAACATTGTCAGAAAAATACCAAAAATTTATCCAATGTAAAATTCAATGTCCCAATCATAATGAATATGTTTATTTTGACAAATATAGATTATAAAATTGTCAAAAGATTGATTTAAAAAGGGTTTTCCATCAAAAGGCAGTAAAATAATCTTTTACGAATATTAGTGTATTCCATGCTTAAGATTGGATTTATTTTCATTTTAAGCCTCTAAAACACTATATAATTCATTAATAGACATAGATAAAAATATCTATTATTCATTACTTACTTGGGATGTTACATCCTTCCCCCCTTTAGAAAATTATGTCCCCATAATTTATTTACTTATCAAATAAATTGGGGTACTTATCCCTCATTGCATTTTCAGATTCCCATGTTGCCTCTTCCATCATGTGGTTTTTCCACAAAACCTTTACCGGATTAATCACCTTATTCCGTAACACTTGCTCCCTGTGGTCAAAAATCTGGACCGGTTGTTCCTCATAAGATAGGTTCTCCTCCAGCTGAACTACCTTCGGACTCAACACATGAGATGGATGTGGCATATACTTTCTCAACATCGAAACGTGAAAAACATTGTGTACATGAGATAAACTCGGAGGTAAAGCCACTCGGTATGCAACTGATCCAACTCCCTCCAGAATTTCGTATGGTCCAATGAACCTTGGACTCAACTTTCCTTTCTTTCCAAATCTCATCACACTTTTCCAAGGAGAAACCTTGAGAAAAACATGATCACCTACCTCGAAAGATGGATCCTTCCTCCGGTTATCTGCATAACTCTTCTGCCTACTCTGAGCTGTTCTCATGTGTTTCTGAATCAGCTGAACTTTTTCTGTCATCTCTTCTACCAATTCTGGTCCCATCAACTTCCGTTCACCCACTTCATCCCAGAAAGCTGGAGTTCGACACCGCTTCCCATATAATGCCTGAAATGGTGCCATCTGTATACTGGAATGAAAACTGTTATTATATGAAAATTCAACGAAAGAAATATGTTGGTCCCAACTTCCCTGATAATCCATAGAACAAGCTCATAGCATATCCTCCAATGTCTGAATTGTTCGTTCTGACTGCCATCTGATTGAGGATGAAAAGCTGTACTAAAATTTAATTCAGTACCCAACGACTTCTGAAGGCCTTTCCAAAAGTTAGAAGTAAACCTGGGATCACAATCCGATACAATGGAGAGAGGAACTCCATATAACCTAACTATCTCTTTAAGATACAGACGGGAAAGTTGATCAATAGAGAAAGTATCTCGTATTGCAAGGAAATGAGCAGATTTGGTAAAGCGATCAACAATAACCCAGATTGCATTATTACCTCGAGATGTCTTCGGTAATCCCACAACAAAGTCCATGGATATATTCACCCATTTCCACTCTGGCACTGGTAAAGGCTGAAGCATCCCTTTCTATAATTGCCACTCTGCTTTAACCTGCTGACAAGTCAAACACTTCATAGAAAAATCAGCAATATCTCTTTTCATTCCATCCCACCAGTAATACTCCCGCTGATCTCTATACATCTTAGTACTGCCCAGATGAACTGAAAACGGAGAACTATGAGCTTCACATAACAACTCTCTCTTCAACTGTGAATCACAAGGCACACATAATCTCTTCCCAAATCTCAAAACACAACCATTATCAATGTTGAATTCAAGCAACTTACCTTTCTAAACCAGCTCTACCTTTTTCTACAACTCACTGTCTTGCTTCTGTGCTTGCTTGATTCTATCTGATAGAGAAGATCTCACTGATACCTGAAACAAAACAGAAGGACTTCCTGCACCAACAACTTCTATGCCAAAGTTCATCAAATCCTTAACCAAAGGATCACGTTCCAAATGCAACATTGTTAATGAAGCATTACTTTTTTGACTCAAAGCATCAGCCACTATATTTTCTTTTCCCGGATGGTAATGAATTCTACAATCATAATCCTCGATTAATTCTAGCCATCTCCTCTGTCTCATGTTTAACTCTT
The DNA here is from genome assembly GCA_963277665.1 of Viscum album. NCBI lineage: Eukaryota > Viridiplantae > Streptophyta > Magnoliopsida > Santalales > Viscaceae > Viscum > Viscum album. The sequence continues at coordinate 887,845,414 of OY728130.1, forward strand.
TCTGAGTGAATATATACTTTAAACTATTGTGATCGGTATATATTTCACACTTTACTCCATACAAATGATGCCTCCAAATTTTTAAAGCAAAAACAACAGTAGCTAATTCCAAATCATGTGTAGGGTAATTTACCTCATGAGTTTTCAACTATCGTGAAACATAAGTAATTACCTGATCATTCGGCATTAGGACGCAACCAAGTCCTTTAAATGAAGCATCACTGTATATAACAAACTCACCATTCCTAGAAGGTAGTGCCAAAACTGGAGCATTCACCAAACTTCTTTTCAATTCCTGAAAACAACCATCACATTCTTTTTTCCAGATAAACTTAACACCCTTCCGAGTTAGCTTAGTCATTGGACTAGATAACCGTGAAAAATTTCTAACAGGCCTTCGGTAATAGTCCACCAAACCAAGGAAGCTACGAATCTCGGTTACATTTGTGGGTCTTGTCCATTCTTCCACAACTTTTGTTTTTGCAGGATCATCAGTTATTCCATCTTTAGAAACAATGTGTCCAAGGAAAGAAATTTGTTGCAACCAAAACTCACACTTGCTGAATTTCCCATACAGTATCTTTTCTTTTAAGGTTTGCAAGATAACCCTTAAATGTCTCTCATTCTCCTCTTTACTTTTAGAAAACACCAAAATATCATCAATGAAAACCACCACAAACTTATCCAAGAACTCATGGAAAATTCTATTCATTATTTCCATGAATACAGCAGGTACATAGGTTAGCCCAAAAGGCATTACTACAAATTCATAATGGCCATATCTCGTAGGGAACACGGTCTTCGGAATATCTGCCTCCTTTACCTTCAGCTGATGGTACCCCGATCTCAGGTCAATCATTGAAAAAATCTGAGCTCCCTATAGCTGATACAACTTCATTTGATGGCCCGACATCTGCTGAAGTAGTTTCAAAGGATTTCACTACCCATTTCTGCTTGTATTCTAACTACTTCCCATCACTCAAGCTCTTTGTTAGACACTCGTTTGCATAGTGACCCATCTCATTACACTTATAACATTTCACTAACTGTAAATAAAATTTGTTCTTACCTTCACCTTGATCCTTTTCAGTGCAATCACGAGCCTTATGTCCCATCTTACCACATCGGTAGCACTTTCCAGAATTCAGAAGACATTCCCCAGCATGAATTTTTCCACATTTATCATAAACTGGAAACTTAGTTCTCTTACCATCAGACTTTTTTGAAGAATTATTACCTTTATCCTGCCACCTCGGTCTATTCTACTGCTGGTTTTTATAGAACACTTGGTCATTGGAAAACTCCATCTACACCTTCTCAGCACATCGAACAAGCTTTTCATAACTTTTAAACTCACGAGAAGCTAATGCCCTTCGATATTTTGGCTTTAATCCTAACTAAAAACGATTGATTTTACTATCAAGGTCTCGGATAAAATTTGGAGAATACCTTGCCAATCGAGTGAATCTTTCTTCATAGGCAGCCACTGAGTCTTCCTCTTGCCTCAATTCCAAGAATTGTTTTTCCATCCTAAGTCAAACAGCCTTAGGAAAATACTTCTCAAGAAACATTCCTTGAATTCATCCCAGTCAAGAGAATCAATCTCATCTACATCCCTGATATTTTTACCATAGACCACCACTGATCTGCTTCACCCTCCAAATGGTAAATAGAAAGACTAACCTTTTGATTGTATGAACACCCCATGACATAAAAAATATTCTCCAGTTCTTTAATCCACCCTTCAGCTAGCACAGGGTCAGATGATCCTCTGAATGATGGTGGATGTTGCCTCATGAAATGTTCCACCACTGACATGTTCCTCTGCGGTTGATCTGGATGATCTCGTGCATGGATACCACTACCATTTATCGCTTGAGTCAACTGCTCCATTTCTGCAAAAAACTGTTCAGTTCCAATTCCGACCATTTCTGGATGCTGATTCGGAAGGTTATTTCCTTCTGTATGCCTTCCTAGCACTGCTTCCCTATTTCCTCTGCGGAAAACCATTCTGAACAAACATGTCTTAGATGAAGCAGCATGGTAATCTTCAAATGCTATATCATTACAATTTTTTATTTTTTTGGATAATCATTTAATAGAATTCGAACTCCTAAAGTTAGCTAAACCGACCTTTGATACCAACTATAAGGCCCCTCCCTTAAACCTTACTTAATCTTGAGTTATTACAAGATTACACATTGAGGATCTTTTCGGGTTTAGAGTTTTAGAGAATTAGATCGTAAAACTTGCATTACATTCCACATATATTCAAAGTGGTTAAATAATGATAGTATTATTCATTTCCATCAATGGAAACATATTTAAAATAAAACATGGATTCTTTCTTGACACTTCCTTGACACTATCATCATATCATGTACCCTTCCCTTGACCTGTGAAAATCATTTCAAAAAAAACATGGGAAGAGCATAAAAAGCCCAGTAAGGGATATAAAAATATGGAAAGGAAACATGGGTACATATATACCTAAGCATGAGATCATACATTACCCATAAAACATAGGCACATTAACATACCTCATAAAATCATGAACAAATCATAGAAATCATAATACATAAAGGTAACTTGAGGCATTCATAACATTCTTACGTAGGGAGTAACCCTCTTGGTTACATTTGGAATACCCATCACAGTATATTCCCTAAATCTCTTCGGAGAAACCTTAACGTTTCACTCCTTCACGTAACCCAATGCATTGGAGAGATATATCGGGCTCACCCGCCTTTAGTTTATCACGGAACCACCCGTCTTCATAATAATGCCCAAGAACCATAACATAATCGTATCACATAAAACATGCATAAATGAAACATAAAATTTCCACATTTCAATCACAAGATATAAATACATCAAATAAACATTGTGAAAACCATTTTCAATACCAAAATAAAAGAAATTTAAAACATGGTATTTATTTTTCTTTTAAAAAGAAGGTATGGCTTGGAGAGGAAGCTGAAACTCAAATAACGGTCACGAAGGCGGAGAAGTCGTTGTCGCCGCATACGTACGACAAAAACATTTCCTTTTTCATTTAGTAAACGCTTCGTATAAAAAATATTCATTTTGAATAAACGTAATAGTCAACGGGGTTTATACACTGTATACAAGAAAGTTGTGTATAAAATAAAATATGCCTCAATGAAAGGAGATTGAGACGAAGTCCCATACCTCGTATCCGACTTGACCCGACCGTTCTTTAATCTCCTGAATAATAAACTTGAGTTAATCTCTACCTGCTTATTAACCTTTTAAAGTTCATTATTCCTTTTATACCATGTTATTAACATCATGAAATTATTTAAGTTAATAATGTTCATTTTTTTGGTATTTGGTTCTTAAGTCAAAAATAGACTTCTTACACTTACATGTTGTTAATTTGGTCAAAGGTTCATTATATCCAGAATGATATTAATGATTTGTATAACATATATATCATATATATTCATCATATACATGTATTTATAATATTACATCACATTCAGAGGTAAGAAATGAAATACACTGTTCATGGAGACGGCAAGCCGTACGTACGCATGAACGCTACTTCCATTTCAATTTCGTATTTTCTGGAATGGAATCATAATGATATAATAGTATATTATAATTCCAGTATAATAAAATATATAATATCATTAACTTTATCCTTTACACATCCCACATATGGTATTGACGAGTCAAAACACTTTCAGGGGGCGGTAGTCCGCACTTCCTAAAATGAAGATATCGTGTTTACCCATAATGGAAACCATAAAGGTATGACCAAAATGAAAAAAAAATAAGCTTAAGGAAAACATAAACATATTATATATCATATATAAAAATATTTACATCATAATGGCCACCTTTGAAGGAGTTAATTGAGTATTGAACAATCATCGTTTCGGGAGGCAGAAATTTTCCATCCACAGAAACCGTATGTTCTTTAACCATTTGATGTAGTTGTGTGAGAGTGTAGATCGAATAAATCATATAACAACATCCTAGTATATTTAAGATACTTGTGGTTTTACAATAGAAGTAAATAAAAAGATCATAGGGGGTTGGAGAAGCAAAATAAAACAAATGAACATGAGAGAATGAATTACCTTTAAAAGTGTAACTCCTTTTGATTTGAGCCTAAAGGCTTCCTTTGAAAGGATTATTCCAAAAGTGAATCCTCTAGGATGATTAGAGGGATGTGGAGAGAGTAAATGGGCAGGGTTTGGCCGAGCCAAAGGCTTGAGGAGTGTGTGAAATGAGGTAGAGGTGGGGGCCTTTTATAAGAGGAGAGGAGGGGCACTTTTGGAAAGTAAAGATAAGTTACTTTATTTTAAAGAGTTTCGGATTCAAAAGGTCACACATTGCTATAATTCTAGGATAAGGTGATAAGGCTTCGAAATCCACTCATCCAATTGGTTTTGTCCATGTGTAGGTTTTAGATTTTTCATTATCTTTGCATTTTATTAAAATCGTTAAATAATGAGGTCATCGCTGCATCATCATGAGGTCATATATAATTTAATTTATTTAAAGTCTAAAAATTATATAAAAATACTATGATGTAGGAAATCTTTTTATATTTCCATTGAATATTTATAATCAAAAATATGATCTTCATAACCCCATGTAAAAATTGTTTTCGTAAAACATATTATGTTTGTGTCATTTTTTACTTTTACTTTAAATAAAACGTTATTTATGTCATTTCCCAACCAAAGTGAATCCATGGGGTCCCCAAGTTGACCCAAGGCTTGTCTTGGTCGGCCATGACACAACAAATTATGGTAGGACATGTTTCAAGCTCATCTTATTTTGTTAATGCATTATTTTTACCTTAAACCACACTAATTACCACTAATTGCGATTAAAACATAATAAGTTACTATTCCACAAAAAATTATTTTAATCTCATTGAACCACATTTTACTTATTAATGACAACCATGTATGTCATATTTTTGAAATTAAAAACTCAATGAAGGAAAATTTTCATTTAAATGGAAAAATCAGTTTTTATAAGTTCCACTTAGTGGTGTCACTATTCATCAAAAATTGATGTTTTTCAAAAAATTCCCAAAAATCCACCCTAAGCTATATTTGATATTCCTAATTAAAAAATGAATTCTATTTTAAAAAATTCAAAACATATAAGTCACATTAATTAATTTAATAATTAATTCCCACTGTCAGAGCAAATAGCGTGTTTTTATGAAACAATAAGTATCAAAAGATTGACACCAATTTAAGTCCAATTTCATAGTGAAATTGATTCAATGACCACCATTGGATTAAATAGTAAAAATATATTATTATTTCACTTCAAAATCAATTTAAAAGATAATATAATCATATAAATAAATTAGATTAAAAAGCAGTTTTGATGTAAAATGCAGTATTTTTCACTATTCATTAAAAAAATGAACATTGTCAGAAAAATACCAAAAATTTATACAATGTAAAATTCAATGTCCCAATCATAATGAATATGCTTATTTTGACACATATAGATTATAAAATTGTCAAAAGATTGATTTAAAAAGGGTTTGCCATCAAAAGGCAGTAAAATAATCTTTTAAGAATATTAGTGTATTCCATGCTTAAGATTGGATTTATTTTCATTTTAAACCTCTAAAACACTATATAATTCATTAATGGACATAGATAAAAATATCTATTATTCATTAATTACTTGGGATTTTACAGTTCCAGAGGTGTGGGAGCTACTTACTTGTGCACCGGCTAGCCAATGCAATTGGCTGGATAGCTAATGGATCCCTTCCCAAACATTTTAGATTCAATTTATTGTGTTAGAAAATCGATTTAATTGACTCAAAATGACATGGATCAGCCTCTTGGATTCCATAACCCTTGGTAGGATATATATAGTGAGGACTTGGGGGGAATAAATCTTCATTGAAATGAATATTGATACCAACAAAATACTCTCCAATATCTAATGATCAATTATTCTTCCTCCATATTCAAAGAGATTCAATGTTATAATCACTTTAATTCTTTTCCAAAAGAATATAAAGAGAACCCCATCAGTGGGAATTGGTATCATTAAAGGGAACCCTTCTAAGGCATTATTTACATCGGATTATTCAATATTCCTTTGATCATATTTTTTTTATTTCTTCTTTGAGCCCTCTTTCTTCTTCTTCTTGATCCTTTTTACTTCAAAATTTAACCACTTTTATCTCTATATCTCTCTCAATTGTAACTCCTCTATCTCTATCACCTCCCTCTCACACATTATTTCATTTTTTATCATAATTAAGAGTATAGAATATGTTATTATTGGGGTTCCATAATGAGAAACATCTATTTTATTCTTCCATATCATCATTAGATTCTTGATTTCCCATTGAAAAAAGGGTTCTCTAAGTTTATTAATTCATTATTAAAACAAAAGTGATTATTTTTTTAGTTCTTGGATAACGTTAAAACGAATGGTTGTTCACTATTTGGTTCATAGGTTTCCATTTTACCTATAGGGTTAGATAACCCTCCCATGAATTCTTTAGGATATGTGACAAAGGGGAACCTCATATGCTATTTTTGAACTCTGTTATAAATGGTTTCCCTTCCTTTTTTAGATTCATCATTTACATTTCTAAAATTATTATTCTTCGTTAGATAATTTTAAATTACTTTATGATTTTATTTGATAATATCTCATGCTTTCATTACATTTCTATATCTTTTATACCATAAATTTATTTATCACATTAATTTTTTAAAAGAAAGTATCCCCATAATACCTTTATAATCTAAAAAACATGTATAAATAAGTGAAGGTGGTTACCATACACATGGTAACCACATTTCTAATGTTTAGGTACATAAAAATAAAATATATTCAATTTATGATTAAGGAATTAGTTGATTAGTATTATTTTATAGAATTTTAGTTATACCAAAATTCATCCTAGAGGATAATCTAAACATGTTATAGATTTTTTATTGAAACAGAAATATGACATAAGTCATTCAAGAAGAGGAGATAAATATATTCCAAAAAAATAAAGGATAATATTGATGGGGAATCCATTATTCTACATGGATTTCTAGAGATAAATATGTTTTGGATATTATTCTGTAAAAGGAGCTAATAATGTTCAAGAAAAAAGTATGGAAATAAATTTTGAAGATGAATAATTTATCCAAGTAGTAGAATTAATATAAAAATAACATAGGCAGAAAACACCTGATATATATAATTTTCTCTTTGGCTTACAAAAATGATGATGTTGGAGAATACGTGAAGCCTATTAGAATAAACATGAATATGTTTAGTTCTAGGATTAAAGGGTTGAAAATTGGTAAATCTCTCAATATATAAAGGTTTATATGGATGATACATAATATTTGATCTAGATGATAATTAATGGTTGATATTATTTTCCAAATGGTATATAAATGAAATTCCATTGCTGAATAAGTGAACATATTGACATGTAATTGAGGCACCACAGGCCCAAACTCCAAGTTGTTGTACTAAAGTACATTATTTTACACATTATCATCAATACCATGTGGTATTATCCATGAATTACTTAAAAAAATGTAACATTATTTTTACATATCAAAATAATTTCACATAACTAAGAGAACATTTTGGTTTATTATATTTGAGGACTAGATAAATATAAAAAAATTTAAATAACATGTTGAGATTTCTCAATACGATAATTCCTGTATACTCACTTATATAATTCCCACAAGCTAAAAATAATATTAATTACTTTGGTAAAAAAAATAAGAAATGGGTGAGCTCAAATTCCCCCCAAGGGAAAACTTATAAACACGCCATAAAGGGTTAGATCATAATAATTTGAGGGAACATGATTCTGGGAGAAATATATTACTAAAAGGTATTCTAATAATAAGTTTTTCCATAATTAATGATTGATGTTCAGGTAATAATAATTTGACAAACATATAAGGGTAAAAATATAAGGAAATTATATGACATTAAAATGGGTCAAGTATTATAATCCTAGGAATTTTATTATTATTTAAGAGTGTGATATAAACATAAGCAAAGAAATCATATTTTGAGGCTATGAACTAACACAATCACCCCATATAAGGATTTAGATAATAATATGTGTACCTTCATGGGTTAGAGATAATAATCCCTTATATCCTTAGGCATGGGATAAAACCTCTTGTATAAAACACTAGCATGGGATAAATCCTACTATTTACCAGTTATCTTGGTATGAATACAATCATATACCCATTTTTTTAGGATAAATCCTCTTTTGTTCAATTTTTAATCATGTAAATACTCCTATGTAATCTTTGGCATAGGATAAATCCTTGTATGTACCATTTATTTTCGGATAAATCCTCTAATGTACCCATTTAAGATCCTGGGATATAAATTTTATTAATACAATACAATGTGATATAGGACCCGACCCATCATTCATCCATTTATATATGACACCCCAATAATTTACAATATTTTCATTTTAGAAAAAAATTAATTTTTTTTCAAGATTTATTTATATGAAACACCGTGTTAAATTTATTTTACACACAATAATATGTTAGCTTAAATTATTCACATGATCTTGTTTTACGCATAAAATTATTAATTTAATAGTTATCTCCTAGACATTAAATTAGATATTATGAATAAGAGTAAATAAGTTTTGAAAATATATATTATATAATCAATCTAATATTTTTAAATTCATCTAGGAATCCTGATATAAATATGATAAGAACAAATCTTGTGTATGCATAAAAAATTGTAATTTTCTAAAGATAGTTCTTCCTCAATTTAATTTCAAACAGTTTTTGAAACTAACTTTTTATTATTTTATAAATTTTATTTTTAAAAAATTCATTTTTGAATTATTAATTTAAATATTATCTTATGGTGAATTTATGGTATTTTTCTAAGAAGATTCACTTTTTCTAAATAGTAATAAATACTAAATTCTAGTTCAAAACTTCCTTTTCGATTAAAAAAGTTTTAATTTTAAATTATGTTATGAATTGTTTTTAAAGTAAAATTAGTTAAATTTTAGGTATATTAATCCAATTTAGTTCATTGGATTCCTTTATATATTTAATTTAGATTTAAAAAATTATTGAACATATTTACATTTTCACTTTAAAGACTCTCTTTCTCACCACATCTATTCGGATTTACATTAAATTAAATTTTGAAACTTATGTGAATTTGATTTGTCAATATGGATATACATAGTCGAGATAAGTATAATATTTATAGTATAATAAGAGAAACTTATTTTTTAGAAACAATATTATTTAGTGAAATTAAAATTAATTACAACGACTATGGTGATAAATAATTTACTTAGTTAAATATTAATATTAATGTCATGCCCCGACCCTAGAATCCATGGAGTCGATGCGTTAATAATCATGTGGTGTAATAATATAACACCCCAAATATTTTATGATATGTTTCTGTTAAAAACATTATATTAATTTGATAGCCTATATTTCATAAATCACTATGTCTCATAGAAATAACACTTGGTTATTTAAGATATGGTCATAACCTAGACATTAAACTAAATTTTTCCAGTTTTTTGTTTTTAATTTTGAAAAATGGATATTCACAATTGTGATCAGGATGATATTTAGAGTCTTATACAATTATCTAAATTTTTATAAATAGTAGCATACACATATGAATAGTAACCTACCCTTATGAATAGTAACATACCCTTATGAATAGTAATATGACTCTTAAAAAATGGTATCCATACCCATAAATGTATAAATAAATTTAGGCTCCTTAAAAATGAAGATGAATGTTTTATGTGTTTATATTTTCTGAGTTAATATTCATTTTAATTAAAAATTAAATTTATCATATTTAGAAAAATATTTTCGAATAATGGAGTTTAATTTATGATTAAACAAATTAAAAAATTATTCGGGTGAGTTTTTGGGATTTTTCAATAATAATTGAATTTTTTATGAATAGTAAAATATGATAAATTACGATAAATGCTTAATAATTGATTTATTTCATTATAGGTGATACAAGGATGATGTTAAGCCACTTGGTTTGAACTCACATGACATTATTACTATTTTTGATCCCATCAATCCATATTATTCATATTCTTGAGAAAAAATATTTAAATAATAATTATAATAATGTAAAATCCATTGGCCTTTGTACTATATAAACCACCCCTCACCACCTATTCCTCCCACACAAATCATGCATCAAGAAATGCATAAATTATGTCAAATACTATTCCCAAGATTTCTACCTACGTCCAAGTCCTGTTGGTCCCACCAAATGGCCAAAAACAAAGATCTTAAGGAGTTTCTCAAGGAGGAATACTCAGGAGGTGAACCACTCTTCCTTTTTCATTCAATTTATTTTACAATGTTCGATTATATTGTTCTCCCTTGTCATGTCACCTCATCTAAATTCCATGATAATTACAAATCCATAAATTTACTTATTTTTCATTATTATAAAGGAATATTTCATGATTATATCTCTTTTCCCCTCCTTTTATACTATAATTGAAAACACCATCTGAGATATGTTAATTTATCACACTCAAGGGAGAATTTTTTTTAATTTTCATAACTATCCTAAAAACCGGTCATGAAACATTTTTAATGGTTTAACCATATCACAATATATGTATTTTATCCTTTTTAATGATCTGGAATCCATACACGCTCATAATATGGAATAATAATACAAAACAAGTTCATTGTGCAAAATACCACCTATCAAAATCCAATCGTTTATAATTGACTTATAGAATGATTCATCCATGTGATATATAATGAAAATAATTATAATATCATTTATATCTTCTTAATGTAACTTATAAGGTATATAAAAAATTCTGGATGTTTAACCACATTTCAAATGAACTTCCATTCATGAATACAATTAAACGGATCATGAAAACCAATAGAGAAAATGCTTCCATAATAATAAAATTGATCCCCTTAAACCCATCAAAAAGGACGTTAATGAAGCTATTGAGTTTATACCATATCAATAAAATGGTTATGAGGTTTTTGGAGTTATTAATTAATGAATATAAATTTTATTATTTAGGTCATCAAGAACAATCAAGAACACCTACGAGCATAAGGTAACAGATCCTCTCTTTCGATTTAATTCAAGAACCCCCCCAATGTTGTATCATCTTATTTTTTATTCATAATGATAGGGTATGTTTTATCACCTTCTCAATACATCACTTATTCTATATAAATGAGGGTATACCTCCTTTACCTATCATTAATCCCTCAAAAGAACCCATGTTACCATGCCAAAATGTTTGTAAGGGGTTTCTCCTCTCACATTAATTTCCACGAGATTTCCAATTTTCGCAACTTATTTCTTGAATTTGGTGTATTTGTACTTCCATTTTTCATATAATATTATGATCATTTTTATATTGTTGTTATTCAATGATTCATTTGATTTTTATTATGTTTTGTTCAAATGATTCGACTGATTACATTGTGGCAAGGGACTCTTTGTCAAATTTCCATTTTGATTTGACTTACTTTGTATTGTGCACCTAATAATTCTTATGTTGTGTAAATAATTCATATTTCAGATCACGTTTCATTTTAAACTGTATTTCCATTAAATATCCATATTCTAATATCATGGATATGATTATTGTCTAATCCGTATACCATTTTACATATGGTGTTTTTTAATATTGTCTTAACTGTGGAAATGTTGATGAATATGTATCCTCTAATATATACAGATAATATAAAGAAATATTTATATTGTATTGAATCTATGTATAATTATTTATTTGTATATTCATTTATTGGAGGAACCATTATAGCCCCTCGATGCATCGACCGGTCTCATGAGACAAATCAGTTGGCGACAAACCCTTCGAGTTTGTTTCCAAAAATAAGATGGGTTTCTACCCACAGAAAAAAACCATTTTAACGTTATAATTGTATCATATGAAAAATAAATGACATCCATTTAATAGGAATTATATTTAATAATTTTTATTTTTTATTATCCCTGAGGTTTTCACTATGACAAAATCTATGGATGCAGGCTCTTTCTCAACTTTCTAATGGAGTGTGTTTTTCATTTATTCACCATGCCATAATTGTTTATTATTCAGTTATTATTTATTCATGTGATTAATACATGTATCCCTTACTGAGAATTTTATCTCACCCCTTTCATTTTTTTACCTTCTATATGATTCGATGAGGAGACCATTTATTGAGTTTATATGGATGCATTTTTTTAGTTTTAGTTATGTATTGTATTTTTGTTACCTTATCAAATGTAATTTCAGTTACATATTTGTGTCTAGTTTCATAAATACTACTAAATGGATCATTCCTTCCGTATTTCATTCCTTTTAACCATTCCAATTTATTAATTCATTCATGTACTATAGTCTATATGTTTCTAGGTGTTACAGTTGGTATCATAGGAAGTTTAGTAGCAAACCTGGACACTGGATTAGAAAATGTATATTAGGGAACAAAGGCCTAAGGTATTATTTGAGGAAAAAAACCAATAATGTCCTGGAATTTTGGTGTGGAATAGATTATGTGGATATTTTTCGAAAATACATCCCTGTCTGGATACAAACTGGTAGAGGTGACTCTGACCGAGATATATCTACGAGTAAAAACTCTCACAAGGAGTTTCTGGCTTAATTTGAGGTATCCGGATACACGACAATGGGAATTACTTCACTAATGGTATTGAAACTCTTGGGGATATTCTTTAGATAGTTCACATTTTTTTATAATCCATTATGAATGATTTTAATGTAAATTTTTCTTTAGAGAAGCCTTGTCTATGATATTAGCTATGAATAGTACATTTCTATTGGAGATTATAAATTATGATTCATAACCTAATTTAGTGTATGCCATTTTTTATAAAAGTCCGCTATTGATGAAGGGGAATTAATACTCATGGACAATGTATGGATTTCCCCACTGAGCAAGTCAACACAGTCAATGTTGGAGCAGATCATATCGTGACCATATTGGGACAACTTATTCAAGTTGTGACAAATAACCATGATACACCTGTGTTGGATCATTTCATGCAGAAAAACCCCAATATTTTACTGGGATAGCTAATCTAGTGGTAGTCGAGTAGTGTTTAATGTCCCTTGAAAATATATTCATGGAGTTATAATGCAATGAAAATGAAATGTAAGTGATGGTAGTATATTGTCTCAAGGGTGATGTCGATTAGTGGTGGTCCTTGATCCAAAATACCACAGAGGAAGAAGAAATAGAAGATATGTAATGAATGACTTTTAATGGAATATTCGTTGAAAAATATTTCCCTCATAAGCAATTAACCAAAATGAGGAGGAAATTCCTTGGATTAAAGAAATGGGAAGAAGACGGTGTTCTAGAGTATGAGGGTACCTTCACATGACTAGCCTATTCGTCCATAGACTATGTACATGACTCAAAAGACAGGATTTATCATTTCTTTTATGGTCTTAAGCCATGTCTACTAATGTAACTGTCTTCTAAAACATTTTAATCATATGATGAAAATGTATTAAGTGTTATTAAAATAGAGAGAGAGTTTTCTAGAAAAAATTTGATGAAGGGAAACTGATATAAGAAGCAGTACTCTGATAACCATGTAAAATTTGATTCACTAATGAATTAAAATGGAACAAAGCAACTTCCATTAGGCAGTAACATTGAAAATAATCTTCTTGGGAAATTCTTGAATGGAATGGGAGTCTTCTACAAGTGTAGAGATAATGTTCATTGATCTAGTGAATGAAATGGGAAGAAATAAGTCAATGATGTTCAATGCTACAATTTTATATAGGTGGGACACTATGAAAATAAGTTCGCTAATCTCCTAGGAAACTTGCCTCAGAAAAGTCCATGAGGGCAAGGAAAAGCTTATGCAATTACAACCATAGAGGTTGAAGTTTCTAATGACATACTGGAATATACTTTAATTGTTTTCTCAAACTTGGACAATACATTATTTGATTCAATATCATCACATTCATTTATATCTTCCCCATTATCAATTAAAATTAGACATGTCTAATTTTATTTAATAAATTAATTTTCAGTCACAAATCCTAGGGGATGTATCATTGCAAAAAATGCATGTAGATCTGTCCGCCTCATGACACAAAAACGTGCTTTAGTTTTTAGCATTATCGCCTTTCGAAATATTGACTTTGGTATAATTATGGGTATGAATTGGCTGTCAAATTATAATGTGAAGATCTATTGCAAGATGAAAGAAGTTATAATTTTTTAAAATGGTGTATAATATCTTATTTTAGGGTTGAAACCTCACATTCTGATTCTTTTCTAGATCCACCCCAAGTAGCTCTACTGAAATCAATCAATGGATATTAACGTAACACAATTTCTATGTTTTAGGAAATAAATCTTCAAATTGAAGATGTGCATATAGTGCAAGAATATGTTGATGTTTTTCCAAATGATTTACATAGACATCCTATAGAGTGGGAAGTTGAGTTCTCTATAGATTTAATTATTAGTGAAAGATCTATATAAAAGACTCCATATAGAATGGCCACTATGGAAGTAGTGGAACTAATGAATAAACTAGAGGAAATAAGTGAAAAGGTATTTATTTGACCTACTGTTTCTCCCTGGGGAGCACCTATCCTCTTTTTAAAGAAGAAAGATGGATTCTTGAGGATATAGATTGATTACAGAGAAAAAAATGATATTAAAATAATGAATAAGTATCATCTTCAATGGACTAATGATTTATTCGATCAACATCTGTTTGCACAATACTTTTCAAAGATTGACATTCAATTAGAATATCATCATCTTTATGGTAGGAAATATGTCATTCCGAAGATAGCATTTTGAACCAGGTATGGGCATTATGAGTTTACAATGATTCCATTTATACTAAATAATAAACCCTCTATTTTCATGGATTTAATGAATAGAGTTTTCAAGGAATATATTGATAAAATTATTTTTGTTTTTATCGATTATATCCTGGTATATTCAAAAATCTACGATGAACATGAGATTCACTTCAGATTTTTATAAAACCTCTCAGTTCAAGTGAATTATATGGGAATATTGGGAAGTGTGAATTATGGATTCGATCAGTTTCTTTACTAGGACATATTGTCTCAATGGATGGAATCCTAGTTGATCCTTCAAAGAGAAAGGCAATAAATGAATGGCCCAAGACAATGAACATAAACTAGGTACATAATTGTATTTGCTTATCAGGTTACTATCGACATTTCGTTCAGAATTTATCCCTGCTGGATAACTTGATAACTAAGCTCACATGTTAATGATTTATGTTTCTGTGGATGAATAAATATAAAAAATCCATTGATGAATTGAAAATAAGACTCTTCAATACTCCAATTTTAACTCTTCCATCTGTAAATGATGGATTTGTAATATACAGTGATGCATCAAAAAATGGAATGGGATGAATCCATATGTAAAATGATAAAGTTATTGATTATTAATCACGGAAGTTGAAGACTCGTGAGAAGAATTACCGTACTCATGATCTTGAGTTTGAAAACATTATCATTTATCTAAAAATATGGAGACATTATCTCTATGGTGAAAGACGAAATATATACACATATAAAAAGAGTTTGAAATGCATTTTTACAAAAAAAGAACTCAACATGAGGCAAAGGAGATGGCTTGAGTTACTCAAATATTATGATTTTTCATAACACTACCTCCCTATACATCCAAATAAGGTGTAAGATTCATTAAGTAGGAATGATCATGGACTTGTGACCCAATTGAGGATTGAGAGAGATCTTATATTCATGGATCTACTAAAGATGGATATTTGAATTGTTAAGGGAGGGGAAACATATTTACTCTTTAAAATGATTTCTAAACCGTCGTTACTATAGAAGATAAAAAATATATCATTCTAATGATGGTAATCTATAAAAGAAATTATTGCTCTTAAGAATGGGAGATTAAAAGACTTCGTGTATGGGGAATGAGTTATGAAATTTAGGCAGAGGTTGTTCGTTCCATCCGTACCTGATCTAAAAATAGAACTATTAGATGATTCACATAGCTCAAATTTCCTTATACACCCAGTTGGAACAATGATGTATAGAGATCTGAAGGAATATATTTGGTGGGGTAATATGACGTGATAAATTTCTGACAACGTGTCAAGGTTTCCAGTTTTTCAACAGTTGAAGGAAGATAGACAACATCCTAGATGGGTGATGAAACCTCTACCTATTAATATGTTAAAGTGGGATGAAATTATGATGGATTTTTGTCATTGGACTACCGACGACGCCTAGAAGTAATGATTCAATATGGCTAATTTTTTATCGTCTCACAAAATCAGCACATTTTCATGGTAAAATAGAGGATTTACCACTTGAGTGCCTAGAAAGAATTTATATTAATGAAGTTCTAAGACATCACGGTGCAACTCTATCGATTTTTTCCGATCGAGATACCCAATTTACATCAAAATTATGAAATATTCTCTAGAAGGATTTGGATACTGTGTTTCATATAAGTACTATATATCACCCCTAGACCAATAGACAATCTAAAAATACTATTAAAACACTACAATAAATGTTGATATCATTCTCTCAATACATTCAATGTATCTGGGATCAATACTTTCCTTTGGTGGAATTTTCCTACAACAATAGTTTCCATTCTAGTATTCAAATGGCTCTATATGAATAATTATATGGAAGTAGATGTCAAACTCCTACTTGTTGGGAATAAGTTGGTGAGAGGAAACATATAGGACTAGAATCTATTGTAGAGACAACCGAAAATGTAAAGGAAATTCAAGCCCATATTAAAGAATCCCAAAGAAGGAAGAAGAGATATGATGACAACCAAAGAATGGATTTATAATTCCAAGTGAGGGATCATGTCTTTACTAAAGTATCACCATGTAAGGGTGTCCTAATGTTCTGTAAGAAATATAAATTGATCCATAGGTACGTCTGACCATTTGAAATTTTGGAAAGAATCGGAGTTGTAGCTTACCATTTAGCAATGCTTCCAAATCTCTCCAAATTTCATCATGTGTTCCACATGTCATTTAAAAAAACATAAATGCTAGTACCAACACATCTACTCATCTATGAAGTCATAGAGTTGGAACCTGATTTTTTATACTATGAAGGGCCTATCGAAGTTCTTGACAGAAGGGAGAAAGTATTTATGAAACCGACAAATCTTCTGGTGAAGTTTCTTTTGAAAAACATTAACATGGATGAAGAAATCTAGGAACTGGAGGATTTTATGAAGAAGAACCACTCATATAATTTTAGAGGTGTTTCTAAATGAAAGAAAAAATTTAAGGATGAAATTTTAGATGGGGGGAATAATATAACACCCCAAAAATTTTATGTTATGTTCCTATTAAAAAATTCTATTCAATAGATAGCGTTTATTTCATAATGAACTTATTTTCTTTGAAACAAAACCTGGTTATATAAGAGGTAGTCATAACCTATCATTTTTACTTAATTTTTTCACTTTTGTGTTATGAATTTTGACAAACAGACATTCACAATTACGGTCAGGATGATATTTTGAGTCTGATAGAATTAACTTAATTTTCGAGGATTATGAAACAACCCTTGCGAATAGTAACATACAATTTTGAAAAGTGACTTACCCTTATGAATATTTACATAACTCTTATGAATGGTATCCATACCCATGAATTTATAAAAAAATTAAGGCACCTTAAAAATGAAGATGAATAGTTTAAGTGTGTTTATTTTTTGACTAAATAATGACATTAGTTATGAATTAAAAATATCATATAAAGAAAATTAATTATGAAAAATGGGGTTCATTTTGGTATTATACACATCCAAAAATGGTTAGGGTGAATTTTTGGTATTTTTTTTGAAATAATTGATTTTTTTATGAATATTAAATTTCAATAAATTATGATAAATGCTAAATATTTGATTTACTGCATCATAGGTGATGAAAGGCGGATGTAAGGCCACCTAGTTCGAAATAAAATTCCATTATTACTATTTAGGATCACATTAATCAATACTATTCATAGTATTTAGAAAAAATATTAAAATAATAATTAGAATAATGAAAAACCCATCCTCCCCTCCACTATATAAACCACCCCTCACCACCTGTTCCTCCCACACCAGTCAAGCATCCATCCTTGACTAAAATCTGAAAAATATTCATTCCAAGCCCTCTACCCACGACTAAGACCTTATGGCCTCGCAAAATGGGATAAATGTATTAAGGAGTTTCACAAGGAGTAATACTCAAGAGGTGAACCTCTCTTCCTTTTTCTTTCTATTTCTTTTTAAAAGTTCCATTCTTTTGTTCACTCTTCTCACCTCACCACATCCAAATTCCATGATAATTCCAATACCTTACATGTAATGAATTTTAATTATACTAATGCACTATTTCATCATCATATCTCTTTCCACCTTTTTTTATATTATAAATTTAAACACCGTCCGAGATGTGTTAATTTATCACACTCAAGGAGGATGGGTTTTCAATTTGCACAATATGGAATAATAGTACAAAAATAATTTATTTTTCACAAAACCGCCAAACTAAATCCAAGCGTTTATCATTAACATATAGAATGATTCATCCTCATGGAATATAACAAAAATAATTAAAAAATAATTTATATCTCTTTAATGTTAAAAATAATGTATATCAACAATTCTGGATGTTTAACCACATTTCGTATTTACTTCCATTCATGAATACATGTAAATGGATCTTGAAATGCAAATGAGAAAATGCTTCAACTACTATAAACTCAAACACCTTAAAACCCATGAAAAAAACCATTAATTAACCTAATAAGGTTATACCATATCAATTAAATGATTTTGAGGTACTGAAATTATTAATTAATGAAGATAAATTTGATTACTAAGGTCATTAAGAACAATCAAGAAAACCTTCGAGCAAAAGGTAATGGATCTTCTCTTTCAATATTATTCAAGAATCCCCCTATGTTGTGTCCTATTTTTTTTAATTCATAATGATAGGTTATGTTTTCCCACCTTCCACAGACTAAAATTATGATATATAAGTGATGGTGTACACCCTTTACCTCTTTTTAATCCCTCACAAGAACACATGTTACCATGAAAAAATGTTTTCAAGGGCTCTCTCATATCACTTTCATTTCCATGAGATTTCTAATGGTCACCACTTATTTCTTGATGGCGGTGTATGTGTACTAACATTTACCATATAATAACATGATTCTTTTTATATTCTTGGTATTAAATGATTCATTTGTTGGTAATTATGTCTAGGTCATATGATTCGTCTGATTACATTGTGGTAGGGGACTTTGTCTCAATTTTCCATATCATTGTGACTTACATTGTATTGTGCTCCTAATAATTCTTATGTGGTCTACCTATTACCCATTTGATATCACATTTCATTTGAAATTATATTTCTATTAAATATTCATATTCTCATATTATGTATATGACTATTGTCTAATATGTATACCATTTTACATATGTTGTTTATTTTGAATGTTGTTTTAAATGTGGAAGTTTTGATGAATCTGTATCCTCTATTCTATACAGATAATGTGACGACATATTTCTATTGTATTGAATATAAGTATAAATAATAATTTGGACATGTATTTATAGTTAGGTGCTGCTATATCCCTTCGATGCATCGACATGTCTCATGAGACAAATTAGTTGGTGACAAACCCCTTATGTTTGTTTCCAAAAATTAGATGGGTTTATACCCACATAACTAACCTATTTTAATAGTATAATGGCATCATGTTATATATACATGATATCCAATTAATAATCATTCCTATTATTCATTTTATTTATTATTATCCATTAGTTTTCACTATGAAAATATCTATGGATGTAGGCTCTTTGTCACCTTATTAATGGAATTTGTTTTTTATTTATTCACCATTCCATATTTGTTTATGATTTAGTTATTATTTATTCATGTTTCCACTACTTGTAACCCTAAATGAGAATTTGAGGTCACCAATTTTGTCTTTTTACCTTCAATGGGTTTTCAATAGGAGACCATTTATTGAGTTTCCATGGATGTAGTTTTTTTAGTTTTTTTATGTATTGTATTTTTGTTACCTTTCCCAATGTTATTTGAGTTACATCTATGTATCTAGTTTTTTCAGGACTACTAAACTGATTGTTCCTTTAGTATTTTATTCCTTTTGAGTGTTCCAATGTAATAATTAATTCACTGGATCTGGTCTAGAGGGGTCAAGGAATTACAAATAATTTTTTAATAAAAAGAAGTACTGATAAATTAAACATCAGGTTCCATATATAGGATCTTTTTAGTTTAGGTCATGGAAAACTAGATACAAATATTACAATCCATCAAAACTAAATGATAAAAGTCTCCACAAAGCATCCACCATTTCATATAACTAAAATATAATAAACCTATAAAATAAAATTGAAAACATAGGGTGAGCATAAAAATTCCCATTAAGGTGGTTTTTGAAGATAGATAATGTATCAAATAAAACCTTTTGAAGATGTCCATTGAGAAATATTCATAAAAAATTTCTTAAAGATAACTATTATACATGAAGCATAATATAACCGTTTTCTAAGAAATAACATTAAAAATATTAATCAACATCAACGGGGCTAAAATAAATTACATTTCCATCATAAGAATGCTTATACCAAATGCATGGTGTGCAACATATTATGAAAGAGTTAATTAGAAAATGCTAAGTGAATCATGTAAGGGTGAGGGTATATAATTTACACATGGAAATAGTAAATGATCAGAGTTGTGCATTAACAAATTCACAATTAATTTATCACCAAAATTGGACATCATAAAATAACTGGTAAAGTACCATCACTTTTATTAAATATCAGGAGAATGGTGCTGAATAAACATCATTCCAAGTTCATTTACTTATTCTAACATTCCTAAGAACTGGATCATATCCAAGTATATTCTACTATTCCAATATTCACTTTTTTAGGTAAATATAATAAACATAATGAGGGTTTGCATAATGTGGGACTGTGTCAAGGCCAGGTGCCAAGACCATAAACTCTCTATCAAGGCCTTGGGCCAAGAACATTTATTTCCAAGGCCTCGGGCCATGACCTAGTTTGTCTAATTAGACCTACCGATGCACCGAGGGGCTATAGTGGGCCCCAAAAAACACATTCTATGTCTATTATAATCCTCCAATTTCCAATTAAATTCATATATTCAAAGTGTCACATACCTCTCTGAATATTTCATTTTCTATACATATTATTCATTATGTCCCTAACCACTTTCAATAATTTCGTTTCTTAAACAATAATTGGTTAAAATAGTTAGCTTAATTCTTTAGAAATTACATATATAAAATGAATCATGCATTAATTATCATATATTAACAACATTATGGATATAAAAAATTTAACTGATGACCTGTATCAATATGCAGACATACTATAATAGATGTGATGATAACCAATGCATATAAATTATTATTTAGGTTTTGTGACATAAAATGATAAAATTTAAATCCTAAACACCATATTATGAAAGTGAAAAATTTATATTCCAAAATGGAAATTTTTGAATTTAAGATATTTTTCATTTGTATTTAAAAACATAATCTGATAAATGGGTATATTTATCAAAAACAAACCTCAATCACTAAAAACATTTATTGGGGCAGATTTAAGCGCACTAGGTTATATGGAAAAAAATTACTTCATGTGAAGAATTTATATAATTAAACATATTTCCTTATAAGTTCATAAACATGTATATGTAATCATGCATAATATAATGACTACTTCATCCTTCTAAAAATAAGAATGCATACACTCATGTTATTATGGTTCTTGTACAAATACAAGTGGATTTAAAAAAATTATATAATCCATTTTAACCAAAGGTGTATACATGTGGTTTTCACTGCCAAATCAAGGTTTAAAAAAATATTATAGATGTCACACCACACAAAAACATAATTTAATCAACCAAAATTTGTTTTATGAAAACTTAATTAGGATTATGGTTAAACCCATAGGTATATGTAAACAACTGAATAAATATATTTTTATAGTCCAAAAAATAGAACAAAATAGAATACTCCCATGATAACCTGTATATATAACAAGTAGAAAAACACATGAATGAGATGGATTGTTTCATAATATATATTTGCATATACATATCGATTTATCAAACAAAAATCATCACAAGCCCTTAAATGGTTGACAAGGAATTGAGAACATCATTTAGAACTAAAATTCACTATTCTAAAATAATAGAAGAAACTAATAGGTTTATAGAAAAACTATATATAAATATATATATATATATATATGACCTTTTTAAATGAATTTACACACAAAGCAAAACTATAAAAATTGAAAATACTTTCATGTATTTAAGAACATCATTTAAAATCGAGAATCTCCATGGAAAAGTCATCCAAGAAAAACTATATGGTTTTATGAACAAATGTATATAGTTTTATATAGATTCTTTTATATAAGTATAGTGATAGCACAAAAATGGATATGATATAACCCTTGAATGGATTCATGGAAGATATTTAGTCGATCAGATGTTGGGGGAGGTGCTAGAAGAATTAAAACCCATAGGTTTCTCAATGAAAGATGGTTATATATATAAACTATATATAACATATATTTTAAGGGAAGATTTAATGGGATCTGAGGAGGTTCAGTTTAAAAAATAAGACCTACTATGTCAGTACTATGGAAACCGAGAAAGATAAGGGGCCACCATGGAGAAATTGGTGTCACAAGAGTGGAAAAAGTTATGGGGATAGAATATGATTGGGACTGGAATGGCACATGGAAGAAGACAACGCCGAGATGTGTGGAAAATAATAGACGTTTTGGATTAACCACCCCATCATCCAACAACTGTCGAGGGGTCGTAGGTTTTTAGAATGGGTGGATGGGTATGATTTGATCATGTCCACGATCAGACGGATGTGAGGAAGCATGGAGAAGGATCGCGTGCTCGATCAAGCAGATGACTGAGATCTTCCTATTATGTGATCCAATCGTAGAGGGCGCTCCCGTGGCTGAAATTTGCATCCCACTTCGAAACGGGGATCACCTTTCTTCTTCTTTAAAAGGATGGATGTGTTGAGTTTGGAGTAATACGTTATCTCCCCTCCCTGCTACCTCTATGTACCGGCTCAATGTGGGCACACATCTACACCCAAACTACGCCATTGTGTTGCCCCGCAAGTGGTGAGACACCTCAAAAGACCAATGTGTGCACCACCACAGGTGCTCATGCACACATGCATGACCACAATGGTGATCCTACCCTTACAGAAACACCTTCATCCGGCTGGGGAGCTATGTATCAACCACCCCACTACCTTGTGAGTGGTGTGAGTTTTTTTCCCTGGATGTCAAGGTTAGAGTTAGGGTCATTTTTTTAATTAAATTAAGAATTCACTTCAATAAAACATAATGACACAATTTTAAATTAAAATGTTTAAAAACCAATGGAAATAAATTTCATCTTATGGTTATTCAAAACCATTAAAACTATTATATACATTAGTTTTCTAAAAATTTGAGTTTTAAATACATAAAATATCAAAATATAAAATCAATTCTTAATATTTCATAATTGAAATTATATACTAGTATTATATATTTAAAATCAAAAATTTATTTTTAATAAGAACCATGTTTTTAATTCATCCATGGATGAAAAAAATTAAATTCCACTTTTTAAAACATTTGAAATAATTTAATAAATAATTCAATAATTATTTAATTAATACTAAAACAACCATAGTCATCAATTTCTTTTTCCCAATATATGATTTAAAAAACATATTTTTTTTGTACCAAAAATCAAGAAATAACATGTGTGTAATTCTCATGGTATTTTCTTTAAAACACAGGGGTTATGATTTCAAATCCATTTTAATCATTAAAACATTATCCTTTCAAAATTTCAAGAAGAGTTAATTTTAAAATTGTTTATAGATAAAACATTAATTCATAATTAAAACACTTGAAAATCTCAATATACATAAATAGTTAAAATAAAATAACCACAATAACCAATGTGTATAAGGTCTTATAGAAATTATAGATTCAATGGTCACCTAAAGGAGGAAATGATCGAATTAACTTATAATGCATACAAAAACATGATTAGGGTGATCCAACTTCAAAAACTGAGACAAATAAGATGGTTCTCATCAAACCCTTAATGCTCAGTTTGGTTACCATAGATATGGATATAATGTACTTTGTAGTGATAGACCCGATGGAATTCCCCTATTTTATATGGATTTTTGTTATATTTGTTGGTCTCTAAGTGATTTTGATATATCTCTTAATAAGAATTCTAGGTTATTAGTATTCTTTTAGCCTTATTGTAATGTAATCATTTTTAGTGTATTATTAAATATAAAAACGTCTTATATTTATTTTGAAAGTATTTTTTGGATAGTATGTAAATTAAGTAAAGTAAAAAAATAAAATATTATTATTACACATGAAATAGGTTCGGGGCGTCACATTATACCTCATTCAATGAATTGTGTCCTCACAATTCCTCCGTGCTATTAAGCTTCCCAATACCAGCCCACAGACTTCACCCCTAATTCCCCCTTCACTAGGTCCTCCATCATCAGATACATTCCTGGTAGGTTCTTCCAGTTAAATTGATCCCCAAAACATTCTTGAACTGCTCAATTCTATTCCCATAGATACAACTCTCCCTGGTAGAGTCAAACTCTTACAGGTAGCATTAAATCCTTGAAAGGGTGGCACATGAGTTGTAGAGTTCCATTATATCGGAATTAATGGGGTTATGATAGACCAATAAAATGACTTAGCTTTTTAAAAACCAGATGTTATAAAGCCTCGCATACTTTCTGTAACTCATGAATTGGAACATATAAGTTTTTTGAGGGGATCCTGCCTCTACAACTTCTTAGAACTTCTCTAGGGCCTGATAACACTCAGATATAGTGAAACAGATGAAGAGGTTTCCACATGAGGTAGTAAATGTGACTCTGTCCTTGATATACATGAAGGATATTTCGGTTGTTAGACACTCAATAAAGGCATATACAGGTTAGAAGTAGGTTCACAAATGGCTAGTATGTCTCAAAACATTACTCCGAAATTATGTGTTCTAATAATTCATTGGGAAGAGACAAAAGACTTTTTTCTTCTGCCAACAGAAAATTTTAAGAATGAATTCAACTTAGTAAGATATAATAAAATTTTTAGCATTGTTCTAATTCTTAGGAGTTGTTTAAACCTCCCTATAATACCAATTTTCACGCCCCGACCTCAGAATCCATGGAGCCGGTGAATTCATTAACATGGTTTGTAATATATTTTTTCTAAAAACAAGTACTATTAAATTACACATCATGTTCCATACAGAGGATATTTGTAGTTTGGGTTCTGGAAAACAAGATACAAATATTACAATCATTCAAAACTGAACAAGAAAAGACTCCACAAAGATGCCACCATTTAGTGTAATCAAAAATACCAAAACTATCAAAATAAATTAAAACCATGGGTTGAGAATAATAATGCCCATTAAGGGTGGTTTTTTAAAATATATAATTTTTCAAATAAAACATTTTGAAAACGTCAATTTAAAAATATTTATAAAACATTTATCAAAAAGATTTCATTAATACATGACTGATAACATAATAGTTTTCCAGAACTACCAGTGAACATTTTAAAGAACAATAATTGGGATATAATAAAACATGTTCCATTAATAAGCATGCTTATAAAAAATTCATGGTGTTTAGTTTGTTATTCAAGAGTTAATTAGACAATTCTATGTTAATAATGCAAGTTTGTGGGTATAAAATATCAACATGAAAAACTTCAGGATCATAGTTTCACATAAACAAAGTCACAATTAATTTATCACATAAAATGAAGATCATAAAAAATGGAAAACTACCATCATAGGTACTAAACATTAGGAGATGGGTGCTGAATAAACATCATGCCATGTTCATTTACTTATTATGATACTAAAAAGTACTATCTATTAGCCATGTATATTCTACAAGTTGAATATTGACGTGATTAATTAAATATTATAAACATAATGAGGGATTGTATAATGTAGGACTATGTCGAGGCCTTGATCCAAGACCATAAACTCTATGTCAAGGCCTTGTTCCAAGACCACTATTTTTCCAAGGCAATGTGCCATGACCTGATTTGTCACATGAGACCTACCGATACAACTAGGGGCTCTATCCGGCACCACCAGAAACTTTCTATGTCCAATACATTCTTCATATGTCCAAATAAGGTTATATACTCAATGTGTTCCATACCATTTTGAATATGTAATTTTTCATTCATATTATTCAAAATGTCCTATGACACTTTAAATAATTTAGTTTCTTAATACATTATTATTCATAGTAGTTAAATTCATTTTTTATTAATTACATATATAAAGTGAATCATGCATTAATTTCCAATCTTAAAAACACTATGGCTATAAAAAAATTAACCAATGACATGTATGGATTGGAAGACATACTACCACACATGTGATGATAACCAATGCATATAAAGAAATATTCATGTTTTGTCACATTAAATGATAACCCTTAAATTAAAAAGTCCTTACTATGAAAGTATAAAATTTTATATTCTAAAATAAATAATTTTGAATTTAAGATAGTGTTTTTTTATTTAAAACATATGTAGATAAATGGGTATATTTGACAAAAATAAACCTCAATGACTAAAAACATTTATTGTTTCAGATTCTGGTGCACTACATTATATAGAAAACAATAGTTTCATGTTATGAATTCATATAATTAAAGATATTTCTATATAAGTGCTTACATATATATATGTATTCATGTATAATATAACTATTACTTCATCCTTCAAAAAATAGGAGTACATACACTCGTGTGATTATGGTTCATGTACATATACATGTGTATTTAATAAAATTATTTAAAATCTATTAACACAAAGTGAATACTTAGGATTTTCACAGCCAAAAGAAGGTTTAATAAAACATTATAGATGTTACACCACTTGAAAACAAAATTGAATCACCAAAAATTAGTTTTATGAAATGTTAATTAATTTTTTGGTTAAAACTACAGGTATATACATATAACCGTAAAAATATATTTATATAGACCAAAAATAAATAAAATAGAATACCCCCATGATTACCTATATATATATAATTTAAAAAACACATGAATGACTTGGTTTGTTCCATAATAATTATATATATATATATATACATATAGATTTATCAATCATAAAACATCACAAGCCCTTTCATGGTTTACACGGAATTAGGAACATCATTTAGAACTAAATTTCACAATTCAAAAATAATAGAAAAAATAAGTAGGTTTATGAACAAAAATTTATATATATATATATATGTATATAACCTTCTTAAAAAAATTTAAACACAATGAGAAGCTAAAAATATGGAAACCATTTCATAGATTTAAGAACATAATTTTAAATCTAGAATTTCTATTCTAAAGTTATCGAAAAAAACCAGTAGGTTTTATGATCAAACATATATATTTTTATATACATAGTTTTTATATAAGTATAGTAAAATCACACTCAAGAAAATGATAGAACCCTCAAATGGATTTAATGAATATATTGAGTCGAGCAGATGTTGGGGGAGGTGCTGGAAGAATGAAATCCTGTAGGGTTCTTCAGCTCAAGATGGACATATATATAAACTATATATAACATATATTTTATAGGAAACTTTCAAGGGATATGAGGTAGTTCTATTTAAAAAATAAGACAAAGTGTGTCTGTCTAGTGGAAAGAGAAAAATAGAAGGGGAAACCATGGTGAAACGCGTGTCACGAGAGTGGAAAACCAAAGGAGAGGGAGGTTGACTACAATTGGGATGCTGAGAGTAAGAAGACGATACAGAGAGTTGTGGAAAATAATGGATTTTCTGGATTAACTATGCTTTGAACCAATGGTTCTAGAGTGATCATGGGATCTTAAATGGGGTGGATGGATAGGATTTGATCGCATCCACGATCGGAGAACTATGAGGAATCACGGAGTGGGATCACATGATCGATCAAGAGGACAACTGAGAACATTGAAATGCATGATCCGATGGCTTACGATGCTATCGTGGTTGAAATTCGCATCGCACATCAAAATGGGGAACACATTTCGCATACCTTAATATTCTGGAGGCACTAAGGGTGGAGCAATAAGCTCTCTCCCCCTCTTGAGTACCACCCCATAATAGATCTATGCGGGCGTGCATCTGTGACCAAACTATGTTATTGTGCTGCCCTACATGGTGGCGTTACACCTCAAAAAATCTTTGAGAGTTCTACAACTTGCGCTCATGAACACACACATTCCCACACATGACCTCATGCCCTTATGTAGGAACCTTTAGCTGGATGGGGAGCTAACACGACTACCCCACTTCCTTGTGAGGGGTGAAAGTTGCATCCCCTGGCTATCAAGGCTTGACTTAGGGTAATTTGTTTAATTAATGTATGATTTAACTTTAATAAGAAATAATTTCACAATTAAGAGTAAATATTATTAAAAACCAATGGATATAAATTTATTATTGTGGTTATTCAAAACCTTCAAAACTATTATTTACATTAGTTTTCTTATCATTTGAGATTTAGAAACATCAAACATCAAAATCAAAAAATGAAAGATTAATATGTCATAAAATAAATCCCATACAAGTATTATATCATAAAAATCCAAAATATAGTTTTAATAAAAACCTTATTTTTAATTCATCCAAGGATAAAATATATAAACGTCACTTTTTAAAATATTTGAAATATTTAAATAACTAATTCAGTAAGTATAGATAAAAAACTAAAATCGACCATATTCATCAATTTTATTTTCCTGAAGTATGATTTCAAAAACATATTTCTTTGCAACAAAAACCAATGAGTAAGAATTTTGTACTTCTCTTGATATTTTTATTAAAAAACAAGGGTTATGATTTCAAATCCATTTTAAACATTAAAACAATATCTTTTCAAAATATCATGAAGTCTTAATTTCAAACATGTATAGAGATATAACTTTAATGCATACCTTAAAAACTTGGAAATTTCAATATAAATAAATAATTAAAATAAAATAACCTGAATCCTAAACAATTATAAGGTCTTATTGTCGTTATATATTCAACGGTCTCCTAAATGAGGAAATAATTGAATTATATTAAGGCCTTATAAAAAGTGGATTAGGGTGTTCGAACATCAAAACCAAGACAACGAAGATGGTGCTCATCATACCCATAATGTTCAGTTTGGTCTCCATAGCTCGGGCTATAATGTTCTTCGTAGTGGAAGACCTAAAGGACTTCCACTATTTAGTAAGGCTTTTTGTTGTATTTGGTGGTCTCCTAGTGAGTTTGATATGTCTCTTAAAAGGAATTCTAGGTTAGTAGGATTCTTTTTGACATGTTGTAATATAATTGTTTTTAGTGTTTCATTAAATAAAAAAATGCCTTCTGTTTAACTTGAAATTATTGTTAGGATAATATAGAAATTAAGTAATGTAAATGATAAAAAATTATTAATACACATGAAATAGGTTTGGGGTGTAACAATTACGGGAAAATGACCTAGAGACTGGAAAAAAAGACATTTTATGCCAAATATTTAATCCTTATCTCCTCTTGGTTATAATTTTATGAGTCATTTGGATACTATTCCATTAAAGTGACTTATATAACTAGTAAAGTAATCAAAAAGGAAAAAATATACCTTCTTAACCATTAACATTTATATTGATGTGGGATAAGAAAAAAAGATCATAATTTAGTTTATAAATATATTTTGAAATATTAATGAGTTATTTTTATCATAGTAATTTATCATAAATATTTAAATATGAAATAGTATCCCAAAACTCTTAAGAAATGCCAATGCAGTGATTATTTAGTTAATAATAAAATAAAATAAATGATACTATGAATTTTAATGGTGAAGAAAATTAAATGAATTATTGTGATAATTTTTTTTACGCAAATATGTCATGTTAAATATTCTATAAATTAACATATTTTAATTATATCATGGTCCTTATAATTTTAAATTTAATTTATTAAATAATGTTAAAATAAAAATTAATGTTATTTTAAAATAAATGACATTTTATTTAATGATTTAAAATTTACTAAAAACACTATATTATAATTATTTATTTATAAATGTTAATAAATATAAAATATGATCTATTAAGGGGAAAAATATCTTTTATAATTAACATATTGACCCATAAGTAGATAAAACATTAGCACGATTTAGGGTAAAGGAAGGGTTTTTATGTTACATACACTTCGGTTAAAATTAATTTAAAACCAAAGTGGGTTTTTTATTTTGTCAATTGGATATCATATTTTTAATTAAATGGGTCTATATTTCATAATAAAAATCACATTAATTCAGTCTTAATTGAAAAATTACATATGTTAGAAAACCACTTAACATAATAAAAACTAAAAATGGTAAAAGTGGGGAATCTTAGAAGTTAAGAAACAAAAATTAAAAAATGCACTTATTTTTATGTACTAGAGGTCTGGATTGAATATAAATACTATTTAATTTAGTATCTATACATTTTGGTTACACATTAGGTAATGGATTCAATTTAATAGTGTTCACCTTTTTGTATTTACTAGAATTCCACTTCTCCTCCTCTATAAAAAGGCATTCACTCTTCCCCTTACTAGAACCTCTAAAGACACTTTGTATCAAAAAAATATAACAAAATAATCTCCCAAAATCCCTTCCCTAATTATATAATCATTAATTTTTTCATAGAGAGAACAAATTAAGGATTTTGGTAGACACCAATAAGAGTTACCCAAATAAGATGTAACCTTCTTCATCAATCACTTATGTTTCATTTATTTCTCCACCCCTTAAATTATTTATATATATTTATTATATAAAAACATCAACATCGTAAACATACTAATATCATGTTATTATAAGAGTTATACCTATATTTTTACAAATATCCATCAAAATGGATACACAATCATCGATCATATGTGTGACAAACTATCGTCTCACAAACCGATACCATTCGTTCTTCCATCATCACATTTCATGGATGGATGTAATGATGTATTTAGAGTTTATATCATATATATATATATATTTATAATCTATTTCTTAATTTTAAATTTTTATATAACACATACTATTATGATTTCCATTTTATGGAAATAAGATAACTTCTTTTGTGGATGTGTGGACATCCACCTCCTCAAAGCAATGTGACTCATTCATGCTATTAATGGAAAGAATGAATGATGGTTTTGATTAAAATATATGATAAATATGAAATTAATATGGATATGGAATTATAATAAAAATAAATATTAGTTACTTCTCCTTCTGTTAATAAGATAGGAAAATGGAAGTAGTGTTCATGTGTACGTACAACCTACTATCTCCATAAATGATGTTTTAAATTTCCCATTTCCAAAAATTATTGATTACACTAAATACATATATAATTAATATATATAATATTTACATATTTTATTAAATTCTATATATATTATATAATCATGATTTATGAAATAATAATGAAAAATGAAAAATTAAAATATACCCGGAAAACAAGGCAATTAACACCGGAAACAATGAAAATAATGAAATACTGTTAAAAAACGGATAAGAATGTCTCATAAAGGAAAAAAATATGATATTATAAATATTAATATGGTTATTTTATAATTAAATTATGTGGTTAATACCATTATACAAAATGTTAAATAGATCTTAAACAATATAGATTATAAAGTAAGGGTTTTTCATCTCACTTTTTACATCAGTGATATTAATGTCATATTCAGCACTTGATTTTATTTTGTGATGTATCTATTACTCATATTGAAATTTTATTTCATGAATAATTTTATCTCCACATTATTTTATGTTTTACTGTGAACTATCCCATACAAGTGGTTTAAAATTTAAAATAACCAAGTGGTAATATTTATTTTGAAATTACATTTTCTGTTGGGATTATTAAAATTCCCTTTATAAATTAACTTTATAGAATAATTTTTCATTGTATGTTATATTTATATTAAATATATAAAATGTTATATGATAGATATGATTTTTTCCAAAAACTGTATTCCATTTTTACCAAAAAAATTTACATTTATTTTTATTTGATTAACTGTGGAATTATTGATAAATCCATATTATTTATTCAATACAAATATTTTATGATATGGAATTTTTTTATTAATTATATAAATTATTCTATATGTGTGTAATGATTTGGAATAGTATGACGTAAGTGGGGTCTAATAATATACAGTCCCTCGATGCATCGATAAGTTCTCATGAGATGAATCAGTTGGCAAAATAAATGTAGTTTTAACTATCCTTAGAATATATATTGATGGTAAATGTATGATGTACCTAGGAAACATGACATCCAATAATTAAAAATTTCTATTATTTATAATTTAGTTATTATTATAATGAATTATATTTTTTTCATTTATATTATCTATGGATGAATCACATTCCCATTTTATTAGCTAAATGACAATTTTTTAGTTATTTATCTTTCCATGTTGATTATGCCTTTTCTAATTGATTAAATGGAAATGGTGTTCAGATACCTTTCCATATGGATTATACACATAGATTCATGATTCATTTGTATATATTCTTACCCTTATTGATTATTTTACATCACCCTTATTTTTTTACATTCCCCATGACATGATGTTGAATTCATGGAATGATTTTCAAGGATTCAGTTTATTTGTTTTTGTTATGTTTTATGTTTTATTTTCTTTTCCAAGATTAAAATGGGTATCATGTATATATATTTTTTTTTAAAAACTGTTAAACTGGTTGGTCCTTCATGATATGATTCTATTTAATAAAGCTAATATAATAATTTAAGGCAAAGGCTATGGGATTCTCAAGTAGGGTCATTGTAGTTGGTGTCAGAGGAACTTTAGTAGAATCCATGGAAATAGGTTTTAGGAAAACATTGATTATTGAAAATAATCCCATGATGTATTTTGAGGTTATGTATTACAGAAAATCCTAATAAAACAATAATTTTGATTATGATATTATTTACCCATAAATATATCAATTTATGTAAATTATTTCACTAGTTTTTGGATTATACATGATAAGATATAATCAATTCAATGTTTTCATTTAAAAATTGTTCCTACAGAAGGAGTGTGAACCTCACTAATGAACATGACCCAAAGGGTAAGAATGGCCATTTCTTTTGTGGCCGTAAGATAATATTTCTATGGGAACTTGTCTCCCAATAATTCTCATTATAATAAGACATAGTATCATGTGATAACAATATAAAGAAAAATTTTTCTAGTTATTATGGATTCATAGGGTTTCCCTATAACAAGAGAAAATATGGAAAAATATAGATAAAGGAAACAACTTAGAGAATTATTTTGTTCACATATAATAACTCTATAAATAATTACCCTTGTACTCGCTTAAAACAAATGGTAGTTTTTATAGGTGTTGAGATAAAGGAGACCATTTTTAGATTGAATAGGTAATAAAAAAGGTTCCAATGTATAATTATTCAACTATAAAGAGATAGGAAACAACACAAATGTATGTCTGAAGCATCAAAAAAACATACCTAAAAATATGTTAATGGGTTATGGTAATGATTATGCTACTACCAAAAACAAGTAGGAATGATGAATATTATTGTGTTTAGATTCAATAAATATGTCAATTATGTATTTTGTTATTAATTTAAAGGTTTTGAGAATTATAATATATATAAGGATTATATTGAGTTCTTTTCATTAAGGATTTTAAAGAGTATGTTGAATGGTACTTAGAAAAGTGACTCCATATCAAGTTAATAATTTTGGAGAACATATGTTTGAAGGAAATAAAACCCTTTACATATTTATGATATTGATAAAATGATGATTTGGTTAAGATGTGATTGACATAGATACTGTCGATTGGATATTATAGATTGCCTTACAACTGATTAATGATTTGTTGACCATGTGATTTATGCTATCATTAATGGAGTTTACTGTAATTTTGGATATATGTAATATATCGAATAACATGTGTTTTAAATAATTAATATGTACGAATACATCTTTAAAATAATGTTTTATAAAATTAATGTCATTATCAGGTTTCAAGAGAATAAATGATGAAGGTATTCACATGTTTGGAATTTGAAAATTAAGAGAAGATTCTTATAGATTGAAGGCTAATGATATGTATATTTTATAATTTCAGTGAAATTATATAAACATTGTAGGAACATAATATTTTGGTAATTTTTACCTTTTATAAAATTGTTTATGTTAATATTTAGATGATTTTTTCAAGGTTAATGTATTACTTCACTATATGATAATTCCTAGTCTAATAAATTAAGTATAAATAATTAAATTCACAAAAAAATGATAAGATTTTTTTTATGAATTATTAATATATCAAGTATATAAGTTTTATTAAATACCTAGATATTGAAAAAAATCATCAACTCTAAGAAAAGGGACTTAATAAACTTTTGTCCAATTATTAACATTTTGTTTTGATATAAATGATCCTTTTCATGCATCTTTTATTGTATTTGTGTTTAAAAAATTTATCATGAACATGTTCTTTATCACCCTCCATAGAAACTTAATAGATAGATTTTTCTTCCATGTCCATGTTTTAACTAATGTTCTTCTATTCAAGAGTCATGTTTTGTGGGGAAATTTTCATTTTCGTTTCCCTCTTAATCAAAATATGTTTTATTAACCCTTTTTATTTTTTTAGTTTTTCATCAATAGAATTTTCCAACATCAAACTCTCGATTATAGAGATCATGTTTAAATTGAGAGGATGCTATTTAATTAATGTAGAGAGATTGTAACACCCCAAGACAATAAAAAATTTTAATTTCAGAATATTTTCTACCTATATTTATTTTCAATTCCATGTTAAGCTTACGCTATACACAACATTGAGTCGTATTAAATTACAAGAATGATTGAGTTTTACCATTAATATAATTAATTTAATAGTTACCTCATATCAATTAAATTAACAGTTATTACTAGGACTAACTAACTTGTGAATATATATATATATTATTCAATATAATGTTTTTAAATTCATACAATAATTTTAATGGAACACCTTTTTAAAAACTAAAATTATCCCATTTTATAAAATTATTTTTCAAAAGAAAAATTATTTTTGAATTTAGAATGTAAAAATTATATTAGGGTTTATTCTTTGTATTTTTTTTGAGAAGTTTCATTTTTTGATGAATTGTGAAAAATAATTCATTTCACTTTAAAATTTCATTTCCTTTTAAATAATTATTAATGTTAAATTATATTATGAAGTGGTATAAAAGTAAAATTAGTTCAATTTTTCTATTATTAAACCATTTAAATTAATTTTAATCTTTTATTTATTAAATTTGGGCAAAAAAACATTGTGATCTTTTGATCATTATTCAGTTTTAAAACTCACTTTCTCTCCACATCTATGGTAGTAGATTTAAAAATAATTTTCAACTTGTGTGAATCTAATTAGAAAAAATTGATATAAATAGTTTGAATATGTATGATATTTATTTTATAATAATTCCAAATTAAATATTCATCAAAAATATTTTGGAAAAAAAATTAAAATTCACTATAAAAATTTATTTAAATATTAGTTTTTTTTGTTTTTAGATGTTAATACTAAGGGGGAAATGACCGATAATCTTTTCCAAAATAAATTGGTTAAAAATATTTCTACAATATCCCATATTGGTTTGATGTTTATGAGTTGGTAGGATAAAAATCAATGATATTGACCTATATAATTAGTTTAGTAAGTAAAAAGACAAAAAAGGAACCTTTTTTACCTTTAAAATTTATTAAGCCTTGAGATATACAAAAAACATCATATTTTCGGTTATAATGAAATAAATATGTATGTGTTATTTTATCTTATTAATTTATTATTATTTTTCATAGATTAAATACTTACATAAAATTTTTAAGAACTGCCAACACAGATATTATTTAGCTAATAATTATATAAAATAAATGATACAAAAAATATTAAAAGTGAAAAAATTGAATGATTTATCATGTTACTTTATTTTTTTAGATAAATATTTTATATTAAATAGCTGTGAAATCAATATATTTTAATTACATAATTTCATTGATATTATTATGTTTAAATAATGTATATAATGTGACATTAATGTTATTTTATGACAAATGATTTTTTATTTAAAAATTTAAAAACTACCAAAATTACCATCTTTCAAAAATTGATTTTGAAATGATAATAACTATAATATATGGTCTATTTAGGGACCATTTAATCATTTTTAATTATCATATTGACCCCTAAATATTGAAAGTATTATTAGCATGGATCAAGTTAATGTTATTGTTTGGCACATTACATGGGCTTCTATTGAAATTAATTTCTATCACAAAAAGTATTTTTTATTTTGTAAATTAGATATCATATTTATAATTTATTGGGTGTGTATTTTATAATAAATCTTAGTTTAATTTAGTATTAATGGTGAAATTAGTTATGTTATAAAACTAGTAACCTTAATAAAAACCAAAATGGTAAAAGTGGGGAAACATATATGTAAAGGAACATGATTATAAACATGCACTTTTTAGTGAAATAGAGGTTTTTGTCAACCATAATTATCCTTTTATTAATTATTTTTCCATTATTTAAGCACATTATGTATGGGAGACCTCCCAATAGTGTATTCTTTTCAGTATTGAAAATAATGTCACTCTTCCTCCACTATAAAAATAAATATAATTATCCCTTTTGACAATCCTCTCAATAGACATTAGATCATAAAAACCATGCCCAAATAATCTCCCATTATCCCTGCCATGATACTATAATCCAAACATTTGGATGAATGAAAACCAATTAATTTTTTCATACAAACCAGTAGGAGTTACATGAAAAAGATGTAACATTCTTCAATGATCACTTTTTTATCTCTTTCTCCACCACATAAATTATATATATATATTTATTATATAAATACCAAAATAAAATAAATATAATAATATATCTTTCTTATAAGTGTTTTACCTACACTTTCACACACATCCATTAAATGGGATACTCAATCATCGTTCATTTATAAGGCGGACTATCACCTCATGAACTAATGTTATTCATTCTTCTATTCCCACCTTTCAAGGATGGGAATAATGATGGATTTATAGCATATATATTATATATATATAAATGATATATATAATTTATTTATTATTATGTAATTTTTACATAACGCATTCATTTATTCTTTCCATTTTTTTGTAAAATGATAACATTGTTTGTACACTTGCGGACTACCGCCTCCTCAAAGAAATTTTATTCATTCACGCTATACCTGGAATGTGTTAAAGGTGGTATAAAATAATATATGTGATAAATATGAAATTAATATTATTATTTAATTAAAATATACATATATATAATTTAATTTTATTTATTTATGTATGATAATAAAATGGAAGAAGTGTTCATGCCTATGTATGACCTACCATCTCCATGAGTGGTGTACTCCATTCCCTATCTCCAAAATTTATAGATTAATATAAATGAATATATAATACATATATATAATGTTTACATAATAGTTTGTATTTTTTATATGATGAAATCATGATCTAATTAATAGTAATGAAAAATAATAAATCGATACATACTCGGAAAAAAGCAATTTACACCCGAAACAGTGAAAATAACGAAATAAAATTAACAAAAGGGTAAACATATGTTATAATGGGATCATATATGATATAATAAATAATAATATTGTTCTTATAATATTTAATAACATTATTATATCCATCATATATAAGGTTAAAAAATCATTCAACCAAAATAGAGTGTAATGTAAGGGTTTTTCATCTCAATTTTTTACATCTATGAGAAAAATGTCATACTCACCACTTACTTCTTTTATGTGGTGCATCTACTGATGATTTTGATATATTATAAAATTAAAAGTATTATATTAAGGTTATTTGAAGTTATACTTTTAATTATCTCACCCAATGGGTTTTAATTTGAAAATTACAAGGTGGTAAAAGTTAATTTTAAATCTCATTGTCTTTTTTATTGTTAAAATTCTCATGAAAAATTCGCTTTACTGATATCATTTTAAACTAGAAGTTACATTACATTTAAAAATACAATTTATTTTAATATTTATAGTATTATTTCCTAATTCGGATTTTGTTTTTATATTTGGTTTTAACATTGAATATTATTTGATTAACTAGGAAATTATGGATAAATATATATTGTTTATTATATACATATATTTGATGATAAAGAAAATTGTTTATTAATTAAATATATTATTTGATATATGAGGAATTATTTTTACTGATAGGACATGGGTGGTTCGTAGTTATTTATATCACTTCTATGCATCGATAGGTTCCCATGAGATAAATTGGTTGGCCAAATCAGAGTAGTTTAAAAAATCTTGATAATATATCCTGATGGTAAAGATATCATGTACATGGGAAACATGATTTCCAATAGTTGATAATTTGTTATTGACAATTAATATATTATTATAATCCATGAAATTTTTTATTTAACATTATTTATGGATTCATTTAATTCAAATTTTATTGATAAAATTTCCTATATTTTATTTATTCACCATTCCATATTGATTACTCTGTATCTAGTTGTTTAAGTTATAAATGTGTTCATTTATTAAACATTATATATTGATTATGATCATCGATTCATGATTTCATCAGATTTACCACTACACATATAGAGTATTTTATCTCACCATTATTTTATTTACTTTCCCTTGGATTTGAAT
This sequence comes from Viscum album, assembly GCA_963277665.1. Classification (NCBI taxonomy): domain Eukaryota; kingdom Viridiplantae; phylum Streptophyta; class Magnoliopsida; order Santalales; family Viscaceae; genus Viscum; species Viscum album. The sequence goes on from OY728130.1 coordinate 887,884,415, forward strand.
ATGAATTATAAGAATGAGTTTCAAGGATTTAGTTTAATTGTCCTTGTTATGTTTTATTTATTTTACGAATGTAAAATTGGTATCATGTCTGAAATTTGGTCTTCAAACTCTTTAAAATGATCGATACCTTGAGATTTCATTCCTTGTAATCATTCAAATTTAATAATGTAAGGCACGAGCTCTAGGTTTTTAGGGTTTGGGAATTACAACTTATGCTTTCCATTAGAAAACAATCATTCATCACATCATTATGTACCCATGGAAAGAAAAAAATGTTTTATATTATTTCTAGATGGAATCAACAAAATTTTCCTCAATAATATAAATAGTTGATACAGAAAATTAAATCACACATTAAAGTATTTCATCAATAAATTTAGGGGTTAATTCCTCAACATTAATATCCAATGAAATAAATATTTTTGATATATGTAGTAAACTAGTGGAAAATCATTATGAATTTATTAAAAAAGGTTTTTATCTTTACTATAGAAGAAGAAGAAGTAAAAGTCACATTGAAAATTCATTTTTTAAAATTTGATGTGAAAATATTGAAAAAATATATATTCAGGAATATAAATATAAATACATGATATATAAAATGAAATCATGCTTAAAAAAGGAATGTGAAGTGGACGATAATTTATTAATGGATGGAAAAATGTTTTAATATTATAAAATACATTTATTTAAAGCTTGTATTGTGAAAAGAGGTAGATTTATTAATTTCAAAATAAGATATGGGAAATATAGAGGTCACATGAGTCAAAACATATTTGAACTTAAAATTAATAAAGGAATACATTTTTGGGAATAATGAACAAGGAAATGGACAGAAACCCACCATTAAAGGATGATGGTTTTTTAATATTGTATTTTCACCATTATTATTAATAAACCTAGTTAGAACGAATATATGATATAAAACAATAATTTTAAGAATAATGAAAAGGGGAAAATATATTATGAAATAATAAATATAATAATATATCAAACAAAGAATAATTATGCTCATTTAATAATATTTTATCCCAATGAAAATATATTGATGTTAACTAAATAACTTACAAATATCATAATTAATGAAGATGGAGATATTTAAAAAGGTTTTTATGTGGTTTAAATTTAAATCCACATGAATCCAATTGAAAATAAAAAATAACCAAAATCAAATAGTATAATTTACCCAAACTGATTGAAATATGTGTAAGAAGAACCATCACAACTCAATGGATGAGAATTGATTTTTCAAAAAAACATTTAGATTAATGGAAACATATGAATAAGATGGTTACCCTAAATAGACGTAAAAATATCATGAAAGTAAATATATTTGTTATAATTGAATGAAATTTGTAATTAAATACACAATATAAGATATATGTTTTCATATAGTTTACAACATGTCTTCTGGATTTGAAAAAGAGACATGGATACCCATATGACATTAGAAACTATTGAATAAAAACCCCTTAATGGATATTATTTAAAATGAAAAATAAAAAACCATAAACAGTGAGAGAGAAATGATATAAAATTTTAAATGGGAAGTGGATGCACCATTATAAATAAAACATGGAGTATTAAAATAAATATTTCCTTAGAAGTTAAATTTGACACTTGAAACCCTTACGGTGGTCTGCATTCATACTATGCACACTCCTAATAGACAAAATAATCAAAATAAGTTTACTAGATACATTATTAAGATCCAAATTCATATATATTTAATTTCAAAAGGGCCATTTATGTTCATATTCTATTTATTTATTATTATTATTTTCTTATGTTTTCATAACAATGAAATTTGTGTCAACTTATTTGGGTAATATTATCAATTTAAGATGATAGTTTTCTAATAAGATAAATAATAAATATAACTTGTATAGAACCATTAACCAATAATTATTTAATTATTTGATAAAAAATTATATTTTTTATGTTCTCATAGACATCCATTATATATTTTTATATCATTGTTCAAGTAGGTTGTCACACTGACACGGACATAAAAATACCTTAATTCAATGGGTGAGAATGGTTAATAAATTGGTTATTTTGAAATAATATACTTATAAAAGAAAAATAATTTTATTATTTATATTTTTAAGGGTTTAAATCATATTTTATTATGTTTGGATAAGTAATGAAAATCAATATGAAAAATGATACTTCAATGAGGTGGTAGTCCTCACAAGGCACAGTTGACATTCATTGGGTTTTCTAATTTGAGAGGCATGAATTCAGAATAACTTATAAATAAATATTATTTATTAAAGGTATAATAATGATATAAATATATTTATATACCTATATTTAGGATGTATAATAAGAGAAATAATATGAATTAAAAGATATGGATAATATAATACCCACATTGGGACCTTAAAATTTCCCTTGAAAGTATCCTTGAAAATGAATGTCTTATTCCATATTATGGTGAAGAAAGGATAATTTTATTGAGATAAGTTTGTAGGGGGAAACAAATTATATACTTAGAAAAAATTGAAATGATTGATTGTGCCATAAAGGGGTGGATGTGTCCCCTTTTATAAGTGAAAAGGGCACATTTTTGATCACCCATCATTTTTCATTAATGGAATGATACTATTCAATGTAAATTGGATCTAAAATTATAATATAATGGAGTTTGGGGTGATATTAGGTAGATAAATCCCCCACCACCCAATTTATGAAACGTTTTAAACATTTTTCAATCATTTTACTACGTATTTTTTAATTTTTTTGAATTTTAGTTTTTTCCATGGTAATTAGTTTTTTCACTAGTATTTTATATGTTATTAAAAATATATTGAAATATTTACAATGATATTTTAGGGTTTAAACCAAAATTTATTCTCTGTTTATATAATTTACATTTTTAAATAAGTAAAAATTAACTTTAAAATTTATAAATTAAATACATAAAAAAGTATTCTGTAGAAAAACGTTATTTTAGCATTTTTTTATAATATTATATAACACTAATTAAGAATTAAATATATAACAGAATATTTTAATACATATGAAAAAATAATATCACACTATTTATAATAAATATATAATCTAATTTTATTTTAAAAAAATAATAAAACATTTAGAAAACAATTTTTTGAAAATAACCCATTCACAACTATCAAGGTTATGAACTATAATCTTGGTAGTCATACAAAAATTCCTAAAATTAAATCTATCTTATTAAATATTATTAAAATATTGATCTAAAATTTAAAAATCATTTTATATATAAAAATTATATTTTTTTATAAAATTTAATTTTATTATTTTCGCACAGAACACATAAATACCATATTTATAAAAAATAAATTTTAAGCAATGAATTTATCAATTTCATTTAATTTCATGATATTAATTAGTTTATTATAAAAAATATATGATTAATGCATCTAAAAAATAAATCCTTGATTTTATATTACCACTATAATTTTTAACTAAAAGGAAAGATTGAAAACATTTTTTAAATTAGAATGAATTGTAACTTATGTTCTAAAATGATGAAATTTGGTTTTATAAGTTCAAGATCATTTGTTGAAATACATATTTGTACTCCATAAAAAAAATTTCATCAAATAAATGGTTTTATGAACTTATGTTTCATTTTCATATGTTGACAATGTTATGAAATTTACAATTTTGGTAAAAACTATATTCTCACAATTCAGGTAAAAAGAAACTTTTTTTTGAAATATATCAACATTAAATAATAGTATAATTATGATATGATTAATTAAAAAATGAATTTAATTTGACATATTTAAAATAATAAAATTTATAAATATATATTGTTGATGAGAAAAATATATATAAATAAAATCTTCTTTTATTGAAAAATTACCTTATAAAACTAAAAGTGTTCTTAATCATAATTTGTATGAATTTATTATTGCTAAAATAACATTTTTTATGAAGGTTTTATTATTAATAATTTTTATTAATAATATTCAACTGATATATTTTGGATTATTGTAGTTCATATTTTCTTGTGGAGAAAGATAACAAGAATATTCCAAAAAACAAAAAAAATTATTTTAAAATTGGGGGATGGTACAATCTTCCCCATTAAATAAATTGCATCGACACAATTTTAATTTTCACATAAAAATGTAATAAACTATGTGTAACTAAAAAATAAACATGATTTAGGGAATAAATTCTTGAGATATATCAACCTTACAAACTAAAAAATAGATTTTTCTCTATGGAATATGTGTAACCCTAATATATATATTTTTCCAACTATTTGATCCAAGAGTCTTTTTTATTCAGTATCATAACCCATATTACATAATTTCTTTATAAATGGTTTTTATAATCATCCTTTTATTGATAAAAATAATAGTTTGACATGAAATGTAATCTCCTTATTCTAAACAATTCTTCTCTAAATGGAGAGAACTAATCCATTAGATTTATCTAAATGAAGGGTTATATATTTTTTACAAATAACATTCCCTTTAACATAAACATGGGTTATAATAATTATAACAATATATTTATTTTATTAATAATTTAAATATACTCATTTTGGTGATAATTTGATGTTCTTATAAAATATACTAGGTTTATAGGAGTTGGTTGAATGATATGTGAATACAATAATAATAAATCCTGTGTGATTGATTTGTTTTCCTCACTCTACATTATATTTGGAACACACTTCCATAGTTTTGGTTGTATAATAATTCCATCATATTTTTATTTTCTAGTGCCTATATTCCTTGTTAACACATTTATTAGGGTATATACTATGATAATTAAATAGTTCCCCACTTCTAAGATACTTAACTATTAGTTGAAATTTTGAACGAAATTTTTTCCCCATCAATTAATTTCTCTATTAAATAATTTCCATAAATGAAATATCTCTGGATTCCTTCAGTACATTCCACATGGTGATTCTTACTAAAATTTTTAAATGAATTAAATTGAACATTCTTTCTTCCATCCTCTTCATAACTGGCCCTTCTATGAGACTTTATCCTTATCTTCTTCAGCATGTTTCGAAACTCAACTATCTTCGCATCATTAATCTGGATTCCTGATAGATTATTTGGTATAATTAAAAGGTTTTTAACTCAAGATTCTATACCATTAGGTTTCTTGTAATGATACACTTGACATTATCCATCACATTAATCATTAATGCAGATCGTTCAGGTTTCATCTAGTACTAGAACCAAAATGTGTTAACATGAGTGTTGATAAATTGACATCATTTAATGATAAATACATATAAAATTCAACCTCAAAACATATTACTTTTTGAAATTATTAAATTATCCTTATGTTCAATTGAAATAAATCTCAATTAAATATATGTTTCTTTAGGTTAGGTTCTCTCATACTAATTATCCCAATTTAGTAACATTATAAATCCATAATAGTTCATTCTAATAAGAATGAGATTAACCAAATAATGTCTCCAAGGAGTGTCAATCTAGGTATGTAGATGGAACCCATTTTCATGTGCTAGGTGGTGATTGAGTTAATACCCCACATTAAATTTTTTGGGTTATTACACCTTATTATATTTGTTTTAGAGTCTACATCCACTTGTAGTACCCATATAGGTACTTTATTTCTAGAAAAACTCAAAATCTCTACTTTCCTAGATTTTATTATATTATCTTATACTTATTATTCTTAATAATTTTGCCTTATGTTGTTATGATATTTCTCTAATATAAAAAAATAACTAATCAAATCCAAAAATAACTAAACATTCCTTTGATACCAACTAAGATACCCAAACCTAAACACCAAGGTCTACTGCTACAAAAACATACTTTTACATATTAACATTGATATCAAGTGTGATTATCCATGAAAAACTATTGGTTGTTGTGAGTAAATTAAGACGTGGGTGAATTGAGTTCCCAATCAAAATTTATGTTAAAGATAAAATAAAAATAAATTTTCCTTAATAAAATAAATTGTCTAATTGATCAAATTTTCATTATGATATAAGAACGTTACTTTTAAAATATTTCTCTAAGATTGTTTATTTCTCAGTAAAAAGAACATTTACAATTACCATAGCTTTTGAAATAAATTTACTTAGATAAAAACAAATATAAACACTAGTTAATATTAATTATTAAAGTAACAGTTTTTTATATATATTTAGAACAATGAATATATTGATAGTAAAATAAAACACCATAATATAGTGGAATAAACAAGAGTTTTGGTGTCAAGATGAGATTTAATCCCCTCCACCTGAAAATAAACTTATTCAAATAATATTATAATATTTATCAAAAAAATCCACAACTTGTATATAGGTAGAAAAACAATAGATACAGGGAGTTCAGGCTAAAGAGAATCTTCCACAGTTATATGTGGAAAAGAGAGAGATAACATTCCACACAAGGACCTATTCCATACACCCCATGGGATAACAGATGTAAAGTAATGATAAACTAATAATTATTATTTATTTAGGTGTAGTAGACAATGTGTGTTTGATAATAGTATAACAAGACCCTGGTAAAAAGGGTAAATAAATAGAAAAATTGAGAAATAAATAAAATAGATATGCTATGTCTGATAAGTTTAGAATGGTATAAGTACTCACATCAGTTTGGTGAGGAGTTAGACTTTTATTTTTTAAACTTGAAGTAAAACAGAGGATCATATGAATTTATAGGACTGTCCTAGTTTATCGATGTTAGAGTCTCAGTCAATCTCATTGATTGATTATCTACTTCTGTGTCGATTATCTTCACAGAAAATGAATAAGTAATCTAATAAGAGTGCATTGATGGACTCACACAATTTTACATTGGATTTTTAGTCAATGATCATTTTTATGTTGTAGGTAACATATATTTAAATAGATATGTCATTTCTATATATACAATAGAATCAGTTGAAGTAGATCGACAATCCAAGGATAATTTTTGAATATGTGATGAATACATGATCCAATTATCCTAGAATAGAAATATCCTATGATCCATTCATTCCAAACTCTCAGAACAACAACAACAGATATAATATGGCGGTGAATCAACCATTGGTCGTATCTCAGACTGGCGATATCTGAAGATAATAGTGAATCAGATACTAGTAGTAACTCATTTTAAAGCTATCTCCTTTGGCAGAATCATGATAATCATTGATAAGGATGGCAATGACAAGAATGGTGATGATAGGATTTGCGGTTACAAGGTTGGTGGTGACAAGTCTTGTGGTGACAAGTAGTGATGGTGACTCACAACATATTGAGAATTTCTATAACACATGAAAAAATTATCATAAAAATATTCTAACCATATAAGATTTTATCATACAACATGTATAACATTAGTATTAAAAGAATCATTTTTTGTGATCATTAAAATAAGATATCATCAACCACACTCCACATAAGGAGTTGCTAATAAATACATTCACAAATTTCACATTACTATTATATCTTATAATAATCTAACAGAACAGGGAGAGTTTTTTGGTTTAGTGTTTTTGAGGACTACCAATATATATAATTTAGTTTACAACACATGTTAATATGTATCCATAATCTATAGACTCTCTTATAGTATTCCTAGAATCTATATTTAATATTAATAACATGGGGTAATAAAACATAATAAAGGGGTAGATCAAAGCTCGGTGAGGGAAAACATATAAACATGTCATAATGGGTTAGATCATAAGAATATGAGGAATCCTCAACATTGGATAAATATCTTATTAATAGAGAATAGAAAAATAATTGATGTCCATTAATCATAGTAGAAGGAAATGTACTATCAATTGAACAAACATATACCTTGGAAAAAGTGTGTGAAAAAATGAGGCATTAGACATGATTCATGGAGAATAATTATAGGCACAATATTATTACATAAGAGTGATTAAAAAACATATGAATAGAAATAATATTTTAAGGATACACACCAAGAAATTCATCACACATTTGTCTTCAGATAATAGATAATTTACATTCTTAGGATTGGGATAATCTTCTCGTGTGCCCATAGTCATGGGATAAATCATCCCGCATACCCTTTGGCTTGGTATGAATTCTATAGTGTTCCATTTTGAGCTCATAAGATATTAACATTACAAATACATTGAAATGTGATAGTGGTCCCAACCCATATTTCATTGATAGATTTATTTTCCACTTGAAAACAATCATTTGTCACACAATTAAGAAACAATTGGTATAAAAATAGGTGTCATGAGATTTTTAGATTGTCTCCAAAATAAGAAACTCAAAAACATGAATGATTTACATCCAAAATAAATTCTCCCATAATACTATTCCATAATAAAATTAAATGTGTGATTCCTCAAAAATAATTTCCAAGGAAACAAAAAATTTATAGATAAATATGAAAATGGTGGTGAAATATTAAAAGAGTTTTTTAAAAAATATTTTATCCTTGGAATATAAGAAGAAATTACATTCGCTTTTAAAAGTAATTTTTTTAAAAGCTGAAGTGAGAACATTAGAAAAAATTAATTTTAAAAAAACAATTCAATAATATATCCTTGAAAATAAATAATGGATATTAAAATAAATGTTTAGTGGAAGATAAAACATATTATTTTTAAAGGATGATATTTTTTATTTTTTGAAATACCTTTGATGAAATTACACATTGTAAGAAAGGTTTAAAAACATAATTGTTAAAATAATTGAATATAAATATAGTGGTAACACGTGTAAAAGCATATTTGGGTTTGAAAGTAATAATGGTAATATTGTTTTGGAATAATTAAGATGGGAATGGGGGAAGAACATTTTTTAAAATATAGGTTGTTTTTTCTTAAAAATGATACATTTTGATGAGAAAAAATAATTGAGAAAGTATATTTCAGTTAAATAAATAATTTTTTAAAAATAAAAAATTATAAATTCCTTTAAATAAGAAATTGAATAATTTATTAAATATATAATAATTACGCACAAAGAATAATATTAAATCTAAAATAAATGAAACATTAGTTAAACAAATATCTTATGGATAAAATTATTCACAAGGAAAGTTAAATTTAGTAAGTGGTTAATATGGTAGGATATTAAATCCTTCAAAAAATATAAAATACCTAGAAACCAAAATCAATGAGATTAATGTGACCAAAATAATTTTTATAAGTTCTACAAGAACCATTATAAATCAATTAATGATAAATGTGTTTACAAAGACTCTTACAGTAATACTAATGTATTTTTAAATGGGGAACTATGAAACATAAATTCAAATAAAATAAATGGATATATAATCATTATAGTTGAATATAATAGGGAAGTGAATAAAACATATTAGATAAATAATGATGTGAAATATCAAAAATATTTTATAGATTTTAAAAAGAGAGAAAGAAACCCTTACGACATAAGAACCATTCAAATCAAAAAACCATGAAGGATATGATTTTAAATGAAACATTATATTATATGAATAATATGATAATAATTCTAAAAAATAATAAAGTATAATTAGATATTCCATTCCTAATAAAAAAATTTATAATAAGAAACCTGCCTCTATAAATTAAATTTGAGTCATGAAAGCCCTGGCATGGTCTTGATTTGTTTCGGGCACACATCTAACTCCCTAAATAAAAAATTTATGTTTATTACATACCTTATTCATATATTTTAAAATTAATAAGTACTATATATTATCATATGTTATTTATTTATTATATAGTTTTTTATTATATTTTTATGAAAATGGAATCAATGCTAGATTTCTTTGGTAATTTTATCTATTGAATATGATATTTTAATAGTGATTTATCTAATTTGCATAACATTTATAAAACCATAAATCTGGTAATTATAATCTACATAAATTATAATAAGTTTAGTATTTATGTTTCTATAATCATCCATTGTAGTTATTTATATAATTTTTCAAGTGGTTAGACCAACCAAAACATGAACATTCAATAATCCTATTTGGGTGTATGGTTAAGAAATAATTTATTTTGACATAATATCAGTATAACAAAAAATTAATGACATTATTTATATGATTTTAAGGTTTCAAATCATATTTTATTTGGATTATATAAATAATGAAAATAAATATGAAAATTTACTTTGTGATGATGGTATTCCTCACAACACACACTCAATGTTATTTTTTCTATGTGAATGTGAATGAATAAATAACAGTTGATCCATTAATATATTTCAATTATGATTTACAAAATACTCATGTTCAAAACCAGGTACACGTGATTTCATGAGTTACTCAAGCTCCACTATAGTAGGGTAATATAGTATTAATGTCGTAGTAGGGACACTATAGCTGTGGTGGCACTCTAGTAGACTGGGTAAAATAGGCGTATTATTCATCCGAGGGTCCTTTGGTCCAAAATGGTATATCAAGCCTAGAATTAGTTCTTTCAAGACCAAATGCCTTAGATCCATGTTCACGGTATACATAGTGAAGAACTGGTAGACTACGTGATGGGCATCCCTCTATATAGATAAAAAGATGACTTTTATTTCATAATAAAATGATGCTTCAACAACAAATGTTTTTTAAAAAATTGTAACACTCACATTGAGATCTTGAACTTCTTTAGAAATTATCCTTATAAATTATGGGATTAGGATAAATTATGGTGAATAGTGGAAATATTAATTGAGATAGGATATAATGAGGATATAATTTCCACTGTTTGAAAATTGTATTTGATGTAATGGGTGTGGCATTATGGGGTGTTAGTGTTCCTTTTATAGGTGAAGAAAAACAAACTTTTTTGAACAACAAAATTTCAATAAAAGAATGACATTAATCAAGGATCAATGGTTGGAAAAGATTAAAATAATGGATTTTGGGGTGAGATAATGTCTATAAATTCTATACCAATAATTTTACAAAAAAAGTAAATGTAGGTCAAGCTTGTTACTACTTTATTTTTAAGAATCAAAATTTTTGGATTTCTCCTTGTTAACTTGTTTTTACCTTAGTATTTTATATTTTAAAAAAATATAATATAACCCTTATAAAAAACTATTAAAAATATCAAACTAAATTTATTCTCTATGTAGTATATTTAAATTTATCAATAATATAAAATTTAAATTTAAATTAAAACATTAATTATTTACAGATACTATTTTGTAGAAGAATGTAGTTTTTACCATTATGTTTTCTTAATATAACATAACATTAATTACCGATTATATTATTTATGAAATATTTATATACATGGGAAAAAATTATACCACAATATTTCTAGGAAATGTATCATTTTAAATTATTTAATACCAAACACACAACATTAATAAAACAATTCATCGAGAATAACCATTTCAATGTAATCATGGTCAATAAATTTAATCTTAATATAACAATTTAGTTTCTAAGATGAATTTATAATTATTAAAAAATATAAAAATATTAATCTAAATCATGAAAATAATTTTAATTAAAAAAAATTTCCAAGGTTTAGAAAATTTATTTTTAATATTAGTGCGCAGAACATATAAATAACATTTTTAGAGATTGTTATTTTTATGCTTAAAATTTATATGTGGAATGTATTTATCTATATATTTGTGATTAATGATATAAATTAGGTTATTTTAAAAATAATAAGAGCTACGAGGATTTTAAAATAATCTTTAACTGAATATTATGGATAAAATTTTAATTAAAAGGGATGACTAAAAATAGTTTTTAAATTAAAATTAAATGTTACTTATGATATAAAATGTTGAAAATATTTTTTATATGATCAAAATGATATTTAAAGATGTATATTTCAACTCATTAAATAAATATTTAATCAAAGAATGTTTTTTTTATAACATTATAGTTCTAGCTTTTATATTTAGAGTCTTGAAATTTTTAATTATGGTAAAGAAAGTATTGTTAAATATTCCCTTAAAAAGAAATTATTTTAGAAAAATCCAATGAATAAATATTAAAATAGATAGATGTTTTGAATATAAAAGTTTTATTAATTTCACGAAATATTAATCCTAAAAATTATGAATTTATATTTAAGATGAAATTACAATATTTATATATATAATTAATTTTATTGGAGAATGAACTTTTATGACTTCAAGTTATCATATTCATATTTTGTATGAAATTATAATTGATTAAAATCTTTTTATTTACTTTAGGCTTTATTATTCTTAAATTTTTATAATAATATTCGTATTATATGTATCATCTCATTTTTGTTTCTCATTTCATGTAGAGGAAGCTATCGAACATAATATTAATTTAGATAAATATATTCAAAAAACACCATGTCTTATAGTAAGAGAAATGTTACAATAAATAATTATTTTATTGAATTTAATGATGGAGAATTTAGAAAAGTATAATTTTGTATAAAGGGATATGTGACTATACCATTTATAACTCATCTATAAGTATTGATAAATAAGTATAAGCCTTTTTTCACTGCACTGTGACATAGCAGTTACATTATTAAAATATTTCAATGAATTTTAAAGGCTCTTCCTATTTAGGGACACCCAAAATGTGTAATAATATTTAACCATAAAATTTTAGGGATATTTTGATTTTTCATTTCAGGGAGTTTTTCACACCGTAATAGGTCTGGATATTGATAATATTTAATATATCACATCATGGTCTTAGTGGTGTTTTAAATGATAAATTTTATCTGATTTTTTGGATATCTTAGTATATTTTGAACCAGACTAAAAAAATGAGATCACAGTATAGAATGAAAACTTTGGAGTCATGTTACACTTTAATTAATGGTATTGCATCAGGATTTGTTTTTCTAAAGAATACATAGTATATTCAAATCTGATTTAAAATATGAAATATATAGAAAGGATTTTGGAAAGTTTACTCAGTTTAATTAGTTTATTATTTCTTCGCCAAATTTTTTTATAAAAATATTATGATATTTTCCAATTTTAGGATGTGTAGTCCATAAAAACCCTTAGATAAATGATTGGATACATAGAGGACTATATAAAAACAAAATGTAGCAGTTCTAGGGAAAAAGGGGGAAAATATTGAGCATTATAAATAAATAGTAAGAGTATAAATATATTGACTTATCTGGTTAGAAGAAGAATAATAGAGGAGATATATAGAGGATTTCTATTTAAAAATATGGCTTAATTAACTAGAGAAGTCTTTAATCAGAAGAATTAGTTTTATTTAAATATCTATTTTCTATGTAAGGATAGATAAAAGATAATACCAATATATAATTATATTCATATAGAGGTAGAGTATTTTTATTTTTAATCTTGTGGATGGAAATTTATTGACTCTCATATTGAGTATTTTCTCTCATTTGGCCTTATGTAATTAGAATAGAAACAAACATGGATTATAAAAGTGCATCAATTTTGAAGTTATGATACAAAGAACATTTATTCTACTTACATATTATAAAGATATCATCATTTATAAAAAAACTAAATTTTCCTTTATCAATGAAATTAAATAATTATAATAAGATGGATGGGAACTTGGATCGATGTTGAGTGTTTTACAATAATTTTTAGTGTAGTTCTCATGGGAATAAAGTAACCATGAACTAAAATAAATATCCACAAAGAAATGAGTTATTGTTGATTCTAGTACACCATAAATCACCATATTTATGTTTCATGGATTATCACTTACTACGAACTAGGTAAAATCTATCTATTTTCTTGTGATTTTATTTGTATTTGTAAATATTATTCATTTTCAGTAGATATGATTGAAAAAAATATTTAAAGTGTTCCTTCCATTGAATGAAAATATTTATATGGCTAAGGGTACTAGAAGTAGAGAATTGTTTTTTTTGTACACTGATTCACACCCCCATCAGGGAGATTAATTTTAGTTTTGTCCCAATAAGTGATATTAGGTGGAAAAGGTTATAACTTTATACTCAATCATACATTTTTTTGGGTTTTTTTCACACATGTATTCAATGATAACGCCTTCTTTTTTTAGTGGTACTAATTTTATGGATCAAAAACAGAAATATACTGGTTTCTATAAGATTTTGGTGAAGATAATATAAAATAGTTCAGATTATATGTTGACATGAAAAATTACAATGAATAGTTTCAGCATTCAAAGACATAAAAAATATAAATAGACATTTTTATAGTGAGATATTTATGAAATCCATTCATTATTCTATGGAATTTGATATTAATACATTGATGGAAATTATATATAGAAAATCAGTATATGAAAATAGGTTTTAATCCCCAATAATAAAGTATGAATGAAAATATAATTGGAATGTGAAAACATTACAAAAATATGTATAATTCTACGTTATGTTAAAAGAAAATAAGAATATGAGTATGGAAAAGGAAATTGATAATAAGGACACACCCACTGAGGTATTAAAGTTCTATATAAATACTATATATACTTTTATAAATGTTTTGGAAGAATATATTTAATTTGGAAATTCATCTTCCCCCATAAATAATTATGTTGAATGTGATTTTAGGGAAGAAGTGGAAATGACATCTGGTTCATAATCCATATAATTCTGTTATTGAAACTAAGGAGAAATTCAAACCATAAAAGAAAAGGTGGATAAATTTAAGACCAAACCTAGAGTAGACCTTGTTTTCAAAGAAGAGTTTCTCTTAAAAATAAGAGATTGTGGAAATTGATGGAGGTTTTGAATTAATACATAATTAAAATGGGTCCCAGGTTAAGGTTTTAGGTCATTGTGGAATCTTCAAGATGATGACCGTTAATGTTTTGTATTAGTTTCAATGGTTAATATTAGAATAACATTTCAAAGTAAATCTATGAATCTATTAGACAAGATCTTTTGAATTAAGTTTATAATAAATTTATAACTGGAATTAGATGAATAATACAATTCCTTTTAATTGATTAATTCAATTATAGAACTTTTCATGCCAACATTGTAGTCAAAAATCCATGAGATGTATCCTATGTTTATATCTACACATGATCTATGAATATCTATACAATATATTTAAATCTCTATGTTCTAGTGTGACATAGATAAGAGATTAACATTATTTGATGTTGATTGAAAAATAAATTCAACTTCTTCTCTCTGTTTTCTTGAAAGTTATGGATGCATATTTTCTCTCTCTAGGGTTTGGGAGAATTATAGTGTCATTGTTTCGTACAATGACATGCATTCTCTAAAATAATAAATATCAAAATATATATTAATTGTTCAATATTCGATAATCTTATATGGTCCCTTCTTCAAATATTTTATCTAATTTATTCCCTATATATAATAATAATATTATCTTTATAATATCCCTATATATACACATATTTAAATATATTTTTTAAAATAAATAAATTTATATTTATTTAAATGATTGACACCTTTAACTCATCACTTAATCCTCATTGAAATTTAAAATACACTAATTAATAAAATATTTATTCACATAATAAATATAGAAATAAATATAATATTAACTATACTCATTAATTTTTATGTATTTAATAATTATTAATATTACGAAAATCCTGAATAAAAATTTATTTCCACATTACAATATCTAATTGGATATTTATATTAATCGATTCTCTAAATTGGTAAAAAAATAAATATTTATATTTTTAATTGTGAATAATAATCATGATATTAAATCTAACTCAAATATTTGAAACACAAATATCTTGTGATTGGATTTATGTAATCAACTGTACATGAATAATAATTATTCCAAAAACCTAGAATTATAATTATTCTTATTATTAAAAATCTATGTAATTTAATGGGGTTTTAGATAAAATTAGTTAGTAACCTTATAGACATCTTTCTCAGTGTAATTAAGCTAACTAATCAACGGTCAAAAAATAGAAACACATGAAGGATCCTATTGAATGATTAGTTCACTTTGGAATATTCCCACAAAAAGAGGGGCTATAACAAACCACGATGTTATAGGTTAAAAATTTAGAGATGAATATTGAAATTTGCATTTTTCAGGGAGTTTATTTTGAGAAATTATGTTCAGAAATGAATTAAATCATTTGGAAACCTCTTTTAGGTGGTTATGAATGAGGAATGAGGCTTGAAGGGGAATTATAGGGACATGAGAGGAGTTTGGGAAGGTTGATGTGTGGATGATGAAAACCAATGTAGTCATCAGTCAATTGGTGTGATATATAGTGTGTAGGGAAAATTTTCTCATCTAACTGGTTAAGTGGTGAGCCCCTAGTTAATCAATGAGGTCTGGAAACCCCGATTCTAATTAGGGTACTTTGGGTATTTTTTGATGGTCCATATTTGGAACCCCCTAAAGGATCTTTTCCTAAAGCATGATGAATAGTGAGTAGCCCCTCTTGGATCTCCTTTTCTTCCCCTTAGCAAGCATACAAACTAGGGAATCAAAGAGGGATTAAAAAAGTAATTACATGTTTAGTTATTTTTCTTTTTCCATTATTCTCTTTCCCCATTCTCAATCAAACTTAATTTGGTTTGGCTAGGGTTTGGATGTATGAATTCACCGGATCATGGAAAAACTATTTCATATTAATGGTAATTTATGTAAAATAGGTAAAGGGTATCTTTAAAGATTGAAAATAAGATTCCACTAACTGTTCCATACAATTTATGCTTCTTGGGGAGTTTCTGAAGGGTTTATAATGCATTTCTCTTCCATTGGCCCTCAATCTAGGTTTATAATTTGTGGCTTTTTCTTTTCATACCTAAGGGGTGAATTTGGATTTTAATGAACCCATTTTATCATTTTTTCTACATTTTTGGAATACCCAATGAGTTTTTATTCTATTTAACATATTATGAATTTGGTTTTAAATTAAATTAATTATTTAATTTTATGATTTGGGAGTTGAGATAGGGGTTATTGAACTCAGTAGAAGCTGATACGTTCTTGGTATTAGTTAATATAACATCATATAAGGGAGGGGGACATGAACTTTCTATGTATATTAGTTAATTTTTATTTATGTTAATGTGCACACACTAGTACAATTTCAAAGATATTTGATATGTTGTGTGGTTTGACTAAGGGTGATTTCTTATTGTGTCAAAGTTGAAGTTTGATGTCAGTGGAAGTAATTGATCCCTATAGGGTTAAGATTGTTCCATGATACCAAAGAGGATGATTATGTATAGGACTATGTACAAAGGGACTAGTTCCAGAAATATGGATTTGTTATTTTTGAGACATTTTTCATTTATATTTATTATTATCTTGTGTTTTAACATCCTTCTTGATTAAACCTCCATAAATACGCATGGATTAGTCTTGGTACAAGGTAGTTGGATACCCAAAACCTGTGGGGATGGGAAAGTGTGCTTGGTTGGAATCTCTAGGATAGGGAAATATGGTCCTGTGAAATTGATTGACCTCTCAATAACCATTTGGATGGGTCAGTGTGATTTTTGGCCTCTACAAAACATGTTAGGATGGGAAGCGGTGAATGGTTTACCCACTAAGACACAACAGGGCTGGGATGGTGAGACTTTGAGGAACTTACTGACTACATGGGGATGGTTCATTGTTCTTGAGAAGGCCATGAAATATGTGACAGGTGCGGGACAAGAGATACATGTGTTACCAAGCTTTTATCATTAGTCTATTATATCATGGCAATGAGGATTATACTGTTTGTTTTATTGTTCGACAAGAATTATGGCACAACACTGAAGAATTTACTATATGAGTTACGATATCAGATTAATCCCAACATGTTTTCAATGTGGGTATTCTAGTATGTGAATTTTTGTTATGTTTTCATGTCTGTATGTTTCATGGACAAGAACACACTCTATATATGTAATGAATGTACTTCCAATTCATCACAATAGCACTCATCTTTGTTGAGGAAATGGGGATACCTATTGGTTTTCTGAACTCACCTCCATCAATGTACATATTTTGGGTTTTAGTTAATGTGGGTAGATTGTTTTGTCATTTCATAGGGTAATGGTATGGCATATAGCTGGACTAATGGTACAATTCATCAGGTCATGGAGGATGAGTATTCAGTGTGATGGTAAGTTAGTTTTCAAAGATTCTAAGATATTTTCTTTTAGTTATAGCCAGTATGTGATAGAAAGTTTTCCCTTTTTGGTATATGATGGCATATAAATTTTTATCCAATATTTTTTCTCTATTTTTTAATGACTCGTTATATAGATAATTACTCATTTTATTATCTAGATTACGGGGGTCTAGTGGGTACTTGAAATTTTTCCTATTGGTTTATGGGAAGTGTACTATACAAATGACTTATGCTGATTTTTTTTGAAATTTGGAATGACCTCTGAGATATATTTTAGAGGGAATAGTTTACTCACAACTACGTTAGTCCCTGAATGTTAGTCAGAGGCATCTGTTTTATAGGGATGTGCAGTTGAGGTCATGTGGTGACACTATCTCTGGTTCCATTTCGGTGGCCCCAGGCTAGGGTGTTATAAAATTATATTTGAGCTATTTTTTGGATCGATAGAATAGGTAGGATTGAATTTAGTATTTTGGTACATGGGATGTTAGTTGAGTGTATTCTTAGACAACATGAAATTTGTTGACACTCAAGTTTCCATGGGATGTTTAGTTTTGGGACTTGGAACTCTAGGATTAGTGGGGTGTTTAGTTAGACTGATAATCCTATCATAGGAGGAATTAGACTCAAGAATATTCATAGGGATCACTTGGGTTCTAGTGATTTATCAATAAATCATTTTAGTGGAATTCTATGAGCAAGGTTCATGTGATTATGGGTAGTTTTATTTGAAATGATGACATTTTTTAGTCCATATAAATCGAATAAATAATTAATATAATATAATGTTACCTTATTTATATTGTATGGTGTGATTAAATTAATAACAATGAAAGATTCTTGTTTTCTGGTTTTTTTTGTTCATGTTTGGAATCCATAGGGTAATAGATCTTGGAAATTTTGGTTTTTGAGAAAATCCTATTTTTGAAAAAGAAATACTCATGTAGTGGAATGTGGTGTGCATGATTGGTTTTTCAAATTTGATTCAATTTGAAATGGATCACAAAGAATTTTATTTTTAAATAGTTTATAGTATAAGGTTTTTTGAAAGACATATAGAAAATGGGTTTTTAATTTAAATTTCAAATTTAATGATTTGTGAGTTTAGAGGGTTATTGGAATTTATTTCACAAAAGATTATAAAAAATGGGAAAAAAATTTAGAAAAAGGGGATTATTGGGGTGAAAATTTTATTGACTCTTATTTTTATTTAAACCCCTCGTATTACAAGTTGAATTTTTAAAATTCATCTGATTTTTTGTTTTTGTGAATGATTTAGAAATCAGTTTTTGAAAATGATCAATATAAAACTATGGAAATTAGTTTATTGATATCTTTTGTGTTGGAGAATGATGACCAATATTATTGATTTGTGTATTCATGATTCATTTTAATTATTGTTGGAAACCCGCCGAGTTGGTTTATCTAGTGCATTATAATGAGAATTTCTTTGGTGTGGTGTATGGATAGAAACAAGTACATGTGTAGGACTATTTAATGGATCGTCAGTAGATGACAATGAGTAGACCAATGGTTTCTCTGTACATCTTGTAGGTATTTCATGGATGTTTTATGGAACTTGTGGTTGATAGATTATAGGAAAGAGTTTTTGTAGGATGTGTTTTTAGAGGGCTCGAGGTGGACTCAATGTGGGAGCTTTTTATAGTGGGATAAGGAGTATTTGATATGGGCATGAGTAGCTGAAGGTGATTTTGTTAGGTTCAAGGATGGGATCCAAAATATGTGTGTTTTTTTATTTTAGTGAATTTTCATGTTCGAACACTTTTAGTGTATTTGGTTTTGGTCCTCAATTGTGACTAGTTAATTTGCTCCTTTGGCAATCGATTCCTATGTGGGGATCTCAGCTAGTTGAAATTTTTAACTGATAGTGGATACATATGGTATGGAAAATGACAATTCGTAATATGTTTTAATTTTTAGAGTTTTTATGTTGGTGTTATCGTAAATGAATTGTAGTGGAATTCTAAAAATCCACCTATGTGGTAGGTGGTTCTGTGTTATTATTGGGAATGTGTAGGTGCCCCGATTTTGAAGAGGAATACCAAGGTTATTTCAAGTTTTATTGAAATGAAATGCATGTGAGGAATTTTCAATACGATTAAGAACATGTTTTTCAACAATATGGTATGTGACTTGTGTGAGTTAGGGTTAGATAGTGGGCAAGAACATATGAAAAGGTCCTTGAAGGATCACTCAACCTCATGAATATGAGAGAGATTGTTGGTGAGACATTTTCTAATTTTCTCACTACTCAAGGGTAAGAGAGCATTGGTGAATCGGAATAAATATTGGTTTGCAGATTGATGAACGACCATGTGTGGGCATGTTGAAAATGTTTTGGGTTATGAATGAACTCAAAGAATGGTCCAGTGGTAGTGTACTGGTGGTTTCAGTTTGGATTCATTATCTTTGTGAGGTTATTGGTTTTATTGGTGAGATACATGTTGGCCTAATGGCTCGATGATTTTGGTGAGAAATATGACACGTCTTTTGACTAAAGAGGGCTGTGTTGGTAAATGATTGAATTTCCAGTGTGTGATCGACAAGATTTTTGTTCTTTATATGATTCATAAGGGATGTGAGTAAATATATTATGATAAGTGATAAAGTTTAGTGTTAGTATAAATTAGGTGAGTGTTCTTTTGGAGTGGAATAATATATGACATTGGGTGGGAGTTCACTATTGGTTGGATGGAGGGTGTGACCCTCATAGATTATTTATCGACAATTTTCATGAATTAAATATATGTTAAATTTGGAATGAAAATTTTTTGGTGTTTGGGGTTAGCACAAAATTTTGACTTCATTGGACATGTATATCATTTCCATGTGTTTATGGATGAAGTATGATCCATGGAGTTTGATTGGTTAGTTCAATAATTGAAAGTAACTATACTTCTATGGTGGGGAGAATCAAAATTTTCATGGTAATGAGTTCCTAATATTAGAAGGGTTATGGACGAAAGTATGGTTATTTTTGGTTGATAGGTAATGAAAATTATAGTGCATGGTTAAACACCTGAAATCCTTTTTCCTCAGTGAATACCAACTTCAAATTCTAGGTGTGGTGCTGGTGGGAGTCAATGTGTTAAAACTAGGATCAAGGTGTTTTGGAATTATCTGAAAATATGTTTGATTTAAAATTCATGATTTCAATATATGGATTATCATTAAAGAGTTTTAAGACATGTGGATTTTGGTTTATACTCATATGTGTTATCGGTGAGGTCAGAGTGTCAGTCTTCGGACAAAGACAATTTTACTTAATCATAGTGGGGGATGGATCGATGGTGCATCGGTGCATGATGTTTATAATGGTGTTTGATTTTATTAGTTTAATAGTTAATCTATATATAGAAATATATTTTAGGTTTAGACTACAATTTATATACTTTGGTTCTCTTTGGGATCTGTTAGGGATGGGTATTGGGATCAGAAGGTGTGGATGTGATATCGTAGAGTAAGGACTGGATGTTTTGTGGGAAACTGGTTAGGGAAGGAATGAATAGTAATGTTGTGTGAAAATGGATGTGATTAGTTGAAATAGACACTATTAGAATATTATAGGATATGGTTGGGGTGGGTTTGGTATCAAATTGGATATTTTTAAGGGAGATGGCGTAGTCCAGATTAGGGTTGGAGTTGCACAACAAAAGGGTGTTTGGTGATTGGAGATGTAATTCCCTAAGTTATTGGTGTTTGATTGTTGGGGTAGATCATGATCAAAGGAAAAAGATTAGTAATAGCTTCCCAATTATGAGAAGTTTTATTTATGGGGATCTATTAATGGCCCACATCATTACGGGTTAGAAATTGATGTGGTGGGGGGGGGATTTTAGAGTATTCATTTAGTGGTGAGATCGTTTCGAGAAAAATGATTTAGAATGAAATTAGAAACCTATAAAAACAACTATGATATGGTTTTATCCTTAGATTGTGACCTGAAGGAGAATTTTAGGGGTTTAAGAAGATTTTGGAATGGTGGATGTGGTGGTCATGTGGAAGCTAAAAAATATAGTACCCACCTGCTTGCGGATGATCTCAATCAGTTATCCGGTAGTGTATGGGCACCCTCATTTTAAAAATAGGAGTTTTGGTCATTTATGGGTTTCCTATATGGATTCCCCTTATTATTCCTATCATCTACCCATTAAAATAGATGGCAGATATCCCCTCTTGGATTTCCTTTACTCCCCATTTGTGTGCATTGAACCAAGTGATTCTAGAGGGAATTGATGTGTGATTCAAATTTAAATTCTCCTCCATTACCCTATTTTCTTCTACATTTTTTTTCTAAAAAAACTTATTCAGTTTGGATAAGGTTTGGACGGACTATTTTTACAGATTAGGTAGAAGTCATTGTGCACTAAGGGGGTTTTGTTAGAGGCTTGTAGAGGAAGTCTCAAGAGCATGAAATCATGGGGTCACTCACCATTCATTGAAAGGTGTGATTCCAAGTGAGTTTAAAAAGTGTTTCAAATGAATTTGTGTTTCATTGGACCTCAATTCAAGTTTTTAATTTCTATAGTTTTATTTCAATATTCTCAGGGGTGGTTTCGGAGTATAACACACCGATTTGTTGACATTTATGACTTCATTGGACCACCTAGTTATTTTGTAACAAATTATGATTGTTGGATATTTGATTTAAATTAATTTACATAATTAATTTTATGATATTGGATGTTTAGAAAGGGGATATCAGGCTTTATGGATGGTGTTATAGGTTTATTCTGAGTTATTAGAATGTTATTTGAGGTAGGGTCTCTTAAGCTTTCCCCACATATTAGTTAATCGGTTATTTATATTCATCTTGAGACATTATTATAATTTCATTCATGTATCATGTGTTTTGTGTATGAACTAATGAAAATTTATTGTTGTATCAATGTAGAGGGTTGGTCATGGTATAACTGAAAAGATACTAGAGAGTTGAGATGTGTCTATGAGACCAAAGTTGATTTTTCTGTACGAGAGAAGGTCTCGAGGTACTAGTGCCCTGATGATGGGTTGGTGATTTGTTAGACAGGTTACATGCCCTATTTTTTATTTTCTATATGTTCTACCCTCCTGATTGATGTGACCTCACTAAATTTTTAGTAATTGGTTGGGGTACTTGGTGGTAGGCCTCTCCAGAACCTGTGAGGATGGGCTGATGTGAATGGTTTGCCTTCCTAGAACTAATGGGGACAGGCCAGTGTGAAATAGTTACCTCCCAAGAACCCTTAGTATGGTATGATTTAATTTTTTTCCTCCCAATATCCATAAGTATGGGCCATTTTGAATGATTCTCCTTATAAAAACTTTTGGGCATGGTATATGGTGCATGGTAGGCCACCCAAAACTCTATTGGGATGAGTCAAGGTGACTTCATTGACCTCCCAGAGTGCATTGGAATGGGTCGATGTACTTGATGAGGTCAGGAAGTTTGCGATTAGTGTGGGCCATGAGACACATGTTTTATAGAGGTGGTGATAGATGTCCATTATGACATGGTGATGAGGTAGGTATTGTATAGATTATGGGGTGATATAGATTCTAGAATTTCATCTATGTAGGTATAACATGATTTGTCGTACGATATTGATCCATGCACGGTGCTGAAGAAGGTATTATAGTATGTGAATGTGTGTTATGTTTCTTAGTGGCTGTGTTTCAAGAAAATTTAAAACTCTCTCTATATATTTATATATATGTATATATTATATTCACATCCACATGATCACATCAACATTAGTTTTGGTTGAGGCAATAAGGATACCTACTGGGTCATTAGACACACTCCATATCTGCATACACGAAGGGGATTCCAATTTACATCAGAATACATTCCTTTTATCTGTCAACCAAAAGGTATGTAATTTTGTTGGACTCATGGTATGGGTTAGATGGTCATAAATTATAATGATTCAGTGGGTTATTATATGTGTTTGTCCAGAGGCTGGTGTATTTTATTTTCAGTTATAGTTGGAATGTATTTTCTAGAGATCCCTTTTGGTTTATAGGATTTTTGTTCTACTTTTTTATGTTGATGCTTCACTTTTGTTTATTGAGAATCATGTTGATAGTTCCTACTTTTATTATCTAGATAGAGGGGTCCCATTCCACTACCAGATTTATTCCTACAGCTTGATGGGATGTCTGCTATATATATTGGTTATTCCAAATTTTTTAAAAAATTAGCCATGACCCCTAATTACCTCTTCACAAATTCAGTTATCAAATATATATATATATATATATCCATGTGTTTCGATGTGTGTATCCTTGGTATGGTATACATATAAAGATAATAATTAAACACAAGAGAACTAAAGGGTTTCTTAATGATGTTTTCCTCCCTATGGATGACTATGTCCTAAGTGACTTGTTGTTATTCTCCCATGCATATGACTTCCTTATTATTATCAATGAAATAGTAGGTAATGTTTTGAAATTGATATTTTTATCTTGGTGTTGACTAGGTACAAAGAAAGAAACATGATCTTGCACTAACCCAGATATCCTCCAGTATATTTAAGGATTTTGACGTGACACATGTTTAGTATATCAAAAAAGGAACTCCATGTCCCCCAAGGATAGTATATGTAATCTCCTTCCTCAGCTATAGTAATCAATCATGTTTCATTAATGTTATTTATACTTCTATAGGAGTTTTATTTTGTTGGATCTCTCAGTTATTTAGGATTGATTATAATCAGTAGTAGAATATCTATCCTCATCCTTCTTTAGACATATACATTATCTGATGGTTGTAGATTGTCAATCTCATTCTAATTCATTACTATTCGGTGAAAGGGAATATCAATGGGACACCTTCATTTTCAATTCATTTCACATGTTCTATAATAGGATTTGTTATTAGTTATTCTATTTTATTATTTATTTTTAACTGCATAATGTGTAGTGGTTATGGTAAATAACTAATCTACTCTTTTCATTGTCCTGCAAATATATTTATATGTGTAGTGAGTATTCAAAATTGCATCATATCATTATCATATTTTAACTAATTAAAATCTTGGATACTCCTATTCTTTTCATTCTTGACGATTTAGAACTATAAATATATAATCCTCAAAATTCAGTTCTCATGAAATATTAGTGTTTAATTATTCAAATCTTTGAGCCAATGATTTCTTCAATCATTCCTATAATTCTAAAAAAGACTCAGTTCCAAATATAACTATCATATACTTTATGTAAATGGTAAATTAAGTCCATATATTTAATTGGCATGATATATCCATGTAGGAATATTGATATAGAATCAGATTCTATAAATGTGAAACTTTCACAGTATCTGTTTCTTCTCACTTTTCTGGTTTATCCTCTTAAATCTCAACAAGGTTTACAATGACATGATTGTTCATGATGTTGGATTCTTGATGAACATATCCCGTGAATTGTCAAAATTAATTATTATGTTTTGAAGACTTATGAAATGAATAATGAAATATGATGGTGTCATATTCTTATGATCAAACTTTACATTATCTCTTAAAGACTTTCAATCAATTGAACAAGACTTCAATTTAGAAACATTTTAATTTTATCGATATGAAACAAAGTATAATGATATTGATAAATTAAATATGATATCTGAGGACATATATTAAGTGTTGTATCTCAAGGTCATATGTTCATAAGGAAAATACATAAAATCATTCCTTTTTCATTTTTCTAACCCAAGATCGATATCTTCTGATCTTCCTCATCATCTTCTTCTTCAAGAATCCATTACAAAAATAAGTCTTTGATTGACCATAACATTATAAATTGATAAACCAAGAGTGAAGTGACCAAATTAGTACCCATCAGATCATATGCATCAATACTTCTATATATTAACTTAAGGTGTCCATTTTTTAGAGTAATTTTCTCCATTCTACCTTAAATTCCAAAGTCCTATGCTCAAATGGAAGGCTTGTGTTTTGATAAATTAATAGAATGAATATTCACCAATTATCTAGGTTTCATTTAAATTTAATCAAATTATTCTCACATTAGCTTTAATATTCATTTTAGCTTTATCAATATATTCTTGAACTATATATACATGTTAATAGCCATGAAAAAAAATCCATACTAGTTTTGCTATCAATTTGTTGATTCTTTAATAATCATAATGGAATATTCTCTAATAACCAAAATATAATTTCCATCATTGAATGGATAATTATGATACATCAATAGTAGTACTTCTTTATAAATATGAGAACAACTAGTAATGCATCCAATCAATAAATCGGCAATCCCTATCCATATTTTGTAGCTGAATATATAGAATCATAAAGAATTGGAAACTATTATACTCACTAATATTCGAAGTAAATTACAATATTTTTCTTAGAAAATTTGTTATTTTATTGAAAAAATACTACACACAAAAATTTTTTGTTCATAGAGAATTATTTTAATGTCTCAAAAACAAAAAACAAAACAAATTATTGACAATAGTTTGAAATATTTTCATTTTTCTCAATATCTCATCATGTTGGATGCATAATTTAGTTATCCCCTTATATGATTTACATATAATTCATTAACATTGTAAAATAAACTCTGTAATTAAATACAATGACCATGGATTTAATCAGACATTCTAATTTTAATAAAATGGATAAAGATATCTTGTTATATTAACATATAAGGGATGAATATTTTTTGAATGTATGAAATTTATATCATATAAATTTTGAAACACATGATATATAATCATTCACTACAAATATATATCATCATAATTTTCAACCATATATCGAATTATGTGATTCATGGTATATATTACTTATAATCTCATGTTTATGGACCAAAATACATTCCAAAGATAGAAATATCCAATTACATGTATAAAATGTTTAATTCCTATTAAGGAGTCTATCCTCATAACCACCCTTTTGGTAGATTACGAGGTGATAACTTCATGAAAATATGTTTCAATGTATTAGGAGAATCTAACACCAGATAGACAAAATATCTTATATGTCCCATCAAACATATGTAATCTAGACTATATTTCATATTTTTAAAAAACATTCCATCACATCTCATGTTTCTCATTATAGTGAGGAATATATATAAACTCTCAATGCAATGAATACTCTAAATACGTTATAATATTGATATTGTATAGAATAAATATCATCATGTAATAAGATATTTATTAGTATTCTACTAATTAAAAATAAAATGTTAGTTGGTTCTATGGAACCTACTCTATTATACTACCACTCATACTAGTTCAAACTAATATATAAGTTTAGCACACTTACCCTCAAATGATATACATTCTTCAGGTGATATAAGTATTTAGTCAATAAGTTTTCCAAATTTTCGTTTTTGGAAACTCTTATCACTATAACTTCACCCCTTTTGTAAAAATCCATCAAGAGGAAATAATTCTCAAGTGTATGATTTCCTTGTTGATGGGAACTCATTTTGATGGATAGAACCACTTCTGTAACACACTAAGATTCAGACATACTATTACCTTTAATAAGTCAATATGCCTGTTAGCTTGCTTCACACACAACACCAAACATAAAAAAACTGTTATTTTTTAATGGTTAGGATATTAGCCCTTAAATTTAAATATAAGAAAAGGAGTACAAAGTAAAAAAGATTGGTGGGGACATATAGGCCATCAGTTCCCTCATTAGATGAATTCACCAAGCTTTTCATTATTTTATTTGCAATCTTTCATTCTTCTTCACGTAGATAACTCTAATAAATTCCTCTACCACATCCGCGTTCACTCCTATAATATAATAATCTCTTTCTCTTCCCACTTGATGTTATAGGATTTCGATGTCAAAGCTATCTAAATCAGTATACTCTGTAAGTGAGATGTCATGCTTAGCATTCTTATCAGCATGACCATGTCCTCTTTTACAACTTTTTGGATAATGTCCTCTCTATAATGAATTAACATGATTCAAAGTCTCTTCCAAATGATCCTCTTATACATCATTACTTTTCATCATATATTTATAAGAAGTGTCACCATCAATGTTTGAATCTCCTACAATAATAAATTCCATATAAGGATAGGATTTATAGCTAACTCGTGGAGAGTTAGAGTCATCCATGAACTCACCAACACGTCCTGCATTTTTATAAAGTGAATTAATCAATTCAAATTTGTTTGATTGATGATCCTTTTTCCTAGTATTTGCATGGAAGACTCAATCTGGTTACCAGTCTACACCATGTCCTCTGAATTTCCAGCAACCATATCAATAATTGTAGTATCTTGCGCCCTAGCTTGTGGAATATAATCATTCTCTAGTAGTATCAAGGAGCCACATTCAACCTTGTCCGCATTATTTCCTATGGAATGATCCCATGAAATAGATAATGGATACACCATCATAGGTGTACCATCAACATGCGGAGCATGGAGGGAATGCTGGTAAATCGCACCAAGGATTGGACCCTTACATTGAGAGGCCAATCGATTCTCATTTTAATTATATGTACCCTTCATATTTGAAGTTTATTTTTCCTTCACTTTACCTTTTCCATTTTTTATTTATATTTCATTCTCCTTGAAATACTGAAAATTGGCCAGCGCATTGATTTCAAAATCAGAGTCACCTAGGATCTCCACACAAGGGCCCTTCAGCTCTTGTAAGGCTTGCTAATCAGCCCTATTTTGTTCAACAGTCACATTTCCCTTCTGCTTATCCAAGCAGTTATCAACCAGGTAGGGTTCCATCTGGCTATGCTTAACACCATCCAATGGTATTTGTACATGAGTGGGTCATGAAATTTTCTCTCTTGAGCAATAATATTATACCAAAGAAGCTTCTGGCTGCCAGTAGACTTCTTAAAGGTGGTTTCATCCTGATGTGTACTTGACATAAAGTGGTATTGACTATACCTCACATCTACAATGATATAAATTTCCAAGGTAGGTTCCCTGATAGAAAAAATCAGGCTCAGATATGACATCCTACCTATTACCAATACTAAACTGTCTTTCACCATTAGTCATCAAACCAACATGTTATCCCATGAGTACTTCCTTAGAAATAGGAGTGACCTACTCAATTGGAGTAGAGTCAACATGCACCTTGCTAAACATACTATTTTTATAGAATTTACTAATATCATGGCCTCAAGTGGAGCTGTTTTTACAGAACAATGATTTCCTAAAACTATATATATTCATGGCCAATAATTTTACACTCAATGAACAATTTAGACATTCTCTCATAGAAAAGTTTTAAGTCAAAATCCTCTTCATCCATGGAGAGAATAATGCTTTCAATTAAATATGTTGCTAAATCAACCTCAACTAAAAAAAGTGATAAAAATGGAAAATCTTGAATATTCTATTTCCTTATCCATTTTTATTGTAATTCAAATCGACATACCAATATCATAGGGGATTTTAGGGTTCCATAATATTTAATTTAAACCATAAACCATGACACATATTTGAGAAGATGAATTACTAATTTCCATCGGGATGAAACTCATGTCCCATTCCTTGATGTGGATAAAGTCTTGATTGAGTGAGATTAATATGTAGCCACAAGCTCTTGTATTGTCTTCTTGGTATAGGAATATAAGGTGATGGTATCCACTACCAAGCGATATACATGTCCAGCTTGAGAAGCCCAAAATTTTCAAAATCCATTGAACCATATCTCTGAGATCCATCTTCTTATAACCCTTATGCAATAAAATTAAAGCTGTGATGGATTCTTACGCAATTTCCAATCATTCTGATATCTCTATAAGAGCTTCCCTAATGTGGAATGTATTTCCTCTTTGACCAAAGGCATTATAGGTTGAACCTCTATAGAGGTATATGGTATATCTCTCTACACCATCATCAATCCCACGATACTCTGTATGATTATCCTTCCTAGGTTCCAAACCCCTATCGAAGGGTTTTTGGGAGTTGAATCTCCCATGGACAAGGAAGAGTTTAGTCGCAGAGTGCAGATCCACCATATCGAATAAAACCTAATTGACATCACTAAGAGAGAGAAACTCTCACCACCCATCCATCATCTTAAAAAAAACCATTAAATATTTAGAGAAAGTATAAATATTTATGTTTTACAATTAAAAAACCTATCCATCGAATTAGCGGTAATGAATATGAGAAACTAATATATGAATTATATGTATATAAAAAAAAGAATAATTTTATTTGGATTTAATTTGTATTAGTTTACCTAAAATGGTTAATAATATCATTTATTATATTAAAATGTATTTTTATAAAAAATTACATTTTTGTTATATGAATTTATATTTCAAGAGAAATATGATTAATGATAAAATATATTATATATTAATTATATTTTCACAATATTTAGTACGTAAATTATATGAAATTATAATAATAATAAATAAAATTTAAAAATATCATTTTCTAATATAAATGGGTTGTTATTATCTTTTATGATTTTTTCAAAAATTGTATTTATATATTTTAGAATTTTAAATTAATAAATTTGAACCCCATTTTTTAATTTCTCAATAAAAATTTACTTATTATAAATTTTTTAATGTTGTCTAAAAAGTTTGGTTTTTAGTAAAAAGTTGGAGATTTAAGAAAATAATAATTTATATGATTTATCACTACATTGTCATAACTTGGAATATTTAAAAACCATCAAAGTAATAATCATTAAATTAAAGAATAAAATTATTCATTTTAAAATATTCTTTTTAAATACAAAACCTATTCAAAAATATTTTAAAACTAAATTAAAATGTTACTTTAATATAGAAACCCATTTTTTTACTTTTATTTAGAATAAATTATTTTCAAGGGGGATTCAATTTTTGATTTCCATGTAAGCCACATAAAATTTATTTGATTTATAATATTAAAATTTATTTAATTATAATTAGTATAAAATACAATTTATTCTTATATATAATTTTATATCATTAAAATGTTATATTCTAGAAACTTTTTTACGTGATTAAATGTGTTTATATTAATATTAACTATCAAAAATTTTATATATTTTATTTAATAAAATTAATTTTATATTTGGAATTATAATTATAAAACTATGTAAAAAGATCAATCTTAATATTTTTCATTATATTAATTACTATGTTAAGAAACTATTTGTCAATGAAAAAGAAAAATAGGCTAAAAAATTAAAAGAAAAATTCTATTGAAACTAAATGTTGTTTCAAATGGGTTTTGTTGAGTTGAGTTTTCACATAAAATAATTTTCAACTCCTCTTTTGTCCATTTTTTACTTTGAAACTTTAATAGTAACCTTACACTATTAAAAATGTAAAGATTATAGCATAAACTTCTATTTATATCACATATAAAAGGGTAAAAATAGCACTACATCAAGAAAAAAACAATAATTTAAAATTGTTCTTGAAATTATTCGAATATTACCCTCCAAGAACACTTTATTAGTTTTAAAATATTCTGGACATCATATTTTTTTTGGAGAAAATCTATTATTTCCAAGGAGATTCCAAAAGAAAAATCTAGTCCTTGATGTGGCTATTATTAACTACATAGTTATCTTTTTAATTACCTTAAATAAAATATATTCTAGACACACTAATATAAGGATATTATTATCATTTATATATTTAATATAACTATATTAATGTTATTCTAATTGTTTTTCCATCCATTAAGAAAAATAAAACCTCTATTCTTACATTGTGTGGACTACCATCTCCATGATGTAACATGTTTCCATTTCTGTCATAGCCGTACATGGTTGGAAAAATTATGGGATTAAAATATAAATAATATTTTGATTGTATCATTAATTGTAGGTTAAAGAAATTAAAATACAATATTAATGATATGATCAACAAACTGTTATCGTTAATTCGATCTATTATAATATACAATGTATGAGAAACTTGATATCTTTTTCTATTAAATGAATTTATATAAATTGTATTCTCTTTCTAATTATTTTTAATTCTGATATACCACACTAATAAACAGTAAATACGACCATTATTTTTTTTATCATTATATTACAACTATAACATCTCATAATCATCCATTAATTGAGGTACATTCATGTTTGGGTCAGTTTACAACATAGTTGAACAATACTATATATATATATGTCATGGATGATAATAAAGAACATATTTACTAGTTTAATATCATATAAATATGTAAATTATATTTTGTTTTTTGTTCTCTTAATCTAATATCAAAAATAATTAATCAATTAATAAAAATTATTTGATCAACAATAATAAACAAAACCATCTTATTATCGATTTCATCTTCAAGAATAAAGACTAAAACACTGATATAAGTAATTTAAAACATTAAAAATAATTATAAATAATACCTAAAATTATCACTAATTATCTATTAATTATTAAAATTCAATTATTTATGGTAAAAAACATCACTGTTTTGAAACAAGAATAAAATATCAAAACTATAACCACTTGATGTGGAAAATTAGAAAAAATCATATAATGAATGACTATTTATATTGAGTATAAATGAAAATAGATATAAGTGAGGTAATTTATTAATTAATTAGTATATATATGTTTGAGATATTGGGGGATAATGTATGATAATGGATGTCCGAATAAGAGGTAAGTGTTTTCATATCATTTTTTGTTCATCGAGTCAAGTATTTTATTTATACACCTAATTTAATTTACACAGTGTATATAATTCAAATTTGAGTTATTATATCATGAAATATATTTTAATAATTTTATATTATGTTAAATTTATATTCCACTGTATAAATGGTTTTTTATTCAATAATTTCTAATGTTGTAGGGGTTCCCTTGGTATGAATTCTCATTCCATGAGACATTATACATTTTTTGCACCATAATTCCTTTATATGATGTATTTATTTCCCATGGATTTATTTTTATTATAATTTTTTAAATTCATTGTATTTAATACCCAAATCATGTTTCTTATCCAAGTTATTATTTATTTAGTTGTTTCCCCTATGTTGGGTAATTTTGTTAACTCAATTTTTTTTCATTGAGTTATGATCATTCATTAAACTTATTCCATTTAATTTGAGTACAATATTCCCTTTAGTTATACTATATGGTATTATATCATTGTTTTCTTGGGATATAAATTCCTCCATGTAAACCATTTGACATATATTCCTCGTTAATGGGGATATGTTCTATTGAAACCATCCACTTTCTTTCTCCAGATAGATTATGATCATGTTATTGGATTATTATATTATCCATATACCCATTTATCTATAATGTTGAATAACACATTATACATAACTAAAATTTCAATATATTCACCAATAATGTATGATATTAAATTTAAATAGAGAAAATTATTGGAGTATCATATAATGTTATTCCAATACAGATGATAATTGGAATGTAGAATCTGTAATTTTTTTGGCAATCCCACTTCTTTCTAAAGATATATTTTGACCACGTAATATATATTATTTAAATGGAGAAAATTATGGGTATTGTTCATGATTTTTGAATACAAACATATTTTGATCCAGTATTGATATTTTCTCTTCTTTATTAGATATATAGACATATTTATATTTAGCTAAAAGTTCACTGGGGGTGGTAAGAAAGGTGTTATTGATTATTATTGTGAATTAAATGGGGCTAAACATGTTATGGGTGGGGCCTGGTGTTATAAATCTCCTTTATGAATTGAATGATCTCATGAGAAAAAACAAATTTGGGTTTTGGGGAATGCCTGCCTAATTAAGAAAGATATATTGATTGCAGTCTCAATGACAAGAAAAGTGACTTCGAACAAGGCCTTGACTAAAGGTTTCTGATATTCACCCTTATACATTCAATAATAATGTGATTAGTATTGAGTATATCCATGTTTTAATTTACTTTCATCGATATAGAATTCTCCATGTTTCAAGTTGATTATGGATTCAAGTTGGTTACCCATTTTCTAATATAATGTTTATTCTATGTTTATTCCATGATTACTTTAGTGATAATTTTTACATTACTTGTATTATTTTCACACCCCATGTTATGTTTCCATTTCCTCTAATTATAAATAATATTAGTACACATGAAATTTTTAGAATGACAACACATGTGAAAAAATTTATATGAGTTGTTGAAGAATCATTATGGATTAAGTACATTCGTAAATAATGGGAAGAAATATCTTCTTGATATAAAGAAAAAGGAATTTTTAAGTTTATGTTTTGTCTGAATTCGCTAATATTATAAATTTTAAATGATTCTACAGATGTAAGAGTTGAAATAATTATTATTTATTTTGTTATTAAGTTTTTTATGTATATGTTTCTAGAGTTGATATCTAATTTAGTATGTAATGTATATATTTATGGAACTATAATGGGGAGTATGGGTTCAAGGTTTCATAGTTGGTACCAAAGAAAATATATAGATAACTTTATATATTAGGATGTTTGTTGAGGGTAAAGGTTGATAATTTAGGGTTTATTATAAGTTCAAAGGTATATATAATACTTTTAGATAATTATGTTAGTAAATAATTTAGAAATAAAGCAGTTTATCACTGGATTATAATAATAAAAGATTATTGAAAACCCTAGGAATAAGTTTATGTATGGGATAATATCTTGATGTTTTGGTAAAATCTAAATTATTATGCTTTTCCAATAAATAAGTCTTTATCTAGGTATTAGAAGGTGGATACAGATATGGAAAAAACTAACCAAGTTGAAATCACCATGAAAATGGTTGGTTGAGCATTGAATCAATCACGAATCTGAAACATGATGAGTTAGCATAATGTTTAACACCTGTAGAGACACTCTCATGGGATATGATTTGGTTAATCACATTCTTTTTATGAACCATTATAAAGGATATAATAATTATGATAACTAATTAGTTTAGATAACCTAATAGAAAAAACAATATTCATAACCATAGATTGAATAAATAGAGTTATAGGTTGATCTAAATGTTTCATATGTTATGATCAATTGATCTATAAGGAAATAAATATTTGGTTTTTTGTTTTCATATTCACATTTTAGATATTATCATAACTAGTTAGGAATTTATATTTG
The DNA here is from genome assembly GCA_963277665.1 of Viscum album. Taxonomy (NCBI): domain Eukaryota; kingdom Viridiplantae; phylum Streptophyta; class Magnoliopsida; order Santalales; family Viscaceae; genus Viscum; species Viscum album. The sequence continues at coordinate 887,919,474 of OY728130.1, forward strand.
GTTGAAAAATGATCATGACAATGAAGTTATGTATTTAGAAATCACAATGTCTTATAACTGAATAATGGAGTATACTTAAATTGATGATAATTTGAGTATATTATTTTAATGATGTAAAATGTTGAGTTTTCTAGTATTACCTATGGTAGTAAGATTCATATTTTCTTAAAGAATTAGATATTTTCACTAGTGAGTGAAATTGTTTAATGATATTCTGAAATATTCTAAAATTTCTATGGTTTATGTTAAACATATAAAGATTATTCATAATTAGTTTTACTTTAATATTTTTTAAATAATATTGTATGGTTTTACTAACATAAAAAATGATTTTATGGAAATGTTATATTCTAGGGGATAAATATTTAAGAACGCATGATTGTGGTATAGATAACTCTTTGGATTAACATATGTATGATTTTGAGATAATAAAGGGTGATTAGATTATGAATAATTAATTTATATATTGTTTAGTAACTGTGGGATTCATAATTGATTCCTGTTATTTTTGGATAATTTTGTCTCATTTTTGGGATTATGATATATAGTGAATACATGTGTGACCTTAAAAACTATTAGTTAATAGAATTTGAGAGATAATTATGGATTTTATTTCATAATGTATTATATAACTTCATAATGGTTTGTTGACCGGGATATTAAAATGGTTTTGGGAAAGAAATGTTACTGATAGTGTATGGTTCAGTTTTACAGATACCTTGATATATAATTTTAGTAATGATTAATGTTTTTGAGTAAGGATATTTTAGATATATTGAGAACAAATATCTATGATTATTGGGTTAAGAATATTTTTAGAAAGTTTCTGGTGATTTTGGATCACTATTTTAAGTATTAGGTTACATAGTATGAGAGAACCCATCTCAATGTAATATATCATAAACCAAGAATGATATATTTTTAACGGAGAGTGACATAGGTATAATTGATTCTAATATTAGATGAGTTATAAGAACTATGGGATAAAATGATATTTTCAAAAGAAGACATATTTAGGTTAAATTTAGTATGGTTATTTGCGAAAATTCAGTTATAGTGGTCAATACTCATGTTAGCTATTTTGGTTTTAGTAATGAATAGAACTAGATGAAACAAGGGGTTAGAGGGAAAATAATGAAACTATCCCACCAATCAACCCAATATAATGAGATTTAGAGTGAGTAATATTGGGATTATACCAAAAATATATAATGAAAAATGATTAATAATGGTAATATAGTCGATGTTTAAAAACCAAAAGAAAAATATAGAGTCTTTTAAAAGGTCAAGTGATGAATCTCATAAAATCCACAAGTGTATGGGAAGGACTGAAGCTACAAAAATTTTGTGGATCCATTGTAAGAGTGTTAGTAATTACACAACTCAATGTCCCAATCAAAGGTAAAAAATTGATATCATTAACAAATACCATGAGAATAATAAAAATACTACAAACCAACTACTAATAAATCAGATAGTGAGTTTTCACCCAAGATTTTTTACTATCCAATGTCATGTAATTTTTCACATACCCCTATATTTTGAGTTATAAATAAAAATAGTGGTATGATTATAATTTTAAAATTTTTCAATGTTTCTAGATTGTTATTCACTAGGGATCAAGATCTTCATCCTATAGAATATATCTTTTTGAAATTAGGAATGGTTTAGCTATCTTAATAAATCAATCATAATGATTTTTCATGTAGATAAATGCCAATCCACATCAGAAATAAATCCAAGTTCAGTTAGTAGTTTATGGTTAGTTATGAGTCCACTATAGAAATTACTTTAATATTATAAGTCAAATTAAGAGGATATAATTTTTTTAGTGATTGGAGGATAATGAGACAAAGAAATTACACCATATTATTACATTTATATAAGTCAATTTTCTTGATATCATGTTCCATACCCACCACTAAACTTAAATAAACCACAATATATTAAAATAAAATATAAATATTTGAGTATGATTATTAAAAACCCATGTATTTGAATTATATGGAATTAATAAGAGTAACTATCTTAAGAAATAAATGTATATTTAAAATAAAGTACACTTTTAGTAAGACTAAAATTCAATTAGTTTATTTATAATGACTAAAATTTTCAATTATTTATTATAAAAGTATTTTTCTAAAAAAATAATTTTATGCGACACACATTTCTATGTGAATAAATATATGATTAATAATAAATTATGTTTAATATTAATTAAAGATTAACAGTAATTTAGAAATTAAAGTATATGAAAAAATAATCATAACTGTTAATATTTAGAATTTCCATTTTCTAATAAAAACACGTTTTCATTCAAATTTAGTATTTTTTTTAAAATAAGAAATTAAAAATTTTGGAATTTGAAATTAATAAATATAAACAAAATTTTTTAATTTCTTATTTCAAAACTAAATTAATATGAATTATTCATAATTCTCTAATATGGTTTGTTTTTAGTCAGAAAAAGAAGGATTTTCGAAAATTATAACATCCAAGAGTTTATCCCTAAATGAGCATAATGTAAAAGATTTAAAAACCATTTAATTAATAAAATATTAAATTAAAGGAAAACATTTAATCTTCTTTAAATATTTATTTGAAATAAAATAATTATTCCAAACATTTTTAGAACATAATTAGAATATTACTTTAATATAGAAACTATTATTGATATTTTTGTTTAAAATCTTGTTTTTTTAAAGAAGATTTGGTTTTTGATTCCTTGGAAACCTCCTATGTATTTTTTATTTTTTGTAATAAGTAAATTTATATCATTAAAATTTGTATCCAAGATAATTTTATATTATATATAAATACAATACTTAATAAATATATTTTTTAAAAAAAATTCCGTGATTAGGTGTATATATTTTAAAATTAACATTTGAACCCTTTAAAAATTTAATTTAATAAAAATATTCTCAAAATTTAAATATAAGAATCAAATTAGGTAAAAATTTCAGTCTTAATTTATGTTATTAAATTCAACTAGAATGATTGAAAATTTTATTATGAAGGTAAAAGTAAATTATAGTAGAAAACAAAAAGGTTAATAAAAAAACATAGAACAATCAATGTTTTTTGAAAAAGGAGTGTTTGAGGTGTGATTTGAACCCCATTCATTTTCGTATCATATTGTTTTCCATTTTGTGGACTTTGAAACATGAATAATAACCATACATTATTGAGAATGTAAGGTATTCTCCCAAAAGTACAGTTTCTGTCACCTATAAAAGGTTAACATATTCAACACTCAAAGACAACCCAATAATTCAATTTTTTCCTTGAAAATATTCTAATGTTTTCATACTATAACCCTCTCCCACTGTCAAAGGTTATTGTAAACATTATTTTGATAAAGGAAATTATTTAAAAGGATGATTCATAGGAATAATAATGTCTGTGATGTGATTATTTTCAAGTAAATAGTTTTATTATTAATTATATCTTTTAAAATTTATTATAAACAAAATAATATGATTATATTAGTATCATTTATATAATATAATATTACTATTTTAGGGTTAATATAATTTTTTTATCCTTATACCCCATCCATTAAAAAAATAAAATCATCATTAATGTATTGTGTGGACTGGTACCTCCACGACATAACATGTTTCGTTTTACCTCACTCCTATAGATGAATGGATATAAAGAAGAAATTAAAGACTAAATAATATTTTTAGGATATCATTAATGTTTTGTTAAAGTGAATTTAATAACCAATTAATGTTATGAAGAACAAATGATTATTGTTAATTCTATCATTTAAAACATGAAAACTAAGATGAAAATGATCACTTTATCAATGTAATGACTATATAAATTATATTCTTTTTATAATTATTGTAAATTATGATATTCCACAAAAATAAAAACTAAATAAGATTATTAAGATTCTTTTATAAATATATTACAAATAAACCATCTCAAATTCATCCATTAATCATTGTAAGTTTATGTTTTGGCCAATTTAACAACCTAGTTGAACAATATTACAAATTTATGTCATGGGTGACTAAGAGAACTTTTTGAATGTTGTAATATGATATAAATATTTTTTAATGTTTTTTATTATGGTAATATAATATCAAAATTTTATTAATAAATTTTGAAAGGACCCTTTGATTAACAAGAATCACAGAATCAACCTTATTATCGATTTCAAAATCAAGTATAAAGACTAAAAAATATAAAATTAATTTGAAACTTTGTTGATAATTATAAATCATACATAATATTAACATTAATTCTCAATTAATCCTCTATTATAAAACTATTCAAAATGATGAAAACTATAAAACCCCAATGTGGATAATCAGAAGAATTCATTTAAATAAATACTATTTACAAATATAATAGATCAAAATTGGTATTATTAAGGTTATTAATAAATTTTTATATATATATTATACTAGAGTTTAATGTATATTCGTTAATGTTTAGATTAATGGTAAGGTTTTTCGCCTCAATTCCCCTTCATTGAGACAAGTTGTGTATTTATGAGCCAAATTTAATATATGTGGTGTTTATAATAACTATTGATAGATAATATCATGAATTATATTTTAAAAATATTATTTTAAGTTCAATTTCAACCCCTTTATGTAAGAGGGTTTTTTATTTGAATGTGTCTAATGTCGTAAGGGCTCCATTAGTATAAATTTGCATTCCTTGATAAATAATGAATTTTGTTCACCATGATTTCTTTGTATGGTGTATTTACTACCCATGGATATATTTTCATCATAAAAACTATAATTAATGGTATTTTTAGCCAAGTTATTTTATTTATTCATGTATTTATTAATTTCGTTATTTCCCCAACAGTGAAGATTTTTTGTAACTCAATTTTCATTCATTGGGTAATAATATTTTATTGAAATTATTTCATATAATTTGTGTACATTATACACTTTGATTTTATTATGGGGTTTTATTTCATTATTTTCTAGTTATATACATTCCTACCACACTAAATCATCGATAAGTATTTCTCACTACTTAGGATATTCTTATTAAAACCATCCTCTTTGTTTCTCTGAATGGCTTGTGATCTTGATATTCTAATATTTTATTACACATATACCCATTTCACAATTCAATGTTGACATCACATTTAATATAACTCATATTGGATTTTTTTCACCAAAATATCATTATATTCATCGGTATGAGGAAAATTATTGACATAAGATATATTTTCATTCCAATACACACAATTTTTGAAACATGGACTATGTAATGCTTTACCGTCCAACTTTGTTTCAGGATATGTTATGATCATGATATATCTTTTATTATAATTGGTAAATTAATTAATATTCTTGAATATTATTGACTAATAACATAGATTTTTCTTCTATTTGTATTCAGTTTTACACATTATATGGAGTACAATGTTTTTATTCATCCACTGGTTCTATAGTGAATGGTATTATGGGTTTTATTGACTCTTATATATATATATATATATATATTAGGTTCATCAGAGTACAATTACATTAATCACACACACACACACACACCACACACACAGGCTGGAAGGATAGACAAAATTCACCCAATGGAAAGCCCACCCATCAATAATTTCATATTTATTATATATCCCATAGGTCCTGTGGTAATGAATCCCATTACATGTACTATAGGCCCACTATTGGATAGCCAAAAGGCCCATTCTTTCATGTTTTTGCGTTAAATTATACCCATGCCATGCATGCATCACAACCTACTTGATGGATTGAAGGTCTAGTGGCATAAAGGTGAAATTCAAGAATCATTATATTGCTATTGTGCCACTATAGTGCTAGTTATAGTATTGTTGTAGTATCTATGAAAATTCTCTCCCACCTAGATTTGAAACTGGGTCTGATGCAGGATTATGGGGAGCCTTTACCACTATGTTTGGGGCCAAAATATATATATCCTTGAAGTAATAAAAGGTATCATGAGAAAAAATTGGTTTTGGTATTTATGTTATTCCAACCCAATTAATCAATATGTATTGATTACAATGTCAATAAAATGTAATGTGTCTTCGCATAGGGCCTTGACTATAGGAATTTTATAACATTCATTATGAATTCCATCATTATAAGATCAGTATTATTGATATACATGTTTTCTTTTATTATCATCGATATTGAGTTATTTCTTTTTGAAGTTTATTATGGATTCATATTGTTTACCAATTTCCTACTATAATATTTCTTCCATGTATCAAAAAATATTACCTCGGTTGTCAGATTTCCCTTATTAATCATTTGATCGACCCCGGCTTATGTTTTCTTTTCCCATATTTATAAACAATCATAGTAAATGTGACCTGTTCTGAAGGATAAAAATTGTGATATTATTTAGGTGAAATATTAACGTCTTGGTTTGGATTATGTTCTTTGGTATATAATGAGAAAAAATATTTTCATGATAGAAATAACAAGGAATTTATTAGTATATGATTTATCCTAGTTATCTAAAGTTATAAGCCTCAAAACATCCTTTGAGTGTAAGAAATAAAATAATCATTATTGACTTTGTAATTAATGGTGGTTATATCAAGGATTATATAGTTGGTATCTAAGGGTGTATGTATAGTATTCCAAGGTTGAATTAGACTCTTGAGAACATGTCTAAGGAATCAAAACTAATATCATATTATCATAATATATAGTGATTCCATATTTATGTATTTGTTAAATTCCAAGATCATAGTCAGTGTTATATATCAACACTTCTTTTGTAGCTACATTAGAAGCTGTAATATAATTTAATTCTATAGTAGAATCAACTACCACTGGTTGTTTAAAACTCGTTATTATTACAAGTTCTCTATTATGGATAAACAAATATCCCAAATATTATTTTAGATCATTACGATATGTTTAGAAACTGAAATACATTAATCACCTCTCAATATGTTCCACATATCCTTCATAAACTAGGAATATATATTTTTGTATGATTGAGGTACTTCAGGATTATAATTATAATAAAAAATTGTGTCTCGCATATTTCTAATTGATATTCTCCTTATATACCAATGGAATTTAGAATATCATGCTTTCCATATAGCATGGAAGATATTATATATTCAATAATTGAATCATATTGAATTTTTTTAATTCTCCCTCTAAATCATTATTTAGTTTTGTGTAAGGAAACAGTTCCTTAGAGAGATGTATACCATGTGACACTAGATATAATCCTCTTTTGGACTATTCCATATTGAATCTCTTCAATACCTATTCAATGTATGTACCTTCTCTTAGTCTAATAATGCTCATATTGATGAACCCTTATCGACTGGGTCATGTAGAATTTATTCCATTTTCAACTCTTGGGTGTCATGAAACTCAACATTATCAATGTTGATCTAACTACCACTATCAATTTTGAATATATTCCCCTTTTCAAGGAGTAATACATTTCATTCCATGATTACAATTTTATTTGATGGATCGTATTGACAATATCACATTGTTTCTAAGGGATATCCTACAAAGAAATACTTTCTTACTCAAGATTCATGTTTTTTGCAAAAAAATAGGCTTAATAAAAACCTTGGTTCCCGATATACATAAATAATAAATAATGTATTTCCTCCCATACTATACTGAATATAGTGTTATGCATGTTGCTTTATTTTGAAATCTATTTTGTGTTTGTGTTGTTGTATTTAATTCATATGTCTAAAAATGTAATGAACATATTTATTAACACATTATTAATTTCACCAAGTCAGACAATATCCAGTTCCTCCATTCACTAAAAAAAAATCCAACATGGTGTATAAGGTTGATTGAGTTGGGATAATATTCCAAAATATTACAAATAATTGATGAAATTCGGGTTATAATACTCCCCACCATGGTCAGATTGAACTTATTTTAGCTTCTAAGGGTGATGAATATTTACATAAATCTAGTGTTACGTAAATTTATCAATGGAATTAGATTCATACATCATTAAGTAGAAATGTACATATCTTCTATATATATTGGAAAAAGTTATGATGTATGAGTTTCATCATATATATTCTACTAGGAAAGGTCTACACATATCATGTAAAAACTAATTTTATATTATCTGTAGCTCTTTCACATTTTCAAAAAAATTAATCTTTTTACATTTTACCATACGGAAATGAATGACTTATTTCTATAGAATGTTAGTTTAAAAAAATATAAATACCCTTCTTGAAATAACGTTTTTCAAACACTTCTTATTAACATGGCCCAGCCAGTGACGCCACAACTGAGTGTGATATGAATCATGTGAACATGGTTCATTATACATTTATATGACTTGAGTTTCAATTTCAACTACATAAATATTGTTATTTAAACAAATAATACCATTAATTACGATATCTTTAAGAAATTAGAAACATTTATGTATTATCTTGAAAACAAAGATATCCATGTTTAATCCAGACAACTGTGATATGTTTTTCATTACACTAGGAACATAATAATAATTCTCTAAATTGAAAATCAATCTAGATGGATGTTTTGGATTATAGTTTCCAATAGACAGTGCATCTAGTAATTCTACATTTATATCCTAAAGATCCAGCTCACCTCCAGTAATAATTCATATTATTATTGGTTCTTATATTTTGATACAAATTTGAAAACTAAATTTATATATAATAAGAAATTTTTTTAAATGGTTTGACTTCTCCTAATAAAAATTTAACTTAAATCTTACCCTTTAATATATATAATGGAAAAGGTCTTCCAACATCCTCCCTTACCACATGAAAAACATAATACATCCTTCTCTTTAGTATATCTCAAGATATTTCTCAAAGTGGAAGGAAATTTCATTGGATACTTATACTTGGAACTTGTCATATAACATTAAGGATTTAATTTTCTCTAATTCGTTAAAAGTATAATAGGTATTCCTTGATTTATAACTTTATTTAATGACTAAAATAAGTTAATGGGATATGTGACGGACCTCAATATATTTTTGTAACATCCCAGACACATAATCCACTAAAATGGTTCCCTATTCTGGGTCGCCAAATGAACTCAACCCCCCCCCCCCCCATATACCAGAGGCTGTAAACTAGCAGTGATGGTCTAAATAGTCACGTGGAAAGACTATACCCTCTTTACCAGAGTAATTCATACTCGTATAAAATATTACTAGTGGAAACAATATAAAACAGCCATCATAATGCATAAATAACCAACCTCCATACTAGGTACAAACATAACTAATAGTAAATATGTCATGTCATGCTACAGTGAAAATTGATCAAAACCCAAAAATAATGACAAAATATAGAATCCCCAAAATGGTTTTGGATCCATGTTAGGGGACTCAACCAAAAACATACCAAACCCAACTCACTTCTGAATCATGAGGTGCTTTCCACATTCCTTACATTCAACCATGAAATCATCTTGGGTACCTAATAGTAGCCTGAGAAGGGTGTGAGTATAACTCAGTATGCCACCACCAATGGTGTCTTCAAAAATATACGATCAAATAAATAGTTCATGTAATATCAGAAATAATGGAAAATAAATACGATAGTTAAAGAATCCAATATAATTAATTTGTTTTATTAGGTCCATGTTACTACTTAAGTGTCTGAGGGTTTAGTTTCCCATTTTAATGTGTTCAATGGATTTGTCATATCAATGTTCTGGAGGAGAATTAGAATAATTCAAGTCTATCGAACTAGGGTGTCACATCAAAATAACATCAATATCTTTGCTTGAAGCATCAGTTCTGGTGGAATACAACCATTTGGGGAATGGACCTCCATCCCCTTCCCTAAGCCATGCATTGTGGGTTAATGATTAGAGCATCAGTCTATCTCAACCCATGGAAACATAACATCAGTCAACACCCCATACTACCTAGTCATGTGAACATGATTTATTTATCATTCACAACATATAACCACATATCACAACCATGTATATCTAATATCATTAGAAACATCACAAAAATATCAATAAATGGGAATTTAACATTAGGCCACAATCCATTAACACACTATCATTTATAGACTATAACAATTTAATCCAATTTCCCATTTTCCATCCATACCTCACTAAACAAAATCAAGTATAACAGAAATTCCTTACACATTCCTATTTATCCCCATTTAATCCATTTACATGCTAACCAAACAACCCCTTAGCCTTTAACCTCATTATACCCAGCTATCCCCAACCCTTCAAACCCATTATATAAAACAATTAACACATTATCTAAGTCTCTATATAAAAATGAATCAATTTCACAACCTATGTTTCTATTAACCATTCGGGACGGTCAGTGCACCCCATGGGTAGCCCTAAAATAGGTCACATAATCCTCTATGTATCCCACGGGCATCATGAGCATTTAATTAGGTTGTATAGACACCAAATACATCACATTATGCTAAATACACAAATAAATAATCAAAATTGGAAATTAATATAAAACCATACATGCAAAAATCTACAAAAAAAACAAAGAATATATCTTGTAGACCACATACATTGAATCCATTTTCAAACACACTCTTAGAAGAATCCTTAGATCCCAATTAAACCAAACCATGAATCATCACCATATAATCTCACCGAATAAGAGGGGTTATTGAGGTTTTTATGGAGACAAGGATCAAATAGAAATACTAAATAAGGAAAGAATGAAATGAGGGGTTTAGCCATACATGAATCTTCAATATGCCACTGATGGTGCTCCAAACGGCCTTAAGATGATGGAGATTGATCCTTATAATCTCTTGGAGTATTTGGGTTGTAATTAGGGATCCAAGGAGGAAGATATAAGGACACACTGAGTTGAGACTTAATTCCTCGTATTTTCATTTTTGTGATTTTTTAAAAGGTTTGGGGCCTCATGATTTACTAACCCCCGGACAAACCATACAGAGGATACTATCCAAAAAAATCTTCTTCTACGCATTTTAATTTGGATATCTACACAATTTCAACTAACCATGTACAAACTGGGAGGCATTCCTAAAAAACATCTTTTTTCCCATCTTTTGTTTCCCGAATACCCAGAACCCCCCCCCCCCCACCCCCCGAGCCTTCATATGGACTTTGGAAAACATTTAATTAACCAAAAAAAGGTCTTAAACTAAAGCATAACTAAAAAATTCCATACTGAGAAATCCATGAACTTATGACCTCCACATATTTTTATAGATCATCCTCGAGTTGTTTTTCCGATCATCATTGAGTTTCTGAACAAAGGTTTTTGGGCCACGAGACAAGTATATCTGATCATCACTCCCATATTTCTTCCTGAAAATTCTCATTTTTCCATAGAACATGAACCAAAGTTAGAACCTTGCCCCGAAAAATATTATCCCTACCGTCCATAATACAAACCACATGATCCTTAGAGGATGTTTCAACATCACACTCAACATCTTCAATATATATCACATGAGATAGACCAGGGTGATATTTTGGAAGCGGTGAAACTTGATATATATCATGCATTACACTATACCTTTTTATTGGAGAAAATTATTAATCCACCGATCTGATCCTCTTTATAACCACAAATGACCCTACATACCAATGTTCCATATTTCCCTATCTACAAATTCAATGGTGACCCAACCTTAGTGACACCTGTAAAAACACACTATCACCCACCTAGAAAGTAATAGGTCTACGAATCTGATCCTCTTAAGACTTCGAACTACTCTGAGCCATCTCCCTAAGTCTCTAAATCAAAATAACCTTCTCATTCATCTCTTTTATGAGACTCATTCCTAACAACTCAGACTCCCCTACCTCAAACCAACATAGTGGAGATCTACACAGTCTCTTGTAAAATGACTCAAAAGGAACTGTATTAATTGTAGCTTAAAATCTATTATTGTATGAAAACTACACAAGTGACATGTTTTTTCCCATAATCCACCAAAATCCAAAACACTATCCCTCAACATGTCCTCTAATACCTGTATTGTTTATTCCAATTTCCCCTATGTCTGTGGGTGATAAGATGTACTCAAAAACACCTGAGTGCCAAATGACATTTGTAGACCCTCCAAAAAAATGTGAAGTGAAACATTGATCATGATCCGAAACATTAGTTCTTGGTACCCCTTATAACTGTAGTAACTCTCGGACATATAAATCCCCCAACAGGTCAACCGTAATTGTCTCTTGGATTGATAAGAAATGATCCGCTTTTTTCAACAGGTCGATGACCACCCAAATTGCCTCATTATTCTAGGGTGTCTTAGGAAGACCCACTACAAATTCCATCATCACATCATTCCATCTACACTCTAGGATACGTAATGGCTACAAAAACCCACTTATACACTGGTGTCCAGCCTTCACCTATTGATAGGAAAGGCACTTTTCAACAAAGCTTACAACTTCATTCTTCATTCCAAGCCACTAAAACTGTCTGCAAAGGTCACAATAAATATTATTCATGAAAGGGTTCACCTCCCAATTTGATGTGGGGAACACGCACATCAACGCATCCTATAATTCTACAGGTACCACTACACAGGCATGAACTTGACATACACCATCAGTGCTAAGAATCCTACTAGAAGGTGAATCCCCACCTTTAAGAATTTCCTTCATAGCTAAACAATCTAGATCCACTGACTCACTCTCTTAAATCCCCCTCAAAAGCATAGATTCAATTATTATTGATGCAAATGTCATCTGCCCCAGCCCATCCTGATCCTCCAGCTACATCTCAATGAACAAGGTCATCAATATCCGCTCTGAAGATGATTCATGAACCATCATATTCTGATACTTCCATCTCAGAGCATTATAAAGACTATTCCACATGATTGGGGTGTAATCTTGCTCAATGTCGAATGATTTAAAGTATTCATCCCACCTTCACTTCCAAATATTCAGATCCCATTGGGAGAAAATGTACTTATGGCTTTTATGGTTAGTAAACTCTGTTATGTGTTCCCCCATCATGTAATGCCTCCAGCACTTCAAGTCATAAACCGGATAATATAACACATGGTCATGAGTTGGTTTATTTCTCTCATGTGGTCTCAACTATCAAGACCCATAAGCAACAACTTGGTCATCCTACATCAACAGTGCTCTAATTACAACACTAGATGCATCATAAAACAATGTATACTTCTTCCCTACTTTGGGTAAAACTAGAGTCGATATGGTATTCAACTGCTTCATAAACTCTTGAAAAGCTCCATCACATGCCCCTTTACACTAAAACTTCACCCATTTCTTGGTTAGGATAGAGGGTGGTGCTTCCGAATGAGTGAATTAATAAATGAACCTACAATAATAACTAACCTGACTAAGAAAAATAAGAACATAAAAAACATTCTTGGGATATTCCCAAGACACTATAGCCTATACCTTCTCTAGATCCATCGACACACCCAACTCTGAGATGATCTATCCCAAAAAGTTCATCAAACCAATCCAAAATTAACACCCTAATATTGTGGTGTATATCTTATGCTCTCTTAATGTAATCAATAATATATCAAGATGTTTTGAATGATCATCATGAGTCCATGATTATAGTAACATATCATCAACAAACACAACGATGAACTGGTGCAAATATGGGTGAAATATCCAATTTATCAAAGCCATGATCACAGTTGGTGCATTGGTCAACCCGAATGAATTTACCAAGAATTCATAAAACTCGTACCTACTTTGGAAGGTAGTCTATGGTACGATGGATGGTCTCCCCCATAACTGATTGTATCGCAATCTCAAATATATCATAGTAAGCATTGAAGCACCTCTATGCTGGTCAAAAAGATCATAGATTCTAAGAAGTGGGTTTCATTTCTTCATTTTAATCTATTTTATATTCATATAATCGATATATATTTTTAGGGATCCATCATACTTCTTAGAAAAAAGCACAAGAGATCCCCAAGGAGATATACTTGGATCAATAAACCCCTTATGTTCCAATTTCTCTAATTGATCCTTTATTTCTTAGAGTTCTACTAGCACCATTCGATATGGGGAAATAGAGACTAGCTCTGCTTCAGAAAAGAACTTAATTGTGAACTCAATATCTCTCTTAGGTGGTAACCCAAAAATTTCTTTAGGAAACATGTCCGGAAACCTATCCACCATAGGAGGAAATACTAGATGCTCCTCCTTCTCAATACTTAACATTTGGGATGTAACTTGGGATGTGAGTTAGCCCAACTATTGGTAATCTGGCCTTGCACAACCTGATCAAGTGGCCCACTCACCACGACATACATAAGTGTTTCCATCAAGAGATGTAAACAAGACCTGATGTCAGTAATAGGTGATTTATTCCTACTACTGCAATAACTTGTCCATGCCCATGATTAGGTCAAAAGTTTCATCTCCCAGACAAATAGATCCCACAAAAAATTTATATCCACCAACCTCCAATGGACAACCATTAGATTTCCTGATGTTTTCAACTCATACCCCCAACAGAATATCAAGAGACATTACCCATCAAGATTTTTCCATGGTTAAACCTAAAACAGCTATGAACTAGGCATAAATAAAAGAATTTGTAGAACCTATATAAAATAACTCACTAACAATGATCGAAGATACAATAATTGTTACTCAAATTGTAGATTGTCCAACCTCACCACCCTCTGGCATAGTCTGAAGTGCCAGGAGTTGACCTGCCCCTATACCCTAGGGTCCAACCTGAGTACCCTTCATTTCACTACCCTAATGGTATGAGTGGTCTCTCCTTGGAGGTCCATGTACATCACCCCTTTCGGTGAAAACTGTGGAGCTCCAACTACTTTCCTAATATAGGGTAACTGACCCCTACATACACTTAGTATCTACCGATGACTCCTTTAATTTCACTACCATCATCAGTTCCTAAACAACTTTTGTAAATGGCCTAGCCTACCGCACACAAGACACTCGACTGATTGTAGAGGAAACTAGCCACAAATGAGTCATGGCATTCCACACTGAAAATAACATACTGGCCCACCACTCTGAGAGGATAAACCCCTCTTATAACTACTCTGTGAATTTCCACTTTTGTAGAATGTTTTCAAAATAATTATTCCTACTCTCAGAAGCTGCTCTACTGGTATGACTATCTGTCACCAAAAGTTCAGTACCCAAGGCACACTTGAGTTTTCCCTCTCAAATATGAGCTTGACCTACCACTTCAAAAAACCTCTTCAGATGAAATATATTTACCTATGACCTGATCACATGTCTCATCCCATCCAATAAACATCTTTTCCTTGCAGCCTTATCTCCATCCAAAGTCTGAATGAATCATTGAAAATCCCAAAAATGATTGGAATATTCCATTACTGACATTGTCCTCTGAGTGATCCTCATAAAATCTATAGCCTTCTCCTATCTCAAGGTTTCGGGGTAGTATTACTTGATAAATGTTTCCTAGAAATCCATCCACATAATTACTGGAGCCTTCTCTATTTGGACCATGATGTCCCACCACTAATATTCCTAACATCTCAAAATGTAAGGCTTAAACTTGACTCACATATCAATATGAGTCTCCAAAATATCAAGAATAGGATGTATGGACTCAATCGATAACTCTACTACCATTATCCAACCCTCTCTAGTATAGGTCATTGGGTGATGTAAGCTGGAATTACCTGGTCAGTTCGAACATACTTGACACCACCCATCCTAGGTCTCATTCCATCATCTTTATAAAACTATAAAAATTATCACGAAACATCTCTTCCCTATCATCTTGACCCACCGGGTTCCCTTCTCCAACACTGGGGGAGAATTCTTCACAATGTCTTTCATTCTCTAAACCATCACACATATTTGTGGTGGTATTTCTTGACAATTCCAATTGCAACATTAGAATAAAGAACTAAGACTATCACATGAACGAAGGATAACATTGGAAGTATAATCACTAGCCATAAACAACCAATTTTCATA
The DNA here is from genome assembly GCA_963277665.1 of Viscum album. NCBI lineage: Eukaryota > Viridiplantae > Streptophyta > Magnoliopsida > Santalales > Viscaceae > Viscum > Viscum album. The sequence continues at coordinate 887,935,409 of OY728130.1, forward strand.
CACTATACAACCACACCCATCACATTTAGACCACTACCCTCATCCATCCCTCCTGTGACCGTGGATAACATGGCTATCTAAATGACATGTTTAAAAGCCTTATCTCTTACACAACTTGAAACCATTTATGTATCCCAAGTTACTTTAACAACATTATAATCCAATTTAATTCATTATTATCGAAAATCCTTAATTATCACCCATGATTTTCACACACATTTTTTCCCATTCATATCATCTTATTATGCATAACATCATTAACTTTAATAAGAACAATAATTTATAACATTTACATCCCACACACTAATCATGTGTGTGTGTGCCTACCATGATGCATGTCACTATATTATATAGGTTCGAACGATAAGGCATTAATGAAAAATCTCATGTCATTTCAGCCATGATCTAAACATCACAAAACCATCAAATCACACAACATGTGCATCATCCAGTGGTCAAATATCATCAAATGTTCCAATAAAAAACAAGAACAATAATTCCCATTAAGGGTGGATTGGGGTTTCCCTCATATATGGGTTAGATAATCCCCAGAACGAGATTATTTACATGGACTAACACTATTATAACCTCCTATATACCATCCCCAAATAGTAATAAAGAGAAATGAACTCATATGATAAAACATTATAATGCCCTTGAACCAAAATCCACTAAACTGGTGCCCTAAGCAGGGTTGTCACATGACCTCAAGCACGAGTCCCCGTACTCCAGAAGTTTCCGACTAGCAGTGAGGGTCTAAATAGTCATGTGAGGAGACTATACCCTATTTAACAGAGTAATACACTATATTATACAATATAAACAGTGGAAAAGTATAAAAAACCAACATAGTGCATAAATAACCAACCCCCAAACTAGGTAAAAACAAAACTAACAATAAATATTTCATTTCATGCTAGAGTGTCAAGTGAAAAAATCCAAAAAATGAAGAAGAACTATGGAATCCCCAAAATAGTCCTCCTTCCAAGTTCCAGACCTCATCCATGCACATACCAAACCTGACTCAATTCTCAAGCATAAGGCCCTTGCCTCATTCCTGACTTGGAACCATGAAATCTACTCAGTTACCCATCAGTGGCCTGAGTAGGGGGTCATTATAACCTAGTCGACCACTAACAATGATGTCTACAAAAAATCTGGTCAAATAAATAGTCCATGAAATGTGAGAAATAATGGAAAATAAATAATATAGTTAAATAATTCATTCTAATTAATTAGTATCATTAGGATCATGTTCCTACTTAAGATCCCCATGGTTTACTCACCCCTTTTCATGTGGTCAATGGATTAGGCATAACAATGTTCACTAGGAATATGGGAATAATTCAAGTCCTATATACCTACGAAATCATATCAAAATAACAACAATATCTCACCTCGAAGCAATAATCCAAGTGGAATGAAACCATTATGGGAACAGACCTCCATCCCCTTTCCTAACCCATTCAGTATAGGGTGGATATTAGAGATTTAGTCTACCTCAACCCATGGGTGTAGAACATCAGTCAATACCCCAAACTACTTATCCATGTTCACATGATTTATTTATCATTCATCATTTATAACAACAAACCACAACTACATATAGCTAATATAATTACCAACATTATAATAATATAAATAAATGGGAATTTAACATTATGCCACAATCAATTAGACAATCACCATTTATAGCTTATTACCATTTGACCCCATTTCCCAGGTTTCATGCCTATCTCACAATGAATAATAAATTTTAACAATAATTCCAATCACATTCCCATTTATCCCCATTTAATCCATTTACAGGCCAGCCAGACAACCCCGTAGCCTTTAGTGACATTATAACCAACTAACCACAAACCTTATAACCCATTAAATAATCCAATTAGAACATTTCCTAAGGCTCTATATCAACATGAGTCCATTTCACACCCTATGTTTCTGTTATCCATTGGGGGGGGTCAGCGGACCCCATGGGTGGCCCCAAATTAGGTCACATCATCCTCCATGCATCCCACAAGGATCATGAGGGTTTCATTATGTTTTGTATTCACACAATACATCACATCACAAAAAATACATAAAGAACATATCAAAAGAAGTAAATAATAAAAACCATGCATGCACGTATCTACATCAAAACCAAGGGACATAACATATAGGCCTCCTACCTTGAATCTTTTTGTAAACGCACTCTCAACTGAATCCTTAGATCTCGATTAAACCAACCCTTGAAAACTAACCCTAAAAATGACAGAAAAAGAAGTGTTTCTGGGGTTCATATAGAGATTATGAAGATATTTAAACCCTAAATAAGAAAATGTTGTAAGGAGGGGTTTAGACCTACTCATATCTTCAATCTGTAACTAACAATGCTCCAAGAAGCTCCATGATGAGGGAGATTGAGCATTGGAATCTCTTAAAGCCATTTCGACATCACAAGGGTTCTAAGGGGGAAGAATATAGGAAATCCTAAGAATAGAATTAAATATCCATAATTTCCTTTTTGTAATTTTTTTTAAAAGTTTCTTGGCCCCATGTTTTACCAATCCATGCGCAAACCGTGCAGAAGAAACTATTTGAAAATCCTTCATTTGCATGGTTTAACTGGGTTATCTGCATTATTATGACTATCCATGCACAGACTATGCAGCTTTCCCAAAAAAATCATTTCCCCCCTCTTTCATGTCCCAAACACCTGAAACACTCCTCGATCCGTCTTAAGGACAAGGAAAAATACTTAATTAACAAATATAATTGACTTAAGTAGCAACATACTTAAAACATACATTATAGAGAAATTTGGGATCTTAAATTTTTATTGTTTAAATCATCCATAAAACATCACATGCTCATAGGAAGTGAGATGATTATGAAAGCCATACACAATTCCATGGGTAGTTTGAATATAATTTTTTTAAAAACACTCAATTTACGAAATTATATTCAAAATGTAAGGTTTAACTAAGACTCTTTTCCATATATTTCACATAAATCATTACCAATAAATTTCATACATCTATTTTATTTCTTTCTCTTAATAATGTAGTAAAAGAATATACAACATTGTGTACAAACACATTTCTTTAGGAATATTTTTTCAACATTTTTCATATATGATAAAATGAGTAATTTAACTTCCAATGCATAATAAATTAGTTTCCAGAAGATTTTATTTACCTTGAGACTTACCATCATATAGAGTTTAATAAAAACAAGGTACACTATTATGTTTAATTTTCACTCATGGCATAGTATGAGGTTCATGAAACATTACCAAATCATGAAGATATAAAGGGTTAGAATATAATATATCTCCAAGATTGATCACATGGATAGGGTTGTGGTTAAATGTGTTTCAATTTTTCTATAACAAAGGAAATCATATTTTAATACATTATCATGATTATTATTTGTGATGTAATAGATTACTTTTATTGGTATTCTACTATGTATAACATGAAATGACCACCCAGGACACCTTATGGGTAGTGATAGTTAGATCATGCCACCCCAAGCCCACATCCAATATCCTAGGGGTTGGAGACTAACACTGTGAAGATATAATAAATTTTTAGGATATATTTTTCTTCTTTTAAAAATGATACACTAGCAATCATCAGAGAATAAAAAACAATACAAGATATATAGAAATAGATGAAAAGTAAAATATACATGCAATCATTACTTGAAATTAAATAAAAAATACATAGGAAAATGGGATAAAAACAAATCACATTATCTAGGGAAACTAACTAACCGTGCATGTATGAAATTTTATCATTTTTCTATTCAGAAACTGTCCCAAGTGTCACATATAGGATTGAAAAAGGATTCTACAAGATTAATCAATGAGAGGGGGTGAATTGTATGTTTTAAAAATTTATTTTTTCAGATTAAGGAAACCTATGTTTAATAATGTCAAAGAGGTAGTGTTCATAAATCCCTCTTTATCATTTCTTATAGATGTAAAATTCACTTAGTATCTGATAATATGGATCCGATAGAGAATCTTAAAAAATTAATTATTAAATAAATATTATACCTTACAGCACATAGAATATAATATATATCAGAGTATACAAGAATACAAACATGTAAGAAAGCTATACTTTCAATATTATAAAAAATAATGTGGAAATAATAACATGTTAAAACAACTAATAACAAGTAATAAATATTCTAACCCAATGAGAAGGGTATTCAAAAACCTTGGATAAAATACCCTTGATTTAAATGATCAAGAATGTCTATCTTGCCAACACCAGGTTGAGCCCCTGATAAGATGATCAAAATCAACCTCTGTCTTACTTTCCCTGCAAGACATCAATCTCTAAGGTGATTGATACGTCATTCTTCTTATCCTAAGAAGCCCTCAATATTTAAGGTTATTATAACCTATGTATTCCTATCCCTCGAATCCCTTGATTGAATAAAAACAATCAAAATTTCACTAGTTAGGTTGAACAAGATGTTAACAATTTGAACAATTTGTTCTCATCATTCTCATAAGGTAGATTGAGAAAAGCTCTAACAGAGTATTGACACAACATCATCTCTATAAATTATTCTTCTCTCAACTAATTCAAATGGATAGTGTATTTATAGGTTTAATCTTCATTGGTTGACTCCTCTGTTAGTGTCCATATTATTCTTTAATGTTCGGAGGGAAATTTATATGTGAAACTTCGAAAAAAGTTAAGTTAAAACAGATTATATGACATTGTTTTCTAAGAAACATTTTTATGTTTAAGAAACATATATGATTTTATTAAATGAATCCCTGATTTAAGAAAATATGATAATTGTAACATAAGTATTAATCAGATTCTTAATATAGTTTAAAAAATACTTTTAATAAAATGATAATTAAATTATGTTAATATAGAAAGTCATACTATAATTTTGATCAGAATATAAATCTTATTTTATGAAAATTGGAAGCTGGAATTTGATAGAATTGAAGTCTAATTTCTGAGGAAATTAGAATATTATTAATGTGGAAATTGGATTCTAGATTCTGATGAATTTGGAATTTGAATTCTGATGAATTCATAATTGGTATTATGATGAATTCAGAATCTAAATTTAGATGAATTTAGATTCTAAATTCTCAGGAATTTGGAATCTGAATTCTAATAAATTGGGATTTTGATTTCTGGATAAATCTAAGCCTAAATTTTAAAGAATATGGAGCCTAATTTCTAGAGGAATCATATTCTAATTTCTGGGGAAATTAGATTCACAGGAACTATAAGGTTTTTAGTTTTTGATAAGGATCTGATTTTTGTTAGGGTTATATTGTTTTAGGAGAGGATGGTTATGTTTGGCTAGAAAACCCAATCTAAAAAGACAAAAAATCATAAGTAATATTTCTAAAGTTATAGCATAAATTCTTCCTTAGAGAAAGAAAAAATTCTTAAGTAAAAGGTTTTTTAATTTTCAAAACATGATGGAATCGAAAGATCATAAGGATCTTATTGAATCAATAATCTCCCCATTTTTGGAAATCACAAATAAAATTATTCATAAAGAATATTAGGACCTGGAAACATATATGAAATGCTTAACTACCCCTTTTTTATGATTTATGATGAATAACACTGACTATCCATTAGGTTATGTTCCCATAATGATTGTATTGTAGACTTCTAAGAGTTTTTCTTGTAATAACATTCCATTACATAATAAAGTATTCTTTGAGTAAAACACCCCCTTTTAGAAACATTCTCTTCTTTAGGTAATCTGATTTAGTATAATATTCTTTTTTAAATAATATTTTCTCCTCCTTCATGATTTTAAAAAATGAATGAAGGGGTAAATATTGTACCTGTAATTTTAGAGAACAACAATACAAATCAATGAAAAGTAATATTTTTATTAAATAAATAAATTAAATACATTTTTTATATTACTAAAAATGATTGGAAATAAAAACATTGATCCTTCCCCTTTTCCAGCATAAACTTCTTCAAAGTAGCCTTTATCTTCTTCAACTATTTATGATATTATTGGATCATTTATAGAAACACTTCTTGATTCTCATTTTTTCATTTCATGTTCTTTGATCCTCTATTACTGGGAATGAATTATTTCACCTTGAAATTTGATTAGATCTTCTTAGAAATTGACTTTCTTATCCAAATGTACCTTGATTTCTACTCCCATTCTCACATTTAGAGAAACAGAGTTCAGTTTTCCACATAGATCCTTATCTTCTTGTTGGCGAGTGTCTTCCTCTTCCATTAGTTTATCTGAAAAAACATGTTAAGAGATTCTTAATATTTTCATCTAATAGATCAAATACATTCTTGAAAAATTCATCAAAGTCATAATAATGATTTAGTTCAGATATAACTAACCTGAAGTTTGATATCAATGTTAGAGAATGATTTATAGGTTATGATATTTTTAGGTCTTAAGGAAATAATTATATTTAAGGAATGTGAATTTGATAATGTTTTGAGAAAAAATATTTAAATACTAATAAAAAATTCAAATTAAAATTATATAAGTAAATGTACTTTCTAGATTACTTAGTAAGAATTGTTAATATCAATAAGGTTCTTCTTAGGTTATTGAAAATTTAGGTTCAAAAAAATTAAAATTAAAATTTATGAAAAATAAAAATTTTTGGTTGCAAAAAAAAATTCAGGGTCTGAAAAATGAAAATTTTATGTTCTAAAAAATAACAAAAATTCTTCTGAAAAATGAAAATTTATGCTTCCGAAAAAATAGATATTAATGTTTCCAAAAAAATTAATATTTCTATTTTGAAAAAATTAAAATTTTAGAAAAGAAAATATTAAAGAATATACATATGTACTCCCCCTATGGAAAAGAGTTTCTTAATATAAGGAGATAGGTTTTTGAAAAAAGTTAATATGGATGAATACCTTATGGTTAAAATTCCAAAATTTTGTTTAAGGAATTAAAATATATTAGAAGGAAAAGGTTTTGTAAATATGTCACCATGTTAATGTTGCATTATGATAATTTCAAGAATTATATCTCATTTAAGTGTGTGATCTCTCAGAATGTGATGCATAATATCTATGTGATTTGCACGAGAGTGATGTGTGGGATTTCAATATAGGGAAATTTCATTAGTATTATCACACAATATCAATGTTTTGGTGAAACTCATTCCTTAGTCTATGAGTGTGTCTCACATCCACAACAAATGAGCAAAATTACTTCCAGTTTCTACATATTCAACTTTAGTAGTGGAAAGTGCTACGGAGTGTTGTTTCATGCATGTACAAGAAACTAATGTATCTCATATGAAATGAAAATTTCTTGATGTACATTTCATACCCATTCTACATCCACCAATATCAGTATATGAAACATAAATTAAAACAAAATCATATCCATAAGACTAATATAGTCCCAAATCCATAGTTCCTTTTAAATAGAGAAAAATTATTTTCATTAATTTAAAATGAGTTTAATTTTGATTTCTTTTGTATCATACAAATATGTATACTAAAAATGTTAAGTTTGGATGACTTTATATTATGTATAATAAACATCCTATCACTCCTCTAAATGCTTTTTTATCTACTAGTTTCCTAGATTCATCAATATCTAGAGTATTTGAGGTTCCAAGTGGAGTTGTTATACTATTATAGTTTTCATAACCATACTTTTTAAAATATTGTTAATATAATATTTTTAGATATGTTACTTCTAGTTTTTGAGAAATTTAGAAACAATGAAATGATGCTGACTTTACCATCATGCTCACCTCAAACTCTGATTTCATAACATTCGCAAAAAAATTAGTTAAGGATTGATGAGTTGATCTGAATAAGATGTCATCAACACAAATTTGAAAAATCAATAAATTTTTGAAATATTTCATTATAAAGGGTTGGATCTATAGTTCCCTTATGGTAATTGTTCTGTAATAAAAATCCTATAAGTCGATTATACCATGCTCTAGGGGCTTATTTATGGCCATATAAGGAATTGGTATGTTTAAAAACATGATAAGAATGTTTTTAATCTTCAAAACCAAGAGGTTATTCAACATAAACTTCTACATTTACATATCTATTAAGGAAATCATACTACACATCCAATTGAAATTTTTTAATGTTGAATAATGTTGAAAATTAAAATAGAATACGAATATATTTAATTAATGCTATTGGAGCTTAGGTTTCTTCATGTTCTATTCCTTCTTTCTTATTATAGAAATTAACAACACATATTCCCAAATTTTTAACAATGATTTCATTTTCATCACATTTATTTCCGAAGACCCATTTTACTCAAATAATAGAGGTTTCATTTGGTCTTTAACTAAAGCTCTAAAATTTGTTCCTTTCAAATTCATTTAGGTCATCTTTCATTTCCTTTATCTAATCTTAATCACTCTAGGCATCATTTTGATTCTTACATTTAAATTGGGAATTAAATGAAAGATTTTCTACTTCATTTCGTAAGGAAATTCTAGTCCCTATAGGTTAATTAACATCACCAATGATGTTATAACTGGGATGATTCCTAAGAAGAAACTGATTTGGGTTTTGTAAAACTTATTCATCAATATAAGGTATAATGTTCTATGTGGTAAATAATTCGGAAATATTTTCTTCAATATCTTCCTTATCGAAAGAATATTTTATCCAAGGTTGACAATTAGTTTTTGAAAACATGTCTGAAGATGTATGATGTGGTTGTGTAAAAAAAATGATCAGTTTCATTAAATTTAACAAGCATTGTTTTCTCAATAGTTCATGAATTTTTGTGAAAAATTATATAATTCTAAGAAGTAGATGAATAGCTGAGAAATATTCCTTCATCATATTTGGGTGAGAATTTATGTCAGTTTTCTTATGTATTCAATATGAATAATTTTCATCAAAACACTCTAAAGGTAGAAACATTATTTTTTCAGCCTAACCTTAATTCATAAGGTGTTTTATTAAGAAAGGTTCTGATTAAGACTCGATTTATAATATAACAAGAAAAACTAATAGCATATTCCCAAATTTTCATAGCAATTCACTATTCACTCAACATGGTTCTTATAATTTATTAAAGAATATGATTTCATCTTTCAACAACACCATTTTGTTGAGGGGTTCATAGAGTAGAAAAGTTCGGAGTAATACCAATAATACTACAATAAGATTCAAAATCTTATTTTTCAAATTCTCCACCATGATCACTATGAATAGTTATAAATGGTAGGTTTTTCTCATTTTTAATTTGGGATTTTAAATTTTTTAAATAAGAAAGGCTTTAGATTTCACTGTATAAAATAGAACCATGACTATATAATGTAATCATCAACTAAATCTAATATAAAATATTTTCATCCAATACCTATAGGTTTTGTAGGATAGAAAATATCAATGTGAACTAACTATATTGAATCAAATGTTTAGACTTCACTTATATGTTTAATGCTATATTTATGTTTCTTTCCATATTGATAAGGGTCAAAAAAATGAAAAATAAAACTTATGATCTGTAATATCCTTATAATTTATTTTCTTTGAGAGTTTTCATATTTTCCTAAGGTTACAATTTCATAGTCCTCTATTCCATAACCAATATTGACATTCCATTACAATTAGATAAGTTAAGTCTTGGATCTTAAGGTCGTTAACATTAATTTTGTGAAACTTTTTAAGCCTATGGGAAGAGAGAATGGATTCATCCATGGAATTATATACTAAACATTTATCATTTCTAAAATTCACAAGGTAACCTTCATCACAAAATTAACTTCTATTTATAAGGTTACTCATAATACCATTAACAAATAAAACATTTTAAAGTGTTTCTAAGAAGAAATATGTAACCTATAACAACAATCACTCCTTGAGAATTTTATTTGAAAGTAAATTTCCAACCATTCATCTTAATAATCATTTCAGTTTATTTTTTGTTACCAGTCATATGATGGGAACATCCACTATCCATGTGGAAATTATTATTTTTTGAAATTCCTTTTTTTTCCAGAAAAAAAGAAAAATATTGGTTTTTGGAATCCAAGCATTTTTGGATATGGTAATGTTAGGAAGAAAATGTTTATGAATCCTCATTTTTCTTAGAGAAATGAGATTTATGAAATCATAAGGATTGAATTTTGTTTTGAGAAAAATTTCCTTCCAAGTGTCCACCACTATGACATTTTTTGACAAATGGGTCACTATTAGGAACAAAATAGTTAGAATTAAAAACATGTTTTTGTTGAGAGTAACCTATTCCAGAACTATTCCATAGAGGTCATATTAAGGAATATATCTTGTCAATGTTTTCACTATGAGAGGTAAATTTTGAAAAACATTTCTTTGAGGAGAAAATTTCATATTTTAGATTAACAACTATATTATTATCCAGAAATATTATAGTATTAGAATAAAAATTGGTTTCAAAAACAACATTCTTAGAAATAGAGTTCTCATTATCCATACAAAGATTAACATTATCATAATTAACATCATTTCGGTTTTTGAAATCATTTACAAAATTAAGGGTTTTCTCATCAGGGTAATTTGAATTTAAAAACATTTTTAAGAGATTCAGATTTATGTAAAGTATCCATGAGACATTTCTCAACAAGTATATTAGATGTATGGCCAATGTTCATATATCCAGAAGATTCAATATCAGAAGACTCGTCTAAATAATGACCACCACTGGAACTCCATGTGTCATTAGCTTTTAGTAAATTCTTAGATTTAGACTTGTTGTACTCCTTATTGTTTCATTTAGAATGCATATCCTTTCCTTCTTTCATTTTGAGAATAGGATAGTCTGGTCTGTTATGACCTGCCCTCAGGCATTCATAAAAGGTCACTTCTGAATCTTTCTTATCCTTTTTTCCTTTCTTCTTATATCATTATTTGAAAACATTCTCCCCCACAATCTTGTTTATTATTAATGTAATGTTGTAAAATTCATTATTATAATGATCTATATCACTTGATTTAGATATAAAACTATCTTTCTTATCTTATGATTAAGTAATTATTTCAAGAATATTATCTTTCATATGATTTTATATAATAATGAATGAAACACTTCCATTACCATTATTTTTTTGTTGATCTCTTCATCTATCTTCATTATTTTTTTCAATTTTTAGAAGAGTCTAGAATTACCCATCAAGAGAAATCTGATAAAATTTTCTATTTTAATAAATATAAGGTCTTTTGGATTCCCTGTCATTGGGAATAATATATACTATCATATCAATATGAATCTCATCATAAAGTCTTTTATCACCCATTGACTGATGACTAATGACAATAGTCATAAATAATTTTTAAACATTTCACACATGTTCTATATATAGAAAAACAAAACAAAGGTTTTTAGCTCCTATCATGGCTCTTCTAGTTTTAATCAAATTAGATGTTTTAAGGTGCATGACTTCCATTTTATTCCATATTTTGTTTTTGGCTTCACAAGAGAAAATATTTCTATTGATTTTCTAGATCATTGAGTATAATAATGTATTGAATACCTTGTAATTAAGTTGATAATCTTGTTTTTCCTGATTTATGAATGTTCAGATTTCCTTGTCACGCATTTTTTATTCATGAGTAATCATAATAATGTTTTCCACAATAGTGTTGATGGAAAAGGTCTTTATCCTATCTATCAAGTTTTCATAGTCATTCCCATAAAAAATTGGAGGTTTCGTATGATCAATATTGTCTATTGAACCCATTTCATTCATGTCATTATTAAGAACATGGAAAAAATTATTTTCCACTAAAATAAATTAGTGGAGCATGTGTATATGTAAAAAATTAGGAAAAACATACAGATAGTTAAGAAATGTAAAATTTCTTATGAAAAAATGAATAAGAAAAATTATCCTAAAAAATGTTTAAACAATATAATTATGTGTTAGTATAAGTATCTCATAATCCAACATATCTCTGATACCAATTATAATATCAAAAAAAGATATGAGATGCTCAATCTACAAGATGGGTGGTGATTTGTAGGTTTTAAAGCATTCATTTTTAACCTTAAGGAAATAATTGTTAAATAGAGTTAAATAGGTTGTATTCCCAAATCCCACTTTATCTATTCATAAAGAAGAAAAAATCACATAGAATCTGATAATATAGTTCTGATAAGAAAACTTACAAAAATATTATTTTTAAGAATTATTCTTCCATAACGAGTAGAGAATCATGTTTATATTAGAGTAAAAAAGAATTATATTGTTTAATAAAGTTACACATTTATATTTCACAAAATACATCAGAAATAATAACATGAAATAAAAAAACGTAAAAAAGTAATAAATAATTTATCCCGAAGAGAATGATATTCAACAACATTGGATAAAGGTGCCTTGATTTATACATTCATGAAATTTTGTCATATACACACTAGGGTAAACCCTCGATACGATGATCAGAATCAGCCTCTGTCCTACAATCCATGCAATCCCTCGATATCTAAGGTAATCAGTACCATTGTATTTCTACCCTCAGAAGCCCTCGATCTTTAAGAAGATTGGAACCACTTTCTTCTTATCCCCGTAAGCCCTTGATTGAATAGAAATAATTAGAATCTCACTATGTAGTTTGACCAAAATGTTCAAAACTAGAACAATTTTTTCACATCATTCGCATAAGGAAGATTGAACATATTTCATGAAGAGTATTATCACAACATCAACTCTCAAAATCATCCAACTCTAAGCTTGTACAAATGGATGGCTCATTTATAAGAGAAATATTCAATGATCAAATCCCCCATCAATAGAAATATTTTTCTATAAATTTAATAGGGACATGTACACGTGGCATTCAATAAACCATTAAGTTAAAAATATTATACTACATTGTTTTGAATGAAACATTATTATATTTAAGAAATATATAGGGTCAGATAAAATGAAACTCTACTTGAAGAAAATATCATAACATTAAAAAAATTATTAATTGTACTCTAATATAGTTCAAAACAATTTCATATGAAAAATAGAATCATATTATGTTATTATAGAAAATTTGATTTTATTTTTTATTAGAATTATAATATGATTTTATGAAAATTTGAATATGATATTAGATATAATCAAGGTCATTTTTAGAAGGAAATTAGAATCTGGTTTTTGAGGAAATCATAGTTTGAATTATAATGAATTTGGAATATGAATTATGACATATTTTGAATTTGAATTATGATGAATTCGCTATCTAAATTTGGATAAATTCTGAATCTTAATTCTACTGAATTAGAAATATGAATTTTAACGAATTCATAGTCTTATTTTAGGAGAAATTATATTCTAATTTATTGGAAACTCCGATTCTTAGAACCTGTTAGGTTATAAGTTTTTTATAAGGATATGATTTTCCTTAGAGTTATATTATTTTTGTAGAAGATGATTATGTTTGTCTAGAAAACATTATGTAAGAAGATAAAATTCAAAATAAATATTTTTCAAGTTCTAGCATAAATACTTCCATAGATAAGGAAAAAAATTCTTAAGAAAAATTGTTTGTGATTTTAAAAACATGTTGGAATAGAAATATCATAAGTATATTTTTGAATTGACATCACTTACAATAGATCCAAACATGGTCACCAGTACCCTTACACAATTGATCCATGGCCACCCCAGATACATGTTTAATTAGTTCCCAACCATTATGTCATCTACATGGACAAAACATGTGTTTTCCTAAATCCTATACATGGGTGAGTATAGAAATACATAGTAGGATACCCAGGGCTAGAGGTCCTACTAACACTTAAGGAAAAACCACATATCCTCTTTACTAAATAAAGGAAAGGACATCACGCATGCAAGATACATCAACTGTATAACTCAAGATAACCACTATCCAATCCCTTAAGTAATTTCTAAGATTTAATCACCATATCCCATTATTCCCTTGATTTAGACTACCATAATCATGATCTGACACTTTAGGGGAAGACATGCACCTACTTGATCGAATGTAGATGACCAAATTCCCTCATTTCATGAATGGTGACTACATCCCAGATGGATTTGTGGGACACTGGAAGTATCCAAGTTGAATTATAACACTAGAATCTATTAGATAGGATCATATAATATAAAATAAAATTATTTTATATAATAAAGAATTATTTCATGTTTGTTTCTCTCAAAATTCGGGGATGGCCTCCTTGATGGTAGGTTCAAACATTCCGATCGGTTTCTAACGGGTTTGTTAGTAGAACCAAAAACATCCAATGATTCCACATCCATTTGGACCTACATTCCAAAGGTAGGCGCTCATTAGTTTATGGACTGATGAGGCTTAGGAATTTTCATTGGTCTAGAGGATGGGAGGTCGGACTCATCACACCTTTTTGAGGGGAATTATTTTCTATTATGTGACTCTCTTCATAGATTTAAGTTATGTTCGTCAATCCTTATTACATTACCAAGTATAAAATGATATTTCCTTTAGATCTGACAATCAATGATAAAATATGTAGGAAATTTAGAGAATATTTTATATGTATTCGAGGTTCTTCATTGATAGAGAATCATCTTTATTTATTAGAGATTCTTGGTCAATGGTATCCTTCGGCACATTTATATAGAAGTCTCTTTGTAATTTATGAGGACCATGCTGGTTTTAAAGCCACTCAGTGGGGAACTTGAGTTTATTGTCAATCAGAAGGACATGTATTATCATAGAGTTGGGATCGAATCTGCACATGGGCTACGTACGTATCCTTTGTTTAGAAAAGGAATCAAAACACACATAGTTCGAGTAAGGAAATATGATGTTTATGATTGATGGCTCAAAGAAGGATGTCATAATTACATTTACCCTCTAATCTCACGTGAGTCATTCTCGGTATGAGAAACAAGAGGTATTGGTAAAAATTTGGCAATTGGGCCATGAATGATGCAATCATAAGAAATAATTTGGGACTTATGTATGTATGACTGCCCAAATAAATGAATATTAGGATTTAGATCAGGGAAGAAATCCAGGGACACGGTCTATAAAGGTATATTTGCTTCATGTAGATTTGAATACTCTAACTTGGGGCTTACTCCTAAAAACGAGGCCCATATTTGGAGAGGATTGATAATTGGGTTTTAATCCTGAGAAGTAATCCCAGATCAAAGGTAAATTATGTCTCGTGAAGAGAAATTAAGACTGGGGCTTACTCTTGAGAAGGAGGCCCAAGTTATGAGGCTTGAAAAAAATAAGGGACTTGGGGATTATTCTTGAAAATGATTCCCAAATTTGAGACTGGGACTTATTGTTTAAAAGTAATCCCATAATTTTGGGAATTATAACTAGGACTTATTCTTGAAAAGGAAGCCTCGGTTAAAGGAATTATGAATGGGACATATTCCTGAAAAGGAAGCCCAAGTTAAAGGAATTATGACTGGGACTTATTCCTGACATGGAATCCTAGGTTAAAGGAATTATGACTGGGACTTATTCCTGAAAAGGAAGCCCAGGTTAAAGGAATTAATACTGGGACTTATTCCTGAATATGATGTCCAGGTTAAAGGAATTCTGATTGGGACTTATTCATAAAAAGGAAGCCCAGGTTAAAGGAATTATGACTGGGACTTATTCCTGAAAAGGAATACCAGGTATGAATTCTCTCATCTTAAAGGATGAGGTTGATTGAATAAAATCTCAATCTGTAGCGAAATAAAGATGTTTAAATCACTATGTTTTGAGAGATATTCCAAATAATTCCTTTCAGATATGGAAGTCAAATCAAGAAATCATGACATAAATGGCTTTGAAGAGTGTCTTGATGAGTAAATCTTGAATAGGAGAGGTGGAATGGCTTAAGAGGGGTAAAATGGGAAAGAAGGGCACCCAAAAAGTCAGGGGAACGCAAGTCCAGACAGGCGCGCATGTATTACGTGGGCGCGCAAGTCTTGGTCGCGTAGGCAGTTCCTGTGCGACACATTGGTACTTGCACGGTTTTAAACCAGTAGAGTAATACTTGAACGAATCTTCTATAAAGCCTTTAGAATCCTCTTGAGGTTCTTCCAGAAGAGGGGCGTGCAAGTTTTATTGAAGGATTAAGGCGGTGCACAAGTGTGGCCATTCCCCTTAAGGTTTGGCCACTCAAGCGCGCAAGTGTTGATGAGTTTCAACACTTAGGCCTTCCTCCACCTCTTTAGATCTTCCGTTCTAGGTAAGAATTTACCTTAGAAGTGTTTCAGAAGCATTCAGAAGAGACTAGGGTGTCGGGAGCATAAATCTGAGTTTCTAAAGAAATTCTTCCCAAAATGGGGGGCCCACAGGGTCTATTTATTGGCAAGAGAAGTCCCCCAGGCGGTTATCACTTAGGTCGCACAATTCACTTGTGCGATCATCATGCATCGCGCAAGTGGACTTGAGCAACTATGAGGGAACTTGCGCGACATATGGGCAATGTTATCCTTGTTCATCCCTTTGTCAATTTTTGATATTTTTTCAACTGATGAATCAATTTGTGCTAAGTCATTTCTTTTTAAATTCCTTTGGACTCTATGATGAAAAATGAGCGTCAACAAAAGTCCCCCCTCAGAGTTGGATCCGAAGGAAATGAGGATGTGACTCTGAGGAAAAATGAAGACATCCAATGGAAAGGTGGCACACAAGTGTTCAGTGCACAACACATGGCACGTAGGATTGTGTCATGTAGGGATAGAGAGAACTGGGTGCTGGCCGCTTCTATAAATATAGGGCCTCACTTCTGTACAAAGCATCTGGATTTCTGGACTTCAAACCTTTCGAGCTATCGCCATGCAGGTCACCTTAACCGCGCAGGTTGCTCTGTTTTCTTTTGTTTCCTTGATGGTGTGCTACTGTCAAGGTATCTAGACTTGCGCGGTGAAACTTGCGCGTCAAATACTTACGCAGCACATCCATACTTGCGTTCCAGGTTTTAGACTTGCGCGCCATAATGCCTTATCCATTTCTCTGAATTCCTTCACAAATTTTATGAAAAATAAACCCATTTAAGAGTTAGTTTATTCAACTTTTATACAGATTCAATGGCTCTTAGAAGATTCTGAATGGGTAATAGCAAGTGGATTAATGGAATGAAGAACATTGTTGGCCATGATTACTATGATATCTGTGACAACACTCTCCTGGATTTGGAAAAATACATGAAGAAATATCATCTTAATTTATCACAGAGAATCTACTTTTCTCTGTATGGTCATGGTCATTTGAAAGGAGTCAATGTTCCATATGCAAAGAACTATACGCTTGAAATGAAGCTACACTACTACTCCTCTATTTCGGTTATGCTCTGCATTAAGAGAAACAATATTGGTGTGATCTTTCAAATTTTTCCTCCATGCCATTTCCTTGCAGATATGAAAATAGAAAACCCATGGGCTGAAATGTTTTCCGCTGCCGGTTGGTGGAGAGAAGACAAACATGGCATTAGAGCAATATCTGAAAAGAGTACGCTCTCCAAATGGATCTTTACTTCCAATGCTCCAATCTCAAATCCATGTATCCATCTTCCAAGTCTCTTGGACAGAAACAGAGTCACTGTTTGATCAGTAGAAAATTATCCCAAAACACACTCAAGAACATCCTTTTACAATTGTTCTAAGAAGATCTGGTATCACTGTATCTCTTATTGTATCCAGTTAAATGAATGAATTCTAGGTGGTTGCTGATGAAGCTCGGGATGCCGTAAATCAAATGATGAGTTATGTTGAAAGCCTTTTTTAATTCCTGAAAAAGGGAAGAGACTCTAGTCTGTGGATGTCCTTCTATCTCCTGTGTATCAATGAAAAACACTTTCATCTTCAATCATTTGTACCTGCATTCTCTTTTTCTACATTCATTAGATTTACTTAATAAAATTGTCATAGTAAGCGTAGTGTGATTTTTACTAGGATTATTATAAATAACCTGACAAACTTTGAATCTTTTAATTTCTCAATATAACATAAATCATGCAAAATGTATATTTAGTGAGCTGGAACATGACTTTTATTTAGAGTTCCTTTTTCTTTTGTGGGAAGTTTAAAGTCATGCACGCCAGACATAAAGGGGATAATGTTTACGGTCGAAATACCTTTGACTGAATGAATTAGAATTGAATCAATTATTTGACAATTTATCTGAAAACGTATTACCATATTCAAGTATGAGGGAAAAAATGTAAACTATAGATTAAGAATATTTTAATTTGAGGAATGATATGAAAAAGAGCTAAAAGGTATCAGAAGAAGTAGTTTCCAAGAATAATGTTACTATTATTTAACAAACCCATTAGGGGGTCGAATTATGTAGGGCCACCTAAGGGCTTTGGCTGCATAGTCAAATAAAATAGTATCTTTTAGCTAACAAGTCTATTATGTAGACTGTCTATGCAAGGCCGCCTATGGGCCTGTGCTACATAGTCATGAAAAAGAACTCTTAGAAATTTACGTTCCCAGTGCTAAAAGATAGTGAATGTTTATATAGATTCAAATATTCCAAATTATAGAGTTTGATGTATGGAAAGAGGTACTTGAATATGGAGAAGATATTTCCAAATAAGAATATCTAAGAACTAGATGAATATCACTCCTATTAAGGTCTGACCCAAGCGTAGGGAAGGAGAATATAAACCATAGACTTGAATAGTTTCAGATCATGAAAAAGGATATGGTACTAATATGTTAAGGATGGATATTTTTGCGGATCCCTACATACTCCCATTTAAGACAAATAAGGACAAAAGAGGCATTCTTCCCAAGAATGAAGTTACCACTATCTGACAAACCCGTTAGGGGTTGAATTATATAGGGCCACCTAAGGGCATTGGATACATAGTCAAATAATAGTATCTTTTGGCTAATAAGTCTGTTATGTAGACTGTTTATGCAAGGCCACCTATGGGCACGTGCTGCATTGTTAGGCAAAATAACTCTCAGAATTTTTACATTTTTTTGACTAGAAGTCATGAAAAGGGTTATAAAGATATGAAATTATTTAAGGGTAGGATTATGACACATAAAAATGGGTATTTTCCAGTGTATATAGAGACACACAAATCAATGCTAACCATAATCATGTTGTGGCTGGGTCCTAAATTAAATGTTGGACATCACTACGTATACCATAAGGATGAGAATAAAGCCATACGTAGTTCTTAAACTACAGTTTAACGTCACGTGGGACAAAAAGGATTAGATATCGTAGTTTAGGGTCATAGAGCTTAGACCTTTATAATAAATACATGGTGTGTGTTTTCATGGGGACTTTTCAGCCAAGGGACTGAAAGTGGAATTTGGGGTTAGGCCCAAAGACTTGGGGCTGAATTCGAGCGACACTCGAATGTTCCTTTGTATCCCATTAGGATGGGAATCAAGCCCACTTAGTTCTAGAAATACCCTTTGTACAAACATAGTATGTACATGTGAAGTGTGAAAGGGGACTTTAGTACAATGATGGTTTAACCTAAGATAAAAGGTTTAGGCATTGCCATGTATGCACATAGTCTTTGAAATGAAACAAGATTGAGAAATCAATGTAAATAATGGTTCCCTCTCAGGTGAAGGTACCAAAGAATATTATAGTTTATTGTCATACTAGACAAAAGTGTTGTATAGATTAACGTCGTATAACAACGACGAAAGTGAACCAATATAAAGATATTGATTCAAGGGGTGTTTTCATGAATCAACATTGGTTGAGATGGAGGTGAACCGATGTGAAAAGATTGATTTTGGGCTTAAACCTTGGGAGGTTTCCTACATACCCAGCCTGGAAGGCAAGGATCAAAGTCCGTGTAGTTCAAATAATGAATGAATTAATGATCAAGTTGTTCTTGGGGACAACGACCTAAAAAATGATGTTGTTGGGACTTACACGTGGTTAGCGGCCGAAAAAGAGTGTTATAGTTGAGGTTTGATCTAAGCTCACATGAGTCATAATCGGTGTGAGAAACAAGAGGTAACAACAACCTTCCCGATGCATAGTTTAATGTCATATAGGTCACATAAAGGGACTATGCAGTTTAAAGTCTTGCAGTTAGGACTATTGGTGTTGCACATTTTAGTGTCATGTAGTAGGAAAAATGTACATTTTAATTTCATGTAGGACGTATCACGGACTTTCTGTACAGTTTAGCGTCATGTAGTTTGGACAATGGGGACAATAGAGTTTAACGTCATGTTGGACGGATGTGCGAATAGTTTAGGGTCATATGCATAGACCGTGAATAGTGCAGTTTAATTTCATGCTGGACATAAGGGACTTCTGTACAGTTTAGCGTCATGTAGTTAGGACGTTACAGTTTAACGTCATGTGAGACAAAAGGAATAAAATTAGTTTAAGGCCATATGTATAGACTGTTTCTATATAGTTTAACGTAATATAGCAAGGACTATGAAGGGGACACAGTTTAACGTCTTGTTGGACGGATTATGAACTTTTTACAGTTTAACATCATGCTAGATGGAAGGGGGACTGTGCAGTTTAATGTCATACAGTGAGGACAAAAGAGTACACCATTTAACGTCATGTTGGACGCATTGGGGATTTTTATCCACAGTTTAGCATCATGTTGGACAAAAGTGCGAATAGTTTAGGGTCATATTCATGGACTGTCGATGGTGCAGTTTAAGGTCATACTGGACCATGTAGGAAACTTTTTCACAGTTTAATGTCGTGTCGGACGAATGTACAAATAGTTTAAGGTCATATGTATGGACCATTGATGGTGATGTTTTAACGTCTTGCTGGATGGTGGTGCAGTATAAGGTCATACTGGACCATGTTAGGATATATTTTGTGTTTATACAAAATACTTCTCAAAAAATCTGGCATTATTTGGAGTAGTAATGAGTTCTCCATATATTTAAATTAATGAATAAGCTCCATTAAAGTAAACGTTATGTATTGAGTAAGGTCCTTCCCATTTTGGCTTAATCATGGGAGGTTTCTTTCCTGGTATCATTGGAGTTCTGAGAACTAATACCAATTATACCTGAGTGAATGAACGAAGACAAACGTTTTTGTTAAAAGATCATGATATTCGATTCTGATAGAATTCCAAGTGGTGCAAAGTGCACAATCTTTTCTCATCTAACCATTCCAATTCATTCAATCGCTTTTGTGATTTCTCATCTGTAGATGACTGATTGCAAATGGCTACTCTGAGTGAGGGTAATTCAACATCAATTTTCAAGACCGCTTCCATTCCATATACCAATGAATATGGAGTTGATCGCGTTGCAGTGCGGGTGGTAGTCCGATAAGCCCATAAAGCATGAAAGAGTTTATTAGGCCTTGACTTCTTATCTTTATCCACCATCTTTTGTAGTATATTTGAAAGAGTCTTGTTGAAGTCTTATATCTGGCCATTGGACGCTTCATGATACTGAGATGAATGGTTGGATTTGATGTTGTATTCTTGATAAAATTTCTTCACCTTGGATGAATAGAAATTGGTACCATTTTCCGTCAATATGGTATGAGGGACACCAAATCTAGTAATGATATTAGACTTGATGAAGATAACAATGCATTTAGAACTGACTTCCTTGAGAGGTTTTGCCTTTGCCCATTTGGAAAAGAAGTTAGTAGGAGTAAGAATGTAATTAAACTGCTTGGTCGTAGCTGAAGGGTAAGGTCCCACCACATCCATTCCCCATGTGGCAAATGGCCATGAGTATTTAGCTATATGAAGCAACTCAAGAGGTTAATGAATGAAGAAGGCATGTATTTGGCATGAATGACCCTTCGTTATGAAATCAATACAATCTTGTATCATTTAAGGCCAAAAGTATCCAAGCCTTCGAATTTGATCAGATAATCTATGTCCAGACAGGTGGGCCCCACAGACTCCTTCATTCACTTCTTTCATGACAGCCATTGTCTCTTCACCATCTATGAATCTGCAGAAAACTCCATCAAAACCACATTTGTAGAAAATTTTCCCAAGGTGATTTGGGCTTTCATAAAGAGTAAAATTGACCACACGTCGCCAGATTTGTTCTTTCTCAGCTCTATCAGTTGGAAGTGTTCCATTTTGAAGGTATTCTCTGATAGGTGACATCCATCGTGTAGTATGACCATACGGTTCTGGAATGGGACTAATTTCATTAATTTCCTCTGTTCTGATTCGAACATAAGCTGAAATTGCATGATGTTGGGCAATACTGATGGTTTTCTCGTCCTAATTTGGATCTGCTAGAGTTGTGGCTATATTATCCAGCGCATCAGCTTGAGCATTTCATGATCTTGGGACATAATAAAATGTCAGTTATGAAGTGAATTCCGCCATTAACTCTCTGACGTAATCATACAAAAGGATTAGTTCTTCTTTTCTGATGGCATAATCCCCATTGACTTGTTTGATTACCATGTCTGAATCACCTTTCACCATTAAGTGATTCACTTGTGCTTGAAGCACTAATTCCAAGCCTACGATAAGAGCTTGGTATTCGGCTTCATTATTGGTACCACCTTCCCACAATAATGAGGAATAAGGTAACACTTCCTTTTCTGGGGAAATGAGCACAATTCCTAAGACAACTTTGTTGAATTTAGGATTTTCCATTTTCTTCTTTGTTGGACTTATGGAAGCACCATCAAAATAAATTTCTCATGCTTGGGGACATTCTTGAATAGAGAAGACTTCCTTATCAGGGAGTTCAATATCTGAAGACGTGTCTTCCACTAAAGGGTGTTAATCCAGGAAATCAGCCAGAGCTTGGCCCTTTATCACCTTTTGAGACACATACTGAATGTAGAATTTCTATAAAATAAATTCCCACCTTGCTAGCCATCCTGTAAGAATTGGATGACTAAGGATGAATTTGAGCGGGTTATTGTGAGACACCAATTGGACCTCGTGATGTTGCTGGTAGTGTCTCAACTTCTGAACTGAATAGATTAATGTCAGGAAAAACATCTAAATACTTGAATACTGGGTTTCTACTTCAATAATAGTTCGACTGAGATAGCAGAGGTTGTTTTCATTCCCAGCATCATTCTTTTGATCAAGAAAGGCACCCGATGATCGCTCTAGAGCTGTCACGTAAAGGATAAGTGGTCTTCCTTCAACAGGTGGCATGAGTACCGGTGGACTCAAGAGTTATTTCTTGATAATATCAAATGCTTCATGAAATTCTTCAGTCCACAGGTAAGTTACTCCCTTCTTCATCAATTTGGTAAAGGGTAAACTTTTTCCTGCCAAATTGGCGATTAAACGCCGAATATAGGCTAAGTGTCCTTGAATTCCTCTTAATTATTTCAAATTTTTAGGAGGTGACATACCAAGGATTGACTTAGACATCTCAAGATCGACTTCAATACCATGATGGCATACAACAAAGCCGAGAAATTTTCCTGTGGTTACCTCAAAAGCACATTTTAAGGGGTTCATCTTCAAATTATGTTGTCGAAGCTTGTGGAATATGACTTCCAAATCATCCAAGTGATCATAACGTTGTATGGATTTAACCACCAAATCATCAAAATAGCATTCAACAAACTTTCTTATGAAGGATCTTAAGATACGATGCATGGCGCGCTGATATGTTGCACCTGCATTCTTTAAGACAAAGGGCATTACCCGGTAACAAAACACACCCTGAGGGGCTCTGAAGGCTGTAGATTCCACATCTTCTGGGGCCATTCGGATCTGATTATATCCAGAATATCCATCCATGAAGGAGAGTTCTTCATAGCTAGCTGTTGCATCAATTAAACGTTCTATAATCAGAACATGGAAATCAACATTAGGACAATGCTGATTAAGATCTCTGAAATCAATGCAAACTTTAATTTGTCCGTTTTTCTTATTTATAGGGAAAATATTAGCCAACCACTTGGGATACTGAACTTATCTAACGAAATTAGATTTGATAAGCTTATCCACTTCAACATCAATTTTATAATCATAAGTTGGGAGTGTTGTTCTCGTGGCTTTCTTAAATCCTCAATGTTCTTCTGGTAAACCCAAATGATGAGTAGCAACATTAGGATCAAGGTTGAGAATTCCTATATAGTTCCAAGCAAAAGTATCTCTATTTCGCTTTAGAAAAGAAATGTACATCTCTTTCTCTTCAAGGGTCGTGGATACACTGATTAAAGTGGGGCGTGGATCTTCCTTTGTACCCAGATTTATTTCTCTGAGTTCATCCACAGTGGGAGAGATACCCTCATCAAATGCTAGAGGAGCAACTCTCAGATCTTCCCCTTCTTCTTAATCATGTGTTATTTCTTTCGTTTCTACTTGCATAGTAGATGACAAAGAAGAATTTTCAGGATCAGAAAAGATGTCAAAATTTGCACATTTTGAAGAGGAAGCTTCCATTTCCGACCCTATTGATGATGAAGAGCTTTCTTTGGTTAATAAAGAGGAGATGATGGATTGAGAATCAACATCATTGTTCATCTCTGATGTTGATATAATTTCTTCTGGCCTAATTAGCGAATTATATATTTGTTGGATTTCAGCAGATAAAATGAAGACTTCACCATTTGTGCTTTCATCACTGCTTGGTGGGTTACCAATTTCTCCCATGTTGTCTGGCTCAATTGCCGTAATTGACATTATGGATCTTTCCGTAAGAGTATTTCAATTTGAGTATACCTTGTCAATTTTACTGATAGGCAACACATAATCTATACTCACACGTGTAAATGGATTTACTGGAATCTTCTTTAAACCATATAGAGCATTAATTTTGGAATCTCTTTTGTTATGGATTTCTCCCTTCTCTTCATGTGATAGAATTCCACCTCAATGTATTGAGACTCACATGTCTTGAACATGGACTTATCACCATACAATGTTCCAACTTGACCATCAAAAAAGTATTTGAGACATTAATGGTATGATGAAGGGATAGACGCATGTTGATGTAGCCAGGGTCTTCCAAGCAAGATGTTGAATGCTGAGTATTGATCAAAAATCATGAATTCCGAATTGGATACAAGATCTCCAAACTGAGTTTTGAGTGTCACTTTGGCCAGTGGTTCTTGTTCATTATTATCATATCCTTATAACATCATGGTATAAGGAGATTAATCCGATTCTGTGTGTCCCAATCGACGAAGTGGACGAATGGGCATGAGGTTGAATCCTGAACCATTGTCAAAGAAAGCTCTTCGGACGTATACACCATTGACCTTTCCAGATAAGTACAACGTTCTAATATGCCCATGCTCAAAATCATCTTCATCTTCATTAGTAAAAGATATTATTCCATGAAATTCTGCAGGATTATTCTCTATGTGATAGACTTTGGCTGCAAAAAATTTCAGTTTCATACTCCTTAGGACTTGACAAAGCCTCGATGAGTGCTTACCAAAGATCTTTTGACAGATTCAAAGCATCCAGAATTGATAACATGGCTGGTACATCGGCCAAGGGTTTCAAGACATCATACTTTTGATCTAGAGGTCTGCATTTCCTAACATGAATATGTGGTTTAGCAGGTACCTTGTATGCAGATGATTTGGAAGTTGATGCATCTTGTATTGGGATAAGAGTTGGAAACATCCTTGGTTTTGGAAGATTTTACCGATTAGATCCATTTACTTGTTGAGAGGAAGAAGATGGAACCTTCAATCGGTCATCCAAAATAATTGTGCCAGGACTGAATTTGCTATTGGCAGAAGAACTTGCTTCTTCTTTTTGAGCTCGTTGAAGGGATCTACCACGAGTTTCTGTTGCATACACAGTTCTAGCAGTGGTAGAATTAGAGTAGTGGCTTCTGAAAGATCCACGTCTTCCCCTATATCCTAAACCTCTGGAACTTCCTCTGACCCTCTTGTTTGATACAGGGAATTCGGGCTCATCAAAATTGAAACTACAACTGGCATATGGATCTATTAATTGAATCATATTAACAGAACCGAAGATTAACTCTTAGTATGATGAAGTCTCTGCCTGATTAGCCTGTTTAGGCTATGCCGTTTGGTGGGGCGGTGCCCGTGGCTTTGAAGTAGATGACATGAAGTCTGCCAGAGTCAAAGACAACTTAGGATTTGACACATACTCATATTCTTCTGATTCTTTTTATTTTTATGAATCGTGTCGTTTCTTTGAGGACTTTCCCTCTGATGAAGAGGGTTTTTTTGCAACAATCATGGAAGAAGACACAATCTGTTTCTTTAATTGTGTTTGAAAAATATCATGAGTTTGGTTAATTGTCTTTCTGACCATCCAATCAACATACTTTTGTGCATTTTTTCTTTTGACTTCTTTCCATTCGCTTTCCTCCAATGGAACTATAGCAGTAACACATGCTACCTGAGCTGAAGAACCATT
Organism: Viscum album; assembly: GCA_963277665.1. NCBI lineage: Eukaryota > Viridiplantae > Streptophyta > Magnoliopsida > Santalales > Viscaceae > Viscum > Viscum album. The sequence goes on from OY728130.1 coordinate 887,961,653, forward strand.
AAATTTGACTTTCCCCAAGTCGACCATATTTTGCAGGAGGTCTTTGAAGTCAAAACACTCCTAGATGGGATGCCCCAACATTGGATGAAAGGGGAAATAATAGGGACGGTCTTCATCTCCTTCCTTGTTTGGCATTTTGGGCCTTCTCAATTGAACAAGATTATTTTCAAGAGCCGAAATGAAGTAACCAAGAACTTGTTCATTTCAGAAAGAGTATTTTTTTCTTTTCAATTCCTCATATTGTTTTCGTCTTTGATCTATTTGATCATCTGGATGAAACGAACTTTGTTTTTGGCGCTCAGGAGGTGGATCCCTTCAAGAAGATGATGGTTTTGAAGTAGAAATAGGTATAGGTGCTTGTTTAATCATAACTGTTGCAGTTTCTGCTTTACCCATTCTCCTTCCTAGAGCTAATGGAATTACATGAGATTTAGCCTTAGCCTGTATAAGGGAATCTTCAATCTTTTGAGTGATTGAAGTAAGGTCTCGAAACCCTCTTGTGAATTTCACAGGGATTAACGGCGTGCGTAATTAGTCATGCATATTTTCCACACAGATTGGCAACAGTTCCTCTTGAGGGAGTTCTATGCTCAGGAAATATATTAATCCCTTCCATCGATCAATGAAATCAGAGAATCTTCCATTCTCCCTTTTCTTAAAGTTTGTAAGATCGAAAATTGTCGTCTTTGGAGAAGTTGAGTTAGACTGAAGAAGGAATTTTTTTCGAAGATCCTCCCATCCTGTAATTGACCGGGATTGCAAGCTTGTATACCAACAAAGGATGGTCCTTGAAAAGTCCGTACGAAGCATATGAGTTTTACTTCTTCTTGCTGCTCTGGAGTTCCCATCATAGTATCACAACAAGACACGTAATGTGTGAAATTTTGTCCAGGGTCACCTGATCCATTGAATGTAGGGAATACAGGGTTTCCAAAACTGGATGGAGGAGAGATTGAATCTACCCATTCAGGGTAAACATTCTTTTCTGGTTGAATCTATCCATGTTTCTCTTCCATAGTTTCTAACCGAGCTGTTAATTACTCAATGGTAGTTATTAACTATTGAGAAAAATACGGTTGAACCTGGACATGGGTAGGTGCGATGATTGGAGCTTGGTCAGATGCGGTGGTTGGTGCTGCAACTAATGGTAGCACTGTGAATTGTTGTTGTACTTGACTCATAGGATTAGACATGTGAGGGTGTACAGATAGAGGAGGATATTCCTGATCCATCTCAGTAGCTACAATATATTCCTTTGGCTGACTGACTCCAGCACGCTTAAGAAGAAGACTATATTGAAGTAGTTCTGTATTCAACCTCCTTAATTCCTTCATTTCTCCCTCTTGTTGTCCAAACCTTTTCTCTAGTGAATGAAATTTGCCTTCTCCAGAGGAAGGATATGTAACCTGATTCTTTCCCCTCCATTTTTGGATCCTTTTCGGAGAGGTGGAAGTGGGTTACTCGAAGGATTACCTAGGTTTTGAGTAATCCTCTGATTTCGTGTACGCACACCTTCTTCATTTGTATCGGTGCTACATCATCTTGAGCAGGAACCTCTTCATATGAGTCACCTAAGTGTTCCTCATCTGGTGGATCAGCAACAACAACATTGATGACATTGATTGATGCATAACACATTGCATCCCTTATATCAGCATTTCTATGATATTTTCTTCTTCCATGTCTTTGATGAGACATTTCCTTTTCTTGATTCAATACCTAAGGAACTTCTTAACGAACCATAATTTGGAGGGAACCTCCTGATAATTTGGCTCTTCATTCCTCTTGAGGCTTCTTCCCCAATCGAGAAATGACCGACGTTCTCTGAGGAGGGGATTGATGATTTGAAAAATTCCCTAGTCCGGTGGACTGGGCCTGTTCCTGCTATTCACTCTCAACTCCTCAAATCCTATTTGTTGATTTCGAGGGTTGTTTTAAAAGATTCCTCAGTCTGGCAAGCTGGGGTGGCTCTTGACATGCTATGTCTGAGACATTCTTAAAATCTATCTTGATCTTGCGAACCTTATTCTAGAAATTAGCTGGATGCATTAACCTGTATCCACTTTTATCACCTGGTTCAAAAGACCATTGGATGACTTCTAACACATCTGTCACTTGATGATGTGCTTTCTCCATACGAGAGGCTTGTTCAAGATTCTCATTTTCTTGATGTAGGAGTAATTCAACAACTTTTTCACTGTATGCTTGATTTTGAGAGGAACTAGTTGAAGCCCATTCTTGAGAAAGATTTTGATTACAAAAAAGCACATTTACTATGTCCGGCCATGGGCAATAACATTACATGAGACCATTTTCGGCGGGCATTGCTGACTGGAGGAAACTGTGAAATGTAGTGCTCCATGAACACCCCACCCTCTGACATGAATACCATATTGGTCATTAGCAATTAACTGACGCAATTTTCTTAGTGTGCCAAGGCATGAATGTTGAAGGGCTCTCTGCTGCATTTCAGCCTTCAGATATCGAGAGACTGATAGAGATTCCAAATCAAGCTGACGTTGTAACCCTTCTGTTATCATAAGATGAGTTTCTTATTCATAATAAGATAATACCTTCTTCTTCAATTGACAAAGAGTTTTCCATATGTTGAGACGAATATCATGGATTCCATCTTCCGTCAACATCTTTTGAATGTCACACTGAGAGTTAGCCAGAGGCCAAAACATGACTGGTACGTCACCTTTTGCCAGTTGTTTTCTCATGTTCAGTATTTCCTCTTTATCATTAAATGAAGATTCTTCTACCTGTTTTGACCAGAGTTCGTGTTTCCTTGTTGCTTCATCGGATTCAACAAGATTGGTAGAGAAATCATTGATCAAACTAGAAGATGCATAACTTTGGTGTGGTTTGGAGAATGACCTACACCCTAGGCTATCTTCTGATTGAGAAATTATTTCACCTACTAGCGATGAAGCATCAGACATGACTGGTTTCTCATTTGCAAGTGCCTCAAGATTAGAGGGATTTCTCGACACTACATTGTCCACTATAGCATTTTCCGAGTAATGTGAATCACTACTGTGGAGTGGAATTTCACATTAAAATTAATCATCATGGGGAGGATCACCATAATGGGTTACAACAAAAGATGAGATATCTTGCTCCTTGGTCTTCTGACCACACAGAGGGTTCCTGTGGATCTCATCTGAAGATGAAACTTCAAGATCACCCAAATTTTCATGAAGCAAGCATTCATGAGGAAATGTCTGTTGAAGACCTTCAGAATTAATGTTCCCATTATTGGGAACTGAGACAGTAGAATCTTGAATTCCAACGGATAACTATCTGAGGGCTTCAAGAACTTAGCATTGAGAAAGGCCATGTTACAGATTTTCTCTTGATCTCTTAACTATGCTGGGCAGGTCTTTTTCTTAAACCCCTTATTACTCGATTTGGAAACCACTTATTGAAGAAAGTGGCTGCTCTGAGCAGGTGTATGTGCCTGATCAGGAATGATGTCTAGGTTAGGCTGACAATATCCACTCAAATCAAGTGTATGTGTCTGAATTGGTTGTCTGTATGATATGGGGGAGTAAGCCCCACAACCCTCTTGGACTGGAATAGATGTGTGTGTCTGTTCCGGAGTGAACTATTGACGCGTCACTCCACTAGTAAGGATAGATTTATGTGTCTTTACCTGAGATGCTGCTGAAGTCTTTATAATATCCTGTAAAGCATCCAGAATATGAGCAGGGATTTTCTTATGCTCTTTCAACATTGATAAAAATTTCTTGGTGACTTCAGCTATCGGAACGGGAATATACGTCCATTCCGGGCTTGGAGTAGGTGTATGTTCCTACTCCTTTCCTCCTTTTCCTGTCAGTGAATCCTGATAGTACTCAAGTGTGGGGGAATAGATTTGAGTCTTTCCTCTATTTGTCATCGGAGCTTTCTGACTGACTTCTTTGTGTGCTACCAAGCGAGACTGTTGGTAGGCTTGATTAATACTAACAGGTGTATATGCCTGCTGATTGCACTTTCCCAAACGTGGTTGACGAGCTCCATCATATGTAGTCAGACGAGCCTGCTGACTAGCTGATGATGTATAAACAGGTGTATGTTCCTGCCTATAGTACTCCGCCGGAATTTCCTGGCGGGATTGGCATGATGCTGCCAGACGAGTCAGCTGGACAGCAAAATTAAAATGGGCAGGTGTGTGTGCATGCTCATTTCATTCCACCATGTTAGGTTGGTGGGCTTCTCTGGAGACTGCAGAGATGAGAACCTGCTCACTGTTGACCAGATTCCGCCTCTGGGGGTTCGTATTGCCTGCTCGGGTTCGAGGAACCTGAGCCAAATACCTGTAGTCGGCACCCTCATCATGTTGAGGGCGCACTGCCGCACAATTCTGGAGGTGATTGTTGGTGGGAGCCCTTGGGAAGGACTCCCGTTTGTTTGAATTAAGGCCCTGAGGGACCTGCTCATTCACCTCCCCAGAATAAGGGAGCGAATTGTGATTGTGTTCTGGGGATAATGACCCAAAACTGTTTGAGACGGTAGTCAGCACCACCTGCTTCTTGATCACTGGTCGTCATTGTTTGGACGACCGGTGTGAGTTGTTCACATTGAGGTCCTGTCAGGTATGCTCCATAGTTGGGATAGTACCGTTTTTATGGTACTCCTTAACCAGTGCATTTGATACCCATCATTGAAGATGCTGAGTAGGTGATATCATCCTCGGAATGGATGATGACCTAGCAGGAGTTGCAGCAGTGGCATTTGCAGTAGCAGCATTCCCAGGTGTGAATTTGAGAGCATCCATTCTAGAAATGCAGAAGATCATGGAAAAGAGTTACTTTTTGATATAACAGACATAATCAAGATAAATTCATCTCCTACATCTTTTGGATGAGCACATATGTCAATGATTGTTTTTTTGTTACCCTCTCATTGAGTTTTAAATAGGCGCCTAACAAATAGGTAAAACATCATTTTATATTGGTTAAGGATTCATGTTGGGTTCACCATTTTTTGTTTCCTTCGGAATTCGGGGATGACATCCTTGATGGGAGTTTCAAACATTCCGATCGGTTTCTAACGGGTTTTTTCGTAGAACCGGAAACATCCAATGATTCCACATCTAATTGGACCTACTTTCCAATGGTAGGCGCTCATTAGTTTGTGGACAGATGAGGCTTAGGAATTTTCATTGGTCGAGAGGATGGGAGGTCGGACTCATCACACCTTTTTAAGGGGAATTATTGTCTATTTCGGGACTCTCTTTATAGATTTAAGTTATGTTCGTGAATCCTTATTTCATTACCAAGTATAAAATGATCTTTCCTTTAGATTTGACAATCAATGAAAAAATATGTAGGAAATTTAGAGTATCTTTTATATGTATTCGAGGTTCTTCATTGATAGAGAATCATCAGTATTTTTTATAGATTCTTGGACAATGGTATCCTTCGGCACATTTATATAGAAGTCTCTTGGTCATTTATGGTGACCATGATGGTTTTAAAGCCACACAGTGGGGCACATGAAGTTTGTTGTCATTCAGAAGGACATGGATTATCTCAGAGTTGGGATCGAACTCGCAGATGGGCTACCTACATATCCTTTGTTTAGAAAAGTAATCAGAAATCACGTAGTTCAAGTAAGGGAAAATTATGTATATGATTGATGGCTCAAAGAAGGATGTCATAATTACTTTTACCCACCAAGCTCATGTGATTCATGCTCGGTGTGAGAAACACGTGGTATTGGTAAAAATTAGACAATTGGGCCATGAAAGATTCAATCATAAGAAATAATGTTGTACTTATGTATGTATGACAGTCCAGATAAATGAAGATTATGATTTACTTCAGGGAAGAAATCTAGGAACATGGTCCATAAAGGTATATGTGCTTCATGGAGATTTGAATACTCTAACTTGGGGATTACTCCTGAAAAGGAGGCCCAAATTAAGAGAGGATTGTTAATTGGGTTTTACTCCAATGAAGGAATCCCAGATCAAAGGTAAATTAGGACTGGTTAAGGTAAATTAAGACTGGGGCTTACTCCTAAGAAAGAGGCCCAGGTTAAGAGACTTAAAAAAATAAGGGACTTGGGGATTATTCCTGAGGAGGATGCCCAAATTTGAGACTGCGAATACTTCCTGAAAAGGAATCCCATAATTTGGGGAATTATGACTGGGACTTATTCTTGAAAAGGAACCCAGGTTAAAGGAATTATGACTGGGAGATATTCCTAAAAAGGAAGCCCAGGTTAAAGGAATTATGACTGGGACTTATTCCTAAAAAGGAATCCAAGGCTAAAGGAATTATTACTGGGACTTATTCTTGAAAAGGAAGCCCAGGTTAAAGCAATTATTACTGGGGCATATTCTTGAAAAGGAAGCCCAGGTTAATGGAATTGTGACTCGGACTTATTCCTAAAAAGGAAACCTAGGTTAATGGAATTATGACTGGGACTTATCCCTGAAAAGAAATCCCAGGTTTGAATTCTCTCATCTTAATGGATGAGGTTGAATTAATGAAATCTCAATATTTAGTGACATAAATATGTGTAAATCACTATGTTTTGAGAGAAATTCCAAATAATTCCTTGTTTATAACGAAGTAAAATTAAGAAATCATGCCATAAATGGATTTGAAGAGTGTATTGAAGACTAAATCTAGAATAGGAGAGGTGTAATGGCTTAAGAGGGGTAAAATGGGAATGAAGGGAACCCAAAAAGGAAGGGGCGCGCAAGTCCTAGCAGACGCGCAGGTACTGCGTGGGCGCACAGGCAGTACCTGCGCGACACATGGGTACTTGCACTGTTTTCAACCAGCAAAGTAATACTTGAGAAACTCTTGTTTAAAGCCTTTATAATACTCTTGAGGTACTTCTAGAAGAGGGGCGTGCAAGTTTTATTGAAAGAGTAAGGCGGTGGGCAAGTGTGGCCATTCCCCTTAAGGGCTGGCCACTCAAGCGCACAAGTGTTGATGAGTATCAACACTTAGGCCTTCCTCCCCCTTTTTAGATCTTCCGTTCTATGTATGAAATTACCTTAGAAGTGTTTCAGAAGCTTTGAGAAGAGACTAGGATTCCGGGAGCTTAAATCTGAGTTTCTGGAAAAATTCCTCATGAAATGGGGGGGCCACAGGGTCTATTTATAGGCAGGAGAAGACCTCGGGTGGTTATCACTTTGGTCATGCAAGTCATTTGCGTGACCATCCTGAGTCGAGCAAGTGGACTTGCGCGACTATGAGGGAACATGAATGACCTATGGGAAATGTTCTACTTGTTCATCCCTTTGTCGATTTTTGATATTTTTTCAAAGGATGAATCTAGTTGTGCTAAGTCATTTCTATTTACATTCCTTTGGACTCTATGATGAAAAAGGATCATCAAAAAATGTCCCCCCTCAGAGTTGGATCCGAAATAAATGAGGATGTGACTCTGAGGAAAAACGAAGACATCCAAAGGAAACGTGGCACACAAGTGTTCAGTGCACAACACATGGAACGTAGGTTTGAGTCACACAGGGCTGGAGTGCACTGGGTGCTGGCCGGGTCTATAAATAGTGGGCATCACTTCCATACAAAGCATTCGGATTTCCGAACTTCAAACCTTTCGAGCTCTCACCGCACAGGTCACCATAACCATGCAGGTTTCTCTATTTTCCAGTGTTTCCTTGATGGCGTGCTGCTGTCATGGTATCTAGACTTACGCGGTGAAACTTGCACTTCAAAAACTTACACGACACATCCATACTTGTGCACCATGTTTTAGACTTGCATGCCTTAATGCCTTACCATTTTTCTGAATTCCTTCACAAATTTTATGAAAAATAAACCCATTAAAGAGTTAGATTATTCAACTTTTGTCCAGATTCAATGGCTCTTAGAAGAATCATAACGGCTGATAGCAAGCGGATTGATGACATGATGAACATTGTTGGCCATTATTACTATGATATCTGCAACAACACCCTCCAGGATTTGGCTAAGTACTTGAAGAAATATCATCTTAATTTTCAACAGAGAATCTACTTGTCTATGTATGGTCATGGTCATTTCCAAGGAGTCAATGTTCCAGATGCAAAGAACTATACGCTTGAATTGCAGTTGCACTAATACTCCTCTATTACGGTTATGTTGTGCATTAAGAGCAACAACATTGGTGTAACCTTTCAAAATTTTCCTCCATGACATTTCCTTGTAGATATGAAAATAGAAAACCCATGGGCTGAAATGTTTTCTGCTGCCAGTTGGTGGAGAGAAGACAAACATGGCATTAGAGAAATATCTAAAAAGGGTACTCTCTCCAAATGGATCTTTACTTCCAATGGTCCATTCTCAAATCCATGTATCCATCTTCCAAGTCACTTGGACAGAAACAGAGTCATTGTTTGATCAGTAGAAAATTTTCTTAAACCACACTCAAGAACATCCTTTTACAATTGTTCCAAGAAGAGCTTGTATCACTGCATCTCTTATTGTATCTAGTTGAATGAATGGATTCTAGGTGGTTGTTGATGAAGCTCGGGATGTCGTAAATCAAATGAAGAGATATGTTGAAAGCCTTTTGTAATTCCTGAAAAAGGGAAGAGACTCCAGTGTGAGGATGTCCATCTATCTCTTGTGTATAAATGAAAAACCCTTTCATCTTCAATCATTTGTACCTTCATTATCTTTTGCTACATGCTTTAGATTTACTTAAGACAATGGGCCTAGTAAGAATAGTTTTATTTTTACTAGGATTATTATAAATAACCCAACAAAATTTGAATCTTTTAATTGCTCAATAATAGCTAAATCATACAAAATATATATTTAGTGAGCTGGAACTTGACATTTATTCAGAGTTCATTTGTCTTTTGCGGGCAGTTCAAAGTCATGCATGCCAGACATAAAGGGGCTAATGTTTAAGGTCGAAATATCTTTGACCGAATGAATTAGAATTGACTCAATTCTTTGACAATTTATCTGAAAACATATTACCATACTCATGTATGAGGGAAAAAATGTAAACTATAGCTTAAGAATATTTGAATATGAGGAATGATATGAAAAAGAGGTAAAATGTATAAGAAGAATTAGTTTCCATGAAACAAGTTACTATTATTTAACAAACCCATTAGGGGGTTGAATTATGCAGGGCCACCGAAGGGAATTGGCTGCATAATCAAATAAAATAGTATCTTTTGGCTAAAAAGTCTGTTATGTAGACTGTTTATGCAAGGCCACCTATGGGCACGTGCTGCATAGTCCGGAAAAAGAACTCTCAGAAATTTACTTTCCTAGTGCGAAAAGCCAGTGAATGTTTATGGAGATTCTAATCTTCCAAATTTTAGAGTTTGTTGTATGGAAAGTGGTATTTGAATATGGAGAAGTTATTTCCAAATAAGATTATCAAAGAACTGGATGAATATCACTCCTACGAAGGTCTAACCCAAACGTAGGGAAGGAGAATATAAACCATAGACTTGAATACTTTTAGATCATGAAAATGGTTATGGGACTAATATGTTAAGGATGGATAATTTTTCGGATCCATACACACTGTCATTTAAGACAAATAAGGAAAAAAGAGGAATTGTTTCCAAGAATGAAGTTACCACTATCCGAAAAACCTGTTAGGGGGTTGAATTATGCAGGGCCACCTACGGGCATTGGCTACATAGTCAAATAATAGAATATTTTGGCTAACAAGTCTGTTATGTAGACTGTTTATGCAAGGCTGCCTATGGGCATGTGCTGCATATTTAGGCAAAAGATTTCTCCGAAGTTTGACATTTTTTTGACTAGACGTCATGAAAAGGGTTATGAAGATCGGAAAATATTTATGGTTAGGATTATGACACATAAAAATGGGAATTTCCCAATGTATAAAGAGATACAAAAATCAATACTAACCATAATCATGTTGTGGCTGGGTCCTGAATTGAAATGTTGGACATCACTATGTATCACATAAGGATGATAATCAAGCCATACATAGTTCTTAAACTACAGTTTTTCGTCGTGTGGGACAAAAAGGATTAGAGATCTTAGTTTAGGATCATAGATCTTGGACCATTATAAGAAATACATAGTGTGTGTTTTCATGGGGTCTTTTCATCCAATGGACTGAAAGTAGAATTTGGGGTTATGCCGAAAGACTTGGGGCTGAATTCGAGGGACACTCAAACGTTCCTACGTATCCCATTAGGATGGGAATAAAGCCCATGTAGTTCTAGAAATACCCTATGTACAAACTTGGTTCGTACATATGAAGGGTGAAAGGGGACTTTAGTGCAATGATGGTTTAACCCAAGATAAAAGGTTTAGGCATTTCCATGTATGCACATAGTCTTGAAATGAAACATGATTGAAAAATTAATGTAAATAATGGTTCCCTCTTAGGTGAAGGTACCAAAGAATATTGTAGTTTATTGTCATAATAGAAAAAGGAGTTGTATAGTTTAACGTCGTATAACAAGGAAGAATGTTTACCAATGTAAAGATATTGATTCTAGGGACGTTTTCATGAATCAACATCATATGAGATGGAGGTGAACCGATGTGAAGAGATTGATTTTGGGCTTGAACCTTGGGAGGTTTCCTACATACCCAGCCTGGAAGGCAAGGATCAAAGTCCATGTAGTTTAATTAAAGAATGAATTAATGATCAAGTTGTTCATGGGGACAACGACCTAAAAGTTGATGTTGTTGGGACTAACACATGGTTAGCGGCCCAAAAAGAGTGTTATGGTTCAGGTTTTCTCTAAGCTCACGTGAGTCATACTCGGTGTGAGAAACAAGAGGTAACAACAACCTTAACGACACATAGTTTAATGTCATGTAGTACATATAAAGGGATTATGCATTTTAAAGTCTTGCAGTTAGGACTATTAGTGCTGCACAGTTTAGTGTCATGTAGCAGGGACAAGGTATAGTTTAACTCGACCCATCTTTCTTCACTAACAATTATCAATCCTTGAAAAATGACAATTAATTTTAATAAAAAAATATCACATCATTATATACTACTAAATAAATAAATATTTTATTCTCTATATAAAAAATAAATATATATTAAATATTCAACAGACATGTACTCACTCAAATAAATTGTGAGACAATATTAATGATCTAATAAAAAAGAGTAATTTTTTAAACAATACATGAGAATAATATTTATTTAACATGATAAATTCATATAAAAGTTTACTAAGGTTTATGATATACTTATGTTGTAACCATGCAGGCCCCTATCTCAGTGTAATTCGGTTGAACCACCTAATATACAAGGTTAGAATCTTACCACACACCAAGGATCTCGAAGGGAATTAATTTAGTGTATCAATGACATATTACCTCTCAAAAATGTACATTGTGTATTGTAATCGATTTTTCTTGAAATATTTAATAATTAAGGATGTATAATTATGATATAAACTTATGTGATCTATGTCTTTTTGTGATGTTCTGGAAATGAACTTTTTGAAAAACAAACCATACATATGGACTTCATTAGGCATTGTTATTCCATTAAAATTCCAGATATTTCAGATTATTTTAAATAACATAAGGTAAAAACAATTTCATAGCTTATTCATTAATGAAGCATCACTCATGTTGCACGCACCACATAATAGATCAACACGATTATATGCCATATCAGTTTTTTTTCAATACATAAATTGTCATGAAAATTGATTTGAAATGAAAATAATCATATATTATAAGGATTCTCACACATTTTTGTATATAGAAACATCCAATGACACATATATGTGTTGATTTACTACTTGTGGTTTATGTTCGCATAACCATATCCTTTTAGAGATCACCAAGACAGAACATAAAAATAAGATATCTCAGTGTATTATGTGTCTCCTAATATTGATAGGCTATATCATTCAAGTCCTATCAGAAAATTTCATCTAGAAATATAATAATTATTTTAAGAATATTATCAATAAATTTATGTGTTCACATCATAGAGTGAAACCGTTGTGGTCTTTCAGTGCGACAAGTACACTTATGAAATTATCACATAAAAATCACATAGAATTCCAATTATAATGTGATAAAAACATTATTAGTATAAAATATATTTGAAAATAATAATCATAAAGTACATAGAAGCTGGTTCTAGGGAACTATTTTTAGTAAAATATCACCTACACTAGAGCAAACTACTAACAAGTCATAGTCTACAACTCTTAATAAATGTGTGTTCCAACAGAGATAAGGCTTCAGTTAGGTGGTCCACCTTGTTCACATTTTTGAAAATTATACACATTTTGACCTCATCTAATTTATAAAAAATCTCATGATGTATTACTTTGTAGGTATGTGCTTTGTTCTATGATGTGACCCTCTGTCATTTGAAAGATCCACCATAACAGTATTATCATAACATAAATTTATAGGTTCTTTACTCTTGGGTACCACATGAATATATTTAGAGAAGTATTTATACACACCACATTCTTAGATGCCTCATTATTAGAAATATACTCAGATTCATCTATATAATCGTTTAAAACTAGAATCGTTGAACTTTTCCAGATCATAACTCCTCCATTATGAATAATGAAATGTCTTGACTATGATTTAAAACAATTATGATCAATTTGAAAATTAGAATATGTATATACCTTGATGAATATATCGTCATCTCATCCATATATAAGGAACATATATTAATTACACCTCTTATAAACTTAACAGTAGTTCAAAGTTATTCACCTAGAAATACTTGATATCATCCTACCACACATTGGGTATAAGAAACATCAATCACATTATATAACATGGAATACATGATGGATCATATCATAGAATAATAAGGTATCATGATCAATATAACATTATGATTTTTTTCAAGGGAAACATTTTTATCAAATGATATATACCATGTGACACTAGAACCAATCCCCTTTTTGAGGGTTCCTTACTAAATTTCTATAGTATCTATTCAATGTATGTTCCTTAATATAGCCTAAAATGCCTCTCAGATCTATCACATGTCATCGTAATCCCAAGAATGTTGGCCACTTTATTCGTGTACATCAAAAAAAGAAATTTTTGAACCATTCCTTAATAGACTATAAACATCATATGTCATTTTCAATATGTAATATTTCATCGGTATGTAACAATAGAAAAATGATCAAACACCAACTAAACTACTTGTATATTGTTTTCTCCCAATAACTATTTAAAAAATAAAATTCTATTTAGGATTTATCAAATTAAATTCTCCATGAATCAAATTCCTCCTTCAATCAATAAATTGATATCTGCAACATTCATACATTATTATCATTACCTGATACCACAAACATTTCTGGTTGTGTCATATGTACATCTTAAACAAGTTTCCCATTATTTAAATATATTTTTCTTGCCCATTTTCCAAATGTGATATTTAGGGAAATATTTATTAACAATTACAATAATAATGGATTTTAACATATAGAATTGAGAAAATGTTTCATCATTGTCAATGCATTGATATTATTAAACCCATTATCCATTGGTCAATTTTTATAAGTACTCAATTTACCATACATGCCTAGTTTTATATTAAATACAATTTCTTACATAATAGGTTTTAGATTTACTAGAGGATCAACCAAAACTTTAACTTGGTTCTAATATATGGAATATATCTCATAATTCATTAATTATTTCCATATTATTACTTATGATAAATGAAAACACTCATTTTTGGAAAAAATAAAATTAGTTTAAATAAAAGAGTCACAATATTTGATGATTATAAAATATATATTTATAGTTCCCTAACCTATATAGTGCTCATATACATTAATTGTTTATCAGGAATACCTATACCACCAGGAATTGTGGAATCTATTCATTAAAAAAAATTATGTATCTTGAGTATCAACTTAATAGAATTCAATCATGATCTCTCTGTCTCTTTTGTAGATATTCTCCCTAAAAATAAATATCGATCATCATATCACAATGGATTTATACCCTAGAGGGTTTTATAGACCTTATCCTCTCATTTTCATGGGTTATTCTACAACGACACATTACATTCCCTATGGTGTCATTTTGTTTTTAGATCTTTCTTTAAGAAATTCCACTCAACGACGTACATTAGTGTGTGACTAAACATATTTATTATCAATCATAAATTCTAATGTTATTTAATTTTCTACATTAGTTTGAATTCAGGTTACAATGTGCAATATAACCTATATTAAATATCATTAAATGGATAATGGAAGATCAATACGACTCATCAATGAACAAACCACATCATGTAAGGTTTTTTATTCCTATCAATGCCACCAGTACCATATGGTGTATAATGAGGAGTGAGTAGATATTCAATCCAAAACTCCCATAAAGAGTCAATAAATTCTGTGTTATGAAACTCACCACACAAATCTAATAAAAGAATCATTATCTTCTTAAAAAAAATTATATACTTCATTCATGAACTCCTTTAATCTTTAAATATAATTATACTTATACATAATTAATAAAATGATTCCATTTCTAGACAAGTTAGTGGTAAAAAATGAAGTAATAATACACAATTATATCTTATAATATAAACACATATTAGTATATACCAGTTCTAGAATCTCTATTGGGATTTTACACATACAAATAAAATGTGTCTTTTTTATTTTACCATTACAAATGTAATAAATTTATCAAGTGATTTTATTTTATAAGAATCTAAATGACCACATTTATAGATCTTTGTCAACAATATCTCATTTAAATGACCAAGTTGATGATTCCACAACTAGTTGTGATATGATTAATGTGAACCTAATTTGTTATCAATTTATGATACTTGGTTTTCTTAATATAATACATAAATACTATTATTTAAATTTTCCATATAATAACATTTTCTATAATTGTAAATGAAACAAATATTATTTCAAAATTCAAAAACAATATCATATGCACCTATACTGGAAGTAATAATTATGTTTTTTTCAAAACCATGATCATACCTATTAGATATATAATGTGGCAGACACCTATAACCATAGAAGCAAGTCATTCTCCATTGGATACATGTATAACCACCTGTCCACTTAAAATATTTATGAATCTACATGTTCTCGAAATTTGGATACTGGTGTGCATACCAAATGTATTATTTAATAACCAGTTAAAATAAATAAAAAGATTTCACTCGGTAATGAATTAACGTAAAGATCTCATGTGCTTCATTAAAAGGGTTCCATTCATATACAAATGACCCCAATTATCATTTCAGAAAAATAATAATACTTATTATCCCTTCACATGTATTTGGATATTCATCTTCTTGGAAGGTTTCTACTCAAGATCCTTAGACATAACATGAGTTGTGTAGACTGTTTCCTTATACATCCTCCTATTAACCATATAGACTATAGTTTTTTCAATATCCATGTGTTTATGAATATAGAGAATTAAGTTAAGGAGTTCTGAGAGGGTCTTCTCACTATTTCTCATAATATAATTTTCAATGAAATTGGAGAACCATTCCGCAGTGGGGATGAGAAGAGATATGTGCGCAACTCACTGAATGATAAAAGACTATAAATTTTCAGAACCCTATAAATATAATAATTTTGACTATATATGGCCCATATGATCATTAATAGCTATTATTTCACATGAATAATTCCTTTGCAATCTCATACCATTCCAGTCTGAACTTTTCTTGATAAAGATCATGATGGTGTAACAACATTCTATATGTATCCATTTCTTCATATTTCTTTTGGATATCACTACAAAAAGTATGAAAACAAGAAACACTAATCATTTAATATATCATTAATGTATTTGTATTAGAGAGAGAGATCCTCATCCTTAGCCTCGTTATTTGGTTCTTTAGGAATAAGGAGTTCTAACATCTATAATTTCCGTTCATGGTGTCGTATAATGTGACAATTATTATATCATTTATGAAAATTGGGGACTATAAAGAGATTATCCTTATCTATCATTGATATTAATTATATAGATAATATTTAAAATTTTATATTTTTATAGTTAGAGAATATTTTATGAAATTTATCTAGACTATAATGTTGATAATAGAATATAATCTATTAATATCCCCTTTTTTATTAAAACCCAATGTCCCACATCATGATTTTTAGAGTATCCAATATTGTGGATAATCTAGAATCAAGGATCTATATATCACTAATCATAACTAATATGGAGGCTTGAAATGTTATTCAATGTATTTAGGTAGGAATAACTAGTAAAGTGAAATAACTTGAAATACATTAAACAATTGATTGGATTCTCCAGTCCTAAAATACTAAAAAATCTTCCACAACTTCATACTAGTTGCACTGAGTGTCACAAATTTTATCAACTATTATTTTTAACTATGATATGTTGATCCAAATATCAATTTATAAATTCACTAATAAAATAAAGTTTCACA
The DNA here is from genome assembly GCA_963277665.1 of Viscum album. Classification (NCBI taxonomy): domain Eukaryota; kingdom Viridiplantae; phylum Streptophyta; class Magnoliopsida; order Santalales; family Viscaceae; genus Viscum; species Viscum album. The sequence goes on from OY728130.1 coordinate 887,978,051, forward strand.
ACAATGGAATAAGGGTCATTATGACCTATGGTTTTATTTCAACTAAAAAACTGGAAGGATTTTCTAACTAAATATTTTATTTTATGGATTTTTTATTTATAGATAAATTTCATATTTTATCTGATTATATGATTTTTAATATTATAGGAATTTTAAATAATAGATTAACCTTGTCTACATAAAATTTAAATATATTACAATATTATTTTATTTCAATCTTGTGTGCTTGTTAATGCTATTATTAAATGATAATGAATCCATTAATAATAAACCATGTAACTAATAAAAATAAAATAAATAAAGTGGAATGGTCATGACATTTTATAATTATTTTTTTATCTAGTATAAAATAAATCAACCCTTGACTCTAGGTATATAAGTCTAAGAACCACTCACGATTCTAGTTTTAAGAATACACCCATGCTTATGTGTGACTCATTGGATCATTTCACCGTGGATCTAAAATTAGTTCTCCACACATCACCTCAATGATCTATCCTTTACATATTTTTTTACTCACACATAGGTGAGGGAACCATGATAATGGTTAAGGGTGGTTACAAAAAAAAAATCAGGCATATGTATCTCCTAAAAATTATAAATAAGGGGATGACACACATTCCATAATTTAAATATTAATAAACTAAAAAATAATCACATATAAAGCTCTATCTATTCTCATGATCATAAAATCATAATATTAAAAATAATTAAAACAAAAATACAGTCACTAAAATTGGATCTTAGATATTAAGATAAAAATTCATTAATTAATTAAATTTACTTATTTATTTATTATCATAATTTACATCCAATCAATATTGGAGATTCCAATCATCTATGGAAATGTGGTGAGAAAAATGGATTCACCACTATTTATAGATAATTTCATGGAATTAAGATAGAATCTATTAATACAAAAAATATTAGACGTTAATCACACTAAATATTGGAAATATAATTTTGTTTTATTAATTTAATTAATAATTTTTTATGTAATTTAATTATGTTAAATACTGGGTGACTAAATTTAATGTACTAATGATATATATTCCATTTATGTGGCTGGTTATGTATTCATGATATATGCCTTGGAATTTGGTGTGTCTCTCAGACACAGACACTTATGGATCACACACAATATATTCTAAAAAATTGATAGGTAACATTTTTATATTGTGGATGTGAGTGCGAAAAAACATGAGTTATTTCCCAAAATAAATTTAACTATGGAGATTTCATAAAATGTGAAATCAGAATGCATAAATTAAAATAGGTAAATGCCAACTATATGAAGTGTAGTATGAAAATCCATGTGCCAACATGGACTAGTAAAGAAAGTACTCATTTTATGCTCAAAATGTAATATTTTATACTCATGGATTCATGTATCCTATGGAATGTTCAAGTGTGGTTAACCTTGATACATGGTGTTCAATTTTTAGTTAAATTTCATGTATCTGTGTCTACCTTCTTGATTCTTCATCAACAAAAAATGAAATATCAAAACATTATTCACCCATTCTTGAATTAAACGCACCCACCATCACCCTAGACTGGGTGTAGGCCAAGTGTACCACCCCAGGTCTAAATCTAATAAAAAGGATCTAGTGTTTGACATCAATTACTTATATCCCACACTTGGGAGGCCTTATCCCATCATAATAGGGGAGATAAATATCCCCAATGAAATAAATTCCTTCAATTAATGTTGGATATACATAAATGTTTAAATTAATTGAATTTAACACATGGGTGAAACATCTACTAAAATAAAAAAGAGAAGCATTAGGAATTACACAATGCAAAAAGAGGCAAAATACCCAACCAATAGTGAAGTAAGTGAAACTATTATGTAGACAAGGGAAAGAGGACCTAACTACAAGCTACATTTATACATGAACTATATCTACTTCCCTAATCTCCTAGTACCACTAAATATCATTGAACAATATATCCTTAATTGTCACTTTGAGTTATCTATGAATAAGATGTCTCAACTTCACACCCATAAATCAATCTCTTACCCATGGATCACCTAAACTGACACGACATGTGTTATCCCACAACTCGTTCCAGGGTGAGTATAAACATACTCGATAGGATAAAAAAACCATAAAGGGATAAAAAACAATGTTCAACTCAAATCCTAGATCATGGGGTGACTAGGAGGAATAAAATGAATAAAAATATAAAACCAAGATAACTCAAAATTTCCATCACTAAGGAGTGGCCAAATGGAAGTAAAGAATAATTCCACATATACTAATAACTAGACGTTTTAATGAAACCTATAATTCTCATTCATTATAGATCTGGTCCTCAAAAATCGCAATGTATACTTCGATGTTGGATCTCAGAACTCTAAAGAGTCCAGAAATCCCGAACTTGATAGCCGCCTTTAACATCACATCCCAAAGGAAACCCCCAAGTTGCTGAAGAATCACATGCCTCATAGAAACCAACACTACATAGGTTTCCATTATTCATGACACCACTATAACCCAATAAGGTGAGTATAATAATCCATGAATATCACACATGAGGTATCTCACACAACCTAGGTGTAGAAATTAACCCAGTTATTTTCATGGGATGCACTCAAGTTCCATAATACAGTCTAATACATTCAGTTGTCCAAATAAATACTACATTCCATATTTTAATCCTAAATTCTCATGAAACCTATGTGTCCATTCCCTCATATGATTCTGAAGGACCCCTAACCTAGTTATATTGGTGAAATAATTACTTTTGTGGTAGATACATATCTCATTTGATCATTATAGATGAGTGAAATATTAGCTCCATAGATTGAGGATCTCAGCTAGGTTATGTCGAATATTGTATCTATCTGATTCCCTAGTTAGTGGATCCCAACCCCATGCTTACAATGGTAAAATGATGACTCCATAAGATAATACCAGTCTCAAAAGGCTGATATACACACCCCATATTGGAATAATGAGGGTGGAATCAATTTTTGAAAAGAGGGTTCTATGTCAAGAGAAACTACATGACGTGTCCTTTGGGTACATAACATGTTTTCCCAATATAGCAACAAGGACATGTTATTTAATTCAACATGGCCTATCTCAACTCAACTGTATGGAATGGGGAGGTGTCACATAGTTTGTTTTTATAAGGGGGTGCTTTTCATGTACCTTTCCTACCTGACTCATGTACCTCTGAGGGTTCATGATTTGTGGCCTATAACACACAGTCTGTGGGGCCACACATGTCCCTGTGAGTATATTTAATGTACATGGTGAGTTGGCTAGGTAGGTATCACATGGTGTGTGGATTATTAACACAACCATGTAACCTTTTTCTTTAATCCAAAACCCTACCACCATAATAAATTTTTCTTATGTTGTGTGTTCATCCTAAATACTTATTGAGTAGTCGAGAAATTTTCAGAATACAAAATCTTTGAACTATCTTCTAATATTTATTTCCCCTCCACCAAATCTTTCTTGTATAAATCCTAAAACTATTACAAAACATGTTTAATGTCATAAACAATTATCCAAAAGTAGGATTCTAGACAACATTTATCAACTGAATGGATTCCCATCATTATTCTATTTCAGAACAAACCACTAAATGGAAAAAACCACAATACTAATATCCCTCTACATCCCACCATTATCTGGGATCCATAATCGAATCATAATCTACTGTATAGAATCTTAGTCAAGGATTAAAGATCTAATATTTAATTATTAGAGGTATGGGATCAATGGTATAGTGAAATCATAATCAAAGAATTAATACTAATGTGGAATATGAGATTAATGATAGGGGGTCCATAGAATTATCAAAATAGGTAAGGATGAACATCATATATTATTCAAGATTTTCTATAATTGAAAAATACGAAAAAAACAATAAATATTCACAATTATTAATTTCAACAATATAAATTCAAAATTTTAAAAAATAGATGAATGTTGAAAGGGTTAGGTGATTCTTGAATTCAGATTTTGTTTAATGAATAATTAAATCTTAACTCAGAAGAATATAAATAACAATAAAATTAAAATAATAAAAAATACCTACCTCAAATATGGATTATCATTGGTGGTGAATGCATTCACAAGTGATGTTGTCGAAAATTCAACAACATCATTTTTGACTCTAAGAATCTCTTCATCCAATTGATAATGATCCTCAATCCCATGTTGGTATGAAAACATGCCATCCATAGGGATCTGGTTCCCACTATTCCATAACACTGTATGATTATATGACATATCATATATATTATCCTAACAAAGCATCAAATGGAAAATTTCTAGGTCAAATTTTAAATTTATTAAATTAATTCATTTTGATATATATAACAATTTATAACCATCAATGATAGTGTATCATTGTGTAACCTAATTTTAACAAGACTTATGTCATTACTGATGTAAAACCTATGATTTGAATCCAAAAATAGTCTCTCTTTCCAATATGAATCCTTCTTTAATATATTCATCCAATTTATTATGAATTTTAACACATGGAACAAAGTGAAATAATATTTTTACTATATTATTTTTGATTCCACACGACACTCACATTTCCTCACCAGCTCACTTTAGGGGTGATACAAATAATTTGGAACCAATGAAATGCTCATGAATTTATTATGAGAAATTCTTATAGTTTAAAATTACCATTTTACAAAAGTACGGTCTCAAGAAAAAAAAAATTAAAATAATGCTCAGTCCCATTTAGGTATAATCTGACGTCCCTGCATCCTACCCATATTAAATATTTTCAACATGAAAAAGTGAAAAACTATGGTTAAATAACAATAAAGATAAAATGTAAATTGAGGTGATGTATACAAATCATTACACACAATAAATTCACCTTAGAGATGTGACCTCTAAGTGAACTCACTACATCCCTTTTTATGAAGGGGAAACCTTACTTCATCTATATCAATACATGACATGATGCATCTCAAAGAAAGAAGAAACATGGGCATACATCCATTGATATTATGATTTACTCATCCATTTTATTTCATTAAATAGTCATCCAAACTCACGGGATCAAATAATTCCCAGAAGTCTTTGACTTCCAACCGCTAATGTTCACGGACAAGTTCAATCCTGGTGGGAGTTCCCTACTCCCCACCATTTAGTGATATTTACAAACTGTCTTTTTAGGGGAAACCCCACATATTATACACACACATAATTGAAATGTGAGAAACATTCTATATCAAGATTAGAAGTGAATCAAGGTAATAATGTTTTTTAGGATTCACATCATCAACCTATAATACAAACATTCCACCAGAAATTGGTTTCATCATATATAGTTTGTGTCTGAGGTATACATGATCCTTCAACTCAATCCTTGATACCAACATTATTGAGGTTTTTTGTTTTCATGTCGCCATCTCTCACCGAATCACTACTTCATTAAAAGATATCATACTAGGGTTTTCATTACCAATTTTCCAAATATATCAATGAGAACATCAGTCTCAACATCTACCTCAGTTGACTGGTCAATGATACAACATTACTCATTGAGGGACTCAATCCACCAGTATCCAAAGTAGATGGTCCTTACCATTCAAATAAAACTCCTATATTGACTCCAAACCTAAGGAAAGATACTACAATAGTGAAAAACTTTACTAACTCCTTTTGGTAACCTCTCAAACCTCTAAAAATAGGTTCACCATGAGATGTGTATACCCAATCATAATATCTATAAATGACACACCAATGACTAGGATTATTCAGATTAGTCTCCATTAAGGTATTACACCACAATCCACATCACTTGCACTATGGAAAAATAACTATCTTTCAAATTAAATGGATGTGGTTATTCTAAACATCCAAGAAAACTATTCTAGATTTCCATCCACGAAATTCCATTCCCATTAGAGAACTAGTAAAAATCATTCCCATAGATTCAGTCACACAATATGATGGTTTCCGAACACCAACACTGATTAATGGAGAGAAATTTACCCCTTATTCCCCTATAAGAAACAAAAATTCTAGAGAAAACTACCCACATACATTCACAATTTCCCATACACAGAGTTCATTTCATAGAAATTACCAACCATCCTAACATAACCTCACTACCCTGATCTTCAAATCCTCCTAGGCATTTTCTCAAAAGGCCCAAACCAATCCTTGAATCTGGGGTCATATCATAATATTCCAAAGACCAAAAAGGATATTCCATGAATCATATCATGGATAGATTCAGTTAACTACATTTCTACCCCATAAATCACTAATCATTATTGAAATGTGGTTGATGCATACCCCAACATTATTTCAACGGTCGATAATAAGTGACCAATCTAATGAATTCCAAAATTACATGATATTATTAGGAAGGGAATGTCTTTTCTGTAAACATAGAATATAAATCTACAATCACTTGTTAAAGAGAATCTAAATCAACAACTAATGGGTGGACTCTTATATCATGATTGAGGGGTTCATGCTCACTGCTATAAAAAAAATTCTAACTATTGAATATAGATTTTGCCTCAACCATGTGATGTCCAATCACCTGATGATACCTATATCAGAAACCAAAACTCACAATGGTGGCTACCATCACTCCTCCTCTTTACTATGAGGGAATTTTCAAAAAAGGCATGTTCCTCCGCCGATGTGAAACTCACTCCAACAGAAGGATGAGTGGATGAAACCCAACATCAATGGATGATTTTTGTATGACCATAATCTAGCTTGGGGTTCCATTAGAATATCAAACACCCAAATATGTAGCATAATTTTAACAAAACATGCCTATGAAAAACTAAATGAGGGTCCTTTGGGAAATTTTAATAAGTCATTCTGTATTTCACATCAATTGTATGCCAAGAAGAGGCATCCACCACACTCATCATTTCACAACTAAAAAATTCAAACCACCATGCTGGTTGGAATTCAACCAAATGGATGTAGTTATTAGAAGAAATAAATGCATCTCCCAACACCAATGACTCTCACACCACCAGTTCTCCATAAAAAACATCCTATAAAAATATAGTTTCATAGTAAGAGATATTACCAAATCCATCATCCATGGCATGGAGATTAAATCCCCAACACAACTTTGGTTACCTTCATTTGAAAATATTACCTTCTCCTACATCTAGGGTATATTTAATCCAGGATTTATAATCATCCATGGTTCAATCAAGAGACTCTATGATTGGTGGTTTCAAAAGAAATATCAACCATATCCCAAAGTCTCAATATCATGTGTCCTCCCAAGTCACCAATTCAATGTAGCATAACCAATCCTCTGATATTCCCATCCAACCCAGAAACAATTACCATAATATTTATAAAAAATACTCACATCTAGCATAAAAGAAGAGTGGCTACATCCAATCATAGGAAAAGAATATATCTTATCTATGTTCAAAGAAACAATTCACCATCACTCACTATTAGGTAGAGATAGGATCAACCTCAAGCATGAACTGGTAATAGAACTACATCTATATAAGAGATAGAAATAAGTGGGTAGAACCATAAAATAAATAGGCTCTTTTAACAAGGATTAGAGTATTTCCGGATGAATTGAAATTAGAAAGACAAGGAAGATCATAAGTGTTTACTATATGATTAATGTATAGACTTATGTGTCCATTAAAGTTGATATCTTATGGATCTTGGTTGACTAATAGGTTATTATTTTCTTAGATGAAGGATACAGTGGATTCCTCACTAATTTGGTTTCATTATTCCGGTAACCATACATAAGACCCCCTTATAACTATCTCTCTATGTTCCCAATCCAATCCTCACATGAACACTAACTCAAATCATCGTTTATATGACAGACCAGATCTCATAAAAAACTGACACAACCCAACCCACTATGGCCCCACATTGTATGGTTCTAAGCTGACTATGGCATCCCAATCCCACATACAATGGGTAAGAGGCTAGAGGCTTGCATCAAGTAGGCATATTACACACATGAGAGGCCTTAGTCTATCATAACCAAAAAAAGATACTTATCTTTATTTTAGAATATACCATCAATGAAAGAAGGATATACATAAATGATCAATTATATTGAATGTAACACATGAATTAGACATCTACTAAATTCCTCAAGACAACTAGGGAAAATAACATATTGTAAAAAGGGAAAAAATACATTCCCAATAGAATATAAAGGTATACTGATAACCAACTAAGGTAAGGAGGCCCTAATTGAAAGATAACTCTATACATGAAAAAAACCTACTAATATCAACTTAAGGTTCCACCAATTATATTACAAAACCACATCAACCAAAGTATCAATGCATCATATTTTGACAAGTAATGTCAAATTCTTATCCACCAGTGCATCTCCAAACCATGCGTCACAAAATATGACACAACATGTGTTGGCCCAAGACCTATTTAGAGGAGTTTATAAAAATATTAAGAAGGATTCAATGAAAACCATAAAGGAATCGAGAAACTAAATAAAAATTGACTCATTTCATAGGTGGACTAGAAATATGGAAATATAGAAAAAAAATCAATTCAGTTCAAGATTCCCAATAGTAAGGATTTTCCAAAAGGAAGTCAATAAAAATTAAAGATATGCTAAACATTAGAAGTCTTAATGATTATGAGAATCCTAATTCATCATAGATCTTGTTTTCAAAACCACCTTGCATGGGTAACTTATTGTGAACAGAACATTATAGTGTCCATGAATCTTGATGTCATTATCCAGAGACAACATCATATCTCAAATGAAATCCTTAGTGTTTTATGGATTCAAAAGAATAATAGAAGTCAATATTGCACAATTTTATATTAGAAAAATTTCTTCTACAATACAAGAAGTGGAATCTACGCAACCATGAATTTCACTCTCCCTCCAAGGTAGAACATGATACCGGCGGGTAATGATAAACCCAACCATGAATTTCACTCACCCTCCAATGTCTCAGAGATAATGTAAAATATGATGAATCATAAGGTTATGTACATTATCCATGAGTCATTTTTCCATAGGTATTCTCGATATAATTCCAATTTTCTTCTATCTAGATGATTCAATATCAAAAGATTCATCTAATTAATCACCACGACTAGCACTCCATGTGTCATTAAAATTAAGTAAATTCTTCAATTTATACTTGTAGTACTTGTTATTGTTTATTTAGAATGCATTTCCTTTATTTCTATCGTTTTGAGAATAGGATAGTCTTGTCTAATATTACTTACCCTCCTGTATTCATAACAAGTCACTTTTGAATCTTTCTAATCCTTACTTTCTTTCTTCTTGTATCTATATTTCAAATCATTCTTTCCCACAATCTTGTTCATTATTCAAGTAAGATTGGAGATTTCATTATCAGAATGATCACTATCACTTGATTCCAATATAACATTATCTTTATTATATTTTTAGCTAGTAATTATTCTAGGTGTCTTAACTTTCATATTATTTTATGTAGTAGTAAAAGAAACACTTCCATTACCGTTCATTTTCATGTTGATATTTTCATCTCTCTTCATTATTGTTTCATTTTATAGAAGAGCCCGGAATCACTCATCAAGACTAATCTGAAAAAAATTCATAAATAGTAGTGGTTTTGGATTCCCACTCAATGGGAATAATATCTATTATTTGGTCCATAAGAATCTCATCACCATGTCATTTCTCACCCATAGACTAAAGGCTGATGACAATAGTAAAAAATCATTGATGAAATTTCCAAACATTCACTATACTGGAAAAACAGAACCATGGATTTCAGATCGTACCATGGATCTTCTAGTTTCAATCATATTACATGTTCTAAAGTGTGTAACTTCATGTTTCTTCCATATGTTGTGTGTGGCTTCACAAGAGAAAATCCTTCTATATATGTTCCTGGTCATTAATAATAATAAAGTATTGTGTACCTTGTAATTAAGTGGATCATCTTGTTTTTCCTGATTTGTGATTGTTCTGATTTCCTTGTGAGGTATTTTTTATTCATCACACCTCCTCTTTACTATGAGGTATTTTCTAAAAAAATGACTCCTCCTATACCCGAGTAAAACTCACTCCAATAGAAGGATGAGTGGATGACACCCAACATCAATTGATGATTTCCGGATGACGATGATCTAGCTTGAGGTTCCATTAAAATATAAAACTCTTGGATATATATATTAATTTGAAAAAGAAATGTGACATTGAAAAACTAAATGAGGGTCTATTTGGAAATTGGAAAAATTCATACTATATTTCACATCAGTTTTATGCCAATATGAGGCATCCACCACACATATCATTCCACCACTCAAAAATTCAAACCTCCATGCTGGTTGGAATCCAACCTAGTGGTTGTGGATATTAGAAAAAATAAAAGCATCTCCCTAAACAAATGAATATCACACCACCAGTTCTCTATAAAAAACATCCTATAAACATATGGTTTTATAGTATGGGATATGACTATATCCACTATCCATGACATGGATATTCTATCCCCTACACAAATTTGGATACCTTCATGTGAAAATATTTCATTCTACTAAAACTAGGGGGTGTTTATTCCATTATTTATAATCATCTATGGTTCACTCAGGTGACTCTAGGATTAGTGGTTTCATAAGAAATAACAACCATATCAAAAAGACTCATTATCTAGTGTCCTCCCAAGTCACCAAGCTAATTCAAAAACACAATAAAACAATATTGGGAAACACCTTTAATAGAATGTATTGTATGACCTATACTTAAACAAGATCATGCATCCTTATGAATGTTTCATCTTCATTTGATGAAAATTAAATCCCATACAAGAGATCAAACACCAACCATGGTAGATCGGTCCCATTATGAGTTTGATGAATACATCACCTACTAAGTGATGTAGTGATTTGTTACAATTTCAATACATGAAATGAAATAATTCAGTATAATTCAGAACCAAATGAAGTAACAGGTCCTAGACTCTATATGATCTCTTATTTCTCATGGGCTAGGTCCCATAAAAAATTCATGAACCATCTAAATTCAAATGAATGTAGTATAACTATTCTTGTGATAGTCTCATCAAACCCAAAAAAATATCATCATATTTTTAAAAAAGACTCACATCAAGCAAAAAAGGAAGAGTGGCTACCTAAAATCATAGGGAAATAACACATTTTATCTAAGTCCAAAGAAAAAATTCACCATCGCTCACTATCAGGTTCAACGAGGATCAACCTCATGCATGGACTGGTAATAACATCGCCTTTATATGCAAGATGGATATCAGTTGGTGGAACCCTAAAATAAATTGGTTCTTATAAAAAGGATTATAGTATTTCTGGATGAAATGAAATAGGAAATACATGGATGATATTAACTGGCCACTATATGATTCACATATAGACTAATGTGTACCCTAAAGTCGAAGTCTTATGGATCTTGGTGGACTAATAGGTTATTATAGTCCTAGATGAAGGATACAATGGATTCCTCAATATTTTTTGTTTTTATAGTATGATAACCATAATTAAGACCCCCTTATCACTATCTCTCTATGTTCCCAATACAATCCTCACATGAACAGTAACTCAAATCATCATCCATATGGAAGACAATATCTCATTAAAATATGACACAACCTAGCCCACTAGGGTCCCACCTAGTATGATGCTAAGCAGACCGTTCCATCCCAATCCCACTGACAATAGGTAAGAGTCTAGTGGCTAGCATCACGTAGGTATATTACACACATGAGGGGCCTCAGTCTATCATTACCAGAAAAAGATACATTTTTTTTTATTTCAGAATTACCATCAATGAAAGTAGTATATAAAATAAATTATCAGCTATATTCAATGTAACACATGAATTAAACATCAACTAAATTCCCTAGGAAAACCAAGGAAAATAACATAATGTAAAAAGGGAAAAAATGCATTCCTAATAGTATATAAATAAAAACTGATATCCAACCAAGTTAAAGAGGCCCCCACTAAGTGATAACTGTATACCTGAAAAACTCATACTACTATTAACTTATGGTGCCACTAATTCTAATCCATCACCACATCCACCAATGCCTCCATGCATTAGATATGAACAAGCAATGTCAAATCCTCACCCACCAGTCCATCTCCAACCCATTCGTCACCAAAGATGACACAACATGTGTGGAACTGAGGCCTATTTAGAGGATAGTATAAACATATTAAGTAAGATTCCATGAAAACCATAAATAGACATAGAAACAATAAATAAATTTACTCATGTCATAGGGGGTACTAGAAAGATGGAAACATAGAATGAAAAATCCAATTTAATTCAAGATTAACAATAGTATGGATTATCCAAAATGAAGTCAAGAAAAATTATGGATATGCCAGTCATTAAAAGTCTTAATGATTCTACAAATCCTCAGTCATAATGTATATAGTCTTCAAGAAAACCATACATGGGTAACATGTGGTAATCAGAACACTAAAGTTTCCATGAATCTTGATGTTGATTTCCAGCCACAACATCATATCTCAAAATAAATCCTTAGTGTTTTATGGATTCAAAAGCATTATAAGTTTTTATATCACAAAATATTGTATTAGACACATTTCCTCTAGAATCTAAGAAGTGGAATTAAAATAACCATGAATTTCACTCACCCTCCAAGGAAGAACACAATACTAGAGTATAAGGATAAAACCAACCATGAATTTAACTCACCCTCCAACGTTTAGTGGTTAAGGTACACAAGGATGAATTTTAAGGTTTTGTACAGTAGCCATGAGACATTTTTCAATAGGTATTCTAGATATAAGATCATTGTTCTTCTATATAGAAGATTCAATATCAAAAGATTCATCTAAAGAATTACCACCATTGGCACACTATGTTTCATCATTTTTGAGGACATTATTAGATTTATAATGGTAGTACTTCTTCTTGTTTCATTCAGAATGCATGTCCTTTATTTCTTTCCTTTTGACCAAAGGATAGTTTGGTCTAATATGAACATCCATATTACATTTATAACAAGTCACTTCTGAATCTTTCTTAACCTTTCTATCGTTTTATTTTATCTATATTTGAAATCTTTATTTCCCACAATTTTATTAATTATTCAAGTATGATTGGAATGTTCATTCTTAGAATGATCACTATCAATTGTTTCTGATATAACATTATCTTTCTTAACTTTTGATCTAGTAATTATTTCAGGAGTCTTAGATTTCATATGATTTGATGTATTGGTGAAAGAAACACATCCATTACCATTATTTATCTTGTTGACATCTTCATCTATCATCATTCTTGTTTGATTTTGTAGAGGAATCTTGAATAACTCATCAAGAGTAATCTGAGAAAATTTTCTATTTTCATAAATATCCATTCTTTTGTATTCCCACTCATTGGAAGTAATACTTATTATCTTATCCCTAATAATATAATCATCAATTCCTTTTTCAGCTTAGATAAAATACTATTGAAAATAGTCATAAATCTTTTTTGAACTTTTCATACATGTTCTCTATAAGGAAATAGAAAAAAATGGTTTTTATCTCCTACCATGGCCCTTCTAGTTTCAATCACATTAGAAGTTATAAAGTGTGTAAATTCATGTTTTATTCATATGTTGTTTGTGGCTTCATAGGAGTAAATCTTGATAGAGATTCTCCTAATCATTGAGTATAATAAAGTATTGTGTACCATGTAATTAAGTTGATAATCTTTTTTTCATGGATTTTTGAATGTTCTGATTTCCTTGTCAGGTATTTTGTATTCATCGATAAGAATAACAATGTTTTCCACACTGGTGTTGATGAAAAAGGTATTAATCCTATCTATCTAGTATTCATAGTCATTCCCATAAAAAAATTGAGGTCTAGTAGGATTAATGTTGTATATTGAACCGATGTTCATTCATGTCATTCTTAAGAATAAGGAAAACAATTCCTTTCCAATAAAATAGATCCTTTCAGCAAATTGATATGTAAAAAATTAGAAAAAACATAATGACAGTTGGGGAAATGTAAATTTTCATAAGATAATATGAGCAAAATAAATTTTCCTAAGTAATTTTTGAGAAATCTACTTATGTGTTAGTATAAGTATCTCAGATTCCATCTTCCCTCTAATACAAATGTTAAGATCAAAAAAGGATATGAGATACTCAATTTACAAGATGGGGGTGAATTGTAGGTTTTAAAACATTCAGTTTGAACCTTAAGGAAATATTTGTTAAAAAAATTACATAGGTTTTATTCCCAAATCCCCCTTTATCTTCTCTTAAAGAATAAAACATCACTTAGGATTCAAAAATACAGTTTTGATAAATAATCTTAAGAAAAGATTTCTTAGATAAATATTCATCCTTAAAGAGTATACAATCTTATATATATCAGAGTATAAAATAATAAGAATGTGTAAGAAAGTTACACTTATATTTCACAAAATACATCGGAAATAATAACATTTAAAAAAAACAAGTAAACAAGTAAGAAATATTTTATCCCAGAGAGAAGTCTATTAAACAACCATGGATAAAGGTCCCTTTATTTTTACATTAATGAAATATAGTCATACTGACACTAGGGTAACCCCTCAATACAATGATCAGAATCAACCTCGGTCTTGCTACCCCCACAATACCTCGATCTCTAAGTTTATCTTTAATTTTTTCTATATATCCTCTAAAGCCCTTGATCTTTAGGAATATTGGAACCTCTATCGTCATATCCCCGAAATCCCTCGACCAAACAGAAATTATCAGATTCGCACTAAGTAGGTTGACCATGATTTTCACAACTATAACAACTTGTTCACATCATTCACATAAGGAAGATTTAATAGATCTCTTGCAGAGTATTATCCCAACATCCGCTCTTGAAATCATCAAACTCTCAACTCGTACAAGTGTATGGGGTATTTATAGGTCAAAGCTTCAACAATTGAATCCTCCTCTAATGGTCATATTTTTCCATAAATTTAAGAGGGACCTGTATACATTGAACTCAAGAAACTGTTATGTTAAAACATATTATATGACATAATTTTGTAAGAAACATTATTTTTTATAAGTAATGTATTCCTATTCTAATTCCCCCACAATTCAGAAAACCAAATGGAAAATGAAACAATCCAAGCCTTTATATGGATTGCACTATCATCCATGACCTATTTTCATGTCATTATCATCCATATCAAACAAAAAATATATTCAATAATGGATATTTAGTTAATACCACTATCATTTTATAGGTATAATAATATCAGAAAAATATAATGAACAAGATTGATAAACATGGAAAGAATAGACGAAGACTTCCAATGAAACAGAAAAATAGGTAACAATGTGGACTACACATAATTGGAGAAAATATATAATGTTTAAGCACAATGAAAATAATAAATAATCAAAATATTCAATATTTACCACTATAAAACACATGTTAAAATAAATTGGATGTTGATAGGGCCATGACATTCTAAAATTCAGATATAATTTAAGGATGAATAAAATATGAATAATCAATATTGTAAACAAAAAGGAAATATCCAAAATAAAAATACCCACCTCAAGTATGGATCCATAGTTGGTGTATAAATAATTTAAAATTTATATTTTTTAAAATTATTCTATGTTCATCAATGGATCTATCAATATTTTTGACCAATTGATGTCGATCCTCAATCCCATGTTTGTCTACAATCATCTCTACCATCAGGATCCCCTTCTCCGTCACTAAAAATTATCCAATGTTTTATGGCCGACCGTAGATACTCACATAATGGAGGGTTAAATAGAAAATTACCCGGTGAAATGTTTTCTTAAATTAAATTTATTTAATTTAATCTATTTAACTAATTACAACTTTCATCGACATCACATCACCAAAAAAACTGATGCGAATTGTGTTTATGTCATGCCTGAGGTAAAAACATGCATCGGATCTAACCATTCTCTCATATTTTCCATATAAGTATCCATTAATGATATTCAATAATTTAATCCTAAAAATTCAGACAAAAAATTAAAGAATATAATATTTTCAATATAATATTTCTAATTCTACACAACACTTGAATTTCTACACTATCTTAACTCGGAGGTAAAACCCATAATCTAGAACCAATGGAACTGTTATAAATTATTTTCAAGATCTACTAAGAAGGTAAAATTACCATTTAACTCCAATTAATGTCTAAATATTTAAAAACTAAAAATAAAACTGTGTCTCACTTACGTAAAAAATCATGGCACTATAGTTCATACCACGTTTATGATTATATGAGATTAATTAAAACATGTTTAATCAACATTCATTTTAATGAATGGAAAAAAATAAAAAACTAATAACCAATTCATATAATTGATAAATGAATAATAATTAAATTAAAATTATTATATGACTGGATTAATACCATTTTGATGTGCAATGGTAGTGTGGAAGCATTCATGCCCATGGCTAAAAATGAAAATTCTTCAAATTTTTCAAATTTTTCTACAAAACATGATGAATTTCAACTCAAAAATATATATGACAAGAATATCACATATAATATATAATTAATATATGTAAACAAAAAAATAACCCTTTTTGAAATTATTTTTTTGTTGATGAATCTAATTATATCTCCACATCATATTGTCGTTGTGTCATGTGATTCAAGGGTAGAATCCCTCTAGTGGTGATGCATTCGTGTAACATTAACCTATTAACATAACCATATAAATCAATAGTTATTTAATGAAATGTTATAAAAATTTGACCATTCATTATTGATTATTATAAGAAGAACATTCAGGTGGAGGGGTTCTTCTAATTCTATCTATAATTAAGAGTATGATGAAAAAACTAAATATATTCTTGAGAGTCTTCCATAAGTAGGAATCTCTAGGGCTCAGTAGCATTCAATAGAATTTTTTTTCATGATGGAAACTATAGGTATGAATGATATAATGGAGTTTAAATAAAGATAAGTTTAGAGATTAATAATTGAAGATAAACCATTAAAATTCTATTAATCTCTAAAGAACTCTATGTATAAATAATAATAATAATATTATTATTATTCACTAGAAATGTGATGAACTCAAGGATAAATAAATATCCTTTACCAACTAAATAAATAATTTTTTATTAAGATAGTATTTAATATACTATTTTTCACTAGACCATTATCTCAGCTCGTCTTTCCTCATGCGTACTTATCGAACCTTGATTAATGACTATTTAGTTAAATAAATAAATATCAAAGCATTATTCACCAATAAATAAAACAATTTATGTTCACTTAAATAAAAGATAAATATTTATTAAATATTAAACTCACATAAATTCTCTTGAATAATTGATTACTGAGTTTTGAAATCATCAAACATGGGTGATTGCTAAATTAAATATCATAATAATATTTATTCAACATGCTAAATTTATATAAAATTTACCAAGGTTCTTAATAAACATAGTGTGTGATCCTCTAGTAATGTTTCTCAGTGTAATTATATAAAACAACCTAATGTGTACATATATTTTTTATAGAATTTGGAATGGGGTAGCCTAATCATTTGGAAAAAGTTGGGGTGACTTATACCATCCCAGACTCTGACCAAACTATCATAGAGTTGACTGATGAAATCCACGTGTACTGTAGCAGTGCATATTTATTGTAGAATGTAGCAGGATACTATTACAGTGAGGACTTCCACATGGAACTATAGAAAATAGTGATCGGTGACACTTCTAGGTCATTGTAGCTCTATGGACTTCCAGAAAATGGTTACTATTAAACAATTGACTTAGTTTGCTGTTAGTGGAACTAGTGTATCATCTTCATTAAGATCTCAATTGAGATAGGTTTGTATATACTCAAAAGTGTACCAATAATTATTCTAATAAATTAGAGAAGTGTTTCTTCATATCCACATATGTAGGGACTTTTTATAAAAACATAAATCACTATGTCCAATTTTAATCCCTTACTTTTTCTTTGGATCTTTCTTTTTTTTCATTTGTACATTTTTCTATCACTGTGACTCCCATCATTTTCCAAACACAAAAAATATTACCGGGAACCAATAGAAAATCACATTAATATCCCAACTATATACATCATCCTATGACTGTACACTATGTAATATAATCCCTTTATCTTGAGATTTATAATCAAGAAGTCAGTATACTAGTTTCATAAACCCATTTTCTTGAGGTTTTATTCACTGGAATTTTGAAAAATGAACTTTCTAAGAGAATTTTGTAGGCATGGAAATATCAAGAAGTTATATTTCCATATAAAGGTATATGATATAAATACATATTAAAAAATATAAGGGATAAGTCCTTTCAAAATTATTCAATAATGTAATATCACTTTTGACACATCAAATGTATCCTACCTCACCATGAGAATATTTCATCATGGTTATTGTCAATATATCCAAGTAAAAGACTCATGATATGAACTAATAATAATTTTAAAGTTTAAGGATCATTAAAAACATCTGTAGATAGGAACATCCAATGAAAGATATAAATATATATTTCTTATTGGAATATTAAGAATACATAACCTCTTTCTCTTGAAGATTGACAGCGGATAAATTCATTAGAATAAGTCTTAATGTATTATGATCCCCTTACCCCTAATAACATATATAATGTTTACCCCATTATAAAATTTCATCCATACAAGGAATATAAATTTTGTGTATATTTTCATAGAACTTCTGGGTTCTCGTCATAGAATGGAACTGTTATGACCTTTCGATGTGGTTGGTTTCCCTGTGAAATTATCATATATAACGTCTCATAGAAGAAAAATCGGGATTTGATAAGAAAATTATTTATATTTAAATGCATGAATATAATTATTCATAATGTATATAGAATTTGGTTCTAGGGAACCAAATCCAACAATAACCACCTACCAATTAACTCTAACATCCAGGTAAGATCCTGGGAAATGAAAGTTTCCCAACTATGAACAATACCATATTCACTAGAACAACTCACCAGACTCAAAGAGAATATAGATTAAACAACCATCACTCTATCATTCCTTGAAAAAAATCCAAAAAAGTCACCATTATCATATGAAATGTCATGGGATTCATCTTTTAACACCCTCTTACACATCGAAAATGATGTTCACACCCTATTACATGGAGAATTTCTACTAACATGAAAATCATTAAGGAATCACACCTTCATTCCAAACCTTCACCTATGATTGGTGCTTATAATCCTAGAAACACTCGAGGGGATAAAGGGTAAACCATCATATGAAAAAAAAACACTTCTTGAACCAACTACTCTCTGTGAATCACACCAAGGAGAAAATAACTACAGAACCTAATACTTCACAATCCTCCTATCCCACAAACTATACATGAAGACCCACTCTCATTGTCACCAAGACATTAAATCCACAGTCATCATGGGGGACCCATGACTCACCAAATCACACAAACCATTTGATGGGATACTATCATATCACTGTGATATGACTATGTGGAACAACTTCATTCATCCCTATTCTAACACCACAACCACATTGCAGATACTATGTTGATCCAAAAGGTGAGACCAATCATAAAAACTATCATTAACAACTAAAATAGATTGACCTTCCCCTATAGATAAGGGATCTGAGAATTCATTATATCGCATGGAGGAACGATGCCCCACCCTATAGTGGGATACTATATCTATCAATATATGAAAAAACTCACACCACACCACAATATAAACCATAGGAAAAAAATCAAATCACATATTTTGTACTACAAATGAATCACCATATAAAAACCAACAGTTCATTGGAAAGGACATTCAATTACACTTTGGCATCACAACTTCATCTCCCTTGGTCATAACAAGAGATTTCATGTAGGATAGATAAGATATCTAATATCTAAACAAATAATGTCTACATAGAATGTTATTTATAGTGATCAAACAATCGACTCCTCTTCCTTCTAATTGCAATATAAATAAACCCATACTAACCCTGAGGTTCATGGGATGGAGGGAATCCCCTATAAATCCCTCATTCACTTAATTCTAATCAAACTACCTGCCCTAAAATGGGGGGTATTCATCACACCTGGATGAATACCAAAATCTACAAATCCCTATCCTCTAAGGAAATCAATAATCACTAACAAAACTTATAAGGTATCATTAGATTAAAAAACATGAGGGTACTAGTCTCTACATATGAATACAGCCTAAGAAATCTAGTACTCTAACACCTTCTCCACTCTATCAATTGAACATTATCATCGTCTCTAAGGTATTAATATCTCTAACCATCACCAAATAACTTATCTAATGATCTATGATAGAAAATAAGACATAACCATCACATTACACATGTAAAGATACTCATAATAGACTCTAAATTTGTCTAAATGCATTTACTGTATGATAAAAAAAGATAATATTTATCCATAAGTATAGTAATCAATATGTTTGATGAGTACAATATGTGTTCACCCAATGCTTCACATTCATCGTATAACCTAAACTGAACCTGTATGTACCTACCAAGTAAGTGGATCGCCATTATTGTAAATGGCATGCTTGGTGCGTGACTACATGGTTGTAAATCCTATGTTAAGTCCTCTGGTACAACCTGATAAGGCTTGTATTCATACGCCATATACCCCATGTGGTATTTCATACCATGTACATTGATAAACAATATGTGATAGAAACAAGGGTTGGTCACAGAATTTCAATTTGGACAACATATCATTGGGAAATCACCTCTATCCTGAGATAAAACAAACATAAACATGATGTTTCCTCTTGGAATTACTCACAGTGCAGTCTAGAATTCCTAATGCAGATCACCTGCGAACAATCCTATTACACCCTAAATTCCAATAATTTTATCAGTCACTAATCCAAAGACACATAATAAGAAATATAATTCCTAGAACAAGAAAAATGAACAAATTATAGATAAAAATGAGAATTATTCCAAATACTACTTCCCACCTCATGGTGGATCGTTGAAGAATCATGATCACACACCTAAGATCTTGGATCCATGATCAATACACCATGATACACAAATTTATTCTTCAATATATGTCTCCTCCCTAATCTCATTTCCCCATTTATTCAACATCACAAACAGGGGAGGATTTATATTTCTTCATGATGGAAGAGGGATATTAAATAGGGATAGTGTATCTTAATTCCAAGAATTAAATAAAAATAATACCCATAAAGTGGGCCTCACCGATGCATAGTATTTAAATAATGTTTATAGGTCACCTAAATAAATCTACCATCTCTAGACAAAACCAAGAATTCATAATTCCCATACATTTATGTGATATTAGCATTCATGTCAATGAAAATAAATAATTTTTTTATTAAATATTAAATATCTCCAAATATTCTCCCAACTCAAAATATTACCAAACTCCATCCAAAGGGTAAAAGCCACATTCAGAAATAAACTAAAAAATTAATTTTTTTTCTAAGGTAATTTTCTCAAGGATAAATGACTATTTTATCCTTATAAAGGGCCTAAGGCTCTGAAACAAAATAACCCACTCAATTTTCTACAAAGGGAAACTATGGTCACTACATCCTTCCCACCTTAAAGGTTATTTATCCCCAAAAAGAAAATAGTTCGAATGTAACACTAGAAATCCCAAAAACAACATCACATAGATAGATAACATGATCATATAAAACATTCTTATATCTAATGGTCTATAGATCCACTAGGTTACTAAACATAACCGCACTTAAAAACACATCCCTTCTCTACCACTCAAATCAAGGACACAACATGTGAGATTTTTATTCCTCTATAAATTCTCAACTACCTCAAACCACCTTCGAGGGAGCTATTAAATAAATCATAACTCAAATTCAGTGAATCAAACCATGGATTTCCACCCACAACCATTATCCTTTAATATTAGGACACCCATCGATCCGAACATAAATAAAATCCACGAACCATTGATATCAATCTGATATAGTTTTTAAACTGAGGATTTCATTGTGGGTGGGGAATCACACACCGCACTATAAAAAAGGGGAAACCCTAAGAGTATATTTAAAATAAAATTTTATCACATAAACATAGAATATTGAATGTATCAATAGTATCACCACCACACATCACTATATCTCATAACAACATCTTCTAAACTTCATCCAAACACACACATCAAAACTAACTAGTTCAAGGAACTGGATCTTATCAATAATATATTTCTATTATCATGAATGGTTATAGGTAAGAAACTCTTTCACCATAGAACTCCTCCTTGACCTCATCCGCTACATGTGAACTGGTGCATCCATATATAATCTCAATCAAAACAATCACTACACTGCCTTATGGGGATCATAATCAAGATGTCTAATTTCTATCCAATCTAGTACCCATGAATATTGTACACACATAGTCCTCTAATTATCAACACCTTATAGAAAGGCCCAATTATAAGGTCTTCATAGGTAACCACACATTATGATACATTCTCTAAAAAATTAAATGTTGAAGTATAT
Organism: Viscum album; assembly: GCA_963277665.1. Taxonomy (NCBI): domain Eukaryota; kingdom Viridiplantae; phylum Streptophyta; class Magnoliopsida; order Santalales; family Viscaceae; genus Viscum; species Viscum album. The sequence goes on from OY728130.1 coordinate 888,000,565, forward strand.
CACAAACTCTTCTTCATCTCTTTAAAATCCATCGAAGAATATCATAAATAAGAACTCAATGGTCAGTTCCTTTATGGATTTGGGGAAATCACTAATGAAAAATAGACTATCCCACTTACTATAGTTATAGTTCTGATCCAATAAAACAACATTATCATATGAATATAATCTAACCAACACTTTAAGTCACCAATTATAGCCTCAATGTTTTTGTATTTCTCACAAACCAGGTCCTACTACAAACAAAGTGAATAGTGAGAAGTCATGTTTATCAGAGAACACCTCACAATTTTAACCACTAGTCTGAACATAATATGATAGTGGTAACCGAAAACAAATGAAATCAACTATTTGTCTCAACATACTATGGATAAATCTCTAGGGAACTCAACAAAAAAAAACAACACTCACCTTCAATAGAAACATAGATAAACAATAACCTCCAAGAGATTCCCCCAAATACATTATAGTAGCCTAGAGGCCCTATGAGGACCTTTAACATCTTTTCTATCCATGAGACATCAATTTAATAGAACACACAAGTGATTATGAACACAATCATTGCATAAAATGTTAGACAACAAATATCATCCATGTCGACCTCCATCTAATTTATCCATCTGTGACTCACACTAATGTATAATCATCATGATGATCACAATTTTCCATATTCCTAAAAATGTAAGGAAATATCTCAGTACTAAATATTCCCCACACAGATGGGTGGGATACATATATTTTGGGCTCTCTAGACTAGATTCCTACTTTCTAAACTCAGTATTCTTCGAGTAAATGATCCCAATAGGTGGAACCAACTTAAACAGAAGACCATCATTGAAAAGAAATATTGGTTATTAGAACATAACTAATCCTAGTGCCACAATATAATTTCATCAAAAATTGATATATGGTGAAGTAACAAATCCTCATTGATTTTCTATAATCCAACCAATGGGAAAACAACGTCAAATAGGTTGGATCACACACCCCAAATCACTAGGGGAAAGACATGTTACAGAATAAGGGTGAATTATCCATATACTACATTATGTCGAATGTCAACCTCTCAAAATTGAGTTCCCACACACTTTCTTAGGGGGATAATAACTACATTGTGATATGGGGGACCAAACCACATAACGATCAAGGGGATACTAACCCTATGTCTAAATGGAACATATGTCATCCGAGGGGGAACCTAACCCTCCAATGGAGGAAACACACCCTGATTAATGAGGGATATCAACTCACATAGATTTGATAACCAAAATCCATATCCTTATAAACAAAAACCTCTATAAATAGTGTATTTAAACCCCATTTGGAATGGGTGTACTGACCCCTGCTATATTATGGGGGACCCACACCATGTCAAATCACGGAGATATCGACCCCATACCCGAATAGAGGACTCGTTCCTTATTAATAATAGAAATTGACCCCATATTTATGGGGGATTTTGAAATCCAATTTTTTATATGGGGAACCCATACAATTTCAAATAGAACATGACACACTAGGGTATAATAACCCCAAAAAGGTAATATATCTCATTTGAGCTCTTAAATGGGAGAAATACCAACTCTGCATATAGTGGATCTCGACCCTATAAATTAGGTTGAATACTGAATCTATTTAAACCATTGGTGGAGGGTTTCCAAACTAAAAGGTTTGAAGTACTGATATTAATAGGGGATGGTTTTAATAACCACATTATATAGAGACTTTTAAATGTATCTCAACCCATTGTGAGTAGTCTTGTGGCTCTCATTATTTTCTAAAAAGATCTATTTAAATCCCATGTGATAGAGCTTTTATAAGGGAAACAAACCTCCTCATTTCATAACATCATAATAAAAATTATTTTTAATTCCAAGAAACAATAAAGATAAAATCCTCTATATAATTCATAGGTAATATAAACTATACCCAGTAAATAATACTCTGCAAAATTTAGTTATCCACCAATGTTATTAGAGTCCCCGCATAGGTATTCCTCTACCGCAATACCATAACTTGGTTCACTGGATGGATGACTAAAATAATGTTCCATTAAGAATTTTTTCCACAAATTTAAAAAATTATAGCTCATATGACACATATCTCAAAACTCCACCTCCATGACTAACTTTTTTTTCATACCACTCTTAGATGACCCAACCCTCCAGTTCCCCTCTTGGGAAATGATAGGTAGAGTGTACCACCACAAGACTGACACCAATAGGCCATGAGATAAAACCTAGTACCAGGAAGACATAATACATATATAGGACGCATTATCCTAAGAATAATCCAACAATGATACACCACAAAACAACAAAATAATACACAACCAAGCATGATATGCATAACTAGATGAAAAGTAAAATATGCATGCATACTTTTGCTAATAAAAAAAATACATATGATGAATGATAAGGTAAAAAGGTAAAAAAAAAGGCCCCATAAAAAGTAAAAAAATGACCACATGTGACTAAATGGAGATAATAAATACATCTAACCACAATCCAAATAATCACATGTAATGAACCCTTCCATGATCACTAAAAATCCACCTTTATTGCACTACAGCTCCATAACTCTATGTCTGAATAGTCCCTTTCCTATATGTTCTATTTATAGACAAAAAAAGTATGGTTAAAAATTTTATGTATGGGTGAGTATATAAATACATAGTTATAAAGCCCAAAAACATGGGAAACTGGGTTGTAAGTTATATTACAAGCAAGGAAAAACCACATAACTGCCCATCTCAATAAGGGAAAGTAGAATACCTTGGCGAGAAAATGAAACTCCATCACATAAGAAGACAACCATCCAATAACATAGGGTACTAAAAGTGAAAACTAACTATACCCCATCATTCCATTGAATTAGGTTATAATGACCAATATATCACACTTCATTGGAAGAAACCACCATTATCAGCAGTATGCAGATGAAAAAACTCCATCACTCCCTAGATGATAAAACATCACCAATTTATAATCCACAAAAGATATATGCGAATATACTAGGTTAATGAAGTTAAAAAATATTAGAAAGTATACTATATTCACTAAAAAAATCCCTCCTAACTCATATGGAATATAAATGAAACAATTATATTTCCATCATTCCTTGAATAAGTCCAAATGTCACCATAAGCACACCAAATATCACTACTATTAACAACCAAAATCCTCTAATACTATGAAAAGGGATTCTATAACCTAAGACATGGAGATGTTCCATGATCTTTACCACCTTAATGAGGATGAACTTCCTAAATGAAAAAGCTTATAAGACATATTCCCAATATCCTAGACACATCAGAGAGGAGAAAGGGCCAACCATTAGAATAGTAAAAAATTATCATACCATATCCTCTCTTGGAACCACAATAATGATAAAATAACTTGATAAAACCATGATACAATATCCCATGAGTTCAATAAATATCCATGAATACCAACCATTATCATCCCCAAGCAATGAAATTCAAAATAATTATGGGGGACCCCTGCTGCCCTAGAACATACAACCCATTTGAGGGGATACAAATTCAAGGCAAGATATGTCTCCACCAAACAACAACAACTGGCACTATAGAAACACAATAATAATATATAAGATCCAAAATCACACAAAATTAGAGAATCTAACCATTATTAGTACCATCATCATCTATAAATGAATAACCCACACATTTAGAGGTGGGTATATGAGACGTTATAACATATCATGGAGGATGCTTTCCCCACTAGGAATAAGCGTAATGACTCTGTATATGTAATGGAATAATCACACCTAATAATTTAATAGAAAACATATAATTCAAATGAAATATTGGTTTTTCAATAATAATTTCATACAGACATTGGAACCTATAGTCTAGTGGAAGGGACTATAAATAATTCTCTACAATTACTACTCCATATTTCTCCGTAAAAACTCAAGATGAAAAGATGGATAGATAATATATCTATCATTTAAAAAACTATCAATGAATGCTATTATGACTATATAATAAATGACCGAATACTACTCCCTTTAAATCAAAAACTCATGCACCCATACCAAATCTAATCTTCATAAGAAGGAGTGAAACTTACATTAGACCAACATATATATTGGTACCATAGAAACACTCTCCTATAAAGGGGGATCCCCTCATTCTTGGTCAAACACCGGTGTTTGTGACTCTCTATCAATTAAATAACTCCATTATTACTAAAAACGATTACAGGGAACCATTACATGAAACAAAAAGAGTGTGTTATGCCTAATATTTGAATTCACCCCAAGAAATATACTACCATCGAACCTACTTCACTTCATCATATGAACCCCATATTAATATATAAGGGGTTAAGATACCTAATAATCCATAAACCACTTCAAAAACAACATCTGATATAAAATAAGACCTATCCTTCACATTATACAAGAAAATGTATTCTTAATTTTCTATTAATTTATCAAAACTGATCTCTAGGGTTTGAAAATACAAAAAATCTAGAAAAAAAGGATAGTATAAGTCCTTTTCATGTAGTATACAATGTATTCACCCAAAGCCTATCCCAACGTAATTACCTCACCCTTATTGAAAACTTCCCAAGTACATGGTGCATACCTATATTACATTGAATATGTGGTCAACGGGTACCTTGTCTTGTAACCAATTTTTAGCCAAGTCATATAACCTGACATAGGATGTAATCTTATTGAATGTGCCCACATTAGATTACTAGTTGTGTATGTGGCTAGAAACTATATAATATAACCAAGGGTACTACATAGAAATACCATAGAGAAAACATGATGATTAATGATTTTCTCAAACCTAAGACACACAACCCAATTATAATTAATCTTTTATTGATACTACATGTTGGCTAGTCAAGAATTTAAGAAGCATATCACCTAAGAACAACATTATTACTCCCACTCTTAAAACTCGGTCCAGTACCAATCAGAATAAAAACAAAAATAAATATAATTACAAGATTAAAAGGAGTTATAATTCTAAATAGACCATATACATTATGTAGAATCACCTAATCATTGTGATCCAACACCTCTATCCCCGATCCCTAAACGTTTCCCCACTATTTGCACCTATAGTTGCCTCTAGATGGATCCTCCTTAATATCCTTACATCCATACTTCAATGTCACCAAATGGAGAGTAATATACTCCCGTCATGTGTTAAGGGGTGAGAGTGAACAGAAAGGGTATTTTGATTACCCAAAATAATTAAAATTAAAAAACATTAAATGGAACATACCTAGGTCTCGATACAAAAATAAAGTATGTACCACATCTAAGTAAAACCACCCACTATGGACTCATTCGTGATGTCATAATTGAAATCAGGGGATTTTTTTATATGATATAAATTTTCCAACACATGTGAAAAATAATATTTATTTATTAAAAATTAAATATCCTGAAATATTCACCCATACTAAAATCTCACCAAAATTCTAAGAAAGGATAATCCACATTCTTGAATAAAATGAAAAGTCAAATATTTTGATTATATTTTCTATCAAAAACATTACAATTTCGTCCATATTAATGGTCCAAGGATCTAAAACAAAAAATTAAATTTGTCATCTGCATATGAAAATCATAATTTCTAAAAAGTTTCCCCATATTATTCATTAAAACCCCCTATTAAATAGAAGTATCTTGATGATTCCCATACCAATACTTTTTTCTTTTTTTATATTCTAAATAGTTAAATGAAATAAAATTCATGTCCAAATATATTCATTGAGATATTTTTTCACATATTTATAAATTATGACAATCCAATTCTTTATTAGATATTAATTCATGATTTATAACATAAAAGTACACATAATACAACCTAGATAATCTTGATGTATAGTGTATCTAGGAATTAGGTGCAGTACATAAAAACATTTAATAGTTAATACATCATCTTTATTGAAAAATACTTTACCTTGATTATATTATTCCTTCATATGTAACTCTGTATGGGATAACCTATGAACATACATAAGGAATGGGTGATCTATTAAGGAAAGTAAAAGAATAAATAAGTAATAAAATGAATAAATTAATTCATGTTAGATAATAGTCATTAAAATAGGTAAAAAGTGATGAGAATCTTAAACATCAATAATGACTCATCATATAGCATGATAATCATAAAGACGACATGGGAAATGTAGCAGAAACTTAAAATATTGCATCATAAACATAGGCTAAGGATAACAGCCAAGTAATAATGTTGGAATAATTAATGTGATAGATTAAGTTCACTCTCTAATACCTTTCATGACATATCATGAGACTAAAACATTACCCATTGCATTTTAGTTCTATATAATTTAGGGCGCACACATTATTATGATTTCATTCTCAGGCTTACATGTTCAACATATATAAAAAAACACAGTATCATTTTTACTTAATGTTTTATCCATGGCCAAGGATTGTGGAATAAAAACATTTAAATACAAAATAAAACAAGAATAATTTAATATATTTGAATACTCTAGATTTAAATTCTCTATGGTTATTCACTACACATATGTTGGGAATGAAAAATCATGGAGAAGTTTCAGTAGCATAATGGGGCATATAAATTTTAATAGATTTGATTAATTATAGTTTAAGGGGTCTCTAATAATTTAATAATCACATGATTAATAAGGATTAAATGGTAAAATAGATACAAAAATTATGAAATGAGGATAAAAACATAAGCTAAAAAAGAAACATGAATAAAGAGTAGAAGAATAGGATCACTTACTAAAATTTGGCATAGTAATGGTTGTAGATAAAGGTTAATGGGTGATATTATTGGATGTTAAAGGGGGGAATCTCATCATTCAGACCTAAAATGGAATGTAATGGGAATATGTGATAATATATCCCAATATGGGAGAATTGATATTAAGAGGCATAACCTTAAAATGGATTCTTGAATATAAAAGAGAGTGGATGATCCCTTACAAAATTCTGGCATGGTTACAGGTGTACGTAAGGGTTCATGGGAGAGATTAAAGATATTTAAAAGGGAATATAATATTTTATAAATCAAATTGATGGTAATGAGGATATAGAAGAACATACCCCAAAATTAGGAATTGGATGAAAAATCCATAAAATGAAGAGGATGATTGAATTCAAAAGAGGAGCGAGAGGACCTATACATTGAGGGTGTGACAAAAAATTCTTGGGAGGAGGTTCTTGATAGCTGAGGTAACCATGGTATGACAATAGATAAGGGATTTCAGAATAATGACATTGTTAAAAAAAATTGTAGTAAAATGAGAGAAAGGGTTTGATTATATTGGAAATAAGTTGTGAATTCTTCATCATTTGTTATTCATATGTTTTGGAGTATATGTAATAAAATTACCAAATCCACAAAACAAACTCTAGTTTTTTCTATGGTTTTTCCCATATAGGGGTGGTTTTCATTATTTTATTAATAAAAGGAATAATTTACTAAAATAATTACCTGGTTGGGGTTTAATTGAGTAATATTTATAAAGACTTTTAAAAAAATAAAATATATTATAGTTTTTGATGGATTCATAAAATATTTATTAAACTAATAAAATATACTAAATTTGACATTATTTTAAATTTAAAACATATATTTGGTAATCTATACAATTTATATAACTTATTAAATAATTTTTAGGTCATAAGGATGTTATAATAATGAATGTATATTTACACATTATTAAATATTTACATGAAAATTTGACTATCTTGAAAAATTATAAAACATTAACCATTATATAAATTTAAAATTCATATTTAAAAAAATCATTTTATCAAAATAATTTTATAAATTTGTGATCATTCAATTTTAAAATAATAATCATCATTTATTATGAAATATTGGGTTTTTTTGACAATAATTATTTTTAAACCCTTATAAAAATTAAATTTGGCATCATTATAATTTTATGATAATTTATATTCCATAGAAATTATTAAATAATAATATTATAAAAATTACAATTTATTTCCAAATTTCATTAATTCATCAAAATAAGCGTCTTAATTGAATATTACCCAAAAATAAAATTTATGCTTTAATGAATCAGCAGATAATTTTTATTAAACATATTAATTTATAATTTATAAAGTAAAAAAATAACGAATAAATATAATCATAATTTAAATCAAAAATAAAAATAAATATCCATAATATTATGGTTAACATTTTTCTATTCATTGTTATATTATTTTTACCCTTAATTAAATAATTTTCCTTTTACCAATGTGATTAAAATTTATTAAAATTACTATTCATATTGTACGAATATAAAGTTAGATTTTTTACCAAATATTAATAATGATTATTCAAGATGTGTAATATATTTTTTAGAAATAAATTCCAAGAGTAGGAAGAATTTAATTTAATATAGAACTATTAATCATGATGGAGAGAACTTTTCCAAAAAATGAATTTCTTAAGGAAAATATGGCTTTACATTATCTCTATAAATACTAATAATATTTATATGAATTTATATTCATAAATATAGATATGTAATATAGAAATTTTATTTAAAAAATTTATCATTACTATTTATTTTAAATAATTATATTAGGGAAACATTTTTTATTTTAAAAATGTAAAAAAAATAATAATTTTAATCATAAAAATAAACTTATACTAAAATATGATATAAAGATGATTTAAATGTAATTAATTAAATTAAATATAAATAAATAATTATTATTCAACCTTTATATAAAAGTAAAACAATAATTTTATATTTAGATTAATTATTTATCAAAAAGAATGATAACATTACATAAAAACTGTATTTTTAACTTTTCACAAAAAAATCAACATTTTCCTTAACATCCAAACTTTTCACCCAAAGTTAATTTTGATATGCTGATATTAAAATTGTATTTATTATTATCAAATAAATTTTATAAATGTTATAGAAAATATATATAATATGTTTCCTATAAAAAGAAAACAAAATCATTTTTGAAGAAAACATATTTCGAAGAACAAAAAGTCATTACCAAAAATTGATTGATTATTTTCTTATCATTTATCAATATATATAAGATATATGTATATATATGTATATATCATAAACTATTTAATATTACTGATATCCACAATTTAATTGAATGTTTATAATCACCATATTCAAATAATCATTTTTTTGGTTCGTTTTTGGGTATGACATATGCTATAAAACACAATTTTCCCTTTTAAAACTGATGGCATCACATTCTTCCCCCATATAATAAATTGAGTCCTAAAAATATAAACATGTACATGATAATTAATGTTTTAACACATGAAAATATTATTATTTAAAATACACATCATAAAAAGGGTTATTAAAAAATCATTGTGAATTTAGATAAAGTGAAGTATGAAGTTCATCACATAACAAGGTATCCATGTAAGAAAAAATTAGTAGTGAGTGAAAACATAAACATGAAAAATAATACTAAAACCAAATAAATAATAAATTTTGATAGAGAAAATGTTCATGGGAAATTCAAGGATGACAAAACCATAATTCTATAATGGGTTATAAGACCTCCAATTCATCAAAAATGATCGAAAAGGGATATCTTATAAATGACCTTTATTCTTTATCCTATGAATTTCAAGGCATCAATCTATATTATCCAAGATTATTTTCTAACATTAACACTTACGGGAATTTTTATTCCCTTAGAAGTGGTTCATAATGATATTGTGAATTTTTTAATATATATTCCAAGTGAGTGTCATGATAGGTGTGCAACATGGCTCGTTGTTGTACAACAGTTCTAGGACAAGACTAAAACCATGTTTTGTTTTCTAGTTTTATCCTTGGGAACAGCAGTACTAGACCCACATCCACTATAGTATCTATGGAAACTGGGTCCCAGTGACAGCACAGACACCCCGTCTTAACATGGTCGTCGGGTCCCGGCCCACCAGGTACCACCAGTTTCCCCACAGACACGTGGTCCCCACCCTGGGCTCCACCCACAAGCCTGAATGGGTCATCTAACTAATGACAGTCCCCACAGGCCAACACTTGCCGTTTCCAGGGTGTTTTTTCCTCACTCTCACACACCCTAGGAAACTTCCTAAAAGGTCACCCATCCTGATCACTACTCCAGGACAAACACGCATAACTGTTGAGTTCTATTCAGGTAGGCTCCCAAAAAAGGAAGGTGAACCTTGTTGACATGATCCATATCATTTAATCATTTAACCCTTTATCATTCTGGGGTGTCACAGTCGCCCCCCTTTAGAGAAAAAAACCCTTTTTGTGGGCCCTACATCTCAACACAGGCAGTGCACCACACTTAAGGATGGGTACCACATCTGATACCAAATGTGACAACTGGGTCCCAGTGATAGCACAAACACCCAGCCATAACATCGCTGTCGGGTCCTGGCCCACCAGGTACCACCAGTTGCCCCAGAGACATGTGTTCCCCACCCTGGGGCCCACCCACATGCCTGAACGGGTCATCTGACTAATGACAGTCCCCATAGGCCAACACTTGTCCTTTCCAGAGTGTTTTGTCCTCACACGCACATGCCAATACTTGTCCTTTCCAGAGTGTTTTTTCCTTACACGCACACACCCTAGGAAAAATCCCAGAAGGTCACCCATCATGATCACTACTCCATGCCAAGCATGCTTAACTGTGGAGCTCTAATCAGGTAGGCTCCCGAAAATGAAGGTACACCATGTTGACATGAGCCATATCATTTAGTCATTCAACCCTTTATCATTCTGGGCTGTTAAAGTATCCATTCATGGTTGCATTCCCTTGATAAAAAAATTGCACAAAACTTTTATAAAATTATGGATTATTTCCTATACTTAGTTTTATCCCTATGTCTTTGACTAGATTTTTCTAATCCAAATACCAAAAATAACTACACCTTTCCTTTGATACCAAATATAGAAACCCTTATTTTTGTTACAGCTTAATTCAGGATTTATTGATTAGAATTACGCATAATGAAACCCATAATATTGGTAAGTATATTTTATTTGGGAATTAGGGACATTACATAACACCATAAAATAGGGAATACATCATATTTATTGAAAACATCATTTACATGTTCATATTATTCATTTTTTATTGAACACTATATTAGATAACCTAGGGACATACATAATAATGAGGTGGGATATAAATCATAGAAAGAGAATAAACCTGTAAAAATGTGAAGAAAGTAATGCATGTTAGACACTAGGTGTGTAAATGAGACATAAAAGGGGTGAGAATCATAAACATGAACAATGATTCATGAGATAGGCAGATTAACATAAAGAAAATAAGGGAAATTTTGAAATAAATTAAAACACTACATGAAAATCATAGGTCAAGGAAAACATCTAGAACACCACGAAGTAAAAAAGTCCCATTAATAATTATTTTCACTCCATATTCCCTTTCATGACATATCAAGAGTCTAAAACATTACCCAATGCTTTAGGGTTCTATATAATTTCGGGTTCACCCATCACTTTCATTTTATTCTCATGTTTATGTGTGTCATATATATCATAAAACATGGAATGATTTTTCTCCCAAGACCAATGAATATAGAATAAATAGATCTAAGTCCCCAATAAAATATTTATTAGTGGATATAGATTAAAACACTTGATATTAATTGGGTATGGGTACTCACTACACATTTGTTTGGAATAGAAAATAATAGTGAAATCCCAGCAATATAACAGGGGCATATAAATGGTCATAAATGGGATTAATGAGAATTAAATGAGTCTCTAATCATTTAGTCATCATCTGGGAAATAAAGGGGATATGGGAGAGAAATAATAACATTAGTAAATGGATATCAATGACATAAGTTAAAGAAGATACTTCAATAAAGAGGAGAATGAGGGGATCCCTTACTAAATTTTGGTATGGTAACAGGTGTACAAAAAGGTTCATGGGAGGGATTCATAAGAGTTAAATGGGGTATCTAATCATTTAGATATAAATTTATAGTAATGTGGATATGGATAAACATATCCAAACAAACCAAAATTAAGAGGAATAACCTAAAATATGTTCTTGAATACAAATGATAGATGAATATCCTTTTCCAAATTTTGGAACGGTAACAGGTGTACATAATGGTTCATGGGATGGATTAATGAGAGTGAAAGGGTAATATCATCTTTTTTAAATCAAATTTAATGAATGTTAGATATTTAATAACATATCTTCAACATAATAATTCCAGAAAAATGCATACAATGAAAATTATTGTTGAATTAAAATGATGAGAGAGAGGTACCTTACCTTGAGTGTGTGATTCCAAATGCATGAGAGGAGATTCTTAAAATCTTGGGGGATCCTTGGGAGGAATATAAATATGGGAAGAAAGTTTCAGGACGTTCTAAAAGGTATTTTAGTGAAAATAAGTTATAGCATTGGTGGGTTTTATATAGGAAATGAGTGGTGAATTCTTTACCATTCCACAGACATACGTTTTGGAATACATATAATAAAATAACCAAAACCAAAAACATTCAAATGGTTTTTTCACATGGTTTCTGAAACAAAGGGGTGTAATTAATTATTTTATTATGAAAATGTATGAACATATTAAAATAATAAACTTACTAATCATGAAGTGATTCAAGTTTATATATAATTTATTTTAAAACCATATAACATATTATAGGTTTTGGATAATTCACAATGGATTTATAAATTTAATAAAATAAATATAAAATTACAATATTCTAAATTTAAAACATATATTTGGTCATGGATAACCATTATAATAATTATTACCTCATATTTGGGTCATCATGATGTCATAATAGACACTGTATATTTTTAATGTATTAAATTTTTTCCCAAAAATTAGACTGTCTAATAAAGTAATAAAAAATTCACAATCATATAATTTAGAAATTATGATTTAAAAATTCTATTAATTTTATCTAATTAATTGTATAAATATATATACTTTCACTTTGAAAATAATAATCAATTTTTATTGAGAAGTGTTGGGTTTATTTAAATAACAGTTTTCAAACCCTTATAAAAATTTAATTTTAAATCCTAGAAATTATATAATAATTTATACATAATAAAAGTTATTTAATATGAATATTTAAATAAAATATTATTTATAATCAGAAAATCCATTAATTCATCAAAATAATTGTTTTAATTTAATATTACCCAAAAATACAAATTTTGGTGCATTGTATCAAAATATATTTTTTATCGAATTTATTACATAGACATTTAAAATAAAAACTATAAGGAATAAATATAATAAAAATATAAATTCAAATTAAATATAAATATTCATACTATTACGGTTAATTTTATCAAGACATTGATAATTTATTTTTACCCTTAATTAACATATTTTTCTTTTATCACGGTAGTTAATATTTAATATAGTTATTATTCATATTGTTCAAAACATAATTTAAAATTATTACCTTATATTAATTTTGATGATTCCAAATATGAAATACATTTTACTAAAATAAATTCATATAGGTGGAAGAATTTAGTTTAATGCAAAACCATTAAGTGTTATGGAATGAGGTTTTTAAAAAAATGCATTTTTTATGGGAATGATGATATTATTTTAACTCATTAATCGATAGTCATATTTATAGAATTTAAATTTATAAATATAGATAAATAGTATAAAAATTTTATTTAAATAATTTCTCATTAGCATATATTTTAATAAATAATATTGGAGAGACATTATTCATTTTAAAATAGTTTATAAAATAAATGAGTTTGATGCATAAAAATAAACTTATACTAAAATCCATTATAAAGATTATTTAAATGTAATTAATTTAATTATAAATGTCTAAAGAATTATTATTAAAAAATTAAATTAAATTAACTTAAATAATTGGACTTTTAAATTAGTTAATTATCATTATAATTGAAAAATTATAAAATAATAGTATTTTTCACTGTCCAATGGAAAATCTATATTTTCTAAAAAAATCCCAATATTTTACCCTATGTTAATTTCGATATCATCATATCATCAAAATATTTTTTCTTACTAAATAAACTTTCCAAAAAATTTGAAAATATTTATAATGTATTTTTATATGGAAAAAATAAAAATACATTTTTGATGAAAACAAATTTTGAATAATTACAAGACATTACCAAAAATTGATTGATTATTTACTAAGAATTTATCAATATATATATGATATATATAAATTTATAAATTTATTTAATCATACTCATATCCATAATTTAATGGAATGTTTATAAATGTCATATTCAAATAATCATTGTTTTCATGAGTTTGTTGTTGCGTATCACATACCCTATAAAACATTGTTTTCTATTTTAAAATTTCCTCATATTAAATAAATATTGTATATTTAATTATTAACATTCTTGTTAACATATTGTTAATTTTAACTAATTAATTAACCATTTATGATAATGTGATTTATAAATAATATTTTTTAACATAGAATCCCTTTTAATTTATTTAATTTATGTGATCAATTTAATTATTAAATAATCCATGAATTTTATAAATAAATAAATAATCATGCCTTAATAAATAAAATCAATAAGTGATATGATCATAATATTTTAACTACATTTTATTTTATCGAGTATTGATAAACCAAACATTTACCCTTGAAAAAATAACTCCTTGTGTCGATATCTCACTCCAGTTGAAATATCCCACGATTGACTTGGGTATCACCTTGGTTTGATTCACCTTGGATCAGGACTTGTACTATTTTTTATCACAAGGATATCATTCCTTTAAAAATTCATACTCACTCAGAGATGTTGGGTACATTGGTTTCAAGGTAATATAAAATAAACCATATACATGTATTCCCATACTCAACAAAGGAAGAAGTGGTCATCGAACAATATTCATAATTAATTTAATAACAATTTATCACATAAAACCGATGTAATAAATAATTAAATTAAAAAAATCCATTACATACAAACGTCGTTCAATCTCATGATCAATCAAAATTTTCTTAATGTCAAATTTTTTCGTTATTTTTTAATTTATTCCTTTGGTACTCACATTCTCAAAATCATTATTTCAGTAAACATAATCTTTATATTCATCTTGATCCTATGTGTTTTCTTAAATTACTTTAGTATCTTTAGAGCTGACCATATCATCCTAAAAATTTTCTATAATAGTGTTCTTCATAAACTCATCATTTTTATTGACTAACACATTATAATAGTTTATAATTTTTTAATAATTTTTTTATTTCCTATGTATGACAAAATATTTTGTGTATTTCTAATGGATATTATATCTTCTTATTTTTCATCAAACTCACCACCACTTCTATATATACTCTTGATCAAACATGGAAATTGAATCACCCTAAAGTGTTTTAAATTTTTAATTTACTTAAACCACATCTCATTAGGTACTCCAAAAGCAACATCAGAGAAAAATTATATTTCCTAGGGTTTATATAATATCTATGTTTATGAGGGATCCAGAAGTTATATTTTTCTAGAAAACATTCTATATAAGGAAGTGGATAAGAACAATTCTATGTTATTACTAAAATATTAAATACAATCTTTGTTTGGAGAATACGTGATTTAATCTAAAAACAATGATGAAAATAATTGAAGATGTTGTTAAACTGTGTGAATATATCTATATTTTGAAGAAGAAGAACATTCCATAGAACTATGTACTGTGAAATAGAATCCCATGATAGTGTTATACTCTTTGATTTATTTTCATCATAGGGATAAAACCGTTCAATATTTCATGAGGAATATAAATATTTCAAGATATATTTACATCACAAAAATTGATATCACACCATGACTTTGATGTTGTATACTTTTAATGTATTGATGGAATGAAAATACACACTTAGTTTTGGTTGAATTTTTTTTAGTGAAGTTAATGGAATTATAAATGATGTCAATATATGTAGAAGTATAATATCATGGTGGGAAGAAATGTTTCCCAATATTAAGTGAGAATAATTATATAAAACAAGATAGATGGAAGTTCCTAATCCAGATATCGTTAATATGGAATGATGTTCTCAAGTATTGTGTTAGTACTGATTGAGTTTTCTGAATTTCATGAGAATATAAGGTATACTAATCTCCCAAGAAGGATGACTTTATAAACTAATAGAATTAATTTGGATGTTCACTTGTAAACTAAATTTAGAAGATCCCTTATGGTTAATATATATGTTATATAAACCATAATAAATGGGATTGATGTTATGTTATGAATAAATGGAAAATAACAAGTGAGTGAACACCTACCACTTTATGATTGAATTTAAAATTATATGATTATTGATATATTCCCTAATGGAAAATTTTTATTGAATATTTTGGTTTCTAAAAAAATCAATTGAAAAATATTTTGTTGAATATTTTGGTTATAGGTGCAGCTTAAAAGTTTATGTGATTTATTAGTCATAAAAGATTTTATAAAGATTAGTAATAGTTCTTAGGAGTTTCTATAATATATAAATTATGTATTTTTGAATAAAATGGTAAAAAATAGAGTTGATAAAATGATGGATTGTATTTTGATATTTTTATATCATTGTTTCATCATGATTTGAGAGTGTCACACCATAAAGAAGTATACATGCATTCTGTTTTATGAACTAATGTTCTGGTAGAGGAAGATTAATTTAAATTCTATATAAATTAAAATTATACATATTTATGATTTAGAGTTAATCTTGTGTTGATTGAATCCATTATAAATGAGTTTTAATGTAATATGATGATTTAGAATTAATTTTAGGAATTCTA
Organism: Viscum album; assembly: GCA_963277665.1. NCBI lineage: Eukaryota > Viridiplantae > Streptophyta > Magnoliopsida > Santalales > Viscaceae > Viscum > Viscum album. The sequence continues at coordinate 888,017,365 of OY728130.1, forward strand.
TCATGGAGATGAGAAATGATGAAGTCCTTAATAGTTTCCCTTGAGATAAATAAGAGTAACTCTATAGAGATATACCTTGAAAAGTTGATAAGTGTTGAAATTAATTTAAAGAGTAAGATTAATTTTATTCCAATATAAGATTAATATTTAAATTCAATTATGATTTATAAAGTTAATTTAGTACTTCATCATTGAAATTTTATAATGGCATGAAGTGTAATGGATTGTTTAAAATTCCTCTATGTAATTCTTATGAGTTATGAGTCAGCTAAAAATTTGAAAAATTCATGGATATTATGGTAATTATTAGGATTCATTTTTGACATTGTATGCTATATTTCAGAAATTTTTAAAGGCCCTCATTGTGCATAAAAGTAATATTTTAATTTTGTAAGAGTTTATCGTGGATACCTTAAGGAATATAAGAATAATTTACTATTATTCTATGATGTTTGATTGAAATTTTAGTAGAGACATAAAATGATGTATAATATTCAGTTTTATGTTTCATAAGATTCATTTGAAGGCACTACATTATGCATAAGAGTTTCCAGTTAAAAAAACCATGATAGTTCAATAATTTAATATTTAGGGAATGAATTAATTCATATGATGCTTCATCTATTCATTTGTGATTCAAATATCATTATGATATATATAATTATGATCCTTTCTTATACCTTTAGTGATGTAAAATACTAAATATTAAATCGGTATACACCATGAAAGAGATATTCATTCCAGGAATCAATATAAGAATTTAAATCTAAGATGAATATGGTCATAGAATTTAAAAAAAGTTGTTCCATGAGGCGAGTGACACACCACAGTTTTTGAAAAATATAATTTAAAGAGATTATTTTTGTTTATCACTATATTTTTCCATGATGTGAATGTGGTGTAGGATATATTCTATAAACACATGGATAAAATTTCATAGATTATTTGGATTTTCTAATTATTATTTTCCTGAACATTTTGGAGGAATATATTTTGGAATATTTGGCACGTATTAAATTTGAATTATGAAAGAGTTACAATGGAAAAATAATGGGAGGAATTATATATTTCAAATATATAAATATATCATTATTATTTTATGATGTTATTAAAATGAAATATACAATAAATATATTAAAGTAATAGCTGATATTACAAAATTTGGAATACATTATGTATTGAAGAGAAAAGATGGAAAAAATACCATGTGATTATTCACTATATTTTTTGTGTCTATGAACTGATTAGAGATAGAAATTCAATGAAGGATTAATCCTATATATTTACAAATAAGAAGAAGAAGAGTGAGAGTATGCCCTATTATCTATTTATTATTATTTAGGCTGAATAATAAGTCTAAGGATCAAAACCTATAATATCTCTATATTTAATGTTTTTAAGAATGGAGTGGATTCCACTTGGATTGATTAACATTGATTTAGGAAATTAGATTGAAACATTGTAAAATAGATATGATAATATACCACTACTAATCAAAAATCATGATATTATAAGAAAAATATTATACGTATAAATACATTTCTAGTTTTTATTGGAGCCTAATAATAGAAACCCATTTATTTTATAGAATCTTGTTTATTATTGAAATAAAAGTGCATAGATATACCCTTTTAAATATTTTAGTTGATAATAGAAGGGGGATTGTGTGTCAGAGAGATAAAAAACACCATAAATAAATGAATTAGTTATCCATCTTAGCGGAAAATCCTGTTAAAAAAACTTATGTGATTCTTTATATTGTTTTCAAGTTTAAACTACATGGATCTAACTAAAGGTGAAAATTTTGATAGATATCCATTCACCAAATAGTTGTAGTGATAAATCTGGTAAAAATATATCAATTTGATATAAATCATCCAACATTAATTCAATCACCCTATTATTATTGGTTATATCCCAAGTCATTATTATGATTCTTATTTAAGAAACAAGTTCCACATCTAATTAAATTATCCAAAATCTATATTTTTTTGGATTTTAATTTTTTGAGATTCAATACAATGTAATCATGAATTGTAGAAATAGATAATAAACATCAACTACATATTATAATTTTATCTCCTCTAATACTGTAAAAAATATAGGGAGTAAATAAATGAGATTGATTAAAATGGTATTCAAATTATAACAAGAGGAGGGAAATCCAACTTATCTATTATATAATTATAATGATATTATATTTAAGATACATATTAATAATAAGGTTCAAAACACTCTGATAAGAAGATGAAAAAAACCCATCTCAAAAGATTTAAATATTTCACATGAATATGAGGTAACTATAATTTCATCTCAAGGGAGTCCTTTTGATGAAACAAACATAAGTGGGGAACGTAATATTTATAATGCTGTACATGATAAGGTGTATGATGAATTATGTTTGTAGATAAAGGAAATACAATAGTATTTTCCTTATGATATACATATATTCATGTATGTTTATTTTAAAATTTTGAGGATGAGATCACCCATATTGAGAATAAATGATATATGATGGAAATGACAACAGAAAAAAATTAATTTTTGTGAAGAAACAAAAAAATAGAGGAAACAATAGAAGGAATTTTTTGGGAATGATTATCTATAATTATTATAAAATAATAAAGAAAGAGTAAAATAGATACATGGAAAATTCCATGTAATGGAAGAAAAATAGATTTTATATAGATTTTATGATTCTAAAATTAGGAATTAAATCAAATAAGATTAAAAGCATGAAAACATAATACATGAGATGTATAAAATTAATTAATATCATGATAATCATATTGATAAAATAAGAAGATATTGTAAAGGAAGAGTGAATTTCACCCACGATCAAAGAAACATGCCTAATATTAAATTTCATAAAATTGAGGGGAAATTAAAGAATCAGGAAACTATTCAAGCTACGAATTTAAAAAATCTGTGAAATTAGATACTCTTATACATTCTTCCTTAGAAGGTCACTAAGCTAAAATGAAATTATTAAATGTAGATGAGTTATTCAGATCATTTATTGATTAATATATATTAATATGTAACCAAAAGGTATTTTCTAATCATGGGAATTATGAATCATCTAATTTTCTCTTTAGGTGTAATGATTGGTACATACTGAAATCTAAATAAGAAAGGATAAATATAATAGATGAGGAACTCATCACTATAATTTTTGTGGATGAAAGTAAGATCCAGAAATGATATCCACCAAAATAAACCAAACCATATGTTATAATTAATCAAAAATATCATGTAGATAAAATTTTCTAAACTATTATTTAGTGGAAGATTATAATGTTTATTTCATAATATAGGTTTTATGACAGGTTTGGGTATAATATAATTGATTTTTTGACAAACATTTCAACATATTGAGGTCAAATTAATCATATTTTAATGGGGTAAAGGTTGAGGTCAAGTAAAATGCATAGAAAATAGAAAAGAATATGATTATCTCAAATAGATTTCAATACTTAGAAAAATTCTATGAAAATTCAAACAGAACTTTACATAGTTGAGACAAAAGAATGTCAGATCATGAAAACATATTCCATGATAAATTGAATAAAAAAGACCTAAAAATTTGAATAAGTAATATTCATCAATTTAAATAAATAAAAGAAATATTATAGATAATATACTCCTAAGAAATTCAAAAGGAATGTGAAAATAAATAGGAGAAGATTCTTTTATAGTGGATAAAGAGGAAAAAATATACGATCAAGAATAAAATTAATTATCATTGGTATTAATATAAGAAATTAGTAGTAGGAGGGGAAAATAGTTTCTAATATTAATAAGGGGAATATGCTTGAGATTATCAAAACTGATAATCCATGTGGATGATCTAAGAAATATGACAAAGCTTAAAAAGATTACATGACCATTTTCTAGAAAATTTCAAAAATGATATAAAAAATAATGAATCAAAATAAAAAGATATTCCTATGAGGAGTCATATAAATCCATTTAAAGAATAAAATTTCATGAGAAGATCTCAAAAGGTGATAACTTAAGAGTTTATGAGATATTATGTGTCAGGTGCAAGAATGATGGTCATGACTCAAAGGCATATTTAATAATTCATCTAACTAAAGAAAAAATTAAGATGAAGATATATATAGAAAGAAAATAATCAATTAATTCATGTCTAATGAGAATAATATGATTTTATATAAACAATTTTTTAAGAAATGAATTATGTTCATGCTTCCTAAATAGAACACTACCATAAAAATCAAGAAATAAGAAATACGGTGTTTCCCATATATTGAGATAATAATAAATCTATATACTAGTTGAGATAAAATTCTCAAAAAAAATTCTATGAATAAGAGTCAATGTATTTCCTCTTTATTCCTATAAAATATTGTGTTTTTTCAATCTATGTGATAAATTTAAGGTGATGTAATATTGAATAAGAGAACTAAAACATAATACCGCTATATAACCATTCTATTATCTATTTAAGTTACTATATTAGAATTATATCAATGTTTCATATCTTGATGTATATTTTTATAAATTGATAGACCATTATTAATTGAAGAAAATGTTTATCCCATGATTTTTTTAAACTTGAAAATCTTTAAGAATCTACTAGTTTATATAAAAATGGAATTAAAAAAATATTCATTAGAATATATAATTGTAGAGGTACATATGAATATCCTCACATTATTATTTTTGAATGGAAAAAATCATGATGTTCAAGAGGATATTCGTAATTGATTAATGACATGGAAATTATAATATTTTAATGAATTTAAGGGTTGATTTCATAAGATTTACCTACAAGATATTTTGAATGATTTTAACATCTCTATTTAGATGAGTGTTGGAATTTAGGTTGGTATAAAATAATTTTAATATGTCCAAGAATGAGTATTAGGCTGAAAATATTTAAACAACCCCTAAAAAAATAATTTTTATCTGATATCATATTTTATTATATTATTGAAAACTTTTGATCAAGATTACACTATATTTTTTATACTCCTAGGGTGGATCAAGTAGAGTTATAGTAGAATAACTGATCGAACATAGGTTTAAGTGAACTGATACCATCCATTATCAAGGCTTTTTTTATTTTCAATCAAAATGAGGAGGAGAATGGAAAATTATTGAAGACCATATTAAAATAAATACCAAATATTGGTTGTTACAAAAATTAAAAATTGGGAGGTTGTTGACCCCACTTTGTGTTTTTTTCTATTTTCTATTAATTACTATAATGGTTATATGCATGATTTCAAAATGTGTTATAATAGAATATTTTGGAAGTAATCTGATGTTCCCAATATAAGGTGAGAATAATAATAGATTAGAAAGAATTATGAACATCCCAATAATGTTTTTGATATGGTGTATTGAAGTTCTCAATAAATGTGTGAGTATATTCTATGTTGTAAACATTATGAGATTATAATTAGTTTTATATACCAATGTAGTTTTTATCTGTATATTGATTACTATATTTTGGAAGTACCCTTACTTACTAAATTTTAAATTTACCATATTTTTAATCCATATATTAATGTATTGATAATATGAGGGTAGAATGTTCCAAAATGAAATAATGAATAAAAGATTTGTGTATGTCATGATATATCCCCACCAAAACCCATACGACGTTAGAATATGTGGATAGAGAGACCTGTGAAGCCTATCACTAATATACCAAGTCATAGGTGGCAGAAAGGGTATTCATCATAGTCATAGGAGTAATTTCACTCTTAGCTATAGTGAAAATTTAATCAACCCACCAATAAACATCATATATATATATATATATATGTAAAAGAAAAAATTTTCCAATCCCAACTATAAATACTTAAACATAGAGAAAAAACAACATAAATGAAAGACCATGATCCTAAGATCCACTTCAGTTACCCAAATAGTATCATTCTTATTCTTCCTCAAGTTATCCTGAAAGATTACTTAAGACACACTGTTGAGGGGTAATCATTTTAGATTACTTAGTAGGATCATATATCAAATAATAACAATATCAATGTGAAATCAAAGAATCAGGACATATATATATATATGGTGAAAAAATTGTATGATAAGTTAGAAATAAAAATACTTTCTCTAAATCCCATAATTATCTCACAATTTACAACACATACAATTGTTATACCACCTAAACATCAGTCAATCTAAAACTACAAGTGTATTATCATGTTTTAATATTTCTAAATAAAATCTAATGACAACAAAACATCTATCAGACAATATATATCTAATCATATATGATATGGGTTAAACATTAAATCTTCCTACCCTAACCTCCCACGTGGTATAATGTTACCTCATTGTAAACAACCTAAAATAGACATATCAAAATAAAACTAGAAAACACCACATACTACTACTAATGTGACATCTCAAAGCCACTATCACATATTTTACCACAATTCAAACCATTACAACCACCATAACATCTTGCACCTCGTGGACCCATCACAAAAAGATTCACATCTCACACATTGGGCTTTCTATCGCATCCACTATCATATGCTCTCACGAGTACCTCTTTACATCATGTTATAGGTTTGATCCATCACATCCCAATAACAAGGAATTAAAAAAGGCCATTATAGTTTGTGTAAAAATTTTATACGTTATAACTTTAATTCAGTACAACCTATCATATTATAATATATTAATTCCTTGAACCAATACAACATTCATACACACACACACACACACACACTTCAAATCAAGAAATGAATACCCATGTCAGTATATAAATGATATTATTAACCTCAATCTATTACAACCGAAAAATAACTATACATTAAAATACAATAGGAATTTATCGTATGCGTTTTTGTGTACTATAACTAAATCCATTACAACCCCTATAGGTATTGACATAACCCAAATCCATTATGGCCTTTATGTATAATTTCATTACATCGTAGAATAATAACCCACCAATATATTATCATACAAAAAAATACAATAACATAGGTAATCCATGTTTCAATTTTAAAAAATCACAATCATAAGAAATCACAAGGCATTAAGAGAAGTGTAAAAAATATTATACCATATAAACTAATCACATTATTCATTAATATAGTAAATATTCCCTATTAACTAGATATGGATTCTATACACTGTAGGATAAATTCATAACTTACCCATCAATATTTATTCAACCCATTTAGTTAATTATTCACTTAACCTATTCAATTATTCATTTAGTTAATTAACTATTAACACTTAAATATGACTTCCTTTGACACACCACAGACTTAACCCTAAACATAACCATCCATATAAAACATCAATTAAATAATAACCACTTCATTAATTATACATTTTGTTAACAAGAAATTTCATTTCTTTATTCTACTTCTAAGGTCATTAAATTAATTAAAACATTAAACAATGCCATGGATGGATACAACTTACATCTATCTAAATATTCCCAAAACAACCCCCACCATCTTACCATAATTGTAACATCCCAAGTAAGTAATGAATAATAGATATTTTTATCTATGTCTATTAATGATTAAGATAGTTTTATAGCGGCTTAAAATGAAAATAAATACATTCTTATGCATGGAATACACTAAAATTCTTAAAAGATTGTTTTACTTCCTTTTGATGGAAAACCATTTTTGAATCTATATTTTGACAATTTTATAAACTATGTTTGTAAAAATAAACTTATCCTTTATTATTGGGACATAAAAATTTACTTTGTGTGAATTTTTGGTATTTTTCTGACAATGTTCAATTTTTTAATGAATAGTGAAAAATACTGCATTTTACATCAAAAATACTTTTTAATCTAATTTATTTATATGATTAGATTATGTTTTGAATTGGTTTTGAAGTGAAATTAGAATATATTTTTACCATTTTATCCAATGGTGGTCATTGGATTCAATTTCACTTTGAAATTAGACTTAAACTGGTGTCAATCTTTTGATACTTATTGTTTTGTAAAAACACACTTTTTGCTCTAGCAGCGGGAATTAATTATTAAATTAATTAATGTGACTTATATGATTTGAATTTTGTAAAATATACCTCATTTTTGAATTCGGAATATCAAATATAGCTTAGGGTGAATTTTTGGTAATTTTCTGAAAAACTTCAATTTTTGATGAATAGTGAAACCACTAAGTGGTAATCAAGAAAACTGATTTTTCAGTTAAATGAAAGTTTACCACTAATGTGTATTGAATTTTGAAAATCCGACATACATGGTTGTCATTAATAAGTAAAATGTGGTTCAATGAGATTATAATAATTTTTTGGTGAATAGTAACTTATTAAGTTCTTAATCACGATTGGTGGTAATTAGTGTAGTTTAAGGTATAAATAATGCTTTAATAATATGAAATGACCTAGACACATGTCCCAACCTTATTGGTTGTGTCATGGCCGACCAAGACAAGCCATGGGTCAAATTGGGGACCCCATGGATCCACTTGTGTTGGGAAATGACATAAATTACTTTTTATTTAATGTTAAAGTGAAAATGACACAAACATAATATGTTTTACTAAAACTATTTTTAAGTGGGGTTATACAAGTCCACATTTTGATTATAAATAGTCATTGGAAAGATAAAAAGATTTCCTATATCATAGTATTTTTTTTATAATTTTTAGACATTAAATAAATTTAAATATTTATGACATAATAATGATGCAGTGATGACATCATTATTTGACGATTTAAATAAAATAGAAAGATAATGTAAAATCTATGAACTACACATGTCCAAAACCAATTGGATGAGTGTATTTCGAACCCTTATCACTTTATCCACGAATTATATCAATGTGGGACCTTTTAAAACCGAAACACATTTTCAAATAATGTAATATTTCTTTACATTCCAAAAGTGTCCCTCCTCTCCTCTTATAAAAGGCCCCCACCTCTACCTCATTTCACACACTCTTAAAGCCTTTGGATCGGCCAAACCCTGCCCATTTACTCTCTCCAAATCCCTCTCCTCATCCTAGAGTATTCCCTTTGGGAAAAATCCTTTCAGAGGAAGCCTTTAGGCTCAACCTAAAAGGAGTTACACTTTTAGAGGTAATTCATTCTCTCATGTTCATTTGTTTTATTTTGCTTCTCCAACCCCCTAAACTCTTATTATTTACATCTTTTGTAACAACACCAGTATCTTCAATATACTAGGATGTTTTTATAAGATTTATTTGAGCTACACTCTCACACAACTACATCAAATGGTTAAAGAACATACGGTTTCCGTGGATGGCGAAATTCTGCCTCCCGAAACGATGATTGTTCAACACTCATTTAACACCTTCAAAGGTGGCCATTATGATGTCACTATTTTTATATGATATATAATATGTTTATTTTTTCCTTAAGCTTCTGTTTTTTTTATTTTGGGCATACCTTTATGGTTTCCATTATGGGTAAACACGATATCTTCATTTTAGAAAGTGCGGACTACTGCCCCCTCAAAGTGATTTGATTCGTTAAATACCATATGTGGGACATATAAAGTATGGAACTATGATATTATATATGATATTATACTGGAATTATAATATACCTTTATATCATTATGATTCCATTCTATAAAATACGAAATAGAAATGAAAGTAGCGTTCATGCGTACGTACGGCTTACCGTCTCCATGAATGGTGCATTTCATTTCTTACCTCTAAATGATTATGTAATATTATAAATGCATGTATGTACTGGATATATATGACATATATGATATCTACATCATTAATACCATTCTGGATATAATTAACCTTTGTCCAAATTAACAACATGTAAGTGTAAGAAGTCTATTTTTGACTTAAGAACCAAATACCGACAAAATGAACATTATTAACTTAAATGATTACATGATGTTCATAACATGGTATAAAAGGAATAATGAACTTGAAAAAGATTCATAAGAAAGTAAAGATTAACTCAAGTTTATTATTCAGGAGATTAAAGAACGGTCGGGTCAAGTCGGATACGAGGTATGGGACTTCGTCTCAATCTCCTTTCGTTGAGGCATATTTTATTTTATACACAACTTTCTTTTATACGGTGTATAAACCCCTTTGACTTTTACGTTTATTCAAAAGGAATCTTTTTTATATGAAGCATTTACTAAACGAAAAAAGGGAATGTTTTTGTCGTACGTATGCGGCGACAACGACTTCTCCGACGTCGTGACCGTTATTTGAGTTTCGGCTTCCTCTACAAGCCATACCATCTTTTTAAAAGAAAAAAAAATACCATGTTTTACTTTTCTTTTATTTTGGTATTGAAAATGGTTTTCATAATGTTTTTATATCAATGTGTTGTATTGATATCTCGTGATTGAAATGTGGAAATTTTATGTTTCCTTTATCCATGTTTTATGTGATATGATTAAGTTATGGTTCTTGGGCATTATTATGAAGACGGGCGGTTCCGTGATAAACTAAGGGCGGGTGAGCCTGTTATAGCTCTCCAATGCATTGGGTAACGCGAAGGAGTGAAACGTTAAGGTTTCTCTGAAGAGATTTTAGGGAATATACAGTGATGGGTATTCCAAACGTAACTAAGAGGGTTACTCCCTATGTAAGAATGTTATGAATGCCTCATGTTACCTTTATGTCTTATGATTTCTATGATTTATTCGTGATTTTATGAGGTATGTTAAAGTGCCAATGTTTTATGGGTAATGTATGATTTCATTCTTATGTATATATGAACTCATGTTTCCTTTCCATGTTTTTTTATAACCCATACTGAGTTTTTATGCTCATCCCAAGTTTTTGAAATGTTTTTCACAGGTCAAGGGAAAGGTACATGATAAGATGATAGAGTCAACGATGTGTCAAGAATTAATCCATGTTTTATTTTAAATGTGTTTCCATTGATGGGAATTAAGAATACTATCTTTAAGTAACCACTTTGTTTATATGTGGAATGTAATGCAAGTTTTATGATCTAATTCTCTAAAACTCCAAACCCGAAAAGATCCTCAACGTGTAATCTTGTAATAACTCAAGATTAAGTAAGGTTTTAAGGTTGGGGCCTTATAGTTGGTATCAGAGGTCAGTTTAGATAACTTTAGGAGTTATAATTATATTAAATGATTATCCAAAAATTATTTTTTTAAATGATATAGCATTTACAGATTACCATGTTGCTTCATCTAAGACATGTTTGTTCAGAATGGTTTTCCGTAGAGGAAACAGGGAAGCAGTACTCGGAAGGCATACAGAAGGAAATTACCTTCCGAATCAGCATCCTGAGATGGTCGGAATTGGAACTGAACAGTTTGTTACAGTGATGGCACAGTTGACTCAAGCGATAAATGGCGGTGGTATCCATGCACGAGATCAGCCAGATCAACCGTAGAGGAACATGTCAGTGGTGGAACATTTCATTAGGCAACATCCCCCATCATTTAGAGGATCATCTGACCCTGTTCTAGCTGAAGGGTGGATTAAAGCACTGGAGAAGATTTTTGATGTCATTGGGTGTTCAGACAATCAAAAGGTTAGTCTTGCTATTTACCGTTTGGAGGGAGAAGCAGATCAGTGGTGGTCTATGGTTAAAAATATCAGGGACGCCGATGAGATTGATGCTCTTGACTAGGATGAATTTAAAGGTATGTTTCTTGAGAAGTATTTTCCTAAGGCTGTTCGACTTAGGATGGAAAAGCAACTCTTGGAATTGAGGCAATAGGAAGACTCAGTGGCTGCCTATGAAGAATGGTTCACTCGATTGGCAAGGAATGCTCCAAATTTTATCCGGGACCTTGATAGTAAAATCAATCGTTTCTACTCAGGATTAAAGCCAAAGTATCGAAGGGCATTAGCTTCTCGTGAGTTCAAAAGTTATGAAAAGCTTGTTCGATGTGTTGAGAAGGTGGAAATGGAGTTTGCTGATGACCATGTTTTCTATAACAACCAGCAGAAGAAGAGACCGAGGTGGCAGGAGAAAGGTAAGAATTCTTCAAAAAAGTCTGATGGTAAGAAAACTAAGTTTCCAGTTTGTGATAAATGTGGAAAAAGGCATGCTGGGGAATGTCTTCTGAATTCTGGAAAGTGCTACCGATGTGGTAGAATGGGACATAAGGCTCATGATTGCACTGAAAAGGATCAAGGTGAAGGTAAGAACAAATTTGATTTACATTTAGTGAAATGTTATAAGTCCAATGAGATGGGTCACTATGCAAACGAGTGTCCGACAAAGAGCTTGAGTGATGGGAAGCAATTAGACTACATGAAGAAAGGGGTGGTGAAATCCTTTGCAACTACTTCAGCAGATGTCGGGCCATCAAATGAAGTTGTATCAGGTACTTTGTTTGTTTTTTCAGATTATGCCAGTGTGTTGTATGATTCGGGGTCTACACATTCTTTCATCTCTGAAACCTTTTCTAGTAAAATGGGAATACCATCTCAAGAAATGACTCCTGAACTTTTGGTAAAAACACATGGGGGAAATGTTGAGGCAAAAAGAATTTATAAGAATCTTCCTATCCTTATCTGTGGAAAGAACCTACTTGAAAACCTTATTGTTCTACCTCTAGTAGAGTTTGATGTTATCCTGGGTATGGATTGGCTCTCTATTTACCATGCTAAGATTGACTGTAGAGCTAAAGAAGTTTCTTTTCAGAAAGACTTTCAGTTTGTTTACAAGAATGAACCCTTACTTTTGAGAACATATCAAGAGGCTGAGAAACTTGTAAAAGATGGAAATGAATGTTACCTTGCACACGTCGTTGAAAATAACGGAACTGTTTAGATTAATGATGTGCCAGTGGTAAATGAGTATCCTGATGTTTTTTCTTGATGAGTTGCCTGGAATAATACCATATCGGGAAGTTGAGATTACTGTTGACTTAGTTCCTGATGCTAAGCCAATTTCAGAACCCCCTTATCGAATGGCACAAATTGAACTTTTAGAGTTGAAGGAGCAATTGCAAGATTTATTAGAGAAAGGTTTCATTAGACCTAGAACATCACCATGGGGTGCTTCTGTTTTATTTGTTAATGTTTCTATGAGACTTTTCATTTATTATAGAGCCTTGAATAATATCACTGTTAAGAACAAATATCCTTTGCCTCATATCGATGATTTGTTTGATCAGCTCCAGGGAGCTCAGTTGTTTTCAAAGATTGACTTTAGATCGTGGTACCATCAGCTGAAGGTAAAGGAGGCAGATATTCCGAAGACCGCGTTCCGTACGAGATATGGCCATTATGAATTTGTAGTAATGCCTTTTGGGCTAACCAATGCACCTGCTGTATTCATGGACTTAATGAATAGAATTTTCCATGAGTTCTTGGATAAGTTTGTGGTGGTTTTAATAGATGATATTTTGGTGTTTTCTAAAAGTAAAGAGGAGCATGAAAAACATTTAAGGGTTATCTTGCAAACCTTAAATGAAAAGAAACTTTATGGGAAATTCAGCAAGTGTGAGTTTTGGTTGCAACAAATTTCTTTCCTTGGTCACATTGTTTCTAAAGATGGAATAACTGTTGATCCTGCAAAAACAAAAGTTGTGGAAGAATGGCCAAAACCCACAAATGTAACCGAGATTCGTAGCTTCCTTGGTTTGGCGGGCTATTACCGAAGGTTTGTTAGAAATTTTTCACAGTTATCTAGTCCAATGACTAAGCTAACTCGTAAGGGTGTTATGTTTATCTGGACAAAAGAATGTGATGTTTGTTTTCAGGAATTGAAAAGAAGATTTGTGAATGCTCCAGTTTTGGCACTACCTTCCAGGAATGGTGAGTTTGTTATATACAGTGATGCTTCATTGAAAGGACTTGGTTGCGTCCTAATGCAGAATGATCAGGTAATTGCGTATGCTTCACGACAGTTGAAAACTCATGAGGTAAATTACCCTACACATGATTTGGAACTAGCTACTGTTGTTTTTGCTTTAAAAATTTGGAGGCATCATTTTTATGGAGTAATGTGTGAAATATATACCGATCACAAAAGATTAATGTATATATTCACTCAGAAAGAGTTAAACATGAGACAAAGGAGATTGCTGGAACTAATCAAGGATTATGATTGTACAATTCATTACCATCCGGGAATAGAAAATAAAGTGGCTGATGCTTTGAGTCGAAAAAGTAATGCTTCATTAACAATGTTGCGTTTGGAACGTGATCTTTTGGTTAACGATTTGATGAACTTTGGCATAGAAGTTGTTGGTGTAGGAAGTCCTTCTGTTTTGTTTCAGGTATCAGTGAGATCTTCTCTATCAGATAGAATCAAGCAAGCACAGAAGCAAGACAGTGAGTTGCAGGAAAAGGTAGAGCTGGTTCAGAAAGGTAAGTTTCCTGAATTCAACATTGATAGTGATTGTGTTTTGAGATTTGGGAAGAGATTGTGTGTGCCTTGTGATTCACAGTTGAAGAGAGAGCTGTTATGTGAAGCTCATATTTCTCCGTTTTCAGTTCATCCGGGCAGTACTAAGATGTATAGAGATCTGTGGGAGTATTACTAGTGGGATGGAAAGAAAAGAGACATTGCTGATTTCACTGTGAAGTGTTTGACTTGTTAGCAGGTTAGAGCAGAGTGGCAGTTACCGAAAGGGATGATTCAGCCTTTACCAGTGCCAGAGTGGAAATGGGAGAATATATCCATGGACTTTGTTGTTGGATTACCGAAGACATCTCGAGGTAATAATGCAATCTGGGTTATTGTTGATCGCTTGAACAAATCTGCTCATTTCCTTTCTATACGAGATGCTTTCTCTCTTGATCAACTTTCCCATTTGTATCTTAAAGAGATATTCAGGTTACATGGAGTTCCTCTCTCCATTGTATCGGATCGTGATCCCAGGTTTACTTCTAACTTTTGGAAAGGCCTTTAGAAGTCGTTGGGTACTGAATTAAATTTTAGTACAGCTTTTCATCCTCAATCAGATGGACAGTCAGAACGAACAATTCAGACATTGGAGGATATGCTACGAGCTTGTTCTATGGATTATCAGGGAAGTTGGGAGCAACATCTTTCTTTGGTTGAGTTTTCATATAATAACAGTTTTCATTACAGTATACAGATGGCACCATTTCAGGCATTATATGGGAAGCGGTGTCGAACTCCAGCTTTCTGGGATGAAGTGGGCGAAAGAAAGTTGATGGGACCAGAATTGGTAGAAGAGATGGCAGAAAAAGTTCAGCTGATTCAGAAACACATGAGAACAGCTCAGAGCAGGCAGAAGATTTATGCGGATAACCATAGGAAGGATCTATCTTTCGAGGTAGGTGATCATGTTTTTCTCAAGGTTTTTCCTTGGAAAAGTGTGATGAGATTTGGTAAGAAAGGACAGTTGAGTCCAAGGTTCATTGGACCATACGAAATTCTGGAAAGAGTTGGATCAGTTTCATACCGAGTGGATTTACCTCCGAGTTTATCTCAGGTACACAATGTTTTTCACATTTCGATGTTGAGAAAGTATATGCCAGATCCATCTCATGTTTTGAGTCCAGAGGTAGTTCAGCTGGAAGAGAACCTATCTTATGAGGAACAACCAGTCCAGATTCTGGACCACAGGGAGCAAGTGTTACGGAATAAGGTGATTCATCAGGTAATGGTTTTGTGGAAAAACCACATGATTGAAGAGGCAACATGGGAATCTGAAAATGCAATGAGGGATAAGTACCCCCATTTATTCGATAAGTAAATAAATTGTGGGGACGCAATTTTCTAAAGGGGGGAAGGATGTAACATCCCAAGTAAGTAATGAATAATAGATATTTTTATCTATGTCTATTAATGATTAAGATAGTGTTATAGCGGCTTAAAATGAAAATAAATACAATCTTATGCATGGAATACACTAATATTCTTAAAAGATTGTTTTAGTGCCTTTTGATGGCAAACCATTTTTGAATCTATATTTTGACAATTTTATAAACTATGTTTGTCAAAATAAACTTATCCTTTATGATTGGGACATCAAAATCTACTTTGTGTGAATTTTTGGTATTTTTCTAACAATGTTCATTTTTTAATGAATAGTGAAAAATACTGCATTTTACATCAAAGCTGCTTTTTAATCTAATTTATTTATATGATTAGATTATTTTTTGAATTGGTTTTGAAGTGAAATTAGAATATATTTTTACCATTTTATCCAATGGTGGTCATTGGAATCAATTTCACTTTGAAATTAGACTTAAACTGGTGTCAATCTTTGGATACTTATTGTTTTGTAAAAACACGCTTTTTGCTCTAGCAGCGGGAATTAATTATTAAATTAATTAATGTGACGTATATGATTTGAATTTTGTAAAATAGAATTCATTTTTGAATTCGGAATATCAAATATAGCTTAGGGTGAATTTTAGATAATTTTCTGAAAAACTTCAATTTTTGATGAATAGTGAAACCACTAAGTGGTAATCAAGCAAACTGATTTTTCAGTTAAATGAAAGTTCACCACTAATGTGTATTGAATTTTGAAAATCCGACATACATGGTTGTCATTAAGAAGTAAAATGTGGTTCAATGAGATTATAATAATTTTTGGTGAATAGTAACTTATTAAGTTCTTAATCACGATTAGTGGTAATTAGTGTAGTTTAAGGTATAAATAATGCTTTAATAATATGAAATTACCTAGACACATGTCCCAACCTTATTGGTTGTGTCATGGCCGACCAAGACAAGCCATGGGTCAAATTGGGGACCCCATGGATCCACTTTTGTTGGGAAATGACATAAATTACTTTTAATTTAATTTTAAAGTGAAAATGACACAAACATAATATGTATTACTAAAATAATTTTTAAGTGGGGTTATACAAGTCAACATTTTGATTATAAATAGTCATTGGAAAGCTAAAAAGATTTCCTATATCATAGTATTTTGTTTTTATAATTTTTAGACATTAAATAAATTTAATTATTTATGACATAATAATGATGCAGCGATGACATCATTATTTGACGATTTAAATAAAATAGAAAGATAATGTAAAATCTATGAACTACACATGTCAAAAACCAATTGGATGAGTGGATTTCGAACCCTTATCACCTTATCCACGAATTCTATCAATGTGGGACCTTTTAAAACCGATACACATTTTCAAATAATGTAATATTTCTTTACTTTCCAAAAGTGCCCCTGCTCTCCTCTTATAAAAGGCCCCCACCTCTACCTCATTTCACACACTCTTCAAGCCTTTGGCTCCGCCAAACCCTGCCCATTTACTCTATCCACATCCCTCTCCTCATCCTAGAGTATTCCATTTGGGCAGAATCCTTTCAAAGGAAGCCTTTAGACTCAACCCAAAAGGAGTTACACTTTTAAAGGTAATTCATTCCCTCATGTTCATTTGTTTTATTTTTCTTCTCCAACCCCCTAAACTCTTTTTATTTACTTCTTTTGTAAAAACACCAGTATATTAAATATACTAGGATGTTTTTATAAGATTTATTTGAGCTACAATCTCACACAACTACATCAAATGGTTAAAGAACATACGGTTTCCGTGGATGGCGAAATTCTGCCTCCCGAAAGGATGATTGTTCAAAACTCATTTAACACCTTCAAAGGTGGACATTATGATGTCATTATTTTTATATGATATATAATATGTTTATGTTTTCCTTAAGCTTCTGTTTTTATTTCATTTTGGGCATACCTTTATGGTTTCCATTATGGGTAAACACGATATCTTCATTTTAGGAAGTGCGGACTACCGCCCCCTCAAAGTGATTTGATTCGGTAAATACCATATGTGGGACAAATAAAGGATGGAACTATGATATTATATATGATATTATACTGGAATTATAATATACCTTTATATCATTATGATTCCATTCTATAAAATACAAAATAGAAATGAAAGTAGCGTTCATGCGTACGTACGGCTTACCGTCTCCAGGAACGGTGCATTTCATTTCTTACCTCTAAATGATTATGTAATATTATAAATGCATGTATGAACTGGATATATATGACATATATGATATCTACATCATGAATACCATTCTGGATATAATGAACCTTTGACCAAATTAACAACATGTAAGTGTAAGAAGTCTATTTTTGACTTAAGAACCAAATACCGACAAAATGAACATTATTAACTTAAATGATTACATGATGTTCATAACATGGTATAAAAGGAATAATGAACTTGAAAAAGATTCATAAGAAAGTAAAGATTAACTCAAGTTTATTATTCAAGTGATTAAAGAATGGTCGAGTCAAGTCGGATACGAGGTATGGGACTTCGTCTCAATCTCCTTTCGTTGAGGCATATTTTATTTTATACACAACTTTCTTTTATACGGTGTATAAAGGAATCTTTTTTATACGAAGCGTTTACTAAACGACAAAAGGGAATGTTTTTGTCGTACGTATGCGGCAACAACGACTTCTCCACCGTCGTGACCGTTATTTGAGTTTCGGCTTCCTCTACCAGCCATACCTTCTTTTTAAAAGAAAAACAAATACCATGTTTTACTTTTCTTTTATTTTGGTATTGAAAATGGTTTTCATAATGTTTTTATATCAATGTGTTGTATTGATATCTCGTGATTGAAATGTGGAAATTTTATGTTTCCTTTATGCATGTTTTATGTGATATGATTAAGTTATGGTTCTTGGGCATTATTATGAAGACGGGTGGTTCCGTGATAAACTAAGCGCGGGTGAGCCCGTTATAGCTCTCCAATGCATTGTGTAACGCGAAGGAGTGAAACGTTAAGGTTTCTCCGAAGAGATTTTAGGGAATATACTATGATGGGTATTCCAAACGTAACCAAGAGGGTTACTCCCTACATAAGACTGTTATGAATGCCTCAAGTTACCTTTATGTCTTATGATTTCTATGATTTATTCGTGATTTTATGAGGGATGTTAAAGTGCCAATGTTTTATGGGTAATGTATGATTTCATTCTTATGTATATATGAACTCATGTTTCCTTTCCATGTTTTTTTTATAACCCATACTGAGTTTTTATGCTCATCCCCTGTTTTTGAAATGTTTTTCACAGGTCAAGGGAATGGTACATGATAAGACGATAGAGTCAAGGATGTGTCAAGAATTAATCCATGTTTTATTTTAAATGTGTTTCCATTGATGGGAATGAAGAATAATATCTTTATGTAACCACTTTGTTTATATGTGGAATGTAATGCAAGTTTTATGATCTAATTCTCTAAAACTCTAAACCCGAAAAGATCCTCAATGTGTAATCTTGTAATAACTCAAGATTAAGTAAGGTTCTAAGGCTGGGGCCTTATAATAATTGCTAGCAACCTAATTAAGAGAAAAAACTTCTTTTTTTTAATAATCAAAATATCATAATCCAACAATCACTAATCCACCAGTGATGAAATAAAATGTCATAAATATAATCCTAAACAGAACCCAAACCCCACCAAAGGCCAATGAATTAAAGGGGAATAATACATTATAATACCAGAAGGTAAACATAGCATAAAAACATTAAATTCATCATTTATATTTTAAATTTCAAAAACTATCGCACAACCCAAGGACTAAAAGATTCAATTTAATTAATGAGTGGAAACATAAACAACACAAGTAAACATTTATCCTCAATAAAACTCAAATATAATCCCTTATAGGATCCTCAAAATATATTCTTATCTTTATATCCTATGGAAATGAAAACATAATAAATGGGTGATCATGAACACTTTGTAAGTGAAAAACTAATCAACATGTCATCAAGGGTTATATTAAAATAATGAGAGAAATCATGATAATGTTAGAAATATATTATTGGTAGGGGAGGAGTCACTGGTGACTTCCCCATCCCCATAACCCCTTTACCCTTGTCTTCTCACCTCTTACCCATTTTTATCATCCTTCCCTAACTTCACTCCAGTTTATCCTTCTTGGTGGTGCTCCATTTCAGCATTTTCAATGGGATGATGTTATGATCAAGGGCTACTAAACTTTGTTATTAGCATCAATTCTTGGTGAAATGTTTCATGTTGAGACCTCCATAGTGGGTTATGGTGGTCTTGTAGATGGTTTATGTTGTTGCCTCCCTTAGCTTTCGATAACCTTCTCTGACTTCCCATTTCGTTGCACCGCTCCTTGTCAGATTTGGAGCAGTGGTAACTATGAGATTTTCGGATTTCTGGGTTGGCGATCGAAGATTCTTACAGGAATTCTGGTTCTTTTTTGTACCTATTATAGAGGTTTTGGTTCTCATACTCATCATTGATGATGCCTTTATGAGCCCTCGCCCATCCAAACTCTTCTTTGACCTCATGTTTCCTCTACTCCTTTCCTAGTCGGATATGGAATAGAAATAACATTTAAGGTTTTGGGAGGTGATGTTAGAAGGTCGTCAATGCTTTAGGTTCGTTTCATTTTTCGAGTGATCATCTCATGTTATAGAATTTTCTCGTTTGAAGGGTTTATTCGGTGTTTATCCCTCACTATCATTAGAAAGGTATGTTGGTCGCTTCTGTTTGGGATGGTTCTTTTTGGTGTTCAATATTTTTTTTGGGGTTTGGTTACTCATTACGGTGGCGATCTTCGGCTTCTCTATGACGAGTATGCGATGATGATGGACGATGATATTAAAGGTGTTGGGTGATTCTATTTTGAATCTATCATGAGTATTTTACAGTGTTTTGAAGACGGTGAAGGTGAAGGTGAAGGTATACTTGGTGTCAGTGGGTCTATATGCTTCACGGATTTTTTCGGTTACCATCTCTGATAGTGGTGGGGCGACGATGGTGACAAGTGGATATGTAATGATGATGGAGACCAAAGAAGTGACTTCGTATGACACGTGATGTTGATTATTCCTGGATGGAGGTGTTGATTTCTCATTATTGGCATGTTGATGCAGCTGGAAGCAAGCATGTGGAAGTTCTGGGTTGGAGGGTGCGACATTGTTTATTTTCATATTTTGAACTTTGGTTGATTAGTTTTTGAACATTGCAAAATGAATTTTAAAATCATGTTGTTGTTTGAATGTACAGTTACCCCCAATCCATAAATTTTCTTTTTATAAAAATAAAAAATATTTTGGAGGAAGAAATATATTAATAAAATGAACATGGGATAATAATTTTTTCCCACAAGTCATGATGGATAGGTATGTAATCTAAAATGACGAAAAAATACCGTTGAAAATGTGTATAGAATAATGAAACATTAAACATTAATAAAAAATAATAATAATAGAAATACTGAAATATGGAATTTCATTGAATAGTAGTATAGAAAATAATTATTGCATAAACATAATCATATAAAATACTGTGAAAAAATCTCCCCACATAATATCCACACAAAAAATTATGAAAAATGTTTCCATGTCTCATTTAAAAAAAACTTTTAAACAGTTCTTATTTAATCTAATCCCCAAAAAGACGTATTATAAAAGTTTCCTACATACAATCAACCCACAAACATGTGAATAAATCTTCCCACAAATCATTCACATAAAAAAAGTATGGAAAAGTTAAAACTATTTTCATTCACAAAACAAAATTGTGAGTGGTTCTTCCACATCTCATCCATGTAAAAAACATTGGAAAAACATTCCTACGTTTCATTTACAAAACATTTCAACATAAAATATTATTTGAAACTTTAATCAATGAATTTGAGGGTGATATATTACAATAAGGATCATCATCCATACATATGTGTTCCATATGTCATCAATAAAAGAATTTTTTTTAAAACAAAATTGAATTGAAAACACTGAAATACATTTAATTTGAAAACTAGTCTTCAATAATATGTCTTTTAAAAGTAAATAATTCAATCAAGAATTAATATGGGGGAAGTTGTAACTTTTTATTTGGAATGGTTAGAAAAACCTTTCGAGCATTTGAAATAACATTATTGAAAACCCACATCATAAAATATTAACTAAAAAATACATTTAAAAAAATAGAAAAGTGAAATATAAAGGTCTTATAAGATACTAAATAATTAGGCTACCAATTACAAAGGATTACATTAGAAGTAAGTAAAATTACAGACAAGGATGAAAATATTAATTGTAAAAAATGAGAGTTATTCTTGCCAATCTCAAACATTAATTTGACAGGGTATTTCATCAGGGAAGATGATATTAATGAAAAGAAGTAACATACCTTTAGAACATGAGAGAATACCATAGTAAGATTAGAATTTAAGGATACATGGTTCCTGTAATATTATATTCAAGAAGATAATTCATAACGCATCATAATGCAATTGATTTGGGAAAACTATTTCGGATCGAGTTATAATTAAATAACCCCCCCCCCAATGAGAGACAGATATTAAAATTGAATATATAATACCATTAATGACCAAGATATCTTGTTTTGATGAATATGCTAGTAATAACTATATAAACAAAACATGGTTCATAG
The DNA here is from genome assembly GCA_963277665.1 of Viscum album. Lineage (NCBI taxonomy): Eukaryota > Viridiplantae > Streptophyta > Magnoliopsida > Santalales > Viscaceae > Viscum > Viscum album. The sequence goes on from OY728130.1 coordinate 888,039,726, forward strand.
TACAAATGTATATCTAAGAATGGAATTTGAAAAAATAAACCCTTATTGATTAAGAAACTTTATAATAAAACCCCCTTGAAATATATATAGAATGATGATAAAGTTCAAATACCATGAATAAAGAAAAATTAAAGAAATTTTATATCTTATTGGTAGTATACACACCATTTAATTTAAATTTTGTGTATAAATATAAATTTTTCTAAAAGAATAAATTTTTGAGATGAGGGCCTTACCTTATCTACTTGCTTAATTGAATTTCATCGAATCTTGTTGTAATCATTAGTTTTGTCTTGGAAAAACCCTTGTAAATGAATCCCTTAATAAAACTAAAGGTGAATAAAAGCTAATGGACATGGGATAGGGTTTTTGGAGGATAAAAGATGTAGAGTTTCAATTAGGAATTTGTGGAGTGGTGATTCATGATGTGGTGGAAGTTTTTCCTTTTTATATGTTAAAATATGTGAACTTTAGGAAGAAATAATTATATTTTCAATAATTTAGTTATACTATTTAAGGTGTAAGGGATCTAAAATGAATATATGTGTAGGGTAAGTGAGTATGGTCTTCTATTTTCCTATTCCACTCATTTTGGACATATCTTAGAGTGTTTTTAGAATATTTATTTTATCATTTTATCTTTTATCCTAATCTAGATTATCATTGGTAATTAATTTCTATCCTATGTAATTAATACTATTGAAAAAAAATCAATATTGGAACATTTATCTAATTTTAACTAGTTAATTTAAAATTTTTAAATCATTTTACCAAAGAATATTTTTTAATCTTATGAAATGTTAATTCCCAAACAAACACAAGTAACACATAAAAATAATTAATTTTAGAAAAAATATTGTTTTTATGATTAAAAGATTTTCTTCAAGATAATATTATCATAGATACTATTTTTTATGACATAAAATGGTTTATTATAAGAAAATTAAGGAGGCATTCAAATCAAGTCAAAAAAAATTTCACTATCAAAAGAGTTAGTCTTATCAAACAGTAGAAAACTGTTACTATTAAGGCATCATTTTAATTTAGTACTAAAAATTTTGGATATAGGATTTTTAAGTACAAATAATGGTTTAAAATGAAAAATGTTACTCCTTATATCTATATTTTATTATTTAAAAGGTTAAGTATCCTTCTAGTGTAAAAACAACAAATAATGGTCTAGAGAAAATTGTTACTTTATTATATTGTCAAATGATACAAGTCATCACATCCCAATGGATATATTATTTTAGTTTTCTTATAAATATATATATAATTAAATCTCACATTACAATTAAAAAATATTAATACGGAAAAGTATTTTCTTTGAGAATATTGTTATTTCCTCTAGAATATCCTTTCATATCAATTAAAAAATGCTTCCTGGAATCCCAGGGAATGTATGAAAAATAAAAGGGTGATCTTATATGCTTATTTAGGTAATACGTTCAATGAAATCAACAATAGAATAAATAATTCTTGAATAATATGGTTTAAATAAATGATGATAAAATAATTTCATATAAAAAATATCATGAGAATGAAACATTATTATATATATCATAACTATTAAAAAATCAAATAGACACAAATAACTTAATTTATAATTATTAAATGCACAATTTCAGACATCTTAAAATTTCCATTGAGGCCTTGTACCGACTCATATTATATAAATGTGGAGGGAATATAGAAAATATCAAACCTTTTTTATATCATGGGAATTTCTAATACATTAAGGGGATATGTAATTATAGGCCCACCCATCACATAATAAATTCAATTCATTCATCAAATGAATAAATAATATAACTTATTAATAATTCCTTAATTTTCAATAACTATTCCTATTGTAATAACTAGAATATATAATTTCAATACATTCCCAATTCCAATTGATCATAATCGATCCAAATAAATATATTGTATGGAATTATTAGAGTAAATCCTAAGTAAATAATAAGATTTATCAATATATACTGACATACATGAAAATAATTTTATAAGATCTCTAGAATATTTCTTGAGAAAAATATCCTTTTACATTTGAGATGATTTATTTTAAATAAAAAAAATTCAAGAATATGAAAAAAACGGTTTTCATTGAAAATAAACATGAAAAATTCTATGTTATATTACAATAAAATAATATTCATGATTTTATGAAAATTCATTTGTGTGGTAAGCGTTAAAAAATATTTTGTTCACACCTTCGATAAAAAGTGCCTTATACAGAAAAAAATAAGAAGTTTCCCTGTAAACTTTTATATATAAAGTAAAAAAGTGGGTAGAAATGGAGTTAATCATTCATTGAAGAATATTAAAAATAATTATGGAATGTTTAATGAAAATATAACCATTATTGATAAACATACCTGAAAAAATTAAAAACTAATTTTCATTATAAAAATTCTTTCAAAATTTTGAGTATACAGAGATAAGAAAATAGAAGGAAATTTTTTTAATTTCTATAAATAACCAGATGATAATGAAATATATTTGGTTTAATATATAAATATCATATAATTATCCTTATGGAAACTTAAACAAAAACAATCCCAGATAAGGATTTGATTTTGAAATAAACCTTTACCACTTTGGTAACCTTTGAATTATAACCCGATGAAAGAAATAACTTCAAATTAATCATTAAATTCCATGAATATAAATATATAAATGATATAAAATATAAAAGGGATATTATAAACACACACAAAACAAGGGTGAATATTGGATATATCTCACAGTAAAAAAAGTGTGATGAGAAACCTTTCAAAGAACGTAAAATTAATTTGCGAATTAATGAATGAAGTGATTTTTTAAAACCAAAATAAATCCATATAAAGTGGGTAAAAATAAAACATAAAAATATAATAGATAATTACATGCATAATATTTTCATAATATAAACAATGAAGAATTATTAAAACCCAATGAATAGAAATTGGCATAAGAAACCCATAACCTTGAGTCTGACTCCTCACGTACGTAATATATCTCTTGTATAAAAAACATATATTTTTTATACTTTATAAAGATTTTTTTGGAATATTAAATTATTATTTTCCCTTTGATTCCATTTATTACAATGTTATATATATATATATATATATTAAATCTGTTCTATTTTTTCAAATGTTCTGAGGGTGTTTGGATCATAATCTAAGAATATCATTGGAAGGATAAACATGGTAAAAGGGGTCATGGTTAAATAATCTCAATAATATTAATCAATAAATATCCTTAATTTTTATACATTAAACAAAATTTTATAATAATCCATGAAATTCATATATGAAAAATGAGTCAAATTTCGTCGCAGAGGTGGTAGTCCACACAAACACACAAGTGATGTTATCATTTTTTTATGGGAAGAAGGGTAAGAAGTTAACTAATATATTATATTTAAAGAATCATAATTATTAAATTAATATAATATATATTCATTAAATCCATCATAATAACCATACATGAATGATGGTGATGGAAAATTAATCATATTGCTACATGGATGTGGTAATCCATACGTACGCACAAGAAACACATTCATTCCCTATTTTAAGGGAACGATGTGGGAAATGGTTTTTCAATAATAACGATGAAATATTTTAATATTTATGAAACATTATTAATTATTTTATTATGTACAGATAAATGTTATAAGAATTTGAATTAAAAATAACCTTTGAAGGTGCTGGGTAAAACAATTATCTCTTCAATGGGAAACCTCCTTTGGCTTGCACCTTAAGCCATCATAGGATGGTCTTATGAGAATATGCAATGCTCTAGGAAGTGGGGATGGAAACATGGAATGTATTATGGTAGGTATTTTCTGATCTAGTGTTCTCAAACATTTTGAATAATAGATAAGATAAGGTTCCCTTTTATAATTGAGTTAAATAATACACTTGGAATTATATATAATATTTACATATAATATATATCATTATATTTTCAAGTGGAATAAAATGGCCATAATGTTTATGTTATGTCATGATATATTTGAATTATATTCAAAAAAATTGTATAAGTAACGTTTTATACATTATCATTGGGTTTAACACCTTCCTTAAGCCTTTTAAACTATAACTACGGGAACGCGTTCATTACCATTTAAGGGTCATCAATTTAATTAAAAGGTGATAAGTCGATAAAAATTTCACCATATATGGAATTATATATATATTTTTAGGAAATATATCCTAATTAAATATTTTTTTTTATTTTTAAATCAATTTTAAAAAATATTATTAGACATAAAATATAAATAAATCATTTTTAGGATGTCTAATTAATTTGACTTTGAAGTCATCATGATTACAATGTACTATTAATAAAAACTCTTTAAACATTAATTATAAATTATTATTAACCATAAATGTCATAGAACTCCTTAATTCAACTAAAATATATTTCTTTTGAGGTTTTAAAAAACCAATTATTAGATTTTTTTCCTCCTCTCTGCATAAGCACTAAGTCAGTGTTGCATAATCGTTTAAGGTATGTATACCACCTAAAAAATTATAAATAAATTTACATTATAAAAATAACATTTTTATGATAAAATAATCATTTAGATCTGCTATAATACTATTTTATCTCTATTAACACAAACAATATAAATTAAAACTAATAGAGTGACATTTTATATTTATTTGTTAATTAATGTAAAATAAATTTCATTACTAAAATAAAATGGTTCCAAAATTACATACATTATCATTTAGGATTTATATGGTAGATTTAATATCATATAATGAAATAAAATAATGTTTTTTCTCAATTGTGAGACCATATCCAATAGTTTTAATAATTGTTATTCAAATTTCCTTTACTGTAGTGATAAATCATTACCATAGTTACTATTTATAATGATTAAATATTACAGGGACCTATTTACAAAAATTGAACCTCCGGATTAAAAATATGGAATTAATTTTTCAAGAATAATTTTCTAATTTTGTTTTATATCAATTCTAATATAAAATCTTAAAATTATTGAAAATGGATTTTTGAGAAATGCGTTTTTAGGACAAAAAAGAGAGGTTATTATAAAATTAAATATAATGATAACTATTTTGTAATGAATTAGATTATTTCTAAATAATTTATAATTATTTTAATTTTATATAAAATCTATACCAAAATGGTAATTTCAAATTATTCGATTTATAGAAAAATATGATAGTTTTTCCAAAATTGTAGTTTTTTCACATTTCAATAAAAAATAAACCATTTTAGAAAAATCCAAAATTTTATCCTTAGAATATAATGAAATTATAATTTAAAAAATTATATCCATTTTTTTAAATAAATACTATTAAAGTGTAATAATATAGTAATAATATTCATGATAAAAATAAAATTAAAATCATTTTTTATGAAAAAAAATTTTATAATCATAAAATTACATTATTGGAAATTGAGTACATATTTCTTATACATTAATAAAATCATTCAAAGTATAAATCATTTATGCATATTTTCAATATTTTTATAATTTATATTCATACTGAAAATTTGACAAAAATGTTTTAATGATCACATTTCCATAATAATAATTTTACAGTATGTCACAATTTGCTTAATGCTCAAGGTTGCGTGTTTAGAATATTTTCAAGCATAGTATTCATTAAAATTAAAATTTCTTATTGTTTAATCTCCTCTCACATAATATATAATTCTTCCCCCAAAATTATTATATATGTAATCAATGATTTGATATTTTAAAATACCTTTCTTGAAAGCCCACATCATACAATTTTATAGTTGGACTTCCTTTGAATGTTGGATGTAGGAAACATAAAGGTTATCTAAAATAACACATAATCAAGTTACCATATAATGATAGATTTAGTGGGAAGTGGATATGTAGACATGGAGTTGAAAAATAAATTTCTTCGTTTAATATAGAGTTATTGATAACATGATCTTGAGAATGTTAATGACCAAAAAACTATAAATTATAAAGGGGAAGATAGGAACACCAATTAATCAAAAATTAAGTTAAAATGATACAATTTTTATTTCAATCTAATTTTCCTAAGATTTAGGAATTATTTTTCTATCATGATTTAGAACATGATATAATATACTTTATTTATTTTATTTCATAATAAAAATTTCATCTATTGGTTTGGATTCAATCAATTTACACTTCAGCCTCATCTTTTTCTCAAATAAAGCAACATTCAAGATGAATTTTTCATGTATACAGCTTTCAATTTAACTATTTGTATAATATAATATCCATACAAGATTTAAAAGTGATTTATTATATATCTAGATAATTAAAACAATGAAAATAATTACCACTTGTTATCTACTGTGGATAAATATTCATATGATGAAATAATATATCAAACTATAAAACATCAAAAATAACACCCAAAGTTCATTTAATACAATTTGATAAACAGTTAGCCATATAAATCTACAAAGTATGTCTAACCAAATTTAAAACCCCAAAATATAAAAGATTTGATTGCAATTTTTTTTCCAAGATAAATATTAAAACTCAAGACCAAACAACATAATGTATATCATAATTTAACAAACCAAGCACGTGAATTCCATGATTATATATTCTCTTAAAGTATGATAGTCCTTTACCAAAAAAACCTTAATCACTATAAAACCACAATAAAATCACATATTATTCCATATATTACCTAGAAATCATTCCTAAAATTTTGTTCAACTTAACTATATAATGATCCTAATCTAGTGTTCGTCTTTAAAATAACTTTAATTACATAGTCAACAAATCACATTTTAATCTCATGGTTATCTATGATATAAATATATATTCCCAAAATATGATAACCCTTTTGTCACATTTAATCATATTAACCTCAATGATAAAATTAATCATAAAGGATGTCAATACATTTCAACTTATTTCTAAAAAATATAAAATAATTATTTATCAAATAATCTTTACACTAAAACACAGACTAAAGAAAATGGTTATATTCCCATAAATATCACCGTAAAAAATGTAAACATATTAATCTTCTATCACATTAAACATTAGAAGCAATATTTGTGCCTTTAAATGTATAATCAACCATAGACTTATGGAATAATGAAACTTTATGTTTATCCTATATCACTATGTACTATCATAGGTCTCTTTAAGTTTAATCCTCTCATTCATTATAGTGGTTCTTAAATAAAATCTAAATTTAGTAAATCTAATTACTTAAGAGTTTCTCTCTATATTTTTAGTATTGGTCCCACTCATTGTTATTTAGTGATGATAAATTTAATACCCAATCCACCCCTTTCAATGTTTTTACTACATGGGGCATATGTTCTATAACCACATCCACTTTTTAGTATCTAGACTGGGAAGTATTTTAATGGAAAAACACACAATATCTAATTTACCAGAGCATTGTATATTATTCGATACTTAGATTTATCCCAATATTATATCATAGGATTATGTTATTTATTCTACAATTTCCTAAAACAAGTTCCCAAGGGTCCTATTAAACATTCTCTAATACAAACTGTAATAACCCAACAACTAGTAGCTGAGAGACAATCATTGTTTTATTAATTTGGTATAAGACACAAGAAATCCCATCCTTATGGATCAAATATTTCGACATATTGTGAAATAATAATGATTATTTAATCTCTCATTAATTTTGAAAACCTACAATAAAATATAGTATTTCCACTGAGAAATTTATTATTCCCTCTAGAATATCATTGTAAATTTATTATAGTATACTTTATAGCATCCATGGGAAAGGAAATAAAATTAGAGGGAAAGATCTAAGGATCGGTATAGGAATGTGTATAGTAAATTATATTATAAAATAAATAAGAAATTAATAATATGTAATGAATAAATGATGACATAATGATTAAATAAAAATAGTCCCATGATGTTGAAACTTATCAATGGATATCATAACTATTTCAACAATCACACGATAATTAATAATTTATTTCACAATGATGTATGTATAATGCCAGAAAAACATAATCCTATAATTGAGGGCTTGTTCCAATACATCATACAGAAATGGGTAAGGAATATTTCAAATACACAACAAGATTTATCTAACATGACATGGTGATGCATCGAGGGGTGATATAATTCTTGGCCACACCCATCACATAATAAGTCCAATCCATTAATAATATGAATAAAACATATAACTTAATATAAACATTTCTTAATAATCAATAAATATCCATATAAGAAGAACTATTTTATAAAATTTCATTAATTTCTTTAGTAAAAATGGTCATAAGATGCCTATAGAAATATAGTTTTGTTATCATTAATGTATATCCCATAAAAATCATAATATGCTTCAAAGGATATTGAAATAGAAAGAAGTTTTTTTAAATATCAACCAAAAATATCTTGAGGAAAATATAATTTCGATTTTGAAATAACATATTTAAATTTAAATACTTTCAATAATATTAGAGAAAAAAATTATTTTAAAAGAACCATGGAAATATGTAATGTAATATTAAATGTAATTAATTGTCATGATGGTTGAAAAATATGTTCATGTGGTAAGCATTAAAAAAATATTATATTCACACATTCATTAAAAATTACTTCATTTAGATAATGAAAAAAACTATTCCTTTTATAACATTTTATAGAAAATAAAACATTGGTGAAAATATATTAAATCAATGATTATATAATATTAAAAAATTTATTAAATTTTTCTTATTAAAAATAATTACATGGATGGAAAATATACCAGACCGAATAGAAAAACTCATTTTTTCATAAAACCATTCCATTAGACATTTTATTACTAGGAAAAAATATAATTTATAGAAAACATGTAATTTCATGAATAAACTATAAGAGATACTAATAGATTGAGTTTATGTTTTAGTTATAATATAACTCCACCAATAAAAACATAAACATAAACAATATTTATGAATGATGATATTCTGAAATAAACCCTTTATACATTTTTATCTATTGAATGATAACCCTCTTGAAAGAAATAACATAAAATGAAACATTAAATATCATGAATATAAAAATATTAATGATATAAAATATCAAATCAATAGTATAAACACCACATAAAATAACCAAGGGGTGAATATGGAATATGAATCACAGAATAAAAAGTGAGATTATAAACCTTTACAATGATCATATCATTTATGTGAGAATTAATTAATGAAGTGATTATGTGTAACAATTGAAAATCCGTGTAAAATGAATGAAAATACAACATAAAATAATTTTAGGACATTGATAATATAATCATTGTATGATATTGGTAATGGAGAAATAATATAACTGAATTAAAATAATTTTAGTTAAGAAAGCCCTTGCCATGATTTCAACTAGCCAAAAAAATAATTTATGTTTTTTTAATAAACTTATATAAATTTTATACTTTATTTAGAAATTTTTTTAAGTGTATTGTTTAAGATACCATAATTTTAAGTAGGCGTATGAGGCTCCTTTATAGTTAGTATTTCCCTTATTTGGACTACTTTTCTTTTGGATTTTACCATGGGATACATTTGTGAGAAAATTAAGAATTTTGGAAGGATGAGAGGTAGTGCATGGTTGATGCTCAGTTTTCCCAAACTATGAACCCCATACCAACAAACAAAGTGAACACAAGAAGAGGGGATTCCAATGTATGGTGTACAGTTTCTCAAACCATACACTTCTTGGATTTGGTGGATGGTTGGGAAAATTGGGCGCCGCTACCCAATAATCTATAAGTGACTTTTAAATTAAATAAAATATTGGATTTGAAAATAATCAAACACCCTTATGAATCTCAAATAATCCTACACACCAATCCTATTGTTTTCCCTTGATTTTAGATGATACCTGATGATTTATTAAGGCTCCTAGCCTCCGATCATGGTGATTTGAAGCCAAGATTGAATATACGCACCTGCTTAGGTATGTGTTTTATTTCTGATTAAATATCTATCTCTCTATACTAATCCACTTTATAAATAAAATAAATAATTTTATTGACTATAGGGTCTCAATATAGATTTAGGATTTTTATATCTTGATTCATTTGATCTTGGATTTTGGATTTGGATCTAAATCATGTCATTCTTTGTGAGTTCGGTTGTTCTAATTCAATTAGATATATCCTTTGTTGGTCATTAATCATTAAACATGATGTAGGTGGTCTAAATTGTAATCCAATTTTATTATTTAAATTACTTCTATTTAATTTTGATAATTTCAATTACCATGATTGGGAAATTAATTTCACAATTGAGTTGATTTTTTAATACCCATGTGTTAAAGATTTAGGCTAACTGGTGAAATTGAGACTAGGAATATAATTAATTAATTAATTAATTAATTATTGGAATATTGGGTATTGTGAAATTGAATGTTGAATCAGATTAATTAATTTTTAAATTAATTAAGTAGATATTTAAAATTTTGTATTTGATTTTATTAATTAATTGTTGAGTTAATTAATAAGATATTGAGATTGTGAAATTTATTTAAATAATTATTTTTTGAATTAATTTTTGGTATATTTATGTTTTTAATTAGATTATTTAATTACTTAATTAATTAATATAAATTTTAATGTGTATGCAATTGATTGAAATGGATTAATTAATTTTTTTAATTAATAAATAAATGTCTAGAATGAGGAATGTGATATAGGGTTAATGTTGATTAACCTTGAATAATGTGATATATGATATATATAATTTTTTTATTAAGAATGGAGTTTGGGACACTGACTGACACTCTAAATACCCACAGGGGTACTAGATATGGAATTATAAACCTAGCTGCATGAAAGTAAATATTAGTGTATGGGATAGGGACTGATGCTTCAAATACCCATGGGTTGTGGGATAGGGAACAACACTCAAAATACACATGGGTTGATAGACATCAAATTATATTCCTATGATTTTGAATTGGACTATGGTTCCAATTGGCCATTATATGATTTTATTTGAAAATGATGTTGAAAGTCCATGTGATATAATGATTGTGAATTTTTTATGTTATATTTTTCAAACTCTGACATGGTACGAAGTAGGTATTGATATTTTAGATATCCATGAGAACCCTGGGGTTATGTGGTAAAATAAATATTAATTGAATAAATGTAATTTTTTACCATATGATTTTTATTTTATTATTTATACAACTTCATATATTGTTATATACTTTATTTTTTTTATAGGTCGTTGGTGGTGGCCTAATGAGTTTTACTCACACCCTACTGGGGCTACCTGATTAGTACTCAAATATATTTCATGGTTATAGGATAAGTTAAGATAAAAGGCCTTATGTTAGTTTATTGAGTTAGGATACAACTTGTTTGAGGGAACTAGATTGGAGTTGGGTCCTACTTGGATGATTATAGTGTCATTACTTTAGGGTTTCTATTTTGACACTTGGAACGTACTATGGCATATCTAATGTTTAATTTTGATATTGTAAGTACAATTTTGGTCATATTGTGATATTGTAATTATTCTGATTATGTTATATCATTTGGTATTTTTAATGTAATTTTTTCTTGTACATTTATCTGATAAATTAGGAATAGTCTCCCCATGATTTATATTAGACCCTCACTCTATGTATGAAGCATCTAGCGTATGGGGAGGTGTGATTGATGTCCTGTGACTGGCAGGATTAGGGCACCGACATGTGGCACCTAGGTCGGGTCGTCACAATGTTGTATCAGAGCCTAGTTTTCATTTCTTTAAATTTTTCCTACTATTTGGGAATGGTATATAGGAGACTTGGAAGATTCACGCCTTGTTTATGAGCTTGTGTGTGAGAGTAGCTACCCCAAGAATGGGGTAAAACCAATGTACCCATGGTGGGATGATTTTTATTGGTTCTTTTAGTTATAGTTTAATTGTATTTAACCTTGGGTGATGTACATGATGTGTGTTTTGATAATTGTTGTTGATATTTTCGTAGATATAACTAGTGGCCTGGAATGGAATGACAATTGAGAATGCATGTATCATTCAAGAAACTCTATATTATTTTCGATATGCATCAATTTAAGAACGCATGGGTAAAACATTTTTGGAATGTTATTGAACTTGTACTTGTATTCGTCGCCTGTGAAATTGAATTAAAAAGGTTCCTAATATGAAATTGAAAGGGGTAAAATGATGAAACAATTGAATAATTGGGTGTCTAAATGATAAATTTTAATAAAGAAAAAAATGTTTTTACCGTTTTTGTTAACCATGACCTAGACATACGATGGTTAAGTGTATTAATAGCACCTCCATTTTTACTATGCGGTGAGGTTTTAAGGAAAATGACTTGTTTTGGATTTATATGATTTCCCATAAAATTGTTTACTTGTTTTATGGTTACTAAGAAATGTGCTTGTCATTATAGATATATGACTCCATGTCGATGCTTTTTGATAGGATGACAGGAGGATATTACCCCAGATGATCCTCATGTTGTGGAACCTCATCCATTATTAGTTATGGGTGGGGAAGTCAAAGAGCTGTTTTGATAGAACTCTTCTCAGTTTATGAAATTCATGGAATGAGACCTAGGGTGGGTTTTGAAAACCATGTATGATATGATGATGGATTTCTAGTTGCTACAACCCTACAACATTCCCCGGATATGGTGGACCTGAGGCATCTGAGTTATGGATTGAGTCCATCTAGACTATACATGACCACTGCAAGACTCTTAGGAAGAAGAGATACAGGTTGGTTGATTATATTTAATGTGGTCTAAAAATCATTAGCGGGATATCCAGACTCGAGATGGACTACTATAGGACATTGATTGGAAGGAATTTTTCGATAATTTCTTGGATAAATTTTATCTTAAGACACTTTATCACAAGATATATAATAGTTCATGAGACTAACTTAAAGGAACATGTCTGTGAAAGACTATGGTGGATGTTTTATAGATTTCTATTTCATTTCCCACTATTGGATTTTGATGAGGCAACAATGGAGAAGAGGTTTCAGGATGGCATTAAATGCTAAATTAAGCCTTTGGTGAATATCTTCTCGGTGTATAATATTTTACATTTCATGAATAAGGCTCTCATATCAAAGGGGAACCTAAACGTGGATTTAGTTGTGGACTAGTGGTTTCTTTTTATGGTCAAGTGGTATGACTTCTGAGAGAAGGAATCATAGTTACAAGAATTTTATCTAGATTAGTGGGAAGTAGAGTAGAAAAACAGAGGGGTTTGTTACTCATGATATTACTCAAGTTATTTGTCACCAATGGGGTATGTTCGGCCACTATAATAGCCATTTTCCCTAACCACCTATAGATGTTCTGTGTTATAGAAGGATGGGATTTCTATTAAGGTTTTGAAGGAACCTAGAATATATGGGTAGTAATGGAGAAGCTAGAAAAATCCAGAGTGTAGGAAGGGGATCTTTCTCATCGTATCAATATAGAAGTTGGAGTTATACTCACTATAATGGTACAGGTAGTAGATGTGCAACTTAAGGAAAAGGGCGCCCATATCAGTACAGTGCCACAGCTAATGGGACTCAGACTACATCACAAGGATGAGGGGCAGCACTGTTACATGCCATTCATCCTTCACTAGTGGATAGCAAGGTCGGGCCATCGATATTTAGAGGTACTATTCTTGTATATTCTAAATTAACTAGTTCATTATTTGATATTGTTTCCTCTAATTCCTTTATTAATGCTCAGTTTAGGAATGGTTTAAGCCTAGAGGTGGAGTTCATGAGTAGGGTTATGATAATCGATACACCTTTGGGAGTACGATTGTGATAAATCTGTTTGTGTAAGGTGTGTTCCCTCCAGGTTGGGTAGTATCATTTTATATTGGATTTTATATTGGTGATATGTTTAGATTTTTCCAAATTATGGTTATAGATAATTTATTATCATAATATGCCCACATAGACTATTATCATAGAATAGTGAATTTTATGTCTCCTGAGGATGATAATTATATTCACCATGGAGAGTGGGATATCAAGGCGTGTCATGGAGGGACAATTCACTTGGAATAAGGGGATATTTCAACTTAGGTTTCCTGATTATTACGTTTTTATGGAGGGATAATGAAAGATGTTTTAAAACCTATATTAGATCAGTTTTAGGATATATTTTCTAACATCTTCTCATGGATATTTCAAGAGATAGATTTGGAGTTTATTGTCATTCTCATTCATGGATATGAGTTGGTTTATATTACACCTTATAGGATGGCACCAATATAGAATTAAGAGCTCAATAATCATTTGGAGTATTTGATGGATAAAGGGGTATATCTAAATGAGTACATTGCCTTGGGGTTCTCTAGGGTTGTTTTCTAAGAAGGCTGGTGAACTCTGTGTTTATGTATTGATTACTAGATGTTTAACCATATGACAGTAAATAACTGGTATCCTCTTCCATGTATAAAAAATCTATTTGAATAGTTGATAGGGTCTTGTGCTTTCTCCAAGATGGAATTGAGATCTTGTTATCAATAGGTGAGAGCATTAACTTCTGATATACCAATTACAGCTTTGAGAAGTACATATGGCCTATACGAGTTCGTTATAATTATATGTTGGTTATCAAATGAGAAAGTTGTTTTTATGGACATGATGAACATAATATTCCATCCATGCCTACATTAGTTTGTGGTTGTGTTTTTAGATGATATCTCGGTGTACTCGAAGACTCTTTACAATCACTCTCAACATCTTGACATCATTCTGTGTACACTATGTGAGAATCAGGTATATTCGATGTTATCTAAGTGTCAGTTATTCAATGAATGTATAGATTACTTGGGTTAAATATTCTCAGAAGAAGGTGTGTTAGTGGTCCTAGATAATTTTCAAGCTGTGGTTTCTTGGGAGAATCCAAAGAACATGTTCACTATTCATATATTTATGGGATTAGATGGATATTATCAGAGATTGATTTAGGAATTTTCCCATTTAACAGCATCAATTTTGGGATTGATCAAGAAGGGGAAAAGTGTGAATGGATGGAAGAATGTAAGAATTCCCTCCAGGAGTATAATAAGTGGTTTACATCGACATTAATCGTGATACTACATGTTATATGTAATGATGATATCGGGTTTTGCGACGCTTCTAGGATCAGAATTGGAGTAGTGTTGAGGAATGGAGATTTAGTTGTGGCATAAGGGTCTCATAGGTTGAGGCCACATGAATATTACTTCCTATGTATGACATCAAGTTGGATTGAGTGGTTTATTCATTAAATTATTTGTGGAACTTTATAATGGGAAATAATTTTACTCTGTATAAAGATCACAAGATCATAAAATTTATCTTTTTAAATATAGATTTTAATCTCCAATAGTGGAGATGGGTTAAGTATATGCAGTCATTAAATTTTGATCAAGAATATATGGCCAGAAAGTGTAGCAGTGTTGTTGATGCTTAATGTAGGAAAACCCAAAATTAGATTATTTAGGAGTCTACTATTGAGTAAAATATAATGACTCCACTAGCTGAGATGCATACAGTGGTTCGGGATAATTAGGAAGAGATGAATCTTGTATATATTTCAGTGGAGTCTACTATTTTGATACAGATCATTGGTAGATAGTATGATGATTGGGAATATCTAGCCTTGAGGGGAATCCATGAAGGAGGGGAGACACCTTTTTGTTGGTCGATATATGGGGTTGAGATCAACTATGTTGGAAACCATTGTGACTATAAGTATGTGGGAGGGTTTATGTGTGAGTTCTATGCCTTGAAATGTGTGGTACATCTAGGTGTGACAAAAATGTACCATCACCTACGATGGCAGTTTTGGTGGATGGGCATGAGGAAGGAAATATCAGGGTCTGTAACAAGATGTTACATCTGTCAATAAGTGAAGGCTATGTATTATTGACATGATGGTATAATACAGTCATTGACCATTATATAATGGAAGAGGGATGAAAATTCTATGGAAATTGTGATGGGTATATTAAGGATGCCACATATGAATGAGACTATATGGGTTATTGTGGAATGTTCGATAAAGGTAGTGAATTTCATTACTATACGAGAGACTTTCCAAGTGGGGAAGTTGGGGGCTTTCATGTTTTATAGATATTCTATTTACATCGGGTTCCAGAGACTATTGTTTCGGGCTTTGAATCATGTTTTAAATCACTCTTCTAGTTAGTCTTATATAAGGCACTTGGTATATAGTTTTTATTGATTATAACATTCCACCCATATATGGATGGAAAATCAGAGACTACTATACAGGTATTTGAGGATATTATGTGGGGGTATGTTATAGGCTTCATTGGGTCGTGGGAGAAGCACCACGTTGTAGTGGAGTTTTCCTATAAAAATAGTTATCAAAAAAATTACTCAGATGGAACCATATGAGGCAATTTATGGTGGGCCCTGTAGGTCACCACTATGATGGATGGAGGTGGTGAGTCCGATTTTATGGGGTTGAGTCTCATGAAGAAGACATCAGATGAAGTTCAGTTTGAATGTGTATGGATATAGCTCAGAGTATATAGAAGTTGTATGCTAATAAATGTCGATAACCCCTAATGTTTACAAAGGGTGATCATGGATTCCTTTGGGTGTAGCCTAGATTGGGTCACCATAGATTATAGAGACATGGAAAGTTAGCACCTAGGATCATTATACCATTTGAGGTTATAGAGATAATTGGTCTTGTGGCGTACCGATTGGCTCATCCATAGACAGACATTGCAAGGCTTCATGTTTTCCATTTGTCACAACTATTGTGGGATCACCCCTGATCTTTATAATGTGATAGATGCGGATGATGTAGATCTATGAGTTCATAGTTCATGTATTGTGGAAACAATGGTGTGATTATGGGGAAACATCCGAGAGAGAAGAAGATATGAGGACTTAGTGGCATGATTTTTTTATCTTAGAAAACTACAGATGATTGGGAGAACATCGGGAGGATGAGTTGTTATAATTTGGAGAGATTTTCATATCAAAAACATTGATGGAGATGTCTCAGGCTAGTTTCTAGGTACTCTTTTTCCTTATGTTGACTACTTTTCATTTTGGTTTTACCATGAGGTGTGTTTGGGTGATAATTGATAATTTTTGAAGAAGGATATACAATTCATGGTTAATGCATAGTTTTCCCAAACCATACACCCCATCCCATAAAACTGTGTGAACATACACAGAGGGAATTAAAATTATTGTCACATGGTTTTTCAACTCATGCACCCCACTAAGAGAAGTTGTGCCCCCTTAGATGAAGCACATGGTTAAGGTGCATTGTTTTTATAAACTCGTGACCCTTCACAGCAAACCATTAATGACATTTAAATTAACCTAAAAAACATACTTTAAAACACCAAAACCCCCATATTAATACCAAATAAACCCCCCTCAACACCTAATGATTTCTATCTATTTTGGATCTACCATATTATTTCCTAAGGCTCCCAACTTTTATTCATAGAGATTCAAATCCTGGATTAAATATCTGCTCCTTCGTGGGTATGTTTTCTCTTCCAAATGAGATCTCTCTCTCTATCTCTCATGCTCCTCTTCTCATATAAACGAGGAATGTTCATATTATGTTGGATATCATCATAGATCTTGGTTTTTCATATCATTATTCGCTTGATATTGGATTTAGTATTCTAATCTATATCTTATTATTCATCAGGATTTCAGTTGTTCTAATTCAATTAGGTTTATCTATCGGTGACTATTTATCATCAAACTTGTGGTATATTGTCTATATTCCAAACCCATAATCATTTTTAAATTACATGCATATAATTATAAGAACCTCAATTTCCATGATTGGGAAATTTATTTGATAATTTTAATGATTTGTGTAACTTCCATGTGTTTATGATTTAGGTTAATTGGGGAAATTGAGGTAGTGAATTGAATTATTTAATTGTTGAATGAATTAATGGGATATTGGGGATTGCGAAACAGAATGTGAAATGAGGTTAATTAATTGTAGAATTAATTAATGAGATATTTGAAATTATGAATTTTATTTGATTAGTTAAATATTTAATTGAATAATGAGATGTTGATATTGTGAAATTAATATCAATAGTTCATTATTGAAATAATTATTTGGATGTTGTGGTTGTAAATTGGAATAATTAATTTTAAAATTAATTAATTTAAATTTTGGTGGTTATGAAATTGATAAACATGGATTAATTAACTACTAAATAAATTAATAAATTTTTTTAATGAGGAATGTGATAGAGAGTTAATGTTTATTACCCTTGAATGATGTGATATATGAGATATATGTGTTTGATTGATAATGGGGTGTGGTAAACAGACTGACACTCCAAATACCCATGGGGGTTCTAGACATGGATTTCTAGTCCCAATTAAATATATATAAATATTATTGTGTGGGATAGGGTCTAATGCTCCAAATACCCATGTGGTGTGGGATAGGGACTAACTCTCCAAATACCCATGGGGTGGTAGACATGAAATTCTATATCCATTAGTTGGAATTTGTCTATAGTTAAATATAGTTGTTATATGACTTGTTTTTAATTGGATACTGAAGGCCCATGTGATGTAACATCTGTGAATTGTTTATGTGATAGGGCTCAGAATCCCACACGGGTCGAAGCAGGTATTGATTGATTGGGTGTCCATGGAAACAAGGGGTTATGTGGTTTAATAAAGGGTAATTGAATAAATGTAATCTGTTTACATTATTACATTTATTTTATTATTTATTCAACTACATACACTATTATACACTAGATTTGTTTTATACATCATTGGCGGTGGCCTACAGTGTCCTACTCACACCCTACCCATGCTGCCTGATCAGTACCTAAATAGATTTCATGGTTACATGACATTTTAATGTAAAAGGTCATATGTTAGATGGATTAGTGGGGATGGAGTTGGGTTTAGGGAACTAGATGAGGGTCATGCCCTTCTTGGGAGTTTTCAGTGTCTTTACTTTTGGGTTAGTATTTTGACACTTGGCTTGAACTATGGAATATCAACTGTTCAGTTTTGATATTTAATATATGGTTTTGATCATCTTGTGATACTGATATTATTCGTATTTATGTTATATCATTTGGAAATATTTGTTTACTTTACACTAGTTTATTACTCTAAAAAATTGGGTATAGTCTACCCATGATTGATATTAAACTCTCACTGCTAGTCTACATCCTCTAGAATATGAGGAGGTGTTTTAAGGTCAAGTGACTAATTGGATTGGGGAAACAACTCATAAAACTCAGACAGGGATGTCACATATTTCCTTATTATTATCAGTTTCACTTTATTTGCTAACATTCCATTTATAATTATCAAATCAGTTTTGTTCATCTTAGATGTTTTTATTACGTTTGGTTCAAAATCATAGAAAAAATTTAGTTGGTTGAATATAGTCACAGGGGTCACAGTTCTACAAACTGAGTAATTTTAATAGTGAAATAATTGTAATTTTTATATATTAAATACATTTATATAATCATTTATTAAGGTAAAACATGATAAATGGATTACATCAACTCATGGAGGTGGTGGTCCAAACATACACACCAACAACGTTATCAATTTTTAACTAGTGAAAAGGTAATAAGGTAAATAATATTTTATAGTTTATGAATTATAAATTAATATCATATATATTAATTAAATCCATCACAATAACCAATGATTATGATGGAAAAAAAGCAAATCTTTATATATAGGTGGTTTTCCACACATATGAACAAGTGATACATTTATTTACTATTTGAATGAAAGGAGGGGGAAATTGGTTTTCCAAACACAATAATAAAGTATAATTATAATGATGGTTACATAGTAATTTTTTAACAATGACACAAAAACATTAGAGGTAGTTAAAGAATAAATAAAATTTCAAAGAGTTGAGTAAGATGGTTACCTCTACTTTGAGCGACCTCAATTAACATAACATGTTAATCCTTTTTAGTATTGTATTATGAGATGATCATTGGCTATTTTATGTGGGAATGAATAAAGTAAGGTATTATTATTGTTATTTTCTAAGATATGTTTCTTAAACATTCTGAATAAATAATTATAGGGTGTTCCCTTTTATAATTGAGTAAAAGGACAGACTTGGAATTACATAAATATTTAAAGAAAATATATGTCAAAATAATGTAACATAACACAAAATGGAAATAAATTCAATTTTAGGAAATGATAATGTCAAAATAATTTAAAATAATAAAATTTGTTCATGTAGAAGTTATATTTCAGACCTTATCATTAGGGCTGACCCCTTTGTTCACCCTTTTTAACTGTATCCCTGGTAACACGTTATTTAGAATTTAAGAGTCAATAATTTACTTATAAAGTAAAAATTGGCTCAAATATGATGTACGTATTAATTATTTAACCTTTATAATTCCAAAAATCCAATTAAAATATATTTTTTATTTTTTAAATCATTTAATAAAATATTATTTAACATAAAATATCACTAAAATCAAATTTGGGACGGTTCATTTATTTTGACATTAAATTCAAAATGATTACACTGTATTCTGAATATAAAATATTTTAGAATAAATTATACTTTATTATTATCCATGAAACATGTGTAACTCCATAATTTATAAAAAATATATAATAATTTTAAATTTATTATAATCATTTAGTAGATTTATTCTACATTCTGCACAAGCATTGAGTCAGCATTGTCTAAGCATTTCAGATAATTATTAAATCACCAAAAAATATAAATAAATTAATCTAATAAAAAAATTAATCATGTTCAAACAAATATTTTAAATTTTTTCATAAATTCATATTATCTATTCAAAATAATCATAATTAAAATTAATGTTAATATAATGACATTTTGTATTTATTCGTTATATAAAGAAATATAATTTTCATAATCTAATGAAAATGGAAATAAAATTCCTTATATTTGAATTTGGGATTGATATGGTCAAATTAATTTCATAGAATTAAATTAAATAATATTTGGGGTTTATTTAGGGATGTTATCCCATTTTTGTAACTCTCTTTTATCTGTTTTACCCCCACCGTGGTGACAAATCATTAACTTGGTTATTATTCATAATGAACATATATAAAATGAACCTATTTTTCAAATTTGAACCTAATGATAAAAAATATAGAATAAAATTTTCAATTATCAAATTATATAAATATAATAAATAATTATAATATAAAAGCATAAAAATAATAAAAATATTTATTTAGAAAAATGTGTTTTTATGCCTAAAATGAGCGTATACCAAACATAAATATGATGGTAATTCCTTTGTAATTAATTTGATTATACCTAAATAATTAATAATTATTATTCATTAATACAAAATCAGAAATATAATGATAAATTCAAATTACATAATTTAAAGAAAAAATGACAGTGTTGCAATAATCGACCATCTTCACTATTCACTAAAAATCAGCATTTTCAGAAAAATCTCAAAAATTTATCATGTTCCTATTATTACATGATGATATAATAAATTATATCCATTATATAATATAAAATTTAAAAAACTAGAATAAAAATAATAATAATATCCTTTTAGAAAATAAAATCAAAATTATTATTGAAGAAAACATATTTTTAAAGCATAAAATGATATTTCAAAAAAATTGGGTACATATTTATTATAAAATAATATATAAATTACCATTATAAAACTGTTATACTTTTTTTAATAAAAATTATTCTTATTCATGCATCTAATTTAACATCAATATTATAATAGTAAAATTTAAATAATAATATTTTTATAGTATATCACAATACATATAAACCTTGACTTTACATGTTAAAAAAACTATTGAAAATAAAATTCTTTTAATCTACATTTTTAGGGTGATAAATCCTCCCCAAAAAAAAAATTTCCTCCTTACGATTTTTTTCCTAGAAAGAAAATGTTCAATATTTTAATCCTTTGATTAAAACCTACATTGTATATTGGGTTAATAAAACATCCTTTGAAAATTAGTATTTGGAAATATAAAATTTAGATGAATTTAAACATAATAAGGTTCTTAGATAATATGAATGTTAGTGGAATTTTAAAAATTTGCACATGAAGTAGAAAATTATTTTCTAGTAATAATATAGGTTGAAATAGAAAATAATCATGAGAAATTTAATGAACAAAAACATAAATCATAAAAGGATAAATAAGACCATAAAATCATAAAAAAATGAACACAAAATGTCATTTTATTAAAATATTCTTTTCCTAGTGTTAAGGATTTTTAAACTATCAAGATAAATAATATATGAAAATATAATTACTTTTTTTCATTCCATTTCATAGACATAAATAATTCTTTGGATTTTCTTCGATCAATTTCCAATTATATCTTATCTCTTACTCCATGAAATTAATATTCATGATCAATTATTCATTCTTGATGAACTCAAATTAAATTTTAATGGATCAAAACATCCATAATATGATGAAAAGTCATTAATTTTGTCACTAGAAATTTATCAGAACCAAAATTATTATCATAGTTTATCTAATATGGATAAATATTCGTATGATTAAATATTAAATTATCCTATAAAAACTCAATAAAAAAACAAAAGTTCAACTTAAACCATTCTATAAATATTTTACCTTAAAAGTCCTCCAAAATATTTCTCACCAAATTCAAAACCAATAAATGCAAAATATTTGATCACATAATATTTTTCCTACATAAAATTTAACATTTATTCATAAAAAAATAAGGTAGTTTATAACATCACATATCAAGAACATGAATTCCATTATCATATATTCTATTAAAACATGTTAATCATTTCCCAAAATAACACGAATCACAATAAAACCACAATAAATTCATGTATTATTCCATTAATTTACCAAATATTCATTCTTTACAATAATTATATAATGTTTCCAATATAATTTACATCTTAAAAAAACATTAATCACTTAGTAACCAAATACCATTTTTATCCAAGTGGTATCTATATGATAAAACATATGTTATTAAAATATGATAACCATTTTCTCCCATTGGTCTATATTAACACAAATGATAAAATTATAACTATTTTTTTTCAATAAAATTCAAATTATATTCAAAAATAATAAAATAATTCTTTCATAAATGATCTTTTCTCTATGAAATATTTTAAACCATATGGTTGTATTCCCATTAATGTCTCATAAAATATTTTTAATCATTATAAACTCACATCCCATAAAACCTAAAAAGGGGTTTCTATACCTTTAAACTTATGACCATCCTAATAATTATCAACCACATGAAACTATTATTTTATACCATATCATTGTAGAATTTCATAGTTTTCCATAGGTTATATCCACTCATTCATAATTTGGTTTATAAAGAAAATGTGAATTAACTCAAGCATATTCTTCAAGAATGTCTTGCTAGTTTTTTAGTATTAGACCCACTCATCGTGCATTGGGGATGACCAATTTAATACCCAATACAGACATTTCAATGTTGTTACCCAATGGTACACCTGTTCCATAGTTGAATCAACCTTCCAATATCACAGAAAGGATGTATTTTATAGAAATACCACACTATATATACTTACCAATACATCATATATTACTCTATATGCAGTCTTATCCCTTAAATCTATCATATAATCAAGTTGTATATTGTATTTATTACAAATAATAGTACCCAAGGGTCCTACTAAACACACTATGATACCAACATTAATAATCCCAACCCTAATAACCCAAAGAAGATGGTTACATTATTACATTAGATCAACATACATGAAATTTTATCTTGAGGGATTAGATAGTATAAAATATTTATAGAACCATATTCATTCTTGAATCACTCATTACATATGAAAAAATAATATTCAACAAATAATTTTTTTCTGAGAACATTATTTTTTCTTCAGGAATATTTTTTCATATTAATCATTGTATACTTCCAAGAATCCATTGGAATGGGAAAAATGGGTGGGCTCCAATGCTCAGTAGGAGAATGCATATAGTAGAATATATAATATTATAAATAGGGAATGAATAATATGGAATGAATGAATTATGATCAAATAAATCCATATAATTGTTTCTAAGAAAAGTGATCTCTAAGGCTCTTGAAATATAAAATAGTTTACACAAATTTGAATGATGTTATTTTATATTTTCCCATTGAAAAACAAAAAACATGTCTTAAGGAAAGATATAAGAGAATATGTAAACCTCATTAGAAACTCATTTTTTGTTAGGATTTCAGTGATTTTATTTTCTTCTCAAATGATATGTCTGACAATGTAGTTTATTGAAGAATGAGTGCTATGTAAGATAACCCATTTTTCTGTCAACCTTAATGAAACATGAGTTTATCCCATCCTGGCAGCTTGAACGATGGTAGTGTAATCACTCTAGAACAATATGTTATTCTAATTCCACTAGTGTATTATCAAAAAAAACTTAAAACCCATAATCACCACCTGAAGAGTAGAGACCTAACCATAAGGCCCATGAATGTATTCCAAGACCTACATGTTATGGTATCTAAAAACAATCTCATAACTAGATGGTCCAGGATTCCCCCATGAAACACCATTAGAGTTTCATTTAATATAGCCCCAAAAGGGGTGAATCGAAAAAACCCAAGAGTTTTACGTGGTTTTGGATATTTTCCATCGATTTTGAGATTTATCATAATAGATATGTCAGTAACTGAGTTATTACGTCACATCTTGTGTTGTAGGTTAACGCCTTGACTGCTGCCATTATGTCTGCAAGTGAAATCATGGATTTTTGGTAGTCCAATCATAGATGTACATATTTATACTACACCAAATTACATGGATTAATTTATTTTAAGCCAATAGGAAGATAATAATGAGTCTGATGGATAGATTAACACCCAACGAAGTGGGCATAAAATTCTGGAGATTGTGAGTCTACAATAGATGAAGTTCGGATAGATCAAAGGCTACTGTCCAAAGAGAGGTTGTAGTGTTTCATGACAATAATAAGTGGTAAATAGCTTCATGGTTCTAGTGACATAAAAGGGATATGTAATTCTAGGACCCACCCTCACATAATAATTCTAATTCATTTATCATATGAATAAAAAATAGAACATAATCAATATGCCTTAATAATTAGTAAATATACATATTAGAAGAACTAGAATATAGAATGTTAATACATCTCCCCATAATGATGACCATAATCGATCTAGAGAAATATAGTGGATGGTATCTGTTTCTGATGCTTTCACTAGGGCATGCATCCATCTGTCGAGGATTTGCTTATTGTTTCCCCGCATTCCCTCTTTCCAAAGGTGGCCGGCATATATTCCTTATTCAGGGACTTTTTCTCCTCGATCAAAATGGGTTGATGTGATGTCATTTCATCCTTCTATGTATTCCTCCTCAAAACTCATTACCACGTCCAGGTCTCCCATAATGATTATCTGGTGGTTTGTGAATCTCATTCTCAGTACCATATCTTTGTGGATGCCGATTAATTACACAACTTCCATCATGACATTCCATGGGGTCTTGACATGGTTTCATCCTTCAGTCGGAGTAGTTGACAACCTCAATCATGTCGAGGATTCTCTAGATTCATGGACATTGGGGAAACTATATTCATCCTCATAATAGGGCATCTCAAATGTGAATAACCTGAGGCATCCCATGTCAGTCGTGGGGTATCTTATGCCGAACGCATGTCTTTAAGATTTTCCTCAGCTTTCCAAGTTGAACACGGGGTATGCCACGAGTTTAAAGTATTGTAGAGAAAGTTACTTCAATGTTGTGTCTTTCAAGGTTTTCCTCAGGCATCTCATGTTTAACACGAGTTAGACCGAAATTTTAATGGAATTCAAAGACGGTTATGCCAAAGGCATGTCTTCTGAGGTTTTCCTCAAGAATCTCATGTTTCACATGAGGTAGGTCACGAGTTTAACGTCTTGCGGAGACATTTAGGGATGATCGGAACACTAATTGGAGTGGATCATATTGGTGTTACACATTGAGTGAACACTAATGTCGGGGCTAATGTGTGGTTAGTTTCCTGGGTGCTGCTAATAATAGTGAAGAGGTGAATGGAATGATCTCACAGGGATGTGGTGGCCCGGGTAAGAATCACGATGAATGATGGAGATTTGAATGAAGTGGATGGGGAATGATATTGGACCATCATGAAGGTGATAGTAAATTTGGTCTTGAGCCCCAAAGAGACTTCTTATGTATCCCTATGGCTGGGAATCAAATCAGCGTAGTTTGGTGGGATGATGGGAACCGACATAAGGGGGTCTGAACCAGTGGTTCTCAGGCATGATCCTCAGGGAGGCTTCCTACGTACAATGCCTTTTCAAGGATCAAAGTCCATGTAGTTCATGAATGAGAGTTGGTGAACCGACGTGAATGAGGACCTGGGGTCCAGAAGGATGGTGGGATTGAACCTTAGAGAGGCTTCCTAAGTACCATGCCATGGCATGGATCAAAGTCCTCATATTTCGGGAATGGGTCTTGGTATACCAATGTAAAGATGTTCAGGACCAATGGTTGTTGGGCTTGAACCTTAGGGAGGCTTCCTATGTACCATGCCTTGGCATGGATTAATGTCCTCATAGTTCGGGATCGGTGTACCGATGAACCAATGTCAATAAGGACCCGAAGGTCCAAATGGATGGTAGGATTGAATCTTAGGGGCTCTTCCTACGTACCTTGCCTTGGAAAGGATCAAATTATGAATTGTTCATTATGGGGCATGGGTGAACCGACACGAAGGGGGTCAGAACCAATGCTTGTTAGGCTTGAACCTCAGGAAGGATTCCTACGTACCATGTCTTGACATGGATCAAAGTCTTCTTAGTTCAGCATGGGGTGATTCATTTAACCAACATGAATAATGACCTGGGGCCTAGATTGATAGTGGGCTTGAACCTCTGGGAGGATTCCTATGTACCTTCCCTTTGCAAGGATCAAGGTCCGTGTAGTTTGTGATGGGGAATTGGTGAACAGACGCGAAGTGGGTTGGAACCAATGGTTGTTGGGATTTAAGCTTAGGAAGGATTCCTACATACCATGCCTTGACATGGATCAAAATCCTCGTAGTTCAGGATGTGGTGTGTGGGACATACACTCTAGGCTACCCCGGGTGCAGCTATGGAGCGACAATGGTGATTGGGGCTTACGCAAGGAAGCTACTTGGGTGCTGCTATGGAGCAGCAATGGTGGATGGGGCATACGCAATGAAGCTGCCCGGGTGACACTATGGACCGGAAATGTTTTATGGGGATTACGCCAGGAATCTTCCAGGGTGCCGCTATGGAATAACAAGGGAGGAAAGGGCTTACGCAAGGAAGCTGCCCGGGTGCCGCTATGGAGCGGCAGTAGTGGATGGGGCTTATGTAAAGTAGTTTCGCGGGTGCTGCTATGGAGCGGAAATGGTGGATGGGGCTTACACCAGGAAGTTTCCCGGTTACTGCTATGGAGCAGCAAGGATGGATGGGGCTTACGCAAGGAAGCTACCCAGGTGCCCCTATGTAGTGGAAACGGTGGATGGGGCTTATGCCAGGAAGCTGCCCGGGTGCTGCTATGGAGTGACAAGGCTGGATGGGGTTTACACAAGGAAGTCGCCTAAGTGCCACTATGGAGTAGAAAAGGTTAATCGGGATTACACATGGATGCTGCCTGGGTGCCACTAAGGAGTGCCAATGGTGAGTGGTGCTTACGCATGAGTGCTGCCCATGAGCTGCTATGGAGCAGTAAGGGTGGATTGGTCTTACTCAAGGAAGCTGCCTGGGTTCCGCTATGGAGCCACAACAGTGAATGGGGCATACGCATGGATGATGCACATGTGCCACTAAGGAGGGGAAATGGTGAATGGGGCTTACAAATGAGTGTTTCCCATGTGTCGTTATGGAGTGGCAAGGGTGGATGGGGCTTACGCAACGATGTTTTCTAGGTGCCACAATGCAGTGACAAAGGTGAGTGGGGCATACACATTGATGCTATCTGAGTGCCACTATGGAGTGGAAATGGTGAATGGGGATTACGCATGAGTGCTTCCCATAATTTCTTCCTCATTCAAGGCTATGAGGGCATCCTAGATCACTAGTGGGTTGAGGCATATAATGGAAGCATACACTAATGCACTAGTGCCCAAGCAGGATAATGCCAAGGGCATTGGAATTAGTCCGAAAAATGGGAGATGAAAATGTGAATCACATGAATGACATTTGGAATGCAGTGATGGTGGCATGACGATGGAGGATAACAATTTACCATGTTCAAAAAATATTATTTGTATCGTGTTAGCCTGAAATGGGGATAAACAAACGAGGGTCGACTATTGACCGTGGTCAAAACACAGGACCTGACTCGAAGTGTTGACCAATGTCTTATGAGACGTTGTTCTAGGATGGTAGGTGAGCCGATGCGGCATGGGACCAGGTCATTAGGGGGCCCCTTCAGACATGAAATAGGATGATGATCCGAATGAAGGACACAGAAAGCATGAGGTGGAGTGGTGGAATGCTCGAACGGATTCCAAAGCTTGTGAAATTATGCAACTGTAATGATGGAATAAGGTTTCTTGTGCTTAGCACATAAAGAATCTCTTATTTGGAATAAGAGGAATCCTATTATTTAAAAAATAGGTCATGCTACATTTTATAGTCATGTAGAGAGGATTGTTGGCATCTTATGC
Organism: Viscum album; assembly: GCA_963277665.1. Classification (NCBI taxonomy): domain Eukaryota; kingdom Viridiplantae; phylum Streptophyta; class Magnoliopsida; order Santalales; family Viscaceae; genus Viscum; species Viscum album. The sequence continues at coordinate 888,068,399 of OY728130.1, forward strand.
TTTGCGCATAAGGCATCTCATTTTTGGAGCAAGAGGCATCATACTACAGTTTATAGTCATGTAGAGAGGACTGTTGGCATCTTATGATTGGTGCATAAGGCATATCATGATTTGTGAAAGAGGCATCATATGTTTTGCACATTGGGTGTACTATAGTTTATATTAATGTAGAGAGGACTATTGGAATCTCATGCTTGGAGCACAAGGAATCTCTTATTTAGAGTAAGAGGAATCATATATTTGGAACATAGGGAGTACTATAGTTTATAGTCATGTATAAAGGACTATTGACATATTATTCTTTGAGAACAAGGAATCTATTATTTGGAGTAAGAGTCATCCTATATTTGGAACATAGGGAGTGCTACAGTTTATAGTCATGTAGAAAGGACTATTGGAATCTCATGGTTAGAGAACAAGGCATATTTTATTCAGAGTAAGAGGCATTATATATTTAGAACATATGGAGTAATACAGTTTATTTTCATTTATAGAGGACTATTGGAATCTTATTCTTGGAGTAGAAGACATCTCTTATTTGGAGTAAGAGCCATCCTATGTTCGGACCATAGGGTATACTACAGTTTAGAGTCATGCAGAAAGGACTGTTAGGCATAAGGCGCCTATAAATGGACGGTGTTGGGACTTACACAAGAGAGGCCCTTTCTGGTTCAACCTAGAAAAAGAGCCAAGTGATAGGGTTTGGATGAGATAGTTGAGGTATGGATCATATCAATGCTCTTGGGAAATTGATGATTAGAATATCAACTAACTACATAAGAAATGAACCAAGAAGAATATGTCAACTCAAGGTGTCTCATGGTGTGGGGAGGAGTATCTCAAATCATGGTATTCTATAGGAGGATGGTGGACATGCATAAGGGCACAATGGAAAATCCCGATGTCCTGGCCCGAGAAGTTCGTGGTGGTACTCTCCATTTTTCATGGGGTTCAGTGATGGTAGCGAAGTGACCCCCCTGGAGGGTCGGGACCGCAGCCTGGCAGTGACTAAGAGTGGGAGTGCAGGGGAGCAGCCCCTGTGGTATGGACCAACATGCGCATGCCTAGGGACTATTGTGTGTAGTATAGGATACATGCAGGATGTCCTCCATGTAATAGGAAAGGGATGAATGCAATAGGGGAGGAGCACATGAAATGTGCGTTAAATAGGGGTCCGTGCGTGCAATAGGGAAGGATTTCACACAATATGGGAGGTGTGTATGCAATTGGCTTGGAGTGTGCGCAATGGGGAAATTTGGTGTGCAATTGGGGGTCTTTTCATACAAGAGGGAAGGCATGTGCGCAATAGGGAAGGATTGTGAGCAATATGGGAGGTGCGAATGCAATTGGGTTGGCGCAGCACTCATGCAAGCAGAATTGGTCGTAGCGGCACTATTGCATGCAAAAATGTTCTTCTGCGCACATAATTGGGCAGGTTGGCCCCTTTATGAGAAAAAGGTTTATTTTGCGTGAAATATGGGGGGTTTTATGCCCGAGTGAGAAATTAGTGGACTTACGCGAATCAGAGCAGCAGCCGACCTGCGTGGGCCTCCTCTAGAGAAGGGGGTGCACTTGTATTTATAGGTGAAACCATGGGATGCGAGCGCGTAAAATTCCCCGTGCGCAATTTATTTTCCGCACCAAGTGGTGTGTGTAAAATTCCTCACGCGCAAGGTGGCGTGCGTAAAATTCTAAATGCGCAAGTGGTTTTCCAAGTGAGATTCCCTTTTTACGCACAAGTGGTTTTTTGTTCAAGATTCCCTTTTTCTAGTATCCGTACTTCGAACGGACATAAATTCTGATCTGTAACTCTCTTTAGGCTCCACGACCAGTCAAATCGAAGCATGCAGAATGAACTACACTCTTGGATCATTTATTGGAGCATTCAAAATAAAATTGGATGAATTTTCTAGTTCCAACAGTATCATTGGATTATATACCTGATAATTTATAATATTCCTCAAAGGATTTTTGAATGGATGAAAATACTTTTAAATTATCATTGAATTTTTTTTTCTGTAAATACCCTTTTCTTTTTGAAATATATTATTTAATTTCCAAAAAATTGTATAATATTACAAGAGAAATTTCTTTGAAAATAATCTTGTAAACATGTAATGGAATATTCAATGAAAATGTTAATGATAATGGTGGGAAAATCGGTTCATGTGGTAATCATTCAAACAATGTTTTCTTTCACTCCTTCAAAAAAGTGCCTCTTTTGAAAAATGATAAGAAGATTAATTTTAATCATTTTTATAAAATGTAAATCATGGGTGAAATTTTTTTTAATCAATAATTAGAGAATACTAAAATCATTATGGAAATTTTTCTAATGAAATTATATACATAGGAGAAAAGTTAATAAGAATGAATTGATAAAACAAATATGGTATTTCATTAATAAAAATATGAATTTTGAGTACATCGAGAGTGGAAAATGAAAGGAAAACATACAATTTATAGAAATATAAATATATGGGTTTTAAGATTGAAATATCATATAATTCGTCAAAAAAACATAAACATAAATAATCTCAAAGAAGTATGACATTGTGGAATAAACTATTTCCACTTTAGTAACTTTTAAATCAAAACCACCTATAATGAAATAACATAAAATGAATATTTAAACACAATTAATATATAGATATTCATGATATAAAATATAAAATAATAGTATAAACACCATTTAAAATAAAAAATGGTTGAATATGACATATGTCACTCAAAAACAAATTGAGATATGAAATAGTTACCATGATCATAATATTGAAGTGATAATTAATCAATGAAGTGATTATGTTAAACAACTTTAAATACACATAAAAAGTTTGTTGGTAAGATATAAATTGAAAATAGTTCATTAAAAACATAATATTATTATAACATAGATAATGAATGAGTAATATAACCCAAAGAAAATAAATTTAGTTAAAAAACCACTTTCCTCAAGTCGAACTAGACGAGTATGTAATGTGTCTCCTATATACATATATTATATTAATTTTAGAAATGATTGAGAATCCTTTCTAGATGTATTATATTTTTATTATCCCTTTTATTTCATTTATTACCAGGAATTATATTTTTTTAAATTTTTTATTCTTATGTTGGATGTTTTGAGGATGTTCGGTTCATAAGCGTAGATTAAATTTGATATGTTAACCGTGGTAAAAGGTTTCATGGAACCATACTATACATAATATTAATCAAGATATAATTATAAATTTTATACATTTAATTCAATTATATAATCACCCATGAACTGTGTACATGAAAAAAAATCACCTCGTGGAGGTGGTAGTCTGTAAGTGTGCACGAGCAACATTGTCATTTTTTTAATGGGTGTAAGGGTGAGAATATAAGTAATATATTATATTTAATTATTAATAATCAAATAATTAATATAATTTATATTCATTTAATCCATACTAATAAAAAACTATGAAATATGGTGATGGAAAATTCATCATATCATTAAGTGGAGGAGGTGGTCCACATAGACGCACAAGTGATACTTTCATTTCTTATTTAATGGAAATGTGGTTTAAAATGGTTGTACCATAATATAAATTCATATTATTATAATGATGATACTAGATATAATATTTTAATATGGATACACAAAAATAAATAGGATATTGAATATGAAATAAACTGTATGGGCCCGAATTCACGTAGATCGACCCTTTTCTTGTTTCTGAAGACAGAGGTGATCAGAGGAGGCTCAGAGGTGGTCTGTAGGTACATGGTTTCTAGGAGATGGAATCTAGAATATTTAACATCATGAATGTTTTTTACATGATGTCATTGGGCGTTTCATGACGTATAGTTTTTTGGGGCTAGAAAAATAAATAAATTGCTTAAGTGGTTGTTAGTTCAGCAGAACCCGACCCCAAGGCATTACATGACATGAAAGTGGATTTCACATCATGTAATCCATAGCTAATTTATGTTTTAAAACATTTCAACCACTTATGTTTTCAAACCCAATGGTTGTAGCTCCCCTATCTCTCAACTATAGTTGAATTGGCATCCACCCTCTTCTACATCTGAGGATTCCATCATCTCAGATCAATTTCATGCTTCCCCCCTTCGATCCGTATTAATTATAAGGTATGACTTACCTCAGTTATTTAATTTTATTCAATATTTTTTCTCGCATTTATTAGTTCCATGTCATTCCATGTGATCACCATGTTTCTGATAAATTTTCTATCAGTTGTTGTTGGTGTGGTGGTGTTATGGTGTCCTTTGGTGGGTGCAGTTGTTGCGGGAGAGGTGATCAGGATCTGTTCTCATAAAAATAACATCGATGACCTTTTTATGTAGGGTATTTTGTTCTCTATTTATTTACATGAAATCATAGAGATAGCCAGATATATCCCTTTATAACATAATGAAATTGATCTAATAAATACTTCAACCAGATTAAATAATTGGAATCAGTCAGATAGCAATGTTTATTCTTTGTACCATGATAACAGTTTTCCTCTTGATTTTATAGATAGTGTGATATCTAATATTTTTTGGTTTAGAAAGTATTTCATGATGGAAATTTGTAATGAAAGTAAATATGAAAAGAATTGATAACTAATTTGTTAAATGATTAAAGAGGAATGAATAATGAATCTAGATATTTTTATTATTGTAATTTGAAGATAATTAAATTGATTTAAGTAACCCTTTTTAATTGAATAAGTTAATGAACTAGAATCATGTTTATTGTTGTTGATAAAATAATTAAAGGCATGTTAAATTCATTGTTTAAATTATATTTGATAGCTTGTGATAGCATTTTTTATAGTTTTCCTATAGTTGGAAGCTATGAATAATAAATTGGTTAATTCAAGAAAGGATAAAAACCAATTGTGTGATAAAATATAATGTATTTTTGGTGTTTGATTTACCCTCTCACTTGTAAAGACCAAGTTCCATATGTTTCGGATTCGTGAGATCTCACTATGTGTGAAAGATGAATGCCTTTATTTTTGGACAAGACCCCATTTCTATGTTTTTTCTTGATGCTTGTGATGTGATGTGAGCAGTGGATGGCTGATCCTAGAGGGATTTTGTGGTATGTTGGGTAGGTAGGCCAAGTTTTTGTGGCAGAATTTAATTCATGGATTAAGGATATGCATTTTTTTATGCATGTGTTTGTCGGGGAGGTCACCGAGGAAGATTGAATAAGTTGAAGAAGGGCATACCCATTACTCTGAAAGTGGATGATTGTTGAATGTGTTATTTTTGTATCGGATTTTATTTTCCCACTTCTTTAGGTAGATAGTTTTTCTTACTCTCCTTAAATGGGAGTAAAATATGTGTGGGGTATGACAGATTATTTCTGTGATTATCTTCTCAAGGTCATATTGTCTACTCTCTTTCTATAAGTTGCAAACACTTGATGGGTAGTTCAACTACTCACCGTGTTGTTCCCCTTATGTTTGGTAGATTATAATGTCTTTTAATAATACCAAGAATTACAGAAAGTGGTAATTTTTTAAATAATTGAATAAATGATTTTTAACCCACGTGTGTTGATCTTGTGGGGATGCAAAAATGAGGATATATATTGTTTTTGAGAAACCATGGGCTCATTTTGGTTATGCCTGGAGGGAATGGAGATTTTATGTGATACTAATTAAATTTAATGTGGAATTTTTTAATGGTTAATTAATGGTTAATGAATTAATTATCATAATGTGATACTGATAAAAAAGGATAATGTAACTTAATGTAGATATTTAAATGGTTGTGTGCTTATAGGATATGTTGACTTAGAAATGGAATCCACAATTTTGAGAGATGTTAGTTGTAGTTGACTCTAAGACTATGTTATTCCCATAGTGTGGTTGTGAGATATATTATATCATGCACTTTTTTCTATAATATACTTAACCATTTCAATTATGGTTACTGAAACCCAAGTGATTTTGAGCCGAGGGGTTTTTTCCCCAACATCTCGATTGGAGGATGGATGGCTGACTACCAGCTTTGGCCCAGTAATCTTCTCTTGGTAGTTAAATGTTCTGGTATGCACTATGGTTAGTTTTCCCCATATATGTGTGCAGTGGGATGTAATGGCTTGTGTTCATTTCATACCCATATATTATAGATATATTTTCCTATGAACTATTATAGGTATACTTAGTATAGGTTATGATGTCTTAAGGATCCTTACATGGTGTGTTCTATACAATGGCTTACGGTATAATTCTCAATGTATAATGCACATTATGTTGTTTCTGGTTGCTCTGAAAAACTACCTGGTTACCTTTGGTTATCTGTTTGTGGTGGTGAGTTTCACGAGGTTCATGTTGTGGTGCTTCGCCCAGGTGTCTTTAGGTTAGGCTCTGGGAGAGAGATTGTCTGGACATGAGATGATGGGGAAAAGAGAAACAGTAGTGGGGATGTTGTGGTGAGGTTCTTAGATATTATTTCTTCAATTATATTCACTTATATCTAATGCATGGTGAGAGTATCCATGGTGAGGTTGGGAACTAAGTATACTTGTTTAAATGATGAGTTAGATTCAGTTATTGTTCATTGTTCATTATCACGCTTTCTTTATTTTTTCTTGATTGGATCTAGGGAGGATACTACTGAGTATACTATTTAACAAACCCTACATTATATAAAATGTTTTCATGTCATTTGGAGCTGGTTGGAGATCAGACTGGTTACTACAATCTTGGTCTTTTGCAAGAGCTATTTCGGCTTCGTGGTCGCTACCATTTTACTTTCTTTTATTAATTTCAGTTTTCCTTTAAGTTGTAGTAGTTCTTTCTTGACATTAAATATCTTAACATTGTCTTTTATTTTATTTTGTAGTCTGAGCAGGACTCAGTTGGTGCCTTTTTTTCACTATATCCTCTACATGTGTTCTCTTAAAGGGTAATGCCTTCCATATGTGAGTCTATTATACCCTCAGTGTTACTCGGAAACCCGAGGCCTACTGGAGGTGGGCCTTAGGGGCCATTATATCTCTTCTCCCATTTCCTGCCTAAGGGTACACTTTGTGGGGTGAGGGTCTAGAAAGGGTGGTATTAGATATCAGGTTGAGGGATATAATGGATTTTGGAGTTAGTTATAGGTGAAGTTTCAAGGGTTGGTGGGGTAATAGTGTCAGCTATGTTTCGTAAGGAATGTAAAAAAGGGATACTGGATTAGAGACAAGTATTTAGGGCCCCTTTTGATCTGATTCTTAGACCATTAATCTTATGTTGGCTACTAAACAAGGTGATCTTGGTTTTAGGGTGGATATCTTGGAAAGGATCATGTATGATTCCTCTTTGACCATGTGTTTCAATGTGTAGACCTTGAGATAAGTTAACATAAAATGAATAAATGAAAAAAAAATCATGTTAAAGTCTTCCATATTATAGGTTTAAGAGCACTACTTGTTTTTTATTATGTAGATATGGCTCTAGGAAAACATCCTCATCAGGTTTTGTAGAAGATGTATTGTAGGTCAGACCATCAGATCGCCATATATTAGAGGATGATGGCGATTACACTTATATGATTACACTACGAGAGTTTCATTTCCTGATTCGTTAGAGGTATGAGGTCTCTATTTCAGATGAAATCATGGAATACTGGTTGAAGAAGGTTGAGATTTCGTTTTGTTTTATCCATTATTGGATGTAACAATTTGTTTCATTGTTTGTGTCGATGTTGCGTGGAGAAATGATAAAGTGGAGGTTATTATTCCCCGGTGATTGTGAAGAGTCAAATGTCTTGTGGGATAACTTCTAAGACCACTTTAGGGATGAGATTATTTTTTTGACCATGATGGAATCTAATTTCTAAGAGATACATACCCTTGAACAGGGGATCTCCAGTGGGAGAGAGTTTTGTATTTGTTTTAGAAACCTTATAAAATATACTTTGGACCTATTTCTAAATGAGGAGTCCAGGGTGAGGCATTTCGAGGATGCTTTGCATCCAAATATCCAGCGATAGGTTACCCCATTTATACTAAAGTTGTATCTTGTGGTGCTGTAAAGAGTAGAGGTCATCGAGAGGACGTTATCTAGAACTAGATAATCATGATAGGGTATTCGTCACGATTCAAAACAAAGTAGATTTGTGGTCTGGGGTTCCATGTTTTTAGGGAATAAAAGTTACTTACCGGCAATGGGTAGGTCCTAGCCCTCAATGTCTAGTTTTCCTAGGGGTGGCATCTCTCAATCCTATCCTAAGGGATCGGGAAATTGTATTTATTATAGCGGTCGAGGTCATCAACATCAAGAGTACCTGAGATATCATAGTATTCGATGTGCACCATGTGTTCCACTTCAGGTTCCTCCATTAAGGTTGATCTAGTTGAGGTAGAATCAGATGGTTTCATCAGTTTTGGATCATCATAGACCAGATATGGTTAGAAGAGGATATCCTTGAGATAATCCACATCCTATGAGTGTAGAGTATGACCATGTGGGTGGTCACCAATAGGGTTAGAGAGGCTATGGAGTAGGTCTTGGTTATCTTCATGCTTTAGTGTTACCAACACTAGGTGATCCAGACATCATTCGAGGTTCCCTTTGATTTTTTTATACCTGGGTGTATGACTTGTTTGAATCAACAGTGAAAAAAATCCTTCATATAACATAACCTTTTCAATGATTTAGTACTTCAGGTAGTAATACTTCTTCTTCACTTAGAATTCATTGTTCTAGTTGGAGGTCAAGATGACTTGTTTGAAGTATGTATTGATTGTGAGCAAGTGATGAGAAATCACCGCCATTGGGGAGATTTCCTATATTTAGAGACAACCCATTTAAAGTCATCTCCATCATGGATTTCTTGTATTCAGTGCAGGATATCATGGATTTCTTTAGGATACATGCCATTTTCTTCAATTAGGATGGAGATCTAGTAGTGTTTGTTGTCGAGCAAGACCCTCAAATGGGTCCGAGGTGTGTTCCTTCCTTGTCATCATTGATGACTGAGCTGATGCTAAGTTTGTCAGAGGTTAAGTAGTTTTCATTTAGAAGGGTTATAGAAGAGTACCATAATGTCTTTACAAAAGGGGTTTTATCATTACCCCATCAATGAGAAATTGAGTTCTGGATCGAACTACATCCAAGAATGTCTCTAATATTGATGCCCCCATATAGGATGATGCCTTCTTTGATGTTAGATTTGCGTATATATCTTTACGGTCTATTGAGGTGCGGCTTTGTTTGGCCAACTATGTAACCAAGGGGTGCACCAGTTTTATTCATGAATCATGTTTATGGAATTTTGCATCTATGTATTGATTATCATTGATTGAACAATGTTATATTGAAGAACCATTATCATCTTCTACTTAATGATTATTTATTCAACTAATAAATTGTTCAAGTTGCTCCCCAGATATTGATTTCCAATATAGTTATCATAAAATGCATGTGAAGGATAAGGATATTCTGAAGACCTCTTTTTGTTGTTTTCATGTGCATAATGAGTTTGTTTTGATGTTGTTCGATGTGATGAATGCTTATTTTGTGTTTAGGGGGTTAACGAATGCTATGTTCTTTTTGTTGTTGGAGAATTTCATTGTGGATTTTTTTCAACTAAATCCTTGTGTACTCCATAACAAATGAGGAGCATGCATAGAATATTCATGTCGTTTTGGGTGATCTTCTCGATGAGAAGTTGTTTTGGGAAGTTTTTAAAGTATGGGTTTTGGGATTGAGATGTCTGTTTCATGGGGCATGTTATATCCCATCAGGGAGTAGTTGTGGATCTCTAAAAGAAATAACAAGTTGTGTCTTGGGAATCCCCCTTGTTAGTGGAAAAAGTGTGAAGTATCCATGGTCCCACTGGCTATTATAGGAGGTTTGTAGCTGATTTCACTCAGGATAAGAATCCTCTGAATGAATTGAACAAAAAAGATCATGCATTCTTTTGTACTGATCAGTGTGATGAGGATTTTGATTATCTAAAGAAGATTTCTGTTAAAGTTCCAGTTTTTTTATACTAGCATAAGGAGTTAAATTAGAGGTTTTCTGTGATGCTTTGTGTCTTGGGTTGGGATGTTTTCTGATGTAGTAGAGATCAGTCATTTCTTATGGGTCTCAGCAGTTGTTTCCCCATGAATGTAACTATTCCACCGATGGTATTGTGTTGGTAGTGGTGCTATTTTACAGGATATTGTGGAGACATTACCTCATCAGCGAGCATTTTTTGGTCATCACCGATCAAAAAATCATGGGGTATGTTTTATCCTTGCATTACTTGAACTTGAACCGACATTGGAGGATGGAGTTCTTACAGGATTACAACGTTAAAATTGTGTGTACACCTATAATGGGGAATTTTGTGGCCGATCCATTTAGAAGGAATTCCTGCAATGACGAAGTTCATGAATCGGGTGATTCTTAGAGAGTAATTGAAGAATATCCAGCATTACATCTATATTTTAGAGAAGTTAAGGGTAGAGTTTGTATTTTTCAAATGATGGTCCAGTCATCTTTGGTACAGTAGGTGGACGAATCCCAATTGGGGGATCCTGAGTTGGATATCAGGAGAGACCAAGTTGTTTGTGATGAGACCCCTAATGGTTTGTATGAATATGAACTACACTAAGTGTTATATCAAGAAATGCTTTTTGTTCCATCAGATATGTGTGATATGGTTCTGAAATAGATACATATTTCTCCCGTAGTGGTACATCCTATTGTAAAAATGTTGTACCCAGTATTTATAGGACACTTTTGGTGGTCTGGGTTAAAGCGTGTAGTTTTAGAGTTTGTGCCTCGATGTTTGGTATCCATAAGGTGAATGTTGAGCACCATGTTCACAGTGGTTTTCTCCAGTCATTATATGTTCCTCAGTGGAAGTGGGAGGAAATATCAATGGAATTTGTTACCCATTTACCTTGATCATAGGGATACTATGATGATATATGGTTGGTATTGGATCGTTTGATGATGTCATCCCACTTTATAGTGAGGAGTTATGGTCATTAGAGTTTTTTTCGCAGAAACATCTCAAGGAAGTGGTGAGACTCCATGAAGTCCCAAGGGTGATCATTTCCAATAGAGAACCCCCTCTTATAATAGGTTGTGGAGATGTCTCCAGCATGGTTTTGGTTCTCAATTATTCCATTGCACTACATTTCGTCTTCAGACAGATGATCAGACAGAGTGAACCATCCAGACTCTTAAAGACATGTTGTGCTCATGTGTCCTAGATTTTGTAGGTTTTTTGATGAGGAACCTTCCATTGTTAGAGTTATTTTACAATAATATTTCTCACTACACCATCGGTATGGCAATGTTTGATGCCTTGTATGACCAATATTTCTATTCTCCATTGTGATGTACTACGGTCTGAGTGTCAGTGATTCTCAAGTCATAACTAGTGAAGAACATGATAGAGAATGTTCAAGTGATTCATGAGAGGATGGAAATATTGCAGGCTCATTATAAATCCTATGCTGATTATAGAAGGATACCTCTGGAGTTTGAAATTGGGTGCCATTTGTTTCTAAAGGTTATTTTCCATTGAGGGCGGTGACAGTTTGATCATGGGTGTATGCTTTCTCTCTAGTTTGTTGGGACTTTCGAGGTGATGGATCATGTTGGATATGTAGAGTATTTGATAATACTTCCCCCACGGATAAGATGGTTACATGATGTTATCCACATGTTGCATCTCTGTTTCTATCTTCATGATAACTATCATATCATCGATTAGGGCGAGATTGACATTGGCGACGATGAAACCTTTGAGGATCGACATGTAGAGATCTAGGAAATTCAGGATAAGGTGTTTTTTAGAAGTGCTAACCTTTGGTTCATGTCTTGTGGCAACATGGTTGTGTAGAGGAGTGTACCACGGAATGTGAGATTCAAATATGTGCTCAGTACCCCAAGCTACTTTATGTTTATATATTTCCTTGTAACGTTGTTCCTTGGATGGTTTTAGTGATTTTTTTGTTCATGGGGTTGTTTTATCTTATTTCTCATTGTGTTTTTCTCTCTACTGAGAGGTATTTCCCCATGTGAGTGTTTAGGATATATTTATGGTTTTTATGTGGTTTCATGTTGTTTCTTAGATGAAGTGGATGTGCTCCTATGGTGGAGAGATCCTCGAGAGGTATCTCATTGGGTGGCTGTTCGGGAGACACATTTTCTATTTCCTCTCTGGGAATGTTTTGGATTATCATGGATGAGAATGTCTTGAGAGGTATCTTATTTAAGGGTATAGATTCGTGTGGATATACCCTTTTCATGTTTTAGAAAACTAAAGCTATCAGAGGAGGCTTAAAGGTGGTCAAGAGGGACTAGGTTTCTAGAAGATGGATGGTGAGAAATTTTTCTTTTTAAAGGATGTTACATGACGTGAATGGGTGTTTCAGGTTGTTTAGTATTTAGATGTTTGAAAAATAAATAAAATTATAAGGTGACAGTTTTTTCGGCAGAACCAGACCATGAGTCATTACTCGACATGAAAGGGGATTTCATGTCTTGTAATCACCCATTGTTGTATGTATTAAAACATTTCAACTGCTCAAGTTTTCAAACTCAATGGTTTCATCTCTCCTCTCTCTTGACCCCAAGTGACTCAATATCCCTACTCTTCAATTTTTAAGGATTCCTTCATCTAGGGTTGATTCCCCACTTCCCTCCATTGACCTGTCTTCAATATATGGTATGATATACCTCTGTTCTTTTTGTTTATTCAATCTATATCTACCATTTTCTTTTTTTCATGTGATGGAACATGATCTCCATGTTTCTAATAGAGTTTCTACTGATTTTTCTTAGTGAAGTTGTGTCGCATTATCCTCATGTGGATGAAGTTGTTATGGGATAGGTGATACGGATCCATTTCATGGTCCATTATAATGCGAATAACATCAATGACCTTTTGACTTTGGGGATTAATTTCATCCCTATTTATATATGTGCAATCATAGATCATTTCTGATTTATCCCCTTGGATCACAATGAAATTCACCTAACAAATACTAGAACCAGATAAAAGAATTGTTATTGTTCGTGTAGAAATTATGTTTTTTTGATCTGTGATAATGGTTTTCATCTTTACTTTATAGATATTTTGATATATAAGATTTTCTTGGTTGAGCATCTTTTTCTTGATTTAAATTGGAAGTGAATTTAAAGTCAGACATAATTGACAATTTTTAGGTTAAATGATTAAATAAGCATGAATAATGAATTTGGTTGTTGTTGTTGTAATTTAATGATAATGAAATTGATGCACGTAAGTTTGTTTAATTTAATTGATCAATGAACCATTAGCATTTTTATGGTTTTTTTATAAAATAATTGAAGTAATGTTAAATTAATTTCATAATTATTTTTTGATATCTTTTGAGAACTTATTGCTTAGGTTTCCTATAGTTGGAACTCTTGAATAATGAATAGGTTAATTCATGATAAAATAAGAAGAGTTGTGTGAAAAATGATAATTCCGTGTTAGGGTTTGATTTACCTTTTTTCTTGTAAAGGCCAAGTGTCTTATGCTTTAGAGCCGTGAGAGATCAATGTGTGTGGAGATTGAATGCCATTCTTTGGGGCCAAGAGTTTGTTTCTATGTTTGTTCATACTTCTTGTTATGTGATGTGATCCTGGGATGGCTGAGCCTAAAGGTATGTTTGGGTATGTGGGGATGGGAGGCCCAGCTGTTGTGGAATTAGTTGACGCTTGGAGTGGTGAGATGTATCGGTTTATACACGTGGGTGTTGGATAGGACATCGGGGATGAAAGAATGGGTTGAAGTAGGGATTACCCATTAGTGTGAAAGTGGAATCTTGTGGAATTTTTGGTCTTGTTATCTACTTTAATTTCCCCACTGCTTGAGGTGGATGGTTTTTCTTACTCTCCGTCCAAGGTAGGTGAAGATGTTTGGGGTATACCATGTTTTTTCAATGTTTAAATTATTAGGTTAATGTAGTCTACGCTCCTGCTATAGGTGGAAAAGACTCGATAGGTAGTTCATCTACTCACTATGTTGATATCATTGTGTTTGATAGCTTAAATGTTTTCTTATAATACCTAGATCTATTGAAAGTGGTAATTTTGTTAATAAATGAATAAATGATGTTTAACACATGCGGTTTCAACATCCTAAGATGCAATGATGAGGATATATTATTTTTGAGAAACCATGTGCTTAGTTTGGTAATTCCTGGAGGGCATGGATCTTTGTTTTGATGTTAATGAAATGTAATGTGGAATTTGATAATGGTTAATAACTATTAAATTAATTAATTAATGTAAAGTGAAAATAATAAAAATCGATAAAGTAACTTAATTTAACTCTTTAAATGGTTGGGTTCTTATAGGATATTTAGTCTTCATAGTGGAAGATGGGAGTTCGATAGACATTAGCACTAGTTGATTCTGATACTAGGTTATTCCCATAGTGTGGTCTTAAACAATATTATATCATGTAAATTTTGAGTTTCTATACGTTACTCCACCATTTTGATTAGAGAAATTGACACCATGAAGATTCTGATCCTAGGGGATGTTTTACCCAACATCCCGATGGGAGGATAGATGGATAACTACCGTCATTGGCCCCACTCTCTCCTATTTTTAGTTACAAGTTCTAGTATTCATTGTGGTTAGTTTTCCCCATATATGTGTGTAGAGGGATTTAATGTCTTGTGGTTATTTCACACACATATATGATAGATATAGTTTCATATGGACTACTATAGGTATAACTTGTATAGGTTGTGATGGCTTGATGATCCTTACTCATTTTATGGGATGTAATGGCTTATGTTATAATACCCTATCTATGTTACATGTTATGTGGGTTATGGTGGATCTCATAAACCACCTGGTTACTTTAGGTTATTTGGTTTTGGTGGGGAGTTTCATGAGGTGCATTTTTTGGTGCTTTACTGAGGTGTATTAGGGATAGTCATTTGGAGAGAGATGCTCGAGATGTGTTACATTGGAGAAAAGTGGAAAATAGTGGGGAAGTGTTAGTGGGGTACCCTTAATTTTATTTATTATATTATTTGCTCTTCTATGAGATACCTGGTCAAAGTAGACATGGTGAGGCTGGGAACATAGTATACATGTTTAGGTGATGAGGTAGTTCAACTTTTTTCACTGTCCTTTAGTATGCTTTATTTACTTTTTCACGAGAGGTTTCAGGGAGGATCCTACTGAGTATACTCTTATACTCATCATACGTTATATAAACTATTTTTCTGGTCAGTTGGAGTAGTTTGGAGATTATTCTAGTTACAACTAGAATGTGTTTTTGCAAGAGCTCTTCAGGATTCATGGTCACTAAAGTTTTAAATTATTTTGGTACTTGTATTTTTCCTTTTAGTTGTTGTAGTTCTTACAACACATTACATATCTTCACTTTGATGTGATATTAATTTTGTAGTATGGGTAGGATTTGATTGGTGTCTATCTTATCTCTACCTCTTACACATGTGATATCTTATAGGGTAATGCCTCTCATCTTTGTTTTTATTATAACCTTAGAGATAATCACCAACATAGGGCCTATTGTAGGTGGTACTTGGGGGACACTATCTCTCTTCTCCCATTGTTGACATAATAGGGTACACATTTTGTGGAGGGATCATGACATAAACTATAAAATATTTGGTTAAGAAAACTACCTCTTCACTAGGATAGAACCATTGGAATACACCTTATGCATACATATAATGGTCTTAGAAGACTACGTGAATCTCTATTAAGTGGAGAATTAATATAAGAATGTATTAGATTAAGGATTTATTGATATAGAGTTCTCAAAATTTGTTAATAAAGTAAAATATGTGGTTCACATTTATAAGCGATAGAAATGACACAATTGGAAATACATAAAATATCTAAATATAATAAATATAATAATCATGTAAAGAGTCATAAAATGGAAATAATTAAAAATTTATGATATCATACGGTCGAATTAATAATAACTAATAAAATTTAGACATGTATAAGTAACATTTTAAAACACATATTTGAGTTAAACCCATTACATTAACCCTCTCATTATTTAATCATAGTAATAAAGTCTTTAGCCTTTAAGGATCATAAATTTACATCTAAGATGAAAAGTCACTAAAAACTTTTCTATGGATAGAATATTCAGCCATCTAATAATCTACCTATCCTATTCCAAAATTATTTTTTAAAAATTTAAAACAATTAATAAACTATTAGTTAACATTAAAAATCATTAAATTCATTTTTGGGACTATTCATTTAATTTGACGTTAATTTTATCAATATGAAAATGGATATTTAATATAAAATCTATTAACCAAAATAATAAATTATTTTTAACTATAAAATTCCAAGAACACCATGATTTTTTAAAATTATTTTTTTCTTATTTGTAAAATAATTTTCTAGATTTTCTTTACTGTGTGCAAAAAAAATCGAGTCGGCATTGCAAAATAATTCAATATATTTATTTCATCACCAAAAAATCAATTATGTTAACATAAGAAAACTAATTTATTGATTATCAAAATATTTTTTTATGTTAATTCATTATTTCTTTTTATCTCTATGAAGCATATAATAAAATTTTAAATTATGTTAGTGAAACATTATATTTATTCATTAGTAAAATAATTTAACTATGATTATAAAAGTAAAATAGAAGAAAATTGAAATATATTTGACGTTATGAATGGTATGGTCAAATTAATCTCATCTAATGAAATAAAAGAATGTTTTTTATTAATTTTTTGATCTTATCCCATAGTCTTAACCATATTTTATCATTCTTTTGCTTATCATAGTTACAAATATTTACTATGGTAACTATTCATAATGACAGAAAATAAATGGAATCTATTTAGTAAATTTGAACCTCATGATTCCAAATATGGAATAATAGTTTTAAGATTTGATTTATAAATGTGGTAGAATTAAATATTAATGTAAAATAATAAAATTTAATAAAAAATAGTTTCTATAAAAATCTATTTTTAAGCCCAAAAATGAGGTTATAAAAAATGATGGAAATTATTTATTAATTAATTAGATTATTTATAATGAAATGATACTGATGAAAATTTATGAACAAATCCAAAACATAATGAGAATTTTTAATAACATGGTTTAATTAAAAAATATAGTTTCTCAAAAATCAATATTTTTTCTTATTCAAAAGAGTAATCATTTTAAAAAAAATACAAAAAATCATCCTTATCCCTTTATGACATGATGAATTCAAAAATAATATTCATTTTTGTAAAATAAAATTTATTAAAATGTTAGAAATTAATTATAATATCCACACACAAAATTTGATAAAAATAATTTTTGGGGATATCTATTTTTGAAGAATAATAGAAAATTAATTAATGAATTAATACTAATCAAGTCATTATGTGAGGAATTAAAATGTGAATTATATTTTATAAAATTGAAATTATAAATTTTTTTAGTTTATAAGTTAAAATAAAATACATAATTTAACAGAAAATGTTTTATTTAAAATAACTCCTCTTTAGTATTAAATCATATATAATAATTTGTCTTCCAATGGTATTAACTTTTAATGGTTCACCATCTTATTTTTTATTATAGATTTATTAATAGTGTTATTATAATTTTTTTGTTTTTTTACATCTATTTTGTGTGAAAATTTATTAATTTATCATAACATTGGTTATACAGGGTATATAATTCCAACTTGTAACATTCTCCCCTCTTTAAATAAATTACATCATCATAATTTTAGTTATCACATAATATTGAAACTAGCTAAGCATATATAAGTGATAGAATTGAATGAAAATATAATTTCATGATTTTTATAAAAAACTGAGAAATAAATCATTTTCCTTCAAAATATATCCATCCATGTATTGAGATTTTCTTTAGTCATTTAATCTAAACATGTAACACCTAAGATTCAATTATAGTAAGAATTTATTTTTTTATGAAACAATAACACAATACAAATAGTTCTCTTAAATAATGTGATTAAATCCTAAATTTTAAAATTCTATAAAATAAAATTTCAGAAAATAACTTCAATTTTTAAATAATAATGTCAAACATAACATACGGTAAAAGTTTGTGTTTTTTGAAGTTATTTATTTTTCATTGAATAGTGGGAAATACCAATTTTTCAAATACAATTATATATTTTCATTAAATTAATTGTTTTAAAATTAATATTATTTTTTTATATTTAGTTTTAAATTTATATATAATCCATTTCATTTATAATAATCTAATTTTAATGGACAATATTTAGGATTTTTATATAAATTATTTTTTATTCCTAAAACACAATTTTTTAAAAAAAAGATGTTTTCATTGTGTTTTATGAAATTATTTTAAAATTATTTAATTTTACCTGTATAAAATGGATCACTAAAAATTAATATCATATTAGGATTAGTATATTCCAATTTAGAAGATATTTCCCTTGTACTTATTGTCACTATGAATAATAATCGTGGTAAGATTTAACACATCTATAAATGGTAATTTGTGTAATTGAGGTTAAGAATAATGTGATAAGGAGTCAAAATTCTACTCAAATTGTTTTAATATTTCATTCAATGTCATTAATTCATTTATATACATCCAAAATTTGAATATACGGAATAATGTTTCCACTTGGCAATGGTAATGATAATTAAATTATTATAAGTTAAGAAAATTCCAAAATTTCCCTCTATTGGTTTTAATTTCAATTATATGCTCACATAAGAATAATAATATGTTATGAAAAAATTTAATTTTTTTACCATGCTTTTTTTATTTTTATCATGGTAATTTATTATTACTTTTAGTGATTGAATAATTCTCTTAGATTCTTACGCAATGTCAACACATTTTTATCAATTAATAGAAAAATAAAATAAATGATTTAAAAATATTTAAAGTAATAAAATTGGGATTAATTATAATTTACCATGAGTTTTATACATATATATAACAATTTAGTGACATTTTAAATGATTATATTCGAATTTAAACATTTTATATATGTTTTTAAATTCAAATAAAATGAATAGTGTCAAAAATGACATTGATGGTATTTTATGAAAATAATATATTATTAAATTATTAGAAAAGAAAAAAAATATTAAATATGAAAATGGGGATAATATATGGTTTAAAATTTCATCCATTCCCATTTATTTTTCTTCTTAATGATAACTATCTTGTCAACATCAGCATATTTTTTTTGTTATCATAGTAATTGTCAAAATGGTTAATGGGGGATTAAGACATAGAGATAAAGTAGAAAACATAACCAAAACATGTCCATGTTTTATTTTAAGTTAGTATTAATACTCTTCATAATAATAAATTATAATTCTATAAATTTTGGATCCACAATTCCTCAAAAATTAATTAATATTAATTTAATACTTTAAGTAATTCTAAGAGCACCCCACCCCTAACTTATAAAAGAACACCCCATCACTCTGTTATTTACAACAATATGAGTAAACTATCTAGATAAAAACCAATAATTATCACTTCTAAAAATACTAATATAAGTTTTATAAGTTCGGTTCCTTCCAAAATATCAACACTAGGTTCCTTAAGTGGAGATCTAAATCAATTCTACGAAAGAAGTGGTAATCATCATTACAGACTCCTTCAAGTTTATTTCTTATTATTCCTCATATATATCTATTGAAATAATTATGAAATTATAAATCCAGAATCTTAAATATATTTATATGTTATCATTATTACTATATAACCATTTTCGACCACTTTTCCATCCAATAGAAAGAGAATACATCGCTCATGTGTATGTACGGCTTACCGTCTCCACATACAAATGTAATTCGTTTTAAATCACTATTTTACATGGATGGTTATAAATATACAACTAATAATTATATATGATATTTATGAACTAATTGTTCTTATATAATTATAATATTATATATATCTTCTTACCTTCCAATCTATTATAAAATGATAACGTTGCCCGTACATGCGTGTAGACTACCACCTCCATGAAGTGATGCGATTTGTTTTTATTATTCTTTACATAGTTGTTAATAAGGATAGATTCAATTAATATATATTATATATATGATATAATATTGATTCTTTCAGTTTAAATAATTATTTTCCTTTATTTTTGATGAAAATTGAAAATAATGTTTATGCGTACATACAACCAACTATCTCCTTGAACGGTCTAATTCATTTTTCTGCCTCCATATTTTATGGATGAATATAAATAATTTTATAGTGAATTAAAATTATATATACATAATTATTAATATTAAGGACCTTATGGAACCATAATAAAGGTAATGTACTGGAACATCTCTCAGAAAAAATGTGTGGGAAAAATAATGTTCTTAACACCCGAAATAATGAAAACATTGATTGGTTTTTATTGAAAAGGTGATAGTATGTACTATGAGGATCATATAAGATATTAAAAATATTAATATGGATCTATTATTAATTTATAAAAAGTATGAATCAAAAATAAATGATATTAAATCATGTTTGACTAAAGAGTATCACAAGGTATGGGTTTTCTTAAGTAAATTTCCATTCCATGGGTTGTACTTCCACTTCATTGACAATGTTATTCCATGATTATCTATGAAAATACCATTTTTTTATTTTTTATTTAAATGTTTTTTAAATTTACATTTTTTACACATAACAACTTCATTGATTAATTGTCACTTCATTGATATTATTTTTAAAGTATTGTTTCCCAATTTACTCTCCATTGAGATATATTTCATATTATGAACTTATTTGTTTTTATGTGTTAAATATAAAATCTCATTGTTTTATTTTAAAATAATAAATATTTACTCATTATGATTAATTTTTCAATTCACGTTTATAGTTTAATGTGGTTATAATTTAAATGTTACCAATGTGGTAAAAAAGTTATTTTACAATCTCAGTTTTTTGGAATTCTCAAATTTTCATTAAAGGTATATTAAATTGTATCATTCTTAAAATATATTTATTCCATAATCATCTATATATTAAATGGGTTCCCATATTTTCTTCTAAATTTTACTCTATTTGGAAGTCAAATAAATATAATAAATTTTTAAAATAATATATGATCTTGATTCCCCTTCGATTCGGTATATTTTTCATATATATATATATATATTTAATGTTTTTTTTCAAAATAACATTATATTTAATCAAATGTAAGGTTATGTTATCCTATAATTCTTAAAGTATTGAATAGAATATTTCTAATATTTTATTAAATGTTTTTCTTATTTTCTTTATAAAATTTCAAAATAAATTTTTTAATGCATAGAGCTTTAACATATTTTCCCACCACCATAATCATTTTATACTATTATATTATTATACATACATTCAATTTTTTCTCAAATAAATGTTTCATTCAATTATTATTTCATTATTTTAGTTTTATTTTCCTTATATATCCAATGGACATGATTTTATTACAAAAAACCAATATTTTTGATGAAATGATGTTAATATTTTATCTTTTATTAATTTGTGGTTGTTAACATTTCTTTGTAACATTAAATTTCTTATAACCATTTGAAATTACATTCATATAAAATATTTTTATTCTTTTTAATATGTATATTATTATTTCCTAAACTAAATAACATTTCAACATAGAGTGTTAGAATATGAAAGATATTTTATTAACTGGGGAAAATAATGACATTCCATATGCTTTACTCGATAGTTATATTCATTGATAAGTAAAATTAATTGTAAATTAAATTGACCATTCAATATATGTGAAATGCATTGGACATGTAGTGACTGGTGAGGCCCATAATTATGTACCCCATGATGCATCAAATGGTCTCATCTAGAAAATCAGTTCCCTAGAATTATTCAATGGGTTTTTAATGTATTCCTACCAATAGATTAAATTGTCTCGGTGTCAGGATTAAGTGATAAATATATCATTATAACTGAGATAATTCAATCTAAAACTATTCATTTCCTTCGTTGATAATTTATTTATTAGTATCAATGATGTAATTCTATTTTATATTATCCATGGATACATTTATATTTCAAGTTGTTGATTAAATGGCTTATGTTTTATGTTATTTAATATTCCATATTCATTACAAATTATTTTCTCATAAAATAATACATAGAATCAACCCATAATGAGAATTTTATCTCACCCTTATTTAGTTTCATTTAACATTTATATATATATGAAATATTTGAAAAATTTTCAAGGATTCAAAAAAAAATTCTTTTTTATGTTTTATATTTTATTTCTATTTTAAAATGGGAATCATTTGTGTCTCTGGTTCATTAAAACTAATAAATTCATTATCCCTTAAATATGTGATCTCTTTAATCTTATACCAATGTAATAAAGTAGATATTGGATATATGTTACATATGTTAGGTTTATTATTGATGTTATCAGAGGAAGTTTAGTAGAAACCTTGAGAAAATTATTTTAAATGAACGTATATAACATGAGAATTATGATAATCCCATACAGTATTATAGAACATTTACCATTAGAGGGATTTTATTTTATATATCAATATTAATAATGATTATGATCTAACTCAATGTGTGCCATTATTTAGTGAGGGTTTCTAATGGAAAAATTTGGATTGAAACCTATGGTTAATATAGGGATTGACCATCTGATAAAACTATTGCAATTAATATTAGAGATGAGAAAATAATGGCCATATTGGGGTAGCTGAACTAGGGAATGACAAATAACTTTGAACATATAGATAAAAATGATATTTTATTACATGATACACCTATATTTCATTGTTTCATGTGGAAAAATCCTCTTTATTTTTCTGTAACAACAAATCCAACGGTATCTGAACAATGGATTAAGTCTTTTGAATAGATATATATAACCATGGGTTTCAATGAAAGGGAAATCATTATGTAGAGATTGTATTGTCTTAGTGGAGATGATGATTAATAGTTTCCATTTATACAAAATACTATGGTGTAGGAATAAATAGAACATATGTAATGAAGATATTTTAATGTAATATTCATTAATAAATATTTATCTCACGATAAATAAAATTGAAATGAAGAGAAGGTTCATAAATTTAAATAAAACGGAATAAAAAAAGTATTACGCATTATGATACAACATATATAAGAATATGCTTGTATTCTATTTATTACATACATAATTAAAATAGAAAAATTGACCATTTATTTGAAGGCCTATAGACAAACCTTTGATGGAAACTTTATTCTCAAACTTTTTTATCATATAATAAAATATTATTATGTGCCATCAAAACTAAGAAAAGATTTTTGAGATCATATATCTTTAATAAAAATAATGTGAATAAGAATCTTATTGAACACCAATAAAAAGGTAAATTTTTAAAGAATATGTATTTAAGGAAGCAATTCCCATCATGTGAATATTGTGGAAAAGAACATCCTAGAAAATTATTGAAGGGAATGGGGGTTTTCTACAACTTTGGAGACAAGGGTTATATATATGATGAATGAATGGTCGATAAAAAGAACAATACTATCCATTTATTCAACTATAGATAAATGGGAAATTACTTTTACCAATTTCCCAAGTGTGAAGGAAACTTATTACAGAAGTGGTGGATGGGAAAATTATATGCCTTCAAGATGACTAAATCTGAGGTTTATGGTCATAAAAATATAGTGATAGGTACTCAAATACTATCCTAAAATTAATAAAATTATTTATTTTATTTTGTACCTATACTCTCTTTATTATATTTCTTTTTTTAATGAAATTGGTTATTTCTCAAGGACCTTAAGAAGGGAGTTTTCAGTGAAAACTCTGTTTTTAAGTATCAAGAATAAAAGGTTGTCTTGGTCTCTTCCTATTATGACACATAAATGTTCACTATTTATACACTGGATTATTATACACATACCCGATTTTCATATAATTCTTATTATGAATTGTATTTAAAAATATAAAGAAAGGATTTATTTAAAAGTGAAGGAAATTATGATTTAGAACAAGGATGTATTATTCCTTTTATTTAAAGGGAATAATTCATCATTTTAGTCATGTCAAGATCCACCTTGAGTAGTAATTCTTATTGAGATTCTTGGCTAACATGAGTGGACATAGTCTATGGATGGAAACAGTAATCATAAAATTTAGTATTTATCAATTATCTATGAATACATTGATATATTTTCTAAGTAATTACCTGGACTTCCTCCAGAATGTGATGTTGAGTTTTTTGTCACTTTAATCACTAATATGAGATATATATCAGTTAATACTTTTATAATGAAAACTATTAAATTATTGGATTTGAATAAAAAAATACTAGAGTTGTGTGATAATAGATTTACACACCCTAGTGTTTCACCATGGTGATCCCCTATTCTTTTCATTAAGAATAAAGTTGTATATAAAAGGTTGTGTATATATTATAGGGAATTAAATGATATTAAAATTAATAAAAAGTATTACTTACCTCACATTGATGAATTTTTCAATCAACTTTATAGTGATAAATATTTTTCATATATATACCTTCATTATGGATATCATTTATTTTTGGTAAAGTAGGAAGATATTCCAAAGACAACAATTCATATGAGGTATAGAAGTTATGAGTTTATAGTTATGTCATTTAGATTGAATAACACTCCATCGTATTTTATGGATCTAATGAATAAAATATTAAAGGAATATACTGATAATTTTATTTTTGGTATTTATTGATGATTTATTTTTGTAATATATTAGTGATAGGGACCATGATAATCAATTATGTATCATTCTTGAGACTCTTATAAAAATATGTTTTATGAGAAATCTAGAAAGTGGTAATTTTGTCTTTGTAATGTTTCTTTTCTTAACCAAATTATCTATAATTATATAATCGCAGTTGATCCAATAATGAAAAATGTAGTCAAATAATACCATACACCTATGAACATAAATTTTGTGCATAGATTCATTGAATTATAAGTTTATTATTGGATATTTATTCAAAAAATAATTCTGATCGGTCAACACATTAATCAAGATTTCATGTAAAGTGGTTACATTCACATGGAAAAATGAAATTAAAGAATGTTTTGAGTAATCAAATAATGGATTGGTGAATGATCTTATTTTTCATCTAACCTTGATAAATAATGGATTTGTGATATATAGGTATGTATCAAAGAACAAACACAATTGTGTTCTTATGTAGAAGGATAAAGATATTACCTATGTATCAAGGTAGTTAAGGAATCTAGAATAGAACTGTCAAGCTCATGATCTAGTGTTTGTAGCTGTAATAACTTATTTAATGATATAGATACATTATGTTGATAGTGAAATATGTGATATATAAAATGAATATAAGAGACACAAATACATATTTTCACAAAAAACAGGTATGTATGAGGCAAATGTGATCCCAAGAGCTTCACATGTTTTATGAATCCTTAATACACTATAACCTCAAGAAGAAATATAAGGTATTTGATGCATTTAACAAGAAATATCTTGGAGTCCTAACTAAAATGATCATTTACTGGGATCCTATGTTCATGGACTTTGTGATGAATGATATGATAAATATTATGAACGTGGAAATAATAATCATTTTCAAAATGATTTCCAAACCACATTTATTTTAAATGATAAAACAAAATCATCATGATGATGATAATGTTCAAAAAAGAATAAAATTAATGAATGTTGGTAAATTGGAATATGTCATAAATTAAGATATAGATCTAAAATTTGGAGAGAGGATATGTATTACATATATATCTAATCATATAATTGAGTTATTATATGACTCTCAAAGCCTAAATTTCTCTTTATACCTTGGGAACACCAAGATTTATAGAGACTTGAAGAATGATTTTTTTGTGGGATAATATAAAGATTTAAATTTATATTTATGAATCAAAAGGATGGATTTATAAAAAGGTGATGGCTAAGAGATAGGATCCAAGACGATTCACGCATCCTCTACCTATGCCATTTTGGAAATGGGATGACATTATAGTGTAATTTTCTACTTGATTACCAAAACTCCTAGAAATAATGATATAATATGGGATATTTTTTGTTGCCTTTCCATGTATACAAATTTCTACACAATAATAGAAGATTTACTAATTGTCTTCCCTGAAAAACACTATATTAAATAATTTATAAGACATCATGGTTTAACTATTTAAATTGATTCTAAAACTTATCTATGATTTATATCAAAATTCTAGAATAGTATTCATAAGGATCTAGCTATTAAGCTTCATTTGAGAAATACATTTCATCCACAAACTGATGAACATGTTGAGTTCATTATCACATTACAATCATGGTTTTTGGGATCATTATTTAACTTTTATGGAGTTTGAATATAACAATAGCTTCCATTTGAGTATTCAAATTGCATTATATGAAGCATTGTATGGAAATCGATTTCTTACTCAAACTTGTTATGAATAATATAGTGAATGAAATTTATGGCCCTTGAACATTTTTAGGATACAATGATAGATATAAATAACATTCAAACTTGTAATAAAGAATCTCAAAGAAGGAAAAAGATCTATGGAGATAATTGAATGAATGATTTGGAATTTCAAGATAGAGATCATGTTTTCATGAAGGCATCTCCAAAGAAATGTGTTAAATGGTTTGGTAATAAATGAATAATTATCCCAAGTTACATTATACCTTTTTAAATTCTAGAAAAAACTAAAGTTGTGGGTTACTATATTTCAATTCCACTTAACCTCTCTAAAGTACATGATATATTAATTGTCTCCTTATTGAGGTAGTACATAATATATCAAACAAATAATCTCACTAATGAGGAAATATAATTAGAAAATGATATATCTTACTCGGAATAGCCTATATAGATTCTGCATACTAGAGAATAAGCGATGTGTAATCAAATGAATCAAATGGTAAAAGTACTTTAAAGAAATCATAGGATTGCAGAAGTAACATGAGAACCAGAAGAAATTATGAATAATAATTACCCAAATATTTCAATGAGGTGAAATTTTTGAAATTTCAAGGATAAAGTTTTTTTATGTTGGAAATAATGTGTCAACTAAGATTTAATTATTGTATGATTTCTTATTTAATGAAAAAAATAACATAATACACCTAATTTTATTCCCGAATGTGATTAAAATAAAAATTTTATTTCTATAAAAAGAAATTTCATAAAGTAATTTCATTTTATAAATCATAATATAAAAATTACATAGCATGAAATTTTGGGTTTTTGTTGAACCCTCTGTGAGATGGTTATTTTAATAATCACAAATCAATGTTGTTTTTCTTTATAAGTCAATTTAGTAAATTATTCAATATGTTCTAAATGTGTTTATATATGTTTAATCATGTCTAAAAATGATTATCTATGATTATTTATGGTCTACTATTGACCTGGATGTATTCTTGTTTATATAGACACTCTATGCGAATTTTATGTTTCTGACTCACCGATAGTTATTTTCTTGAGTCATCATTAGTTAAAGGATGACAACGATCACACCGTTGACAATGGTCGCACCGATGACAATGGTCCCACCAATGACAACGGTCGCACTGATGACAATAGTCGCACCGATGACAACACTCGCACCAATGACAACAATCGCATCGATCACAATGGTCGCACTGATGACAACAGTCGCACCGATGACAATAATCGCACCGATGAAAATGGTCGCACTGATGACCATGGTCGCACCATTGAAAATGATCACAAAAATGATACAATTGTATCACCGATGTTGATCAAATGACCTACTGAAGCCGATGTTGATCAAATGACCTATCGAAGTCGATACTGATCAAATGACCTACCGAATCCGATGCTGATCAAATGACCTACAAAAGCCGATGTTGATCATGTAACGTACTGAAGCATATGAAAATTCAAAATTTCCTACCAATCCCATGACTCACCAATATTCATGAAAACTATTTGAATTCTTATTAACTTTTATTTAATTCCAATGGTCATATTTGCTAAATTTAATGCACCTGTGATTAATTAATATTGGTTGTTGGATGTTAGGGCACCGTACCTCGTACCTATCAAAAAGTAATCATTCCTTTTACCAGATCTCAAGTAATAAAAAGGATGATCTTTCTGCAATAAAATAAATAGGGAGAACTAAACACAAAGATACACAGACAGAGACACATAAGAAGAATATTATACGCGTGTGTGTGTGGACCCACGAAACAAACATGAAGAACACCTATGAAAATCAGAGATCATCAAGAAGATCATTCGTGGGAAAAAACTGAAGACGAGTTGTTGTGCATTACTGAACATCATATGCACAAGTATGAATAACTATAGCTGAGACGAACAATGGTACTCTGTTTTGTGTAATCCTCGCCAGAAAGGACTCGAATAGCATCTGCAGCCTCAAAATGATTTCAGAGATCATCTTTAATCACTCAGAGCATTCTAAACTCATTTTCCATTTATTTCCTCTATATTATATCTGTGCTTAAAATTTTGAGTAGTGTGTTTGGATTTGTCTATTTAGAATCACACTGACTCCTGGGCAAAACTGGAGGATACTAAATCCTCATACCAAATTTTTACACCTTAATGTATCCCACTGTGAATTGTGGAAGAGTTCACATGTGACCTGGATAGCCAGAGTGTTGTTGTTTTTGTTTACCGAAATAGAATTTTGGAAGAGGTATAAGGACCTGAATAGTCAAAGTAATGTTGTAAAACCTTCATCCAGGCTTTGGATCATAGTTTATATACACTGTTTGAGAGGACTAAGTCTCATATTGAGACTGAACCTCTTTTTTTACAACTATTGTGCATTATTCCTTTGTTAAAACTATTTGGAATATTCTACTACTAAGCACATTAAATATAAATATGTTTTATAGTAACTCTGATTGTTGAACTAGAAAGTGTTTGTAATTGTTTTGAACTAGTAAGTTGGTTTCAAAAGCTAACATAATCATTAAATTAAGATAACTGAGATGTAGTCAATCTTTTAGAAGCTAATTGAACATTTACCATATTTATAAATTCACTACATTTTAACTTCTTTTATGAATTAGTGTTCTTAATATAAATCTTTTAAATATAAATTTGTAATTGGAACTCAATTCACCCCCCATCCCACTTTAGTATCCACTCTGACAAACATTTGGTATCAGAGGTAGGTTATTAATGTTTTTTTTCAAACATAATATTTGTGAATGAGTTTTCAAATATGATTTTAGTTGTATCTTATTGATCACAAAATTTCTATTATTTCTAAAATTTTTCTCTTTAAATATATTAGCTAAATTTTAATTATGGATAATAGACTAGAAGGTGAAGCTACCAATAGGAAACATTTCTTTAACTGTGTTAATTATGCCCAATGGAAACTAAAAATGATAATTAATTTAGAAAATATGGGCTTTTTCATTTGGACTGCTATAGAGACTCAGTATAAGATTCCAGAAACTAAAAGAGCTACTTCGGATGAACCTACTAGAGCAGCATACAAAAATAATTGTAAATCAATAAATGCCATATATTGTGCTTTAGGATATGAAAAATTTAATTGAATGTCTTCTTGTAAAACTGGTTATGAAATTTGGGATAATTTGGGTGTTTCTCATGAGGGAACAACCAATGTTAAAGAAATGAGATTAAATACATACACTATTAAGTATGATTATATTAAAATGAAACCTGATGAACCTATTTTTGACATGTATATTAGGATCAATGAGATAGTTAATAAAATGAGCTCATTGGGAAATGTTGTTCCAGTAAAAGAGAAAATCATGTGGTTACTCAGATGTCTTCCAGAAAGGTGGAGAGGCACATCAGTCTCAATAAGAGAATCGTGTGGCATAAGTTCACTACCCGTTAAAGAGATAATTGGTAAGTTTATGATGTATGAAGAATAGCAGAAGGTAAATAGAGAAGGAGATGATGAACCAAGAAAGAAACTAGTAGCCTTCAAGACCACTGCTTCAAAAATCAAGGACAAATAGAAAACACAAGCAGAAAGTGATAGTTCAAGTAGTGAAGAAAGGGGATTTGAAAGTGATGCTAAAATAGCTCAGATATCAAGAAGATTTAATTAGTTTTATAGGAATAAGGTTTTTTTAGAAAATCGAACTATAAGTGAAAGTATGACAACAAAGGAAATTGGATGAAAGAATGGAAAAGGACTGATAAGGGTCATGAAATAGTCTGATATGAATGCAAGAGGAAGGGATATGTGAAAGCTGACTGCCCAAAGTTAAATATAATGAAGAAATATGAGTACAATGACAAAAAATATATGATAACTATGAAAGAAACATGGAGTGCTTCAGAAGATAGTTCAAGTGACTCCCATTCCACTCTAGAAGAGAAATATCAAAAAGATAATATGTGTTTCATGACAAACACATATGAGGTAACATTGGATACTCTTTTAAACTCTTATTATTCTGGAGATAATTCTGATTCTGAAAACATGTCTAGTGAATATTTATTTGAATACTGTAATATTCTAGAGGATAATTTCAATGAGCTGAAATATATGTATAAATCCTTAAAGTAGCAGTATGCATTAACTAGCACTGTCAAATCTGCACTAGAAGTAGAAAAGGAAAATAATTCTCAACTACTCAAAGAGAATACTGAACTGAAATTTTCTAATGAGAAACTCAAGAAAGATCTGGAAACATTTACAAATGTAAAGGACATACTTACACAAATTCTAGGATAAAATGTGGCACCAAAGTATACTACAAGTTTAGGTTATCATCCTAGAAAACGAAAGATTACAAAAAATAAATTTATTCCTAAATCTGGATAGTATGTTTTTGGTTCTAGTTCTGAAAATTATTATGCCTTAACTAGATATTTACATTGTTATAGATCAAACAAGGTTAATGTGTCAAAATTTCATGATTCTATTAAATATATGAGATCTATAAGAAAAATATGGGTACTGAAATATTGGCATGCTCACCTGTCTGGACCTAAGAAAATCTAGGTAACAAAATCATTTTCTATCTAATATTGTTTTGTAAGAAACTATCTTGAAAAGTTCCTGTAGGAAGACATGGTATCTGGACAGTGGATGTTCAGGACACATGACATGATACTTTTCATGCTTCAAAAACATAGTCAAGTTTGATGGAGGATATGTCACCATTGGTGAG
Source organism: Viscum album (assembly GCA_963277665.1). NCBI lineage: Eukaryota > Viridiplantae > Streptophyta > Magnoliopsida > Santalales > Viscaceae > Viscum > Viscum album. The sequence goes on from OY728130.1 coordinate 888,099,524, forward strand.
ACTCTAAAGGGAAAATCATCTTCTTAGGCCAGATTGGTTTCACTGGCTCAATTTTAATTTCTAATGTTTTATTTGTAGATCGATTAAAATATAACTTGTTAAGAATTTCTCAGTTGTGTGATGATGGATTTAATGTTAAGATTTAAAATGTTTATTGTAATGTTTTTAATTATAAACATGTTTTAATGCTTTATAACTTAAGAAATGAAAATGTTTATATTATGGATTTAGATTCTTTAGATAAGAAGAACATTACTTATTTAAATGCATTTCATAAAGAATCATGGATTTGGCACAGAATATTGGGACACTGCAATATACACTCACTTGGAAAATTGACTAGGAAGAACTTGGTTAGAGACCTACCTAAAATTGAATTTCCATATGATAAAGTTTATAATCCTTGTTAAAAGGGAAACCAACATAATGTTTCTTTTAAATCAAAGAAAGAGGTTTCATCTTCTCAAACTCATGAGTTGGTTCAAATGGACTTGTTTGGACCTTCTAGAGTTACTAGTTTAAATGGGAAGCACTATGTTTATGTTCTAGTAGATGACTTTTTCAAGATAAACTTGGGTATAATTTTTAGCTCACAAAAGTAAAGCTTGATATTAATTTATTAAATACTCTAATTCTGTAGAAAACCTTAGTGGACTTAAGATTGAAACCTTGAGAAGTGATCATGGTCGTGAGTTTGAAAATCATGAGTCTGAATCTTACTACTCACATAATGGCTATAATCACAACTTTTCTACCCCTAGGACACCCCAATAGAATGGTGTAGTAGAAAGAAGAAACAGAACCCCTCTATAAATTGAATGAACTAGGATAAATGAATGTGATTTACCTATTTATTTTTGGGATGAAGTTGTCAATACAACCTGTTATATTATAAATAGAGTCTTTATTAGAATTGTTCTTTAGAAAACCCCTTACGAGCTTTGGAATTATAGGAAACCTAAACTTATTTACTTCAATGTTTTTGGTTGCAAAGTCTTTATTCTGAATACTAAAGATAATCTATACTAGTTCGCATCCAAATGTGATGAAGGAGTGTTTTTAGGATATTCAATTTTTAGAAAATCCTATATAGTTTTTAATAAGATAACTAAATATTTGGAAGAATCTATTCACATAAAATTTGATGAAACTGATCCACATGAACCAAAACCTTCTCTTAAAAATACTAAAAAAGACTGGTTTATTCTGAACCTTAATGATAAATTCAGTGAACCTATTGTAAAGACCACCAGCTCTGAAAATATGCCTAAACCTACTTTTGATGAACCCAAACCTAGAGGAGAACCTGAAATTTCTAGTCCTACCTTTACTATATAAACCAGGATTCTGAAGAAACATCCTCTAGATACAATTGTAGGTAACTTGGATAAAGGAATACAAACTAGAGCTTATTTGAGAAATCAGGTTGAACATCAAGACTTTCTTTCATATCTAGAACCTAAAAATATCAATGATGCAATAACTGAGGAATTTTGGGTAATGGATATGCAATAAGAGTTAAATAAATTTGAAAGAAACAATGTCTGGGAATTATTTTAATGACCTAAGGACACATTGACCATAGGCACTAAATAGATTTTTAGAAATAAATTTGATGAATCTAGAAACATCATTAGAAACAAAGATAGATTCTATGTACAAGGTCACAATAAAAAAAGGAATAAACTATGAATAAAACTTTTCACCTGTAGCTAGATTACAATCCATTAGGATCTTACTTGCTTATGTATCTCATCTGAAATTTATTTTATATCAAATGGATGTCAAAAGTGCATTTCTAAATGGTTTCATAATTGAAGAAATTTTTTTTAACGACCGCCTAGATTTACAAACCTCCATTTTAAAAGTCATGCTTTTGAACTTTCTAAAGATTTATATGGTTCAAAATAGGCTCCCAGAGCTTGGTATGATAGACTTGCAAGTTTTATTATCTCTAAATGTTTTACTAATGTAATTGTAGATAGAACCCTTTTTATTTAAAGAATATCTAATGATTTTTTTATTGTTCAAATCTATGTTGATGATATAATATTTGGATCTTTTAAAATTTATTTATGTACTGTTTTTTCAAAGATTATGAAAAATGAATTAGAAATGTGTTTAATGGGAGAACTCAAGTATTTTCTTGGATTTCAAATTTTTTAATAGAAAGATGGTATTATTTTAAATAAATGAAAATATAAGAAGGATATTTTAAAACGTTTTGGTTTTGATATTAATAAGGGATGTGATACACCTATGAGTACCACCTGTAAGTTGTATGATGATAAAACTGGGAAACCAATTGTTCAAACTTATTATAGAGGTATGATTGGACGATAACATTACCTTACTGCTAGTTGACTAGATATTATTTTTAGTGTATACATGTTTGCAAGATTTCAAGATAATCCTAAAGAATCTCATTTACATTCTATAAAAAGGATTTTCAAATATCTTAAATATACTACCAATTTAGGTTTGTTTTATCCAAAAGGACAATCCTTTGACTTAATGAGTTCTTCAGATGCTGACTTTGTTGGTTGCATGTTAGATAGGAAGATCACATCTGGAACAAGTCCTCTTTTGGGAATGTCTCTGAAATCTTGGTGTAGTAAGAAACTGAACTCTGTTCATTATCTACTACTAAGGGAGAATACATTTTTGTTGGTAGTTGTTGTGCATAGATTCTGTAGATGAAACACACTTTATTGGACTATGGATTTCATTTTATACATGTGTCTATAAATTGTGATAACACTAGTGCAATTAACATATCTAATAATCCCGTGTCTCACTATTGGACTAAGCATATTGATGTCAAACATCAATTTTTTAGAGATCATTATCTAAAGGGTGATATTTCTCAAGAATTTATTGACTCTGAACATCAATTAGAAGATATTTTCACCAAGCACATAAGCTATGAAAGGTTATATTTTATTAAACAAGAGTTAGGTATGACTGATCCGTGAAACCGACCAGTGAATCTGATCTATGAAAATGATCAATGAAACCAATCAGAGAAACCGATCTGTGAAACTGGTTTGTGAAACCGGTCAGTGAAACCGATAAGTGAAACCGATCTATGAAACAGATTAGTGAAATCGATCAGTGAAACCGATCTATGAAACCGATCAGGGAAACAGATCAGTGAAACCGATCAGTGAAACTGATTAGTGAAATCGATCAGTGAAATTGATCTCTGTTACTATTTGAGTTATATAGTATATGAAACTATTAGTGCTTATCAAAATGATGTTGTTTTACTTAATTGATATTATATTTAATCTTGTAACCCTAAATGATAAAATTAATGACCTACGACTATTTCATTTCCTAAGAACTATTTACCTTCAATCTCCAACAAAAAACTACTACAAAATGGGCAAGGGAAGCACCCCCTTATATTATAGCTAAGAAAAACCGCTAATAAAGGATACCCTGTATCCGTGCTAAAATTTTAGTGCTAATAAAAGGACTATTTATCAGCACTTTTCTAGGGCTGATAGAGGGCCTCTTTATCAGCGCTAAAATTTTAGCACTGATATAGGGATTCTTTATCAGCGCTTTTCTAGCGATGATAAAGAGGCCCTCTATCAGCACTAGAAAAGCGCTGATAAAGCTTCCATGTATCAGTGCTAAAATTTTTGTGCTGATAAAGCTTCCTTGTATTAGCTCTAAAATTTTAGCACTGATAAATAGTCTTTGTATCAGCGCTAAATAAGCGCTGATAAAGGATACCTTTATCAGCACTAAAATGTTTGGGCTGATAAAACCCTAGCCCATTTTTTATATAGTCGGTCACATTGTACCCTTGTTTTATCGCAGCCTAATGCTCTCGTGGTACTAGAACCCTGCAACTCCCCTCTGCCTCCCGCTGAGTTCGCGTTTCTAGACCTCCGCCACCCGCGCTTCTCATTACCGGACCTCCACCTCCCATTGAGCTCGTGTTGCTGGAACTCCACCGCCCTCGCTTCTTGTTTCCGGACCTCCGCCACCCACTGAGTTCGCGTTCCCGGACCTCCACCACCTGAAACGACCTCTTCGGTTTTTCAAACCTCCACCGCCCGCAACGCCCTCTTCGGTTTGTCGGACCTTCCTTTAAGGAATGTTTTCCAAATATTTTTTTTATTATTTTTCTTGTTGTTGGTTAAATCATTGATATATATTGATTGTGTTATTTCATTTGGATTCATTGGTATGTTTTGGGTGTACCTTTCCCTATGTTTTGAATTATTCTATTAATGGTTCTTCATGGTTAGTGGTTGTAGTATCTTATTTGGGTGAAGGGATGTGTTCCTAGTATATTTCCATCTTATGTCCCACCATTTTATTGAAAATTTAAATGTTTGGGTGACCTATTCTAGGTCTCTAGACATTATTGTGATTTTTTCTCTTCTTAGTGATGTAGACTAGTCATTTGGATATGTATGATGTTCTTAGGGGATATACATTAATGGTTTTTGGGAATATTGGTTATCTGTTCATTTCAATTTTTTCATAGTTGTCCTCTATTCGGTGAATCTATCTATATTTTGTGAATTTTTTACACAATAATTATTTTGTGGAATTTATTTCTGTCTCATCATTTTCTATCCTTAGTACTAGAATATTTATTTAGATAAAAAGCGAAATGATGGGAAGAATTCTAACATCTCAACATCTCTTTCATCAAAGAAATGTTCTTTGAGTTTTTTTGGGTTTCTTGAGGGGTCTTAAGATGTCCCAGACTGTCATAGAAGGTGTGGACGTGAACATGTAGGTGGGCAAGCTTCATGTGGTCCACCGAATGGCCGGTGAGGGTAATCGGCTAGGCAATGGGATTCACAATGGATAAAAAATTTCTATAGCCATCAACTAGTTGGTGGGTCTATAGTGACGAGCAAGTGGGATAACCTATGTTTATAACATTTATACTATAACCACTGTCTAGATGGTGAGGGCCACTATCTAGCTAGTGGTGTCGTTGTATATGAGAAAGCATCTAGGTAGTAGGGTAATTGCACCCCGATATCCCCATTTATTTAATTTATATTCTCCCTCATGTTTAACTCAACCCACTCAACCCTTCTAAGCCCCTTTGGATAGTTTGGATCTTCTATCCTCATCACTTGGTGGATTGAAGTTTTATTCAAAATGGAGATCCTCTTTTGGTATTTATTTCTTTTCTTGAACTTCAATCTCTCTCCATCACATGATTCTTTGTTCCTAGGGGCTATAGAAGCCCTGGTATTTACTAGGCCTATAATTTTTATGGGGAATTATGGTTATAGTAACTATTTTACCTTTTATTGAGATCCCATTTATGTTATTCAATGTTCTTTATTTGAGTAGACTCGTTCAGATTCATTTTGTTTTGATCCCAAATATTCCAAGTGGGTGTTTCTATACTATATTTTTTTGGATTCCAGTGTTTCATGAATTCATATTTTATCCATTTGAAGTTGGTTAGACATGTTTTGATCATTTCTAAGCACAAAATAACCTTATTAATGAAAATAATATATGGAACAGATGGTATCTTGTTATGAATTAATCTTTTTCATTGAAATAAACTAGGTTTCTTTATATCGTTGGTGGATTTGATATTATAAATTAAAATCATGGTTTAAAATAAATATAAGTTGATTCTTTAAATAAAATTCCAAATGGTTTGGAATGTGTTTGTTTATTGAATTTTTTTGGGAATGATTTCCAATATAAATTAAAATGTCTCGTTTTTAAATGGTTTATGGAATTGGTATTTTAAAAAATTGAGGGGGGATTGATTGTCATTCTGAACAAAATTACTTTGAGCCCAACCACTATCCATTGTTTGGTGGGAGTGGCATTAATTTCATTTATAACCCAAAGGAAAGGAAAGGTATAAGCCCATTCCAGAGGAAGGCCATCATGGAATTTGTCCAGTTCATGGCTGGGAAGGGGATCATTGATCTCAACTTCTGAGGTGACAGTTTCACCTGGTGCAACAACTGCATGGGCCATCACCGCTTATGGAGTCTATTGGATAGGTGTCTATCCAACATTAAAGCCACTAACATATTCTAAAATACCATGTTTTTTCATATTTCTTGAGTACTTTGATTCACTCTCCCCATTTGGTTTCCATTTATTCTAGGCATGATCATCCAGAACGGTTTCAGTTCCTCTAACAGTAGGTTAACATCCTAGGGTACTAGGACATGGTTTGTGAAATATGGAATGAACCCTTGTAGGAGTATCCGGCCACCTTCAACCTCATTGACCTGACCTCGAACCCCGATAGGTTTGTGTTCTCCCCTTCCTCCTCAGGAACCTTCACCACCTGGGACTACCACCTGGGACTACTGTCACATATGGGATCCTTCAGAGTATTTTGATAGATGGAATGATACCTTTGGTTTATTGGGTAATTGACACCAATTTGAGATTTATGTGTGACTATATACTTATTATATTTTATTATTATATCTTACACACCACAACTTGAGTCAAGTAACCTGATTGAAATCCATATTGTTACTTTTGTTCCGATGTGGATATGGTTTTTTATGTGTTTGTGACATGTGTATATGTGGATATATGGGTAATTAAGAATGATGATATTTAATGTAGGGAAGAAACCTATGAGTGGTAGATGTATCATTCTTGATTATTGTTGTGTTTGGTCTGGGCTGATTTGAGGAAACTATAATGACTCTAAAGTAATTTTATTTAACAAAGATGAATAAATAATAATGGATATTCTCTATTAATCTATATTTTTATAAGGTATTGGTTCTATTCTACTATATTTGGAAGTCTTTTTTCATGTACTTGAAACATAAATACTAATATTTGGGATTCAAATAGGATGAAGATGAATAAATACTGGACGGATGTTAATCGCTTAACTATAGAGTACAAGAACAAAGTGAAAGAGTTCATCAAGTTTGCAAAGGATCACTCAAAATATGCTTCTCAAATCATTTTTCTGTATTTACGTTGATGTTATTCTAGACTACATACTCAATAGGATTTGGATGAACTTTTTATATGTCACGAAATAGATCAGAGTTGTAAATGTTGGAATAAACATGGAGAAAAATTAAATGTAGCTATTGGCTAGGATAAAACTGCATTTTATGGATCATCAAATATGAATACAAATATGGATAATGAAGAAGACTATATGGAGGATGTGATTATAGATGTTAATGATGATGAAGATCGTATTGAGGAAATGACAAAGGCAATTCATGATGAACTCTGTGATTTCCCAAAATTGTTTGAGAATTTAAAGAGTGGTGCAAAGGTGCCATTGTATGCTGCTTGCAATAAGTATACTAGATTATCATCTATACTGAAGTTTTATAAATTGAAAGCCGGAAACGGATGAAGTGATTTCAGTTTTATGGAACAACTTGCTCTCTTCAATGACATGTTCTCAGAAGATAATGATCTCCCAAGCAAGACATATCAAGCTAGACAAATGCTACGCTTGATGGGAATGGTTTCTGAAAGAATACATGCCTTCCCGAAAGACTATATTTTGTTTCGTAAGGAGAAAAAATCACTTACAGAATTCCCAATGTGTGGTGCTTCTCGAGACAAGAAAGATAAATCCAATTCTATGAAAGTTTTATGGTACTTTCCAATCATTCCCAGGTATAGCCGTCTATATTGAAGTGAATAAACTGCAAGACAATTGGCATGGCATGCAGATAAAGAAATAAAGATGGGAAATTACGTCATACGGCCGACTCTCCTCAATGAAATAAAATTAATCATGAGTATCCTGAATTTGGAAAAGAGACGAGAAACTTTCATCTTGCATTATCTACATATGGAGTGAATCCTTTTGATTTTCAAACCATCACTCATAGTACATGGCCAGTTATGTTGGTAAATTATAACTTGCCAACATGGTAATGCATGAAGTGGAAATTCATCATGTTATATATGCTTATATTTGACCAAAAAACCAGGTAACGATATTGATGTTTATTTGGCTCATTTGATCGAGGATTTGAAGTTATTGTGGGACTCAGGTGTAATGTTGTATGATGCTTATAAAAGTGAATACATCACATTCAGAGCAATGTTTTATGGGGCAATAAATGATTTCCCTGCTTGTGGAAATATTTCAGGCTATAACATTAAAGGAACTCAAGGGTGTCCCATGTGAAAAGAAGATACAGAATCAATTAGTATGAAACATTCATCAAAATTTGTGTTTCTAGGACATCGTAGATTTCTACCTCATCGGCATAAGTTTCGATCATGGAAAAAATCATTCAATGGAAGTTTAGAAATATGCGCAACACCGTCTCCACTAATAGGTGATCAGCTGTTTGAGAATGTAAAAGATCTGAACACTGTCATTGGTAAACCATTTTTGAAAAACCTTATGAAAATTGGTTTGAAAAAGAGATTAGTTTTTTTGAATTACCATACTGTATTTGTTTGTATGTCCGACATTTTCATAATGAGATGCATGTAGAAAAAATATGTATGTGAAAGTGTTATCAGAACATTTCTAAATGCCCCGAGAAAAACAAAATATGGATTTAAGGAAAGTTTGGACATCATTGAAATGGGAATATGAGAAAATTTGGCTCCCGTGAAGGGTGAAAATCGAATGTTTCTCCCTCCAGCTCCTTATACTCTTTCTAGGGTGGAGATATACCAGTTTTGGAACTTCTTCAATGATGTAAATGTTGAGTCAATTAGGTTTTCCTTAGGAATTTTCCATTCCTTCTTGTTTTGAAAATCACAAATTCCTTATACTTAAGAAAATCTATATTTTACTTCTCTATGGAAAATTTCCATCCTTAAGAAAATTTACCCTAACATTGATTTACTTATACATATCAATATCTTTCTTAAGTATAAAATTTGTATTCATATCAAAAACCGCAAAATCATATTATACTTAGATATGAAGTATTCTGTTTTAGGATCCGAATTCTGGAAATGAATTGTAATGAAGTTCTACTCCGAATTCTGGATATGAACTGTAATGAAGTTCCACTCCGAATTCTGGATATGAACTGTAATAAAGTTCCACTCAGAATTCTGGATATGAACTGTAATGATGTTCTATCTCGTATTTTGGATATGAACTGTAATGAAGTTCCACTCCGAATTTTGGATATGAACTGTAATGATGTTCCACTCTGAATTCTGGATAAGAACTCTAATAATGTTCCACTCCGAATTATGGATACAAACTCTAATAAAGTTCCACTCCGAATTCAGGATACGAACTATAATAAAGTTCCATTCTAAATTTTGTACACAAACTCTAACAATGTTCAACTTTGAATTATGGACTCAGAACATGTAGGAGTTCGGCTATGAACTTATATGAGTTCAACTCCAAACTTCTATGAGTTAGACTCTGATCTTCTATGAGTTCGACTCCAACCTTCTTTCAGTTCGAGTTCAAAATTTTATGAGATCAACTCCGAACTGTTACTTTTTCGACTCCTAACTTCTACAAGTTTGACTCCAAACTCTGTAAGTTCAGATTCTAAACTCTGGTGAAACAAGACTCCAAATTTCCTTATAAATTTAGACTCCATATTTCTAAAGAATTAAGGTTCTGAATTCCTATAAAACAGAATCCAAATATCTTTTTGTTATAGACTCCTAATTCCGTTTTGTTTGGTCTCTGAACTTTTGTTTTCTTACATTATGAACTATTGTTTTTATTATTCTTACACTCGTTTCATTTTAAAACGATTTTGTACCTTTAGTTACACATGTTTCATTACAAAACGTTGTCGTTCTTTCAGTTACAAATATTTTGTTGTGAAATGATTTCATCCATTCTATTTCTAACTAACCGTTGGTTAAGTGACACATGTATAGGTACCTCCGAAATTCAATTAGAAATATGACCATTGGAGGTGGGATTTGATCGTTAGAGCTTCGACTATAAATAGGATATCATTTGAAAGGAAGAAAAGACTTTGACACAATGTGTGCTTACATGCTGTTGAAGAGATTTCTAGAGAGAGAGGCTCTTATTAACTCTCAAGATTCATGTAGAAATTTTGAACGACTTGTTCAAACTTTTATTTATGAAAACATGCTTTGTGTGACTACGATTGTTGGTGATTACAATCGAGGGCTTCTAGGGATAGGAAGATAGAGGTTACAACACCTTGAAGTTGAGGGCTTCCTTACTGAGGAAGACAGAGGTTCCAACTTCCTTGAAGTTGAGGACTTGCGGGGATAGCAAGACGGAGACTCCGATCTTCGTATTGAGGGCTTACCTTGGTGTGGGTAAGACAGACTTTCTTGAAATTATAAATCAAGGTACCTTTATCCAAGGTTGTTGGATACCCTTCTCTTTGGGTTAAAATATTAATATCTTGTTACTTGTTATTGTTACATGTTTTTCTACTGCATTTTGTATTGTAAGGAAAGTATAATCTTCTTATATTTCCTTACACATGTACTCTGATTAATTTAGATTCTATACCGTTTAAGATAGAATCTCATATTATAAACTTTGGTAATGTTTCAATTTTTGGGTCCATATATCTGGAACCAGTTTTTTTGGAATCGCGTTCTAGATTTAAGTAAGTGTATAGAGATAGAAGTTTGTAACTTCATACTTTGTCCCAATCATTAAATGGTGATTAGTGGTTTTGTGAATTTTCTTAAGTTCAACATTCTTAAACTTAGATCCTTCATTATTTAAGGAAATTTTTAAAGTGTACAATTCACTCCCCCCCTCTTGTATATTGAGCATATACATCATTATTTTGATCCTACAATTGGTATTAAAGGAGGTCTCTGAAATACTTATACTGACATATACATTTTTCCTAGATCAGTTTTTCTTTGTTCTATATTTTCCTTCCTTAGGAATATTCTCCATGAATCTGAACTTTTGTTTTGAACATGTTTTTGTGTAGAATGATTTTTTTAAGATGGCAGGTTTAAATGTTGGTGCCATAGATAACCTAAATCCTACAAGACCACCAATTTTTGATGGAAATGATATTTAATACTAGAGATATCTAATGAAGACATTCGTTATCAATACTGGGTATCTTTGTTATTCTTACTCGAGGTTATCAAATTCCCAACAAGAAAGTTATTACTTTCACAAACCAAGAGAAGCATGATTATCAATTAAACTATAAGTTACTCAATACTCTAATATGTTCAATGACTAGGAATATATATAGCCAAATTTATTCTTCTGAAGCAGCTAACTGTATATGGAATAAACTCAAAATTATACATTTTGGTACATCAAAAGTGATTGAGACTAGAAGAGCTATGTTGAGAGATGAGTATCATGGTTTTATATTTCCTTATGGAGAACCCATTTGTAAGGTGTAACAATGATTTATGACTATCATGAATAGATTAAAATATATGGGAGAAAGAGGTCTGGATGATGAAGCTCTTGTGGACAGGATTATTGATATTATTCCCAATGAGTGGGAATCAAAGAGAACATCCATTGATGGGGACAGGAAGGTCACTCGAATTTCCTTAGATGAGTTGTTTGGAACTCTTCTCCAACTTGAAACAATAATTAAGAGAGATAATAACAACATAAAAAAGAAAAATGGGAAGGGTACTGTTGCTTTTACTACAACATCAAATCACATGAAAGTTAAGACTCCTATGAGAATAAACAGATCCAAGTCTAAAAAGGTTACTATACATTCCGAATCTAGTGAGGGTGAAGACTCAGAGAATGAATTAGCTAATCTTGCACGATGAATGAACAAGATAGCTGGTCAAAGAAATTTCCAATCCAAGTATAAGAAGAAGTAAAGGAAAGACAATAAAGATTCAGAGGTCACATGCTATGAATGCTTGAGAAGTGGACACATATGACCTAATTTCCCCTTGATTATAATGAATGAAATAAAAGAGAGGAATTATGAAAGAAACAGGAAGAAGTTTTATAAATATAAATCTATGAAAAGTATGAAATCTAATACTACATGGAGTGCTAGCTGTGGAGACTCTTCAGAAAATGAATCTTCTAAATATGATTCATCAGCTCAGAAGAATACGGGATTCATTGCTAATACTTCTTTTCCATATACATGTCTTATGGAAAAGGTATGCTCTGTCGAGGCTTTAACATATTTATCTCATGATAAGAATTACCATTTCGAAAATAGTACTTTTAATGAAGATAAATCGTCCCTAAAAAATGAATAACCTTCATATGAAGAAGTATCTAGATTTTCCAAGTTACTCGAAGAAAAAAATTGCAACATTTCTAAGAAATTAGATGAGGAAAATACTAGGGAATATGTTCTTACAAAAGAGATTTTAGATCATTCTTCTTATCTTATAGATAAAGAGGATCTTATAGAAAATCATTCTAAAGACCTTGAGAAAGAAAATTATGATAAGGAATAAATTTCAAAAGATCTTAAGAATGCTATTTCAAAAATGAAAATCATTGGGGAAAATCTAACTCTAAGGAAATGATTCCAGAGGATATGAATTTAATCATAAGACTAAAATCTGAAATTGTTTCTCTAAATAAGATTGTTGGAAAATTTACCTCTGGGAAGGAAAATTTTGACAAGATGTATTCTCAAATTAAACCTCACGAAAACACTACTTGAGTTGGTTATACTCACCAAAAACCAATTTTCAAAAACAACTATATTGTTCTTTCTAAAGCCCATTTTTGCAGTAAGTGTCAAAGTAGTGGGAATTGGAAGAAAAACATTTCTTTGAATAATGTTCAATATCTTGGGGTTTATAAATCATATTTCTCTAAACAAATGTGGATACCTAAAAAATTTTATCTGAAAATCTCAGATCCAAACAAGTTTGGATTCTAAAAGTATAATTATTTCTTTATTTTTAGGAAAATAAATGGAGTACCAACAATAATACATGATACATGAATAGTGGATATTCCCGACATATGACTGGTAACAAAATCTATTTCAAAAAGATTATCAAGACTAATGGAGGAAAAGTAACTTTCATAGATAACGCTCAGGGAGAAATTTTGGGTATAGGTAATATTGTTCTTCTTGGTAAAAATTTGATTTCAAATGTTTTTTTGTTATGGGTCTTAAGAAAAACCTCATTAGCATAAGTCAATTATGTGATGAAGGATACCTTGTGAATTTTAGGAATGATATGTGCTTAGTACACAATTCCAATGAAAATTTTATTCTCTCTGCCAAAATGCAAGAGAATATTTACACTTTGAACTTAGAAGACCTTAGGATCCAAAACATACCTTGCCTAGGTGAAATGGAAAATCATTCTTGGTTATGACATAGATGGTTAAGACATTGTAACCTTAGAAGTTATATAAACTCTCTAAGAAGAAACTAGTTAAGGATCTACTGGAGCTCAGATTTGATTCTTCTAATGTCTGTGATCCTTATCAATATGGAAAAGAAAATAAATATAGTTTTAAATCAATTGGCGATGTCTCAAAAAATGATGCATTACAGTTGGTGCACAAGGATCTTTTTGGTCCAACACAAACTGGAATCAATAGGGGAAAGTGTTATCTATTTGTTCTATTTGATGAGTACACTAGATTTATATGGGTCTAGATTCTAGAAAAGAAGTCTGAAGATTTTTCTTATTTCAATAGTTTTAGTTACCATGTTAAAAATGTAAAAAACCCTCCATAGAAAACTATTCATAGTGATCATGGAGGAGAATTTCGAAATTCGGATTTGAAACTTTTTGTAGAAGAAAAGGTATTACTCCCAAATTTTCAGCACCTACAACTATTCAACAAAATGGTGTAGTTGAAAGAAGAAATATAATTATTCAACAGATAACTAGATCCATGTTGAGTGAATATTCTATAGCTAGGCATTTTTGGGCTGAAGTTGTAAGTACTGCTTGTTACACTATAAATCGAGTTTTAATTAGACCTTTTCTTAATAAAACTCATTATGAGTTATGGAACGGTAGAAACCCAAGACTTTCCTACTTCAACATTTTTGGTTTCAAGGTATTAATTCTGAATACTAATGATAATCTACACATATTCGCACAAAAATCTGATGAAGTAATTTTCTTAGGCTACTCCACAACTTCTAAGGCTTGTAGGGTTTTCAATAAAAACACTTGTACTGTTAAAGAAATAATACATGTAAAATTTAATAAGTCTGGTCCTTTTGTTTTTAAACCATCCCAACCTACATCCTCAGATGAGTTTTCAATAACTGATTATCAACATTTGTTAGAAGATCCTTCGGATAAGGGAAATGTTCGAGAATTTATTTCTGAAACATTTACCCTAGAAGAATTTTTACCCTCTGTTGATGAATAGTTTTTAAAAAACCAAAGTCAGGTGTTTCTAAAGAATCATCCCTGTGATAGTATCATTGGTGATGTAAATCAACCTTTAAGGACTAGAAGTTCCTTGAGAAATGATGTAGAAAATCTATAATTTATTTTCTAATTGGAACCAAAAAGCATTGATGAAGCTTTAGGCGATGACGATTGGATCAAATCCATTCATGATGATCTAAATGAATTCGAAATGAATAATGTATGTACCGTGGTTGAAAGACCTAAGGAAACTTCTGTTATTGGAGTAAAGTGGGTCTTTAGAAATAAGTGTGATGAAAATGGATTCATTGTTAGAAATAAAGCTAGACTAGTTGCTAAAGGCTATAATCAACAAGAGGGAATAGAATATGAAGAAACCAATGCTCCAGTAGCTATACTTGAATCTATTCGTATCTTACTTTCCTTTTAAATTTTTTTTAATTTTAATCTTTTTCAAATGGATGTGAAATGTTCTTTTTTTAATGGTTTTGTTCAGGAGGATGTTTTTGTTGAAAAACCTCCTAGCTGTAAAGATACAAAACATCCTGATCATGTTTTTAGACTTACCAATGCTTTGTATAGCCTTAAAAAATCCCCACGAGCTTGGTATGATAGAATTATTGGATTTTTGCTTCAAAATAACTATGATAAAGGAAATGCAGATCCAAACCTTCTTATAATAAAAGATAAGAAAAATGTTTTTATTGTTCAAATTTATGTTGATTACATTATATTTGTTTCAACTCAACAATCATTAACTAATTGTTTTGTGGATCTAATGAAATCTGAGTTTGAAATGAGTATTGATGGGTGAGTTAACATTTTTCCTTCATTTTCAAATTTCTCAAAAACCAGAAGGAACATATATATCTCAACATAAGTATATTAAAGTTCTTCTTAAAAAGTATGGTTATGACAAAACTAAGAGTATATGTACTCCTATTGGTACCTCAAACACACTTGATCTTGATGAAGCTGGGAAACCAGTAGATCAAACATCTTTTAGAGGTATGATAATATGTTGAATTTACTTGATAGCTAGTCGACCAGACTTGATGATTTCAGTATGCTTATGTGCAAGATATCAATTCATTTATAAGGAATCTCATTTAAAGGAAGTGAAAAGAATTTTTTGCTACTTAACTGGAACCATGGATTTAAGATTATTTTATACATCTGGAAATGATTTTATCTCAAAGAGTTTTTCAGTGCTGACATTGGTGGGTGTTGAATGGATAGAAAGAGTAAATCTGGAACATGTCATTTATTAGGAGATTCATTAGTTTCATGGTCCTTCAGGAAGCAACACTCAGTAGCACTCTCCACTACTGAAGCTGAATATGTAGCAGCTGGAAGTTTTTGTGATCAAATGTTGTGGATGCGACACACACTCATAGACTATGGCTTGAGTTATACTAAGATTCAAATTTTATTTTATAACACAAGGGCCATTGACCATAGTAAATTCCTTTCACATCACTCCAGTGAAAATTACATAGATATTAGGCATCACATTCGTAGGTTTCACACACTAAAAAGAGATATCATTCTTCAGTTTATCGGAATGAAAGATCATCTTGCTGATATTTTGACAAAATCATTACCCTTCGATAGATTTTAATACATTAAACAGAAGTTTGGAATGATAACAGTGACGTAATCCTTCTTCATTAACTTCTTTTTGAACAATTATTCTTACAGTAATAAACTCTTTTTCATAGGAATAGTAAATTTTCTTGTTAGCATAATCAAAAAATTTTATAGACCATTTATTATAAAAAAAGATTTTGTAATCAAAATTTTCGTAGTCAGTTTTTTTAAAGCTTTTGTAATCAAAAATTTCGTAGTCAGTTTTATTAAGGCTTTTGTAATCAAAATTTTCGTAGTCAGTTTTTAAAACATTTGTAACTAAAAATTTTTGTAATGATGTTTTCGGATATGAAATTTTTGTAATAAAACTTTTTGGAACTGGAACTTTCTTAATGGGAATTTTTTGTACTCGGAATTTTCGTAATGGAAATTTTTTGTACTCATACTTTTCGTACGGAAAATTTTTGTACTCAAAATTTGTGTGATTAAAATTTTTCATACTCATGATTTTCATACTGAAATTTTTCCTACTCAGAATTTTTGTAATGAAAATTTTTCATACTCATACTTTTCGTACATGATTTTTGGTACACAAAGTCATTTCAAATTTATGTTTTTCGTAGTTAGTTTTTCGTAGTCAAATTTTTCTTCAGGAAAAATATCACCTATTATGAATAATTTTCCTATCCAATCTGAAAGGTATGATTTCCTTAAGTGTTCGTGGTCATATTTTTCATGTTGGTATTTTCCTATGAGTTTTAAAATTTCTCAAATTGTAGATTTCTTAAATATGATTTTTTTTATTAAAACCACAAAAGATCGAAATCAAGATTTCCTTGTGGGAATGTTTTCAACCGTCAGATCATATCAAAGAATTTATCAACCATTAGATGGTTTTTGGAAGTTCAAAAGTCAACTCCATCACTTATATGAAGGGAACCCCCATTGGTTGTCCCACATTGATCTTCATGCTCTCGCGTATTGATGTTCTGCCTCCATTCTTAAAGCAAGTTCTGAATCTTCCAGAGCTCTTCATTCCGAATTTCTACAGAAGCTACTTCTCAGGATATGTCTACTAAGAAGACGATATCAAAATGTTTAGTTTACCAAGAGAGGTTAGTGCATCATAGGTTCTACAAATGTGATTCTCTTATATATAAGAATATCAGATTGAATGGTTGGGAGGATGTTTTCTTATCAAAGCCAGTGAAATATGATTCAGTTTATAGAGATTTTCTTATTGAGTTTTATGAGTCTGTTTCCTTCCTTAAAGAAGATGACAGAGAGATGTTTCTATTCAAATATTATGGGAAGACTTATATTCTTTCTTACACCAGGTCTGCAAGCTTGGTGGGTCTATCTTATGACGGTGAAGCTGAGTTTTGTTCACATAAGATTACGGATGAGCAAGGATGTTTTAAAAAAGTGAAGGCATTGAAATAACATGGACTTAAAGATTCCAAGACTTATAAGATTGGTCATCTCTCTCCAAATAATCGGATTGTACAGCTATGAGTACAAGGATTTTTAGTACTAATAAGGGGTGATATGGATAATCTCAAGAAGGGAGATATATATATCTTATATTTATTGGTAAATCTATTGAAGTTGAATTTGATGAGGCATGTTTTGATTACAATTTAGAATATTAAAGAAGGGAATCTGAAAGCTCAGTTCATAATCAATTCAGCCTTTGTTTATAAGCTTATTATCAGATGTCTTGATTCGTTTAAAGTTTCTTACACTTCCAAGAAAATAAATTGCAAGGTTATGCTGGTTAGTGATGATACATTAAAGAGGATGAAGATGGGTTTTTCTGTTAAATCTGTAGGATTAGACCCTTTACCAATGGAAGTGGCTGAGGTAGCTCAGAAATATCAAAAAACTCTGGAACCATCTAAAAAGGCAGGAAAGAAGAGAAATTTGAATGAAGCGATGACTGATGACAAGACCCATAAAGCTATGGAAACTCAATATTCACCACCCAAGAAAAAGAAACATAAAGCCTACCCAGATGAAGTGGTTGCTAAATGGAGGGAAGACAAGGAGAAGAGAAAATAATGAGAACCTCAATTCGTATTAGATCCTGCTGAGGCTAAGGCCTTAAAATAGAAAGCTTCTGATGAGTTGGAAAGACAAGAAAAAGAAAATAAATTGAAGAATAATATGTTAATAGAAGATATTGTTCATTCTCTTTTAAAAAAAAAAGAGATGGCTTCTGAGAAGATTCCCATTCTGGAAACCTTTGATGCTCAACATTTACCAAAGACTCTTATGAAAAAGTACTTCACTCTGGAAACATCCAATGTGAAAGAGGTTGTTGAAGAAGTATTAGAAGAGGAAGAAGAATAAGAAGAAGGAAGTGCTGATTTGGATGACCTAATTAAACAAGTTGAGGATTATCAAGAAAAGTATGAATCAACAAAACCTGTTACTCTGGGAATGGGAGTTGAGAAATAAGGTAGGAAGGATGATGATAAGAAAGAGGAAGGGAAGGAAAATGTTTTATATGAAGAAGAATCCTATGAGAAGAATTTTATTGAGGAAGGAGCAGAAAAAGAGAAAATAGATGAAGACAAGATTGTTCAACTATCAGAGAGTCAGGAAGAATCTCCAGATGATCAACCCATTACCAAAACTGATAAAGGTAAGCAAGTGCTCATGGATACACCAGTAAAAGATATCATCATGAAGAAAGAAGTTGGGGGTTCTTTTAAATGGAAGATGGTGAAAATTGAAGAAGAACAATCCCCAAGAAATGTGTCTGATTCGGAATCATCAACACAGGGTCATGAATTTGTTTTCGAGTCATTGAAAAAGTTGGTGGACACCATTCATATATTTCCCACTATAGACTCCAGATGCCAGATGCTTCAACATAGCTTGAATCAGAAGTTAGAATCCTTATCTATGGTGATGGATAAGTGTGTGAAGATTGAGGCCCACCATATAAATTTCCTTATCAGTTATGATCTACATAGAAAATCATGCATCAAAATAACATTGTGGTATACTAAAGTTCAATAATACATGGCTGAGTTTGATCGTTTTTAGAATGATGTTAAAGATTATTTTGACACCGAAGACTCCAAGATTAAGAATCTCCAGGATGAGCTAATAATTTAGCAATGTTCTCGGAATAAAAAAGTAATGGAATTGAACAGGAAGTTTAATTCACATACTCAAAATTTTAAATGGGATAGAGATATACGGATTGAGCTCGAAGAAATGCTTGCAAATCAAGATGAGTTTCTGAAGATGGAAGAAGAGGCCATGAAGGATAAAGCAGAAGTCTTGAAAGCTCAAGATCAAAGGATAAAATGTTTGGTGAGGCAAGCTGAGGAGGATAAAGAATATTTGAAGAAGATGAAAACATTCATGAGAAGCTAATCTAGAAGGAAAAGGAAGACAAATAGACTCAATCTAATCTTTTGTTGCATTTTTCATTCCTTGTAAAAAAATCAACTCTAATGAATTCTTTGGTTGGTTTTATCTTGTGTTACTATGTACTAATGTTTTAGGTACTTAATTTTTTTTCCATTCCATTAATTTTTTTTTTGAAAATCACAATGGGGGAGAAGGAAAAAGAACTACTCAAAAGGGGAGAAGGAAAAATTTTAAATTGAGAAGGAAAAATTTATAATTGAAATATCCTTAAAGTAAGGGTGAGTTTCTCATTATGACGTTTTTCATTCCAATGATAATGAAGAATCCATTCTAGAAATCCAGAATAAAATCCTTAGAGTTTCAATGCCTAAGTGGGAGTTAGTTGTATTCATCATCATCCATGAACAAAGGGAGACTAGTTTTAATTTCAAAGTCTAATGAAAATTTTCAAAGTCCTTATAGTCTTTTTCCTAAGGTTGTTTGTGCTTTCCTAAAAGGGGGACATTGTTGAGTCGATTAGGTTTTCCTTATAAATTTTCAATTCCTTCATGTTTTGAAAATCACAAAAACCTTATACTTAAGCTAATCTATATTTTAAATTTAGAAGCAATATTTCCTTCCTTATGGAAATTTACCCTAACCTGGATTTACTTAAACATATCAATATTTTACTTAAATATAAAAATAGAAATCATATAAAAAACCTCGGAATCATATAATACTTAGATATAAAGAATTCTGTTTTAGGATCCGAATTTTGGATATGAACTGTAATGAAGTTCCACTCTGAATTCTGGATATGAACTGTAATGAAGTTCCACTCCGAATTCTTGATATGAACTGTAATGAAGTTCCACTCTGAATTCTGGATATGAACTGTAATGAAGTTCCACCTCGAATTCTGGATATGAACTATAATGAAATTTCACTCCAAATTCTAGATAGGAACTATAATGAAGTTCCATTCTGAATTCTGGATACGAACTGTAATAAAGTTCCACTCCAAATTATGGATAAGAACTCTAATAATGACCCACTCCGATTTCAGGATACGAACTCTAATAAAGTTCCATTTTGAATTCTGGACACGAAATCTAACAAAGTTCAACTCCAAATTCTAGACTCCGAACATCTATGTGTTCAACTCTGATCTTCTATGAGTTCGACTCCGAACTTCTATGAGTTCGACTCTGGACATCTATGAGTTACACTCCGAACTTTTATGATTTCAACTCCGATATTTTATGAGTTCGACTCTGAACTTTTACTAGTTCGACACTGAACTTCTACAAGTTCGACTCTGAACTCTGTATGTTCAGATTCTGATCTCTGGTGAAACCAGACTCCGAATTTCCTTAGAAATTTAGAATCCGGATTTCTATGGAATTCAGGTTCCGAATTCCTATAAAATATAATCTGAATATCCTTTTATTATTGAATACGACTTCCAATTTTGTTAGACTCTGAACTTTTATTTTCATACATTCCAAACTAAACTTTTACTTATTCTTACACTCGTTTCTTTATATAATGATTTCGTGCCTTCAGTTACACATGTTTCATTACAAAACGATGGTGTACTTTCAGTAACACATGTTTTTCTATAAAACAATGTCGTGAATTATATTTCTAACTAAACATTGGTTATGTGACACATGTATAGGTCCCTCTGAAATTCAATATGAAATATGATTGTTGTTGGAGGGAGCCGACCATTGGAACTTCGCCTATAAATAGAAGATCATTTTAAATGAAGCAAAGAACTTGACACAATATGTGCTTACATGCTATTGAAGTGATTTCTAGAGAGAGAGGTTCTTATTAACTCTCAAGCTTCATGAAGAAAGATTGAATGACTTGTTCAAACTTTTCCTTGTGAAGACTTTCTTCGTGCGACTCCGATTGTTGGTGATTACAATCGATGGCTTCGTGGGATAGGAAGAAAGAGGTTCCAACACCTTGAAGTTGAGGGTATCCTTTTTGAGGAAGATGAAGGTTCCAACTAACTTGAAGTTGAGGGCTTACGGGGATAGCAAGACAGAGACTCTGATCTTCATATCGAGGGATTACCCTAGTGTGGGTAAGACAGACTTTCTTGAAAATATAAATCATGAGACCTTTATCCAAGGTTGTTTGATACCCTTCTCTTTGAGTTAAAAGATTTATATCTTGTTACTTGTTTTTGTTCCATGTTTTTATGCTGCATTTTGTATTGTAATGAATGTATAATCTTCTTATATTTCCTTACACTTGTACTCTGATTAATTTAGATTCTATAAGCTTTAAGGTAGAATCTCATATTGTAATCTTTGGTTAAGATTCAATTTCCAGGTCCATATTTCCAGAACCTGTTTTTCAGAATCGCTTTCCAGATTTAAGCAAGTGTATTGAGCTAGAATTTGGTAACTTCATACTTTGTCCCAATCTTTGTTTGGTGATTAGAGGTGTTATGAATTTTCATAAGTTTATCTTTGCTAAAATTAGATCTTTACTTGTTTAAGGAAATTTTTAAAATGTAAAATTCACCCCCTCTTGTATATTGAACATCTACATAGTTATTTTGATCATACAGTAATGGTTCCAAAGGGGTACTCATTAAATAATAGGAAAATTTTGTCAATGAATGATTTGAATTTAAAAGTTTTGAAATCATGTGATTGCCATGTTTTGATGAAAGATCTAATTCCTATATATTTACATTGCATTTTTTCCAAGAATGTTCTTCATATGTTAACCGACCATTGTTTCTTTTTCAATGCAATATGTAGCAATGTTTTAGACTCAGGTAAATTGCCATATATGGAAAAAGAAATTATCATCATATTATGGGATTTTGAAATGTTCTTACCACCAACATTATTTGATATAATGGTTCATTTGATGATTCACTTGGTGAGAGAGATTAGACTTTGTGGTCCTGTTCACTATAGATGGATGTATCATGTTGAACGGTATATGAAGATTTTGAAAGGGTATGTCAAAAATTGAAGTCGGCCAGAGGGTTGTATAGTGGAGCGATATATTGTTGAGGAAGCCATTGAATTTTGTACTGAATACCTATCTAATGTGGAAATAATTGGTCTCCCAAAATCTCATCACACTGGAAGCATTGAGGGTGCGGGAATTTCTGGAAGATAAGTTGTGATAATCAGTATTACAGATCGGGAGGAGGCCCATCTTTTTTCTTTGCATAACAGTTGGGAGGTTGCTCCATATATTGAAACTCACAAAGAAATTCTTAGGCAGTTGAATCCATCAAAGAATGAAAAATGGTAATCAGATACACATAATCCCTAGTTTATAGGATGGTTTGAGGACCATATTTTTAAGCAGTTAGATGAAAATTTGAATTCAATTTCAGAACGACTTCGGTGGCTAGCCACTGGACCAAGTGTGTACGTATTATATTAAAGTGGTTATGTAATTAATGGTTATAAATTCTATGTAGATGAACATGATGAATATAGTACCATGAAAAATAGTGGAGTTACACTAGTGGATGAAGTGATGCATGTTTTGGGTAGTAAGGATAGAAATCCAATTTATGCAAATATGCCATACTTTCGCATTATCAAACTAATATGAGAGTTGGATCATACAACATTCCAATTGCCTATTTTTCAATTAAAATGGATTTATAGTAATAGTGGTGTTAAAATAGATGAATGGGGACATGTGAGTGTTGATTTTAGTGATGAAGGGTAAAAAGACGAACAATTTATAATGGCATCACAAGCGGTACAAGTTTTTTATGTTCCAGATCACGTAAACCGAAATTTGTTGATTGATCTGTTATCGTCCAAAACTACTGAAGGTTCCAATGAAAATTCAATTGAGGATGATACTTTTAGTGGTCTGTCGCAATAATATTGGAGTGGTCCCAATGCAGATGATGTTTTGTATGTTATAGGAGACCACAATGAAGAGATTTGGATAATCGATAGAGGTGTAAAATCACTTCAATCTGTGAAAAAGGAAAGAGAGATCAATAAACAGGTTATATTTTGTTGGTAATATAGATCTTATTATCTCATGTTATTATCTTATCATTACTGAATTTATGTAATCTGAATTTACTGTTCAACCACTTTTGTAGATAATAACTTATGCCCATTTTCATGCTCCTAACTTTGAGGCTGAACAAGACTTCCAAGTTGTATATGCTGTGGCTGCTGGTGCTCCTACTGCTCCTACAGCTCATGCTTCTGTTGCTATTGCTGCTGCGGCTCCTATTTCTCCTGCTGCTCCTCCTACTACAGCTCTTGCTGCTCCTGCTGCTCCTGCTACGGCTGCTGCTGATCCTGTTGTTGTGGCTCCTACTGCTCCTATTGTTCAGGTCCAACAACCACCAACACATGCCATTGATACCAATATATATGAACATATAGATGATGTTGATATCGGTGAAATGGTCGGGAATGAAGGACCAATGTCTCGGACAACACAGGTGTGTCGTAGTGTGACAGTGTTAGCCAAAATTCTTAATGAGAAAAGAAAAGGCATCAAATTTAAAGTCAGATGGAATGCACGAGGCCAACATGTGAATCCCCAACAAGGATATGTTTAACAGCTACATTGGACTTTTCACTCAGCAACTCGTGCCGATTGACATTGATTCATGGAACCATGTTGTGTCCAAGCTGATGGTTGTGATCTCGGAAGAAATTATGGTAACATTATAAATTTATTTCATTAATTTACTAGAAAATAAAATAATGAAACAATGTCTTACTCTTCTCAATCTCTTGCACAATACATTTATAGTAGACAATTCACACAAGGATTATGTACTATGGATTACAGGAAAGATTCATCAAGGATTTCGCCCTATTTTAACAAGATGTCACCTAAATGATTCTAAAGGTAAAATAAACCCGCACCCACCCATTCTCTTCACTCACCCGATATCCCAAGAATCATGGGATGCATTTATTGGCTGTCATGGGTATGAGAAGTTTCAAGTACATTGTGGGTGATAATACATTTTTTGAGGATAACTGTATTCATCACCTTGATTTTCAATATTTCATTTATGAAATAGAAACTCTATACTTAAAATAAGGAACGTGCATCAAATCCATCATACATCTATCGTAAAGCAGGGATGGGGTACGCTTAATTAGAAAAGAAAATAGTACGTAATTTAAATTTATAGTAATATTGTTAGGTTCCAATAAACAACATCATAATTATCTTTCTATGCTTATATGTAGATTGATGAGTCTAAAACCAAATAAAGTTCCATCCCACATCATGTGCTATGGAAGGAGGCACGTGTGAATAAAGAAGGGAAGTTTGTATATGAGAACACACAGAAAGTGTGGGAAATATTTTTATGTATGACACGACGATAAAAAGATTTGTTTAAAATTTCTATTATATAAAAATAATTATTTACTTTCCTATATTCGACAGTCACAAGAATCAGCTACTCTTGTAGTGGATATAGACATATTATCGACGACTTTGAAGCAGACAGAAAAATACGGTCGTGTCAGAGGTGCAGGGTTTGGGGTGACACCCCGAGTATATTTTGAGAAGAAGAAAAAATGGATGATACAGATGAAAAATTGGAACAAATGAGCGAAAAAATAACAACCCTTGAAAAATTATTGCAATGGAATGGATAGTTTCTAGAAACTTTTATGGGTGGGATTCAAAGGGAGGACACAACTAAGGAACAACCAGCATGTGAAAATCACACCCCACCCCCACCATCTTTGAGGTCAGCCATTCTCCTCAAACAACTCTCTTAGATATGGTAATCATTATTCTAATAATTGTTCCCATTGAATGTGAATTAGATAAACACTGATAATTTTTCTGCACTGATCTTATATAGGGTGATAATGATTGTGATTTATATATATCAACACCCACCTATCACCTTATAGCAAGGGCTACATTGTTCAATATCCCAGATGCCACACTGCATAATAGATCACTTCCGAAATATCATCTGAAAGTGATGATTACTGTAGCTAATGAGCCAAATGCAGAGCTAACTATTCGACTTGATGACGATGATATTCATACGGTCGAAAAGGCTATTGGGACATTCATTACATGGTTGTCACAACTTATAATAGTACATGCGGAAAAAGAAGTATTTATTTCCCTTTTTATCATGATAAACCCTTAACAATTAATAAAAAATGGATCAAAACCAATGATTGTTGTTATAGACAGAGAAAGGGAAGGGGTGAGAAATGTCGGCTCAAAACCATCTAAAGGATCAACCAACAGATCCCAAGGAGTTACTGAAATCACAATAACACCACATGTTCTCTATCCACATTTACTAGCATTGAAGACTCATGTGGATATGAAGCTAAATGATAGAAATGAGATCCTTGAATATGTTTTTCTAGGCGTCATAGTTGTAAATGTATATATTAGGTATGTTTCCATGAATTGATTTTCTAAAAGCTGATCTAATGTGAAAATTATGACTAAAGGCATTTTATATTGTTGACAGATGCATTTATGAAAAATAGTTGAAGGAATTTTCCCATGAGCCAAGATTTGGAGTCGTTAGTCCTCATATCACATCAACACACCTAACAAAAATAGAGCCATCAAAAAGGGAGGCAATAGTGAATGGCTTGCCAAAAAAATTTGAAAGTGAGATTACAGATGACAGACTTTTCTTAATACCAACCATGCAGGGGTAATACTATACGATTACAGCATATCAATTATGTTTTCACTTCTTTTATTACTTATTTATTTTTGTGTTTTTAGACAACATTGGTTGCTAATTGTAGTGAAGTTGGATACTCCGAAGATTTATTTTCTGGATTCAATGCAAGGATATCCATCAAACTGACCACACATGATGAAGTTTTTGAATCTGCAAGACACTACATATTATGTTTTAGGTCTAAACATAATGTAAGATAATTTATATTATAATTTACTGAGAATTCTGTTATGATAGGGTGGTGTATCATTACTGTCTAAAAAAGGAATGAGGATAGGGGCAAAGCAGAAGGAGGCGAGAAAGTACTACGTCTGGAAAAATATTAGGGTATATAAAATAAAATTTCACTATCCAAACACATCTCAACACAAGATACTTATTCTCTTAATGATCAATTTTTTTTCCAGTTTCCAAAACAAACAAACGATAATGATTTCGGTTATTATGTTTTTAAATTAATGAAAGATATCGTTTTTCATCATCAAACTAGAACCCCTAAAGAGGTATTTTAAAAAAAACTACTATTTTGTTTAAGTTATTTATTAATTCCTTATTTTTATATTTTACAGTACTACTTTGACTGCCAAAATGACTCATACTCACAAGACTATATAGCTGGGTTCATATATGAGTGAGTTGCATACCTTATGGCAGATTGAACACAAATACAATGAAGATTTGACTTGGGGACATGTACAATTGGTGGTCATTTTTGAGAGGGGTTAAGGGGATCAAAATATGAAACATTGTTGTATGTAAATGATCCTAGGAAAATTGTAATTGTTATAAAATAAAACAAACATTCTCCAATGAGTCATTTTCCCTTTTTAATGGATGATACACACCAAAAACCTGCAAGAATGCTGAACCACAAAAAAGGTCTCTCTCTTGATTAAAATGGACACGATTTTAAGTGAATACAACAACTGACATATGAAATTCTGACAAAACGGATTTGGATTGTGTTGATCCTTTAGGATAATGATCCACGAGTACATTGTGATGTGTACGAGTCATCCCCGCCTCAATCTGAGGCACGTTGTGGATGGTACCACTCAAAGGGTATCACTTTTGTTTAAAAGGAACACAATTTTAATTGAAAACAACAACTGACCTATGAAAATCCATCCAAATTCATTCGGATTGAGGCGTATCTTTTATAATAACACTACAAGGGTCATTGGTGACATTGACAAGTCATCCCTGCCTCAATCCGAGGTACGGTGTGGCCGGTACAATTCAAAGGGTCTCTCTTGTTTAAAATGGACTCGATTTTAAGTGAAAATAACAACTAACCTACGGAAATCCAACCAAACACATTTATATTGTCTTCATTATTTTATGAGAATGATCCAAGGGTCTTTGGTGATATGTACAAGTCATCCCCGCCTCAATCCGAGGAATGGTGTGCCCGGTAGCACTCAAAGGGTCTTTATTTTGTTTAAAATGGACACGATTTTAAGTGAAAACAACAACTGGCCTACGAAAATATGACCAAATGCATTCAGATTGCCTTGATTTTTTATAATAACGATCCAAGGGTCCTTTTTGACATGTAAGATTCATCCCCGCCTCAATCCATGGCACAATGTGGCTGCTATCACTCAAAGGGTCTCTCTTTTGTTTAAAATGGACACAATTTTAATTGAAAACAACAACTGACCGATGAAAATCGACCAAATGCATTTTTATTGCCTTGATATTTTATGAGATTGATACAAGGGTCCTTGGTGATGAGTACAAGTCATCACCGCCTTAATACGAGGCACGGTGTGGCCTGTGCCACTCAAAGGATCTCTATTTTGTTTAAAATTGACACAAGTTTAATTCAAAACAATAACTGATCTACAGAAATCGGACCAAAGGCATTAGGATTGGATTGATCCTTTAGGATAATGATCCACGGGTCCTTGATAACGTGTATGAGTCATCAAAGCCTTAATCCGAGCCACGATGTGGCCGGTACCACTCAAAGGGTCACTCTTGTTTAAAATGGACACAATTTTAAGTGAAAACAACAACTGATGTACTGAAATCTGACCAAACGCATTCAGATTGTGTTTATCCTTTACGATAACGATACAAGGGTCATTTTTGACGTGTAAGAGTCATCCCCATCTCAATCCAAGGAATGGTGTGGCTAGTACCATTCAAAGTGTCTCTCTTATGTTTAAAATGGAACGATTTTATGTGAAAACAACCACTGGCCTACGGAGAACTAACCAAACACATTCGGATTTCCTTGATCATTTATAAGAATGATACAAGGGTCCTTTTAGACGTGGAAGAGTTATCCCTACCTCAATCTGAGGCACGGTGTGACGGCTATCACTCAAAGGGTCTCTCTTTTGATTAAAATGGACACAATTTTAATTGAAAACAACAACTGACTGATGAAAATCTGAACAAACGCATTCAGATTGCCTTGATCTTTTATGATAATTATTCGAGGGTCCTTGGTGATGTGTAAGAGTCATCCCCGCCTCAATATGAAGCACTGTGTGGCCGGTACCACTCAAAGGGTCTCTCTTTTATTTAAAATGGACCTGATTTTAAGTGAAAACAACAAATGACCTATGGAAATCCAACCAAACGAATTCGCATTCCATTGATCCTTTATAATAACGATCCATGAGTCATTTTGGATATGTACGAGTCGTCATTTCCTCAATATGAGGCACGGTGTGGCCGGTGCCACTCAAAGGGTCTCTCTTTTGTTTAAAATGGACACAATTTTACTTGAAAACAACAACTGACATATGAAAATATGACCAAATGCATTCAGATTGAGGGGGATATTTTATAAGAAGAATAAAAGTGTCCTTGGTAATGTTTATGAGTCATCCCCACATCAATCTGTGGCACGGTGTTTCCGGTACAACTCAATGGGTCTCTCTTGTTTAAAATGGACACGATTTTAAGTGAAAACAACAACTGACATAAACAAATCTGACCAAACGCATTCGTATTGTGTTTATCTATTATGAGAACAATCCATGGGTCCTTTTGGACTTGTACGAGACATCCCAACCTCAATTCGAGGCATGGTGTGGACGGTACCACTCAAAGTGTCTCTCTTGTTTAAAATGGACTTGATTTTATGTGAAAACAACAACTAAAGAACGGAAATCTGACCAAATGCATTTGTATTGTGTTGATCATTTAGGATAACAATCCACGGGTCCTTTGTGACATGTAAGAGTCATCCTTTCCTCAATACATGGTACGATGTGGCCAATACCACTCATATGGTATCTCTTTTGTTTAAAATGGACACGATTTTAAGTGAAAATAACAACTAACGTACGGAAATATTACCAAACACATTATGATTGTGTTTATCTATTAAGATAATGATCCACGTGTCCTTTTTGACATGTAAAATTAATCCCCGCCTCAATCCGATGCACAGTGTGTCCGGTACCACTCAAAGGGTCTCTCTTGTGTTTGAAATGGACACGATTTTAAGTGAAAACAACAACTTACCTACGTAAATCTTGCCAAACGCATTCATATTGACTTGATCTTTTATAAGAACTATACACGGGTCCTTTGTGGCATGTATGAGTCATCCCTGCCTCAATTCGAGGAACGATGTGGCCAGTATCACTCAAAGGGTCTCTGTTTTGTTTAAAATGGACACGATTTTAATTGAAAACAGCAACTGATCTATGAAAATCCGATCAAATGCATCCATATTTCCTTGATCATTTATAATAAAGATAAAATGGTATTTTGTAAGTTTTACGAGTTATCCTTGCCTTAATCCAAGCCACGGTGTGGCCGGTACCACTCAAAGGGTCTCTCTTTTGTTTAAAATGGACACAATTTTAATTGAAAACATCAACTGACCTATGAAAATATGCCCAAACACATTTGTATTGCCTTTTTATTTTATGATAACGATCCATGGGACCTTGGTGATGTGTAAGAGTCGTCCCTACCTCATTCTGAGGCACGGTGTGACCGCTGTCACTCAAAAAGTCTCTCTTTTGTTTAAAATGGAAACAATTTTAATTGAAAACAACAACTGACCTTCAGAAATCTGACCAAACGCATTTGGATTGACTTTATATTTTATAATAACGATCCAAGGGTCAATTGTGACCTGTACGAGTCATCCCTACCTAAATCTGAGGCACGGTGTGGCTGGTACCACTCAAAGGGTCTCTCTTGTTTAAAACAGACACGATTTTAAGTGAAAACAACAACTGACGTATGAAAATCAAACCAAACACATTCAGATTGTGTTGATAATTTAGTAGAATGATAAAATGGTCATTTTTTACATCTATGAGTCATCCCCTCATCAATCCAATGCACGGTGTGTCCGGTACCACCCAAAGGGTCTCTCTTTTGTTTAAAATGGACACGATTTTAAGTCAAAACAACAACGGTCCTATGGAAATCTAACCAAACGCATTCGTATTGACTTGATATTTTATAAGAACGATACAAGGGTCCTTTGAGAGATGTAAGATTCATCCCCACCTCAATCTGAGGCATGTTCTGGCTTCAATCACTCAAAGGGTCTCTCTTTTGTTTAAAATGGACACAATTTTAATTGAAAACAACAACTAACCGATGAAAATCTGACCAAATGCATTCGGATTGCCTTGATCTTTTATGAAATCTATCCAAGGGTCTTTGGTGACATGTACGAGTCATCCCCGCCTCAATCCGAGTCATGGTGTGGCCGGTACCACTCAAAGGGTCTCTCTTTTGTGTAAAATGGGCACGATTTTAAGTGAAAACAAAAAATGACCTACAGATATCTAAAAAAATGCTTTTGGATTGCCTTGATTCATTAGGAGAACAATCCACAGGTAATTTCTGATTTTTATGAGCCATCCCAGCCTCAATCTAAGGCATGGTGTGGCCATTACCACTCAAAGGGACACTCTTTTGTTTAAAATGGACACAATTTTAATTGAAAACAACAACTAACCTATGAAAATATGACCAAACGCATTCATATTGTGGCAGATCTTTTATAAGAACAATAAAAGGATCCTAGTTGAGGTTTATGAGTCATCCCTACCTCAATCCTACGCATTGTGTGGCTGGTACCACTCAAAGGGTCTCTCTTGTTTAAAATGGACATGATTTTAATTGAAAACAACAACTGACGTACAAAAATAAAAACAAATGCATCCATATTATGTTGATCCTTTATTAGAATGATCCATGGGTCCTTTTTGACATGTAAAAGTCATCCCCGCCTCAATCCATGGCACGGTGTGGCCAGTACCACTCAAAGGGTCTCTCTTATTTAAAATGGACACGATTTTAAGTGAAAACAAAAACTGACATACGGAAATCTAACCGAATGCATTCGGATTTGGTTGATCCTTTATAAGAATGATCCACAGGTCATTTGTGACGTGGGATAAGAATCCCTACTTCAATCCGAGGCACTGTGTGGCCAGTACTACTCAAAGGGTCTCCCTTTTGTTTAAAATGGACACGATTTTAAGTGAAAACAACAACTGACGTAAGAAAATATGTCCAAACACATTTGGATTGTGTTGATCCTTTTGGAGAACGATCCACAGGTCTTTTTTTTGACGTGTACAAGTCATCCCTGCCTCAATCCGTGGCACGGTGTGGTCAGTACCACTCAGAGGTTCTCTCTTGTGTTTAAAGTGGACACGATTTTAAGTGAAAACAACAACTGACCTACGAAAATCTGACCAAACACATTCAGATTGCCTTGATATTTTATAATAATGATCTAAGTGTACTTTTTGATCGTTATGATTCATCCCCGCCTCAATATGAGGCACATTGTGGCCGGTACCACTCAAAGGGTCTCTCTTTTGTTTAAAATGGAAACAATTTTAATTGAAAACAACAACTGACCCATTAAAATATGACCAAACGCATTCAGATTGGATTGATATTTTATAAAAACGATCTCTGGGTTCTTGGTAATGTGCAAAAGTCATCCCTTCCTCAATCCGAGGCACGGTGTGGTTGGTACCACTCAAAGGATCTCTATTTTGTTTAAAATGGACACAATTTTAATTGAAAACAACAAATGACATATGAAAATCCAACCAAACGCATTAGTATTGTATTTTTCTTTTACAATAATGATCCAAGGGTCCATGGTGATGTGTATGAGTTATCCCTACCTCCATCCGAGGAACGGTGTGACCACTATCACTCAAAGGGTCTCTCTTTTTTTTAAAATGGACACGATTTTATTTGAAAACAACAACTGGCCTAAGAAAATCTAAAAAACGCTTTTATATTGCCATTATCTTTTATAATAATGATCCAAGGGTCCTTGGTGACGTTTATGAGTCAACCCCACCTCAATCCGAGGCACGGTGTGGCCGGTACCACTCAAAGGGTCTCTCTTTGGTTTAAAATGGACTCGATTTAAAGTGAAAACAACAACTCACCTACGAAAATCCAACCAAAAACATTAGGATTGTGTCGATCCTTTAGGAGAATGATACACGGGTCCTTTGTGATGTGTATGAGTCATCCCCACCCCAATTCAAGGCACAGTGTGACTGCTATCACTCAAAGGGTCTCTCTTGTTTAAAATTGACACAATTTTAATTGAAAACAACAACTAACCTACGAAAATATGACCAAATGCATTTTGATTGCCTTGATATTTTATGAGAATGTTCCAAGGGTCCTTGGTGACATGTACCGGTCATCTCCGCCCCAATATCAAGTACGGTGTGGCTGGTACCACTCAAAGGGTCTCTATTTTGTTTAAAATGGACACGATTTTAAGTGAAAACAAAAAATGACCTATATAAATTAGACCAATCACATTCGGATTATGTTGATCCTTTAGGAGAACGATCCACTGGTCCTTTTGTATGTGTATGAGTCAACCCCGCCTTAAACTGAGGCATGTTGTGGCTTCTATCAATCAAATGGTCTCTCTTTTGTTTAAAATGGACACAATTTTAATTGAAAACAACAACTGACCTATGAAAATCCACCCAAACACATTAGTATTGTCTTGATCCTTTAGGAGAATGATCCACGGGTCCTTTTTGATGTGTACGAGTCAACCCCTTCTCAATTCGAGGCACAGTGTAGCTGCTAGCACTCAAAGGGTCTCTCTTTTGTTTAAAATGGACACAATTTTAATTGAAAATAACAACTAACTGATGAAAATCCAACCAAACGCGGTCGGATTGCCTCGATCATTTATAAGAATGATCCACGGGTACTTGGTGACATGTATGAGTCAACTCCACCAACCCCCTAGAATGCCCACACCCCCTGGTCAACAATCCACCCCCTAGACACCCCCACCCCTCTAGACACCCCACCCCCTGTAAAGCCCCCCCAGACACCTTGGACACCATCCCACCCCTAAAAAGCCCCCACAGACACCAATCCACCCCATGGACTGCACCCCCCCGACACCTTGGACCCCAGCCCACCCCCTAACCCCCCCTGGACACCAATCCACCCCCTGGACCTCCCCCACCCCCTGAACACTAATACACCCATGGAAACCCCCACCCCTCTGGACACCCCCCCCCACCCCTGTAAATCCCACCCGACACCTTGGACAACAGCCCACCCCCTGGAAATCCCCCAGACACCCCCGAACACCCCCTTGGACAGCCACCCCAAACCCTTGTACAACACCCAACCCCCTAAATTCATAATTTAATTCTTTATGTACTTAATTAACTTATGAATTATTTGTTAATGGTGTATGGGTATACATGTTTTATGGGTATACTTGGTCTAATTAGCTTATTATTTATGAGTTAATTTTGTACGTGTATACTAGCTTTAATTAGCTTATTGAGATGTTGATTTTTTGTAGGTGTTCCGGTGTGCTGTTGCAGATTTTTTCATAGCAGCAGAGAGGGCATTTATCAGTGATTTTTTAGTGATGATAAATAGTGCTTTTATCAGTGCTAAAAAATAACTGATAAACTACACCTTTATCAGCCCTAAAGAAGCGCTAATAAAGGATTGTTTTATTAGTGCTTCTTTAGCGCTAATAAAGGTTTCATTTAACAGTTATTTTCTAGCACCGATAAAGTACACCTTTATCAGCACTCAGTAAGTGCTAATAAAGTGTACCCCCTTTATTAGCACCAAGCATTACAATGCTTTTTTAGCGCTGTCAAATCCCATTTTTAGCGCTGTTAATTCCCATATTTGAAGTAGTGAAACTCAGATCTTTCTGAATCTCGAATCTTTTGAACCTTTTGAACCCTTCTAACCTGTAAAACCTCTCGAACCTCCGAATGGAAAATAAAAAGAAACAAGAAAATGAACTTGAATGTTCCTCTCCATTGAAACGCGCTCGAGGAGAATCGAGCAGCACGACTCAAAAGTCTATGAACACGAAACTGGAGACTCAGATTCTCACCATAGAAAATGAAGTCTGTTCCGAATGGGTGTTATCCAGTAAGTCTTCACGATTAAAAGTGTTGGAGATGCAAGGATGGAAAGACTGGTTCAGTAAAAATAACCGAGTATACTACCCAAAGATAGTGCATGAGTTTTATTTGAATTTAAGCATTTCATTAGATGGAGTAGAATCTGCAAGATTATCTTCAGTAGTCAAATGGAAAAAGATATCTTTTTCATCAAAGCAATGGGCTGAGTGTTTGGGGGTACCTCATAAAAAACGATATGAGGATTACAGTGGTAATATTCCTCACACCACTGAATATTTTTCGTATGAGTATGCTCTAGAGATGCTGACTAGAAAATCTGAATCCAGAACAATAACAACTATTGAGTTAAATGGGGAAATTAGAATCTTTTTTATGTTTATTCAACACAAAATCTTTCCTATAAAGGGTGATTTTGCTTCTGTGAAGTATCAATATGTTTTCTTGTTGATTTTATTGCTCAAACATGATAAGATCAATTTTTGTAGATATATTAATGTTCATATTGCTGAAATGGTAAATCCATCTAAGAAAGCTATAACCTTATTCTACTCTAATCAATTTTCTACTATGTTAATTTTTTTGGTTTTTTGAAGATGGAGATTATTGCAACTCATCTAGTAGCAGTTTCTTTTATAAGAATGTATATCTTAAAAAGAATGAAAATTAATTTCAATCTATGGAAGAAGACATGTGTTGCTAATGAAGATAGGTTTTATAAATCCTTTAATCCTACTAACCACTCTATGTTACCAAAGGGGATGATAGATCCCGGTTTAAAACCTAATGCAGAAGTTTTCTATTCTGACGAGGAAGAAGAAAAAGAAGTTCATAAGGACACTAGAGAGTCCAGTAAGAAGGAAACATGGGAAGCTGAAGCTGATTATGATGTGGATATTGAAAAGGAACCTGATTCACCTCCTAATGAAAGGAGTGATCCTGATACAGTAATTCCTAAGAAAAGAATGGAATTTGGAACATTATGTCCACCTCTTAAGTTACCTGAGTCAGAACCTCTTCTAGTTGATGAAAAAGAAGCTGACATTGAAGTATCAAATTCTGAGCAGTATGAATCCAGTATAAAAGACAGTACCAATGAGACTTAAGTAAACAATAATGGAAATGGTAATGGTGGTGGTGATGATGATGATGTAGATACTCGACCAGTGGATGGTCACAATGTGATCCAAGCTGATCCACCACCTCAAATAGTTGAGAAAGAAACTGTTCTTGAGGCTGAAAGGACAGTGCAGACAGTGATTGATGTATATGGGGAAGACTCTTATGAATATTTTGGTAAAGCTAATTTTGTAAAGCCTAAGTATACCTCTTGTAAAGGATCATGGGAAGAACACCAAGGTTTTGTGGTTCTAGTTTTGGATTATTCAGAGAAAGAGGAAGAAGAGGTGAATATCGCAAGAGTAATACATCCAGTTGAGGCTAGACCAGTTGTTGAGGAAGTAAAAATGACTATAGAAGGATATGTTCCTTCTGTTTCTCAATCTGATTTTTACAAATTTAAAGATGACTTTCTTCATGTAGTTAGAGAGACAATGAAAAAGGAATTATCTAATGCTCCTACTCTTGCTCCTGCTCTTGTGAAACTATCTGAGGATGCTTTGGATGCTTTAACTCAATGATTGGTAAGTATAATTACGAAATACCTATGCAATACTGGTGAGATAATTGGCAGTCACATTACCTCTCTAAATCTAGAGCTCAAGTATTTGGTCGAGGACTTTGTATCTCTGTTTGGTGAATTTAGATAAACCATCACTAGTATGATGGATGTCTTGAGAAACTTGATAGAACACCTACATAAATATGACTTGAGAAAATTAAAGACTGAGAAAACTCAGATTATTACTCAGGCTGTCTCCTCCAATGTGACCAAGATCACTGCACATGAGATTAATTCCTTAAAAGATCTTATAAAAGAAGAGTTAGCAGCCCTTGAATAGATTCTGGATTTGGAATCGTTCGAAAAGAAGAATGAAAATAGTGATCATATTTACAAAATTGTGAAGCTGTATTTAGTTGATGCTAGTCAAGCTCGGAAGGAGATCTAAGAAAAAGTGGATCACTATTTGTTTAAAATTTTTACCAAACATGAGTGAAACCATCAATTTAAAGTCCTGTATGCGAATTTCATGCTCCCTCCACTCACTCAAGCCTTTATTGATTAGGTCCAATAGTTAAAGGATTTTCCTCTAAATCTGGAGAGTTTCAGGCATAACAAGATGATTTTGAGAAGGCCATAAAATTTGATGGTGAAGCCGTTCAAGATTTTATAAATCTTCTCACACCTAATATTCATGTGGAGGAAAAGGAAATAGTTGTTTCTAATGATGAGCCTCTCATTCCATCCAATTTTTCTCCTGGTCAGTTATCAGTTTCACAGGCTCTATATAATATTCGGCCATTCATTTAGTAGCCACCTTCAAGAAGATCTTCTATCCATTAGCAAGTAACTATAGCACCCACTCTACTTCTAGCCAGAGCTATCTTACCTCCTCTCTCCATCTGGTCAGATCAAGCTTCCTCCAAAGCACCTTCTGTCCCATCCATTTCTCCCTCTCCTAAAAGGAAATCTCCTCTACACGCCAAGAAATAGATGTGCCTATCATTTTTGATAGGGTGTCTTTTCCTTGTATATTTTTCCTGTACCTTTTTCAGTTCTTATTTCACAAGAACCTACTTTTTTTTGATCACTCTGCTTTCTCTTTTTCTTTTAGATAATCTAAAAAGGGGAGAAAAGAATAAATATATACAAGAATAAATATCTATAGGATGAGAAAAGTAATTATAAAAATAAAAGTTAATATATAAAGGGGAGACCTTAATAAAAGATCCAATAGTCATGTGTTCTTTTTATATAGGGGGATCATACTGAATGTTATATCCTCTTTTATCTCTATTTATGAACTAGATTTCTGATTATCAAAAAGGGGGATATTGTTGAACCCTCTGTGAGATGGTTATTTTAATAATAACAAATCATTATTGTTTTTGTTTATAAGTCAATTTAGTAAATTATTCAATCTATTCAAAATGTTATTATATATGGTTAATAATGTCTACATATGGTTATTTATGATTATTTAAGATCTACTATTGACCTAGAAGTATTCCGGTTTATACAGACACTCTGTGTGAATTTTATGTTTTGACTCACTATTAGTTATATTCTTGAGTCACCGTTAATTATTGAGATGCCAATTTCTGCACCGATGACAATAGTCGCACCGATGAAAATGGTTGCACCGATGACAATGGTCGCACTGATGAAAAAGGATGCACCGATGACAATGGTCGCACCGATGACAACGGTCGAATCGATGAAAACGGTTGCACCGATGACAACAATCACACCGATGACCACAATAGCACTGATGACAACATTCACCCCAAGGAAAATGATCACAACAATGATACAATTGTCTCACTGATACTGGTCAAATGGCCTTCCAAAGACGTTGCTGATCAAATGTCTTACCGAAGCCAATACTGATCAACTGACCTACTGAAGCTGATGTTGATCAAGTAACATACCAAAGCCGATGAAAATTCAAAATGACCTACTGATCCCGTGACTCAACAATAGTCATTAAAACTATTTAAATTCTTATTAACTGTTATTTAATTCGAACAGTCATATTTTCTAAATTTAATGCACCTGCTATTAATTAATGTTGGTTGTGGGATGTCTGGGCACCGTACCTTGTACATGTCAAAAATTAATCATTCCTTTTACCAGATCACAAGGAATAAAAAGGAAGATCTATCTGCAGCAAAAGAAAAGGGGAGAACGAAACACAAATATGCATAGACAGAGACACATATGAAGAAGAGTGTACCGATGTGTGTGTAGACCCACGAAACAATCTTGAAGAACACCTGTGAAAACTAGAGTTCTTCAAGAAGATCATTCCTGAAACAAACACTGAAGTCGATTTTTTGTTCCTTAAAGAACATCATATTTACAAGTCTGAATAAACGTAGGTGAGAAGAAAAATGCTATTTTGTTTTGTGTCATCCTCACAAGAAAGGACTCGAATTGAATCTACCACATCAAAATGGGTCCGGATCTCATTTGAAATCACTCAGAGAATTATAAACTCATTATCCATTTATTTCCACTATAGTATACTTGTGCTGAAATTTTGAGCAGTGTGTGTGCATCTGTCTATTTAGATTCACACTTACTCCTGTGATGAATTGGAGGATACTAAATCCTCACACCAATCTTTTTACACCTTATTGTATCGTGCATTTGAATTGTGGAAGAGGTCAAGTGTGACCTGGACAGCCTGATAGTGCTCGTCGTTGTTTACCAACGTTGAATTGTTGAAGAGGTCTGAGGACCTGAATAGTCTGAGAACTATTATAAAACCTCGATCAAGGGTGTGGATCATATTTTATATAAACTGTTTGAGAGGAATACGTCTCATCTTGAGACCGAACCTCTTTTTTTACAACTTTTGTGCTTTTTACCTTTGTTAAAACTATTTTTAATATTCCACTACTAAGTACTTTAAATATAAATTTGTTTTAGACTAACTCTAATAGTTGAACTAGACAGTGTTTTTAATTGTTGTGAACCAGTATGTTAGTTTCAAAAGCTCACTTAATCTTCAGATTAAGTTAACTGAGAAGTAATCAATCTTTGAGAAGCTAATTGATCATTTACAATCTTAATAAATTCACTACAGTTTAACTTGATTTATGAATTACGGCTTTTAATAAAAATATTTTAAATTGAAAATTTTAATTGGAACTCAATTCACCCCCCTCTTGTGTATCCAATCCGACCAACAGTTTTTTTCTGAAATGATTTATTTTTCAGTAAATAGTGAAAAATATCAATTTTTCAAATACAATCATTTATTTTCATTAAATCAAGTAATTTATAAGTGCCATTATATTTTGAGACTTGGTATTAATATGTAATATGATACATTCTATATATAATAATAAAATTTCAATAAAAAATGATGTTTTTTATTTTTTTAATTTTATGCTTAAAAACACTTTTCAGACGAAAAAAAATTTAAATCTAACTTACAGATTTTTATTAAAACTAATTAATATACTTATAGAAAATGAATCCTGAAAAATGGATACTTTATTTTGAATAAGGTGTTAAAAATTTGGTTAATAGGTCCCTTTTATTTTTAAGCATTATGAATAGTAACCATGGTAAAATTTAGGACATTGATAAAGTATAAATATGGAAACTAATATTACAAATAATGTTTTAAGGAATTAATGATCAACCCATCACTTGATTTTATTTAATTATACGTGATAAAATCTTCCATATCCATCCTAAATTTTAATATATTGTATTTTCTTCCATTGCACCATATTAATGACATTTATATTATTTTAAGTATGGAAAATTAAAAAATCCCAATTTATTGCATTTAATTTATTTTATATGTTCACAGAAGGATAAAAATATTGTATGAATGTATATAGTATTTTATTTTAAAATTAATTTATGTATTTATATTATAATAGTTTATTTTTATCTTATTATTTTGATTGAATAATTTTCTTAAATGAATTAAAAACATCGACATAATATTTATTAAATTAATAGAAATATAAAATAAATTATTTTAAAAATATTAAATGTAATAAATGATGTTTTAAATATTTTACCCCAAAAATATTTTATATAATTATAACATATTATCGGCATATTAAAGGATTATAATCAAATACCAACCTCGGATTGATTTTTTTTGGAATAAATTAAATGAATAGTGTTAAAAATTACATTAACGATATTTTATGAAACTAATATTAAATTAAATTAATAAAAAAATATTTAACTATGAAATGTGGGATAATATATTTTCTAAAATTTTATCTATTTTCTATTAAGAAGACAATTTTCCTTTTATGGTAACTGTATTGGCTTCTTTAGCGTAAAAACATTGTTATAGCGATAATTGTCAAAAGGGTTAATGAGGGATAAAACTAAGAGATAAGGGTTAAAACTTATCGATAACTTGAAAAAAACTTATTGGATCAGAGTATTTACACTGTCCCTAATAATATATTTAAATTATATGAAAAAATTTCTATTTTATTAATTTAAAATTAATTTATATTAATTTGTTACTACAATTAATTTATAGAGTTCATCTCTCCTCCCTTATAAAAGGACACATATTTTCTCTATTTTTAACACCATATAGAGAAACCTATCTAAAAAAACCCTAAATTTTTCTCTTATCAAAATGATTATCTAAGTTCTATATGTTGTTTTATTTAGAGATGGCCAACCCTATGTCTCTTAAGTGGACACCTAAAGGATATTCATCGAAGAAGTTGTAATCCTCTTTATCAACTCATTCAATTTACATTCTTATTATTATTCCTATAAATCT
This sequence comes from Viscum album, assembly GCA_963277665.1. NCBI lineage: Eukaryota > Viridiplantae > Streptophyta > Magnoliopsida > Santalales > Viscaceae > Viscum > Viscum album. Next base: position 888,140,275 of record OY728130.1, read on the forward strand.
ATTATACCAAATATAAAATAATTAATACAATATCATAAATATAATTATATGTTATTACTATATTGTTAAACAATTTTCCACCTCTTTTCCATCCTATGGAAATCCAAAACATCTCGCATGCATACATACAACTTACTATTTCCACATAGCGATGTAATTCGTTTTTCATATCCATTATACCTTTATAGTTATAAAAATGAATCTAATGATTATATATGTTATTTATGAAATAAATATTAGTCTATATTTATAATATAATATATACCTTCTTACCTTCTATTCCATGGGAAAATGATAACGTCGCTCCTGCGTATGTGTAGACTACAACCTCTAAAAAGTTATGTCATTCATTTTTCATTTGTGGTTTATATTGTGGGAAAGAAGAATATATTAAATGATTATATATGATATATATAATATTATAATGATTCTATAATGGTGAACTATTACTCACATTCCTGTCACCAACCATCAAAAAGTGAAAATAACATTCCTGTGTACAACTCCCTAAAATCTCCATGAACGATGTAATTCATTTACCACCTCTAAATTTTATGGATGAATATAAATATATATATATATATATAATGAATATATTTTATATTTATATCAGTATTATAATTCTAGATATGATGTAACCAAAATCAAATTACAAGGACTAGAACCTCCAAGACAAAATATGCTTGGGAAAAATAAATCAGATAACATCCAAAAAAAGAAAAGTAATGAAATATCATTAATTAACTGGTGATAATATTCTATAATATGATAATATATAATAATATGAATATGAATATTTTTAAAAAAAATTATAAACATGTTTAAAACCATTATAAAAAAAATTATTTCTTGTTCAGTTAAGGGGTAATGCAAGGTAATGGGTTTCTTAACTAAATCTCAATTAATTAGGTTGTACTTATACATCATTAACTATATTCTACAACAATTATCTATGAAATGAACTATGAATTTATTATTTTATATTTCAAAAAATTTTGGTGGATTCACATTTTTCACACATAACCACTTAGTTGATTAATGTTTCACTTCAATGATAGTATCTTTGTAAGGGATTTCATCTCAATTTGCACTGCATTGAGTCAAATTATGTATTATGAACCAATTTTTTTGTATGTGGTGTATAATATGACCCTTTTATACGTGTAACATGATTATTTATTTATTTATTATGATTATATTTTCAATTTATGTTTACTCCTTCAAGGGGTTAAAATTAAAAATCTACTAAAGTTATAAGAATTAAATTCACAATCTCATTTTTTTATTTATCTCTTGTTAATTAAATGAATATTATAATATATCCTTGTAAACACCATATATTTCCTTATACTATAGATATTTAAGGTGTTTAAATAATTTCTTCTAATTTTTATATCTTTTGAACATAAATCAATAAAATTAATCTTTAAAATACAATTCAATCTTGTTTCCCTTTTGATCAGGTATATTTTTCTTCCATGTCCTTATTTTTTAGAATTAATTTATAAAATTTCTTTTTATTTACTCAAACGAAATATTATGTTAGACTATATTTTTTAATGTATTTAAATTAATCTTTCAAATGTTTATAAAAGGGTATTTTTTGACTTTCATTACCAAAATTTAAATGAATTTTTTTAACATATATGATGTTAATAGATTTTTCCACTCCCATATCGTTTTTAAACTATAAGATTCTTCTATAGTTCATCAATGATTTTAAAAATAAAAATATTTAATGTAAGATTATTTTAATATTTAACTTCCATTATATTTATTTCCCTAATGTATATTAATTATATTATCAAAATTATATTTTTGATAAATTTATAGTTATCTTTTATCACTTAAAAATTTTATGGTTGCTAACGTTCACTTATAAAACTCACTTTAATGTTATCATTGGAAATTACAATCCCCTTAAATATGCATATTAATTTTATCTTGTATGTGATTATTTACTAAAATGTATACCATTTCAATATATGTTGTTTTATTAAGAAACATATTTGATTGACTATAGAAAGAATTGACATTCCATATTCTTTACCCAATATGGATATTTATTGACAAGAAATATTTTTTATGAATTAAAATGATCATAAAATATATATGGAATGTATTGAACATGGAGTGAAGGTCGAGGCATTATATTATATATCACCTTGATAAATCAATAGGTCCCATTAAACAAACTAGTTGGATATCATTTTTAAATGGGATTTTTCTATATTACTACCCATAGTTTAAACAATCTTGATGTAAGTCCATATAAGTAAAAATATCATTCTTCCTAAAATCATGAATTCCATCATTATTCATTTAATTCATCTATAATTCATTTTTAATTATCCGTGAGATGATTACATTTCATATTAACCATGATTTCATTTTGTGCTCATTTTATTAATTAAATGGAATATGTTTTCAGTTATTTACCTTTCCATAATGATTATTTATTATTTACTCATAAAATATTACATTGTACTCAACACTTACTGAGAATTTGAGACTACCCTTATTTTGTTTCATTTCTATAGTATATGAATAAGAAATATCTTAATTAGGCTTAAGAATTTAAGCCTTTTCATTGTTATGTTACATATTTTATTTCCAATGCAAACTTATAATCATCAATATATCTAGTTATTGATGACTACTAAATTGATTGGTTATTCAAGATGATATTCCCTCTATCTTATTCCTATATAATAAATTATTCATGGACTATTAGTTATTTATAATGATTTTGTTACAAAATATCCCCCATTATTTTGTATCATAACTCATATAAAGAAATGATTTTTGAAAGACATCTCATATTTATCCTTGCACTGATAAATTATCATTAGTTATTTTAAAATACAATGTTTGATTTATATATTATTTTATTATTATGGATTCTGTGTGATTATGGATAGTACATTTCCAAAATAACATTGAATTGATCCAAATGAGGTATAATAATATATTCAAAAGCATATTCCTTAAATATTAAATTTGGATATAATAATAATAGAAGATGATTTTAAATCATTGGGGTGTTGATTTTATCTTGTTATAAAATATACTTGGAATACTAGTGTATCTATAACTACATTCCTATTGGATATCCACAAATATATAGTAGATCATAAGTGTGCCTACTTCCCTTAATTTACATGACCAACTTCCACCAATAGGAGTAGCATAGGATTTCACTTGTTTTCATTATCTTATAGGATGATTATTATTATTTTCCTTATTAATCCATATTTCTTTTAGTTCAAACTATATAAATCATAGAACAACATATATAATCCATAGATCAACCTATATCATTCTAGGATCAACCTATGTTACTTTATTTTGGGTTAACATGTACTTCTCATCCTAGTACCTCAATGTAACTAAGAATGAAACCTTTAATAAAATTCAAAAAGATAATATGATCAACCAAATCATACCCCCCACCCCAGAAGTTTGTATTAAGATGTGGAGTCTTAGGCCCACTTATAATGAATTAATGTAATGATCGAGTCAATATTGAACCAAACATTTTATAGTGATTATCCCTAGCTGCATTTATTCTATAGCCAAATCCTCATTCCAATAAACATACAGGGTTTCTTTGATATGAAATAACATACATAATAATTTTCTTATATTTCATGATATAATCATATACATAGAGTCATCATTAGGGAATCAATAGTGTTCTATAACCTTAATACCAAATGTAATTAAACTAATCCGAAAAAATAACTAAACTAATCCCCAAAAATAACTAAAATCAACATTGATTCCAATTATAGAGACCCAAACTAAGCATAAAAAAATAATAAATTAACATCAATAATTAAATATTACATCTCACAAGAAGTTGAACAACCCAAAGACCAAAAGTTCTATTTTCTTTTAGGACTAGTAATATAATAAATTCAAGTTAACATTTCTCTATAATCGAACTCTATAAGACTCCCTTCTATACTCCCCTCCAGACATAATTATCTTTATAACCCTGGGATAGGAAATCATAAGAATGTTGTGAGCTCAAATTATCAGTAAGGTAAAAAATAATCATGATATCATTATGGGTTAGACAATAATAATTGTAAAAAACATTAAATGGGATGAAATATCTTATAAAATGAATGTTAGATATTAATAATTTTAAATAAGTCATTTTAGAAGGATATGTAATCAAAAATGAATGAACATATTAAATGTGAAATGTATGTATAATTATTATACATTAAACATGAGTCAAGTAGAATAATCATATGCATATCGAAATACTCAATTTCATTTTATATTAGTGTCACCAAGAATTTTGGAATAAACATAATTATATAAAATCATTTGAAAAAAGCATTCAAAATAACATTCACATGACAACATGTGAACAAATATTTTCACTTATCATTCACGTAAGAAACTAGTGAGTAAAACTTTCCATATCTCATTCATACAAAAAGCATGTAAAAAATCATACCATATCTCATTTATACAATAAAATTTTGAAAAAAATTTCAAACATCTCATTCACACAAAAATCATAGGATCATGTATTCATGTATCTCATTCAAAAACAAACTTGTAAAAAAAATATCCAGGCATATCATTCACATCAAAAACTTGTGGACAATGTTTCCCATATCTCATTCACACAAAAAAACTTTTTAAAAAAACATCCATTATCACATTCACCCAAAAAACCTTATAAATGAATATTCCAACATCTCATTAACAAACAAAATATTGTGAACAGAGCTTCTTGTATCTCATTTAAAAAAGAAAAATTGTGGACAAAGGTTCCCATATATCATTCATGCAACAAACATGTGAAAAAAGCATCTGATGTATTATTGATAGATAATGAAATCATCTATTTGGATATGAAACATTATAAAATTCATTCTAGTGTTATATGGGACACCAAATTTCATTATCAATATATTTTAGTTCCACATAAAATCAAAAAATTAATATTATCTAAAATAAACCATCACAAAAAAGGGTTTCATAATATTTCCAAACTGTACAATAAATAAATCATGATCACTTGATATCAAAAACATGATCACTCCAAATGAGTATTTACGAAGATCAAAAATCGATTGATTTATGAACCATTACTTTATATGAGAAAAATAATTTGAAAATGGAAGTGAAATAAAAAATGAATATTATCTAAAAATCATTTCATAACACCATCATAAACATACATGATTATTTAGTCAATATAAAAAAAATTAAAATGAAGATAAAACATCTTAAAAAATTAATTCAAAAACAATTCCTGAAATGATACCATGAAAATAAATAAATCTTATTTCAAAATGAGAAAAATAAAATAGGAATATATGATCATTTTGAAAAAGATCCATTGAAATAATTTAAAAATCCATTATTTAAAACCCACATCTTGAAAAAAGTTTGAAAATAATTAATTAAACATTAATAAAACATGAGTAAAAGGATAATAAGAGGTAAAATAGTTTTATTTTCTTCTTGGGGAAGAAGAATAATGGTGGGAAGTAAAAACATGGATATGGAACTAAACATTATTTATGTAAATGAGATTAATTCTCAAAAAAATTTATCTTTCATGATATAATATAATCATAATGGATAATGGATTTGGAGTTAAAAATGATTCACTTGAATGAAGGAATAAATGAAACATAACATCATCATATGTTAGAACAGATCTATCTTGAATGATAGTAGTCAATTAGGAGGGACTATGTCACAAGAAAAATATTTTATTCACAAAAAAATCTTATAAGTTTAAGAGATTTTACTAAAATAATTTTAAATATAGTGGGAATAAAATTGAACAAAAATTAACTTGAATAAATGGTATTTCCCAATATGAAATCTCAATTAGGTTCAAAACACAATGCATGCCTCTAATTTAGTAATTTTAGATGAAAAACCCCAAATCACTTGAGAAGAATTCTTATAAAAACATAACTATGGAGAGAGACTGTGCGCATTAAGTTTAAGTTTAAAAACAACAATAAAGATAATACATGATATTATATCTAAAATTAGTAGTATACACACTATTTAAGTAAAATTAGGTGAATATTAAAAAATGTGACTTAATGTATAAAATTTTGACATGAAACCCTTACCTTGTATTCCTTGTAATACCTGAGATGCTACTATAGCTGGTAAATTCCACAACCAGAAAACATTGAATAATGCAGAATCTACAAATGACTAATTCATGAATTTATTTAAAATTTTACCTTTATATTTTTAAATTTACCAAATTAACATCATTTTTAATTTTTCATATATATATATTAGCTTACTATGGGTTTTGAGGTTTTTTTGAAATAGATGGTTTTTGTTGAAAAACAGGGGTTTCACAAAACATGTAATTTTTATGAATTTATCATTATATAATAATAAACAATACGATTAAAAATAATTTCCTATAATGAAATATGAATTTATGTAACAAAATTATGCATTATAAAATATTATTTGAACATAAGAAAAGAATAAAAAACATTTTATGAACTAAAGTAGAATTTTACATTAATAGATAACTATTTTTAATCTTTTCTTTGAATCATATATTTTAAATATGTGATTCAGTTTTTGATTGAATATAAAAACTCATGCCTTAAATTTTTTAATAAAAATTCAAATTATTCCATTAAAATAAGTATATATGATAATTTTAGATTATATATAAATTTATATCATAAAATGTTATTTTTCTAAAAACATTCTTGTGTAATTAAGTGTGTTTATTTTAACGTTAACATTTCAAACCATTAGAAATTTTTTGTTATAAATTAATATTAATATTTGAGATAAGATGGTTAAAATTATTCAATAGTTTAAATATTAATCCCTTTGATGAAAATTATTTACCATGTATAGAAATTAATTCCTAAGGTAGAAGAAAATTGTTATAAAACAAAAAAACAAGTTAAATAAAAAATCTCTAAAACACTCTATGTTGTATAAAAAGGGATTGGTTTAGTTGTATTTATACCCACACTCACTCTCCCCTCCTATTTTCCTATAATTTGGCCATTTTCCCTTGAATAGTAATTTTACATTATTGTTAATTTATGGGTTACTCTCAAAACTACCCTTCCCTTTAGTATAAAATAGTAACATCCCCAACACTTTAAGACCCACCTACCCTTGGGATATTTCCTTAATAATCTATAAATGTTATCCTTATATAACCCTATACATTTTTAAAAATCATATGGTCATCATTAGTTAGCCCATGAACTTTATATCCAACGATAATTCTGAGGAACATTCTTATGCCCGACATGAGTATTATCAACTACTTATATTTGGTCCTCAATTAGATTCATTAAAATTTATTTTATAAAAAATAATATGATGATATTGGTGTCAGATATATACTATAATGATACTATATTATGTGTATTATCATATTATATCTATCTCCTACAACCATTAAGAAAAATGAAATCATTGTTCGTGCGTACTTCTGGAGTACCACCACCACGATAAAAAAAATATCATTACCAACAATAATTTATGGTTACTATAATTTTTTATTAAAAAAATATAAATTAATTGATGTTATTATATTTTTGGAATGAAAAATTTGGAGAACCTATGAATTATTTATGCAATAAATGATCATCGTTAATTCAATTCGTTTAAAACAATCATGCTAAGAGGAAAATATGATATTCAAATTTTGTTATATTTTCATATTTATTAATTATTATTCCAATTAAATTATGATTGTGATATATCACAATAATAAAGGCAAAATAAAATCGTTATTCTTCTAGTACAATTAAATTTCAACAAAACTACCTCATTATCATTCATTAAATTATGGTAGGTTCATCTTTGGGTTTTTTTAACCACCTACTAAAACAATACTGAAAATTTATATCATGAATGTGTCTAGGAATAATATTAATGGAATGATATAAGGTAAATGTCTAAATAATTTTTTATTTCTATAGATGATTTATCAATATATAATTCATCAATTAAGAAAGCACCCTTAGATTAATAAGAATCATTGAAACATGCATGTATTGATTTCATATTCAAGGATAATGGAAAAAAAACTAATGAAAATAATTCTAAACATAAAAAATAGTTATAAACCATCATTAAAAGTAACTTTAATGAAATATTAATAATGAAATTTATAAAAATAATAAATACATACAGTAATATTATGATACTGCTACAAATGATCCAAACTATAGACTCCCAATGTAGAAAATTGGTAGAATTCATAGAGAGAATTAATATATATGTAGGGTATAAATTTAAATAGATACAATTAGAGTTAGAAATTAATTTATTAGGATAGATATGTTTGTGATTTAGGAGGTTAAATACGTTCATGGAATCTATGACATTATGTAAGGGTTTTTTTCTAAAATTTATCTATTTATGACATCTTTGGTAATATGAATCTGATCTATATTCCATGTTGAAAATAATAAATATTTGAAATGTTATATCCTTAAACTAATTCATTCATAATAATTTAATATCATTTATTTTCCCACTATTTCATGAGGTTTTTATTGAATTTCTACCCAATCTATAAGTGGGGGTTTTGTCTCAATTTTAATTATTTGAGAATCCTATTATATTCACCATCTATTTCCTTTTTTATGGTGTATACATTGAAATTGTTGAATTTTGACTATTTTAATCATGAAATTAAGATGATTTACAATTTATTAGTTCCCCCATCATCATATTTTGATTCAAGAGTTATGAAATCTATTGAAAAACTAAATCTTGTCCATTGTTGGAAAACAATCCTATATTTTGATAAAGTAAAGGTTTGTATAGTTTCATAAAAAATAAAACCATATCTTGGTAGATTGAAGTGGAAGTATCTATAACAAATATGTAACTATGGGTAATCACCCAAAAAAATGGTGGGGTGATCATTTATTCAATCATCACCCGGATGTGCACTAAGTGAGACTAAAACATGAAGCCTAACTATAAACCACATAAGTTTATGCTTTGTAATATTCACATTCACTGTATAAACCATAATGCAGGAATTTCCTATTATTGACTTGGTCCTCTACCAATGAATGTTATTTAAACAAATTCCTATCTTCCATGGATAACCTATCACTCTAAAAGTACCCTCGCCCCTATATTTCATTGATAATGGTACATCCTACTACTTTGATGATAAATCATAATTTGTAAGTTGATTAAATGATGTTCCACTAGGCATCCAAAATATTCTATTGAATGGGAATGTATTTGATTTCAATATTTTTCATTATGGATAGTTATTTTTTTATTCATCCATAGGTTCCTTAGAAAGCGATATAAAATGTATTTTTGACTTGTATGGTGAATTTGTTGTACTTATTCATATGGAATGTGGGGCCCAATATTATATATCCCCTCGATGATTCATTTGATATCATGAGACAAAACATGTTGTATTTTGTCATATACATCACCACATATCATTATAATATTTTGGAATAAGGCCTTCACTATATTTTATCATGATTGAAATTGTGAATTGCATCAGTATGCGATGAATGATTATTATCATCATAATTTAAATTTTTATTCTAGGAAAAAGGATGGTCGAAAAGGTACAAAGGCCACTAGAGCCAGAACATGAAATACCTAGGGAGGCCTGAAATAGTAAAGGCCAAGGGAATCTCGGGTAATAATATTGAACCCCTCGGGTTTCAAGCTGTGTGCATTTTGTAAGAGGATGTCCTCTAAATCTTCTACATCAAGCAAAGCAAGGTGGTCTGAAACGTGATTACCCTCACGCTATGTATGAACTACTTTGATGCTATTGTTAAGAATTCCTCTGAAATTTATGATGTGGTAATAAACTGACCAAGGAGTGGAACTAATGCTACGCGAGGCATTGTGGAGGATATTTGATTCAATTTCTTCCTCTATTATGTTGATCCCCACCTGATGGAATAATCATAAATCAGTTAGTAGTGTCTTATCCGACACCTAAAGTGAGTATCCATGACCTAAGTGGGATTAAAACACCAAAATGATATAGCCAGAAGGGTCATAGACTACCCCTCCACCGCATAGGACCCTCATAATGTAATACCCATCTGTATTGATTTTGACACCACTAGAGGGTGGTTTCCAAATGACCCAATGGCCACAGATATTTCTATTACCATGATGGGAACCTTGAGTATTAATCTATAGTCATTGTAGGGAGGGAGCCTCGTTCTAGTTTTTGATGAGACTGATCGATCATGAAGCATGTTATTTGTCCTCATGATGACTGATCTATATAAATCATGGATCCCTTTATGCCTAACATTATTTTTATCATATCATATGCACCAACATCCTACCTGAAGAACCATGAGGTGAGAAAGCTTCTCTGGTCCCTTCTCTCCCAAACCCTGGTACCTCCAATCCAAGAATGATTGATCCTCCATGTAAGGGGAACAAAGGGAAATTAACACCCCAATGTAGCTTCACATTGAACATGCCCAGTCACCCTCAAAGGAGAGTTTCCCTACACTTCCCTCCATAGTTTGTCTATATAAATGGCATCTGGTGAGTGTTGGGATGCCACACCGCTTGATGTTCTCATCTATGGGAACAACCTTGTTCATTGTCTTCCATATTAGAAATTTATATTTATATGGAATACCATTAGTCCATATGGAACCATCCAAACAATCTACATGAATGTTCACATTCATAATGAACTAAAAATACCTTTTGTAGAAGACCCCCAAGGAAGGATTAAAGAGGCATCTGTCAAATTCCGAACTCATTTCCATGAGGTAAAAGAACTCCCATTAATTCTCGTCCAACATCTCCTTCATGAGAACTAGATATGAACTAGCCACCTTGAAGATAATCAGGGTGCTTGGGTATCTTTGGAATCCAAGGACATCCACATCTGAGTTTGGATTCCAAAAAGAAGATATCTACATTCCCTATGATTCAACATTAGTGTGGTTGGAAGGAAGTTATTAGAGGGGAATCACAAACCAAAATGAAGAATCTTGGCCATCCATCAAAGTCATATTTCTGAAGTGGGAGTTGTGCATGGTATTAACCCATAACGTGCAATGTTCCTTAACATCCCATGCTATCTTTTCATGCATATAGAGGAGGTTGTCTTTGAGGCTAAGGATGTTGATGCCTCCTTTACTAGCAGGCCATTCCACCCTGCTCTAGGATGTCTAGTGAAGTTTCCCTTCAGACAAAGCATCATAGATAAATCCTACCAAGATCTTTTCAATGTTTTTGAGGATACCTTTGGGGACCATGAAAGCTAAAAGAACATGGATAGGGTTATCCAAGAGAATGTGGTTAACCAGTGCTATCTGGTCCCCAAAAGAGAGGTATCTATTCTTCTAGTTGTGGATCTGTTATGCAATATTGGTAATGAGGAATTAAAAATCCCGAATGTGGGTACTTTCATAGGAGATAGGAGCATCGAAGTAGTTCATAGGAAATCCCACCCTTTTCATGTTATGTTTGTGCTATAACACCATGATCCGGCTGGAGGAGATCTATTGGAGATATAGAAGTTTCTATTGGCCTTGTTGATCACCTAGCCCCTCTGGTGGTAGTAGTCCCCCAACACTTTTATAGTGCCTTCGATCAATATTATATTAGAATTCATGATGATGAAATTATCATCCACAAACATCAGCTAGGATATGAAGGTAGATCTCATCCGCCTATGATAGTGGGGAATCTATCCATTGTTCATGCACCTATGAATGAGGTGGTTGAGGACTTCTTGACAGAGGATAAGGATACTCAGATATAATGGATCACTTTGCCTGAGGCCATGGTTGGACATGAAAAAGGCATAGGTCTTCCCTATGAATGTAAACACGAAGGATGATGAGTTGAAACCTCTATAGATAAGATCAATATTCCAAGAGGAAAGGCCAATACCTTTTACCACTCTATTGTTAAATCCCCACTCAACTCAGTCATAGGATTTATTCATGTCCAACTTGATGAGTATGTTAGAAAAATGAGACATGAAATTAAAATGCCTAATCAAATCATGTTTCGGTGCAATGGTACCTTGAATCAACCATCCCTTTAAAAACAATGTTCCTCATGGAGACCCATCGAGGAAGATTTGAAGACAACCTAGAGTTGATGATGTTCGCTAATATTTTGTACGGGAAGTTTCCCATGATCATTGGTATATAATGAATGATGTCAGAGGTGTTCCTAGTTTTTGGTAGGATCACAATTATAGTAGAACAAGCTACTCGTTGTATGTTACCTCCATGGAAGATGTCTTGGATGGCCGGGATAATATCAACATTCACCACACCCCATGAGGCCCTATAGAATGATCCTGGGAGCCCATCCGATCCAAGGGAACTATCTGAATTAAGGGTCTTCATTACCTTGTGAATATCATTTTATTATGGGATATTATTCATCCCTTCATTGTCATGGATAGGAATCTTGTTAGGGATTACATCAAAGATCCCCATATCCATCCTCAGATGCCCATTAATCATGAGATATATAGGACCAGTGAAGAGATCCTTAAAGAATGAATGGTCCAAGCCTCGCATGGGATATATGTCATCTGATAAAGCACCATGTTCTTCCATCATGATATTCGGTTTAACCGGGAACCTCCTCTCTTTGATACAAGCATGAATGAACAATGTGTTCCTATCTCCCTCATTGATATATTTTATTCTGGATGTATCTCATTCCATGCATTACTATTTGAGAAGATTGATCATTAAAGAGTCCCTATTACTAGAGTGCTCCTCAAATGTTTTATCATCCCAGACATCCTCTAAGAAATTATCGAGTCACTCAACCTTTTGCTGTGTGGCATCAATGTCACAGTCAATGGAGGGGATCTCTTTCACCCACACCTAGAGTTTGGACTTGGGGCATCTCAATGTATTGGGCATGGAAACCCACATGTTCCCCTAATATGGTCCATCCCAGGAGGCTCTGATTAGGATATGATACCTCATCATGTCATCCCATTAATGATAATACTTGAATCTAGCATGAGAGTCCTACCCAAAATGCAAGATAACCAAGAGTGGAGAGTGGTTAGATAAACCCCAAACCAGATGTCTTAACTTTTCATTATAAAACATGGATATTGATTGCATGTTTGACAGAAAACAATTCAATGAGATCCCCTGGGGATGATTTCCTTTTTGGTTGTACCACTAGGTGAATCGGTCAACTAATAAGTTGAGGTTGATGAGACTTTTCTCATCCATGAAATGGACAATGTCAATATTGACTTAACTATGGAAAGGGACGCTTCCATTCTTCTTCTCCAGGTTGGAAATGACATTGAAGTCGCCCCCAATAATCCATGGATGGTTTTGAGGGTCAAAAACATTGATATCCTTCAATAATTTTTCCCTTATGTAGGGTTCACATCTCCCGTATATGAAGGGAAAGAATAAGGATAGATCGCATTGAGTCTCATTAGTAAGGATGGATTGGATTTTGGCCTGAACTAGATCGACATTAGAGCCCTTTTGCCAGAAAATCCCAATATGATGGTTGATGGGGAAGGTGTTCATAGTGCCATTAATTCGAATTTTCTTGGAGAATTTTATAAGTATAGAATGGGTTTTCTTTTCCTGGAGATTGAAAAATTTATTAGCCTTGTGTTTCCTAAATTTAGTTGTGAGTAAATACACCTTAGCCTAGGGTGCTATGAACATGGGCATTCCATATGATTATAGGGCACATTGATCAAACAGTGTTTGGGTTCATTCTCCAGAACTTATCAACTTAGTGATGTGGGAGAATGTGATTTCTTTTATGTTATTAGATCTTGAACGCATGCACAATCCAGCTATTTTGTATGGCATCGTAGTAGTGGGATAGGAGGACTCATGGGGTCGAGCGGTGCACTGGAGCTGATCTCTGAAGGGAGATGTTGTGTCTTTTTCTTGATCTCCAGACCCTTGGTATGGGTATACTTACCTGAAACTAATGAGAGGAACATAGGTGGGTGAGGTAGGACACCCTCTGGGGTGATCACTCTGAAGTTCTACCCATACATTTCCAGGAACCTCTGAAGAACTGCATGACAGGGTGGTAGGAGATAGAGGCAAGGGCAAGAGACCAGACAGGCCGGGTCCGTTACTTTATCGGCACTCCTCTAGGCATAACCCCTGAGGCTTCAGAGAGTAGAGTATAGTAGGAATAAAAAATCCAACCTAATAGTTGGGATGGAACCTTGGAATAGAGGTAGAAAACCCCAGACTCTCCATTGTTCCCCCACTGATAGAGGGGACCATTGACCGCTCCAGTTCCAGCTTTGGGAGGCCAGAGGGAATGTTCATTGGAACATCATCAAATCATTGGGGCACCACCAGTGAGGCTATAGGAGAATTATAGTTAGGAGAGAATGTCTTCCTGAAAATGGAACCAACAAACTTCGGTGGGAGGACACTGATCTCTTTGTTATTGTCTTCTACAGACTTGTATGGAGTGGTCCCATAGAAGGTAGTCAGAGAAAAACCTGGGGAAGAGAGTGTAACAGATGTCTTGGATCCAGCTAAAGGGATTCTACAAACAAAGCAAGATCTTGTCCAGAAAGTGGGTGGATAGGTCCATATCCACGTAGATGAAATACACCAACGTATTCTCACAACACCTAGACCTATTATCGAACAAAGGAATCCACATATAGAATCTCTAATTACATTGATGAAGCCACTATTCGGAAAGGAAAGCGGGATCCCCTGGAGGTTGATCTAGAAAGAATTGAACAGACTCTCTTTCCCCTGTGGACATGAAGAGTCCGCTGATACAAGTTGAATCATCAACATTGGAACTATTAGTGGAACATACACCAAGGAGGGATGAAGTCCTCTTCCAAATCTAGGACAAGGAAGAAAAAACTTTTGTGCACCGTCGATATCTGCATTGGGAGACGGATACCCAAGCAGTTGACAAAGCACCGAAAGTCCAGTAGAAATGGTTTTGCGACCCCAATGAAATATACAAGTGTCCACTTCAATCAAGTGGTTGCCTCTATAAAGGCGGAATATGGGAAATCCAGGGAGATGCAAGTCCATTCCCTAAAAGCCTACAGTAGAAACAAGAATTCCTACAGGAAGACTACAATAGGAGGGATGTGAAGTGAGCTATAGAGAGATTCACTAAAGGATCCAAGCCAAAGGGGCCGTGAGGGAGGAGTAGTACGGATCTAACAAACCTACAGGGGAACTGAGGGAGAGAGCCGAACCAAAGATATGTGATGGAGATGGAACCACTAAGGACTATGAGGTAGGAAGCCCATGGAAGTATCACAAGGGACTCATTGGAGCCGAGGGGGAGAATGGATTGGAGATGGAACTGGGATCAAAGGTCGTCAGGGATGAGGAAGCTGTCAACTAGGTGGATGAGTACAAAATGGTCACAAGATTTTGAGAACGTGACGGCTCATGGGGTGTGTTCTCAAGGTCAGGTAGCAAATCCATTTTTTCAATGATTATTATTATAAATGTTTTCATTGATTATCATCAATATTTATTCCCTCAGTTTCAATTGGTTATGGATTCATGTTGTTTATTAATTCATCCCATAACATATATTCCATGTTTTTAATGAATATTCATCTATATTCTACTTCTAAAGGAGCATTTGAACTCATCTTTTTTTCATTCCCTAGGAAACCTAGAGGAGAATTATGTTTAATTTTAAGGGATATAGTGGAAGGGACAATAATATTTTTATATTTCATCTTACATTTTCAAATGTAATGAATGTATTTTTCTAAATATCTAATGCTTCAATTGCATTGTATCCTTCATGAAATCTTGTATTCTATACCAGTTAGTTAATGTAACTAATGACTTTTGGTTTCTGGAGTTCAGGGTGCTACATTCTTACTTACTCAATCATGATCTATACAATCATACAATGAACATAACTATCTTAATCACTTATCACAAACCATTAATATATAAATAATAAACATTCCATGTTTATTTTTAAACCATTCATTAATAATATAATAACATATTGTAATTTATTTTCATTATCAAGTGTAAGAATTTTTTTTTATTTCATACAAACGTTGTGATAAAGGGATCAATTATCTCTATGTGGTTTTATGTTCATCTTTCCAAGATAATTAAATATTGAATAATATTTTTTTAATATCTATTATGTCCCACTTTTTTTAAGACAAATACATGAATACATCATATGTAATTAGAAATCATGATGAACTAGTTTTCAAAATGCTTAATGATCTAATGTTTATATATTAATAAATATATTACATATTAATAACACATGTAATGTAACTGAATTGGATACCACTATAATTGGTTCCCTGAGCCGGGTCATCAAATACCCTCAGGTACGCATCCCTGTATTCCAAAGGCTACTGACCAGTAGCATAGGTCTAAAGAGAAATGTGGGGAGACTATACCTGCATATCATGAGTGAAGCCAAAATAGAAGTAACATAATAGTTGAAATAACAAAAAGAAACCACAAATGGATGGAATGAATCAAAAACCAATAAATAACCTAGTACACATGCTATAAAAAAACTACTGAATAAACTATATGTCTGGAAGTCATACAAAACAACCAAGACTATAACTATCAAAAGAATATAAACCTAGGACTGAGTCACAACCTGGTCCTGAACTCACTGCTTTGACATGTCATCCCATGCACAACCAACACCAATTCCCTATCCTAAATATGTACCTAAAAATTATTGGCATCTACCTGGGTACCAATGTAAAATGGTGGACCATGTATGGTGTGTGAAAATATTTATAGATCACCACCAACTGTGTATAATAAAATAGTCATGTTGAACAATAGTGTATACAAGGTAACAAGTGTGAAAAATGAACAAGGAAATATATGAAATATGGATATCATTGTTTGTCAATGTTGAGGAATTATCATGTAAGAATTTAATCATTTAATACTTTAGGTTGAATAATAACATAAACTAAATCATGTAAAATTTGAAACCTAATTCCTAGAATAAGGGGTAATATGCACTACTACTCACAAGGAATTTACCGATACTAATTATCATCATACCCTATAGCCTCAGTCCAATAATTAGATCTTGTCTATATGTTTGGGAAGCATATAGTATCAGTCTGACATCCCAAACAACACTATTAACTTATGTTGGTAAGAATAGAGACACAATCATAAATCCCAAACATTCTCTACATAAAACTTAACATGGATCCACAGTCTAGTTAGTCTCATCAAATACAACCATTAGGGGCATAGCGCATCGGTGTGACTCCCTAACTCGTGAATTCCTGGGTGGTTTTAAGCATCAGTCCAACCCACCCAATGGGAGGAGCATCTGTCCTTTATCCCACCACCACTATGCCATGTTCACATGATTCTTTATCCATTTAACACATATACCACAACATTAACCATGCATAAAAAATAAATATAACATTCATAATTCATAATTAATTAAATACATAAACTGTGTTCATTCCTTAACCAATTTAGCATGTTTTACATTTTCCCTTGCAGAGTTCATTTAACCCATTTTCCATTTTAATACATCAACAAATTTAGCATGATCAACCATTTCCTTACATTATCCCAATGAACACAATTATCAATAACATTTCATAACCCAATAACCCATTTGGATTATACAAAGCACTCCCTTATACCATTTTTTCAAATATTCAAAATTACATTAATCTCATTTTTAAACAATTTCACATTCACCAGTAAAAAATATAGTCACAAATAACATATAATAGTATGCTTAACACCCCTTATTCTATGTCATCTACTAAGTACTATAAATATGTACTTGGTTTAATATCCATGTTATCATTCAAACACAATCATCATGGGTCCTTTCTCTCTATCCCATTGAACAATTCAATGATTATGGTCCCAAAAAACATTACTACCACTTAATGTTTCAAAACAAAAGTCAAAATACTTATTTGAAATAATTTTAAAGAATCCCCTAAAACAAGGTTCTTCCGCTTTTCAAACTAAAATAGTTCTGAAGGATTTCATTTCTATTCCAACTATCCTAAATTACAATTAAAATATATTCAAAAAAAGGGAAACAGTCCCTCATTTTAAATATAATTTTAAATACCATTAGAACACCCTATTTTAAATCACTTTGTAGTCAACACATATTTACAATACATTTCCCAATTTTAAACATCATCTTCCATCAATAACTTGAAAATCGATCAAAATCCTCAACATACCATCAAACTATTTAAAAAACATTTCAATCATTTACAAAATCCATCTGATAAATTGGTTCAATCCATACATTGACATTAACCACACATATTTCAAATTTTTACCACCCATTCATTCTTATAATTCCACTATCTCTATGTTTACTAATATGTTCACCTTCTACAAGGGTCTGACCTACCCCCTGGGAATCCCTTGGTTTGGTCTCACATTATTGACAAACCCAACAGGGTACGTGAAGTTTCTCACACCTTAATCAAATTTTCAATTAATTTTACATAACCAAGGACAAAGAAACACAACAAGTAAATGCATTGGACCAACTACATACACATATAAAACATCAAAACTATAGGAAAAAAATATAAAGGGCCACCTCCCTCACGTCTATTGATGAACACTTTCTTAATCTCCGCCTTTGATTCATGATAAAATATCCACTAAAGTGAAAGCCTAAAATACACTAGAATATTGAATGTTTCAGTGATTTATAAGGAAAAAACGATCTTCCTCATGAAATAATTCATAAAATGGATCAATGTGGAGTGTTATACTAACCCAAATAATTGATTTTCACCCAAATGAGATCCAATATTCCAAGAATCAAAAGATAATCCTCAATGGAAGGAGAGAGGGTTGTTGGTTTGTCACTTATGGTATATGGGGTTTAATGGGAGGGAAAATAGAGGGACAAAAAATATATTTTTAAGGGAAAATAAGAATTTCATATTTCAAAAGGGTCCCACAGTTTGGTTGCATGGATTCAGGTTGTGCACCACCTGTGTGGATCCCTCTGTCCATGAAAAGCCATAACAACCAGTTTTATGGGACACCCACATGGTCTGTAAAATCATGATGTTATGATGTAATAGACCATGGTTTGAAATGGTTTTCATGTCACACAATTATCTGGTCCTGGCACATAGTTTACTCTAACCATGTGCCAACAATGCACTATGCACTTTTGGACACTCTTCTCCTCTTTTTGAGTCCCACATCCCCCCAAAACACTCCCAAACATCTAAATAACCCATGAACCCCTATAAAAACAATAAAATAGATTTTTAACTGGAATTTTAATAGGAACATACCTTCTAAATCGGTCATGATCTTACAACCTCCACACCTGCTAATGAAACACCCTCAAGCCGCACATCCAAGAATTCATGAGTTTTCATGATCAAAGGGTTAGACCAAATTTCCACCAATCAACCTTCCCCTCCAACGTTTCTCTCTGGACTTTTCCATGTAGTAACAATGCTCAGATTAATGGATCATTCCTACCTCAATGACATTTCCCTCACTATGTTTCATAACCTGAGACTCCTTGAGGACACATCTACATAGAACTCATCATTAACACAACACCCACATAAGAAGTATACAGGTAACACCATAGAAACAACATGTGAATGGATTCCCATGAGGCACTATATTACCATGGGAGAACCAACTAGAAAAATCTCAACCCAATCCTCTCTAGAACTCCTGGCCCGTGTTATTTGAACATCTCACGCAAATTATTTCAAACTCTAATGGTGACCCAAGAATGATATCATCAGAGGAAACATACCTATTTTAACCACATCTCATGACTTACACTGATTTTTAGGTCAAGGACTAACATGATCTGTTATTTTTAGAGAATCATAAAGGCAAAACCCAACATATTCTCTATCTTGAGGTACTCAACTGACCAACATTCGATCTAATGTCTGCTACCAAAAATGATACACCACGATGGATCCTACCCAAGTCCATTCAAATCGAACCATTGGTTATGTAAAGAACTAACCACATTCCCACTATGGTACTCCTCATGACATGATTAAACCTATCACAATCATTTTTCCAATATTAATCACATTCATAGTCAAAATGGAGACCCACAAAACATCAACTCAACATCACAACTTAGCCAACACGTTTTTCAACTCACCATGCCCAAATGTTCACATGAAGACCACACACATTGGCATTTATTCTATCCATAAAAAACCACCTAGATTAGAAGCCTCTAATGTCCATACATATGGAAGGGTAACTTGGTTCTCCCTTAGATCCCATTCCCATTTTCAAAATGTGTTTATCCTTTAAACATTAACTAGAGGTGACTTAAAGAACACCATATTTATTCCTTTTTTCCCAATGGCATCAGGCCATGCCCGGTCAACTCCCCTGTGCCCACTCAACTTCCATTACTGGTATGTCTCTACATTATATGGCTACAATGCCTCTTTTCTCTTCAAGTTTACACCATCATCCACAATAACCTAAACAAGTCACCTATAACATATTGTAAAACTCTGTATTCATGGATTTGGCTACTCTAGAAATAGTTATATTGATCTATAGCACCCCTCAACACATCTCCAACACAACCACTTTAATTACCCTTAGAACTGGCTCGAGTCTAAATCCAACTCTTGACTCGATCAACCATCCCATCCATGGAAAGACTATTTTTTCTATAAAAGGACCAGAACATGCACCTCACAGGGTTCCTCATTGGCATATCGATGTCAAGACATCCACTTCATAGATTTCTCTACATATCCTTGACTAAACATGACACTCCCCACCTTAGTAGTACCGTTATCACTTCTTCCTCATGAAAATTTTACATTTGTAGATCACACTTCAATACATATAAAACCCAAAATGTGGACCTAGCCTTCCAACATCCACTATAATAACAGATAAAACATCTCCCACTACTCATTCCCAAATCTTGAGAACAACACCCATGGCATTATTTGACATACAGTCCATCATAAGGACCTTTCCCAAAACTGGTCGATGGTGTACTCTCCCTCCACATAGATTCCACACACATATAACACCTGGAGAATTCCCTTTATGATATTGTATTCCCATATGAAGACCTTTTTTGGTGGATAAGCATAAATTCAAATCCCTCTTAGTGTACCTGAGATGACGTCAATGTACTAGGAATGATCATCAGTAGTTAAATGTATTCTAATAAGTCACCAATGAACAACACCATTAACTACTCACTGATATTATCACCTCTTACCAGGAGGACACCTCGACCTGTTGGAAATCTCAATATTTCCAATCCATTTATGTCTTATCCACAATAGAGCACCAAAACATGATATGAATTTCCAAAAAAACACACCAACACCTCACGAACATCTGCCAAGTGGTTTTTAACGAACATTCCTTTTGGAACCATTATCATCACCCCACCTAAGTTCTTCTTTCACTTTTTGATTGATCGGAATAGATATGGAAAAATCCATTTCACCAGTCCAAAACCAACCGGATTCTCACACTACCAGGGCTTACCCACTTATATTTTCTGGGAATCATATGTGTGAACATCCAACTGACCTGGACACATATTCTAATTACATCTTGAAAATATAACACGTTCCCCTAACATGATACTCATCAGAATCATCGAGGTATCACACTCTTCTATGAACAAACAAAAATTCCGTACTTAACTCGCATGAGGTGTACAATCCTCCTATCCACTAGATTCAGTAGACCCAAGGCTTTCTCATATTCTCACTGGACAACTACTACTCTAATAGAAAACCCAACCAAACCCTGATCACCCTATCATTGTACGCCATAAACCAACCTTTCATTCCACATTTATCTCCAAACTAATCCATAGGGTCAGGTCTCCAAATGATCCTTCCCTTCACAACCACCCTTAAAACCATAAATAAGCACCCAATTGCTTCCCCAAGGTGTATCCAAGGGAATAATATTCACTTTTACTAAGTCCCTATAGCACCCACCACGGATCTGTTTCACATATAAAGCTTCCAAATATTCTTTACATTCCATGGAACCTATAAACTAGAATGACCTCCCTTTAGGAAACCCTGGATTTCTCATTGTTTTCAACTCATGATGTAACTCCCAAAGCCATTAACCTTTCCACATAGCAATTTAGCTAAATATTACACTATAAAACACTCTCTATGTGCCACTTCCAGGGTCTAAAATCTCTACCTATAACACACACACCCATAAACATAGACACTCCGACTGTCCTTTCTAACAGTTCATCCTAAAAATTCAAATGATACTAACTCCCCAAACTAGATCCACGCCAAGAAAAGGTCATCTAATATCATTAATACACACACGCCAACTCAAACAACTAGTTTTTTACAGTGGTAATCATACCCCCATTCCAAACACATTGCATCTAATTCACCAAAAAACCATTTATTATAGGTCTCATACTGAAGATACTCACACACATACTCTAACACCACAAAACAAAACCCCACTCTAGGTCCAAAATGAAACTTGAAAGGTCCATATGAATAAGGATCCCCAAATTCTCATTAATAGATTTAACTTCACAACTACAAGGTCACAGCCTAATATAAGTCACAACCAGAAACACCCCAATAACCGAACACCCAAATCAACAAGATCTCACATCTTGTAACCTATGTTCTTAAAAATAGGGAACTCACACAATCTAAACCACCTATACACAAGGTAAAATCCAACACAATGTATAACCAACATTATTGTCCCTAAAAAGTTCCATTATTCCACCATTTGTTTCCAAAACTATTCATTTTCAAAACCTAAACATTTACAATTTTAAAAAAAACTACTATCCCATCATTTCAAAATCTCAGTTTTTCTCCAAATCATATTTCAATGCATTTCCACATTTTCCAAACCAATGTATTTTATGCTTCTAAAAAACTAAATTTTACCCACTTTCAACACCCATTGTTTTATTAAATTTTATTTTTCATACCCATTTGGTTTATGATCATGTCATTCCCAAGTCAATCAAAGTATACCTATGGATGACCAATCTATCCTTTTTTCCTAACATGATGCATGAACCCACACACCATCTATTACCGTGTTGGGCTAATATATGAAACCTCATATATCAATGACATCACATTCAAGTACACCACTCAAGGTGGAAATATCAAAAAAATATAAAATAACAAACCAAATCATCATTTCCCACCCATAGAATCTTGGGTTTTCCCTCATCCATGGGGTTATAGGCACACAGGAACAATCTCATTACCAATCCTTGAAAAGATCTTAGTATCCTGTCTAGAGTGCCCAAATAATAATACAAATGATGGCTTACTCTTATACCACTTTATAACATCCCTGACATGGGATCCACTATAACTGGTGTCCTCGGTTGGGTCGTCACATGACCTCAGGCATGCCTCCCTATATGCTAGAGGTTGTTCACTTTTAATGGGAGTCTAAAGAGAATTGTGGAGAGACTCTAACCTCTTATCAATGTGAAATAAAACTATAAGTGACATCAATAGCTGAAATAACATACAGAAATAATAAATGGATAGTATGAAACAAAAACCAATAAGTAACCAAGTACACATTCTATAAACAAAAAAAATTAGTGAATACTCTACAGGTCAAATAGACATACAAACAACCAAGACCAGAACTATCAAACGACTTTAGATGCATACCTGAGTCCCAACACAGTCCTGACCTCCATGCTCTGACCCATCATCCAATGCACAACCAACACCAGATCCCTATCCCAAATCTGTACCTGAAAATGAGTAGCTTCTTCTCTGGTTTACATGTTCAATGGAGGCCCAGGTAGGGTATGAGTAAAACATAGTTGTCCACACCTAAATGTGTCTAAAACAATAATCAGTATATAAAATAGTGTATGCAAGGAAGAAAGTGTGAAATATAACGAAGTAAATAGAAGAAGTATCGATATCATTATATTTCATAGTTGACTAATTGTCAAGTAAACATTTTAGAACTTAATTCATTAGGGAAACTAACCAAATTAACTAACTTAGGTCACACTAGAATCCTATGTCATAGAATAAGGGGAAACATACACTACTACTCACAAGGAATTTACCAATCGTAATTATCAACATAACACAGAGCCTTAGTCCAGTAATCAGACCATGTCTATATGTTTGGGAAGCATCGAGCCTCAGTCCGACAACCCAAACCACATAATGACCTTAAACTGTGTATCATAGAGCCTCAATACGACATCCAAAAATTTCATTACATGAAACAATCCTTGGAGTCTCAGTCCTAGTAGTCTCATAAAATGAAACCATTATTAGCATAGAGCATTAGTCCAACTCCCTATCATATACATTATCGGGTGGGATAGGGAATCATTCCAACTCGAACCGTGAGAGGAGAATCAGTCCTTTATCCCACCACAATAAATCCATCTTCACATGATTCCTTATCCATTTCAACATATATCAAAATATGAAAAATTCATAATCAGTACATATAACATTCATAATTCAAATTTCATTCAATACATAAATCATGTAAATTACTTAACCCATTTAGCATACTTACATTTTACCTTGAATAGTTCATTTAACCCATTTTCCATTTTCATGCATCTACCAATTTATCATGACAAATCATGCCCTTATATTATCCCATTCAACACATTTATCTATTATATTTCATAACCCATTATACCATTTTCATTATACCAAAAACTCCCTTCTACCATGTTGTCAACTATTCGCAATTTCATTAATATATTTTACAAACCATTTCAAATTCATCATCACAAACCAATGTTACAAAGCACATATATCATATGATTAACACACTATTACACTATGTCATAAACTAAGCAGTATCATTATTTAGTTGGTTTAATATCAAGGTGATCATTCCAACACAGTTGTCATGGGTCCTATCTCACTAAGATATAGATAAATTCAATGATTTTTGTCCCAACAAGCCTTTAAAAACACTCCATGGTGTAAAAAAAGTCAAAATACTTAATTTAAATAATCTTAAAAACACCCCTAATACATGGTTCTAACTCTTTTAAAACTAAAACATTCCCCAAGGCATTCGTTTCCATTTAAACAATTCAAAACAACAATTAAACCATGTTTAAAAAAGGGAACCTTTTCCTCATTTTGAAAATCATTTGAAATATCTTTAGAAAACAAATTTTTAATTAACTTTGAATTTAACTCCTCTGTTCAAGAAATTTATCACTTTTAAACATAATTTTCCATGAATAACTCTAAAATATGCTTAATACCCAATATACCATTAGATCATTTGAAATCTATTTTAATCATTTAGAAAATACATCTTGTAATTTGTTTTTCAATATATATGTTGACCTTACCAAGGAATATGTTACATTTTTACCACCCATTCACTCTCATAATAATTTTATCTCAAGGTTTACTAATTTTTTTAACCAACTACAAGGGTTAGGCTTACCCCATGGGTAGCCCTTCGTTCAGTCTCACATCATCAAAGAACCCAAAAAGATCCATGATGGGTTTCCCACCCCAATTTAATGTCCAATTTACTTTCCATAATAAAGAACAAAAAAACACAGCAAGTTAATGCATTAGAAAAACCACATACACATATTGAACATCAAGACTATTGGAAAAGGCTTAAAGATCACCTACCTCATGTTCGTTGACGAACGATTGCTTAATGTACACCATTGATTAATGATCAAACCCCTAATAAATCCGAAATATAAAAAACTATGTAAAAGTTAATGTGTTAGGTATTACAAAGAAGAGGAGAGATTCTATATGACCTAGTCCATAAAATAAGGAAAAGAAGAGTTTTATGCTCACGCAGATCTTCTATATGCACCCATACATTCTTAAAATTGCCAATAGTCAATGAAGAATCATCCGTGGATGAGGAGGGGGCTACGTGTTTGTCACCTATGGTAGTGGGGGATGAATTGGAAGAATATTTGAGTGAAAAAGAAATATATTCATAAGGGAAAAATTGGAATTTCCCATATATTAAGAGTCATACTATTTGGCAGCGTGGTTCACAACCTGTGTTCCAATCGTCCAGATCCCTTTATCCAAGAGATGCTATACTGCATAGTTTCTTGTGGGCAACCAAACAATTTGTAAATCAATGAGGAAACCATGCACTTGCCCTCTGTCGAAAAAGGATTCCAAGTCACATGATTTCCTCATCCATGCGCAAGGTTTATACTAATTATGCGCCAACCATTCGCTATGAACTGTTGGCCATATTTCTCCTCTTATCATGCCATGTACCACTAAAACACTACTAAAACATTTCAAGCACCTGATAACCACTCCAAAACCCATAAAATGTTATTTTAACTATAATTTTAACAAGAACATACATTCATGAATGGTTCTTGTCTTATAACACCATTCCAGAATAATTAAAAAATCTTAAATATATAATTATTAAATTAGATTACCTTAGTATATAATCCGATAATCATTTACTTATATTAAATATAATATCATTTACAGAGGTAGTTAAATCAACCCAAATAGTGATGTGTTATAATGATTTTCTGAGTAAGGGGAGGTCTTTTGTTAATTAAAACCTGATATGTATAAAACATTAAACATGAAAAAAGAATATATCTTTAGTAAATAACATTTAGGAACCATTAATGATTGGAGGTGATGAAAATTGAAATTTCACATTCGTGGAGGGGGTATTCCACACGTGCACATTATTAATGATCTCAATTATCAATAAATGGATGATAATATGGTATACGAAAAATGTTCACTTCAGAATTGAATTTGTAAAATATAAAACATATCAATTCATAAAATAAAAAAATGATACCATACTTGAGTTGAAGTGATGAAACATGAATAATAATGCTTCATGGAGGTGAAAATCCACATGTACACACAACCAATGTTAATTTGTTTTTAGTAGATAGAATGGGTTGAACATTTGTTTTCTAATTAATATAACAACTTTTCATTATACAAAGGATTCCAATTTATTTATATTAATATTTTCTAATTTATTTATATTTGTAATGTGTTATATGATTTAGGAATATGTAGATTAAAGGAAAAGACTATGAAAAATAAATACTCATATTTGGAAGATTGAGTTTTTTACAGGAAAACTCATGGGAAATGAAGTCAATGGGAAAAATAAAAGTGATGATAAGAATAAATAAGTGGGAGAGGGTTTTAGGAGGAGAAATTTATTTGAGTTTCATGGATAAATTCTATGGTAAGGTGAATCTTGATGGGGGTGAGGATGCTACTCTTTTTTAAGTGAAGACAAGAATGTTTTTGTGAGTAAGCCTTGCATTTTTGTAAATTCAATGTCACTATTCAAAGGTAAATGGCTCTAAAATTGGAAAACATTAGAGGAATGTCTGTTTTGGTCAATCTTCTCCCCATCAACTCATTTTGGAGACATCTTTGATTATCTTTTGAATTTTTTACTTTAAAATTTTATCTTTTACCCAAAATAAGTTTTACATTCGTAATTAATTATAAATATTAGTAATAAATGTTAATGAAAAAGTTGATATTCGACCCTTTACATAATTTGAATCATAAAATTTTTCAATTTTAAATCATCTTACCAAATCAATTTTTAAGATTTTGAAATATAAATTTTAAAATAAACTCACATATCAGGTAAAAATAGTTTTTATAAAAATTGTGTGCTTATGTTTTTGATTTATATATAAGGAAAAATTATTAAAATTGTCAATTCCATTTAAGAAAATTTATTATTATAAAAAAATTATGTATGATTATTTCATGGAAATCCAAAACAGAAACTCATCTTGAAAATACATGATTCAATGAAAAAACAAAAATAATTATTTATTACTAAACTACCATTATAATTTAGTTCTAAAAGCGTGATAATTATGATTTAAAAGTTCAATGAATAATTTAATATGCATAATTGTATTCTTTAAAGGCATATTTTATTAACAGAAAATGTATTTTATTATTCTAGGATACAGTTACATAATGGTAAGATTATACAAATTATAATTTTCCCAAAAACTGTATTTTTCGAATAACGATCAACCTTTTCCGAAAAAATATATATATATCAATTTCATAGTAAGAAATTTTTGATGTGACGAATTCAATGAAAAAAAATATTTTATACAATTTAAATTTGAACATTTATAAAATTATATTTTAAAAGAAAATACATAATATAAAGAAAACAATTTTATTGAAAATAATGTCTTTCAATATTTACTAATATGAATTATTTATCTTCCAAAGTTTACTAATTTTAATGAATTACAATCTTATTGTTGGATATAGATTATTTTATAATGTTATATTCATATATGTGGTTCGTTAATATTTTTTGTCGCATATAATTCATGTTATCAAACATCCCATCAGTTTTACAAGGTCTAGAATTTCTTGATGTTAAATTAGAGAAAGAGGAAGAAAAAACAAAATTGAAAGAGTTTGGTTGAAATGTATAACTATTATTTGAGACAACTCATTTGGATTACACCATAAGCCTTGAAATATTGGTCTTATGAGAATATCATGGGCACTGGGATAAAGGGAAAAAATCTAGAAAGGTATTAGGACAGGGCTTGGAAGAGGTAGAAGGCTCAATATTTGTAAATAATGGTGCAGATGAAATGTGATGTGATCTTATTTTATACATTCTATCCATGTCAATTATGGTAAATTAATGAATTTTTATGTGTAAATTAAATCATAAGTGTGTTTTTTAAATTATATTGGAAGTCATTATTCAATTTTTTATTTTAAAAAATAATTATAGTTCATATTATTAATTTTTAAAAATTTTATTTTGGAGTTAAATTATTTAATTTAATGTTTTAATAATTAGTGTCTTGTGATTTATTTTATTTTATTTTCAAATTTATTTTAAAATTTAATTTAAAATTTTGTAAATTTGGAATTTTGATTAGTTATTTTTATTAATTCATCTAGATGATTTTATTTTCTTTAAAATTATTCATATTTTAGATTTAATTTTATTTTATTTTATCAGTTTTGGCATCTTATATATTTTAATAAGTAGAGTTATCATATTTTGGTTAATTTTATATAATTATTTTAATAAATATTTGGGTATTTTATAACTTTTAGTTCTATAAAAATAAAATAATTGAATCTAGTATTATTTGGAAAGAATTAGCGGTAGTATACATAAGATACTTTGGATGATCAATGAATATTATTTTACATAACCAGTAAGTTAAATTGTCATTGTAGCTAGATAATAGAAATATATGTGTATTGTGTATATTAATTTAGGGCTCTATAATTGTAAATTATATTTTTTGTATCATAATTGAGATTTTATGCATATGATAATATCATTAGGTTGCATACGATAAATCCCAAATATGATCACTTATATTCCAAAATATCAGACCCCAAGCTACCAATTAAGACTAAATTCTTGATGCTCAATCTGGAAGATAGATCAAACTTAGTAAACATATTAAATCCAAAACAAATAGCATACTAATGCAAAGTCTCATATTACCAACCAAATCAAAGGCTGAAGGGGATCTTGTTGAGGTCTAGGCCTCAAATGATCAATCGATTTCACATAGAGTTCTTAATATTGAGGATGAACTTATTGTAATGATTCCATATCAGATCCACACACATTCTACTCCAATTAGGGTCTTCAGTTTTGTATGAGAGTCGAGAAAAATCTTTTAGAACAAGGTTTCACAAAGAGAGATATTGATGTTACCCAAGCATGAAGAAGTACTAATTCTACTACCACTCGAGGCCGCCGCTGTTGAGTTGATCCCCACCATCATTGACTGAAATTGGATGAATATTCAACATCATTTAATCCAAGACACCAACAAAGGGTTTTGGTCAATGTTGAATATAGAAGGTTATATATGAACCGATTCTTCTTAAAGGTGATTTTTTGATGATTTCATAGAGAGGATGTCGATTCATAGTCAAAATCCATCACCACCACTGTGATCCTATAATCGTATTTGATGAACTTGATGAATCCCAACATGATTGGAACAAATGGTTTTAACATTCTAAGAATGATGTCGATGATAATTATTTGAACAATAAGACTTATTTCAGGCTTCTTCATAATGTTTACTTTTATCGATCTTGGATTCCTCTATGGGGATTTGGTTCTACGTGAAGTAAGACCTTGTGTTGAGAGATATTTTCATATCTATGTGAATTAATGATATAAGACATGATGTATTATAAAAGCTTGGTTGGATCCGAGTGGATAAGAAAAATAATTATTGATCATTGGTTGATTTCAATATCAAATCAATTGATAAAAAAACTGGGATCTCCTTGAATCCAAATGTTGTAGCCAAATTGACATTGGAACGTGCAAAAAAAATTCAAGGAATTATTTATTCTGGTTCAGCCTAATCCTTTTAATTATGGCCATTTTTGAGTTGGATTTTCCAATTTTTGTTTTCCAATAATTGTGAATAATGAGTTCTAAAGGAGTGTGCTAAATATGATTAACCCATGTTTGCTTGAGGTGATCTCCTAATAGGAAAGTGATATTGTCCTAAACTAAAAATTATTGAATATGGTTTGAATATTAAAATTGTGGCCACCGGGTTAATTACATTTAATTTTTTAATTTTAGATTCCATCTGATGTTTTTTGTCTCCAGTTTTGTGTAATTGTGAGGGTTGAGTGGGAAATGTACTTTTGGAAACTAAGCTCGATGGTGTAGATTTTTCAAAACTATAACTGAAATGCAGCATGTGAGAATCTAATCCTAGAAAAATATTTTTGTCATTTTTACAATCACATGAAGACTAAATGAATGATGTTTTATGGGATATTCTAATTCTCTAGGGATAGTGACTTAAGGAATGTAAATTAATTAAATCTGGAGTCTTTCACAGAAAACATTGGTGGTGTTGTGAGGCTATGAGTTTGGTTGAGATTTTTAGTGGTTCTCTAAACACAATTGGGTGGGGGATTCATTAAGATATGAACAACATCATTTTTGGAGAAATCAAAAGTGGATAGAAAATGATTGAAACTATGATATTTTATGGGGAGTTTCTACAACTCTCGATGATGATGAAGTTAGTGATTGAAGCTTACTCTTATTACTCTTTAATGTCCAGATGAATTTATAGTATTGATGCTAATAGATTATCATGGTTGTAACGCCCCAAAAACGTGTTTCCCATGTAATAGTAATATTGAGGTTTTATTTTTCTATCCAAACAATGTAAAAACTTCAAAGTAAATATTATCACACTTTGTTTAATGAATAAAAAAATATTATTATTATCGAACTTAATTTATTATTATCAAATAATTATTTAATGGAATATTTTAAATAATAACTATAATAATATAACCAATTTTTTTGTTTTCCAAAATGTGAAATATATATATATATATATATATTTACATTTTATTAGAATGAAAATGCTATTATAAAATTATAATTTTATATGCGATTACACATGACATCGAAAATTGCTATTTTAAAATATTTTAATGACATTGTTTTATTTTAATTTATGAAATCAAATATTTAATCTATCATATGAATAATTATGTGAATAAATATATGGTTTTTGTATATATATATATATACATGAAGTAATAAATTTTAAATTGATTAATTTTTATAATATTATTAATACTAGTATTTTTTTATATAATTGTATAAATTTTATAATAATATAAGTTAAACTTATAATACATGTATTAGGTTTAGAACTATAAAATATATTAAAATAATTAATTAAATAATCATAATTAAATGTGTTTGAATAAAAAAATAAATGAAAATCGGGGTCTGCACTTGTGGCTTGAGAAGACGTCAACCAGGGGCGTTGTCCGAGGAGAGAGCTCGAGCAGTTGAGGTTTGCGGGAGACCATATCATCGCTGGATTCAAGGGTTCCATGGTCATGCAACCCGGGTTTCAAGCTTCAATCAGGTGAGGGGGTTTCGTCTGTCGTTTGACCGTCGTCTTAAAGTCTCGGTTTCTGTTAGGGTTTCTATTTCTTCCACCTAGTTGATTTTTTCATCACAAAATAAGCCGAAAATGATGGATAAACATGATTCAGGGTTTCCAAATCACATGGAGGGTTTTTATTCTTCTCCAACCTACCAAAGTAGGTTTACTTATTTTTCATTTAAGGTGTTTTTGTCTAATTTCCATTGTCAGATCTCCTAAAATTTTATTCAAGTGTTTTGTTTCCCATTGTGTAGATTTTCCATTCTAAAGTATACTGTAAACGTTTCATTACCCCATTTATTTTTCTTATCTTATTAATTATTGAATTCTTAGTCTTGCGTATTCTATAAATCCTTTCGGTTTTTCATATTTCTAGATTTTATTTTCAAATGATACTTTTTTTTCACCTGCTTGGTAAAATATGTAGACTAGTAGTGTTATTTTTGGGTGGTGTTGGCAAATGATTCAATGTATTAATTTCATTAATTGACATGAGGTCCACATATCACTGCTCATCATTTGGAACATGAACATCAGGATTTTGTTTTGGTCCACTTTTGTCAATCTCATTAAAATTTAATATTGAATTGGTTCCTGTATAGGTTAATTTTATATTGTTTATGTCCTTTTTTGGTTGTCCTCACCTCAAATACCAGCTTGTCCATCAATCTGAGTCCTGCTCGTCGCTTTTTCCACAATAGTTCTGTGGCTATAAAAACCACGTTTTGGTGTGAAAATGAGATAAATAAAATCCCAATTTCACTCCACGTCCTAAGAGATTTTAGATGATCTTATTGTAGTCTTCTCTTAAAGTAAGGGTTCTTTATAACTTGTCTCAAGAATTTTTTTACGATCTTTTATTTTGTAACGAAAATTTATTTATTTCATTATACCCTCTATTTTCTGGTTTTGTAAAAGAAAATTCATATTTTTTTTAAAAAATATTTCTATTTATTTTGAATTCAAGCAATATTTTGTTTCAAGTGGTTATTTATTTTCAAGTTGTTGGTTAATTGAGTAAGGGTGACATTAATTTATAATTACATTCTGTTATAAACTTATGATCCTCAAAATTTAGTGTTTTAAAACTTATGTAGAATTCTGAAACCATTTTGTGTAAGGGTTAAATATTTTTCTGGATCATTTATTAATTTTTACGAACTTATATTTTGTAAGGAAAATTTATTTATTTCTTTATAAAATATATTTTCTGGTTGTGTAAGGGGAAAATTAGTGTTTTTAGAAGAGTTATATTTTTTTGGAATTCAAGCGGTGTTTTGTTTCAGGCAGTTATTTATTTTCAAATTGTTAATTATTTGTGTAGGGGATTTATAATTGTGTAACTTGTAGAGTTTTAATATGTATTTTTATATTCACTTGTTATGTAAATATAATTCACCTTTCGGTTGAGTTTGAACCCCTCTTTACCTGGAATAGATCTTTGGGATTTTTTTGAGTTTATATAGAATTAGCGGACCAGAAGAATATATACCCCCTTGCAAACTTATTTACAAGCCACTTCCACACACCTTAAATATATATATATATAAATATATATGAACAATCCTATGGTTTTTCATAAAACTATATGCTCAAATTAATGTTTACAAAAAACATGAGTATCAAAGATAACGAAGAACTATAAGATGCATGAAGTCATTTTTTGTAAGGCTTTTTCCACCCAAACATCCATTTTCATTCAGGATACTTTCATTGTCAAATTACCTCAATGAAATTCTTATGTATTGTTATGTACTCCTCATATAATCTGTGTGAGTATCATATATATGTTTACAAACCATAACCCTTCCTTATTTTATGGATAGTTACACATTTTAAATGGAAATTTCAAAATAGTTTCCAAAATACAAGCCTGATTCAATGGAATTTCTAAAATTCTTATCTATTTTCAAGGGAACTCGTTAATCTGTTTTGGGAAACCATTATCATTATAAAATCACTCATTTTATAATGATAATACTATCTTACTTCACTTCTGGTTTTATTAAAA
Source organism: Viscum album (assembly GCA_963277665.1). NCBI lineage: Eukaryota > Viridiplantae > Streptophyta > Magnoliopsida > Santalales > Viscaceae > Viscum > Viscum album. Next base: position 888,174,284 of record OY728130.1, read on the forward strand.
GATTTTTCCAAAAGAAAAATTCTTTTCAAAATAAAATATTATTTATCTCAAGAATTGCTTAATGATTTTATAAGAGTGTTTTCGTCTAATTCAACACTCTTGTTGATTCCATAGTATTATTGGGTTTAATCATTTATGAAGTATTCTACCATATTTTCTTTACTGTTTTATGACTAACTCTATTGTGGATGATCTATCAGAAAACCATTCACCATATTACTCTTAATGGTTAGTGTTTTATCTTTAATGATTAGGGAATGATAGTGAAATTTAATATGATAGTTCCAATATGAATGTATATTTCGTTTATATTGATACCTGATCATAGAGGAATGTATTGGACTTATTATGTTATGGGTGGGGCCCGCTATAGCCCCTCGATACATCAGTAGGTCTCATGAGACAACTACTATCATAATTGGTCAAGGCCTTTCCCAATTATGAGTTATCGATTTTGGTCAGGGCCTTAATCATTAGACATCTTGGCACGATGCCTTGACATAGTCTGGCATATACACTTTCCTCAATATGACTATATAAATTAATTAAACAGAGTAATATTCGACTAGTAGAATATTCCTGGTTAAGGTGCTTAAGATTATTAGAATCAAAATAGGTATATATATATGGCATATTATTTATGCAATATTCAGAGATTTTATGTCCATAGTATATATCATAATAATGAATGGTGAATTTTAAAGTTATTATTTCAATCGCAACTCTAATCATGCATTATACTTAGTTATAAATTTTTTTCTTGCATTTTAACATGAAATGTCTTTTACTTATTATTCTAATTGAGCATGTCTATGACTGAATCATGTATCCTTGCCTTTTCAATAGCATTCTTTTGATTGAGAACTTTTATTATGTGTACTTGTGATACAACTTTTATTTAAGAAGATTGTTTTATGAAATGGGTTAAAAAATGTTTTCAAATGTTATTTTCGGTATAATATGTTATTTTTAAACCCCTTACTGGGCATTCTCATGCCCACCCTATTTTTTGAAATAAAGTTTTTCAGAATTCAGTTTTTAGTATAAGAAAATTTTCAGAAGAAGTTGGTTTACCAGAATCCGAACCGAATATAATCCTCTATATGGCACTGACTCCAGGAACTCGAGAGATGGGGCGTGACAGTTGGTATCAGAGGGTCCAATTTTGATAACTCTGGAAGACCATAACTGAACAATGAGTATTTACTTAAGCAATACTAAGAATGATGTTTTCTTAATTTCATATGGAAAAAGATAGTGCTAGTCTCTTGTCTCTTCCAACATAAGTGTTAGAGACCATAGTGGGAAAATCATGTGTTGAAAACTATGTGACTTTTAAAAATATTCATTTATCATAAAAACCCCTCTACCGAGTATCCAACTCTCCTCATGTACTCTAACTTCACCAAGGACAATGTTTCGTCTATTACCTCATGATGAGTGCTCAATTCTTATTCTATGTTCGAAAATTGAAATACTTAGAGGGTATCTTTAAATGTTATACCCTACCTAATAATTTATTTCCTCTTGAGGACTTTAAGGAGGCTGCATAAGGTGGCGACCTCTGGGCATCATATCTATGTCATATTTTGAACTACGGTCTCCGTGGTCAAATTATGGACTTTGAAGACCATGAGAACGAGAATACTCATTTTCATTGTTAGCATCAAGTTCATACTGATGTCTCTCAACTAGATACATGACATGATTCTCTCAATCTGAATTCCAAATGTCCACACGTGATTTATCCTTGTTGCACATGTTGCATCTGGACCAATGATATAGAAGAATTTAGAACCACTTTCGGATTCCGTTTTTCTGAGAACTGGGGATGTCCCCAACATCAGTGGAATCTATGAGTAGACATCTTAGAGGACATTAAGAAATCCATACTAGTGTTTTGTGAGAGGGAGAAAGATATTACATAATATCATGAGTTTTATAGATCATTTCTAAATGAATGATATTGTGTTCTTTGTTTTGATATGCTTTTATATTAAAAAATGACTCTACTTAAACTAGCATTGTCTTACTTAAGGCTGACTTCTTAAAAAAATTCAGATAGAAGATATGAGTTCACAAACCAATATTTTATCACTACCTACCAAGCTGTTAGAGACTATAATTGTCCAGACATGCTCTGAAGAGGACCAACCCTATGCCAACTTGCATCTAACTTGTAAACTACTCCATTGGGTGTCGAATCATCTAAACATACTCCATCTTTACCAAGAAAGGAATCTGGTATATTATCGTATTGAATTTTCACAATTTGCAACATATAGGAAAATAGGGAAGTTTCATAAAGACCTTTTTCTATATTTCACTTTGGCTGATAACTACCGAGCTGTAGGGAAATTTCTAGAAGATACTTTGGATGGTGACCATCGAGCGGCCTACCTATTCCAGGTCCTGAGTTTTTTTATGTACAGAGAACTCTATGACATTAATTCCATCAAAAATGGAGTGGCGTGTATGAATTTTAGAGATTTAGTCCACTCAGAAATTTTCAACATCCACACTTATTGGGCCTCTATATGGAAGGTCAACTGCTTTAGGGACAGGTACAACCCCAGCTATTCACAGTGTGTCTGGGCTAAAGAGATTGACCAGCTGAATAATACCTTAGGAATCCACCTAAGGACGTCAATATCCTACCATCAGTGTTCCCAGTAAAGGGACTTCGAGAGTGATGTGTGTCTCATGTTGCTTTGGTTAGTGTACCAGCATTTTAGAATTGTGAGGACGCAACTCATTGTAGGGTAGAATTATGTAATTCCCTAATAACTTGTTTCTCATGTAATAGTAATATTGAGGTTTTATTTTTCTTTCCGAACAATGTACAAACATCAAAGTAATTATTATTTCACTTTGTTTAAAGAATAAAAAAATAATATTATTGTGAAAATAATTTATTCTTATCGAATAATTTTTTAATGGACTATTTTAAATAATAACTATAATAATATAACTAATTTTTTTGTTTTATAAATGTGAAATATATATATATATACACAATGTATTTGAATGAAAATGCTATTATAAAATTATAATTTTATATGCGATTATACATGACAATGAAAATTGCTATTTTGAATTTTTTTAATGAAATTTTTTTATTTTAATGTATGAAATAAAATATTTAATATATCATATGAATAATTATGTGAATTAATATATGGGTTTTGTGTATATATATACATGAAGTAATAATTTTTTAATAGATTAATATTTATAATATTATTAATACTAGGATTTTTTTATATAATGGTATAACTATTATAATAATATATGTTAAACTTATAATAAATATATTAGGTTAAGAATTATATAAAATATATTAAAAGAATTAATTAAATATTCATAATGAAATTTGTATGAATAAAAAAAATTAATGCAAATCGGGCTCTACACAAGGGGTTTGAGAAGACGTCGACCAGGGGCGTTGTCCGAGGAGAGAGCTCGACAAAATGAAGATTGCAGGAAACCATGTCATTGCCAGAGTCATATAACGACCCATACTTTACATACATTATTATTACTTTAGAATTGAAGCATACTTATTACAACATATAACAAAACCATGGTAGGACCATAAGGGTATATTGTCTTTAGAAACTGGGAAACAAAAACAACTGGTAAATAATGCATCTACATTGTCTCCAATTTATTTCATCATATCTAGAGTCCCTTTTCACATATCCTACTTAATAACCTTCTTCCGGACCTGGTGAAAGAAAACATACAAAAGGGTGAGATCAAATGCTCACTAAGGGTAAACAAAGGAAATATCATATACATAATAACATAGAATTTCGAAATTATTAACTTGAAAAAGAGATCATTATATCATAACATGGTATAAATCATAGTAGTGAAATTTAATCCCAATAATCATAACATAAAACACGTAACTCTGTGGAATACACACATAATCATAGATAAGCATTTCTTAGTTGTCAAGACTCATTTCCAAGACTATCTTAGCGGACAAAGTCCATTTCTGAACCGAGTTCACTCCTCATTTCAGTCATGTATCACTGAACCAGATTAACATTCTCTTATATCAATATCTATCTCATGCGATATAAACCATTACCCAATGCATTGGAGGGAGATATAGGTCCCACCCATCTCATAATGATACCATTCTTATGTGTGCCACAAGATCATACATCATACATCATAGCATAACCCATGTAATAAAAATGGGATTCTTAAACATCATGCCATAACGACATAATCTATAAAAGGACATAATAAAAATAATTCCTCTATAACATAATAAAATCAATGTAAAAATAGGGATATAAACAGAACCCTATATTTTTCTTATATGGAATATAATTTTGATAAAACACTTGATCTCCATTATTGAGGAAAATCTCCTTTGTTCTTCAAAAAACATTTTTCCTTTCTTAACATGTCATAAAATTTTAAAAAATGAATTTTATTAAAAATAATCTAGAAAACTTAAAAAAGAATCTTCATGGAAATAATTTTCTATGAAATCATAAAAATCCATTCATGTCGTATATGTTAAAAAACAGTCTTCTCGTACTTTGGCCAAAAAAGTGAAAAAGTATCTCGTAGGTAAAATGAAAAAAGATTCCTTTCATATATTTTACTAAAAATACACCAATAGATAAGATTAGATTTAAAAAATCATATGAGGATATAAATAATATTACATTTTTAGGAAACATTGATGTGGATGATAAATATGCCCCAGTAAATACCGAAGTATAAACAGTCTCAGATAAAAATTGAGATTTCGAGATTTTCCCATACCTTAGGTCTGATATGCTTAGTACTTATCCTAACATCCTTTATAATAATTTAAATAATTCATTTTATTTATTACATAATCTTATTCATTGTTATGATATCATACTAGGTCATATTTTTATCTTATTAGTAATATTTGATTGCTACTTGTTATTCGGGTGTTCATTTCTTTATATTCTTATGCATGTCTTGTCGAATAAATTATTATTTTTCATTTTAGGTTATAGATACCTCATTTCCAGAATGGTATTAGTGTAATATATATCATATTTATTCATTCAATTCATTTATATAATCACTTTTCAATGGAGATCGTGTAGAATGAGTCGTATCACATCATTGAGACGGTAGGCCGTACGTACGCACGAGCGATGATATCATTCACATGATCATGGAATTGTATGTATACTATTTCAGAATCAATATCACTTTACAATAATCATATATAGTTATTATTTACACCATTATAACCATCCACGTAAGGTGGTGGTGGAAAACATATTACACCACGGCGTAGAGACGGTATTTCGTACGTACGCACGCGCGGTGATTTCATTTTCCATAAGATGGATATAAGGTGAAATAGGGTTGTTTAATATTTATAATAACATATCACTATAATATTGATACAGATTTTATTACTTCATAATGAAACAACTAAATAAGAGGAAGTAGAAGAAGAAATAAATTTGAAATAATCGGTAACTGACATTACCTCTTCTTTGAAGCGCCTCTTCTTAACCTATCTTAGGGAACTAAAGATGGTCTTTTAAGAAGAACAGGCCCTATAAGATTTTTCTAGGGAAGTTTATAAGGGAAATTTTCAGGTGTTGGCTGAGCTGGAAGTCTCAAGGTGGTGTGAGGATGAGAGGGAGAAGGTGCCCTTTTATAAGGGAGGAGAGGGGCACCTTAGGAAAAACTTATAATATTATTTTATTATAAAGTCATATTCGGTTTTTAATAGCTCCAAATTGATTTATTTAGAATATAATGTTAGGATGGGTCTAAATCCTCTCAACAAATAAATTTTAGACAAGTTTAGGTTACTATTTTAACCTTATCATTTAGATTTAACTCTAAGTTAAATAATTTTACTTTTATCATGTCTTCTTGTTTTCTTACACTATATGGTTAATAAACATACTATAACAATCCAAACTAACCCCAAGACGTTAATTATTAATATATAAAACCTTATGTAAATACTTTGGCCAACCCTTATATTTTTAAGAATAATATAACTATTAATAATATAATATTTTTTTTAAAAACTATTTTATGTAAATTTTGACACTATTTGGTAATAGATTTTCTTGAAAATCATAATAGAATGAATAGTTAGAAAAAATTTAATTAAATCAATATTAACATGTCATATTAACCTATGAAATTAGTTTAATTCATAAAAAGTGTCAAATTATATTTATTTGGGTATTTATAATATCAATTATGTTAATATTTCATTAATAAGGTAATTACTGCATCATCATTGTGTCATAAATAAAATAAATTATTTATCGTCTAAAAATTATAAATAAAATACCATTACGTAGGAAATATTTGTATCTTTCTAATCAATATTTATAGTCAAATTTATCTTATGTATAATCAAATATTAAAAATGTTTTAGTTATTAAACATTGATTTTAACTATTTTAACACTTCTTTAAATAAAATAATAATTAATGTCTCAATCTATTCCAAGTGGACCTAAATGGTAATATTTTATTCCTAAGTTTGTTTTTTGTTGAATTAAACATATCCAATAGAATTAGGACTTGTGTTAAGGTAATAATAATATCATTTTTACCCTTAATTACCCTATTTACTTTTAAACGTTGTAAAAAAGTAAAATGTTACTATTCACCAAAAAATGTTTTCATCTTATTAAACCACATTTTACTCGTTGATATTAACTGTGTCTCTAAGAGTTCTGAAATACCACTCACAGAAGCTGTAAAATTAAGTTTTATGTAAATTTTCATATTTCTCCTAGGAGGTGGGTAAAAGACTGTGAAAAGTTCAATAAAATTTATATATATATATATAATTATTATAAAATGACTCCAATGAATTACATTGAACATATATTGGTATTAAGTATCAATTTTTAACTAAAATTAATTTATATAAAATAAATAATTATTTAAATAAAATGTCGGTTTTTAAATAGTAACCCAGTGATTTCACTATTCATCAAAAATTGAATGTTTTTAGAAAAATACTATAAATTCACCCTTGGGTAATTTTGATATTCTGAGTCCAGAAATGAAGTCCATTTTGAATCATAAAACTTATGAAATTTCAAAAATTGGGTATTGCTATTCATAACGGCTAGTTTATTTAATATTTTAATAACATATCATTGTTTAGTGAAACTCGGTACTGCGTACAATGCAAGCTATCGAAGAAGGTTGATCGTGTGTGTAACGCAAGCCAAGAAAGTGTTTTGTGTAGTGAAATATTCCTTTATATAACATTATACATAAAAGAAAAATATTTCTCATAAAATCTCGGGTGTAACATTATACCCCCCTTAAAATAAATTTCACCCTCGAAATTCGTCACATTAAAACAAACAGATGTGGATACCTCTCCCTCATAATATCCTCAAGTTCTCATGTATCTTCTTTTAATTGGTGGTTCCTCCATAAAACATTCACCAAGTGAGTGGTCTTGTTCCGTTGGACTTTTTCGCTATGATCCAGAATCTCTATCGGTTGTTCTTCATAAGAAAGATTTTGCTCTAACGGTACAAATTCTGAGCTGAGTACACGTGAAGGATCGAGTATGTAATTTCTCAGGAGAGATAAATGGAACACATCATGAACTTGAGAGAGATTCGGTGGAAGCGCCAATTGGTATGTTACCTTCCCAACACGATCCAGTATTTCAAAAGGACCAATATACCTAGGGCTCAACTTTCCCTTCGTTCCAAATCTCATTACTCTCTTCCAAGGAGATATCTGTAAGAACACTTTATCTCCCCCTTCAAACTACAGGTCTTTTATTCGGTTATCGAAATAAATATTTTTTCAAATCTGAGCTTCTCTTATGTGTTGTTGAATATATCTGACCTTTTCTGTCATCTCATCAACAAGATCAGGTCCTAATAGCCTTCTTTCCCCAACTTCATCCCAGCAAGTTGGAGTCACGTGTTTCTTTCCATAGAGAGCTTCATAAGAAGCCATCTAAATACTGAAGTGAAAGCTATTATTATAAGAAAATTCCACCAAAGGAATGTGTTCATCATAACCACCTTTGAAATCCATTGAGAAAGCTCTTAACATATCTTCTAGAGTTTGAATTGTTCTCTCAGACTGACCGTCTGTCTGAGGATGATAAGAAGTGCTGAAACTCAACTCTGTATCCAGAGTATGATGAAGACATCACCAAAACATTGAAGTAAACCTCAGATCCCGATCAGATATAATGGAATGTGGTACTCCATGAAAACTTTCCACTTACATCACATATATCATGGCAAGCTGATCAAGAGAGAAATATTCTTCAATAACAATGAAGTGTTCCATCTTCATAAGACGATCTACTATGACCCAGATAGAATTATTGCCTTTGGATATTTTAGGAAGTCCGGTGACAAAGTCCATAGTGATGGTTTCCCATTTCCATTCGGGTATGGGTAATGGTTGTAACATCCCCTTAGACATTAGTCTCTCAACTTTAACATGCTGAGAATCCAAGCATTGAGAGACATATTCAGCAACATCACTTTTCATTCCATCCCACCAGAAGTACTCTTTCAAGTCCCTATAAATCTTCATGCTTCTAGGATGAATATATAATGAAGAACTATGAGCCTCATCCAGTATCTCCTTCTTTAATTCTTGGATGGGAGGAACACAAACCAGATTCCTGAACCTTATTATCCCATCACAATCAAGGTTGAATTCAGGAACATTTGTCACCTTCTTTTGTAACTCTACATATACTTTTTGTGCCCCTTTAATATTCACATTTATAGATAGTTGAACATTTATATGAGAAAGATAATATTCTTCTCATTCCATTATAATTCCAAGATCCATCCTTTATAAATCCATAAATATTGGATCTTTTTTGATCTTCATCATAGATATGGTGGCATGGTCTTATTGACCTAATATGTCTTCCACCTTGATTTCTTTCCTAGGGTGATAATGAATTGAGCTGTCGTAGTCCTTAATCAACTTAAACTGTCTTCTTTGGCGCATATTCAGCTCATTTTGTGTGAAAATATACTTTAAACTTTTATGATCAGTATAAATATCACACCTTTCACCGTAAAGACAATGCCTCAAAATCATTAATGCAAATATTACTGCATCTAACTCCAAAATCATGAGTTGGGTAATTTTTCTCATGGATTTTCAACTGCCGTGAGGCATAAGCTATCACCATATCATTTTGCATGAGAACACACCCCAATCCATATTTGGATGCATCACTGTAGATCACAAACCTTTCTCCACTACAAGGCAGTGTGAGCATAGGTGCACTGGATAACCTTTTTTTCAACTCCTGTAAATTCTCTTCACAGTCCTCCATCCACATGAACGTAAAACCTTTTCGAGTCAACCTGGTGATTGGATTATATAATTGTGAAACATCATTCACAAAACATCTATAATATCCATAAAAAACATGAAAAATTCAGATCTCGGTTACTGTTGTTGGCCTTGACCATCATTCGATAACCTCTGTTTTTGTTGGATCCATAGATATCCCCTCTATTGAGATTATGTGACCCAAAAATGAAACTTTTTGAACCAAAATTCAAACTTGGTAAATTTGGCATAAAGATTCTCCTTTCTTAGGGTCTTTAATACAATTCTCGAGTGATCTTCATGTTCTTCCTTGCTCTTTGAATAGACAAGAATATCATCTATAAAGACTACCACAAACTGATCAATATAATCACTAAAGACTCTATTCATTAGATCCATGAAGGTAGCAGGGGAATTAGTAAGGCCAAATGGTATCACTATAAATTCATAGTATCCATAATTTGTACGAAAAGTCGTCTTTGGTATATCCTCCCTTTTGACCATTAATTGATGATACCCTGAATGAAGATCATTCTTGGAAAAGTATTGGTCTCCATGTAGTTGGTCAAATAAGTCATCAATGCGTGGGAGAGGATATTTTTTCGTGATAGTGTTCTTGTTAAGTTTTCGATAATCAATGCAGAGTCTCATTGAATCATCTTTCTTATTAATGAACAGAACAGGTGCTCACCAAGGTGACACACTAGGGAGTATGAATCCCTTATTAAGATTATGTTGGAGTTTCTTCTTCAATTCCTCCAACTCAATTTGGGACATTCAATAAGGTTCCATTGAAATGGGCATAGCACCCTGTATGAGTTCAACTGAAAACTCATGTTCACGATTTTGAGGAAGACAAGGAAATTCCTCCTAAAAGACATCATCAAACTCCCGTACAAGGGGAATATTCTTAATTGTGCGTTTCTCACCAACCATTTGAGATAAATAGCCATCATTTAGTGGAATCATGACCCATAAGATTGATGAAATTTACACTAGAAGGTTATGTTCATCCTTGCATCGATAGATGATCATAGATTGATCTCGAATATGAAATGTAACTTCCCTTACTTGGAAATTGACATGAGATCCATATAAAGAAAGCCAATCCATGCCAAGAATCACATCAAATTCCACAATTGGAAGGATCACAATATTTTCAGGAAGCACATTCCCACAAACATAAATCGAAGAAGAATTATAAAATTTTGATGCGACTATTGTGCCATTAGGGGTTTTCACAGCTAACTGAACATCTAATTGTTGAGGTAGTATGGTTATACCTTATTAAATTAATCATAAATAAAAGAGAGGGTGGATCGATAATCAAATAAAATAATTGCTACTTTAGAATGGATGGTAAGTGTACCTTTCAACACTCTGTTATCGTACTCCACATCGCCGATAATAATTGCATGTTACATTCCTTTATCTTTGGCCTTAAGAGTTTCTTGACATCGACCATCATCAACAACCCTTTGATTAGGGTATTGATTACAATAATGCCCCATTTCCTTGCAATTGAAACATTGAAGTGTAGGAGGTGCATTCTGTTTATCCATTTCATTCATCGCATCATTATACATCTTCTTCCCATTATTGCATCATTCAACTAACAGATGACCTTATTTTCCACACTTAAAACATTTACTTGTCCCCTTAAGAAAATTCCATCCATGTTTCTTTCCACACATTGAGCATAAGGGAAAACTCATCTTCTTTTCAGTGTGTTCTTTTTATTTCCCTTTGAATTACATTTTCATCTTCTTATCAAACCCATATGACTGATGGCCTACTCCAATCTCCATATCTAACTTGAGATCACATCGAAAAATTTCCTCATAGCTATTGAAGTCCCTTATGGATAACGCCCTTTGAATACGTGGATTTCAGACACTAAAGAATAGATCGATTTTACTCTCAAGTTGGATAATAATTTCGGATGCATACCTTGCATGTCTTGTAAAATTTGCTTCGTAGGAACAAACAGATTCATCATCCTTTTGCTTCAGTTCAAGAAACTCTTTCTCTATCTTTGTTCTAAGAATACGAGGGAAGTACTTATTGAAAAATATGTTCTTGAACTCATCCCATTCCATGGACTCAATTTCATCTCATTTCCTTGTATTCTTGATAAGATTCCACCATTGATCAGCATCACCTTCCAAAATATACACTACTAAGATGAATTTGTCATGTTAAGAACATTGTGGTACAGAAAATATCTTTTCTGTGGAACTAATCCATTGTTAAGACACTAATGGATCAGAATACCCGCTGAATGAATGTGTATGCTACCTCATGAAGGATTCAACAGAATGTTTCTCCTTCTTTTTCTTATTTGGAAGTATTGCATGGTTCATAGCATGAGAAATTTGTGTGAGAATGGCGACAATATTTTGCATTCCATCTCCTATAACGTTTGGTTGTTCAGGGGGAAAACATTGCATTGCCCGTCGCATTCAGCATTAACACGGTTCCTTTGGGTTCCAACCAATGACAAAAACAAATAAGGATAGTGTGAGAAACACTGATCATAATAGGAAATCCACATAATCAAGAATAAAATTTTACACTTAAGGTATTATCATAGGTTATTCATTGAAATTTCTAAAACACTAATATTTGTTCCATTTCCTAGACATATCCTTAGGGTTCTTACTAAGGCTTTCATATCCTAGTTTCCAAAGGGTGACTATACCCTTCCTCTGATACCAACTAGAATGACCCATAATTTACATAAATTGTTATTACTTCATAATTGAGGAATACTTATTACAACATATAACAAAACCATGGTAGGACCGTATGGATATAGTGTCTTTAGAAACTGGGAAACATAAACAACTGGTTCATAAAGAATATACATTGTCTCCCATTTATTTCATCATATCTAGAGTCCCTTTTGTCATATCCTACTTAATAACCTTCTTCCTGAATTTGGGAATGAAATCATACAAAAGGGTGAGCTCAAATGCTCATTAAGGGTAAACAAAGGAAATATCATATTCATAAGAACATAGAATTTTGAAAATCATAACCTACAAAAGAGATTATAATATCATAACATGGGATAAATAATAGTAGGGAAATGTAAACCCAATACTCATAACATAAAACAACAAACTTTGTGTCATACACCCATAATCATAATGAATCATTTTTAAGTAGTCAAGACTCATTTTCATGACTATCTTAGCGGACGATGTCCAATTTTTAACCGAGTTCACTCCGTGTTTCAGTCTTGTATCACTGAACCATATTAACATGTCATTCCATCCATGTCTATATCATGAGATATTAATCTTTACCCAATGTATTTGAGGATGATACAGGTCCAACCCATTTCATAATGATACCATTATTATGTGTTCTACAAGGTCATAAATCATATATCATAGTGTAACCCATATAATAGAAATGGGATTCTTAAACATCATGTCATCATAATATAATCCATAAAAGGACATCACAAAAATAATTCCATCATAACATAATCATATCAATGTAAAAATAGGGATATAAACAGAACCCTATATTTTTCTTATATGGAAAATAATTTTCATAAAACACTTGAACTTCATTATTGAATAAAATATCACTTCCACATAAAAAATAGTTTTCCTTTCTTAACATGTCATACAATTTTAAAAAAAGAAGTTGATTAAAAATAAACTTGAAAACATGTAAAGGAAGCTTCATGGAAATAATTTTCTATGAAATCATAAAAATCCATTCATGTCGTATAAGTTAAAAACACATTATTCTAGTAATTTGGCTGAAAAAGTCAAAAAGTATCTCATACAAAAAATGACAAAAGATTCCTTTCTTATCTTTTACTAAAAATCCACCAATAGGTAAAATTGGATTTAATCAATTTTAGGAGGATATAAATAATATTACATATTGTGGAAACATTGATGTGGATGATAAATATTCTCCATTAAATAATTAAGTATAAACAATCTCGGATAAAAATTGAGATTGAGAGATTTTCCCTTACCATAGGTCCGATATGCTTCCTACGTATCCGAACAACTTATATAATCATTAAATAATGTCATTGACTAGTTACATAATCATATTCATTGTTATGATATCATACATGGTCATATTTTTATCTTATTAGTAATATTTGATTGTTGGTTGTTATTCATGTGTTCATTGATTTATGTTCTTATGCATGTCTTGTCGAATAAATTCTTATTATTCTTTTTAGGTTATAGATACTTCATTTACAGAATGGTATTAGAGTAACATATATAATATTTATTCATTCAATTCATTTATATAATCATTATTCAATGAAGATCATGTAGAACGAGTCGCATCACATCGTGGAGACGGTAGGTCGTACGTACGCATGAGCGATGATATCGTTCCCATGATCGTGGAATTGTATTGAAGTGTATGTATAATATTTCATAATAAATATCACTTTACAATAATCATATATAGTTATTCTTTACACCATTATAACCATCCAAGTATGGTGGTGGTGGAAAACAGATTACACCAACGTGGAGATGGTATTCCGTACGTACGCACGCGCAGTGATTTCGTTTTCCGTATGATGGATAGAAGGTGAAATAGGGTAATTTCATATTTATACTAATATATTAGTATATGAGTGATACTGATGTTATTAATTCTTAATGAAACAACTAAAGAATAGGAAGTAGGAGAAGAAATAACTTTGAAAGAATTGGTAACGGACATTACCTCTTCTCTGAAGCGCCTCTTCTTAACCTCCTCTTAGGGCACTAAATATGGTCTTTGAAGAGGACCAGGACCTCTAGGTTTTTTCTAGGGAAGTATAGAAGAAAAATTGGAAGGGGTTGTCTGATCTTGAAGGCTCAAAGTTGTGTGAGGAGGAGATGGAGGATGTGCCCTTTTGTAAGGGAAGAGAGGGGCACCTTAGAAAAAACTTAAAATATTATTTTATAATAAAGTCATATTTGGTTTTTAATAGCTCCAAATTATTTTATTTAGAAGCTATGGTGAGTATGGGTCTAAATAATCTCAACCAATAGATTTTATTTAAGTTTAGGTAACTATTTTAACCTTATCATTTAGATTTAACTCCGAGTTAAATAATTTAACATTTACCGTGTCTTCTTGTTTTCTTACAGTATATGGTTAATAAACATACCATAATAAGCCAAAAGAACACCAAGTGGTTCAATATTAATATATATATCCTTATATAAGTAATTTTTCTAAGCCATAGATTTGTAGTAATAAAATGAAAATTAATAATATAATATTTGTTTTAAAAACTATTTTATGTCAATATTGACACTATTTGGTAATTGATTTTTGTGAAAATCATAACATCATGATTAGTTCAAAAACATTTAATTAAATCTATAATAACATATCATATTAACCTATAAAATTATTTTAATTCAAAAAATGTCTGATATTACATTTATTTGTGTATTTATAATATCAATTATGTTAATATTTCATTAATAAGGTAATTTCTGCATCATCATTGTGTCATAAATAAATTAAATTATATAATGTCTAAAAATTATAAATAAAATACCATTTTGTTGTAAACTTTTTTATCTTTCTAATTAATATTTATAGTCGAATTTATCTTATGTATAACCATATATTAAAAATGATTTACTTATTTAACCGTGATTTTAACTATTTTATCTCTTTTTTAAATTAAATAATAATAAATATCTTAATCTAATCCTAGTGGACCTAAATGGTCAAATTTTATTCCTATGGTTGTTTTTGGTCGAATTAAACTTATCCAATAGAATTAGGACATGTGTTAGGGTAATAATAATATCATTTTTACACTTAATTACCGTATTTACTTTTAACCGCGGTAAACAAGTAAAAAGTTACAATTCACTAAATATTATTTTTATCTTATTGAACCACATTTTACTCCATGATATTAACTGTGTCTCTCAGAGTTTCTAAATTCCACTCACAGAAGTGGTAAAATTAGGTTTTATGTAAATTTTCAAATTCTCTATGGATGTGGGTAAAAGAAGGTGAAAAGTTCAATAAAATTATTATATATATAAAATTATTATAAAATGACTCCAATTATTACATTGAACTTATATAGGTATTGAGTATCAATTTTGACCTAAAATATTTTATATAAAATAAATACTTATTTAAATAAAAAGTCGGTTTTTAAATAGTACCCCAGTGTTTTCACTATTCATCAAAAATTGAATGTTTTCAGAAAAATACCAAAAGTTCATCCTAGGCTAATTTATATATTCTGAATCTAAAAATGAAGTCCATTTTGAATGTTGATATTTATAAAATTTTAAAAATTGGGTATTACTATTCATAACGGCTAGTTTATATAATATTTTAATAACATATCATTGTTTATTGAAACTCGGTATTGCGTACAACGCAAGCTATTCACGAAGGTTGCTCTTGTGTGTAACGCAAGACAAGACAGTGTTGTGTGTAATGAAAGATTACTTTATGTAAAATTATAAATAAAAACTAAATATTTCCATAAAATCTCATGTGTTACAAGTCACGGGCGCCCGGGTCGTGCTACTCGGGTTTCGAGTTTCGATCTGGAGAAGGAGGTTCGTCTGTGGTCCGAGCATCGTCTTGAAGTTTTGGTGTCAGTTAGGGTTCTTATTTCTTCCTCTTGGTTGATGTTTCCATCTCAAAAGGAGCTGGAAATGATGGATAAACATGAGTCAGGGTTTGCGAAGCACATGGAGTTTTTTTATTCTTCCCCAACATAACAAGGTAGCTCTACTTCTTTTTCATTTTAGGTGTTTTATTCTGATTTCCATTGTCAGATCTCCTGAAATATTCCCAAGTGTTTTTTTGCTATTGTTTGAATTTTCTGGTCTAAATTATTCTACAAACGTTTCACTGTCCCAAGTATTGTTTTTATCTGATTAATAATCGAATTCTCCATCTTCCGTATTCTATAAAGCGCTTTGGTTTGTCCTATTTTTGGATTTTATTTTCAATCGAATCATGTATTTACACCCACATGTTAACATATGTGGACTAGTAGTGGTCATTTTGGGTGGTTTTTGTGAATGATTCAATGTATTTATTTCATTAATTGACTTGAGGTCCACTTACCACTGCTCATCTTTTGGAATTTGAACATCTGAATTTTGTTTTGGTCCACTTTTGTCAGTCTCATTAAATTTTAAAATATAATTGGTTCATGTATAGGTTCATTTTATATTGTTTATGTCCTTTTTTGGTTATCCTCACCTCAAATCCTAGTTTTTCAAGTAATCTATGTCTTGGCCATCTCTTTTTTCCACAATAGCTTTGTGGCTATAAAAGCCTCATTTTGGTGTGAAAATGAGATCAAAAATTCCCAATTTCACTCAACATCCTAAGCTATATTAGATGACCTTCTTTTAGTCTTCTCTTCAATTAAGGGATCAATATAATTTGTCTCGAACATTTTTCTTAACATCTTATGTTTTGTAAGAAAATGTTATTTATTTCTTTATAGCCTCTATTTTCTAGTTCTGTATGGGAAAATTAGTATTTTTTAAAAAAATATTCCTATTTATTTTGAATTCAAGAAATATTTTGTTTCAAGAAGTTATTTATTTTCATGTCATTGGTTAATTTTTTAAGGGTGACTTTAATTTATAATTACTTTCTGTTATTCACTTATGATCCTCAGAGTTTAGTGTTTTAAAACTTATGTAATGTTGTGAAACTCGTTTGTGTAAGGGTTAAATATTTTCCATGAACATTTATTAATTTTTATGAACATATGTTTTGTAAGGAATATTTATTTATTTATTTATACCCTATATTTTCAAATGTGTAAGTGGAAAATTTATATTTTTAAAAGAATTCTATTTTTTTTGAATTAAAGCGGTGTTTGGTTTCAAGAAGTTATTTATTTTCAAACTGTTGGTTATTCGTGTAGGGGATTTATAATTGTCTTGCTTGTCATGTTTTAATTTGTAAGTTTAAATACACTTGTTATGTAAATATACATCACCTTTAGGTTTATTTTGAACCCCTCTTTACCCAAAATAGAGCTTCCATATTTTTTTGAGTTTATAAAGAATTAGCGGACCCGAAGCATATATACCACCTTGAAAACATAATTACATTCCACTTCCGCATTCCTTAAATATATATATATATATATATTTTCATATAAATAGCCCAATATTTTTATATATAACTGTTTTTCTGGAATTATGTTTTACTAAAAATATGAGTCTTAATGATAAGGAAGAACTTTAAGATGCATGGAGTCATTTTTGTAAGGGGTTTTTCACCTAAACATTCATTTTCATTCGGGATACTTTCATTGTCTAATTACCTCAATGAAATTCTTATGTATTGTTATGTTCTCCTCATATATTATATGTGAGTATCATATATATATTTACAAACCAGAACCCTTGCTTATTTTATGGATAGTTACATGTTTTAAAAGTTACTTTCAAAATTGTTCCAAAATACAAGCCCGATTCAAGGGAATTTTTTAAATTCATTACTATTTTCAAGGGCACTCTATATTCTGTTTTTGGAAACAATTATCTTTATATAATCACTCATTTTATTATGAAAATAATATCTCACTTCACTTCTTGTTTTATACAAATATTTTTCCAATAGAACTCTTGTTTTCAAAATAAAAGAGTATTTATCTCAAGAATTTCTTAATTATTTTATAAGAGTGTTTTCAGCTAATTCAACACTCTTATTGATTCCATGGTATTATTGGGTTTAATATTTTATGAAGTCATCTACCATATTTTATTTAATGGTTTCTGACTAACTCTATTGTGGATGATCTATCCTAAAACCATTTACATATTACTCGGAATGATTAGTGTTTTATGTTTAATGATTGGGTAAAGTCAGTTACATTTCATATAATAGTTTCAATATGAATGTATATTTTGTTTATGTTGATCCCTGTTTATATGAGGAATTAATTGGACTTATTATGAGATGGGTGGGGCCCGTTATAGCCCCTCGATGCATTGGTAGGTCTCATGAGACAACTACTAGCGGAATTGGCCTAGTCCTTTCCCAATAATGAGTTATGGATTTTGGCCAAGGCCTTAATCATTAGACGTCTTGGCATGAGGCCTTGACACAATCAGGCATATTCACTTTCCTCATTATGACTATATAAATTAATTAACCAGATGAATATGCGACTAGTAGAATTTTCTTGGTTAAGGAGCTTAGGATTATGAGAATCAGAAGAGGTATATTTATGGCATATTATTTATGCAATATTTGGAGATTTTATGGCCAGAGTATGTATGAGAGTAATAACGGATGAAATTTGAAGTTATTATTTTAAGCGCAACTCTGATAATGAATTATACATAGCTATAAATTTTTTACATTCATTTTCACATTAAAATACTTCTATTTATTATTCTGATTGAGCATGTCTATGATTGAATCACGTATCCTTGTATTTCCAATAGCATGATTTTTATTGAGCACTTTTATGGTGTGTACTTGTGATTAAAATTTCATTTAAGAAGATTGTTTTGTGGAATGGTTTAAAGAATGTTTTCAAAAGTTATTTTGGGTATAGTATGTTAGTTTTAAACCCCTTACTGGGCATTCTCATGCTCACCCTATGATTGGGAAATAAATTTTCTTAGGTTTCAGTTTTTAATAGAAGAAAATTTTCAGAAGAAGCTGGTTTCCTAGAGTCCGAACCGAATTTGATCCTCTGTATGGCACCGTCTCTAGGCACTCAAGAGTTGGGGCATGAAAATGGGGACATATTACTAATTTTTCATCTTTCATTTATTTCATAGTTATAATTCTATAAAAATATTGATTTTTGAAATGTGCTCACTAATTGAATTTTTTGGATTCTATCATTCTGTTTTACATTTTTCATCTATTATGAGAGTGCCACATTCCTGATTTGAGTGTTATGATTTCTGAATTTAGCTCATTAGTCTGATCTGCATTAATGTTTTAATCCAGTCCTATTTTTATAAATTTCTGAATTTCTGATCATGGATTTGGAGTATAGACAATGTTGACTGAGTCTCTACACATGAAAATTGTTGTGTGGATTGATCTATTGTAATGAAAACAAGATCTAAAATATTGATTTTGGTTTTATATTTCAATTTAATGAACTCAATGATATGAGTTATTAGATATTCAAATATTATCATTGAGAGGTTCATAGTTAAAAAATACATTATCTTTAAGAATTACTATTTAGGATACTACCTCTTCATTATATTAAAACAACCATTACCTATTTTTTTCCATATTGTGTTGTTTTTTTATTCCATGTTTGTTTAGAACTTATAATCATTTCGTTTACAAAAATAAAAAACCCTTAAAAATTAATTAAAAACATTGATGTATAAAATAATATAAATTTTTACAGAAAACTATTTTAGGGCAATATTGTTTGGATAAAATCTACGTTACTACTATATAGTAGTAATTAGGATTATAAAATATGATTTATGTTTTATAACAAACACCAAAAACTATTATTGATTATTTTTTATTATCGGGGGGACTGTGAAGGGGTTTGAAAAGTAAAATAATACTTAAAAATGAATAAAATTTTCAAAATTGTCTTAAAAGGAAATTTTTTTCCCTAGTATTATATCATTGAAATTATAAAATTTGAGAATTCTTATAACATGAGAACTAGAACCATTGAAAAACAAAAAACAAACTACTCATAGAATTTGGAAACCTAGAAAAAATTAAAAAAACACATAAACAAGCACCATAATAAAACTTCACAAAAATTGTAAAAATGAAAAACATTAAAATTATGGATAAATAATGAATTTTGAAGTATAAAACTACTTCCCATTTCAAAAAAAAAATAAAACAACCAAGTATATCCTAAATTCACTCCTATTTTTGTGCTAGATCAGCAGTGATTCCCCTTTTTCCAATGTTTCATGTCTTTTGGAGAGGATACTTATAAGCACATACAATAATTTCACATGGTATGTATCTCCATGATTCCCTATAGAGTGAGGATAAAATACAGATGATTTAATTCTATTTTTCTTTAGATGGATTAGTTAATTATTTTTTTACTAATCACAATACACTATCATTGGAAGTTGACACCATCTCTAGAATATCTTCATATAATATTTTTTCAATAATTTTTTACTACTTCTCTTAGAAAATATATTTTTTATTAAGAATATCTAAGGGTTGTCTATTCATTGTATTGGGAGAGGTTTAAGAAGTTATTCTCTAGATTCCCTCACCAACTGATTTTTACCTATATCCTTTTCTAATATTTCTACAAGGATTAGTCTTGATGAATAGTAGTATGATTGATGCTGCAGTAGGAGGATAATAAGTTGATAATTTTCCAAATTATTCTAGGAAAATTATTTCTAATATGTCCAGGAATTGAAAACAATTTGGTTTTTCGGGATTGATCCATGAAAAACTACCAATGGAAGTGTCTACGTAAAATTTTAAAAAGAGTCGAATAAAGAGTCAGATGAGTGAACTTGCAAGCATAATAAAGTAGATATTGACTGACAATTCCCCTTCACAATCCCAACCAGAACTAGTCTATTCCATTTAGATGAATTTTAGAATCTATTTTATTATTGATCATTTTAATGATCGTTTTCCATTGGTAAAAGAATATTATGAAGCATGTAATGGGATCTTTCCTAGAAAACCCTATAGAAAATCCTATGCTACCAATTTATAAACTAGAATTTCCAATCAAGGCCATTCCAAAAAAAATAAACCAAGGCTAGAACTAACATTAATATAATTGGTTTATGCCTAATGAAAACCCAAATGAAATTATTTCAACACCAAATCATTTGATCAATATCTTATATATAAAATATATCCAATTTAGAAACCAAACCAAAGGGAATTTCATAAATTTTCATAATCAAGAAAATAAAAAAACAACAAAATAATCAATGTGATGATTCACATCTTTGGGAAATGGTTAATAAGAAGAAAGATATTTCTCAAAAATAAAAGTGTTCCCCTAAAACTTGGAGACTCTAATGGGTCATATGGAAACATAAATAATTTTTTTAAATAATCAACGAAGTTGAAATGTTGAATCATAATCTGATGTAAACCTATGAGTTAGCGGGAATGTTGGTTCAGAATTTCTTTGAAGTGGAACTAAATTCAAAAACCCCCAAGTTGAATAAAATTAATAAAAACCTAAAAAAGATTGTTTTACTTCGGAAACTAATGGAATATGTCATGGAGAAGTGTCAAAAACACATACATAAGTTGTTAAACCAATTTATGAAAATGTTGAACCACCCACTGAATCAGTTAAAGAACATGTTCTACACACGCCAGTTGAACAAGAAAAAACAAGTAAGAAGAATAAAATCCAACTTAATAGAACCTATAAGGACTTAAAAAACAATTGGTATCTTACAAAGGGTAAAAAAGTTTATGGTTATCTAAAATGAATAGGGAGACACTATCTTATCCTTAGGGAAACCCTCCCATCAAGAACAATTTTGAAACTGAAATAGACATTGATGTACATGAATCTTTTAAAAAATTCCATTTTAAATTAATTTTTCTAAATGTTGTAAAATAGATCCCTCATTATGTTGGGTTTCTTAAAGAGTCATGAACTCAAAAAATGATGTTCAATAGTGGTGAGAAATTTAATTATAGAATAAATCTTTCTTCTATGGTACAATATTCACTCCATGTTAAATTAAAATATGCATGTATGTTTTCATTCCCACATCTCATTGGTAATCATCATATTAATGTACCTATGTTATATTTAAGAGTGTCCATCAATGTTATTCTATATTCTATGTTTTTATCTATACTGGTTAGATAGCTTAAAAAATTATGTATTGTTATCTAGTAAGCTAATATGAGGTTATCTAAGCCAGCTAGATTCATTCAATATGAGTTGGTAAGGGTAAAAGATTTAGATTTATTTTCTATTTTTTATGTGTTAGACATGGAAGATGATAGATTTAGTTAACTTTCACTATTAATTATTGGAATAAAATTCTGGAAAACTTCAAAGGAAAATATCAATGCACACAAAGGAACCCTATCATTATATTTTCGAGGTAATCTAGTTAATTTTTTATATCATTGAATCAATGAAACACCTAGTGAAAGGACATTTTTTACACCAATTTACCATGATTGACTAGTTTTCACCGATTCTTTCTTAACATTATTTAAAATAACCAACCTATAGATTTTTTTAAAAATTAACAATACCTTAAAAATGAACCTTTGTATCCTATTTTTTAAAGAAAATATTATAAGATTTTCTATAGTGATGAATCATAAACTGAATATTTTTGAGATAATTGTTTGTTATTTTGGAATTTATGAACTTGAAAAAAAATTTGTTATGCACCAGACCAATATGTTATATTATTTTGAGAAAATATAGTGTTTGATGTGTTCTAGGAGGTTATAATGACTCATTTCAAAAGTTTACCAAATTTCTATTTTTGAACGGTGGGTTGCGACGATAACTTGTGACAGTGATTCGGTAATGGTTGGTCACACCAGTGACATGAATCGGTGGCTCAAATCATTATATCACCACCAATGAGTTGCACTGATAGATATTCACTAGTTACTTTTATTGGTATCTGACACTGGTAGCTTTCCATAGGTAGCTTGCACTGGTACCATGCCATCGGTAGCTTGCACTGGTAGCTCGCATCAGTGACTCGCACCGAAAGCTCGCACCAGTGACCCTCACTAGTTGCTTTCCACGAGCATCTTTCACTGGTGACTCAAACTGTTATCTTGTTAATGGTAGCTCGCAACTGGTGACTTGCTATGGTGACTCACTTAACAGTGAGTCATTTTCAACAGTTTGTTAAATTATAGTTTTCTCCCATTTTTTCAATTTCACCCCTTTAACGTTTTCCTTGATGTGGAATAATTTTAACACCCACTTTAATGGTTTTCAGTTATATTTTGAATCATATATATCTTCTAAAAATCTCTGATATTTTTAAATGATCAAACTACATAGTTTTATTGAGATTTGGATTTAATGCCAATTCAAAACTGTTTCATATATCGTGAGTCTCAGATCTAATCCTTCTAAAATAGAAGCCTTCCCTTAAATACATCCTTCTCCTTTCTCTTGTAAATTAGGTTCCCAGAATCATTCTTCCATGAGGATGTGTGTGATTCTGTCATAGCCTTTGGACTGATTTTTCCCCATGGAGTTTTCCTGCTTCATACACACCCCTGTCTTGCCACAATAAGGATGTGATGATTTCTTCTTATTCTATGTAAGTATCCTTAATCCCTCCTAATTGTGTATCATGTGGGGTGGGTGTATTAATTTTTACCATGTGAAGATAATTTAATACAAATTAATGAAATATAATTTAATCTGTTAAAGATCAATATACAGGGGCGGGTAAAAAGTGATGTAGGTTCTACTTGTTATTTATTTTGTTTGTTATTGTGTTGGTATGGGATATATGCATACTGAAAATCATTACCATTGGGGTTACTTGGTGTCACAAAGAATTTTTTTCAATGAATTTTTTTCAACTTTTCATTAAAAAATAATGGAATTTTTTAACCACTTATATTCGGATAAAATAAATGGATCCAGATGATTATATCTATTATTATAACCACATAAATTTACAAGTGGAATTAATGACTAGGAATCTTGTTAAATATGAATATTTCTTACCTTTTTTGTGTGTGGTGATTTGGCTATGATCTTGGTTGTGTGATGTGGGGTGGTTTGGGTGGTGTGATGGTATCTTAGGTTGATGGATTTTTTGATTGTAGAATGGATGAGTAGTGTTACATAGCAGGGATACAGTATGGTTGTGCTATGTTTAGGTTGCTTGATGCATTATGTGTTGTGTAGTTATGCAACAAGGATATTGTAATAGTTGTGATGAGATTTTTTATTGGATTTGGTTGTGATTTGGGGGGTTTTCTTTGGTGAGAGGATGGTTTGGGAAGAATGTATTTGAAGAATTATGATGGTAGTGGTTGGTATGGGTTCTTCGCTATTGATAACATGCAGTATGATGTGTCTTAATGTGAAGTGAATTTTTTTCCATCGTTCTTATTTCTCTATGAGAATTTTTTTGTTTGGTTCTTGTGTGTTGTTCCTAATTGTTGCTCAGGTATGGGTGGAATGAATAAATGAATAGTCCAATAAAGAATTAGTATTGGTTAATTGAATTAGATAGGGGTATGAATTGAGTTGTACTTGTTGTGTGGTTCTGTATTTAGAGGTAGCATAAAGGATGGTAGTGTTGTGGGTTGGTTTTTTATTTGATAACCCATAGGTTGGGATGAGTGGTTGGGGTGTGTATATGTATATATATATACATGTATTTGTACATGTGATTTCTATATGCACACCACCCTAGTTGACAACTATGGTCCAAAAAACCCCATCATCATTAGGAAGGGTGTCTTTCCCAAACATCCTGGTGGGATGATGGATCGTTAGTGACCTATTATTCCCTAAATCATTTTCCTTGTGGTGATCGAAAATGATTCTTTGAGTTGGTTGTGGTTTGTGAGGCCTAGGTGTTTGCGGGTGAGTTTTTATTTCCCATGTGTCTTTTGGATAAGATGTGTTGTGATTTCCCAGGTGTCTTTGAGATGAGGTGTGGTTTGTGTCCTATGTGTATGTGGGAGATATGTGGTGTGTGTTTTTTTGTCCGAGGTGTCTACGGGCGATTTGTGGTGTGGTTATGGGCTAGTTGTCTAGGGGAAAGATATGGTGTTGTGATGCTCTAGGTGTTTGTGGGTGGGATGCCATGTGTTTCACTTTCCCAGGTAACGAGACTAGCTTTGAGGCACATGTGTGTGTGGGCGGGTCATGACATGGTTCATTTAGAAGAGGTGGGAGTGTGAGGATTTTTTCCATTAGGAAAGAATGTCTAAACTAGTGTTAGGTGGTTTGGGGTACCCAAAACATCAATGTGATTACTATATTACATTACATGACTTCAGTTACATTGTGAGTGTGCCTTGTAGAGGTTGGGATGCCTAGTATACCTTGTTAGGTGTTGTTGTATTCTACTGTTTTCTCATAGTGCCATTGGTATGGTTCTTCCAGTTGTGCATGAGAGACTTTCGATTTCCTAAAAAGTAATCTTGTATGTTCACACTATGTACATAATAATATTTTCAGGTTCCCAGGAGGATTTCATGGACCATACTGGACCTTACGAGCTCAGATGTCATGATAGTTGTTGTTTCGCTGTTTAGACTTGTTTTTTGTATTCTTTCTTTTGGGTTTTATTTTACTTGTAATAGTTTTATTTTGAACATGAATGTTGGGTGGATTTTGGATTTCCTTTTATATATAATTGTTGGTGTTGTTATTGTATGGACAATCTTATCTCCCAGTCTAGATTCCAATAAAAAGGGTAATACATCCTATTTTATATGATTATATAACCTTGGTTTTGTTCACCACCTCGAAGCCTACTAGGGCCGGACTCAAGGGTCATTGTCTCCCATTAATTATCATGAAGAAAGAGGGTCCTAATATTATTATTTTTCTAAATTTAATGCTAAAAATTATGGGGATTCTTATAAAACTGTTGAAAAATGTACTGTTGCTAAAAATTCTAATTTTACGAGTGAATTTTAATTCTGAACTGGTTAAAATTGATTTAGATCCTTCTTAAATTGAAATAAATTCATATCAAAATGTAATTAAAAAGTCACCTCATGTTTTTGAACAATAATATGAAATTTATTTTGGATAAGGCATATTTTTTCTTCTTGAAAATTAATGTGTTTATAGTTTTGGATTTTTACAGTATGTTATTCTTGAGTATCAGTTAGAGGATGAAAATGAACTCAAAGAACCCAAAGGACCTATTGTTTTCAAATTGGGTAGCCCAACCACATGTGAACTTAAATTTTTTCATGGAGAATAGAGATATTTTTTCTTATAAGAAAAAAACACAATTTCATTATTTTGAGTGGGTTGACCAATAAACAATTATACCAAATTTATAGGTCATTAGGAAGAAAAGGAAGGCTACAAGATGGTCTTTAGATTATATTACTATAATTTTTTATTTAGTGTTCATGCATAAAATTATTCTAGGGTACAATTTCAAACCATTTTTATAATTTCTTCGGAGATTGAATACTGTAATTCTAGAAGTGGTTAAAAAAGAAGTGATTAATTTATTGGATGAGTGTATAAGTTACCTGATTTCTCATAGAGTATTAGAAAATCAAATTTCAATTATTCCTAAAAATAGAGGATTAATGGTTAGTAAAAATGACTTGGGAGATCTAGTTTCTATTATTTCACTCACTTATTTTCATATGGAATTTGTATACCTTAAATCACTTTTAAAATTGTTGTATGAATGTATTGTCATGTTTTTACAAACTTAACATGTATTGATAGGTGGGAATTTCTTAACTAAGGTAGGGCCCAGAAGATTTAGAATTAACTGCGAATTTCAGCGGAAAATTAGAGGCATTTGGACCATTTTTATAGGGTTCACGATTACTACTATGTCACAAAAACCATGCACCCCAACCCTAAAAAAACATGTGCACCCAAAGAGCCTGAAAACAGAACCGGTCGCACACTCTCTGCTCAGTTAATTAAACCTTGTACATCATACATAAATCCATGAATGGTGAGATTTCTAAGAGAAGTGTCCATTTGAATTTTCTCTCCATGATTAAAAAACTATGTGCAAAAGCCAAATAATTTTGTGCCTCATTTCCAGAAGAACATAACCATGAGCATGGTTGGCATATGGTTAATGTAACCATTAAATAGTCAAAAAGAATCCAATCACATAATATTTTTCTCCTTAACCAGCATTATTATGTGGATTATGACCTCTAACTATTCATAGACATTGGTTATTGTCCAGTTAATGATCTTTAGTCCATTTTGAAGGAGTATAATCATTTGGGGGGCATTCATCTTGTCATGAGGGGTCTTGAAACTCATTCCATGAATTTTTGGATAATACTCTATTAGAGATTCTTGGGAATTATTCATTTCCTTATTTTATATAGTGAACATCAGAGGTAACAGGATATTTTTTCATCATTGTTCCCCTATGTATCTAATTCCTTAAATGTGTTGCAGTTGTTGTCAATAAATAATCTTTGGTGATTGATTCCACTTTGTTTTTTATCATACTTTTAACTCTCATAAATTATCTAGAGTATCAATTCACTATATTACTAGTTACTCTATTTTAAATCATGAATGGTTCTTCTAGAGATCTCCAAGGGAATTATGATGACTAATCCCAGGACCACTGGGTTAAATAGTTGCCTCGAAGAGGTTTTTTTTAGAAAGGGGTCTAAAAACCAATTTTTGGACCAAGAAATTGATTATTATTTATCTAAACACATATTATCAGACCAACATAGTTCAATAAAAGTTAATTCCAATAAATGGGATCTATTATGAACAGCATAACCCAATTAGACAATTGATTTTCAACTCTCATCATAAAGATCCATAGCCCTAAAAAATTTCCTCTATTGATTGTTAAAAACAGTTTTTGGGCCCTTTTCTTCAAGAAAAATATAAACAATATTTGAAGTGAACCACTCAAACATCCTAAAAAACTATTTAAAAATTCAAATATTGACTCTAAATTCACAAAACCATCAGTTTTCTAACCATTAATCATGGTAAAGTACCCTCTATTTCTATCAATGTATCAACCCCATACATACACTATACAAGTTGTTATGGAATGAAGATCAATTTAGGCTACCAAAAGAAACACATTTTCTAGAAAAACACCCAATTATACACTATTTTTGGGGATTTTTAAACTGTGTTACAGAAATTTGAGTTTGGATTAATACAAACATCGTAAATTCTGAAAAAGTATTCTCTTAACCCCATTTCTAGTTTTGGATGATTTTTTCCCATTTTATACTTGGTGTGGTTTTTGGTGTTGTGTAGGATCATAGGTGCATGAGCTTCCAGGTCACTCATTACAAGAGCATAGATTCAATGTAAACACTCTAATTTTACCATTAAATGAAGTGAACAATATCAAGATGATGCCAAACACATATTGGATAGCACATCCAAAACAACCCAGTAAAATATGGAAGACTAAGAACGAAATGTTTTCTAGGAAGTTGGAATGCATTTTGTGCTTGATGGGAAAGAAACCCAATATCTTTCTACTAATTTTGAACTGGAGCAACATCCATCATACAATTTTATAGAGTACATATCATAAAACTCTCAACAAACAGTAGCTCATTTTATTTCAAGTTATGGAAAAAAACAACAACAACCACAGAAAAATATTCTACTAGATTGTATTCTAAACAATACTCCAAATCAATGAAATTACATTTCATAGGATCAGTAACATATGACTCAACCCAGTAATGCAAATCTACCTATATTCCAAAACCTGATGGAGTATGTATTTTACATGTCTAATGGAGCGGATATGAGCGTTGTTCATCCACTGGTGTAGGCCCAAAATTTCAAAATCAAGACAACCATCATGCATCTCATCTAGAATATAGTTTAGTTTTGGTGTTATCTAAGGGATGACCCCAATAATCTCCTCTAAAATTCTATAGAGTTATGTGACACATTATGTTATGACATAGTGTTTGAGGATTCTATTAGGCTTTGTCTATTTCCATTTTCATTATGGGAAAAATAAAAATACTGGATCAAAGTACTAACCAAGAATTCCATCCAAACATGGGAGTAATTAGATAATGTTTTTATATCCATGTAATTTCCCCCTTTAAAATGGTGATGTTAAGGAATGAAATTCATAACATTTTGCACCATGAGTCAGAACAATTATATGAGACATGTGAATGTTTCATGGATGTGTTAAGAAAATGTAATCATCATGGAATCCCAGCATAGATCAATTTTCAAACATTCAATGAGGGTATCAACCATATCCTGGGTGAATATACAAGGATAAATTTCATACCCTCTACAAGTGAAGTGAGATATTTTTATCAGAATCGTCGACCAAATAGGGTCCCTCAATATTAGAACCATGCACCATAAGATAATGCAAATACATTATGGTGGAATTAGAAATAAAATCCCCAGCCACACCCTTAGAAGTTACCTAGGTATGTATATCAATAATACCAAAATACATATCTGAGATAAAAATAGGGCATCCAAAATTAAAAAGGCTCGTATCGGTAGTAAGGGTATCAAAACCCTCATCTAGAACAACCTACTCAACAACCACATAACCAAATTTTGTTCAGCAGCACCCTCGGTAGGAACAACCTTTAAAATTATAATAGATGATGTCCAAGTTCATTTCAACATTAGAATAAAGATTCCAGAATCAAGAATCATCAATTGGAAGAATCAAAAACCAGATTGGAAAACCATCCAATCAACTGTCTGCATGGAAAGTCATAACAATATCCGTCCACACTGAAAAAAACCATTAGAGGAAGCCAATATTGTGAAATTTTGAAGTGTGAACTAGATCCATCAATAATCAATTGAAAAATAAGGAGATGTTGAATCTAAAAAATCATTAAAGATTTTAAAAAACTTTGGAACAAGAATCTAATGCAGAGGAACATCCCTCCCAAAAAGAGTAATCAAGAGGGAAGGGGATTATGCATGATATTGAAAAGGGGTGGTCAAACCCTATGATCCAACCTTCCCTTATTTGAATACATTTAGCGAATAAAAATGGGTGGGTAGTTTGGAATGTTCCTGGAAGTATTCTGGAAACTGCACCTCAACATTCCCTTTATAGAGGGATTAACCCATATTCATACTTAAATATAGTTTATGAAAGAAATTCATTCCAAAAAAAAAAGAAATCTAGAGGATTTGGGTACCCTTACTCTCAACGAAATATGTTCCATAATGGTTTAATATTCAATTCCTCCCATGCTTCAAGATCATAAAAGTTTTTCTATTCTATGTATAATGGACTCTTGAAAATTTGGGAAGGCCCTTTGTGAGTTTAGGTATAGTGTAAATTTTATTCAATTCATTTTTTTCAAGATGATAGGAGTAAATGATCTGAACACTACCATGTGGATCTACAATTAGATAGTTTTCAATCAAATATTTGAAGGATCTCCTTGAATATGTGATGGTAATGTTTTGAAAATTAATCGATTACACTAATTTCATTATGCTTGACATGGAGAATAACATAGATGTACCTTTGTTTTTAGCCAGAATATTTTTGAATTATAGTAATGTATTGATTTATGTTCATAAATATGAATTAATATTTTGAGTGGGAGATGAAAGATTGTCTTATCATGTCCTCGATCTGGTCAAACATGCATCATTTTTAGAAAGTCGGTACCATTGCACCTTATCCATAGTCAAATATTATGTTGATTTCACAAAGAAAATTAATGGTCTCTTTCTCTTCATTCCATTAGTCTGATTCAACTAATATCCATTATGAACATAAACAAGAAGAGATGAAATATATTTCAGGCTAGTTCAGTCATTATTGGGAGTGACTAGTAGTCCCAAATAGTTTTGGAAATGGAAGAGTCTGAACATATTGTGCCTTAAGTTCTTAAAGCTCCATGTCATGAAATGAAGCGTCTCACGTTAACTTTAATATATGAGTATTTGGGATAAAAAGACAGAATTATATTTATTCATAATTCTCCCCTTAAACAAGAGAACGAGGACAAACTTTTATATATTATCAGAAGAAGAAATCATGTTATTGGTTAGACAGTAGCTAATCATAATGAAATAAGTCCAACTATTTATACCCATAAGGTTCTTATTGATTATTGATCCAAACCATAGAGACATCTGTAGTGGTAGATAAACTTTCCAAAGTAGGATTTACTGAAAAAAGATGTAATCAAGCTATTTGATGTTGTAATCATTTACCCAATTTCAAATGGTGCATGTGTCATCCCCAAGAATGTGGTACCCAAAAGGGGATATTACTGTGATTTCAAATGAGAAGAATGAGCTGATACCAACTCGAATAGTTATTGGATGGAGGGTATTTGTTGATTACCAAATTATAAATGATACCATATGGAAGGACAAGTTACCACTCTTGTTTATGGACAAAATATTAAAACATTTTCTAGGCCATGAATTCTACTACTTTCTATATTTTTATTCTAGATATAACCAAATATCTATATCCCAATAAGATTCGGAGAAGAGAACATTCATGTGATCATACATGAAACTTTCTTATCATCGTATTTAATTTGGTATGTGTAATTATAGCACCACCTTCCAACAATTTATATTAGCTATTTTACCTGACTTGGTGGAGAAAATTATAGAATTATTCATGGACAACATCTCTATCTATGGGAATTCATTTAATACAATCTTTGGAAACATGGATATGGTATTAGAATGTTGTGAGTAGAAGAATATATTTTTGAATTGGATAAAATCCATTTTATGTTGGAAATGGTATCATTATAGGCCATCAGGTATAAGAAAATGGGATTGAAGTTAATACCCCCAAAATTAATGTGATATCCAACCTTCCCATTCCTTCTTGAGTCTGTGACATAAAATAATTTCTTGTCCATGCATGATTTTATCAATGGTTTATAATAGAATTTTCCAAAACAACTCAACCATTTACTAATATCCTCTATAAGGATTCCATCTTATAATTCAATGAAGCCTAAGTTGGGGGATCCAATCTCTATAAACAGAGATTGGTTGAAGGTCAAATCAATATTTCATCAAATTGTGATGAGCAATTTGAGTTCATGTGTGATACTAGTGTTATGTTGTGGGGATAGGCCTTAGAAAAAAACTCAATCATATATTCCAGTCTATTTATTAAGAAATAATTGACATAAAGAAGGATAAAATAAATTATAACGTAACATAGAAAAAAAAATTGGTTGTGGTTTTTGCATTTGAATTATTTTCATCATTCTTGGTGTAGTCAAAAGTTATTGTTTATACTAATCATTAACCACTCATGTATCTATCAAACAAGAAATACCATATACCATTATAGATTCGTTGGGTTCTTCATCTCCAAAAATTTTATTAGTAGATTTCTGATAAGAAGTTTAGTGAGAACATGATGGCTGGTCATCCCTTCCGCTTGGAGTTTCACTACATTGAAGAAGAAGAATACAAAGAGATCAAAGAATACTTTCTAAATGAGAACATATTTTTTGTGAAAGATTAACCTCATCCATGGTTCACTGATATTTCCAATTATTTATCAATGGGAGTACTGCACACTGATATCTCCTTCTAGTTGATGAAACGCTTTCAATCAGAGGTGAAGAAGTATTTTTAGGAAGAGCCACTACTTTTCCATTCATGTTGAGATGGAGTAATTTTCCTAGACACACCTGAGGTTCAATTAAATGGTATTCTAGAATTTTTTTCACGCGTATTCTATAGGTGTGAATCATGAGCTAGACTGGACAATCTCCAAATTCTTAAAATCTATGTTTTTTCCCCAAAAATGCTTAAGGATTCCCAACATTTTGTAGCACGGTGTAAAAAATGCCAAAATATAAGTAATATAGTGTACAGAGTTGATATGCCACAACACCCCATTCTTGAAGTGGATGTATTTGATGTGTGGGGTACTGATTTCATGGGGCCTTTTCCTCCATTATATGTTAACACATACATTCTGGTATGTGTAGATTTTGTTTCAAAATAGTTATAATCTGCTTCCACATCCCATAAAATTGTAAAGGTTGTAATTTCCCTTTTAAAGAATAATATATTCAGTAGGTTTGGTGTCCCCCAAGTCCACATCATTGATAGGGGTACACATTTTTATAATACAATGATGAAAAATGTTCTCATGAAATGTGGGTGAAGTAAAATTTCGGGACAGCATACCATTCACAATCCAGAAGCCAAGTGTAAGATTTAAATCAAGAGATAAAATAAATTATATAGAATAAATTGGTAAAATTAAGGAAATATTGGTCTAAAAAGTCTGATGTATATTTTTGGGCTTATATGAAAGCATTCAAAACCCCATAGGTCATGCCACCATTACAACTGGTCTTTGAAACGCCACACCACTCACCCGTGGAACATGAACATAAGGCATATTGGGCTATCAAAACACAAAAATATGATTTTAAATACACTAATGATGAATTGAAATTCCAATTATGTTATCATGATGAGATGTTTTAAGAAGCATAAGAAAATGAATAGTTGTATAAGTAGATAACGAAGGTCGTTCATGATGACATGATTTCTCGAAAATATTTCTATCCCAAAGATCATGTTTTATTATTTAACTCTTGGTTGAGGTTTTTTCTAGGTAAATTGAAGTCCCAATTATATGGACCATTTAAAGTGATCAAGTTTTTCATGTTGTGTGTTTTAGTTATTGGATTCATAAGTGATAGAGGTATGATTTAATCTTTCTTATGTCCTACTTCGATATCCTATGGAAACATCAAATCACATTTTAAAATAGTTGGAGACCAAATTATTTAGTTCTAAAGGGGATCATTTTATGCAAATTGGGAAAAATCCAAAAAAATCAAAGAGAGTGTCACAAGCATATTTTTTTCATGGTCAAACAAACTACGTGCATTAATTATGAATGATAATAACCTCACTCCTGTGGTAGGAACACAAGACTTGCATAGATAACTACCCAGTGAAATTTAGCCATGTGGGATGTCTCCCCGTTCCAACAGCATTAGAATAGTTACTGCACGGTTCACCAAACTCATTGCTGTAACCATGCATCACCTTAAAATCCCCAATTTTTTAAAATATAAAAAAATCATACCCAAATTTTAACCCCTGAATCGTGTGAAATATTCCCTTCCCATACATTCATAACCCGTTTACCTTCCATCTCCTTCAAACATCAAGCTCCATGGCTCCTTCTTCCCCCAGATCACACCCCAATGTATGATCCTTTCAAATCTTCCTCTTTTCACCATCTTCTTCTTCTACTTGTATTTATCTCTTTACCATCTCCTTCTATCCACTCTATTAGGTTAGAACAATAGAACATTTTTTCCCATCCACTTGAGAATTCTTATAACATGAGAACTAGAACCATTGAAAAACAAAAAACAAACTACTCATAGAATTTGGAAACCTAGAAAAAATTAAAAAAACACATAAACAAGCACCATAATAAAACTTCACAAAAATTGTAAAAATGAAAAACATTAAAATTATGGATAAATAATGAATTTTGAAGTATAAAACTACTTCCCATTTCAAAAAAAAAATAAAACAACCCAGTATATCCTAAATTCACTCCTATTTTTGTGCTAGATCAGCAGTGATTCCCCTTTTTCCAATGTTTCATGTCTTTTGGAGAGGATACTTATAAGAACATACAATAATTTCACATGGTATGTATCTCCATGATTCCCTATAGAGTGAGGATAAAATACAGATGATTTAATTCTATTTTTCTTTAGATGGATTAGTTAATTATTTTTTTACTAATCACAATACACTATCATTGGAAGTTGACACCATCTCTAGAATATCTTCATATAATATTTTTTCAATAATTTTTTACTACTTCTCTTAGAAAATATATTTTTTATTAAGAATATCTAAGGGTTGTCTATTCATTGTATTGGGAGAGGTTTAAGAAGTTATTCTCTAGATTCCCTCGCCAACTGATTTTTACCTATATCGTTTTCTAATATTTCTACAAGGATTAGTCTTGATGAATAGTAGTATGATTGATGCTGCAGTAGGAGGATAATAAGTTGATAATTTTCCAAATGATTCTAGGAAAATTATTTTTAATATGTCCAGGAATTGAAAACAATTTGGTTTTTCGGGATTGATCCATGAAAAACTACCAATGGAAGTGTCTACGTAAAATTTTAAAAAGAGTCGAATAAAGAGTCAGATGAGTGAACTTGCAAGCATAATAAAGTAGATATTGACTGACAATTCCCCTTCACAATCCCAACCAGAACTAGTCTATTCCATTTAGATGAATTTTAGAATCTATTTTATTATTGATCATTTTAATGATCGTTTTCCATTGGTAAAAGAATATTATGAAGCATGTAATGGGATCTTTCCTAGAAAACCCTATAGAAAATCCTATGCTACCAATTTATAAACTAGAATTTCCAATCAAGGCCTTTCCAAAAAAAATAAACCAAGGCTAGAACTAACATTAATATAATTGGTTTATGCCTAATGAAAACCCAAATGAAATTATTTCAACACCAAATCATTTGATCAATATCTTATATATAAAATATATCCAATTTAGAAACCAAACCAAAGGGAATTTCATAAATTTTCATAATCAAGAAAATAAAAAAACAACAAAATAATCAATGTGATGATTCACATCTTTGGGAAATGGTTAATAAGAAGAAAGATATTTCTCAAAAATAAAAGTGTTCCCCTAAAACTTGGAGACTCTAATGGGTCATATGGAAACATAAATAATTTTTTTAAATAATCAACGAAGTTGAAATGTTGAATCATAATCTGATGTAAACCTGTGAGTTAGCGGGAATGTTGGTTCAGAATTTCTTTGAAGTGGAACTAAATTCAAAAACCCCCAAGTTGAATAAAATTAATAAAAACCTAAAAAAGATAGTTTTACTTCGGAAACTAATGGAATATGTCATGGAGAAGTGTCAAAAACACCTACATAAGTTGTTAAACCAATTTATGAAAATGTTGAACCACCCACTGAATCAGTTAAAGAACATGTTCTACACACGCCAGTTGAACAAGAAAAAACAAGTAAGAAGAATAAAATCCAACTTAATAGAACCTATAAGGACTTAAAAAACAATTGGTATCTTACAAAGGGTAAAAAAGTTTATGGTTATCTAAAATGAATAGGGAGACACTATCTTATCCTTAGGGAAACCCTCCCATCAAGAACAATTTTGAAACTGAAATAGACATTGATGTACATGAATCTTTTAAAAAATTCCATTTTAAATTAATTTTTCTAAATGTTGTAAAATAGATCCCTCATTATGTTGGGTTTCTTAAAGAGTCATGAACTCAAAAAATGATGTTCAATAGTGGTGAGAAATTTAATTATAGAATAAATTTTTCTTCTATGGTACAATATTCACTCCATGTTAAATTAAAATATGCATGTATGTTTTCATTCCCACATCTCATTGGTAATCATCATATTAATGTACCTATGTTATATTTAAGAGTGTCCATCAATGTTATTCTATATTCTATGTTTTTATCTATACTGGTTAGATAGCTTAAAAAATTATGTATTGTTATCTAGTAAGCTAATATGAGGTTATCTAAGCCAGCTAGATTCATTCAATATGAGTTGGTAAGGGTAAAAGATTTAGATTTATTTTCTATTTTTTATGTGTTAGACATGGAAGATGATAGATTTAGTTAACTTTCACTATTAATTATTGGAATAAAATTCTGGAAAACTTCAAAGGAAAATATCAATGCACACAAAGGAACCCTATCATTATATTTTCGAGGTAATCTAGTTAATTT
This sequence comes from Viscum album, assembly GCA_963277665.1. Taxonomy (NCBI): domain Eukaryota; kingdom Viridiplantae; phylum Streptophyta; class Magnoliopsida; order Santalales; family Viscaceae; genus Viscum; species Viscum album. The sequence goes on from OY728130.1 coordinate 888,211,067, forward strand.
TTTATATCATTGAATCAATGAAACACCTAGTGAAAGGACATTTTTTACACCAATTTACCATGATTGACTAGTTTTCACCGATTCTTTCTTAACATTATTTAAAATAACCAACCTATAGATTTTTTTAAAAATTAACAATACCTTAAAAATGAACCTTTGTATCCTATTTTTTAAAGAAAATATTATAAGATTTTCTATAGTGATGAATCATAAACTGAATATTTTTGAGATAATTGTTTGTTATTTTGGAATTTATGAACTTGAAAAAAAATTTGTTATGCACCAGACCAATATGTTATATTATTTTGAGAAAATATAGTGTTTGAAGTGTTCTAGGAGGTTATAATGACTCATTTCAAATGTTTACCAAATTTCTATTTTTGAACGGTGGGTTGCGACGATAACTTGTGACAGTGATTCGGTAATGGTTGGTCACACCAGTGACATGAATCGGTGGCTCAAATCATTATATCACCACCAATGAGTTGCACTGATAGATATTCACTAGTTACTTTTATTGGTATCTGACACTGGTAGCTTTCCATAGGTAGCTTGCACTGGTACCATGCCATCGGTAGCTTGCACTGGTAGCTCGCATCAGTGACTCGCACCGAAAGCTCGCACCGGTGACCCTCACTAGTTGCTTTCCACGAGCATCTTTCACTGGTGACTCAAACTGTTATCTTGTTAATGGTAGCTCGCAACTGGTGACTTGCTATGGTGACTCACTTAACAGTGAGTCATTTTCAACAGTTTGTTAAATTATAGTTTTCTCCCATTTTTTCAGTTTCACCCCTTTAACGTTTTCCTTGATGTGGAATAATTTTAACACCCACTTTAATGGTTTTCAGTTATATTTTGAATCATATATATCTTCTAAAAATCTCTGATATTTTTAAATGATCAAACTACATAGTTTTATTGAGATTTGGATTTAATGCCAATTCAAAACTGTTTCATATATCGTGAGTCTCAGATCTAATCCTTCTAAAATAGAAGCCTTCCCTTAAATACATCCTTCTCCTTTCTCTTGTAAATTAGGTTCCCAGAATCATTCTTCCATGAGGATGTGTGTGATTCTGTCATAGCCTTTGGACTGATTTTTCCCCATGGAGTTTTCCTGCTTCATACACACCCCTGTCTTGCCACAATAAGGATGTGATGATTTCTTCTTATTCTATGTAAGTATCCTTAATCCCTCCTAATTGTGTATCATGTGGGGTGGGTGTATTAATTTTTACCATGTGAAGATAATTTAATACAAATTAATGAAATATAATTTAATCTGTTAAAGATCAATATACAGGGGCTGGTAAAAAGTGATGTAGGTTCTACTTGTTATTTATTTTGTTTGTTATTGTGTTGGTATGGGATATATGCATACTGAAAATCATTACCATTGGGGTTACTTGGTGTCACAAAGAATTTTTTTCAATGAATTTTTTTCAACTTTTCATTAAAAAATAATGGAATTTTTTAACCACTTATATTCGGATAAAATAAATGGATCCAGATGATTATATCTATTATTATAACCACATAAATTTACAAGTGGAATTAATGACTGGGAATCTTGTTAAATATGAATATTTCTTACCTTTTTTGTGTGTGGTGATTTGGCTATGATCTTGGTTGTGTGATGTGGGGTGGTTTGGGTGGTGTGATGGTATCTTAGGTTGATGGATTTTTTGATTGTAGAATGGATGAGTAGTGTTACATAGCAGGGATACAGTATGGTTGTGCTATGTTTAGGTTGCTTGATGCATTATGTGTTGTGTAGTTATGCAACAAGGATATTGTAATAGTTGTGATGAGATTTTTTATTGGATTTGGTTGTGATTTGGGGGGTTTTCTTTGGTGAGAGGATGGTTTGGGAAGAATGTATTTGAAGAATTATGATGGTAGTGGTTGGTATGGGTTCTTCGCTATTGATAACATGCAGTATGATGTGTCTTAATGTGAAGTGAATTTTTTTCCATCGTTCTTATTTCTCTATGATAATTTTTTTGTTTGGTTCTTGTGTGTTGTTCCTAATTGTTGCTCAGGTATGGGTGGAATGAATAAATGAATAGTCCAATAAAGAATTAGTATTGGTTAATTGAATTAGATAGGGGTATGAATTGAGTTGTACTTGTTGTGTGGTTCTGTATTTAGAGGTAGCATAAAGGATGGTAGTGTTGTGGGATGGTTTTTTATTTGATAACCCATAGGTTGGGATGAGTGGTTGGGGTGTGTATATGTATATATATATACATGTATTTGTACATGTGATTTCTATATGCACACCACCCTAGTTGACAACTATGGTCCAAAAAACCCCATCATCATTAGGAAGGGTGTCTTTCCCAAACATCCTGGTGGGATGATGGATCGTTAGTGACCTATTATTCCCTAAATCATTTTCCTTATGGTGATCGAAAATGATTCTTTGAGTTGGTTGTGGTTTGTGAGGCCTAGGTGTTTGCGGGTGAGTTTTTATTTCCCATGTGTCTTTTGGATAAGATGTGTTGTGATTTCCCAGGTGTCTTTGAGATGAGGTGTGGTTTGTGTCCTATGTGTATGTGGGAGATATGTGGTGTGTGTTTTTTTGTCCGAGGTGTCTACGGGCGATTTGTGGTGTGGTTATGGGCTAGTTGTCTAGGGGAAAGATGTGGTGTTGTGATGCTCTAGGTGTTTGTGGGTGGGATGCCATGTGTTTCACTTTCCCAGGTAACGAGACTAGCTTTGAGGCACATGTGTGTGTGGGCGGGTCATGACATGGTTCATTTAGAAGAGGTGGGAGTGTGAGGATTTTTTCCATTAGGAAAGAATGTCTAAACTAGTGTTAGGTGGTTTGGGGTACCCAAAACATCAATGTGATCACTATATTACATTACATGACTTCAGTTACATTGTGAGTGTGCCTTGTAGAGGTTGGGATGCCTAGTATACCTTGTTAGGTGTTGTTGTATTCTACTGTTTTCTCATAGTGCCATTGGTATGGTTCTTCCAGTTGTGCATGAGAGACTTTCGATTTCCTAAAAAGTATTCTTGTATGTTCACACTATGTACATAATAATATTTTCAGGTTCCCAGGAGGATTTCATGGACCATACTGGACCTTACGAGCTCAGATGTCATGATAGTTGTTGTTTCGCTGTTTAGACTTGTTTTTTGTATTCTTTCTTTTGGGTTTTATTTTACTTTTAATAGTTTTATTTTGAACATGAATGTTGGGTGGATTTTGGATTTCCTTTTATATATAATTGTTGGTGTTGTTATTGTATGGACAATCTTATCTCCCAGTCTAGATTCCAATAAAAAGGGTAATACATCCTATTTTATATGATTATATAACCTTGGTTTTGTTCACCACCTCGAAGCCTACTAGGGCCGGACTCAAGGGTCATTGTCTCCCATTAATTATCATGAAGAAAGAGGGTCCTAATATTATTATTTTTCTAAATTTAATGCTAAAAATTATGGGGATTCTTATAAAACTGTTGAAAAATGTACTGTTGCTAAAAATTCTAATTTTACGAGTGAATTTTATTTCTGAACTGGTTAAAATTGATTTAGATCCTTCTTAAATTGAAATAAATTCATATCAAAATGTAATTAAAAAGTCACCTCATGTTTTTGAACAATAATATGAAATTTATTTTGGATAAGGCATATTTTTTCTTCTTGAAAATTAATGTGTTTATAGTTTTGGATTTTTACAGTATGTTATTCTTGAGTATCAGTTAGAGGCTGAAAATGAACTCAAAGAACCCAAAGGACCTATTGTTTTCAAATTGGGTAGCCCAACCACATGTGAACTTAAATTTTTTCATGGAGAATAGAGATATTTTTTCTTATAAGAAAAAAACACAATTTCATTATTTTGAGTGGGTTGACCAATAAACAATTATACCAAATTTATAGGTCATTAGGAAGAAAAGGAAGGCTACAAGATGGTCTTTAGATTATATTACTATAATTTTTTATTTATTGTTCATGCATAAAATTATTCTAGGGTACAATTTCAAACCATTTTTATAATTTCTTCGGAGATTGAATACTGTAATTCTAGAAGTGGTTAAAAAAGAAGTGATTAATTTATTGGATGAGTGTATAAGTTACCTGATTTCTCATAGAGTATTAGAAAATCAAATTTCAATTATTCCTAAAAATAGAGGATTAATGGTTAGTAAAAATGACTTGGGAGATCTAGTTTCTATTATTTCACTCACTTATTTTCATATGGAATTTGTATACCTTAAATCACTTTTAAAATTGTTGTATGAATGTATTGTCATGTTTTTACAAACTTAACATGTATTGATAGGTGGGAATTTCTTAACTAAGGTAGGGCCCAGAAGATTTAGAATTAACTGCGAATTTCAGCGGAAAATTAGAGGCATTTGGACCATTTTTATAGGGTTCACGATTACTACTATGTCACAAAAACCATGCACCCCAACCCTAAAAAAACATGTGCACCCAAAGAGCCTGAAAACAGAACCGGTCGCACACTCTCTCCTCAGTTAATTAAACCTTGTAGATCATACATAAATCCATGAATGGTGAGATTTCTAAGAGAAGTGTCCATTTGAATTTTCTCTCCATGATTAAAAAACTATGTGCAAAAGCCAAATAATTTTGTGCCTCATTTCCAGAAGAACATAACCATGAGCATGGTTGGCATATGGTTAATGTAACCATTAAATAGTCAAAAAGAATCCAATCACATCATATTTTTCTCCTTAACCAGCATTATTATGTGGATTATGACCTCTAACTATTCATAGACATTGGTTATTGTCCAGTTAATGATCTTTAGTCCATTTTGAAGGAGTATAATCATTTGGAGGGCATTCATCTTGTCATGAGGGGTCTTGAAACTCATTCCATGAATTTTTGGATAATACTCTATTAGAGATGCTTGGGAATTATTCATTTCCTTATTTTATATAGTGAACATCAGAGGTAACAGGATATTTTTTCATCATTGTTCCCCTATGTATCTAATTCCTTAAATGTGTTGCAGTTGTTGTCAATAAATAATCTTTGGTGATTGATTCCACTTTGTTTTTTATCATACTTTTAACTCTCATAAATTATCTAGAGTATCCATTCACTATATTACTAGTTACTCTATTTTAAATCATGAATGGTTCTTCTAGAGATCTCCAAGGGAATTATGATGAGTAATCCCAGGACCACTGGGTTAAATAGTTGCCTCGAAGAGGTTTTTTTTAGAAAGGGGTCTAAAAACCAATTTTTGGACCAAGAAATTGATTATTATTTATCTAAACACATATTATCAGACCAACATAGTTCAATAAAAGATAATTCCAATAAATGGGATCTATTATGAACAACATAACACAATAAGACAATTGATTTTCAACTCTCATCATAAAGATCCATAGCCCTAAAAAATTTCCTCTATTGATTGTTAAAAACAGTTTTTGGGCCCTTTTCTTCAAGAAAAATATAAACAATATTTGAAGTGAACCACTCAAACATCCTAAAAAACTATTTAAAAATTCAAATATTGACTCTAAATTCACAAAACCATCAGTTTTCTAACCATTAATCATGGTAAAGTACCCTCTATTTCTATCAATGTATCAACCTCATACTTACACTATACAAGTTGTTATGGAATGAAGATCAATTTAGGCTACCAAAAGAAACACATTTTCTAGAAAAACACCCAATTATACACTATTTTTGGGGATTTTTAAACTGTGTTACAGAAATTTGAGTTTGGATTAATACAAACATCGTAAATTCTGAAAAAGTATTCTCTTAACCCCATTTCTAGTTTTGGATGATTTTTTCCCATTTTATACTTGGTGTGGTTTTTGGTGTTGTGTAGGATCATAGGTGCATGAGCTTCCAGGTCACTCATTACAAGAGCATAGATTCAATGTAAACAGTCTAATTTTACCATTAAATGAAGTGAACAATATCAAGATGATGCCAAACACTTATTGGATAGCACATCCAAAACAACCCAGTAAAATATGGAAGACTAAGAACAAAATGTTTTCTAGGAAGTTGGAATGCATTTTGTGCTTGATGGGAAAGAAACCCAATATCTTTCTACTAATTTTGAACTGGAGCAACATCCATCATACAATTTTATAGAGTACATATCATAAAACTCTCAACAAACAGTAGCTCATTTTATTTCAAGTTATGGAAAAAAACAACAACAACCACAGAAAAATATTCTACTAGATTGGATTCTAAACAATACTCCCAATCAATGAAATTACATTTCATAGGATCAGTAACATATGACTCAACCCAGTAATGCAAATCTACCTATATTCCAAAACCTGATGGAGTATGTATTTTACATGTCTATTGGAGCGGATATGAGCGTTGTTCATCCACTGGTGTAGGCCCAAAATTTCAAAATCAAGACAACCATCGTGCATCTCATCTAGAATATAGTTTAGTTTTGGTGTTATCTAAGGGATGACCCCAATAATCTCCTCTAAAATTCTATAGAGTTATGTGACACATTATGTTATGGCATAGTGTTTGAGGATTCTATTAGGCTTTGTCTATTTCCATTTTCATTATGGGAAAAATAAAAATACTGGATCAAAGTACTAACCAAGAATTCCATCCAAACATGGGAGTAATTAGATAATGTTTTTATATCCAAGTAATTTCCCCCTTTAAAATGGTGATGTTAAGGAATGAAATTCATAACATTTTGCACCATGAGTCAGAACAATTATATGAGACATGTGAATGTTTCATGGATGTGTTAAGAAAATGTAATCATCATGGAATCCCAGCATAGATCAATTTTCAAACATTCAATGAGGGTATCAACCATATCCTGGGTGAATATACAAGGATAAATTTCATACCCTCTACAAGTGAAGTGAGATATTTTTATCAGAATCGTCGACCAAATAGGGTCCCTCAATATTAGAACCATGCACCATAAGATAATGCAAATACATTATGGTGGAATTAGAAAAAAAATCCCCAGCCACACCCTTAGAAGTTACCTAGGTATGTATATCAATAATACCAAAATACATATCTGAGATAAAAATAGGGCATCCAAAATGAAAAAGGCTCGTATCGGTAGTAAGGGTATCAAAACCCTCATCTAGAACAACCTCCTCAACAACCACAATAACCAAATTTTGTTCAGCAGCACCCTCGGTAGGAACAACCTTTAAAATTATAATAGATGATGTCCAAGTTCATTTCAACATTAGAATAAAGATTCCAGAATCAAGAATCATCAATTGGAAGAATCCAAAACCAGATTGGAAAACCATCCAATCAACTGTCTGCATGGAAAGTCATAACAATATCCGTCCACACTGAAAAAAACCATTAGAGGAAGCCAATATGGTGAAATTTTGAAGTGTGAACTAGATCCATCAATAATCAATTGAAAAATAAGGAGATGTTGAATCTAAAAAATCATTAAAGATTTTAAAAAACTTTGGAACAAGAATCTAATGCAGAGGAACATCCCTCCCAAAAAGAGTAATCAAGAGGGAAGGGGATTATGCATGATATTGAAAAGGGGTGGTCAAACCCTATGATCCAACCTTCCCTTATTTGAATACATTTAGCGAATAAAAATGGGTGGGTAGTTTGGAATGTTCCTGGAAGTATTCTGGAAACTGCACCTCAACATTCCCTTTATAGAGGGATTAACCCATATTCATACTTAAATATAGTTTATGAAAGAAATTCATTCCAAAAAAAAAGAAATCTAGAGGATTTGGGTACCCTTACTCTCAACGAAATATGTTCCATAATGGTTTAATATTCAATTCCTCCCATGCTTCAAGATCATAAAAGTTTTTCTATTCTATGTATAATGGACTCTTGAAAATTTGGGATGGCCCTTTGTGAGTTTAGGTATAGTGTAAATTTTATTCAATTCATTTTTTTCAAGATGATAGGAGTAAATGATCTGAACACTACCATGTGGATCTACAATTAGATAGTTTTCAATCAAATATTTGAAGGATCTCCTTGAATATGTGATGGTAATGTTTTGAAAATTAATCGATTACACTAATTTCATTATGCTTGACATGGAGAATAACATAGATGTACCTTTGTTTTTAGCCAGAATATTTTTGAATTATAGTAATGTATTGATTTATGTTCATAAATATGAATTAATATTTTGAGTGGGAGATGAAAGATTGTCTTATCATGTCCTCGATCTGGTCAAACATGCATCATTTTTAGAAAGCCGGTACCATTGCACCTTATCCATAGTCAAATATTATGTTGATTTCACAAAGAAAATTAATGGTCTCTTTCTCTTCATTCCATTAGTCTGATTCAACTAATATCCATTATGAACATAAACAAGAAGAGATGAAATATATTTCAGGCTAGTTCAGTCATTATTGGGAGTGACTAGTAGTCCCAAATAGTTTTGGAAATGGAAGAGTCTGAACATATTGTGCCTTAAGTTCTTAAAGCTCCATGTCATGAAATGAAGCGTCTCACGTTATCTTTAATATATGAGTATTTGGGATAAAAAGACAGAATTATATTTATTCATAATGCTCCCCTTAAACAAGAGAACGAGGACAAACTTTTATATATTATCAGAAGAAGAAATCATGTTATTGGTTAGACAGTAGCTAATCTTAATGAAATAAGTCCAACTATTTATACCCATAAGGTTCTTATTGATGATTGATCCAAACCATAGAGACATCTGTAGTGGTAGATAAACTTTCCAAAGTAGGATTTACTGAAAAAAGATGTAATCAAGCTATTTGATGTTGTAATCATTTACCCAATTTCAAATGGTGCATGTGTCATCCCCAAGAATGTGGTACCCAAAAGGGGATATTACTGTGATTTCAAATGAGAAGAATGAGCTGATACCAACTCGAATAGTTATTGGATGGAGGGTATTTGTTGATTACCAAATTATAAATGATACCATATGGAAGGACAAGTTACCACTCTTGTTTATGGAAAAAATATTAAAACATTTTCTAGGCCATGAATTCTACTACTTTCTATATTTTTATTCTAGATATAACCAAATATCTATATCCCAATAAGATTCGGAGAAGAGAACATTCATGTGATCATACATGAAACTTTCTTATCATCGTATTTAATTTGGTATGTGTAATTATAGCACCACCTTCCAACAATTTATATTAGCTATTTTACCTGACTTGGTGGAGAAAATTATAGAATTATTCATGGACAACATCTCTATCTATGGGAATTCATTTAATACAATCTTTGGAAACATGGATATGGTATTAGAATGTTGTGAGTAGAAGAATATATTTTTGAATTGGATAAAATCCATTTTATGTTGGAAATGGTATCATTATAGGCCATCAGGTATAAGAAAATGGGATTGAAGTTAATACCCCCAAAATTAATGTGATATCCAACCTTCCCATTCCTTCTTGAGTCTGTGACATAAAATAATTTCTTGTCCATGCATGATTTTATCAATGGTTTATAATAGAATTTTCCAAAACAACTCAACCATTTACTAATATCCTCTATAAGGATTCCATCTTATAATTCAATGAAGCCTAAGTTGGGGGATCCAATCTCTATAAACAGAGATTGGTTGAAGGTCAAATCAATATTTCATCAAATTGTGATGAGCAATTTGAGTTCATGTGTGATACTAGTGTTATGTTGTGGGGATAGGCCTTAGAAAAAAACTCAATCATATATTCCAGTCTATTTATTAAGAAATAATTGACATAAAGAAGGATAAAATAAATTATAACGTAACATAGAAAAAAAAATTGGTAGTGGTTTTTGCATTTGAATTATTTTCATCATTCTTGGTGTAGTCAAAAGTTATTGTTTATACTAATCATTAACCACTCATGTATCTATCAAACAAGAAATACCATATACCATTATAGATTCGTTGGGTTCTTCATCTCCAAAAATTTTATTAGTAGATTTCTGATAAGAAGTTTAGTGAGAACATGATGGCTGGTCATCCCTTCCGCTTGGAGTTTCACTACATTGAAGAAGAAGAATAAAAAGAGATCAAAGAATACTTTCTAAATGAGAACATATTTTTTGTGAAAGATTAACCTCATCCATGGTTCACTGATATTTCCAATTATTTATCAATGGGAGTACTGCACACTGATATCTCCTTCTAGTTGATGAAACGCTTTCAATCAGAGGTGAAGAAGTATTTTTAGGAAGAGCCACTACTTTTCCATTCATGTTGAGATGGAGTAATTTTCCTAGACACACCTGAGGTTCAATTAAATGGTATTCTAGAATTTTTTTCACGCGTATTCTATAGGTGTGAATCATGAGCTAGACTGGACAATCTCCAAAATCTTAAAATCTATGTTTTTTTCCCAAAAATGCTTAAGGATTCCCAACATTTTGTAGCACGGTGTAAAAAATGCCAAAATATAAGTAATATAGTGTACAGAGTTGATATGCCACAACACCCCATTCTTGAAGTGGATGTATTTGATGTGTGGGGTACTGATTTCATGGGGCCTTTTCCTCCATTATATGTTAACACATACATTCTGGTATGTGTAGATTTTGTTTCAAAATAGTTATAATCTGCTTCCACATCCCATAAAATTGTAAAGGTTGTAATTTCCCTTTTAAAGAATAATATATTCAGTAGGTTTGGTGTCCCCCAAGTCCACATCATTGATAGGGGTACACATTTTTATAATACAATGATGAAAAATGTTCTCATGAAATGTGGGTGAAGTAAAATTTGGGGACACCATACCATTCACAATCCAGAAGCCAAGTGTAAGATTTAAATCAAGAGATAAAATAAATTATATAGAATAAATTGGTAAAATTAAGGAAATATTGGTCTAAAAAGTCTGATGTATATTTTTGGGCTTATATGAAAGCATTCAAAACCCCATAGGTCATGCCACCATTACAACTGGTCTTTGAAACGCCACACCACTCACCCGTGGAACATGAACATAAGGCATATTGGGCTATCAAAACACAAAAATATGATTTTAAATACACTAATGATGAATTGAAATTCCAATTATGTGATCATGATGAGATGTTTTAAGAAGCATAAGAAAATGAATAGTTGTATAAGTAGATAACGAAGGTCGTTCATGATGACATGATTTCTCGAAAATATTTCTATCCCAAAGATCATGTTTTATTATTTAACTCTTGGTTGAGGTTTTTTTTAGGTAAATTGAAGTCCCAATTATATGGACCATTTAAAGTGATCAAGTTTTTCATGTTGTGTGTTTTAGTTATTGGATTCATAAGTGATAGAGGTATGATTGAATCTTTCTTATGTCCTACTTCGATATCCTATGGAAACCTCAAATCACATTTTAAAATAGTTGGAGACCAAATTATTTAGTTCTAAAGGGGATCATTTTATGCAAATTGGGAAAAATCCAAAAAAATCAAAGAGAGTGTCACAAGCATATTTTTTTCATGGTCAAACAAACTACGTGCATTAATTATGCATGATAATAACCTCACTCCTGTGGTAGGAACACAAGACTTGCATAGATAACTACCCAGTGAAATTTAGCCATGTGGGATGTCTCCCCGTTCCAACAGCATTAGAATAGTTACTGCACGGTTCACCAAACTCTATGCTGTAACCATGCATCACCTTAAAATCCCCAATTTTTTAAAATATAAAAAAATCATACCAAAATTTTAACCCCTGAATCGTGTGACATATTCCCTTCCCATACATTCATAACCCGTTTACCTTCCATCTCCTTCAAACATCAAGCTCCATGGCTCCTTCTTCCCCCAGATCACACCCCAATGTATGATCCTTTCAAATCTTCCTCTTTTCACCATCTTCTTCTTCCACTTGTATTTCTCTCTTTACCATCTCCTTCTATCCACTCTATTAGGTTAGAACAATAGAACATTTTTTCCCATCCACTTGTTCATTTTTTTTACTTTTAATCTTTGGTTTTATTCATCTTTCTCTAAACACATCTTTCTAAAACATCAAAACACACACTTTCACAAACAATTTTTTTAATCCCAATTTTTATTTTCACTTTTAAAAGATTATTAGACTTTAATGGGTTATTTATGAATTGAATAAGGAAAATTAAATTCTATATCAATAATTTTTTCAAATTTTCTATCTCTATGTTTTTTTGTTTTACTGCCTACAAGAAACCCACCCAAATATCAATGGCCTCTTTCAAACATTCATGTGCTTCCAGTTCTAATAACATCCTAGGCACCCACTTCAAATATTACAAGAAAGTGGAGATTAAGTGATACTCAATGATACTTATTCAAGAGGTCGACGCACATCCCAATTTTCATTGCACCACCTTAACGCCCCTGGAATATATGAAAAGCTACATAAACTGGTTGATCATGGACACCTCAAAAGGGAACTTGCTGTATGCAACATAATGCATACATAACTCATACTGGAGTTCACTTCAAGCTTCTTGTGCTACAATAGTTATACCATTGATGACAATTTCAATTTATTATAGAGTACATGTGACATCACATTCTTCCTTTTAAAACTCTATTATATTTTTTTAGGAGAGTTTTCCTCATTTTTCTTTATTTATGAGAAAGACTGTGTTCGCAATGTAAAGTACACTGAGAAGGCTAGAGATTGAGACCCTATCACGACAAGAAAATTTTGGGACACTATTTCATAACCAGCCCCACCCTGTGTCCCAAAAACATCTATGTACTCCATTATATGGAACCCCAACCATTGAATTCTTTACTGGATCACCACAACCATCATTACTCCCCGGTCAGATAGAAAAGGAAATTTCAGCCTCTGTGATTTGTAAATTTTTCATTCTATGATTACCGGGACACCCATAAATAATTCATTTTTCTTCACACTGTAACTCCATAATATGTTCACAAAACCAAAGGGATACATTTTTTAGTGCCATAAATCACTCTCTTAGCTGAGCGTTATGGAGTTCAATTCGATGATGACGCCTTCATTGAGCTTCCATCACTTCTCCCTTTTGATATATCTATGTTATGTCATATGAGGAGGATAAAATTTGATGGCCAGCATTATCTATTCAAAAGACACCAAGAATAATCCCATGATGTTCCCTATCAAACATTAACCCCAACCGTTGCATCCCAACATTCCTCCCCACATGGTGAGGAGTACCAACCCACCAATCCCACCACCTCCATGCATCCGCCATCCTACTTGGCCTACTCTACGTAACCTAACAGAACCTCATACGGTGACCCTAATCTCCAATGGAAGATGAAGCAAGATTTGTATACAATTTTTGACTTGCGATTTGATCACACTTGATTATAGATTATACGCATCGTCATCCATGATCTCCCTTCCCCTAACATTTACTGACCCCTACCCAGCCGTCCCCCTTCTTACTACATTTATGAGGACTCATCCCCGAACCCAACTCCTTTATTGTCATCTTGTATGCCATAAAACCCACTGTAAGAACCTCCATTATAGGGGATAGATACCTAATAGGGCACAAAATATTTTTCATGGGGTGAGGACACCAGCACTTCGTTCTAAGACCAATTTTGTATTATTCCTCCCATGAGCTAGAAATGACCTTCTTGGACATTACATTACTCTTTCCACGTTCCCACCTCTGTGACTCTATTTTAAAATTTCCTAATATTGTAGAAGTTTGCTGTATTTTTCATTTGTATTGTGATTGTGTGCTTCTCATTAATTCCACTTGCAACTATTGTGCTATTATTGCTTCATGTTTTTTAGATTCCTTTCCATGACAGAAGGGGTAAGACTATTTTCGCATGATGAAACTCTTCCACTGGGAGGGCTCTTGTACACCAACTACAGAATATTTTATGACATTTATACAGGGTAATTTTTCTATTTTGAACCGTTTTACTTCCTTTCATAGTTTCTCCCTCCCATTTCCAGCATTTTTTTCCTACCAACTCTTCTCCACCTAAACACATTAATGGGGAACCGTATTTAGTTTTAAGTGATGTGGAGGGATCATAAATTTTTCACCCCATTATATTATTTCCTTGAAATTAACTAGGTTGAAATTTTATTCCTTAAGGACTTCATAAGGGTTGTTATAGTTCCCACACATTTATATTAACCAGATAAAAATGTGTTTTTGAGACCTATTTTTTGAAATCCGCTTATATCTGTGTTAATAGTCTAATTTTTTATCTGAATAACAATTGGAAAAAATTTATGTGAATCTTTTAGATTTTCATTCATAAGTTTTTTAAATGAACATTTTGATGGAGTTGTATAAATTAGTTATCCCCTTAAAATAGAAATCATATTATGCATAAAAGAATGTGAAGCCCAAAAAATGTTGATTCCACACTAGTGATTATTTTTCGGTCTTAATTTCATGAAATTGTGAATTCTTCACATTATTCATCAGGATATGACGTGGAAAAATTGAGCACCCAAATTTCAATGCAAGTGTCATACCCTAATGAAAACAATACATGATATTCCAAAGTGTGCGCCAGATGTTAATAAACATTCATGATTCTTCAAAGATGGAAGTAAATGGGATTATGTGAACTATAAAAGTGATATAACACTAATTGGTGTTGATGAGATATTTTCTTAAACAACATATATGTTTTTTGAGATGGAAGTGAAGGATGGAAATTTATTTAAATAAAGGTGGAACATTTCTATTTTAAATAGAATATGATTTAAGAATGAATTTTTTGAAGTTTTTAATTAAGCTAAAATAGTTGGATAAATTTAAGGATTGGTGATTCAAGATGAATTAATGTATTAATTTCAATAATTACTCATCCAAAATTTTTATTATTTTATCTGATATGATCTATGGAATTTATAAATATTACTTTGATTCTCCCTTTGTGATGATTGTATAATTATTTGTTTGAGGAAAATAAACCAATAATGCGTCGGGGAATTTGATTCAGTAATGTAAATATTCCATTTCAATATATGAAAGAACATTTAAACTGGTTTTTTGAAAAACAATTCATGTTTTTACAACCTTAAAATTTCCTTATAGGTGGTAACTGGTCGTCCAAGGAAGGGCCTCAACGACAGGGCATGTACTGGGATATTCAGGGGGAAATGAGAGGAATTCGGACCCATTTTTCATGTTGAATGGTTACTACTATCTTAATAAAACCATGCACCCCATCCCAAAATATATTGTTCACCCAAGATCCTCAATACGGAACTGATCACACACCCTCTACACAGTTAGGAAAACCATGTGGATACTCCAGAAAACCATGTGATTTGAGATTTTGAAGAGGCAGTGGCCATTTAAATGGTTTCCTCGTTGTTAAACAAATTGTGAAGACCAGGAAAAAAACAATCATCCTCAAATAAATAAGAACATAGACATGATTGTGGCTGGAACATGATTAAAATAACAGCATTCCTAAACCATTCGCTAGTCAATAAGAAGATAACCACTTTATATCTACCTCCTTATCAGCAATTTAACACAGGATTATGACCAATAACCACTCCTAGTCATAGTGGGTTAGATAATTAATGAACATTGGACCATTTAGGAGGAGGATAATTATATTGATGGTATTCATCTTGGCAAGAGGGGAGCTTGAAACACATTATTACTATTTTGGAAACTACTATTTTTTGGTTGATTGGGGTTTTTTCTTTTTTATTGGAACTAATGAAATTTACAGGTAACAAAATATTTTTATCATCATTTTTTATATTAGTATCTAATTACATCATTGAATTGGGGCTGGGGTTAGTGAAGACTCTTTAGAGATTGATTCCACATATTTTTTTGGTGTTAATTATTTTATCTCACTTATGTTTCCTTGGGTATCCTTTATTTATATTGTTGGATACTCTGTATTAGATCAAGAACATATATTCCACGGATATCTAGGGCAATTATGGTGATAAATCTCTAGACCATTGGTCTAACTCTTCATCTTTAAGGGGTTGTTTTCAACAAGGTTTTTAAAAACTAATTATTATACCCATAAAATAAATTTTCTTAACTTAAAAGTAACATACTGGTCCAAGGGAGTTCCGTCACATTCATTCACAGATATGGGAGTTATTATTAACAAAAAAACACAACAAGACAATTTATTTTCGATGATCTTCATAAATATCCAAATCCCCGATGCATATCCTCTATTGATGGTTAAAAACAGTTTCTGCGTGCTTTGTTTCAAGTAAATATCTAAAGAATTTAGTATGTAAACCTCTAAAACATCTTGAAAAACTATTAACACCTTAAAATATCAACTACAAATCAATAAAAAATATAGTTAATTAATTACTAATCAAGTTATAAATCAATATAAGCCTCCCAGTTTATCGACCACAATCTTAAACTATACTAGTTTTGAGGGTTGGATATTCAATGTTTCTGAAAGTAACACATCTTCTTGAATGACACCACTAGGTTACCCAAAAAGTGGATGGTGTACATTTATTAAATTTGGTTGAAAAATTTATCTATGAAGGGCCACTTCTCTTTTCCTTTTCATGATCAAATACTTGAAAGGATAACTGGCCAATTCTGTTATTTGTTCTTAGACGGTTTTAATAGATACTTCCAAATTCACATATCTCTATAGGACAAGCATAAAAACAACATTTAAATGTTATTTAAGTACCTTTACATATTTAATAATTCCATTTTATGTATCTAATTATCCTACCACCATCCAATGACTCATGCATTTCATTTTTCTATGTTTTTAAGGAATACATGGAAGTTTTTGTGGATGATATTATATTGTACGATCTGTCTTTTGAGATCTAATTCAAAATTTTAGTTTCTACACTTAGTGGTTATATTGAAAATAACCTTGTTTGAAAATATTTAAAATGGCATTTTATGGATGAAATTGGAATTCTATGTGGTGATGAAGTGTCTAAAAATGGAATTTTGGTGGACAAAACCATGGTTGACATCATATCGTCACTACATTTTCCTAACACTGGGAAGCAAGTTAGATATTTTCTTCACTCTTCTGTTTCTTATATGAGATTAATAAAATACATTATCAGAAATAATTTTCCTTTTAAAGGAAATCATCAAAAATAAGTTACTTTTCCATTTTATGGGAAATTTAATTAATCCATTAATGAAAATAAATAGAGGCTGGTGTCCCCAATGATAGTTATACTACTAAATTTGAACTTTACTTTTGAGGTGATGATTGATTCTTTGAAATTATCTTTAGCAGTTGTTCTTGAGAAAAGAGTGGAGAATAATTAACATTTCATTTCTTATGCTTCTAGGTCTCTAGATGCTGCTCAATCTAGTTACTCTATAATAGAGAAAGCATTTTTAGCCATTTTTTAACTTGATAAGTTTTGAAGAAATATTATAGTGTGTAAGGTAGTGGTTATAAATGATATTTATGATATTTGATGTCTCATAAAAAATATTGAATAAGAAAGGTATGGTTATATGGATCATATTATTTTAGTAATTTGATATGGATATCAAATATATGCAATGAATTTAAAACACTTTGATTGATCAATTGAGTGGGATACCCATTAAATGTATTTAAGATAGTTTTTTATTGATCATATTAGTGAGTTTTTTCCTATGGAGGAGTTGTATTAATATTATGTGGATAATATTCGATAGTTTTAAACATTTTGAAATACTTTTCTGTTAAAATTTATTTACATTGGTTTTCCATGAAATAGGTTGTTATGTTGATTAGTGAGTCAATGAAATATGTATGGGATTTTCATAACTTATGGAATATGTGAAGTGAATTAATTGTTAAGAGATTGATCCTAAATTCTTAAATTTCTAAATTATTAAATTTTCTCATAGTTTGAGTTGTGGGGGCCACTTTTGGAACGTAAAACTACTAAAGAAGTTTTGGATTCGGGTTTATTTTATCCCACCAATATCAAAGTCTCTCTTTTGAATTTTTTTAATTGTAAATATTTTCATTTCTAATGAATCATTTCTCAAATCCATGAGTTTTCACTATAAGTATTTTTTTCTATTTCTTTTTATGTTTGGGGAATAGATTATATGGATCTTTCTTTTATTCCTTTGGATATTTTTGCATTCTTCTTGTGATGGACTACGAGTCTCTTTTGATTATACATATTCCAACTAGGACTAATGATGCTTGAGTGGTATCCCAGTTTATCAAGAGAAATCTATTTTGTATATTTTGGGTGTCAATGATTATTGTCAAATAAAAGTAACGAATTTCTATAATAGACCTATATATGATTTTCTAAAAATATATGGGGTTAGTCGAAAATATTCTAGATCCTATAACCCTCAAAATTGTGGAATGTTTCATGTTTCAAATAGACAAATCAAGCATACTATTACGAATTTTTTTAACTTAAATAGGAATGATTGGAGCTTAAGGATTGATGATCATCTTTGAGTATATAAGACATTCTATAATAACCCAACTTGGATTTCACCTTATAGAATGGTTATTGGAATATTTTTTTCATCTACCTTTTGAAGTAGAGAATAAATCATTTGACCGATCAAATCATGTAATTTAAATCATTTTGAATATGGAGAAGAGTGAAATATTTGTTTGAAAGTGTTATAGGAAGTAAGGAACAATACTTATGAAAATATACATATTTTAAAAGAGAACTACAAGGTTGTGAATGAAGAGATGATTCTGAAGAAATATTTTCATATTAGAGATGAGGTGTCACTATTCAACTATAGGATGAAGCTTTTACCATTTGAATTTTTTTCCAACTATGATAAAAATTTTATTGCAACTAATTTTTCACTTTTTGTGCTATAAAAATTTAAGATGCTAGGAAGGATGATCAACTCACTATTAATAGAAATTGGCTGAATCTATTTCAAGATTGTAATAAGGATCATTTGGGGAGGAGTTCCTTTTATTGGAAGTTGAATGTCATTGAATAAATCTGGTTTTTCTTCCCTTTATTTACATTTGTTTGGAATAAGTGTGGCAGGATATACTATCTTCTCAGAATGGATGTATTTTTTCTATTCTTATTCCATTCTTTGAAGTTAATAAATTGAGGTTTTTCACCATGAATAATCCACTTGAGGACAATTTACCAAAACTATAGTAGATATTTTACACTTTACAATGATTTAAAAGAGATCCAAATTGAGGAAACATGATTCATCCCCTTATATTCTAAATCTCTATTAGCATTTTACTTGATTTGATATTTCTAGAATCTACTATTAATTTATTATCATATTTAGGAACATTAAATCATTCCATAGATAATGTATGAGAGAAATGAAGGGAATTATTTTAATGGATCTAATGAAGATAATTTTCTATTTTAGGGGATTGATTCCTTATAATTCTTCTAATTTATATGAATTTTAAAATCATACTACTATTGTCACTTAAAAGTTAATTTATTATATGTTGATTTGAAATTTTGATTATTTTCATACATAATTTTGTTCTTGAACATGATTGTTTCTACAATTAGATTGATTATTTTTTATTTTTTATTAACACTGAATAATATTTTCTTGACTAAAACGTTTTTTGTACACTTGTGTGAAAAAGAACTAGTTAACATTATATTTTTGTGCTGAATTTCTTAGGTGGTAACTTGTAGGGAACTTTTTTATATATTGTAAATTGTTATTTATTTGTTTTTTATGGTGCAAAAACATAGCATTTTCCTATAACCCTTCAAACATGATTCGTGTCCACTGAAATTCTGAAATTTTTTTGAAATTTAAACTATTTTGACATGTTTCCCCACCTTGAAAACAACATTATAGACAATGATTAATTTTATTTTGGGGGTGAGGGACTATCAATGTGCTAAATAATACAATAATTTGAACCCATCAGAAACACCTTAAAATTTTCACATTTAATTAATTTTTCATACTTCATTAAATAATTTTCAATGGTTTTAATGTTTTATGAATATTGAATGATGTATATCAAATTTTAGGATGATAATTTTCTAATATCTCTTTGATTTATTATGGTAATTCATTTTTCATTACACTCTTGAAAAATAGTTAACTTTGATAAAGGATTGTGGGAATTTTATGCAATTATCATTTCACTAGAGTCTTTAAATTTGGATATAAAATCCTGAATTTATATGTGCATGTTCTCTTATAGTTAAAGTGATGTTTGGACATTCAGTTGAGTTAAAATTTAATTTCTATTTTATATGAATTTTAATACTTAATGATAATATTCTTTGTAATACAGGAATCAATTTTTCATAAAACAAATATTTTCTTGATGGTAAATATTTTCACTACTAGAAACAAATACAGGGGTGAAATCATTTTCAAAAACAATTTTATATGTCCATACAGAATATTAAACATAAGATTTTATTCTTTCAACTAAATTTGGAATATTGTTTTCATATGGAAAACTAATGTCTAAATATAGGTTAGTATTATGTGGTATTATTTGTTTAATTTTGTTCACATAAATTATGGTAAATTAATGTGTTTTATATTGAAATGTGATCATAAATGAATATTTTTAATTATTTTTAATTATTTTTAAATTTTTAATGTTTTTTCTTTATCAAAAACCATAGTATTTTTTGTTAATTCATAAATTATTTATGTTTTATTCTAATAATATAATTTAATGTGTGAAAAATATGTGCATTGATATTTGTTTATTTAATTTTATACATTATTTTAAAATATTATGTAGACCCCGGAAAACGCGTCCCCAAAATTTTCCAAATGCTTCCATACATAATCCAAGATCGTAGTCTATTTCGCAAGCTTCGATTTGGTAGGTCGTAGGGCCCGAACGGAGCTACGAATTAGGAGTTATGGAAATTTGAAGTTGGCCTGGAATTCTGGTTCGCGAAGCCCATTCGCGAAGCCCACTCCGTAATCATGGAGGGCCGCCACGAAGGAATGAGGCAAGAGGCTCCACGAACCCATATGGAGTTCGCGACGTGCCGCGAAGCAGAGGAAGTGGTGATGCTCCGCGAACGCCCTGACGTTCGCGAGCCCGCCGCAATGCTTCGAAGGCAGTACCTCTCCGCTAGCGGATTTGACGTTCCCGAGCACACTACGAAGCACCCGAGGTGGTGTGGGAGGTTGGCTTCACGGCGCCCCATGCCTATAAATACCCACCTCACCCCCCTTATCTAGGGAGACGGCCACGGCCACTTCGGCCCTTGGGTTGGCGATCTCCCGGTCTGCAGAGCTCCGCTTTGCAGCTCCGCGAGGCCAGGCTCCGCGAGCAGCTTCCTCGCGTTGCTGCTCCGTGAGCTGAGGCTCTGTGAGTCCATGCTCCGCGAGCCAATTCTCTGCGATGCTGCTCCGAGAGACCATACTCCATGAGTCCATGCTCCACGAGCCAATGCTCCGCGAGACCAAGCTCCACGAGACCCCTTTGCTCCGCGAGAGACCATTGCACCGCGAGGCCATGATCCGCGACGCTACATCGTGAAGACCAATCCTTTGCGAGGATCCTACCCTTGCGCCCACCGGTCCATACCGTGGGACCTGCGCCCCCGCACACTCGCTCTGGGTCACTGCCGACCTGCGGTCCCGGCCCTCTGGGCCGGTCCCTTCGCTACCGTCAAAGACCCCTATGAAAAATGGAGAGTCACACCGCAAACTTTTTGGGCCGGGATGCCTGGACATTCCATTGCACCCTTATGCGCTCCCACCTTCAACCTATGGAATACCATGATTAGATACACTCCTCCACACACCATGACACACCTTGAGATGATGTATTCCACTTGGATTGTTTCCTATGTCGTGAGATGAGGTTCTCATCATCAATCCCCCGAGTTCCTTGAGTCGAAACATTCCTCTGGCAACTCCTCCAAACCCAATCACGTGGCTCCTATGCCAGGTTGAACCATAAAGGGCCACCCTGGCGTAAGTCCCAGCACCAACCATTTCTAGGAATCTTCTGCCTAATAGTCCTACCTACATTACTCTAAACTGTAGTAATCCCTATGTGCCAAACATAGGATGCCTCTTGCCCTATACGAGAGATGCCTTGTGCTCATAACATGAGATGCCAAAAGTCCTATCTACATGACTATAAATTGTAGTACACCCTATCTAACAAATGATAGGATGCCCCTTGCTCCAAGAAAGAGATGCCATATTCTCCTAGCATGAGATGCCAACAGTCCTACCTATAAGACAATAAACTGTAGTATTCTCCCTATTTTCCAAATGTAGGATGCCTCCTGCTCCAAATAAGAGATGCCTTATGCTCCTAGCATGAGATTCTAATAGTCCTACTTACAAGACTCTAAACTGTAGTAAGCCCTATGATCCTAACATAGGATGCCTCTTGTTCCGAACAAGATATGCCTTATGCTCCAAGCGTAAGACGCTCAATGCCATGACTACAGTGGCATGATTCCAACGCCCCTTGGAATTATCCCTCTTGTGCACTAGTGCATAGATGAAAACCACAACCAACCAGTGAGTCGGGATTCCCTCATTGCCTGACATGAGGAAGACATTACGGGAAGCTTCCTATCATAAGCCCCATCCACCATTGCAACTCTTTAGCGGCACACCGGGAAACTTCCTAGCGTAAGCCACATTCACTATTGCTGCTCCATAGCGGCATTTGGGCTTCTTCCTAGCGTAAGCCCCATCCACCATTGCCACTCCTTAGCGGCACACCGGGAAGCTTCCTAGCATAAGACCCATTCACTATTTCCACTCCATAGCGGCATCCGGGCAGCTCCTTGCGTAGGCCCCCATTCACCAGTGTCGCTCTATAGCGGCACCCGGGCAGCTCTTTGCGTAAGCCCTGTTCACCAGTGTCGCTCCATAGCAACACCCGGGCAGCTTCCCTGCGTAAGCCCCATTCACCATTGTCGCTCCATAGCGGCACCTGGGCAGCTTCCTTGCGTAAGCCCCATTCACTATTGCTGCTCCATATCGGCATCTGGGCAGCTCCTTGTGTAAGCCCCCATTCACCAGTGGTGCTCCATAGCGGCACCCTGGCAGCTCCTTACGTAAGGCCCGTTCACCAGTGTCGCTCCATAGTGGCACCCAGGCAGCTTCCCTGCGTAAGCCCCATTCACCATTGCCGCTCCATAGAGGCACCCGGGTAGCTCCTTGTGTAATCCCCATTCACCATTGCCGCTCCCTAGCGGGACACTAGATAGCTCCTTGCAAAAGCCCCATTCACCAGTGTCGCTCCATAGCGGCACCCGGGCAGCTTCCTTGCGTAAGCCCCATTCACCATTGCCACTATATTTCAGTGGTAAGCCGTTGATATCCCTTTGTAGCGGTAAGACGTTGAAAACCCTATGCAGCGGTAAGCCGTTGACATCCTTATCTAGCAGTAATCTATTGTGACCCAATCTAGCGGTAAGACATTGCGACCCTATTCATCAGTAAGTCATTGTCATCCTTATCCAGCGGTAAGCTGTTATGACCCATTCGAGCGGTAAGCCGTTGAAACCCCCGATCGGCGGTAAGTCGTCATTAGAAGAACTATGTGGTCTTTGATCCATGTCAAGGCATGGTACGTGGGAATCCTTTTCAAGGATCAAGCCTGAAACCATCATCATCCTTTTATTCAGGCCTCCATCCTGGAGTAAGTCCCAACACCATGGGCTGCCTAATGCATAAGCCCCTCTTCGCTTCACACGAACGCACCCTTCACGACGTGATTGTCAGGTCCTTGCTGTCTCTTGTTTCTCACACCGACATGACTCACGTGGGCTTAGAGTTGAAATTGTACATGACAATACCTCGTCCAGCATGACGTTAAACTGCATACCCTTGTCCAACATGACCTTAAACTGCATCCCCTCGTCTAGCATGACGTTAAACTGCATACCCTCGTCTAGCATGACGTTAAACTGCATACCCTTGTCTAGCATGATGTTAAACTGCATACCCTTGTCTAGCATGACGTTAAACTGCATACCCTCATCCAACATGACGATAAACTGCATGACATCATCCATCATGATGTTAAACTGCATGCCCTCGTCCAGCATGACGTTAAATTGTATGCCATTGTCCAGCATGGCATTAAACTGCACACCCATTTGAACTACGAGGTCTTTGATCCATGTCAAGGCATGGTACGTAGGAAGCCTCCACGAGGTTAAAGCCCACCCGTCATCCATTTCACATCGAGTTCTACCTGCGTCCAGCCTGACGTTAAACTACATTCCAGCCCGACAGCAAGCCATTGTCACAACCCGAACTACAGGGACTTTGATCCATGCCAAGGCATGGTACGTAGGAAGCCTCAAGTTGGTTCAAGCCCCCTGCCCGTTGTTTATTCACGTCAGGGTTCACTCTCGTCCATCATGATGTTAAACTGCATTCCAGCCCAACGACAAGACGTTGTGACCACCCTTTTGAACTATGAGGACTTTGATCCATGTCAAGGCACGGTACGTAGGAAGCCTCCCAGAGGTTCAAGCCCATCTCCCATCGGACCAAGGTCCGTCATTTACGTCGGTTCACCGACACCCACCTCCATTCTGAACTACGGGGACTTTGATCCATGCCAAGGCATTGTACGTAGGAAGCCTCAATGAGGTTCAAGCCCACAGCCCGTCGTTTATTCACATTAGGGTTCACTCTCGTTCAGCATAATTTTAAACTGTATCCCAATCTGACAGCAATACGTTGTGACCATTCTGAACTACGAGGTATTTGATCCATGTTAAGGCATGGTACGTAGGAATCCTTCACAAGGTTCAAGCCCACCACTAGTGAACCTATGGCTCTACTTTTACGTCGGTTCACCGAAGAAACCCTTTGAACTATGAGGTCGTTGATCCAAGTCAAGCCATGGTACGTAGGAAGCCTCCCTCAAGTTCAAGCCCATCTCTCATTGGACCAAGGTCCACCTTCACATCGGTTTGCTGACGAATTCCATCATCCGAAATACGAGGAATTTGATCCAGGCCAAGGCATGGTACGTAGGAAGCCTTCCAGAGGTTCAAGCCCACCATCCATTGGACCAAGGTCCACCTTCTCATCATTTTGCCGACGATGCCCATCGGACCAAGGTCCACCTTCACGTCGGTTCGCTGACGATGCCCATCGGACTAAGGTCCACCATCACGTCGGTTTGCTGACGATTCCCATCAGACCAAGGTCAACCTTGACGTCGGTTTGCTGACGATGACCATCGGACCAAGGTCCACCTTCACGTTGGTTCGTTGACGATGCCCATCGGACCAAGGTCCACCTTCACATCGGTTCGCTGATGATGCCCATCGGACCAAGGTCCACCTTCATGTCGGTTCGCTGACGATGCCCATCGGAACAGGTTCCACCTTCACATTGGTTCGTTGATGCATCGGACCAAGGTACACCTTTACGTTGGTTCGCTGACGACATCCATCGTGCCAAGGTCCACCTTCACGTCAGTTTACCAGCACCATCCCGAACTACGCGGGCTTTGATTCCCTGCCACTCGGATACGTAGGAAGCCTCTTCAAGGCTCATGACCAACTTCACTGTCGCCCATGTGATGGTCCCATTTCATTCCCCTCCACTGCATTCATCCATCCATCACCCATCATGATTCTCACACGGGCCGCCACATCTCAGTGGGATCATGCCATCCACCTCCTCGCTACTCCTAGCGGCGCATGGGCCACTTTCCACGTGTAAGCCCCAGCATATCTCCTGGTTGTTGTCCTGTCTGTACACCCTGATTCATCACCCTTTCGAACTACGTGGGTTTGTATCCCAGTCATCTACACAGGGTACGAAGGAAACCTCCATTAGGTTCAATCCCATCCAAAGGTAATCTGTGTTGTACCCTATCCTGGGGTGCACTTCCCCTGATCCGCCCTCAGTGGTGTTCAGATCAGCAATTACAGTGTGACATATCCCCTCTAGGGAGTGCACCACCTCAGATCCGTCCTCATTGGGCATTCTGATCCATCCATCTTCGAGGTGTTCTCTCCTTGGAATATTCCAATATGATCCGTCTCTATGGGACATTCTGATCACCCTCATTCTTTCTCCGTAAGATGTTAAACTCACGAGCTACTTTGTGATAAACATGAGATACTTGAGGAAAACCTCGGAGGACACGCCTTTGGCGTAACCGTCTCCGTAAGACGTTAAACTCACGTCCTACCTTGTGATAAACATGAAATGCCTGAGGAAAACCTCGGATGACATGCCTTTGGAGTAACTGTCTTCGCAAGACATTAAATATGCTGCATAACATGTGTTAAACATGGGAAGCTAAGGAAAACCTTAGGTACATGCCTATGGCATATGATTACCCGCACTCGACGCGGGATGCCTCAGGTTATGAACCCTTGAGATGCCCTCTTATGAGGAAGAATACAGGTTCCCCTATGTCCACACACCAAGAGATTCCCCGACATTCCTGATGTTGTCGTCTACTCCGACCGAATCTCACTACCATGTCAATACACTCTGGAAAGTCTTGACAAAAGTAGTGTAATTAACAGGCATCCATGAAGATATGGAACCGGGAATGAGATTCACGAACAATGTATTAAATCTATAAGGGAGACCCGGACTAGGTGACGAGTTCTGTGGAGGAATTCATGGAAGGAAGAACTGACATCCCATCATCCCATTTTGATCAAGGAGCAGACGTCCCTGAATAAGGAGCGAATGTCGCCCGCCTTTGGAAAGCAGGAATGCGGGGCAACAACTGCGCGTCCTCCATAGACGGATGTGTGCACCCCGGCGAAAGCGTCAGAAACATATTAATTTTAGGTTTTATACTTTAATCCTTTTGAATACTGATTTTTATTAATTAATTTCATTGATTTTTTTAACTTTTAAATTAATAATTTTTTAATTTTATTTTAATTTATCTTTTTTTAGTGTCTTCAAAATTTGTATTTGTAAAACTAACATATTTTTATTTATTTTATTTTATTATTTTAATAATTATTTGTTTATTTTTTATTTTGAAGTGTCATTTATATAAATGAATTTAATATCGTTTTATTTAAAAATAATTTGCAATAGTCTGGATAATATTTTTTGGACAAACAATGAGAATTATTTAATATGATGCATATCATAAATTGTCCTCACTTTCAAATATGATAATTTTGATTACCACATGTAATATAATTGAGGCCTCCTTGTTTTTTGAATTTTCATCCACATAGAATAATTGAGACACAATGTAAAAGATAATATCAAGGGGATTCATATAATAAATATTGTGTAGGATAAATTATCCTCTATGATGTTAGAACACAAAATATTTTTTAAAACGGAATGCTAGATGATCACTCTATGTGGTTGAATGAATTTAGTAAGTAGATTATATCTAAACTGAAGAACCCACTGAGGTTGATTCACGTAGTACCAATCATACCAATGGATGAAGGAGATCTGAGTGAGGGAACGAATGGGTTGATGATTTGAGTTCACATGGGGTTGGTGAGTGTGAGGACAATTCAAGTGTGATGATTTTATATCATGTCTACAAAAATTCTACTTGAATGATGTTTTATAATCTTGTACAAGAGTGAAGTGTAACATTTTAAAAGAAGGTTTCACAATGGGAGATGACAAAGTCTCCTTATCCTAATGAAGTGCCAATGCTGCCTCCAGTAGAAGCCATAGTTGTGAGTCGAATGCCACTACTATTGATTGAAACTAGAATTTGAATCATAACCATTTCTTCTAAAACACTGAAAAAGAGGTTTGTTTTATGATAAATATGTTAAGATGGAGATGACCATATTCTTATGGAAGAATATTTGTGGCTGATTTCATTGAGATTTCACTGATCCTCCATCAAAATCCATCACTATCACTATGAACCAATTATCATATTTGATGATTCCAATGAATCTAGACATGACTGAAACTAATGATTTTAAACCTCTATAAATCATGTCGATGAAAAGTCCAAAAATATGATGACTGAGTTTGAGATTCACTATGAGGATTTTTTATGTCATCATGATCAGATTAATGTCCCACCTAGTATTTCATGTCTTTGTTTTGATTTGGTTCATTTGAAATCCTGATACTTTTCATGGGTATAGGGTGAAATTACTATTTAATTTATAAGTTTCATCAATGTATAATCACACAAATTTGGTTTCCCCATTTCTTGTCTAGGAGTTTCTGGAGAAAGAGTGGTTACTTCATGATTTTGGCCAACCGTGAGCCCATTTCCATTTTTAAAAACCAAATTTCATTCTTTTATAACTCCTTTGTTTTTCTACATTTTTCACTCATTCCACATCATATATATCCTCCACTATAATATTCAAACCACCATATCCTTTTGGACCCCTTAAGAACTCATAATAAAGGTTAATTTGGGTTAATTATTTATGTATTGGGCCAGCCCATGGGCCCATTTCATGTTTTAAGAAAATAAATTTTTTTATATTGTATGTAATTCAATTTTTAATATTTTTCGGTTCTTCCAACACCCACTCTATTAAAATACCCATATCCTCACCCCCATTATCTATTTACCCTCTTTAGAGCTCATATGAGTCGTAGATTAGGGAAAACATTCTCAATGTCTCTCAAATCGTCCAGAATTGCGAAGGTAAATTGTTTCATACATAAATCATTCTATTACTACTCTTTTCCCCACAATTCTACTTTCCATGGTTATTCCAGACCATAGGAGACTCTAAATGATGTTTTAATCCATTAATTATTCTCTAATGGTTCATATCTAATGGAAGACGTAGAGTTTTCTTATTGAAAATGTGATATTCCTTCTCATTTCTCCTCCCTCTTCTTCCTCCTTTCATTATATTCTAGTTTTATAAACCCCCCTAGTAATGATAATCCTAGTTTTCTATTATACCATGGTTTTATATTGATTTTGTTTTCATTTATGTCTATTATTCATTGTTTTAGGGTTTATAAACTCGTGAAGGGTTATTTTGGGTATGTGTTTCCAATACACAAAGGATTTGTGGTAAGATATCCCGTGAAATTGACTTTATCATTAATGTTTCTTCATTTTAATATTTTCCTCTACTGATATAATTTTTTATTATTTTTAATCCTTTGTATAATTTTCTTGGTGTTCAAAATGGTTGTTTAAGCCTTGTTTTTTGAACTTGGGTGATTTTTTCATGAAAGTGCACAAAAAGTGTTTGTTTAAATGTTCTATTATCTTTTTCACCTAGTTTGTGAGGTTGAAGACCTAGTGTATGTTATTTTTAACATTTTTCATTATCTTGAATAAAATATGTAATTCAATTGGAGTTTTATTCCTTGCCAAGTTCTTAAAATAAATTGTTTTGTTTAAAAGTGTATGTGATGTGTTAGGTAAATTGTTCAGTTGGATTTTATGTGTTAAGTGTGATTTAAAAATAATTTTTTTGGATTAATAAATGAATTGGAATAATTAAAAATGATATTTTTTAATTTTTATATATCTTTCCAATTTGTATTCAGTTTTACAAACAAATGGGTTTTGGTTTAAAACATGTTTTTGACCGAGTTGATAGAAAATGTCTTGTTTCACATCATTAGGAAAATGGTTGTGTTTTGAATATGTAACCTGAGTATTTTAAGGGATTTATGAATTTTATTTACTACTATAAATGGTGTTTATACACCTCCTTAATAAAATTTAAATTCATACCTTTGTCAAATTTTATTTTTGCGAAAGGCTTAAAGGTCTGTTTGTCATTTTTTTAATTGGTTTCCTTGTGTATATTATTTTCTATCTTTTCAGGACATTTTATAGAACAAGAAATTGATTTATTAATTGGTTTTGGGGATCCAAAATCTTGTTTGATATGTTATTGATGGGTTTGTGGCATTAAAAGATAATTTTTTAATGTATTTTATGTGCAAGGCCTTGTTATACTCCTTGATATTGTTTTACGAAACATTTTAGTGGTTTATTGATTCATGAAAGAAATGTGAAGTATGTTTGCAGGCTGTTTGTGTGTTTATAGTTTGGTAATGGAATTTTTATGTGAAAAGTGTATTTTATAATATTTTTAACTTCATTTATCACTAAATGGAATCCTGGGTATCCATGTGTGTGGACGTGTACTAGTATGTTATTGATCTCATGGGGTTTGGCCCCTATTTCATGTAGCTAGTTTGATGATGACAAAACTGACTAAAAAATGATAATGATGGTGTTGGGGGACCACTATGTTATGGGTATTCTCGTTACTAGTTTCCCATGTTCATGAGAACAGATATTTATTAGGGTTACTTTCACTGAGATACGTGGTACCTGGGCCTCAAAACTAACTAGTTCCTAGGGGTGTTCCCATGACTTGTGCTCATAGGTTATTTTGTACTCACCATCGACATACAATAGGTTTTGTTGGTAAATTTAGTTGTTTGGGTGATTTATTTAAAATTATACATTCTTTAAAGCATCCCTCTTGAAAAATATTTTTATTTTGAAGTTGCACCTCTTTGAATTTTTTTACTAGCATTCATTTGAATAAAACATGAATGTTTTTGTATGGTAAATGTTTTGTTAGCATGTGACCTCATTTGGAAAGCATACCTTTATATATAAAAATTAAAACTTTAAATTGATGTTTCTATTAATTTAAAGTATGTGAATTGGGAATAGGATATCAGGATAACCTACTGAGTTTTAATACTCAGGCCTATAGTCTTATTCTGTTTTTCGCCCTTGTGTAATTTTTAGCTTGAGTTTGATTGCCTTGGTCAACATGTGATCATTGAGTTGGAGAGTGACCAGCGGGGTAACATGGATTTAGTTGGTTATCAGGATTCGTTAGTTGAGTTTTTGGTTTAGTTGTACATTGAATTTCATTTAAAAGTAATGTTCAATTAAATTTTTATATAAATGTATTTTGGGCTGTCCATTTCTTTTTGTTGTTTGTTTTATTATTTATATATGGGGGAAATCATTCACTTGTGTACTCTATTTATTCTCTTGGTTATTGTCACCATCCCGGGAGGATTGGGAACGCCTCTCGAGACTTATCACAGGATGGCTTGGGTGACCGGTTCAGTGTCGACTCGAGTTGTTTCATGACAAAATGGTATCAAAGGATGTCGAATCTTAGCTGACCTTTCATTTTAGAGAACCATTGTTATTTGTGGGATTTCAAGGTAGATGGATTAGGATTGTTGGGACTTGAGGGGTAAGTGCGGGAAGAGCGTCGTGAGCTCTTTCTCCTTCTGATCCTCGGGTTTCCATAGTAAGTATGGTTTTATTAGTGCCCTTTGTTATTGTTGATTGTTTGGTGATGGGATATGAAAAGGGGAGTCTGACTAATGGCCTTCATGAGCTCAGTGGTCCTAGAATGCCATGTAGAGATAGGGCATTGTCCAAATAAGCCTCTCTATGTTGGTGTTGTGTTTGACATATGGCCGCCAACTATATGGTCAAGTCACCCACTGACACTTGTTCCCTTTATTAGGCCACTTGGACCTTTCTTGAATTATGAATTTTTGTTTTGAAAATCCTTGATTGAGAATTGTGGAAATGGGTTTTAAAGGAAGGATTGGATTTTGAAAATTGGAAAATGGGGTTTTCAAAAATTAAATATAAGAATGTTTTTGGTTGTTTTTTCTTTTTTTTGAAACAAAGTTGTGGGAGGAAGTGAAAATGATTTAATGGGATTAGATTTTCCCAAATATAAAAATGTGGTTTGTTGAAATAAAATTTTTTGAAAGTGTGAATAATTTTATGTATATTCTGAATATTTGTTTTAAATGGGGTGTTTTGGGATGTTTAAAAGTGTTTGAATCTGATGAATTGGTTTTGGAAATTAGTTTTTAGTGGTTATTGTTTTCCTAGAATGGTTATTGGTCTCAATAGATACCAGATTATAAAAAGATACCATGGTGAATTTTAGAAAATGGGAAGGGTTTTTTTGGAGTAGCTTGGTTGTTTTGAAATTTGTAAAAATGAAAAGGTGTAGGTTTTTAAGAAAATGCTTATTGATTAAGTGTGGTTTGTTTTATGAAAAATGAAAAGGGTTTTTGACTTGGTGGTTGGTGTTCCTTTTTATGGTACATGATTTTTGGAATGATGTTTTTTTGTTTTAGAGTATGGTGTTTTCATGGGTGCTCACATGCATGGTTTTATTGATATCATGGATAGCCTATATGGCATGGTGGTTGGATTCTTATGGTGGCATAGAATTTTTCATGTGATTGAGACTTGATTAATCAACAATGGTGAATTTGGAAACCCATCATGTGAGTTTGTTTTTCAAAATAGTTTTGAGCTAAAAAAGTATGGTATTTGTTTATAAACCGATGATTATGTGTCTAGTTTTTCTTTGTCGTAGAAGAGTTTTTTATTCAGTATTCTTACTTGTGATCAAGAGGTCATACTCTTGTTGTATCTTGAGATTAGATCTTTTTGGTGGCTCTGTTTTGGAGTAATATTCATTGGGTTTATAAATATGTGTTGGATGTTGTTATGTGTCCATGGATAGTTCTCTGTTAGAGATCATTCCTGTTAAAAAACCTAAGGATTCATTTCAAATGTTAAATACACCACTTAGGATTATGCCTCAGCCCATTTTTTCGAATACAGAGCTTTTTGGGATCGATTTAAAGTGCTTTGAGGTTGTGATAATTCATTTTCACATAGTTGTTGCGTTCGGTGATGTTGATGTGTTTCGCTGTATTCCTTGTCCATTCTTCTCCTCATTCAGAGTGAGACAGAATTTTGATATGTATATATGAGTTCCAATTTAGATGAAGTTTTTTTATTGGGAATGTGAGTTTTTTATAGTGGTGTGACCTTTTCACCTGACTGTGGTGCAACAGATGCTTCAAGAATCAGGGCTCTAGCCATCAGCCTTGGAGTGAAGCTTTTCACACAGTCTGGAAATCTCTAGAGGCATGGGTAGCTTGACCAGGATCCTACCTCCACCATTTCTATATGGTAGTTTATATGTCCCTATTTTTGTTCCTCATTTCTTTGAATTTCTATTTTTCATAACAAGCATGGTGGACTTACACCTCACACAATGTTTATGGTTATGCCTTCATGGATGTAGGTTTTCAATTATTGTCCATGTGTGGACTGCCTGTGAAAATCAGGTGTGGTCGTGGTGTTACCTATTCTTAGGTGGAGTGTTTTGGGTAGTTCCTTTTTTTTCTTTTGTGGATTCAGTGAAAAAATTATTGGGTTCCCTTTCCTCCCCTCACAGAGTGGTGGAGTTCCAGATCTATGCTGAATGTGTTAGCCTAGTTCTTGTCCCCTCTGTTCGAGAGCGGGTGGTTTATATGTTCATGTTATAACCCTATTAACATGGGTTTTAGGTTTTTTTATGGGAGGGTTTTGGTGGACTTGTGTAGGTGTGGCCTAATTGCAGTTCATTTTGAATTCTTTTTTTCATTTCTAGTTGGTCTCAAAAGTTGGATGACCCACTGCTGGTCTCAAAGAGCTTTCCTTTTGGATTTGTTGGCTGGTAGTTTTTATTTAATGGTGGGGAGATAAATCTCCCCTCCACCACAATTCATTGGATTTTGTGAGTAAACTATGGTTTGGGTGATCACTGGGTTCATTGGGAGAAAGCCCAACAATCGGGTTTTTGGCTTGGTTGTGGAGATGGTGGCTTGATATTTCCATTGATTTTCAAGAAGTGGTTGTGAGTTAGTGTGTTTTTTTGAGCTAGAGGATTAAGATCCATTGATGTTTCATGATATTTACATGTCTTGAAAAGATGTATCAGGTTTATAGAAAATCATTAGGTGTTGATCTTTCAGCTGGAATGTGTTGTGGCTTTTTGTAGGCGGAAAGCTTTAATAGTGGGGAGAATTGTCACACCTGGTTTTTCATGTCCCGGTTTTCATTCAGTTCATTTGAAATTCTGATACTTTTCTTGGGACATGGGTGAGATTAATTTTGAGTTTTTATGTTTAATCTTTGTATAATCACCCTAATTTGGGTTCCTCGTTGCTTGTTTAGGAGTTTTTGGATAAAGGGTGGTTACTTCATTATTTGGGCCAATCGTGAGCCTATATCCATTTTTAAAAACCAAAATTGTTCCTATTATAACTGCTTTGTTTTTCAACATTTTTCACTCATTTCACTTTATATATTTCCTCCACTTACATATTCAAACCACCATATCCATTTGGACCCCTTAATAATTCATAATCATGGTGAATTTGTGTTACTTATTTATGTATTGGGCCAGCCCATGGGCCCATTTCTAGTTTTAAACAAATAATTTGTTTCTTTTATATATAATTAAATTTTTAATATTTTTCTGTGATTCCACTTCCATCTCAAATCCAATAACCCTATATGATCCCTCATTATGGATTTACCCACTTTTGAGCTCATATAAGTTACGTATTAGGGAAAACATTCTCAATGTCTCTCAAACGTTCAAGAATTGTGAAAATAAATTGTATCATACATAAATCAATCCATTCGTACACTTTTTCCCACAATTCTTCTTCACCTGGTTCTTACAGACCTTAGGAGACTCAAAAATATGTTTCATTCCATTCCCTTTTCTCTAATGGTGTAGATAAAATGGAAGACGAAATGTTTTCTAGTTGAAAATGTGAGATTCTTTCTCCTTTCTCAAACCTCTTCTTCATCCTTTCATTATATCTTGGTTTTATATTCCCTCTAGTCATGATAGACATAGAGATATTTTTACCCATGGTTTTTTATGGATTTTATATTCATTTATGACAAGTCATTATAGTTTTGGTGTTTATAAACCTGTGGAGGGTGATTTCGGGCGTGTGTTTCCATTACGCCAAGGATTTGAGGTAGGATATCCCATGCACATGCCTTTATCGTTCATGTTTCATCGTTTTAATATTTTCCTCAAATGATATATATTTTTATTATTTATTTAATCATTTGGATAATTTTCTTGGGGAGTAAAATTCTTGTTTAACCCTTGTTTTGGGAAAGGTAGTGTTGTTTTGTCGTGAAAGTGCACAACATGTGTTTGTTTAAAAGTTATGTTATCTTTCAAACCAATTTTGTGAGGTTGAGAACCTGTTTTATGGTATTATTAACCTATTTTGTTATCTTTAATAAAATATTTCATGAAATTAATGTTTTATTACTTTTCAAGTTCTTAAAATAAATTGTTTTGTTCAAAAGTGCATGTCATGTTTTATGTAAATTGCCTGATTGGCTTTTATGAGTTAAGTGTGATTTAAAAATTATTTTTTATCGATTTATAAATTAATTTTATGAATTAAAAAATGTTCATTTTTGGTCCGTATATGGCTTTCCAATTTTTATTTGGTTTTACAGACAAATGGGTATTGGTTTACAACATGTTTTAGCCCAAGTTAGTGGAAAATGGCCTATTTCACATCCTTATAAAAATGGTTGTGTTTTGAATATGTAACCTGAATATTTTAAGGTATTTATGAATTTGTTTTGATTATTTAAATGTTTTTTATACACCTCCTTAATAAAAATTAAGTTCATAACTTTGTCAAATTTTAGTTTTGGGAAAGGATTAAAGGCCCATTTGGCATTTTTTTTAAATGGTTTCCTTGTTTATTTTATGTTCTATCATTTTGAGCCATTTTATGGTCCATGAAATTGATTTAATAATTGTTTTTTAGGAATCCAAATCTATTTTTATATTCTATTGATGGTTTTGTGGCCCTGAAAGAGGTTTTTGAATGGATTTTATGTGCAAGGCCTCGTTATACTCCTTGAGATTGTTTTACGAATCATTTTAGTGGTTTATTGATTCATGAAATAAATGTGAAGCACGTTTGAGGGATGTTTGTGTGTTTATGGTTTGGTAATGGAATTTTGATGTGAAAATTGAATTTGATAATATGTGTTACTTGATTGAGAACTAAATGGAATCCTGGGTATCTAGGTGGGTGGATGTGTACTAGTATGCTAGTGATCCTGTGGGGTTGACCCCTGTTTCACGTAGCATGTTTCATAATGACAACACTAAATAATCATTGATGATGATGATGTTGAGGGACCACTAGGTTATGGGTATTCTCCATACTATTTTCTCATGTGCACGAGAATAGATATTTATTATGGTTACTTTCACCGAGATACGAGGTACCTGGGGCTCAGAATTAACTAGTGCCTAAGGGTGTTCCCTTGACTTGTACTCATTGACTATTTTTACTCCCCATTGGAATATAGTGTGTTTGTTTGGTAAATTCAGTAGTGTGGGTAATTTATTTTAAATTATACCTTCTTTAAAGAATCCCTCTTGAAAAAAAAATTATTTTGAAGTTGCACCTCTCTGAAAACTGTTACTAGCATTTATTTTTATAAAACATTCATGTTTCTTATGGTAAATTTTTTTTATCACGGGATCTCATATAGAAAACATAACTTTATATAATATATTTAAAACTTGAAATTTATGTTTCTTTAATTTTAAAGGTTGTGCATTGTGAATATAATATTAGGCTAACCTACTGAGTTTTAATACTCACGCCTATAGTCTTCTTTTGTTATTAGATTTTGTGCCAATTTTAGCATGAGATTGATTACCTTGGGTGACATGTGATCATTGTTTTAGAGAGTGACCAGCGGGGTCACATGGAGTTATTTGGTTAACGGGTTTCATTAGTTGAGTTTTTGGTTTAGTTGTAAATTTAATTTCTTGTTCAAATAATGTTCAATTCAATTTTTATATAAATGTATTTTGTGTTGCCGATTTATTTACATTGTTTGTATTATTGTTTATATATGGGAGAAACCGTTCCCTTGTGTACTTTATTGATCCTTGTTGAGATTTTCTCTATCCCGGTAGGATTGGGAATGCCTCTCGAGACTTTTCGGGTGCTAGACTGGGTTACCAGTTTTGGGTCGACTCGGGCTGGTTCGTGACAATTACATTAAAGTGGTTTTGTCTAGTGTGAAGTAAGACTATATGTGGTGAGATTTTATTCAATCTAGCAATGTTTCTGGGTGAATATTTGATGTTATGTCAGGTCATGGTCACATAGGAGTGGATTAATAGAAGTTTTTTCGAACAATGGTTAATTCTAGTTTAGGTTTATTTGACAAAGTAGTGGGACCTACATAAATCCAAATTTTTTCTTTGATTTCAATTTGGATGATCTACACCAAATGTTAGAGGAATTGTTTCAACTGGTTTGGGCTAATACCTATTTTTAATTCCAATAGTGAGTTAATTCATAGATTCTAGGTGTCTAGACAGTGTGAATGATGAGTTCTAAAGGTATGTGTCGAAGAATATTAACCGAATTTTGATTAAACAGAGCCTATAATATGAATATGATGAATTTATTAACTAACATAATTTTATAATTGTTTGAATATTTAAATTATATCGACTTGTTGAATTATTATTTTTTAGGTTCTAATTTCATCTAATAGAGGAGGTTTTGTTTTACCTAGTTGGAGTAGTCGTAAAGGTTAAGTAGGAAATGTATCTGAGTGAAATTGAGATGGTTGGAGTGTGAATATCTGTAATATTACATGTAATATAAGTATTTAACGAAAAAAATATATTTTGAATGTCTGATAGTTACATGTAGAGATAGTAATTTCTAGTTCTGAGGATTTTCCATAGTTAAAGGGATAGTGACATCAGGACTGGGAGTTAATTCTTTTTGGAGTCTATCATAGAAACAATTGGTGGTGTTGGGAGGAAGTGACATTGGATGATAATTTTAGAAGTTCTCTAGAAACAATTAGGATGAGGGTTCATTCAGATACAGGAACCAACAATTTCAAAGACATTGTATATAGAGATATTGGGAGAAAAACAATGAGAATATCTGGAGTTTTTCTACTACTCACAATGCCAATGAAGATGAAGATTGAATCTATTTATTCTAACTCTGTGATGTTAAGATAAATTTCTAGTAGAAAAATCTATTAGATTCCCATGGTGATATTATTATGAATTTTCATATTTATTCTACTTATAACTTTTAATTCTTTCCAATGTATTGAATTTTGAAATGCGATAGCTAATTGAAGTTTTAATATAATGTCACTTTGTTAAAATTTCATCCATTCAGAGAGAATCACATTTCTATTTGGAGTGTGATTATTTATAAATCCTTCTTCATATACTGATCTAAGTTGGTGTTTAAATTTTTTCCTTATTGTTTAAATTTCTTAACCATTTATCGAGTATTATGAGTGATGAGGGATTTCACTAAGTCTATGCACATAACGATTGTTTTGTGCATTGATCATGTCTAATAGAAAAAAGATCTTCTGAACATATATTTTTATAGAATTTAATTTAATGGTATAATTGAGTTGAATGGTTAGAGATATTAATATTTACATTTATAGGGTTACAGTTGTGAAATTCGTTAAAAAATATGAAAAAATACTAATATATTAGAATTATTAGTTTGTCTAAGGCTTCTTCATTCTATTCAAAAAACCATTTCCTATTTCAATTTCTTTATGTTTTTTTTGTTTTCATGATTCCTTTTATGTTTATAGTATAGATATGTTTCCTTTAAAATAATATCAAACCCTTTGAAAACAATTTGAAACATTGATGTAGAAAATAATAGAAAAAACATGACTAAAAAATCTTAAAGTGATGTCTCGTTAGAAGACAATATTTTATATTAATATACTACAGTAATTGGGATTAAAAATTTGAGTTATATTTTAAAAAGGAAAAAAATATTAATTCAAGGTGCTCATTTATAAGTATGTCAGAGGACCCACATGGAATTAACTAAAATATTTATAAAATATAATTTCATTTTCTTATGAAAGTGGCTCAAATTTTTCCAGACATCAAATGAAATATTAGAATGGTAAAATATCTCTATCTAATAAGAATAAGATGATTTTATATTGATATATTACCCTTCTGTATTAGTTTAATCCCCTTTCCCAACAAACCTATTTTAACTTTAACAATGGAAACCAATTTTTACTTTTTTTTATACTTTATTTAGACTGAAAATGATAGTGGTTTCATTACCAAATTTGAAAATGTTGGTTCCAACAATTGAATACATTTTATGATAAAAACATAGTCACATAAAATCATGTGAACATAGATTCCCACATAAAATTTACACAACATGAGAAAAATTATTCTTTTATCTCATTCACATAACAAACAGGTCAAAAAAGCTTCTTGCATCCCAATAATATAAAAATATTTTTTATAATGATTACTGCAACACATTAACATAATACAATGTCAAAAAATAATCCCTTAACCCATTAGATCAACTAAATTTTGAACAATGATTCCCACCTCTCATTCACAAAACAATATTCTGACCAAATCACCATGCATCTTATTCAAAAAACATACTTTTGAATAATGTTTCATTCATCTCATTCGCACAACATTTCCTAATATCATGTGATACGAAATATATAACTTTGTATTTGAGGGTGATATAGGTCGCCACCTATCATCATCCCTACATAAGTTTTCTAGAATTAATCAATCATTCAATACATCATGATAACCCATGGGAAGAAATTTGGATTCATTTATCATGTCATTAATGATCCAGGGAATTAAAAATATCTTTATAAAAATGTCAAGATGGAATCACTGAAATTGAGGTCAATCATGTGATTAGTTGATACCCAAGATTCAATCACACCAAAAAAATATTTCATAATAACATTTTTAGGGTGATTCATCAAAAACAATTTTCAAATAAATAAAACCATTAGGAATAAATAGGCAAAATGTGTTGAAATATTCTAAGTGTATTTAGAAAAAGTATATATATATTTGTCATAAAAGAAGATGATACGATCAACTTGAAAAGGAATTTTAAAAAAATTATAGTGAATGGACATTTAAATTATTTTCTTTCAAAAAGAATATTAAATAATAGATCATTTAATATAAATAATGTTCCTAAAAAATGTATGTGGAGTGGAATTTAAAGCCATTTATTTTTAAAGGCTATAAAATCCTTTTGAACTTTTGAAATTAAATTGTTGAAAATCCAGATTTTAAAAGAGTAACCAAAAAATCATTTTAAAAAAGAAGAAAAGTGTTATATGAAGGTCACATGAGATAACACGCTATTAGGTTTCCAATTATAAAAGTGAAAATTTGATGGAAGTAAAATTATAGACATAGATGGAAAGATCAATTATAAATAATTAGATTTATTCTAACCAATGTAAAACTTTTCTTTGAGAGGGTATTTCATCAAGGAAGATGAGATCAGTGATATGTAGTAACTTACCTAGAGAAAAATAGAAAATAACATAGATAAAATTAATTATAAGGATTAAAGTCTCTTGGATGATCGTAATGAAGTAGTAACTTTATGAGTTAAGGAGAAATAATTTGAGTCATGAAAATTATATTGCATCAAAAAACATTTAAAATGAAGTCCCTTTAATGAGATAGAGACTAAAATTGAACATATAACACCATTAATTATAGATAAATCATAGTTTAATGAATAAAATATGTATAATATTCCCCATACAAACAAAATATGTCTTATAGTATAAAACATATGTCAATGAGAATAATTTGAGAGGAAAACCCCTTAAGGGTTAATAAAATTTCTAATAAAAACTTATTGTAAGAGAAAGAGATTGAAGTTGAAGTTAAAATGAAATTAACAATGATAATTCATGATATTAAATATCCAATTGGATGTATAGAAACTATTTTAATCAAATTATTTTCATAAAATAAAATTTCTCTCAAGAAAGGAAATGTATAGATGAAACCCTTACCTTATATTCTTACTTACTCAATCGTGCTATAGCTTGAGTTTTCTATTTGAAAAATCCCTAGAAATGAAAGTATTAATAAAATTTCAGGTCACTAGAATATAATATATGTAGGATAATGTTTTTTAGGATCAAATTGAATGATATTAAATAATTAATTAGAAGTAGAGGTGACTCTTGAAGTGGTCAATGTGTCACCATATTATAAGTGACGAGAAGGGTATTTTTGGAAGTAATAATTAAATTTCAAACAATTTAATGTTACTATTAAAATGTAAATTGATCCAATATGGTAAAAATTGGATATTATGTTTTTCTTGGGACTAAATTATATTTATCTAATCATTCTGGATACAACCTAGAGTATTTTTTTGGCTTTTTCATTTATCTTTTTAACTTTGATCATATTTTACTTTTAGTATAGAAAATAATTTTAAACATAAATAATTAATATTAATAAATACATTATTATCATTCCCTAAAAATATTTTGAACCTTATAATTTAAAATTTTAATATTATTTTACTGAATAATTTTTTAATTGTTTGAAATTTAAATTTAAAAATTGTACATATTACATAAAGCAGGATTTTAAGTTGGTTTTTAAGTTTAAAATTTTATGTACAAAAAATATCAACATAGATACTGATTTTCATGAAATAAAATGTTTTATTATAAAATAAATAAAATTTCAGTTTCATTTAATGTAATCCAAAACTGAATTTTAAATTCCAAACATGAAACTAGAAGGAAATACTGAAAATAGTTTTCATTAAAGTAACATTTTAATTTTGTTCTAAAATTGTTGCACATGCAATTTATAATATTTCTCGACTCTAATCAAATAAGGCTGGTAGATAATTTATTTAATTCTCATAATATTAATGTGATCACATCACCAAGGATCAATTAGTTTTTTTGTCTTAAAGAACCGTTTAAATACATGATTCCCATTTTACATTGGAAAGAAAATATAAAACAAGAAAAAATATTTGACATGCTTGAAACTCATTCAATGATTCCTTCATTATTTCCTAGGTTAAATATATATAATAAGAATGAACTCGTACACTCATTAAGGGATTCATACAACATAATATATCATGATTAAATAAGGAGTAATCAATATATAAAGGTAAATAACACAGAAATTGTTCCATTTGATCAATAACTTGAGCATGAAATTCATCTTGGCCTAATATAAAAGTAATAATATCATTTATAATAATAAAACAATTCCCAAAAAAGGATGTTAATAATTCTATATTCCCTGATTATGACATTGTACTGGGATATTTTCTAATATGTGTTGGTATACAAAAAAACTAATTTAATAAGTCTATCCAACTAGGTTATCTTAGGAAACCTGTTGATTCATAATGGTGATATGTAATTGGACTCCCCACCGGTAAAATCATGTTCAAAAAATACTCATATATTGAATAATGGATTTCACTCATAAATAACATGCCATATCAACAAATATCTGTATTGAGTAAAGAATACTATATATCAATATTTATCTATTCATTTAAATAACCTTCATAGTAAAACACCATATATAGAAATTATACATGGTTTGGTAAATAAGAATACCTATGATACAAAGAATATGTACATGACCAAATAAAAGTGATAATAATAAATTTAGTCTCTCAAGAAAAAGTTAATTTCCACAAAATTAATAAGAAGTAAAGAATAATATCAATTTTTCATAAATATAGGTCTAAAAATAAAATAATGTCTTTTATAGAATAGAACATAATGGAAGTGAAACAATTAAAATAAAATTTCACTAAAAAATTATTTTAAAAACATTTAAAAATTAAATAATAAAATAAATAGGATAAAATTTTTATATTAGTGGGAAATTTTGTTAACGTCGTATATGTTAAAATAATCATTCTTTTTTACTTTTTGTAAATAATGTCGAAAAAGAACCATTTATAAAAAATAGGAAATATTCCATTAAAACCATATAAAATATTAATGATAACATAATATATCCTTAATAAATCAT
This sequence comes from Viscum album, assembly GCA_963277665.1. NCBI lineage: Eukaryota > Viridiplantae > Streptophyta > Magnoliopsida > Santalales > Viscaceae > Viscum > Viscum album. The sequence goes on from OY728130.1 coordinate 888,253,650, forward strand.
TTGAGTTAATAATTTTATCTTTTTAAAATTATTTTGAAAAATATGGGCATGGATTAAAAATATACCTGATCAAAAAAAAATAAGATTGTATTTTTTTTAAACATTTATTTTACTAATTCAAGTGTTTATCAGACAAAAAATTTGTAAAATAATTTAAAATACTTAATATATCAATTGAATAATAAAATATAGGGATTTTATAAAATATATATGATAAGATAAATTCAATGAAAAATATAATCCATTCAGTAAAATGAGACTATAAAATAAATTATTACCCATTTGATAACTATTAAATTGAAACATATTGGAATAGTAAAATTGAATTAAAATTTAATCGCAATTAATAATTACATAAAAATGATAAATATACCAAAGGGAAGGAATATACATCACAAAAAATAAAATTGGTGCATAATACCAAATATGTCTCAATGGAGTGGAAATTGAGATGAAATCTATTCCCGCTTCCACATAGTTGAAAATTCATTAAATTGCATTATAATAATTTTAAATTTATTATAATTACATAACAAAACCACACAAATATTTATAATATCATATATAATCCATATATAACATCATATCACCCATTTGTTGATGATTTTTCATTATTATCATTATTTCATGTGTTAATTTCATTATTTTTCATGTATATTTTGATTCAGTAATTGCATTCTTAATGTGTTGACCATTTTCATATCATATAAAAAATTAATCATGGTATAAAAATCATACATATTCATTATATAGATATTTATAATCATATGTGAAAAAATAACAAGAAAAACGAATCACATCACTTCTTGGTGATGTTAGTCCACATGTACACACAAGTGACATTATAATTTATTAACAAGGGAAAGTTTAAGAAGGTATATGATATCATAAATTCCCAGAATAATTATTTTATAATAATTATCATATATATTCATTATTTCCACCATTATTACTATCCATGTGAGGTAGTGAAATAAAACAAATTACATCAGTTCATGAGGTGGTAGTCTACCGTACACATGAGTGATGGTTCTATTTCCAAATTGATGAGAAAAGTGATGGATAAATATTATTTCATTTACATGATAACATATAATTATATTTTTAATATTGTTTTTATAATATTATAATTGTTAGGACATAATTTATTGTTTTAAAAGAAGAAGAAAAATAAAAGGGTTCAGTTTAGGTGATTATCTCTTCTTTAAAAGAGCTCATTTAGAGCCCCTCCAAACAATCCAAGGGATGGAATTTTAGAATGAATAATACCTCTATGACTTTTATAATTAGTTTTATGAGATATTTTTCAGGTTTTTGGTCGAGATAAATGGCTCAATAGGTTTGAGAAGGTGTGGGAGGTGTTCCCATTTATAAGTGAGGTGAGTGGCAAACTTGAAATTTTTAAGGATTTAAAATATAACATAGTCACTTTCCTGGGAGAATAGGTAAAAAATTAATTATATTAGAATTTTATAATGTTATGGTCAAAATAAAATCAACCAATAGTGTTTATAAAAGTTTTATGTCATTTAAACCATTTTCTTTTAAGATTAAGACCCAGTAAAACCATTTTAACCTTAACCGTGGTAACCAAATTTTACTATTATTGCTATTTTTAATATTCATAATGAAAAAAAATTAAATAAAACGTATTACCAAATTTGACATTATTATCTTAAATATGAAAATCATTTTATCAAATTACATTCCTAATAGTGGATGAAATTAATTTTAAAATAATCCTGCAAAACATGATGAAAATGGTTTTCCATGAAAATACATTTTTCAAGTATATGTTGATATTACATTACCTATATTTCTATTAATAATAATCATATGAATTTAAATTCATATTTTTAGATATATAATCTGTAAATTTAATTTAAAATAATCTTTATTATATTTTATTTTAACCAATTAAAATGTAAAATCATTATGCATGTAAAAATAGTTTCATAATAAAATATCACTTTTTATCACCAAATGATAATGTCTTTATTTATAAAAAAATTATATTCAATACATAGTAAATTATATATATTATAAAATATTATTATAAGTAAAATGATGAATAGTTTATTATGAAATTTTCAATTATTCATAAAGGCTTATTTCTAGGGTAAAATTTAAAAAAATCATCCTATATCTTTTTTGACATAGTGAATTCAAAATTGATATTAAGTCTTTAAAATTAGAAGTATTGTTCTATGAAATTCTAAAATTAGTGTTTTACTATAGTTTTATGAAAATAAAAATTTCACATGTGCATTATTCCCTCCATCAAAAATTTCGTTCTCAATATTTTCATGGATATTACTTTCTAAACAAATAATGGTGGTTCTTCTTTAGGGAATCCTCATGTTTCCCCATATTTGATCTATTCTATGATTTCTTAAATGAACATTTACGAATTGATTCCTCCAATTCTTCAACACTTGTTCCCTCGTTTAAATGATCTATATTTTCTATTCATAGTAAAATAAATCATGTTCCAATTCTATTTCATTTGAGGTTGGTACATGTCTTGGTTTTTATATACACATCATTAATAATGAGATATGGAACAAATAATTTAATTTAGATTGTATCATTGTAATTTCCAAATGGTAATCCATAATTATATTTCTTACCATAATTTTAATTGGTTTTATGTACCTGTTGTTTAGTTTTTCTTTTCTCACCAAACATTATGACACCATTCTATAGAGAAACATTCATGAAAACACGATATTCCACTTAAAATTACAAATCTTTTATTCAATTATTAGTATTGACATTTATCATTTTTTGAGTAGTGGTAGCATGGGAATGAATAATATTCACCTTCTTCATTTTATCCTCAATATGTTCTGACACTAAGAGCATCCTTTCAATAACTTCATCCCATCAAGTGGGAGTACGACACTTATTTCCATATATTGCTTCAGAAAACACTATTTGAATACTTGAATAAAAACTACAGTTATAGTGAAAATCAACAAAATTAAATTAATGATCTTTCATACCTAGAATATCATGTGTGAATGGCCTCAAAATGTCTTCTATTGTTTGAATAGTCGTTGCGTACTATTAATACATCTGAGGATAATAGTTGGTACTCAATTTTATATCAGTATCAAGATCCTGAAAAAGAATTTTATAGAATTTTTGTGTAATTTTGGATCATGATAAGATATAATTTAAATAGGTTTGCAATAAAGTATTATAAATTAATTAACCCATGTCTGTACAATGACGTCATATGGTAAATATTATCTTATATTGAGGAAATGTGAAAACATTGTAAATTTACCAATAATAACTTGAATGAAATCATTCTTTCTAGGAGTGTTTTCAAATACAATGAAAAAGATATAGTGATGTAATCCTATTTCAACATAGGTTTAGTTAGAGGTTACATGTATCCTATAGGATGTTTTCTCCCATACTTAATCTATATACAAACCAAGTCTCTTAATACATAATTAGTAATTTCAGACATTGTATTATCCCCGAAAAAAATTTCCTTCGGATCCCTATACATATTAGTGATACCAGGGTTTATAGAGAAATTCAAACCATGTGCATCATCTAATAATTTCCATTTCAGCTCAGATATATATGGAACCCATATCCACATTCCAAATTTTATAGAACCATCTTTATAAACAATGTTTTTCAATTTCAAATTATTGATAGCTTTAGTTTTATATAAAAAAATTTCCTAATCTGGATTATAATTGATTACCTTTTATAACAAAGATTTTTTTTACATCATATGAAATGGAAATGTTTTCTCCCCTTCCTTATTAATTCCAATATCTAAATTTACTCAACTCATGAATATATAATACCAATCAATCTCTATTTTAATATGGACTCTATGATATTTCAAACTGAATTCTTATAATACCTTATTTTTCTTCCATGGGTGGTAGTGTATTGACTAATTATAATCATTGAGTAGTTCAAGCTATCAAATTTATTTAATTTTGATCTATTTATGTGAAAAAATATATTTCAAACTCTTTTTATTTGTGTATAACTCATATCTTTCTCCATAGAGATAATTCTACATATTTGAAAAGTAATGATTAATGCATAAAACTCAATACCATAGATTTAATAGTTATATTTGTGAGTAGTTAACTACTATGATTCATATGAAATAGCTTTATCATTTTACAAAAGGACACATCCAATCCCCTTCTTTGATGCATCACTATATATTTAAAATACTTACTTTCCTGATGGTAGAGTCAATATTGGAGCATTGACTAATTTATTCTATAATTATTCCAAAAAATATTAACATTCCATTTTACATATAACCAATTTACATGTAATATTGGCAAATGGGTTAACTAATAATGGAATTTTTTGAGCAAGTCACATAGAGTAACATACCAACCTAAGGAAACTATGCACCTCTATTATGTTTGTTAGTGTAGGTCATTTTTTGACTACTCCTCTCTCCATAGGATCAACTAAGATTCCTTATTTATTGAAAATAAGGCCAAATAAACGAACTTTCTGAATCGATAATTGAAACTTTCTATGTTTTCCATTTAAAACTTATCCTCTAATAGTCTCAAGAATGATCTGCAAGTTATTATCATGGGCCTCATAGCTTCTAGAGTACGCCAAGTTATCTTATATAAATTCCACAAAAATATTATCAATATATTCATTGAATAACACTTTCATTGAAACAATAAAAACATAAAGTTTATTAGTAAACACAAATGGAATTATTGAAAACTCAAAATGTCTATTAATCATACAAAATATTGTTTTTAGAATAAGATCCTCCTTCCACTGCAACTGAGAATTCCTATAACGATGTTCAATAAATGATAAATATCGAGATACATAAAGTTGATTAAAGAAATCATCATTTCAAGGAAAAGGATAATTATTCTCTATAGTAATATAAATAATTTACCTATATTCAATATGCAACCTCATATATCCATCTTTCTTCTTAACTGAATGATTTGGGGATCCCCAATGTGAAACAATAAGGTTTATAAATTTCTTATCACACAACTACTGTAATTGTTTCTTTAATTATTTTAATTCCTAAATGGTCACTTTATAGGGATAATTTCATATAGGTATTGTGATAGGGATTAAATTAGTGGAAAAACCAACTTCACTTTCTTGTGTATGTCCAGGTAATTCCTCAAGAAACAAATTAATATATTCCTCTAAAATAGCTACATCTTCACATTGATCCTTGCCTTTCCCATTTGTAGACATCACCATCTCTTCTTTCTCAAGAATCTAATTTAGAATAGATACTAGAGGTAGATATTAACATGACCTATATGATGAAATTTCCCCACTAATGAATGGTATTTAAACATCTTCATCATGAATCATAATTTTCATCTCTTGGTAATAATTTTTTTAATTATATTTTTAAATCAAATCGATACCAAGGGTTATATAAAATTTAACCATAGGTATAGTAATAATTTTTTCAGATAGGGTACTTCTATGTGTCATAATGAGAACTTAATAAAACATCATTGATGTTATAATTTTTCTACTTGGATTATTGACTAAAAATTCCCTTCTTAAGGTGTTACATAAATATTTAATTTTCTTGGAAAACATGGAAGTTATAAAATAGTTCAAAGATCCAGAATCAAATAAAGTAGTAGCTAAATATGTGGCTATAATTACTGTACTTTCCACTACATATTTATGAATTTAAACCATCATTTTAGTGATTTTATAAGCTTATATGTGTCACATTATCCACTTTTAAGGTAGGTTCCCTTAATTATTTTGACATTGGTTAGAATAATTCCCCATTTATCAAGAATTAGAGAACTGGATAACAATTTTTTCATATTTATCCTACATTAATTATATAGATAACCCTTATTTATACACATGTAATAAAATACCATGAAATTCATGCATTTTGATGGATAATTCCTTCTATAATTTTCACATGATGTAAATTTCATTATTCCCTTATTCATATTTTATAGGTTCCCTTTTTCATTTTTCATATTTGAACTCTATTTATATTGATTTTATTTGAATATATAAGATTTATAAAACTCCATCTCTATTTTTATGGAACAGAATACAGTTTCATTATATGATGAATTATTTTGAGAAAAGAGTTTTTTTAGAGGAAAAACACAAGCGCTTAGAATAAATGATCAATATTACTTTCTAGATTAAAATTTTAATATATATAAAACCAGGGTAGTCATGAAATGTTATACTCTTTCTTTATAAAACTCTCTAATTCATTTTTATTTAATAGGATGAACTTTATATTAATTTCATACCACCATTCATGCAAAAAATATTTATCAATGAATGTTTATTTTGTAGTTATCCATTCCATTTTTTCTATTACTTCTTCCTCCATGTTATTATAGATCAAAAAACACTGTAGATCTACATTTAATTTGATAAAAAACACTTACATCATTACCTTTTCCCAATCATTGTATCCCAAGGCCAGCAATATATTTTTAAGTGACATAATCAATTTTTTAGCAACCACTTGATTATTAGTTCTAATAAAAGATGTATACATTTATTGAATGAAATAATATAATATAGTCATATCATTTCTTGGAACATAATGTTTATATATATGTGTAATGTTATTATTCATTACCTTGGTTATCTTATATAATATGGTCATGATCTGCTCAGCTCTAACACTAGTATTATTGACTTGCTCAGCCGGTAAATCTCTATATTGACCATTAGTATTGATACCATTATTTATACCAATATCTATTTCTAAAAAATCAATAAACTAAATTTTCTCATAAAATTATAATGTTTTAATCATTGTATATAATTTTTGAAACTCTTAACTCAAATTTAAAATTTATACAGAGAAAATATCATGTTTATAAACTTGGATTTTTTCAAATCAAAAAGATATATTCAAATACTTTATAATTGTTAGTAAAGAAATTTATAATTAACCCATTCATATACCTTGGGATAATTAAACTAGGTTTTTAGTAATCTCCCAATCACTATACACCAGAATTATGGTTGAGATATACTCGATCAACTATTTTCTAGGATATTAACCATATATGTATCTTTGATAGAACAAAATCCATTTTTTATATCCATATAGGGATATATTACTAGTTCTTCAACTTAATATCTACCTTTCCAAATATGATATGATATTATCTTGTAATTACACTTATCTTAAAGTTTTATCATAGGGTTATGTTCTCTAATTTGTGTTTTTCGAAATCTAGTTTCCACAGTTTCTACAATGCTTCCTTATTACCATTTATAACAATTAGAATCTATAAATCCAGATCTGATCACTACTTTATTACATTGGAATAAGATACAAGAGACCAGATCACCAAGGATCAATCATTGTAGTTGTCTTTAAGAACCATATACATAAATGATTCCGATTTTATATTGGAAATCAAATATAAAGCATAAATAAATAAAATCTTCTACATCCCTAAAACTAATTCAATGATTCCTCTTTTTATATCCTATAGAAAATATAATAAATTAGTCTAATCTAAAATTCTCAGTAAAGGATGCATATAGTAGAATCTATAACGAGAAAATATGGCATAATAAATATAGAATGTTAAACAAATGAAAAAAATATTTTAAATCAAAAAATTGATCACTGAATGCATTGATGGATAATATTAAAGTCATGGGTCAAAATAACTAAATTCTCAATTAAGGATATTTATAATTTCATATTCCATGATAATGTCCTTGTGACAAGATATTTTCAAATATGTGTAGGTATTCATGAAAACCCCATTTAATAAGGCTACATAATTGGATTGTCACATGAGACATATAGATGCATTGAAGAGATATGTAATTGTAGTCTCCACCCATTAATTTATGTCCAATTCATTCCTCATATATTGAATCATCAATGTTAATTTATAGAAACAATTATCATAAAAAATCTATATTTCATAAAGAATATGAAATATCAATTTTTCCCTAGTCAATAAAATATCTTTCATTGTAAAACCCCATATGTTGAAATAGTAAATAGTTTATTAAGTAATAATAACCCTAATAAAAAGAATATGGATATGTCAAATGAAATAATATAATAATAAATTGAATGATTCAATAGAATATTAACAAATAAAAAATTAAGAAGAGGAAAAAATGACCTAAAATTCATCAGAAATATAGGTCCCACGATAAAGCAAATCCTTTTAAAGAATTAAAGAAAATAGAAGAGAAACAAATAAAATAAATTATATTTAAATTATTTTCTTTGTAAACCCATAGAGAATAATTGAAATATCACAAAATTGTCATAGTGGGGGTAAAATATGTTAATTTCATATGTGTTGAAAAGAAACATTCCTTTTGATTTTTGGTATAGAAAGTCAATAGTGATCCATTAAGAACAAATTAACACCTTCCTTTCAATAAATATAAAAATTTATGGATAACATAATATTTAGTTAATAAATCATTTGAGTAAATACAAGTCCTTTTTAATACTATTTTTGGAAAATATGCACACGGAAGATAAATATACTAGATAAAAAAGAGAAATAAGATAAGCTTTTCATTGAAACATTTCCTTACTATATTCAAGTTCCAAACAGAGAAAAATTTGTAAAAAAACATGGAATCTAATAAAATATATAGAGGATAATTTAATAATGGAATTTATGAAGGGTTTATTATAATATTCCTTCATTTAAAAATAAAAGAAATCCTAAAATCATGAGATTATAAAATAAATTCTTACCTCTTTGGTATCCATAAAATTGTAAGCCATTGAAAGAGTAAATTTTAATTTCATCTTTAAAGACCACGAATAAATAAATATTCATATTAAATAAAGAAAATTATTATTATATGCTCCAAAAAAAATAAATTATGTTAATAATACCAAATATATCTCAATGAAATAGAAAATTGGAAAAAATCCATTACATTTCACTTCCACATTGTTGAACGTACAATAAACTCCTCTATAATAAATTTATATTTTTTATAATTATATAAAATAACAATATAAATATCCATTGTATCATATATTATCCACTTATAACATCTTATTATCCATTTTTTAATAATCATTAACTATTATAGTTGTTTCAGTTGTTAACTAATTTGTTTTTCATGTATGTTTTTATTCAACTATTATGGTACTTTCATATTAATCATTTATATCATTAAAATAATTTTAATCATGATATAAACAATATTCATTATATAAATATTTATAATTATCCTTGAAATGTGGACATGAAAAATGAAACACATCGCTTCATGTAGGTGATTGTCTAAAAGTAAGCACAAACGATGTTGTAATTTTTTAACGGGTGAATGGTTTAGGAGGTAGGTGATAAATTAAATATAATGAATAATTATTATTTCATATTTATCATGTATATTAATTATATACATCATTATTACTATCCATTTTAGGTAATGATGGAAAACAAATGACATCAGTTCGTGAGGTGGTAGTTCTCTATAGACATAAGTGATGGTTTTGTTTCTCATTTGATGGAGAAAAAGATGGATTAATATTAAAAAATAAAATTAATAAAATTTTATTATATTATTTGAAGTGGTATTATAATATTAAAATTGTTTTTGCATAATTAAAGGTGGTAAAAGATGAAAAATTAGGAAAGTAATTGATTGATATGATTACCTATTTTATGAAAGAGATCCTTTATATATCCTGTAAAGGAACCTAGGGATGGTCTTTTGAGAAAACCATAGCATATATAACATGTATAAGTATGTTGGTTAAATATTTTTGTAGGGATTTTTTTAGATAAATGGATCATTCTTTTTCAATAATTTAGGGGAGGACTTTCTCGTTCATAAGTGAGGTGATTGACACACTTGTAATTTTTCAATGTTTTAAAATATTATTATATCGCTTTATTGAATTAAAGGCTCCAAAATATCTCATAATAAAATATGATAATTAAATTTTCAAACTAAACTCTTCAAATATGAATTATGAATGTTTTCAGGTCAATTTAACCCTTAACCTTTTAGATTAACCCCCGATAAGCCTGTCAATTCTTACAATTTTTACTATTAAAAATGACCAAAAATGAAATTTACCCCATAAAGAAAATTTTACATGAAGATTAAAAATATTGAAACCATTTTATCAAATTTCATTCCTATATGTGGTGGAAATTAAATTGAATATAAACCTATAAAATGTGTTGAAAAATGATTTTTCACAAAAATAAACTTTTCAAGAAAAAGATGATCCCACTTTAACTATATGACTAGTAATAATCATTATATGAAATTAGATTAATATAGTTAGACATATAATAAATATATTTAATATAAATAATTAATTATTTGAGATTATTTTAACTAATTATAATGTATAAATATTAGCACATAAAAAATATTTTCTAAAAAATATCTCATATTACCTTAACATTATCTTGCTTTTTTTATAAAATTGATAATAAATACATGGTTAAATGAAAATATTATAAAAAATTTAATAGTAATAAAATAATTATTAGTTAAATACTACATTTTCAATTATTTATAATTGATTATTTATGAGGGTAAATTCCAAATATAATTTTATTCTAATTTTTGGCATAGTAAGTTTGATATCAATATTCATCCTATGAAATTAGATTTTTTGTTCCATTAATTATTAATACAGAAATTGAACTATATTTTCAGGAAAATAAAATGTTCACTTATAATAATTATATCTTTACCTTTATAATTTATAAGTACAACGAATGTTTTCAAATGCACATTATTATTCTTTTAATAGAAGTTTTATTTATAAATGGTTTTTAAATCTTATAGGATATGATTATATAATGATAAAATGATAAAAAAAAATTTAGAAACTTTTTTTTGTCTAAAAATATATATTTTTATAAGAAAATAAAATTTCATACTAATAAAATTTTGATTCAAGATATTCAAAAATGAATTTTATTTTATAGAATTTAAATTTTAAAATTTATAAATTTAAAATTTAAGAAGTATATAATTTAAACAAAATAGATATTATTGAATATGACCCTTGTTTAATATTAAATAATAATAAAAATATATAGTTTATAGGTAATAAATTGTAATGACTTAACATCTTATTTTTTATTATAGCTTTTAAATAATGTTCTTCTAATTTGATGTGGTGCATTTACATTGGGTGTATCATGTAACACAAGTTATCAAACATAACATAAGTTTTACAAGGTCTATAATTTCAAGTCAATGGAGTACCCGATCAACTTTAGAAACACCCCAATACTAAAATTGATGAATAAAACTACTTAAACATTATTTTTTATCAATTATAGGTTACCTCCTGATTCGTAATTCCATTTCAAAAGATATTTCTGTTATGATAAAATTATTTTAGATTTACATTTTCATCCCCATACCCATATCCTTATATTTTCTTACCATTCCATCATTATCAATGAAACAACATTTAAAACAAAATTTAGTGACCATATAATTGATAGAAAAACTAAGAGGAGCTAAGTGACCAATTTACTTTTCTACTTTCAGTATATAAACTAGTTTATATCCCTATCCAATCATCTTTCATTTATGTAGTATATGTATATCATCATAATACTATATTACTAGTATAGAAATTTAAAAAAAATCTAACAATGGATTGTAACAAGAAGTTTATAAATGTTACAACTCTAACCCCACTAGCTCGGAGATCGTGTCTTACATTATTACATTAGCATGATTAGAAGGAATAACATCCTAAAGGAATGAATAGTTTATTATATTTTGAAAAATAGATTACATACACAATACCCATTTTACATTTTTAAAATATATAAAAACATAATACATATCAAAAGCTAATAAACATCATCCTTGGAAACTTCTTCAAAGATAACTTCTTCACAACTCGATAAAGGAAATAAAATAAGGTTTTCTAAAATTCTCGGTAAGGGTTAAGTACAGCGGAATAAATAATGAATCAATGAGAATAGTTAAAATGGCATGGTTAATAAATTAGAATGCATTACATTTTATCAATAAACAGATAATGAAATGCATATATTAATTTTTTCATATTGAAAATCCTCTAGATAATAATAAATTATTTTTTAATGGAATGCTTAATTATTATACATAATGTATCTCGCACATGAACCATTATTTTCAAGACCATTCATAAGATAGTTTAATATTTACATGTAAAAACCAATTTAATTTGGACACATTATTTTTCTCATGATACTACTGATACATCGAGGGGATTTTATATATACGGTCCCCACCCGTTCATTCATGTCCAATGCATTCAATATATAATGAATAATTGATAAAATCTGGGTGTCCCATAGCATTTTGAATCTTTTAAACCATAATAACCATGAACTAATAGCATTTCATAAAACGTTAAATCTCATTAGAATGATATGGTATGTCAAAGGTATGGTATATACACCTTATAAAAGAAGGTGGGTTTATAACATCAAAATATGCCTCAATGAAAAGAGATTAAGATGAAGTCCCTTAGAAATATCATTTCATTAAGAAATCGGTATTTTATTTGTATTTATTGTAAATCGACATAAATCAAGTTGAAATTTCATAGTATATATTCTAAATTAATTTCATGAATATCCTTATAATCACATAATCAATAAGATATATGTTTGACTCAATAAATTAATATTTATCTAGAAAATCTCTTACCGCTTATAATCAGTCAAATTCTATGTTCCATAAAATAAAAATTACCAAATGAAACATTTAATACCAATAATATTATAGTATTAATGATAATATATATCAAATTTTAGCACACATACACAACATACAAGAAATAAGTGGTAAATAAGGCATATATCTCACAAAAGAAAAATTGAGATGAGAAAACCATTACCCAATACTTAATTTTGGATGTACATTCGTTAACATCCATTAAAATGTTTTAAATAATGTTTTAAATTTATTACAGAAACATTTTTATATTCTAGATATATTATATGATCCTATTATATAATTTTAACACCAACTTGTTAATAATATTTCATTATTATCCTTATTTAGGGTGTAAACTGCTTTATTTTATTTTGCATGCTTTTTTGTGTAAGTCCTGATTCTTGTGCATAAGATATACTTCCACCAAATCTAGAATGATATGAAGGTAATGTATATCATTTTTATTCATTATATACTTTTTAATAATCATAATTTAATGTTTATCATTGGAAATGAATCATGTCACATCGTGGACACGGTAGGTTGTATATATACATGAGTGACGGTATCATTTCCCTTAATGGTGAAATGTTAAGGAAGTGGATGGAATAGTAATTTTTATAGAATCAATATCATGTCATAAATACCATATATATACATTATATCAATAAGTACAACCATCTAACTATTGTGGGGATGAAAAAAAATTACAGCATAGCATGGAGATGATATGTCGTATGTACGCACGCACGGTGATAATGTTTTTCATAGGATATATAAAAAATTGAATATGGTTGTAACATAATCATAATAACATATTTTAATATAGTTGATATTGGATTTATTACTTTATCATGTAAAAAATCATTAGGAAAAGGTAAAAGAAAAAGAAATTTCAAAGAGTTGATAAAGAAGATTACCACTTTTTCGATAGACTTCCATTAAATATTATCATAATGAATCTAGCATTGTTGTTTTTTAAATACCATGATCTCCATAAAATTTTTAAGGATTTTGGGAATATAAATGTTTATGTTTGGTTTGATCTATAATGATCAATGCGGTGTGAAGAACTGGGGGAGGAGGATACATTTTATAACTGAGGTGAGAGTATCTTTTGGAAACTCTAAAAATATTAAATAAATATAAATTAATTTTAATTTAAAAATTCCTCAAAAGTGATCTATTTTGAAGATGATATGAATATGGTTTCAAATACTATCATAATTTTTATACATGTTTAGGTCACATTCTGATATTTACCTTTTGCATTCAACCCTAATTTAATGCCCTTAACTCTCAATGTGACAACATGTATTTTACTCTTTGTGGGTAAATATTGTTACTATAAAATTTAAATCTTACCAAAAATGAATAATGGATTAAATTTGATACCATATTTTAATAATATTTCCAAATTTTATATTTTTATAAATTTTATATTAATTAATAAAATATTATTTATTTTAATATAACATTAATGTCAATTTTGACACTATTCATAACATGACTTTTTAAAAAATATCATTACCCAAGTTATCTTCATAAAAAACATTGTATATATACATAATATGTCCTTTTAATATATAAAATTCTTCTCAAACTATATTTATTTTCATATATTTAATATCAGTTATTTGATATTTCCCTTAAGTAAACAATTACAACGTCACCATTTTGTAATTCATTCAGTTGATAATTTATTTCCTAAAATTTAACAATAAATTAAGATGATTAATATAATCATTTTAGAATTAAAATATAATATTTATAGTCAAATATATACCCTAGGAAAACCGTTATTAAAATATTTGACTTGTTAGATACAAAATTATGATATCTTTATCTTTTATTGAAAATAAAATTCTATAAATGGATTAATATCTTCCATGTGGCTCCAAGAGGACATAAAATTGACCCAAGGATGATTTTTGTCGAAAATAACTCATCCAACAAATTAGTACAGGTGTTATGGTCAATGTTTAATATTTATAATTTTATTTTTACCTTAATTACCTAATTTACCCTTAAGCGTGGTAAGTAATATTACTAATGTTACTTATCATATTGGAAAAAAATAAAAAGTAACTACTTAATTAATATTGAATTTATGATTATAAATATGGAATTAATGTTTAAATATTCGAAACCAATAATTTTCAAAATTTAAATTAAAATCAATCTCTTTCACTGAATGAGAAAACTAGGTTTTAAAGTGAAAACATTCAAAAGATTGAAATGTTTTTGTATCCCAAATCAATGTGAGATTGATTATAATTACCTAAATTGGAATAAATAATATAAAATTTATCTAATTATACATTAAAACTAATTAAAATATAATTTAACACTTTAATTATTTCGATGGAAAACCGTTTTCAATTAAAATCCATTATTTTTCACTATTAATAAAAATAAGAAACTTTATCAGAAAAATACCAAAAATACAACCAATGTAAAATTTGATATTAAACTTGGAGAGATGATGTTTATTTTGAATATATAGTTCACAAAAGTGTCAAAAATCAGTTTTAAAACAATTTTTACATTAAGTGCTTGTAAAATTGACTTTTAAAAAATATAGAACTTTTTAAACTCAATGGATTAATTTAAAAACATATTACTAAATTCATAACACATAAATTTCACTAATAAATTTAAATAATGCTAATTAATTATGATAAAATACTATACTGTTCATGAAAATATGTTTTCATAAAGAATAAATCCTTTATATTTAATCTGTTTTTTATTTTCCTATATAATTAATTGGTAATCAATAAATTCATTTTACAAACATGTGAAAATTATATTTTCAAAACTCATCCATTTAAAATATATGCACAAACATGGGGCAAGAACTTGTGCATATAATTTAAAAAATTAAAATATACGCTCAAACGTGTAACCTAATTTTAGATTTCTTTGTCTGAATCTTATGCATATATTTTCATTACTCATCCAATTAAAATACGACTACTGTTATGATAATATTATATTATTTATAATATTATTTTTACCCTTAATTATTTGATTTACCCTTAACTGTGGTAACTAATATTAATAAAGTTACTACTCATATTGGCCAAAAATATAAGGGACCCATTTAATTAATTTGGAACTTATGATTCAAACATGGAATCCATTTTTCAAAATTTTAAACAAATAATTTTCTAAAATTAGTTTAAAATGAATTTATTTAACATAATGAGAAAACAAGTTTTTAAACTGAAAATATTCAAAATAATGAAATGTTTTTATATCCAAATCAATGTGAAATTTATTGAAATTATAAGAAATTCATTAAATGATAAAAAAAATTGATCTAATTATAATATAAAACCAATGAAACATATAATTTAACATCATAAATGTTTTTGACCAATAACATTTTTTAAATTAAAATCTAGTTTTTTTCATTATTTGAGATAACCAGAATATTTATTAGAAAATTCCAATAAATCAACCTATGTATGTTATGATATTCCAAATTCAAATAAGAATGTTATTTTTCCAAATATAATTAATAAAATTGTCAGAATTTGGGTTTAAAAACAATTCTATCATTAAAAGGTGGTAAAACTGCCTTTTCAAAAATATACATCTTTTTATACTTAAAGTTGGATTTATACTTTTCTTTGGCCTTAAAAACATATTTGATGAATTCAAAAACATTTTAATAAATTCATAACATATATATTTTATTAATAATTTTCACTAATAGTGATTAATTATGATATAAAGTCATTTTGTTCATAAAAATAGTCTTTCATAAAAAAAATCATTTATATTCAATTACTTTTTTTATTTTCATTTCTAATTAATTGGTAATCAGTAAATTCATTCTATAAACATGCGTAAATCATATTTTTATAATTTATTTAATCATTTTAAATACCATCATACAAAGAGATAGGTTATAAAAAATTCCATTTTCATATAAACTAGGTGTTGTGTGCAACATAAGCTTTCAAAAAGATTAACTTTAACAAGTGACATACCATTAAATCTTGAGGTGTTAAAATAAATAAATGTCAAACATATAACATCTAAATTCTTGGGAAAAAACCAACAAAAACACGCTTGAGAGACAAATTTATTAAATAGAATCTTGTAATGAATAAATTAAACTATTCCCTGATATCAAACTAGGACCCCAGAGAAGAGTATGATTGTAAGTTCATATCATAATATCCTCCCCCACCATATGGACCAAATCATTTCCACTAAGCCCAATGAGAGAGTAGAAACTTACCATGTCTGGAGTAAAATCATGGGTGGGATGATCATTAATTCTTGACTAAGTAAAAAATAATCAATGTTCATAGGATTCTACATGAGGAATTCAATCAAGAGAATAATGGATGATTTGAGCATTCATGTGTACATGATGAAAATTGAAAAGGAATGATAATAATTCTAGACATCAAATTCATGGGGCTAAAATTAAAATGGCTTTAGATTTAAACAAGTTAACTAAGATATTTCCAAACCATATTAATAAACTTTTTAATTTCCAATGATAAATGATACATTAGACAACTTGTACCTCAACAAAGTCGATCAGTTCCACATTGAAAAAAATGAATAAGATAACCAATGAATCCAAGGGAAGCATCTATAAACCTGTAATGTTATATTTTCCATGATATTCAACCATAATCCATCAAAAATAAGTTCCAATTGTAATGAAACCATCCTATAAGAATGAAATAAAATATCAAAGTAATAGAGAAGAGAATATCACCTGAGATCATATGATAATTCAAAATCAAGAATCAAGAAGGTTATTACACCCAAAGAACAACAACAAGCTCCAAAGATAGTCCTTGGAATACACTAGTATTTGATAGAAAGATAAAAAGTCTAAGGAAGAATAATTGTTGAACCCTATTTATAGAGAAACTCTACCAACCTCCTCCATGGTGTGATGATTTCAACCATGGCTTCAGTGGCCTCAGTCAAAGTGAAATTCATAATTTCATACAGTAGTGTGAAACATATTGCAGTCCCACAACCTAAGTGGGACTGGAGCGGGTTTGGGGTGGGATAAGTTAAAAAACACATATTATAAACGAGTTTGGACAAACAGCCCGCACGAGCAGCCAGACCGTGTGGATTTACCCGCCTGTATATGGGCTCACCCAAGGACTGCTTTAATTTTTATAAAAAATATATATATGCACATGTTCCAGAGTATAAAATCCACATTATTAAATGAAAGCTAAACCCATGTTATTAAGAGTTTGTCTGTTATCTCCTGAGACCTCACCAGCCTAAACCTGTGCTGTCGGGAGATCCCAGACTCACCCCTACCCATCCCTTCATTCATCTCTCGAAATCGTTGTTCCCCAGCATCTGTGGGATTGTATTTTTTTCTATAATCTCACTTCCTTGATCTCCAATCGAAACCTCCCATCGAACCATTTCCTAAATACAATTCAAATCTATCATCTAACTGATCGCGTAGTAGGTCTCTTCGATCAACATGCCGATGACTCTGTGATTAAATCCAGAGGACTCTCCCCCACCTCTTCCACCGTATCGACGTACAAACCCGGTACGGCTGCCTGGCCAGGATATTGAGATTCGAAGAGAAGAGAAATTCAACTGCTTCTCCCAATGGTACCTGATCCTGACAGTGTGCGATCTGGACAGGCAAATCCCGCTTTCGAAGATGGTGATAGCCCTCGACAGAGTCATATGGTGGGATCGACATGAAGTTGCATGAAATGTGTTCATGTTGGGGAGAATCCTGATTCCAGGCTGAAAATTTCTTGACAAAAATGTCGTGAGAAACCCATCGAAATATGGAAGCGATATGAGAAGAATAAATAAATCAGCACGCAGGTTTTTTTAACGTGGAAAACCCAAAAGGGAAAAAAACGGGACCTAGTCTACAAAAAAGAATCCACTAAAATAGATAAGTACATGGTAGATACTCCCCAAAAATAAAATGGATCTCAAAATTAATACTCATGAATAAAATAGTGAATCAAAGTTAGAAAGCAGATGTAGTCTGAAGCCAGCCTAAAACAAAGAACGCAGCCTGAAAAAGAAACCCAAATAGATCTGACCGTGAAAGCAGGAGATTGTTGCCCGAACAAAAGGTGCATATGAAAAAGCACAGGGATCGGATAAAAACCCAGCGCAGATAAAAGCCGATCAAATCAGAGTAATTCCAAAGGTTGCAGAACATAAAACCTCTTGGTAAAATCTGAACTGCACTGCGCCAAAGATTGCGAGGAGCGTCGTGCACACATGCACACACGATATCCCATAATATTGTAGATCCATCATCGATGTCTCGTATGCCATCGCTGATGAGCCACATGGGCTACCGCAGACGCGGTAGCCCTTACTCTCTTGATATCGGTGGATTACATCTTCAGATGCTCTTTCACTTTTCTCCACCAGTTGCTTCCCCTTTTATAGGCTCTCATATGCCGCATATCATGATTGAAATGGAAATCTGAAAATATATCTCATGGAAAAAGGATATCACAAGATCTCTTGTATCACATCCTAGCAGATACACATGCAGCCAAATCTAAAAGATATGTCATATCCAAAAAACATATCTTATCTCAATTCTGGAAACACCCACATGCGGTCAACAACTATTATTCCATCCATTAATAATGATAATTAAATCTTCATAATGCTAGGAGAAAATTTCCAATTAATGTTGAGATAAATCTATCCATTAATAATTTTCTCTCTCATCATAAATGTGATGAATCCCATCAATCTCCCCCTTCATCACATTAATGAATGAAACCATCCAACAAA
The DNA here is from genome assembly GCA_963277665.1 of Viscum album. Taxonomy (NCBI): domain Eukaryota; kingdom Viridiplantae; phylum Streptophyta; class Magnoliopsida; order Santalales; family Viscaceae; genus Viscum; species Viscum album. The sequence goes on from OY728130.1 coordinate 888,273,141, forward strand.
CCTAGTTGGAATGAAAATATGTCGGTATCACACGAACCATCATCAATTACAGAAAATATGATGACGTCCTTTTGCACTTCTGAAAAAATATCATCTCCCCCTGCAAAACGAAAATCAAACGCCAAAATCTTTGTTACATTTATATCTGCACCATCGTGCTCATCCTACTGAACAATACAAGAACCAGAAACACCTGGCTCCCCCGTAATAGTGATCACCACATAATCTGGAGCACCTTCAGGAATAAACAGCTCCCCCTGCTCAACATCCCATGAGCGGATATGTGTATCACCTCTCTCAACCTGCTTTATTTTCCAAACTTTATTTTGTTCCACGCACGCATATTTGATCCTCTTCGAAGCTTCCAAAATCATCACGTTAAACTACAAGCACAAACCACCCTCCTCTGATACCACTTGTTGGGGAGAATCCTGATTCCAGGCCGAAAATTTCTTGCCAAAAATGTCATGAGAAACCCATCGAAATATGGATGTGATATGAGCAGAATAAAAAAATCAGCATGCAGGTTTTTTTAACGTGGAAAACCCAAAAGGGAAAAACCATGGGACCTAGTCCAGAAAAGAGAATCCACTAAAATAGATAAGTACATGGTAGAAACTCCCCAAAAATAAAAGGGATCTCAAAAGTAATACTCATGAATAAAATAGTGAATCAAAGTCAGAAAGCAGATGCAGTCTGAAGCCAGCATAAAACAAAGAATGCATCCTATAAAAGAAACCCAAATAGATTTGACCGTGAAAGTAGGAGATTGATGCCCGAACAAAAGGCGCAGATGAAAAAGCACCGGGATTGGATAAAAAACCAGCGCAGATGAAAGCCGATCAAATCAGAGTAATTCCAAAGGTTGCAGAACTTAAAACCGCTGGGTAAAATCTGAACTGCACTGCGCCAAAGATTGCGAGGGGCGTCGTGCACAAATGCCCACACGATATCCCAAAATATTATAGATCTACCATTGATGTCTCGTATGCCATCACTGATGATCCACATGGGCTACCACAGACGCGGTAGCCCTTTCTCTCTTGATCTCGGTGGATTACATCTTGAGATGCTCTCTCACATTTCTCCACCAGTTTCTTCTCCTATTATAGGCTCTCATATGCCGCATATCTTGATTGAAATGGAAATCTGAAAATATATCTCATGAAAAAAAGATATCACAAGATCTCTTGTATCATATCCTAGCAGATACACATGCATCCAAATTTAAAAGATATGTCATATCCAAAAAACATATCTTATCTCAAATCTGGAAACACCCACATGCGGTCAACAACTGTTATTCCATCCATTAATAATGAGAATTAAATCTTCATAATTCTGGGAGAAAATCTCTAATTAATGTTGACAAAAATCTCTCCATTAATAATTTTCTCTCTCATCATAAATGTGATGAATCCCAACAGTTCGACTATCATTTCCCAAACTGATAGGCTCCATTATCTGAAGGCAACAGTAAACTGATTGCCCAGGCACCCAAACGGTCCTCCAATGATCATTTCCACTTTTATCATGCGCTGTTTATGGATTTTGCTTCATGTTTATAAGCCTCTTCCAGGGAAGGCCAGAAAGGTGCTTCACCATTTATTAGGTCGGAAATGTGCAGGGGATGGTTTTGAAGCCATTAAATATTGAATCTAGGAAGTTTTTTGTAGGTTCATTCATCCATTCCATCTCTGTCCTCTTCCTCCCCCCATGCGGGACCATCCCGGATGTGCTCCCCTCCGCCTCTCCCACATCGTCTCCCCCCTCACCCTCCTGCCACGTCCTCGCCTACAATTTCTTCACCTGAATTATTTATTTTTTCTAATTTTTTTCTTATATTTTTATTATATATATATAAACATCCCCACTCGTAGCCTACATCCAATAAGTAATGTTTTTAAATGTTTTGTTATTTTTATTATATTTTTACCATATATATATATTATCATATATATTATATTGCTAATTAAAAATATAATAATAATAATACTTAATGTGTGTTGGCCATAGGTTTAAGCACATCTGGTGTTGATTGGTGAGGGCTTGATAAATTTTCCAATTTACAATGCGAGGTTTTGTGATCTCAAGCCCGCATGGTCCCAAGACTGCATGGGCTTGGCCCACCCTTCTCCAACCCGCCAATTTCTCATTGCTAAGCTCAAATATTCAAAACAACTAATCTCGCTTCAGGAGTAGTCATTTGGACCACTTTAAAAGTATGTTTTCCATCACCACACTAGGGAATTCCATGATTTAAGGAAATTTACCACACTATTTCTAGTTCACACAACTCAAAACACAACATATGGAAACATTACATTCCATTTACAGACACTTTGACAACCCAAAAATTCTTCCACGTACCACCCCTACGCCCACCAACATAGGAATGTTTCCTTCCATTTTCCTAAGGGAAACCTTCCAAGCACCATGACCAAAAAAACGACCACATCCATGGTGTGGTGAGGTCTTCTTGACTCAATCCAATAATGGAGAAGAGGATGAACCATAAGGGATATTCATGGGGACTAAAACATGCATAAATACCATCCCTATGATTCACAATGACTCCAAAAATATGCTTCTAAGAACCATGACTATTTATACACATTAATACATGATGTGAACTCCACAATAAAATTAAACACTCCCAAAATAATTATATCTCCAAACATATACGATCACAACCTCTACCTTACATACCACCATAGGTGTGTCTAAAGACCATGACAAGTCACTTTACCCAAAAGGATGTTTCTAACCACATCCACATCAACTATCCAATATTCTTATCCCGCCATCCCAATAACACCAAAACAACTGATACAATGGCAAATACTATGGGTGTTTCAAGGCCCAATGATGCCAAAATCTACTCTACATCTACAAAACACTTCCTACGTCCATCTCGGCACCCAAAAGCCTAGAAAATTAAAATGGATTTAGAAAACTCGAGACCTTATATTAGATTACTCTCAAACAATTATAATCCTTGAGAATTAAAAAAAAATGGAAAGGAAAAAAATGATTAGATGCCATTAAAATGAACACCTCATGAGATACTTGTAAAAAATGTTTAATCTAGAATGAATCAATTTATCTTAAAGGATGAAACATAGTTGTGAACACTAAATCCATAAAAAGAACACTAAAATCCATCACAAATCAAAATGAAACCTATAATAATTAAGAATAAACCCTTTCAAATATTTAATACCCTGTAGGCAGTTCATTTTTACAAATTCATGCTTGGTTAGTAATTATGGTTCTTGTGTTGGATCACAGGGGTCCATGATACCTATGTATTTCCTAGTCTCCACATCACTTGGAATTTGGCATTATTCACAAGGGGCCCAAAATATATATGTGCAAGCCAGTTCCTAACCTTAATCATATATTAGGTTCAAATTAAACTATTGACCTACCAAAACCGTGAAAACATCCCTTCCTCCTAACTAAAAACACTATCTTATCTCAAAAATAAAAATATTTGATATCACTATGTCATGACTATAACTCCCCATGACTTTTCGGATTGTATCTTTTTAAATAAATTCAATTTATTCGATAGATTACCATGATATACTATTAAATACTAACATGGTCATTAGGAATAGTAAAGTGGAAATTAAAATAATAACCTCACCTATACAAGTATAAATACAATTTAGGTATCTCATAAATGAAAATATGATACATTTATTTTAAGGAATAAGTATAGAAATGTTCTCAAAATGTTAATTTTAGTGTCGGTATTCTTGTGAAATGTGAATTTTTATTTAAAATGATAAAATTAATATAATGATTTAAAAGAAAATATATTTTCATAAAATAGATTCATAAAATCTTATATTTGATATTATAATTATAATATAATTTTATGAGACCGTGATTAACTTTTGAAAGTGTTGTAAAATCAATTATAATATTAAAATCATTATTTTTTGAATAAATAAATCTTATAAATTGAAATTAAATTTCAGATATTTAGAAAATTATTTTCATAAAATGGGGTCCAATATTTAAATATAAATGTTGGAAAATTGTTAGGATGAGTTTTTGGATTTTTCTAAAATAATATTTATTTTTTGTAAATAGTGAAATACGAGAATTTAAATTATTTAATATTATACATGAATAAATTAATTATTGAGTCATGGGTTATGTATAAATGAGGTAATAAATAATTATTTCGAACTCACAATCTGTAGTAACTTTATTTAGTAATGAGAATCAACACTATGTATATTCTTGAGACAAAAATAATAAACAAAAAAACACCCATCTCCTCTCCCTATAAATACCACCCCTTACGGCCCCTTCTCCTAACTCCTCATAGATTGTTACGCTTGCCTAAATTCAACCCAATTCCCTTAACTCATCTCCCCCATTTCCAATACCTTCTAGTCTTACCCAAACACCAAAATCAAATATCATAAGGAGGATCCCAAGGAGACAATATTGAAGATAGAAAATACTCCTTCTTTCACTTTTAATATATTTTCTTTTTATTATCCTCTCCCCACCTCCCCTATCCAAAGTGACATGGTAACACCAATATCATATATATACCAGAATTTTATTATGCTACTATAATATCTATCCTCAAATCTCTTCTCTTCTCTTTTTATTTTAAAAAAGAAAATATCATCTGTGACGTATCGATTCACCACCTTCATGGACGATGAATTTTTATTTTCCATTACTATAATCACAGATGTTAATAAAACCATTATTATGGTTAAATAAGATCATAATTTACATATTATAAGTTACATAATGTTCTGTAACAAACATATAAACAAAATATTAAATAAAATGATAAAAGTTTATGATGATGGTAAAAACCACAAAAAATAATCCAAACATTTATCATTAATGTTTTATGTAATGATTAATCATCATACCATATAACCAAATAATATATTATACAATTTAAACTTGTGGAAGTTCATTAATACTAAAGAAATCCCCTTTTTGTGTTTTTATTCCATTTTAAAAGAATTCCCATAATTATACATAAGGGAACCAACCATAAAACCATGTTACAAACACACCCATAACAACAAAAATTAAACATTATAACTCATCATAGAATAAATAAATAATAAAAATAAAATTATAATAAATAAAATATATATTGAATAGGTTCTAAATATGTAATTAATGAATCTAAATTATTTATCCAGTACATTAAGTATAACTACATAATGTTTTCAGACATAAGGTAAGGTTTTTTTAAGTCAATTTCCATCCATTGGGTTAAAATTATATGTAATTGGTTATGTTTTTCCAAGAATATGTGTGAAATGACCTTTTATTGTTTTATAATTTATTTCCACTTTTATTGTGTGGATTTAACTTTTTCACACATAATCATTTCAGTGATTTATCCTCACTCCAATGATAAGATCTTTGTAATGGGTTTATTATCTCACCTTTATTTTTGTGAGATATTCCATTTTCACCAATTATTTCTTGTGTGTGGTGTATTTTATAAAAAATTTGACATTTCATATCATGAATATATTTTCTCCATGGTATTAAAAGTTTCCTTTGATTTTTATTAATTTTATGGGGGAATACAATTCGATTGATTACAAGTGGTAACTGTTTTTCATCTCACTTTAATTTTAGAAGGAAATATTCAATATTCATCAATTATTACCATTATGTACATACCCTTTTTAGTATGATATCAATCATTGAAGATTTAATTAAATATCCATATTTCTTGTATCATGTATATAATTTTTTCCTACGTTGTATACCATTTTCACATATTGTGTTTACTTCGAATTTTATTTTAACTGGGGGAAATATTGATAAATATGTCTCCTCTACTCAATGAGGATATTTTTAAGGTGTATTTTTCATGAATTAAATCAATGTATGAAAAATGATTTGGATTGGTAGTGATGGGTGTGGACCGACATTATATAGACCCTCACTACATCAACATGTATTATGAGACAAAACAGTTAGTGAAAAACCCTTCACATTAGTTTCCAAGAAGAATAAGATAGGTTTCTACATATATACATAATACATATTTTGAAAGGTCTTGAAAGTAGTGGTTCATATGCCAAATAAATGATGTCCAATAATTAATCATTTCCTTTATTCAGTATTCAGTTATTATTATCCCTGATATTTTCACTATGAAAAAAATTTGGATGTATTTTCATTCTCAATTTGTTGACTAAATGGAATGTGTTTTTCATCTATTCAACTTTCCATATTGATTATACTACACTTATTATTGATTCATGTTTCTATTGTATGTATGTCTTTATGAGAATTTGATATCATCCTTTTATTTTTTTCCTTACCTACGATATGAAGATGTAGTCTTTGAATAAGTGTCAAGGAAGTAGTTTATTTTCCACAGTTAGGACCTATGTTTAATTAAAAAGGTAATAAGGGAAGCTTGTATGAATACATTGATTCTAAACTAAAAAAATAATAAATATTTAGTGATTTGGTCTCATTTATCTATGCCATTGTAAAAAAATAACCACTCACTATGGGGTCAAGGTTGTCATAGTTGGTTTCAGAGAAGTCTAAGTAGAAACCATGGAAACTAGATGTTAAATAAACATGAGGATTATAATAATTCTTTATAGTGATTTTTTGTATCAGTACTCATGATTATTATGATCTAACATAGTGTGTGTCATTATTTAGTAATGGTGTTTAATGTCAGAAAGATAATCAATCCCCATAGAAAATATAGGGATTTCCCAACTGATAAAGTCAACACAGTTAGTGATGGAGTTGAGTAAATTATGACCACATAAGGATATATTACTCCAGTTATGAAGAATAACCATAATTATCCTATGTTGAATAATTTCATGTTGCATAATCCCCCATATTTTAGTGGGAAAACTAATTTAATGTTAGCTGACAAATGAATCAATTCCCTTGAAAATGTGTTTCAGGATTTGGGATGTGATGAATGGGAAAATATAGAGCAATAGTTATATTACCTCAAGGGATATTTTGATCAACATTGGTCTTTATCCATAATTCTAAGGGGACATATGAAATATAATACATTTAATATAGAACTTTTAAATAGACATTCTTCAACAAACATTTCCCTCATGATAAAAAAACTGAAATGAAAAGGAATTTCCTTTTGTTAAAAACAAAGAAGAAGAGGGTGTTTTATAGTACGAGGCTACCTTCACAATACTAGTCTTTTATGCTACAGAATACATATGTGATTTGGAAAAAAAAATTATCATTTCATTTAAGGTCTTAAACCATGTATTAGAAGTGCATTGGCATCTCTAACAATTTCATCATATGATGAAATAGTATTATGTGCCATAAAAATGGAGAAAGAATTTTCTCGATCCAACAAGTCCAAGGGAAATAAATTTAATACTATTTCTTCTAATAAACCAAAAAAGGAAAATCATCAATGAAGAATACGGGAACACTGAAATTATAAATTGGAGGAAATTATGGAATGAATAGACTTAGGAAATGCTTTAAAGGAATGGGATTTTTTTATGAGTGTGGAGAAAAGGGTCATAGTGATAATTAATTCATGTGGAAGAAAAAATTAATGATTTTTAATTATTAAAATATAAATAAATGTGGAATTATTCAAATAAATTCCACAAGTGTTAGGGAAATCTACCACAGAAGAAGCCAAGGGGGTATGGTCATGCTTATGCTATCACTACAACTAAAGTAGAAGTACCCAATGATAAGTTGGAAGTTACATTAATTTTATATTCAAATTTATCCAAGTCTATTTTTTATTCTAAATAATCACACTTTTTTATATCTACGCAATATTCCAAGAAAATAAGACATTTCTATTTTTATTTAATAAAAAATTATCTATCAAAACTTCTATGGGAAGTCACATTAGAGAAAAAATATATTGGGTAATTCCTATTATGAAGCACAAAAAAACATTATTCTCTAACCTTATCACCATACCTATGTTTGAATTTGATATCATCCTTAATATGGACTAGATTAAAAATATGATCTGATAATTATTGTGAGGACAAGGAAATTGTGATTTGTGAGTAAGATATATAATTCATTAAATTTATAGAATAAAATTCATCATTTGATTCTTTTCTAGATCCACCCCCATAGATCTAATGGATGAAATTATTGGGTAGGGACAGAAAAAAAATATTCAGGGATGAATAAAGTAATCATCAAATTTAGGATGTACCAATTGTATTGGGATACATTGATGTATTTCCCTAGGAATTAACTGGACATCCCAAGAGATTGATATCGAGTTTACCATTTTTTTATATCTAATGTAAAACCACTATCAACGACTTATTATAGAAAAACATGGTGGAATAAGTGGACATGACAGAAGAACTCGAGGATTTGAGTAATAAGGGATTTAATCACCCTTAATTTTCTCTAAGGGATGCCCTTATTCTATTTGTTAAGAAGAAATATGGGTCCATGAGGTTGTACACTGACTATAGATAAATCAATTCTATTACTATAATGAACTTGTACTATTTCCCTTGAATTGATGATTTGTTTGTTCAAATTCACAAAGATCAATATTTTTTAAAGATTGAACTTAGTTTTGGGTATCATCAATTACGGGTAATGAAAAATTATATTCCGAAGACAAAATTTTAGATGAGGTTTGAACATTACAAGTTTACAAAAATTCCATTTGGAAAGACTAATGAAGTCTCTATTTTTATGGATTTTATGATTAAAATATTCATGGAATATCTTGATTATTTCTTTGTTTTATTCATTGATGATATTATAGTATATTATAAAACATATGAAGACCATGAGAATCACTCTTGGATCCTTCTTGGGAGTCTCAGAAGAAAAAAGATATATTTTTAATTTAGAAAGTGTGAATTATGGATGTAGAAAATTTATTTTGTTAGCCATATTATCTCTAAGGATTGAATCTCAGTTGATCCTATATAGAAGAAGGCAATCCAAGAATGGCCTATTCAAATGAACACAAATAATGTATGATGTATTATTGGTTTAGAAGGTTACTATCAACATTTCATTCAGAATTTTCCCAAACTAGATAACATGTTAACCAAGATCACACATAAAGGGGTCATGTTGATATGAAAAAAAATGTGTTGATTGTTTTGTAGAATTAAAGATAAGAATATTAAATGATTTTATTTTGACTCTAAATTTATAAATGTTTTGTTTTTTATATACAGTGACACATAGAAGAATATACTAGGATGTGTCCTTATGAAAAATTATAAAGTCATTTCATAGGGATAAAATTAATTGATGATACATGAAAAAAATTATCGAACTCATGATATTGAGTTAGCAGCTATAATATTTTCTCTAAAGATATGGAGACACTATCTCTATGGTGAAATATGTGAGATATATATGTATCATTAGAGTTTTAAATACTTATCTACATAGAAATAATTCAACATGATGAAAAGACAATGTCTTGAGTTTCTCAAAGATTAATAATTCTCAAGAAACTACCACCCAAGAAAATAAAATAATGTAGAAGATGCATTAAGAATGAAATAACATTGACTTATAACACAAATGAGGAATAAGAAAGAAAATAAGATCATGTTTTTAATTAATATAGATATAGGAATTCTTAAGGAAGGGGAAATTTCACCTTTGTTCAAATGATGTTGAAACCATCTTTATTAAAAATTTTAAAAATATATTAATCTGATGATGAGAATTTACAAAAACAATTAAGGACATTAAGGATGTAAGATTGGATGACATTATATATTAGGATGGAATTCTGAAATTTAAAAATAGGTTGTGTGTTCCATCAATATCTGAGAAAAAAATGGAACTATTAGATGATTCTCATATCTATGCTTTCTCTATACTCCCTGGCAGTACCAAGATGTGTGGAGATTCGAAGGATCATTTTTTGTGGGACAATATGAAGCGGGAAATTTCTTATTATGTGTCAAGATGTCTAGTTTATCAAAAAGTGATGGCTGAGAGACAATATCCTAGAGGAATCATGCAACCAATACTTATTCCTATATGGAAGTGTTATTACATTAATATGGAATTCATCACTAGATTACCATAGACACCTTTAATGAATGATATGATACGGTTTGTTGTTGATCACCTTACAAAATCACCGCATTTTCATTCTACAAGATATGATTCATCTCTTTAGAACCTATCAAGACTCTATATTAATGATGTTGAATTACTTGATGGTTAACATCGATCGATTGTGTATGATCATGATCCCCATTTTACAAGATTCTTCAAAATTCTCTAGATACTAAGCTTCTTTTGATTACTGCATATCACCTTGAAACTGAAGGATTGTCTGGAAGGACTATTAAAACATTGGAAGACATGTTGAGATCATGCTCACATGACTTTCATGGTATGTGGGATCAGAATTTACCTTTGGAAGAGTTTTCTTGTAATAATAGTTTCACTTATAAAATTCAAATGGAGACGTATGAAGTGTTATATGGAAAGAGATATCATACTCTATATTGTTGGGATATAGTGCATGGAAGGAAACTTATAGGCCTAGAAATTATTTAAGAGACAACGAAAAAGGTAAATAATATTCATGATCATATTAAAGTATCTAAAATCAAGAAAAATAGTTTTGCTATCAACTAGATAAATGATTTCGAACTTCAAGTGTGTGAACATGTCTTTTTTATAGTATCTCTATGGAAGGGTGCCATATGGTTTGGTAAGAAAGGTAAATCGAACCCCATGAACAGTGGACCATTTGAAATTCTGGAATGAATAGGAGTTATTGCATACCGATTATCAATGCTTTACATGTCCCTCCAATGTTCATGATGTGTTCCACATATCATTGTTAAAGAAGTACATGTTAAAACCAACACATATACTCATAGATGTTGAAATAGAACTAGAACATGATTTTACATACTATGAACAACCATTTGTTATTCTTGAAACCCGAGAGAAGGTATTGAGAAATAGTAATACTTGACTGGTAAAAGAACTAACAAGAAACCTTAAAATGGAAGAAACAACATGGGAACATGAGGATGTTATAAAGCAGAACCAAACTCATCTGTTTAAAAGGAATTATTCCTGAAAAAAGTTTAGTATTAAATTTTCGATGGAGGGAAGAATATAACACCCCAATATTTTTTGGTATGTATATTCTTACATAAATTAAATTTATTCGAAATCTTACCATGATATATTAATAAATATTAACATGACTGTTAGGAATAGTAATGTGACAATTAGAATAATAACCTCACCTATGAATGTATAAATAAAATTTAGGATTCTCATAAATGAAAATAGGATTTGTTCATATCAAGGAATAAGTAAATAATTTTTTTAAAAATGTTAAATTAAGTGTTAGTTTTTTAGTAAAATGAAAATTTTTATGTACAATTTTATGACTCATAAAATGATTTAAAATAAAATTTATTTTCATAAAATAGATTCATAAATTAAGATTTTATTTTATTATACCTATAATATAATTTTATGTGACAATAATTAATTTTTCAAAGTGTTGTAAAATTTGTTATAATATTAAAATCTATATTTTTCAAATAAATGGTGATTTTAATAAGAAATTAAAGTTATCTTATTTACAAAATTATTTTCAAAAAATGGAGTTCATTTTTGAAATCTAATTATTTAAAAATTATTGGGATGAATTTTGGGGATTTTCCTAAGATATTTGAATTTTTGGTGAATAGTCAAATATACTAGTTTACAGAATTTAAAAATTATAAGTAAATAAATGAATTATTAATTAATAGATGATTCATGGATGAGATAATAACTCATTAGTTAAAAATAACATGTTATAGTTACTTTATATTGTCATGGGAATGAATACTGTTGATTGTCTTGAGCCCTAGTAATAAAAAAATTAAACATTATAACTCATCTGAAGGGCCATAAATAAACATAATAATATTATATTATATCAAATATATGTTTAATATGTTATTAATTAACTAATTAACGAATCTAATTTTATTATCATGGAGAACTCTTTTAGACATAAGGAAAGAGATTTCTTAACTCAATTTACATTCATTGGGTTAAACTTCATTGTCGTTAGTTATGTTATGCCATGAATATGTGTGAAATTTCCTCTAATATTATTATAATATATTTACACTATTATTTGTGGATTTAAATTATACACACATTATTATTTCATTGATTTATCATCACTCCAATGATACAATCTTTGTAAAGGGTTTCTCATCTAACTTTTATTTATGTGAGATATGCCTAATTCAACACTTATTGTTTTTGTGTGGTATATTTATTTTGACCTTTGATATATCATATCCATAATCATTTTATAATTTTTATTCAATGTTTCATTTTATGATTAATAATTTTATGGGGTATATGGTCTGATTGATTAAATTTTTTAAGTGGTTTTTATCACTTTAATTTCTATGGACCAAATTCCATATTCATCACTTATTTTATTTTTTGTACTAACCGTATTATTTATTATCATCAATTATTGAATAATTAATTATTTATCAATATTTATTGTATTATAGACTTTATTTTTTTATAATATGTATACCATTATTTATATACGGAGTTTACATTTAATGTTATTTTAAATTGGGAAATATTGATAGTTCCATATCATATACTCAATACAAATATTTTGATAAGGCATACTTTTCATGAATTAAATATATGTATAAATAAAGCTTTGTACTAGTAGTTATGGGTGGTCCCTACCATTATATAGCCCCTTTATGCATCGACAGGTCTCATAAGATAAAATACTTGGAGACATACCCTTCCATTTCTTTTCCAAGAAGAATTAGATGTGTTTCTACCCATAGACATAACACGTTTTGTGAAAGGTTATGATAGTTGTAGATTATGGGGTAAATAGATTTTGTACAATAATTAATAATTTCCTTTATTCATTATTCATTTATTACTATCCCTGAGATTTTCACTATGAGAGAATTTATGGATGCATTTTCATTAATATTTTCTTGATTAAATTATTTATTCATTTCATATATGTACTTATCCATATTGATTATTACTTATTGATTATGATTAACTTATTATTGATTCATGCTTTGATTATATGTAACCCTAATGTAGAATTTGAGTTCACCCTTTTATTTATTTTACTTCCCCATGTTATGAAGATGAAATCATTGAATACGTGTCATGGAAGCAGTTTATCTTACATTGATATGTTATATGATTTCTTACTAATGTAATAATGGAAACATGTATATATCTAGTTTCTTAAGACTATTGAATTGATTAATCCTTGGTACGTGGACACAATCTTATAATTCATGGAATCTTTCCATTTACCAACATCATTTCCTTCTATAGATTATTTACCGGTTATAGGACCATCATCATTAAGGTGTAATGTGTCACCCGACTCAATGGCCACTTTAGTTCTCTAACCTCTCAAGTTGACCTAAACAATACTTATTCTTCGGAAACATCAACATTTCCAACTGTATCTTGTAGAGATTGTTCCCATACTAACTATTGTGCATATAGAGAATTAAAATTGTCTATGTCAGTCTTTCTCTAAAATATTTCTATGACAAATGTGGTACCTTCTATCACGAACCAAATCTGGTCGCCACCAAAACCATCCCCAAACCCAGCCCGTGACAAGGCCTAAAAAGCATTCCCGATCCCCACAGGCTGGCAGAAGTTCCCAGGTATCATATAATGAGAATTGGGAACGATTTACCTGAATTTTTAAACATTAAACAAAAAACAAACTCAATAAAACAAATCTACATTTTTCAACTAAAACAATCTTTTAAAAAATTTCAGAACTGAATTACATAAGTTCAAACTTTGTTTAAAGACCATTAAAAAGTTACACGACCAAATAAGGATAGCCCAAGAACCTCCACATGGCAATAGAAACCTCTCACAAGCCATCCCTAGAAGACTTCACCACTAAGGACCTGCATAAAACCTGAACCACTGGCACTAAAAACTATACACAACCTGCAACAACAAAAAATAACCATGTCTACTTACATCCAATGGTGTGAGTAGGGTGTGAGACAATACCTAGTAGGATACCACCACTATGAGATTCCATGTTATAAACATTTAAAGATGAAAATAATGCAAGTTTTCAAAAACATGAAATGCTAGTTACAATTTCTAAAAGATGCAACATTAAATAAAAACCGTTTTAGGTGGGTCAATTTAAAGAATAATCACTTTTAAAATGAATACCAAAGCTATTGAATTTTCCACCCACTCATACCGTATGCCGATGGTAAGCAAAAAATATCTAGTGAGCACAAGTAATGGGAAAAAAACCCCTAGGTACTAGCTAGTTGTGGGTCCCAGGAACCTCATATCTCGGTGAGACTAACCATCATAAATATCTATTCTCATGCATGAGCCAATAGTAGGGAACATACCCATAACCTAGTGTTCCCCAATAATCATCATCATCATAGTTTATTTAGAGTTTTAAGCATCAATCTTTCTAAGTGAAACTGAGGCCAAACCCCACGGAATCACTAGCATACTAGTACACATCCACCCACCTAGATACCTGGGTTTTCCGTTTGTGCTCAAACAAGTTCAATAAGTCAATGAATAAAATTTTCACATGAAAATATCATTTACAAATAATAAATTCATCAAACATCCCACATGTATACAACGCAAGTCACAAATGTCCACATTAATTCAAAATGATTTTGAAATCCGACTCACACCAAAATAACCCACAACACTTTTCGAATTTCCTTAACACTTCCACAAATCCATTAAAAATTTTTATAAAAACATTAAAATAAATTAAAACTGTCATAAAATCACACTCACTTGTTATATAATAACCTTTTTACCTTCAAAATCATTTTATCATCAAACTTACACGAAACGGATCACAAACAAGTTTCACTCCAACATCACAATTTAATAAAACATTTCAGAAATTTACAAAACATTATAAATTTTTTTGACATATTCATAAATTACTTCACCTTTAAAAACACCATAATAGGTGAAAACACATACGAAACATTACATATACACCCTTTTCCCACTTTTTATAACCAACTAAAACATTTACAATTTTCATAAAAAGATACCAAGTGTTGTAAATATGTCTTGCACACAAAACTCATTTCAAAACCCCATGTTAAGACCAAACACCATACCAATTCCTATAAAAATGTAATTGGAATCCCTATATACCTTTATAAAACCACTTTCATGTTTTATAAAATCACCTTGAAAAATATTACAAATGATCCAAATGAAAACACACATTTTCATAAAATACTCTCAAGAAGTATAACAATGTTTTACATATAAAACCTATTCAAGACCCCTCTTTTTAGGCCCACATGACACTAATAAATTAGCAAACCAGAATTTTAATGCCAAATAATATTTATTAAACCAATTCCATATGTCATAAAATACACCCAAATGATACCCCATGAGTTACACATGATAACACCCAATTTCAAGTTAAAATGCAACTATAAAAAAAACACTTATCCAAATTAATCATAAACAGTTTTGTCACCAAACCTAAGATATGTGGAATATGAAAAATTATGAAATACAGCAAGCTAACTCTTCAATAATTGGTTACACATGGAACCACCTACCGAAAGTGTCGAATCCCGCAAAACCTGGTGCGAAACATAAACTGCACCACCTCGGTACCACAAGGAAGATGAATCCAGACCTAGGACACAATATTTTACCAACAATACACCAAATAAAACCCTAGGTTCGAACCCTAACATCTGGATATTCTATAAATTCATGAATGTGGGAGGAAACACTAAAGAGAAGGAATGAATTGAAGAGAGAAACACTTACCCAAAATAATCTTGAAAAAAACGACCCAAAATCCACCAGCTTCTGAATTTGAAAACATCCAACAATTCATGGGAGGTTCTAACAAAGATTAGGAGATCTTGTAGGAACTTGAATAGGGGAAAAGAGTAAAAATAGGATGAGTTATTAAAGGATCAATTTACCTCTCTAAATATGGACGATTTCTGAAATCCAAAAAACTTTCAACCACTTTCTTGATTCTATCGAGCTCAAAATTGGGGGAGGAGGGAATGGGGGCTCGCCTTAGGTATGTGGGCTCGGGGGAGAGTTAGAATCACCGAACAACCCCAAATATTGAAAAAGATATTAAAGAAATAAAATTTATTTTTAATGCAGAAAATGGGATTTTGGGAAGGCCCAATCCCTTAAATAAAAACCCATATCCACCATGATTATGGATTCCTAAATTGTCCAAATTCATATGGTGGTTTTAATAGGTCAGGGGATGACAATTCGGAATTGGAATGGATGAAAAATGTTTAAAAATGAAGGAGTTATAAAGGAATCAAAATTTATTTGTAAATCTGGAATTGGGCTCACGGTTTGGCCCAATTCATAAAAACTCACCCATTCCTCGATAAATGCTTGGGAAACCCTCAAAACAAATAATTAATGGAAATTAAATGGAATTTAACATTAAAATAAGTCATGTTTGTGACAATTCTCCCCACCATGAAAACTTTCTTCCCCAGAAAATCACATCAAGGCCAATGTAACGACTAATCCCAACTGAGAAACCAAGAGGTACCCCCTTGTCAGGTTTCACCCCCGAAGGCCAAAACACCTCCAGTGATCAATTAATGAAGGGTTAATCTCACAACCAAAACTTACACCACATTCTTGAAATTATCAATCACATTCAACATTTATCCCAAAATAAAACTCCTTAAGAACTATCCGAACAAGACTCAAGCAATTCACCCAAACGAACAACAACATTGAACAAGGTTACACTTACCTTGCTATAATTGTACCATTGGGTATTCTCCAATATCAACGTTTACCCAAGAAAGATATAGGTATATTGATATCTCCAAATGAGACTACCCACCGCCAAGCCAAGATCATGGATAAATCTGAGTTACTTGTACGGGGGAACAAAAATAAGCTCCCCACTATAAGAGACAACCTATATTTTTCTCGAGATATAATCAGGCCACTATTAGGGGAGGCTTGAACGGACTCCCTAGAACAATGGGTATACTTCCATTAGACCTTTATGAATGAACTTATATAAGACTCACAGTGGGTCTGCCCACCATAAGAACTAACCGTCATAACTGACCAGCATGGGCCAGAACAGAAAGACCACTATTTTCGACGCTTTTGACGAGGCGTGCGCACATTCGTCCGTCTGCGGAAGAGGACACGCTACACTGTTGCCCCACATTCCCGCTTTCCAAAGGTGGGCGACATTCACCCCTTATTCAGGGACGTCTGCACCTTGATCGAAACGGGATGATGGGATGTCGATTCTTCCTTATGTGGATTCCTCTTTGGAACTCATCACCTAGTCAGGTTATCCCTTATAGATTTAATACATTGTTCGTTAAACTCTTCCCAGTGCCATGTTTCCATGGACGACGGTTAATTACACTGATTCTTTCGGGACATTCCAAAGGGTCTGGTCAGGGCAGCAACCTTTAGTCGGGGGAGTAGTCACGTCGAGGCATCAGTAGCATGTCTGGATGCTGGGGAACTGGCATGTCTGTCTTTTATCCCTTGTCATAGGGCTTCTCGAGGGCGTGGAAGCCGGAGGAATACCGCATTGAGAGCGGGGAATTATATACCATAGACGTATATATGAGGTTTTCCTCAGCTTCATGTGTTTAACACAGGGTATGCCGCAGGTTTAACGTCCAACGGAGACGGATCAGCCCGATCAGAACATTAGCTAGAATGGATCGGATTGAAGAATTTCCCTTGAAGGGGTGCGGATATCAGGACCAGCCCATGGGCGGCTGTGAAAGGGAGCAGAATAGTATGATCTTTCTGGGACATGACAGTCTGGGTGAGAATCAGGATGGGTGATGGAGAGTTGAATGAAGTGGAGGGGGAATGAAATGGGACCATTGTTGGGGAGACAGTGAAGTTGGGCTTGAGCCTCGAAGAGACCTCCTGTGTATCCCCATGGTAGGGAATCAAAGTACCTGTAGTTCGGGATGGTGTCGGCGAGACGAAGTGAAGGTGGAAATTGTTCCAATGGGCATCGTCAGAGAACCGACGCGAGTGTGGACCTTGTTCTGATGGGTGTCATCAGCGAACCACCGTGAGTGAGGACATTGGTCCGGATGGTGTGGGGCTTACACACTAGGCTGCCCAGGTGCTGGTGACCTGACGTGAAGATGGTCGGAGTGACCAACAGGTGGTGGGCTTGAACCTCTGGGAGGATTCCTACGCACCATGCCATGACATGGATCAAAGACCACGTAGTTCGGGTTGGTCACCGGAAGGCTGACATGAATGAGGAGGACCATAGGGGGTCCTAGTGGTTGTGGGCTTGGACCTCATGGAGGATTCCTACATACCATGACCTAGAACGGATCAAAGACCACATAGTTTAGGTTGGTCACAACGACTTGCCGCTGGACCAGAATTTAGTTTAACATCATGTAGGATGTGGGTGGAACCTGATGTGAAAAAATGACAGATGGGCTTAAACCTCGTGGAGGCTTCCTACGTACCATGACGTGACATGGATCAAAGACCTCTTAGTTTAGAGGGGCTTCGTCGGCAGACTGATGTGAATGTAGACCCGGGGGTACACTAGTGGTGGGCTTGAACCTCATAAAGTCTTCCTACATACCATGCCTTGACATGGATCAAAGTCATTGTAGTTCAAAGGGGTGTTTCGGCGAACCGACGCGAGCAGGGACCTTGGTCCAGATGGTGTGGGGCTTACACACTAGGCCTCCTAGTTGTTGGTGAACTGATGCGAAGATGGTCGGAATGACCAACGAGTGGTGGGATTGAACCTCTGGGAGGCTTCTTACGCACCATGCCTTGACATGGATCAAAGTCCTCGTAGTTCAAAGGGTTTCATCGGTGAACTGACGTGAATGTAGACCTGGGGTCCACTAGTGGTGAGCTTGAACCTCGTGAAGGCTTTCTACGTACCATGCCTTGACATGGATCAAAGTCCACATAGTTCAAAGGGTGGATGTCGGCGAACCGACGTGAGGAAGGGACCTTGGTCTGATGGAAGATGGGCTTAAACCTCAGGGAGGCTTCTTACGTACCATGCCTTGACATGGATCAAAGTCCACGTAGTTCATAGGGGTCACAACGGTTTTCTGTCGGACTGGGATGCAGTTTAACGTCATGTTGGATGAAGATGTACCCTGACGTGAATAAATGATGGGTGGGCTTGAACCTCAGGGAGGATTACTACGTACCATGCCATGACATGGATCAATGACCTCATAGTTCAAAGGATGGAAGTCATCAGCAAGCAGACGTGAAGGTTGACCTTGGTCCAATGAGAGATGGGCTTCAATCTCATGGAGGCTTCCTACATACCATGCCTTAACATGGATCAAAGTCTTCATAGTTCAAATGGGTGTGCAGTTTAATGTCATACGGGACATGGGCATATAGTTTAACGTCATGCTGGACGAGGGAATTTCCATGGCTGATGCTTACTCTAAGCCCACATGAGTCATGATCGGTGTGAGAAACAAGAGGCAGCAAGAACCTGACGATCACGTCACGAAGGGTGAGTCCATGAGAAGCGAAGAGGGGATTATGTGTTAAGCGGCCCATGGTGCTGGGAATTACTCCAGGATGGAGGCCCGATGTGCGGAAAAGCGCAACGAAAGAGGGATTTGGGACCGATGATGGGAGTTTCCTCATTCCCTATCACGCCCTCCACTGACCTTGGTAGTGGGGAAGTACGGAGATGCAGGGGTTCATCCTTCCGCATGAGGGTCTAGGGGCTTACACAAAGGTGGGTTCCCTTCTCCTATGGACATACGCAACTCCGAGAAGGAGGATATCATCCATTTTGGAGGGGGTGACCCCATCTCTGTGGAGACGGGTGGCGTAAAAAAATGTCCGATCTGGGGGGACCCTACGTGTGAAGCACGGGGCCAGATCACAGTTTAATGTCATGTGTTGAGGATGAGGTGCTTGGCAGTTTAAAGTCCTGCAGCTCAAACAAGGTGGGTTCACTCTCCATCCCTATGACTTACGTGACTGGCACCCTTTGCTCCTTGGGGTAGGGAAGGTACCAGTAAGGCCGTGGTCAAGGGGGGTCGTAGAGCGAACCATCGAGGGGTCCACGTTAGCGTGGCTATGCGAAGAAGAAATACCTGTTAGCATGCCTATGCAAAGAAGCATTAGGCGAAGAAACGCTACTAGTGGTGTTGTCTGTGGGACTTTGAAAATACATCGTGCATACCTGGAGGGTCGCACGGGAAGAGGAATTTCCTAGCAAAGGAGTTTGCTTTGCGATGTGGAGTGCCTTGGCCTTAGCATGGGGGAATGTTGTGAGTGGAGGAAGCTTCGCAAAGTGGAATAGTATTCGTGGAGCAATGACTCACGAATAAAGGTGCCGTGAGGTAGTGTGCTTCGTGATATGTAGTGATCCTGCCTTAGCATGGGGATCACTAGTACAGGATGGGTGTTTCACGAAGCATAAACGCTCCGCAGATGCCCGAGCTCCCTTTGGAATCCCCCTCCTTCGCGAATTCCCTTTATCTTCACGAAGGGCATACCTCTTGGAAGAGGGGCTCAAAACGCGACAAAGTGAAGGCGACACGCAATGTAGAAGTACATCGTGAAGCACATGATTCCTAGGGCAAAGGGTGCTTCGCAATTTGGGAGTTGAGAAGCCGAAAGGACGGATTGTCCATCCCCTGGGCTCAGGGGGAAACTCGTATTTATAGGAAAGGGGCTCCGCGAAGTATAACTCACGCGGCGCGAAGGGGAGGCAGTTCCTTCGCGGCGGGCTCGTGAACGTCAGGACATTCGCGGAGAGGTACCACCTTCGGGGCTTCGCGGCGGGCTCGCGAACGTCAGACCATTCGCGGAGAGGTACCGCCTCTAGTGCTTCGCGGCGGGCTCGTGAACTTCATGCTATTCACGTAGAGGTACCCCCTCCGGTGCTTCACGGGACCGCGATGCTTGGGGTGCTTCGCGTCGGGGCTTCGCGAGGTAGTGTGCATGGATTCATTTTCATCCCATCCTTTTGTGCAATATGTTGGCACCAAAAAATTCACCCCCTCAGACATGGTGCCGCAAACTTGTCCATGGGCATCCCAACGGGGTAGGAGCACTTGTATTGGTTGGTCTTGGAGGACAGCCAATGGAAGACTTGGGTTTTCAGTGTCAGCACTGAACAATTTCCAATAGTCAGGTTGGCAGTGTTCATTGCGGCTCTCAATTGCGGTTGGATCCTACCGGTGAGGGATACCCGCATTGGGGTGTGACCCATTTCGTTTATCATGGCGTCCATGCTGGCCATGGGGCAGCGGGTCAATCTGGGGATTCCAATGCTCGCCAAGCGGTAGAGAATGTTGCGGCATGTTAGCGAGGGTAAGAAGCCTCCAAGGATATGCGGGCCCTTCCAGCTTCTGTATGGGTGGATTGTGGTGCACATCAGGGGGATCTATGAGTATCCAAACCCTATCTTGCTGTCGGGATCAAACTTCCGCCCCTCCATTCTGAATGCGGCCGGGAGCTTCCCTTTCAAACTAACTGTGCCGATGGTGTTGAACCGGGTGTGGAGGGCGGATGAATTTAATTTCCACCCCTTCCCATTGCCGATGGGGATACTCAATGATGACGGGAAGGGAACAAAAGAGCACTGGGCTTACCTCCTAGACTTTTGAGGCGGAGTTTTGGTGGCACGAGTGGATTGTGAGCCGCTCTGCGAACTGTACACCCCGAATCGGTTTACGAGGCCGTTCCAGTGCCTCTAGCGGCTGACCCTGCAGGTCCACTGGGAGGTGCATCACGAGGAGCACCCGTGTGTGATGAGGCAGCTATGGCTCATGTTCACACGAGAAGATGGGAAGACGTGAATTGCATTTCCTCCATCCACCGCCGCTTTTGGATTGGTGAGGGAGTATGCCATTAGTTGGGAGGGTGCTTACCCAGGGGAGATTCTGAAGCAGCCAACTATTCGGGTTGGTGATGGTGGGACTCCTCTATCCCGAGGTTGGGGTCGGAGGGCATCTAGGGCCTCTCACGGCGGCGGGGCCTCTGTAGCGGCGAGACACGCACCAGCTGAGGGTGTGGCATCAGCGGAGGATCTGGTGATTCCGGAAGAGTAGGTCCATCTGGAGGGGCGGCCACCGAGGGGATTTTGTAGGATATCCACTCAGGCTCCTGGGAAGCGGCTGCGTCATATCGACATGGAAAAGGATTCAGTCTTCTCGGAGGCCTAGGACATTTGGGATGTCAACTGGAAATTACTCAGTCCATTCAAGATATGTGCGCACCTGAATCGCCTTTGGATGGAGTTACCAGGAATAGGCCTAGTCCGGGCTGGTTTCATGGCGTCTCCGGCAGAGGCAGAGCAATACTTGGACGAGCTAGAGGACTACGTTCATTTTAGTGGTGTCCCGCGCCCAATGAAAAACCAGCTGAAGGTACTCCTAGATCGGACGGTCTCCCCATAGTTGATAGCTGCCGATCTGAGGGAGCACTTACCCCTACCGGAAGAATCAGAGGACTCCTCTCTGTAGGATGAGGCTGTAGGAGGGATGCCGTTGGAGGAGGGCGGGGTCGGAGATCAAGGATCAGATTCCGACGATTTCGTGGAGGCTCTGGAGGTTGCATTCTGAACTTCTTTCCTTATGGTCCGTTCTTGGGCCATTATGGACTTCTCACCGTTGTTTGAGCCATGCAGGAGGAACTTGTTCGCTGGTCCCATTCTCTCCCCTCGGCCGGTGATGATGTAGGACCTTAAGAACCAGTGCCTTTGATTGCATCCAGTTCTGCGTCTGGTGGGACCAGAGCACCCTAGGTGGCTCCTCCGGAATCTCTAGGCCCTACAACAGTGTATGGAGGGCCTCGCCTCGGGGTCCCATCAGTATCGGCTCAAGAGCACAACCAGGAGGTCTATCTCTGTAAGTTTCCTCTACCGGGTTCCTTTTCTTCATATATAGACTATGCCAACTAATGTTTATGTCCCTCTCTGTCGTATAGTTCTCTGACTGGCGTGGGCTGCTGTGGCAAGGATGGTTGGGATGTCTGGCGGAATCCCTCCTAGGTGCATGCTGGTGATGGTGGAGATAGTCCCCAATCTCCCCAAGCTGCAACACACAACATCATTTGCGGGACCACCAGTAGGGTCATGCCTGAGGTCATTGAGGTGGAGTCTGATGATGAGGATCAATCGGCCGACCCAAGTCCCGTCGCGCCTGCCTCGACACCCGATGTCGCACCAGATTCAACACCAGATGCAGATCATGCCGAGGACTTCCTACGGGCGTATCCTATGTACGAGCCTTCCAATCGCGTAGACTGGGACGAAACGACCTCTGATAAGGAAGACAACAGCATAGTCCACTGCCGGTCGTGGAAGCTGATCACGCGCTTCATCAAGGACACCCCCAAGTGTTATGGCTGGACGAAATGGCCAGACTTTTCTCATGGCTATGAAAACTATGCTTTGGGGGAGTGGATGCCCAACATCCTCACGCGCTCGTACGAGATCTTATGGCTGAGAAGATCCGAGAGCATGATCGTGGGCTCAGCGTGGGATGGCATCGGTGGAAGGAGACAAACATCAAGAAGCTCGAGGAGGCTGAATGCGAGGTCCAACAGCTGTAGACTCGAGTTGATGAGCACTCAGCCTCTCCTAATGCACAATCTGAGCTGATCTCACTGATGAAGGCCCAGCTGGTAGAGGCAGAGGAGCGTATGAGGCAGGCTTCTGGAACGATCTGCCATTCAAGCTGGGGTAGAGAGGGCCAGAGCCAAGGCTGACGAATTGCACCCCGCCACTACTCAGGAGGAGCAGGAGTTGAGTCAGCAACATCAAGTATTGGACACCACAAGTCGAAGGGTGGAGGAGCTGCAACACTCTTTTGATGGGGTCATCCTGTCCATGGGGTGAGTCGACCCCCGGGTACTCCAACAATCTAAAAACCTTTCATTATTACTTTCATGCTTCAATTTCTTATTTCTTTGTCTGGAATGTCGTAGCACGCACGATTTCCACTGTTTAAATTGGTTCGTTACATCCCTACAATGTTTGCAGGACATTCATTGCTAATTCCCCAATCTCACATGGGTCAACCCCGATGTGAGAAACATGAGATAGTTGCCTCATCGTCCCTCCCAAGATGGGAGTAGAAAACAAGCCTCGGGCATCCGGGGTTTCGTCAACCAGTCCGGATTTCCGGATGGTGGGAGAGGCCTAGCTAGAGAAGGATGTCCTTATAATGACCAAATTACCATTTCTTTAGCGTTCTATTATGCATGAACGGTGCAATGACAGGGGCGCTGAGATCGGTCCGAACAGACAGAAATGGGAAGTGTGGATCACGATACCCAAGATTAGGAACACTGCGGGGATGGCGTGACAATAAAGGACATCCGTTAACCAGGGAGGAGAAGCGGTATCCTTACTACATAAGACTGAAATGGAGACAAAAAATGAGGGTCTACTGTTGACCATGTTCGAAACACGGGACCATGTCGCAAATGTTGTCGGTCAATCTTTCAGGACGTTGACCTAGGACAGTTTGTGGACCCTGGGTCGAGCATACATACTATTAGGGGGTCCCTTGAAACATGACCAGTCTTCGGGAATGTTGGACCAGGATGGTAGGTGAGCCGATGCGGCATGAGACCAGGCCGTTAGGGGGTTCCTTCAAACATGAAAGGGGACGAGGTTCCAAAAATGGGGTACGTAAAGCGTGGAATATGGAGTGATGGTTTTCCCTAACCGAATCCAACACTTAGGTAATTACACCACCGTGGTGGGAATACGCGAGATGGGCCCATTGGATCTGTCATGGATCCTTCCTTTGGGACAGGGCATCTCTTGCTAGAGGTCCGACTAGGGGGGCCGAAAAGGGGAAGGATAGGATTAATGATTCATATGGGCTGGATCCTAGGAAAAATACCAGGGTGTCCCTACGTATCCCATGAGGACGGGAATCAAGCCACACGTTGTTCTGGATGCACAGTGTGGTCATAGACCAACACTGGCTGGTAAAATCGTCTCGGGCAGAGGCTCTGGTGCATCCCATGATGAACACGGGGCAACCTAAACTTGTTCAGGGTGGGACCGCAGTTTAGTGTCATGCATTGAGGACATACTGACTGCTGTATTTTAACGTCATACAATAAGACATGGAGTGAAAGAGGATAGACCAGGTAGCATATGGTGTGGTAGTTATGAAACCGACGTGAATGAGGACTTGGAGTCCAAATCACACCATGTACCCCTGGAGGAAACTCTCCAATTCGAGGGACCAAGAGTGAGTATTAGGCTGGGCCCGTAGCAAAGTGCTCGGGCATTCCTATGTACCCTATGAGGATGGAAATCAACCCATACATAGTTTTGAAAACGCAGTTTAATGTCATGCGGGACGAGGAGCAGCCTAGCAGTGTTGGTACACATCCTGTCAAAACTACTAAGCCCACGTGAGTCATTCTTGCTGTGGGAAACAAGAAGTAGTGGTGGTACATTCCCGACACAGAAGGGAGGAAGGTTAGGGGGAAGGGACGCTCGATGAATACCGGCCCAAAAACACTAACACGACCATGTAGCGCACCTAGATATGCGAAGAGATAGAGCCGAATATGTTGGAATTCCACTTGAACATGAGGAAGTGGAAATGTGTGAATCATGATGCTCGAGATTTGGATCACAATGACGATAGCATGACGATAGAGGATAACTGTTAACTGTGGCGGAAACACAACATTCATATCAAGTTAGCCTTGAATGGGGACAAACAAATGAGGGTTGACCATTGACTATGTTCGAAACACGGGACCATGTCACAGATGTTGTCAAAGATCCTTAGGGACGTTGGCCCGAAACGATTGGAGGGCCCTTAGGTATAGCATCCATAGAGATCCCTTAAGCCTAGAATCCATGTCGTATGAGGTTCCTTTTGGATGTGGATGAAGATGAGGATCCAAATAGCGAGCTCAGGAAGCTTGGTCATGGGACGAGGGGAATGTCCCCATGAAAATTCCACACTTCGGGCTCTTTGTCAAACCAAATATGAATACGACAACGAGACTTATTAGATAGAGGGAGTAGAATCCTTTACCATAGGGAGATCTTAGTTTAGGGTCGTAAAATTAGGACGATGGGTAGGAGGAATCACATGAGGCACGTGACGAGTATTTATGAAAACCCGGCATGGATGAGAACTGGGGTTTCGACTACCATGTGCTTCTCGGATTGTTTTAGGTCGAGAGACAGGAGATGAGAGTTGGGATCGGCCTACGGGAAAATTCCCGGGTGCTCCTACGTATCTCATAAGGATGAGAATCAAGCCTCACGTAGTTCTTGGGAGAGTCTTAGTTTATGGACTTAGAACTCAGACCATGAATGGGTATGTGTAGTAGGGAAACATGGAAAGGTGGTTACAAAACCCGACGTGAATGAGGACGTAATCCCTACTTACCATGTGTTATTTAGGGAAATGCTCGAGTCAAGGGACTAAACATGAAGGTTAGGTTGGGCCTGCGGTGAAGTTCTCAGGCACTCCTACGTATCTCATAAGGCTGAGAATCAAGCCATACATAGTTCTGAAAGGTGGCACGGTATGGTACGAGTGACAGGGAAAAAATGGGACTGCGGGCGTGGCCCTTGCACTAAAAGAAGCGAAATTTGATAAATATTGTTTGTCATTTAAGGTGAGTGGTTTTTTTGGTGAAGCGACAGGCCTAGGGTAGCAATCCCTGGTGTCGCCAAAATAATCAAGCCGTGATAGGCATTGAAAAATGGCATGGAACATGACCCATACACAACGTGACATCCTCTACAAAGAGGTCATCACAATGCAGTGCCGTTTTTCGTCATGCAACCAGGACGATAATGTCACAGTTTTGGGTTGTTTGATAGGACCATGCATGCATTTTAACATCATGCAGCGCAGACATAGCAGAGACAATGCTAGGCGTGGAATGTGCATAGTTTCATGAAACACAATTGATGGAGACATGATCCTACATCACAATGTACGTCACTCCGAGAGGGACACCTCAGGCTGAGTGGCCTATATAGAGGTAGTAGGTGAAATAGGGGGGTAGAGACTAGCCCCCTTAAATAGGCTAGACCCGAAGACAAGGCATCCAGGCAGTCCGACGTATCCCAAGAGGATGGGAATCAAGCTGAACATTGTTCTAGGTGGATCTTAGTTTATGGTCTTAGAGCTCGGACCATGAATGGTTACAACTTCCCGAGTATGCGCAGACGTCAACCTGATCCCTAAGCCCACGTGAGTTAAACTCGGTGTGGGAACCATGGGGGGGGGGAATCCTTATCAAAATACTTGGGGTATCTATCAAAAGGGGAGTGGGAAGAGAACCCCTATGGACACCTTTTACACGACTTGTTCCCCAAGCGCGCGGACGTGTACGGAGGAATAGTACCAAGAGTTCTGAGACTCTACTTGGACATGATGATAATTGAGAAGGATGAGAATCATGTAACCGAAATTTTGGGCAGAATGGGGTTGGCATGGCGATAGTGTAAAACTGTTAACTGTGGCGGAAAAAAAAATCTCCATATATCGTTAGCCTGAGGTGGGAACAACAAACGAGCATTGACCGTTGACCATATTCTCAATGTGGGATTTTATCGATTTGTTGTCCGAAACCATCAGGGGCGTTGGCCCGTAATGGTAGGAGAGCCCTTGGGCGTAGTATCCAGGCCATTATTGGGGGTCTCTCCGGGTGTGAAAGATGATGGAAGCCCTGATGCAGGGATACACAAAGCGTGGAAAGTGGGTACGAACGTGTCCAAGTAAAGTTTGGCATTCCAGATAATAAACCAGAGTACCCTTAGGGACATTGGTGAACCGTTGAAAAGGGTCGACGAAACAGCTCGGGAGGGAGAGGTACACGCGGTGGTCATTACATGATCGACGTGAATGAGGAAATAATCCCATAACACGCCATATACAACCCTCGCAGAGGAAGGGTAGGCCAAGGAGCTAAGATGGGATGTATATTCCCAAGAGATGGGGCTGGACCCGAAGCATAGTCATTAGGGTGGTCCTACGTATCCCATAAGGATGTGAATCAAGCCACACGTAGATCTATAAGATACCCAGGGGCAGGATACCCTAACAAGGATGTGTACGATGCGGTGAGTAGACTGACGTGAATGGGGACGTAATCCCACAGCATAACGCACAATCTTGTGGGAAGGAACCTAGGCCCGGGGGCCCGGCAACGCCAAGGGGCTAGAAGCTGGGCCTCAGTCCGGAACGCCAGAAAAGCTTGCAGTTTATCGTCTTGCAGTGAGGACGAGGGTCGAGGAATAAGATTCCCTGGATAGAGGAGGTGTGTGGTACACTGAACAAACTGACATGAATGTGGACATAGTCATTCACCACACCATACACTCCAGGTAAGAGTTTGGGCTCGGGCCCGAAAAGGCCAAGGGGCCTGAGGATAGGCCTCAGTGAGCGAGGCATGAGGCTGGGCCTCTGTCAAGACGGCCTGACTAACTTGCAGTTTAACGTCTTACAACAAGGATGAGGAAAGAGATAACTGTATTTCGTCCGGGGATGTGTGAGAAGGGATAAGAAAGAATACTCCTTGCTACGCAAGGACCCTCCATGGAAACTATTCCGAGGGGGGGATAGTGGGAGAGAAGAGCTTAGGGATGGGCTCAATATGAGGCGTCCGAGTGTTCCTACGTATCCCATTAAGATGGGAATCAAGCCACACGTAGTTCTTGAACTGTAGTTTAGCATTGTTCTGGACGAGAAATGTGTCTCAACTGGGTATATGTACGGTACGGCGGGTAACCCGACGTGAATGATAATGTAATCCCACCCCACACCGTAAAATTCCATAAGAGAGTCCGAGTTGATGAAGGCCAAGGGTCCGAGGCAGCGCATGGGTTAGGGAGGCATGGCTGGCTTGTAGTTTAACGTCTTGTAGTAAGGACGGGGGCCGGGGGCCCAAGGAGGCCAAGGGGCCTGAGGCTGAGCCTCGGTCACGAAGGCCTGAATGGCTTTCAGTTTAACGTCTTACAGTAAGGACGAGGTGAGATCATAGTTTAAGGTCATAGAGCTCGGACCATTTTATAGTTTATCATCCAGCATGATGGCAGTGCAATTTAAGGTCATGCAGGACCATACAGTTTAAGGTCGTGTTGGACCATACAGTTTAAGGTCATGTTGGACCATACAGTTTAAGGTTGTGTTGGACTATACAGTTTAAGGTCATGTTGGAAAATACAGTTGATGGTCATGTTGTACCATACAGCTTAAGGTCTTGTTGGACCATACAGTTTAAGGTCGTGTTGGACCATACATTTTAAGGTTGTGTTTGACAATATAGTTTAAGGTCATGTTGGAAAGCACAATTTAAGGTCCTGTTGGACCATACAGTTTAAGGTTGTGTTGGACCATACAGTTTATCGTCGTTTTGGAAAATACAGTTTAAGGTCGTGTTAGACCATACAGTTTAAGGTCATGTTGGACCATACAGTATAAGGTTGTGTTGGACCAACTAGGATCAGGTGAAGTACTTCTTGAGGAACATGGAATTGGTGGGAGGAGTTATGCGCTCACCATTCGTGGTCACCAAGGGGTATGCCCCGTTGGGGTAAACATTATGGATGATATTAGGCCCTTCCCATTTGGGTTCTAGCTTTGGTGGTTTCCCACCAGGGATCATTGGTGCTCGAAGGGCCAGCACTAGGTCACCCTGTAGAAAAGAATAGAGGCGAACCTTCTTTTTGAAGTCCCTCACTATCTTATTCTGATGCCTTTCCAGATTGTGCATGGCATGAAGCCAGTTCTCGTCCAGTGCTTCTAATTCAGCTAGACGAATTTTGGCCACTTCATCTGGCGCCTGCTGGTCATAGACTACTATGCGTAACGATGGCAGTTGGATCTCAATGGGTAGGAAGGCCTCAGCCCCATACACCATAGAATATGGGGTCACCTGGGTAGAGTTCCAAGTCGTCGTTCGATAAGCCCAGAGGGCATTGGAGAGCTTTTCCGGCCAACTTTTCTTGTTCTGACCAACCATATTCTGCAGAATGTTAGAGAGGGTTTTTCTGAATGCCTCGATCTATCTGTTCTCCTACGCGTGATAGAGGGAGGTATGGTTCGAACGGATGTCGTACTTGGTGTACAATTTCTTCAGCTCAACCACTCGTAAGTTGGTGGCGTTATCGGTGAGGACGGCATGACGGACCGCAAACCGGTATATAATATTGGAGCTCAAAAAGTCGATGATGGAATGGGCCTTGACCTCTTTGAGTGGAACTGCCTCTGCCCACATGGAAAAGAAATCTTTAGCAGTCAGGATGAACCTACACTGGCGAGCTATTGCCGCTGGATATGGTCCCACAAATCAAGTCCCCATACTGCAAATGGCCAAGAGTACATGGTGGGGGGGAGGGGATCCGGCGGCCGATGTAGGAAGTTTGCGTGAACGTGGAACGCATGGAATCTCTTGGCGTACCTGATATAATTGTGGATCATAGAGGGCCATAAGTACCCCAACCTCCGGATTTGATGGGACAACTTCGGCCCAGCTTGATGGGCACCACAGGAACCGGCGTGGACCTCTGACATAACTTTAGGAATATCTACTCCTTGAATGCAACTGAGGAGGACGCCATCGAACCTCCGCCTATAAAGTATCTGTTCAAGACTGGGGCCGCTTTGGAGAGTAAATTGCAGCGCGCGACGTCAGATTCGCTCGTGCTCGGCCCGGTTGTCCGGGAGGTGACCATTTTGGAGATACTCGAAAAAAGGTTCCCTCTAGTTGGGAGTGGCTTCAACCACTATTTCTGAAGAACCCAGGACCCCTGACGTAGAGGGCTCGGTGGTGAGATGACTTACCCACAGGTCATCATTGTCCTCTTGGGTGACGGGGGCAATGACTCTCCGGTGTGCCACATGTATGATCAAATCATCTTGCCCGGGTTATGTGAGCGACGCAGCTAAGCCAGCCAAGGCGTTTTCTTGACCGTTCTGCAACCGTGGGACATGGGTAATCTCTAGTTGAGAAGAGAAATGGTCCATTAGGCGGAGGGTGCACTCCAGCAACGGTACAACCTCCGGATTCCGGACGACATAGTCTCTATTGACCTGTTTCATTACCATCTCAGAATCTCTTTTCACATGTAGATGGGGCACGTCGAACTCAAGGGCGAACTCGAGGCCGGTGATGAGAGCCTGGTACTCTTCCTCGTTGTTAGTACAACCATATGACAATAGGAATGAGTATGGTAGGACGTCTTGCTCCGGGGTAATGAAGACAATTCCCAGGCCTACTCTGTTGAGATTAGGATCATTGAGCATCCTACTGGTGGGGCTCTAGGAGGAACCGTCGAAGTGAATTTTCCAACATGGGATGACATGATCGACTGAGAGGATCATCTCATCAGGAAAATACAGGTCCAGGGATTGATCTACGGAGGTTGGATGGGCAGCTAAAAATTATACCGACGCCTATCCTTTAATGGCCTTCTGAGGCACGAAACTGATATCAAACTGCTGGAGAATCACCACCCACTGTGCTAGTCGGCCAGTCAACATGGGGCGGTTCAGGATGTACTTCAGTGGGTATACCCGGGAGACCAATTGTACCTCATGGTGCTACAGGTAATGCCACAACTTCTGTACGGAAAAGATGAGCGAAAGGCAGCTCTTTTCGATAGGGGAGTATCTGACCTCTGTATCGAGAAGAATGCAGCTAAGATAGTAGATACTGTTCTTAGTACCCTCATTATTCTTCTAGGCGAGTAGTGCACCGAGGGATCGTTCCAGGGCAGTCACGTAAAGGACCAGCATCTTTCCGGAGACGGGTGGCATCAAAACCAAAGGTTGTAGCAGATACTGCTTGATTTCCTCAAAGGCGGTCCGACACTCATCATCCCATTCGTAGGCGGCACCCTTCTTCATGAGCCGGGAAAAGGGTTACACATACCGGCCAGATTCGCGGTGAATCGGCGTATATAGACTAAGTGTCCTTGGAGACCTAAAAGTTCCCGAATATTGCTTGGGGGAAGAATTTGGCTGATGGCCTTGATCATCTCTGGGTCGATCATAATGCCTCAGTATCTGACAACAATGCCAAGAAACTTCCCAGAGGTGACACCGAAGACACACTTCAACGGGTTCATCTTCAGGTGACGGGAACAGAGGAAACCGAACACTTTCTCAAGGTCTTTGAGATGGTCATGGCGTTGGCATGATTTGACCACTAGGTCATCTACATAGCATTCCACCAACATCTCGAGAATTGGCTTGAATATGCGATGCATGGCCCTCTAATAAGTGGCACCTGCATTTTTCAAGCCGAAGGGCATAACCTGGTAGCAAAAGGTACCTTGGGGAGCCCTGAAGGAAGTGGACTTCTCGTCCTCGAGACCCGGAATACCCATCCATGAAAGAGAGATCATGGAACTCGGCCGTGGCATCAATCAACAACTCAGCCACCTAGAGTGGGAAGTCATCCTTCGGGCAGTGGCGATTAAGGTCGCGGAAGTCGATGTAGACTATAATATGCCCATTCGTCATTCTGAATGGCACAATGATGGATAGAAACTTGGGGTACTGGAATTCCTTAATAAAGTTGGATTTGATAAGCTTGTCAACTTCGGCCTCAACCATAGCGCCATGAGAAGGGTGCACCTTCCTGGTAGGCTACTTAAACCCACGATGGTTTTCCGGGAGGCCGAGACGGTGAACGACTACCTAGGGCTCTAGTCCTGGCATCTCATTGTAACTCCAGGAAAACACGTCACGGTGTTGTTTGAGAAAGTCAACATACTGCTGTCGCTCCTCGGGGGACATGGCTGCACTGATCAATGTGGGTCTCGGATTTGCCTTGCTAACAAGGTTCACTTGTACCAGTTCATCAACAGTGGTATAGAAGCCTTCCTCAAAGGCGGGGGGAGAATCCTCCAGGTCTTCCTCTCCACCCATGGGAGGATTTCCCGCTACATGAGATACTTTTGGGGCATCAAAGCCTGAGGGGCAGCTGGTGCCGGCTTGGGCAACAGTGGTCATCATATCAGGAGACTCACTCGCCATTGAGACCATAGAAATGAAGGTAGTCGACCCTATCCCATCTGGCCTTCAGCCTAAGGGGCCACGTTTGATGATATCAAAGCAGTGGTGATGCGTCGGCCTGAGTCGGTTGATTCTAGCCCAACGGAAGAGACACGTATGACATACTTCCTTTGTCCTAAACTTTACATCCCGGTACCGCATAGGGGTAGGAGCTGATCCTGGTTGGTGTAGTAGTATGAGGTGATTTTCCACCATCTCTTGGACATGGGAACATGCCTTCCTTTCATACATGAAATAACAAAACATTGCCCCATGTCAGGGGTCGTGGTCTCCAATCGGTACATCAGGAGGATGTAGGCGTCATCCATGCTTTCCCAGGGATCACTTGTGACCGGGGTGGGTTCATACTCACTTATTAGGATTTTCTTATCCTTACTCTTGTAATAACCAACATCCAGATAGCGGTCCCCATAAGAGGCGAATGGAGATGCATCTCCTTGGAGCATGCCTACTAAACTTTTGAGGGAGTATTTGAGGGAATGGTGATATGACGAAGGGACTGCTGCATGCAGATGGAGCCATGGCCTACCTATCAATGCGTTGTAGGCGGTGTCCTGAGAGACGACACAGAACTCGGTGCTGGAAATTAAGCCATCGAACTGAGTATTCAGGTGGATCTTGCCGACTGGGGTTTTCTCAGTCATATCGTATCCCTAGATGCTGAAGTCAGAGGGAGTTAAATCATCTTCAGACAGACCTAGCTTTCGCAGTGTCCGAGTCGGGATTAGGTTGATTTTGGAACCCGTGTCAACGAGGTAGCGGCGGACTTCCACACTATTGAACTGGCTATTGATGTACAGTGGGCGGATATGCCCCTATATAGGAGGGTCCTCATCTTCACCAGATAACGAGATAACTACCTGACATTTGGCGTTCTCAATTGCCTCAGCATGGAAAGCTTCTGTGACCACCACCACCGTCTCAAACTAGAGGGGGCTCTTTAGGGCATCGGCAAGTGACTCGCGCATTTCAGATGATAGGAGAAGGGACTCAAGGATAGAAAGCCTTGCTGGAATTCCGTCCAGGGGTTTCAGGACCTCATACTTTCGTGCCAAGTGTGAACCTCTGCTTACAGGAGTTCGTTCTGCTGTTGGAGGCATAGCGGGTTTTGCTGGTTGAACCAGCGGTTTCCTAGTGCTGGGCACATCCCATTGCCTACTAGTTGAAGTCTAAAGAGTAGTTTCTAGACTAGGATCGGACAGTGGAAACTGGCCTGTAACCGGGCAAGACTGACTGTGATATGGACGAGGCAGCTCTTTTGTATCTAGTATCACAAACAGCGGTGGAGGTAGAGCTGAGGGCATTAGATGGGGTTGCGCGTGTTGATCTCTGCACTAAGCCTATTATCTTGTCTTAGTACCGTGAACGGATTTTCTGAAAGTGCCCGCTAATGTGCCTCAATGACCGGCTTTGTTGTGGTTCCGCTGATGTTGACATCGGCTAGGGACGTTGGGGAGGCTCGCCTGGCGTTCCCCTTCGTCGGGAGTCATATAAGGCTTTACCAGCTCCACGGTGTTAACCAAAGCGTACCCCTGGCAATCGCTCGACGAGTCATCTAATACTGGTCGGATTCTACGAGGAATCCCCATTTCAGGGGGCATAAAGTTGCCAAGAGTGCGTTATGACGACGACACCGGTGGAGTACATTGTTTCTTCTTTCATCGTCGTAGTTTTCCCTTTCGGGAAGAGGTCGACTGTGAAGGGGATGTCGAGGTACTGGCTTCTTCTTCTAAAGGTTCTGGCTACTTCAGGTGTGCCCGGATGATACCATGGGCATGGAAGATGGTTTTTCGATCCATCCAGTCATCGTATCTCTGGGACTCGTGGCTGGGAACCTGATGCCACTCGTCTTCACTGTCGCTACCGATTTCTGACCCTGCAAAGACACCCACCACTTGTGTTGGTACCGGGCCCAACCTGACTATGTTGTTGTTTCCCTAGTCAAGAATCCAGTCTTTAAACACATATAATGGCTTGAGGGTGTGCCCCAGAATTCGATGATGAGGACATTAGTTGGGGTGATCGGTAAGATTTTCCTCCGCCGGCCTTCTGCACTCGGGTAGGTGCACAATCCCTTGATCTAGAGCACGTCGGAAGTAACCAAGGACCTAATTCTCATTGAACGAATAATTCAGGTTCCTTTTTTCCAGATAGGGGGCCCTGGGGGCATGTTTCTGATGAGGGGCCGGGGGGGCTTGCCGAGGATGCGGTGCCTAATTGTCTTGCCTAAGTAAGGGTGGCACATTGTGTGGGGGAACTTTTCAGTTCTGAGGCGGTCCCTGCTGGGCAGGAGCCTGCGCTTGAGGTGGAGGACCTCTGCGGGATTGCAGGGCTGGTGCCGCTGGGAGTAATTCTAGCTGCCTGGGGGCTTCTATTTGGGCCACTGCAGCGGGTTCAGCTCTGGCAGTCCTCCTGGCTGGGATCATAGGGGGAAACACACATGCCTGACTAGCCTATTGTAGAGCCTCCTCAAGGCGCTAAGCCTTATCTGAGAAGTCTCGGAACCCTCCAGGGTAGTTCTGGGTAATCAGGGAAGGTACCAGATCTGTTTTAACATTGCCGACAAACATCATCAGTAATTTCTCCTGATCTAGTGGCATATCGAGGCAGTATGTAAGTCCCTTCCATCGGGCGATGAAATCTGCGACTCGCTCATCAGGACATTGCTTGCACTTGAAGAGGTCTGCAATGCTGGTCTTTCGCGTGGTGGAGCTGAACTGGTATAGGAACTGCCGGCGGAGATCCTCCCAACCGGTCACCGATCCGATAGGGAGGTGGCTGTACCAGATGAATGTGGGACCTTCCAATGTCTGCATGAAACATCGAAGCTTGGGGGCTTCTTACTGGGCCAGAGTCCCCAGCATGGGGCCACATTTAGAAGAAAAATGGGCCAAGTGCTATGGCGGGCCACCTGTCCTTTTTAAGGGTGATAAAGTGGGGTTCCCAAAACCTCAGGGTGCGGGCATATCGTCCACACACGCGGGATACGACTTGCCATCCGGTAGGACTGCCACCTGCCACGTTTCCAACACTTCGAGACGGGCTACGAGTGCCGCTATAAGATCATATGGGTGGGGGTCCCTATCTTGACGGGGATCCATAATCACAAGTGTGTTTCCTGGTTCTTTGATACGGTAGATGGCTTCGGCGGCTCATGGATCGACTGGAGGAACATCATTTGGACGACTAGGGGAACCAAAACATGATTCTTCAAATTGTCCCATCGTTCAGGAGGGTTTGACGAGATGTATCGCGCCCTCTTGCCGTAGGTTCCGGCTTCTGCCCTGTTTGTGGAAGTATCATGATCAGGTTTTCCTGGAGGCATCTCACCGGGGGGAAATTGTTCCTTCCCCTGCTACCCCGTCTTGGTATTAACATAGTCGGGTCGCCACTCTGCAGTGCGCTCGGCCAAGAGTTCATCAACTAGCCTCTTCTGCTCAGCAAGCTGCTGGCGTAACATGGCCTTCACGGGATCTTCGTCCATCATCTGTACAGATGCAGATGGGTCGGAGTGCTTGACAGTTCGGACGTGCTCCTTACCCTTACCGTTATTTCGACTGAGTACCAGCGACTCACTTGGTACAGGGAGGCCTAGAAGGTTCATATACTGATGGGTAACCCTCCCTAATGGGTCCAATAGTGGCGGTACGCCCTCAGAGGGTAAGTCTCCATTGAGAAATTCGAGCTCGTCTTCCTTGTACACTATGTCAGCCATGTGGACCACGACCCCTCTCGAGGGCATGTCCTCAATGTCGCATAACGAATCAGGATTCCTTCAGATAGGTATGAAGAGGATAGATGCATAGTGTCCCTATCTATGGACATGCACATGGGGGGTAGCTTCCCTGATTACTCTGCGGAGTACTTTGAAACTCTGAACACATTTCCGCTGAAGGGTGCCCTAACGGCCTCGTGACTCAGGGTGCTGGGCCACAGGGAGTGCCGCCAAATCGATGAGGCGGCATTGCTCACCGATTTCTTCAAAGTCCTCTCGACTTCTGGGGTACATCACTCGCTCGTAACTAAGGAAGAAGTGTGTCACCCATGAGGTTCGGCAAAATATCCCCACTTCTTTTGGGGTAAGGGACTCTGGTGCGTGAAAGTTCAGCACCGCCGTCAGCCAGAACTTCTTCGGTAAGTGATCCGCTGCGAGAATTCTCCATAAGCTCCTGGGTTCGGACTCGGGGTCTGGCCCTGTATTTCACCACTCGTCAACCGGGGGTGGGTGAGGGACCGGTAGCAGTACCGAGGTGGACCGCTGGGACAATAAACTTGGAGGAGGAGAATACAGTGAACGAGCTGACTGGCCGCTGAATTCTGGGCCATCCTCTGAAGAGTGAGGTGACCTGACCACAATATCACGATATGATGGGCTGATAGCCACAGCTTCAGGAACAGGAGTTGTTGTTGCCGACGATAGGTTATGTCGTTGCTCTACCGCCGTTGGTCCCCAACATATCTCTCCTTGATCTCTGGTAGAGGTCGAGGGAGCTTTTGGTGACAATAGTGGTGATTGGACGGTCGGGACCTACGGAATTTCCACGATTTCTTCCTCATAGATGTACATATGGAGAGAGGTGGGGATCCGGTGGACCTCGCATTCCGAGAGAATGAGGTTGACGCGCCTGGTTCCTGCCCTAGTCCTTCATGCGGAGGAGTGGGGAGAAGGTTCCATCATTGAGTCACATTCCGCTTCAGAATCCGAGAAACGAGATGGTTTGATCTCCACCCACTCCCCTAGGATTGTTCCTGTTGCGGCGACGACCCACTCTTCTATCCCGGGATGGCTCTTCGGGACAAGGTTGATTCTCAATATGTAGTCATGGGGTGGCGCTGGCGTCATGGCGGAGAGGGCCCCCACTCGAGGTAGCCGGGGTGCAAGGGGAACCAGGGAAAATGTCGAACGGTACATGGGGAGGACCTCCATGGACGGTGCAGGCAGAGAGAGGCTGACCTTCACTCCTCAAGTTACCGGGGTGAGGAGGACCTTCGCCAGTTGCATAGAGTAAGTAGGGAGGGCCCGCACATTGGGGAAGGACCAGATGTACAATGCCTTCATATTGGA
This sequence comes from Viscum album, assembly GCA_963277665.1. NCBI lineage: Eukaryota > Viridiplantae > Streptophyta > Magnoliopsida > Santalales > Viscaceae > Viscum > Viscum album. Next base: position 888,311,337 of record OY728130.1, read on the forward strand.
AGTCGGGGACAAGAGGAGGGACTCCATACCCTATATAGTGTTAATGGGAGAGGTTTCTACGCCGAGCGTCACTGCCGCGGGGCGGGTCTTCCTTCGGGATGCGGGTAGCACAAGGCATACCTCCGTGACGAGCTTTGGAGCGGGGAAAGCCCACACTCTGTGGAATTTTGGTACGGAGAGGACCTCCATATGGAGTGATGTTACCACGGATTGGTTCGCGGCAATCATCGCTCGGGCCTGCGACCCCGAGAGTCAACACAGCATGCCCGTGGGGCAGCTGAGGCCTCAGTCCTGGTCTGGTAAAGGAGTGCTGCTGCTCAGTGTATGCAGGAACACCATGATGTACGTTGGAGGTGGCTTGGTCCACAGTAGTTGTTGACGTTGACCTATCTTGGCGAGCGTCCTCATTCCGGGCCCATCGCTGACGTCGGGATAGACGAGCTGGCACAGGTGGTACAGGGGAATAACCTACTTTCTCTTCCTGCAGAGTCGGACGGCGGCACTGACATGGAAGAATGGGAGCCCTTTCATGGATCCCTTGGATCCAGACTCTGAGTGGGCTGAGTCGGACGTCACCCATCTCATCATCTTAAGGCGAGGAGTCGTCGAGGCGTTCCTGGGACAGGCTCCCAAAACGATTGAACGTTGGGGTGGGGAGTAGGGGCTCCCTGCGCGGCCTGTTATGGTGGCATTGATGGCGGGGCCTGGATGTCTCCAGCTTCAGGTGGGCCATATCCTGAGTTGGGATGACCCCTTCCTCCTCGTACATGCGTACAAGTCTATTGATCACCCATCGCTGGATGATCTTTTATGGGAAGAGGGGACGTGGGCACCCCGTATTCATGGATGTAGAGACTGTTGTGGCGGTAACAGAGCCAAGAGGGGTGGATGTGCCCATATTTCCCCTTCCCCTGCGTAGGCGAGCAGGCGATGATCATGTCTCCATAGCAGCAACCTTGTTCTTGGGAAATAGAGGGATCGACTCATCATCACTGTGGGGAAAAGGATCGACCACCAGTGCCCCATCTTCCTTCCATTCTCCACGCCTGTAATAAGGATCCACACCAACACGTTGCAGAACAGAGTGCCCCATGTTCCACTGCCCCAACATCCGTTGAGTTCACGCCAGGCCTGCCATTTTCTTGGCGGGACCTGGCACCAGATATCTAGATCTGGTGACACGAAAATATGCTGGTGTCTCAAACACTAATAATCTCCACATTGAGGAGATGAATTTCACTTCAGGTTGACCATTTCTATTTCCGACGCTTTCGCCGGGGCGCGTGAGCATCCGTCCATCTGCGGAGGAGGATGTGTTGCACTGTTTCCCAGCATTCCCTCCTTCCAAAGGCGGTCATAATTCTCTCCTTATTTAGGGACGTCTGCACCTTGATTGATACGGGATGATGGGATGTCGGTTCTGCCTTCCGTGGATGCCTCCTCGGAACTCATCACCTAGTCCGGGTGTCCCTTATAGATTTAATACATTGTTCATGAAACTCTTCCCAGTGCCATGTTTCCATGGACGCCGGTTAATTACACTACTTCTGTTGGGACATTCCAAAGGGTCAGGTCAGGGCAGCAACCTTCAGTCGGGGGAGTAGTCATGTCGAGGCATCAGTAGCATGTCTGGATGCTGGGGAACTGGCATGTCTGTCTTTTATCTCTTGCCATAGGGCTTCTCGAGGGAATGGAAGCCCGAGGAATCCTGCATCGAGCGCGGGGAATTATGTACCATAGACGTATATCTGAGGTTTTCATCAGCATCCTGTGATTAACATAGGGTATGCCACAGGATTAACATCCAACGGAGATGGATCAGCCCAATCAGAACATTAGCTAGAATGGATCGGATTGAGGAATTTCCCTTGAAGGGGTGTTGATATCAGGACCAGCCCATGGGCAGCTGTGAAGGGGAGCAGAATGGTATGATCTTGCTGGGACATTGCAGTCTGGGTGAGAATCAGGATAGGTGATGGAGAGTTCAATGAAGTGGAGGGGGAATGAAATGGGACCATCTTAGGGGAGACATTGAAGTTGGTCTTGAGCCTAGAAGAGACATCCTACGTATCCCCAAGGCAGGGAATCAAGGTCCACATAGATCGAGATGGTGCCGGAGAGCCGACGTGAATGTGGACCTTGGCCCAATGGGAATCGTCAGTGAACCGACGTGAGTATGGACCTTGGTCCGATGGGTGTCATCAGCGAACCAACGCGTGTGAAGACCTTGGTCCGGATGGTGTGGGGCTTACACACTAGGCCACCCAGGTGCTGGTGACCTAACGTGAAGAAGGTCGGAGAGACCAACAGGTGGTGGGCTTGAACCTCTGGGAGGCTTCCTACGTACCATACCGTGACATGGATCAAAGACCACGTAGTTCAGGTTGGATGCTGGAAGGCCGACATGAATGAGGAGGACTAGGGAGGTCCTAGTGGTGGTGGGCTTAGACCTCGTGGAGGCTTCCTACGTACCATGCCTTAGCACGGATCAAAGACCACATAGTTCAAGTTGGTCACAACGACTTTCCGCTGGACCGGAATGTAGTTTAACGTTGTGCAGGACGAGGGTGGAACATGATGTGAAAAAATGACTGATGGTCTTGAACCTCATGGAGGCTTCCTACGTACCATGCCATGATGTGGATCAAAGGCCTTGTAGTTTAGAGGGGCATCATCGGCGGACTGACGTGAATGTAGACCTGGGGGTCCACTAGTGGTGGGATTGAACCTCATGAAGGCTTCCTACGTACCATGCCATGACATGGATCGAAGTCCACATAGTTCAAAGGGTTGTGTTGGTGAACCGACGCGAGCGGGGACCTTGGTGCAGATGGTGTGGGGCTTACACACTAGGCCACCCAGTTGTTGGTGAACTGATGCGAAGAAGGTCGGAATGACCAACGGGTTGTGGGCGTGAACCGCTGGGAGGATTCCTACGTACCATGCCTTGACATGGATCAAATTCCTCATAGTTCAAAGGTTTTCATTAGTGAATCGACGTGAATGTAGACCTGGGGGTCCACTAGTGGTGGGCTTGAACCTCGTGAAGGCTTCCTACGTACCATGCCTTGACATGGATCAAATTCCACGTAGTTCAAAGGGTGGGTGTCGGCGAACCGACATGAGGAAGGGACCTTGGTCCGATGGGAGATGGGCTTGAACCTCAGGGAGGCTTCCGACGTACCATTCTATGACATAGATCAATGTCCACGTATTTCATAGGGGTCACAACGGTTTTCCATTGGACTGGGATGTAGTTTAACGTCCTGAGGGACGAAGATGAACCCTGACATGAATAAATGATGGGTGGTCATGAACCTCAGGGAGGATTCCTACGTACCATGCCATGACATGGATCAGAGACCTCTTAGTTAAAAGGAAGGAAGTTGTCAGCGAACTGACGTGAAGGTGGACCTTGGTCCAATGAGAGATGGGCTTGAACCTCAGGAAGGCTTCCTACGTACCATGCCTTGACATTGATCAATGTCTTCGTAGTTCAAATGGGTGTGCAGTTTAATGTGATGTGGGACAAGGGTATACAATTTAACTTCATGCTGGACGAGGGAATTGCCATATCTGATTCTTACTCTAAGCCCACGTGAGTCATGCTCGGTGAGAGAAACAAGAGGCAGCAAGGACCTGACGATCACGTCGTGAAGGGTGCATCCGTGAGAAGCGAAGAGGGGATTACGCGTTAGGCGGACCATGGTGCTGGAACATACTCCAGGATGGAGGCCCAATGTGAGGGAAAGAGCAGTGAAAGAGGGATTTGAGACCAATGATGGAAGGTGACTCATTCCCTATCACACCCTCCACTGACCATGGTAGTGTGGATGTATGGAGATGCAGGGGTGCAACCTTCCGCAAGTGGGGATAAGGGCTTACACCAAGGTGGTTTCCCTTCTCCCATGGACATATGCTACTCCGAGAAGGAGGATATAATCCCTTTTGGAGGGGGTGACCTCATCTCTGTGGAGACGGGTGGCGTAAAAAATGTCCGAGCTGGGGGGACCCTGCGTGCGAAGCACGGGGCCAGATCATAGTTTAACGTCATCTGTTGAGGACGAGGTTCTTGGCAGTTTATCATCCTGCAGCTCAGACGAGGTGGGTTCACTCTGCACCCCTATGACTTACATGACCGGCACCCTTTGCTCCTTGGGGGAAGGAAGGTACCAGTAAGGCTGTGGTCAAGGGGGGTCGACGAGCGAACCATCGAGGGGTCCATGTTAGTGTGGCTATGCGAAGAAGCAATAGCTGTTAGCGTACCTATGAGAAGAAGAATTAGGCGAAGCAACAGTACGAGTGGTGTTGTCCGTGGGACCTTGAAATCACATGATGCCTACGTGGAGGGTCGCACGGGAAGAGGAATTGCCAAGCAAAGGAGTGTTCTTCGCATAGTGGAGTGCCTTGTCCTTATCATGGGGAAGAGGTGTGTGTGGAGGGTGATTTGCAAAGTGGAATATTATTCAAGGAGCGCTGCCTCGTGAAGCAGAGGTGACTCGAGAAGCAAGGTGATGCGAGGTAGTGTGCTTTGCGATATGTAGCGATCCTGCCTTAGTATGGGGATCACTAGTACATGATGGGTGTTTTGTAAAGCATAAACGCTCCGCTGCTGCCCAGGTTCCCTTGGGAATCCCCCTCCTCCGCGAATTCCCTTGATCTTCGCGAAGGGAATCCCTCTCGGAAGAGGGTCTCAAAACGAGACAAAGAGAAGGCGGCACGTGAAGTAGAAGTACCTCACGGAGCTCATGATTCCCAGGGAAAAGGGTGCTTGGCGATTCGGGAGTGGAGAAGCTGAAAATTCGGATTGTTCATCCCCTGGGCTTAGGTGGAACCCAGTATTTATAGGCAAGGGGAACCGCGATGCAGAACTCACGCAGCACGAAGGGGCGGCGGTTGCTTTGTGGCGGGCTTGAGAACGTCAGGCCGTTCAAGGAGAGGTACCGCCTCCGGGGCTTCGCGGCGGGCTTGCGAACGTCAGGCCGTTCGCAGAGAGGTACAGCCTCCGGCGCATCGTGGCAAGTTCATGAACATAAGGCCATTCATGGAGAGGTACCGCCTCGAGGGCTTTGCGGCGGGCTCGTGAACATCAGGAAATTTGCGGAGAGGTACCACCTCCAGCACTTCGCGGAGGGCTCGCGAACATCAGGTCATTCGCGGAGAGGTACCGCCTCCGGTGCTTCGCGGGACCGCAATGCTCAGGGTGCTTCGCATTGGGGCTTCGCGAGGCAGCGTGCATGGCATCTTTTTTTTCCCTTCCTTTGAAGCAATATTTTGGTGCCAACAACCAAAACACATGAAGAGTTGGGAAGGTCACATGGTTAGTCCGCACAATTTGGGAAACCATGCGCTAATAGTGTGGATCCTTCTATCCACATGGTTTTCTTGGGAATGGTCACTATTAACCTAGTGAAAACTGTGTTCTCAACCAGTCTAGACAAACTCCAAACCTTTCTCCAAAGACTCAGTGGAAGCCAAAGGGGGAGGGGAAAAAATTGGGAGATGACATGAGTACATGGCCGTACACCTATTTCCACCGAACATGAACATTAAGATAATGATGATGACACCATAGGTTTAAACACTTCCTAACATTCATACTGAGGATAGTACTTTGTACAAGGGTTTAAAAAACCATGTGATTTCCCTGGACTACGAGCCAGCTTCTCTCCGAGACCTATGGATGGAGATCAAATGATTTAAGCATCTTCGGCCTCGCAGTTAGGCTTTGGAAACCCTATGAATGAGAATTATTTTTTTGGTGCAACCAACTAGTACGACGCAATCCCTGATAATTTTTACAAGAAATAACACATTCCAAACTCACTTTACCCTAACTTGATATTTCACTAAACAAGGGCTTATAAGACGCACACACATGACACATTGTTTGTTCAGGTGAGAAACAATAGAGGTAAATAAAACCAATACTAACATTCCTCTAAAATGGAATATTTTTATGTTTTTGCAAGGGATACATTCTCCCAACATAATAGAGACTCTCACATGATTTCCCTACTTTCACCTTTACAGTCAATCTAGCATAGGACATCATAAGGCATCACTGAACATGACCATTGCGACTGATATAAACATTTCATGGAGAGGGACCTTATACAACATCCCCAAACAACACACAATTCTAGAAAGTGGCCACAATATCCTATCATGACCATATTTCCCACACTTGTGGTTTAACATGAACTCAAGCTTCAAATAAACTATGAAGAACCCAGAGGCCCTCTTAGACACCATTGAGACACTCATCCCCACTAACAACCCTATACTTATTCTAGCTTCGAAAAATTAGAAAACTTAAGAAACTAAGGTCTCTTCCAACCTTCCATAAGAACTATCCTGCTACAAGAGGATCTAAAAATCAAAGACAGGAATGGGTGTATACTCAATCAACAAAGAGTGATAAATGATTCCTTATTCTGATCAACTGGAGGATTTTCCAATGGAGAAACAATCCGAGTTCCACTTCAATTATGCATTAACCCTTAATGGGGGAATACCATATAAAATGAGATAACCCAAGGACCCAACCAATCTGGTCCATTGGTCAAAAAAGCCATAAACCAGATCCAAACACATGAAGGTAACAACCATAAAGGTTTCCCAGAACATATCTTATAAGAGACTACTAACCGATCCTTCTACCCAACTTTCCATCCAACCACAAACCCAAAACGCAGTTCGAACAAGAGGGGTTCTTGAACTCAAAACATCCCACAACATCAACATTTTACCAAAACAAATAATATAAGCTAGCCCAAATAATTCATCAAGATATCATGTTTTTATTAAAAAACTTTTCTTGAAAACAAACGGTTCATAGGTTAGTGTATCCACCAATGGTACCCCATGGGCCTTACACATGCATGTTTTTGTGCCACACTGGGCACCCTCCTCATATCCATCCCAACACTCATTAATTCCTACCATCAACCATACATAATCCATTATAACCCCATGCATGTGGATGCTCAGTAATATACCAAAGGATAAAAAAACATTTTCACTTTTCAAAACTAAAAGGGAAAACCAACACATAATTTTTCTCAAAACCGCTATCCATGAGATCAAAATACCAACTCACATAAAAAAATTCAGAAATACACAATTGTTTTGAAAAGAACTCACTTTCAAGATATTCACATCAATTTCAAAACATATCATCCCATTAAAACACCCTTTGATTGTTTAGAAAAATCTATTAGAAACACTTTCCAAACCCAACATCATTATAGTTCCTGCTTTCAAAAGAGGTGTAAGCACACCATTTTCCATTTCAAAAAAAAATTATGAAAATTCAGTTCCACCATTTCATTAACCAAACTGTTACCTCATTATTTTAAAATCATTTCAAAAAAACTTTACGCTTCTTAAAACCAAGTCTCTTTAAAACCAATGTTCCAAGATTTCAAAACTAAAGAACACAAGACAATGAGAGTGGAAACTAGTTTTAGTGGGTGACTTGAACATATGGTTGGCGACCATATTCCAATCACTTCACTCTCACAGAGAGTGTTCTGGGAAGATCCCTGGCTCCAAATGGCTTTCCAGGCCCTGCGAGCTCACTGAGACCATTAACCCAACTCTCTTTTCATTTCCCCTAACCATCATCAAACCAAGAAAACCAAAGGACTTAGATAAATCCTGACTTCAACTGGAAACTTGATTCCTATCATGAGGTGTGGTGATCAGGCACACTACCCATAACTATAATACTATGTCCCTACAATACAAACTCCATACTATCCTGACTCTTCCCCAAATAACATAACCCAAAGAGTTAACCTGAACCTGCCTCTGATACCATTTTGTCATGAACCGAATCTGGTCGCCACCAAACCCAGCCCCAAACCCAGCCCGTGACAAGGCCCGAAGGGAGTTCCTGATCCCCATGGGCTGGCACAAGTTCCTGGGTATCATATAATTATAATTGGGAATGATTTACCTAATTTTATAAACATTAAACAACAAACAAACTCAATAAAACAAATATGGTTTTTTCAACTAAAACCATCTTTTAAAAACTTTCAGAATTGAATTAAACAAGTACAAACTATGATTAAATACCATTAAAAAGTTACAAATCCAAATAAGGATATCCCAAGAACCTCCACATGTCAAGGGGGCCTCCCTCAGGCCATCCCTACAAGACTTCACCACCAAAGACCTGCTAGAAACCAGGACCACTGGCACTAAAAACTGTACCCAACCTACGACAACAAAAAGAAACCAAGTCTACTTACACCCAAGGGTGTAAGTGGGGTGTGATCCAATTCCCAGTAGGATACCACCACTATGAGTTTCCATGTGATAAACATTTAATGATGAAAAGCATGCAAGTTTTCAAAAACATGAAATGCCAGTTACAATTTCTAAAAGATGCAACATTAAATAATTTTTTATGTGGGCCAATTTAAAGAATAACCACTTTTAAAATGAATACCAAAGCTACTAAATTTTCCACCCACTCATACCATATGCCAAAGGTAAGCACAAAATATCAATTGAGCACAAGCAATGGAAAAAAACCCCAGGCACTAGCTCGTTGTGGGTCCCAGGTACCTCGTATCTCAGTGAGAGTAACCATCACAAATATTTTTTCTCATGCATGAGACACTAGTAGAGAAAATACCCATAACCTAGTGTTCCACAATAATCATCATCTTCATAGTTTATTTAGAGTTCTAATCGTCAATCTTTCTAAGTGAAACTGAGGCCAAACCCCACGGATTCACTAGCATACTAGTACACATCCACCCAGCTAGATACCCGTTTTTTCCCTTTGTACTCAAACAAGTTCAATAAGTCAATGAATATAATTTTCACATGAAAATATAATTTCCAAATCATAAATTCACCAAAAAGCCCACATGTATACAAAAAAATTCACAAAAGTCCACTTTCATTGAAAATGATTTTGAAATCCGACTCACACCAAAATAGCCCACAAAACATTTCACATTTCTTTAACACTTCCACAAATACATTAACCAATTTTAGAAAAACATTTAAATATATTAAAACAATCATAACATCCCAATCACTTGTTACATAATACCCTTTTTACCTTCAAAATCATTTTATCATCAAACTAACACGAAACAGCCCACAAACAAGTTTCGCTCTAACATCACAATTTAATAAATCATTTCAGAAATTTACAAAACATTCTAAAAATGTTTGACATCTTAAAACATTACTTAACCTTTAAAAACACAATAATAGGTGAACAAAAATGCCAAACAGTATATATGCACCGTTTTCCCACTTTGTTTAACCAACTAAAACATTTACAATTTTTATAAAAAGAACCCATGTGTTGTAAATATGTCTTGCACACAAAACTCATTTCAAAACCCCATGTTAAGACCAAACACCATACAAATTCCTATCCAAACCATAATTTTAATACCTATAGACCTTTATAAATCAACTTTCATGTTTTATAAAATCACCTTGAATAATACTACAAATGATCCAAATGAAAACACACATTTTCATAAAATACTCTCAAGAAGTATAACAATGTTTTACACATAAAACTTATAAAAAACCCTCTTTTTAGGCCCACATGACACTAATACATTACCAAAATAGAATTTGAAGGACAAAAAATATTTATTAAACCAATTCCATATGTCATAAAATACAACCAAATATTACCCCATGAGACACGAAACAAACCAATTTCAAGTTAAAATGAATCTATGAAATAAAAAACATATCCAAATTAATCATAACCAGTTTTTTCACCACACATAACATATGAAGAATATGAAAAAATAAGAAATACAACATTATAACTCATCAATAATTGTTTACACATGGAACCACCTATCGAAAGTGTCGAATCCCTCCAAAATTGGTGCGAAACATCAACCGCACCACCTCGGCACCACAAGGAAGATAAATCCAAACCTAGAACACAATATTTGACCAAAAATACACCAAATAAAAACCTAGGTTCGAACCCTAACTTCTAGACATTCTATAAATTCATGAATGTGGGAGGAAACCCTAAAGAGAAGGAAGGAATTGAATAGAGAAACACTTACCCAAAATAATCTTGAAGAAAACGACCCAAAATCCACCAGCATCTGAATTTGAAAACATCCCAAAATTTATGGGATGTTCAAAAAAATATTATGAGATCTTGTAGGAACTAGAATGGGGGAAAGTGTTTAAAAATAGAATGAGTTATGAAAGCATCAATTTACCTCTCTAAATATAGATGATTTATGAAATCCAAATAAGGTTTGACCAGTTTCTTGATACTATCGAGCTCCAAATTGGGGGAGGAGGGAATGGGGACACCCCTTAGGTAAGTTGGCTCCGGTGAGAGTTTGAATCACTGAAAAAACTCAAATAGTGAAGGAGATATTAAAGAATTTATTTTTTTAATGTAGAAAATGGGCTTTTGGGTAGGTCTAATCCCTTAAATAAAAACCCATATCCACCATGATTATGAATTCCTAAATGGTCCAAATTCATATGGTGGTGTTAATAGGTCAGGGGATGACAATTAGGAATTTGAATGGATGAAAAATGTTTAGGAATGAAGGAGTTATAAAAGAATCAATATTTATTTTTTAATCTATAATTGGGCTCATGGTTTGTCCCAATTCATAAAAACTCACCCATTCCTCAATAAATACTTGGGAAACCATCAAAACAAAGAATGAGTGGAAATTAAATGGAATTTAACATTAACATATGTCATGTTGGTGACAAATTCTAAGAAATATGTCTTTTTATCCCATAATGAATTTTCTAAATCAATAATTATATAAGTACTATTCTTTTGTTTCTTTAGGATAACATATAATGATGAATGTTATGATTCCAGATGTTAATTTTTAACATGGTATATTCTTGAAAAAATAATTACGTCCCCATACATGTATGTGAGACAGATTTGATTTATTTGAAAACCAAAAATCACATGGAATCCCATATCTGGATATATTTTCTACTCGATAAGAGTATATGATGCTATCTACAAGGAATATTCTCACATAGATAGTAGAGGAGTTTTCTGACCCATCATTGAAATTAAAATGTCATGAAATATCAAAGAACCCCTTTCACTAACATCATTTAACTGTGGTGTATAAGGAGGAGTGAGTTGGGATACTATCCCACATTCTTTTAAGTGATCAATGAGATCTTGGTCAAGATACTCTCCAACTCATTCGAAAGAAAAGTGACTTAATCTTCAAACAATGGTGGTGTGCAACTTCATGTTGGTTTTCCTTTAACATATGAAAGGAATATGACTTATATCATTTTAATTATATATATCCATACTTACTATAGTCATCAGTAAAAAATAATGAACTTTGAAAACCCACCCATTACCACTACTAGAAATAGACAACATACATCCATATAAATTAATTATAGTAATTTAATGGTTATTTATTTGTTCCTAGAAAATGGTGATTTCCTCATTTACCCTTCTAAACAAGAGTGAAATACATATAAGGGTTTTATCTTAACTGATTTTAAATACCCTAATTGTTGTAATTTCTATAGTTTCTTCAAATTTACATGACCAATAATGATGTAAATAGTTGGTGTTATATGAGCCATGTTCATGTGTTTTTTCATTGATTGACATTAATGGGTTTTTAAGTTTTATTATATATAAATCATTGTTAAGAAGAACCATACTATAACACATGTTATACTTATAAAAGTTAATGAATTTATTCTAAACATCAAATAAAATGTAATGGTGTCCTAACATGAAACTGAGAGTCTGTTTTTGGAAATTGAAGGTACGTAATTACAATTATTCAAGACAAGAACCAAACAACTATGAAAATTTAAGTGATAATCTCCTACTACCAAGGCTATTAGATTCATGCCATATTCTTCTCAGAGATCCACTTAACCATTTTCAATCTACTTGAATATACTTGGTTCCTTTATTTTAACAAAAAATGTGTGATATTCATTCCATATCCAATACCCAACTAGTAGATAATGAATTATTACATTCAATGAAAAAATAAATGAAGTAGAAGCATCACATTGCTTATTATTGCCAATTATGTTTCTATTCTACTAGTATAATATCATACCACATGTGAAGAAAACAACCTCTATCTCATTTACCTCCCTCTACATCTTTATCGTTTTGGAAGGATGGCGAAATTATGTATTTGGACTGAACATGGCGTTAGACCCCTTATTCTTGAACTCCATCCTCTTTTTTCCATAAGGGCTGATGAATTTGTATTCTTCATATCTTTATCATCTTGGTGATCTATAGCTAAATTATATGGGAGTGAATTTTTCATGTTCTTATTATTTTATTTAATTATGAAATTCGAGAATCTAGATGTAGAAGAAGAAATAATGAGATTTGTTGTGAGTTCTTGGTTTATCTTAAAACCAAGGGATTAAAGTGTCTCAATGTATCTTGAGTATATGTGGTTCTTATTGACCCCCTTCTACAATCCTAGACCTAAAATGATCGCATGATATCTCATACCTTTGTTTCCTTACTCTCTTCTGACATAATTCTTGGAGATGATTCAACATCTTTTAGAAATATTTATCTTCATAAATTTTATATTGTTGACTCAACATAGATGACAACAAGATACACTATATCTCGTGTTCATCGTCTATATTGTTTTTATATTTATCTTTATCCTCCTTTCATGTTCCCTAAGAAGTCTCAATAAGAAGTGAGTACTCCAACACATCAAGATTCCTCTCTTGGTGTAGTTATATGTGAAAGTTACTGCACCTCTCATAGATTTCTTGAATAATCAAGATATTATATTTATATATTATATATAAAAGTGATAATTTTCTGGTTGTGTTGGTGATTTCCTATTTTATATAAAATAAATAAATTTACTATGTCATACATTATCTTGATTCCATTTTCGAAAATATTTGATTAAATATTAAATCCTTAAATTTATCCCCTTAATTTGTTGATCCTTTGTATCCCTTACGATTAGATTTGGAATACCTTTCCACTTGAGTATTATAATTGAAATGCTACTTGAAACCGCTAAATAGAGTTGACAAGAATTGGTTATGCCACTGCTTGGAATGTTTCTAGGTCGGTTCTAGACTATCCAACATCATTTACTCACACTTCGTTGACCTATTGAATAATGTTACTGCTTATTGATGACATAGCTTCAATTAACTCAACAATGTTTCTCTAAGGTGATATAAATCTAGATTTGGATTATTCTTTGGTACCAAACATAGTTAGGGAAACCAATTAATCTCATAAGAACTCACTAACCTATGGATAATGAGCACCCCAAACAACCAGTCCTGTTAAAGTTTGAGCAACAAAATGCACTACAACGTAAGATATCTCCAATGAGTTTTTAATATTTTTTTAATGTAATCCATTTCTATTAAATATGTTTAAACTATTTTTTCACACTCACAATTGATAATGTATTAATAGAAAAACATGTGTTGCATCCGTATGTGTTTTATATTCATTATTTTATGTGTTATCAGAGTAAATATGTACACACCTAAAATAATAAAAAAAACACATTTATGAAATAAATGACCTGAATAGTCTTGAGAATCTATGTTTGTATGATTCAGTATAAAATTAATTGACGCACCGTAGCCTTATTGGTATCAAAATTGAGTCAAGTCCTGACTTGTATGACAACACACCCCAATCTAGGGTAATCATTTATCTTCTAGCCTACCATCTTTTATTGTCCATGTTCATGATTTAAAACATAATCATCAAATGTACAAGAATTATTGCACATATGAGATGGTGTCTAGAGAAGTACAAAATACATATAGATTAATCGTATGAGAAAAAACTTATACATATTGAATGAAAATAACCTGATGTGAATACCATCATATAAATAAAAACTTATTAAAATCATAACACACAACAAATAACAAAACAAATTATCTAAAAAAACACAGGTTTAGTAAATTTTCCAAATAAATATAAAGGGGTATAATAAAAGAATGATAAATTTAACCAATGATTAACTAATGAATAATTAATGATTAAATAATGATTATTTAATTAATAACTAATGAATAACTAATTATTAAATAAATATTAAAGAATGATTAAATAATGACTATATAATAATTAATGAGTGAATAAAGAAGGATTAACTAATGATTAAATAACGATTAAAGAATGATAATGTAATGATTAAACAATAGTAAGCTAATGATAAAATAATTATTAACTAATGATTAAAGAACGATTAAGTAATTATTTCTTAATGATCAACTAATGAATAAAGAATGATTACCTAATGATTAAATAATTATTAACTAATGATTAAATAATGATTAACTAATAATTAATGATTGATTAACTAATTATTAAAGATTGATTAACTAATGATGATGTAGTGATTAATGAATGATTAGAAACTGATTATATAATCATTAACTTGTAATTAAATAATGAATAATTAATGATTAACTTATGATTAAGTAATAATTATCTAATGATTATGTAATGATTAAATAATGATTAACTTGTGATTAAAGAATTATTAATTAATGATTGACTTATGAATAAAGAATGATTAATGAATGATTAGTTAATTATTAATTAATTATTATAGAATCAATAACTAATAATTATGTATTTATTAATAAATGATTAACTAATGATTAACTAATGATTAACTAATGATTAACTAATGATTAAACTATTTTTTAACTAATTAATAAAGAATTATTAACTATTTATTAAATAATGATCAACTAAATTTAAAATAAGGATTACTGATTTATTAACTAATGATTAAAGAATTATTAACTAATCATTAACTAATGATTACCTTTTGATTAATTAATTCTAGACTAATTATTAACTAGTGATTAACTAATCCTCAAAAATCGATTAACTAATGATTAAATATTGATTAAATAATGATTAAAAAATGATTAACTAATGAGTAACTAATGATTAACTATAAATTAAATATTGATTTAATAATTATTAAACATTGATTAAGTAACGATTAATTAATGATTAGCTATTGATTAACTTTGTATTAACATAGAATAAACATAAGATGAAAGTTGAAAAATTAGATGAAAAAAATATTGAACTGGACGCATAATTTGTTACTCCCTTGATTTATATGACTCATATAATATTACATGCCTGGTTTTTAACACTTGATAGATATGTTTCAGATGAATCACATTCTCTTCATAAATCAATGAACATACCATTAACAAAGTTAAAAATTGTAGTAAAAATAATTATTTTCATCATTTATAATATATGTGAAAGTTTAAATGTTATGGTATCATAATGATTATGTTTTTATATTAGAAATAAAGTTCATTTATAGATTCTATAAGTGGATGTGGATCTTGAACAGATGTACATAGGTGTAAAACCCAAAAACACTGCATTGAGCATGACTCGATTGGGAACTGGTGGATGAAAACGCAACTTGTTGCATACCTAGTTGGACACTCTCGAGGGATATGGTTTAAATGATTCATATTTTATTTATAATATATTGAACATAACATTAATAAGAATAAAAACTATATTATAAAAAATTAGTGTCATATTTTGGGTTATACAAAGACATTCAAATAATTTAGTATAACAAAGATTGTATGGTCAACCCTCATTGTCAATAGTATTTACAATGTTATAATTTTGATAAAAAAACATATCTCATGTAGAGAATCCTATTTTTTGTGCCCATTACTATGGAGAGGTTATTTAAACTAGTTAAGGATCTTCTTATAGTACACAACCAATAAAAATTGTTAGGAAAACTAATTTTGAATCTCTAAGTGAACTTTACGAATTAATATGCGGTTGACTAAATATGGGACATAATAAAGAGATCTAGTCTATTAGCTATAGAAAATTTTAAATATTGTCCACACTATGGAATCTATCTTGTCTATTGGCTACTGATGAGCACTAGGTCCAAGTAATAAATTACGTTTACCTATTGTCAGATGGTTCCATGTTGAATTTAAATGTTGAATTTTTTTTTGTATAAAAAAATGTCTTATTTTATGAAGACATAGAATTAAATGTGTGTTTGGAGATGTTCTATCCCAAATTTTATTGACTATTCCCGATAGTGTGGAAGAAGAAAACCTATCTGATCACATAGATATACATATAAATCTGACTTTCAATAAGGATATTTTTAATGAAAGAATAGAGGGAGACAATATTGTTGATGAGGAGGTTGCAATAGAGGTTGGGGAGGAAATTTCTAGAATTTTATTGGTTGTATTGAAACTTCGACACAAAACAAATAATACACCACACTAATAATTTGGGTTGGATAAAATGGAACGTTTAACTCAATTTGACTACAATGTTCCCACACATGAAACTGAGTTTCCTGAAGTTGTAGTTGATAGGTTTAGTGAGTTTGAACAAAAATTATATGTTGGAAGTGATTTTCTTTGTAAATATGCATTGAAAAACATACTAAATGATTTCATATTTAGAGGAACCATAGCTATTTAGTTCACTGAAAAACCATAAAATATACATCATATGGTTTGATAAATATCAGGTTGATTATAGATTCCTCTAGAGAGTGATTCCAGAAACATTGAATTTGGAGGTTGGTAAATTTTGATGAAAGAGGTAGCCTATAATTTCATTCATCCAAAATTGACATAAGATCACACTTCAATGGATATTTAATTGGTTTATAATATTTCCTATAATAAGGCATGGATTGTGAAACTGGAGGAAATTGCAAAGCTTTATGGTGATTGGGATGACTCATATGAGGTGATTCCACAATTTATAGAAATATTTGAGACACAAAAACTTTTTTTATTCTATATTAATACAAAAAAATACATCTCAAGATAACCGAATTTATCCATATTTTATTCAATTTCATCGTTTGTTCTGCGAAATCATCCCCTGTATATCCACATTTTGTTCTAGAAAATAGTTCATACATATTGATGGAACATTTATATATGGAAAATTAAAGATAGTATTTTTAAAATACTGAAACCCAATATGGAAACCATTCACCTCTTCCACTTGCATTTTCTATTGTGGAGAATGAAATATATGAATCATGGAGTTTGTTTTTTGAATGTTTTTGTAAAAAATTCAACAACATTCATGGGTGTCTATTTGATATCTTATCTGCCTTAGGAAATTTGTGAGGCAATCATTACATATATTGAGACATGGAGACCCCTAAATGTACATCATCAGTAATTTATCAAACAAATTTCTAGAAACATACAGAAAACACTCCATAATTTACCTTTGAAGAAATAAATCACAAGGATTAGTATGTAGTTTTTTACTATTTCAACGTACTAATAAAATTAATTTATGTGAAATATGATCAGTTCAGTGATTCATATGAGCTGAATCAAAGAATATTTGAACAAATATTTGAAAAAATCTGAATGTATAATGAAGAATTTTATGATTATATGATTGGGATTTCAGAAGAAAAATGAGAATAATTATTTATGGGGGAAGATTTACTGATACAAGAACACAAATATTATGGAGTTCATTATTGGATTCTTCAAGTGGCTTCAAAAGATTACTATAACTACCCTTGTATATGAGACATTTTATCATTGTGTGATGCACATTGTTGCTAGAAAAAAACTATACTTTCATGGGATTAAATAGGGTTTAAGGTATTAATGACACCATCAATGAGATATTTAATAGAATATTGAATAATCTTCTCATTATCGAGTGTTACTTTTACTCTAAAAAGTCACTCAATTTTAATTTCAATAGTGTACGAACCCCAATGAAAATAAAAATAGTAGAAAAAGGTCATATTACTAGAAGTGAGACAATGTCAATGTGGAAACTTCCACGAATTATGGTTTTAATACACACACGCCATCATAACATGTGCCTCTGTGAACATATCATGTGAAGTATATGATGATCTAGTGTATTGGGAAAACACCATTACTAATTGTTACACTCCACCCTGGATGCCTATTGAAGAGTTTAGATATTTACCATTTCTCAAAGACTAGTTTATATTGATACCTAATTGAAATATGTTGTGTCAACGAGGGATATCAATGTACATCAGAATTCAAAATGATATGGACTATCCCCACTAATAAGGGACACATTTTAGTGGTAGAATATGTTATCAAGAAGGTCATAATCGTAAACAATTCCCTAACATTGCTGGGTTGAGTTCACATTAGCAGCTATAATGATATGTTGTCTCTCATGTCATCTATTTGTACTATTAATTACATGGTTTTAATATACAATACTTCATTTTTTTAGAATTTTCTGAATTTTATGAATACATTTACTTTCAAATAATAATAATAATTTTATATTCAGATTATAAGGAATATGAAAAGTACATTTTACGTGACAGGAAAGCATAATCAAACTATCTATGAATAAACCATAAAGAAAGAATGTTATAAATTAATAATTAACCATACTATCATGTGAAAAATCATACATAAATTACAAATAAGACCATTTAAGATATAACTTACTAGTTTAAGTTAATCTATGATTGTGTTGGGTTATAAAAAAAATGTATTATTCATTATCTAAAAGTTTATTGGAAAACAAGTCATATAATGTTTTGTAATGAGGGTTAAAAAGAAGATTAAACATCAAATTATTTATTAGTCCATGAGAGAATTAATCTTATGATCATATAAAGTGAAACAGAAAACAAATAACCAATTAAATTACTTATAATATTTTTAATAAATAGATGAAATACCTTGGAATTTTCGACAAATAATATTTTGGATTTTTTGAGAATGATATCAAATGTAAAGTAAAATATAGATTATTTTCAATCGGTAGCTTAATATCATTTTTATAGGAATTTACATAAAATTTGAATTTTAAATAGCTTTTAGACTTCTATTGACAGACCTCCCCATATGGTCAATATTTCATTGGAAGGAAACAATCTCTTTAAAAGTCAAAATTTAAGTACATCCATTTGGAAGATGTTATTAAGCTACCACATGAATTTAATATGGATTTGAATTCAATTATGAAGTCATGATCATCTCATCCAAAAACTCTTCTATTGAAAAATGATATGGTATTTCATTTATATTGTAAAGTATTCATGTATTATTTACATAGTTTATTTTTTTTCCATTTTACTATATACGATAATAGTTATCATTGTTTCGTGGATATATTAATTGATTTAATTCTTTTATTCCCATTGATTATGATATTTACTCCTCTTTTCACTTTGATAACTCCACAGTAAGTAGAAATCATAAAACCTTCAGAATCCAATGTATCCAAACAAATCGAGTTCATTATCAAATAAGGTACATAACTCACATTGTTATGTGTGAAAATAACTCTATTAAACATATGAACTCACTCCATACCAATTAAATTTTTTTCTAACTTGTTATACATTTTAAAAATATCAGCATCACAATCTATATAAATCATTATCTTCATGTACATATATGAAAAGAGAAACCATAGTCTAATCTCCAGAGTGAATCATCCACATCTTCTATAGTTAAAAAAATCACTTTCATACCTATCATCTTGGGTCATGGTATTCACGACAACTGATTCTTCATTTATGTTCACTTATTGTTATTATTTATTAATTTTCTAACTGAACATATAATAGTTCATTCTCTTTTGACATTTTTACCACACTCACTTCATAAAAAATCAACTACTAGTCTTGATTAAATTCTTTCCCTCCTAGTTCCTATTCTATTTGATCATTATACTAACATTTATTGATAATTATCTCTATCGATCACTACAAACAGCCAACTTTTACCAGAATATTTACCATCCTCAGTTTCTCATCTGCTCTCATTCATTAACAATGATGAAATCACACCATCCAATTTAAAATTTATTTTCTAAACAACATTTTTTGATGATATTTTCATATGAATTGGTAAAAAAGATAATAGATTCAATGCCTTTTCTTATTCTTCCCTTTCCAATGGCACCACAATTCATTTATTATAAATTTTTACTACCATCATTTATGATTATATCACAGGTTTGTTAAATTCAGGGATATGGTTACAAAAATCCCAATTCATTGATATAAGTAAATGATAAAATAATTTTTGTCATATATAAACAATTATGAGGGATTTTTTATTTACTCCTACATTCCAAATTCACCATTATCTTCCTCTCAATCTTTAAAAATCATCACCTCCCACAATGTATTATCATTCAAATACATTTGGATTATGCTTTATGCTAAATCTATCATATACTACCAATAACCAATGCTCATGTTCTCTAAATTCTCTATTTTATCCTTTTCAACATTCACTATCTTTTCATGAAGCAATATTTTTTAATCATTGTTTCCATTTATTAACAAAATTTCCCATTAAAAACATTAAATGTTGGTAGAGTTACACTAGTTTGAATAACCCATACCAAATCATCAAAAAATGGATAACCTTCATTAATAATTAATGTTGGGAAAAGATGTAGCTGCAATAAAAAATAAATAAAAAATCACCAATAATTATCATGGATTGATGAAATCTTAATATACTTGAGAGTTCATATTTTTTTATAAAATAAAAATTATATGTCACACAAATCATGCACTTTATTTGGATAAATAGTATCGACTTGAGTTGGTGCTATAATTCAACTTCCTCTATGTTCCTAGGCTCCCCCTCTCATATTCATATCCACAATGTGTACCACACAATACTAAAAACCCTTCCTCACCAGTGCAATGTACCATGGTCAACACTAGATGCATATTTTTTTAACACTCCCATATAATGTTCCTCGTGGATAAAAAAGAAACCAAAGTATAACATCTATCATGCACATTTAATTTTATATGAAAAATAATTAGTTTCTTTTTTTTCATTTCAAATGATCCACATACCCTTATCCCATTTTTAGTTTCAAGATAACATATCTCCTATTGATCCAAAGGTATAATCAAATTCCTTCATCCATGGAAAAAATATCTCAAATATTCATATTTTAAATCACTCATAACAATCTATAACATAATTTAAAAATCAAAATACATCACCATAATTATCTATTTTGACCATTAATGTCATGTATAATATTTATAGGACCCACCACACCCACTATATTTGTATAAATGCACAAATCTGTCAAAAAAATGTTTTCGTCCCATTATACTATGAAAAACTAAAGAAAATGTCACATTGTTTTTTCTTCAAATAACTAATTGCAGACATATCTATTAGAACATCACTGGTATTGATACTCTAGTTCCTCAAATAATCTTGAGAATTTTTTTTAACTTATAAAAAATCTTAATTTATTTTAGTCCTTGTCCACCATCATAATTCTATTACGCCCATCACATAATCTCTTCAGAGTTTCTATCTTGATTATAATTCCTAATAGGTGAAGTAGACCAAACAAGATTATATATTAGAAACTATTATTCATATAAAATGATGTGGGATCAAGTTTTCACCCAAAAATACTCACCTAAAACAAAATACCACACAATATGGCCTTTGATTCAATGATAATCCATCTGATCTAAATTATCTTTCACTTTCACCACCATCAATCTCTCCATTGGGACATGACACCTACCCACTATTATTAGGAAAAATTTCAATGGAATGAACCACTATGTATTCACATAATTTAACATGATCCACCATTATAATTTTCAAACATGTTTGTGGACACCCACATAATATATTTGATGCACCATGGCTCTAATACAACTTATATAGATCCAAATCCTATATCCCAATCCTTCCATAACAAACACATATTCTCTTCTGGGGTTCTGTAACATCCCAGGTAAATAAAGAATAGTGAATTTTCTTATTTAATAATATTTTTGAATTAAATATTTATTTTACTTTAAATAGGATGTTGTGTTCGATGGCGTATCCGATACACCACAATGAGTTTCTTTGAAATCATACGTTTCACACTAATAATATAATTTTAATATTTTAAATCATAGTTAATGACTAGTCGTTGTAATAGATGGAACGAACAGAACTAACTACACTATGATTATACATTTTTAAATGATTTTACATTTGTCCAATATATTTTGGAGGCTTAAAATAAGAATGAATCTGATTTTGAGCATAAATAATATAATATTTTTTAAAAGGTCATTTTACCGCCTTTTGATGCCGAAACCTATTTAAATATATTTTTGGTCACTTTTAAATGTTCTATTTGTAAAAACAAAATTATTCTTTAGAATCGGGACATCAAAATTTACTTTGGTTAAATTTTTGGTATTTTTCTTATAAAATTCATTTTTTAACAAATATTGAATAAAATACATTATTTTAATTCAAACCTGCCATTTAATATAATTTATTTAATTGGTTAGATTAAATTTTTAATTTATTTTAAAGTGTAATTAGATTATAGTTTTTCTATTTAATCCAATGTTGGTCATTGTAAGTAATTTAACTTTGAAATTGGATATAATCAAGTGTCAATCTTTTGAAAGTTAATATCTATTAAAAACACGCTGTTTGTTTTGACAATGATATTTCATTTTAAGTTTATTAATGAAAATCCTATGTTTTGAATTTGGTAAAAATATTTTTTGAATTTGGAATATAAAATATAGCTTAGTCAGAATTTTTGGTATTTTTCTAAAAACTTTCAATTTATGATGAATAACCAAGACACTGAGTAGTAGTTAAAAAACAGACTTTTTTCATTTAAATGAAATTTTACCACTTCTGTGAATTGAATTTCAAAAATCCGACATACATGATTGTTATTATTAACTAAAACTTGCTTCAATAAGATGAAAATATTTTTTAGTGAATAGTAACTTTTGACTTTTATTTACCGTGGTTAATGGTAAATAGAGTAAATCAAGGTAAAAATAATATTATAATTATATAAATTGACCCTAACATATGTACTAATCCTATTGGTTGATGCATTTTTGACCTTGATCATCCTTGGGTCGATTTTGGGACCCCATGGATCCACTTCAGAGTGATAATGAAACTTTATATTAATTAATTTACTGTAAAGACAAAAATGAATTAAACATATATCTTTTAGTAAATCAATTTTTAAATGAGGTTATATGAGTTATCTATTCGACTATAAATATTAATTTGAAATATAAAACAATTTACTACATCATAGAATTTGTTTTATAATTTTTATACATCAAATATATTAAATTATTTATGACACAATAATGATGTAGTGTTACCCTGTTAATGAATAATTTAAAGAAATAAGATTATAAATAATAAAAAATATCAAAAAAATATCAAATTATTATTTGATGATTTTATTTAGAACATGACTCATATTATATTCTACTTTAATTAGTTTCTGATCTATATAAAATGAGAATAATTATATAATAAAATAATATTTTCAAACATTCCTAAAGAGCCCGTCCTCTCCCTTATAAAAAGCCCTCACTTATAACCCATTCCTCACACCACTCAAGATTTTTGGCTCCTCCAAACTCTGAATGATTAAGATTATTACATTAATATATTCCTCCTAGAAGCCTTATCATATGCAAAAGGCAATTCAAGTAACCTTTTGGTTCAAACCAAAAGGAGTTACCCGATTTAAAGGTAACTTTTCCTTCCTTTTATTTTACATATCCAACCCCCTAAACAATTTATATTCCTTTATTTTATAAAAAACCTATATCCTCAATATACTAAGTTGTTTTTATTAGATGTATTATTACTATACTTACACACACCTCCATCTAATGGATAATGAACATACTGTTTCTTTGGACGGCGAACTACTACCTCACGAAACGATGATTGTTAAAAAATCTCCAACCACCTCTCATGATATCCATTAAGATGGAAATATATTTATATGTTATATATATTGTATTTATAATGTTTCTATGCTTCTGTATTTTTAATTTATAGAATACATTTATGGTTTCCATAGTGGGTAAATACGATAATTTCATTTGAGGAAGTGCGGACTACCGCCCCATCAAAGTGATATGACTCATTCATTCCATACACAGAACGTATAAAGGATGGAGTTAATGAAATTATATATTATATTATACTAGAATTATAATATAACTATGTATAGTTATATTTTCATTCCATTAAATATGAAATAGAAATCGATGTAGCGTTAATGCGTACGTACGACTTACCATCCCCATGAATGGTGCATTTTATTTCTTACCTCCAAATGTTATATACTAATTATAAATAAATATATATATATATACTAGATATATACGATATTTATGATATCTAAATCATGAATATAATTTTGGAGATGATAGATGTTTTACCACATGAACAACTTGTAATTATTAAAAGTTCATTTTTGACTAAAGTACCTAATATCGACAAAATGATCATTATTAACTGAAATTATTAAATAGTGTTTATAACATGGTAATAAGTGATATAAAAGTAATAATAAACTTGAAAAAGGTTCTTAACCAAGTAGAAATTAACTTTTAGTTTATTATTCATGATATTGAAGAACGAACAGGTCAAGTCAGGCATGAGGTAAAGGACTTCATCTCAATCTCCATTCATTGAGGCATATTTCGATAATATATACCCTCTTATTTTATACAGTATATAATAAAACTCATTGAATTTTAATTTCATTCAAAGGGAATCATTTTCTATATAGCATTTTACTAAATGACAAAAGGAATGTTTTTAATGTTTGCAGTGAGAATAACCTCTCTGCCACCGTAATTGTTATTTGGATTCCCCTATAAGCCTTAATGTTTTTTTAAATAATAAAATAAAACACATTATTATATTTTTAGTTTTTTTGGTGTTGAAAATGGTTTTTGAAATGGATTTATTATTTCAATCTCTTAAAATCTTTTTGTAACGCCCCGACCCCAGCTACCCAGAGTCGGTGCCTTACTTCGTAACATTGGCATGATCACAAAAGATCAAGTCTCGAAGGACCGATTAGTTTAGTAGCCTTGGAAACACTGGATATATTCATAAATGTTACATTACATCATAAAGTGAAAAACTAATAACAAAGTCTTCATATTCCACACTCATATCCTCTTCTGACTATCCCTACAGGTCTTTCATAAAATACTTCTTCACATCCTGGAAAATAATAAAACATTGAAAGGGGTGAGCTCAGATGCTCAATAAGGATAACAATATTGCGGAAGCTTTCATAAATAAAAATAAACATTTAAGAAAATGTATAACTAAAAAAATCCTTTTAAACATGAAAATCACCATAATATGAAAAATGTAAAATGAGATAATGCCATTTACTTCTTCACATGGATATTCTACTAGTCGAATAATCACATGCAATATCAATAACCATTTTCATAATGACGGAATGCATAATGCCAGACATTCTGAAACATTTTTTCAAGGCCTCGTACAAGACGTCTAAAATGATTAAGGCCTCGGACAAAATCACAAATCAAATGGGGAAAGGGCCTCGGCCAATTCCATGTCTAGTTGTCTCATGAGACCTACCGATGCATCGAGGAGCTATAGCGGGCTCCACCCATCACTTATTAAGTCCAATGCATTGCTCATATGAATAGGTTTAAACATATCATAAACCATAACATAATCGTATCACATAAAACATGCATAAAGGAAACATAAAATTTCCACATTTCAATCACAAGATATCAGTACAACACATTGATATAATAAAAATGCTTTCAAAACCATTTTCAATACCAAAATAAAAGAAAGTTAAAACTTTGTATTTATTTTTCATTAATAAAATGATGGCTTGTAGAGGAATCCGAAACTCAAATAATGGTCACAGCGGTGGAGAAGTCGTTGTCGCCGCATAAGTACGGAAGGAAAAACATTCCCTTTTTGTCGTTTAGTAAAATTATTCTTATAAAAAAGATTCCTTTTGAATAAACGTAAAAGTCAAAGGGGTTTATACACCGTATAAAAGAAAGTTGTGTATAAAACCAAATATACCTCAATGAAAGGAGATTGAGGCGAAGTCCTTAAAAAGATCATTTTTAAAATAAAATAGATCTATTATGTGTATTCACTATAGGTACACATAAAGAATATAAAATAAGAAATAATAATATCATGACATAATTTGAAAGTAGGAGATTAACCCAAATAATGGAAGTTGGGTTACGAAATTCCCTTACCTTGCGTCTTGTCCTCACTCAACCGTTCTTTAACCTCCTGAATAATAAACTAGAGTTAATATATACCTTATTAAGAACCATTTTCAATTTCATTATCCTTATTATATCACTTATTACAATGATATGAACATTATGTAATTATTTAAGTTAATAACGGTCGTTTTGTCGATCTTTGGTACTTGAGTCAACAATAAACTTCTTATAATTACAATTTGTTTATGTGGTAGAATATCCATTGTCTCCAGCATTATATTCATGACTTATATGTCATATATATCTTATATATCCCGTATATACATTCATTTATAATATTACGTAACATTTAGAGGTACGAAATGAAATGCACCATTCATGGAGACGGTAAGCTGTACGTACGCATGAACGCTACTTTCATTTCAATTTCATATTTAATGGAATGAAATCATAATGATATAAATGTATAATATAATTCCAGTATAATATAGTTTATAATACCATTTACTCCATCCTTTATACATCCCACATATGGAATTAACGATTCAAATCACTTTGAGGGGGCAGTTGTCCGCACTTCCTAAAATGAAATTATCGCGTTTTACCCATAATGGAAATCATAAAGTATTCCATAAATGATAAATACAGAAGCATAAGTAAAACATAAACATATTATATATCATATATAAAAATAGTGACATATTAATGGCCACCTTTGAAGGTGTTATATGAGTGTTGAACAATCATCGTTTCGTGAGGCAGAAATTCTCCATCCACAGAAACCTTATGTTCTTTAACCATTAGATGTAGGTGTGTGTAAGTGTAGTTAGAATCCTTCTTATAAAAACATCCTAGTATATTTAGGATACTGGTGTTGTTACAAAAGAAATTAATAAAAAGAGTTTAGGGGGTTGGAGAAGAAAAATAAAACAAAACAACATTAGAGAAGACATTACCTCAAAATCGGGTAACTCTTTTTGATTTGAGCCAAATGCTAGCATGGAAAGAGTTCTGCTCAAAGTGAGGCTTCTAAGAGTAATAGGGGGAAGTTGGAAGAGTATTTGGGCAGAGGTTGGCCGAGCCAAATGGCTTGAATGTGTGAATGAGGTGGTAGAGTTGGGGTCCTTTTATAAGTGGAGAGGAGGGGCACTCTTGGAATGTAAAGAAAAGTCACTTTATTATAAAATGAGTTTAGGATTTTAGATGTCCAACACTTATATAATTATAGGATATGATGATAAGGGTTCAAAATCTACTCATCCAATAGGTTTTTGACAAGTGTACGCTTTGGATTTTACATTATCTTTCCATATTATTTAAATCATTAAATAATGAGGTCATCGCTACATCATCATGATGTCATAAATAATTTAATTTATTTAATGTCTAAAAATTATAAAACAAATACTATGATGTAGGAAATCTTTTTATCTTTATAATGAATATTTATAATCAAAATTTGGACTTGTGTAACCCCACTTAAAAACTGTTTTAGTAAAACAACTCATGTTTGTGTCAATTTAATTTTAACATTAAATAAATATATATTAATGTCATTTTCCAACTAAAGTGGCTCTATGGGGACCCCAAGTTGACCCATGGGTTGTCTTGGTCGGCAATGACTCATAAAATATAAGTAGAACAAGTGTCAAGCTCATCTCATATTATTAAAACATTATTTTTACCTTAAACTACACTAATTACCTCTAATCGCGATTAAGAACTTAAAAGTTACTATTCACCAAAAAATTATTTTAATCTCATTGAACCACATTTTTCTTCTTAATGAAAACCATGTATGTTGGATTTTTGAAAATCAAATCACAGAAGTGGTAATATTTCATTTAAACGAAAAATCAGTTATTTAACTACCACTTAGTGGTTTCACTATTCATCAAAAATTGAAGTTTTTCAGAACAAGGCCAAAATTTCACCCTAAGATATAATTGATATTCCGAATTAAAAAATGATGTCTATTTTACAAAAATCCAAACATATAAGTTGCATTAATTAATTTTATAATTAATTCCCACTGTTACAACAAATAGCGTGTTTTTAAGAAACAATTTATATCAAAAGATTGGCAATTGTTTATGTCCAATTTCGATGTTAAATTAATTCTAATGACCAAATTTGGATAAAATTGTAAAAATATATTCTAATTATACTTTAAAACCACTAAATATTATAATTTATCACTATATATTATTTTGATTAAAAAAGTTGTTTTTAAGTAATTTTCAGTATTCATAAAAAATTGGATGTTCTCAGAAAATTAAAAAAAATTCAACTTTGGATAATTTCGATATTACGAATACAAAAATTAATTCCATTTTTAAATATAAAATTTCTATAATTTTAAAAAGTGGTTATTACTATTCATAACAGATACATTAATTCGTTGTGGTGTGTGTTAGAGATCGAGGTTGCGTACAACACACGCTATTGCATTATTCGAAGGGAAACGTACCGTGGAAGCTTGGGGTGTTACATTATCCCCTTCTTCAAATAATTGCGTGCTCGCAATTTCTAGGGTATTACTTCATAAAAAGACTCGGGTGGTTCTTCATCATAAGTTCCTCAGTTTCCCACATTGCCTCTTCCATTTTATGATTTCTCCACAAAACCTTTACCAGACGAGTCGTCCTGTTTCTCAGCACCTGCTCCCTCACATCAAGAATTCTGATGGGCTCTTCGCAATAAGATAGATCGGGTTCCAGTTCTAATTCCTCATAGTTAAGTACATGTGTTGGGTCGGGCATGTATTTTCTCAATAGCGATATGTGGAAAACATCGTGAACTTTGGAGAGATTTGGCGGCATCGCCAAATGATAAGCTACAGCCCCAATACGATCTAGAATTTCGAAAGGTCTAATGTACCTGGGACTCAACTTACCCTTCTTACGAAAACGTATAAATCCCTTCCATGGAGATACCTTTAGGAAAACATGATCTCCCACCTGAAATTCCGAAACTTTTCTTATGTTATCGGCATAGCTCTTCTGCATACTTTGAGCTGATTTGATGTGGTTTTGGATTACCTTCACCTTTTCCATTGTTTCTTCCACCAGTTCTGGTCCCAAAAGTTTTCATTCACCAAAGTCATCCCAACAGGTTGGTGTACGACATCTCTTTCCGTATAACGCTTCATAAGGTTCCATCTGAATTCTTGAATGGAAGCTATTGTTATAGGAAAATTCTACCAGTGGTAAATATTGATCCCACATACCCTGAAAGTCAAGGGAGCATGATTTCAACATGTCTTCTAAGGTTTGAATAGTCCGTTCTGATTGTCCATCTGTTTGAGGGTGATAGGCAGTACTCAAACGAAGTTCAGTATCCAAGGCCTTTTGAAGACTTTTCCAAAATCTTGAAGTAAAACAAGGATCATGATAAGAAACAATCGATAGGGGTACTCCATGAAGTCTTACAACTTCATTAATATATAATCTTGCTAGACGTTCAAGTGGTAGATCCTCCCGTATAGCAAGAAATTGTGCTGACTTAGTAAGACGATCAATAATGACCCATATTGCATCATTCCTTCTAGGAGTCTTTGGTAGTCCCATGACAAAGTCCATCGTAATATTATAGTATTTCCACTCAGGTATGGGAAGAGGTTGAAATACTCCACCCGGATGTTGCCTTCCAGCTTTCACTTGTTGACAAACCATACACCTCGACACAAAATCAGCAATCTCCCTCTTCATATTGTCCCACCAAAAATGTTCATTTAAATCTCTATACATTTTGGTGCTCCCAGGGTGTATCGAAAAATTGGAACTATGAGCATCATCCAGCAATTCCCTTTTTAGATCAGGTAAATCGGGAACACAAAGTCTCTTCGGGAATTTCAAAATTCCGTCCTTATACACAAAGTCCCTCAATCTTCCATCATTCACATCTTTAATATTCTTCTGAAATTCTTCATCATTGGTATGAGAACTCTTAATCCTTTCTAGTAATGATGGTTTGGCAACCATTTGAAAAAGCATTGATGTTTCACCTTCCATAGTTATTCCCATGTCCATATTCACTAGATCCATGAAAATTGGATCCCTTTCAATTCTCATCACACTCAAAACTCCATGGTCTTTCTACTCAAAGCATCTGCCACCCTGTTTTCCTTCCCCGGGTGGTAATGTATCGTGCAATCATAATCCTTGAGTAGTTCAATCCATCGCCTTTGCCTCATGTTTAGTTCTTTTTGTGAGATAATATACTTCAAACTCTTGTGATCAGTATAAATCTCACATTTTTCACCATAGAGGTAATGTCTCCATCTCTATAAAGAAAAGATCACAGCTGCTAACTCAAGATCATGAGTATGATAGTTTTTCTCATGAATTTTTAGTTGTCGTGATGCATAGGCAATAACCTTATCACTCTGCATAATAACACAACCAAGTCCTTTCTTCGATGCATCACTATAAATAACAAACCCATCATTCCCCGATGGTAGAGTCAATACAGGGGCATTGACTAATCTTCTCTTCAGTTCTTCAAAACATTCTTCACACTCTTTTGTCCAGACAAATTTAATCCCTTTACGTGTGATCTTTGTCAATGGGTTAGCCAATCTGGCAAAATTATGGATGAAACGTCGATAATAACCTGCTAAACTAATAAAACTGCGTACCTCAGTTATACTTGTCGGTGCTGGCCATTCTTGGATTGCCTTGGTTTTAGAAGGATCAACGGAAGTTCCATCCTTAGCGAAAATATGGCCAAGAAAAGAAATCTTCTGAAGCCAGAATTCACACTTGCTAAATTTCCCATATAATTCATGTCTTCTAAGAGTCTTCAGGATAATGCGTAAGTTATTTTCATGATATTCGTTACTTTTGGAGTATACCACGATATCATCAATAAATACCACTACAAAGTCATCAAGATATTCCTTGAAAACTCTATTCATTAGATCCATGAAAACAGAGGGTGCATTAGTCAATCCAAAAGGAATTACTGTAAACTCGTAATGCCCGTACCTTGTTCGAAATGCTGTCTTTGGAACGTCTTACTTCTTCACACATAACTGATGGTATCCAGACCGAAGGTCAATCTTTGAAAAGTATTGAGATCCATGCAGTTGGTAAAACAAATCATCAATGCGAGGTAGGGGATACTTGTTCATTATTGTTATATCATTGATCTCCCTATAGTCGATGCACAACCTCATAGATCCTTCTTTCTTCTTAACAAAAAGAACAGGGGCTCCCTAATGATAAACACTAGGGTGAATAAATCCCTTATTACTCAATTCCTCTAGTTGTTTCATTAGTTCAACTAATTCCACAGTGGCCATTCTATAAGGGGTCTTCGATATGGGCCTTGATCCAAGAATTAAATCAATGGAAAACTAAACTTCTCGTTCTGAAGGATGTCCAGGTAAATATTCTGGAAACACATCAATATATTCTCTCACAATAGGTACATCCTCTATTTGAATATTCCTTTCATCACCCTCAGTAATTTGCTTCTCTTCCTCCCCAATAATTGAATTTAGTTGAGCTACTAGGGGTGGATCTAGATAAAATTATGTGGTGACGATTCTGCTCTAATGATTAGGTGTTCCTTATCATCATCATCAAGAATCGTATCCTCTTTCCTCTTACAATAAATTTTTGTATCATGGTCCGAAAGCCAATCCATATCGAGGATTATATCAAATTCAATCATGGGTATGATGATGAGATCAGAAGGTAAAGAACATTTAGGTTCTCTAATGGGAACTAATCGACAAAACTTTGTTGCAACAATACTTCCCTAAGGGGTTTTGACCGACAACTTGCTTGTTAAATCAAATTGGACATATCTAATTTTCTTAGCAAACTGGGAAGATATGAAACAATGCGATGATCCAGAATCAAATAATGAATTTGCTAAACATGAGGAAACCATTAAATTACCTTCCACCTCGTCTTTCGGAGCTTCCACCTCAGAAGTAGTGATAGCATAAGCCTGGACCTGATCCCTTGGCCTCTTCTGAGGTAAGTTCCCCTGACGCTTAGGACATTAATTTGCATAATGTCCCTTCTCTCTACAATTATAGCATTCCACGTTGACAGCCTATTTCTTTCCCTTGCATTCATGAGCTTGGTGGCCTTTTCACCACACTTGTAACATACTCTTTTTCCTTTTAGACAGGCACTAGGGTGCTTCCTACCACAATTATCAAAGGGTGGAAATTCATTTCTACCCTTCTTCCCTGTTTCCTTATTTCCTTTCCCAGAGTTTTCAGCAGATCTCTTCTTATCTTGCTTTGATTTAAAGACATAAGACTTAGAGAATTCCTTTTCCATCTTGATAGCGCACGAGACAATACCTTCGTATGAAGAGATGGTTTGTGATAAAAAAGCTCAACGAAGAAATGGTTTTATCCCATAAAAGAAATGATCCGTTTTACTTCTTGGGTTACGTATGTAATCTGCAGCATACCTTGCTAACCTTGAAAAGTTAGCCTCATACTTTGCGACATTCTCATCCTCCTTCTGCCTCAGACTCAGAAATTGCCTTTCTATATCCGCTCGATGGTCTCGAGGAAAGTATTTTTCTAAGAACATCTCTTTGAACTCCTGCCATTCCATGTTTTTTAATTCATCATCATCCTTTGTGTTTTGAATTAGTGACCACCATTTATCGGCATCTCTAGTGAGGCGGAAACTGCCATGAAAACTTTCTCCCTTTCACAACTCCCCATGGCATTGAATATTTTCTCTAAGGAGTTTATCCATTGCTCAGCTACTAATGGATTTTTACCCCCATTAAATGTTGGTTGTTGTTACCTCATAGAGCAGTCTAACATTGATCCTCCACGTTGCAGATCAGGGTGCTCCATACGAGTAAGGTTATTATTCATAACCTGAGTGAGCTGTCCCAGTATGGTAATAAGTTGATCAGCACCAGTTGTATCTCTAGCTCCACAATAATTATCTTGAGCAGGAGGGAAATCCCTACACGGATTGCGTGCATTGATACAGTTTCCATTCCTTCCACTAGGAGCCATTTCTAAACAATGGCATAAACTATATTAGTTTATAAATCAAAATACATAATTCCATACTTGTAAGATACTTAACATAAATTGAACTATTTATGGATATAATCCATAAAAATGTTTTCTTTGAGGAAGTATATACTCATAACCCTTCATAGTGGTTTATAAAGAAAATGAGAATTACCCAAAGCATATCCCCCGGGAGTGTTGTAACCAAGAGTGCAGCAAGGACCGTTGTCGTGCACCAGTTCCCGTTCGAGTCTAGCTCAAAGCGGTGTTTTCAGGTTTTACCCCTAGTTACATCTGTGCCAGAGCCGCCTCTACCTGCTCGTATCCAGACAGGGATGTATTTCTCGGAAAACTCACAACATCTCTACAATACCAAAATTCTTGGAAATTCTTCTATACTTATCCTCAAAGTCTATCTTCGGGCTATGCGCTCTAATCAGAGTTTATCTAAATCTAGCTTCCAAGGTTAGTACTAAACTGCCTCTGATACCAACTGTAATGCCCCGACCCCAGCTACCCAGAGTCGGTGCATCACTTCGTAACATTAGCATGATCACAAAAGATCAAGTCTCGAAAGACCAATTAGTTTAGTAGCCTTGGAAACACTAGATACATTCATAAATGTTACATTACATCATAAAGTGAAAAACTAATAACAACATCTTCATAGTCCACACTCATATCCTCTTCTGACTATCTCTGTAGGTCATTCATAAAATACTTCTTCACATCCTGGAAAATATTAAAACATTGAAAGGGGTGAGCTTAGATGCTCAGTAACTATAACAATATTGCGGAAGCTTTCATAAATAAACATAAACATTTAAGGCAATGTATAACTAAAACAAAATCCTTTTAAACATGAACATCAACATAATATGGAAAAAGGAAATTGAGATAATTCCATTTACTTCTTCACATGGATATTCTAATGGTCGAATAATCACATGAAATATCAATAACCATTTTCATAATGATGGAATGCATAATGCCAGACATTCTGAAACATTTTGTCAAGGCCTCGGCCAAGACGTCTAAAATGATTAAGGCCTCGGCCAAAATCACAAATCAAATGGGGAAAGGGCCTCGGCCAATTCCACGTCTAGTTGTCTCATGAGACCTACTGATGCATCGAGAAGCTATAACGGGCTCCACCCGTCACTTATTAAGTCCAATGCATTCCTCATATGAATAGGTTTAAACATATCATAAACCATAACATAATCGTATCACATAAAACATGCATAAAGGAAACATAACATTTCCACATTTCAATCACAAGATATCAATATAGCACATTTATATAATAAAAACTCTTTCAAAATGATTTTCAATACCAAAATAAAAGAAAGTTAAAACTTTGTATTTATTTTTCATTAAAAAAAATGATGGCTTGTAGAGGAATCCGAAACTCAAATAATGGTCAAGGCGGTGGAGAAGTCATTGTTGCCGCATAAGTACGGAAAGAAAAACATTCCCTTTTTGTCGTTTAGTAAAACGCTTCGTATAAAAAAGATTCTTTTTGAATAAACGTAAAAGTCAAAGGGGTTTATACACCGTATAAAAGAAAGTTGTGTATAAAACCAAATATGCCTCAATGAAAAGAGATTGAGACGAAGTTCGTAAAAAGATCATTTTTAAAATAAAATATATCTATTATGTGTATTCAATATAGGTACACATAATGAATACAAAATAAGAAATAATAATATCATGACATAATTTGAAAGTAGGAGATTAACCCAAATAATGGAAGTTGGGTTAAGAAATTCCCTTACCTTGCGTCTTGTCCTGACTCAACCGTTCTTTAACCTCATTAATAATAAACTATAGTTAATATATACCTTATTAAGAACCATTTTCAATTTCATTATCCTTATTATATCACTTATTACAATGATATGAACATTATGTAATTATTTAAGTTAATAACGGCCGTTTTGTCGATCATTGGTACTTGAGTCAACAATAAACTTCTTATAATTACAAGTTGTTTATGTGGTAGAATATCCAATATCTACAAGATTATATTCATGATTTAGATGTCATATATATCTTATATATCCAGTATATACAATCATTTATAATATTACGTAACATTTAGAGGTAAGAAATGAAATGCACCGTTCATGGAGACGGTAAGTCGTACGTACGCATGAACGCTACATTAATTTCAATTTCATATTTAATGGAACGAAATCATAATGATATAAATGTATAATATAATTCCAGTATAATATAGTGTATAATACCATTACTCCATCCTTTATACATCCCACATATGTCATTAACGATACAAATCACTTTGAGGGGGCGGTATCCGCACTTCCTAAAATGAAATTATCGCGTTTTACCCATAATGGAAATCATAAATTATTCCATAAATGAGAAATACAGAAGAATAAGTAAAACATAAAAATATTATATATCATATATAAAAATAGTGACATCTTAATGGACACCTTTGAAGGTGTTATATGAGTGTTGAACAATCATCGTTTCGTGAGGCAGAAATTCGCCATCCACAGAAACTGTATGTTCTTTATCCATTAGATTTAGGTGTGTGTAAGTGTATCTCTAATACTTCTTATAACAAAATCCTAGTATATTGAGGATACTGGTGTTGTTAGAAAAGAAATTAATAAAAAGAGTTTAGGGGGTTGGAGAAGAAAAATAAAACAAAACAACATTAGAGAAGACATGACCTCAAAATCGGGTAACTCTTTTTGATTTGAGCCAAAGGCTTCCTTGGGAAGAGTTCTGACCAAGTTGAGGCTTCTAAGAGTAAGAGGGGGAAGTTGGGAGAGTATTTGGGTTGAGTTTGGCCGAGCCAAATGGCTTTAATGTGTGAATGTGGTTGTAGAGGTGGGGGCCTTTTTTAAGTGGAGAGGTGGGGCACTCTTGGAAAGTAAAGAAAATTCACTTTATTATAAAATGAGTTTATAATTTTAGAGGTCCCACACATATATAATTCTAGGATAAGATGATAAAGGTTCTAAATCTACTCATCCAATAGGTTTTTTACAAGTTTACGCTTTGGATTTTACATTATCATTCCATTTTTTTTAAATCGTTAAATAATGAGGTCATCGCTGCATCATCATGATGTCATAAATAATTTAATTTATATAATGTCTAAAAATTATAAAGAAAATACTATGATGTATGAAATCTTTTTATCTTTCTAATTAATATTTATAATCAAAATTTGGACTTGTGTAACCCCACTTAAAAACTGTTTTAGTAAAACAACTCATGTTTGTGTCAATTTAATTTTAACATTAAATAAATATATATTAATGTCATTTTCCAACCAAAGTGGCTCCATGGGGTCCCCAAGTTGACCCATGGGTTTTCTTGGTCGGACATTACTCATACAATAGAAGTAGGACTAGTTTCAAGATCATCTCATATTATTAAAACATTATTTTTACCTTAAACTACACTAATTACCTCTAATCGCGATTAAGAACTTAAAAATTACTATTTACCAAAAAATTATTTTAATCTCATTGAACCACATTTTTCTTCTTAATGACAACCATGTATGTCGGATTTTTGAAAATCAAATCACAGAAGTGGTAATATTTTATTTTAATGAAAAATCAGTTATTTAACTACCACTTCGTGGTTTCATTATTCATAAAAAATTGAAGTTTTTCAGAACAAGGCCAAAATTTCACCCTAAGCTATAATTGATATTCAGAATTAAAAAATGATGTATATTTTACAAAATTAGAAACATATAAGTTTCATTAATTGATTTTATAATTAATTCCCACTGTTACAACAAATAGCGTGTTTTTAAGAAACAATTTATATCAAAATATTGGCAATTGTTTACGTCCAATTTCAAAGTTAAATTAATTCTAATGACCACCTTTGGTTAAAATGGTAAAAATATATTCTAATTATACTTTAAAACCACTAAATACTATAATTTATCTCTATAAATTATTTTGATTAAAAAAGTTGTTTTTAAGTAATTTTCACTATTCATAAAAAATTAGAAGTTCTCAGAAAATTACAAAAAATTCAACTTTGGATAATTTCAATATTATGAATACAAAAATGAATTCCATTTTGAAATATAAAATTTCTATAATTTTAAAAAGTGGTTATTACTATTCATAACGGCTACATTAATTCGTTGTGGTGTGTGTTAGAGCTCAAGGTTGCGTACAACACACGCTATTGCATTATTCGAAGGGAAACGTACCGTGGAAGCTTGGGGTGTTACAGTTTTCTTGTGATTGAAAAATAAATTTTATTAGTCGAATGTTTATATTTGCAATATTATAGGTGTTATGATTTTATAATGGTACTTCGACATTTTATGGGTGGTTATGTGATAAAAAATGATGGGTGGTGCCATTATAAACCAAGACGGGTTGTTACATTATAACCTCAAGTGCATTGGGTATGGAAGTTAGTCGTATTAATATTCTATTTAATGATATGTGTTGAAGTCGACCGTATGGTTATCAATTTAAGTATGTTTATGTCCCAAGTTACCTTTATATGTTATGAGTTCTTTATATGGGTTTTATGGTAATCATTTTTTTACAAAACGGTAAGAAATGATATTTTATTCATTGATGTGTATTCACTAATTCAGAAAGGTGAAATTATTACTTATGATATGGTATTCATGGTTTCCCTGTTGTTTTGAAAAATTAACTATTTTTCTTTTTTTATAATTTACATTGCTTTCTATGATCATCCCACGTTTTTGAAATGGTTTTCACAGGACATAAAGTGTAATAGGGTCAGGATAGGATCAAGGAAAATTAATGCTATCTAAAACATGGAAATAGACATGAATCATTTTTGCAAAAGGTTTTTATCGTAAGAAAAAAGTAGATACTGAGTAGAAGTGTCTACATATAATATTAAGGTTGTTATGTATTTGTTATGACCTAATTCTCTAAAGGTCTAAAACCTGAAAATATCTTCAATGTGAATTATTAACTCAATTGAAGATTATGTAATGTTTAATGCCGAGTCCTTATAGTTGTTATCAAAGGTCAGTTTTGAAAACATTAAGAGTTAGAATACTGTTAAATTAATTTCTAAAAATTAATTTATGGTAATATTGAAATGATATAACACATACATATTACAATTTTGCTTCACCTAAGATATTTATATGTTTTGAATGGTTTTCTATAGAAGAAACAAGGCAGCTATGTTGGGAAGGCATACAGAGGAGAATAACCTTCCAAATTAGGAACCTGAGAAAGTCGGAATCAGAACTAAACAGTTTGTTGCTGTGATGGAACAATTGACTCAGGCTATAAATGGTGGTGGTATTCATGTAAATAGATTTTTCAGATCATCCATAGAGGAACATCTTAGTATTGGAGCATTTAATGAAGCAATGTCCCCCATCATTCAGAGGATCATCTTACCCAATGCTAGATGAAGGGTGGATTAAATAACTGTAGAAGATTTTTGATGTCATGGGGTGTTTAGAAAAATACAAGGTTAGTCTCACTGTTTACCATTTTGATGGTGAAGCCAAACAATGGTGGTCGATGGTGAAAAATATCCAGGATAGTAAGTAGATCGATTCCCTTGATTGGGGTGAATTCAAAGGTATGTTTCTTGAGAAATATTTTCCTAAGGTCGTTCATCTTAGGATGGAAAAAAATTTCTAGGAATTAATGTAGGAGGATGACTCAGAGCATGCATATGAAGAAAAAGTCACTCAAATTGAAAGGTATACTCCAAATTTTATCAATGATCTTGATATTATGATAAATTGATTTTACTTAGGACTGAAGCCACAATATCGAAGAGCATTAGCCTCTTGTGAATTAAATATCAATTAAAAAAATTTCAGAAGTGACGAGTAGGTAGAAATGGAGTTTTCTAATGATCAGGTGTTCCAAGAGAGTAAACAAAAGAAGAGGTACAACTGGCAGGAAAAGGTAAATAATTCATCAAATAATCCTAGAGGTAAGAAAATTAAATATCCATATTTTGAGAAGTGTGGTAAAAAATCATCCTGGAGAATTTTTATCAAATTTTGGAAAGTGATTTATGTGTGGTAAGTCTGATCATATTGCTCGCAACTGTAAGGATGATGATGAAGGAGGCAATGAAAATCCAACAATAAGATGTTTTATGTGTAATAAAATGTGTCATTAGGCCAATGAGTGTCCAATGAATAACTAAAATGAGGTAAAGTAGCCAAACTACAAGAAGAAAGGGTTGGTGAAATCTATTGCAAGTACTTTAGTAGATGTTGGGACATCAAATGAAGTAGTACCGAGTACACCATTTTTTTCAGACTATACCAACGTGTTATTTGATTCAGGGTCTACACATTCATTCATTTTTGAGATGTTTTCTAGTAAATTTGTAATTCCATATCAAGATATGAATCCTGAACATATGGTTAATACAACGGGGGGAAATATTGAGACAAAGAAAAATCATAAGAACATTTCTATCATTGTGTGTGGAAAGAATCTAACTGCAAGCCTTATAGTGTTGCCTCTAGCAGAGATTGATGTAATTTTGGGTATGGATTGGATTTCTGTTTATCATTATATGATTGACTTTAGAGCTAAAGAGGTTTCTTTTCTGAAAGAATTTATGTTTGTGTACAAGAATGAACCCTTACTTTTGATAACATATCAGCAAGCTGAGAAACTAGTAAAAGATGAAATTGACTGTTATGTAACACATATTGGTGAAAACAAAGGAAATGTTAATATTAACTATGTGCCAGTGGTAAATGAGAATCTTGATGTTTTTCCTATTATATTACCTGATTTGGAAGTTTAATTTACTGTTGACTTAGTTCCGGATGCTAAGACAATTTCAAAACCCCCTTATCGATGGGCTTAAATTGAACTTTTATAGTTAGTGAGGCAATTACAAGAGTTATTAGATATATGTTTAATTCTAACTAGAACACCACCATGGTGTGCTCATTTCTTGTTTGTTAAAAAAGATGATGGTTCAATGTGACTTTGCATTGATTATAGAGCAATGAATAACATCACTGTTAAGAACAAGTATCATTTTCCTCATACCGATGATTTGTTTGATCAGCTCCAGGGAGCTCAGTATTTTTTGAAGATTGACTTGAGGTTGGGGTACAATCAATTGAATGTAAAGGAAGCAGATATTTCGACAACTACATTTCACACTAGATATAGACATTATGAATTTCTAGTTAAGACTTTTGGGTAAACCAAAGCACCAATTGTATTCATGGATCTTGTGAATATAATTTTCATTGAGTTCTTGTATATGTTTGTGTTTGTGTTCATTGATGATATTTTGGTTTATTTTAAAGGTAAAAAGGAGAATGAAATCCATTTAATTGTTTTCTTGAAAACATTAATTGAAAAGAAACTATATGGAAAATTCAGAAAGTGTGAGTTTTGGTTATAAAAAATTTCATTCCTTGGTCACATTGTTTAAAAAAATGTCAGAAATTTTGGTCCTTCTAAATCAAAAGTTGTTGAATAATGGAAAATACCCACAAAAATAACTGAGATCCGTAGTTTTCTTGGTTTGGAAGGTTATTAATGGAGGTTTGTTGAGAAATTTTCATGATTATCTAGTTAAATGAATATGTTAACTCGAAAAGGGGTTACATTCATTTGGACAAAATAATGTGATGATGGTTTTCAAGAATTGAAAACAATATTTATGAATGCTCTAGTTTTGGCACTGTCTTCCATTAATGGTGAGTTTGTTATCTACAGTGATTCTTTGTTGAAACGATATGGTTGTGTCCTTATGCAGAATGATTAGTTAATTTCTTATGCTTCACGTCATTTGAATCCTCATGAGTTAAATTTCCCTACACAGGATTTGTAGTTAGCTACTATTGTTTTTTCTTTAAAAAATTGAAGGCATCATTTGTATGGAATAAAATGTGAAATATATTCTGACCAAAAAATTTT
Organism: Viscum album; assembly: GCA_963277665.1. Classification (NCBI taxonomy): domain Eukaryota; kingdom Viridiplantae; phylum Streptophyta; class Magnoliopsida; order Santalales; family Viscaceae; genus Viscum; species Viscum album. Next base: position 888,352,394 of record OY728130.1, read on the forward strand.
AAAGTATATATTCACTTAGAAATAATTGAACATGATATAGGGGAGATGACTAAAAATAATCAAGGATTATGATTTCACAATTCATTACCATCCAGGAAAGACAAATAAAGTTGCCGATGCTTTGAGTTAAAAAAATAATTCTAGATTTGCCATTTTAATTTTGGAACAACATATTTTGATTAAATACTAGATTAACTTTGTCATAGATTTTTTTGGTGAAGGAAATTGTTATCATTTGTTTTAGGTGTTAGTGAAATCATCTCTATCATATGTAATAAAGAAATCACAAAAGGAAGACAGTGAGTTGCAGAAAAATGTAGAGTTGGTTCATAAGGGTAAGTTTCTGGAATTTAACATTGATAATGGTTGTGTTTTGAGGTTTGGGAAGAGATTATGGGTGCCTTGAGATTCGTAGTTGAAGAAAGAGTTATTATGTGAAGCTCATAGTTCTCCATTTTCAGTTCATCCTGGCAGTACTAACTTGTACATTGATATTCAAGAGTATTACTGGTGGGATGGAATAAAAAGAGATATTTATGATAGTACTGTAAAGTGTTTGACTTGTCAGTAGGTTAAAGAAGAGCAATAGTTACCAAAAGGGATGCTTCAGTCATTACTGGTTCCAGAGTGGAAATGGGAAAATATATCCATGGACTTCATTATGGGATTACCAATGACTTCTCGAGGTAATAATGCAATCTGGGTTATTGTTGTCTAATTTACTAAATCTGCTCATTTCCTTCATATTCGAGATACTCGGCCTCTAGATCAACTTACTCGATTATATGTTAAAGAGATATTCAGGTTGCGTGGAGTTCCCCTCTCCATTGTATCTGATCATGATCCCGGGTTTACTTATAACATTTGGAATGTCCATTATAAGTCGTTGGGTAATGAATTAAAATTTAGTACATCTTTTCATCTACAATCAGATGGGCAGTTTGAATGAAAAATTCAGAACATGGAGGATATGTTACGTGCATGTTCGATGGATTACTAGGGAAGTTGGGACCAACATATTTCATTGGTTGAACTTTCTCATAATAACAGTTTTCATTCCAGTACTTATAAGGCTCCATTTGAGGCATTATATGAAAAGCGGTTTCAAAATCTAGATTTTGGGATGATGTAGGTGAAAGGAAGCTGATGGGACCAGAATTGGTAGAAGAGATGGCAGAAAAAGTTCAGTTGTTTCAGAAGAAAATGAGAACATCATAGAGAATGAAAAAAAGTTATGCGGACAGCTAGAGGAAGGATCATTTTTTCAAGGTAGCTGATCATGTCTTTCTCAATGTTTCTCCATGGAAAATTGTAATGCATTTTGTTATGAAGGGAATATTGATTTTAAGGTTTATTGGACCATATGAAATATTAGAGAAAGTTTGATCAATTGCATATAGATCGGATTTACCTACATGTTTATCCATGGTACACAATTGTTTTCATGTTTAAATGTTTAGAAATGTATATGCAAGATCTGTCTCATGTTTTGAGCCCAGAGGTTGTTTAGTTGAAAGAGAATCTCTATTATGAGGAACAACCTGTAGAGATTCTTGACCATAGAGAGAAAGTGTTGTGGAATAAGGTAATTAATCAGATAAATGTATTTGTAGAAAACACATATGGATGAATATGAAACATGGGAATATGAAAATTTTATGAGGGATAACTACCCCCATTTAATTTACAAGTGAATAGAATTGTGGAGACCCAATTTCCAAAAAGGGGAAAGGGTGTAACATCTCAGTAAATAACGATTATGAACTTTTCATATTTATGAATATTTTTAAATTAAATATTAATTTTAATTTAAAGGGGATGTTGTGTTCGATGGCGTACCCAATACGCAACAACGAGTTTCTTTAAAATTTTACATTGCACACTAATAATATAATATTATTATTTTAAATGGTAGTTAATTCCTAGTCATTGTAATGGTGGGAATGAACAAAACTAACTACAATACGTTTATACATGTTTGTTAAATGTTTTTACATTTATCCAATAAATTTTAGAGGCTTAAAATAAGAAAGAATCCAATTTTGTGCATAAATACTCTAATATTATTTAAAAGGTCGTTTTACTGCCTTTTGATGGTGAACCCTCATTAAATCTAGTTTTTGTAACTTATATATGTTATCTTTGACAATATAAAATTCATATTTTGAATTGGGAAATCAAAATTTACTTTGGATAATTTTTTAGTATTTTTATGATAAAAATCATTTTTTAATTAATAGTGAGGAATACTGTATTTTAATTCAAAGCTGGCTTTTAATCTAATCTTTTTATATGGTTAGATTATCATTATAATTGGTATTACAGTGTAATTAGATTATATTTTTACCATTTAATCCAATTTTGGTCATTTAAAGTAATTTAACTTTGAAATTGGACACAAACAAGTGTCATTAATTTGATAGTTAATATTTCTTAAAACACGTTTTTTGTTTTGACAACAGGAATTAATTTTAAATTAATTAATTCAACATATTTATTTTGAATTTGGTAAAATATAAATCATTTTACAATTCATAATATCAAATATTTCATAGGATGAATTTTTGGTATTTTTCTGAAAACCTTCAATTTTTGAGGAATTGCAAAACACTTAGTAGTAGTTAAAAAACCGACCTTTTCATTTAAATGAAATTTTACCGCTTCTGTGAATTGAATTTCAAAAATACTAAATACATGGTTGTTATCAGTAAGTAAAATATTGTTCAATAAGATGAAATTTTTTTTGGTGAATAGTAAATTTTGACTTTTATTTACCAGGGTTAAGGGTAAATAGGGTAATTCAAGGTAAAAATAATATTATAATAATATAAAATAACCCTAACATGTATCCTAATCCTATTTTTTGATACCTTTATAACCATGATCACATTTTGGTCGATTATGGGACCCCAAGGAGCCACTTAAGAGTGATAATGACACTTTATATTAATTAATTTAAAGTAAAGACAAAAATGGCTTAAAAAATATATTTTAGTAAATCAGATTGTACCTCAAGTTATATAAGTTATCACTTTGACTATAAATATTCATTTTTAAGATAAAAAAATTTACTACATCGTGGTATATTTTTTTATAATTTTTAGACATCAAATAATTAAAATTATTTATGAAACAATAATAATGCATGGTTTACCTCATTAATGAATGATTTAGATAAATAAGATTATAAATATTAAAACAATATACAAAACCTATCCAATTAATATTGTATGATATTATTTCGAACATGAGTCATCTTATCTTCTACATTAATTTGTTTTGGATATTTAGAAACTAAAATTCATTATATAATAAAATAATATTTTCCAACTTTCATAAAGAGCCCCTCCACCCCCTTATAAAATCCCTCACTTCTATCACATTCCCCACACATCTCAAGACTCTTGGATCATCCAAAATCTGACCAATTAAGCTCCTTACATACCTATATTTCTCCTAGAAGAATTACCATAGGCAGAGGCAATTCAAGTAAACCATTTGGTTCAAACCAAAGGGAGTTACCTGATTTGAAGTTAAAGTCTTCTCTTAAGTTTTTTCTTTTATTTTACTTCTCCATCCCCCTAAAATCTTTTAATTATTTTATTTTATAAAAAAACAAGTATCATAAATAATTTTTTTTGTTTTTATGATAAAAATTGGGACTACACTTACACACACCTCCATCTAATGGCTAATGAACATACTATTTATGTGGACGGTGAACTACTACCTCACGAAACAATGATTGTTCAAAAATATCCAACCACATCTCATGGTGGAAATTAATATGGAACTGTATTTATATGTTTTATATATTGTATTTATAATGTTTCTATTATTGTTTATTTTTAATTTATAGAATACCTTAATGGTTTCCATAATGGGTAAATATGATAATTTCATTTTAGGAAGTGCAGACTATCGCCACCTCAAAGTGATATGACTCGTTCATGCCATATGTGGAACATATAAGGATAGATTTAATGAAATTATATACGATATTATACTGGAATTATAATATACCTATTTATTATTTTGTTTTTATTCCATTAAATATGAAATATAAATTAATGTAGCGTTCATACGTACGTACGGCTTACCGTCTCCATGAACGGTGCATTTCATTTCTTACCTCATAATGTTATGTAGTAATTATAAATATATATATATATATACTGGATATATATGATATATATGATATCTAAATATTTAATATCATTATGGAGATAATGGACTTATGACCACTTGAACAACTTATAATTATAAGAAGTTCATTTTTGACTAAAGTACCAAATATCAATAAAACAACCATTATTAACTTAAATAATTACATAATGTTTATAACAAGGTAATAAGTGATATAAAAGGAATGATAAACATGAAAAAGGCTCTTCATAAATTATAAATCAACACTAGTTTTTATTTAGGTGATTAAAGAATGAACGGGTCAAGTTGGACACAAGGTAAGGGACTTCATCTCAATCTCCTTCCATTGAGGCATATTTCGATAATATATACATTCTTATTTTATATGGTGTATAATAAAACCCTTTTACTTTTACTTTCATTTAAAGGTAATCATTTTTCTAGGTAGCGTTTTACTAAATGTCAAAAGGAATGTTTTTTACGTTTGTAGTGACAATGACCTCTCTACCGCCGTAATGGTTATTTGGCTTCCTCTACATGTCTTAATGTTTTTTAAATTAAAAAAAGGAAACCACTTATTTTGTTTTTAGGTGTTTTGGTATTGAAAATGTTTTTTGAAATGGATTGATTATTTCAATATATCGAAATTTTTTCTTGTGATTTCAAATTAAATTTTATTAGTGAAATGATTATATTTTCAATATTTTATGTGTTATGATTTTATAATGGTACTTGGAAATTTGACGGGTGGTTAAGTGATAAACTAAATGGAAAGTGGAGTCGTGATAAACCAGGAAGGGAGGTGACATTATAACCTCGAATTCATTGGGTATTAAAGTCGGCCGTATGGATATTCCATTTTTTGATATGTATGGAAGTCGACCGTATGGTTATTCCATTTAAGTATGTTTATGTCCCAAGTTACCATTATAAGTTATGTGTTCTTTTTATGGGTTTTATGGTAATATTTTTGTTATAAAATTGTAAGAAATTATATTTTATTCAGTGAATAGTATTTTATAATTCGTAAGGGTGAATGTATTACTTATGATAAGGTATTTATGGTTTACGTGTTGTATTCAAAAACTAAATGTTGTCCTTCTTAATGTATCCATTTATGATCATTTTATGCTAATCCCATGTTATTGAAATGTTTTTCACATGACATAAAGATGAATAGGGTCATGAATGAGATCCATGAAAAGTCATACTATCTAAAAAATTGATCAATACATGACTCTTTTTTTTCAAAGAATTTTTATCTTATGACAAAATGGATAATGACTAGAAGTGTCTTCTTGTAATGTTCAACTTTTTATGTATATGTTATGACCTAATCATCTAAAGCCATAAACCTAAAATGATCCTCAATGTGAATTATTAACTCAATTCATGTTTTTTTAATGTTTAAGGTAAGGTCCTTATAGGTTCTATATTAAAAAAATTTGTGATGGTAGGATTCTCCTATGAAATATTATATGTTACCCACCACTCATTGTGAAAAACAATTTGTAAATGAGTTTTCACACAAAAACTACCTTCTCGAAACACATGAGAACATCATGTGTAGTACTATTTATTGAAAAAAATGGAACCCCATTTCATTATCTTCCCTCACACTCTTTAATTTATTTTTTTATTTTATATGGGGGAAGACATATTTCGTTTTTTATTTAGGCGACTATATTTCACCCATTTAGTGTTTGTTGAATTTTTTTGTCAAGGAGGAATAGTGGTTTCATGATGTCAATATGTATTGAGGTGTTCAAAATAGATGTTTTTTGGAGTAACTAGTAATTTTGATATGTAAGAATGGTTTACATTCAAGATTTTATTTCATAATTCATTTTAAATAATTAATGATTTGATAATAAACACCTTCGATCATATAAGACGATTCTTCCACTGTTTATAATGGAAAATAAGTGAGTGATCTTCTATCAATATTAATATGAAAAATTAAAATTTTCCATTTGATATTATTGCATTCAATTCACATATAAAAGAATGAATATGTGCTTATTTTTTAAATATTGTATGAAGATTAAATTTTTTGGAGGGTAGAGGTGATCATGAATGAATGATTAATCTACATGATATTTCAAGCAAGTAATTACATGTGAATAAAGTGTTTCTATAGATTTGATAAATTTTAAGAATATTTACATCGATTATTTATTGTACTAGATATTATATATTTGTGAATAATTTTAAAAGTTTTGTTATGGAGTTTCATCTAATACGGTATCATAAATAAAGGAATTTTTTTTCTATAATATATTTGGTTGATTTTGTCAGAAGAATTGATGTTTTTGAGGGAGTGGATGATCAAATGGAATACTCTATAGATTATTTATTTATTAAATTATCTTTTTAATTATTTTTCTGTGATTTTATGGTATTCCATAGTGACTTTAAGTGTTTGAAGCAGTATGAGTTAAGTAAAGTTGATAGATATATAATTATATCTATAAATTTTGGATTTTAGGTTGTTTGAAATATACATAAGTATCTAATACACAACATATTTCTCAAATTATAAAATATATATAAGGAATGGATGAGTTATTCAATATGAATATGTTTTTTTAGTTCATGAAATATAGAATTGGCATGAAGTCATTAAGATATATAGCATAATGGTTAATAAGTAATATTCTTCCTATACATGAAAATAGAAAATCGAACGAATTTATCAAGATTCATAATATATTTAACTTATTATGTTGTATATTCTAATACATAAAAAATAATAAAACATTATCGATAAGGAATGCCCATATTTCATTTAACACGAGTAAAGTTTTTACTATGATACATGATATTTTTTATCACATATGTTTTTATGGTGATGTGTAATATATTTTGTATGTTGTGTAAGATATTATATATTATGTATAGTTATTTTATAATCACAAGTAATTTTTTGAAAATTTTTGATTAATACTTTGATACATAAGTAAACATATTAATTATATATGTTCTATTAATTAGAAGAATTTTGATAAGATGACGACGAAATTGAATGAAAAATGAAACTAGGAAATGTTGTACTATTTTAAAATGTTCAGATATAAAAATTATTTCATAAATATTATATCATTAAAAATAATTTTATTTTAATGAAGAATAATTAATAATAATTTAATTTCTACAATAAGAAGAGAAATAACATACCATGAAGCTATTTTCAGAAGGATATCCAACCAAGGATAGGTTTTTTTTGAGTTTTTTCCATGACATGATAATAAATCCATACCATGGTGATTGTAAAACGGTTTTTATAATGAATATGATGTTTTGGAAGAGAAATTTTAATGTGAGATATTTCCACATGAGAAAGGTTCAGGCTCAGTAGTTCCTTGTTTGAAGCCTTAGTGTTTTTCTCATAATTTTTTATAGAAGAGGTCATGTAATGGTATGATGTGAAACATCATGATAATATCTTATCAAGAATAAGTGGTTATATTAATTACATATTAATTTTTAGAGGAAAATTAGAAATTAGAAACTCAAATATCATGAGTAATTATAAATATGGGTGTTTAGGAGAATATAAAGTTATTACTTGTGATTTATTTCAATAATGTTTTGAGGACTGAAAATTCAAAATAATTGAGGTGATAAATATTATAGATATAATATTCACTCATTTTCATGAATAAAATAGTATATAAGGAGAATGATAAGAGTATTTTTTGACTCTAGTATTATAAAAAATAATTTTGGATTAAAAGAAGGAAATAAATCGTTTTGATACTTCAAAAATAGAGAGATCTAATACTATTAAAAATAATTTTATCCTTGTAAAATAAAATAAAAAGGGGATAAGAGGAGATCAAATTGTTATATTTGATTACAATTTTGGTTGAAGAAGTTGAAGTCAGAAGATAATATTATGATATCCTCAAATCATAAGATATATTTTTGAATTACCATATTAAATACTATTCTATGATAAAGTAATATTTTTATCCCAGCACGTGGAACTCTTATATTGTAATGTCTGAATAAATTTATGGAATCCTCTTGGATTTCATCACGTTAAGGAAATTGATCAGATCCATTTTATCCAAGGGGGCCATAAATCTTTATCCTATGATCTACTTCATAATGGTAATAAATAAATTTTATATTAATAGAGAAGGATTGGTTCATACCAGAGCCTAATATTACCAACCGAGTCTTTTCATTGTACTATATTAGCTCCAGGAATATAGGTACAAGGATATAACCTTGTTATATATTTTAATTGATAATAATTGTTATGCTTTGTGTGAATGGTATGATAACTACTATAATCCAATGTCATAGCCATCCATCTTAAGGTGAACCCAATTAAAAAAATCAGGGAATCATTTTTTTGTGTTTATTTCCTACTGACACAAAATGAATTATTACCAAAGGTGAAAAAAAGACAATGATATGATTTCACCAAATAAGAGCATTGGTGATGAAGGGAAAACCTTTAAATTGTTAACAATACATACAACACTAATTCACACCTAATAGAGTTCATCATATCCCAAGAGTTCCTAATAAGTGGTATTAATGAACATGTTTCTCCTTTGGTTGGATTATCAACAATATCAAGATTTTAATTATGTTTATTCTCTAATATAAATATGAAATATAGACCTAGATAATAAGTTTTAACTAATAATAAAAAGTATATATCTTCCATGAATAAATATTATTGAATTAATAATGAAATGAAAAAGAGTAATACTTATATCCCCTTGTGTAAAAAGGAATAAATATCAAACTCTACATAATGGAATCACTATGAAATAAGATATAGCATGGATGAATGAGATCTGGTGAAAAAATACACTATTATAAATATGGAAAAAAATTACTACATCTGAAGATAAAAATAAAACAATAGATGAAGAGATAATATAAACATCATTCCAATACAATATTACATAAACATTGGAGAACAAGTGAGGAAGGTAATACCTTAAAAATAATTTAATAATGATGTATACACTATTTTTTAGAATACCTCTTGAATGAATCATCAATCTAGTATATGGTTCTTTCAAATACAATCAAAAAAACTTCACCCATAATCTAAGAAGATGTAAAAATCAATAGAATATAATGTAATTTTGAGAATAGATCTCAAAATGAAACATAAAGACAACGTTATAGAATTATAGATCTTAAATAAAATTTTGTCAAAGTTGGAAGGGATTGGATTTGTTCCATCCAAAAGAAAGATAATGCCATAGAATGGAATAATGAAAATTTATATAATTTGGAAGAAAATAAATGGTCAATTATTGATGTTATTAATACTTAATTGGAGGTCAAGGCAAAGAAGATTTAAGATCATAATGATTTGATACATGACAATATCAAAACTCCTAATATGTGTTATAAGAATATCATAAAGGAATGTGAAACTAAAATGATCAAAATGTAGGATGACTCAACCATCCTTCATATGAAATGACTTAATATTTATGTTAAAATAAAAAATTATAGAAATAGTTAAAATGAATTCTTTGGAATATGATGCAAGCAAATTTGATTCCACACATAGTTACAAAATGATCTTTTTGTTAGTAGTCGTTTGTTTGTGTAGATAGAAGATATTGAGAACAACAAATGAAAAATATCATACAATCAATAACAAAAAAACACTACATATTAGAAAATTTTTTCTTTACTAAATCTAATTACATTCCTAGTGCATGTTATAAATCAACATTTGGATACAAATGGGTGTATTATAGTTCAGATAAGCCCACATTTATATAAAATGTGGATGTAAACATGTTTAGAATAAGGTGTTCCATAAAAAAATTACATCTAGAAGATGAAGGGGGAGAAAATGGAAAAAAAACTTTCTAAAATAAGTCTTGAAGTTAATTTCTAGTGTTATAGAATATTCAGGCACAATGATTTGGAATGATAGATTAATATGTCAAACTCTAGAAATAAAACGGATCCTATATCAAGATGAATTAAAGGTCATGTAAATAAAAAATCACAAAGTAATGATAAAAACATATGTATCTAAAATATATAATGAATCTAGAAATTGTTTTACTCAAAAATGTGATCAAAGTTATCAAAGTGAAGATACATTATTGTAGAAAACAACCAATATTTTTCTAAAATAAATTTAGTAAATAAGACCACAAATTTAGAAATTAAAGATAAGGAACAATGGGATTATATTGGGTAAGAAGAGAAAGAAATTTGATAAGTAGAATATTGCAAAGAGTTCTAAGAATAATTCCACAATGAGGAATTGTAGATTCCTCTATTAAGTTAAATAATGATACACAATGTAATTTTTTACACAATTCATTGGTACTTGTACTAATGTAATCCTATCAAAAGTTGACGTGAAAAATAATCCTAGAAAAGAACAAGGGGAATAGTTTTGTCCAAACAATTCATTTGGAACCATGTGTATATTCCAAAAAATATCACTATACTACAAATGAGTGTATGATTTTTTGGCCATATCAAATGAAAATAGATATAAAATTGGATTAAGTATAATTAAAGGAAAGTTATAAATAAAAAATTATAATTCCACATGAATAAACAAAATTTCATGATAGGATTTCATGAAATGAAAACCTTAAAATTAGTCTGGAATTTCATGGGAGGTGTGAGAAATATATTCATGTTTCAAAAGACATATTATACATATTACCAACTCATGAATAAATTTCAATAAAGATGAATATTTCATTCAAATAGGCATGTGAATTATAGGAAGATGCAACATGGAATGCCCCAAACAAATAAATGGTTGTAATAATTATAGAAATAAGCTACCTAAGACCATTAATTGGAATATCAATAATAATAGAATAAATATTTTTTAAAAACACAGTATTGGAATGAATGACCTAGCATGACTGAGAATCAATTCTCAACATTAATGTTATCATTAATGTGAAATGTGGTTCCACATTATTCCCATATAATATTTTTGTTATTAAAATGCAAGGAATTAAAGTTGATTCATTTATTAAGAGGGATAACAAATGAAGAAGGGGATGACTTCATCTCTTGGAAATATATTAAGAAATATGCAATAACTATTCAATACATGATGGAAGATTCCATAATATAAGTAATATAAAACTATAAACCCTGATGTTTATTTAAATAAAATTATATACGTTGATAAAGTGGAAATAGAGTTTATCCATTGATATGAATTATTTTGAGAAGCTTCTTAAGTCATTTTATTTAATGAAAATATGACATCTATGGAATTTTCATAATGTGATTTCATTGAAAGGGTGTGTATAAAAAATTTATCATCCATGTTTTTTAGTAATGAATTAAAACATTAAATGGGGGAAGATTAACTAATCAAAGAAATTAAAATGAATAAAAAATAGAGGAATTATTACTACAGATAATCTTGTTTGTGTTTTTGAATTCGTTTGAACTATGTGTTAAGATGGGTATAAGAATTTCAGGTCAAAAAATATCATGATAATTCATTCAACTATATGGTATCAACATGAATACATTTAATGAACCTATGAAAATTTAATATTTCAGTTTGTATCATATTATATTGAATTATTGACAACATATTGTCTCAAGAGATGAATTTATTTTTTCTGTACTGAGCATGGACTAGGTATACATAGAGTGGAATAATTGATAACATTTTTCTTTAATAAAATAAATACCATCCTCTATAATGTATTTTGTATTTATTGTTAATAATGGGGATATATAAAACATAGGTAAAGAACATATTGACATGCATTTTCAATATTTTTATTGAATAAAATATCAAAAGGGAGAGTTTTTTGGATCCACTTGGTGTTTTTTTGTTTGTTGTAAATAAAGAAGAAGGTTGAATTATTATAATATATATATATAATGGAGTATAGTTTGGAAATATTTTGGTGTTGCTCATAATTTTTAGAGGGAATAATAGATCCCAATCAAGGCATAATTACATGATTAGTTGTGAAGAACACATGTGATGAGATGAAAAGTCTTAGAGTTTAGAAGAAATTTCAGAAACTATTTATAATGGAAAATAAGTTATTGATATTCTATCATTTTTACATGATAATGGATGTCCTTCCATTGGATATTATTCAGAACCATTCACATTGGAAACTAAAAAATAAGTATTTGTGTTTCTATCAATATTATATAAATATTCCATTCTATTTGGAGGTTGTAAAAGATCCTGAATAAATAATTAAGGTTCTTTAAATTTCATGTGATGAATTTCATATATAAAGCACATTTTAGTTGATCAGAGGAATTCAATGAAGTGTTCCATATAGTATTTATTATACTATATATTATATCTCAATATGGAAGTTAAAAAAGCTACCTGTGATGTTATTTCAAGGGTAATATAATATATAAAGATGAGTTAATGTCTATATTATATTTGGATTTTTCTGTAAAAATAACTAAAGTGGTCATGGTATTTGATGTTTTATTGGAAAAATATAATAATTATTTAATTTTTTCATCTGATTTGTAATTATTTTGTAGTTAATTTAAAGTTTTTAAAAATAATTTTGAATTTTTTTAGTTGAGTAGATAATTATTGAGTTATGTTTATATATTTAAGGTAACCTAATGTTTGAAATATTCATAAGTATATGATACATAATATATTTCTCAAACAATAAAATATAGAAAAATAATGGATGAGTTCATATGTATGCACAATTTTGTGAACCAAATATTTTATAAATAATTATTATATACTTTTTAATAAAAAACAACATTAGAGTAATATAATCCAAAATTGAAAGCTTTTGGATCATTGAAAAGTTAGTTTTAGACAACACAATCAAACATAAAATAATAAACATTATTTAGTTTCTTAAAAAAACATATCTTATTAGATTTCCTTTTCCCCTTGGTACATGTAATCTCATTAAAATATAAATCAATGAATATGTAAGATAAAATCCTAGTAATATAGATGAATAAAAGGGAGGGAACTTGATACATGAATCAATTTAGTACACATGTGATCATAATCATTATCATCATAGCATAAGAAAGTTATAATAATCAAAATCATTAAGGAATAATTTTATAATAGAATGGATGTGGAATATACATAACAATGAAACATTATAACATTATGGTAAAATATCATACATAATGTGGGAATAAAGATAGAATTATTTTCACACATAACATACGTGCACTAATCATCACTTCATAAACTGTGAATAATGAAAGCATCTTGTTCACTCACAACGCACATCATATCATGAGATATATTGATTAACCCTATCCATTATAGGGATATGAATTTCTTGAACCACCCATGAAATCATAATATTATCATAATAATGCATTCCTCAAAGACGAGATACATTTATAAATCAAGGGCACCAAATAAACCGATGAAAAAATGGGTTTCACAATAGCATTTTAATCCATATAACATTTAAATAATCATGGAAATTCTCTAAAAATGAAATATATATTATAATTATAGGTATTAAAGTTTTAAATTAATAAGGGAAAGATCTTGTTTCTTTTAAATCATAAGAAAAATTTTGAAAGGATCAAAGAGGATCATTAAGAATAAACACTTTATTATTATTCATTAAGGTGTCATATAAATCAACCCAATGAAGTATGAACAAGTATATCCCTATACAAAAAAATTGAAATAAACAAATAAGAATATAAAATGGAATTATAATGATAATATTTAAAAAATATAAATATTCCATGAACCCAAAAAAAATGGTAAATAGAATGGAATAGTATTAGAAAAGCACTAACACCATCCTTATAGGATGATGAAATAGAATATTAACGAGACTTGTACAAAGAGGGGGAGATAGAGTATATATAATAAATCGAATAAAATAGTTATACCAGTATCATAATATGAATTATATATTATATAATTGAACATAAAATATTTAAGAAGTTTAAAAAAGGTAAACTGATTGGAATAGTATATAGAAGAAGATAGAAAATACAAAGAAAGAATTTGGTTTACCTATTCTTTGTATATGTACTCATTTTATAAATCCTTGAAATATTGGGGTTTTGTTGATTTAAAACTTCCCTATGGGTACTAGGAGACATTGTACAGTGTAATTGAATAGATATTGGTCTTTCAGAAGTCAGTGGGATGTGATTTTTTAAAATTAGGTATAGAGTATATTTCTACTTGTCGAGATGGGTCTTTTGGGTTAAAATATTTTTCATTTTATCGTTTAAGACAATGAATATGAATAAAATTTATTAAAAAGTTATTTAATAGTTTATTATTAATCAAGGGATGTCTATTTTACTTTCAAACCAATAAAAACATTATAGAATCTTATTTAAAATTATTTAATGATAAACGTCCATTTTTTTAATATAATAAAATATAAATTGGGTTTCAAAATTTAGAACAATAGTTTATAAATTCAATATATTACATTTAAATTAATTATTTTATTCCATAAAAAATATTTGGTCCCGAGAAATGTTTCATAAATTTTTGAGTCTTGATTATTTCATAAAAGTTATGGTATTTGTGAAAACTATATTTTTTACTATATACCAAAAATTGAATTTTTTAGATAAATACCAAAAAATAACCCTAAGAAAAACTCAACATGATAATTAATAACAAAATTAATTTTATCTATATAATTTAATATATAATATTATTTTAGTTTTTTAAAAAATCTATTTTTTTATTTCTTTGAAATGCATTATTTTTTTAAACATGATCATATTTCGGACCCTTATTTGTTTAATTAAGATTTTTTAAAATTATTTCACAATTCTTATAAAAACATCTAGTATTCTCTAATAAAATTTTATTATAATAACTTCTTTTCAAGGTTTTAAATTTATCATAGAAATATAATCTATTTAAAATAATGCACATATGTTTTACCAAAAATAAAAGTATTCTTTTATTATTTATAAAACCTATTTTATCTGATTTAAAATATTTATTTAATTTGATATTAATATTAATTTAATTTAATTTAATTATATAAATTTAATGTTCTAAATTAATACGTTGAAGTGATTTTTTTTCATTATGTGTTTCATGTGTTTTATACTATACTATATTACTAAATATGACATATGTTTTATCAGACACTCAATTCCTTATATAAAATTATGGGTCATTACATTCTTGAACCCTTTATAAATTTAATATTCTAAATTTTATTTTACACACTAAGATGAAAATATATGAGAGTAATTTTATCTCATTCCTTCCTTAGGATCCCATGTTTCTAGTTTATACTTATGGTTCAACTAAAGTACTTTGATAAGGTGAGTTATGTTGTTACATAGAACTTTATCTAAATGGTCTAAGATCTTCACCAAATACTCCACATAAGATATGTCATGCTCTAACTATACCACCTATGGGTTTTCTACATGTGAGGTATCTAATATGTGCTTTTTGAAGATGGGTATGTGTAATATTCCATGAACTTTATATAGGTTATGTTGGAATTCTAGTCAATCGGTCACAACTCAGATGCAATAAAAAATATTAAAGAGGCCACTTTATTTAGGAAATATATTTCCCTTCTTCACGAACCTCAGAAATAAAATTTATAGGGATATAAAGTGGTATACTTTATCTCTAACATTAGACACTATCTATAATCGATGATTGACAACATAGCACTTCTATCATCTTTGTGTTTCCCTGATGTTTTGCTAAATGGATTTGACCTTCTTGGTCATTTTTAAATAGTTTAGATGTCAAAACCTAACATTTTCTCAATATCATAACAAAATTATGGGTTTATTTATTTCATTAAATATATGGTTTTGTAAAGATCTATATGATTGATTTATTGGAATATATTTTTCTATAATAATAGTACCTAATGATTATTGGTGGAAATCACTTTTAAATTCCATAGAAAAATATGTTAGAATATCCACATGCATATAGATAGTTTGTTTATATTTTTCTTCATTTTGTAGAGTTGATAAGACATACTGATGTACAAATCCATATTAAATGAAATTTTAATTGTTTTTCAAATCATTTAGGGGAACCTCAAAACCTAATAAGATAAAAATGTTAGTGATATTACATACAGTCTCACAACATCTCTAATTTATATATTTATAAGTTGATCAAGTGAGAAGTCATATCATATTGTGATGAAGTGAGTATTATTTTTGAGATGGTATACTATAAGACATATGGAATTATTTTCTTTCTATGTCTTCAGAATTCCTATGAAAAAAAATATGGTGATGTCTATCTATTTACATAATGGTCTGGGTAATAGCTATATCATCTTTTTAGACTTTTTATTTTCTTCATTCACATGTTTCCATACCAAAAAATTACAAGTAGATTCTTCCATCACCTTCTTCATATTTTTTCACCAGTAATGATCTTATATATCTCAATACATCATTTTTATCCCTAGTTGGATAGTTAATTTTGATCTATGATCATTAGTTAATACATATTTCATTTTCTCTAGCTTTTAGGGTACACACAGTCATGTCCCAAATCTCAAAATCAATTCTTTAATTTCAAACTCTAATGATTTCCCCTTTCATATCGAGTCATTATTATTTTTTATCTCCACACCATCCATTGGATATATTTTAATCTTATATAGAATGGATATTCAAGAGATCATTTGAGTAAGTTAGGATATTATTTCTTCAATTATGATTCCCATTTCAATCTATGTCATGTATAAGAAGACTGGATCCTACAAATTTCTCATCATTTATAATGTTTCAAGATCATTTCTACTCGATTAACTTTTACGTTGTTTACTTTCCTCAAATCGAAATGGATTGAGAAATCATTTTCATTGATATTCTGGAAAAATATTCATTGGTTCATGTTCATATCCTTTCACGTGAATATATACATTAAACTCTTTTAATTATTATATATGTCACATTTTTCATCATAATGGTGATTTCTACAATTTTCAAATCAAATATTATTAAATCCAACTCCATATCATTCATTGGAATGTTTTTTTCATGAATCATCCTCCATATTTCGGGATAAACTACCAATTTATCATTTTCATGATGAAACAACTCCATCAATTCCATGAATAATCACATTATATCAAACATACTACCCCATAGATGGGTAGTGTGAGTATAATTGCATTTTTAATCCTCTTCATTAGGTCCCAAAATATCTCTTCATATTCAATAGTCTGGAGAAACGTCATAACCTTCTGAGTTAGCTTGTTTAGTGAGTTTAAAAATAATTCATAGTTTCTCAAAAATAATATGTCATACCCAACAGATACAAGAAAACAATAGATCTCCATGTGGCTCTATAACAATACCAAATATCCTATTCCTTTATAGAATTCATGGATATCCAATTAATTTTGAAACAATACCCAAACAAAGTGAATTTATATGCTCTTTATATTCTTCTATGATTATTATGTATATGGATATTTCATTAGTAAATACTACCTATAATTTATCCAGGATGTCTTTAATGACTCTATTTGTAAATTCCATGATGATTCTGAGGGAAGTTTGTAGTTCTAATAGAATCTATTTGAATATATAATGTATATATCATTTATGGAAGGTTGTATATTAAATTTCACCTCTCATCACCTTTAACTGATTATATCTATAATAAATATAAACCTTTTAGAAGTACTGAGCTACTTGAATCTGATTGATAATTCATTAATCCTTGATGGTGAATACATATTATTAAGGGTAATATTTTTCCAATTTCATTAGTTAATGTAAATCTATATTGAAACATAAATCATCTAGGTAATGAGGACTTGTGAACCCCATGATGATTCTATAGGGAATATGAAACCTTTTAAATATTATCTTAATGTTTGGTATTTAACTCACCTAGTTCTATCATGGCCATTATATAATGTGATATTGGATATAATTTTAGCTGTAGGTATATGTTCTATTAATAACTCAACCTCATAATCAGAGGGTTTTCCAAGAAATGATTCATGAAATACATAAATAGACACCCTCAAAACAAAAATGTACTAAAAATTATAGTTTCATTTGATTTAACCATATGAGAAAGATATGATTCTCTATTGGATATCAACACCCACGCCATTGACTGATTTTCTTAACAAGATTCAAAATCATCCATTCATCTATATAATAGAATAGTATAATTTAGAATCTTTAATTATATTTCATTTTACGGATAATTGATGTGATATGTATATATTGAGAGATAATTAATAACCAATATAACATCAAATTCTACAAATGTAATGATTATGAGATATGGAGGAATAATCATCCCATATATGTTGGCTATGTAAGATTCCAACACTTGGGTTGCAATGATTTAACCATTAGTATCTTTCGTCTATATCATTACATTAACCCATTAGGCCGGTGATTCAATAGTTCTAGAAAACATAGAGGATATAACGGAATGTGTGTAACCAGAATTAAATAAAAAGTTCAACATTATTAACTAAATAAGAAATGTACCTTATACTACATCAATTTATTTCTCCACCTCAATGGTGGTGATTCAATAAGAATTTTGTTTCTCTATCATCTTATATGTTCCCCAATGATGATTCTGCTTGAAGGACCATGGTATAGAGAACTTCCTTACATCGATCCATTTCTATTTATAGTTGAATCATTACACTATGATTGGTTTATTATGTAGTTTCTTTATTTATTGCATCATATTGGTTATTTTATTCGTGTATCAACGAAATTATTGAGTTTGGTTCCCATATCTTTCACACGTTCAGAATTTCCTCATTCCTATAAGGTAATCCCATGGTGTTTCTTTCAACGTATTTTCCATGTGCATGGTCAAATATTCTTCACTTAATTATCATCTTACCCCATAGATTGAAACTATATCCTTTTTTATCTTCATTTCCATTGAACTATTATCAAAATTACATTTCTACATTGAGCGTTTACTAAACCATTTATTTGAAACTCTACAATTATGAGATAGATAGATATTTTTTTATATTTCTTTCTAACACACTAAATAATTTAACTAAACATTAGTTATTATTTATAACAATACTTGAGGTGTATCTTTAAAGACTTTTAAAATTGCCCTTGTAACTTTTAAAATGTTCACTTTCCTTATAAACAAGAAAAATCAATTATCGCTCTATGATAGTTTGAATAGTTCAAGGGAAATACTTGTTAAGAAATATATTCATAATGTTTCCCACTACATTGATTCACCATTATACATTGGATTCGTTTTATTTATCAATGTACACTATTAATCTCATCATTTTAAATAGTCTAAAACCAATGTAACTTTATCCTTCTCAAAATAATGAATCATGGAAAAGATATTTTATATATGTTTAAAACATTATTCTACAACAAGTTGATCAAAAGATATACTAAATCTTGGTGGTCTTTAGAATATAAATGTATCAATGTATATCGTATCAATATTTAGGGTAGTAGGAAATTCCATATGGTTAAGGTTATTATTCATATGTTTAGACAAGTTATAAAGTACCACCATGGGTTTTTAATCTCCACCTCTAATTGAATTAGTACTCTAATTTAAACAATCAATTCATCATCCATTACATGGGGGTTTGGTCTGGTTTCTATTAGTTTCCACAAATCTCTAGAATATAAATACCTAGAAAAAAAACATAATTTTGTAAAGCATGATTAAATAACTTCATCACATATATTAGTTATTTCTAAATTCTTCACCTATGGAATTCCTAAGTTATGACATCAATTTCATTTCCTAACACTATTAAAAAATTAACTAATCCTTTATTTGATAATAACTATTGTTACCAAAATATATCATAAATTATTATTACATCATTTATAAGATAAAAATGTAATTATATTATAATATAGAATTTAACGGTATGGTATCTTGGGAAAATTAGTTATATACAACATAATTATTTATAAAACATAAAAAATAGTTAATTTTAAATAGAAAAGTATTATAATTAGATTTATTAGTATCCTTAGTTCATGAATTTACCTAGTTATATACATCAAATAAAGTGTGAGATAAAATTTCTGTAAGGGGGAGGAATAAAAGAGATGGATCGTGATACATGAAAGAAAATGGTACAAGGGTGAGAATAATCATTATTTTCTTATCATAAGAAACGGGTGATCATTAAAAATTTGATGGAATTTTTTAAAAAGGACTGGAATGTATAAAATTAATAAAAATTATACACCATAACATTGTGGTCAAATCACACAAATTATATGTTAATAAATATATAATCATGTTTATAAATTATATATGTGTATGAATCATCACTTCATAAAAGTTGAATGAATATTGAATCATGTTACTGAATAATACACATCAACGCATTTGTTATATTATGTTACCCAATTCATTAGAGTGATATATAAGTCCAATAATACCCATCACATTCTAATATGAACATAATGAGGAGTACCACTTATATGGGAAATATGTATGAATCATGACAACAAAATAAACCCATGAAAAATATAATGGGTTACATGATAACATCATAAGGAATAAAAAAATTAACAAATCATGGATTATCCTAATAGTTGAAAAAGGGAATATAATTTTCGGTATTAAATGGTGTCATTAATATGGATAAGATAATGTCTCATTAAAAATATAAACGCTTGTTTTTAATTAATAATGAAGGTGTCTTAAAAATCATTACAAAATATTAAGGACATATATTTCCATAGAATAAAAAAGATAATGAAATGAAAAAGGAAATTAGAATGGATTCAAAATCAATATCGTGATAATGGATAGAAATAGGTGATGGACCTAAAATAAAGGGGTTGAGTTTGAGATTCCCATTACCTTAGTATTTGTTATATTTCATGATGTTTGTGCCTACTATATAGTAAATTCATTTTTATTAAAACTTGATTCTATAATTTAATTATATTACATTTTTTACCCTTGATCTTCTATAATAATTTGAATTTATTTATTACTATATCAATTTAATATATAACAGATTGAAGGCATGTTTTATTTTTAAATTATCATGTTTGGATTTTATTTTTTATTTTGATTATTATTTATTTATCATTTACAAAAATAAATTATAGAATATTATAAATAATTGAAATAAATTTATATGATATAATCTATAATAATTATACATGAAGGTGATGATAAGTAAACCTTGATAACATCCACATTGGTGGATGAAACCGACCATTAAC
The DNA here is from genome assembly GCA_963277665.1 of Viscum album. Taxonomy (NCBI): domain Eukaryota; kingdom Viridiplantae; phylum Streptophyta; class Magnoliopsida; order Santalales; family Viscaceae; genus Viscum; species Viscum album. The sequence continues at coordinate 888,373,721 of OY728130.1, forward strand.
GAGATATGTTAAAGGATGGGAAGAGAGAGTATGTACCCTAAATATATTAAAATTCGTATATTGGTATCATAATAAAATTTATATATCATATAATCATATATTAAATAATTTAAAAAGGTATAAAAAGGAAAATTTATTGGAATAGTATATGTAAGAAGAGAGAACGAATAAAAAGAGAATCAAGGTGACCAGTTTGTTGAATATTTACTCCATTTAAAAAGCCTTTAATGATTACAGTTGTGTAACTCTTTAATATCCATAAGGTTACTATGAATAATAGGATATGGTTATTGGATAGATATTGTGCTTTTATATGTTTTTGAGGAGTGATTTTTGAGTATAAGTGAGATAGGGTATCTATATATGAGGTGCGTGGTATTTTATAAGTTAAATTATTGATTATTTTAACATTTAGGTCAAATAAAATGAATAGAATTAATTCCCAAGAAAGTTAATAGTTTATGATTTAATAAATGGGGATTATAAAACTTTCAAACAAAAAAAACCAAATGTTGTCAGTTGAATACATAAATACATAAAATGGGCCAAATATTGTATTTTATTAGAATGAAATGTAACTTGGGTTCTAAAATTTCTAACATAGGTGTTTAAATTCTTAAAAATATTTTTATATGAATTATTTCACACCTTGAATATTTATTTGTCCATGAAAAAGGTTCTATAAATTTTTAATTCATACTTATATCATGATGATACCATCACTGTCACAATATTTGCGAAAGCTGTATTTTTTCTATTTAGAAAGAATAATTTTTTGAATAATTTTTTTCAAAAATTACTCCAAGAAAACATTAAATTTTGGATTAATTTTTTTTAATGAAAATAAATTTCTAATTGTGAGGAATTAATTGTATAAAATAAATAGTTAGTGAAAATTATAAATTTTTTTACACAATCACATTTCTGACCCTTATGAAAATTGCTTGTGATTTCAGAAAGTTATATTATTATTTATGAACAAATAACTACTGTTTTATAAAAAAATTAATGAAAATAAATTTATTTCAAAATTTTATATTTATCAAAAAAATATATTTTAATTAAAATAAAACATATATGTTTTACTAAAAATTCACGTATTCAATATTTTTTTGCAAACATTTATTTTATCCTATTTTATAGTTTTATTTACTTTTATTGTGAATTAACTTTATTATTATTGTATTATATAATTTTAATTTATAAATTTATTTATTTATTTTTTTGTGGTACATTATATTGTATTTATAAATACAAAACATGTTAAATCATAAGGATAATTCCTTAAAAAAAATTTGTGTCCTTAAAAATATCTTTTTGAAGTTAGAAAAAAAATAAAAAACACACTACGTCCCTGAGATGAATAACATCTCTTCTGTACAAATGTTTATGTTGTTTTAGATACAAAAGCAATTGGCTGACCACTTATTTTTAGAGAGTTATTGGGAATGATTTGTGTGGAGTAGATTCAAGAATCTCATTGGCATTTGTCATCTACAAGGAAATGGAATTTTTTTATTCACTTCTAGATATAGGGGTGGAGGCCAATGGTTTAGAGTAGAAGGTGAGGTCTATTATTATGTTTGAATGATTTTGGAGAATCTGGACTACTAGAAATAAATCCTATGTGGAAGACAATTTATGCTAAAGCTTAGACTTGAAAATATGATCCAGGTTCATTGAACATGATCCAGGTTCTCCCCTAAGACAATAAGAAAAACATCATTCCATGAGAATGGTCATGAGTGTCACAAGACTTATGCCTACATCATAGAGGGTGTCTTAGCTGGGTAAATGGGCTTGTTGGAGTCATCCTTTCAATTATTTCAAACTCAACATTGATGGTTCCTATAATTATGATATCATGATAGGGGGTGGTGTTGTTTAGGACTCTAGGTCATCAGTGGTCATTTCCTTTAGTAGTTTATATGGATGAGGTGACTCTCATATGCAAGATAAAAATTCTTTTTTCAGTGGCCCGAGGAAATTTCCTTTCCCTAATATGTCCATTGATGAAATTGAAACCAAATCCTATGTTATCAACAACTCCCTCAATGGATGGTATGACCCTCTTGGTCCATTGTTTATCTCATCCTGAGATGTATGAATTTCAATTGTAATGCATGTTTGGACAATATCAAACATGATTGATATTTTTTTGTGAATATCTAGCCTCAATGTTTAATTAGAATAATCTTTATATTATTTTATCCATTTTTGGCTTCCTTCACCCTAAGTGTATTAATTGTTTTAGAGAAGATTCCATTGGACTTCATTACATAATGCATCATTTACTTTATTTTTGTTTCCATTTTCAATATTATTAATAAAATAATTCCTAAATTGATGATATTATATTCCCAAAAAGTAAATTAAAAAAAGGTAAGGAATGCATAAGTTTTATAGAGCATAAATAATTTTTTTTATCGACACACAACATTTTGTTGTTGGAAAAGTTTTTATGGGAATGTGTAATATATTTTTTTTATTAATAGTTGGGTTAGGGGAACTACAAATCTAAAATGAAACATGAAAACACACACATGCATGAAGCGAGGGATACTCAAAGTTGAGAATTCCCTGAAACCCCAGAGGGCCCTTTTCCACTAGGCTAAGATCAGAGGTAAAACATGTGAATGGGTTGAATTCCTGGGACCACTGGGGGATCCGTCATGCCACTATGTTCTGTATATTCCATTGCTAAAAAATGGAACTGAATTTTTCAATTCAAAATATGAATAGTGTACGAGTCTAGAAGGACTCAATCCTATGCCAGTTCCCCTAGAATGTTAGATGACCCAACCGGTGAACCTCACAACCTACGCCTTGTGGGATAAATCTGATATATCACACAATATATTTTATTTTAGGTAATGTTAATTTGGTAATATCAATTAGAAATGTGGTAAATGGATAATATATATTGTGACACATTATAAAAAATATTTCTTTTGTATCTTTTATGACATTTCAAAATTAGTTGAAGATAAATGGGATATTAAAAGAAGAATGAAACTTGGAGATTATATATTATTGTGAAAATTTTAGATATTCCAATGCATTGATAATTATGGAATGATTCAAGATTCTTATATTTTATTGATGAATAATAAATATTAATGCGATTACTTTATATTAAGAGAAAGAGAAACCCATTAATATTTTTTAATTGGAATGAACATAAGGATTTAGATTTATTATTTGATATTTTTCAACACTCTAAGAATAATTCCATGTTTTAATGATTGTAAAATAGGAAAATATTTAAGAACATTGTATATAATTTGAAATTTCATGAGATATATTTCATTATGAAAATTTATTAGACTTTATCACATAATTATTGAAGTCTTGGCTGCACATGCATGAGTTTTTTTTCAAATTATGCCACATCGTGGTATGAGATGACACGCTGTGATAAAATTTACTCTTATTTAAATGAAGAGATTGATTTATTATGTATTTTTTTAGTGAAAATAAAATCATGATAATTCATTTTTCAGGAGTGATTAAGGGGAAATGTCTTCAAGAGAATCTAAATATATAATATGTGATAATTTTTAATATTATTTTGAAGGCTGATAATAAAGGATAATTAATGTTTCAAATTTTATGGAGAAAATATTCATATAGTTATATAAATATATATCATGTGAGTAAGATGAATAAGAATAGTAGAGTTCATCAATTTCATGATCCTAAATAATATAAGAGTTAAATAATTAAGAAAATATAGTCGATATTGTATCAATTTTTTTTGGTCTTGTGCAAAACATATAGAAATATCCATTTTTTACTATGAATATGTTCATCATTGATCACCAAATAAGAAGAAGAAGGGATACATATATCAACATGATATATGTTAATTACTATTCATTCCAAAAAATAGGATGTTAGAAAATAGACTTTCATTATCCTCATGTCATATGTTATGATTGAGAAATTATATCCTATAATATTCTAATATAGTGAGGTAATGTTTTGGACACTAGAATAAAATATTTTGATTCATAATGTTGGATGATGTTTAGGGAAACCATTTAGATTTCTTCAGATTGAGTAATGTGATCAAATAAATTATGTCTAGTAGTTATATAAATGCTTTTATACTGATATAAATAATAGTGAGAAAATATAAATTCTTTATTATAAGATATAATCTTGGTTAGTTCTATATATTGATATTAGAAAGTTGACTCTTTCATTGTACCAGGTTGGTTAAATGAATATGGGTTCAAGTATATTCCATTTTCCTAATATTTCACTTGATAATAAATGTTATGCTGTGTGCTTAAGGGATAATAACCATTGTACATTTGGGACATAGTCATCCATCATGGAGTAAAACCTCATTATCAAATCTTGGTGTCTTTTATTACATTTCTTTCATTATTAATTTTTAGGTATTCTAACAAACACTTAGAAAGGCTTTGGGACATTCATTCACTACAATAGGTGTAGTGGTAAATATGGGAAATGGTTGGAATTGGTAATAAGTCATAAATTATTGATTATTCCCCATTATTAGTGTTGGACACATCCCAAGTGATCTTAACATACTATTAACCATGTGTCCACCTATGGGCTTTGGGAAAGGACATATGTTTTCTTTAATATTAATTAAACCCTATTCACCTTCAAATCATGTGTGTCTACTCGTACTACCCTGATATAGGTAGTACGACTACAAATATTCATGGGAGGTAACACCGGGTTTAATTTTATAAATTTTCCTTTAATTTTATATTTCAATAAATATCACCAATGTTTTCAATCATATATATTTTAAAGTAGGGTGGATGTTGACATTAATCTCTTAAAATTAAATCTAGGTTTTATATTTTCTTTCCACATTCATGGTTTTCATTATCTATATCATTTATAGATTATTATATGTATGATCATGATTTTTATTTGTGATAATGTGATAATTAAGCATTGGGAATAATCAACATGGTTTTGTGGAGTTTAATAGAAATTATTATAGGCTTTATATTTTTTCTTTGTTTTTCAGGTTTTATGATTTTTATCTAAAATTTAACATATTATATCAATTTTTTATTAAATATATTTTATGAGTACTTCATTAAATTTTAAAAAATGGGTTTAATTAATTTTTTATTTTATAATTTTTACTTTACATAGATTTTCAATTATACTTATTGGTTTAACAGATTTTTATAATCCATAACAATTAGTGAAAAAACTATATCATTTTCACTATATGGAAAGGTTATCTAAAATATTTTTGATATATTGTTTACATTATCCACTTATCTTAGGTGATATAGATTAATGTTATGTCAACTAAAGAATGGTAATTTGTTTCTCTAATAATTTATTTGGAATAAATAACAGTATTAAAATGATTGAGGTACATTTTTATAGATCCCTTTTTATCCAGTTTAAGACCCACACAGAAATTTTCAAATGTATTGACATAGAATATTGTCAATTCCCATATAGTAATGAAATATTAAAATATATTTTATATTCCCCAACCCTTACTCACAATATATATTTTACATGATTAACTTATATTGGATAACTATCGGGGGATATCATTTATGTTTTATTTGGGATATGGTCATTTTTATAATAAATGTAGGCATATGACATCAATTCATTGTTTTTGAAAAAAAATGGGAATGAGTCATCACATTACCATATAAAATGTTTCATCCCATTCTCCAAAAAATGAGAGAAATATTAAAATTTAAAAATGATAATAATAAAATATTGAATAAAATATGTATAAAAAATGAATAAAAATTAGAGATTAAAGGCCCAATAATTTATTTAGATTCTTGTTATGACTCATATCCCAATTCTAAATTAATGGGGATTTGTATGGGATATACATGTATTGGAAATTTAATCATATATATTCATTAGATTTTTTAATTAATAATGAATTAGAGTATATGATTTTAAATAATCTATAATTTTAGCCGTTATTTTTAATGTTTTATCAACTAACCCTATGCATTTATATGAAACTCTAAAAATTCAAATTATTATGAAAAATTAATTATATATTTTATAGAGAATTAATAATTGTATCAATATTATGGTTTGAAATTATTGTTCCAAAAATGAGTATAACTCCATGTCAATTACATTTGATTGAAAGGAGACAAACACTTCTATAAAATGTGGGTTATGGGGGGCAAATGAGTGGAAAATTGAGCATGTTTGAATTTTACTATGAGATAAAATAAGAAAAGTGAATACTGATTTCATGAACAATACATTATGAATATTATTTTGGAATTTATTGGAATTTTCTCACTTTTGAGTTGTTTGTGTTATTTGGTTTGGGTAGTATATTTTTTCCTAGAGTGTGTGACGAAGTTATAAAGAATGATTTTTTAATGACATTTTTTTGAAATTCATATATTTAAATCCCTAAACTCATGATAATATTCTTCTATAAGTAAATTTTTATCTTTTCTTGTGATTCTAAATAAAAAAATGAACTTAACAAGTTGAATTTAATTATAAAAATATATTTAGAAATAATTTTTTTAACTTTATGCTGATTTTTTTAATTTAATTTGAATAAAAATTATATAATTATTTCATAATTATTGAAATATATGCGTCAATAATATTTGAGATATAATTTGGATTATAATTATGAAATCATGATGAATTGGTACTTAAATTAATTTAATTATCATTGAAGTTACTAGTAATTTATTTTGACTTTATTTATCAATATTGGTTTTCATTTCTATTTATTAACGGTGGATTGAATATTGATGTCAGGATTAATTAGCTTAACGAGTCTGAATATTGATACAATTTTATTGGTCTTTAAAATGATTTTGGGTCATACTAGGGAGGGTCCTACTAGTCTTGGAGATAGAAAATGGACTACTCTAATATCAACTACATAATCAATCAATGTAGTAAATCCACCCTTCAATTGTATTTTGAGAAGATACATAATGGGTGTTGATTTAACATAGTTATTCTAATATGGGGATCCCAAGTACCCTTTCCAGCCTATCATTTTCACCATATAATGGCCAAAACTAATTTAGAGACAATATAGATATGTAAAAAAGAGTTATTTAAGCCATTAGGTTGTTCAATAAAACATGGAGTATATATCATGAGGGAAAAAATATTATTTGTGTTGGTTCTTCTGTATAAATATAGACACATTAATCACGGACTTAGTGATGCTACATATTTGGAGTGACTTGGATTCAAAATCAAATTAAAATATTTTTTATTTTTTATGAAACTAATCTCATCTGGTTATCATAATTGGGAGGCATGTCAATAGGTTCTTTGATGATTCTATTTAGATCCAAACAGAGAGTGAAAGAAGCTAAAGGATGAGTGGGTTGATGAATTATTTTTGATTATTACTTCAAATTAGGTGGTCAATGGGATTCTATTCACTACATTTCTATTCCGTTCTTGTAGTCAAATTGGATGTGTGAAGATTGAATCGTTATATCCTGCTATATTTGATTCAAGTAAAACAGTATTCTAGTTCATTTTATTGATCCTTTATTATTGTAGGATGAATTGAATTCTATGTCATGGTGTTAGTTTGGTGTTATAGAGGTTTTTGTTATTGTGGGGTTGAGGTACTAAAATATATAAGATAGTTTTTGTGGTTATACCAATTTTGGAACAACTGTAGTACATAGGTAGGGTTACAACATGGAGTCTTGTAAGTTGGAACTATGTTGGTTCTTCCAATTTTGGGGTCACTACATCATGGAGTTCAGCTATGACATAACATTATTCTTATATTTACAATTATGTGGCATGGTTATTTCCATCAGGTGTGGTATATTATTCTGGGTTAATAGGATCTCTCCAAAGAGCACAATGTGGATTATGAAAAGGTGTTTTACTAGGCTCTACTATGTCATAGTTGTAGTATTGTTCTACATCAGTCCCCTTGGTGTAATGGTTTTGGTCTTACAACATGGTGTTATTTTTCACATTCAATCCTATAAATTGATAATTCCCACAAATCCTACATTCATCCGGACCATCCAATCGAACTTTAGGAGACCTTAGGGATTATCAAAGTGTACTTACAAACCATCAATTATTGGTTTAATCCATGTAATTATAGGATCAACCATTGAAATCTATATTTTTGATCAAATCCATGATCCCTTATTGATCTATCATGGAATAAAGAGGTTTTCTATTGATATCCATGTAGCATGGTTTATTGTATTTTTTTGGTAGTATGTTATCCATTTTTTATTGTTTTTATATAAAATGTTATAATTTGGAGATCCTTTATTAGATATTCATGGTTTAGGGTCCTTTATTGACTTAGATTATATTTGGTTCATCTTTGCTATAGGTTCACACAAAAGGGTTGACATTTTGAGTGCTTCAAGGTAGGTGGTTTTATGAATTGAATTTTTTCTAAAAACCATGTTTCCTAATTCCATTAAAATTTATTCTAAAATGATTAGAAAACATGATTTACTAATTTATTTTTGAAATTAGATTTATCACTTCGGTGTTAGTAGTGAAAATGTTTTCAAACAATGGTTTATATGGTTTTAAAGTTGAAAATCACATTGAATTATTTTGATATAGTAAGACAGATTATGATTGATGATGAGGAAATGATCCATCATTGGGGATGAAATATCACCCCTAGACCTATTATGCTAGGGCAGTGTTTTCACCAGGTTGCCTACCATGAGTCAAGGAGACACTTCTTGAATTGAACTCTAAAACCATATACATCAAGGTTAATGTGAACACCATATGGCATACCAATAATAATATTTATACAAGGATCCCCACTAAACATCAATTTATGTTTAACTAAGTGAGAGTTTTACCTGATGATTATATCTGAAATGTATATTTGAATTTTTCTTAAAATTCATTGAAAAGTTTTCTCATTAGTATGTTTTATAGACTCATAAAAGGGTTACTTGTTCATTTTTTATACTAAAAAAAGAAAATTATACAACTTTCCTTGTTTTTATTTATTCATGTATAATTGATTTATTTTATAATGTATACTTATGAATCTCTTGGTGGGAATATACTAGGACTATTTTCTCACACCCATCATAAACCTTTCAGTACGTATAGATATATTTTGATATGATATAGGTATGGGAAAGGCACCATAGGTTGGCGATGATTATACCCATTCGAAGGGTGTGGGTTTCTTGAGGATAATACATGTCATGTAGACTTGGGGTTTTGTAATATTCATGTTTTTTTCAGAGATTTTCATTTTTTTCCATTTTTAATCACTTTTGTATCATTTAATCTATTGACATATATTGGAATACTAAAATTCTAATTGTTCATGGTATCTTGTTTCATTTTATTTTATGTTAAATCATCCCCAAAGGTATTTGCTCATTTTATGTAGCATGAATCCCAACCCTGGGGATCTATAACACCCTTTGGGATGTTTTAGGACTTGTTAATGTTCCAGTCAGTTGGGTAACCCAAGTCGGTTCATGAAAAATTGGTATCATAGGTAGTTTAATTTTCTTTAATTCTTAGTATTAATTATTGGATGTATTATTAGGTAGCAGATAGGAATTTGAGTATGGAAGGGGTATATTTCAAATGAGTTCCTAGCCAACAATCATCACGATGAGCCTTAGGAGCCATTGGTTTTATGAAAGGTGTATTTTTTGATTCAGGGTATAAGGACCCGACCTTAAAGCATTACATAATCATGAATTAAATGAATAATTCACAGAGAGGTTCTCTTAAGGTTTAGAGTTTTAGAGAATTAGGACATTACTATTACATCTCAAAAGAACACAAATTAGACACTTCTACTAAGTATCCATAAAATAAATTCTTAAAATGAAACATGTATAGTTCCAGGTTTTAGATTTCTTGTATTTCCTTGATCCCATCCGTGACCCTATTCATCTTTAAGTCCTATGGAAAACATTTAAAAAACATGGGATGAGCATAAAAAGCTCAGTAAGGGTTACAAAAATAAGGAAAGAAAACATTAGTCCATGTACACATAAGAATCAATGAAATCATACAATACTCATAAAACATAATCAATTTAACATACCTCACGAAATCATAAGATTTATGCATAACTCAATAGAAGTCATAAGGCATAAAGCTAACTTGAGGCATTCATAACATTCTTACGTAGGGAGTAACCCTCATGGTTACATTTGGAATACCCATCACAATATATTCCCTAAATATTTTCAGAGAAACCATAGCATTTAACCCCTTCGCGTTACCCAATGTATTGGAGAGCTATATCGAGCTCACCCTTCCATAGTTTGTCACGGAACCATCCATATTCATAAACAATTCCCAAGAACCACAACAAAATCTTATCACATAAACCATGCATAAAGGAAACATAAAATTTACACACTTCAATAAAAATATATCAATACAACACATTTATATAATAAAAAAATTATAAAAACCATTTTCAATACAAAATTAAATGAAAAGTAAAACATGTTATATATTTATCATTTAAATAGGTTATGGCTTGTAGATGAAGCCGAAACTCAAATAATTGTCATGACAACAGAGAAGTTGTTGTTGCTTTATACATAAAAACATTCCCTTTTGTCATTTAGTAAAATGATTCGCATAAAAATATTCGTTTTGAATAAAAGTAAAAGTCAAAGGGGTTTATGCACTGTATAAAATAATGTTCTGTATAAAAAAAATATGCCTCAATGAAAGGAGATTGATACGAAGTCCCATATGACATTGAAGCTTTTAAAATTTTAAACCATCAATATCCATATAAATAAGTCCTTAAAAATCATTTTGCAAACATGATTATTGAGAAATATTTATTAGAATAAATCAATAAAACATTTATAAAGATATTTTAGTTAAAGAGTTTTTAACAAAATAAGAGACACTTCAATACAAATAATTGAGGAATAACATTTAATCATAACATTATAATGTCATGAAAATAATGGGATTCATGATATAATCTTCCAAAGAATAGTATATACACCATATAAGAGTGAATTGATGCATAACAACAATGGAGTCTCAATAGAAATGTAACATGAGATGAAATCTGTTACAAAGAAGGTATCATTAAATTAAAGATAAATCAATATCATAATTATGTGTGACAAATGTAAATACACCCAATATAAGTGTATATTAAATGTAAATCAATCATAGGTCATTCACACATATTCATAGTATTACATATTCAATAACTACAAGTTGAACCCAAAGAAATCGAAATTGGGTTCAGAAGTTCCCTTGTAAAATTTCGAAAGCCTAACGACATCCCTTTAAAATTACGAAAATGAGTTGATGAGAAAAAAAGTGTATCTCATCACTTGGAATTTTTTTTATATCAATAATGATATATAAGAACATATCCAAACATAATAAGATGTAAATTAAAAGACATAACAAATGAAGTCTTTTAAAAAGCGGAGGGTAAAAGGTTCCCTTACCGATTTGGGTAACTTCTGAAACGTTCACCCCATGAATGAAGGACAATACAACATTGATTTAAATACTCATAAACTAAATTATATTAAAAAATTAGTTGAATAATGGTCAGTACATATACCACACAAAGGAAATGGTGGAAAATGTAGCATAAATCTCATGGGAATGAAAGTGAGATGAAAAACCCCTTATGAAAACTCGACAGCCTAACGACGCCACGTAAAACTTCCAAAAATGGATTGAAGAGATAAAATAGGGTCTCTCATAAAATTAAGATAAAATTTATAGTAATAGGAATACAATATAACACCCCCCAACATTATAAATAGGATGTTAAAAGAAATTACATAAAAGAGAGTACTTAAAAAGAATGTGAGAGGTAGGATCCCTTACCTCATGTCTGACTTGTCTTATTAATTTCTGTATATTACTGAATAATAAAATTTGTCCAATTTATAATTTCTTAAGGAAATAATTTAGTGTTTTTTATTCAATTAATATCATATATTATCATGTTATAATAATTAGTTAATTATGTGAGTTCATATAATACGTTTTGTCGATGTTCGGTACATGAGTCAAAAATGATCTTTTTTGAAAAGCATTGTCAATGTAGTTGTAAGTACATCATATCCAGAATATTATTAATGATGTAAATATCATATATATAATGTATATAATCTTTTTATACTTATTCCATAATATTTGTAGATAAAAATGAAATGCGCCATTCATGGAGACGGTAGACCATACGTACGAATGAACACTACTTTCATTTCATTGTCATATTATTGGAATTAAAAATAGATGAGATATATATATATATACTATAATTACAGTATAATATATATGTTATAGGGTCACATATTTTCATAAATTTAATTCTTTATTCATTCCATGTATTGCATGAACGAGTCACATCACTTGAGGGGGCGGTAGTCCACACTTCCTAAAATGAAATTAACGCATTTTCACAACATGCAATATATAAAGGTATGTATTAAATATAAAATACAGAGGCATAGAGATGAAAAAATATAATATATATCATAAATACATATAGTTCCATCATAATGTTCACCATGAAAGGTGGTAGGAGAAGATAGAATAATCATCGTTCCGTGAGGCAGTAATTCGCCATCCACGGAAACAATATGTTCTTTAACCATTAGATGGAGGTTTGTGTAAGTGTAGCTAGAATACTTCTCATAAAAACATCCTATTATATTTAAGATACTGGTGTTGTTAAAAAATAAAGGAATTAATAGAGTTTAGGGGGTTGGAGAAGCAAAATAAATCAAAAGAACATTAGAGAAGACTCTAGCTTTAAATCTAGTAACTCCAATTTATTTGAACCAAAAGGGTTTCTTGAAGAGCATTCTGCCTAAGTTAAGGCTTCTATGATGAAGAGAGGGATGTCGAGAGATACAATGATCCATGTTTGGCGGATCCAATGGATTTAGAGGAGTGGATAAGGAGGTAGAGTTGGGGGCATTTTATATGAGGGATGAGGATCACTTTTGGAAAGTCAAGAAATGTTACTTTATATTGAAATGAGTTTCGGATTTAAAAGGTCCCATATTAAAATATTTCAAGGATAAGGTGATAAGGGTTCGAAATATATTCATCCAATAGGTTTTAGAGAAGTGTATGTCTTAGTATTTACATTATCTTTTCATTTTATTTAAATCGTTCATTAATGAGATAATCGCAACATCATCATGGTGTCATAAATAAATTAATTTACTTAATGTCTAAAAACTATAAAAAAATTCTATGATGTAGGAATTATTTTTATCATTCCAATTAATATTTATATTAAAAAATATGTCTTTTATAACCCCATGTAAAAATTTTATTAGTAAATCAATACATGTTTGTGACATTTTTATTTTAACTTTAAATAAAAATTTATTAATGTCATTTTCTTACCCAAGTGGCTTCGTGGGGTCCCCATGTTGACCCATAGATTTTATTGGTCGGGAATGGATCATACAATAAGGGTAGAACATGTTACAAGGTCATTTCATATTATTATAACGTCACCTTTACCTTAAATTACACTAATTACCTTCAATCGCGATTAATTAAACTTAAAAGTTACTATTCACCAAAATTTATTTTCATCCCATTGAAGAAAATTTTACATCCTAATAAATAACATGTATGTCGGATTTTTGAAATTCAAATCACAGAGGTGGTAAAATTTCATTTAAACGAAAAATTAGTTTTTTAACTACCATTTAGTGGTTTCACTATTCATAAAAAATTGAAGTTTTTCAGAAAAATAACAAATATTCACCCTAAGAAATATTTGATATTCTGAATTCAAAAATGATTTATATTTTAAAAAATTCAAAACATATAATTTTAATTAATCAATGAAATAATTAATTCATATTTTCAATACAAATAGCGTGTTTTTAAGAAACAAAATATATCAAAATATTGACACTAGTTTAAGTCCAATATCAAAGTGAAATTAATTCCAATGACCACCATTGGATTAAACGATAAAAATATATTCTAATTTCACGTTAAAAAAAATTAAAAATATAATATAATCCTATTAATAAATTATATTAAAAAGAGGTTTTGAATTAAAATACAACATTTTACACTATTCATAAAAAAATGAACTTTATCGGAAAAAATACCAAAAATTTATACAAAGTAAATTTTTATGTCCCGATTATAAAAAAAATATTAATTTTTTCAAATATAACATATAAAATTTTCAAAAAATGGATTTAAAATTGATTCTCTATCAAGAGGCAGTTAATCGACCTTTAAAAGAATATTAGAATATTTACGCTTAAAATTGGATTCTCTATCAAGAGGCGGTTAATCGACCTTTAAGAGAATATTAGAATATTTACGCTTAAAATTGGATTAATTCGCATTTTAAGCATCTATCATTTATTGAAGAAATGTAAAAATATTTCACAAGCATATATAATCACTTTTTAGATAGTTCTATTCATTCCTGCCATTACATCGGCTGTGATTTTACTACCATTTACAATAATATTATTATATTATTAGTGAGCATTGTAATATTTCAAAGAAACATGTTGTTGCGTATTGGCTTTGCCATTAAACATAGCATCCCCTTTAAAGTAATATTAATATTCTATTCAAAAATATTAATAAATATGAAAAATTAATATTCTTTATTTACATGGGGTGATACATCCGTCCCCCCTTTTGGGAATTGCATCCTCGCAATTTTAAAATTGGGCTTGGAAACATCATTGAAAGCCCCACATAGAAAAAGGATTAAATTGGACAATCACTTTAAAAGATTGAAATAGAGGTGCAATGGTCACCTGAGTTAACCCATACTATGACTCCATGTAGGAAAACAAGGATATGGAAGAAAAAAACAAATGGTCATGCTCTGATGGAGAGTCATAGAAAACATGTTTAGGATAAAGTTAACCACTAGAAAATCACAAATTTGTAATGGGTTAAACGACATTTGATTCCCCAATAAGAAAACTTAACAGACAAAATTTTTGTTCAAAGTTTCTTTTCATTGAGGAATTTATATATGAGCTTAAATAAAACATAAGGAAACATACATACATGTCATGTTTACTTTCAACATTTACTATATTTCATAAAAAACTCATATTTTCTCCAAAAGATGATAATTTAAGAAGACTTGTTCACATTATGTGTACTATAATCAACATCTAGGGAATCAACTGATCCAAAAAATAGAACTCTATATTTACCATGTATTTGGACCTTAACCAAAAAAAACATAAAAGGTTAGTATAAGATAAGATAATTCCCAAAAGGGTAATCCTTTATAAAAAGAAAATCTATTCTTAATCTCTAAAATTTGTTCAACAAAACCCAAAGTTCAAACATAGGCCAATTGATAAATAATTTTCCAAAACAAATTATTCAATGTAATCCAAACTAAGATTGAAACCCAAATCTCCAAATAATTCAATCACATAGTCTTCCAAGGTAAATCTTAACATTTATCTCCAAATAACATCAGTTACTCTTAAAGTCTCATATTGAAAAGTAATTAACCTAATGACATATCCTTTATGATAGGTTAATAATTTCCTATAGATAACCCAAAATCAAATTACTCTTGATTTATAAAATAATTTAACTATAAAGAATTAGTCAAACTAACCAGGGACTTCATGTAGTCCAGTGGTAGGCGATAAATACAGCCACACTTTGGTTGTGGGTTTGATTCCTACAGATTTGTCTGACATAACGTGTTGTCACACGGTCTGTGTGTTTTAATTTTTCCAAAACTATATAATTCTTAAAACATTCCCCAAAATGAGATTAAATATTCAAAAATAACAATAACATATTTTAACCTAATGTTTATATGATTCCTTTCATATTACATCATATCATAGAGTAACCTATAATTACCTAAAAAGTAAGGATCATGTAAACCCTAATGGTTACCTTTATAATTATTACCCGAACTTCCACATCGAGTTGGTTCCCTCGTACATGATGCATTGGAGAACTCACCAAGGTTCAAGTGGATGATCACGACCTCTAATAGTTGGTTTAGAATAACCACAATATTTCTCATTGAATCCCCCGTTTCATCTAGTCTCTTAATTAGAGAACCACCACCATTTCCTTCAAACCCATTGTCACTTTGGTGCCTGCTAGATCCATCCATTTTTTAAAACCAAAAAGGTCAGTGTGAGTATATCAACAAAATCATCATTTACTAAATTATAATATAAAAACTAAGATATACTTAGCCATTTTATCTCAAACTCATTCCAAAATTCAAAAATAACAATGACCCTATCTAATATAATAACCATTGTGGTTATACACAACTTTTCACTTATTATTAAACAACACTATAACCTCTATAGTTATCTAAACCGACCACTGATACCAACAATAAAGACCCGACCATAAAACATTACATAATCATGAATTAAATGAATAATTCACATAGAGGATCTTTTTGGGTTTAGAGTTTTATAGAATTAGGACATAACTATTATATCTCAAAAGAATACAATGTAGAAACTTATACTAAGTTTCCATAAATTAAAAACTCTTAAAATGTAAAATTTCTAGTTCCATGTTTTAGATAGCATGTCTTTCCTTGATCCCATCTGTGACACTATTCATCTTTATGTCCTATTGAAAACATTTCAAAAAAACTTGGCATGAGTATAAAAAGCTAAGAAAGGGTTACAACAATTCGAAACGAAAACATTAGTCCATGTACACAAAAGAATCAATGATATCATACATTTCCCATAAAAATATTCAATTTAACATACCTCATGAAATCATAATATTTATGAATAAATCAATAGAAATCATAAGTCATAAAGGTAAATTGAGGCATTAATAACATTCTTACGTAGGGAGTAATGCTCATTGTTACGTTTGAAATACCCGTCACAGTATATTCCCTAAATCTCTTCGGAGAAACCTTAGCATTTAACTCCTTCACCTTACCCAATGCATTGGAGAGCTATATCGGGCTCACCCGCCCTTAGTTTTTCATGGAACCACCCGTCTTCATAAACAATGACCAAGAACCATAACATAATAATATCACATAGAAAATGCATAAAGGAAACATAAAATTTCCACATTTTAATAAAAATATATCAATACAACCCATTGAAATAAGAAAACAATTATCAAAAAATTTTCAATACTAAAATAAAATAAAATTAAATCATGGTATTTATTTTTCATTTAAAATAGTTATGGAATGTAGATGAAGACGAAACTCAAGTAATGGTCACGACAGTGGAGAATTCAATGTCACCGCATACATAAAGACATTCCCTTTTCTCGTTTAGAAAAACTCTTCATATAAAAATATTCATTTTGAATAAAAGTAAAAGTCAAAGAAATTTTTACACCATATAAATGAAAGTTGTGTATAGAACAAAAATCACCTCAATGAAAGGATATTGAGACGAAGTCCCATACCACATTAAAGATTTTAAAATTTTAAACCATTAATATACATATAAATAAATCCATAATAACCATTTTGAAAACATGGACAATAATGAGAATTAATTATAAGAATAAATCATTAAAACATGTAAAATGATATTTTAGTTAAAGAGTTTTTAACAAAATGAGAGACACTTGAATACAAATAATTTAGGAATTACATTTAATTAGAACCTTATAATATCATTACAATAAATGGATTCATGATATAATATGACAAAGGATAGTATATACACCATATAAGAGTGAATTGGTTCAGAACAACAATGAAGTCTCAATAGAAATGTAACATGAGATGAAATCCCTTATAAAGAAGGTATCCTTAAATTAAGGATAAATCAATCTCATAATTATGTGTGAAAAATATAAATACACCCAATATAAGTGAATATTATGTTTAAAAAAATAATAGGTCATTTACACATATTAATAGGTTGACATATTCAATAACTACAAGTTGAACCCAAAGAAATCAAAATTGGGTTAATAGTTCATTGTAAAATTTCGACAGCCTAACGATGTCACATTAAAATTAAGAAAATGAATTGATGAGACAAAAAGGGTATCTCATCACTTGGAAATAAATTTTACATCAATAAGGATATATAATAACATATCCCAACATAATAAGATGTAAATTAAAAGACATAACCAATGAATTCTTTTAAAAAGAGGAGGGTGAAAGGTTCCCTTACCGATTTGCGTAACATCTGAAACGTACACCCCATGAAAGAAGGACAATAAAAAATTAATGTAAATACTCATAAACAAAATTATATTAAAAAAATATTATAATAATGGTAAGTACATATACCACACAAAGGAAATGGTGGAAAATGTAGCATAAATCTAATAGGAATAAAAGTGAGATGAAAAAACCCTTACGAAAACTCGGCAGCCAAACGACGCCGCATAAAACATCCAAAAATAGATTAATGTGATCAATAGTGTATCCCATCATATGAACATAAAATTTAATGTAATAGTAATATAAAATAACATCCCCCAACATGAGAAAGATGAGATTAAAATAAATTACATAAAAGAGAGTACTTAAAAAGAAAGAGAGATGTAGGATCCCTTACCTCAAGTCCGACTTGTCTTGTTCATTTAATTATATTTCTGAATAAAATTCATTGGTCAATTAATAATTACAGAAGAAAATAATTTAAATTTTATTATTCAATTAATATCATATATTATCATGTTATAATAATTAGTTAATTATGTGAGTTCATATCATACGTTTTGTCGATGTTCGGTACATGAGTCAAAAATGATCTTGTTTGAAAAGAATTGTCAATGTAGTTGTAAGTAAATCATATCCAGAATAGTATTAATTATTTAAATATAATATATATCCAGTATATATTAGTTTAATACTTATTCCATAATATTTGGAGATAAAAATGAAATGCACCATTCATGGAGACGGTAGGTCATACGTACGCATGAACGCTACTTTCATTTCTTTGTCATATTAATGAAATTAAAAATAGATGAGATATATATATATATATATATTATAATTCCAGTATAATATATATGTTATATAGGTCACATAAGTTCATCAATTTAATTCTTTATTCATTCCATGTATTGCATGAACGAGCCACATCACTTGAGGGGTGGTAGTCCACGCTTCCTCAAATGAAATTATTGCATTTGCACAACATGAAAAGCATTAAGGTATGTATTAAATATGAAATAAAGAAGCATATAGAAAAAATAAATATAACATATATCATAAATAAATTTAGTTTCATCATAATGGCCACCATGAGAGGTGGTAGGAGAATATAGAACAATCATCGTTTCGTGAGGCAGTAATTCACCATCCACAAAAAAATATGTTCTTTAACCATTAGACAGAGGTGTGTGTAAGTGTAGCTCAAATACATATCATAAAAACATCCTAATATATTTTTGATACTGGTTTTGTTACAAAATAAAGGACTAAAATGATTTTAGGGGTTGGAGAAGCAAAATAAAACAAAAGAACATTAGAGAAGACTTTACCATTAAATCAGGTAACTCCCCTTGGATTGAAATAAAAGGGTTTCTTGAAGAGATTTCTGCCTATGGTAAGGCTTATATTATGAATAGAGGTATGTGGAGAGATAAAATGAGTAGAGTTTGGCTGAGAAAATTGCTTGAGAGGTGTGGGTAAGGAGGTAGAGGTGGGGGCCTTTTATAAGAGGGAGGTGGGGCACTCTTGGAAAGTCAAGAAATGTTACTTTATATTAAAATGAGTTTCAAATTTTAAAGGTCCCAAATTGATATATTTCTAGGATAAGGTGATAAGGGTTCTAAATAAACTCATACAATAGGTTTTAGAGAAGTGTATGTCATAGAATTTTCATTATCTTTTAATTTTATTTAAATCGTTCATTAATGAGATAATCGTTGCATCATAATGCTGTCATAAATAAATTAATTTATTTAATGAAGAAAAATTATAAAAAAATAATATGTATTAAGAAATAATTTTATATTTCAAATTAATATTTATAGTCAAACATATTACTTTTATAACCCCATGTAATTTTTTTTTGTAAAACAATACATGTTTGTGACATTTTTATTTTAACGTTAAATAAAAAGTTATTAATGTCATTTTCTTACCCAAGTGTCTCGGTGGGATCCCCAAGTTGACCCATGGATGGTATTGGTCGGAAATGGCTCATCTAATAAGGGTAGTACATGTGCCAAGGTCATTTCATATTATTATAACATCATCTTTACCTTAAATCGTGATTAATAATTCTTAAAAGTTACTATTCACCATCATTTATTTTCATCCCATTGAACCACATTTTACATCCTAATGAAGACCATGTATGTAAAATTTTTGAAATTAAAATCACAGAGTTGGTAAAATTTCATTTAAACCAGAAATCAGTTTTTTAACTACCACTTAGTGGTTTCACTATTCATCAAAAATTGGAGTTTTTCAGAAAATTAACAAATATTCACCCCAAGCTATATTTGATATTACGAATTAAAAAATGTTGTCTATTTTATAAAACTAAAAACATATAATTTGAATTAATCAATTTAATAATTAATTGCCATTTTCAAAACAAATAGTGTGTTTTTAAGAAACAAAATATATCAAAAGATTGACACTAGTTTAAGTCCTATTTCAAAGTGAAATTAATTCCAATGACCACCATTGGATTAAATGTTACAAATATATTCTAATTTAAAATTAAAACCAACTCAAAATATAATCTAATAATATAAATAAATTATATTAAAAGGTGGTTTTGAATTAAAATACAACATTTTACCATATTCATAAAAAAATGAACTTTATCAGAATGAATAAAAAAAATTATACAAAGTAAATTTTAATGTCCCGATTCTAAAAAGAATTTTATTTTTTAAAATATAAAATATAAAATTGTCAAAAAGTGGATTTAAAAGGGGTTCTCCATCAAAAGGTGGTTAATCGACCTTTTTAAGATTATTAGAATATTTACCCTTAAAATTGGATTCATTCACATTTTAAGAATCTATAATTTATTTAATAAATGAAAAAATATTTCAAAATCATATATAATCACTTTTTCATTAGTTATTTTCATTCCTAACATTACATCGGCTAGGATTTTACTACCATTTATAATAATATTATTATATTATTAGTGTGCATCGTAAGATTTAAATGAAAGACGTTGTTGCATATTGGGTACGCCATCGAACATAGAATCCCCCTAAATGTAATATTAATATTATATTCACAAATATTAATAGATATGAAAAATTAATATTCTTTATTTACATGGGGTGTTACACAGAGTGTTTTATCCTAATATCCCTTTTTCATGACCCTATAAAATTTGGGTGGAGTTATATATTTTTGGATATGTAATTGATTCGTGGATATCATGTTCTTCTACCTATTTGTATATGGATGTTGAATAACATACCCCCAGAAGACATTCAGTGAATCTTCAAAAGGGAACTACCAATGAAATTCAATGGGGAAACCCTCCAGTTAATTAGTTCCCCATCAAATTTTTTGTGTGCATGGTATGGACTATGTACAAATATCTGAGAGACACTTTTAGTTCTTAGAGGTCCCAAATTCCAACAAGGGGAGGTGTGTTCTATTCAATTTATCTTTTCCATGTAGAATATCGTGTGACTCGATTTTTTTGGTACTGAAGCATGTGGGATAGGGTCGAGACGACTTAAAGGTCATATTCATCATGAAATTCTACCCAAAATATTTTTCCTCAACATAACTAATGGAGTTCCTCACACATGAGAAAGGGGATCAGACAATTATGGAGCATACTAATTGCTTCATCGAGCTCTTCAATTTACCTAAGGTTGATCCCAATGATGAAAAAAGGATTGATGGTTTTATATTTATATTCAAACTAATATATTGTCATATTTCATCAAGATAAATATTTCTTCCTATATCACAGAAGTGAATAGGGAACTGATGGAAAATATTGGACTAGATGGTCAATCAGGGTCGACCAGAGTTTTACTTACCTTCATTGGTACCTCTAGTGGATCATTTATCTGAAATATGAGGTATATAAATTTTATAAAATAAATATTTTTGATTCTTATTAGAAGCCTTTTCTTTCATCATCATGATTGGTTAGTGGCATGAATTATTATCAATGTGTCTAGGTGGGACACATGAAGAAATTTTGTACCATGCCATTAAATACCAGCAAGTGATACACATGTTTTTGTCATTTAAAGAATTATTTTTTGTCCTTTTTTTATTCTCACTCCTTCACAAGATTATCAGAACCTTGAGGATCTATAGTGTAGTCATTATGATATACATACAATAGGATTCTACCCCCAAGTCCCTATAATAAAGATATTATGGAATTTGGGATTACTATATTAAATTAGATGGGATAAGGTTTAATATTCACCTCATTCTCTTTATTTATGTGTTACATAGAGATTCTAGACGATTCTCAATTTTTTTAATCAAGGAATTTATATGTTATTTTTTTGATGGATTGGTTGGTTTCACACAAGTCATGTATTGATGGTTATCATTAAAATGTTTCATTTAATTACAATTAATAGAACTCCCATGTGTTTCATTGGGATTGGAACATAAATTCCATTCAGGATGAACCTCCTATTTTAGTGAATTTTATATTTATGTCATAAACTATAATTGAACTAGGGATAAAATATTTTATTTGTGATATTCTTCTAGTAATAAATTAATTCCCAAAATTTTTTCTAGTTTTTTTTTGTATCCGTAGATAAAGGGAGGTGTAGTTATCAACTGATTTATTACATGGAATTTAACAAATATCTATGTCCTCATAATGTATATATCCATCAGAGTTGAAATAATTGAAAATTGTGTGGGATGATTTAAGAGTTATGGGTTCCTCATACCCAAAGGTATAACCATAGAAAACTCAAGTACTATTTTCCAAGAAGTTTTATGAGACACTTTTCATATTCAATGATTATTAGAAGCTAAATAGAGTATTTCCTAAGAAAAAATATCCCTTTACATATATTTATTATTTTTCCAATTAGTTGAAATTGTTAAAGAGGGTTTCTAAAATTGATCTTTGATATAGTTATTACAAACTCATAATGAAGGATTTATATATTCAGAATACCAGATTTAGAATCATTAATTGATAAATTGATTATATCATGATTACATTTAGCCCAAATAATAATCTTTTTGTACTCATATAATTGATGAAACAAATATTCCATAAGTATCATGACACATTTTTCATGACGTTCATGGATTACTAACACACAACTATCTTGAGGTGTAACAAAAGTTACTATTTATATTTTTTTTAGTATAACCCAAAGTATTACTATGATCAAGAGAAATTAAGAAAATTATAAACTAAAATGTATAGAAAATGAGGTCATTGAAGAGTTAAATTTTCATTACGGTTTGGTTTTGAGTTCCTTCATTATGTATGTTTGTTATGTAAATTTAGTTTGATAGCCAATTATTAAATATCACTCTTAAACTACTAATATTAAATTTTTTGGTTTTGAAATATGGAATTATTTTGAATATTCTTTTGCAAACTAAACTCCACCTCCTTCTATATTCAAGGTTGATGAGACACCTCAATCAATATAGTTGCATCTTCTAGGACCCATCTCGATCGTATTTCATCTAATCAATTGAATAGCCCAACTCCATCATGTGGATATCTATAGTTCAATAGTATAAAGTTAAGCAAAATTAATAGAATGATATATATGAATCGAAGATCCATTACATAGTGGATAGTCAACACACACACATACATTTCACACTCATCCACCACATATAGGATCAAAAGCATTATGCATGTAAAATTAAAATTATGGAAACACCTATATCCTTCCTTGAGGTCAATCCATAAGTCAGTCACTCAATGTTCAGTGTAAGTGGTCACAATAGAAGAATGATAGAGAGATTATAAGAATAAATAATGAGTGAAAAATTTGAAAAAATAGATGGTAAATATTTTTTGGAAAAGAATACAAGTAATATAAATTAAAAAACTAAAATAAAAACTACTACATTATAAACAAATAAAAATAGAGTAGTGGTTCCCTGACACCTGATACTATAATCAGTTTTACTATTACAATCCCCTCAATTTATAGAGGTAGGAATCCATTATACCATTATTCATTTATGTGGTAAAAGTTTCTTTTTTCAACCATTGTATTCTATTTCTCAGTTGAATTTGGATATTTTAAATATCCCACATAGATGTTATGTTTTTTATTCTTGAATTATAGACTCATAATGTTGTGTGAAAGGAATATTACAATGTATCCCTTTGTCCATATACATGTAAATACATAGGCTCTATTGGAACTTACTATTCAATGGTCGTAGATTCTTGTAGTTTAGATTTATGCGAAAATATTCCACTGCCTAATTGGAAACCTCTACATCATGGTATTTTTACCACGATGCATCCAATTAATGGTATAGTTCCCTTATACATAGAAATTTACATATTTTATTCTCCATCTTAAAGTAAAAAAGCCCACTTTTACAACCTATAACTTATCGAACCCATGTATATGGTTACAAATTAGTGGCTTATACACTAATACAACCTTCAAAATCGCTCAAAACTATACATTATACAATTCATAGTCCTCCAAGATAGATTCTATCCTACATGGGGTTGAAAAAATCTTATGGTGGTAATGTGATTAAAATATAGTATAAATGGTTTATTATTGTTTTCAAAAACATCTATACATGATTGTGGCTAGATCGAACTCCCCTTACATGCATAGATACATTCCTCTTCGAAGTGGGAATCATTGAGGTCACCAGAGATCGTAGAGGTGTTCCATGGTTTGTAGGTTCCACAGAAGAAGAAATAAATAAAATATCAAGCATCCCTTGTGGATTCCATTGAGGTTATAAATATTTAGGAATGGTGGTCCAGTGGTGGAGAGTTTTTAAGGTATCATTGAGTGGTTTATGCAGTGTTTTCGAGCATGGAGCAACAAAACTGATGTGAGATAACATTTTTTTGGTAAATAGTGAATATTAGTCACATCCTTTTTGCCCATTTCGAGGTTGAGTGTGGAGGGGTGATCACAAATAAGAAATATTGTGGCATTATTGATCAAAATTCAATGGAACCAAGGGATCAACACACACACACAAACACTATTCACATAGTAAATGGGAATGTACCAAAATGCACGGACCCATGTGGGAATGAGTACACACTCTACTACATAGGACCCTTCATGTGTGGCCTAATATGTTTTACTATC
This sequence comes from Viscum album, assembly GCA_963277665.1. Taxonomy (NCBI): domain Eukaryota; kingdom Viridiplantae; phylum Streptophyta; class Magnoliopsida; order Santalales; family Viscaceae; genus Viscum; species Viscum album. Next base: position 888,398,948 of record OY728130.1, read on the forward strand.
TCTCTTCCAGCCCTCCATAGGGATTTTATTGGTCATCCAACCTATATTGGGCTTCTTATGTGGCCATTCGGCCCTCATGTTGAGGACTTACAGAGTTGTCCAATTTTTTCCTAAATCCATCAAAAAACATAGATAATCTCAAACTAATAAATTTAATACTATATTCAAATTTCCAAATTTCAACATTTTTTATCCACTTCCATCATAAAAATTTTTCAATTCTAAATTCAAAAAGTCTAACAAAACATTTAACAAAGATGGAATATTGATTATATTACATTTAAAATCATTAAGAATTTTTTAAACATTTTCATGAAAGAAGAATTCATCAATGGATTTATAGTGTAATATAATATAGAATAGGATTATGTTTTCAACATGATAATTGTTTTTTGAATCTTATGGGATCACAATGTATATGTAAAAGTATAGAAATAAAAATCCTATGTAAAAGAAGATAAGATCTTAAGACTTGTTATCTCAAAACATGATATCTCTGTTGATCATGAAAATGTGACAGTAGTCAGGTCAAGGGAATAACCATAGAATCTATTTGTTATTCAATTATTCATGGGTTTTGTAGGATATTATTATTTGTTCATAAATTATTTATCATAGTCTACTTCACCTTTGATTACTATCACCTATAAGGGGATGAATTCCTTATGGTATTTGAAGTGTCAGGAATCCTTCAACGAGCTATATTATTGTTTTACCTCACCCCTAATTTTGACTCTACTAGAGGTGGTAAAGGTTATATGGTTTACTATAATTATTCTTATAAACCTTTGAGTTGTTTCCTTATCAAATTAAATTATTTGGTGGCATATTCATTACATCCGCTTCAACCACAGAAGTTGAATTATCCAACTCGTGATTTGGATGTTATATGTGATGGGAATTCCCTTAAATGATTTCATTAGTATCTTCTTATAGAATGTTTTATAACTTATTGTAATAATAACATTTATTTATAAATGTTTTTCTAAAAATATTTTGGCTTATGAAAGAAATGATGGATATAATTCCTTTATAAATTCAGATTTTAAATTTCTTATACTCTGGTAAAGGGTAATTCTGTTGTTAATGTTTTGAGCATGATTTTTCCTTTTTTGTTTGTAAAGGAGGAAAAGGATGAATGTAACTTGACGATACACTTTTCTCAAATGAACATGGTAGTAAGGTGTAAAGAGTTTTGAAATGTAATTTCCATTCATTGTAATTCCCTAGGAGCTCTAATATATAATTTATCTCATAGTAAAATGTAATAGATAAATCACAAATAAAATAAAATTCTTATTTATTGATGAAATAAATAAAAAATGGTAAAAAAAACATTTTCAATGACTAAAATGGTGGTAATATTGAACCTATAACTATCATCATCAGAAAACAAGGGAAACATACAAAAAACATGATAACTAGGACACTATAAGAAAATCACCACATAACACCGGTTTAAACTGCTGTGATATGCTTATACGGTTGTTTCAAAAAACCACCACTAAATTTGGTGTTAGCGTACAATACATGGAATTTTATTCAATTTAGTGGCAGTTTCCGATAACCATAATAGTAAACGCATTTAGAGGATGTTATTGTGGTTTTGGTGGCATCTTTGTTGGGGGAAAATTCTGAAAAAACCACACAAACAACCACAGAATGATAAAAAAAAAATTAGAACTATTAAGCAGTGGTTCAAACTGTTGCTAAGAAAACTATTTTTTTCACAATAACTGCCACTAAAAAAAACTGCTACTAAAGTATAACATTCATGTATTTAGAGGAATTTTGAATCACCACTGATAGTATGATACCAAATTATAGCCACAGTATAATCTTCATCTACATATATTTCATTTACATAGAGGTAGTTCAAACAACTACTAAAGGTACATTTACAAATAAATAAATGTTGCTGATTCTATATCCCTAGTACTAGTACTATTTCTGAGGATTATTTTGGGGCACACACATCCATCCCTTTTAGAAGAGGACGCGTAGTTGACTCCCCACCTTCCTGCTTTCCAAAGGTGGGTGGAAGCCATCTCTTATTTAGGGACATTTTCTCCTTTATCGAAAGGAGATGATGTGATGTCGGTTCTTCATTCTGTGGATTATTCCTCATAATTCTTCACCTAGTCTAGGTATCCCTCATAAATTTGAGTCATGGGTCATGAATCTTGTTTCAGATTCCATATCTTTGTGGAAGCTGGTTAATTACACTACTTCTGTCAGGACATCCAATGGGGTCTTGACATGGTAGCGACCTTTTGTCTGAGAAGATGACAAAATTAGGCATGTCGGGGTATCTTTGGTTGCATGGATGTTTGGGAAACTATATTCTTCCTCATAAGAGGGCATCTCAAGGGTGAAAACTAGTGGAATACCATTTTGATCATGGGGTATCATATGTCGGAGGCATGTCTCTGAGGTTTTCCTCATCCTCCCATGTTTAAGATATGTTGTGACACGAGTATAACATCTTTTGGATACAGTTATGCTAAAGGCGTATATTCTGAGATATTTCTCAGGAATCTCATGTTTAATATGAGGTAGGCCATGAGTTTAACATCTTCTAGAGACAGAATGAGGGTGATCAGAACATCCCATAGAGACGAATCAGATTGGAACTTCCCTAGGTGGGAACACCTGGAAGGGTTAGTAGATGGATGGATCAGAAAGCCCAATAAGGATGGATCTGTGTTGTTCTATCCCATAGATGGAAGATATCACACCATGAAGGATGTTCTAGACACCACTGAGGGAGGATTATAAAGGGTGCACTCCAGAATGGGAAACACCAGATGGATAAGGAATAATTCCTAATGAGAGCAAACCTAGAGTGGTGTGTCCCATAAAGGGAATATGTCACACCATGAAGGATGATCTAGACACCACTGAGGGAAGATCAAGGGGATTGTACCCCAAGATGGGGGACACCAAGGTTTACCATTTATTTGGATTAAATATCATGGATCTTTCCAACATAACCTGTGTAGACTATAGGGATCAAAACCCACATAATTCAAAGGGGTGATGTATCAAGGTGTAACCAAAGGAAAACGACCCCTAGACAGGTTGGGGATTACGCATGGACAATAGTCTATCACAAGAGGGATGCTCTTGGGTGTATAATTATGGATTATGTGGGGCTTATTCATGGTTAGATTCATGAAGGAATGGAGTGATCCCACTAGGATGTGGTAGCCCGAGTAAGAATTAGGATGGATGATGGAGAGTTTCATTAATTAGAGGGGGGATGAGATGGAACCGATGTGAGGATGATGGTGATGTTGGTCTTGAGCCTCAAAGAGACTTCCTATGTATCCCCATGGTAGGGAATCAAAGTCCGTGTATTACGGTGGGGGTATATAATCTGGGTGTGTGTAGTGGACAAAGTCTCGTTGACATAATGGGGATTATGTGTGGTTAGAAGCCCTAGTTGGTCTGACGCCACTAGGGAAGACCAGAGATATGGGTCCCAACAAAGGGGACTGTAATGGATCACCACTGGATAGGGCTACAACGGCTTGCCATTGGTTGGGGTTGACAATGGATTTCTGATTACTGGGAAACAAAATGACTTACCACTGATTGGGGAACACAACGACTTACCATTAATTAGGAAAAAACTGGATTACCATCAACTGGGAAACGCAATGACTTACCGATGATCAGGGAACACAGCAGCTTGCTGTAAGTTGGGAAACACAATGGATTAATTTTGAATGGAATTGGGCCTCACTGTGGCTTCAAATGTACCATATCTAAGATATAGAGATCAAATCCCACATAGTTCGAATGAGTACATTCTAACGCCATGTGGGAAAAAAGGGGCGTATAGTTTAACATCATGTGGAATGAGGATGGACCGACGTAAAGTGGTCAGGACTGATGGGTGGGGGGAATGTAACTCTTAAGGGATTCCTACATACCTTGACATGGAAAGGACAATGTTCCATGTAGTTCAGAAGAGATTATGGTGACCGACATGAAGGGGTCGGGACCAATTGGTTTTGGGTTTGAACTGTAGGGAGGCTTCCTACATACCTTGCCATCGCAGGGATCAATGTCTACATAGTTCAGGAGAGATTTTGGTGAACCAACGTGAAGGGGTCGGGACAAATGGTTGTTGGGATTCAACCTCAGGGAAGCATCCTACACACCTTACCTTGGTATGGATCAAAGTACACATAGTTCAGAATGGTATGGAGAATCGACGTGAAGGGGTCGAGACCAATGGTTATTGGGATTGAACCTCAGGGAGGCATCCTACGATCCTTGATTGGGGAAGGATCAATGTTGACATAGTTCAGAAATAGGTGTTGGAATTGATCCTCAGAGATGATTTCTACGTACCTTTCCTTAGCAAGGATCAAAGTCCATGTAGTTCAGAATGGTTATTGGGGAAATTACATGAAGGGGTCAGGACCACTAGTTTATGGGCATGAACATGAGGGTGGGATCCTACGTACCATGCATTGGCAAATATCATAGTCAACATATTTCATAACTAGGTGTTGGGCTTGAAGCATTGCGAGGCTTCCTATGTACCTTACCTTGGAAAAGATCAATGTCTGTGTAGTTTGAAATGGATGTCAGTGAACCGACGTGAAGGGGTCATGACCAATGGTTTATGGGCTTGAACCTCAGGGGGGCATCCTACGTACCTTGCTTCGAAAAGGATCAATGTCCACATAGTTCATAATTAGTTGTTGGTGAATTGAAATGAAGGGTTCAGGACCAGTAGGTGTTGGGCTTGAACCTCAGGGAGGACTCCTATGTACCTTTCCTTGCCAATGATGAAATTCCACGTAGTTTGGAATGGTTGTTGGTGAACCGAGGAGAAGGGTTCGGGGCCAATAGTTTTTTGATGAAACCTAGAGGAGGCTTCCTACATACGTCACCTTGGAATGGATTAAATTCCATGTACTTCAGAATGGATTGGTGAAGCAACATGAAGGGGTCGGGACCAATAGGTGTTGGGCTTGAACCTTAGGAAAGATTCCTACGTACCTTTCCTTGGGAAGGATCAAAGTCCATGTAGTTTAGAATGGTTTGGTGAATTGACATGAAGGGGTTAGAGCAAATAGTCCTTGGGATTGAACCTCAGGAAGTCCTCTTACATATCCTTCCATGGAAATGATCAAAGTCCATGTAGTTCGGAATAGTTGTTGGTTAATAGACGTGAAGGGGTCATGACTTCTGGTCGATGGGCTTGAACCTATGGGAGGCAACCTACATACCCTTCCATGATATGGATAAAAGTCCACATAGTTCAGAATTGTGTGGTGAACCGACATGAAGGGTTCATGACCAATGGTTGTTGGGCTTGATCCTCAGGGAGGCGTCCTACATTCCTTTCTTTGGCACAAATCAAAGTCGACATAGTTCAGGATTGTTGTTGGTGAATTGCCGTGAAGGGGTTAGGAAAAATTGTTATTGGGATTGAACCTTAGAGAGGTGTCTTATGTACCATGGATTGGGAAGGATCAAAGTCCATGTAGTTCATAAATAGGTGTTGGGTTGGAACCTCCATGAGGCTTCATACATACCTTGCCTTGGAAAGGATCGATGTACGCATTGTTTGAGATGGTTTTTGGGGCTTACATGCTAAGGCGACCTAATGAGGATGTCATGGTCGATGCTTATTCTATGCCTACATGAGTCAAAATCGGTGTGAGAAACAAAAGGTAGAATGAACCTGAAGATCACGATGCAAAGGTGCGCCCATGAAGGGTGGTGAATGGGGCTTATAGAAGCAAGCTGCCCGGGTGCCCCTATGAAGTGACAATGGTGAATGGAGATTACACAAGGAAGCTGCCCGGGTGTGGCTATGGAGTGGGAAATGGTGAATGAGATTACGCTAGGAAGCTGCCCAGGTGCCACTATGGAGCGGGAATGGTGAATGGGGCATACACAATGAAGATGATCTGGTGTCACTATGGAGAGACAATGGTGAATGGGGAATATGCAAGGAAGCTTCCTGGGTGTCACTATGGAGCGAAAATGGTGAATGGGGATTATGTATGGAAGTTTCCCAGGTGCTGCTAAGAAGTGGAAACAGTGTATGGGGCTTACGCATGGAAGGTTCCCGTATTTGTTTCCTCGTGTTTGGCCCTGAGGTCATCCCAAATCAATAGTGGGTTGATGCATATAATTGAGGTCAACACTTATGCGCTAGTGAACAAGCGGGATAATGCCAATGGTGTTGGAGTAAGTATGAACAGAGGGATATGAAATGTGTGTATCACATTACATAAATTTGGAATTTTGTGAGGGTGGCGTGACAATGGTGGATAACTATTTACCGTGTTTGAAATACATCATCCATATCATGTTATCCTGAAATGGGGACAAACAAATGAGGGTAGACTGTTGATCGTGTTCGAAACACAGGACCTAACTCGAAGTGTCAACCTATGTCATCCAGGGTGTTGTCCTAGAATAGTAGGTGAGCCGATGCACATGGGACCAGGACATTAGGGGGTCCCTTTAGACATGAAAGATGATGCAGATCTGAATAAAGGACACACAGAGCATGAGGAGGAGTGGTGGAATGATCGAACGAATTCCAACGCTAATGAAATTACTCCACTGTAATCATGGCACATGTAATCTCATGCTTAGCACATAAGGCATATCTTATTTGGAACAAGAGGCATCCTATTATTTAATGATAGGGAATACTAAAGTTTATAGTTATGTATATATGACTATTGTAATCTTATTCTTGGAGCATAAGGCATATCTTGTTTGGAAAAAGAGGAATCATATGTTTGTCGCATAGGGTGTACTATAGTTTAATGTCATGTAGAGAGGGATTTTGGAATCATATGATTTGATCATAAGGCATCTCTTGTTTGGTGGAAGTGGAATTCTTTGAGTGGAACATAAGTTGTACTGCAATCTAATGTCATATAGATAGGACTAGGAATGACCAGTCTGTTTTCTTCTGTCACTGATCCCGAGTGGGTGTGCGGGGGTGCAAGCCCCATGGTATGGACCGGTGGGTGCGAAGGTAGGGGCTTAAAAAATATATGTATTCACAAAGTAGCTTCGTAGGGGAAAAGTTATTGAGGTTCATTGGGGCTCGTGAAGTAGCTTTGTGAAGGAAAGCTACTCATAGAGCATGGGGGATGGCAGAGCAATGGGGCTCGCTGAGCAAAGTGAGTCGTGGAGAAAAGTGGGTCACAGAGCAAAGCAGGTTGTGGAGTAAAGAGACTCATAGAGGAAAGCGGCTGGTGGAGTAAAGTGGGTTACCGAGAAAAGTGGGTCGTAGAGTAAAGTAGTTTATGGAGAAAAGAGGGTCGTAGAGAAAAGCAGGTCATAGAGCCTCAAGCAACCTGAAGGTGAATCCTCCTTCGCATTGGGCGCATCCATTTATGAAGGGAATGACTTCATAGTGCTTTAGAGCACTGCGAAATGAGAGATCTGCCATAGAATGGGCAACGAAACCTTTCTTATGAAGGGGGTTAGTTGTCTATTTATCGGCGAAGGAGGTCGGTGGAGCATGCTATGAAGCAAAAATGCGCGCCATGAAGAGAAAATGACATCGTGAAGGAAATCGTGCTCCGCAACCATAGTTAGTTCCATCAAGTTCATCATAACTACAAAGTCGACCATCATCAACCTTCACGGTGCCCATAGAGGTTCTGGTAAAGTTCCCTTATGTTCTCTGTAATCGTGGAGTCGACCGTCATCGTCCATCGTGGCTCTTGCAGAGGCTCCAGTCAAGTTCCTCGGCTCCGTGATAGCGGAGGGAGTATCATAAATGGGTTCCGCGAACCAGTTTTCCATCCCTACATAAAATGTACATAACTCCTAATTCGTAACACCATTCGGTCCCTACAACCTATTAAATCCAATCTTCCGAAATGGGATACGATCTTGGATCATGTATGGAAGAATTTGAAATATTTTATGGACGTGTATTACAGTGGAAACATGTACCCTAGAAAAAAACATTCCAATTTCATTATAAAAAAAATATTTCACCACTACTAAGAATGTAGCACCACATCGCACAAACAAAAAAATAACCCAACCATCCCATGCTAACAAGCCCCTTTGAAAAAACTACATGTGTTTTTATTACCTTTGTGATCTATTTCATTTCTCATGCCACATACACCACATCCTTCACATACACATAAATCCTACATCTAAAAGAATACAAAGAACCACCATTTTCATAAGAAAAAGAACTTTCAAATCCACACACACACTTATTCAATTTGGGAACCAATTTTTCAGGAATTATACAATTTATAGAAAACATAAATGAAGTTACTCGAGGAATCATAGATGAAACATATCAAATTTAATTTAGAAATCCATATATTAGCACATACACACCTCAAAAACATTGGCAATCAAAATTCAAACATTTCATAGATCAATAGAACAAATTCAAATAGAAAAAATGTATAATAAAATAATTTTAATCATGGAATCACCCATGTAAATCATGGAATCTTTCAGAATCTGGTGGAAAACAACAAATTCATAATAATGGGATCCTATAACGGGATGATCAGACCATAGTCAAAAATATTATACCCACAAAACCATCACTGAAAATTTTTAGGGAGACCAACCTATTCGATAAAATAAAACACAAGAAATAGGAATGAATAACTGTAGTAGAAGGAAAGCATCCAATGAATAGTGTCTCCCACAATGATTATTGAAGATCTAAAGATAATAAAAGCATAAACCGCCCTCTGTGAAACAAATAATTGAGAGATGATGGATCTCCTTCCTCAATTAAAGCATTTTTATCTTCTACTCAATGTTATAATTGAAGGGATACAACCATAATATACATATATGAAGGAGAACACCTTTATCACCCTTAACAAATCACCTCACAACATATTCTTACCAAAAAATAATTAAAAAAACTTGCTCCCCATGACAGTAACCTCTTATAGAAATTTAATATGGAGAAAAAAAGAGATGAAAAGTAGGGGGGATCACCTAAATCCACTTAAGATCGATCTACCAAGGATGTGGTTGAAATCCATTGAAAGGGGGGGGGGTGAAATACCATATTGGGATGAAATTGGGTTGCCTAAGAACTGATAATAATGTTAGGATAATGAGGAGGTTTGAGGGGGTTTTGAGATTTATAAGTGTTCTGAAAAACATAAGACTAAAACACAGCCCCCTTCACCATACTGCAGGAAAACTAAAAAACTGATGACTATGACATAATGGGAAGGGAACATGATACAACGTGGATGATCAAAGTTGTGTGTGAGAAACATAGTTGTATTCATATCTCAAATTTGATAAAATTGGAGAAGGGACCACAATAAAGTTGGAAGATCCACGTCACAGAAACCATTTAGCAAGAAGAAGCTAGAAAACATCCAATCTCTATGGTTAAACAATTCCTAAAAAGGTAGAGCCACTAAAAAAACCACCATTAGAAACTATTTTGATTCCATTACCTCTATGATAAACCTATGATAATTTTAGAAATAACACAAAAACTCACCTCCTGATCCTATAAACCATAAATATAACAACTGAGAAATTTTTACACATTATTATATGATTAAAAAATATAAATATTCATTAAGTAAACAAAGGGATCATAAATTCCTAGTATCTTTGGAAGAATATGTTCATAATACACAAAAGGAATCATGAGAAATCAAAAAATGTTAGGTCATGAAAATGTTTGGTGAAAAATATGTGCCACACATGATATATATACAAATCAACCATTACCATATTTTTCAATAAATCAAAAATACCACTAATCACTATCCAATGATAAACAAAGCTCGTCACCCTCTCCACCTCCATCATTACATCCTGCAAAAAGCACCTATAAGAACATTATATTGAAACTTCAATACTATTTTATATTTATATTTAAACATAAAACCATTAAATTATTTCAAAATAAATGATTTTAAATTTTCATTATTCACCAGCTCACCACTAGTCTATGAAATACCACCCTGGATAGATCCGGTCATCTTTTAATATTAATCAATCAATGATTTCTACAAAGAGGATATCTGAGTCCCCAATTCCTAAACTGTGTTTTGTAGAGAAATTATCTCTCTCTAAGCGTCTCGGGATATGTAATTACTACAAGCAGGAGTAGATATATCTAAAATCCCCAGAGGCCTTACAAAGACCTCAAGTGGTATGGGTTCCAAACCCATCCCATGCACTGGACAATGATGCTCCTTCCCAATGACATTACCAACTTGGTCATCTTCGGAGACTGTGTAGGACTGTGTGGGATTAGCATCCCATAGTTCATCAATTTTAACTATAAATCAAGTATCAGTCATATTAGAAGAAATATATGTTAATATAGTGACAACTGATAATAATTTATTATAATGAAAAATGAGTTCATACCCCAACGTCTTTGGTAGGATTATTAACAACACTTCCATCAGTTTTTTTGTGAACATCCAACCACACTTCTGTTTGGGATGCTTTATTCCCTAAACAACGTTACTAGATTAAAAAAAGATAAGTAAAAAATTTAGTATATTAATTAAATAATACTTTCTTATAAATATTTAACCTAATGAAAAGATTACCAGAGTTGATTTGCTCCTAGAAAAAAACTTCGACCCTGCAGTGTGAGGGATGGTTTTCATAGCCTGACTTGATGCATTATTCCTTGAAAGATCCTTAAATAAATAAAATGTAATTTAATAGTAATGTATTCAATGTCATACCTTTTTCATATACATGTATAAATTTAAAATGGGATTAATATAATAATATATATTTAAATACAATCTACTTCTCATCACGATGTACGTCAATAAACCATTTATCTTTGGGTACCCCATCATGTATTTTGTCATGCATCTATTCCACAGGAAAAGAAGTATTCTTAACATCTCCCCACAATCTCCATTTAATTTCATTCAATTTCTTGCCCATATTTATTAGTGACCACTTTAATTCTCTCAAATTAGTAGTCGTAAAGGGGAAAAATATTTGTCACAGAAATTCATTTCGAAAATATTATAATTTAACAACATAATGACATTAAATTACACCATAATGTATTAAAATTACGATTATTTGGGAATAAAAAAGTTCATTTATCTATGTTAAAGTAATATTCCCTCAATCAACATATGTAATAGGGATGGAAACTGGTTCTGTGTCCAGCTGGCCTAGAATCTATCCTTGTATTCCTACAGCGTCATCCGTTGGGACCCCATTTGATTCAAATGGTAGAACTATCATCTCTCCGGTCATATTCCATACATCAAATCTTTTCATATTTTTATCTGTACATGCATTGTTTTCATATTTTAAGAACAAATAGTTAGTATAAAAAAAGTGAAATAAATTTATTCATAATAAACTTTGTAGCTATAAAAGTCACTCTCTAGTATCACTGTGATGAACTAGAAGTGGTGCCCTGTTCCCTCACTATTGAGGCTCCTAAAGGGGAAGGAACAACTAAGCTACTAAAGGGACGCTCACAGAGGGTGTGAAAGATGGTGCAAGGGGAGATGGTGGAGGGGGAAAGCAAATGGTGTCTCATATTCCATAGGGGGGAGATAGATGGATCGTCATCTATAAGTGTGGTCGATGAACCATTATAATGCTTCCTCCATTAATTCCTGTCATTTAATCAAATAAAATTATGTTCAGAACATATATTCCAAAATATTTATGCAAAAATATATAAAAATTATAACATATAAACATTACTAATAAAGAATACATATCTAAAAAAGCCTATCAAAATTGTTGTTCTATTGAAGTTTTATGTGGGATTTAGTTTTTGGTATAACAATTTATTTGATCAATATCATAGTTATAGGTGGAATTTCATTATTTGTAAGAAATCCTATCAAAATTGTTTTATCTAAAAGGAAGATAAAAAGGCCTTCAGTTGCAATGTAATCCATTTAATTAGATGTGTTCTTGGATAAAATTTAGTACATTTTGATTTAGAATAACTAGTTTAGATTCCATTAGGAATAGACTTATATTAACATTCCTATGTTTTATACTAAATTCATGAAGTCATAACAGGTATATAAATTCTATAGTGTAATTATTTTAAAATTTTAGATCATATATAAGAAATGAGATGAATTTGTTTACATTTAAGTATCTGATAGGAAGGGATGTTCTATAGATTCATGGAAATGGGTAACTATTCGAAGATTGATTATTAAGTGGTTAAAAATAATAGTTATGCCAAGCACAATGAAAAAATACTCCGGTTATCAAACCCATGCAATAGAGAAACCCATGGCCTAATGCTCTTATTTTAAAACTCACAAAAATCTCAATATAGTATATATAAAGGCGTATCCCGCATCATAACCAAAATCATGGTTAAATCATAGCCTATCTCAAGGATATCCCCTACAAAACAATGTCAAGAATTATATACTACAAAACTACATGAACACATCACATTGCTATACAATGAGATATTTAATTTCAAAAAAATACTCATTGCAACATCAAAAAATTCATTAACATACAATGATAACATAAGAATTAATCCATAATTGAATACACCATTAATTCAAATATAATTCAAACAATTTAGTTTATTCATTCATTATCATTTTCCCTTATTTATATGGACTTACAGAATTGAAATTTTAATTAAATCCCTATTTATCATAAGCTAGTATTATGGTTTGTAATTATCTTTTTTCGTGTGTCATTCCCATGTAATTTTCTACTAATTTTATAGATATTATTCAAATTCCAAAATAATATATGTTCAATAAGAAATATTTTATTCACATAAAACCAGGATATTCCGTTATATTCCCCACCACCCTTTACTATTTTTATCTTATTTCAAACCATGATTTGGGCTATGTATCCTCTATTGTTACTAGTTATGCATGTTTATTGTGTTTCATATATGAAAAACATAAACTAAAACATACTAAAAAACCATGAAAATCCTATCCAAATAGACACAACTAATCTAATTAATACTAGGTAAAAAAATACAAAGATAATATATCATAAATAATTCAACAAAAATGAAATCTAACCGAACCAGAAAAAAAAACAGAACTAAACTAAACTAAACACTAAAAAAATAAATGAACTGAACCAAATCACACCATTATGAACTAAACAAAAAAATATAACCAATATGAATCTACCAAAAATTATATGTCCTTAATAAAATCAAATAAAATATTATATGACATGCCCAAATTAAACATAATTAAATTGAAAAAAACCAAAAAGACCAAGAAAAAAAGGATATGAATATATTTGAGTTGAAATAAATAAAATAGAACCAAACTTTTCCATCATGAAAATAACTAACTCAAAATCAAATTAATATCAATTATTAAAATACAACATGAATTTAATATTCTAAATGATCATAAACAATCTTATCTAAACTTGAACTAATCAAAAATGAAAAGATACAAACAAAATAGAGCCATACTAAACTAACCTTATGTAACAAATATTGAAGTGAAAGAGACCTAACCAATCCAATCCCTAAAAACTAGACATATGAACAATAATTTGAAATGAAAAAATAATACATGACCTGAAAAAATTAAATTATAAAAAATAAAACCAAAATAAATGAAACGAAAACGAATCGATTAAAAACTATATAAACATAACAAAACAATACTCCTCTAAAAACTAGAAATGATCATATAATCCCGGAATGGATCTTATCCAACTAGATCCAAATCAAATCGACTAGCTCATATTAACTCAAAAATATATAGCCCAACATGAATTGAACGAAACAAAATAGGATGAACCCAAAGTTCACTTACTTAAATTGATTTGAATTAACCTCGCATAACCTAGCTAAAGATAATTAAACCTTTCTCAATAGAACTGACCTAAAGTAACCAGAACTAAATCGAACCAAACTAAATTGAAAAAAAATTAAACTAAATAAAAACAATCTCAATATAACTATAAATAAATAAATTGATGAAATAATATAGAAAAAGGTGGGGGTGGGTGGTGAGGGTTAGGATCAATGTCAAGGGGTGGTAAGGGTAATGACTGAAAGAGAGGGGCGGCGAGGTGTGGTGAGGGGCAGAAAGGTTTGGGACCGAAGACAAGGGTGGAGAGATCTGAGAATGATAGGGCTTTGGGTGGGGGTGGGTTGGGGGTCACGGGTGTGTGTGGGGGGGGGGGGGTAGTGACCAGCTGCGAGGGGAGGGGAGGAACGGAGAGGGGCGGAGAGGTGTGACGAGGGGTGGCAAGGGTCAGGGCCAATAGCAGTGAGCTGTGGGAAGGGTAGGGATTCAGGGGGTTAGGGGGTACTAGAGGTCGGGGAAGGGGTCAGGGGAGAGGTGTCGGGTCTGTGTAAAAAACATATTTAGAGGTATTTTATTAAAAAAACTGAAAAATTACTTAAATAACATAAGCAGTGGTTTAAGAAACTGCCACTAAAGCCTAATTTTGTTGTAGTGTGATGTCATACCCATGACTTTTGGTATCTTCCATGAGTAGAAACCCAATGAATAGAATAAGGGTAAGAGTGTAGAAGAATGTAAAAATAGGAATAATCTTGGGAGGTAGAGGACCTACAAATATGATGACATTGGTTAAAATAAAATTTTGGTTATGGTCATGTATTTATTAATAAAATAGCCATTTCATATATTTATTGAAGACCTTTTAAAAAATGATTTTAAATAATACTAAAAATATCCATAAAATATATATTGTGTGTGTTTGTGTATTTATGTAATGATTAATTAACATGAAAAAGAGTTTATTCATGTACATCTATATATTAACTAGATTTGTAATCTCAATGAATATTTAATTTAAATCTAAATAATTATATTGAGTAATTAAATAATGTTTTTAGATTTTATATGTATAATTCATAAACAATATAGTTTCAAAAAATGCAATTGTGAACAATTAAAAAAACATATTATTAAAAAAATATTATAAAAAATTTAAACTGATTTTTCTAGGAATATAAATATGTTTATACAAAACATAATTTATGATAAATTTTATTTATTTGGTACTAAATTTTATCCTATTGTTAAATTATTTTACTAAAAATTACTTATGTTGAAATTGAAAATATATACTTATATATAAGTACATCGAATGGAAAATTAGAAAACAAGATAATATAAAACATGTAATTTGTGGAAATTAAATGAAACATTTTATTAATTTTTAAAATTTTATCCATAATAAAAGTTATTGGAGGAAGTGTATAATTATATAATTTTGAAAAATTAATAATAGTAATAATAATAATATTTTTTTACTTTTATGAGGTAAATTATTAACATAAGAAAGTATTATACTTATATATATATATAGATAATAATGATATAGAATAAATGTATGAAATTATAATTGATTTGAATAAATATATAATAATATGTTAAAATCATTAATTGATTATTATATTTCATAGAAAAAGTAATAAATATTTTTTTGTGGAGAATCATGTTTTGAGAGGAGGAGATGTCGAAGACCCCTATGTCATATTCTCCATTAAGATGGACCACCACCCTAAAACCTCATCCAATAATGAGTTAAAGTTGGTTCACCACCTGTAAGTTGATTGTTTTCTGGAATTTTACATGTTTAAGAATCCCATGATTCTGAACGGTTGTGTGAAGATAAGGTCGACACCCCTTTAATGGTTGGTTATCCAACAACTCGTGATGGTGAACCATGATGACCTCATGGGTTTACTTGCTTGGGGAATTATCCATCAGTGAATCCCATTCAGTGAATGTGAGTTATATTTTTTGGAATGCAGAGTCATAGATATTTGGGGTTTCTTTTGTTATTGTATTTTTATTTGTTCATGGTTCCCTCCAAAACATGTTTAATTCGGTTAAGGGTCATATTATAAGGAAATTATGATTACTTTTTGGTTGGAAATTTGGATGTTCACAATGTTTTTATTTGTGAAAACACTAGTTTTGGGTGTCGTTTATTTGTATATAAGGCCCCATTGCATTGAAAGAGGGAGAAAAGGGAAGAAACTCCCTTGAATCTGTCCACCTTTCCTTTAAATACTTTGCCTATTTTTGATTTATCTATTATTAAAAACCATCCTAAAGAGTCTTCACAAGCGGACTACCATGTGGTTCAAATAGTAAGGGGATATTATTTTTATAGATTTGTTCGTTCATTTTTGAATCATTTCTAAATCGACCATATGTATTCAATCCTCCTTTAAATTCAATTATTTTATATAATGAAAAGTTGTTGAGTCATATGCATGGTAAGAGATTTTATTCTGTGAAATATGTTTAGGTGTTTTATGTAATTAAATTATTTTATGATAATTAGTTTTGGTTACTTTGTGGTATTTATTAGTTGACAGTTAAGATTATTTTTTTATTATAGTAAGGAAACTATTTATTTTTCATACATTTATATCTTTTGGAATGTATTCCAATTAAGGTGATTTATTTAAAATCTTTTTATGTCATACAAAGGGTTTATTTTGTAAAAAATATACTCAAACAATTCAAGTGATTTATTCAATTTTATATATCTTATACCAATTTATTATTAGTCTATTATTAATTTTAAATTCATGGATGTTTAAATATATTATTAATATTTCATTTTGATAGAAATTGGAATTTTTTAAAGCTATTCATGGATTTGATATCAATATTTCAAACATATTTTAATGTATCATTAGTGTATTTCTAATAGTATTTTGATTGTTTTTGAGATGAAATTGGGATATTTTTTATGTTAAACCTTAAAATTTCATGCTAATTGTTAAATATTTAAATTGTTTTGGCTCGTGAGACTTATTTTTCATTAAATTATTTTGATAAATTAAAGAACATTAGTTAGACTCCTATAAATAGGAGCGATGTTATTATATTTTCAAAAGTATTATTTTGATAATAATGTTTTAAATGTATATATATATATATATATCTTGTAATGTTTAAAATCACTTTTTCCCATGGATTTATCTTCAATTAAATTAATTTATTGTTACATGTATTTTAATTAGTCCGTAATGTGCGTAAGCGTGGTTATCAAACATTCAATTTAAATTTTTCTATTAAAACATGTGAATGTATAAATAAAAATATATATCATTTCATATGAATCAATTTTATTTATGACATGTATATATATGTATATTAATGTACATATATGTAAATATATGAATGTATCAATATATTTCATTTTATGTAAATGTGTTATTATTTTTAATCGACATATATTCATGAGCATGCAATCATTTTTTATTCAAATACCAATATTTATGTAAATAAAAGTATATATATGTATCATTTATGAAAAGATATTACATACACGTAAATGAATGTATAATTATTTATTTTAATGAGAAAATAATTTTATCATGATATACGTATAATCATGAATGTTCTTTTTAGGGAATGGTTTTTTAAATGATCATGTTTTAAAAGAAATTTCATGGTCCTCAAATAGGAAAATGTATGTTATAATGTTTTTATTTCCAATTAGTCACAATTGGATGTATGTGAATGAAGGAAGGGTATGAGGAGTGAACCCAAAACCCTTTTGGGACATTTATCCAATAATATAAAAGTTGTTCCCTAATAGTCCTCAAATGAATTGGGTAATATTTTCATCTCATGAGATGTCATGTATGGTGAATGAGAGGTTTATCCTAAGCACATTATGGTGAGCAAGAGGTTTATCCAAAGCACATTATAACATGTTGTACTTTTATTTAATTTCCAAACTGTATTGGGTTTCCTTTTTCTTTTGAAAACCCCTTACTAAGATTTTTTTTCTCACCCTATGTTTTAAAACTTCCATTTCATTTGGAATAAGGACGCGTATAAGCAAGATAGTTTTTGATGTTTCTCTAAGGGCACTACTATAAATAATGGGCAAGGGAAGTGCTGCCCCTTTATCAGAGCTAAAAAAGCACTGATAAAGGGGGCCTTTCTCATAGCTAAAAATAAGTGATGATAAAGGTGGGCCTTTATCATCGCTAAAAAAGCGCTGATAAAGGGTGACTTTATCACCGCTTTTTTGAGCGCTCATAAAGGCCCCCCTTAGTCAGCGATTTTTTGAGCGCTGATAAAGGGGGGCTTTATCAGTGATTATAAAATCTATATTTTAAAAAAAATTCATAAAAAAAAATTATTTTTATATAAGTATATTTATTCATATATAAATATAATATATATTATTAAAATATGCTTTAGATATGTATAAATAGACTATTAACTTTAATGTAAAGGAAATTTAGTGAAAATGGATTTAAAATATCATGAAAAAATATTATTAATTAATAATTTGCTAATTATTATCGATCAAAAATACTTTAATAACAATTTGAAGACACAAAAAATCAAAATAATTAATAAAAGATTTAAAATAAGTTGAAAATGTAACTAAAACTTCAAACGGACAAAACTTCTAATCCGGGTGTCCGTTTGAGATCTACAGCATATCAAATCGAAGCCTACGATTAGCTTTACACACAAGAAATATAAGCAAAGCCTCTTTCTCATTTTTTGAGTCCAAAAATTCCCATAAGGCTGCCAAAACTGAGTTTTTAGTCTGGATACCCCGATTTGTTAACATTCAAACAAGTATAACTTGTGATCCAGATAAACGTTAAGCCAGTACCACATATAATATCGAATATTGTTTCATTTTATTTGATTTGAAAGGTTGTGGAGTTGAAACAAGATTATATATTATAATTTAAAGTTGTCTTAACATTCTATAGATTTTCAAATACACACACACAAACACACACACACACACACACATATATATATATATGTATTTATTTGTAAATATATATCAAATATTATTTCATTTTCCACGTATCCTTCCATTTTATTTTCCTTTGGCTTTCCATCCTACCTCTCGCAACCCAATCACCCCCCCCCCCCCGCGCGCTCTCCTAACATCCCTCAGAATTAATGTCCTGGGTTCCAAATTCCTTCGAGAATCCAGCGTCCTTCGACATTCCTCCACTCCTTTTTAGTAGCTCCAACAATAAAAACCATTCTTCCTGCTTGCATTTTCTGCACCCTTCCGATTTGGTTTAGGTTTTCGAGGTACCAACCTGATTCGACAAAAAACATTGATACACTCTTCCTCCTTTTAGTTGCCCATCTCGCAACGCCATTCAGTGACCGGCACACTGTCTACTGTTACCTCCATATCATAGTTTCGTTCTAGTAGGTGGATTCGTTGATGTTCAATGAAACAGTAGTCCGCCTCTTCACTACGCCATATTTATTGCATAATCGAGGTTTGTATTCTCTATATGCAAGCTCCTGTCATTGAATAGATGTTCAGATTACTCCCTTCTACTATATGATGTCTAAATGACATCTTCTAGTGTTTATTTTAATGTATATGTTGTCTCATTTTTCACATTAGTGTGCAACTGCAATCCATGTATGGGTACCTTTTATTGCATTACATTACATTCAAATTGTAGATTTGCTTGTATATTTTTAGTCTAATTTATACATGGATCTTTGATGTTGTTATGAATGTGGTTCATTGCAATAATAGGACAGTGATTCATGAGGTTTACATATTATTTACTCCCACTCGAAATTTCTCAATTTTGTTCATAGGTTCTTCGACGTCATCCTCCTCTATCTCTCAATTTCATGATAATTCTACATCATGTTCATTCTCCCTTCAGAACTGACCAAAAATTCAAACAGCTATTCATGTGATTTTGGGGTATGGAATTTCAACAGACGTCACCTTCCCTTCTCGGCTCACTTCCAGCATATCCTATTCCATCCCGCATCATTTCACACTTTATGTATTCCCATAACTACCTACTAAGAAGCCTAAATCCTTGTAACTACATTTCTGGTATCATTTTAGTTCTATATGGGTTAATCATCGTTCATTATGTCAAATGTTTATTTTGATTTCGTTCATTTATCATTTATAATTTTCAAAATGGTGGATGGAAGAGCAGGAGATGGTTATCATTTCACTGTTTTATTATGTATTTTTTCATTTTCCAAATAGGTCCATCTTTTATCACATATAGTAATATAGATTCTATTCATGATTATTGTCATGTTTCTCACTTTGATGAGTATGTATGATGTTACTGGAGTAAATGAAAATTTCCGCTTTTCTGTGGTTATGTGTTTCACATCATTTTCCCTCTTTGAAACTTCCTTCCCAAGCCATGAATGTATTACATTAATGTGGATGGAAAGAAAATGGAATCAATGATAGGTTGTAACAACCCTGGCTTATGTTATTTCACTATATTATTATTTATTTTTTTATTATTAGAGGGTTAAAAAAGTACATATTTTTTTCAAATTTGTTCTTTATTTTTTCAGAAAGGTCTAACATTTATTATGCATAGCAACACGGATTCTATTCTTGATTACTAGAATATTTTCCACTTTGATATGTATGTACGGAGTTACTAGAGTCAATGAAGATTTACACTTTTCTGTACGTATGTGTTTCACATCATTTTACCTCTTTGATAGTTCCTTTCCATTTCTTGAATGTAGAACATTTCTACAGCTGGCTGGAAAATGGAATCAATGACCATGTATTGATATTAATTTTATCTCTATAACATTTCTTCTATATATTTACATATTTTTGAATTAATCTTCAACATAAGGGAAAAATATGTGAGGATTTTAAATATTTTGGTTTGCTTACAATCTAATTATTTTTCAGGTGGTGGTGATGTTTTTAATTTATCACCAAAGTAGTTTGTTTCGAATGTGTGTGAGGGAGCTTTAGGTCAGTGTTTCCATACATACTTTTTCATTTATGATATGAGTGTTTTACATTCATGGTGTTTTACATTCACTATGTTTTATACTGTTTAAAAAAAATATATGATTCAATATCAATTATGTTAGAATATGAATCTATGGATTAGTTACTAAACATTTTATTAACTGGTGAGTGAACATTTAATACCCATGTCTTAAGGTATGTCACTATTTTATTATGTATTTTTCTATTATAAGAGGGTTAATAGGTTCATTTTTTTAATTTGTTCACAATGTTTTTTTCAAACAGGTGTATCTTTTATTCCATACAAGTACATAGATTCTGTTGATGATTACTATCATGAGTATGTACAAATTTACTAGAGCCAATGAAGATTTATTTTTTTCTATGCATACGAGTTTTGCATCATCTCCCCTCTTTGAAAATTCCTTTCCAAGCCCTTAATGTAGAACATTAATGCACCGAAAAATGGAATCGATGATAGGATGTAACACCCTTGGCTTATGTTATTTTGAATGTTCTGTTATGTAAAAGGATACTGTTCATTTAGAGAATCCTATCATTTCTTAGGTCAGTGTTTCCATATGTACTATTTCATTTAGGATATGAGTGTTTTACATTCATGGTGTTTTATATTCACTATGTTTTATACTATTTAAAAACAATATATGTTTCAATATCCATTATGTTAAAATTTGAATCCATGGATTTGGTACTAAACATTTCATCAATAGTTGTGTGAACATGTAAGACCCATGGATTTAGATATTTCACTATTTTATTTTTTGTTTTTTTATAATTGGGTTAATTGGTTCATATTGTTTTGTAATTTTTTCACAATGTCTTTTTTCAAACAGGTCTATCTTTTATTCCATACAGGTATGTAGATTCTGTAAATTATTACTAGCATGAGTATGTACATCGTTACTAGAGATAATGAATATTTATGCTTTTCTGTGCGAATGTGTTTCGCATCATCTCCCCTCATTGAAACTTCCTTTCCAAGCCCTGAATGTAGAAAATTCATGCACCAGAAAAGGGAATCGATGATAGGTTTTAACACCCTTGGCATAAGTTATTTTGACTATTCTATTATTTATATGGACACTGTTCATTTAGAGAAGCCTGTCATTACATAGGATTACTTCAAGATGAAATTGAGTTTACTAAAGCTATAAAAGAATGATTTGTTTGGAAAACATGAAATTCATTGCATATGTTATTTTATCATATGTTTCACAGGTTGTTTCCATATATGGTGTTCTTATTCATTTTACAGGTTGTATGGAACGAAACAAGACAGATTTTTTCATAAGATGTGTTATATGTACAACGAATAAGGTTATAAATAGAAGGTACATATATGTTTACCCCTTACATATTCATGCATGACAAGAAAATATGCCCTCTTTATTAGTATTTTTTTAACGTTGCTGATTATTTTGGAATATATTCAGTCAGTTTACATCACTAATAACGTTTCCATTTCCAACTTTTGTGGTATGGAATTCTTGAAACAAATCATTATGTCTAATAATATCACCTTGAAATGGTTCTAAACTATATCTTAATTTCTATTCGATTATCTCTTTTTTCAATAACAACCAATAAAAATTTATAGTCTATTATTACTCTTTGACACAATTTATTTACAAGAAACTATAGAAATTTTTAACTATATGTTTTTATGGGTTATTATACACATTTTACTTCCATACATATTTTCAACTATTAAATTTTCATTTAATCATACATATAGAACCCTTGGATGCAAGCAATATAGGAAATAAATTTCCAACCATGAGAACATGGCAGTGTACTGAGGAAGAAGAGTAGTGTACTAAAGAAAAAGAGTATGACTGGGTAGATATGAGCCCAGATTAGTCTAGAAATTACTTCAAGATCTAGAGACATTACTTCTCTGAGTTTGAAGAGCCAGTCACTTGAAAGACCAAGAATGGCTTCGAAAATGGAGTTGGACCTATAGAGCATTCATCGGTCTAATCAGTCTCAGAAACCTCTTGATAAAGATCCTTTCAATATGCCTGGGGTATGTTTCTTTTAGGGTTTTCTTTTTAATTTTTTAATTCAGTTATTATTGTTTTGTGTTAATTAGGATATGAAATTGTTACACCCCATATGTTTACCCGTGTAAATATAATAGGTTAAAATCTTTATCGGTCCATATATTTTTATTAGATAGTTTTTATGGGCTATTCCACACATTTTACTTCGACACGTATTTTTATTAATAAAAATATCGTTTAATGTTACTTATAGAACCCTTGGATGCACTCAGTTTAGGCCATAAAGTGGCAGGACATGAGAACATGGAAGTGTACTGGAGAAGAAGAGTATGGCTGGGAAGGTGTGAGACCAGAGCAATCCAGAAGTGACTTGCATATTTTTTTAGGTTATGCATTTTTTTCTTATTTTTTCCTGCATTTTTTCTACATCTTTAGTGGTTCTATATAAAATTTCATTGATTATGAGTTTTATATTTTCATTAGGAAAAATTCATGTTTTCTATTTTTTCTCCCAATATTATAGCAGCTATTAGAGATGTATACATTGATTCATTACTAACAACCCACTACTTGCAAACTGTCCACCCGTTTATATTTGTTTTAATGGTTCCTGATAAAAGAAACAGATTTCTGTTTTCTACATCACACTTTAGCAGTTGACCATGGATACAATGATTCAATCATATAATTGCACTTTCTATTAACCATTGTTCACATTTGTCCTTCATTTGTCTATACATGTACCAGCAACTTTCTAGATTTTTTTCTCTCGTAGTTGGAATGTTTTAACATTTGTGATCAGTACAATTTTTCAACATAAAGGTTTCTCTAGTGCGAATATTCATCTGTTGTATTAAAAAAAATTTGTATGTGAAACATGATCAATCCCATGATAGTGGCATTATTATGAAGTAAACACGGGACTATATTTAAGAAGAAACATTCATGTATTTGATTCTTATGGTTTTAAGATCATGTGCAGTTTTTTTGTAGTCTTTGTTAGGATTTTTAATTTGTAGGCTATGTTTGGATGCATCGATCCCCAAAACATGAAGCATCATCGAGCAATGTGGTCCATGATGTTGGTGCACCATTAAAGTTGTCTACATGGGAGTCCATACCACTTCAGTGGAGACCAATGGAGTGTCAGTGTTGAAGTCATTGGGTTGGGATCAAGGCATTTCATTCAAGGTGCTCGACTGATGGTCAAGGTGATATCAGACCCTTCCCTTCTATTTACTTCATCCTCACGCAATCATCCTATCCAACCCATTGATTTCATTATTTTCAGAAAAATAAATTTCATTCAAACTTTATATATTACAATGACTAATTTGAATCATCTATTTGAATCATTTTTTCATTCATGAAATTGATTTCTCCATCATGAATGCACAATATAATTTTTTTTAAATAAAAATGGACCTTCTATTGCATTCTTTATTGAATCCATAAGTATCACATATGTTCACATATGTTCTGTATGAGAAGTTTTATGGAGATGTTCACATATGTTCTGTTGACATTTGTTCATATATGTTCTGTTCAATTTGGATTAGTTTCCAATATATGGAGCACAATTTACTTTGATCGACATCGGTAGAGTTTTGTTTTAATTGACTCATTCTATTTCATTTTATGATATAAAAAAATACTATTATTTTATTTATTCTCAACTTATATCTGGGGTGGGGTTGAGCATGCAGTTTTTCCTAGGGCTGATGGAGCCTAATAAATATCATTTCAAATTGTTGGATTTTGTTCATAGGTTCCCATATGAAATCATAGTGGTTGCACATTTCTCATCTGTGTTATTACATCCCCTGTTTTTGGTTTTCATTATCTTTATTTTCCTATGTAACTACACCCATTAATGATTTCATCATTGTTTTCATTAATGCAGTTGAATTTAAAATAAAAAATTAATCCTAAAAATTTATAAATTTCTTTACATTAAATTTATCATTTTTTTCAACTACTTAAATGGTGTCTCCATATTTTACCCACTCATATTCAATTTTCTTTCACCATTATATTATAATTATAATTTCATCAACATTATTGTTTCTTATAAACTTTAATAAATACTATCCTCTTATTTAAAGAAAGTATTAGTAAATTTATAAACCAAAAACTTATATTGCTAAAACTGAAAATTATTTTACAAAACAATAGAAATTCTTGAAGACATACTTCTGTAAAATTTCAAAATATCAATACTCAAATTTTGGATAGTCCCTTATTCCCTTATTCACCCCTTCTACATTCAATATATCAATATTAAAATTTCAATATTCAGAATTATTTTATCATATTTGAATTATAGGATAACTCTTGTTTTCTATTTCTCCATTCTTAAAATGAATTATCATTCCGTTACATTAATCATTAATGTTTTCTAAAAATATTTTGATGTCTCTTCAATAAATGTTTCAATATTACCTATAGCATAACACATATTTTTTAATGTTTATTAGTAAATTTTTAAAATATGAATCTTTTTTAAAAATAGCAATCGATTTATGGCACTGTGTGAATGCATGGGTGGGGTACTAGTTTATTCGTAAATGTACTTAAAACTAATCTTATAATTATATATTTATATTCAAATAAATATACTAATAAAAAAATATAACTAAAAATATATTTATAAATAAGTATAAATATATATTAATATAAGAATGAATATATATATATACTAATATATGAATAAATATATTTATTTTAATATGAATCTATATCAATATAAAAATAAATATAAATATATATATATAAATAAATAGATATATCATTAAATAGAGAACAAAACGAAACAGATTAGTGGTAAAGGTGTAGCCACAAAATGGGGGAGGTAGCAGGTTCGAGTTTGGGTGGATGAAAAGGGGTGTGTGCGTGTGGGGATGCGCGGGAAGGGAAGCGCACATCCTATAACTTATAAGGGGGTAGAGGTGTTAAAATCTCTCCCCGCCGTATTTATAATTATTTATGATTATTTATTTAATTTTTTTGACTTTTATCAGTGCTTTTTAAAAGCGTTGATAAAAGGGACCCCCCTATATTAGAGCTGAGCTTTACAATGCCTTTTTAGCACTGTTAAATCCCATTTTGAGCGCTGATAAAGACCATTTTTTAGTAGTGGGGTTTTAACCCTTATAAAGAATAGTTTTTGGCATTTATTGTAAAGGTTGTGCATATCAGAATTTATATGATGTATCTTGACTCTGTAAAACTATAAACCATTTCAATATCGAGTTGTGTTATAAATAAATGATTTATTTTTATAAATAAAAATGGATCATGTTTTTGGGTCATTATAGTTGGTTTCATAATGGAGGTTTAGATATCTATATATTTTAGGACATAAAGAAACCCATTAACTGTTAAGAAATATTTCAATTTTTTTTTTAAATTTTTCATTAAGGATTAATAAATCATTAGAATTTATGTAGTTTAATACAAAACTTTTATCATATCTATGGGATAACATGAAATTTTATATGTTTCATTAGCAGCATAATGCATAGTTATGAGATGGAAGAGGAAGAAACTTGTACAATATTGTTGTCCCTTCCCAAATATTTTCTTCCAATAATTATTTTGAAGTCAATATCATATTATATCGAAACCGTTTCCAATGTCCAAAATTCATGAAACATTTTATATGATATATAAAACAACTCTTGCATAACACATAATAATAAAGGATCATTTATCACATATGGTAAAATATTAAGCTCCAAACTCTTCCACCTTTCCTGAAAAGGGAGGTACATTCAGGGAATTTTTTAATATTCCACCTTGCCTAGAGAGTAGGATTCACTACTTGATTTTATAATAGATTATGAGGAGGAATATATCCAATAATTCTATATATATATATATAGCATTGTCATCTAGAATTTCTGAAAACATATGCATTATTTTAGATGAACAACATTACAAAAATTTCAAAGATGACTCTATCAGGAACATTTATTAAATCCTGGAACATGACGATGTTTTAAAACCCTGTGTTAGAAACAATTATTTTCAAAAAAATTATCATATTTTACATCAGTATTATTTGATTTTTACTGACTGGTTCAGGACTAAGGAAGTGGAGGAAATGCAGCGAGGTATTGTTTCACCAAGTAGACCCTCACTCTATGTGATCAACATGATAATTATAATTGGGGAATACTTAATGGAAGGACGTAAGAAACTACTGAAACAATGTTTAAATATCAATATTTCCTATTTCATGTTTAAAATGTAATAAAATTGTGAGGACATTGTATTTTTAATTTGGGTAGAATGCAACGGCCCAATTACT
Source organism: Viscum album (assembly GCA_963277665.1). Lineage (NCBI taxonomy): Eukaryota > Viridiplantae > Streptophyta > Magnoliopsida > Santalales > Viscaceae > Viscum > Viscum album. The sequence continues at coordinate 888,426,038 of OY728130.1, forward strand.
CTCATATAAAGTTTTCTCTTGCTGATATGCAATAAGTTAATGATAAAAAAAGATAAATCTTATTTAATTAATAAATACCAAAAAAATTATAATAAATGTTTCCCAAGACTAATAAGGTGGTTATATTAAACCAATAAAAATCACTAACAACCAACAATGACATTTTATAACAAACGTGATAACTATGATTTCATAGCCTGTTCCTTTAGGATCTTCCATGAGTAGAAACCCAACGTAGAGAACAAGTGTAAAAGCATATAGGAATGTAAAAACAAGAATCATATTGGTTGATATAATATCTACAAATATTATGAGTTTATTTAAAATAAAATATTGTTTATGGTCATGTATTCATATATAATATAATCGTTTCATATAGCCATTGAAGACCTATTGAAATAAAATTATAATAAATGAAACAAAAAATAACTGTTACACTTATATACATATATTGTGTGTGTTTTTGTATTTATGTAGTGACTAATTGAAATTAAATGGAGTTCATTCATATATATATATATAGGATTTGTAATCTCAATGAATATTTAATTTTAATCTAAAGATTTATGTTGACTACATTAAATATTTTTTTAGTTATATGTTAAATTCAAATATAATATAGTTTCATAAAATTTAATTTTCGAACATTAAAAAAACGTATCATTATAGAAATATTATACATTTTTAATCGATATTTCTAGGAATATACATATATTTATATTAAAAATAATTTATGATAAATTTAATTTACTTGGTAATAAATTTTTTTCTAATATTAAATTATTTTACAATAAATTACTTATGTTTCAATAGAAATACATATATAAATATAAGTAAATCAAACAAAATATTTGAAAACAATATTATACATAACCTGCATTTTGTGAGAATTAAATGACACATATAATTATTTTATAAATTTTAATCCATAATAATTGTTATTGGAGTAGGGGGAGAGGTTGAAGACCCCCCATTTCATCTTTTCCATCGAGATGGTCCTCAACCCTAAAAACAGATTAGACTAGGAACCGAAGTTATAAATCTTCCTGTCTATCTAAAGACATCAAGAATGTGACATATTTTGGAATCCAGTGATTTGGGATGGTAGTGTTCAAATGAATCCAACACCCCCCGGTGATCGGTTGACCATCAACTCGCTCGGGTGACCCATGGAAATCTCATAAATCATCTTTATTTTGGAATCGTCATCTCACAAATCCATTTTGGTGAAGGTGAGTCAAATTTCTATATTGACAACTCACATGTATTTGGGCTTTCTTTTTATTATGTTTTTGGGTTTCAGGTTCCCATGTATATTAGTTTCATTCGTTTTAGGGAATTATTTTCTGGAAAAGTAGGACTTCTTGTTGATAGGAAATCTTGATATTCAAATTATTTTTGGTTGTAAAAATTTTGGTTTGGGTGTTGGTTATTTGTATATAAGACCATGATACATTGAGAGAGGGAGAATAGGGAAGAGATAATCTTGTATCTGTCTACATTTACCTAAAATCCTCACCCAAATTCTATTTCTAGTTGTTATGATGAAACATCCTGAAGAGTTTGCACAAGTGGACTACCTTGTGGTTCAATCAATAAGGGGAATTTATTTATATAATGTTTATTTCTTTTTTTAATAATTTAAAAATCAATCAGAAGTATTCATTCCTCCATTTTTTTAAATCCATCTATTTGTTGTGAAGTAGTATAATTATCAACATGGTATGATATTTTATTTTTTTAAATATGTTCAGGTGTTTTATTGAATTTAAATATTTTTTTCCAATTGGTTCTATTCTCTTTATCGTATTTATTACTTGATTGTATAAATAATGATTTTTATGATTGTATGAAAATTATGTAGTTTTCATGAATTTCTCTTCATCCAAGTTTTTCCTATGAATTTGAATTATTTCAAATATATTTATGTGAAATGATGTTTTTATTTTGTGAAAAATATGCTAAAACAATTCAATCCATTTATATGTTTTTATATATCATATGCCATTTTTTTAGTAAATTACTTATGTTTAATTCATGGTTGTTTTTGTGTTTTGACAAATTCATTATGATGGAAAGAGTAATTTGGTTAAAACTATATATAAATATGAAATATTTATATTCAATCTTATTTTTATCTATCATCATTGTCTTTATAATAGTATTTTGATTGTTTTTAAAATTGAAATGTTTTCCATTCTGTGTTTGACATTAATGTTTCATGTTAATTATTAAATATTAATTTTTTTTGTTAAGGACACTTATTTATAAAAAAAGTTATATTTATTATATTATATAACTGCAGTTTGACTCCTATAAATACGAGCAGTGTTATTAGATTTTCAAACGTATTATTTTGATAGTAATTTTTTAAATGTATATATATGTGTGTGTGTGTGTGTGTGTATATCATGGAATATTTTAAACCAAATCAACCCATGGATCTCCCATTAGTAATATTAATTTAATGTTACTTGATTTTTAATTAGGCACTTGTGAGTGAATTTGAGGTTATTAAACATTCAATTTAATGTTTTACTTCAAAAAAGAGAATATATATATATATATATATATAATTTTGTAAAAAATAGTTTTATTTAAAGAAATATATATTAATATATATTACATTTAATTTTTATATATGTAAATATATGAATGTATGTGTATATGTCATTTTATGTAAAAGTGTTATTATATTTAGTTGGTATATATGCATGAGTAGGAAATAATGTTTTATTAAAATACCAATATTTATGTAAATAAATAAATATATATGTATCTATTATGAAAAGTTGTTACATTCATGTAAATGAAATTATAATTATTTATTTTAATGAGAAACTACTTTTATCATGATATACTTATAATCAAGAAGGTTCTTATTTATTGAATCATTTTTTTTCAAAGATCATGGTTTAAATGAATTTTCAAGGTCCTCAGAATGAAAAATGTAATTTATAATGTTTTTAATTAAAAATATACGTACATAGATGTATATGAATGAAGGTAGGGTATGGGGAGTGAACCCAAACACCTTATGGGACTTTTATCCAATCATATGAACGGTGAACCCTGACAGTCCTCCAATGCATCGGGTAGTGTTTCAATATCCTAATATTTCATGTATGGTGTGCAATATATTGAACCTATGCAAATTATGGTGCATGAGAGGTTTACCCTAATAACTTTATGGTGTGCAGTATTTTTATCCAAAGTACATTATGGGATTATAGTGTGAACCTAATCCATCATGTGACTATGTACACCCTATCTCAAGAGTGAACTGGGAATCCATGGTATGATCCAAGGTGCCTTTGAAAATTAATTATGAATTATCATGATATTTTCAAGTGAAATTATGATTAATTTATTACTGATCGATGAGAAATTTCAAAATCCTTGTATATATAAATTAAAATAATTTTTGAATAAAATGTTTTTGAAAAATATACATGTTTTCCTAAAACTGCATTAATGATATTTATGACATGTTTCACTATTTTTTTTGAATTTCCAAACACTATTTGGATTCATTTTTCTTTATAAAACCCCTTATTATTATTTTTATCACTCACCCTATGTTATCAAAATCTAGTTTCACAGGTCCTAAGGACACGAAGAAGTATGATAGTGGTTGAGGTCCCGCTAAGGTGTTTAACCCTTGTAAGGAATAGTTTTATTTCATTTATCGACTGTATAATCTGATTTTCTCTATTGTATTTGCAAACTCTAAATCTATAAACCTTTTCAATCTCATGATGTGTTTTAAATAAATGAATTTTTTTTAAATGGATCAGGTTTTTGGGTCATTATAGTGTTCATTTTACATCATCTCTATGAATGACTATTCTTCTATAGAAACAAAATTGATAATGTGTTCTGAGATATCATAGATTCTTTATATTTTGGGGATACCATCAATGAGTGTTCTCTCTCCTTGGAATGTGTTATTTTATTCAAAATCTGATGTGTTTATCCATTGATGATGATGGCATCCTTGTTTGGATATTTTCATCTTTCATTGCGGTTTATCTTCCCTTTCACTATAAATATGTTTCATGACATGATGCATTAGTTCTTGTGGACATTTATTAATTGGGAAATATCGAAATTTGTCTCTTGATGATATATGTGGAAATAGATAAAGGCTAAGTACCAAAACACCTCTGGTTTTATTTATCCTCTCCCTATGCCAAAATGGAAATTAAATGAAATATAATTGGATTTCATTATAGTTTTACACCAAACATTCTTAGGTAAGAACAATATTTGGGTTGTGATTGATTGGACAACCAAGTTGATAAATTTCATACCGATTTGTGACCCCTCTATAGATTAAGTCCTAGGTTAATTGTATGTATGAGAGATAAAAAAATTTCTTGGGATTCCTATGAAAGTTATCTTATATGGGGACCCACCCTTTTCCTCATAATTTTGTTAGGGACTCCAAGAGGTAATTGGGGCTTAGGTCATGTTATGTATGATATATAATCCCCAAACCAATGAACAGAGAGAAAGGAATAATAAAATTCAGGAATATAAACTTCATTCATATATCCCAGACATTAGTGGTTCTTGGGATATCCAATTGGGGATTGATAAATTTTATAATAATAATAATAATTTAGAATCATCTACCAAAATGTGGCCCTTTATTTATTTTATAGGAAAACCTGAAACTCATCTCTTTACATGTAAATGTTTGGTGAGACTTCTTTGATAGGACGAAGCATGGTTAAGGAATAAACAGTAAAGGCTTAGTTGATTCATCATCATTCGGTGATGGGGAAAATTCGATCCAAATCATATGTGAATCAAAATATAAATCCTCTATGAGTTTTTTAGATAACAAGGTATTCTTTAAATTCTCACCTCAGTTGGGTCACCGACGACATAGAAAACAAGGGATGATGACCCCTAGATATATGAGAGTATTTTAATAAATTGAATGGTTGGGAAAAGTTTCATATCACATAGATTTCTACCTCTATTGTCTTTAATAAAATAATTTTTTCATATGTATGGACCCAAAATGTGTCAAACAGACCTATCTCATGTTCTTAATTGATATATTTTAGATATAGATTATATTATGTATATGATCAAGTAATCTTTATGAACTATTGATTAGATGAGGAATACTATTTATGAATATTCTATGTTATTAGTTTGAGTTCTATGGAAGCATGGTTCGTAATCACACAAGACATGGGAGAAGGATTCTATGATGAGGGAACAATGACTAAATATCATTTTTGTGAAACCTTCCTTTACATTTATTTATGGGGGAAGAAAGAAACATGGTGTAGAGAATTGTGACATACATTGTTTTTTAGGTACAACCATATTCTTTTCTATTTTCTTCTCTTTTTTCAGATCTTTTATTTTTTTTTGGTGGAATTAAATTCAATAGTGTGTTATTGGTTCTTCATTATAGAGGTTTTGGCTACAGAATGGTTGGGGTACTATGAAGTATAAGATTTTTTTGACAATTAATATAATTTTGGAGAAACTATGACATAGAATGAGTGTTTTGGTATTGAGTCCTGGATGGTGGAACCCATTTAGTTCTACCAATTTTTTTGTCACTACATTGTTGTGTTGTATTTTAAGTGCATCCTTGTTCATAGATTAAGAATTCAGCAATGTGGTTGTTACCATGTGGTGTGATCCCATTTTCTTCATTTATATGATCCCATATTTGACCAAAGTGTGGATTCATGAAACAAATTTACACTTCACTATTGTATTCCATTACCTTATGCTATAGTTTCATTCACATTAGTCCCCTTTTCATTGCAGTCTAGGGCCTGCACTATGGTGGTATGTTTCCCATCTTTTCCTATAAATTCATGAGGCATGATAGAGATAGAAATATCATTATTTATTATATTTTTCCAAATATTAAAAACATAAAAATTTAATAATTTCATATTATTCTCCTAAATTTTGGATTTATCGTGTGTTTTGTTATAAAATGTGAAAGTTAAATAATTCTATAATTTTAACAATTTTTAAAAAATTTGGTATTTTGAGAAAAAAATTTACAATACAGATAAAATTGATGTGTTTATTTGATTTATGAATCAAATATTCATAAGATTTAACTTTAACATTTGGACCCAGAACTAATTATAACATCTAATGGTAAAAAAAAATCAATGTTTAATACCATTTGCGAAAATAGAGTGGACCCTACCTATAAAAAAGAGGAATAACAAGGGAAACACACATCCAATTGAGATAATTAACGTTGTATTTGAAATATGACTTATTTTTGTGTTTCCAAATTAAATTTCACAGATTACTTCAGTCATTAAATATTCTATTGAATGCTGAACAATGAAGGATGATTTATGAATCATTCATCCACAATAAAATTTCTATGTAATTAGGTTATAACTTCTTCTAAAAAAGGAGTATAGAGATGAAATTTTCTGGCCCATAATTTAACATATTTTGGAATAACTATATACTATAATAAAAACACTATTTTGGAAAAAACATTGGGGAACCACATGAAAATAGTTTATAGATAGATTTTGGAACTGAAATTTCAACTGTTGATGACCCATTATATCCTTAAACACATTAGTGGCCATTTTTAATTCCCATGAAGAATCGTAATTTATTATAAATAATATTCTAGGTTTGGATATAATAGTAGATCGATTGTAGGTGGAATTTATAGATCACATCTACTTCTTTATGATTTCTCATTTAGTTTCTTTTAATTCTTGGTTTCTTTTTAAATTTAATGTATACATATTTTCTATTAAAGTGTTTCAATTTATCTTATAAGATCAATATTTTTCTTCCAAAAATAAACTCATTATTTTTATCTTATATATTTCCATGATGATCTATTTTCACATTGCAATAGAAAGTGACTAAACCGAGGGTTGGACATGGGGAAGGTTTTGTGACATTCTTCTTTATTTTAAATCAATTCACCATGTATTAAATCGATTTGAGTTGAGTTTGAGAGTATTGTATAGGTGTGGTGTTCATCCACCATGAATTTTTTTATTTAATTTACACATAATTTAGTAATTTTTTCAATCCCTTATTTCAGGAATATCCTTCATATATTGGATTTGGGGATTCGTAAAGGGGCAAAATGTCATACGATGGAGTTGGGTATTAATGATTTGGATTCTCAGTTGAACTGTTATGTTATTTTACTATTGGATGAGGCATAGATTAGGGAACTGAAGGCATAATAAAATCACACTAATAATAAATTAGATAAATATAAATATTTATTGATTATTCATAAAATGAATTACCAACATAAATTTTCAAAAAATTAATAATTAATGAATAAATGTTATCAAACCCTATACCAAGACCTTCATTTCTAATATGCATTATAGTAGTATCTTTGTTTAGATTTAAATTTTTCATTGTATTATTTTTATACAAAATTTTATGAAACTAAAACCACTATCTTAAATAAACAATATAAAAGACAAAAAGGGTTTGATTAGGTGAATTAGAAATTAGTGATTGAACCTACTATGAATCTTCTCAAGAGAGACGACCCTGGTCAACCAATGTTCGGCATTAGAAATATAAATTTTCATTTTACACACCCAATGATAGGTGTGCATAAATATAGGTTCCATTTCCAGTGAGTTAAGTGGGAATTAAAATACCTTTTACTTTTTCACACTACAGATAGATTTTAATTGTTTTCCTTCAAAATCCAAAATAAATTAATATTCCATGATTTTTTAAATGGTCATTTTTTCAATTCATAGTAAAAATTTTCATATGATAAAAAACAAGAAATAGTCTATAATGAAGAGGAACATCAATGAAGAGTTGATTATTTTATGAAAATGGTTATGAAAAAGAAAAGAGGCATAGAGACATGGATACCACCACATGATTTGATGAGAATTATTGATGAACTCCGAACTAACATGAAAATATTAAATGTCAAAATGAAGAGACCCTATATTTCCACAATTAAATTGGGGACATATAATAATTTAAAAATAAACTCAAGGTAGAGAATCCAAAATTACTACATTCAATTCCCTCATCTGAATCCAAGTGGATCTCATCATTAAAAAAAATATGGAACCAAAACCAACTCATAGAGATGAATTTTCATTGAAATACTTCTTCTCAAATTTTATAAAATATTATGTGAGTGTCACTCCAAAATTATTTTAATTTTCATATTTCATAATCATTTATTTTCATTAGAGGATGATAATTGAAAAAGAACATTCACCTATTGAGGAACTCATAGAGATCCTGATTTTGATGAACATATATTTGAAGAATCTCATGAAGAAATCCCAATGGCTACGCTTGGGAAAATCATGATAGTGTCTGATCATTAAGGGATGGTGAATATTTTTTATTATTCAAATTAAAATTTTATTCATGTAAAATAACCTAATTAATTTACTTTGATCATTATACTCATGCATTACAAGTTGATGCAGCACTGGATTATTAAGAAAACATTGCACATGTACCAATAAAGGAGGTGGGGGATCCATACTTCTTCATAACCCCACCATGAAATCTATACCATACTATGAAGGGGAGGATCTAGTGTAAATTACACATGTAATTCTCATCAATGATAAAAAATAAGTATATTCTTGGAAAATACACATGTTCTGGATCGTGAAAAAGAAGCTTCAAACACAAATAGATTATGGATAACAATTGGTACATCAATTTTAGAGGAAGCAAAAATCAGGTCCCACGTTGGGGGATTGTACCATGACTTATCCTATTACATGATTTATATAAATTTATATTTAAATTTTATTCTTATAATTATATAGCATGCATCCCCTATCCCTCCTATATTTTTGAGCATAAATGAAATGATCATTGTGATTAATTTAGTAATGATATTTTGTAGGTTCTTAATGGTATAATGGATCCCAAAACTATGGAAGAAAACTACTAGGATTCATGAGAAAGGGAGTACTTTTTTATTATTTGACTTCCCAACTCTGTAGTTTTTTGTAACAATATTTTTTGAGATTTAAAATATAATTTTATGCCCATAATTATATTCATTATTTACATAACTCTACTAGGATAGATGAATTCCTTATAATCCTACGATTCCATGCATTATATTTCAGTTTTAATGACATTAAATGAATAAAATAGACAATTGGATGATTCAAGTGAACAATGGATTTTAAAATGAGAACTTATGATTGAAGGAAACTATTTTATTCATGTATAAGATATTTCCCAAACATTTTTCATGCATTGTTTATTAAATCCATGGGAATTGATTTATTATTTTTAATAATGACTTCACTTATTTCCCAATATCATATATTCATTCCCAATAATATTTTTACACCAAGTACTTTCTATTTATTGTTGATCACATATTTTGAGTGATCTTGGGACATGACATAGACTTCATCATTAATTTGAACATTTCAAATCCATGAATTTGAAAAAAACATAGAAAAAGAATGACGCATCTTTTGATAAATCATATATCCTTAAAAGTCCATGTTTACGTCATTTATTCTTTATCCTATGAGTCCATGAATGGCCATTATATGGATGATCCATTTTTCAATCCATTTTTATCAATTCATACCCAAATCCTGGTAAGTTCATGATATTCTAAAGTTGAAGTGTTGGGGTAAATGGAATCAAGGTAGATGGGATGAATCAAGATTATAAATAAAAGGCATGAAGGTGATTATTGTGGGAATAAAATTTTTTATATATTCATTCATCATAATTCACTATTTTTCCATTTTGAATAAAAAAATGGAAAATGATAAAAAATAACAAAAAATATTAAAAATGGGTTTTGATTTAGGAAAACCCATAAACAACATTATTAGATCTATGATTTTAACCATATGTTGTTATGTGGTAGATGTTAGGTATATACTAATAATAAACTTTCGTAAAAATTGAAAAAAAAAATAAGGAAAACATATTTTGATAAAAAAAGTATAAAAGTTGATAAAATATTCCATAGGGTTCAGAAAACAGTCATTATGATTTATTTGATCATAATCACTACTTAGGGTTTTGGGGGAATAAGAGTTGATACATTGAAAAGAATAATTTTATTACACATTTATTTTTTATATCATGAATTTTACTTTAAGATATTAACCTCTTCCATGAGATATAATTTATAACACATCAAATCCTACTAACCATTACCATCATAGTCATTTTATCCTTTAAATAAATCCCTCATTATTTATTTGAATTTTTTCATTACAATGTTTAGAAAGAAGTTCCTTAATAAGAATATGGAAAAGGAGCATGATCTGATGATATGGGAATAACTATACTTGAATTTTATCATGAGTGATGAGAGAAAAGATTCAAAAGATTGGTATATCATTATTTGGAATGTTTAGTAATAATGAATTATATATCGCAAATGAATCAATGGATAACTTCAATAATTTTTCAAAGAGGAAAATTAAAATACCTGAATTGACTATTTCATTGAAAAATGTGAAATTAAATAGATATTTTCTGGTACATTTGACAAATTTATTTGAAATTGATGATTGTTTAATTTTTTTCCATATAAATTTTATTAAAGATTAAATTGATGCCCTTTGATTTTCAATTTTAAAATGTTATGCTCTAGCACAAGCATGGTTTATGTGCAGAGGTATTTAAAGAGAAAATATTTTCATCAATTTTTATAATTATTTAAATTATTTAAATTATTTAAAATCTAAAAATTAATAAATTTGAGTTTATTTTCATATATTTTGGAATGATGGTGTGTTTTGCGATAAAATATTGAAATTTCTTATTTCTTATATTTCAACAGATTTTAAAAACATTCGTATTTAGATCGTAACATTTAAAATATAAATCCAATTATTGTTATTATTTTTTTAGGAACCATCTATTAGTTAGATTCAAAATTTACTTTTGGACCCATATCAAATTTTAACATCTATGGTCCAAAAAATAAATCATTGTTAAAAACATTTTAGGTGAAAAGAGTATACCCCAACCACAAAAAAGAGGCATAACTTGTGATAAACACCCCCAATTCAAGTGATTATATTTATTTTTCACATAGAACCCATTTATAAATTTCCTAATTAAATATCATGAAGTTATACATTCATTAAGGTATCCATCTAATAACCAAAACTAAATTAAGATTTATGAATCAATCGGCCAGAAAAAAATGTCATAGTAATTTGGCTATAAATTATTCGACATGTGGCATATGGAACTGAAGTTTGAGGTTAAAACGCGAAAGTTTTTTGGAAAATCATTCAAGAAGAATACATAATCCGATTCAAAAAAAAATTATGGGTTACCCGATGAAAACATTCTTAGTATAGATTCATGAATTGAAATTTTAACCGTTGGTGACCCATTATGTCTCAAAACACAATAATGGTTATTTATAACACATTGATGCCTATTCCATTCCAATAAATAATTTTATATGGTTGGAATGAAGAGTATATTGATTAGAGAGAGATGATTTTTATAAAATCAACTTCTTTAGGATTTCACATTTATTTACTTTTGTATTTTTGTCTTCATTTCACATATTACACATATATGTTTGTTATTAAAGTGTTTCAATTTATATTCTTCTATATATATTTCTCCTCAAATACCAATATCAGCATTTCTCTCTTTTATCATTAAATTTTTAACTCTTTTCACTTTTAAATGACATGTGAATCACCTATGTCTTTCCCCAATTAGAGCTTTCACAATGTTCTTTGTTATTTCCATTAAATTCAACATGTTTTATATCTAATTGATGTTGATGCAACATTATTTCATGAGTGTAACAGTTATCCACCTTGGAATTCATTCTAATTCCTTTTATTTTCTTTGAATAATTTTTTCCCTCTAATATCATGGGAGAAAACATTGTACAATGGGGTTGGGGTTGCCTTGAGGTATGAAATAACATACAGTAGATGCAAGTCTTATAGTAATGAAATTCTAGATTGAATTCTTATCCTATATGGCTATTGGAGGAGGTGTGGTTTGGTGTGCCGAAGGGAGGCTAAAATCACAGACAAAAAAAATTAAAGGGAGGTAATTCATTAATGATGGTTCAAAAAAATAAATATTGAATTGAATTTCAACAATAAATAAATAATGAATGAACCTGGATTATCAAACCCTTGATCAATACCCATCTTTCTAATCTACATTATGTTTGAATCTTCAGTTATATTTCTATTCTACATTGTATTAATTTATTCCATATTTAGAAAACCTAAACAATTGTTTTCAATAAAAAAATAAAAACCCAAAAAGATTTAGATTATGTGAATTAGAAATTAGTTATTGAACCAACTGTGATGATCCTCACGAGGGACGACCCTAGCTAGTCTCTAATATATATTATGAATATAAATGTATTTTTCCATGCTCTATGACATGTGTGCATCAAGGACCTAAAATTGGCCTTCTCCCAAACCGTCCTCTAAATCCATGATTGACTCTAGGACTTTATCAAGAGTACTCTCAACCCATGAATTCATGAATTAATCCCTGATGTAGGAGGATCAAACCGTAAAAAACTATTGTTATGCAAATTTGTTTTCACTTTTTTATCCATCATGGAGATTATAGTGTTTTTTGGATCTCCAATCCTCTTGGTTTTTCATTAAGGATTTGTGGTGGTAAGTGACTCCTTTTGACTCTTTTTTTAATAAAGTAATAATTTTGAGATTTTGGGATTTGAAATATTAGATTAAGGTTCATTATCAATTCTTATGATCTTTTGATCATTGTGGTTTTTGGTTACCATGTGGAGGTTGATATTTTGAGTCTTTCAGGGTAGATTATTTCATTAATTTTATTTTCATAAAAACCTATTTCATTAATTTATTATAAATGGTTTCTAAAATGTTTGAAAAACATAATTTATGGATATATATTTAAAGTTGAATCATCCCTTTAATGCTGTTTTTGAAAATGGGTTTAAAGAAAAATTTATATGGTTTCAATGATAAAATTATATTTGAATTATTTTGATATGGTAAACTCAATTTTGATCAGTGATGATGTAAGGAGCCATCATTTGGGATGAAATAATACCCTATAGACAAGTTCTGTTTAGTAATGTGTGCTCTAGGTTTCCCACCTTGAGGCAAGGATCCACTCTCAAGAGTAAACTCTTATTCCCTAGACATGTTATGAAAGGGTAATGTACAAACCATGTGTAGTAATGATATCAAGGACCCTACAAGGATCCTCAATAACATTCAATTTATGATAAAATAATGGAATTTTTTTAATAATTAATGTTATTTGAAATTCATTTTTGAAATGTTTATAATAATTCTATGAAAATTAGTCCTATTTTTATGATTTAGAAATTATAAAGGGGTTATTTTATATGTTTTATATTAAACATTGAAAATATTATCTCCTACCATTCTTTATTTATAATGTAACAATTTGTTAATATTATAATGACTACTTCTGAAACACATGGTGAGATCATACTGGGCTTTTTTATCTCACACCCTATATACACTCCTGGGTGTATGTAGATCTTATTTGGATTGATGTAGGTCATGTCATGGCACCAAAATATGGTGAAAAATTTGAACATTAACTAGGTTTGAGTGTCTATATGTTATAAAATGTCACATGGAGTTAGTTTTTTATAGCTTTCATGGGTGGTTTTGTGGTTTTGTTATCTCTATATGTTTTACCTTACTTTTGTTTATTTTATATTATTGAATTGTATTAGAATACTGACATTATCTTTATTAATGTTATCCTCTTTCCTGTTAATGTTCATAAATTCATCCCCAAATATTGTTTTCAACTACTAGGTTATTCTCTCCAGCTAATGCAGATTGAGAACACCTTTAGTCCTTTTTAGGACTGGTTTGCATTCCAATTAGATTGGTTACCCAGGTTGGGTTGTCCCAATCATGGGTTTGATATTATAGTTTTTGAAAGGAAGTTACATGGACTAAGCAGTATAATTTTTAGTCACATACATAGATGAAGAATATAGTAGGGAAATCAAGAGTATATTTGTAACATGAGGATAGATCATGTTGTGCATATTCAACTAAATTTTATAGAAATATTCACAAGTGACCCATTATCTTTGGAATGAAAATTCAAGGTGATTTCCTGATCACATACCATTCCTATAAACTCAAAACAGATTACTACTATCAATTCATTTCCACATTACTAAAATATATTTTAATATTTCCATTTTCTTATTTTCTTATTTCTTTTTAGTGGTTATATACTATTAATAATTATTTTTTTGGCCTCTCTTACTGGATTTATGGAGTCTTATATTTTCTATTCTATTTTCCTGTGTTTCCCCCTTTTATCCTACCAACATTTATATTATTCCTAGGATATATAATCATTAATATAATTGAGAAATAACTTGAGGGTTCATTTCTAGGTTAGTTAGTGTATTTTATATGTGCCATTATTTAATTCTTTAATGTTTTATTTTAATTTTAGGGTAGCAATTAAGGGTATCGTTGATTTAGCCTGAATATTTTCAAAATTTCAATGAAATAATTAGACTCATTCAATTATTTCCATTACCCATTATCCCTCCCTTATTTTGTCTTAATGAAAATATGGTGTAATTAGTTAATGCAAGAAAACTATATGTTGGAATTGGGTGTCGAGAAAGTGGAATTCACAGATCTTTAACATTTTCAATACCCAATAATTATGGTGGAGGCGGTGTTTGGTGTATATAAAAGGTATTTATACAACATCTAGTTCCATTAAATAATATGATGAAATTATTTCATGAATATAAATTTATGGATATTAAAATGAATTTAAAATGAATTTAAGATATAATAACGATACACAATTAACCATACCTAGGATCCCTCAATTTCTTATTAAATTTTATATTTTTTATTTCATGTTCATAGTTTTCATTTTACCAAACTATTTTCATTTTTTAATTGTTTTTAAATTTTTAAAAATCTAAATTTAAAAAATAAGATACATAAACAAAGAATGAATAATTAGAAAACTTTGTCAGAGATAATAGATGGATAGACACAATGATACCTTATATTGGGATTAAAAGAATTTTTGACATGAATCCCATGACATACCTTTAATTGTTGGCATGTATCTCACTTCCCCAATCTAGATAATTAAACACCACTATGTGAGTGTATCTCAATTTAATTGTTATCCCTTTTATATTTTATTCCTCACCAAATTGTAATGAAAATAAAAATTCTATTTTAATTGTGTAATAACAGAGTGTGAAAACCATACACAACTATCGCATTGAGTAACCATTATGAATTAACATAACACTCATACAGTTTAGTAAAATTATCCTAACCCATCCTCACTAGAGGTCCTCTTGGTATAGTAGTGATGAAAAAAGTAACCCACAAGCCTTATTGTAGGAGTAAATGGGTTAAAACTCTCTCTTAGAATATATATCACAAATCATGCGTGGTATTGAACTCTATAATACTAGGAAAAATATGAAAAACCACCAATATACATGAATCACATAGATAAAATAACACAAATACCAACACAATACTTGTAATGTAATACCGAAAAATGGAAAAATATTCAAAATAAATACCATAAAGAAACTACACATAAGCTAGAAAATTTGTCACCAACAAAACTTTGTGTCTCTTATTAGTTATTTAAATACTAACCACATCTCTATTGTATTTTTATATGAAATAATTATATAGAAATAGTGGTAAGTATACATGTATAGTCAGTATGTTTCACCCCATAAATTCTTGGTTTAATGTGGATGAAGTATAGTATAGTTTTAGTGATGAAATATTGAAACTAACTCATTACCTATCTCATGTCATCTAATAACCCAATTTCCACTATAATCGCTTGGTAAATCCATATATAAGCACCATAAAAAAAAATCCTGAATATATATCAATAAAGGTACCCTATACCCACTTCTTTAATGATCTGGTCACCCTCAAATCTATATTAAATGTCTCATAGAACTACCATATCATCCATATACACATATATCAACGATGCCCCAATACCACATACCACCATAACATATATAGTACAACATGTTCACTAAAATAAAACCACATTATTAACATTTTAGTTTCACATCACAAGGTCACTTCCAAATCACTACATAACCACACTTTGTCTATAAGTGAGTAAGAGTGGGAGTTGTTGACCATCTCCATCAACTATAACATTAACATTTAGTATTTGTATAGAACCAAAAATCTCATATAGGTTTTGGTTAGATTACAAGACTCTATTGATAGTACATAAGAAATAACAGAAATTATAATGGATATACGATAATCATAAAATCCAGCGTACTTTCAAAGTCCAATAAAAAACCCCAATATCCTTAACACATAACCATATATCCAAAACAACTACCATTACATGACACATAAAATTACAACTCAAGAAATACAAATCAACAATAAACCCTATTCAAATTCTATAATTTATTATAAATCTTCAAACCCATACTTTTTCTACCATATTATTATCACTAATCAGGTTTATTCCAATGATTAAAATTTCAATGTAAACAATAAATTATTTAACACATATTTCATATTTTATATTAATTTCATACATAACAATTTAAGAATTTTTTATTCAATTTTACCCATTTCATTTATTCAATATAAGAACATTTCCAATACACATAATTCAATTTTAATCATTTAATATTCTCATCACTTCTATAGTAACAACTTTTATTCCCCATACTAATAAAAAATATGTAGTCAAATTAAATATGATTCATCATTCTCATTCTTTAAATATTATTTATACTTAAACACTTAAATTAAAATTATTTAACATTAATTATCCCACACAATTAATTATTTAACCCAAACATTAAATTCACTAACTTATTATAATATTCTTCCAAATATTGAGAATCTACCACATATGATTCACATTATATGCACTAATTAAAATAAGTGAACAAAATAAAAAGACACACCAATGACTATATATTTTCTATAATAATAAAACAAATCAAAAAAATAACCACTAACTTAATAAGAAACCACTGGATAACAAGCACACCTACCACAAAAATATTCCAAACCAATTTCAATAGCATAATTCTATCACAAAAATAAAATAAACATCAATAAAATTTCCTAATAACTATCAAATGAAATTACTAATTTTCAGTTTATTCAACCAATTTTTAACATGATTACATACATTAACATTAATTTGAAATCATAAAATATTTAACACAATAATCAATATCAATAGTATCAAAGGAAATCATGTAAAACATATTTGAAACAGAAAAATATCCTCTTATCATGCAAGGATATATTAAATAATTCTTAAACTATAGTAATAAAAGAAATAAATAAGAGATAATATGACTCTCCAACATTGAATTTTTTAAAACAATCCCTACACTAATAAGATAGAAAACCAATTGACGAAACAAAAAATTTCTCACGTAAATCATTCACAAAACCTATAAATCGCCAATTTTCCGTCGTTATATCACCAAAACTCTTCAAATTGGATCAATAACGACTACCATAACTCCTTTATAATAATGAAATAAGGATGAAAATAAAAATTTAAATGAAATAACACCATAGATATGATTAACAAAATTGAAAAAATGATACGACTAATGGATCCACTAATAACATCAAATGTCACATAAATAAGACTCTAGGAATTAAAGGGATAAGGTAATGGAATAGAATAAATATAGTAGTTTTAAAAAAATGTAGAATAAACCATGGTGTGATGATATTAAACAATTCCAAGGATTATCTTAATTAATAAAGATCCAAAGACTATGGATATTTAATGAAAATTCCACCTTTAATTTTTATAGATGTTGTGATTCGTAAAAATATGTAATTAATCAAAACATGATGTGGAAACCATAAAAAACAATGAAGTCCTTTTATATTCATTTTTAAAAATAGAACATAGATGATTAAACATCAATAGAACCATTTCATTTTACACCATGATGACCAACCATGACTTTTTTCGTCCACTCTATTTTAGAGAGGTATTTCTATTCAAACCATAATAATGAAAATGGGAACTATATAAAATACATAGTTATTTTAAACCATTATTATATCAAACCCCAAAATTCCTAGACCTAACCCAAGATCATTCATCCCAGAGAAATGAATAATCCACCATGACCACAACATCCAACACATTGAACCCATACCAACCACACCATGAGTGAGAAAAATCATAATTTAATTTCATTCAGATGCTGAAAATTATCTCTTTACCCAAAAACCACTTAAAAAATAACATATCACCCCTCTAACACATATAAGAAAGAAATGAGAGTACTATAAAAATATATTACTCTATATTGTATAACAATCAATAAATTATGATCCTCATGTATCCAAACAAAATCCAGAAAATAATTTAACTTCTCAAAAATTAAAAAACCATAAACATAGCTCTCAAATAATAATATCTCCACCTTAATACCCGGATACACTATAAGAAATATAATAACATAATAAATTTCATCTCAATCAAAACACAACATATATTGTAAAATATAAATACCCATAAAAATAATGTTTTTATATTGAGCATACATATATGCTTGTCACTCACAATCAAATTTTAGAAGTCTCCACGCCTCCAAAATACATAAAATAAATGGAAGATGTATCCTTATAGAAATTTGTTTTAATGATTTTTAATCACAATTGGACACTACAAAAATAATACACAATAATATCTAACACTTCCCATTAAGTTTCATGGGAATCATCATAACTCTACAACTATGAAACATGGATGATTACATGAGTATGATCTATCTGATGTGGATGATCAAACATGTATGATAAATTAATGACACACTATAACACTATCAAAGGTCAAAAAATCTACTGAAAAACCTTCTGGAAATTAAAAAACATAAGCTTCCTACAATAAATAGAATGTTTTAGTAACATAAGATCATAAACCTTGAACTCCGGAGGTCACATTATCCAACTAGTGTAATAATTATAATAGTACTAAATTGATCTGATTAACTCGTAAAACACCTTCAAAATATCCTTCACAATCAAGACCAATTCTTTTATATGATTACATTAGTCTTAAACTACTGTTTAGTTTAAAATTTATCTATAAGTATTACCTTAAAATTTATTTAACATAACCATACCCATGGATGAGTCATAACTATTATTTTAGCAAGAATCAACCAATGAAAATATATTTAACCAAAAAATATGAATATTAAGATCCGAAGTGTGTTATATTTAATTAAGAATTAATGTTATCATATTTATCTTCTCATATATTTGAGGATTCAAATATTTTATTAGGTATAGATGAGTTTAAAATGAACAATGTAGACTCCTTCACACTCGTAAGGTAACAAAGGGATCTCAATCAAAGATGACCATCTTAAAAATCCATGATGTATCCCCACCAAATCCATATAGATACTCTCCAAAGCATCTACCTTAATTAAATCATTAATCCCTAAGAAAGGATAAAACATTATTAAATGAATCACAACCATGAAGATAACAACACATTCACCAAAATATTTATGAAAACTACTCCGAAAATCATCTTATATATCTTATTATTTACACCAGATAAAATCTAATGGTTGAAAAAACCATCCAAAATACTATTCATATCATTTATCAATTGAAAAAAATTGTATCAATACATGAAATCAGCCTCTATGAACTTAATACATGAATAATATATGTAATCCCTCAAGGTAGGATATATATTAAAACATTAGGACTTATATCTATATGGGATCTTTGAAACTCACATATAAATTCCCCTCACATCTCTATTAGAATAAACATCTTCACCTGACACACCATATAATGTTGTCTATCCTATGACTATCCCTCAATAGAAACTCCATGGATTACATGATATCTTCACACCTCCACCTTTACATCTTTTACTTGATAAACTTCCACCTATTGAAATAAGGAATAATACACAATCATTTTATTAAAGAAAAATTCACCACTAAAATTTTCTATATCTTGTTAAATATTATAAGCTTATTTATCTCAATTCACTTATCTTGATCCTCTTATGAAAAATTACTACACAAATCCCTAATTAGTGCATCATATACCACATTTTATTTCCCTAAATTTTAGGATATCTCAAATTCATAATGCTAATATAAACCCACCCATATTCATTGATTAAAATTAAAACCCCCTTGATAGAAAATATATTATATGATATTTTATATGAAAATATAAAAAATTATAGCTTATGAGATAATACTGAAAAAAATTTAGATCACACACATCCACCATATGTAAATTATGATGTGTGGTATAATTATATTTCCATGGATGAAACTACTGAGACAAAAAATAAATCACTCATCACCCTTGCATCATGACATAACTAAAATATAGATTAGTGCTATCACATGATCAATAAAATATGACCTATGTTTTTGAAAAATTAAGAATAATATAACTTAGAACCTTATTCTTTAGATACAAAAATTCCGCTGACACTAATTTTTCTATATAATGGACTATTCATTCGTGGTAAATATTATAGAAGGTATTGAAATCTAAGATAAATTTGATATTAATATCCTATAATACCACACAATACCATGGACAATTTTTATATCTATATCATTATATAGTTATTCCAAAAAATCAATTTAATTCATCATTAAATTATTGATAGTAAGAACATTCTAGTATCTGATATATATAACCACATATGCCACATAATTCAGAAACATTCACTCAGTTAACTTTATGTATATATGAAATCATTGATGTACATTAAAAGAAACCAATTAATTCTAAGAATTTTCTTCCAATAAACATGAATTCACGTAGATTTAATTGATAAATAGTACAATACATTTATTAAAGGAATCATTCAACACATTATTCATTAATCACATGTGTAATAGGGTTGTATATGTGAATCTAAAAGGAATAAAAATGAGATAAAAAATTCCATAAGTTAAATTTGAAAGAATTCACTGAAACATATTCATATTTCACACTCATCTACTAATACCTAGACCACAAATAAATATTTCAAAACTATCTTTTTCTATTCATATAATATAACTATTATCTATTCCTCAAAAGGTGATAGGTTTTATTTTCAACAATTTGGTCCAGTTAGGTATAATTAGTATACAACCAAAATCTACCATCTTAACTCTCTGAAAGAACATTGGTGCTCCACAAGGTAATAAACTTTATTGAAAAAACCTTTATATAAAATATGTTTGATTTGAATATAAAACACCCATAAATCTTAAGGTTACATAAGAAAATATGACTTATTTTTCAAAGATATTTAATTTTGTAACTATATCCAAAACTAAATTTCATGTTGATGGGGAAGCGATATAACCTATTAGGGAAAAAATATAGAAACTCTTCTATAACTCTTAAAAATTACAAAGGATAAACTTCCAATAAACCCATATTCAAATATTTTAACTGTGATAGAATATGCTTTAAACATATATAATTTATACAATAATCATTCCTTCAAATAAATATCATATTCTCATCAATAAAATAAGAGAAAAATGATCATATTTGATTGAAATATATAATATCCCACATAGAGTATAACTAATCGATGAGAAAGTTTAGATTTTGTGGTTATATATTCCATAAATAAATCTATCACTAACTAATGTTATCCAATGAAATATTGATAACCATGTCACACATCTCAAAATTCAAATTGACCTCTTAATACTATAGACAACATTGAGGTAACTATAAGCTAATTCATCTTCTTTCATAATGCATTAAATATGGTAAAATAAATGGGGTGTGAATATAATAAATCAAAAACATAAATATTAGGTTATAAAAATAAAAAATGGAACATCAAACTCTCCATGGTTATCTTATTATTGTAATATCCATAAAATGAAATTTTATGTATCCTAAACCTTTTACACTCTACCCATGGAAAAATAATCCACCATATCTTTATAGATAAATATTTTCCAAATGATATATAGTATCTGATGGATGTCATCTACCTTCCCTATCATGCCTTATTTTTTCAAAATACTAAGGATGAGTCCATAGAGGAAACTATTATAGTGAATGAATATGAAACTAGAAACTAACCCATATCATTCAACAGATAAAGGAAAAATATTGAACTAATTGATGAAAAAATTATCCAAAAAATATAAAGCCATACCCATGATGTTTGTAACATTTTTGTAACATCCAACTCTAAATAAATTAGGAGAATGATAATTATGATCCACTCTTTTCCTATCGAAACCTAAACTACCCACAAAATGGGGAATCCTCTCCACAGATATACTCCTCAAGAAGTTCATATGAATTCTTTCTTATAATGAACATGTTAGGTATAATTTCTTTTCAATCTCCTAAACCTTAATCCTCATCTAGATATATAATTGAAATATAAAAGGGTTATCATGATTTTAGATCTTTATATACAAATATTATTAAAATTATTTATTCATCACTATATTTTAAAAAATATCAAAATAATATAGATAATTCTTTGTAACCCGTCTCAAAAAGCATTCATACAATTTCTACATTACTAAAGGGTGAGAAACACCGACCATCCAGTCACATTTATTATTGAGGAAACTTCAGAACTATATTTAAATCTTCCCCAAAATCACCTCAATATAATCACAATAACCATGATAAAAGATCCAATACTACAAATGTTATTCTATCAGTAATATTAATTATAGAGGGAGAAAATACTCACTACTCGTGTGAATCAAACTGATAGAAATCTAAAGATCCTATAACTACATATATTCACCATAATTAGAAATAATCCTATAATAATTTTGTAATATCTAAAAATAAACACACTCTAATAGTTATTCCATGAATCCTCCTCCTCAAAATTATCTTAACATTACATAGATCATAGAGGCCCTATATGCATCATACATGGAATTTTTATTTTAAATCACATAAGAATAATGATTAATAATATTCCCCAATATATCAATGAAATAATTACCAATAACTACTCTAAATTAAAACATATTTTTCATTAAAATATATAATAACACTCAATAATGACCCATACAAACTAGATCTAACCTATAATAATAATTAAATCAATAGTGACCCTGAACCCCCTTCTCAAATATGTTATTGCTTTGAAACTATTGTCAATGGTATTAAATTGTTGTCATGTGATAAATTAACTTCTAAAATCAATAGAGTTATAATTTAACCCACTAATCTATAGTAAATACATATATTGAAAAACCCAAAATACATATATAAATCATGAAATTATATTTCAAAGAAAAGAAAAAATAATAAATATCAACTGAAAAAGTATTCCAACGTAGTAACTCCAACACCAAATAAACACTTTATAATGATATAGAAATGTCAATTCTGATCACTGATACCATTCTTTAAATCTAAAAAATATGAATATATATATGTAGTGGTGTGAATACATGTATTCTTAGTAGGTACCCTTCATAAAAATATCATTAAATTTTGGAAGAATAAAATTATATCCTAAATGAATAAATAATGAAATTGATATATTACAAACAGTAGGTAAATTTCTAACCTCACCTCACCAAGGGCGACATATCAAATATGAATACAAATATAAAATAAAATGATAATGAAGGAATATCAATAATGTTGACCTATTGTACAAACCTAATATTTTATTAATTATGTTTTTCAAATAAATTTTATTTTTATATATATTTTATTACACACAACATTAAATTCAAATGAACCATGATATTCTAATAAAATATTATTATATAATACTAATATTATCACATAACTACCATATTGGTGGGTATTAATAAAAATAAGTACATATGAAAATTATATTGTTTACAAATGAATAAAATTAATTCATTGGTTATAAATTTATTAGAAATGAAAATAAAAATCATTCGAAAATAAATTAAATATCTTCCTGAAAACTTTTTATGAACACAAAGTGTTTTTTACATAATAAAAAAATAGTCACTATTGGTGAATTATTTTAATGATATTTATAGATTATATATTCAGTAAAATGTTTTATCATTCATCTAATATTTTTCTAAGCATGAGATAATACTAAGTCCAGTTTTATGCTTAAAAGACGTATTTTTCTAAAGAGTGGTTCTATCATGCAGTTATAATAAAAGCAATTTTTTCCACTTTATGAAAATTTATTTTGAAAAAATTAAATTCATTTTTGAAATAATCATTACAAAATTTTATTAGATTAATTTTTTCAGAAAAGGTTAATCTTTTGAAGAATAGTAAAAAATACTGCTTTTTATTAAAAACATCTTTTTCATTTAATGTATCTAAAAATTTCCATTTTGTCTAAAAATGGTTCTAATGATAAAGTCAGTTCAATTATATTATAATTGATTCAAATTAGGAAGTTATAATAAATCTTCTATTAAATTTATAAATAAAAACCTTTTAAACTTATGAGAAATTTTTATTGGAGAACCGCTTTTTCATCACGTTTTCAGGAATTATTTTATATTAAATTACTGCAATTAAATAAATTTAATTTGATACAAAGGATTCACTATTTCTAATTATAATATTATATATATTATATAATTAGTTATAATTATGTTTTTGATATAATGAATAGTTAATGTGGTAAAACGTATTTACTACGGTTGATGATAAAATTAGGTTTTTTATTTTACATTTTCATGTGTTAAAATTAATTTTTAACATACATATGATCATTATTTAATAAATTAGATTTAATATTTATAATAAGTGCTTCCAAATTTTTTAAAGAAGTCTCATTTTATTTTTATCCTTAATGGATAAATTTCCTTGGTAAATAAAAAGATACTAGTTACCATGTTAAAAAGGTAAAAATATGGAAAAATTGAAGTGAAGGGAATAAAATGTTTACAAATATGTATTTATTTTTATGTTGGTGAGAATCATGCATATAATCCCCCCCCCATACTACTCTACGTATGGATTGGAACCCCTTGATGCAATAGGGTTTGGGTCCTCTACCTACTAAGTGGTACCCTCTAATAGACTAGGGAATGGGTCATCTACCTACTGAGTGGGAATCCTCTTATAGACTAGGAATTGGGTAATCTATATGTTGAGTGGAACCCTACCCCGCCCCCCACACAAATATAGTACATGGGTCCTCAAACTACTGAGTATCACCCCTTGATGCACTAGGGTGTTGGTCCTCTCCGTACTGAGTGGTGCCCTTGAAGGACTAGGGTGTGAGTCATAAACTTACTGAGTGGTTCCCCCTTGGTGCACTAGGGAATTGGTCCTATGTTAAATATTTTTAACCTTGAATGTGTAGAATAATTTGGAGATTTGGGTCCTCCACACAATTACCTCGATGGATAGATGAGATGTTGGGCATCAGTGATGGACCCTTTAGAGCCATTGGAAGATTCAATGATCTGGGATGGATTATGAGGGTGAGATCCCCCTTTTATCTCATATTGTTTTGTTTGTTTTGTATATATATAAATATATGTTTGTGTGTGTGCTTGTGTGTGTCTTTATGTTGTTTTTTGTTTCCCTCTTGATTTAGGTTGATTTGACTACTTCTATAGTATCTTCAATTTCTCGCACTTCAGTTTCTAGGATATTCTACTAGTTATGTATGTACTCACCTTTATAAGGAATTTCTCACATTTCATCTCTTATACATAATATGTATAGATCTGTGGTGATTATAGTGGATCGTAGGGTTTCCCAGGTGCAAAGTCCGTGTATGGTAGTCGGGATTATAGATCAAGAGCTATGCTCTCTTCCATGTCCTCTATTCTAGTTGTTGTTAAGTTGTGACATATTTTAAATTTGGGAATACTTTTTTACCATCTAAACATTGGTTTCATTCTATAATACTATGATATATTTGTTTCCTCTAGAAATGAGGATGACCTTGATTTTTTAAGGTTCAAACATTCCAAGCGGTTTCTAACGGGTTTGTTCATAGAACCGGAAACATACAATGATTCTCTATCCATTTGTACCTACTTTCCAAAGGTAGGTGCTCATTAGATGTGAATTGATGAGGCTTAAGATCTTTCATTGGTCGAGAGGATGGGAGGTTGGACTCATCACACCTTTTTGGTGGTAATTATTGTCTATGTCGTAACACTCTTTATAGATTTAAGTTATGTTCATGAATCCTTATTAAATTACCAAGTATGAAAATGAGCATTCCTTTAGATCTGACAATCAGTGATTAGTATATAAGAGATTTAGAGAATCTTTTATATGTATTTGAGGTTCTTCATTGATAAAGAATCATCTGTATTTGTTAGATATTATTAGTCAATGGTATCCTTTAACACATTTTATAGAAATCTCTTGGTCATTATGATAACCATACTGGTTTTAAAGCCACTCAATGGGGTACTTGAAGTTTAGTGTCATTTAGAAGGACATGTATTATTTTAGAGATGGTATCGTACCCACTTATGGGCTACCTATGAATCCTTGTTTAGGAAAGGAATCAGAACCCATATAGTTCAAGTAAGGGAGTATGATGTTTATGCATTATTTATGGCTCAAAGAAAGATGTCATAATTACTTTTACGCTCTATGCTCACATGAGTCATGCTCGATGTGAGAAACAAGAGGTATTGGTAAAACCAAATGATTTTTCCACGAAAGATGCAAGCATAAGATATGCTGTGGGGATTATGTATGTATGACTATCCAGATAATGAAGATTAGGATTTACTTCCGGGAAGAAACCCGGGAACTAGGTCCATAAAGGTATACATTCTTTATAGAGATTTGGATAATTAACTTAGGACATAATCCTGAGAGGGATTCCCAAATTATAGGGGTCTTATTATATGGGTTTTATTCCTGAGAAGGATGTCCAAATCAAAAGAAATTAAGACTGGTTATGAGAAATTATGACTGGGGATTTTTCCTGAGAAGGAGGCCCAGGTTAAAGGGACTTGAGAACTGGGGCTTACTCTTATGGAGGAGTCCCAGGTTAAAGGGACTTGAGAACTGGGGATTATTCATGAGAAGGAGACCCAGGTTAAGGGGAATTATAAGTGGGGATTACTCCTAAGGAGGAGGCCCAGGTTAAGGGAATTTGGAACTAGGGGATTACTCCTGAAGACGATGCCCATATTTGGGAACATGGGGCTTACTCCTATGGAGGTTGCCAAAAATTAAGGGAATGAGATAACTGGAGATTATTCCTCAGAAGGAGGCCCATGATTAGGGGACTTGGGGCTTACTCCTAAGGAGGATGCCCAGGTTATGAGAACATGGACTGGGGAATACTTTTGAAAAGGAGGCCCAGGTTAAAGATCCTCTCATCTTAAAGTATGAGGTTGAATGAATGAAATATCTAATTTTGATGACATAAAGATATGCAAATCACTAGGTTTTAAGAGATATTCCACATAATTCCTTTCAGATAAAAAGTACCATAAGGCAACCGTGCAAAAAATGGATTTGAAGAGGGTTTTAAAGGCTGAATATTGAATAGGAGAGGTGGATAGGAAAGAGGGGCACCCAAAACAGAAGTAGGCGGGCAAGTCCGACGTGGGTGAGCAGTTCCTGGTCACGCAGGTATACCTATTTGACACATATGTACCTATGCGATGGTCAACCCATAAGATAATACTTGGTCATGTCTTGGCTCAAGCCCTTAGTATTATCCCTAGGGGCTTTCAAAAGAGAGGCGTGAAGCTTCTTGTGAAGGGATAAGGCGACGCACAGGTGTGTCTACTTCCCTTAAGGGTTTAAACACATTGGTGTGAAGGTGTTGATGAATTTCAACACTTAGGCCTTGTTTCCCCTGTTTAGATCTTCCATTCAAGGTAAGAAATTACCTTAGATGTGTTCAGAAGACTTCCATAAGAGACTAGGGCACCGGGAGCTTAATTCTAGCTTTTGGAAAGTTTCTTCATTGAAATGGAGGGCCCACCAGGGGTATTTATAGGCTGCTGAATACCCTGAGAAAAAAACAAATAGGGCACACAGGTCACCTGCGCGCCCAATATGTGGTGCGCAGGTATACCTATGTGACCGTGATGAAACCTGCGTGGCCCATGCTGAAGCAAATCCTTGTTCATTCCATTGTCAATTTTAGATGATTCTTCAAAGTATGAATCACTTAATGCTAAGGTATTACTCTTTTTCAGTCGTTTAGATTCTGTGATGAAAAGGAGAATCACCAAATGTCCCCCCTCAGAGTTGGATACAAAAGGAAGGAGGATGTGACTATGAGGTAAAGAAGAAAACCAATGATAAGGCGGCGTACATGTTCTGAGAGTGCGGATACTAGCGCGTAGGTGAGAGGCGCGCAGGGGTGCAGCCTAGCCTATAAATATGAGGCCATTCTCACGCAAAGCACCCAGCTCTCAAAATTTCTCCTCTCACCATTCATGTTTCTTTTATCGTGAAGGTGGCTGATTTCCGCGGTTCATTGCTTTTTTACGTGTTGCACTGCTCCAGAGGTATTTTGACCTGCACGGTGATACCTGTGCGCCAAAACCCTGCATGACATAGTTATACCTATGCGCCAAAATTGGACATGTACACCTTAATTCCTTATCCATATTTTTTCATTTATTTAATTTTTTTTGAAAAATTCAACTCACTTAAGAGTGAATTATTCAACCATTGTCAAGATTAAATCCCTCCAAGAAGAATCAGAACAGCTGATGAACTCGCTAGGAAACAAATTGATGATATGATGAATGCTGTTGGACATGATTACTATACTGTATGTGAAAAAACTCTTCCAGACATGGCCAAGTACTCGAAGAATTATCACCTTAACATTCCAGAGAGAATCTACATGCCTCTGTATGGGTTTGGTCATCTGCAAGATATCAACATTCCAGATGCAAAGAACTATCTTCCTGAGATGCATCTGCACTATTACTCCTCTATTTTGGTTATGCATTGCATTAAGAGAAACAAAAATGGTGTGGACTTTACAAGTTCTCTTTCATTCCATTTACTTTCATATATGAAAATGTAAAACCCATGGGATGAAATGTTTTCTGCGGCCGGTTGGTGGATAGATTGAACCATATCTGAAAAGAATACTCTCTCCAAATGGCTCTTTACTTCCAATGATCTATTATAAAATCCATGTATCCATCTTCCAAGTCTCTTGGACAGAACAATAGTCACTATTTGATCAGCAAGAAATTTTATCAAACTACACTCAAGAACATCCTTCTACAATTGTTCCAAGAAGAGATGGTATCACTGAATCTCTTATTGTATCCAGTTGAATCAATGAATTCTAGGTGGCTGCTAATGAAGCTAGAGATTCCATAAATGAAATGAAGAGTTATATTGAGAGCCTTTTGTAATTCCTAAAAAAGTGAAGATGCTCAAGTCTGTGGATTTCCTTCTATCTTTTGTGGATCAATGAAAAAAACACATTCATATTCAATCATTTGTCCCAACATTCTCTTTTTCTAGCTACTTTAAATTTTTACCTAAGCCAATGGTCCTAGTAAGCATAGTTTTATTTTTTATAGGATTATTATAAATAACCCTACAATCTTTGAATCTTTTCATTGCTCAATATAAAATGAAATCATAAAAAATGTATGTTTAGTGAGATGCGAATTTACTTTTTTTTCAGAGTTCCTTTTTCTTTTGTGGACAGTTTAAAGTCATGCACATCGGAAATAAAATGGATAGTGTTTAAGGTCGAAATATCTTTGACCTAATGGATTAAAATTGACTCAATTATTTGACAATTTATCTAAAAACATATTACCACACTCAAGTCTGAGGGAAAATATGCAAAGTATGACTTACGAAATTTTGAATCTGAGGAATGATTTGAAAAATTACTAAGAGGAATTAGAAGAATTATTTACCATGAATGATGTTACCACTATTTACCGAATGAGTGAGAGGGTTGAATTATGCAGGGCCACTTAAGGTAATTGGCTGCATAGTCAAATAACAACATCTTTTGGCTAACAGTTCCGTTATGTAGACTACTTATGCAAGGCTGCCTTAGGGAACGTGCTGCATAGTCAGGAAAAGGATCTCTCAGAAATTTACTTTTCTACTGCTAAAAATCCAATAGAAGTTTACGGAGATTCAAATATTCCAAAGCATAGAGTTTGTTGTATTGAGAGAGGTACTTAAATATGGAGAAGATGTTTCTAAACAAGATTGTCTATGAACTGGATGGATGTCACTCCAACGAAGGTCTAACACAAACATTGGGAATGGAAATATAAACTATATACTTGAATACTTTCAGATCATGGAAAAGAACATGGGAAAAATATGTTATGTATGGTTATTTTTGCAAATCCCTATATACTGTCATTAAGACAACTAAGGACGAAAGATGTTTTCTTCCCAAGAATGATGCTACCATTAATTAAAAAACCCTTTAGGTGGTTGAATTATGCAGGGACACCTAAGGGCATTTGCTGCATAGTGAAATAATAGCTTCTTTTGGATGAAAGGTCTGTTATGTAGACTCATTCTGCAAGGCTGATTAAGGGAACATGCTGCATAGTCAGGCAAAGGAACTCTCATAAATTGGAAATTTTCGTACCAGAAGTCAAGAAAAGGGTTATTTAGATTTGGATGTATTTATGGTTAAGATTATGATACATGAAAATGGGTATTGTACAATTCATTAAAGTGATACATAAACCAATTATAACCATAATCATGTTGTGGCTAGGTCCTGAATTGAGATGTTAGACTTCACTACGTATCCCATAAGTATGGTAATCAAGCCATATGTAGTTCTTGAAATACAGTTTAACGTCATTTGGGACGAAATTATAGAAGATCTTATTTTAGGGTCATAGAGATCAGACCATAATAATGAATAAAAAATGTTTGTTTTATAAACCTAATGTGAATGAAGACCAGGTTTTTCATACCACATTCATGTTTTCACAAGGGGACTTTTCAGACAAGGGACTTAAAGTGGAATTTGTGGTCAGGCCCAAAGACTTGGGGCTGTGTTCGAGGGACAATCGAACGTTCCTACGTATCCAATATGGATGGAAATCAAGCTGCATGTAGTTCTTGAAATACCCTTTTTATAGATTTGGATCGTACATATGAAGGGTAAAAGGGGACTTTAGTGCAATGATGGTTTGACCCAATATAAATGGTTCATGCATTTCCATGTATGCACATAGTCTTTATAATACATCATGATTGGAAATCAATGTAAATATTGATCCCCTCTTAGTTGAGGGTGTCAAAAAAAGTTGTAGATTATTTTCTACAGGACAAAGCCGTTGTATAGTTTAATGCCATATAGAAAGGAAAAAGGTGAAGCGATGTAAAGATATTGATTCTATGGGTGGCATCATGAATCAATATTGTTTGAGATGGAGGTGAGCTGATGTGAAGATATTGGTTTTTGGCTTGAAACTTGGGAGGTTTCCCACGTACCCAGCCTAGAAGGTAAGGATCAAAGTCCGCATAGTTTAATTGTTGAATAAATTGGTGATCAAGTTGTTTTTGAGAACAACATCCTAAAAAATGGAGATGGGAATTACGCATGGATAGAGGCCCAGAGAAGGTGTTATGGTTTATGTTTTCTATAAGATCATGTGGGTCATACTCAGTGTGATAAAAAATAGGTAGAAGAAATCCTAATAATGCACAGTTTATTGTCATGTAGGACATATAAGGGACTGAACATAGTTTAATGTAATGTTGGACAATGACTTTGGGGACTGTGCAGTTTAACATCATGCAGTATGGAAAACATAGTTTAACGTCATGTTTGACAAAAAGTTACAATATAGTTTAATTTCATATTGGACGATGGAGTGATGTACAGTTTAGTGTCATGTAGCTAGGACGAATTACTATGCATTTTAATGCCTTGCAGTGAGGACAATGGGGACACAGTTTAACATCATGTTGGATGTATTAAGGACTTTTTCAATGTTTAACATCATGTTGGACATTGAGGTGCTGTATAGTTTAATTTCATGTATCTAGGACGTAAGAGAAGATTATTTAGTTTCAATTATTGCTGCAAGGACTTTGGGGACATCTGTACAATTTAGCGTCATATAGGTAGGATGTCACAATTTAATGTCATGTTGGATGATGGTGTGAATAGTTTAAGGTTATATGAATATACCGATGGTTATGTAGTTTAATGTCTTCCTGGATGTAAGGTACCATGCAGTTTAAAGTCTTGCAGCAAGGATAACACAGTTTAACTTCATGTTGGAAAAAAGGGTATTTGTGTTACACAAAATATTTCATCAGAAATATGGCATTTGTTGGAGTAGTGATGAGTTCTCCATCCATTGATATTAAATAATAAGCTCCATTGGAGTAGAACTTATGTATTGAGTAAGGTCCTTCACTTTTTGGATCAAGATTGGGAGGTTTCTTTCCTGGTATCATTGGAGTTCTGAGGACCAATACCAATTCTCTCTGAATGAATGAATAATGAAAAACTTTTTTGTTGAATGATTGTGTGATTCGATTCTGATAGACTTCCAAGTGATGCATGGTGCACAATATTTTTTCATCTAATCATCCTAATTCATCAAATCACTTTTCAGATTATTCATTTATAGATGACTGATCAAAAAAGGCTACTCTAAGTGAAGGTAATTGAATATTAATGGGCAAGGCTGCTTCTGTTCCATATACCAATGAATATCTAGTTGACCGTGTTGCAGTGCAGGTGGTGGTTCAATAAGCCCATAAAGCATGAAAGAGTTTATCATGCCATGATTTCTTATCTTTATCTACGATCTTTTGTAGTATATTTGAAAGAGTCTTATTAAAGGATTCTATCTAGACATTGATCGATGCATGATACCAAGATGATTGGTTGGATTTTATGTTTTATTCTTGATACAACTTCATAACCTCAGATGAATAGAAGTTGGTGCCATTGTTTGTCAATATGGCGTGAGGGACACTAAATCTGGTAATGATGTAAGACTTGATGAAGCTAAAAATGATTTTAGAACTAACTTCTTTGAGAGGTATTGCCTCGGCCCATTTGGAAAAGGAGTCTGTAGTAGTAATAATATACTTAAACTTCTTGGCTATAGCTGAAGGGTAAGGTGCCACTACATCCATTCCCCATGTGGAAAATGGCCATGAGTATTTAGCTGCATGAAGAAACTCTAGAGGTTGATGACTGAAGTTGGCATATACATGGAAATAATGACACTTATTTATGAAATCAACACAATCTTGTATCATTGAAGGCCAAAAGTATCAAATCCTTCTAATTTGATCAGATAGTCTATGTCTAGACTGATGGGCACCACAGACTCTTTCATGCACTTCTTTCATGACAGCCATTGTCTCTTCACCATCAATGCATCTGAAGAGAACCCCATCAAAACCTATTTTGTTGAGAATTTTTTCTTGATGATCAGGGATTTCATAAAGAGTAAAATTCACCACACGTCGCCAGATTTATTCTTTCATGGATCTATCAAGTGGAAGTGTTCCATTTTGAAGGTATTCCCTGATAGGTGTCATCCATCCTATAGTATGACCATATGGTTCAGAAATGGGACTAATTTTATGGATTTACTCTGTTCTAGTTTGAACATAAAGTGAAATTGTACGATGGTGATCAATACTGATGATTGTCCCGTCCTGATTTGGATCTGCGAGAGCTATGTCTATATTAGCCAATGAATCATATTGGGCATTTTGTGATCGTGGGACATAATAAAATGTCGGTTCGGAAGGAAATTCCACCATTAACTCTCTAACATAATCAAAAAAATAGATTAAATATTCTTTTATGATGGCATAATCCCCATTGACTTGTTTTATTACCAGGTCTGAATATCCTTTCCCCTTTAAGTGATTCACTTGTACATGAAGTGCCAACTCCAATCCGGCGATGAGAGCTTGGTATTCTGCTTCATTGTTTATACCACATTCCCACAATAATAAGGAATAATTTATCACTACCTTTTCTGGGGAAATAAGTAAAATTATTAACCCAACTTTTATGAATTTAGGATCTTCCATTTTCTTCCCAGTTGGAATTTTGGAAGCACCATCAAAGTACATTTCCCATGTTTGATGATTATCTTGAATAAAAAATACTTTTTATTCAGGAAGTTCAGTATCTAAAGATGTATCTTCTACTGGAGGATGTTCAGCAAGGAAATCAGCCATATCATGGACCTTTATTTCCTTTTGAGACACATACTGTATATCAAATTGCTGAAAAGTAACCGCCCACCTTCCCAGACATCATCTAAGCATTGGATGACTAAGGATAAATTTAAGCGGGTTATTGCGAGATACCAAATGGAACTCGTGATGTTGAAGGTAGTGTCTCATCTTCTAAACTGCAAAGATTAATTCTAGGCAGCACTTCTCAATACTTGAATATCAGGTTTCTACTTCAAGCATAGTCAGACTGAGATAGTAGAGGCTGTTTTCATTCCCAAAATCATTCTTCTGGGCAAGGAAGACACCCAATGATCACTCTAAATCTTTCACATAAATGATAAGTGGTCATCCTTCAACAGGTGGAATTAATACCAGTGGACTCAAGAGATACTTCTTGATAATATTGAATGTTTCTTGACATTCCTCAATCCACTAGTAAGTGACTTGCTTTTTCATCAATTTGGTGAAGGGTAAACATTTCCCTGCCAAATTAGTGATGAAACGCCAAATATAGGCTTAGTGTCCTTGAAGTCCTCTCAATTATTTCAAATTTCGAGGAGGTGACATACCAAGGATTTACTTTTTCTCAGGATGGACTTTAATACCACGATAGCGTACAAAATATCCGAGAAATTTTCCTGAGGTTACCCCAAAAGCACATTTTAAGGGGTTTTTCTTCAAATTGTGTTATTGAAGTTTGTGGAATATGAATTCCAAATTAGGTAAGTTATTATAAAATTTCCTATATTTAACCACCAAATTATCCACATAACATTCAACAAACTTCTCTAAAAATGGTTTGAAGATATGATTCATGACACGTTGATATGTTGCGCCTGCATTCTTCAGGCTAAAAGACATTACCGGATAGCAGAACACACCCTGTGGGGCTCTGAAGGCTGTAGATTATTCATCTTCTAGATCCATTCAAATATGATTATACCCAGAATATCCATCTGTGAAGGAAATTGCTTCATAGCTAGCTTTTTCATCAATTAAGAGTTCTATGATCGGAACTAGAAAATCATCCTTAGGATAATGCCAATTCAGATCTCTGAAATCAATGCAAACTCTAATTTGACCATTCTTATTTTTCATAGGGACGATATTATCTAACCATTTGGGATATTGAAATTCTCTGATGAGGTTAGGTGTGATATACTTATCCACTTCAGTATCAATTTTGGAATCATATGTTGGGTGTGTTCTTCTTGCGGCATGGTTAAATCTTCGATGTTATTCTGGAAAACCCAAACGATGAGTAGAAACATCAGGATCAAGGAATGGAATTTCTATATAGTTCCTAGAACATATATCCTTATTTTTCTTAAAAATGAAATATAAATTTCTTCCTCTTCAAGAGTCATGGCCGCACTAATTAAAGGTGGACGCGGATCTTCTTTTGTACCAAGATTTATTTTTCTGAGTTCATCCACTGCAGTAGAGATACCCTCTTTAAATGATGGAGGAGCATCCCTGAGATCTTTCTATTCTTCTTCAACAGGTGTTAATTATTTTTTTCAACATTCATAGTAGATGATGAAGTAGAATTTACAGGATCAAGACAGATGTTAAAATTTTAACATCATGAAGAAGAGGCTTCATTTCTGACTCTATTGATGATGAAGGGTCTTTCTTGGGTAATAAAGAGGAGATGATGGATTGAGAATCGACATCATCATTCAGCTATGACATTTCTATAACTTCTTCTGGCCTGGTTGACGAGGAATATACTTGCTAGATTTTAGAAGATTAAGTGAAGACATCTCCATTTGAGCATTCATCTTTTCTTGGTGAATAACCACTTTCTTCCATGCTGTCTAGCTTGATTTCCATAATTTACATTATGGAATTTTCCATAAGAGTATATGGATTCAGGTCTATCCAATCAATTTGACTGATAGGAAACACATAATCTGCACTCACATGTGTGAATGGGTTTACTGAAATCTTTTCCAAACCATATGGAGCATTAACTTTGGTAACCTCCTTGTTGTGGATTTTTTCTTACCCTTTATGTGATAGAATTACACCTCAATGTATTGATATTAACATGTTTCTAATGGAGATTTATCACTATACAGTTCCCCAATTTGGACATTAAAACAATATTTGAGACATTGATGGTATGATGAAGGAATAACTGCATGTTGATGTAGCCAAGGTCGTCCAAGAAAAATGTTGAAAGATGTGTCATGATAAACAACCAGGAAATCTGAATTCGATACAATATCTCCAAACTGAGTTCTAATTGTAATCTCACCCAGAGGTTCTTGTTCATTTTTATCATACCCTTGCAACATCAAAGTAGAAGGAGATAAATCAGATTCGGTGAGTCCCAATCAACGATGTGTACGAATGGGAATGAGGTTGACTCCTGAACCATTATCAATGAAAGATCATCATATGTCTACATCATTTACCTTTCTAGATCAGTACAAAGGTCTAATATGTCCATTCACAACATAATATTCATCTTCATCTATATATCACTGCATGGAATTATACAAGACCATTCTCTACATGTTATACATCAGCTACAACAATTTCAGTTTCAAATTCTTGAGGACTGGAAAACCCCTCAATAAGTTCCTCTCGAAGATCCTTTGATAGATTTAAGGCATATAGAATTGATAACATGGCTGGTACTTGGTCCAGGTGTTTTAATACATCATACATTTGATCTAAAGGCCTGTGTTTCCCAACAGGAACATGAGGTTTCACAGGTACCTAAGAAGTTGATGCTTTGGAAGATGATGCATCCTGTATCGGGGTAGGAGTTGGAAATAATCGTGAATTTTGATGATTAGAACGAATGGGTATATGAACCTATTGAGAGGAAGAATGTGTAACCAATCATGCAAAATGACTGTTATAGGATTGAATCTTCCATGTGTGGAAGAACATGCTTGTTCTTGTTGAGCTCGCTGAAGGGATATTCCATGAGTTTATGCTGCATATACAGTTCTAGTAGGGGTAGAATTGGAATAGTGGATTCAGGATATCCACATCTTCATCTGTATCCTAGACCTCAAGAATTCCCTCTAATTTATCTGTTTGATACGGGGAACCCAGGCTCATCGAGATCAAAACTATGAATGGTATAAAGATCTGTTAAGTGAATCATGTTAACAGAATCGAATATCAACTCTTCGTCTGATAAAGTCTCTTCCTGATTTGCCAGCATAGGCTTTTCTATTTGGTGGGGCGGTTCCTGTTTCTTCGAAGTAGATGACATAAAATCTTCCAGAGTCAATTACAACTTGGTCTTTGAAACAATATCATCTTCTTTTGATTGCTCTTATTATTTTAATTATGTCATTTCTTTGAGGATTTACCCTATGATGAAGGGAGATTTTCCATGGCATTTATAGTAGAAGACACAATTGGTTTCTTCAATTGCATTCGAAAAATGGCATGAGTTCAGTTGATCATTTTTCTAACCATACAATCATCATATTTCTACACATTTTTTCTTTTGACTTCTTACCACTCGCCTTCTCCCTCTGGATCTGTAATTGTAACACTTGATACCTGAGCTGAATAACCATTAAATTTTACTTTTCCTGAGTCAAACGTTTTTTTCAGGAGGTCATTGATGACAAAACACTCATGAATTGGATGCCCCAACAACTAATGAAATGATAAATAGTTGGGATGGTCTTCATCTTCTTCCTTTTATAGCTTTTTGGGCCTTGGAAATTGATCCAAATTATTTTCCAGAGCCGAAATGAAGTAACCAGGAACCTGTTCATTTCGGAAAGAGTAAACTTTTCTCTTTAGATTCTCAAATTTCATTTTTCTTTGATCTCTTTGATCATCTTGACGTAGCGACCATTTTTGATGACGCTTAGGAGGTGGATCCCTTCGGAAAGTTGAAGGTTTTTAAGTAAAAGTAGGTATATGTTCTTGTTTAAGAATAACTATTGAAATCTATGCTTTACTCATTCTCCTTCCCGGAGCTGAAGGAATTACACAAGTTATATCCTTAGTCTTCATAAGAGAGTCTTCAATCTGCTGAGCGATTTAACTAAGGTCTCAAAACCCTGCTATGTATTTCATAGGGATCAACGATGTGTGCAATTTATCACGAAAATTTTCCACACAGATTAGAAAAAAATCCTCTTGAGGGAGTGCTAAGCTTATGGAATATGTAAATCCCTTCAAGCGAGTAATGAAATCTAAAACCCTTTCATTATCGCTTTTCTTACAAATTGTAAGATCAAAAATAGTTGTCTTCAGAAAAGTTGAGCTGAATTGAAGAAGGAATATTTGGCGGAGATCGTCCCATCTGGTAATTGACAAGGATTGCAAGCTTGTGTACCATAAAAAATCAGGCCCTGGTAATGACTGTAAAAAAACTGAGCTTAACTGCTTCATGTTGCTGAGGGGTTCCCATCATATGATCACAACGAGAAACAAAATGTGTTAAATGTTTCTCTGGGTCAACCGAACCATTAATGATTGGGAATGTGGTACTTGAAAAATTTGATTAAGGAGGAATTGCATCAACCCATTCAGGGTAGGATCTCTTATCTGGTTGAATTTGAGTACGTTTTCCATCCATAGCTTCCAACCGAGCTGTTAATGACTCAATAGTAGTTATTAACTTTTGAGAAACATCGGGTTGAGTTTGAACCTAGGCAGTTGCAATAACTGGAGCATGGACAGATGTGGTGGCTGGTACTGTAACTGATAGTAGCACCACCGATTGTTGTTGCACATAACCCATAGGATTATACCTGTGAAGGTGTACTGGTAGAGGCGGATATTCTTGATCCATCTCAATATTTGCAACAAATTCCCTTGGCTGACTGATTCCAGCATGCTTAGGAGGAAGACTACCTTGAAGTATTTCTTCATTCAACCTTCTCAACTCATTCAGTTATTCCTCTTGTTGTGAAAACCTTTGCTCTAATGAGAGAGATTGGCCATATCTAGAGGAAGGTTATGTAACCTTATTATTTCCTTTCCCCTTGTTGGACACCTTTTAGAGAGGGGGAAGTTGGTTATTTGAAGGTACACCCAGATTCTGGGCAAACCTTTGATTTCATGTATTCACACCATCATTATTTTTGTCTGTGTGTACAATTAATTGAGCAGGAAACTCTTCATTTGATCCATTTGAGTGAGCCTCATGTTCTGGAGGATCAGAAACGATGACATTGATGACATTAGTTAATGCATAACGCTATGCATCCCTTCTATCAGCATTTCTGTGATATTGTCTTCTTCCATTTCCTTGATGAGACATTGCCTTTTGTTTATTTGATCCCTCAGGAACATCTTGATGAATCTTAATTTTTAGAAAATCTCCTGATAATTCAGCTCTTAGTTCCTCTTTTGGCTTCTTCCCTAATAGAGAGAAGACTAAATTTTTCTAAGAAAGAGATTGAGGATTTGAAAAGGACCCTAGTCCAATGGACTGGGGCTATTACTGCTATTCCGACTCAACTCCTCAAATAATATTTGTTTATTTTGAGGGTACGGTGAAAAGAGTCCCCAGTCTAGCAAGTTGGGGTGGTTCTTGAGCTTCTACATCTGAGACTTTTTTGAAATCTCTCCTGATCTTGCGGACTTCAGTCCAGAAATTGGTTGGATGCATCAACCTAAATCCATTTTTAACACCCAGCTCAAATGAACACATGATGATTTCTGACACTTCTATCACTTGAGGATGTGTAGGCTCTAAATGAGAAGCATGTTCAATATTCTCATTTTCTTGATGCAGGAGTAATTCAACAACTTGTTCTCTGTATACCTTACTATGATACGATCTAGTTGAGGCCTGATCTTGAGTGAGACTTTGATTACAAACAAAGCCAATTGGCTGTGGCCGTCCATGGGAAATAACATTGCATGAGACCATCTTCGGTGGGCTTTGTTGACTAGAGAGTACAATGAAATGCAGTTCTCCATGAACACCCCATCCCCTGATTTGAATACCATATGGGGGCATTGGCAATTAACTGGTGCAATCTTCTTAGCGCGTGAAGTCATGAACACTAAAGGGCTCTCTACTACTTTTTAGCCTTCGTATATCGAGAAATTGAGAGAGATTACAAGTAAATTTGGCATTGTAACCCTTCTATTATCTTGACATGATTTTCATATTCAACATAAGATAATATTTTACTTTTCAACTGACAAAGAGTATTATATATGTTGAAAAGAATATAATGAATTCCATCTTCCATCAACATCTCTGTAATGTCATTATGAGAGTCTGCTAGAGGCCAAAACATAACTGACACTTCACCTTTCACTAGTTGTTTTCTCATATTCAGCACTTCCTCTAAAACATTTGATGAAGAATATTCTACCTGATTATACCAGAGTTGGTACTTCTATGCTGCTACATGAGATTCAACAAGATTGGTATAGAATTCATGGATCAAACTAGAAGATGAACGACCCAGGGGTGTTTCGGAGAGTGACCTACACCTTGGGGTATCTTCTTATTGAAAAAGTATTTCACATACTAGTGGTAAAGCATCAGACATGACTAGCATCACATTTACAAGTCCCTCAATATAAGATGGCTTTCTCGTCACTACATTTTCAATTGAACATTTTCCAGGAAATATGAATTAATACTATGGAGAGGACTTTCACAGCTAAATTAATCATCATGGGGAAGACCACAATGGTGGGTTACAACCAAAGATGAAACATTTTGCTCCTTGGCCTTCTGGCCACACAGAGGGTTCTTGTGTCTCTAATCTGAAAGTGAAACTTCGAGATCGAATTAATTGTCAGGAAGAAAGACTTTATGAGGAAGTGTCTAATTAAGACCTTCAGAATTAATATTCCCACTATTGGGAAATGAGGGACTAGAATCTTGAATTCCAATAGATAATTGTCTGAGGTATTCAAGAATTCTAGCATCGAGCAAGGCATTATTACAAATTTTCTCTTGATTTCTTGACTATGCTGGGTGAGTCTTCTTCTTAGATGCCTTCTTACTCACTTTGGGAACCACTTGTTGATGGAAGTGGTTTTTATGGGCAGGTGTATGTTCCTTCTTAGGAGAAATGATCAGGTTTGGCTGATTATATCCACTCAAATCAGGTGTATGTGCCTGACTTGGTTGTCCGTATGATATGGGGGAGTATGCCCCACAACCCTCTTTGAATGGAACATAGGTTTTTATCTATTCCAGAGTGATATGTTGATTTTTCACTCCACTGGTAGGGATATATTTGCATTTCATTCCCTATGATGCTTCTAAAGCAGTTATAATATCCTGACAGACATCCAGAATATGAGCAGGGATTTGCTTCTACTCTTTCACAATTGACAAAATTTTCATGGTGACTTCAGTGGCTGGAATGGGTATATACATCCATTCCATGATTGGAGTAGGTGTTTATTCCGGATCTTGTCCTACTTTTCCTGTCAGTGAATTCTGACAATACTCATGTGTGGGGGCAGAGAGTTGTGCCTGCCTCCTGTTTGTCATTGGGGCTTTCCAATTGACTTCTGCAGGAGCTACCAAAATAGACTGTTGGTAGTCTTGATCAATACTAGAAGGTGTATGTGCCTACTGATATCACTCCATAAATTTTTTTTGATGATCATCCTTAATTACTAACAGACAAGGATCATGGAAGGATTGATTAGTGTAAGCAGGTGTATGT
This sequence comes from Viscum album, assembly GCA_963277665.1. Classification (NCBI taxonomy): domain Eukaryota; kingdom Viridiplantae; phylum Streptophyta; class Magnoliopsida; order Santalales; family Viscaceae; genus Viscum; species Viscum album. Next base: position 888,467,856 of record OY728130.1, read on the forward strand.
GCCTGTTTACGAGTTGTTAATACATTGGGTTGGCATGCTTCATCGTATGTAGCCAGACGAGCCTGCTGAATATCTGATGATTTATAAACAAGTGTATGTTCCTATCTATAGTACTCTACTGAAATTTCCTGGAGGGAATGTCATGTTGCTGCTAGACAAGTCTGCTGAACAGCGAAATTAAAACGGACGGGTGTGTGTGGTCGCTCATGGCTTTCCACCAAGTTAGGTTGGTGGACTTCTCCAGAAATGGCAGAGATAAGAACCTGCTCATTGTTGATTAGATTTCTCCTTTGTCAGTTTGTCTTTCCTAATCATGTTCGATGAACCTAAGCCGAATGCCCTGAGACGATACCCTCATCATGTTGGGGGCGCAATGTTGTACGAGTCTGGTGGAGATTGTTGATGGGAGACCTCAGGAAGGACTCATGTCTCCTTCAATTAAGGCCTTCAGTGACCTTCTCATTAACCTCCACATAATATGGGAGGGACTGGTGATTGTGTTCCGGGGATAACGACCTGAAACAGATGGAGACGGTGGTTGGCACCACGTGCTTCTTAATCACTGGTCATCACTATCTGGACAACCATGGTTAATTACTGACTTAGAGGGCTTGTAGAGTGGCCTCCATAGTCAGAATAGTACCATTTTGACGGTATTACTTAACCATCTCATTTGATACCCAGTGTTGAAGACGCTGAGTTAGTGATGTTTTCCTCAAAGCGGACGACAATCCAGCAAGAGTAGCAGCAGAGGCATTCATAGAAGAGGTATTCACAGGTGTGAACATAAGAGAAGCCATTTCTGTAATGTAGAAGGTCTTGGAAAAGAGTTCCTGTTTGATATAATAGACATAATCAAGATACGTTCGGCCACTACATCTTTTGGATCAGTAAATCTGTTATTGATTGTTTTGTTGGCCCTCCCATTGAGTTTAAATAGGGGCCTAAAAAATAAGTAAATCATCACTTGAACTTGGTAAAGGATTCATGTCGGGTTCATTATTTTTTGTTTCCAATGGAAATGGGGATGAACTCGATTGGTTAAGGTTCAAACATTCCAAGAGGTTTCTAACGGGTTAGTTCATAGAAGAGGAAACATCCAATGATTCTATATCCATTTAGACCTACATTACAAAGGTAGGTGCTCATTAGTTGTGAATTGATGAGGCTTAAGAAATTGCATTGGTTGAGAGGATGGGAGGTTGGACTCCTCACACCTTTATGGGGGGAATTATTGTCTACTCTAGGACTCTATTTATAGTTTTAAGTCATGTTCATGAATCCTTATTAAATTACCAAGTATGAAAATGATCTTTCCTTTAGATCCGACAATCAATGATTAGTATGTAGTAGATTTAGAGAATCTTTTATATGTATTTGAGGTTCTTCATCGATAGAGAATCATCTATGTTTGTTAGAGATTATTAGTCAATGATATCCATTAACACATTATATAGAAATGTCTTGGTCATTACGATAACCATAGTGGATTTAAAGCCACTCAGTAGGGCACTTGATGTTTATTGTCATTCAGAAGGACATGGATTATTTCAGAGTTGGGATTGTACCTACAGATAGGCTACCAACGTATCCTTGTTTAGAAAAGGAATCATAACCCACGTAGTTCGAGTAAGGGAGTATGATGTTTATGAATGATTGATTGCTCAAGGAAATATTTCATAATTGATTTTACGCTCTAAGATCACGTGAGTCATGATCAGTGCGAGAAACAAGAGGTATTGGTAAAACCAGACGATTGTGCCATGAAAGATGCAATAATAAGATATGATGCGGGGATTATGTATGCATGACTTCCCAGATAGATGGTTATCATGATTTTCTTTAGGTAAGAAACCCAAAAACAAGGTCCATAAAGGTATATGTGCTTTATGGAGATTTGGATACCTAACATAGGACTTAATCCTTAGAAGGATGCCCAAATTAGAGGTGTATTATGATTTGGGATTTATTCCTGAGAAGGAAGTCCAAATAAAAAGAAATTAAGACTGGTTAAGAGAAATTTTGACTGAGTCTTATTCCAGAGAAGGAGGAACAAGTTAATGGGCCTTGAGAACTTGGGATTACTCCTATGGAGGAAGCACAGGTTAAAGGGTCTTGAGAAATGGGGCTCATTCTTTAGATGGAGGGCCAAGTTAAGGGGAATTATGAATGGGTCTTACTCCTACAGAGGAGTCCCAGGTTAATGGAATTTGGAACATGTGGCTTACTCCTGAGGAGGATGCCCATATTTGGGAACTTGGGGCTTACTCCTAAAGAGGATGTCCACAATTAAGAGAACTTGATAACTGGGGCTTATTCTTAAGAAGGAGGCCAATGAATAGGGGACTTGGGGATTACTCCAATGGAGGATGCCCAGGTTAAGAAAACATGGAATGGGGATTACTCATGAAAAGGATTCCTAGGTTAAAGATCCTCTCATCTTAATGGATGATGTTGAATGAATGAAATCTCTAACCTTAGTGACATAAAGATATGTAAATCACTAGGTTTTAAGAGATATTCCACAGAATTCCTTTCAGATAAGGAGGTCAACAAGGTAACCATGCCAAAAATGGCTTTGAAGAGGGATTTGAAAGCTGAATCTTGATTAGGAGAGGTGGATAGGCAAAAGGGCCACCCAATAAAGAAGTAGGCACACAGGTCCTGGTCGTGCAGGCATACCTGCTCGACACATAGGTGCCTACATGATGCTCAACCCATAGGATAATACTTGGGTGAGGCTTGGCTCAAGCCCTTAGTATTATCCCTAGGGGCTTCCAGAATAATGGCACACATGTTCTGTTGAAGGGATAAGGTAGAACATAGGTGTGTCTACTTCCCTTAAGGGTTTAAACACCTAGGCGCATAGGTGTTGATGAATTTCAACACATAGGCCTTGTTGCCCCTATTTAGATCATTCATTCTAGGTATGGAATTACCTTAGAACTGTTCGGAAGACATCCAGAAGAGACATGGGTGTCGGGAGCTTAAATCTAGCTTTTGAAAAAAAAATTCCTCGAAATGGGGGTCCCACCAGGGGTATTTATAGGTTGTTGAAGAACTCAAGAGAAAATCAAATAGGGTGTTCAGGTTACCTGTGCGCCCAATATGTGGCGCATAGGTATACCTGTGTGACTGTGATGAAACCTGTGTGGCCCATGCTAAAGAAAATTCTTGTTCATGCCTTTGTCAATTTTTGATGTTTCTTCAAAGGATGAATTAGTTTATGCTATGGTATTCCCCTTTTTTCAGTCGATTATACTCTGTGAAGAAAAGGAGCGTCAACAATATTCTCTATAGGTTATTTCATGCATCTTTTTACTGTAGATGTATCATCTCTTTTATTATTCATATACACTACTATATGGATATGGTTGGATGATTTTTTATGTGTACAATATGCTAAGGCCTATGATATATATTATTCCTTTTCAACACTTTTTTCCAAAATCGTTCCGGTTGGATGTGGATTTGGGGTTATGGATGTTCCACCTTCCACCAGTCATGTGGACCATGGTTGGTTGGGTTGCTACATGGTTCTATTAGAGCTACTTCATCCTCATGTTAGAGTCAGAGTTAGAATCATGTTTATGATTTGGTTGGGAAAATTAGATTATGATGTCAAAGTGACTCAATTGTATCTTTTAGTCTAGGTAACAATGTGTTGGTGTAGCGGTCAATGTATTCATACCCATGAAAATTGAATACCTACTTTTCGACTTTTCATATTGAGACCTTGGTTTTATGGGACTTGGTACACCCATGGTGTTGAATTGATTAATATAAATATACTACTTTATAAATATCCCCATACATATGTATATATTCTCATCATACCATGTAATGTATATATAACTTTCATGATGCATCCACAATGACATCCAACATGGTTACCAATTCAGGATTGTGAAGATAATCTAACTAGAAATGAGACCTTAATTCATGGTCCATCTCATGATATATTTCCTCTAAGTGGGAAGTTAAGATCACCCATTCTTTTAGAGATGTATATTGTAACTATAGTGAATGATGAATATGTGTACAGTCTTGGAACAGTATGTGATTTCTACTTCAAGATTCCATTGAAATTACATGGTGAGCCTGATCCCCAGATAGAGGAGGATTGACTTGAGTTGGTGATCTGAGTATTCAGGCTCATTTCAACATTGATTGACCCAATTGTTTCACGAGAATAAAATATTTTACATGGATTAGTGTGGAACTGGTATAGTATATTCAAATAGTCATATGATGAGTCAACTTTATCATGGACCGACATACAGTAACTATGTCAAGATGTGCATTATGCCTCGTTATTGCACTCTATTCAGATTCAAGAGACTATAGAGTTTTGGTAGGATATTATGATGTTTGATTAGTATTACATGAGGTTATGTAACCTTACAAAGTAAATTTTCATCAAGGTTCAAGATGGATACTTCCAAGTGAAGAGGTTTGAGAAGGGTCTCTACAGAGTCATTCATGCTAGTGTGGTTCCCCATTTCATTCCCACCTAAGATGGAGTTATTGAGAGAGAACTAGGTATTTAGAGATTCCAATCTGAGGGAAAATTTATATCTAGTGATTGAAATGGATGCCATGAGACTGAGTTGTTTGCATCTTCTAGAAGGCAACAGTCACCGGGATCATGGTATAGAATATCTTCTCATGTTCAGTATCAGTCACATAGACATGCATCATAGGGATTGTATAAGGGACTTGGTGAGGATGAAGATGGGATATGCTACGAATATGATTGGTGTGGTCTTGTGGAATGTGATTTCCAAAACTGATGTGTTAGGAAGGGTAAGAAGCCAATGTATGGACTCCATGACAGGGGTAACACCATGATCAGGGATCTCCCATGTGTAGCCTAGGTGGACACTAGGGAGGCAGAGCTACTGGATGATTATAATGGGATCAATGAGAAGGAAATTATTGTTTAAGAAAATTATATGAGACACATACACCACTACCACCACTAGGCAGCCCACACTATGCTCTGGGAGTTGGTGGTCTGGGTCATGGGCAACTAGAGGCCATAGAGTCTTATTTCATTGCTTCTCATGAGATGATATTAGGTATGACATATGTTTATTATATAATTTATCCATTAATTATAGACACACATGAGAGAAACTACTTCATTTTTTATCCTTTGTGTGATAATTATGTCTTTTTATTAATACCATACCAACATATAATTTTCTATTGGTTTTACCTAGGTGTGATTCGATGATATCACTTATCTATTGGTAATGGGATATTTAATTTGGTGGAGGGGTTTTGTGTGGGGAATCATTGTCATTATAATGAATCCATAGGATGTCATATTGGGTACATACTTAGTGTCTATTGTTTGAGCCCATAGTGACTATCATCATAGGCGAGTCAAATTTGTTTGGATAGGTGGGATGTGATTCACGTTTTTAGGAGAGATAGATATCATAGTTGATAAAGAGGGTATTTCACGAAGGTACATATAGACCATAATTTATTAATTAGAGAGTTTATCTATTAGTATAGTATGATTATCTATCATCTAGATTTTTTCAATAGTAGCGGTATTTGTGGTAATTATACCTTAGGATGTTTCAGGGAATCCTCCAAGAATATGGATGGAATTTTGAAATTATTTTCACCCCATGAACATACCGATATCTTCTACAGCATTTTAGATGTCCCCTACTAAGATATCTAGGAAAACAGTGTAATTGGAGGACCTTTGAGTGAAGGGTTTTATTATACATAGTTTGCCTCCATGATAAGATTTGATTTTCTTGTAAAAAAGTTTGATGAGATGTTGGGGTATTGTCTGGATTATAATTTCTATAACCATGTAATGATAAATAAAAATTACCAATTTTACATGATCTATAACCTCTTTGTTCAGTTTGAAGGAATTATTTGATTCTTGAAGATTTATCTCTTGTCCGACTATGATAGTTGAGGGTTCAAATGATTGTTTTTTTTAAGCTGGAATTCCAATATTTCCATGGAAGATATGAGTTTCTATTGATGCCTTTAGGTGTGGTAAATTTCCCTATTGTTTTTATAACATTTATGAACCATATCTTAAATCATACATGGGCTGATTTGTGGTTTTATTAATTGATTGCATACTCATATACTCTATGTCATGGGAGGATAATGAATATCAATTGGGGATGGTCCTAGTCTTATTTCAGGAGAACCATCATTATGGTAAGAAATTGATGTTCTAGTTTTGGATCCATGAGGTTCACATTATATGTCATTTTATATCTAATCATGGATTAGCTATTGACCCATTAAATATTGATTTATTACTTTATTGGGATCCACCAGAGAATGTGTGGAAGGTGTGGCGTTTTCATGGATTTGAGTGGTACTAAAGAAGGTTTTTGTTTAAATTATCCTATATTTTCAACCCTTTGACCACCCTGATGTGAAAAGGTCATCCATTTACCTATACCGAGAGGTTTTAGAGAGTCTTTTAGTTTTTTATGCTATAGTTGACCAATGCTATGACGTAGATACTACTAATGGATAGTGTACATTACATAGTGTAATATGATGACACTGGAGTGAGGCACAACAACATTTTAATAAATAAGTAGGCATCAATCATGTATGGGTTGTGATAGTTGAGAACACATGATCAAAACTAAGAGACTCATGAATGGAGTTGTTAGCGCTTGTCTTCGCTCGCGAGATGGGGAGTTGCGATCCTGTGGGAGGGAACATTGTTATGTACTCAAACCATCAGTGTATCATATATAAATTCATATAGATAGATATAAAAATAATACAACAATGGGAGTTGTATTTCTTGTTGGACTATGAATTTTGGATATTCAATACTCCTAGTAAGGGCAACACAGTTGTAGATTCCCATAGCAGGATGTCCAATTCTAGTTTGGTAGGGTAGGTGTCTGAGAATTTGGATTCTTTTCATCTAGCCCTAGTGGAGGATAAGGGTGAAACTTATCTTTAGTCAATAGTGGTGAATACTCATATTATCTATCTTTTTTGGGAGGAATTTTTTTTAGAAATAGATCATGAGGTTCATCCTGGAAAGATATATTCAAAATATTCACCATATAGATTTTATGGTGGGGTATAATATTACACATTTCCCTATACGGATAGTGGGTTTCATCATGCTGAAAGTGAATATAACGAGGGATATTCAAACAACTCATTTGGTTGTATAAAATAGTGTAAGGAAGATGTATAAAGACATCTAACATATTTTCTGGTCGACAATCATGAGGCATAGTGTTGCTGAGTTTTTCTCTCAAATTCATACATGTTAATAGTTGAGGGATGAGAAACATGTTATGTAAGGCTGTAAATATCCTATAGGGTGCCTAGAGTGGAAATGTGATTTCATACCTATAGACTTTGTAATAGGTATACCATAGAAAGTGAGAGGTTTTGGTGTTATCTGGGTGATTTTTGACCAACTCACAATGTCGAAAAACTTCCTTGCCATCTAGAAGTATAGTTTGATGGAAAGTATGGGATATTTATACATGTTAGATATCATCTAACTCCATGGGTAACCATCTATTATTCTCTTTAACCATGATGTGTGGTATAAATCATGGTTTTGGGAATGCCTGCATGATGTATTCAGGAACCAGTTTTTAATGAGTACAATAATTCAATCCCAGATAGTTGGAATGATTGAGAAAATTATTTAGGTGTTAGATGATATGTTTATGTCGTTTTTTGGAATTGGGACGAAGATAGGAGGATCACTATACATTATTATAGTTTTCTTATAATAATATCTATCAATCTTTGATTAGAATGTAACAATTCTAGGCCTTGTATGGGTGACCCTGTACGTCACACTTATGTTGGAGAGGTTTCTTACCACATATAATTTCTTCCACAATTGGATAAGGTTCATGATGTATTCCACGTGTCATAGATGAGGAGATATTTTCTTGAAAATATACATTTTAGGGACTGGAAAAAGTTGGACATTGAGGATAGAGCCACTATCATAGAATACATGGTGCCATTTGAGGTTTAGTAGGAGGGGACCTTGTGAGGATGGATCATTCCTTATTTTTGTTGTTGTGGTTGAATGGGATTGTGTAGGAGAGCACCTCATGATGGGTGAGCCAAATGCAGGATTAATTCACCCATATTGTTTTTTAATATTTCCATTTTAGGGATGAAAATCCTTGACGAGGGAACACTATAGTGATCCAATTGTTTCCTTGAAAGACATTAAAATATATTAAGGAATTGATATTATAAATAATATTAAATATATTAATGTCACATGTGTGAAATTTTCCATAAATAATGGTTTATTTTTTTGAAAAGTGCCTCATATCAGGAATATGAGACCGTGGTTGGATTTAGAATATAGGCTTTACCCATTCCATGACCTATAGCTAGTATGCACCATAAATACAGTTGAGACATCCATTATCTATGCATTTTATTGAAATAAACAATTAAATTTAATTAAATAATTTTAAATGAACTAATATAAATACTCTTATGTGAAATCAAAAGGGTTAGGAACATAACCATGGGATGATTTGAGAGTTGTCTTATGTCATAATCTTTCAGTGGATTGGGATATGATGACAAACAATGATCAGATCGAGGAGGATCATCAAGCAGTGAATGTATCATATCATCCCTGTTGTTAGAGATTTTGTTCTTCATCATCGATTGATCATAAATTGTGGTAGAGATCATCAGTTGTTCTTTCCAATCATTTTGATTAAAATATTGATCAGGGATCTTATATTATCTTTTTATTCAATATGTTTTCTTCTCATGATCCAAAACATTTATGGATTATATTGATCTGGTAAAATTATTGCCCTATTTCACATGTTATAACCCTAGGTTATCCCAATTTATTGTCATTGGTCATGAACTCATGGAAAATTAATGATTCTCTTTTTTAGTTTCATTACCCCATCTATTCTCCATACTATTAATTACAAGCCTATGGATCTATAAATAAACTTATTTGGGGTGGGTTTGAGAATGATTGAACCCTCAGATTCATGGAAGAATCATGTGCGAGGAAATGAAAGTAAAATCACTATTTTTTTGGGACTGATCTTGGGTTTGACGTGATGATACAAGGATTTGGGATCCATATAGGTGATTGGATCAAGTATCATTCATCGAGCGAGCTTCACGTGAATGATCAGTTTCAGATTCCCGACCATCGAAAAGATGTAATTGATAGCTATAATAAAATCCAACAGGATTATAGTGGTAAAATTGTTGTATTCACAATAGTATATACAGATCTAGAATCACATGAAGATCTAGAAATTAAGTGTAAGATTAATCTAAACATCTAGTAGTTTATGAACACACAATATTTATCCCCAAAAATCTATAAAAGCTTCGGGTTCTGGGGAATATAATGATCACATTCCATGGATCTAGTCACATGTGTTTTGTGACCCTCCCTTGGTGGTTAATCTATGTGTGAGCTACACATGGCAATGATCCAATGAGAGAGAACATGCCCTCCGCTATGTGAGTACACAAACATGGACCAATGCCCATGTATTACCAAGTACATGTCTAGGTACACAAGAATGGTTCAATAGACATGGGCTGGTCAAAGAGCACACAATCAGGCCCTAGGTTGGTGAGATAGGTCATGTGGGGCCCTTAAATTCCATGTACTATGACATGTCATCATCATTGTGTCCAGTGGAGGATAAGGACCGTAATTGGAGTTAGAACCCATAACATTTGGACACCATACATATCGGGTACCTCCCATTTGAAAATATTCCACTTTTTATATATCCTTCGTATAGACTATGATTTTGGCATGTGAGTATCATATCTTGAGTATTTTTATACATAGAACATGTTGGTAGCCTTTATAATATCTTTCAATATACAACATTTTCTGATTGTGATGATATTTAGGTAATTATTAATTATGTAATGATTAGGTGTGATCATCTGAGAGATGCTAGGTTTGGAAGCCCCATATTGCATTAGGGTGCTGTTCCACCATACTACTCTACCCATTGAGTTGAACTCCTTTGATGGACATAGTTTTGGGTCTTTTACCTATGCACTGGAAACCCCCCAATGGGATAGGGAATGGGTCCTATACATACTGAGTGGTACCCCATGAAGAATAAGGGTGTGGGTTATCTACCTACCGAGTGGCACCCCTGATAGAATATGGTGTGGGTCCACTTCCAATTGAGTGGAACTCCCTTAATTCGTTAGGGTGTGGGGACTATACATACTAACTACCAGCCTATGATGGAATTAGGTGTTGGTCATCTACCTACTATGTGGCACCCCCTAATGCACTATTGAATGTGTACCCTTTTATAGATTATACCCTATGACTATGCTATACATTGGAAATGAATGGGTCCTCCGCATGGTTACCTAGAGGATACATGATATTTTCGGCATCAGTGACATACGCTTTGGATATTTTTGAAGACTTATCGACATGGTCTGGGCTATGAGATTGAGATCCCCTTCCCCTCTCATCTAGGTTAATTTTATAACCACATATATATGTGGGTTTGTGATGCTGTGTTTTATTTCCCTCTTTTTTTTGGGTTGATCTGAATACTTCTATCATATCTTTTTATTTCCCCCCTTAAGTGTTTTGAGAATCATACTAGGTATCTATATACTCAACTCTTCATGGTATTTTTCTAAATGTGTCATGTCTTATGAGGATGGTAGATAAATTTGCAATGACTAATTTTGAGAATAGGGTTAATATGGTTCATAGATTGTGTAAGGTGGTCGGAATGGTGATCAAGTACTGAGTTATCTCATCATTCCTTTATTCCAGTTTTTGGCATGTCTTGGAATATTTTATTGTTGGGTGTTTATTTTCCCCTTTTCACATTGGTTTTATTGTTTCATAGTCTAATGTTTTTCATATTGGTTATTCCATGAATGGTTTTACACTAGATTTTATAGTCCTTTTGTTATACCTCTTCATTGTTAGATAGATATGTTGAGGTGAATGCATTCTAGTATACTAAGGAATCCCCTCACATCTACATTATCCTTTCTTGGTGGTTGTTTCCATCCCTTGACCTATTGTTGGTGGGCATGGAGTTGTAGTGGCTAGGCCTTTTAATAGACATGTGGGGATCAGTGGTCTGGGTATCTACAGTCATATATTTACGAAATATTAAAATTCAAAAATGAAATGACTATATGGTAGCTATAATATTAGATGAATTCTAAATGCTTGTTTAAAAATATTACCTCCTCATTATATTTATATACTGAATAAAATATTTTTATGATGTGGGAATCAATATCCTATAATATTTATTCCATGTTAGTGGGGATTTCACATAATTCAATATGTTAAACAAATATTTAATAACCAGAAAACTATTTTTTCCCTGATTAATGATGTACCACTGCACATGTGCTGGCTCGAGAACCAAAAAAATTTGATTAGAATGCATTTCCATGATAATGGAATAAAATTTCTATATAAACATATTCATATTTATAAGATTCAAAATTAATTCATAATTATTAAAATTATCATTAATGAAAATCCATTTACAGATGAACATATGAACTCAAAATATAATTTATTTTATTTTATATATTCCTTCAAAATCATTAAAATATGAACTTGATGTTGATATTGGGCTTCTGTATTTTACACACAAAAAATACATTTATTTTTTAAACAAAAAATACAATGATATTCTTAACTACAATTATTTATTATTATAAAATATATATTCATTAGGGTCATACCTACAAAATGTAATCAAATTTTAACTTGGGTAAGATGCTAATAATCTCAATTTTTCTGAACCATATGATCTACCAAGAATGGTCTATTTAATCAATTGATTTTTTTAATTTGATATATTAATTTCATCCTTCATTAGATTAAGTTGTTTTAATAAATTAATATGACATGTTATACATTTCTTAAAATCATCAATTCAATTCAAGATTTACAAATCTCCTTGCATTATGTGATCACTTGTCAATGGTTTTATTTGAAATCTACAGATACCCTTTCCTCAAAAACTAACTCATTCATGGAGTGATGTAGGAAAAACAATGTTCTCCATTATAGAAAATTAGTTGACAAAAAAAAACACCCTCTCCTCATAAATGTACTTCTCATCAATTGAGGCTTCTAGTTTATATAGTTTTTTAACATACCACTTTAATATAATTAAATCTCTTTCCAAAGGATATGAAACAGAGATAAAAAGGACCAAAAAACATTTATCCCTCTCACTAAATGAACCATAAAAAATATAATAATATTAAAATATATGGTGGAAAATTCATTTATAGTTCAAAAATTATATAGACTCCATTGTTATATATTTTTTCCAATGAATATAGATCCATATATTTAATAGAATTGGGATGGAAAAAATAATACACCATAATGATAGTCCACTAAACATAGTTGATTAGTATTTCGTCTAATGCAATGAGGGTGTTTTTTTATCATAACATGAAATTTTTTAAATTCACAGCCTATTAACTACTAATGTTTAAGTGTTTTTTTACATTTAAAGAATAACCTTGAGGAACATTGATACTAAAGAGGAAATAAAAAATTGATTTTATCTCTCTTAGAAAATGTATAAAAAATTGTAGTAATGTTTGTTTGTTATTATTTAAGAGTGGTATCTAAATCTAATGGTATGATTATGGATAGTAGGACTAATATTTCATTCATACCATCTTTAGTCTTACCTTTAATATAAATAAAAGCACTCAAAAAAACAATCACATATATTCTTATCAATATGCATTATATTAATGTTATGTTTGTCCTCGTGATATAATTAGTATTTAAGAATAATAAATATTAATTATTTATTCTATACATTTATATCATTTACAAATATTTTTTCCTCTAAATATATGACATTAAGGTTTTTCACCCTCTCAAAATATTAATAGATTGGAAAAGGATATAGAGAAATATCAGATTTTTTTGAACCATTTAATTACTTTTTTAATATTCTATAAAAGTGATCCACATGTAAAAACCTTCGATGGACCATGAAAACCATATTTCTCCCTTGATTTAGTTGATAACAATAGGACCCTTCTTCATAAATTGAGAAAAATTAATGACCCATAACATTGTATCCAGTTGAAATTCCATTACTGATAAGTTATTTATAATGAACAAAATCATAACATGTAATTGACAAAATTCCAATTTATACGAATCATACAATATGATAACTTCTTCAGATAAAAGTTTCAAGTAATCAATTAATGTCTAAAATTAAAAATTAATACCATTATGAGGATCTTATTATTTTTAAATCATTAAACTCAACAAACTAAATATCCCCTTCATATAAATTTAGAAGCGAAGATGTAAATTTTCAAGAAAATATTCCATGAACTATGTTTGATTTTAAGTCTCATATATAGATTTATTACATTTGTTCATTTCCCTAGTATGACATTTTAAACATTATTTATGATGTAAGAAAAATTATGCGTAATTTTCTTCCATTTTGGATAATGAGCTGGATGATATAATTTTACATTATATAGTCATTCATATGTATACCATATTATCAATTTTTCCTATTTTAAATTTTAAAAGTAATGTTTTATATGTGGAATTTTAGAAATATAACCAATTCTATTATTAGGATTCACAGTACATGGAAAAATAGAAAAATTAAATTTTGATTTCTCTTTTAAATTATACCATGTTATCCCAAATTTAAGAAAAAATAGTGTAATTATTTATTCCTTCCAATATAACAAACTTTCATTGGGGTATTCTTGTATATTCATATACCCCGATCTCATCATGTTTAATATTTTATAAACAGTAAAAATTGAATCTCTATGATTATTACCTTGAAGAAGTATTTCATTCAATGTTATAGAAATTCAATAAAAATCATATCACTCTAACAATTCATAGAATTCATGTACACAATGTTTACCATGGTTCATAAAAAAATAAATTTTTAAAAACTACATAGAGTGGTTTCCTAGTATTAACATATAATAAATCAATTTTTTTCAATTTCTACCACTTCAATATATGAAATTCTTTATTTAATTTGATTAGAACTATTATTTTGATAATCTCCATCATATTTATATATTTAATTTAAATTAATTTCTACCTAAAAAATAAAATGAATATAACTCAAATTAAACCCATTTTAAATTAAAGGATCATTGATTTTTATTCTTCATAGCATTATCATATTTAAACATTTCAAGAAGGGATTGAAAAAATCTCCTGATTTGAAATATTTCAGTTGTAAAATTATAAAAAATAAAAATTATTCCCTTCCTTATATTCATCACTTATTGAATGTTCAATATTTCGACTAGGATTCATTTTCCTCTTTAAAAAATACCATGTGGTAAATAAATGTTACTATATTTGAAATAAAAAATAAAAAATTGAATTTTATAAATAGAAATACAATGTATGTGTTTTTGTAATTAAATTCTTAAAAAATTACAAAATATATTCTAAATAATAAATATTTTTATTTATATAGTGATATTCATAATTTGTTGGAAATTGATAATGAATACACGATAATAAAAAATAAAAATATTATTTATATATTTATATAATTGATAACTATTGTGGTTATTATATAGAGATTTAAGGTGTTGTTTTTTTTTGAAATACTCAAAGGAAAAAAATAAATAACAATCATTTTAGAATTAAAAAAAGTGGTTATAATATACGTATTTCATATTATAATACATAAGCTCTGAAAAACAATAATATGTATACATAGAATAATGTATATTTTATTTATAAATATACATTGTAGAACACAATTTATACAAATATTATACCTAGGTTACAATCATATTATGACATAGATCATCATTACTAATATAAAATGGTTTATAAAATAGTAATCTAGGACATAATTATTAAAACATATATGATATACATCGATTACATAATATTTAATATGAAAATATTAAAAAAGTTGATAAAATTCAAATATATGGAAAACTAAAAAATAGAAAAATGTCACAAAAAAATTATTGTCAAAAAAAATTAAATCTAAAATAAAAATAATAACTCAGTTTATAGTGTTATTATTCCAGATTACAATACATTGATTCCACATCATAAAATAATATTTTTATCATGTTTTTCTTCATAATATATGGATTATAATATAATTCTTAAATAATTTTATTTCATATAATAATACACAAATAAAAACATCCAGATGAATAAATAATAATTAAAAAAATAAACTATCAATATTATGGAACATAGATTCCATGTAATCAATAGATTAGATCACACATAGATTATATATTACAAATAAAGTAAACTATATGAGTGAAAGTGATGGTAGGAACAATGCTCAGAAGAAGGCGTAATGTTCCTAAATATAGCAGTTGGGGAAGAATGAAAATGGTTTTTGGGTAGTTGATGGAGATTGGGTGCTAGATATAGGATATTGGAGGCTGATGGATCAAGGAAATAAAGGATATAGTTCACTTCATGGGTGAAAATTAACTAGTGTCATGAAAGTGAAACAAAACATCACAATGGGTTTCATGACTTTCATATAAATTTAAAAATATTTTGACATTGGTTATTTAATAATTAATGTGAAAACATAATACTAATGTTTTTTACATCATTTATAAAATAAATAAAGTAAAAACCCATTTTTAACATCATTTATAAATTTATTACATTATAAATTTGATTTGACAATATTTTTCTTACTATAGTGTATAGATATATCATGTTTTCCTAATCAGTTTGGAAACTCAAATTAGTGTATCCCCTTATAATTTTTTCTTCCTCAACTCAAAATAAAAATATCATATATTTTATTCTTCTTAAATATTTAAGAACATTATTCAAATAAATCTGAATATTATCACTATAACTATATATTGGTATCTTCTAGTTATTATCAAATAAAAAGATACCCCGATCCAAGTACATAACATGACATGCCTGATAGATATTATATTGTTTGTGTAGTAATCTTATCCATGAATATAGTTTCTAAATATTTATATTATTATTGATATTACGTAACACTTATTACATTAAACATTAGTAAATAACCCTTATTATCATTCACAATGGTAAATGTTTTTTCACTTGACAAAAATTAGTGTCATGACTTAGTCTAAGAATCATTTTAGATCAATATAAATTTATATTCATACACAAATTATAGGATAATAAATAAATTTAATTCATTGAGAAACAATTTTACATCCATAACATTATATAAGTATTATTATGATATCATTTCGAAGTGAAAGTATATCACCCACATAAAACACCGAAAATATCTCAACACTCTCACTAACCTACTTTTATACACAAGAAATAAATAACATTTTTATGAAACCAAATATTTTGATTTAATCATAAAATTTTATGTTTCATTCCCAAAAATGTTACGTCAATATAAAAATGGATCAATGAAACATGCATACCTTAAAAATAACATTTGGAATATCAAATCCTTTGGGTTCTATCATATATATGTATTTTAGAAAATTCCTTTTAAAAAATAGATAATTGATATAAATATGATATATATATGAATCATAATTAGATATTTTGGTGTGAAATATTTAAATAGACTTTATAATTTCAATGTTAGAAAAGGACTCTCTATAGAAAATACCATAATTTTGTTTACAAACAATTTCCACCGTGCAATATTTACAGGTAGATACATCACCATAAATATTAATTTTTGGGAAGAAAACATACTCAAACCCTATCGGTATCACCACTTTTAGTTTATCCTTAAAGATCCATATATGTTTAGTGTACATGGATTTCAACTATGATCTTACCACCTTTAACTATTTCTTGTAATTAAAACACATAATGACCTCTTTGTCGGTAGTAGTTTTATAATCAATTATCATTTTTGTCATCACCATTTTATAAATGAAAACTTAATATCCCTATATCATGATAAATACTTAAAATCCTTTGATTGTAATCTATATTTTTTTGATTTTATTTCTTTAACTTCATGTTGAAAATATTCACCTTCCATATCATGAACCATTTATATATATTTTTTAAAATTTTCAAAGATTTTTATTCCTGCAATTAACTACATGATTAATATGATCACTCACATGGAAAACTCCCTATAAATACAAGAAAACATTATGTTTAAAAAAACTATAGAAATAATATCCCATTATATCATGATTATAAGAAAAACAATTATCTAATCAAATTATATCAAATGACAAACACCACACATGTTATTTAATCCCTAATTCATTATATAATAAATATTTATATTCTTCTAAATACATATATAATATAATGTATTTATGAATACCTTATAATTATTATAGTTCTATATGAAGGAGGATTTGGATAATTGATATCTCTTGAATTCTATAGGAAGGTAACATCGAATCATCATCAATTGAACAAAATTTATAAATGTTTGATTCATCTTCTCCTAAAAAACGTTCCACTATGGAATTAAAAGTAGATTTAGGATTAAAAAACATCAATAATATTCCATATTATTACTATTATTTTTAAATTATTTACCATCACAATCTACTAATAGAACCTCAATACATTTGCAAGTCAATTCTACAACACATTTTTCTCATTGTAAAAACATAAAAATAGAAACTCAAATAAATATTAAAGGTTAAAAGTAATTATAACCGTTGATATATTTATTACTCATTGGTTAACATACATCACTATGAATATAATCCAACGGTCCACTTGTAACAACCTGTTATTTTAAAAGAACAATATGTTTGATAGGGTAAATGACAAAAAACAAAGTTATTTAATGATTGTGAAACATGATTAATTAAATATGATAATTATAACATAATATTTAAATTTAAGGGTGTGTATTAGGTTTAGTAAATTGTGAATAAATAAAATTTACCACTAAATAAAAATTTATTAATTAATTGTTAATAAATAATGACACAATTTTCATGCTTTAAAAAAAATTTCATAAAAATAGTCCTTATTTATTTCTGAGAGTGAATATAATTACTAATTGAAGAAATCATTAGTAATGTTATTCAATAAAAAGTATAATTTTTTTTTAAAATATCATATAAAAATTAAATTACGGTAAAATTATTAGATTTTGTAAAAATGGTGACTGTTCAGTGAATTGTGGGAAAATCGATTTTATAGAAAACATTTTTTTATTACCAAGTATTTAAAAAGAATATTTTTAGAAAATAGGTTTAAAAATATCATTAGTTAAATTTTATTAAAAATAATTATATTATATCTATTAGAATATATATTATGTCTAATTTTGTTATAAAAATACTTTTATAAAACCATTTTCTCTAGAAAACTGATTTTCATTATTTTCTATTGGCTTATATTAAAAGTAATTTCTACTAACTATTGCAATTTAATATAAAAAATTGAATTATATATTTTGAAATATAATTTCTAAATTTTTTAATGAGTACGAATTTATTTTTGATCTTAATGAATAGTCACAATGGAAAAATCTATCACCAAAGTTAAAGGTAATTTTGGTTAACTTCGGATAAAGGTAATGTAAAAAGACTTTGAAATTATTTTAATAAATTACATTAACTGATTGTATTATTTTAATTTGAAAACCCCCATTATATATTTAAAAATTTATATATAGTTTTCCATTTTTCAATGATAAATACCGTTATGATTTTTTGGAAAATAAAAATTCCAAAATGTGTCTTTCTTTTTTTAATATCTACAATACCATCTCACATGGATAAAAACATGTTATCAGAATTTATATGTGGAAATTATTAATTTTAATAAAAAATATATTCGGATAATTTATTTTTAGTTTTTAGTTATGAAATAATATCCTTAAATTCTTATGCAACACCAATACTGTGCATGTGCCAGTAGTAGAAAAATCAAGTAATTGAATCTAAAAAATCTAAAGTTAATATATTATGGAGAATTTATGGTGTTATAATAATTTAAGTCATTAATATAATTTATTTGTGAAGTTTTATAAGTCAATATGTGAACCAAATTACATTCACGATATTTATCGAAGTCAAATTATTTAAATAGTACTTAAAATTACATTAATGGTATTTTTTGATAAATTATATTTTATCAAATGATAAAACATTCAGAATAATAATTTATTTAGAAAATTGAACGAGATATAGTCAATAATATCATCAATGTTCCAATTATGTCTCATATTTGTTTTTATAGTATCTTTTTTGACCTCTAGTGTGCAAAACTATTGTTATCATGATAATAATTAAATACAGTTAATATAAGAGTAAAACTAAGGTGTATGTTTTAAAACAACATATAAACATTCATAAATTTTTATGGGATTATTTAGAATTATAATCACCCCAGATTATAACATATAAATTGTTCTTTCTTGAACATTAAAATTTATTTATTTTAATTTAATAATTTAAGTAAATATAATGGTGCCCCACTCCTCTCACATATTAAGACACCACACCTCCTCTATTCATAACAATTCGTGTTCCATTCATATTGACAATGATATTCCAAAATCACTTAAATAATAATAATCCCCACTTATTATAGGTATTTTTCTCACCAAAATACAAATATAGAAGTCCTAAGCTATAAACGAAACTATGCTCTTCATTGAACCGAGTGTTTTAATTTTACTTCTTATTTTACCTCCTTTAATTATTTACTAAACATACCAGTATTAAAACAATTTGTAAATAATTCATTATGATATATTAATATATTTATTAAATAACATTATTCACCTCCTTTTAATTTAAATATTATGAAAAACCATTTCTCGTTCATACTTGAAGAATACCACCTCATGAAATTGAAGTATTACGTTTCTCATAACCACATTTCAAGGATGGTTATTATGATGTTTATAATATATATATATATATATGATATTCATGACATAATTATCATTATGTAAATGAAATATATCCAATATATATATACCATTAAATTAATTAAAAATCGATTCCTCACATGTGCGTACGTACAAAATATAGTCTCAATATAGTGATTCACTTTGTTTTTAAAACATTTAGTTTCATATATGGTATTGGGTATCGATTTAATGGATGTACTGAGTTTTTATAACATTATAATTATTATTGAAATATAAAATAATACTTACTTTATTTCCCTCGTGATAAATTGAAAACTAGAACTGTTACTCATGCGTACGTACATAATATCATATCCATGTTGTAACGTAATTAATTTTTCAAAACAGCCCTACATAGATGGTTCAAAAAGTATAATTAATGTATAAAAATAATTATAATGTAATTTTTACTATTTTTATATGATGGAATAATGAAACCATTACCAAGATAAACGAACAAATGTTATTTTCATGAATTTGAACTGATCATCCTCAAAACATCTGATATGAACTTATAGATTTAGTAATAATATAAGAAATGGTAATAAATGAAATAAAAATGATTCTCATAATTTAATAAACAAGGAAATGGTTATTAATAAATTAAATAATTAAAAGTATTTATTTATATTGGATTAATGAATATATGTGGAATGTTGAGAGATGAGGAAAGAGATATCTAGTCTCAATTCCCTATCTATAAAACATATGTTATTTTCACAACATCATTTATTTTTTGTGGGGTATAAACCACCTTAGATATTTTTTAGTTTGTATTGTCAAAAAATTAGTTTTTTAAAAAATATATTCAATTTCCATTCATTGAATGATTAAATGGTTCAAAAGTTATCAAAATGAAAGGGATATTACATTTTAATAAATAATTTTAAAATACTTTCAATATTTTACTGTAATATTTTTCTTCATTTTCTGCATTTTTTATAGATGTGTAAATATTTAAATAAAATAATTTAGAATTTAATTTTACCTCCCATTTTAGGTTCTTATTATATTATTATAAATGAATAATATTACGTATTTTATATGGAATGTTTTACTTTATTTAAAAATTAAAAATTGATTTTTTTAAAAAAGTATATGACCTCTACAGAATTTCCTACCATCATGACCATGATTATTTAATAATATTCAACTTAATTTTTTAAATTTTTTTTCTAAAGAATAACATATTTTCCATTCATCTAATGATTTTATATTATGTAATTTCAATGAAAAAGGGTTTTTATCCTTATTTTTACATAAATACAAAAAGTACTTATGCATATATTCAAAATATAATAATTTATGGTTTTTTATGTAAATTAAATATTACATGTGTTTTATATATTTTATGGCATTTAGGTATTTTTCATGATTACTGGTGAGGCATATATATCTCTCGAAGGCATTGGGAAGTCATTATGTTCCTAGGATAATTATATTGGTATTAAAAAAGTATGTCATTCCATTTATAAGGGATCCTGTAAGGGTTATATTAAGATGATATATCAATGCACCAACATGAATGTTCAATTATTTAAAATTAGTTTTCATAGAAATATTTTGATTTTATAAGGTATTATAATGATATTATTTAAGAAATTTTTATTACCATTAATGATAAATTTTTGGGTTTTTATTAAAATGATTATATGGGTTATCATGTTTTTAAGAAACACCCATTATTATGATATTTACTTTATGTTTTATTATAAAGTGGTTCATGATAGATTTCAAAATTATTTATAATTTAATGGGTAATTAAATGATTATTTTTTATTGATGTTAATTATATTAAAATTGAAACTTTATTTTATGGTATCAGGATTTTAAAAATGGTCTAACGGGTTATTTTTCTTCCTTTTATAGGCCCCTTAAAGGGATTATATGGTTATACAATGTTTTCAAATATTTTTAATAGTATATAAGAATTATATGGTATAATTATGAAGGCTTAATTTGAAAAAAGAAATA
The DNA here is from genome assembly GCA_963277665.1 of Viscum album. Taxonomy (NCBI): domain Eukaryota; kingdom Viridiplantae; phylum Streptophyta; class Magnoliopsida; order Santalales; family Viscaceae; genus Viscum; species Viscum album. The sequence goes on from OY728130.1 coordinate 888,489,734, forward strand.
TTGGGTATAGTGGGAAACTTTTTCACTTATGGACATCGGTATTGTTATGTAATAGTTTGTCCTAATTCAATAAAAGTACAAACCTAAAAGGTCCTTTTGTAGGTAAGTGATAAAATAATTTTTTTTTATTTTGTTTTTTTGGATGGATAAAATTAGATCATGTATATCCCTATCAAATCAAATTATGTAAATATTATGTTTTTAGCCACATATTTGGGGGTGTTGGTTCGAGGCTGTTAAAATTCATATCATATTAGAATTTTGATAATTTTCAAGATTAAGATGTTTTCATGTGAGATTAATTTGAGAATAATGGATACCATCATGGGTTTATATGATTTACAGTTTTTTATATTTTCATAGACATAGACAATCTAATTATGTTTCAAGAGATGATATTTTAAGAAGATTAAGAATATTTTGAAGGCATCTATTGAGTTTTGATAAATGCTTGAGTTATATGTAGCCCTATTGTTTAACATAATTTCCAATAACAAGGTTATTTTAGGAATAGATATTCTATATTAAAGTGACATGATTTCAAAGGTATTGATAAACAATAGGTTTATGATGATCTTTGACATTGAGGAAAGTATGATTAATTAATATACAAGGGTTATTTCATTTTGGGGACATATAATTTAATGTATAGATAACCTTAAGATTGAAAAATGATTTATTGACTATATAAATAATGTTATTTTGGAATATGTTCTCCAATTTTAAAACATTATAATAATAAGGTAAATGGAAATATTTTTTGCTAAGATAGTTTTTATTTGAGTAATAGAGGTTGAATTATCTTTTGGAAGTATATATTACATTTTTGGATTTACGGAAATCCATGTTATTTATTGAAAAGATTATTATATTCTTGATATTATATTATTGGGGGATATAATATTTTTATGTTACATGAGTAGTGGTTGTAGTTATTTGGAGATAAATGTTACGTTTTTCTTGGAATAACATATGATCAAACCTTAATGATATTTGGGTTTTGATCTTAGTGATATATATTTGTTAAAATTTTAATGTTAGTTATTTAGGGAATGAATTAAGATGAATTTGGGTGTTATTATTAAATTTCTGGAGGTCAATGTTGTATTAATTCATATTTCAGTTTATTCGTATTGAACATTATCTTACCTTGTGATAACCATTTCATTTTCAAATTCTTTGTAATAACCGGAGGAATAACATGTTATAATTTTTTGGATCTTGTGATGGTTAGAAATTTATTTTAGTGCTTCTTGAATGAAAAATTCATTTATTGGAGTATAAAATGATATATAAGTGTAATTTTATCATATTATAACCAAATAATGAAATTTTTCTTATGAAATGGAAGGAAATTCATTAAGTACATTTTCTCATGTTCTCAGTCTTTATGGAAAAAGAATTCTCAACTCTATAAAGATTATCTTTATAAAAAAAAATTAACCTTTAACTTCATTTTTCTTGAATTGATGGTATTATTTATCCTCTACTGGTTCATGGTTTTTTATTCATTAAATGTCTCCTGATCATATTATCTATCACTTCATATCAATATTTAGACATTACTTGTCTGATCTATTTACATATATTCACTTCCTAGTAATTTTCTCTTATTTACAAACCTATTTTTGTGTTATTATAGATGACCATCATTTTTCTCATTCCCTATTTTGAAAATAATATTTATTATAACTTTTTATGTATTGGGATTTTAGAAAATATATCTTAAAATATTAAATTGTTTTCCTTTCACAAACATGTATTTTATGTAACTCTATATGTAATTGAATTTTTTAAAATTGTTTTAAACCCATTTTACCATGAATAATACATAATTTTGAGAAAATAAATTATTTAATTAAATGAAAATTTAATACCTTAATAATTTAAAATAACACTATGTTTAATAGGGTAGACATCAAATAAAACTAATCTTTAATGATTATTTAAATATTATTATTTTAATTTGATAGTTATAACCTATCCATCGAATTAGACTATATGAATAAATGTAAAAAAATTATAAAATATATAAAAGTTTCCTACTCATCCAAAATGTATTTATTCAATAATAAAATATATAAACTCAATTTTTAGTAATGTCATTTTATGTATCAAAAATAATCTTTCTACGAATATCATTTTTATTGAATTTTATTCGAAAATATTAAGAAAATAAATTATTATTGAGAAATATTATTTTATAAAAAGGGTATTATTTTTGAAATTAATATCATAAAATTATCTTAAAGTAAAATTTTCGTATTTTTCAAAAAATATTAATTTGTTAATGATAAGTTAAGAATACCGATTATATAGAAAATTGCCTTTAATTTTTAGGAATTTAAAAACTCCCTTTTTTTAATATGTTTTAAAATTTCAATATTTAATATTAATTTAAAAATATATTAATTTCCTATTAATCAATGCTATTTATAATTTTTGTATAAAAACACTTTTATACTTAAAATAAATTTTTCTGGAAACCCATTTTCGCTCTATTTTAATTGTTTATTTTAAAATTAATTTCATCCACTTATTGTAATTGAATTTGATAAAATGGATTAAATATTTTGAATCACCATTTTCAAATTTTTAAAATAGGTGATCTTTTTTTCTCCTAATGAATAGTAATCATGGTAAAATATATCATGGCTATAAAGGGTAAATTGTGTTTACAAATGTTAGAAATAATATTGAAATGACTTATAATTACCAAATATATTTTTGTTAAACGATTTTTTTGAGTTTAATTCAACCAAAACATATAAATATTAAAAAATATGTCATTATTTTCAATTTTTCATTGATAAAGGACTTTCTATTACTTTAAATAAATGAAATTCCTAAAATGCCCCTTTATTTATTTTAGATATCAGTAATATTTTTCAACAGAGATAAAAACATATTATGAACTTTTATAATTGATTATTTTGAATATGTATATATATTTTTAGGATGTTAATTTATTTTTAATTTTTAGAGATAAAATATTTACCTTAAATTCATAGACAACACAAACATGGTTCTTGGTAAAGAAGTAGAAAAATAAGGGAAATGAATTTAAAAACTCTATAAGAATTATTTTTTTCATATGAAATGGTGTTAAAACCAATTTTTTATATAAATATTATATATTATTGATATTTTTAAAGTTTATATTCTAACTACATTACAATATTTATATTTTTTAAATTCAAATTATGTAAATATTCGCTAAAATTAATTTAATTGTATCTTATGCTAAATAATATATTTTTAAATGGTTTACATTTTTTATAGATAAATATTTTGTAAACATTGTTGTGATAAGGTCTATAATATAAAAAATTGGGTTTTTATTGGTCATTTTTAATTTTTTTTGAAACATTCTTGACTCCCAATGTTTAAAAAACATGTTATCGTGGTAATCATTTCATACGGTTAATGTAAGATTAAATATAAGAGATACAGGTGAAAACATAACATAAAGTTGTCTAAAATTTATTATATGATATTATTTTTACATATATTCAACCTAGATTCAAAATATATCAATTTAGTGACACATTAACATTAAATTAAATTATATTAATTTTACACTTTATGTATTTCTAAGGGTACCCCTCTAATTTCTCAAATAAAGACACCACACCACCTATCTTCCTCACAATTATTATGGCATATATATTGAACAATATTTTCCCAAATAATTTTCCAAAATATCCCTCCACTTCCTAGAGGTCCTTTTCTCACCAAAAGACCAATCTTGATGTATTAATGTTTAAGAAAAAGGCTCTCCAAAATGGTGGTAATGGTCTTAAACAAGTATTTTCATTTGAATTATTATTTTACATCCTTAAATTATTTTTTAAACATTAAAATATAATAATATTATTATCTAATATATATTTAGGTGTTATTAATTTAATTTAATTGAATTTTTCATCTCCTTTTCCATGAAATAAGAAATGAAACCGTCGTTTGTGCATACGTGTGGATTACCACAACGTAAAACCGATGTATTTCATTTATCATCGTCACATTTCATGGATGTTTATTATTATTCATTTAATTTATACATAAAATATTAATGAATTTTTTTTTCTATAAATATAATATATATTAAACATTGATACAATAATAATCATTTAAAATGGAATCAACCCACATTCCTACGTACGGACTACCATATCTATGTAGTGATATACATAATGTATCAAAAAATAATTCTCATGGATGGTCATGGGGATGTAATGATTAAAGGAATGATATTTATATTAAATTATAAATATTTTTTATTCATAAAATAGTAGTTCAATATTTTCATTATGATTTTTTAAAATGGAAATAGAGATTATGCATACATACAAACTATCATATATATGTTGTAAAGTAATTCTTATTTCAGAACAATTTTATGTAGATGGTTATAAAAGTATAATAAATATATGAAATTTGTAATTATTAAATGAATTTTATTATAGAGATTAGGGAATAATACCACTCTTGAACATGGTCAACAAATTATTTTCTTTTTTGGATTATGAACTGAACTTCCTCAAAACACCTAACATGAACTTTTTTGATTTAGAAACTATATAAGATGTGGAAGTAAATTAAATAAAAGAGACTATGACAAGGGAATAAACATAAAAAAGGTTATTAATAGATTAAATAATTAATATATGTTCATTATATATGAGTTAAAGGATGTATAATGAATATTGGGAGATGGGGTAATGGATTTCTAGTCACAGTTCACTTTATTTGAGAATAAAGAAATTTTGACCACATGATTTTTTTGTTTTTTGTATAAAATACATTATAGAGGTATTTTGTATTTATTATCTAAAAAATAAATTTTTAACAAATCCAATCATGTTTATTTCCTTCAATTTTCATGTGTACAAAATTTATCAAGTTGCAAGGGTTATTAAATCCTAAAACCTATTTTTTAATTGTTTTTGAAGGTTTCTATATAATATTTTAATTTCATGTACATAATTATAATATATTTGTAAATATACAAATAAATGAATTAAAATAGTCATTTTACCTCACCTTTTACATTAATATAATGTTATTTGAATGGATTCTTCACAAGTATTTCGTACATAATATTTTACGTTCTTTAAAAAGCACAAAAGGAATATTCTTGAACATATATGACATATGTTAGATTTCCCACCATCATAACATTATTTTTTAAGTATCTAAATATTTATGTTTTAAGGGTTTTTAAATATAATATCTTATCTCTGGTTCTTTTAGGAATTATTTATATAGATTCTTTAATGAAAAATTTATTGTATTCTTATTTTGATGTAAATCCCAAATGTTCTCTTACAAACATTTTTATAATATAATTTATGATATTTTAGGATGGTAATTAAATATGTATGTTTTTATGAATTTTAATGAACATTTTCATTTTTTATAATGATATGTGAGCCTAATATATGTCTATAATTAATTTGGTAATGATTATGTACTTTTGATAATTATATTGAAACTAACTGGGTATGTTATTACATTTATATGAGTTCATGTAAGGGTTATATGTAGATGACGTACTAAGGAACATACATGACTTTAATTTTCTTATTAAAATTTAATATAAATGCATTTTTGTTATTTCATAATGTCAGATGATTGTTTTTTTAATGGATGTACATGATCTTTATAGAAAAAATGTACGTTTTTAAGAAAATATATTCCATTGGTTATCATGTTTTTTAAAAATCCCTCAAGATTATGATTCTGAATTTATGTTTTCTTATAAAGTGTTTTATAAAGTATTTGGGTAGTAATGTTAATTTCATGTGTAAATAAATTATTAGTTTAACTCATTGTTTTTTATGATAAAGGAAAACTATCTTATATGATATCATTATTTTTAAAAAGAAATAACATGTTACTTTTATTTTTTTCATATGTCCCATACTGAGCTTTATATGATCATCCGTTGTTTTAATTTTTTTCCAAGGTTTAAGGATGTTTAGAAATTACGATGAACACTTAATAAATAAATTGAAAAGTTGGTTATAGTGAGAAAAAACATTTCTTATAGGGATGGGTGTTTTTATATTTTAGTTTATCCTAATTATATAAAACTTTACACCTCACAAGTCATTGGGTCTGTATTTGATCCGATATCTCTATTTAACATTGTATGTATTGTATTTTTAAAATTGGATTATGTATATGGGTATCAAATCCAAAAATTTAAATATTTTTTTGTACTAGATCCTAGAGTGTAGGTTTGAGGAATTTATATGTCATTCCCTCTCAAATTACATACTAAATGGTGTTTCAATCATTTATCATATTAACAAATACTTTTAATTATCAAATAATTCCAAATATAGTGATTTCAAATGTTTTTCCCTATGGATTATTTGAATTAATTTTTTTTCTATATAATATTTTTTTTGAATAAGAGATAAGTTTTTGTAATGTTTGAACCACACATGCTACATTCAATTCCTGAACCAAACCCAGTTTGGACATTTTAAAACTAAACATAACAGTAAATAAAATAAAATAATGGGACCTATCTCATAGGACTAAATCATGATAATATAATTCAAATACAACCATACCACCTAGATACCAATGCCACACACAATGAAAAAGGCCCTGTATCTATCACCCACCACTCAATTTCGACTTATTTCTAGGACCGCCTTCACCCATAGATGGGAACCCCAGTATAACACAAAATAAGGAATATAATATTCATGAATATTATCAATGAGAAACACCAAGTAATAAAAAATACAATACAATTGAACGAGCCTAGAATATTCTCTCAAATTAAAACCAAACACCTATATCATGGTATATATGATTTCCCTCCATTTATAAATCTATCCATCAATGTATATCCACTACATGAAATGTCACAACCATGAATAAAATTTCCCTTAAAAATTTATGAAATCATTGATTGGACTTGCATAACAACTACAATATGAGTAGCCCAAGAAGATAGAATTGATGAACATAATAATGTATTTGAGAAATATTAAAGCTATTATAGCCTATAACATGATATAAGAAGACTATTTTTTAGAAAATAAGAGGAAGACAATGTCTAGTATAATATTCACAAAAAAACAAAAAATAAATAAAAATACAGTGAAAATATGAGAACCTAAGAATAAAAAACAAACAAAAAATCTTTCTTTCCCTCCCCTCTCACAATCACAAAGTATCTCATGAGGCCGAAATGGTGTCTAATATGATGGGATAAATTTTAGTAGTAGGGGAGGAGAAAAATGATAACTATAAAAACCTAAATAACACCAAAATTATTAATCATTAAACTAATGAAAAAAAATCATCGAAAGTGGGAAAGTACCACTAAACACTCTTATTAAAACTGAACCAAGTCACCAATACCATCACCGTTCTTATCCAATGATGTGTTCAAGTATGATGAGTAAAAAAAATTACAGGGTAACATATACGAGAGGTCATTGACAATAAGAGTAATAAATTATGATATGATAATTAATGAGGGAGATGCAATATGATCCAAACTCAATCATGATATTGAAGGGTCCAAAGTAAAGGAAGGATGTGAAGGAATTAAGAAGAGGGTGAAGGAGTGTTAGAGAAAATATTTTGTAACCTCCATGATTTTTAAGGGTGAAATCTATAGATATGAAATATGGTAGATAGAACTGTTAAGAGAATATGGTGCCAATTTTTATGTTTTCAGTATTAATTACCAATTCTATCTTATCTTAATTATTATAGTCGATATTATCCATGTCCAAAATATATAAAACATTAAATACTTCCCCAATTCTATAAAACATTTTATTCATGTCAATATAATAACTCTTGTTGTTAATCATAAGAAAAAATAAATTATTGTCCAAACAAGATATATATAACAAATATAAAATTATTTCACGATTATGGTTTAATTTTTCCAAATCTATAACTAAACCACTGTGTTTTGTTATATTTTATGTGATTCATTGCAATATGACAACATTATTCTATTTTAAATATGTATATTCACTTCTCCTTATCATCAATTTTCTTCTATTCAAGAGTCTATAGATATTATCAAAATTTTTTAACGCATACATGATATTAAATTCCCAGGAATAATAATTATTGAAATTATTTTTATAACATTAACATCTATATTCTATTAGTGATTCTCCTTGACAACTATTCTTAATGTTATTAACAAACATAAAAATTTATAGTCTTATCCTATAAGTGTTACCCAAATTATGTTCATATTGTGTTCCATAATAAAAAACAAGACATATATTTGGTATAATATCATTATTTATATAATTTTATTAAAGGATTTTATTTAATATACTCCCACATAAAATTATAACCCCACATATCACATTAATTTTTTGATAAAATAACTATATTTTAAAGACTTTTGAGTCCACTTCAGCATTCCTTTCAACATTATCGATTTAGATAGGCTATATGAAAATAATATCACTTATGATTCATGGATAGTTGAATTGTAAACCATTTCCCAAAATCAAATATATGGATAAAATCATATATATTACTTTGGAATCCTAACACTTAGGGTTTACTAGGAATTTTGAACCCAACACTGACAATATAGCATGGTTACCTAAATTTTATGGTATCACTCGTCATTAATTGCTTACACAAGATAATCCATGGGAACCCAAAATGAGCATCAACCAATCTATTTGGTTGATCAATCTCCTAACATGTTTTTTTGGAAGGAATGTCAATATTAGTCTTTTGATGGATTTTTATTAGTACCAACATTTATCTGTAGATCTTTTACATATCATACATAATTATTTCATCTCATATTATAATTATATTTCATATAATATAAATATATATTTATGTTTCTATATATTTTATTTTTTAATATAATTCTAACTACAAAATTAATATATACCAAATATATTAATATATAAAACATTATATTACTAATTATTTATACAAAGTTTTATATAATGATAGATAATTTTATATAAACATATTTAAATAAATCACATATATAATGTACATGAATCCCTTTTATGTAAATTCATGGAATCATATAATAACCAAATTACCTACATGTAAAACTATTGTGAAATTGGTATCAAAGCAATAATTTTCTATAAAATCATAATCCACTAGACTAAAAGAAGTATTAGAAAATTCCCCACTTTCCTTGGATAAATATTAAATGGTGGCTTTAATTTTAATAAATAGTAATGTCCTAATATTCATAAATCAAAACCAACATTTACTATTTAATTCATAATAATAATTAAACATAATTGTCTTGATTAAATTAAAAATAAATATTTTATATTTAAAAAATATTGAAATAACATTAAACTAAAGAAGAAAACCATAATAATATTAAAAATTTATATACAAGAGTTAATATTTTATTAATAAATGAACAATTAAGAAATTTAACATGAGATAAAAAAACCTACCAATAATAATATAAATAAAACCATCTTCGATTAGAGCCTAATGTATTTTGGATTTACTACGAACACAATGTGAATGCACCTATGAAGGTTATTTTTTAAAATAATGTCTAAAAACCCTGAACAAATAAAATGAGTTTCTCCACCCAATATATATTTGATAGTGAATTTTTTAAGGTACCACCTTGAACCAAAAGGTAGTTTACCAGAAAAGTGTATTTTATTCTATGGATTCACCCAAAACTATTACCATTTGAAAAATCAATGGCTTGGTTTTTTCATATAGTAATATTATTTTTAGAAAACATAAATATTTTTTACAGGAAAAGTTGATATAATATTGATTAATTATTATGATTTTTCTTATGATAAGAAAAACATGATGTTTTTTATAATTCATTAATGGTGTGATATTAATCCCTCCTAAAAATAATGATTAGAGAATAGAAATAGAGATAGTGCTATATTTTTAGGGAATTATATCTATTATCCACAAATAAATCCCAAAATATCTATTTATAGAAGTAAATAATTAAATAATGGAACTGGTAATAGTTTTAACATTTTATAAGTTTTTAAATGGATAATCCATTTTTCCTTTGTTATAAATCTTATAATTTATTTTCATTTAAATATGAGATTATTAATTTCTATAATAAAATAATGAATCCATATATACATCATCATGTGATGTATTACAATTCAAAACCTTATAATAATATTAGGAGAGTTATCTAAATGATATCCCATATCATTCACTGATGAACATGATGACTTGATATAGAAAACAACAACACAACATAAACTCTATCATGGAAACTCTCACAAAATCATAGTTTACATGTTCATTTTTTGGTACGTTGGTCTACGAATATTGATATTTGGGTATATTTTTAATGATATGTTATAGAGACTATTTTAGTGTGTATCGATAAGAAACACATTCAGAAAAACCTAATTGAATTATTGAATTAATTAATTATATAATTTAGTTTAAAAAAATATTTATAATTAATGACCATCTTCCTGATATAATAATATATGTGAATGAAATATTTAAGCCATGTAAAAACTCTAATTTTAATTTTGATGTTATAAATTTATGGCTAAAAATAAAATTTTATGACAAATATAATTTCATGATAGTATTTAATGTTTTATTTCATTAATTAGTATCTTTTTTAATTATTAGTTGTAATGTTTTTTATAATTTGGGGTTTTCTATGAGTTATATTTATTAATTAATGAAATATAAGTGAAGAAATATTTCGATATAGTTTTATATTATCTTTTCATGAGTGATGCCTACACATAACATTTGTTTTACCTAACACACATACCACTACAATCACAACTACTAAATGAATGGATTCCTCCATGGTCTTCCCAACAAAATGGTCAACACATTTTACAATGCACATTGGTTAATTTCATATATCGGTCACCATTAATATGATAAATTCAAATTGAATTTAGTGTGTTTTCCAAGTTCATTACAATACTATCACATTAAAATTGATTCAATAAGTTATTATGTCAACCAATCACCTATGGTCATGTGTCCACCCATCAATTTACAATATCTCAAATACTCAGTCTACATTTATATTTTAGTTATTATATTACACTAAAATTATTGATTTAAAAAATGATAAATGCTCCAACTATAATTTTCTCGTGGAATGTACATTATCTAATTTAATTTCTTTCAGGTTCATTACTTGTGTTTTTATAGATAGGTGGGAGATAGATTAAAATATTTGAGTGTAAATGCTTTATTATTTTAGGTTCTATTACAATATCAAGTTCCCTTGAGATTGGTGATGAATATTTGGATGATAAAATTATATATAACATTTTTAACTTAGTTATGAATATATTTGATAACTTTATCAACCTTGATAGAGTTTAATGATATGTGATTTAATTTCCCTAGTAATTAGTCTATGGATCAGATATATCTTATAATTAAGGAAAACATTATTATTTTTTATTTTCAATTGATATTAACTAATATATAAAAATTCTATTTGTGTTTTATGGAGTCCATCCAACATAGATAATATGTTATCTCCATAATATATTGTTTATAACGTGTTTCTAGTTTATCATGATTTCCATCTTTGATATTATATATTTAATTATTTTGATGTTGTTTTTTTTCATTCTTTTTCCATACTCATTGAATAGAATGTTTGATATTTTTTTCCTATCCTGAAAATTGTTCAAAAATTTTCAAATCATTTAAATATTTATGTTCTGTATTTTTTATTTTAAATTTTAAATTTCTTTATATTCTTTATATCATTAGTGAACGATTGTCATTATATTTATATCCCATTTTAATTATATTGAAAATGTTTTATAATAATCAAGTAATTTTTATTATAAATATTATGGTAAAAGTTTATAAAATCCAATTCCTATACCTTAATAGGGTCATTCTCTACCAGGTTGGATAATGAACCTTTAATAGACGATCCATGGTGATAGGGGACCATAATTGGAAATTTATAAGATACATTTCTAAAAAACAATGTATTTGAACATTCTTATGCCTTTAATATATTGAATCGAGCCAACTATGAATCCTTTTAAATAAAAATTATAATCACATCCAAAAGTATACAATAAATCCCAATATATAAAATTAAACACTAGATTCCATATTTTAATATGAAAACAAACAGCTTATCATGAACTGTATTTAAATTTTAAAGCTATATCCCTATCATATGACCCTACAGAATCCATTATTGATTAACCATTACATAAAATATGGATCCTATTTCCTCCATTAAAATTATATAACAAATCAAAAATGGAATACAGAATAATAGGATGATTATATAACTATACTAAGTTGGATCCTCCTCTATACTCTCTTGAAAAGTGAAAATGTATAATAAATCCTTAATGAATTCCTAATATGTGAATTAATCAATTAATAATGAAATGAAAAGGAATAAAAAAATAACATCCTATATTTGACATCCACCACCTCCACTGCACTAAAATTATTTCTGCTTCATTGTATTCACACCTTAAATGATAATAATTCAACCAAATACAACTACCTACCACTATAATGACCATATAGTTGTAAAAAAAATATCAACATCATTGATAAAAAACTAAAATAAAAAACATAAAAATATTGGGAATAAAACATACCTCACATAACCTCAACATCATGGAATACCACATCATTCCAATAACCACATAATGATCTTACTATGAAGGGTTTACAAAATTATATAGCATATAATCATTTTCATGGGTGAGAAGTGTAATAAAATTTCCCAGAAACAAAATATATAACCATAGAACAAAACATTACTCAATCACAATAAATTAATGATAATAATATATTTTAGATATATACCAATCACTACACTATCTTCTACAAGACCAAAGGAAACCCATTTCAACTAATATCCATCAAACCACCTGAATCTACTAGAGAAACATTTTCCTATAGTCACACAAAAACTATCATCTCTCTAATTACTACATTTCATAAAAAATATCTCTGATGTCACATCAAAAATCAATAATTTTGGTAAAAATTATGAAAAATATTTCCACAAATTACAATGAAATCACAGATTTAATTTATTCATATTACTATAATCCCTCATTTCATTTGCACATAAATAATTTTATGTTAATCCAATCATACACTCCTATTAACCAAAATTTTTATCCACACACAGATTCATTATTCATTATAGATTATTTTAGAAAATATTAATTGTTTTTTATGTGTAATTTAATTTCATAATAATCATAGTAATTATAATTCACTAAATATATCAAACTATATAAATTTTTTTAATAAAATGAAACATTATGTTAGAATCCCTTACCTCAATTAATGCTTCATACTGCATGCTGATGAAAAAGAAGATAAATTCTAAAGTATCATCATAATTTCATAGAAAACATTTTTTTACCAACTTCAAATCAATACTATACTCTATATCATAATATATTCTCAATAAGAATTACGGCAATGGGTAGAAAATGTTGAGTCAAGGATAAATTACATTGATATTTATAGATTTAGCTTCTCAAAAGGAGTAAATCAAAGATCAATGGAAAAGAATTTTATGGTGTAAAGAAAACTCATAAGGTTAATAAAAGTAAATAAAAATAAGGAACTGATTGAAATACGAAAAAACACATGATTTAATGATTAAAAATGATCTTCATAAATCATAACATAATAGGATTTATTTTTTCTCAATGGTTATTGTTCCCTTGAAAATCATGAAATCATGATGAAACATCCCTAATATCCTCGTTAAACCTAATGAACACTATAAATTTAAATTGTATGGCATCATAACACATTATAGAGTAATATATAACATTATTCCACAATGAGAGTAAAAAATAAGATTATGATATTAATAAAATAAGATTATGACCTTATAATATACCCATAATGAATATCCAAAAAATCAAAATCATTCATTTTCTCTAAACATGGAATAAATTAATGTGTCACACCAAATCATGGTAATCATTAAATAATCATATGTTCAAAATATCTAATGGTCACACCATCCAATAGCACCAAACCTTAAACAAAATTATTCACCCTAGTAAAATATGCAACACCCCGATCCTAGTTACCCATAGTTGGTTCATTATTACATAACATTAGCATGATCATAAAAGATCAAGTCTCAAAAGACTGATTAGTTTAGTATCCATTGAATCACTAGATTCATTCATAAGTCTTACATTACATCATAAAATGAATACTACAGCAACATAGTCTCCATAGTCCACACTCATATCCTCTCAGACTATCCCTACATGTCGTTCATAAAAAACTTCTTCACATCCTGGGAAAATTAAAACATAGAAAGGGGTGAGCTCAGATGCCCAATAAGGATAACAATATAGATGAAACTTTTATAAATACGAATAAACATTTAAGGCATTTTATAACTAAACCAGAAGCCTTTTAACCATTAGAATCAGAATAATATGGTAGAAATAAAATGAAATAATTCCATTTACTTATTTACATAGATATTCTAATAGTCGAATAATCACATGCTATATCAATAACAACTTTCATATTGATGGAATGCATAATTACATACTATCATAACCACATATTTAGGGCCATGTGCCGAGACTACAAATAAGATTTTTTCCAGGCCTTATGCCAAGACACTACTTTGTCTCATGAAACCTACCGATGCATCGAGGAGCTATAACGTGATCCACCCCTCCCTTACGATGTCCAATGCATTCCTTATATGAACAGGTTTAAACATAACATAAACATTTATATTTAAAATATCATACGAAATTTCAATATTTTATCCATAAACAATGAATGGTATAAAAATAACACATCCACAGTCAAACATATCACAAAACCTTCAATATAATATGTTAGTTTTGTATCATAACAAATCAACTTCAAATAAGCTTTTAATCCATCAATGTATGTTGACATAGATGAAATCAAAACTATTTGAGAGAAATATATATATTTTATGAAATCATTTAAAAGTCACATAATTATGAAGGAAAAAATTTACATTGAAAATATTCATATAATCTTTTAAGGGAATCTTCAACAATTTTATAACGGCATAAAATAGCCGCACCCACCGTGTAAGTTAAAAAAGACATTCTAATCTTAATTTTCTCGAAAAGGTTAAAAAGGAACTTGTTTGGAAAATGATAGAAATATTAATTTATAAACATCTTATAAAAAGTCTAAAAAGGGTATAAATGACTTTAACCCATAATCTGTAAAAAAGTAATAATTATTTAAAATACATTTTTAAGAAACATGGATGTGGATGATAAAGACGTCCCAGTAGATAATTACGTATAAACAACCTCTAATAATGAAGAAATTGTGAAATAAACTCTTACTTTGTAATTTAACTTGGATTACAGTAGTCTAATCTCTTGTATAATGGTGAAATAGTTATAATTAAATTATACAAAAATCATATTCATTAATATGATATTATATATGATCATTTTACATTTATTTGTTAATAATTACTTATTATTATCTTCGTTTCAGGTGTTAACTTACTCGTTTTATTTTATATGTTTTGTCACATAAGCCATATTTTTTATGGATAAGTTGTATCTTATTTTTATCCATAATGATATCAAGACCTTAAACATTATTTTTAATCATCAAATGAGAATTATACTTGAATGGATACGATGGGGAATGAATCTCATTGCGTTCGTGGAGATGGTAGTTCGTACGTACGCACGAGCGAAAATATAATTCTTTTGATAATAAAATAATATATAATTGGATGGTATATCATATATATAGAATCATTATAATGTTATATTTATTATTAACTTCAATTAAACATCATTATCATACCCATCGAAATAAAAATGTTTTGAATAACAATTACAACATGACGTGGTGACGGTAAGCCGTACGTACACACGGATGGTGATATTTCATTCAAAGGATGGATAAAATACTGAATATGGCTGTACCATATTTATAATAACATCACAGTATTTAGAAGATACTGGAGCAATAATTTTATATTGGAAATATCTATGAAAGAAGAAGTTTAAGAAAAAAGGAACTTGAAGGAGGGTGGTGAAAACATTACCTCTTAATCGGGTTCTTCCATTTGATTTGATCAAAAGTGCTCGTTAGGTTGGATTTCTAATCAATCTATGGCATCTATGTTACAGTTAAGGAAGTTGAAAGGATATTTGGGCAGGGTTTGACTGTGCCAAATTGCTTTGAAGTTATAAATTAGAGAGATGGTGGAGTTCCCTTCAACAAGAGGGGTGAGGGGCATCTTTGGAAAAGATAGAAATATTATTTTATAATATATTATAAATTATTAATATAATATTTGTTTTAAAAACTCTTTTATGTCAATTTTGACACTATTGGGTATTTTGTTTCTGATAAATTCGTAAAAGAGTTATTATTTCGAACAAAATTCATATAACCATTCCTAATATGTCATATTAACATAGAAAATTATTGGAATTCATAAAAAGTATAAAATTCAATTTATTTGGATATTTATAATATAAATTATTTTAATATTCCATTATTAATGTATTTACTGGATCACCATTATGTAATAAATAAATTTAATTATTTAATGCCTAAAAATTATAAATAAAATAAAATTAGTTATGAATTTTTTTTTATATTTCTAATTAATATTTAAATCTTAATTTATCGTATGTATAACCTTATATTAAAAATGTTTTATTAATTAAACATTGACTTTAACTCTTTTTAACTCATCTTTGAAATAAATATTAATAAATTTCCTAATCTAATCCAAGTGGACCAAAATGATAATCTTTTATTCCTATGGTCGGTTTTGGTAGAGATACATTTGTGCAATAGAATTAGGATGTGTGTTAGGGTAATATTAATATCATTTTTACCTTTAATTATTTTATTTACTTTTAACTGTGGTAAATAAAAGTAAAAAGGTACTATTCACCAAAAATTATTTTCATCTCATTGAACCAGTTTTTACTTACTGATATCAACTGTGTCTCTCGGATTTTTGAAATTCCACTCACAGAAGCAGTAAGATTATGTTTTATGGGAATTTAAAAATTCTCCAATGAGATGGGTAAGAGACGGTTAAAAGTTCTAATAAACATTTATATATCTAAAATTGTTATCAATTGACTCCAATGAATTAAATTGAACATATATAGGTATTATGTGTCTATTTTGACCTTAAATAAATATAACTAAAATAAATAATTATTTAAATAAAAATTCGGTTTTAAAATATAACTCAGTGTTTTTTCATTGTTCATCAAAAATTGAATGTTTTCAGAAAAATACCAAAAAATCACTCCAAGCTAATTTCGATATTCCGAATCCAAAAATGAAGTCCATTTTGATGGATAAAATTTATATAATTTCAAAAAGTCGGTATTACTATTCATAACAGCTAGTTTGATTGGTTGTGATGTGTTAGAACTCGAAGTTGCGTACAACACGCGCTTCTGTATTATTCAAAGAGAAGCATACCATGGATGCTTGGGGTGTTACATTATCCCCTCCGTAAGTTAATTCCGTCCTCTAAATTTATAGAATATTACTGCATTAAAATACTCAGGTGGTTATTCAACATAATTTCCTTGTGTTCCCACATTGCCTCTTCCATCTTATGGTTTCTCCATAGAACTTTTACCAGACGAGCTGTCCGGTTTTTCAGCACTAGTTCTCCGGTATCAAGATTCCTGATAGTCTCTTAGTAATAAAAAAGATCGGGTTTGAGGTCTAATTCCTCATAGGTGAGTAAATGTGTTGGGAAATGCATGTATTTTCTCTAAAGTGACACGTGGAACACATCTTGAACTTTGGAGAGATTTGGAGGCATTACCAAACAATAAACAACAACCCCAACTCATTCAAGAATTTCTGAAGGTCCGATGTACTTGGGACTCAATTTACCATTCTTAACCAAATGTATAACACCCTTCCATGGAGATACCTTTAAGAAAACATGATCTCCTATATGAAATTCCTAATCCTTCCTCCAGTTAAAGACATAGATCTTCTGCAAACTTTCAGCTTCATTGATGTGGTTTTGGATTACCATCAACATTTCCATCATTTCCTCCACCGGTTCAGGGTCTACGTGTATTATTTCACCAACTACATCCCAAGAGGTTGGTGTGCGACATCTCTTTTCGTATAATGCTTCATATGATGACATATGAATACTCGAATGGAAGCTATTGTTATAGGGAAATTCCACCAGAGGTAAATATTGATCCCACATACCCTAAAAGTCAAGTGAGCATGATCTCAACATGTCTTCTCAGGTTTGAATAGCCTATTCTGATTGTCCTTCGGTTTTAGGGTGGTAGGCAGTGCTCAAACGAAATTCAGTATCCAAGTCCTTCTAAAGACTCTTATATAATTTTGAAGAAAAAGAGGGATCATCATTAGAAACAATCGATAGGGGTAGTCCATGAAGTCTCACAACATCAATAATATATAGTCTTGATATACATTCAAGTGGAAAATCCTCCCTTATAGAAATAAAATGTGCTGACTTGGTATGATGATCAACAATGACCCATATTGCATCATTCCTTCTAAAAGTCTTTGGTAGTCCCATGACAATGTCCGTCGTGATATCATACCATTTCCACTCAGGAATGGGAAGAGGTTTCATGGCTCCTCCAGGCTGTTGCCTTCAAACTTTTACTTGTTTACAAACTATACATCTTGAAAAAAAATCATCAATCTCCCTCTTGATGTTGTCCCACCTTAAATGTTCCTTTAAATCTATATACATTTTGGTTCTCCCAGGCTGTATAGAGAAATTGTAACTATGATCATCATTCAACAATTCCCTTTTTAGATCAGGTACATTGGGAACAAAAAGTCTCTTCCCAAAATTTAAAATTCCATCTTCATACAAAAAGTCACTCAATCTCCCATCATTCGCATCATTAATCTTATTTTTAAACTCTTCATAATCGGTCTGAGAACTCTTTATCCTTTCTAGTAAATATGGTTTAGAAAACATTTGAAAAAGTATTGATATTTCACCTTCCATGGAGATTCCCAAATCAATATTTACTATATCCATGTATATAGGATCCTTTTCAGCTCTTATCTTTTTCAAAAATCCATGATCCTTTCTACTCAAACCATTTTCCACATTATTTTCCTTCCCCGAGTGGTAGAGTATCGTGCAATCAAAATCCTTGAGCATTTCAAGCCATCTCTTTTGCCTCATGTTGAGTTCTTTCTATAAGAAAATATACTTCAAACTCTTATTATCGGTACATATCTCATATTTTTCACCATATAGATAATGTCTCCATATCTTCAAAGAAAATATTATAAAAGCTAACTCAAGATCAAGAGTAGGATAGTTTTTCTCATGAATTTTCAGTTGTCGTGATGTATAGGAAATAACCCTATCATTAAACATAAGGACACAACCAAGTCCTTTCTTCGATGCATCGCTGTAAATAACAACCCATCATTCCATGATGGTAGAGTCAATAGAGGAGCATTGACTAATCTTCTCTTCTGTTCTTCAAAACATTCTTCACAGTATTTTTTCCAAACAAATTTATCCCCTTTATGTTTGTTCATTGGTAATGGGTTATCCAACCAAGAAATATTCTGGATGAAACATCGATAATAGCCTCCTAAACCAATAAAACTATATACCTCAGTTATACTCGTTGGTGCTGGACATTATTGGATTTCCTTGGTTTGAGAAGAATC
Source organism: Viscum album (assembly GCA_963277665.1). NCBI lineage: Eukaryota > Viridiplantae > Streptophyta > Magnoliopsida > Santalales > Viscaceae > Viscum > Viscum album. The sequence goes on from OY728130.1 coordinate 888,509,444, forward strand.
AATTGAAATTACATCCTTAGAGACAATATGGCCAAGAAAAGAAATATCCAGAAGCCAGAATTCACACTTCCTAAACATCCCATATAATCCATGTCTTCTAAGAGTCTACAAGATAATGTGCAAGTAATTTTCAAGATCTTCGTAGCTTTTGGATTATATCAAGATATCATCGATAAATAAAACTACAAATTCATCAAGTTATTCCTTGAAGACATTGTTCATTAGATCCATGAAGACAGAGGGTGCATTAGTCAATCCAAAAGGCATTACTGTAAACTCATAATGCCCCTACATGGTTCAAAATATAGTCTTCAAAATGCATTCCTTCTTCAAACACAACTGATGGTATCCAGACCAAAGGTCAATCTTAGAAATGTATTGAACTCCATGAAGTTGGTCAAATAAATCATCAATGCTAGGTAGGGGATACTTGTTATTTATTGTTATAGCATTGATCTTCCTGAACTCGATATATAACCTCATAGATCCATCTTTCTTATTAACAAAAAGGAAAGGGGCTCCCCATAGATAAACACTAGGGACAATAAATCACTTATTACTCAATTCCTCTAGTTTTTTCATTAGTTCAACTAATTTCACAGTGGCCATTCTATAACGGGTCATTGATATGGGCCTTGAACCCAGAATTAAATCAATGTAAAACTCAAGTTCTCATTCTGGTGTATGTCAAGGTAAATCTTTCGGAAACACATCTACATATTCGTTCAAAATAAGTACATCCTATATTTGAACATTCCTTTCCTTACCCAGAGTTATTTCATTTTCTTCCTCCCCAATAATTGAATATAGTTGAATTACTGGTGGTGGATGTAGATACAAATTATGTGATTACGATTATTCTCTAAAGATAAGGTGTTCCTTATCATCATGTAACATCCAAAGTAAGTAATGAATAATAGATATTTTTACCTATCTATTTATGAATTAGATAGTGTTTTCGAGGATTAAAATGAGAATAAATCTAATCTGAAGCATGGAATACACTAATATTTTTCAAAGATTTTTTTATTTCCCTTTGATGGAAAACCATTTTTTAAATCAAACTTTTGACAATTTTATAGACTCTATTTGGCAAAATAAACTTATTATTTATTATTGGGACATTGAAATTTATATTGGATAATTTTTAGGTATTTTTCTGACAATGTTCATTTTTAATGAATAGTGAAAAATACTGCATTTTACATCAAAGCTGCTTTTTCATATAATATAAAAATATGATTATATTATCTCTTTAATTGGGTTTAAATTGTAATTAGAATATATTTCTACCATTTAATCCAATTGTGGTCATTAGGATTAATTTCACTTTGGAATTGGGCATTAAGAAGTTCCAAACTTTTCATAGAAATTGTTTCTAAAAAAACCCACTATTTGTTTTGACAAGGAGAATTATTTTTAAATTAATTTTTTCAATTTCTATGTTTGGAATTTGGTAAAATGAATTACATATTGTGATTCATTTGGTCCAAATTATTTAATCAAGACTCTTTTGTTTTTGGACATTATGAATAGTAACGATGGTAATTATCTTTAATTATCTTGATTAATTAGTAATTAGGCTGTTAAAGATAATAAAATAATATCATAACAATAAAAAATGACCCCAAAATGTGTTATAATGCTACATTTTATGTCATGGACGACCATGGTATTCCTTGTGCCAAACTTGGGGACCCCATGGAATCACTTTTGTTTGATAATGACTTTTTATCTTTGTATTTTTTAAAGAAAGTTAAATATAACAAAGAATGAATCACTTGATTAAAACATTTTTAATTTTTTCTACATAAATTATATATTGGACTACAAATATTCATTGGAAATTTAAAAAGATTTCCTACATTATAGTATTTTTTTATAATTTGTAGACATTAAATAAATTAAATCATTTATGACATAATGATGATGTAGTGATTACCTCATTTATGAATGATTTAAATAAAATGAAAAGTTAATGTACAATATAAGACATACACTTGTCAAAGACCTATGGGATGAGTATATTGCGAACCCTTATCACTTTATCCTCGAAATACATCAATGTGGGACCTTTAAAATTTGAAACTCATTTTAAAATAATGTAACATTTTATACCTTTCCAAGAGTGACCCTCCTCTCCTCTTATAAATGGCCCCCACATCTACCTCATTAACCACAGTTCTCAAGCCTTTGTCTCAGCCATGATTGACTCAATTAATCTCTCCACATCCATCTATTCATCCTAGAAGCCTTACCTTAGGCAGAAATCTCTTTAGGAAACCATTTTGGTTCAAACGAAGATGAGTTACCCGATTTAATGGTAAAGTCTTCTCTAATGTTCTTTTGTTTTATTTTTCTTCTCTAACCCCTAAATTATTTTTATTCATTTATTTTGTAACAACACTAGTATATTTATTATAATAGTATGTTGTTATAAGAAGTATTCGAGCTACACTTACACACACCTTCATCTAATGGTTAAAGAGCATACTGTTTCTGTGGATGGCGAATTTCTACCTCACGAAATGATGATTATTCAATATTCTTCTAACACTGTCAAAGGTGGCCATTAATATGAAAATATATTTATATATGATATATAATATGTTTATGTTTTCTTAATATTCTATATTTTTCATTTTTGGCATACCTTTATGGTGTCCATTATGGGTAAACGCGATATCTTCATTTTAGGAAGTGCGGACTACTGCCCCCTCAATGTGATTTGATTCGTTAATGCCATATGTGGGATGTATAAATGATGGAGTTAATGATATTATACATTAATGATAATATACCTTTATATCATTATGATCCCATTCCATAAAATACGAAATAGAAATTAACGTAGCGTTCATGCGTACGTACGGCTTACCATCTCCATGAACAGTGCATTTCATTTTTTTACCTCTAAATGTTAAGTAATATTATAAATTAATGTATATATTGGATATATATGATATATATGATATTTACATCTTGAATATAACTCTGGATAAAATGGATACATGAAAAACTTGTAATTAAAAAGAGTCTATTTTTGACTCAAGTACCAAAGATCGTTAAAATGACCGTTATTAACTTAAATAATTACATAGTGTTCATGACATCGTAATAAGTGATATAAAAGGAATAATGAACTTTAAAAAGGCTCTTAATCAAGTAAAAATTAACTCAAGATTATAATTCAGTAGATTAAAGAACGATCGTGTCAAGTCGGATACGAGGTAAGGGACTTCGTCACAATCTCCTTTCATTGAGGCATATTTTATTTTATGTACAACATTCATTTATACATTGTATAAACCCCTTTGACTTTTACGTTTATCGAAAAGGATTATTTTTTATAAGAAGCATTTACTAAAAGATAAAAGGGAATTTTTTTTGTTGTATGTATGCGGCGACAACAACATCTCCACCGCTGTGACCATTATTTGAGTTTTGGCTTCCTCTACAAGCCATAAATTTTTTTAATGAAAAATAAATACCATGTTTTATGTTTATTTTTTAGGTATTGAAAATGGTTTTGATAATGTCTTTATTATATTAATGTGTTATTGATATCTTGTGATTGAAATGTGGAAATTTTATGTTTCCTTTATGCAAGTTTTATGTGATACGATTATGTTATGGTTCTTGGGCATTGTTTATGAAGATGGGTGGTTCTATGATAAACTAAGGGTGGGTGATCCCAATATAGCTCTCCAATGCATTGGGTAACACGAAGGGGTTAAACTTTAAGGTTTCTACGAAGAGATTTAGGGAATATACTGTGATGGGTATTCCAAACTCAACCATGAGGGTTACTCCCTACATAAGAATGTAATGAATGCCTCAAGTTACCTCTATGTCTTATGATTTCTATGATTTATTCATGATTTGATGAGGTATGTTAAAATGATTATGTTTTACGAGTAATGTATGATTTAATACATGGTCTAATGTTTTCATTTCGTACTTTTATATCCCTTGCAGATCTTTTTATGCTCACCCCATGTTTTTGAAATGTTTTTCAAAGTTCAAGGGAAAGGTACATGATGTGATGATAGTGTCAAGGAACTGTCAAGAAAAAATCTATGTATTATTTTAAATATGTTTACGATGATGGGAAAAATGAGTACTATCTTTTATGTAACCACATTGTTTAAATGTGTAGTGTAATGCATGATTTATGATCTAATTATCTAAAACTCAAAACCTAAAAAGATCCTCAACGTGTATTCTTGAAATAACTCAAGATTAAGTAATGTTTAAGGCAGTGGCCTTATAGTTGGTATCAGATGTCGGTTTAGATAACTTTAGGTGTTATAATTCTATCAAATGATTATCCAAAAAAACTTTTTTATTGTCAAAAGAGAATAATATAGAATTTGAAGATTACCATGTTGCTTCATCCAAGGAATCGTTGTTCAGAATGGTTTTCCGCAGAGTAAAAAGGGAAGTAGTGCTAGGAAGGTATAAAAAAGAAAATAACCTTCCAAATCAGCATCCAGAGATGGTCGGAATTGGAACTGAACAGTTTTTTGTAGTAATGGAGCAGTTGACTAAAACGATAAATGGTGGTGGTATCCATGCACGAGATCAGCCAGATCAACTATAGAGGAACATGTTAGTGGTAGAAAATTTAATGAGGCAACATCCCCCATCATTTAGAGGATCATCTGACCCTGTACTATCTGAAGGGTGGATTAAATCACTAGAGAATATTTTCGATGTCCTGGGGTGTTTAGACAATCAAAAGGTTAGTCTTTCTATTTACCGTTAGGAGGGTGAAGCAGATCAGTGGTGGTCGGTGGTTAAAAATATCAGTGAAGCAGATGAGATTTATACTCTCGACTAGGACGAATTCAAAGGTATGTTTCATGAGAAGTATTTTCCTAAGGCTGTTTGACTTAGGATGAAAAAAAAAATTCTTGAAATTGAGGAAAGAGAATAACTCAGTGGCTTCTTATGAAGAGAGGCTCATTCAATTGGCAAGGTATGGTCCAAATTTTATCTGAGACCTTGATAGTAAAATCAATCGTTTTTACTCAGGATTAAAGACAAAATATCGAAGGGCATTAGCGTCTCGTGAGTTAAAAAGTTATGAAAATATTGTTCGATGTGCTTAGAAGGTGGAAATGGAGTTCTTTGATGATCAATTGTTCTATAACAACAAATAGATGAAGAGACCGAGGTGGAAGGAGAAAGGGAAGAATTCTTCAAAAAAATATGATGGTAAGAAAACTATGTTTCCATTTTGTGTTAAATGTGGTAAAAGGAATGCTGGGGAATGTCTTCAAGAATTCTGGAAAGTGCTACAAATGTGGTAAGATGGGACATAAGGCCCGTGATTACACTGAAAAAAATCAGGGTGATGGAAAGACCAAATTTGATTTACAGTTAGTGAAATACTTCAAGTGCAATGAGATGGGTCACCATGAAAACGAGTGTCTGAAAAAGAGCTCCAGTGATGGGAAGCAGTTAGAATACAAGCAAGAAGGGGTGGTGAAATCCTTTGCAACTAATTTAGTAGATGTTGGGCCATCAAATGAAGTGGTATCAGGTACTTTGTATTTTCATATTATGCGTGTGGGTTGTTTGATTCGGGGTCTACACATTCTTTCATATCTGAAAACATTTCTAGTAAAATGGTAATACCATCTCAAGAAATGACTCATGGACTTATGGTAAATATACCTGGGGGAAATTTTGAGGAAAAAATAATTTATAAGAATCTTCATATCCTTATCTGTGGAAAAAACCTATTTGGAAATCTTATTTTTTTACCTCTAGTAGAGTTTGATGTTATCCTGGGTATGGATTGGCTCTATATTTACCATGCTAATAATTACTGTAGATCTAAAGAATATTCTTTTTATAAATACATCCAGTTTGTGTACAAGAATGAACCCTTACTATTGATAACATTTCAAAAGGCTAGAAACATGTAAAATATGGAAATGAATGTTACCTTGTAGATATCGTTGAAGACAAGGGATCTGTTCTGATTAATGATGTGCCAGTGGTAAATGAGTATCCTGATTTTTTTCCAGATGAGATTCCTGGAATAATACCAGATCAAAAAGTTGAATTTAATGTTGACTTAGTTCCTGGTGCTAAGCCAATTTAAAAACCCCCTTATCGAATGTCTCAAACTGAACATTTAGAGTTGAAGGTGAAATTGTAAGATTTATTAGAGAAACGATTCATTCGACCTAGCACATCACCATGGGGTGCTCCTGTTTTATTTTTAAAAAAGAAAGATGGTTCAATGAGACATGGATTTTTAATAGAGCCTTAAATAACATCACTGTTTGAGAACAAATATACTTTGCCTCATATCAATGATTTGTTTGATCATCTCCAGGGAGCTAAGTATTTTTTAATGATTTACCTAAGATCGGGGTACCATCAGTTGAAGGTAAAGGAAGCTGATATTCCGAAGACCACATTTTGTACAAGATATGGCCATTATAAATTTGTAGTTATGCCTTTTGGGCTAACTAAGTCACCTGCTGTATTCATGGACCTTATGAATAGAATTTTCCATGAGTTCTTGGAAATGTTTTTGGTTGTTTTCATTGATGATATTTTGGTGTTTTATAAAAGTAAAGTGGAGAATGAAAGACATTTAAGGGTTATTTTGCAAACTTTAAAAGAAAATAAATTTTATGTGAAATTTAGAATGTGTGAGTTTTGGTTGAAACAAATTTCTTTCCTTGGTCATATTGTTTCTAAAGATGGGATAACATTTGATCCTGCAAAAACAAATGTTGAGGTAGAATAGCCAAGACCCACAAATGTAAGTGAGATTTGTAGCTTCCTAGGTTTGGCAGGCTATTAACAAAGGTTTGATAGAAAATTTTCATGGTTATCTAGTACAATGACTATGCTAACTCGGAAGTGTGTTATGTTTATCTGGAAAAAATAATGTTATGATTGTTTTTAGGAATTGAAAAGAAGATTGGTGAATGCTCCAGTTTTGGAACTACCTTCCAGGAATGGGGAGTTTGTTATCCAGTGATTCTTCATTGAAAGGACTTGTTTGCGTCCTAATGCAGAATGATCAGGTAATTTCTTATGCTTCACTTCAGTTGAAAACACATGAGATAAATTACCCTACACATGATTTGGAATTAGCCGTTGTTGTTTTCTCTTTAAAAATTTGAAGTCATAATTTGTAAGGAGTAATGTGTCAAATATATACCGACCAAAAAAATTTAATGTATATATTCACTCAAAAATAAGGGGACATGAGACAGAGGAGATGGCTGGAATTAATCAAGGATTATGATTGTACGATTCATTACCATCTGGGAAAAGAAAATAAAGTGGTTGATGCTTTGATTAGGAAAAGTAATTATTCATTAAAAATGTTGCATTTGGAACGTGATCCTTTGGTTAAGGATTTGATGAACATTGACATATATGTTTTTGTTGTATGATGTCCTTCTGTTTTGTTTCAGGTATCAGTGAAATTTTCTCTATCAGACAGAATTAAGCAAGCACAGAAGCAAGACAGTGAGTTGTAGAAAATGGTAGAGCTGGTTGAGAAGGGTAAGTTGAATGAATTCAAAATTGATAATGATATTTTTTGAGATTTGGGAAGAGATTGTGTGTTCTGTTTGATTCATAGTTGAAGAGAGTGTTATTATGTGAAGCTCATAGTTCTCTGTTGTCAGTTCAACCATGTAGTAATATGATTTATAGAGATCTTCGGGAGTATTACTGGTGGGACGGAATAAAAAGAGACATTGCTGATTTTACTATGAAGTGTCTGACTTGTCAACAGGTTAAAGCAGAGCGGTAGTTACCGAAAGAGATGCTTCAGCATTTACCAGTGCCAGAGTGGGAATTGGAGTATATATCTATGGACATCGTTGTGGGATTTCCGTAGACACCTCGAGGTAATAATTCAATCTGGGTTATTGTTGATCTCTTGACTAAATATCCTCACTTCCTTGCTATACGAGATACATTTTCCATTGATCAACGTTCCTACTAGTATCTTAAAGAGATAGTCAGATTACCTGGAGTTCCTCTCTCCATTGTATCTGACCATGATCCCAGGTTCACTTCTAACTTTTGGAAAGGCTTTCAAAAGTCATTGGGTACTGAATTAAATTTTAGTACGGATTTTCACCCTCATTCATATGGGAAGTCATAAAGAATGATTCAGACATTAGAGGATATGCTACGTGCTTGTTCGATGGATTATCAGGGAATTTGGGACCAACATCTTTTTTGGTTGAGTTTTCTTATAATAACAGTTTTCATTCCAGTATACAGATGGCATCATTTGAGGCATTATATGGGAAGCGGTGTCGAACTCTAGAATTTTGGGATGAAGTAGGTAAAAGGAAGTTGATGGGACCATAATTGGTAGAAGAGTTTTCAGAAAAAGTTCAGCTGATATAGAAACACATGAGAATAGATCAGAGTAGGTAGAATAGTTATGCAAACAACATGAGGAAGGTTCTCTCTTTTGAGGTAGGTGATCATGTTTTTTTCAAAGTTTCACCATGGAAAGTGTGATGTGATTTGGTAAGAAAGGAAAACTAAGTCCAAGGTTCATTGGACCATATAAAATTCTGGAGAGAGTTGGATCAGTTGCATACTGAGTGGGTTTACCTCTGATTTTATCTCAGGTACAAAATGTTTTTCATGTTTCAATGTTAAGGATGTACATGCCAAATCCATCTCATGTTTTGAGTCCAGAGGTATTTCAGCTGGAAGAGAATGTATATTATTAGGAACAACCAGTCTAGATTCTTGACCATATGGAGAAAGTGTTGCAGAATAAGGTGATTCATCGAGTAAAGTTTTTGTGGAAAAACCACATGAGTGAAGAGGCAACATGGGAATTTGAAAATTTAATGAGGGATAAATACCCCCACTTATTCGTTATGTAAATAAATTGCGGGGACGCAATTTTTTAAAGGGGGGAAGGATGTAACATCCCTAGTATTCAATGAATAATAGATATTTTTACCTATTTCTATTTATGAACTTGATACTGTTTTAGAGGCTTAAAATGAGAATAAATCCAATCTTAAGCACGAAATACACTAATATTTTTAAAAGATTATTTTACTGCATTTTGATGGAAAACCATTTATCAAATCAAACTTTTGAAAATTATATAGAATATATTTGTCAAAATAAACTTATTATTTATGATTGATACATTGAAATTTACATTGGATAATTTTTTGGTATTTTTTGGACAACGTTCATTTTTTTAATGAATAGTGAAAAATACTGCATTTTACATCAAAACTGCTTTTTCATATAATTTAATTATATTGGTAGATTTTATTTTTAATAGTTTTTAAATATTATTTAGAATATATTTTTACCATTTAATACAATGGTGGTCATTAGGATTAATTTCACTTTGTAATTGATTATAAACAAGTGCCAAACATTTTATAGATATTAATTCTAAAAAAACCCGCTATTTGTTTTGACAATGGGAATTATTTTTAAATTAATTACTGAAATTTATGTATTTGGAATTTGGTAAAATTGATTAAATATTTTGAATCAGATGGTACATATTATATAATCAATACTCTTTTGTTTTTGGACATTATGAATAGTAACGACGGTAATTATCTTTAATTATCTTGATTAATTAGAAATCGGGTATTTAAGGATAACAAAATAATATCATAAAAATGAAAAATGACCCCAAAAAGTGTCATAATTCTGCTTTTTGTGTCATGGGAGACCATGTTATGCCATGTTCTAAACTTGGGGACCCCATGGAATCACTTTTGTGTGATGATGACTTTTTATCTTTTTATTTTTGAAAGAAAGTTAAATATATCAATGAATGTATCACCTAAGTAAAACATTTTTAATTTTGTCTAAATAATTTTTCTATTAGACTATAAATAGTTATTGTAAATATAAAAATATTTCCTACATAATAGAATTTTTTTTGTAATTTTTAGAAGCTAAATAAATTAAATTATTTATAACATCTTGATGATGCAGCAATTACCTCATTAGTGAACGATTTAAATAAAATGAAATGATAATGTAAAATCTAAGACATACACATGTAAAATACCTATTTTATTAGTATATTTATAACCCTTATCACCTTATCCTATAAATACATCAATGTAGGACCTTTAAAATCCGAAACTCATTTGAAAATAAAGTAAAATTTTATACCTTTCCAAGAGTGCCCCTCCTCTCCTCTTATAAAAAGACCCCACATCTACCTCCTAACCCACACATCTCAAGACTTTGTATCATCCAAGATCTGATAATTATATCTCTACACATCCCTATTTTCATCCTAGAAGCCTTACCTTATGAAGAAAGCTCTTCAAGAAACCATTTTGGTTTAAACCAAGAAGTGTTACCCGATTTAAAGGTAAAGTCTTCTCTAATGTTATTTTGTTTTATTTTGCTTTTTCAACCACATAACTATTTTTATTCATTTATTTTGTAACAACACCAGTATATAAAATATAATAGGATGTTTTTATAAGAAGTATCTGATCTACACTTACACACACTTTCATCTAATGGTAAAAGAGCATAATATTTCCGTGGATGGCGAATTTCGGCCTCACGAAACGATGATTGTTCAATATTCTTCTAACACCATAAAAGGTGTCCATTAAGATGAAAATATATTTATATATGATATATAATCTTTGTATTTATTCCTTAAGATTTTTTATTTTTCATTTTTGGCATACCTTTATTGTTTCCATTATCGGTAAACGCGATATCTTCTTTTTAGGAAGTGTGGACTACCGCCCCCTCAAAATGATTTGATTCGATAATGCCATATGTGGGGTGTATAAAGGATGGAGTTAATTATATTATATATTATATTATACTGGAATTATTATATACTTTTATATCATTATGATTCCATTCCATATGATACGAAATAGAAATGAAAGTAGCGTTCATGTGTACGTACAGCTTACCATCTCCATGAACGATGCATTTCATTTTTTACCTCTAAATGTTATGTAATATTATAAAATAATGTATATTCTGGATATATAATATATATCTGATATCTAAATCATGAATATAACTCTGGATATAATGTATACATGAACAACTTGTAATTATAAAGAGTTTATTTTTGACTCAAGTACCAATGATCATTTAAACGACCGTTATTAACTTAAATAATTACATAGTCTTAATGACATGGTAATAAGTGATATAAAAGGAATAATGAACTTGAAAATGGATCTTATGATATTATAAATTAACTCATGTTTATTATTCAGGAGATTAAATAATGATAGAGTCAAGTCAGACATGAGGTAAAGGACTTCATCTAAATCTCCTTTCATTGAGGCATATTTTGATCTATACAGAAATTTATGTTATACGATATATAAAAACCTTTGAATTTTATGTTTATTCAAAAGGAATATTTTTTATATGAAACGTTTACTAAACGAAAAATGGGAATGTTATTTTTCATACGTATGTGACGACAACGACTTCTCCACCACCGTGACCATTATTTGAGTTTCGGCATCCTCTAAAAGCCCTAACTTTTTTTAATGAAAAATAAATACCATGTTTTACTTTTCTTTTATTTTGGTATTGAAAATGGTTTTGATAATTTTTTTATTATATCAATGTGTTATTGATATCTTATTATTGAAATGGGTAAATGTTATGTTTCCTTTATTCATGTTTTATATGATACGATTATGTTATGGTTCTTGGACATTATTTATGAAGACATGTGGTTCCGTGATAAAATAAGTGTGGGTGAGCCTGATATAGCTCTTTAATGCATTGGGGATCATGAAGGGGTTAAACCTTAAGGTTTCTCCGAAGCGATTTCTGGAATATACTTTGATGGGTATTCCAAAAGTAACCATGAGGATTACTCCTTACGTAAGAATGTTATGAATGCCTCAAGTTACCTTTATGTCTAATGATTTCTATGATTTATTTAAGATTTGATAAGGTATGTTAAAATGCTTATGTTTTACGAGTAAATAATGATTTCATAAATGGAATAATGTTTTCATTTCGTACATTTATTTCCCTTTCTGAGATTTTTATGCTCATCCCATGTTTTTGAAATGTTTTTCATAGGTCAAGGGAAAGGTATATGATGTGATGATACTGTCAAGGAAGTGTCAAGAAAGAAACTATGTTTTATTTTAAATATGTTTCCGATTATGGGAAAAATGATTACTATCTTTTATGTAACCACCTTGTTTAAATGTGGAGTGTAATGCATGATTTATGATCTAATTCTATAAAACTCTAAACCTGAAAAGATCCTCAACTCGTATTTTTGAAATAACTCAATATTAAGTATCGTTTAAGGATGGGGCCTTATACATAATCATAAAAAATAATAACCTCCCCCTTATTACAATAATTCTTCACATCATGGTCAAAAATAAAATCTATACTGAGGATTATATCAAATTCAATCATAGGTATGACAATGAGATCAACAGATAAAGAAAATTTGTGTGCTCTAATGGGGACTGATTCAAAAAACTTTGTTGCAATGATACTTCCCTTAAGAGTTTTAACAGACAACTCCTTTATTCAATCAAATTTGAAATGTCTAATTTTCTTAGAAAACTGGGAAGATATGAAACAATATGATTATCCAAAATCAAATAATGAATTTTCTGAACTTGAGGAATCCATTAAATTACCTGCCACCCTGTCTTTTGAAGCTTCAACCTCATCAGTTGTGACAACATAAGAATGGCCTTGATCCCTTTTCCTTTTCTGATGTAAGTTCCCCTGTTTCTTAGGAAATTAATTTGCATAATTTCCCATATCCCTGCTGTTGTAGCATCGAACATCGGTAGCTTATTTCTTCCCCTTGAAATCACGAGCTTTGTGGCTTTTTTCACCACACTTGTAACTGACTCCCATTCCTTTCAAACAAGTACCAGGGTGTTTCTTACAACATTTACTGCAGGATCGATAATCAACTATTTCTTTCTTCCCCTTATTACCATTTACAGGGTGATCAACATATCTTTTCTTCTCTTACGTTGCTTTAATGTCGTAAGACTTAGAGAATTCATTTTCTGTCATGATAGCACATGAGACAATATCTTCGTATGATGAGAAGGATTGTGAGACTAATGATTGATGAAGAAATGGTTGTAACCCATCAAAGAAATTATCAATCTTACTTATTGGGTAACGTATATAATCTGTAGCATTCCACGCTAACCTTGTAATGTTAGCCTCATACTTTGTGACATTCTCATCCTCTTTTTGTCTCAGACTCATAAATTGCCTTTCTATATATGCTCGATGGTCATGAGAATGTATTTTTCTATGAAAATAACTTTGAAGTACCTCCATTATATATTTGATACTTCATTACCTTCCTTTGTGTATTGAATCAATTACTGCCATTGTTCAGCATCTCCATTGAGGCGGTAAACTGCCATGATAACTTTTTCCCTTTCACTACTCCCTATGTCATGGAATATTTTCTCTATGGAATTTATCCATTTCCCAGCTACTAAGGGATTTGTACTCCCATTTAATGATGGTGGTTTTTGCCTTATCAAGCAATATAAAATTGATCCTCCATGCTACAGATCAGGGTGCTCCATAAAGGTAAGGTTATTATTCATAACATGAGTGTGTTGTCCCAGTAAGGTGATTAGCTGATTAGCACCAGTTGCATCACCAACTCCACTATAATTATCTTAAGCATTAGGAAAATCCATACAAGGAGTGCGTGCATTGATACTGTTTCCATTTCTTCCACTAGGAGCCATTTCTAAACAATGGCATGCACTAGATTAGTTTATGAATCACAATACATAAATCTAAACTTGTAAAACACTTAACATGAATTTAAATGATTATGGATAAAATCCATAATCATAAAAATGTTTTATTTGAGGATGTATATTCTCATAAACACTTCATAATGGTTTGAAAAGAAAATGAGAATCATCATAATCATATCCCTTGAGAGTGTCATAACCAAGAGTGTAGCAAGGCCTGTTGTCATGCACCAGTTCCCGTTCGAGCCTATCTCAAAGAGGTGTTTCGGGTTTTACCCCTAGGTATATCTATGCCTAAGTCACCTCTACCTTATCATGTCTATATTGGGATGTGTTTATTGAAAAAATCACAAAATATCTAAAATGCCAAAATTATAGGAAGTTCTTCTATACTAATCCTCAAATTCCATCTTAGGTCTCTGTGCTCTAATCAGAGATTATCTAAATCTAGCTCCCAAGGTTTGTACTAAAATTCCTCTATTACCAACTGTAATGCCTTGACCCCAGTTACCCGGAGTCAGTGTATTATTACATAACATTTTCATGATCATAAAATATCACGTCTCGAAAGACCGATTAGTTTAGTAGCCTTGAAATCACTTGATACATTCATCATTCTTACATTACATCATAAAATGCAAACTACAACAACATAGTCTCCATATTACACACTCATATCCCATTAGAATATCCCTACTGGTCAGTCATAAAATACTTTTTCACATCCTGGAAAAAATAAAACCTAGAAAGGGGAGAGCTTAGATTCCCAATAAGGATAACAATATAGAGTAAACCTTCATAAATAAGTATAAACATTTAAGGCAATGCATAACTAAAACAAAATCCGTTTAACCATTATGTTCATAATATTATGGAAGAAATAAAATGAAATAATTCCATTAACTTATTCACATGGATATTATACTAGTAGAATAATCAAATGCAATATCAATAACCACTTTCATAATGACGGAATGCATAATGCCAAACTATAATAACCACATAGTCAAGGCCTTATGCCAAGACTACAAATAAGATTTTGTCAAGACCTTATTCCAAGATACTAGTTTGTCTCTTGAGACCTACCGATGCATCGAGGTGCTATAGCAGGCTCCACCCGTCACTAACTATGTCCAATGCATTCCTCATATGAACAGGTTTAAGCATAACATAAACATTCATATTAAAACTAGCATACAAAATGTCAATACTTTCTCTATAAACCATGAATGGTATAAAAATAAAACATCCATAGTCAAACATATCATAAATCAATCAATACAATATGGAAGTTTTGTATCATAATAAATCAACTTCAAATTAGCTTAAAATCAATCAAAAGATGTTGACATAGATGAAATCAAAACTATTTGAGAGAAATATCTCTTTTTTTAAATCATTTAAAAGTCACATAATTATGAAAGAAAAAATTTACTTTGAAAATATTTTTATAAGATTGTAAGAAAGCTTCAACGATTTTATAATGGCATACAATAGCCGCACCCGCCGTATAAGTTAAAAAATATTCTTAACTTAATTTTTTCCAAAAGGTTTAAAAGGACCTTGTTTGGAAAATGACGGAAAGATTTATTTATAAACATCTTAGAAAAAGTCAAAAAAGGGTATAAATGAATTTAACCCATAGTATTTAAAATAGTAAGAATTTTTTAAAATACATTTTTAAAAAAAATGGATGAGGATGATAAAATGGTCCCATTAGATAATTAGGTATAAACAACCTCAGATAATAAAGAGATTGTGAAATAAATGCTTACCTTGTACTTTTACTTAGTTGAGGGTAGTTTATCCTCTTGTATAATGGTGAAATAGTTGTTATTAAATTATACAAGAATCATATACATTAATATTATATCATATATGATCTTTTAACATTTCTTTGTTAATAATATCTTATTATTATTTCCATTTCGGGTGATAACTTACTCATTTTATATTATATGTTTTGTTACATCATCCATTTTTTATGGATAGTTTGTATATTATTCAAATTCATAATGATATCATGTCCTTAAACATTATTTTTAATCATCAAATGAAAATTATACTTGAATGGATACGATGGGGAATGAATCTCATCGCGTTCGTGGAGATAGTAGTCCATACGTATGCACGGGTGACAATATCATTATTTTGATATTAAAATAATATATAATTGGATGGGATATCATATATACAGAATCATTATATTGTTATATTTATTATTTACTTCGATTACACATCATTATCATACCCATCCAAATAATAATGTTTTGAATAACAATTACACCATGACTTGGAGACGGCAAGCCGTACATACACACGTATGGTGACATGTCATTCCAAGGATGGATAGAATACTGAATATGGTTGTACTATATTTATAATAACATTATAGTATATAGAAGACACTGGATTTATTATTTTTGAATGGAAATAACAAATAAAGAAGAAGTTGAAGAAGAAAGGAACATGAAAGAGGGTTGTGAAAACATTACCTGTCTTCAGTTCATCCTTTTTTATTTGATCAAAATGGCTTTTTAGGTTGGATTAATGATCAAGCTAAGGCCTCTAGGTTTATGAGAGGGAAGATGAGAGGATATTTGGGTAGGGGTTTTCCCAGTCAAATGGCTTTGAAGGTATAAATTATTTAGAAGGGGGAGTTCCCTTTTATAAGAGGGGTGAGGGGAACCTTTGGAAAAGCTAAAAATATTATGTTATAATAAGTTTATATTCAGTTTATAATGGCTCTAACCAATTTATTTAGAGGATAAGGTGGGTATTGGTCGCAAAAAACTCAACAAAAAGGTTTTAGACAGGTTTGGGTAACGTTATTAACCTTATCTTTTAGTTTTTACTCTAAGTTAATTAGTTTGACATTTACCATGTCACTTTGTATTTTTATATTATATGGTTAATAAAATACTATAAACATCCAAGCGACCACAAAGTGGTCCATTAATTATACACATATCATTATATAAGGCCTTTGGCCAAACCCTAGATTTTAGGTATAGAATATCAATTAATAAAATAATATGTGTTTTAAAAACTCTTTTATGACAATTTTGACACTATTGGGAATATGTTTTTGATAAATTCATAACATCTTTATTACTTCAAAAAAATTCATATAAAAAATCTTAATATGTCATATTAACCTCGATCATCTCCTTCTCATTCTCCCATGTAACTTCCGGAATCTTACCATGTTGCTAAAAAATATAAACTAGACTAATTCTATCTCCATGTATGGTATTATCTTGATTATCCATAATTTACACAGTGAAATACACCAATGAAGCATCAAGATCTAATTCAATGAGATCCCATAAAGCCACATGGTCTGGACCAGGCTAATAATTTTTCAAATAAGATATATGAAACACATTATGCACGACAATGAGAAACAATGACAACACCAACTGATATTCCACATCACGAACACATTCATGTATCTCAAAAGGGCTTATGTATTGAGGAAATAAATTTAACTACTTTCCATAATGAAGATGTCAAATAATTTTAGAGAACTTATAAAACACATTATCACTCACCATGAATGAAAAAAACCATTGAATATGATCTTGATATGATTTCAGATGACCTGGATCCATCTCGAATCATTTTCTAATCAACAGATACATCTCCATTATTTTATTGATAAGGATCATCCGAAATAGTGAATATTATATCCCATTTCCACCCAATGAAGTATAGAATGAAAATTATTCCCATACATTGCATCAAAAGAAGGGATATGAATCGAGGTGTGATAAATATTGTTATATTATAAATCCACCAATGGTATGTAATCTTCGAAAAATCCACCAAAATCCATTAGAAAACCATACAACATGTATTCCAGAGTTTGTATGATCGATTAGGATTTACCAAAAATATAAGGGTTATAAACATTACTCATTTTCAACTGAGTACTATTAGATTTCTGTAAGGATTTTAAAAAGTGAAATTTAAACTACAGATCTCTATCTGACACTATCACCATTGGTACATCAAGCACCTCTTGGATATAGATATTTGGAAAGTCCTCTATCATATGAGATTAATAAATGGTGATGAAATGAGATGACCTTGTGTGATGGTCCACTACCACCAATATGGAATAATGTTTCTAAAAAAATTGGGAGACTTATAAAAAATCCATATCTATCTTATCCAATTTTCAAACTATAATAGGTAATGACTACACCATACCTATTGATTCCTAATGCTCTGACTTAACTTACCAACAGGTTAAGCATCTAAAAAACTCATACTCATTACATTTCATATTGACTCAATAAAACAATTATTTAAACACCTTATGAATATTATATATTCTTATAAGAACAACCCGTCTTGAATGGTGGCATGAAGATGTTGTTCTTGAAAATCCATGGGTATGATGATCAGATTTCTAAACCACAACACTGATCTCTAATCCATATTACACCCATAAATGGACTCTACACTGTTGAGTTTTGACCTCATATTTATACATTCTACATCAAAAGACCATGACACTTTAACCATCCCCACCTAATTATGAACAGATTAAATTGGAAATAAGGTCACCTCTTCACCTCAGTCTTCACATACCAAGTGCATGACGACTACAACTAACATGAAATTCACCTCATCTGAAACATTATTCTCTAACATAGAATATGTATTTATTATTAATTCAAATTTTATTGAATTTAATTTTCCTAATGTATACATCATGTCAATTATAAAAATTTGGATATACCCCATCTGTCTTTTTTGTCTCAGATTCAAATCTCTCTATGATAAAATATGTCTCTATATCTTATGATCTGTAAACACAATAAATTTTTCACTAATGAGATAATTATGTAAATTATTAAACGAATAGAATATGGTAGATAACTCCAAATTATGTTTTGGGTTATTTAACAATTTCAATCATAAATTCCTTAATTCATATGTGACAACATGATATACCTTCATGAGAACGTATCCCAACCCTGATCCGGAAGTATCACAATAAACCATGTACCCTTGTCTTGATTACAGAAAATTAAGGATTGGTGTTGATTTAAGGTGAATCATAAGCTCTTTAAAAGACTTTCTACAATGCTCATTCCATTATAATGGAATATTATTTTTTTAGAGATATCGTAGTTGATTCTATTCCTAAAAAATCACAAACAAAGAAATGTTAATAACCAGCTAAACCAAGCAAACTATATACCTCAAATACATTCTAAGGAGGTTTCTAAGAGATAAAAGCCTCTAGATTTTCTGAACCTATAAAAACACATCAATCAGAGATTAAATTTCTATGAAAACATACCTTGTTTATCCTAAAATAACACTTTTATAGTTTAGTATAAAATTGATAATCCCTCAAGATTCCCAACACTGTCACCAAGTGTTCGTTATGCTCAGTTGTTATACTTGAGTACACCAATACATTATCCTCAAAAACCACAAAAAATGAATTCATATACCTGTAAAACATGTGATTCATCAACTCCATAAATACTACTGGTTCATTCGTAATACTGAAAAGAAAAATCACATATTCATAATGGCCATATCTAATCATGAATTCTGTCTTTGGAATATCCTCCTTAAAAACTCATAATCGGTGATATCATGATCACAAGTAAACCTTATAGAACCATTGATATCACCTTAATTAATCGAATATATAATCAATATATGGAATTGAATATTTATTTTTATTGCAACATGTTTATGATTATAATAATTCAAACACAACCAAAGTGTTTCGTCTGCATTTTTGACAAACAAGACTGGTGCTTCCCACAGAGACCTGCTCACCTAAATGAAACCTTAACATTAGAGATCTTATAATTTTATTTTCATCTACATTATTTATATTAGTTCTATTATATAAGATGGAAGGGAAATTGGACCGATCCACAGAATTAGATCAATTGTAAAATTCACTTTTCTAGTAGGTGGAAATCCTAAGGAATTATTATGAAACACATCTTTAAATTGACCAACCACTTCTATAAATTTTTTATTTTTGATCTCATCTATTGATGAAAAAGTAAAAAACCAACACCTAGTAAGATAACATTCTAACTACTAGTTCCAACAACTTCATTTCCCCTACCTTCAAATTCTGTTCTCTTTGAAAGAGATGCCCAATGGCATATTCACTTGTAAAACGTACCTTTCTAGTATAAAAATAGATTTGATCCCTGAACGTTATTGCTAGACCTATGATTATATCATTGGAATTCATCTGAAGAACAAAAAATATAATTCCATCATGGATAGAACATTATCTATATAAAAATTCTCAACATTCTCATAGACCAAGATGAGTTTGATATTTTAACACAGAACACCTCATCTCAACTTTTAAACTCAAAAAATCAGCAACACAAGAAGAAATAAATAAATGGTATGGACCCACATAAAAATAGTCTTTCATAAGGGTAGAATTAAAAATAATTATACCTCACACCATAGATGGTCAAAAATGATAATTCAAAATAACTTTATTAAACACAAATTACTTATTATTATATATAATTTTTTTCTCTATTTCTATGTAGATATTTCCATTGCTACGGAGTCATGGTATTCCTAGAATTTCTTTGGATATCTCTATTATTCAGAAGAGATTGATTCTGCTGCCCTCAACTCGTCAAAAAAGATGATGTCTATGATACCAAAGAAGTGTATCAGACTCCCAAACTTATAGAACTATGAAAATAATGTTGAATATTCCACATATGATTGCAATCATGGCATGCTATAGGTGGTTTCATACAACATCTCTTTATGTGTTCAGAAAAACAACATTGAAAGAATCCAAGATGTCTCTCTCGTTTTAGATGATGATTAACTAATCTTGTCATCTAATTCTGAACCACACCACAACATTAGAAATATGTGTCTATTTCCAATTTCTCACTGTATTATAGCTCCCATCTTTTCCCATTAATATCAACATGCTTCCACCTCGTATAGATCCTGATATGTCCCTTTGTACCACTATTTCTCTATTTACCATCTTAGTATAATCTATTATATAGAACATGAAAATATTTGAGGGAATCTATTGTTTTATACATGATTTAATTATGTTTATCTTCAAGGATGTAATAATATAAAATTCAGGTAAAAAACACAATAGATTATTGAATTTAGCCACACATTTTTTGACAAAAATATTTTCCTACATTAGGCTGATGAATTCCATCGATCATTGAATTCTAAATGTCTAAGGATATAATTCTCTATTAAAAAATTCTTAAAATTCCTCCAATTCTATTTTATGGTATAATTTAACCTAAATAGATAAATCCCACTACTGGGGTGTATGATCTTCCAGCATATACGTTGTCTTCGTGGACTTCAACATTGCTGGTGTGCCAATGAAATAGAAGAGACAATTCATCTCATTCATCAATTCCTCCTCTCTTTATGGTTTATAATCACCCCAAATGATGGATGGATTATGAATAAATAATTGAAAAGAATGATCCACATTCCTTGGTTCGTCCCTTTATTTCCCTCTATCCATCACTTGAAACACTATTATAATACTTTGAACCACCTATTGGTTCACCTATGGCTCAGGTGAAAAAACATTTTTAGAAGTTACTTCTAATTGGTTTCTACAATATGTACCACATTAAATTTAATATAAAAATGAAAACATAAATAGGTCTAACTCTATAGAAAATGATTGATTGAAAATGTAAAAGTATACCACATCATACTATCATAATAGTTCATTCCAAAATTCATCATTTCTATATTCAACCATTTTTTAAAATTTCACCATAATTTTTAAAATGAAACCATATTCAAAATAGTACTATAATTCTCATTTCTAGAATAACATACTAAAAAAATTTGATATTTTTAAAAAATCGTCCTATTTAACCAAATATCTACCCAAAATAAAATGTCAACTCCTAGTGGAAATAATTTTCTAAAATTCATGACAAGAACATCTCATTGGATGAACCCAAGACAACGAGAATCAAAATCCTACAAGTGTCTCCAAAAAATTTATGTAACAAAATCCCCGGTAACATGAACTTCAACATATCAAGGTTAGCTATTATTTTCTATGATCTATATTTAATTTAATTAAAATCCAATTCCTTTGTTCCAAACTAACATAGGGAGTTGACAATAATGAATTTATACTCCATGAATGATAAAACCAAATAACACATTTTTCACAATGTTAATTGGATGGAACAAGACTGATACAGCTTATAACATATCTCCTCTCCTCATTGGTTATTGAAGAGTAGAGGACATTAAATGAACATAAGAGACATCACCAAGACACCAAATGAATGAAATAAATTCTTAGGGATTCATTAAAAATAGTGGGATGATTTTCAATTTGAAAATAAAACAACCGACCAAACTAGATGTAACCAAAAAAACCACAAAATGATTCATGGTAACAATGAAAGAATAATCAACATTTCCATTATATAAAAAAATCTACATAGAGTTCCACAAAATAATACAAAAAAAATATTAAGTGTATAGTGGAATAATACAAAACAAAAAACAACTCAATGGAAACCACAAATCCAAATCTCTAACACACTGCATGATCCAATTCACAAAACATTTCATGTATCAGTAAGAACCACTAGATAAGTTTAATACATTACATTTCCCATGTGATGATTAATTTAACATTTTAATGAACTGGAGGGTCAATGATTTATTGAGTAATGAAACATAGTATGATCTCCCAAATGAATTCCTTACATACACTACTAGGATAGAACTTGTTATCACATTTACATAAAATAGTTTATAGCATAATATAAACATGTTCAATGATAATTTTTTTCTCAAAACAACACCATGTTGCAGGTAAAATTCCATTAAATTCTCGAAAACCTTTTCATAAATTCTATTTTTTCATAATCCATTCCATTCCACATATCCATAGATCCAACCATGCATACGACATGGACCTCCCAATACTAATGAGTGGTGAGTCATACATTCTATAAGACATAACATAGTGAAATATTTGGATGATGGAAGTTCATTACCTTATCCATCCCAACCTTTTTATGGGATAACTTTACTCCCTTATCTATCCCCATGCATATGGACACTCACAAAATAACAATGCCAAACCCATGTGAAACCCAAGTGTGCTGAACCCATTTAAAAAAAACAACATTTTTTTGAATACCATTAAATAAAAACACTTTTTCTTAAATCAATCCAAACAACAAATTTTAAAAAAGTTGTTTAAAAATCAAACCACAAAGCATTTTTCATAACAATTAAACCATTACCACAAAACTAAAAACCCACCCTGAATAGGGTTTCTACCATTATTTTTACACTAATTTAGAAACAATTTCATGTAAAATGACCCATTTGAAATAACGACTTTTATTTCTAAATATTGGAGTTGAGATTGAATCCAGATACCTAAAAAATTATGTGAAAATAAAAAATGAAATGAAAAAATCATAAAATATGGTTGAAAATCCAATAACAAACAATAGATCTCTTCCCCTAACATCAAAAAAGACAAATATAATAATATTTTCAATCAATTAAATTAGTTCTGTCCAAAATGTATGTATATATAAGAAATAAAGAGAGATATAGAGAAGTATATTTTTTCAAAACCAAGAAACACTACCAATAATGATAACTTACCATGACAATCTGGCATCGACGCCCCAAGAGAAGACTTCGGATTTCCTCCGGATCTACTACCTTTGGGAGGATAAAATCCCAACCTAGGGCAATTTTGTGGGAATAGAAGGGGTTCCTTATTAATTCTAACATAGATCCATTTTTTTTGGATATGGTTTACCCTTTTCATGGTTAGTTTCATGGTTAGACAAACTATGCACTAACCATGAAACACCTTCTATATCAAAGGATACCTTTCATGGTTGTCTCACATAGTTAGAAAAATTGTGCACCAATCATGCGAAATATTTATGTCCCACTTTGAAGAGTTTCTCCTTGGTGGCCGCATGGATTAGAAAAACCATATGCCAACATGTGTGCCTTCTCTATAAACCCTATCTCATTGAGCATGGTTTCCTAAAAGTGTTTCAAGGATTCCAAAAAACTCACACCTTATAAAATCCACAAAACCGTTCAAAATTATTTCAAACCCTGGAAAACATCACCCAAAAAATTTAATACATTATAAGCATAAATGAATGGGTTCTTACTGGAAATCGGGGGTGATACATACTGACTGGGCTATGTGTCATATGGAATTGTCAGACACTATCAAGTTAACTTTATGAGTTGTTCCAGTACTCACATGATTCCATAAACATTTTTTCTATGTTAGGGTAGAAGTGATCTATCTTGATTGGCCATTATTAATCCTTGTAATGATTTACCTTCGGTTTGGTTTTCAAATTTTTTTCTTTGATTACCTAATTTTATATATGTCATATGACTTGAAACTATTCTAAAATGATATCTTTAAAACTATAGAAAATGTTTTATTTATTAACAATGAATTTGATATAAAAATGTTTAAATACTTATCATTCCCGGTTTTTCTCTAAATTGAACATGTAGATATCATTTTCAAAGGAATGATATGGAACATGTTGGTGGGATCCTATTAAGAGTGTATTAATAAAATCATACAAACAACTTCTAAAGTGTGTAGATATTATTTTGTGTTTTTTTGTTTGCAAGGGAAAGGAACTATAGTGATTAATCATGGTTCATGTATTCTAGATATGGATAGATATTGGTGAGATGGTTGGAAACTTCCCGCATATCACACGGAGTACATGATTCTTATTTTGGTTGTTCCATTTTCTATTGGACTTGTACTTTTTTCTGAATTTTGAGTTTTATTGTTACTATGGTTTCTATGTGGTTATGAAATTTATTATTTTGGATTTTCTTCCATTGTTTTTTTCCACTTTGTATATATTCCATGAATCTTTATTTAGGTTGGGAAAAATCGTTCTCTTGGATTTGTGTTTGATACACGGTGCTAGTCGCTAGCCTATATGGATCAAGGGTGACCTTAGTTTATGTGGTGGTTTAGATAGGGTTCTGGTACTAGATAGTAAACTAGTTTAGTTGATTATATATTGGTATCATATCATGTTTATACTCAATATTTGGAAGTATTTAAAAAATAGATAGGATTTTCAAAACAGGAGAGGAGAGTTTCTAGGAGTTCCTAACCATATCATTCTGTGAAGCGCCTCAAGTTAACATAATACGTTGGGATGTATGTGTCTCTTGTGTAGTTTTTTCATGTTAATATAATTTTTTTACTTATGTTTTTTTACTAAGATTTCCCCATTTTAGAATCATTTACTCATATTTTTAGTTAGCAGAATTATGCCTATGAGACGTATTCTGTAGGTTTTGTACATGGATGGAAAAATTATCTTTAATAGAATCCTCATGTGGATAATAATCTTATATAGGATATCATTTAAGTGGTTCATTTCATGGGATATAATTAAACAGGTG
The DNA here is from genome assembly GCA_963277665.1 of Viscum album. Taxonomy (NCBI): domain Eukaryota; kingdom Viridiplantae; phylum Streptophyta; class Magnoliopsida; order Santalales; family Viscaceae; genus Viscum; species Viscum album. The sequence goes on from OY728130.1 coordinate 888,534,700, forward strand.
TTCGAGAACTAGATATTGAGGTGAATTCATAAGCTCTAGAGGATAGAGATATATCATAAGAGTTTTTTTAAGATAAGCCCCATATTTTAAGGTCATGAATGAACTAGAAGAGGTGAAGGACTAGATAGACATGACATATCAGTTCTTTAAATTCTTGGATACACCTATGATAATTAATGTCATGTTCAACACATTTCAGTCCAGTGTCACTACAATTGGTTTTGGGCATCCATAGTTATGATGGATCATCATGTGGGATTGGATTGGAAGGGTTTCAAGACCCTTTTATTTCAATGTTTCTACCAATAGTCCTTGATGATGGAAAATTATATAGAGTTACTATCTTCTTAATAGGGAGATCACTATGTTTTAGGTTATACAAATCGTTTTTTGAGATGGTTTATTTTTCTCCATAGTTAGTGAAGAATATTTAGTTTAATGCTCTAAAGTACCTATAGGGTTTCAATCCAAATATACAATAAATGGCGTATATGCTAAATATTTCTACCGATACATACATAGTGGAAAGTTTTTTTATATAATATACATATATTATGGGAAATATTGGTTACAATTCCCTTCTCTTCTACCCAGTGGTAGTTTCTATAGAGTATAATGGAAGAAGAGGGAGTCACATGATAATCAAAAAAGTGGTGGAGGTGTTTATAATTAGTGGATCCCTTATACACCATCTGTTATATCAAGTAGTTTTCCCCTTTATTTCTATAAATTTGGAATGTTACGGAACACTATTCATAAATATATTATGACCCCATATATTTTCAATTATTATAGTTGTTATGGCTATCTATATAGGTTCTTCTGAGCCATGTCTAATCTTTATTATGTTTAGCGATAATTGGATCTAAATCCCACTATAGTGCAGTAATATGCTTCATTGTCTACTAAGATCCATCTACAAGCCTAAGGAATGAATCACTTTCACATAGTAGAGGTTTATATAGGCCAATATATAGATAAAGGTACCATTTTGTTTTCATCTTCTATAATAAATCCATTGTTTGAAATAGGATTCACACATTAAATTATAACAACATATTTTTTGTGTTATAAAAATTCCAATGGAGTTTATTTCCTTTTTATGAAGAAAATGTCACCTATTGGAAAGAGGAAAGAGAAGGGGTATAAATTTTATTCTTGTAATCTATCAACATCTAACATGGAGTTCATCTGGGATTTTATGTTTATCAATCAAGATTTTTTGGAATTTATATTCAGGATGGATTTGATAGGTTCTCCCCATGATGTGATAGATTTTTATTGACAGCATTTTTTCGTTCCTTTCTACTGATGGGAGCTCTATGGTTTTTTAGGGAGAGTGATATATGAGGTCTGGTCATACCAGATCATCACACAAAAAGTTATAGAGTTTTTCATATTTCATTGAAGTTTATCTTGGGGATGTTTCCACTTTTTTAAATCATCTTATGGTTTTCTAGTAAAATACTGATGTATTCCTAGATAACTTATCTAATCTTCATCCATTGATGGAGTTAGGGTTTATGAGTGATCTGGTTTTGAGTACAAAACTGATATTGATACCCTCTTATCATATAGAACTAGCTGAGATGAATGATCTCAAGATATAGTTGGTTTATTTTATTGAGAAATTATTTTTCTTCAAATTATTTTATCATACACTTCATCAGTGTGCCTTTTCAAAAAGGATGATGGTTCACATTGATTGTGCACGGAATAACAGAAGTTGAACTAGGTGATGATCATGAATAAGTACCCTTTTAATTTTGTGGATAACTTTTTGGATTAGTTTAAGGGGGTGAATTGGTTCTGAATTATTGATCTTCTACCAAGTTATCATCATCTCATAGTTCAAGAGTCTGATATACAAAAAGACCACATTTAGGAGTAGGTATAGAAATTATGAATATCATGTGATGTCGTTTGTTCTAACAAGAACTAATGAAGTTTTTATGGATTTTATGAACTATATATTCCATCACTATTTCCAATCCTATTACATAATATTAATAGAAGATATCATAGTTTAAACACGATTTGTCCATGAACATTTGTTCCATATATATCTAGTTTTTGAGATACCAAGGACCCACCAGCATCATGGAATGATTTTAAAATGATATTTATGGATTCAATAATTTATTTTCTTGCGGTACATGATTTATGAATGTAGATGATTAGTTGATATTGAGAAGTCGAAGGCTATCTTTTTAGGGGAGGAAGAATAGAATGCCTTTAAAATTTGGAGATTGTTAGGCCATGCTAGATATTACCGGTAATTCATCAATGATTTCTTGAATTTAGTGACACCTTTGAATTTTATTACCATATAAGGGGAATAATTCACATGACATTAAAAAATTTAGTCTTATTTTGATGATTTGGATTAGCTTTGTACATTGAAACCAATTTTTATCGTTCCAAATATTGGTAAGTGGTCTATGGTATATATTTATTTATTGGGTGGAATTATAGGATGCGTGATTTCTTAGGATGATTACATTATTGCATATGGTTTTCATTAGATTCAACCACATGAGAATAATTTTTCTAGTCATGATTTGGAGCAGGCCAAATTTTTCAATGTGATTAAGTGTTGGTGGAACTATTTTTTCTTGGGATGGGGAATTATATTTTCTGATCAATAACTGGTTGTGCCCAAATTTACCCTACTGGTAAAATCGATCGATGTAGTACATGTAGGGGTTGAATCCATAGGGACCGAAGAAGTAACCTTGAGACGCTATGATTGTGTGAAGGATGGGCTATGAAGTAGCCGACTTTGGGTTTGATTTTGGATCGTTTTTAAATAACACTAACAAACCTAAGTGAATTCAATTAAATGAAAATGTGTTTATCTTAGTATTATGCTCGGGGTGGATTGAATGAGTTTTACTTCATTAGACAATTTTGGTTTTATTAATTTTTGCTAAATCCATTCTTCAAAAATAATGTTACATTCATCATTTTCTGGTTTGGTACTTACTAAAAACAATTACTAATACCTTATACACTTAGAGAACCAAATTCATGATCTCCCTGAGGTATATGGTCATTTAGTAGTTGAATTTAGTTTTCTCAAACACAGTAAAGATGAATAGTAGAAATAATTGAAGAATGGATGTCTTAAATTAATTATTCATTTAACAACAATTCGTTTATAAAATAAAATTCAATCCAGCCTTTTCATCCTCCTAAGATCATCCCATTAAGGTTTTATCCCTCCATTGATGGTATACTCTCAATGGTTAGCGGAAGATGGCTAACAAGAATTGGATTGAAGAAATTAAAACCGCGGAAATAACGAGCACTCCTCTGTGTGTGTGAATGAAATTCACACCTATGTGTGAACTAATTCACAAAAAAATAGTGATATCACTGTCCTTTGTGATAATAAAGTTTTAATAAGAAAAGAAATGGAAAATATAGAAGTGAATGAAGTTGATTAAGAACATAAAGATACAAAAAATAAACATACATGGAAATGGAAAACATTACAATGGAAATTTGGAAGAATACCCTTACAATTAAACAAGCAACAAAAGATGATATGAAAAATAACCACCCCCATTCCCTTCAACAATAGCTTCTAATATAGGCATATTAGGAGCCTTAGATACACCCCCAACAATTAATACAGTCAAATGGAGGGTGAATAATTAAAAGTAAATTGATGTTTTGAATTTGACCCGGAAAACTGTCCAGATACGTCCACCATATTGACGTGTGAATTCGAAATTGTAGAAGGCCGAATCCGGAGGGGTTGTAGAAGAGAAATATCTTATTTCATGTTTCTTCTAGAATCTCTCAAAACTTCATGATATTTGGCTCATTCGTTTGTAAGTTAAGGTCGAAATTGTGGGACGGATTTCTGTGCATTAATGACGAGTCCACCATTTAAATCTCAACTTCAGATCCCTTTATCATCATGAAAACATCAGAATTATCTCCGGACACAGTTGAATAAAATGATCCTCATATTTGTATATTTCTACTTTATAAATTTGAGCTTCATTGGACTTGGTTTCTGGGCCCCACATTTGTTTGATGGGTCTTAGGCCCATTATGCTTTTTCCAGCAAGTTTCGGCCTTCAGGTGTAAAATTCTCTATCTTCCTTTGACATTCATCCAGCGGACCTAAAAGATAAAATGTTCCAAACAAAGTGATAAATCATATCCCAAAATTTCAAATTCAGAAAATGAATATAATATTGTCAACAAACAAATGAATGATTGGGCCCAAATTTTTATTTCAAACATGAATTGCATTTTTGATGAGAAATGAAGTTCTATTTATGTAATTCACTAAAAACAATGTTTATAGACTTTGGAACAATGAATATAAAGATATTAAATATTAATATTAGCCACTTTCATTGACTAATCACACCCCCCAACTTGTGTTTTTCTAGTCCCGAGAAAAATATATTACAAATATGAAATTCTAATAGCCTTTTCCAAAAACATTTTAATACACATTGCTCACCCAAAGACCTCATACCAAAAAAAAATTATGGAACCAATCAAAATCATTTAAAACATGCTAGGTCCATAAGCATATCCCAAGCCCAAGCCCATTCCTTTGTTCAAATTCATCGCCACATTTCATCCAATTTCAATTAAACATGATAAAGTGTTGTGCATCACAAATGATATGGGGCCCATTTTATTGTTCAAGGGGAATAAATGGAAGTGCTATGTGGGAATTACATTGAACCTTAAAATGACTATCCAATTATTTTGATTATTTTTCTTTTACCACAATAGATATGAAAAGTCTAAATCTGGGAAAGACAACTATGGAGTCACGATCCCCAAGTGCTGGACGCCACACATATTATCAATTTCATGCTCTACAATAGAGATATAAAGCCTAACTCTGGGAAAGACAACTATGGAGTCACAATCCCCAAGTGCCGGACTCCACGCATTTGGAAAAAACATTTCTCTATGTGGTCAATTTTTTTTTGATTTTTTTGGATACTCAAATTAAACTAAAAGTGACCCCAGAACCATATGCTATAATGAAAGGGACCCGAGAACTCAAATTTACACCCACAGTCTAGTAGACCTGCATTGTGGCATTTTTATTAAGGGGATGAAAATGTAAACATTGAAAAATCACATCGGACAACCACACTTTCCAAAAACTATAATCATGAACTTAAACATGCATTAAAATCAGAATCAAGGCATGCAAAATTTATTTGATATCCAATATTAGATTTTTCAATGTCTGTTATCATGTTAAAGGATAATGTATTTTTTCTTTTCATGCATGTTTTTATTCAAAAAAAACATTTTTATCTCCCCCCAACTTAGAATGACATTGTACCCAGTGTTTAATGAAAAGAAAAGTTAGAAGGGGGTAGGAGAGGAGTTCAAAGATGAAATTGAGAATGATAAACATGGAACAAATTCACCTGGTTTTTAAAGTTGAAGTTCTTGATGCTCCATATTACTCTTTTGATCTCTTTGGGGATGTAGGCACCTCTTTGATTGAACATGTATCACCCAAAATAGTTCTTGAACCATAAAAAGAAAGACAAAGCATACAAAACAAACAACACAATGATTTATTTAATTCCAAGTACCAGCATTTTCATGTTTTTTTAAATCAAACTAATGATACATTGTCTTATTTTAGATTTCTGGGTAAGGTTTACTCAGGGATCACACTGCGTGACATGGATGAATACGGTGCTCACCTTTCATACCCATCCATACTCATAAAAGAAGAATAGTTCAAGAGTCTAATTTTTTAACCTACAAAAACCTAAATAAAATAAACTGATGATACATTGTCTTCTTTAAATATCTGGGTAAGGTATTAATCCGAGATCACACCGCGAGACACAGATGAATACGGTGCTCCCTTTTCATACCCATCCTTACTCATAATATAAGAACAGGTCAACAGTCTATATAAAAAAAATAAAAAAATGAATTAGAAGGAAACAAAAGATGATTCACAGTGATTGGAAACATGAAAACCACGGGTTGCCTCCCGTGCAGCGCTTTTGTTTAACGTCTTTAGCCCGACTTGTACCCTAAATCTATCAATTTTTCTCTGGTTCTTATTTTGGCTCAGTTAACTCCTCCTTGGTTTCTTTTTTATTGAATGATTCAATGAATGGTTTTAACCTATGGCCATTGACTTTAAGGACATGACCACTTATGGGATCTTGAATCTCTATTTCCCCATGAGAGTACACATGATACATTAGGTATGGACCAGACCATCTGGACCTTAGCTTTCTTGGGTGTAGATGAAGTTTTGAACTATACAAGAGCACAAAACTTCCCAGTTCAAAGTGTTTGACTTTGAGATTCCTATATTGGTAGGCATGAACATTAGATTTATTGATCCTTGAATTTTCATAAGCCTCCATCCTAAGTTCCTCGAGTTCATTAAGATCTAATTTCCTTTTTATTGCAGCCAATGAAATGTCAATGTTCATTTTTTTTTATTGCCCAAAAGGCCTTATGATCAATTTCAATAGGTAAATGACATGCTTTTCTATAAACCAATCTATACGGTGACATGCCTAGGATAGTTTTGAAAGCAGTTCGATATGCCCAATGGGCATCTAAGAGTTTCTCGGACCAATCTTACTTAGAGGGATTGACAGTTTTTTCATGAATTTTATAAATTTCTCTATTTGCCAACTCAGCTTGACCATTGGTTTGAGGATGGTATGCAGTAGAAACTTTATGAGTAATACCATACTTAGACATGAGTGAAGAGAATAGGCGGTTGCAGAAATTGGTTCCATGATCACTGATTATAGCCTTAGGAATTCCAAATCGAGAAAATATATGCTCTTTCAGAAATCGGATCCCAACATGGTGGTCATTGGACATGGTAGGAATGGCTTCAACCCATTTTGAGACATAATCAATAGCTAAGAGGATGTAGAGGTATCCCTTAGAGTTTGGAAAGGGTCACATGAAATCAATTCCCCAACAATCAAAGATTTCAACGACCGGAATGGGAGTGAGGGGCATTTGATTCCTTTTGGTAATGGATCCTAATTTCTGACAATGAGGACAACTTTTGAAAAATTGGAAGGAATCCTTAGTGAGGTTCGGCCAGTAGAATCCACTTTGGAGGACCTTTACAGTGGTTTTCTTTGTAGAAAAGTGGCCTCCACATGCCTCCCCATGACAAAATTTTAGAATGGACTTTTGCTCAGACTCGAGAATACATCTCCTAATGATTTGATCAGGACAAAACTTGAAGAGGTAAGGATCATCAAACACATCATTTTTTACATCAGAAAGGAATTTCCTCTTAGCTTGGGTCCCCATGAATTTTGGAATGTCACCCATCACCAAATGGTTTGCTATGTCAGCATACCAAGGGAAATCACTCACTGAATAGAGGTGCTCATCAGGAAATGAATCAGACACAGAGAGGTGGTGTGAGTTGTCATTGAATTCCATCCTAGAGAGGTGATCAGCTACAATATTTTCAACACCCTTTTTATCCTTAATGGTTAAATCGAAATCTTGAAGAAGAAGGACCCTCCAAATCAATCTATCCTTGTAATTTTGTTTTTGGAAAAGGTATTTTAGGGGTGAATGATCAGTGAAGACAATGATGGGTGATCCTAAGAGATAAGACCTGAATTTCTCTAAGGCAAATACAACAGCAAGCAACTATTTCTTAGTGGTGGTGTAGTTTATTTGTGCATCATTTAAAGATTTTCTTGCATAATAAATGACATGTGGAGTTTTCTCACATCGTTGTCCTAAGACTGCTCCTATACCGAAATAACTTGCATCACACATGAGCTCAAAAGGAAGTTTCCAATTTGGAGATTGCATGATAGGTGGGGATATAATATTTGACTTGAGTGTAGAGAATGATTCCTCACAGCTTTCTGTCCATAAAAAATGGAGCATCTTTTACCAATAGAGCACAAAGTGGTTGAGAAATAGAGCGGAAATTCATAATGAACCTTCTATAAAAACTAGCATGTCCTAAGAAGGACCTCACGTCCTTAACAGTTTTATGATAGGGAAGGTGACGAATGATGTCAACCTTAGCTTTATCAACTTCAATCACTCTACCAGATACCAGATGACCTAGAACAAGTCCATCCCTTACCATGAAATGTCATTTTTCCCTATTTAGTATGAGATTCTTATTCTCGCACCTTGACAAAACCTTTTCAACATTTATAAGGAATCCCTCAAAAGTATCCCCAAATATGGAGAAGTCATCCATGAAGACCTCTAAAAAAATCCCCCACCATATCCGAGAATATTCCCATCATGCACCGCGGGAAGGTACCAGGGGCATTACATAACCCAAAGGGCATGTGCTTGAAGGAAAAAGTGAAAAATTGACAAGTGAAGGTTGTTTTTCCTTGATCCTCTAAGGAGACTTCGATTTGATTATACCCTGAGAATCCATCAAGGAAGTAATAGAATTTATGACCCACCACTCACTCGAGGACTTGATCAATAAAGGGTAAGGGGAAATGGTCTTTCTTGGTACAAGAGTTGAGCTTCTTATTATCAATAAAAACTCTCCATCCATTACTGACCCTTGTTGGTAGCATCTCTCCATCCTTGTTGGTTATTACATTGATTCCAACGTTCTTTGGAACCACATGGATTGGGCTAACCCACTCACTCTCAGCTATAGGATAGATGATACCAGCTTTTAACACTTTCAAAAGTTCTTTTCTCACTACTTCCATGAGATTAGGATTGAGTCGCCTCTGAGTTTGACGACATGGATTTGACTCAGATTCAAGAATAATTGTATGAGTCCCGATATGTGGGCTAATCCCTTGGATATCATATCGGGTCCATCAAATGGCTTTCTTGTGTCTCCTAAGAACATCTAGAAGCATCCTATCATGATCGGCTTCAAGGGAGGAAGAAATGACAACAGGAAAGGATTGATTGTCCCCAAAGAAAGCATACTTTAGTGATGAAGGTAAGTCTTTAAATTCAAAATCAGATTGGTCATGAATTTCCAAGAATGAATGAGACTTTGTAATGAACTTAGTTTCTTTTTTCAGATTTCATGACAAAATTGGTTCCTTGTGAACAGAATTTTCATCCACTAAATTTTCCAGAGTAGTGTCATGAATGGCTATGGACTCAATGTTATTGATTTCAACCATGGTATCATTGATTGGTGATTCTAAAAATTCCTCAATAGAGCTTTCTGAAAGAGATTCAATCTAAGGAGGCAAATTTCCCGCATTTGAATAAAGAATATCAATCTCTTATTGACTTAACCATCCTTCGGCAACTCCTTGATTTTAATTGAGTTCATTATCAACACTACCAATCCAATTAACCTCATGGATCTCTTCATCATCCCCAACTTGAGAGTTTTCATTGTAGATGTTCATGTCTAGACTCATGTTCCCAAAGGTGATGGTCATGTTCCCATTTCGGACTCGGATTACAGAGATGATTGTTGCAAGGAAGGTATGAACAAGTATGATTGGGGTTTTCTCCCTAGGACCTAAGCTTGGGTGAATGTCCAGAACAATTAAGTCAGCTGGGTAAATGAAATTTTCAACTTTCACCAAAACATCTTTTTAGATCCCCTTTGGAACTCGAACACTACGATCAGCAAGTTGAAGAGTGACATATGTGGGTTGGAGTTCTTCAAGCCCTAACTGACAGTACATGGCATAAGGAATGAGGGTCACACTAGCACCTAGATCACACAAGGCTTTGACAACTTTGTTTTCTCCTAGTTCAACATTTATGTTAGGGCATCCTTGGCCTTTCATCTTAAGAGGAATGGTCCCTTGAATGGTGGTACTCACATTAGCATCCAAAAGGACTTGATTTTTATGTGAAAATTTTATTTTAAAATTGCACAAGTCCTTAAGATATTTTGAGTAGGAAGTTATGGTTTGTATGGCATAGAGAAGGGGAATGTTCAACTTGACTTGTGAGAAGATTTCCCTCAATGTTTCACTCAATTTAGGCTTGGTTTTCCCCCTCATGCGTTGAGGAAATGGTGCAGATTGTGGACTTGTTTGTTGAAGTGTTGTTTCATTCACATTATTATCAGTTTATTCATTTTGATCTTGTAGTTCATTTGAATTTTCATTAGAGTTTGATGCTTCACATGGTTTCCGTCTTATCTGTTCAGGTTTTTCAATTGATTTCCCACTTCTTAAAACTGTCACAGACTTTAGTTGTTCGTGAGTTGTTTGAGTGAAACTTGTCTCTCCCCTTGATGTTTGTTGTGGAATGGCCTGTGTGGGCATGGGTGCCCTTCCGGTTTTTATGGTTTGATGTTCTTGTTTAGTGGATGATAATTATGAGTTCATTTTTTCCATTTGTTTTCATAGTTGTTCTAGTAGGCTGTGTGGAACATTTTGGGTTGGTTCTTGAGCTTGTGGGTTTATTCCAGGAGGATACATTGGTTGTTGGATAGGTTGTCGAATGGGTTGTTGGATAGGTTGATGATATTGGACATGAGGATGTTGGAATTGGACCGGTTGTGGTTGGAACTGATTATGTGGTTGGATGTTTTGTTGAGGGTATGGGTTGATACATTGTTGTTGTGTTGGTAGTTTATTGTCCTTCCAACGAAAGTCCGGATGGTCATTATACCTTGGATTGAAGGTGTTCGTGAATTGTGGCTTTTGAAAGTTCATTGCATTAACTTCTTCTGGTGGTCCTCCTAAAAGAACATCCTTGATGGAAGGAATGGTTGGGCAATTATCAGTCTTATGGTCATTCTTGTCACAAATCGTACAAACAAGCTCAATAGTTTGGGTTTTGTGGACCTTCCCAAGATCAATATCCTCAACTTTCCTCATGAGTGCAACATGTTTTGCTCTAAGGTTTTCTTCTTCTCCAAGATTGTACATTCCACCATATTTGGGTGGCTTCTCATAGTATGGTGATGTTCCCCATGTTTGGTTTTGTTCAGCAAGATTTTCTAGATACTCGTAAGCATCATTTGGGGCTTTGTTTTTGAAGGTTCCATTACACCTCATATCTATGAATTGTTTATTTCTAGGTCCCAACCCTTCATAGAAAATTCTCACTTGTTCTGGTATTAAGAACCCAGGGTTGGGTACCATGTTTAATGTGTCCTTGAACCTTTCCCATGATTTATAGAATGTTTCTCCCTCTCATTAAAAAAAGTTTTGTATGCTCTTTTTAAGTGCAATTGTTTTGTGATGGGGGAAGTATTTTTTATAAAATTTTCATTGAAGATGGTCCCAAGAGTGAATGGATGCTGGTCTCAAATTGGTTATCCAATTATTTACTCGGCACTTAAGGTAAAAATTGAAAAGTCTCATTTTAGCAGATTCAATTTGATTTGGTGGGCACATGGTTTTGACAATGTCATTAAATTCATTAACATGAAGGTAAGTCATCTCAGACTCCATCCCATGAATGGTTGGAAGGTGGTTCAGGACATGGGGTTTGAAAACATATTGGGAATATACTATGTTATCATGCCTAATGCATGAGGGTGCATTGGTCCAGGTTGGTGTGAGGTAGTCATTCATGGTCGGGTCTGCAACAATACCAAAGTTAGGGTCTTTCCTGTTATTTTGGTTCCCTCCCCGGTTTATGATTTGGTTTTGTGGGAGATTCTCCATTGTGTCGAACTCAACATCTGAATTTGAGTATTAGGAAGATTTGGATCTAAAGGAAATATACCTCTTTTAGTGCTTGACTCCTCATCCCTAGGAGTATCCACCCTAACTAATCTGCATGAGTTATCACGGGTGTAGGCGGACATGTGCCAAAAGAAAAAAAAATCAAGAAAGGGAAAAGATAAGATAATTGGGATGAGAAAAGAAGAATGGGGGTAATAAAAGAAGGTTTTTGGTCTAAGGAACTTACTTGGTCCCCGGAAACAGCACCAAAATTTAGTTGCACCCAAATTTACCCTACTGGTAAAAGCGATCGATGTAGTACATGTAGGGGTCGAATCCATAGGGACCGAAGAAGTAACCTTGAGACGCTATGATTTTGTGAAGGATGAGCTATGAAGTAGCCGACTTTGGGTTTTATTTTGGATGGTTTTTAAATAACACTAATTAACCTAATTGAATTCAATTAAATGGAAATGGGTTGATGTTAGGATTACGCTCAGGGTGGATTGAATGAGTTTTACTTCTTTAAAAAAATTTGGTTTTATTAATTTTTGATGAACCCATTCTTCGAAAATAACACTACCTTCATCATTTTCTGGTTTGGTGCTGACTAAACACAATTAATAATCCCCTATACACATAGAGAACCAAATTCATGATCTCTCCGAGGTATATGGTCATTTGGTAATTGAATTTAGTTTGCTCAAACACAGTAAAGATGAAGAGTAGAAATAACTGAAGAATGGATGTCTTAAATTAATTATCCAATTAACAACAATTCGTTCATAAAATAACATTAAATACATCCTTTGAATCCTCCTAAGATCAACCCATTAAAGGGTTATCCCACCATTTATGGTATACTGTCAATGGTTAGCGGAATATGGTTAACAAGAATTGGATTGAAGAAAATAAAACCGCTGAAATAACGAGCACTCCTCTGTGTGTGTGAATGAAATTCACACCTATGTGTGAACTAATTCACAACAACACAGAGATATAACTGTGCTTTATGATAATAAAGTTTTAATAATAAACTAAATGGAAAATATAGAAATGAATGAAGTTGATTAAGAACATAAAGATACAAAAAAGAAACTTACATGGAAATTGAAAACATTACAAAGGAAATTTGGAAGCATAACCTTACATTGAAACAACCAACAAAAGATGATATGAAAAATATCCAACCCCATTATCTTCACCAATATCTACTTATATAGGCACATTAGGAGCCTTAGGTACATCCACCAACAATTAATTCACCCCCCAACAATTAATAGAGTCAAATGTAGGGTGAATAATCAAAAGGAAATTGATGTTTTGAATTTGACCCGGAAAACTATCCAGATTCATCCACCATATTGACGTGTGCATTCCAAATTGAAGAAAGACGAATCCGGAGGGGTTATAGAATAGTAATATATTCTCACATGTGTCTTCTAGAATAACTCAAAATTTCAGGAAATTTGGCTCATCCGCTTGGATGTTATGGTCGAAATGGTGGGACGGATATCTGTGAATTAATCACGAGTCCACCATTTAAATCTCAACTTCAGATCCCTTTATCATCATGAAAAAATCATAATTAGCTCCGGCCACAGTTGAATAAAATGATACTCATATTTTAATCTTTATACTGTATCAATTTGAGCTTCATTGGGCTTGGTTACTGGGCCCCACATTTGTTTGATGGGCCTTAGGCCCATTATGCTTTTTCCAGCATGTTTCTACCTTCAAGCGCAAAATGCTCCATCTTCCTTTGAGATTAATCCAGCGGACCTAAAAGATAAAATGCTCCAAACAAAGCGATCAATCATATACCAAAATTTCAAATTCATAAAATGAATATAATATTGTCAACAAAAAAATGAATGATTGGCACCAAATTTTTATTTTAAACATGAATTGCATTTTTGATGAGAAATGAAGTTCTATTTCTGTAATGCACTAAAAACAATGTTTATAGAATTTGGAACAATGAATATAAAGATATTAAAAATTAATAGTAACCACTTTCAGTGACTAATCAATAACGTATGAATTATATATATTTTTAATAAATTCATGAATCATAAATATAAAAGGTGTGAATACTCCCACCAAATGATTGACTTCAACATTTCATACACACAATGGAAGGGTAATTTCAATGTAGAAATTCTCAGTTGGAAATATCCACCACATGCTATGTTGGAATCAAAGAAAGATTTGAACCTAATGGTACTCTTAACTTAGTTATTACTGGATTCTTAGGTGTGTGATTCATGTTTTGTTATATTCAATATTTATCTATAATCATTTATCCTATAGTATATTATTTAGATATATTATTAGGATGATGAGTTTATAGGGATCATAGAAGTCCTTTATTATGGGTTTACCATTACTTGTTGTCCTCTCTCTTGTAATGGTACTCTCTACTTCAGGAATCAGCTTGTCATCCCTATATCCACATGGAATTTAGTATTACTAGACTATCATATTTATTCATGGTAAATTAATATATGAATTATGAAGATGTATTGTAACATGAGACAATGATTCTTATGTATTCATATGAAGCATGATGTCACTAATTCTATGTCCCACTGTAACAACTTCTAATAGAAAAAATTATAGTATATGAATCCATTTTGGTCTACAATAAACTATTTCATTTCAATTTAAATATGGGAAGAGGTTACCATGGAAATTTTTATTGGTTTCCCATGGAATCCCAAAAGTAAGAATTATATTTGGGTGGTTGTTGATTGATTTACAAAATATACATATTTCATTTTGATCATAGACTCAAATAAAGTTGATGATATTGTAAAATTTATTTGAAGTAAATAATTGGAATACATGGAGTACTATTTTCTATTGTTTTATTTAGGGACCCTATGCTCACCTCTAGATTTTGGTAGAGTCTCTATAAGGTGATTGGGATTGAGGTTCAGTTGAGTATGGCTTATCATCCACATATGGATGGTTAGATAGAGTGTGATAATCGAATCCTCATGAATATTCACCATATTTGTATCTTTTATTTTTTTGGAACATGGTACAAATAGATGATATAGGTTTACATTTCATACAATTAAATTTATTAATAATCAATTAGAATGGAATACTTTTAGGTTTCGTATGCTCGCTCATGAAATTCACTTCATTATTTGATAGTGGTGGGTGATTCCTCTCTCATGGGAATTAGTATAATTTTGAAATCAATGGAAAGGATTTAGGATAAATTTGGAACCAGGTTACAACACAGATTCAATATATATTATTTAAAGATCATTGACTAAATCCTTTTGAGTTTTCCATTGGTGACCAAGTTTTCATGAAATCTTCTCCATGGTTAGGTCATCATCATATCAAGAAATAGGGAAATATAAATCTATGAAATGTTATGCTATTTTTTATCCAAGAGTGACATAGTAAGGTTACTTATTTGTTTTTATTTCAATCTTATTTGATAGGAATCAATAAATAATTCTACAAATATTAGATCATGAAGTTCCATTTCAATACATTCCATATTCTGAGTTTGTAAGAGCTTGAGTAATAGAATATGGTTCTATTATGGAGAAGTTAGAGGAGAAAATTGATACCAAAGTAAAATCCTTTCATGTCAATTCTATTCTATTGGTTTGAGTGTCATAGCAGCACATATCATATTCTCATGATACTTGGGACCACGAATCATTCATTACTATGTAGTGGGATCTCCTATTTCTAAATAACCCTTCCTTTTCACGATTTCTTGAGGATATAATTTCCTATCATGGGAAAATTTTAACATCCTGGATAAAAGATATAACCTATTTCATGTATAAAACTGTGTATATCCTATTTGGTGTGACTGAAGATTTTTTTGGAAGATTTTTAGTAGAGAAGGAAATGGGAACTGACTATAAGATATATTTGTGTAGTAAGACTATATCATATAACATAAATAACTCATGGGGAGTAATCCTTGAAAGCATTATGTGGTATAAATCAATTTACTCTATAAAATAACTTTTTACCTCATAAATGTGTATCCTGGTATAGATTAACCAAAGGTGATGTATTTTTATGGGGATGTAAATCCCTCATTAAAAATAGGCCTCATGTACTACAAGACTGAATCCTAATTACTATGTATTTTTTTCTTCATAGATTCCAAAACCTATTATCTTCTATGTTTTTTGGGTGTCTCTTCTTCGAGATCGCCTTATTCAATTCCCAATATCTGAATGGGTTTCATCACTTCTCTCTTGGTAATTGGTATATCTACTTCTTCATTTATCTTATTGTGGTAGCGAAATTAGGTGGCCATTATAGATCTCTGATCATATAGAAATATATCTCCAACTTTCCGTCACGATATTATATGTTATTTTCATATAGGGGCCACCACTATTGTAGGATATGATTTTTAGTGTGTATTCCTTGAGGTATGTTGTGATCTATACTCTATAATGACTTTTTAATTCATGGAATCAATTATATGTTATGGAAATAATTTTTAGGGACATGTTTTTGTCTATACATTCCTCCTCACTTATATGGATCCATTTTCCAATATTTTGTGACAGGAATTTGTGGTTGGTGTTCTCATATCTAGCCTATGTTGGATGAACATTGAATTATTTAGTTTTATAAATTGTTTTATAAATAAATTGGAATGATTTATTGATCCATGTGCATATAAATGAGTTTTTGATAAAATAATTTTTTTCTATTATTTATCTAAAATAAAAATCTATTTTCGAGGACTCATGAAATGATTTTATGAAATGATTTTAAAATAATGGTTTTGATGAAATGATTTTGGAAATATAGCACATGGGAATCGTTAGGTACATATATAGAATGTGTATAAATAGGCTTCACCCATTGATAATTTTGGGGTTATCACTCATGGGGTATTACTATACCCCATATTACATGTTTCCTAAGGACTAGATAGATATTTTGGGGTGATTCACATTCTGAGGAATTATACTTCTCCCAAGATTTTATGTATATTTCTACAGACCTAATGAGTGAGTTTGTTAATGTTTGAGTATGATTGATCTAGCTAGCTATAAATATAGTGATACATGGCTTGATTTATATAATCTTTGTTTTATACTATGTTTTATTTGATGAACTTATTGGAATAATGATATATGCATTGAAACTATTTTACCTATCTTGTTTTATAATTGTGGAATATGGGGAATATTTTTACTATTATATTGACAAAAAATGATTAATTTATTCTCATGCTAGGTTTTTCTATAAATTAATAACATAAATATTGTTATATAGGATAATTATATGGAAGACCTATGTTAGATCCTATTAGTCATGTTTATCTCACACTATATACACCCTTTTGGTGGTGTGTGGACCTTTTTTATTCTAATCCAAGTAAAGAGTAGGCACCACAGTGAGGTGTTGAGGTTCATTTGAGTTGGGTATGGGAACCTGGTGTTGAGATATTGGTACATTGACTACATATCACATAGATTGATGGCTTCTTGTTTTGGTTTTACCTTTTTATATTGGACATGTTACTTTGGGTTTTGTCGAGATTTTGAGTTGTATCACTTGCACTGTTTCTCTTTGGTTGTGAACTATTTTTAATTTATTTTTCATCCAAGGTTTCTTTTTTCTAGGTAAATATTCCTTGTATATTATATTAATTTTGTAAAATTTTTCCTAAATGGTTTTTATTTGATACCAAAGTTCTAGTCATTAATGTAACGCCCTGGCCCTAGTTAAACAGAGTTGGTGCATTATTACATAACATTGGCATGATCACAAGAAAGATCAAGTCTCGAAAGACCGATTAGTTTAGTAGCCTTAGAAACACTAGATATATTGATAAAGTTTTACATTACATCATAAAAATGAAAACTACAACAACATAGTCTCTATATTCCACACTCTTATCCTCTCATACTATCCCTGCACGACATTCATAATTTACATCTTCACATCCTGGGAAAAATAAATCATAGAAAAGGGGTGAGCTCAAATTCCCAGTAAGGATTAAAATGGAGCAGAAACATTCATAAATAAGAATAAACATTTAAGGAAATGTATAACTAAAACAAATTCCTTTTAAACTTTAACTTCAACATATTATGAAAAAATAAAATGAAATAATGACATTTACTTATTGACCTGGATATTCTACTAATCGAATAATCACATGCAATATCAGTAACAACTTTCATAATGATGGAATGTATAATGCCAGACTATCATAACCACATATCCAAGGCCTAGTGCCAAGACTACAAAAATGATTTTGTCAAGGTCTTGTGCCGATACACTAGTTTGACTCATGAGACCTACCGATGCATCAAGGAGCTATAGCAGGCTCCACCCATCCCATATTAAGTCCAATGCATTCTCATATGAAAAGTTTTAAACATAACATAAACATTCGTATTAAAACTAGAATACGAAATGTCAGTACTTTCACCATAATCCATAAAGGGTATAAAAATAAAATATCCATAGTCAAACATATCACAAAACCATCAATTCAATGTGGAATATTTGTTTCATAATAAATCTGCTTCAAATAAGCTTAAAATCCATCAATGGATGTTGACATAGATGAAATCAAAACTCTTTTTAGAGAAATATATCTTTTTATTTTGAAATCATTTAAGAGTCATATAAAATAAAAAAATTTCTTTGAAAATTTTATTATAATCTTGTAATGAAGGTTTTGACGATTTTATAATGGCAGAAAATAGTCGCACCCACCGTATAAGTTGAAAAACATTCTTAACTTAATTCTGTCGAAAAGGATAAAATGCACCTTGTTTGGAAAATGACGGAATGATTCCTTTATAAACCTCTTATAAAAATTCAAACAAGGGTATAAATAAATTTAACCCATATTCTACTAAATAGTAAAAAATTTTAAATACATTTTTAAGAAACATGGATGTGGATGATAAATAAGTCCCAGTAGATTATTACGTATAATCAACCTCGGATAATGAAGAGATTGCGAAATAAACCCTTACCTTGTACTTTTCATTGGTTGAGGGTAGGTTAACCTCCTGTATAATGGTGAAATAATTTTTATTAAATTATTCAAGAATCATATACATTAATATGGTATCATATATGATCTTTTAACATTTCTTTGTTAATAATATCTTAGAATTATCATTGTTTCGGGTGTTATCTTACTCGTTTACTTTTATATGTTTTGTTACATAAGTCATGTTTTTTATTTATAGGTTGTATATTATTCATATACAGAATGATATCATGTCATTAAATACTATTATTAATCATCAAATGACAATTATACTTGAATGGATACGATGGAGAATGAATCTCATCGCGTTCGTGGAGACGGTAGTCCGTACGTACGCACGAGCGACAATATCATTCTTTTGCTATAAAAATAATATATAATTGGATGGTATATCATATATACAGAATCATTATCATTTTATATTTATTATTTACATGAATTACAAATCATTATTATAACCATCCAAATAATAATATATTGAATGACAATTACACCATGACGTGGAGACGGTAAGTCGTACACACACACGTATGGTGACATGTCATTCAAAGGATGGATAGAAAACTGAATATGGTTGTACCATATTTATAATAATATTAAAGTATATAGGAGATACTGGATTCATTATTTTATAATAGGAATAACAAATAATGAATAAGTTGAAGAAGAAATGAATTTGAAAAAGGGTGGTGAAAACATTACCTCTTCTTCGGGTTCTTCTTTTTGATTTGATCAAAAGGGCTCCTTAGGTTGGCTTTCTGATCAAACTAATGCCTCAAGGTATTAGTGATGGTATTTTAGAAAGTATTTGGGCAGGTTTTGGCCGAACCAAAAGGCATTGAATGTTTGAATTAGTGAGAAGGTGGAGTTCCCTTTTATAAGAGGGGTGAGGGGAACCTTTGGAAAAGATAAAAATATTAATTTATAATAAATTCATATTCGGTTTCTAATGGATCTAAAGTCTATTATTTAATGGTTAAGGTGGGTATGGGTCAAAAACCACTCAACCAATAGAATTTAGACTGGTTTGGGTTAATATTATAACCTTATCATTAAGTATTAACTCTAAGTTAATTAGTTTCACTTTTACAATGTCTCTTTGTATTTTTATATTATATAGTTAATAAACATACTATATACCTCCAAGAGACCCCAAAGTGGTCCATTAATGATACACATATCATGATATAAGTCTCTTTGATGAACCTTATATTTTTAGGAATTTAATATCAACTAATAATATAATATTTGTTTTAAATTCCCTTTTATGTCAATTTTGACTCTATTCAATAATTAATTTTTGTGAAAATCTTAACAGAATGATTACTACGAAAAAGGATAATTAAATCAATCCTAAAATGTCATATTAACCTATAAAATTAGTGTAATTCATAATTAGTCTCAAATTGTATTTATGTGGGTATTTATAATATCAATTATTTTAATTTTTCACTATTATGGTAATTACTGCATCATCATTGTGTCATAAATAAATTAAATTATTTAATGTCTAGAAATTATAAATAATATTTAATTATGTAGGAAATAATTTAATATTTCCAATTATTATTTTAAATCTAATTTATCTTATGTATAACCCTATATTAAATTTTTTTAGTAAATAAACATTGATTTTAACTCTTTTAACTATTCTTTGAATTAACTAATAATAAATGTACTATTCTAATCCATGTGGACCTAAATGATAATATTTTATTCCTAAGGTAGTTTTTGGTCGAGATACACTTGTCCACTAGAATTAGGACATGTGTTAGGGTAATATTAATATCATTTTTACCCTTAATTACCCTATTTACTTTTAACCGTGATAAATAAAAGTAAAAAGTTATTGTTCACGAAAAACTATTTTCATCACAATGAACCACATTTTACTCCTTGATATTAAAATTGTTTATTTGATTTTCGAAATTCCAATCACTGAAGCGGTGAAATTAAGTTTTATGAAAAATTCAGTTTTTGAACTACCACTTAGTTGTTTCACTATTCATCAAAAAATGATGTTTTTCAGAAAAACACCAAAAATTCCCCTAGGCTAATTTCGATATTCCGAATCCAAAAATGAAGTTAATTTTGAAAAATGAAATATATAAATTTTCAAAAATTAGGTATTACTATTCATAACAGCTAGTTTGATTGACTGTGGTGTGTTAGAACTCGATGTTCCGTACAACACACGCTATTGCATTTTTCAAAGAGAAGCGTGTCTTCGAAGCTTGGGGTGTCACATTCTCCCCTCCTTCAAATAATTTCGTCCTCCAAATTTCTAGAATACTACCACATGAAAAGACTCGGGTGGTTCTTCATCATAAGTTCCTCAGGTTCCCACGTTGCCTCTTCCATCTTATGGTTTCTCCACAAGACTTTTACCAGACATGTTGTCCGATTTCTCAGCACTTGTTCTCTCGTATCAAGAATCTTGACGAGATCTTCGCAATAAGACAGATCGGGTTCCAGTTCTAATTTCTCATAGGTGAGTACATGAATTGGGTTAGGCATGTATTTCCTCAATAGAGATACGTGGAACACATCGTGAACTTTGGAGAGACTTGGCTGCATTGCCAATCGGTAAGCTACAGCCCCAATTCGTTCTAAAATTTCAAAAGGTCCGATGTACCTGGGACTCAATTTAACTTTCTTACCAAAACGTATGACTCCCTTCCATGGAGGTAACTTTAAGAAAACATGATCACCAACTTGAAATTCCAAATCCTTCCTTCGATTATCGGCATAGCTCTTCTGCTTACTTTGAGCTGCTTTGATGTGATTTTGTATTACCATCACCTTTTCCATTGTTTCCTCCACTAGTTCTGGACCTACAAGTTTTCTTTCACCAACGTCATCCCAAAAAGTTAGTGTGCAACATCTCTTTCCATATAACGCTTCATATGGTGCTATCTGAATACTCGAATGAATGCTATTGTTATATGAAAATTCTACTAGAGATAAATATTGATCCCACATACCCTGAAAGTCAAGTGAGAATGATCTCAACATGTCTTCTAAGTTTTGAATAGTCTGTTATGATTGTCCTTCTCTCTAAGTGTGGTAGGAAGTGCTCAAATGAAGTTCAGTATCCAGGGATTTCTAAAGACTTTTCCAGAATCTTGAAGTAAAACGAGGATCACGATCAGAAACAATCAATAGGGCTAATCCATGAATTCTCAAAACAGCATTAATATATAGTCTTTCTAGACGTTCCATTGGTATATCTTTTCTTATAGCAATAAAATGTACTGACTTGGTAAGACGATCAACAATAACCCATATTGCATCATTCCTTCTAGGAGTCTTTGGTAGTCCCATAACAATGTCCATTGTAATATTTCCCCATTTCCACTCAGGTATGGGAAGAGGTTCCAATACTCCACCAGGTTGTTGCCTTCCAGCTTTCACTTGTTGAGAAACCATACATCTTGACAAATAATCGGAAATCTCTATCTTCATGTTGTCCCACCAATAATGTTCCTTCAAATCTCTATACATTTTGGTGCTCCCAAGGTGTATAGAGAAATTGGAACTATGAGCATCATCTAACAATTCCCTTTTTAGATCAAGTATATCGGGAGCACAAAGTCTCTTCCCAAATTTCAAAATTCCTTCTTCATACACAATGTCTCTCAATCTCCCATCATTCACAGATTAAATTTTCTTTTCAAATTCTTCATCATCGGTCTGAGAAGTCTTAATCCTTTCTAGTAAAGATGGTTCAGAAACCATTTGAAAAAGCATTGATGTTTCACCTTCCCTGGTTATTCCCATGTCCATCTTCAGTAGATCCATGAAAATTGGATCCCTTTCAATTCTCATCACATTCAAAACTCCATGGTCTTTTCTGCTCAAAGCATCTTCCACCTTGTTTTCTTTCCTTGGGTGGTAGTGTATCATACAATCATAATCCTTGAGTAATTCAAGCCATCTCCTTTGCCTCATGTTGAGTTCATTTTGTGAGAAAATATACTTCAAACTCTTATGATCAGTATAAATATCACATTTTTCACCATATAGGTAGTGCCTCCATATCTTCAAAGGAAATATCACTGCTGCTAACTCGAGATCATGAGTAGGATAGTTTTGTTCATGAATTTTCAACTATCGTGATGCATAGGCAATAACCCTATCATCTTTCATAAGGACACAACCAACTCCTTTCTTCGATGCATCACTATAAATAACGAACCCATCATTCCCCGATGGTAGAGTCAATATAGGAGCATTGACTAATATTCTCTTCAATTCTTCAAATCATTCTTCACACTCTTTTGTCCAAACAAAATTTAACCCCTTTACGTGTGAGCTTTGTTAATGGGTTAGACAACCGGGCAAAATTCTGGATGAAACATCTATAATAATTTGCTAAATCCAGAATTCACACTTGCTAAACCTCCCATATAATTCCTATCTTCTCAGAGTCTTCAGGATAATGCGAAAGTGATTTTCATTTTATTCGTAGGTTTTGGAGTATACCAAGATATCATCAATAAATACCACCACAAATTCATCGAGATATTCCTTGAAAACACTATTCATTAGATCCATGAATACATAGGGTGCATTAGTCAATCCAAAAGGCATTACTGTAAACTCGTAATGCCCGTACCTGGTTCGAAATGATGTCTTCAGAATTTCTTCCTTCTTCACACACAACTAATGGCATCCAGATCAAAGTTCAATCTTTGAAAATTATTGAGCTCCATGCAATTGGTCAAATAAATCATCAATGCAAGGTAGGGGATACTTGTTTTTTATTGTTATAGCATTAATCTCCCTATAGTCGATACATAACCTCATAGATCCATCTTTCTTTTTAACAAATAGAACAGGGTCTCCCCATGGAAAAAACACTATGGAGAATAAATCACTTATTACTCAATTCCTCTAGTTGTTTCTTTTGATCAACAAATTTCATAGTGGCCATTCTATAAGGGGTCTTCGATATAGGCCTTGATCCAGGAATTAAATCAATGGAAGACATAACTTCTCATTCTGGAGGATGTCTAGGTACATCCTTTATTTGAACATTCTTTTCCTCGCCCACAGTCATTTCATTCTCTTCCTCCCCAATAATTGAATTTAGTTGAGCTACTGGGGGTGGATCTAGATAAGAATTAGGTGGCGACAATTCTGCTTTAATGATAAGGTGTTCCTTATCATCATCATCAAAAATCATAACCTCATTCTTCTTACAATAAATCTTTGCATCATGGTCTGAAATCCAGTCCATACCGAGGATTATATCAAACTCAATCATAGGTATGATGATGATATCAAAAGATAAAGAACATTTAGGTGTTCTAATGGGGACTGATTCACAAAACATTGTTGCAATGATACTT
Source organism: Viscum album (assembly GCA_963277665.1). Taxonomy (NCBI): domain Eukaryota; kingdom Viridiplantae; phylum Streptophyta; class Magnoliopsida; order Santalales; family Viscaceae; genus Viscum; species Viscum album. Next base: position 888,558,684 of record OY728130.1, read on the forward strand.
CCCTTTGAAGTTTTAACTGAAAACTCCCTTGTTAAATAAAATTTTAAATATCTAATTTTCATAGATAACTGGGAATATATGAAACAATGTGATGATCCAGAATCAAATCATGCATTTTCTAAACTTTAGGAAACCATTAAATTACATGCCACCACGTCTTTCGGAGCTTCTACCTCAGCAGTAGTGATAGAATAAGCTTGGCCTTGATCACTTGGCCTTTTATGAGGTAAGTTCCCCTAACCCTTAGGAAATTCATTTTCATAATTTTCCATCTCCCTGAAATTGTAGCACTGAACATCGGTAGCTTCCATCTTCCCCTTGCAATCTTGAGGTTGGTGAACTTTTTCAACACACTTGTAACAGACTCCCATTCCTTTTAAGCCAGTACCGGGATGTTTCTTCCCACATTTACTGCAGGATAAATATTCAAATTTTCCCTTCTTAACTTTATTTCCATTCCCAGATTGATCAGCAGATCTCTTCCTCTCTTTCTTTGCTTTAAAGTCATAAGATGTATAGAATTTCTTTTTCTGTCTTGATAGCAATGAGTCAATGTCTTCGTACAATGAGAAGGATTGTGATACTAATGCTCAAAGGAGAAATGGTTTTAACCCATCAAAGAAACCATCAATCTTACTTCTTGGGTTACGTAGATAATCTCCAGTATACCTTGCTAGCCTTGTAATGTTAGCCTCATACTTTGCGACATTCTCATCCTCCTTTTGTCTCAGACTCAGAAATTGTCTTTCCATATCTGCTCGATGGTCACAAGAAATTATTTTTCTAAAAATAGATCTTTTAACTCCCTCCATTCCATATTTTAAACTTCATCATCTTCTTTCATGTTTTGAATCAAGGACCACCATTCATCAGTATCTCCAGTGAGGCGGTAAACAACCATGATAACTTTTTCCCATTCACTACTCCTCAAAGCCTGAAATATTTTCTCTAGGGAATTTATCCATTGCTCAGATACTAAGGGATTTGTAATCCTATTGAACATTGGTGGTTGTTGCCTCATGAATCAATCTAACATTGATCCTCCATGCTTCGGATCAGGGTGCTCCATACGGTAAAGGTTATTATTCATAACCTGAGTGAGTTTTCCCATTATGGTGATTAGCTGATCGACACCGGTTGTATCACCAGCTCCACTATAATTATCTTGAGTAGGAGGAAAATCCCTACATGGAGTCCATGCAATGATTGGGTTTCCATTTCTTCCACTAGGCTCCATTTCTAAACAATGGCATAAACTAGATCAGTTTATGAATCAAAATACATAATCCCATACTTGTAAAACACTTAACATAAATTGAACTATTTATGCATATAATCTATAATCATAAATTTTATTTCTTTGAGGAAGTATATACTCATAAACCCTTCATAATTATTTGTAAAGAAAATGAGATTTATCCTAATCATATCCCCCGGGAGTTTCGTAACCAAGAGTGCAGCAAGGCCCGTTGTCGTGCACCATTTCCCGTTCGAGTCTAGCTCAAAGCGGTGTTTTCGGGATTTACCCCTAGGTACATCTATGCTGGAGCCGCCACTACCTTCTCGTATCCAGATAGGGATTTATTGCTCGGAAAACTCACAAAATCTCTACAATACCAAAATTCTAGATGTTCTTCTATACTAATCCTCAATGTTCCTCTTAGGTCTACGTGCGCTAATCAGAGTTTATCTAAATCTTCCTTCCAAGGTTTGTACTAAACATCCTCTGATACCAACTGTAACACCCCGACCCCAGTTACCCAGAGTCGGTGCATTATTACATAACATTGGCATGATCACAGGAAAGATCAAGTCTCGAAAGACCGATTAGTATGGTAGCATTAGAAACACTAGATATATTCACAATGGTTTACATTACATCATAAAAATGAAAACAACAACAACATAGTCTCCATATTCCTCACTCTTATCCCCACATACTATCCTTGCAGGTCATTCATAATTTAATTCTTCACATCCTGGAAAAAATACAACATAGAAAAGGGGTGAGCTCAAATTCCTAGTAAGGATAACAATATATCAGAAACTTTTATAAATAAGAATAAACATTTAAGGCAATGTATAACTAAAACAAAAGCCTTTTAAACTTAAACATCAACATAGTATGGAAAAAAGAAAACGAAATAATGACATTTACTTATTAACATGGATATTCTACAAATCTAATAATCAAATGCAATATCAGTAACCACTTTCATAATGATGGAATGCATAATTCCAAACTATCATAACCACATAGCCGAGGCCTCGTGCCAAGACTACAAATAAGATTTTTTAAAGGACTTGTGTCAAGACACTAGTTTGTCTCATGAGACCTACTGATGCATTGAGGATCTATGACGGGCTCCACCCGTCACATATTAAGTCCAATGCATTCCCATATGAAAAGGTTTAAACATAACATAAACATTTGTATTAAAACTAGCATACGAAATGTCAATACTTTCACCATAGACGATGAAGTGTATAAAAATAACATATCAAAAGTCAAACATATCAAAAAACCATCATTTCAATATGGAAGTTCTATATATTAATAAATCATCTTCAAATTAGCTTAAAATCCATCAAAGGATGTTGACATAGATGAAATAAATAATGTTTTTAGAGAAATCTATCTATTTATTTTGAAATCATTTAAGAGTCTTATAAAATAAAACATTTTCTTTGAAAATATTCTTATAATCATATAAGGTACGCTTCAATGATTTTATAACGGTGGAAAATAGCCGCACCCGCCGTATAAGTTAAAAAAACATTCTTACCTTAATTCTGTCAAAAAGGATAAAAAGCACCTTTTTTGGAAAACGACGAAAAGATTCCTTTATAAACCTCTTATAAAAAGTCAAACAAGGGTATAGATGAATTTAACCCGTATTATAGTAAATAGTAATTTTTTTGAAATACATTTTTATGAAACATGGACATGCATGATAAAGAAGTACCAATAGATTATTACGTATAAACAACCTCGGATAATGAAGAGATTGAGAAATAAACCCTTACCTTGTAATTTTCCTTGGTTGAGGGTAGGTTAACCTCCTGTATAAATGTGTAATTATTTCTGTTAAATTATTCAAGAATCATATAAATTAATATGATATCATATATGATCTTTTAACATTGATTTGTTAATAATATCTTAGAATTATCATCGTTTCGGGTGTTACCTTAATCGTTTACTTTTATATGTTTTGTAACATACGACATGTTTGTTATGGATAGGATGTATATTCTTCATATCCAGAATGATATCAAGTCCTTAAATACTATTATTAATCATAAAATGATAATTATACTTGAATGGATACGATGGAGAATGAATCTCATTGTGTTCGTGGAGACGGTAGTCCGTACGTATGCAAGAGCGACAATATCATTCTTTTGATATTAAAATAATATATAATTGGATGTTATATCATATATTCAGAATCATTATCATTTTATATTTATTATATACATGAATTACAAATCATTATTATAACCATCAAAATAATAATATATTGAATAACAATTACACCACGACGTGGAGACGATTAGTTGTATGCACACACGTATGGTGACATGTCATTCAAAGGATGGATAGAAAACTGAATATGGTTGTACCATAATTATAATAATATTAAATTATATATGAGATACTAGATTAATTATTTTATAATGGGAATAACAAAGAAAGAATAAGTTGAAGAAAACATAAATTTGAAAAAGGGTGGTGAAAACATTAACTCTTCTTCGGGTTCTTCCTTTTAATTTGATCAAAAGGGATCCTTAGGTTGGCTTTCTGATCAAACTAAGGCCTCTATGTTGTATTGACGGAAGTTGATAGAGTATTTGAGCACGAGTTAGATGAAAAAAAAGGTTTTCAATGTTTGAATTAGTGAGAAGGGGGAGTTCCCTTTTATAAGAGGGGTGAGGGGCACCTTTGGAAAATCAAGAAATATTAATTTATAATAAATTCATATTAAGTTTCTAATGGATAAAAAGTTTATTATTTAAATTTTACTATGGGTATGGGTTGAAAAACACTCAACCAATAGAATTTAGACAGGTTTGGCTTACTATATTAACCTTATCCTTAAGTATTAACTCTAAGTTAATTGGTTTCACTTTTACAATGTCTCTTTGTATTTTTATATTATATGGTTAATAAACATACTATATACCTCCAAGATACCCCCAAGTGGTCCATTAATGATACAACCATCATTATATAAGTCTTTTGGATGAACATTAGGTTTTTAGGAAGTTAATATCTTTTAATAATATAATATTTGTTTTAAAAACTCTTTTATGTCAATTTTGACACTATTCAATAATTGATTCTTTTGAAAATTCTAACAGAATTATTACATCAGAAAAAGTTATTTCAGTCAATACTAACATGTCATATTAACCTCGAAAATTATTTTAATTCATAAAAAGTCTCAAATTATATTTATTTGGGTATTTATAATATAAATTATTTTACGTTTTCACTATTATGGTAATTACTGCATCATCATTGTGTCATAAATAAATTACATTATATAATGTCTAAAAATTATAAATAAAACATCATTATATATGAAATTGTTTTATCTTTCTAATGAAATTTTACCATCGAATTTATCTTATGTTTAACACTATATTAAAAATGTTTTAATAAATAAACATTGAATTTAACTCTTTTAACTCTTCATTGAATTAAATAATAATAAATGTTCTGTTCTAATCCACGTGGACCTAAATGATAATAATTTATTCCTAAGGTTGTTTTGGGTCTAGATAAACTTGTCTAATAGAATTAGGATATGTGTTAGTGTAATATTAAAATCATTTTTACCCTTAATTTCCCTATTTACTTTTAACCGTGGTAAATAAAAGTAAAAGGTTACTATTCACCAACAATTATTTTCATTTCAATGAACCACATTTTACTCCTGGATATTAACCGCGTCTCTCGGATTTTCAAAATTCCAATCACAGATGTAGGAAAATTACGTTTTATGAAAAAAATCAATTTTTAACTACCACTTAGTAGTTTCACAATTCATCAAAAAATGAAGTTATTCAGAAAAATACCAAAAATTCACCCTCGGCTAATTTCCATGTTCCAAATCCAAAAATGATGTCCATTTTGAAAAATAAAATTTATAAAATTTCAAAAAGTAGGTATTACTATTCATAACGGCTAGTTTGATTGGTTTTGGTGTGTTTGAACTCGATGTTCCGTACAACACATGCTATTGCATTATTCAAAGAGAAGCGTACTGTAGAAGCTTGGGGTTTTACAATTAGCCCGTGGGGATTGGGAACACCCTTCAGCAATGTGGACGGTCATGTGAGAAACTAGTACTAGAGGGTGACCGAAGTAGTTTGTTATAGACCAACATCACCTTCAGGTACTCAAATATTTCCTCACAACGATTTATCCTCATGAAGGAAAATTAATTATAATATTTATAATTAAAATGTGTCTCAAAATGAGATGAAACGGAATTTTTTTTATTAATATCTTTTTAGATCAAGGATGTTACATAAATCCAAAAAATTGTTGAGTATTTTTCATATGTGTAGAACATTCACATAGATAATTTTTCATATAAATAATAATATTAAAATGTCTGCAAATAATCCTAAAATTATTAGTGTACTTTCACTCTATCTTGAAATATAGTAGTATCACATCAATAATCACAACCATGAGTTTATCCAAAATCTCACAAAACAAGTAATTCATTAACCCCATGAATAATTTTTGTGCATTCATAACTCCAAAGGGTATTATAAAACATTTAAAGAACATATAGTTAAACTTTATGGGGTCCATCTAAGAATATTATTCATTAACCAATATATTATTATATCCCAAGTGTATATTATACTTAAACACCATCTAGCTACATTATATTAAAAAAAATCACTAATACCAGGGAGTAAAAACACTAGGTTATAACATTTTCTCAAACATGTTATCGTATTAAGGGAAACATCATATCCTATTCCAGAAAAATTCCTACTAAATCCTCAATAACTCTATAAAAATTATTTTTATCATCAACACTAATATCAACATTACTCTCTATAATTTTGATGTCATAGATTCTAAAAATCCACAGTCCATCGACTGAACATTCTTATCAAAATATCATAATCATCTTCCATATCTAGAAAAACAACTTATCTCATATAATAATTAATGGTGGAATGTATATAGTGAATCCAATCAATGCTGAGATTGGAAACGAATGGTTGTGTTAGTAGAATGGGTAAATCCAAGATTAATCGATACCAATCTTCCATTAACTTTCAAAACTAACACATCTTTGTCAATTTAACTATGAATTAAAATTGTGTAAATAAATCCATGGGTATAGATAGTCTACTGATAAACACAATATATTTTTCAATATAAATGAAAACTTAAAAGGAAAAGTGTGATCACCAAATACTAATCCAATAGGAAAGACATATCCCACCCCATTAAAAAACCAAAGGAATCATGCCCAAATTTTATCCAAATTTCATGTTTCAAAATTCATAAAAATTCAACACCCATGTTCCAATCCACTTCACTCACCCCTTCACTGGTGACCGCCATCCATCATCGTCTCCATCAAAGAAATCCAACTCTCAGGACATCATTGTAATCACCACAATTTCAACCATAACCTTTATCTATTGACACAACTATCACATCCTTTCAACATCATGGACATTTTCATTATTGACTCATCACCATCAGCCTATTCTCCAACATTCACCACCAGCACAGAACACCATCTCCGACTCCAAGCCAACACCACATTCACCATCACTGCTCAAACATCCAACCAGAAATCTGAAGACCATCATTAGCATCATACTATCTCCATTTTCTCAAATTATCACCAACAATGACTGAAACCAGAAAACAAGACCACCATTGTAGAGAACAAACCTCCAACCTGGAAGAGAACCAAACGAAATTTTTTTAAATTTGTTAGAATCCAAAAAAGAAACTGAATAAAGTGTCAAATATGAATGAACCTGAACAAGAAGAGTGCCAAGTATTATATGGGTATGAAAACCTAAACAAAGCATAAGAATATAATCTGACGAAAGATGGGGATAAAAATCAAGAGGGGGAATCGACGACTGTCGAACAACAAGGCCCAAAACCCTTGTGTACCCATCACTCAAATATGACATGAAGTGGACTAGTGGAATGCTATGTTATAGAAAGGTGAGGTAGCCAAGGAAGAATAACATAGAAAGGAAACCTGACGAATAACCAAAAAAATGAAAATCCACAAAATGGAGAATGAAACCCATGCAAAAAGAGCTGGATCCCAATGCTCTTGGAAATTCAATGTCTTCAACACCGCTTTCCCAAAACCTAAGAGAATCCCACACACTAAAGTTGACCTATAGAAGACCTAAGGAACTCAATGTCAGAGCACTATTGAGGCTGTTAATGAGAAACCAAAATGACTAAAATGAGAAAGGGAGGTGAAATATGGGGGGAAACCTTGAGAAGAGTGAGCAAGAAAAAAGAAAAAACTAGTGGAAAATCATCCCGAATTAAGTGAGTGAGAGAAGAGAGAACTAGAAAAGGGCAGGGTAGAGGAGTCATTCCTATCAGGGAGATATTGAAATCCTATGAGGTGAGATGAAATCATAGAGCTTGAAAGAACATGGAGAAGGAGGTTCCATATGAGTGATAAAATTCTCTATATAGTCTACCAATCATATATTCAACAGATTTTATTAGAGTATGTGAAATATAGGAGTTTAAATATCTAGTATTGATTAATTTATAATCCAAAATATAAAATAAACGTATTATTCCTAGAATGATATATGTTAACCTCATGTCATCAGACCATAAAATATTATGTTACCTAGAACTAACACCCTCTCTTGTTATCCTGTCTATCCACCATTACCTTGAAATCAAGGTATATATTCTAATTGGTTCTTCTAGTGTTGGAATAGACAAGGGGGATACTACAGTTAATGAGGTGACTCGTATACCATTAAACTACGATATTTCAGACCTTGGAAACTCTAATAGAATGATAATTGGAACTATTAGTGTCTTATATGCATTCCCGAATAGGAAATCATGTTACCCATCATGCCGGAGGGACAGAACAAGAACCTCCTAAGAGTTGTGCGTAAGTGGATCTACACTAATTACCCAACATCCCTAGATATATGGGATTTATATTCAATACCCATTACACATCATGTTCTATAATATATTATTATTCACCTATCTATATGTCTATATTAATGTATTTTCAATGACCCTCATCTTATTAAGTACCTCACTATTTATATATTGTGAAAATGGGTTGACCTACTATTGATCATTGGTCATTAACCCCATTAAAAATGAATATATCTATATTATTTTTCATTCAATAATATTAGTGAATATTATAACATTGTTCTAGAATTTACTCCATTCTTATAAACCAAAGAAACCACCACTGGAATGAAAATTAGTTCTATTTTCACTTTTATTGAAGGGTATAATTCTAGAACTCTTCGTCAAACTAATCATGATCATTTTTCCCACCTCACTGTGAACATATCATGATGTTATAGGTATAGGGTCCACTACTATCTCATTATTCTATCTAGTAAATTTAATTATAACAAAATCCAATACCCCTCTATCACTATGACAAGAATAAAATATAACTCCACTTCCTTCATCGAACCTTCTATTTTTTTATTGGCAATAATTGACTTATATTTTGATAAGTCTAAATAAAAAAACTCTTGTAATGTAACTATCTATGCATAAACCATTGTTGGGTACCAATATTTATGGTTAACCACTACTGAATCTAATACCCTCTATCCTTATACCACAAGATTTTGATGCAAAAAATGAATAACTACATGAAAATAAAAATTTATCTAAATGAAAATGTGTATGTTTATACATGAACAACCTCAATTTCATTAAAAATAAAAAAATAAGGTGTGAAACCAGAAATTATTATAATAAAACTATCTATGATGAATACAACCCCACTGATGTTCTACTAAAATAATTATGCATTATCACTTTGGTAATTATTCATAGACAATCACAGTATATACCAAAAATTAAATGGGACCTCTATTTTTCAGTATATTTTTCTTAACAAATTTAATATATTAGGATTAGGTAATATTAATGCCTTGCCAACCTAAATTTTTCTCATCAGAACCTACTTTAATCTTCATCCTCAAACAGTCACTCTAATTCCCACTATATGAAGACATTACCACATCAACTATAACCTTGAGTTGATGAAAAGATCAAGAGTTATTAGTAATTATTTACTATAATATACAACTATGTTGTGTCCACTACCAAGGGAAATAAATGAGAATTTTAAGAGGAATTACCGTATTGAACATAAAACCATAGTATAATGATCATTATAACCTTATGTACTTTAATTAATTCCCATATAAATTATAAGAAACAAGAATGAGTATTCCAATAATAAAATAATCAATTCATAGAACACTATACATCAACTATAAAGGTAATACCCCACCACATACCCCCACTTACATTAAAGTAGATTGACCTGTGACCAAAATTTTCTTTCCCAAAACCTCCCACAACATAATACTACATATAAAAAACACAAATTAATAATATGATAAGTATAAAAGTATTCTCTATAGGATTCTCCTCTAACCTTTTAAGTGTAACATGAAATGGCATAGTATTGTCTTAATGAATGATGTGTGTGTGAGTTAAAAAATTATTCAATAAAGGAAATAAAAAAAACAATTATAACCTACACCACATAAAATTTCTTCCACTTACCTCATTAGAGCATATCTATTTCCTTATCATTTTATCGAAATCATTAATAGAAGTAGATTTAAAAACAATAACAACCAAATTTGATAATTAGAACTATACAAATACTATAACAATTACTTCATTGATACAACCCGAACAACATGGTCCCAACCTTGGTTGGAGATTATTTCATGTGTTCTTCCTTGAGACTACCTCATATATTCAAAGGAATAGTGACTAGAATCAGGTAAGAATATCAAACATAATATAATTCAGTATCCTAATGTACCTTCATATAAGACATGTCTCCATATACAATGTAATAATAATGAAAATTAGGAAAATATACCATCTTTGTAAATAAATACATGTGATATATGTTAATAATACTCATAATATGAGAAATAGAACAACATAATTTGAGGGGGAAATGTAATATCATTTTACAATGGGTAAAGTAACCTAAAATAATAGTAAAGAAATATGTCCCCTCACTTAAATTCTCTAAAAAGGAACTTTAATAATGTCCTTTACCACTAGGTACCACTATGCATATAATCTACTGAAGCTGTGTCCACTATGAACAACATTTAACTGCTCTTTGTCTATATAATACATGACATGTATTAGATAAAATAACATTTGGAAGCTGGGATGAAATTCCAGACTTAATGTTCTCACTAATCACATTGTCAAGGTAGGTCATGGATCTAGGATGAATCAACTAACTAACACACACAACACAACCCATGTTGTGATGGGTCTTATCTTTTATTATTATGAGTTAAATCCCATTGAACTCAACTACACCACCCATGAAATGGTGGGTTAGTACCCATTTGAGAATATATCATTGGATGGAATAGAGTGGTACCCAAGAAACATCTTCCTCTAGGATTCATGTAATTTTAGTTATCTTTACGCACACAATGAGTCATAGATGAACCACAACATTCTACTCATAATATTTTCATAGTCAACCCTCTAGGTCACATAGTGCCTCATTGATCCATGTGGGATCACATATCACAATGGGGAGTCACTGTCTTTCATATTTTGATTTTTGAACACCAACATCGTCAATAACCATTGCTCATCATCACAGAGAGAGATAAAGGGAGGGGTAAGTGATATAGAGAAAGAGGGATAGTGGTATGGGGATTCGTGGTTGATGAAATAGATACCCCACATCTCCTTTAATTATTTATTGATGGTTTATGGGACTCCATGGTGGGGGAATCAATAATGGAAATTCTTGTGATGGATATAATACTACTAAGTACATGTCTTTGATCTATATTACTTCACCATAAATCACTAAACCATTAAAAATAAGAGAATTTTGATTATAGAATTTTATAAAAATGGGGAAAATAATGCCAAGAAATCAAAAATGAATATTTAACTTTATAAATTCAAGAAGAATAAGGAATTATTAGTATAAATAATCCTACCTTGAAAATGGATCGATGCTCATTGGATTCTATTTTAACACCAAAAATATATTTATGGTTCCTCAAAGAATGTGCATGAATTTATATTCTCCAAATCTCAACTACTAGTTATGTTTTTTGATAGAAAACCCAAATTAGGGGAATTAATGAATTTTAAATATTTAATAACCATGGTATATTAGTTTAAATAACTAAATAACCATGATGGGCCCAGATCAAGCCTTGAAACCCATACACGAATTATGCCAACCCTAAGGTAAAATACCCATCAATATTTAAACTGAAATGATGGTTTTCACATCAAGGTTTCAATTTGGATTATATTTATTATTATTTATAATCATGTACATGATAACAAAAAAATTATATATTAAAATTTATATAATATCTTCATGAACTAAAATATCAATTTTAATGAAAATAAATTATTGAACACATTAAATACTATTCTTAAAAATATTTAAAAGGTTCCAACGAATATTTTAGGGTCATTAGATCCTATCCATATTCAAGTATTTTCATATTAAAATCATATATCACTAAAAATGGTTAGGGTAAGGAGCTCATATCTAATTATTACATTCCCACAAGCTATCCTAAAGTTTCTCAAAATGTCACAAAAAACGCACCAACAATATCACCCAACCTAATAGGGTCATTAGTTTTCTATCATCAACCACTTTTAGTTAATCTGAAATGGTATTCCCCTAATTTATATCTAGTAAAAATCAGTTAGTAATGTGTAGGAAATATTTCATATACCACCTCACTTATGATATTTGGGAAATTTATTGACCATATCCTCAAGAAATATTGTTTTTGAGTGATTTTTAATTTTTTTAGATTAAAATCAAATTAATATTAATTATTATCATGCACATAATGTGAAACTATATCTATGTAATTTTTTTATATATATTTACAACTCGACAAATGTTATAACGGTGAGGACATGGCCATGAATGTTAATGAGATATTTTTATTGTTTGGATATTTTTTTCCTAATTATATATTTAAATTAATGGGTTCAAGGGCTTCTCAAATATAATTTGAGGTGTGGGATTTGCGTAGTACCATTAATCTATAATAATAATAATATGTTTTTTTTCAACATACCATTTGAAATTATGTTCTTGAGATTTTATATTATTATAAATGTAAAGCGTATTCTTACTTTTCCCTAAATATAATCAATAATAATCAATAATCAATTCATGTTTACCCAATATAAAATCATATAAAATAATTATCAGTAATTTTTTTATAATAAGGATCATATAATACAGTGGGGAGTGGTTGGGATTTTATAGAAATCATATTTATTGAATCATGCCGAAATATCTTTTTCATCTAATAATAGGATTATATTTCAAAAAATAATATTTAACACCAACATACAACATATTGAAGATATTCCAAGTCACCATTATTTTATATAAAAAATATTTTACATATTTTATAATTTTGGTGATGTCATTTATGGGTCCCCAATTAATTAAAAACATTCTCTTCTAGGTAGCAAAGTGTATTTTTATCTTTCTATTGAATTGAATCCACACATTTATCTCTTTAAAAATTATGTATATTTTTTTTTCTAAATATGAAAAATAAAATATGGGGCTGTATTAAATTGAGACAAAATTATCTATAAGTAAAATAAAATATAAAATATACCAAAGAAAAATTAAAACTATATATATGGGTTTTAACCAATGTGGAAGAGGGAGAACATTAATTGGTTATATGGTAATATAATCTATTTTACCATCAACTATATTTTGATTATTATTATAATTCACATAATTAATATTTTATAGATATATTTATATATAAGAGTTTCATTTATGTTCTTATAAGATTTTCAATAGATTATTTTGAATGTATTATACAATTTATTAATTTTTATTGTGGGTATAGAAGGGAGTTTATCAGTTTCCTATAGAGAACATCTATAAAAATATCTTTTCAGAAAATATAATATCAGGGAATAAATTTTCCTAAATTATATAAAGAAATTTTTTAGAAATTGAGGTCATAATTGTAAAATTATACATTTCATTCTAGTTTAGAATTTATAAAACTATATGTTTCTATAATAATATTTTCTATGATGAATTGAATCACAATGATATGGTATTTTCGTTTTCTGTGGATGGGAGTAACATCATTGAAAATGAAAATTTGAGGATTAATACATTATCTAGTGTAGGTACATAAGTATTGATGATATTTGAAATTATTGATAGTTTTTATATTAAATTATAACCGAGATGAAACCATTTTAGTAAATTTTTGTATATCATGTTGTCACTACACCTGATGGATTTCAATCAATGGATTTAAACCCCATTTTATATATTTTTTGTTTTATTATATAATGTACTCCCAATTGAAGTAATGATTATAGATTAATTCTAAAATTTCAAAAATGATTACTAGAGATTTAGTTTTCACATATAATACTATTATAATATTTCAAAATAGTTGTTTGTTATTCTATAAAGTTAATTTGAATATTAATTATTATATTGTTTTTAACTCTTCCAAGTTATAGGAATATAAGGTAAATAAAATTCATAAAATTTATCCTTGAAGGTTATTCAAATATATATGAAGGTCTCTGAGTAATGAAAATGAGACTCTTCATTGTAAAAATGATTAAATAAATTTTACATATCATAAAATTCATTTAATGTATGACATGAAATGTGGATAAAATGATAATTCAAATAGATTAACACACTTGAAAAATTACTTTTTATGAAAATAATTTGATTATAGAGACTTGTAATTTATTCAATATATTATTAATTTCAAATTATATTATAATTATATAATTTTAAAACATTTAGGGTTATAGATGTTGTAACCCATAATATGTGTCCTGATCGGTTGGTTCACTACAACGTTTCCTTTGGGGATTTGTATAAAGAAACTATTTTGGATACACTATTTTTTTTGATGGATTCAAAGAACCCCGAATTAAAATTTATGGTTATGTATAACAATTTATTAATAAGGGGAATGATATTTAGTTGGGATGTGTGATAATATTGAATAATTATTTATTTAAATTATTAAATTATAGGAATATTTTTATGGAAAATTAACTCTTTCTATAACAATCAAAATTTATTTTGTTTAAGTAAGAAAGACTAATTTCCTTTTAGTTGGTACAATAAATGCAAAAAAATAAATCTAGCTTATGAATTGAAAACATATAGAGCTACTATGTTAATAATGATTTTTTTCATTTGCAAGTAGGTTTAGAGGAGATAAATTTTCATTTAATGGCACTGGGGAACACATTCCTACACTAAAAATCATGAATGGAATTAAAATATTAGCATTAATTGAATAGGATAACACTTTAATAATCAATGATTTTAAATATATTTTTGTTAATTGGAACATGAATCATGATATTAAATTATATTAAACATATTGGTTTACATGTTTTTGGAATTGGGTATTTATTTAGTTCTTGATTAATTTAAATAACTAAAATCTGATTTATTTATTACAACACAACATTACAAATCAATTTTATGTAAATTTATTTTTATTATTTTAAATTAGATATATATGTGATAAGTGTTAAATATAAAATAGTGTTGTTATTTGTTCTTCCTTTGGTGCATATTAATTTTATGCTAAACAAAGGACATCTTCAATGTAACATCAGGTCATGGGTTATGATTTGTATTGTCATTTTTTGGATAGATCAAGATGATTTGTAGAAAAAAATTAAAAAATTTATTGTTTATAATGATAAAAAATAATAATATATTATATTGGGATTAATGAGTAATTAAATAACCCTTTATATTGGTATCGCATGACGATAATGTTTACATTACTATTAAGTCATCAAATTTAAATTGTAATTTTATAGTGAAAATTTCCAAAAGATTTGTGTTAAAAAATTTACATTAAATGAATCAAAAAATATTAACCATTTTTTTTCTATATTAGGATATGATATTTAGTGGGTGTAGGAGATTATCTTAGTAGATTTCATAAATTTACATGATTGGTTAAATGTTTCCGATAATTTTTTAACATTTCTGTTTTCTATATTTTTTCTAAATGGTTAAATTGATAATGATTTGATGGTAAAAAAGTTCCCCAAAAAATTTTATTTTAAATTGTGGATATATTATAATTTTCATCATATATTTATTGAGATATATATGATATAAGAGTTAAAGAAATCATAAATAAGAAGGATTATCCCATCTACCCAAATTGATGGTCACCAGATAACCAAGGAAATAAATAGGATCAAATTTTCCTATAAAACCTCCCAAAAACGGGGTAGAACTACAAAATGGGGAATTATGAGATAACCAGACTGATCTATAAATTAAGTTGGGAAGGGATGATGAATATAAAATGGATATAGATGGTAATTTTAAGCCTATCCCTGATCTTAAAGAACATGTACCTATGGACCACAAAGAGCATTCCATACTAATTTAGGGTCCTGTAGTTGATTGTGTCACTATGTGAATCTAGCTTTATATTAGAGAAGAAGGTGTAAAATAAAAGGGGAAGGAATATGAAAGAAAACAAAAAAAATTATATAGATCTATGATTTCCATCCATAGAATGGTTGGTGGAATAGGTGTTAGACAAAATTTCATCACCAAAAAGTATGAATATAATGTACGAAAGAGAGTTCTGAGTCACCTCCAATATGGAACAAACATTTTCTATTAAAAAAATGTGTATCATTTTTATTTTTGGGTTTAATTAATGGAATATTTTTTTAAAAGAGTTTGTTAATACCTAGTACAAGATATCCTACTTATTTGATGACCTCATAAAGTATTATCTAGGTAGAAGGTAATTCTCCATTTAATTGAATTTAGATAGGGTAAATACATTTATCAACTTAAAAAATTTCAATAATTTTTTTGTTATGACATTTATAGATTAATTTCTATAAACTGGTTGGATCCTGTACCTATTCCCACTTAACCTTAAAATGTTATGTTTCCTGAAATTGGGAAAAAATTATTTTTGATAATCTATTATCAGTATCTAAATTTCAATAAAAGAAATAATTTATTTACTATAACATGATTAATTTATGTTTATAGGGATCCAAATATTCATCTATGAGATTTTGGGGACTTGGAATGGGGAATTATTCATAGAAATATAGTACACAAATATAGGTTTTATTTGATAAAAAATCCATCTAGTAGGATAATGGAAAAGTTCATTGATTCGTTATATAGGTTAATCTCATAAGATAAACCCACATATTCCTCACAAAAACAACAAATTAGATTTCATTCCCTTATGACAACAAAAACAAGCTATGAAAATATATTCAAATAAAATGAAAATTTAAATATTATTGAATATTTTTATATTTATTATCAGTAATATTGTTTTATTTAATATGATAACTCGATATCTGACCCTGATGAGATTCAAATAGTGTTTATAATTAAAAAAGTTGAAATACTATAAAGAATTTCGAAAAAGATATCATTAGGATCTTTATACAAGTGTCCCATATATTTTACGTTGTGCCCTAGCTAATATTTTTTCTTCCTAGTGTCATGATTTTGGTGCATCCTATTTGAGTGAAGTGGAAAACATAATATTTCATTGATTAAATATTTAGAATATTCTAGTATAATAATTGTATAAAAATTAAATATGTTGTATATAAACTGATTTGGAAATTCATTCATGAAAAGTTTCACTATTCGGGGAGTCCCCACAAACATGGAACTCAACATATGTTAGAGCTTCAACAAATATGCATATTTAGAAATAATTTTTATTTTAAATAATTAATATTTTATAGTATGTTATTATTATAGATATAAAATTTGTGTTGTGAATATAGATTTACACTTGTGAGGACTCACGTACATGGAATACAACATGTTTAACATGAATTTTAGTTATTTGAGTAGATGTTAGAGGTGTATATAGTGCTACAAAAGGACACACAAGAGTTGGGGTAGATGACATGATGTTGTACAGATAAGATAATACAATTTCTTTAATTACTAAATAAAGAATATAGTATGATGATTGATATATATATATATATGTTTGTATACATTTACTGAAAATGTGACATCACAACATTTTGGATAGGGATATTCACCCACTGATGATACTCATGTCTCAATGTTTAAGATAAAAACATAATAATTTATATTCACAATTATTAATCGTACTTATATAATAATATATTGTATTTTTTTAATAGGATTTATATGTAGCTTGTGGTTATTATCATGAATATGTATTTTATCCAATGAATTATACACAATGGTTATGATGTACGGTCTCTCATGTTTGTCATATCGAACATATAAATTAATAAATTGAATTATAGTAATTTTCATCTCTAAAAAATTGCTTCAAAAATAAATTTATTTTTGATGTTAATATTATGTTGAAATTTCAATGTTAATAAAAATGTATATATTTTTCAGGAGAATTTATAAAAATTATTATTTATTTTTTTTTGACTTGTCGTAATGAATGATAGCCTAATCCAGTATGTTATGTGGTCAGAATAAGAATAAAATATTTTATTATTGATTTTTGAGTTTTTAAAAACATTAATTAGATTGTCGAAATTGATTAATTGATATATATTTTTAAATCATATCATAACAAATAATTTTAATTTTTTACATGTTTGAATCAACATAATTTCATTCCATCAAATGGTACAGATAGAGAGAATTAAAATACATTTTCTTAATTAAAAGTGACTAAAAACAAGAGAAACGAACAAAATGAGGTTATTATATAAACTTTTCATGAAATTATATTGATATTATCATATATGAATATATGACATTTTTTAATTAATGAAAAGTCCATTCAAATACCGGTTCGGTTATAATAATTTAATATTCATTTCTATATATTTTATGTCGATTAATTTCTCTTTAAAAAGGTAAAAGACCATAAAATTACATGTGATTTTAATGGAATGGAAAGAAAGTTATCATTTCTTAATTTTAAACTTCTAAGAATGAATATAACATTAATATTTTGTTTGATGTGTTTTTAATGACTAAATGTTCATTTTTATTTATATTTAATGAGCAACTTTCCCTTCATGTTTTCTATTTATTTTTAATTAGGGAGTCCTTTATCCAAATCTCCCTTTGATGTTTTTTCCAAAGTGATCATAAGTAAAAAGAGTTTATAATTGAATTTTAAAATTTCTATGATGATGAAATGAGATAAATTTTATAGGCATAAAAGTGATTTTATTATACTATAATCTTACTTTTCAAAGGCAATAAAACTAATTATTTTATGATAGATATAATATGATATATGTTTATTAAAAAATGATGTAAAATGTATGCGTGGGTTTCAATATTACTAACTCAATTTTTTTGAGTATGTCATAGTATATAATTATGATAATGTCTCAGACCATATTAATGAGGTGAAACATCTGAAAACACATTATCAAAAACTTTATAACTTTTTTACTTGAGTAACATGTAATTAAAAGATATACATGATCATGAAGTCGATGTAATTGAAATATGAATATGGAACTATTCTGATGTATCACATAAATATATTCATGTAAATAATCATATAGTTAGCTAGTATAACCTTAAATTTATGTAGTTTTATAGTTTATGTATTTTTAGTACTTTGTTGTAATATTGTGATATATTTATAGTAGTTCTTTATAATTCTATACTATGTGATTTCATTACAATATAATGGTCTAATAGTGTTATTGTGAATTATTAAATGATGATAAGATCATTTTTCCATTATTCATAGTAATAAATTTTTCATTAGTGAATATAGGTAGAGGTAATATTAGAGATTCAAATGGATGTGGTAATCTCATAAGACAATCACATGTAAGATGAATGATAAAGTACTTATATTATGATAAATATATTGATGTGAATTTTTTTATAAATCATGTGAAAAAATATTAAATATGAAATTTAGTTATATGAAGAAAATTATAAGAATTCCATAATAAATTATTCTTGAAGAGAGGGATATTTAATATACATTTGAATATATTTTAAAATTTATTATATAAAATTGGATAGTGATTTATTTTGTAACTTTTTATCATATAACTCCAAAGCGAGATTATTTTTTATCTCATGAATTAGGGGAATTTTATAGATTGAAGAAGTGTGATGGGATATTGATGACATCATTAGAGTTAGTAATATTTTTACTAATACACATACTAGTTATACAATAATGTTTAAGGAAATTTGACATGTGTTAAGTGTGTGCCAAAAAATTATCCACATGTGCTCTTAAAAATTAGGGGTTTGGCAGTTTTTTTGGAATTCGAAGTTGAATATTTTCAGTAATATTGATAGTTTATACACAAGATGGAATTATTTTCATGCTTTATAGGATGAAATTAATAGTTTATAATTTAGTTATGAATTAATCTATTAATACTTCATTATATTAAACCAAAATGTGGTTGTCTATCTATATTTTAAGACCATCAGATCATTTTAAATTATCTCTCAAGAAAAAAGTTGTTATGTGGGGTGTTTCAGATAGTAAATTTATTTGTTTTCAAAATAATGCTTCATTAGTGAAGAAAAAGTTAAATTTTATGGTCAATAATGTGTGGTAGAAATTTCAAAATATGATAATTATTTTTTTTATTGTAGATATAGTTATCTTGTGGTATATTTATTTTTTATTGGTGATATAAATTTAGTTATCATCACTATTTAGTGGAGTATAAATTTAATTGGTTCTAATATTTATAATATTCATGAAAATATGAGAGTGAATTCATTATTTAGAATCACTTATATGTTGAATATATCATTTTCAATCATAATTTCTAAATAATGATGCCTAATTTTATTGATAGGTTGAATATTTATATAATTAAAACTATCTTCCTTTATAACACTGTATTTTCATGATACCTCTATTATGATGGGTTTAAGGGGAAGATTGATACTATTTAATGCATATATTTTTAAAAAAATTAGAAACTATATTTTTAAATATGCATGGTAAAAATTAGGTTTCAGAATTGTATTTTTATATATATTCATTTTTTGGGTAGATAAGGTGTACCATAATTTCATTTATAATAAGTATTTTAAGTAATCCATGGTAAAAGATCTATAGAAAAAATGATTTTTAGATGAACCCTAATAAGTAATTGTTTCAAATTTAATTTAAACATATATCTATTGTTTTGATATACAGGGAGAATATAATTGATAGAATTCTATTTTTTGGAATATGTTTTATTCCACCCATTAAGATTCATCTAATGAAGTAATCATCAAGAGATATATAAAATTTAAGGAACTATCATTATTTTGTCCCACCCTAAAAATAATCATGTCACTAAGGTGAAATTACACAATCCCTCAACTATGTCCCCCAATGAATAGAGGTTTGAAACTAGTGTCGAGGGTATTTTGAAATACATGATGAATTATTTAGCATATTATACATTAGTAACAAATATAATATTATAATAAAGTATATAAAAAACATAAAAAAAATATACATCATCCAAACCTAAAAAATTTCATTTGTGTTCAAAAATTCATGTCATGTCTATAAGTCATATCTTATAATCTAAGGGTCATAATAAAATGCCAAATGCATAATAAAAAATTGAATTAGTGAATAAAGTTACGGCACGATCCGTCAAAAAATGGGTCTCGGACTCTCCCCATTTTTCAGTCTCTAAATCATTTTCAATTTCTATTACTCAAATATCTATCAAAGGGACCTGTCCTTTACCTCAACCATAGGACATAATGTCTAAATGTACATGATATACATACATAAAATGTTTGAGAATTACGAGTAGGATAACCCCATATCACCTAAAAATACCAATTAAAATAATGATAAACCCGGTGTAATTATAAATTACTATATCATACTAATTTAATTAATTAAAAAATACATAATAAACATATTGGGATATTGTCACATAACCAAGATGTTATAATTCCCATTCATATCATTCATAGTATTAAGAAATTTTTAAAATAGTATTTATTATCACATTCTTTCAGTATGTCCATGGAATAACATAGAAAATATAATACCCTATCTAGAGCACAACATATCTCATGGACACAAGTAAATGTTCAGTCAATGACTCATTTTATACCTTTGTTTTTAAATTCAAAATATAATGCATATGTATTTTATGTAACTTGAATATTTTCTTTTGTTATCTTTATAGTGTAGAACTAAATTTACGATAAATGAAACTATGGATCACATACTGTGAATATATAATGATCTAAATCTTCATGAAAAATTTTATCCATCAAATGTACTAGCACTATAGTGGTGAAAAAATAATATCATGGTAAGAAGAATATGTGATGATATGTTTATAAAAACATAATAATTATGCATCCAATACTATTAAAAATAATCATAAAGAAGTTAGAATTTGAATATTTGAGTTTTTTTATAATGAAGTGTAAAAATGGGGTGGTAGAATCATGGAGAACAAGATTCACCTTCATTCGTATTTTTTTTTGTTTTATTGAGGTCATGTAAAATATTAATTCCTTAATATTGATTATAATCAGTGAAAAATGAATTTTCATTGATTGTTTATAAGAGATACCATTGTGTGTGGATTTCATTATTAATTCTCTCAGTTTCACTTATAATCATTCAGTATTACATCATTGAGATCAAGGGATTCTATTAAAAAATACAGATCATCAAGGGTGTGAATCATGTTTCTCACCAACATATTGAGTGGTTCTAGTGATTGGAAGATAGGTAATATGGTTATCGAGATAGGGGTATTTCGACAATCATAATACAAAGAACCATTCTACAAGTTTTTATTGAGGGAATCCGAATATAGGAAGACAACCCATTCTATGGGTATAAGATCCATGATATCTGTATTTCTATCTATAAACATCTATACCAATTAATGATAAGGTGACATATTTTTATAGTTTTCTTTTTTAAGAGTGTTCATATTTTTATTTTATTATCTATAACTTCTTTTTATAATTTTCACTTATTGTGTTTATTAACTTAATTTTAATTTTCTAAAATTATGATAGTTTTAATTTCTGATGGTTATATATATATATACTCATAAATTTAATTATGATTTTGTGAGATCACATTTCTGATCAATTCAAAACCTAATGGTACATAAGAATAAATAGTTAACTTTAAACTAAAATTTATCCCCCCTTGTAGTGTATCTTCATAAAATATTAGCGACAAACAATTGTTATCAAATATAGATTCTAATTTAAACTCATCTTGATCATATTTTATTTTAATTTACTACAAAGTATCTAAATATTCCATCGAAAAATAACATTGTTGTAGAAATAAATTATATTGATTTTTAATGCCAGGAATTCATATTAGAACTCTTGAGAATTTAAATCTATGCACACCACCTATTTTTGATGGAATCGATTATGTATATTGGTATGGTCATATGAAATATTTTTTAATTAATACATGTGTTGATAATTTTCTCTTCATAACAGATTGACATAGTGAAAGAGGTTGTTTATTAATCTCTTGATAAAATAACAGAATATGAGGAAAATAAAAAATTATAGAATAATTTATGTGTTTGATGACCTGAAATACCTACATCCAAGTATGATCTTTTGAGATAGAAAATATAATTAGGAAGAGTTAATTGGTTACAAATTTTAGAAATTAAAAGGTGTTAAAAACTCAAATATCTTTGTTATCTGACGATTATGATGAATTTGTTTCCTAGCTAAATAAACAGTAACTCCAGCAAATCATTTTTTTTAAAATCTGAAAATAGTTTAAAATACTTCGTCGAGAAAGAATTCATTGAAGACTATATTGTTGAAAACGTTTTTTGATATTATAAAGAAGGACTAGTAGTCTAAGAAGATAAAAATCAATCATCTTAAAAATTTAAATAGTATAATTCTAGATGACATGATTGATATATAAATTAAATATGGGAGAAGTCAAAATAAAGATAATAAAAAAATATAAAAATAAGAATGGAATAGTCTTTATGTCTACTTATGAGAATTCTACTTTTGGTTCTTTTAATTATTTTTATAATGTTTCTAAATCTAATTTTTTAATGAAAAAATGTTAGCATTCAGATAAAATCAATCAGATAATTATTAGAATTAAATTTATTAATATTATTGAAGAATGAATACAATTTTCCAAAACAATATTATCGATATTATCATCATAATGACAAAAATACTATATTTTAAAACAAGTAGTATTAAAATATCATTTTCTATAACTATAATTAAATATGTTATACAAGTCCATATTTTCATTAATTGAATATTTAATATTTCAAATCATTCAATTTCACTATGTCTATATATTAAAATATTGTGAAATATTTTGATAGTTGGATTTCTAGTGAACTTGATACTACTTTTTATAATTCATCCGATGATATATGAAGTGTTTGTAAAAAAATAATTGTATTTTATCAAAATATTATAATGTATGAAAAATGATTAATCATTTTGGTAAATGTCGAATCCATAAAATATTTTACTTTATATTAAATTTTATTATTCTTATACTAATCATTATTCACCTTCTTCAAATTATGAAAATGTAAATTCATCAGATGATGAAGGTGATAAGATTAATTTTGAATAAATGGTAAAAATATGCCAGACTTATGGGGAAGGAATATAAAATTTTTCAAATTAACATTGATTTTGTAAAAGAAAATATCATTAAGGATAATGAAATAATATTAAGATAACATATATGGTTTCTAAACATTAATCGTAATAATATTATATGACTTCTTTTAATTAAAATCCATATAATTGAAATTTTATTATTAACATTTATAATATAGTCATTAGTTCAAAGAAACTATTTTTAATATTAATTATGGTAAAGTATAATTTTTAAATATTTACAAACAATAGTGACCTTCTATATCTTCTAATTGAATAGGTTTTTAATCCAACAAATCAAATTTATAATCAAATAAAATTTTAACTAAAATTACAGATTTTTGAACTAAATTTCAAAGGGGGATGTCAATAGGAAAAATATTGTTCTTTAAACATGGTTAAATCATTTGGTTTTCATTTTGATTTTAATTCTAATGAATTAATAGATTCATAAAAAAATCATTGTGTATATATAGGATTTTATGAAATTATTTTCTACAATAACTGGATCCCATAATGTTTGGTGATAAAAAATAGATTTATTGTTTCTATAAAAAATAATTTGACTGCCATCAGTTGAAATAAATTATATATGGAGAGTATTTATTGATGACATAAGACTAAATACATTCTGTCATCTGAAATTTTTAAATGTTTAAGCTAAGATGATCCACTTTTAGAGAATATAAATTTGGTGAAATCATTATAATATTTGATGTTTATTTTATTATAAATATTTGATTTATATATGTTTTCAATTTTCCAATACTTAATAACGAACATTTCGGTGTTAGTCAACTATGGGACAATTTCTACATTGTAAATTTCTCTAACAAGAAATATACTCTTAAGAATTTGGAAGGTACATTCATTATATCTTCTGATAGGAAGGAGAATATTTACAGTCTTGACATAGATGACATAAGACATAAAAAAATAAAATTGTTTATTTGAAAATAATAATATTCCTTAGTTTGGGAATGAAAAGTATGAAAATATAACTTTTAGCATATAGTTACGATTTCCTAAAAAGGAGACATTTGAGATCTACCA
Source organism: Viscum album (assembly GCA_963277665.1). Taxonomy (NCBI): domain Eukaryota; kingdom Viridiplantae; phylum Streptophyta; class Magnoliopsida; order Santalales; family Viscaceae; genus Viscum; species Viscum album. The sequence continues at coordinate 888,583,691 of OY728130.1, forward strand.
AAACATAATTTTTACTCTTCTAGAGTTTGGTATCCTTATCCCTTTTTTATGAACCATAAGTTTTGTTTCAAACCTAAAATTACTGTCTCAATTTTTAAATATTTATTCTTAGTAAAATTGATTTATCTTTTCCAACACAAACTGGGTATATTGGGTTTAATGACTATGTGTTTTTCTTGGTTAATGATTACACTATATTTATATAGGTTTTTTTATTAAAAAAAATCCATTATGCTTTCTTATTTCAATATTTGTTATTCAACTATTAAAAATGGGAGATATATACATTTGATTATTTTTTGGAGTGATCATGGGGGTGAGTTTTTAATCTATTATTATAAAAAAAAACATTTAATTAAAGGTATTAGTTGTAACATTTCATAACCAATAACACCTACTAAAAGTGTGTAATATAATGAATAAATATAATTATTCATGAAATTACATGATATTTTCTGAGAGAATATTTTGTTGGTAGACATTTTTCGGTAGAGAAAGTGAGTACCAATAGCTATACTATATATCATTTTTTTTATTTAGATGATTTTTAATACAATTACTTATGAGTTATGTAATAAATAATGAAAAAATGATAATAGTTTAGATTATTTGGGTGTACAGTATATATCCAAAGTACTAATGATTAACTTCCGAAATTTGATCCTAAGGATGATGAAGGAATTTTCCATGGTCATTCTATAACAAGTAAGTCCTATAAAGTTAATAATAAATAAAAAAATCTCTTGAAGAAGTTTTTCATGTTTCATTTGATGAAATAGATCCTTTTAATTTTAAAAAACTATTAGAAGTTAATAATAAAAATGATATTTTTGAAATTACTCCTATTTGTTTATTGAAGGATGATTCACAATCACCAATTGTATACCTTCCAAAAACAACTTCAATGGATCATCAATATCAAGAAAATATCTCAACAGAGGACATACGACTAATGATTGGGGATCAACTTACCATTTTACCTAAGCACCAATCAATCGTAAAGAGTTATCCCATAGATAATATCATTAGAGAATTATAAAAACCAGTAAAATGTAGAATTTCTCTATGAAATGAATGTGAAAATCATTCATTCCTATCCCAATTTAAACCTTAAACAACATATGATGCCCTTCGTGAAGGAGGATGGATAATTTCTATGTTATAAAACATAAATTTATTCAAATGAAATAATTTTTAAACTCTAGTTGAGCATCTTAAAATCCTTTTTTTATTAGAGTAAAATGAGTATTTATTGTTAATTGTGATGAGAATGGAACTACATTAAGGAATTATGGGAGACTTATTACTAATGGATACTATCAATAATAAGTTATAGACTGTAGTGAACTTTCTTAACCGATAGCTTTACATAAATCTATCTAGATCATACTATCCTTTGAAAAATATTTTAATTCTACACTATTTCAATAATATGATTAAAGTGTTTCCTAAAATACATTTTTTAGTGGAATTTTTATACTGAAAACCCCTCTTGTTTTGAAGATGTCAAATTTATAGAGCATGTTTTTAAACATACCAAAGCACTTTACAAGCTTAAAATTTACCAAATCTCATGGCATGATTTTCTAAAATGTTTTTTATTCAAAATATATCTGTGAAGGGATTTGATTATCCAACTAATTATAATTTTTTTTTCAAATATACTATCATTAATTAAATATATGTCGATGAAATCATATTTGTATCAAATAATAAATCTCTTTCTGTCAGTTTTTCAAACATATGAATAGTGTATTTAAAATGTTCATGATATGAGGAGTTAACTTTTTCTTTATATTTCAAAGTACCCAATTAATATATGTAATTATTTTAAATCAACAAAAATATATTATAAAAATAAAAAAATGAGTGGGTTTTGAAAAATATTTATGTATAAATACACTAATAGTAACTTCTATCAAACTTGATCATGATGATTCATTGAAATAAATTAATTTAAAAAATCATATAATTAGGATATGAATATTCATTTATCTAATCGAATGTTGATCAAACATTATTTTACTAGTATATTTTCTCACTTGATTCTAAGAAAAAATGATGGAATCACATTAAAGAGCGATAAAATAGATTTTCTCCATAATTTAATAAACCATAGAACTTAGATGGCTTTATAATATTAGAAATAAATATTTACTTAATGATTCTCAAATTTTTTAATTTGTGGTTTTAAATTGGATAGAAATAACATTTTCCAAACATTCCATCTTTTAAGAGAAACGTTATATTCATGGTCTCGAAAGAAGAAGCACTGAGTTTTACTCTCAACACCTGAAGCTGAATATACAACAGATTAAAGTGGTTATGCACATGGGTTTTAGATGCAAAATATAATAATAATTTTTAATTCAAATTTTCTCAAACCCCAATTACTTTTGATGAAAAATATTCTTGTTGTTTTCTAATAAAGTAACACATCACTCTTGTAAAAATTATATAGAGATAAGACCCTATTTTCTTAGGTATCACAAAAAAGATACGCTATTCGTAACATTATCATAACGAAAAATAATCTTGATTATATAATTAAAAAACCCATAAATTTACATAGATTCAAAAATATCAAATAGAATATGGGAATGGTTTAATAAAATCTATCTTTAACCCACTACATGTTTAACGAAATTCTTAACATTAAAAAACTCCTCAAAAATCGAAATAAAATTATTAGGGATTTTTTATTTTATAATATTACTCTTATCATATTTTCATCAAAAAAAGATATATTTTAAATTGAAATTAATTTTTTAAATTTAATTGTGAATATTATTCATGTTATTAAAATTACATTTAATGGAATTCTAACAAATAAAAGGAGAATATTATTTAGTATATTGATAGGGAAATAAATGCAAACTAATGGAAGATAAGATATTACAATTTGAACATTTTTCATGGAATTATCATTTAAAATAAAATATTATAGGGTTTATTTCATAAACTCTATCTTGTATTAATATGATTAAATATTTTTATTCATATGTATTTATTAAAAAATTAATTTGATTATATAGACATTCCAAAAGTGAATTTATAAAATCATTTTAATTTTTCTCGGTTTTTTTAATCCCAAAGGGGAGTTTTTAAAAATGTAAATTTTGGATGAGAAAGCTATTCCTTATGTAATTATCTTTTAAAAAATAATAGAAATCTGTAAAAAATGTTTTGTTCAAAATTTGGGTCAAAAATAGATAGTCTAATAAATTTCAAAAAAGGGAAGAATTTTTGTTGCTATATATTTGGGGTGTATTTAATGAGTTTATCTACTATAACGTGTCATTAAAAGGTAATAAATTCATTCCATAAAATCTTATATATAGTTTTCTTTTAAAATATATTTTTACATTTCAAAATTTTCTTATGTGTCTTGTGTTTTTTCAAAAAAAGGGGATACTTTTGAGTCAATGACTCACTTCTTCTTTTATATTGAATATAACAATACACTTCATAGGAATTGTATTAATCCCGAATCTTTTTTTTCATTTTTCATTGGTTTGAATCAAAAAATGTACCATAAATAATATTTTTGATCACTTAATATGAAAATATATTGATCTTTAGATTCATTATAGACAATATTAATCAAATGTACAACAACTATAGTGGTGTAGAATTAAAATCATCATTAGTAGATGAACTTATAGAGTATGTTCCTAGAAATATGGTGACAAATATTATTATGTATTCATAAAAGATATAAAATATAGAATAATTAAAACATAATAGTTTGTTACAATTTAGTTTATATGTGGAGTCGTGGACTCATGGAGAAGATGTTGTTACATGAGGCTTCAAAATTTACCAATAAATTTAATGTTTGGTAATATATTATTTCCTTGAGAGTGGTTTTTATTGGTGTAAATTTTCATTATTTGAATTTTAGTTAAGGGATATGTAACATCCATCATCCCATGTCCATGAAAATGTGTCATATTGGGTTTGAAAATTTTACCTTGAAAGCACCTCCCCATATACTAGATTCATCCAACTAGTATCTAGAGTCTATGAAGGTATAGTGGGGAGACCATACCCTCAAAATTAGAGTATATTCTTAGTGGTAATAACTATATCCCAATAAACCATCTAAATAAATTTGTAAACTGGAAAAAAACACAATATTTAATAAATAAATATAGATTAATAAATATAAAAGGTTGTATACATATCAATATAGGCAATAGGAATAATAAAAACCCAAAAATATCCCAAAATAATATAGAAAAAATAAAATTACTATAAATTAATGGTCCTCAACTCCTATGACACGTCCAAGTTTCCCAAATCATGCCTCAAATATAAGTAACTTTACCTTATATAGTCTTACAAAAATGAAGACTCTTTAAGTAATAATTATGACATGAGATGGATGTGAGAAAAACTCAATAGTACACCAAAAATGGAATCAATAAATATATCTTTTTCTCAGTGATTTTATACAGAAGTGAAAATTATATCTATGTACAATAGATCAATAATAAATTAATAAGTAGTATTGAATATTCATAATGTTTCATAGTTAATCTTGAGACCAACCATACCTACCTCAATTTGTTTATGAAAACTCTTGAAAATAATCATAAAAATAGAGAACTTAACTGCCCTAAATTATAAGTCACACCCTGTAAAATATACTCATCCTATAACAATATTCACCCCTAGAGAAATATAACTACCTTAGAACATTAACATATCCTAGGAAAATATTCCTATCAAAGAATATGAACATCACTAATAAAATATACCCATACTAAAAAAATCAAGATATCACCTGGGGGATCATCCAATAAGAAATACAAAAAAACTACCCCAAAAATACCATCTTGAGAATCATGTATATCAGCTACCCACAATTAGTCAGCACCATTTCATAAAACATAATTTACTATATATTAATTATAATATAATTTTAATATAAAAAATCCCATATTTCACCTATTAATAAAGGTTTCATGTTACAAATTCATCTTCACTCTCTAATAATAAAACAAAATGTCATTAAAATTTTCTTTACCTGCAATCATCACAATTTAGATTAGGAATCATTTTCAATTCAACATTTTCTAATTCAAATTTTTGTTAATGAATATTATTTCCACTAATTAAGGGTACAACATTGAATTCAAAACCATGAATTATGCCCTGAATCTTATTCCTAGTTCAAACACAATATATGATAACATGATTGTAAAAAACATTCTCTATGAAAACTGATAAGACTTTTGGGAATATTTATGAACCACCTACCTTGAACACATTTGACACGATGGGTGTTCACAGAAACTCATAGGTATAATATCTCATTTTCATTCCATTAATAAATCCCATATTAGATTTATAAACCCAGGAACCTGACCTTATTGTCGAGCATGATAGTCGGAGTCTATAGTTCCTCTCAAAAATAAAATGACAAGAAAAGTGGAAAAAAATTGATTCTTACCTCTAATTCATAGAACCCAATTTTCTATAATTTATTAGGATTAGCCTCTACAAGGTGAGTACCATAAAAATCACCACTAAGAGAGATATAATTAATGATCTTAAGATAAGGGAGGGAAAATTAGAGGTTTTTAGGCAAGTTTTGGGTTAATTGTTTTTCAAATTTCATTATATCTCATCACATGGTTAGGCCACACTATTTGGAAAACCATCCACCAACTATGAGAACCCTTTTGGATAATACATAGAGACACAAGGATGTTATATAATATTTTCCTAAAGGTAAACATACCCTGAAAATTTCCTTTTTCTAATGAATCTAACGTTTGTAGATTTTCCTGGGGAATCTCATGTGGCTTAATAAACCTTAGGTACATCAATTTCCCATATTTTCAATCCTCCAACCCTCTAAATACTCGAAATTTATTCTCAAATCTCATGTCCACATCCATCATATATTATACAATAATAATAACTAATATAGGGATACATTTAAATAATTACACACCATAAATAATTAGGGGTTTACACCTTACCAACGTTAGAGTAGTTCATCCTCGAGTGGAACATCAGAATGTCATCAAGACTAATAAGAAAAATTGTGAGAATTGTGTTTTTAGGATTTATTCTCAATCAAAACTCTCAAATTAATTTATATTATGCTACCATAACACATTCACTAGAGGAAATTACCTTCTATTTAGATCCTCCTCTGTCTGACCCATGATGCAAACCATATGATGTTCGAATGACCTATCAGCCTAAAGATCAATATCATTTGTGTTGATCACATGATATGGATCAAGATGGTTTTTCCCCAACCAATTTTTTTATAAAATATCATGAATAACACTAAAATATTGTGGAAGGAGTAACTAATATTCCCCTTGATCGACCCTCTCCACTATTTCAAATGGGCCGACAAAACTATTTTCCATCTTTCTATTAGTCTAATTCCCATGATTCCACAGACTCGGTGACACTCACAAGAATATCCGCTCATTATCCTAAAACTCTATAGGTCACTACCTTTTTTCCACAAAATCTCATTCTTTTAGTAGTATCCCACCACTTATTGATTAACTATGCATTCTCTAACACCCCCTTCACAAGATATAGCTTAATCAATGCGGAATCATCATCATTCAACAAAAATAGAGGTGGTAAGCATAGAATATGATACAAATCCTCAAAAGGATCCATCTACCTTGAAGGATGATAACTGTTTTAGTTGAAAAATTCCACAAAGGAAAAGTGGTTCTCCCATGAACCCTCTAAATATCAAACACATGTTCTAAATGTTATCTCTAAAATCTCTACACTATGTTCAAATTTTTTATTAGTTTTGGATGGGTTGTAGTGATGAAAAATACATTTTTAACCAATGAAATCGGTAGTCCCTACTAGAATCATGATTCAAAACAAGTGTCTTTAAATGAAAAAAGGGTTCGATGGCCCTATTAAAGTACACTATATGTCGATCTTAAATCTAACAAATCAGATGTACTAAAAAGGGATCTCCAATTTTTAGAAAGTGATCAAACTTTTTTACACAATACTCTATTTCCCAATCTACACTGCCACCACATGGAATCCATAAATTCATTATCACAAAGTCTATAAGAATATCATCCCATTACTATAGAGAAGTGATAAATGATTAAAATATTCCAATGGGCCACTGGTACTCATCCTTCACCTATTGAATGGTGGATCACTTCATAAATCCCCCATTAAATCCTTATTTATTCATAGCTGACAATACTATGGGTTAATATCATGATGTATCTTCTTTGAAGCTAGGTGTACCATCCATTTTGAGTCATGTGATATCCACTTAAAGTCTTCATGCATGCATTTCGGAAAAGGGACATGACTATAAGGATGGAGAATCTTATCATCATTCAGAGTCCAATCTTGTAGTAACTCCCTAACATATATGTTATTATTTAGTGATCCATAATGTATAGCAGATATTTATGTAATATAAATTACAAAATGTAAAAAAGGATAAATATATAAATATGTAAGTGTTTCTTGTAATTTGTGATGCTAAACATCCAAATATATCTCATGAAAAAGATACATTAACATTCATTCACTCTTGGTCTCCTAAATTACCTAAGAATGCATCTTATATCTCAAAGAACATGTAACCAAATTTCCCTTTCCAGAAGTATAATCCATCTCAAGGATAAAATACTGCCCACACTTGACCAACCTTCAGTACTTCAGGTTTAGTTCCCATTGGGTGGAGATTTATTTAAATATTTTGGGGTCAATATACACAATAAATTTATCACTGAACAATTTTTTCCCCTAATATATCAGATCATGCACTTGTATTGCTATCTCCAGGTCATGGGTTAGGTTATTTTTATCATAAGGTCTTAGTTTTGTAGAATCACATGTGACCAGATGATCTCCATATATTAGAATAACTCTAAACATTACTCCTAATACATCACAATACATGATATACTTCTCTAATAATTTGGGAAGGGTTAAGATTGGTTTTGAATATAGACTTTCCTTCAACATATAAAAAACCACCTAATAAGAATCAAACCATTCCAACATCACTCCATTTTTTATGAAACATATAATTGGAACATACAATTGAGAAAAATAATATATATAACTTAATTTTTTTCCCAAATGAACCTTTAAAGATACACATTCCAAATATATTCATGAGCAATTCCCAAACAATATTTTTAGACCATCTAAATGTCAATAGTTATAATGGCTCCTTAAATAACATGGCTAAACGGTGTACCTTATCCATATATAAGTTTTAATTATTGATTTTTGCATGGAGTCGATGTTACCAATGTATAACAAAAATTTTATCTAGGTGATTCTCATAACCATCCCCCATAGTTGACTGTATGAGAATATCATCCATGAAGACAACCAAAAATTTACCCAAATCTATTAAGAAATAATATATATCAAATTCATAAATATTAATACTACATTAATAAACATGAATGGAATCACTAGATACTAATATAGTTTTTATCTAATTTTAATACTAGTACATGGAATTTATAACGGCCTAAATATTAGATAGTTATATGTTGATCTCATATAAATATTAAAAAATAAAAGGGAACCTCAAAATTGATGAAAGAGGATATCATTATGTGGAATATAGTTCTAGTTTTTAACCATCATCTGATTCAATTTTTAGTTGTTGACACATAACCACAAAGATCCTTCTACCTTCTTAGTGTATAGCACTCGAGATACATAAGTAGACTTATTTCGATCTAAGAAAACTTTGGCCAGTAAGTCCTCTAGATAAGTCAGAACCTCATGTATCTTCAATGAATCCATCTGATAATGTAGAGTAGAAAAGGGATTTGCTTTTGGTAAGAGATCAACATTGAACTCAACATGTCTCATAGGTGAAAAATAAATTAAGTATCTATAATAATTTCTTTGAACTAATCCAGAAAAGGAGGAAAAAATATATTATGCGGTATCATATTTATCCATTCTCAAATGGGAATAATGTGATGTAATACCACCAAGTTACATATGTTCAGGTCTTACACTACCCAACTCTAATCCATATTATCCAAAATGGACATAATCACCACCTTCAAGTGATTTGAAAGACACTCATTGATGGTAATAATCAATGAGATTGTGGTATAGAAATAAGCAATCTATCCCATGGATCCAAAAAAATATGGCCATTCATAACACGATGAATCCATATTTAAAACATTAAACTCCAATATACATGTAAGATTATATATATATGAGAATTATATTTAATAATACCAATAATAATTTACTAATACACATCAGCCTATAATACATTTTTATCAAACCCTAGTTTCCCACAAGCCGAGACGATTTGAATGAATGAGAATCCAATATGTCAAATAAAGAAAATGATAAGTTAGAATTTAATAATATCTTACCTAAACCCATAAATAAATAAACATCATGGCCTAAATATGTTGGTTTTATAGTATGAAGTTGGACAAAATTTCTACTTAAACTCCCACATCACACCCCTATGTAGCACTCCACTATAATTGTAGTTGTCCAAATCCCTGAGCGCTACATCTCCATCCCCAATCTGAATGTCTAGTCAATATCTGACTACCCAAATTCCATGGAATAGCTGAACCGGCACCCAATCCATGATGATGCCTTAATAATCCTCCACTAAAAGACCCATAATATTTCCTAAAAAACTTCTGCCAGTGCCCCATCCTACAAAAAAACCAACACTCAACAGTTGGTCGAGGGAAATGCGATCATATATGGACTTTTCTACCACATAATTAGAACTAAATATGTCTATAAACCTATATAGAGGGAGACAGTCTAATACTTTGAATTATATAACCACCACAACTCTAGAATAAATCTTCATAATAATGGTTCCTGTTATCTGAAGATCCATAACTGAATCCCCTACTAAAATCTAGACAACCTAATCCTTTTACCTTACATTGGTTCACTTCTTATTCAAGTATTGGATTTAAAACATCATAAAATGAGGTAAGATGAAATATGTTCACAAGAACTCTAATCATATACAATAGTTTATCCTCAGAATGTATCACCAAAACAAAATCATCATCAATCAGTATAGGTGAAAAATATTAAATCTCTATAAAATGATCAGTATATCCCATGATCGATATAGTCCCTTCCAAAATATTCCTGAATTCCCTATCTATGTTATCACTGATGGTATTAGGAAATTACGTGGTAAATGAAATTTGAATTAAAGTACTTCCAGGTCATTCCTATATATTTATATATATATATAAGATCATCCGACCATCACTTCACATATTCTTATAGCATATAAATTTATAACATAACCCTCTGGTCCTAAGGTGTCATGAGATGATCAAATTTTTTCTAAAATATTCTATATAATACTCAAATTCTTGGGGACCACAGTAATTATAAAAAATTAGAGGGTGTTTTACCTGAAACTATCTTGGTCTTCTCATTAAACATTATCATAGCTAATCATCCACCACCCACCCTAGTACTGCCGGAGGATATAAATCAACTACCATTGGGTCACTCTCTTCATTCCACACCTTGAAATCTACTAGAATTTGTCAATGATTAATATTACTACACATAGATTCTTCATAAAAAATCATGATAATAGTTTATAATATCCTAGTTTAAGTAAAATTGATAACATACACACTACCCCATTATTTTTATATCTCTCATTTAAATAATATGTCACAACTCAGGCATTATCACTAGTTCCAAACAGCCAAAAAATGGTTATCATATCACATAATGTCCACACAACAGAAACATGATCAATATCATTAAGGTTTCTATACCATAGATTAACTATAGTTTCATAATAAAGGAATAGTGAACTAGAATTTCATTTACATATTAGATATAAAAAATAAATTCTATGTTGTAATTGGAATTATAATTTACAAGATGTAATATAATAATCTAAACATGTTTTAATGAAATATCATTTTAGAAATCCAACCATATTATCTTGAAAACATAACCAAAGTAATCATGTAGATGACATGTGAGTCCTATGTACCTATTATGATTCATGAACACATGTTCTATTATTATTCCAACAGAGAAACCAAATATCATAAATAAAAAATATATAACTCATTTGTTTCACTATAGATGAAAATAGTCAAATAGTACAAAAAGGCATGAATATCAATCCCTTCACTAGTAATTTGGACTTATCACATATGTGGGATAACTACTCCTAGGAATATGTTTTATACCACATCTTGATAATTATGTATATCATGTCTACCATCATACCCAAAATATTCAAATAAAATAAAGTCATTTGATACCACATTGTAACATTCCCTAACCCATGGTCCATAAATTCTGTTGTACCGAGGTTCTCTAAATGATCTCAAGTGAACCAACTTGTATGCCAGATGTCACCAACTAATAGTAAGTGTATATTATTGTATGATAAGGATACTCTACCCTCAATATTATAGTACAATCTCAATAAAAAAATAATTTCATATAACCATCCATATAAGATAATAAACCATGTATGTGATATAAAATATATATACCTTAGATAATATCAAATGATGTATATATTTCAAAAGGACAACAAGAATGTTCAAAACCCACAAATATCCCCAAGAAGAAACACCACTACAAAACTAGGTTTTAATATCACTAGTAAAGGACCTTTAATAGCATTGTCCAGACAAGACATGTTAATGGGTAGGCCTTAACAATCCTTATCTATTTTTGTCAAAGGGGTCCATTAACAATGCATTTTTAGTATTGCTAAAGGAACACTTTATCATATGTAAAAAAATTACTGTTAAAGGGGTAAAATTATATTTATTTTGGACATCTATGAGTCCAACCCCTTCATCAATTCTTCCATAAACTCAATAATAAAACTCTACCAAGCCATTATTATCGATTTTCACCCCACTGCCCATTTAACTGTTCATTGAAAATTTATAGCCTCCGATGCATTCTTGGATTTGAACACTACACCTCTCCTTGAAAGATGGAATGCTTTTACCACTGCATGATATTATTAATTTTTTTAATGATATTTCTTCTCAAATATATATACATATATATTTTTTATTTATAAATTTATAGACTAATTTTTAAAAATATTTATAATATATATGTCTGTGTGTGTGATATATATATTCTTCTATAAACTTAAATATATTATATATTATATTCATTTACATGTAGAATAATATAATATAAATATCTTTTCATTTATCAATACTCATATTTATGTATATATTAACATTATGTATATATATATATATTTAAAATGTAAAAAATGGTTTGATGTTTTTTAAAATTCCACTTTATAATAGGTATTTATTTACATATATTAGAATATACATATACATACTTATTTTTGAAACACACAAGTTTATATATAAATATTACTATTATTTGTATACATATGCATATTAGTTAATTTGTATATGGTATATAAAATGGATAATTTTTTACCTTAAATAAAATGGATAATAAATATTTATTTTATATATTTTAAAATATATTTTTATGTAAATATTTTTATATATTTGTTTACTAATGTGCTTTTTTATATAAAAAGATACTAAAATATGAAAATATATTTAATTATCAATAACTCTATATTGTGAAAAATTATTAAATTTGAAAACAATTATATTAATTTGAATGTACTTCCAAGGAATAAATCCACTCCCCATTGAAAACGAGGAAAAATATTCCCTTAAACAAGGATAAAATTCCATTGAATGTTAAGAAATCTGTGTACCACATGAAAAAACATAGCTTTAGTCAACTTTTTTACCTTTTTTTCATCGAAAGGCATGTCGGGGGTTTCCCTTGGTCACTAGGGAGTGGATTTCCTAAAAAATTTCGATTTGATATGTGGTAGAGCCCTAAGAGACACATAACTAAATGTTATGTATGTTTGATGTTCGAGTCGTGTTTTCAAAAAAACCTTATTCTATATATTACTTCATTTAATTTTTATGTCATCAAAATTTTATGAAATGGCTAACACATAATATGAATTAAAAAATTAGGAATTAATAATATTTTTATTTATTTAATAACCCATTTTCACGAAATATCATATATATTAATTGGAAATACCCAATAATCCTTATCTAAAACATATTTAAAAATATATATTATATATATATATATTAATATATTGTTTTTGATGAAATTGATTTTTTAATGAAGTATACCCATTATTTACCCTAGAAAAAGGCATTGATAAAAGGTGTCCTTTTTCATCACTGATAACAGCCCACCCATACTAGTTCTTTATTTATAATTCTAATAAAGTTTCCTTTAGTATAATATATTTTAGTGTGGATAAAGGGGCCCCTTTGAAATGAATTTTTTTCACTGTTTATGGCCCACTTTAATAGAACATCTTCTAGCATTGACAGAGGGGGTCTTTGACAGTGCTGTTAAATCACTAGCACTAGATAAACACATTTTTATATTAGTGAAAATATAAAAACCCATAAGACTATATATAAATGTTTCGAACAAACCATAACTTATCTTAGCATTCCAATTCTTGTATCTTCCATTAAGTTCTTTCCCTTATCGGGTCAAACTATATTTGATTCTACTCGGGTACCAATAGAGGCATAAGAGGTGTGTGAGTACAACTTAGTAGGCCACCACCAAAAATATATATAAATATATCCAATCAGAGTAAGTCTAATCAAAATTACAAGTTATATATATGTAAAAACATCGAAATAATAAATAAATAAATATTACTTTTTGTTCAATGGGTTCTATAATGACACACAAGACCAACCATGAATACCTCAAATAGTATTGAATTTCATTGGAAAATATGCATCAAACATGGTAAATATAGAAAATATTATATGTCACACTCATGTACATATAACCATTCCATGATAATAGTAATTCCTATGGATCTATACCCATCTGGGAATATTTATATCACATGGGGAAATATATTTGTATCATAAAATGACTAATAACCAAGAAATATAAATATCCTAGAAACTGAAGAGTCTAATAAGAAGAACATAATCCTCAAAACCGTAAAACAAATACCTTAGAAAACACAATCCCAAGAACCATACATACTGCATAGCCACATTTAGTCAACACCATTTCATAAAATCTAATTTACCATTGATAAATAAGAGTTTCATTTGAAGATAAAATGTTCTGAATTTTACCTTTCAACAAAGGTTGTGAATTATCGATTAAACTCCCATCATCTACTGATCCATAAAAATATCATTATTTTTTTATTTACCAAAAAATATCCTTATTTATAATTATCATTATTAATCATTCATCATTTTCCATGTCAAATTTAATTATCCAATTTTGGGGTCATAATATAAGGGAATATTATTAAATTCAATTCCATGAATTAAGGCACATATTTTATTTTTAGGTAAAATTCATGGAATGTTAGTAAATCCTCACAATTAATGATATATGAAAATTGATAAGACATTAGGTGAGAATTATAGACTACCTACATTGAACGGGTTAAATCGGAAGGATCCTCTTATGACCTCATGGATCTTGGATCTCCTTTTCATTACATTAATTAATCCTAAATATGATATATAAACATGAATAAAACTATATTGATGAGAATGATATATCTATTATATATTTATTATCATGTTAAAATGTGAATAAATAGGGGATACAAAAAAATTAGAATTCGCAGTTTTCATCCCTGAGGTCTACTGTTCTTTGATTTGCTGAGATCAGCCATCAAAAGGCGAGGAATCGGATAAATTACCTAGATGTGATCTAGAAATTGAGACATAATGAGAAGGGATAAAAATTAAGGGGTTCAAGTAAATTTCAGGTTAAGAATATATTTTTAGATTTCACTATATCTCATTGCACAATTAGGATGCATGATTTATAAAATCTTCACTAACCTTGAGAACCCCACTGGACAAGACACATTTCCACATGGTTGGGAAGTATTGTTTTCCAAAACCATTTTATTTCCTTAAATAACTTTATAGACCAATAATCTCATGTGTTCAATGTTTTATAGGAAAAATGGAATCGTTGGAAAAACCATGTTCATGCCTTTACACCTCCTCATGGTCGGTCAAATGGTTAGCACTGACCATGTGCTATCTACGCTCCCCCTGATGCAACTCTAATTTCCAAGAATTTTTTTCCTTTATACCCTCGAATGAAATCAAAGCATTCCCAACTCTCATAACCACATCCATCATATATTTAATCATATGACCAACCATCTTATTGTGATGTTTAAATTATAATTAATCTTGAAAAAAAATTTGGATTTACAATCTTACCATGTGTGGGAATTTCGTTATTAAAGACCCTAGTTTCCCTAATAATCATTCTCATCAATAGTTTATGTTAAGGAATATTGATATTCTTGTGTTTGAAATAGGCAACCAACCTATATGTTGAGGACCTCTAGGTATATAAAGATAGATCATCTAATTATTTAGATTAGAAGATTCTGAGGAAAGGATTACATAGAATCATTCAATTGGTTTATGATAAGTTATTTTAGTCATAAGATGATATACCGTCCAATTGATATAAAATAAGTAATACCTAACATTTGGTCTGTAGACATCCCTTCCACTAAATCTTATTATTTGATTTTTTATAATATCTTTTTTAGGAGTGTCTGAAGTTTGATTTGAAAATCTACACATTATTTTTATAATTTTGGTATGTTGTTTTTATGAAATTTATTGGGTGTTTCTAAAATTAAAATTATATTTATTTTTAACATATATATATAATGATATTTTGTAACTAGATCGAGAGATCATATTTCTCAAAAAGTCAAAACCCAACGGTGAAGTAAAATTAAAGGTTAAATTTTAACTATAATTCTCCCAACATGTGGTACAACTACTTAATATATATGGAAAATAATATCCTATATAGAGTAATATAGACAATTGAAATAATTACCACTCATCCTTACCATGGAATATCTATTTTCCCAATGTTGTATATATTTTAATGATGTGTCGAAATGTGTTTGGTGAGTTGGATATGCAGTTGTGATTCTTGGAGAGTTGTTATGGATTTATTGAATGGAATTGGATGTAATTCTTGGATAATTATCAATATAAAATATGATTATTGTAGGTTTTATCTTAATTACAATGTAATGTGTTAAGGATGTCACATTGATTGGAGTAATGTTGTAGAAGACTAAAGGAGGCCTTGAAATATGAATATTATTATATGAGAAATTTTAAAAGGCTATGTAAAATGTATTTACATTTTACATGAAGAATGATTAAGGAAGAAGGGGAGATAAAAAACCAGAGATTATATATTGGAATTTATATTTGGATAACTCATTTAATTGGCCTTTAACAAAAAAATATGTCCAAGTCTCAAGAAAAACAAAGGCCCCTATGATACACATGTGGGACCCATGGGTTTACTACATGAGATAGGTTAGCCTAGATTGAAATAGGAGTAGCAGTTATGGGAATGACGATATATATATATTCCCCTAGAAGCCTGATATAGTTTGAGATACATGTGATAGTTTAGGTAATCCATTTAGAGTCATCACAACCTATGATGTTGGGGTTTGTGATGGTTTGTGCGAATGGTGATCCATCACTAATAGATCAATGTAGTGATAAAATAATTTGATTAACAAAGGATCATAATTATGAATCACTTTACCATGTGGGGTGTGGGTGTGTTGTTACTATTCATATTCTGTTAAAAATTTACACAAATAACATGGTAATTTGATAGGAATGATGCATCATCGTCAACCTCATACCTTCTCTGAATGTTCTAATCCAATAAAGAGGATATCTAAACCATTGATGATCAAACTGAGAATTACATATATGTTATATGATTGAGTTGTGATGTGGCTAAGTTCTACATGCATACATTTTTGATGATTTGAATACATGTGGCCACTCAAATAACACAATTCATTAGAATAATAATATAGATATAGGTAGTATGTAGAACAATCAATATTTATTGAATGATTTGATCTTTAAAATAGGGAATCACGTGATCCTTATTGATAAATGTAGAAAATATTATAGAAGAATGTTGAAAATATAGAAGCACTTTGAAAATATAGATGTGAATGTTATATATTTTTATTCATATAATTATGACTCATGGATATTGGGTATCAAGTGTGCAACACACATTTTCACAAAAAAAAATTAATAATTGCAGAGAATTTATGAATGTTAAATTATATCAAAATTTTGAAAATTGGGAATGATTTATTATATTATATGTTAATACATGTGATCGAAGAATGCATAGTTAATTAGTTTTGGAATTGGAAAACAATTTCCATGTATCATCCCTAAATAATAATTTTATTTATGTATTTTTTTTAAATAAAATGTATTTTTATTCATTAGTGATGAAAATAATTGTTTTATATATTTGAAAGATATGTTATAAGACATTATGTGTAGAGGATTGAAGACTTACATACATGGACATTACATTACTTTTGTGGAATACTTAGTACATAATAAAAACGCACACACAAGGACCGTAATAGTTTAGTGTCTTTGGAAACTCGGATAATAATCTTCTAATCGTGGTGAGAGATCTTCAACATATCCTATAAAGATCTTCTCTTTTTTTACCTAAAACCTATATTTATATACTTGGGAAAAGAAAACATAAATGGGTGATCTCAAATGCTCAGTAAATTTAAACAAAAGAAATATTAATCGCATCATATTCATAAGAACATAACATTTTGGAAATCTTAACCTGCAAAAGAGATCATAATATCATAACATGGGATAAATCATAGTAGTGAAATGTAATCCCAATAATCATAACTTAAAACATGAAACTTTGTGGAATACACACATAATCATAGAGAATCATTTCTTATAAGTCAAGACTCATTTCCAAGACTATCTTAGGGGACAAAGTCCATTTCTGAACCACGTTCACTCCTCGTTTCAGTCCTCTTTCACTGAACCGGTTTAACCTGCCGTTCCAGCCATGTCTATCTCATGAGATATAAAATCATTACCCAATGCATTGGAGGGAGATATATGTCCCACCCATCACATAATGATGTCATTCTTATGTGTTCCACAAAATCATAAACCATACATCATAGCATAACCCATGTAATAAAAATGTGAATCTTAAACATCATGACATCATAAAACAGTTCATATAAGATAAAGGAATTCATAAAAATATATCCATCACAACATAATCAAATCCATGTAATAATAGGGATAGAAATAGAAGCCTATATTATCTTTGATGGAAAATAATTTTGATAAAACTTTTGAACTCAACTTCTGAGGAAAATATCCATTCTACTTCAAAAACATTTTCCTTTCTTAACATGTCATAAAATTTTAAAATAAAAGAAGTTGATCAAAAATAAACATGAAAACCTGTAAAGGATACTTCTTGTAAATAATGTTTTCAAAATCCATTCATGTCGTATATGTTAAAAACATTCTTCTCGTACTTTTGTCGGAAAAGTCAAAAAGTACCTCGTACGAAAAACGACAAAAGATTCCTTTCATATCTTTTACTAAAAACTCACAGAAGGGTAAAATTGGATATAAATTATTATAGAAGGATATAAATATTACATATGGAGGAAAAATGGATGTGGATGATAAAATAAACCCCAGTAAATACCAAATTATAAAAATCTCGGATAAAAATGGGATTGTGATATTTTTCCTAACCTTAGGTCCGATTTTCTTCGTAAATATCCGAACCTCCTGTATAATGATTTAAATAATGTCATTGACTTATTCCAGAATAATAATCACTGTTATGATATCATATATGGTTCACTTATGAGTTTATTTTACCCATTCTTTTATAAATTCCATGTTAAAGAGCGTTTTGGGTAAAATCGTTTCTTTTGTCGTCCGTGTTTTGACTTGTATTTATTCATATGATTACTTAGATCATGATTAATTAAATCCAGAATATAAAATATGATTTATATATAATATATATTCAGAATATACATATATATAATATATCAGTAAATGGAATGAAATACACCGTTCATTGAGACGGTAGGCCGTACGTATGCATGAACGCTATTTTCATTTCCTTATTGAATTGAATCTAATTAAGTAGATGACATACATATATATACACATAAATCTAGTATAATTATTATGTCATATATTTCATTATTACTTATTATATATAGTTTATAATCATTCATGAATGGTTAACATGGAGAATGAATCTCATCGCGTCATGGAGACGGTAGTCTGTACGTACGCATGAGCGATGATACCGTTCTCATGATCGTGGAATTGTATTGGAGTGTATGTATACTAGATTAGAATTAATATAACTTTACAATAATCATATATAGTTATTATTTACACCATTATACCCATCCATGTAAGGTGGTGGTGGAAAATAGATTGCACCATGGCGTGGAGACGGTATTCCGTATGTATGCACGCGCGGTGATTTCATTTTCTGTAGGATGGTTAGATGGTGAAATAGGGTTGTTTCATAATTATATTAACATATCAGTATATTATTGATACTGATGTTATTACTTCATAATTAAACAACCTAATAAGAAGAAGTGGAAGAATAAATAAAGATGAAAGAATCGGTAACGGACATTACCTCTTCTTTGAAGCACCTCTTTGAGTCCTCCTATTAGGGCACTAAAATTGGTCTTTGAAGAATACCAGGAACTATAGGATGTTTCTTACGGAATTGGAGAAGGGAATTTGGCAGGGGTTGGCCGAGCTTGAAGGCTCATAGTGGTGTGAGGAAGAGAGGGAGGAGCTGCCCTTTTATAAGGGAGGAGAGGGGCACCTTTGGTATAACTAAAAATATTATTTTATTATAAAGTCATATTCGGTTTTTAATAGCTCCAAATTGAGTTATTTAGAAGATAACGTTTGTATGGGTCGAAATACTCTCATCCAATGGAATTTAGACAAGTTTAGGTCATTATATTAACATTATCTTTTAGTTTTAACTCTTAGTTAATTAGATTGACATTTACCAAGTCACTTTGTATTTTTATATTATATAGTTAATAAACATACCACATACATCCAAGAGACCCCCAAGTGGTCCATTAATGATACAAATATCATGATATTAGTATATTGGCCTAAACTTTTATTTTTAGGAATAAAATAACAATAAATAATATAATATTTGTTTTAAAAACTATTTTATGTCAATTTTGACACTATTCAATAGTTGATTTTTGTGAAACTCATAACAGAATTATTACTTCGACCAAAGTCAATTAAATCAATCCTAACACGTCATATTAACCTATAAAATTAGTTTAATTCATAAAAAGTATCAAATTATTTTTATTTTGTTATTTGTAATATCAATTATTCTAATATTTCACTATTATGGTAATTACTGCATCATCATTGTGTCATAAATATATTAAATTATTTAATGTCTAAAAATTATAAATAAAATTTCATTATGTATGAAATATTATTATATTTCTAATGAATATTTACAATCGATTTTATCTTATGTATATGTCTATATTAAAAATGTTTTAGTAAATAACCTTTGATTTTAACTCTTTTAACTCTTCTTTGAATTAAATAATAATAAATGTCCTAATCTAATCCAAGTTGACCTAAATAGTCATATTTTATTACTAAGGTTGATCTTGGTCGAATTACACTTATCCAATAGAATTAGGACATGTCTTAGGGTAATAATAATATCATTTTTACCATTAATTACCCTATTTACTTTTAACCGTGGTAAAAAAAAGGTAAATGTTACTTTTCAGAAAAAATATTTTCAACTCATTGAACAACATTTTAATTAATGAAATCAACCGTGTCTCTTTGATTTTTGATATTCCACTCACAGAAGCGATAAAATTAAGTTTTATGAAAAATTCATTTTTAACTACCACTTAGTGGTTTCACTATTCATCTAAAAATGAGAGTTTCCAGAAAAATACCAAAAATTAGGCCGAAGCTATATTTGATATTATGAACTCAAAAATGATGTCTATTTTACCAAATTAAAAACATATCGGTTGCATTAATAAATTTAAAAATTAATTCCCATCGTCAAAACATATAGCATTTTCTTAAATGATAATAACTATCAAAAGATTGACACATGTTTATGTATAGTTTAAATGTGAAATTACATCAAATGACCAACATTGTATTAAATTGTACAAATATATTCTAAATATACTTTAAATCCACTAAAATTAATAATTTATCACTATTAATTATTTCGATTAAAATGGTTGTTTTTAATTTTAGTAATTTTTACTATTCATTAGACAATGAAAGTTATCCGAAAAGTACCGAAATTTCACCCAAAGATAATTTTGATATTACGAATCCAAAAATGAAGTTCATTTTAAAAGATAAAATTTATAAAATTTCAAAAGGTGGGTATTACTATTCATAACGACTAGTTCATAATAATATTATAATAATATCTCGTTTAGTGAAACTCGGTATTGCGTACTACACAAGCTATCGAGGAAGGTCGCGATTACGTGTAATGAAAGGAAAGTCAAGGATGCGTGTTGTGCAAGATCCTTTTGGTGTAGTGAACAACACAAGACATTAATGAAATTAAAACGAATATTTTTCATAAAATCTCGGGGTGTTACATTCTACCCCCCTTAAAATGAATTTCGCCCTCGAAATTCATCGGGGTTATAAATGGTTTACGACTCAAAATTTTCTTTAATAGAAACCCACATCATAAAAAGGAATACCAAAACTTGGCTTTAAAAAATAAAGTAGGAAACGTAATGGGTACCCAAATTAACTCATAACTAGGTTTCCTTGTAGGAGAACATAGGTGAAAATATGGATATTGAAGAAAAATCTAACCATAAAGTCTTGTTGGAGAGTGGTAGAGAACATGGCTATGAAAAATCCAACAATCACAAAGGCATAAATTTGTGAAGATATAAGGTACCGTCTGATTCATTGGATATAAGAGCATAAGGACAACATTTTTGGTTTTCAAGATCATTTCCCTAAAGATGATGAAATTGGAATTAGAAGAAAAACTTTCTTGATTTTGGTATAGTCTCACTATTGGTTGTTATTTGGCCAATTTCCACTTCATCTCATAATGAAATGAAGTTTAATTTGTCATTCGTGATGTGTTAGCAGATCATGTGATAGAACTTAGGTTCATTATATATGTCTCAAACAAAAGGATAGAAAAGTTATCAAAAAAATACATAAGTCCATCTATATTGAGATTAATCATATATGGTTCCTAAAATGGACTTTTACTTCATATATCATACTTCTTAATATAATAAAACTAGTTTGTACTAAACAAGGACTTCTTGTAGGCCAATTGTAGGTGATAAAGGTCAGTCACACTTCGGTTGTAGGTTCGATTCCCACAGACTTGTCTGACGCGATGGGATGTCGCCCATCCTGCAGGTCATCCTTTTTATAAAACTACATTACTATAACATCCCATAAATAATATCAAAAAAACTTCTATCCTTAAACAATACTAACATATGTACATCATAATCCATTCTAATCTTTAGGCTTATCCAAAATAGTGCTGTCTAATCTCATATTATAGTGAAAACTATTACAAAAGAGTTCATACAACTAGCATGTTAATACCATTGTTGATCCCCATATATCCTAAGATATGTCATGATGGTCACATTCCAAAAATTCAAAGGCCTTAATCATGTATTCTCTTGAAAAATGAATACCCATTAAACCTTAGTGAAAACATGAGTGCTGTCAAAAGTTAACTCATTCCACATACTAAAATCCAAAAATTCTATATACTCAAACCATGATATAACATTCTCCTTATATCAGTCATGAGCTCATGAATACTATCAAACATTTAATTTTCTCTTTATCCCTTCATTATGCGCATATCATCTATTTTCCAAAAATATCTAAATAACCTTTCATGGTTACTAATACCATAAATAATGCACTTTCAGAACATAGGAAAGACAACAATGTAAAAATACTTAGATGTCTCTTTATTCCATTGTACAATGAGATTACTTATACAACATTACACTTGATAAACATTTAATCATTCCACTACCTTCTTAAACCATTGACCAAGCTTAAACAATTCATTCATCTCACATATCATTTGTAGTCTCTTCATCATCAACAACATAAATACTACCCATACGACTGCACTGATTCTCTTCCTGAGACTTTACCTTAGGGAATTGGTTTGCATAATGCCCGTACATTCCACATTTAAAACATTTAACCATTTTTGATGTCATAGAAATACCATTATCATCATCCATGGTGTTAAATAAACATTTTCCTTTGCACTTACTGGCTTTGTGTCCTTCTTTTCTACACCCAAAGCATCTTCCAGTTCCTTTGAAACAATCCCCCCAATGCCTCTTCCCACATGATTTACATGAAGGAAATTGATCTTTCGTTCCTCTATGATCATCATGAAACTCCATATTTCTCTTATTATTTGAGTCGTGAAACTTACCAATGTTGAGATTATTGATCATATTATGATATTGATGATTAGGCATAATAACGGTGTTTGGACTTCCAAATCCCGTTTCATTTGGTTTCTCATGAAGAACATCATTCCAATGTCCGTCATATCCTCCATTATCATGAATCGTCCTGTTTCCAGCCATTTTCTAAAACCCAAAAAGAATAGTGTAAGAGGCAAAAATCATGCTATGGAAAGCAACATAGTAAAGGGGGAGTACCCTCAATAACTAACATCTTAGGTCAAATTCTAATATCGTTACCGTAGTTCTAGGACCATATCCTATACGTATACTTATCCTTAGGGACATCACTAGACAAACCTTATAAATATCTCTAGGGATCTCACAAATGTTTTCGCATCCTAGTTTCCAAAGGTTGACTAAACCTTTCCTCTAATACCAACTGTAGAGGCCCGAAACCTGAAGTACATGGACATTACATTACTTTTGCCGAATACATAGTATATAACAAAAACGCACACACAAGGACCGAACTAGTTTAGTGTCTTTGAATACTCGGAATAAAATATTCTAACCATGGTGAATGATCTTCCACATCTCCCATAAAGATCTTCTCTTTTTTTTACCTAAAACCTTTCTTTATAGCCTGGGGAAAAGAAAACATAAAAGGGTGAGCTCAAATTCTCTGTAAGGGTAAACAAAAGAAATATCAATCACATCATATTCATAAGAACATAACATTTTTGAAATCTTAACCTGTAAAAGAGATCATAATATCATAACATGGGATAAATCGTAGTAGTGAAATGTAATCCCAATAATCATAACTTAAAACATGAAACATTTTGGCATACACACATAATCATAGATAATCATTTCTTATTAGTCAAGACTCATTGCCAAGACTATCTTAGTGGATAAATTCCATTTCTGAACCGAGTTCACTTCTCATTTCAGTCCTGTTTCACTGAACTGGTTTAAACTGCCGTTCCAGCCATGTATATCTAATGAGATATAAAATATTTACCCAATTCATTGGAGGGAGATATAGGTCCCACCCATCTCATAATGATACCATTTTTATGTGTGCCACAAAATCATAAACCATAAATCATAGCATAACCCATGTAATAAAAATGGGAATCATAAACATCGTGACATCATAAAACATTTCATATAAGATAATGGAATTCATAAAAATATATCCATCACAACATAATAAAATCCATGTAATAATAGGGATAGAAACAGAAACCTATATTATCTTAGATGGAAAATAATTTTGATAAAACTCTTGAACTCCATTTTTGAGGAAAATATCTTTTCTACTTCAAAAACATTTTCCTTTATTAACATGTCATAAAATTTCAAACTAAAATATGTTGATTAAAAATAAAATTGAAAACTTGTAAAGGAATCTTCTTGGAAATAATTTTTTAAAAATCCATTCATGTCATATAAGTTAAAAAACATTCATCTCATACTTTTGTCGGAAAAGTCAAAAAGTACCTCGTATGAAAAACGACAAAAGATTCCTTTCATATCTTTTAATAATAACTAACTGAAGGGTAAAATTGGATATAAAATATTATAGAAGTATATTAAAATTACATACTGTGGAAACATGTTTGTGGATGTTAAAATACACCCCAGTAAATACAAAAGTATAAACAATCTCGGATAAAGATGAGATTGTGATATTTTCCCTTACCTTAGGTCTGATTTGCTTCATAAGTGTCCAAAACTCCTGTATAATGATTTAAATAATGTCATTGACTAATACCAGAATCATACACATTGTTATGATATCATATATGGTTCACTTATGACTTTATTTTACCCGTTCATTTGTAAATTCAATGTTAAAGAGCGCTTTCGGTAAAATCGTTTCATTTGTCGTCCATGTTTTAACTTGTTATTATTCATATGATTACATAGATCATGATTACTTAATTGCAGAATATAAAACATTATTTATATATAATATATATTCATAATATACATATATATAATAGATCCGTAAATGGAAAGAAATACATCGTTCATGGAGACGGTAGGCCGTATGTACGCATGAACGCTCTTCTGGTTCCCTTATTGAGTTGAATGGAATTAAGTAGATGACATACATATATATACACATAAATCCAGTATCATTATTATTTCATATATTTCATGATTACTTATTATATATACTTTATAATCATTCATGAATGGTTAACGTGGAGAATGAATCTCATCGCATCGTGGAGACGGTAGTCCGTACGTACGCACGAGCGATGATATCGTTCTCATGATCGAAGAATTGTATTGGAGTGTATGTATACTATTTAAGAATAAATATCAATTTAAAATAATCATATATAGTTATTATTTACACCATTATACCCATCCAAGTAAGGTGGTGGTGGAAAATAGATTACACCACTGCGTGGTGACGGTATTCCGTACATACGCACGCATGGTGATTTCATTTTCCGTAGGATGGATAGATGGTGAAATAGGGTTGTTTCATACTTATAATAACATATTAGTATATTAGTGGTACTTATGTTATTACTTCATAATGAAACAACCTAAGAAGAAGAAGAAGAAGAAATAAAGATGAAAGAATCGGTAATGGACATTACCTCTTCTTTGAAGGACCCCTTTGAGTCCTCATCTTAGGGCACTCAATTGGTATTTTAAGAAGACCAGGACTTCTAGGATGTTTATAGAGAAGTGTAGAAGATAATTTAGTAGGGGTTGGACGAGCATGAAGGCTCCAAGTGGTGTGAGGAAGAGAGGGAGGAGGTTCCCTTTTATAAGAGAGGAGAGGGGCACCTTTGGAATAACTAAAATTATTATTTTATTATAAAGTCATATTCGGTTTTTAATTGCTCCAAATTGAGTTATTTAGAAGATAAGGTAATCATGGGTCGAAATCCTCTCATAAAATAGAATTTAGACAAGTTTAGGTCATTATATTAACCTTATCTTTTTAGTTTTAACTCTTAGTTAAATAGATTGACATTTACCATGTGACATTGTATTTTTATATTATATAGTTAATAAAATTACAATATACATCCAAGCGACCCCCAAGTGGTCCATTAATGATACACCTATCATTATATAAGTTTCTTGGCCGAGCATTAGATTTTTAGGAATAAAATAATAATCAATAGTATAATATTTGTTTTAAAAACTATTTTATGTCAATTTTGACACTATTCAATAGTTGATTTTTGTGAAACACATAACAGAATGATTACTTCAAAAAAGTTAATTAAATCAATACTAACATGTCATATTAATCTATAAAATTAGTGTAATTTATAAAAAGTCTCAAATTATATTTATTTGGGTATTTATAATATCAATTATTCTAATTTTTCACTATTATGGTAATTACTGCATCATCATTGTGTCAAAAATAAATTAACTTATTTAATATATAAAAATTATAAATAAAATATCATTATTTAGTAAATCATATTATATTTCTAATGAATATTTACAATCGAATTTATCTTATGTATAACCCTATATTAAATTTTTTTTAGTAAATAAACATTGATTTTAACTCTTTTAACTTTTCTTTGAATTAAATAATAATAAATGTCCTAATATAATACAAGTGGGACTAAATGGTCATATCTTATTCCTAAGGTTTTTTTGGTCGAATTACACTTATCTAATAGAATTATGACACGTGTTAGGGTAAAAATAATATCATTTTTACCCTTAATTAACCTATTTACTTTTAACAGTGCTAAAAAAAGTAGAATGTTACCATTCACAAAAAAATTATTTTCATCTCATTGAACCACATTTTACTTACTGACATCAACCGTGTCTCTAGGATTTTCTAAATTCCACTCAAAAAAAGCGGTAATATTATGTTTTATGAAAAGTTCATTTTTTTAGTACCACTTAGTGGTTTCACTATTAATCAAAAAATGAATGATTCCAGAAAATACCAAAAATTAGGCCTAAGTTATATTTGATATTATGAACTCAAAAATGATGTCTATTTAACC
The DNA here is from genome assembly GCA_963277665.1 of Viscum album. Lineage (NCBI taxonomy): Eukaryota > Viridiplantae > Streptophyta > Magnoliopsida > Santalales > Viscaceae > Viscum > Viscum album. Next base: position 888,611,186 of record OY728130.1, read on the forward strand.
AAATTCAAAACATATCATTTTCATTAATTAATTTAATAATTAATACCCGTCGTCAAAACAAATAGCAAATTCTTAAGAGATAATAACTATCAAAATATTGACACTTGTTTATCTCTGGTTTAAATGTGAAATTACATCAAATGACCAACATTGTATTAAATTGTAAAAATATATTCTTAATATACTTTAAAACAACTAAAATTAATAATTTATCACTATTAATTATATCTATTAAAAAGGTTTTTTTTAATTTTAGTAGTTTTCACTATTCATCAGAAAATGATAGTTATCCGAAAAGTACCAAAATTTCTCCCTAAGCTAATTTTGATATTCCGAATACAAAATTGAAGTTCATTTTAAAAGATAAAATTTATAAAATTTTAAAAAGTGGGTATTACTATTCATAACGGCTAGTTCATAATAATATTATAATAATATCTCGTTTAGAGAAACTCGGTATTGCGTACTACACACACTATCGAGGAAGGTCGTGATTGCGTGTAATGAAAGGCAAGTCAAGGATGCATGTTGTGCAAGCTCCTTTTGGTTTATTGTACAACACAAGAAATTAATGAAATTAAAAAGAATATTTTTCATAAAATCTCTGGGTGTTACATTATGTATTTATATAATGGTTTATAAATTCTTAATATGAATGGTATAATTTATAACATTAAGGACAATAAGATCAAATATGATTCAATAATCACATTTCTTTGGTATTATTACAATGGGAATATAAATGATAAATTAATCCAAAAACTCACTATAGGAAAATAACCTATTAGCGGTGGTTTAAACCACCACAATATGATTTGGATGCAGTTTTAGGAAACCGCCGCTAAAGTGCGTGTCAAAAAATTATTAGTGGAGGCTATATCCATTTCATGGTGTTTTAAGGGAATCATCATAGTTGCATCATTTCAGAGAGGTTCTTGTCTTTTTAGATGTGGTTTTACAGCTGGTGGATCTCATTTATTTGCAGCAGTTATAACCGCCATGAATAAAAAATACCCCCTCGCCGGAGAAGTTCCACTAAAATAATAAAATCTATGTCTTAAACCGCCGCTAAAGAATAGTAGCAGTGGATATAACCACCGCTAGGAGAAAAATATCTATATTTAGCATCTGTTAAAACAACTTCTACAATTTTAACATTATCATCTAGTAGTTGTTAAAACATCTGCTCCAAGCTGATCCAGGAAAAAAATAGCATCTCTGCATCCCCACTACCAGTGCCATGAAAAAAAAAACCACTCCAAGAATATGAATTGTCTAACAGAATACATACTAGTCAATATTAAAAGATATTCTTAAGTATGAACAATGAAATTAATCATTTATTAAAGGAATTCAGATAAAAAATCACATGGCCATTATAACTTTTATCAAAATTATAAACAAGCATGTCTGTCATATTTCATGAAAACAATGCCACGCCTAGGTTCAACCTATTCCATCTATACCAGTTCCATTCCTGACATGAAAATTCATATCAACATACATCCCACTTGTAATATATGATGTATTGTTTATGATATTCCTAATTTATGGTCATTCTCTCATATCATTGTTCTTTTCTTATGCTTTCATATTATTATCAATTGATATCTCTCGCGTTTACCCTTAATGAACATCTGATGTGACACATTATTTTGTTTCCCTAACCACTAATTTATAAAGAATTACTACCCAACCTATGAATTAGCATGACACGATCAATCAATTACATGTTCACATGAAAATAAATTTATTTTTTTCCAAAATGAATTCTTTTGAAATAAGTGCATTCAAGAGTGAACTTATATTCTATAAAAGTGAATACTAGTAATGCATAGTGGAAAAACAGTGCATATAGTAGTCATGTAAGAATTAATTTCTATAGAAGATTAAACTAGTAGTGTATACTATAAAATAAGCATATATATGAATATTTATATTGGAAAAAATAATATTAGTAATATATATATATATATATAATAAAAAGTGATTCCATGTATAAGAACAAACCACATCATGTAGTAATTTAAATCAAAAATTCACAAAGAGAAACTACAGACATAAACTCATGTATACACTTATGTTACAAAGTTAATTTTGTGTGATTGTATTATCATTATTTATTCAACATCATCTTGCATGTACCTATATTATGAGAACGTAGTAAATGAATTTAATAGTAACTCTACCACAGGGATTCCCATGACCGGGTTTAGATTCTATAAGCCTTGTTGGCATGTAAATTTTTCCAATGCCTTCATTATGATCCATATATAATCATGTAATTCTATCTATAATCACACCCAACCCATGATGCTTGAGTCCATCTCATCATTCTTGTACATCCTATTCACCCTTGTGAATAAAAAAACCACCCTATGGTGATGTGAATGAAATGCCATGGTGATAACAATCAATGTAAGCATAGAATGGGAACCACATTCTCATCCCACGAATGATTTCAAAACCATCATCTCGAGGAAAACAAGGTCCCATACAATGTGACACCCACTTATATCATGGTTCACTCCCTACAGTAACATAAATTCTCTAATCAAATCCCCAAAAAAAATTGAGTGTCATCACATCATAGGAAAACTGAATGTCGAGCCAAAGGATATCCACAACATGCACAAATATTATGGAATGAGAAGCACCTATATCAAAAAAAAATAGATACTGAAGTGGAAGATACAAAAAATAGAACCTCTCACTATAAAAGGTCCAATAATCTATTCCTTTCATATTGGTCTCACTTAATAGAATTATACTAATATGTATCTCTAATATATATCCTAGATACCTTCAGTATGTCCTCTATTCTAGTGATGTAAGTCTTGTGTTTGGATGCTTTGACCATGACCACTGCTTTAGGCTGAGTGATTGGCCAAACTATTTCTCCCTTCCTAACTTGAATCTGATTTCCCCAATCCTAAATGTATAATTATTGTAGACACACATTCACTGTATACTATAGGAAATGATCTACAAAAATCATGTAGATGGCTCATCCTACTACAATCTTGACACTCAACATGATTACTATCACACAATCTCCACATGTATTCATGCCTCCCACACCAATGATGGAAAATATAATTACCAAAACTAATTCTCTATAAATTATTCCCTTACTGATAGGTCACAATGTGTCACTTCCTTCCACCAAACACACTTCCATTGGGTCAACACACTGAACTACCATGCTTTCTGCCCAAACCATACATCGATTTATGTTATGTAATAAGATCCTAATTTATTTTTTATATGGAGGACAACCAAAATACATTCACATATGATCAAACAACATGATAGTGCCCAAACGCGAATCATATCATCCTAGATGGATCATCCATTAGAAATATATCCACAAAACCTAAAATATCAAAAAGTTAGTCAAACACTCTATAACAAACACAAAACCATACTCTAAATGCATAAAATCATTTTCCATTTCAGTCCTATAATTCTATGGAAAAAATATTCATAAAAATGAATCATCACAATAAATATTTGACATATATGGTGCATACCACACTCGAGAAATCAAGAAATGAAAGGAAACATTAGAAACCAATAAAATGCTTAAAAGGAAACATGATAAATCAAGAAAATGTCAGGTCATTAAAATGTTTGGTGGAAACTATGTGCCGCAAATAATACAAATACAATCCAGTTGTTCCCATATCATTCCAACACATAACCAATACAACTACTCACAGTTAGATGATGAACATGTCTCTTCACCCACAAAACCTCCATCTCCACTTTCTACTGTAACCTGTAAGAACATTATATTGAAAATTAAATACTTTAACATATCTATATTTAAACATAAAACCAATAAATGTTTGAAAACTAAATGATTTTGATTTATTCTGATTTACCTACTTACCACCAGTCGACGCACTACCACCGAATGCATATCTGCTCATCTGCTGATGTATATCAGTCATTGCTTTCTGCAAAGCAGATATCTGAGACCCTTGTACTTGAACTATGGTTCGTAGAGAAGAAATCCACCTATGAGCATCTTTAGGTACGGACTAAATATAACCAGGAGTAGATGCATCTGGAATCCCTATTGGTATGCCAAATACCTCAGATGGTACGGGTTAGAAACCCATACACGCACTCTACCAGGATGCTCTTTCCCATGAAATTTAGCAACCAGGTCATCCTGGGAGACTGAGTTGGACTACCCAGGATTGGCATCCCATAGTTCTTTAATTTTGACCTATATGTCAAATATCAATATATGTTAACATAATAAAAAATTATAATAAGGTGTTATAATAAAAAATTTACTTCATACCCCAACATCTTTTGTTGGATCAATAACAAAACTTCCATTTGATTTTTTGTGAACATCTAGCCACACTTCAGTTCGGGATGCTTCATGCCCTGAACTCTGTGAATTCATTAAGAAAAGATAAATCAACAATTTAATATATTAAAATAGATAATATTTTATTATAAATATTTAAACTAATGAAAATATTAATAGAGTCATTCGACTTCTAGAAAATATTTCTGACCCTCCAGTGTGAGGGATGACTTGCTTAGCCCAGTTTGATGCATTATTTCTTGAGAGATCCTGATATAAATAAAATGAAATTTAACTGTAATGTATTCAATTTCATCTCTTCTTCATATACTTGTATAAATGTAAAATTATTATTATATAACAATATATATTTCTATAAAATCTGCCTCTCATCATGATGTCTATCAACAAAAACATTCCACTATTATTTCGGCACCCCACTGGGGGGATTCTCACACATTTGTTGCATAGTCATTGAAGTATTGTTGACATCACATCATAATATCTATTTTAATTCTTTCCATTTATTACCATGATTTTTTAATGTCCACTTTTGTGCTATCACATCACCAACTGCAAAGAGGAATAACATCTATATACCAAAATTCATTTTGAACATATTAGTAACATGACCTTTAATTAAAACAAAATGTATTAAAATTACCTATATTTGGGAATAAAAAAATTAAATTTTCTAACTTGGAGGCATATGTCTCCATTCATCATAATAAATATGTTGGGAAATGGGCTCTACTACCTGTTGGCCCAGAATATGGCCAAGTAACCCCGTTGTGTCATCTTTAGGGACCCTAAATGAATCAAATGGCACAACTATCTTCTCACCATTCATATTCCAAACATCTTAAAATTTTATTTTTTCCCACCGTTTCATTTTTTTCATGTTCAATGAGACAAAATTAGTATAAACAGAATGAAATAAATTTATTTATATTAAAAATTTTACTTATGACAGTGACCCTCCAGTATGCCCGTGATGAACTTGATAGGGCATGCTGCTGCCCCACTACTGAGGCTATTGATGGGAGATACGATGACTAAGCCTCTAGTGGGACACACACAGAGGGTGTGAGAGATGGTGCAGGGGATTATGGTGTATGGGTGTAGGTAGTTGGTGGCTTAGATGTCGTGGGGTGGGAGATAGATGGATCATCATTTGTCGTAGTAGTAGATGAAATATTGTACTGATTCCTCCTTGGAATTTCTATCATTTAATCAAATAAAATTACGTTTAGAATATATATTTCAAAAAATATATACAGTAAAAAAATTAAATATGATAATAGATTTCTAGTACTGACGAACAAAATATATATAACAATGATAATGAATAACTGCACAAATGAAATAAGTGGTTGCTGAATGAAGAAATAACTATATATAAAATCATTTTCCCCTCCAATCATGTCAGTTTCTGGCTCCATTACTTCATCCATTTCATTCATCCTTTCTAGAGTAATATTTTCAATATCATGATGGAAAAATAATTCTGCTTCTTATTTTTGATTAGATTCAATTTCAGAGGTCAAATATTCCATTTCATCAACCATATCATACAAATCTCTTTGTATTACGTGAACAACTACACTCCAACCTTCATCCACAACAACATTCACATAATATAACATTTTTCTTGTAATGATATGATATATGGATCATGCACTTCATGATCACCGACATCAATCTAGAGAGAGAAGTTCATATAAGTAAATTGCAAGGAATCTCTATTAACACCTCTGATAATATCAACCCAATTGTATTTGAATTAAACAACATAAAAATTCCCTTCGTAGTTTAATTCAATAATATAATGGTTCTTTGCATTGTATCCCACTTTAGAAAATTTAAATATACCATTATTCTATGTTTTCAAACCCACTTCTTGATCGACTGTACGAAATCTGAAGCCATTCACATTGTAAGAATCAAAATTTCTAACTTGTCTTATAGGTCATCTAGCCAGAATATTCAAATCCTCTAAAAACTCTACTCGAGTATCGGTATTCATGATCTAAAAAAAGAAATATAATTTATTTGATTTAAAAAATGTATGTGTCAATCTAATATTCATATTTATTGCAATATTTATGAACTTGCACATCATGAAAAAAAATTCTGTAATCTCTTTATTCACAACATTCATTATATCTTTATCATTTCATGTTCATACACTCATTTGTCTCTTTGTTTCTATCCTCAACTATTCAATAAATTAATCTCCAATTTCACTATTAAACAACACATATCTATGTGCCTTTAATAATTCCAATTCTGTCAGTGTCACATTTTAGGCCCTCCGGACTGATCGGCCAATAACATGAAATATTATTTATTTTTGATGTATTTGATATTGAGTCAATGTGTTGTCAACATTTCCAACTTGATTAAATCTTGTCTAAATATCATCCAAGTATCTGGAACAAAAGGTAAGACACTCTTCAGCCAAATAACCTTCAGTAATAGAGCCTTCTGGTTGAGATTTATTTCTCACATATGCTTTCAAATGCCCAATATATATAAGAAATGAAATAATCATAAATATTTATTTATTTAAATGAAAAACTTGTTTACCTAAATTAAAAACATATAAATAAAATTCTTCTCAATTGGATACATCCATGGACAATTAACGGGGCCTCATAATTTATCATCCTCAACCAAATGCACATTTAAATTCATCATTATAGTAAAAAAAAATGGAGGAAATATCATATCCATTGCAAAAAGGGTAAATACAAACCTCTCTGGGAGGTTGTCAAGCTGAAATAGATGTAGGGATTTCCCACATAATTTCCTAAAAAATGTGCTAAATTCGATTACAACAGTAGTAACGTTTTCAGGTAATAATGTATGCAATGCCAATGGTTGTAACTGTTGTAAAAAAATATGTGAATCATGACTTTTCAATCCATGTGAATTACAATTCATCAACTCAGAACACGTCAAGATGTTACTCGAATTCCAATTAGATACATTCAAATTCTATAAAATTCGAAGGAAAGTATCTTAATCCCTATTTTTCATTGCAAAAATTTCTGAAGCATACTTTTCATTCCCATCTGGCCAGAGACCACGTTTTATGTTCATTACTTGTAAGTCTTTGAAAGCATTGAGATGATCCTTCAACTTTTCAAGCTCATTAAGTAACGTAAAAATCAAATTATACTAGAAATTCTTATCAATATTCATCACATCAAGAATATGTCGCAAACAATTATATTCCCAATAAGGAAGTGTGACGAAAATACTTTTTTTCTTCCATTTTTGCATTTTGATTTCACTTGATGATGCACTTAAAACCCATTTTCCACTATCATTCAAATGATGAAACTTAAAAAATTCTTTTTCCACATTTTCTAGTTGTGTCGATATTTTAGAACCAGTTAACAACATTATAGGTGGTCTACGATCAATGAAACCATTAAATTTTGATATGTTTGTCGAAATCTATGAAATGAATCAAGAAATCATCAATGGAACAAGAAGTACCATTTTCTAATATGAGGTAGCTGTTTGGGCTCAAAATCAAAGTTACAAATTGGATAATCCAAACTCGTGTAAGTGTTCCAACCAGATAAATTTCCAAGCATAGGAAAGTCACTAATGTTCCACATTAAAGAAGCATGCATTTTGAACATTTTTTAGAAGAATCATCAAATGTATCTACACCATTTCTCCATAAATCCTACAATTTTTCAATCAGAGGCTGCATGTATACATCAATATCATTTCCAGGAATTGTTTTCTATAAATAATCATCGAAATGATAAAATATGTTTTTTTCATACACATCCATGGAGGTAGATTATAAGGGATCAAAAAAACTAGCCAAATCATATAACTGGTACTCAAAGTCCCAAATGGGTTGAATCCATCGACATCCAATCCCAATCGATGATTCCTAGGTTCATCTTAGATATCTGGATGTAATTAATCAAATGTCATCCACGATTGTGAATCTCATGGATGTATCATTATCCCAACATTTTTATTATCTATAGAATGCCACTTAATGTGTTTGGTGGTTTTCGGTGACATGAATAATCATTGAAATAGAGGCTTCAAAGGAAAGTAATGAAAAACATTTGTAGGTGTGTTCCTTTTCTTTTTCTCCATGAAATTAGGTTGATTTAGACTTCTAAAATCACCCATTGACTTCCATATAGAAGAAGAATTTTTTTTTCAATTATTTTTACTTGAATCCTCTCCCCAATAAAGAATACAATCATTGGGACACACATGTATTTTTGTATAATTCAGACCAAGCATGTTCACAACTTTTTTCATATTATAAAATGAATTAGGTATTTTTGCTTCAATAAATGCATCACAAATCAATTACAATATCATAGACATTTCCTTAATTTTAATTACACATAAAAATTTTATATGGTACAACTTCATCAGAAAAGAAAGCTTTGAATATTTCAAAAAATCACTATAAAACTAGTGATTTCCATCGTCAACTAAATCATAAAGCATATTTTCCTCAGTGAAGTATTCTCATACATTTGGCTCCCCAAAATCAATAGGAGGATCAAATGATATGTTACAGTACTGATCTGGTTGTGTTATAGCCTCAAAAACATCACTTGTCACATTGCAGTTTGTAGCACCCACATCTTGTTGTTCTGTTATGTTTTGATGTAGATAGTGGTGTCTTGTTGTACCGAATGAATCATTTATGTGGTTTTTCATTTCATTTTACATTGTTGAAAATGTTGGGACCCCATTCAGTAGATTAACATCAGTGCTCAATCTTTATGTATCATTCGATTCTCCATGCGAAATCCAACACAAATATTGACCAGGGAATTGATTCTGTATTAAATGTTCATAAACTTCATATCTATTCAACCAAATTATAAATTTACATTTAGGACATTGAAATCTTATTATCCCTTCAACATATCAATTATAAATTTAAAAATCTGAAAACTCCTTCAAACCCTTAACATACTGAGGTTCATTCCTCGGTAATGTGAATTATCTTTTATCCATGTATATCACTATGTTCCTATACAATATTAAAAAAAATTAAAACACATAGTTACTACTAAATAGAGAAAGAGATTCATATATACTATATTTTAACATTACAGAATCATAATATCATAAATATGATCTATTGATCATAAAGTAGGAATAATATAATTGTACTTATTTGAGGAGAATATTCTCATGTTTATGTGCTATGGTGTAGTAAAATAAAAACTTTTTTTGATGTGATAACAAGAGGAACTACACATGTTGGAGCTATATTTGATCTTAGATTCTTGGGATTAAGCATAGTAAGGTCATTATTGGGCCTATATTATTTGACATGCGCTCCCAACTAGGATTGGTGTGTTTTTTGTTCTAGTAGAGTAGGCCAGGCATGAACATGGGTTTGCGTGGATGCAATTTTGTGTTGCCTATGAATATATGATTGAGGATTCTTGGTATCCATTTAATATTTTACTACACCAGTAGAGACTAGATTCAATGCATGAACATAAATATCATGATTCATCCCCATTAAACATTTTTACATAGTAAAGACATATTACTATCCACTCATTTGTTAAATTCAATAAAAAAATTTATTTAATCAATTTATTTCATTAGATCATTTTTGATTTACTATTTTCCATTAAAATTCTTATATTTTCATCAAATGATCCTCTGAACATTAATCTAATCATCCCATAGTTTCCATTATCCCATAAACCAACATAAATACTCATCCCCTGAGTTTAATGTCAAATACATTATCAATTTCATAATCATGGTATTCAATGATCAATCATAAGATACCACAATGTGATACACTCAATAGGGCATATAGAAACTATAAGTTATTGAGAACCAAAACAATCATCCATTTGATAACAATATATAAAATCATTTTAAAATGAATAAGAAATATGGTAATACCCATCTCTATTCTGAAACATAAAAAACCCATCAAAAAGATTGACACAATAACCCAACAAACATGATAACACAACTCTCAACCTGAGGCATCTATTCCTATTAACCATATGAAAATAAACGGAAAAAAGAGATCCCTTATCTTAACAAACACCATCCTCCACTTTTTTCATTCAAAACCCCTGAAATCAATCTTCTCTACCACCCTTGAGCACAAAAATATAGAATCAAAAGTATTTTTATCACGGGTAACACAAGGGGAAACTAAGTCCATAAAAAAATTTGTAAAATCCATTAGAAACCAATAATAGACTCCCCTAGCCCTAAATAATTATTTCCCTAACCAAGCTGCTCATTACCAACATGAATTAATAGATTCATTATGCATAGGTTTCAGCACTAGAAAACCTATAATCACCAGCTATCAAAGCCAAAAACCAAACATAAATATATTCATGAAATATTTCAAATTCAACAGTTTTGATGGATGAATGGTAATCAATATTTAATGCCACATTCATTAATCAATTAATTATTACCCACATTATTTTCATATCAAATTTCAATACTATACACCACTATAAACAATAATATAAATAATATAAAGTTGATAACACACTATTTTGAAAATTATAAGAGGCATTATGAACAATGCATTAATACATGTGACCACATCATCAATTCAAAATTATTATTCATTCTAGTTATTATATTTATTATAATAATTTTACTATAAACCCAATGAAGTTATACCATGATACCTTAACATGAACACATAAAATAGATATGTAAAAAACCCCCTACCTAGTGAATTTAAACTTTCATTGATAAATAATGGAATAGAAGGTGTAGATCTCTAACCACCTCTCCCAAAAGAAAGTTACGATCCCTAAAAACATCCCACATGGATCTACAATCAAACACCAATAAAAACTCCATGAAATTTTTAGGAAACTAATTTTCATAACTTTTAAATAGAGAAAATGAATTAGAATAACTCACTGGTGAAGAAGAAACAAACCCCAAATCACTAACTAGTCGCGAGGTTACTGGGAGAAGGGGGGCCGCGGTGTCGCCGGGAGAAGGGGTTCGTGGGGTAACCTGAAGAAGGGGGGTCGTGGGGTCTCCTAGATAAGGGGGGTCATGGGGTTTCAGGGTGTGTTGGGTTCGCAGGAGGTCGTTGGGAGAAGGGGGGTCATTTGGTCACTACGAGAAGGGGGGTTGCTGGGTTGTCGGGATAAGGGGGTCGCGGGGGGGGGGGGGGGGGGCCCTGGGAGAATGGGTTCGCGGGGTCGTGGGGTGTCAGGGGTAGAAGGGGGGTCGGTGTCAGGGTGAAGGGTTGGGAGTGTAAAAAAAGGGATGGTTTTATGATGGTTTATTATAAACCTACATGAAACCATTTTAAGAAAATGTTTAGTGTCATTTTTTTGAACCACCGCTACAAAACCGCAAGTAAATTGAATTTATGTTGCAGTGACTCCATAAACATGTATTTTTAAAATCATTAAATTATGAATCATTTTATAATTATAAATCATATTTACAAGTAAAAATGACCTAAACATATTTTAGTGTTAATGGTTGGAGGGAAAAAGCACTATTGAATATAATATATTGTTATCATTGTATAAGAATATGTAGTCAAATATTTTTTTTGTATTTGTAATTCACAACTTTTATTAACAATCTTAGTTGTTATATTTATCTATTTCCAATGAGACACAAGATTTAAACAATCGAAAATTTCAGCGTTTTCAAAATTCATGTACATAATAAATTGGGTAATCATTAAGATTTTCCAATTAGATTAGGATGGTGATGAATTGTTCCTAGAATTTATTGATCATAAAAATGATTATGAATTTTTTTTTCAAAACAATCTCATCCTAAAAACTAGAATAGTGGAAAAGGGATCTTTCCCAACAGTTGTGTACCAACGGTTCAAAGAACCGTTGTCATATCATGTCTTTCCCAACGGTTTCTATAAACCGTTGGGGAAAACCCCTCAATGCATAGTTTTCCCAACGGTTGTATGAAATCGTTGGGAAAGATAGGTTTTCCCCAACGGTTCTTAAGAACTGTTGGTAAAAGTGGTGAAGGACCCTTGTTTTCCAACGGTTATATGGAAACCGTTGGGAAATATAGGTTTTTCCTTGTTTTCCCAACGGTTCCTAGCACCGTTGGGAAAGGTTGGTCTTTCCCAACGGTTATTAAAAACTGTTGGGAAAAAAAGCCCCAAATACCAAATCGAGCCAGTGGCCTCCCCACATTACAGAAGCATTCGCCTCGTGTCCTCCTGGAGCGATTCCTTGCAGAAGGACCTCCCAATCCCCACATCGTCCATCAGATCAGAACCTACCAGGTTAGACTCCTATATTTTATCAACGATATAGTTCCAGCTCTTTTAAATCATATACTTCTATTCTTGATTTTGTTATTCCCAATTATTAGGGTTTTTGTAAATATTTATGATTGTTTCATGGTGGTCATGTGCACCACTATAGGTACATTGATTCACTAATTTATTTTGGTATTTCCATAAAATTCGAATACAATTTATTAATGAGTCAATGTTGGGTGTTAACATGACATTCATGTTCTTGATTTTTGTTGAACACCTTATTTATGGTATGGGGTCAGATTATTTAAAGTGTAAACAAATACTTATATAGAATTTCCTTGTAAAACCTGATTGTTTAATTCTAGTTAAATGGAATCATAATTTTTTATGTTATTAATATTTAGTAATTGGTGAGGTGAATCATATATGTATATGAAAAATGGATCAAGATCATTTAGTATTGGATAGAATTATTCCCTAGTAATGTGATACCCTTATGTTGTTGGGTGAGTATGGAGTAGTGAGATATATTTCTTGTTACTTACCTTTTTTCAATTCTATGAGCTAATGATGGCATGCACTAATTTTTTGAGATCTTTCAATGTTTTTATGGTTTTGATAGTGATCCATGATGTGTATCCTAGTATGTAAGATCATGTTGGGTATTTGACCCTAGATTGGGTGAATTTGTATGCGGTAGGGTGCTTTCTAGGATGGGTTGTAGTGATGTGATGGTAACTTATGAGAGGGGTGGGTCTTACTAATGTGGATTCATTCTATATCATAAGCATGTAAATATAATTTGTATTATGATAACTAAATGTAAATGATGTGTGATCAAATATTGTCTTATCCTGGAGAATTCCTTGTGATATATTGATATGGTGGCATGAGTGATGATGCATGTGGTGACATGACCAACATACATGTGTTTCATGGTTAATGATCAATTAGGCTAGTGATCCTATGATCATTGGGATGTGACTCTCAATGATTCAAGAAGAGTTATTAATATGATAACATGAGGGTGTGTTCCTATTTGGTTTTGTCATTCGGCCAGTTTGGACCCCCCACGCGCGTTTATCAAGCGCGCGCAACGCTTAAAGAACGCATAATGAGACCTCCTGCGCAGACCGCACGTCCGATTGACGTTCCGTATATGTGTGCACATCGCGAATAATAATGGGATTGTTGTCCTGTGATTTCAGGTCAATCTGATGTCGTCCGCTATGAGTTTGAACGTTAGACGCCCATTTTGGCCGTTTATGACACCAGAACGGCGTTCACGGTCACCGCGGGCACACGGCACATCCGATTAACGTGCCTTCTGCTCGCCCACATCACAATTCACTCAACCTTTGATGTCGTCCGATTTCACACCATTCGGAATTCATTCGGCCAGTTTGGACCCCACCACACACGTTTCTCAAGCACGCGCAACGCTTAATGAACGCATAATGAGCCATCCCACGCAGACCGCACGTCTGATTGATGTGCCTTCTGCGCGTGCACGTCGCGAATAATAATGGTATTGTTGTCCTGTGATTTCAGGGCAATCCAATGTCGTCCTCTATGAGGTTTACCGTTAGACGCCCGTTTTGGCCGTTTATGACACCAGAACGGTGTTCCCGGTCACCGCGGGCACACGACACGTCCGATTGATGTGTCGTCTGCTCGACCACATCACAATTCACTCACCCTTTGATGTCGTCCGATTTCAGGCCAGTTTGGACCCCCCCACGCGCGTTTATCAAGCGCGCGCAACGCTTAAAGAACGCATAATGAGACCTACCGCACAGACCGCACATCTGATTGACGTTCCGTCTACGCGTACACGTCACTAATAATAATTAGAATGTTTCACGGTGGTTTCAGCTCAATCTGAGGTTGTCCGCTATGAATTTTCCCATTGGACGCTCGTTTTGGCCGTTTATGACACCAGAACTGCGTTGCAGGTCACCGCGGGCACACGGCACGTCCGACTGACGTTCCGTCTACTCGACCACTTCATAAATCACTCACCCGTATTTATCGTCTGATTTCAGGCCATTCCGACATCGTTAGGCCCGTTTGGACCCCCCTCACGCGCGTTTACGAAGCGCGCGCATCACTTAAAACCCGAGTATTGAGCAGTACCGCACAAACCACACGTCCGATTGACGTGAGGTCTGCGCGTACACGTCACGAATAATAATTATAATATTGAACGGTGGTTCAGGTGAATCCAATGTCGTCCTCTATGAATTTGACCGTTTGACACCCGTTTTGGCCGTTTATGACACCCGAACTGCGTTCTCGGTCACCGCAGGCACATGGCATGTCCGATTGACGTGACGTCTGCTCGACCACTTCAGCAATCAATCACCCATATTTTTCATCTGATTTCAGGCCATTCCGAAATCGTTGGGCCCGTTTGGACCCCCTCACGCGCGTTTACAAAGCACACACATCACTTAAAACATGAATATTGAGTCGTACCGTGCAAACCGCACGTCCGATTGATGCGCCGTCTGCGCGTACACGTCACTAATAATAAATATAATGTTGCACGGTGGTTTCAGCTCAATCCGAGGTCGTCTGCTATGAATTTGACCGTTGGACGCCCGTTTTGGCCGTTTTTGACACCAGAACTACGTTGTCGGTCACCGCGGGCACACGACACGTCCGATTGATGTGCCGTCTGCTCGACCACTTCAGAAATCACTCACCTGTATTTTTGTCTGATTTCAGGTCATTCTGACTTCGTTCGGCCTGTTTGGACCCCCCTCACGCGCGTTTACGAAGCACGCTCATCACTTAATACACGAATATTGAGCCGTACCGCGCAAACCGCACGTCCGATTGACGTGACCTATGTGCGTACACGTCACGAATAATAATTAGAATGTCTCACGGTGGTTTCAGCTCAATCCGGAGACGCGGTGTGGCCGACACCACTCAAAGTGTCCGTATTTTGTTTCAAAAGGACGTCATTTTAAGTGAAAAGCATCAACTGGCATACGCAAAACCAACCAAACGCATTCTGAATCTGTTGATAATTTATCCCAACAATCCATGGGTCATATGTGACGTGTAAGAGCCAACCTAGGAAGAATCCAAGTCGCAGTGTGGCCGGGATAAGTCTAAGTGGCTCTCTTTTGTTTAAAATGTACACCATTTTAAGTATATATGGAAAAATGACCAAACGGATTCGGTTTCCATTGAAAATTTATGAGAACGATCCATGGGTAATATGTGACCTGTACGAATCAACCCCACCACAATCGGAGACGCGGTGTGGCCGACACCACTCAAAGTGTCGGTCTTTTGATTCAAAAAGACGTCATTTTAAGTGAAAAGCATCAAGTGACATACGAAAAACCAACCAAAGGCATTCGGACTGTGTCGATACTTTAGCACAAGGATCAATGGGTCGTATGTGACGTGTACGAGTCAATCCCGCCTCAATCCGAGGAGTGGTGTGGCCGACACCATTCTAACTGTGTCTCTTTTGTTTAAAATGGACAGGATTATAAGTGAAAAGAACAACTGACATATGCAAAACTGACCAAACGCATTCCGAATCTGTTGATAATTTATCACAATGATCCATCGGTCATATGTGACCTGTACGAGCCAACCCGGGCTCAATCCGAGTTGCGGTGTGGCCGAGATCAGTCTAAGTGGCTCTCTTTTGTTTAAAATGGACATCATTTTAAGTACATACGGAAAACCAACCAAACACATTCGGTTTCCATTGAAACATTAGGAGAACGATCCATGGGTCCTATGTGAAATGTACGAATCATCCCCGCCTTAATCCGACATGTGGTGCGGATGACACCACTCAAAGTGTCCATCTTTTGTTTCAAAAGGACATCATTTTAAGTGAAAAGCATCAACTGACATACGCCAAACTGATCAAACACCTATGAGTTCTGTTAAAACTTTAGTAAAATTATCCATGGGTCATATGTGACGTGTACGGGTCAACCCCTCCACAAACCGAGCCACGATGTGGCCGATACCACTCAAACTCTCTCTCTTTTGTTCAAAATGGACTAAATTGTAAGTGAAATCAACAACTAACATACGGGAAAAGGACCAAACGCCTTAGGATTATATTGAAACATTTGTAAAACAATCCATTGGTCATATGTGACGTGTATGAGTCAAATCTACCTCAATCTGAGGCACCGTGGGACCGGGACCATCCAAACTGCCTCTCTTTTGTTAAAAATGGACAATAGTTTACGTACATACGCCAAACCGATCAAAAGGATTTTGATTGTGTTTTAACTTTATGAAAATGATACCTGGCTCATATGTGATGTGTACGAGTAAACCCCGTCTCAATCCGAGGCCCGGTGTGGCCGACACAACTCAAAGTGCCTCTCTTTTTTTTAAATGTATTTAATTTTAAGTGAAAACAACAACTGACATACGAGAAACCGACCAAATGCCTATTAATTATGTCTAAACTTTAGGAAAACAATCCATGTGTCATATGTGACGTGTACAAGTCAACCCCGCCAAAAACTGAGCCACGGTGTGGCCAGGACTACTCAAAATGTATCTCTTTTGTTAAAAATGGACTAAATTGTAAGTGAAATCAACAACTGACATACGGGAAATGGACCAAACTCCTTCATATTCTATCGAAACATTAGGACAAAGATCCATGGGTCATATGTGATGTTTACATGTCAATATAGCCTCAATCCGAGCTGCGGTGTGGCCGGAACTACTCAAACTATCTCTCTTTTGATTAAAATGGACATAATTTTAAGTGAAAACAACAACTGACATACGCCAAACCAACCAAACGACTTCTAATTCTATTAAAATGTTACTAAAATGATCCATAGATCAAATGTGATGTGTATGAGTCAACTCTGCCACAATCTGAGCCGCGGTGTGACCGGGACCACTCAAACTGTCTCTCTTTTGTTCAAAATGGACTAAATTGTAAGTGAAATCAACAACTGACATACGGGAAACTGACCAAACACCTTCGGATTATATTTATATTTTAGAAAAACGATCCATGGGTCATATGTGATGTGTATGAGTCAACCCCAACTCAATCCGAGGCACCGTGGGGCCGGGACCACCCAAACTGCCTCTCTTTTGTTCCAAAGGGACAATATTTTATGTACATACGCCAAACCGATCAAACAGATTATGATTGTGTTTAAACATTAGTACAATGATTCATGCCTCATATGTGACGTGTATGAGTCAACCCCGCCTCAATCTGAGGCCCGGTGTGGCCGACACCACTGAAAGTGGCTCTTTTTTTAAAAATGTACTTAATTTTAAGTGAAAACAAAAACTGACATACGGAAAACTGACCAAATGCCTACGGATTCTGTATAAACTTTAGGAAAACAATTCATGGGTCTTATGTGATGTTTATGAGTCCACCCCGCTTCAATCCGAGCCACGGTGTGGCTGGGACCACTAAAACTTTCTCTCTTTTGTTGAAAATGGACTAAATTGTAAGTGAAATCAACAACTGTCATACGGGAAACCGACCAAACGCCTTCGTAATCAATTTACACTTTAAGAAAACAATCCATGGGTCTTATTTGATGTGTAAGAGTCAATACCACCTCAATCCGAGGCATGGTGAGACCAACACCACCCAAACCGTCTCTCATATGTTAAAAATGGACAACATTTTACATACATACGCCAAAATGATCAAACAAATTCTGATTGTGTTGAAACATTAGGATAACAATCCATGGCTCATATGTGTCATGTACGAGTCAAACCCGCCTCAATCCGAGGTCCGTTGGGGCCGACACCACTCCAAGTGTCTCTCTTTTGTTTAAAATGGACATAACTTTAAGTGAAAACAACTGTTGACAAACTCCAAACCAACCAAACGCATTAGGATTCAATTGAAACTTTAGAAAAACGATCCATGGGTCATATTTGACTTTTACGAATCAAAAATACCTCAATCCAAGCCACGGTGTGGCCAGGACCACTCAAATTATCTCTCTTTTCTTGAAAAGGGACTAAATTGTAAGTGATATCAACAACTGACATACGGGAAACAGACCAAATACCTTCTAATTCTATTGACACTTTAGTAAAACAATCCATGGGTCATATGTGACATGTACGAGTCAACCCCACCTCAATACGAGTCACCGTGGGGCGGGGACCACCCAAACTACCTCTCATTTGTTCAAAATGGATTAATATTTTACGTACATATGCCAAACCGATCAAACAGATTTTGATTGTGTTGAAACTTAAGGACAATGATCCATGGATCATATTTGATGTGTACCAGTCAACCCAGCCTCAATTTGAGGCATGGTGTGTCACTTACTGAGTCACAAGTGATGAGACTCCTATGAAAATACCTTTTCACTATATATTATAAAAGTGGTTCTCGTATGAAGATTGAAATGGGTGTAAATAATATTAGATTTATTGAAACTCTGATTCAACTATACTGGATGATTTTTGTCATATGAAGATTCAAATGGGGAATTATTCACCATCACTCTATTCAAAGAGGTGGTGTTCTTTTTTGTTGTTTTAAGTGAGTCATTGTTTTTGTCATATGAAGATTCAAATGGGGAATTATTCATCATGACTCTATTCAAAGAGGTGGTGTTCTTTTCAGTGTTGTTTTTTATGTAGGTGTATGCACTTGAGGGGCCACTGGAGGGGCTGCTGACAATTCTGAAAATACTGAATACCAATGGTTGTAAACCGTTGGTATACTTTGCCATACTTAAAGATATGCCAACCGTTTCAATGAAACCGTTGGGAAAATATCTATACCAACGGTTTACAACCGTTGGTATAAAATAAAAACCATTGAATTACCAACGGTTTGATGAAAACCGTTGGGAAAAATACTATACCAACGGTTGTGAACCATTGGTATAAGATGAGAATAATAGTATTCCCAACGGTTCTAAACCGTTGGGTAAACCTATACCAACGGTTCAGCAAGAACCGTTGGCAAATCCACACCTACAGTGGGCTACCCCAACGGTTTACTTCAAACCGTTGGTATATATCTTTCCCCACGGCTTACTTCCCTACGGTTTGGACAACCGTTGGTATAGAATATACCAACAGTTCTCCAGCCTATACCAACGGTTCTAAACCGTTGGTATATCCTTTATTTCCAGTAGTGGGAGTTGTTTTTCTATGAACTTTTCTTTACCTTCCTGTACATGGGATTTTTTATGATGAATCATTATGAATTTCCTATATCAGTTTGACACTAAAATATATTGATTATTACATTACTACATAAACACTTTCCATTTAATGTATTCATAATGATTCCATATGAAATATAGATAGGGAAATATTCATAGTTATATTTTATATGAATTTGTGTTTTACATTAGATCAATTATGTTTATTTTCTAGAAAAAATTACCAAAAGTATGATATAATATTATTTTAATGGAATATTTTTTAATATATGGGTTATTATTTGTAAACAATTTCTGAGAAAAAAATGTTCATAGTTTCAAATGATTTTTATCTTAATAAATAATATGTCATTCAAATTAGATGAAATTTTAAGTTAGTGAACTTCAGAAAAAACATGTATGAAGTACTACAGAGATGGAAGCTAAGATAGATGCACAATTAGCTATGTAATATGATCAGACCTTTGTTATAAAATAATCTTCATTTTCTAGTAAGACATGTTATCAGGTTAATAGATATGTATTTTTTTAAAAATAAAATTATAATAAACTATAATTTTCATATATATTGAATACACTACCGACGAAGATGCCATTGGGAATTTTGAATCCAAGAAATGATAAAAGGATACAAAATCTGAAATGGATAACATGTACATTAACCATGTATATAACATGGTGTATAAACGTAATTAGGTAATACCAATAGGGTGTACATGGGGGTTTTCTTAAGAAAAATGATATGGATGATAGAGTATGTAGCTATAAATTTCATTCGCTAGAAAAAGGTTACAAACTTTTGATGTAATTTTCTATGAAGAAACATTTTCATTCATTGAAATGATAATTTTTATTTAGATATTGTTCATGATATCCACTACAAAATTTCCCTATGACCATATTACTATTTCTATAGTATTACAAACAGTGGTTGTAGGTCAATCTCTCTCCTTGTCCTATATAAAATGTGGTACTAGGGCTCGTCATAAATTCCTATAGTTATGGTCTACATGGATAGTGGTCATAGGAAGGCATGGGAAACCCTATGTGACACGAGAAATGGGTGGTGATGGGGGATATGAAATCCATTGACCATGATCTAAATAGACCATACCTATAAACTAGACTGAGGGACACTGTCTATGTGGTTCGTGAATGTTTAAATACACAGAAAGTTCTATGTCCATGGACTAAATGGACTGCATTTATATGTTAGGGATATAACCATGGTCCATAAAGATCATGTAAATGGGATTCCCCTGAAATCACTTTGGCCAATGTCTATATGGACATTGACATTTGCTTCGCCAAATTGTATGGTCCATATGGAATATGGATATAATCTATCATCGAATGGTGTACAGCTGCATTCCACATAGACCATGGACATGGATTATTAAACCCAATATAGTCTTTTTTTAAATAATAACAAATATAATTATATATAATTAAATAAAATGTATGTATATATAAATATATATAGTCTAATGTATCATAATTGTATATTTTTAAGATATTTATAGATCTGATCATTAGATCAAACTTCCACAACTATATCAATTTTTTAAAGGAAATGGACATGGTACAGTAGACCATGTGCATTGGTTTTGTTGGCATATAGTTTGTTTCCTATGACCAAGGTTTACCTAGATTATGGAAGTGGATGAAATATAGCCAGGATTTCAAACTATAGCCCTAGCCTAGAAAGTATGCTAATGGTAATAGAGACCCTGATCAACATGGACCCCGGCCTTAGGCTACTACCACATTTTTCTGGCATATTATCATGATTTTGGCCTATAGATATAAACCATTATATAATTGGTTATATAAACAAATTATGGTTAAATGACATATAAAATAACTACAAAAATAATTTATATTAGTGTAAATTTTTTTATGTATGTGTATATAATACCTTTAAAAGGTTCTAAATTACCAAATAACATTACCATGGGTTTCAAGTTGGAATTTTCAATATATGTGTCAAATCTAGATTGTGGAGTTGGTACATCTAATTTGATGCTATAATGAAAGAATATCTTTCACAAAAAATATTAATAATTATTACAAATATAAATGTGTTAGTAGAAGAATTTTGGAATTTAGTATATTTTATGTGGATGGAAGACCACATATTTGAAATTATATTTGATCTATATAATCTATAAAGGGTTAATTAGGAAAATGCATCTTAGAAAACATCATGGGAGAAGTGGAATACATAATGTTAATGATGATCCAGAGGGATAAATCAATGATGTTTCTTGGACTAATGTAAAATACATATATTTATAAATTGTTAAATATGATTAATATGGATAACTCCAGGAAGGGTTCATTACCAATGTTGCATGCAATATATCTTAAGAAGATTCAAGATCGTTCTAAAGGGTTTTAAATAATGTATAAGATTTATTATCCTTCCTCTATACCATCTATCATATATTACGTTTTTTAGTCTTCTCTTGATGTAGATTAATATTTGAGAATTACAAGTGAATAACAATAAAAACTTTGTGATATTTATCAGTTTTCTATGAGGAACAACCTTATGTACATGAGAGGATATAGGGGTCTGTAATTGGTCTTTGATGTTAAGGAAGAGATCTTTATAAGGGGTTCCAATTATTCTTATTTCTAGTATGAATCATATTATATTAGATCGAAATACTATTTTATGTTTTACTCAATGATAGGGATATCATACGGAATTATTATTATTAGCCATCTATAGTAAAATAAAAAACAATGGATGGGTACATCACAACAATGTATACAATAAATGAAAATGTTTAAATCATGAATTGAATTATGGGTCTTAAAGAGATTCATTGATTTTAGGTGGAATTTTTTCTTTTTTGTAACAATATATTAGCTATATCTCATGCCAAGTGACCCCAGTATAACTAAAGGATCAAACAAAACCTTCATAAATACTAAGTCATTTAAAATATCATTGATAAGGGTGATGTAAAAGTTTTTTGGTCTGATAATGGGATAATATACTAGTTCCATTTAAATTAATATTAGCATAATAAAAAAATAATATTAATATATAATATCTTCGTATTAGATGCATTATATATTGGAATTTGATGGTTGTAAAGTGTATCATGATTTTATAATAATGGGTATCAATATATATCATTCATTAATTTCCACTGAGATTATAAAAAATGAACAATGCAATGATAAAAAATCCTTAACATGACACTTATTTTCATCCCTCATAAAATATGATCAAATAATATTATAGTTTAAGATGATATTTAAATATTTTCATTATTGGATTTCTTATATATGATATAGAGTGCAATGCCCCGACCCCAGTTACCAAGAGTCATGGCATTATTTTAATACATTGGCATGATTAAAAGGAATCAATTCCCAAAGGACCGTTCGGTTTAGCAGTCTTGGAAAATATATTACATACATTAACATTACATTACAATTTCAAACATAAAACACAACATAAATATTTCATTGAGAACTCTATTATTATATTTAGCTTAACCCTGTATATCAATGAAAATACACCTCTTGGAATCCTGGGAAAAAATAAAAAATAGAAAGGGGTGAGCTCAAACACTCAGTAAGGGTAAGAAATATAGAGGAAGATCACATAAATATTAAGCATGGTGAATAATTGAAACCACATGACTTTATGAATAATAAACATGAATACATTTTGGGCAAGAATATGAGCTTATTAAATAAATCCATAATAAATCATAATCATGGGTATTCTACTAGTAGAATGACCACATGAACCATCAATATTATTTCCATAATGAGGGAATGTATAGTGCCAGACATTCTAAAACATTTTGTCAAAGCCTCGGCCAAGACATATAAATTTTTTTAAGGCCTCGGCCAAAACCATAATCAAATTTGGAAAGGGCTTCAGCCAATTACATGTCTAGTTGTCTCATGAGACCCACCGATGCATCGCGGAGCTATACCGTGCTCCACTCTTCGCTTACTATGTCCAATACATTCCTCATACGAAAAGGTTGAATCATAACATAAACATTGGTATTAAAACTAACATACAAAATGTCAATACTTTAACCATAAACCATGAATGGTATAAAAATACCACATCCATAGTCAAACATATCACAAAACTATCAATACATTATATAAGAATTGTATCATAATAATTCAACATCAAACAAGTTTAAAATCTATCAAAGGATGTTGACATAGATGAAAATGATTTGTAAAACTCTTTGATAGAAATATCCATTTTCATTAAAACATTTTAAAGTCACACAATTTAAAAAGGAATACATTTAAAGGAATTGTTGAATTAAAGTGTCCCATACCACTTTTAAACTTTTTAAAGGAAATAACATTTTTAAAAAATTCTTGTCCATATAAATAAATCATTAAAAA
Source organism: Viscum album (assembly GCA_963277665.1). Lineage (NCBI taxonomy): Eukaryota > Viridiplantae > Streptophyta > Magnoliopsida > Santalales > Viscaceae > Viscum > Viscum album. The sequence goes on from OY728130.1 coordinate 888,635,364, forward strand.
CCATTTTGAAAACATAGAAAAAAATGAAAATTATATAGAAGAATAAATATTTAAAACATTTAAAATTATCTTTTAGTAAATATTCCCTTAAAAATAATCCCTTTGAAAAATCGTTTATAAAACATGGACATGGATAGTAAATATGTCCCAGTTGATACTTATGAAAAACACCCTCAGATAATAATGACATTGAGGAATTAACCCTTACCAATTCGGTAACTTGCAAAACATACAACCCATCAAAAAAGTATTATACAGTGAATAAGTAAATACACATAAATTAAATTGTATTACATAGAGAATACAATTATGGTCCGTACATACACCACAAAAAAGGTAATAGTGGCAATATGACATGAATGTCACGAGAATAAGGAGGGAGATGAAAACCTCTTACCTTGAATTTCCATTAGTCGAGGGTATGTTTAACCTCTTGTATGAAGACTATAGTATGTTATTAAATATTAACAGAACCATATGAATATTTATGATATCATACATTATTTTTTATTACTTTATAGTACATTTAATAATAATTTCCATGTTACATTAATATTTCGGGTAATAATCGCTTTCTTTATCTTACGTGTTTTAACTTGTTACTCTTGATTGTATCACGTAGATCATGATATAATTACATCCAGAATATAAAACATGGTTTACATATCATATATATTTACAATATATTTATGTATAATAAAAATATATATGAAATGGAAAACACAGGTTATGGATACCGTAGTCCGTATGTACGCATAAACATTGTTTCCATTTTCATATAGTATTGAACAGAAGTAAGTGAATAAGATATATGTAAGTACATAAATACTTATATATATATATATATATATATATCTCCAGTAGCATTATTGTGTCATGTATTACATACTTATTTTTAGTATATATTTTTATAATCGTCGATGAATGGTGAACTTGGAAATGAATCTAATCGCGTCGTGGAGACGGTAATCCATACGTATGCACGAGCAAAAATACCATTATTTTGATATTAAAATAATATATAAGTGTATATCATATCATATATACATAATCCTTATCATTCATATTATTTATTTACATGAAATACACATCATTATTATACCAATCCAAATAATAATGTATTGAATATCAATTACACTACGACGTGGAGACGGTAAGCCATACGTACGCACGTATGGTGAGATGTCATTCAGAGGGTGGATAGAATAATTAATTTGGTTGTAACATAATTATAATAACATAACAGTATATATAATATATTGGAGTTTTTATTTTAGAATAGAAACAACAATGAAAAAGGAAGTGGAAGATGAAAGGAACTTGAAAGAGGGTGTTGAAAACCTTACCTCTTCATTAGGTTATTCCTTTTGAGTTGATCAAAAGGGCTCCATAAGATGGCTTTTTGACTAATTTGAGGCCTCTAGGATTAAGGGAGGATTGTTGAGAGGGTATTTTGTCAGATTTTTTGGAGCCAAAATTCGTTGAATGTGTGAATTAGTGAGAAGGTGGAGTTCCCTTTTATAAGAGGGTGAGGGGCACCTTAGGAAAATCTAGACATATTATTTTATAATAAATACATTTTCGTTTTATAATGGTTCCAAAGTGTATTATTTAAATCCTAACGTTGGTATAGGTTTCAAAAAGCTAAATCAATAGGTTTTAGACAGGGTTGGGTCACTTTATTAACATTATCTTTTAGTTTTAACTCTTAGTTAATTAGTTTGACATTTACCATATCAATTTGTATTTTTATATTATATGGTTAATAAACTTACTATATACATCCAAGAGACACCCAAGTGATAAATTAATGATACAATTATCATTATATAAGTCTTTTGGACTAATATTAGAATTTTTTGGAATATACTATCAATTAATAATATAATATTTGTTTTAAAAACACATTTATGTCAATTTTGAGACTATTCAATAATTGATTTTTCTTAAAGTCATAAGAACAATATTAATTGGAAAAAAATTCATTTAAGAAATAATAACTTGTCATAATAACCAATATAATTCGTGTATGTCATCAAAACTTTCATATAATATTTATTTTAACATTTATAATACCAGTTATTTGATTAATTCCTTAATAAGGAAAATACTGCATCATTATTGTGTCATAAATAAATCAAATTATTCAATGTCTAAAAATTATAAATAAAATAAAATTATGTAGTAAATATCTTTATATTTAAAATGAATATTTATAGTTGAAAATATAACATATATAACCATATTTAAAAATTGATTTTCTAAAATATATATTCTTATGTCATTTTTGTATTTACATTTACTTAATTAATATAATGTGTCCCTATCACTTACAAGTGGCTCTATGGGGTCCCCAAATCGACCCAAAGATGACCATGGTCAGAAATGAATCAACCAATAGGTTTAGTACAAGTTTTAGGGTAAATTAATATTATTATAATATTATTTGTTTAGCCTTATTTACCGGATTTACCCTTTATCCATGGTAAATAAAATATTTACCGAAGTAATTATTCAAAATGTCTAAAAATCAGAGTTACCTATTTACAAAATTTTGACATACTGATTCCAAATATGGAATCCATTTTTCCAAATTCAAAACACATAAGTGGTAGAAATTAATTTAAAATTAACTCCCGCTGTCAAAACATAATGCGTGTTTTGAAGAAATAATAACTATCAAAAGAATAACACTTGTTTATGTACGGTTTAAATGTGGAATTATGTCTATTGACCAAAATTGTATTAAATGTTAAAAATATATTATAAATATACTTTAAAACCACTCAAATTCTTAATTTATCACTATTAATTATTTGGATTAAAAAAGTTGTTTTTAATTAATATTTAGTAATTTTCACTGTTCATCAAAATATAAAATTTATCAGAAAAGTTACAAAAATTCACCCTCAGGTAATTTCGATTTTCCAAATCCAAAAATGATGTCCATTTTGAATGATAAAATTTATAAATTTTAAAAAGTGGGTATTACTATTCATAACGGCTAGTTTGATAGGTTGTGGTGTGTGTTAGAACTCGAAGTTGCGTACAACACACGTGACTATATTATTCAAAAAGAAGCATAAAATTGAATCTTGGGGTGTTACATTCTCCCATAATTCAATAAATTTCATCCTCACAATTTATGCTCGCTATTGAAAACTTGGGGTTGACATTTCATAATATCTTAGTTGAAATCCCACATCGAAAAATAGATTAATAAGGCCTCTATTTAAAATAAAGAGTGGTAAGTATGACGGTTATGGAAAATAACACATACTAGGGTTCCATGTAAAAAAGAATAGATATGGAAGAGAAATATAACCTCCAATATTTGATGGATAGTGGTAGAGAACATCGCTATGAAAGGGCCAATAATCACAAAGCCATAAATTAGTGATGATTTAAGGAACCATCTAGGACGAAGTTTTTATTCTATATTCCTTTTCTTAATATTGAGGAATTTATTTATGATATTAGATTAGATCATAAGGAGATATAATTTCGTTATAATTATAGTTTTATCCTTTAATAAACTTCTACCAAAAACTCATCTTTCACTCCAAAACATAATATAACGCAAAAATACACTATTTATCCTAATCTTATAGGTTTCCAAATATAATGAATTTATAATTCACATATCAGACCCTTTAAAAAATGGAACTACATTATACTATCCAAGAACATAAAATAGTCCGGTGGTAGGAGATAAATCCCAATCACACTTATGGTTGTGGGTTCGATTCCCACAGCTTTGTCCGACGCGACAGGTTGTCACACAGTCTGCATGTTGTCCTTTTAATAAATATCCAAAAATAATATCAAACTAGAATTATTCAAAATAATTCTGTCCAAACTCATGGTACAAAATTTTTATGGATGGTATATACAATGATGATCCTTTTTCTGCGTAATAACATGTGAACACCTTCATCATGTATTCTTTTAAGACACTGCAACATCCTAAGTTACCATAAAACCCTATTGATTACATTCATGATCCCTTATTCCTTATAGAATACTGGATATACATCGTCCATCCAAAATGTTGTAAACTCCAACAATGATGGTATATAAAAATCATTAATCAGTTTCAAGGTAGTCAAGAATATCCCATATAATTTACCCAAATCAACCATCTCTTATTCCGAAATCAGTACCTCAATATTAGGACCATATTAAGGTTTATATTTTCTTCAAAATTATAATTTCCAAAAAATTTAAATTGCTATAGAGTCACTTTTCCTAGTACCAGTATATCTTAAATCCTCAATTAAATAGTATTACAGTACAATCCTTATTTATTTCCAGCACATCATTGATACACCACTTAAATGAAATAATTCTTAAATAACAACATAAGAAGACTACTGATTCCTCTTCATTTGTGGTATTGTCATAACTTAATTATTATCCAATAGAATCATTGGGGTCATACTCTGATGATTTGGAAATAGTTTCACGTAGAGTATAAACACATTGCAGATGAAGCATTTTACATTTGAAAATTTTTTCTTACCCTTGAAATCATGTACATGGTGTCCTTTTTCTCCACACTTATAACAACTCCCATTCTCTTCAAGCATTAACTAACGTGATTAATTCCACATTTATCACATATTTGAAAATCCTTATTTCCCTTATTCTCTTTATCAATCTTTATTTCTACCATTCTTTTCTTCTCTTGATTCCTTTCAAAGCCATAGGATTCAGAGAATTCCTTACTGAACTTATGATACTATTTATTCATATGATGATAATACGTGGGAGACTACTTACATTCTAAATGTTGGATTAATACCATGAATGATATGAAAATTTTTACACTTTGGATCATATGTATTGCTGGAGTTCTCATCCCTTATATTGGGTGTCATTTCTAAACAATGGCATACACTAGGTCAGTTTATGAATCACAATTCATAATTCCAAACATGTAAAATACCTAATGTAAATTGAACAGTTTATAATTATAATCCATAATCACAAAAATACTTTCGTTGAGGATATATATACTCATAAACCCTTTATAGTGGGTTTTAAAGAACACAATAATTATCCTAAGCATATCCCCCAAGTGTGTCATAACCAATAGTTCAGCATAGCCCATTGTCGTGCACCAGTTCCCATTCAAGTCTAGCTCACAGCGATGTTTTCGGGTTTTACCCCGAGGTACATTTGTGCGAGATCTGCCTCTACCTGCTCGTATCTAGACAGGGATGTATTTTCTTAGAAAACTCACAAAATTTCAAAATTACGAAAATTCTATGGTGTTCTTGTATACCAATCCTCAAAGTCTATCTTAGGGTAATGTTCTATAATCAGAGTTTATCTAAATCTAGTTTTCAAGGTTATTTCTAAACTTTCTCTGATAAAATCTGTAACGCCATGACCCTAGTTATCTAGAGTCGGTGTATTATTTTAATACTTTGGAATGATTACAAGGAATAAATGTCCCAAAGGACAAATTGGTTTAGCTGTCTTGGAAAATAGATTACATACGTTAACATTAAATTACAATTTCAAACATAAAACACATTGTAAATAGTTCATTGAGAACACCATTATTCTGTTTAGCTTAACCCTGCATATCAATCATAATACAATTCTTGGAATCCTAGGAAAAAATAAAACAGAGAATGGGGTGAGCTGAAACGCTCAATAAGGGTAAGCAGTACAACAGAAGATAACATAAATATTAATCATGGTGAATAATTGAAACCAAATGACTTTACCAATAATAAAATGAATAATTTTATGTCAAGAACATGATCTGATTAAATAAAGACATAATAAATCATAATCATGGGTATTCTACTCATCGAATGCCCACATGAACCGTCAATATTTTTTCCATAATGAGTGAATGTATAATGCCAGACATTCTAAATTTTTTTTTCAAGGCCTCTGCCAAAACGTCTAAAAATGATTATGGCCTCGGCCAAAGCCCTAAATCAAATTGGGAAAGGTCCTCTGATAATTCCATGTCTAGTTTTCTCTTGAGACCTACCGACACATCGAGGAACTATAGAAGGCTCCACCCGTCACTTACTATGTCCAATACATTCCTCATATGAAAAGGTCGAATCATAATATACACTTTCATATTAAAACTAGCATACGAAATGTCAGTACTTTAACCGTAAACCTTGAATGGTATAAAAATAACACATCCATAGTCAAACATATCACAAAACCTTCAATACAATAAATAAGATTTGTATCATAATAAATCAACTTCAAACAAGTTTAACATCCATTGAAGGTTGTTGACAGAGATGAAAATGATTGGTAAAACACTTTGAGAGGAATTTCCCATTTTCAAAAAAACATTTAAATGTCACAAAATTTAAAAAGGAAGACATTTAAAAACATTTTTGAATCAAAGTGTCCCATAACACATTGAAACTTTTGAATAGAAATAACATTTTTAAAACATTCATGTCCATATAAATAAATCCTTAAAAACTATTTTGAAAACATAGACATTAATGAAAATGATTTAGAAGAATAAATATTTAAAACTTTTAAAATGATGTTTTAGTAAAAAGTACCTTAAAAATAATCCCTTTGAAAACTCTTTTATAAAACATGGACATGGATAGTAAATATTTCTGTGTAGATACTTACAAATAACAACCTCAGATAATAATGAGATTGAGGAATTAACCCTTACCAATTTGGTAACTTATGAAACATAAACCCCATCAAAGAAGTATCAAACAATGAATATGTAAATACCGATAAATTAAAGTGTATTACACAATGAATACAATTATAGTATGTTCATACAGCAAAAAAAAGGTAATAGTGTCAATATGGCATGAATCTCACGGGAATAAAGAGTGAGATGAAAACCCCTTACCTTACACATTCTTTTAGTAGAGGGTACGTTCAACCTCCGGAATGAAGACTATAGTATGTAATTATATTATAATAGAACCATATTAATATTTATGATATCATACATTATTCATTAATTACTTTATATTACACATTTAATAATAATTTCCATGATATATTAATATTTCTGGAAATAATAGCTTTCTTTATTGTACGTGTTTTAACTTGTTACTCTTGATTGTATCACTTAGATAACGATTTAAATAATTCCAGAATATAAAACATGATTTATAAATCATATATATTTAGAATATAATTATGTATAATAGACATATATATAAAATGGAAAGCACTGTTTATGGAGATGGTAGTCCATACATACGCATAAACATTGTTTCCATTTTCATATAGTATTGAACGGAAGTAAGTCAATATGATATATGTAAGTACATAAATACTTATATATATATATATATATATCCATTAGAATTATTTTTTCACATATTACAAACTTATTAGTAGTATATATTTTTATAGTCATCGATTAATGGTGAACTTGTAAATGAATCTCATCGCGTCGTGGAGACGGTAATCCGTAAGTACGCTATAGCGAAAATATCATTCTTTTGATATTAAAATAATATATAAGTGTATGGAATATAATATATAAATAATCGATATAATTTTCTATTTATTATTTACATCAAACACATATGATTATTATACCCATCCAAATAAAAATGTATTGAATAACAATTACACCACGACGTGGAGACGGTAAGCCGTACGTACACACGTATGGTGACATGTCAAACAATGGGTGGATAAAATAATGAATTTGGTTGTATCATAATTATAATAGCATCACATTATGTAAAAGATAATGGATTTATTATTTTATAATGGAAGCAACAAAATAAAAAGCAAGTGGAAGAAGAAAGGTACTTGGAAGAGGGTGGTGAAAACATTACCTCTCCTTTGGGTTCTTCCTTTTGATTTGATCAAAAGGGATCCATAGGATGGATTTCTGACTGAAGGGAGGCATCTAGAATGAAGGTATGATACTTGAGAGGGTATTTGGGAAGACTTTATCCGATACAAAAGTCATTGAATGTGTGAATTAGTGAGAAGGGGGAGTTCCCTTTTATAATAGGGGTGAGGGGCACCTTAGGAAAAGCTAGAAATAATATTTTATAATAAATTCATATTCAGTTTCGAATAGATAAAAAGTATATTATTTAAAGTATAAGGTGGGTATAGGTCAAAAAAACTCATCCAATAGATTTAAGATAGGTTTGTTTCACTTTATTAACCTTATCTTTTAGTTTTAACTCTTATTTAATTAGTATGACATTTACCATGTCACATTATATTTTTAGATTATATGGTTAATAAACATAGTATATACATCCAAGATACCACCAAGTTGTCCATTAATGATACACTTATTATTATATAAGTCCTTTTCATGATCCTTAAATTTTTTTGGAATATAATATCAATTAATAATGTAATATTCATTTTAAAAACTCATTTATGTAAATTTTGATACTATTCAATAATGGATTTTTGTTAACGTCTTAAAAAAATTATTAATTAGAAGAAAATTCATTTAATAAATACTATCATGTCATATTAACCACTAAAATTCTTTTTTTTTCATCAAAAATTTCAAATTATATTTATTATAACATTTATAATACCAGTTATTTTATTCCTTTATTAATAAGGTAAATACTGCAACATTATTGTGTAATAAATAAATTTAATTATTAAATGTTTAAAAATTATAAATAAAATACCATTATGTAGGAAATATTTTTATCTTTCTAATTACTATTTATAGTCTAAAATATAACATATATAACCCCATGTAAAAATTGTTTTTCTAAATGATATATGCTTATGTCATTTTTGTATTTACTTTAACTTAATTAATATTAAGTGTCCCTATCACTTACAAGTGGCTCTATGGGGTCCCAAAATAGACTCAAATATTCCCATGGTCAGACATGTATCAACCAATAGGGTTAATAGACGTTTTAGGATAGATTAATATTATTATAATATTATTTGTTTTCCCTTATTTACCGGATTTACCCTTTAACCATGGTAAATAAAATATTTTGCGAAGTAATTATTCAAAATTTATTAAATTAAGAGTTACTTATTTACACAACTTGGACAACCTGATTCCAAATATTTAATATATTTTTTCAAATTAAAAACACAGAAGTGGTAGAAATTAATTTAAAATAAATTCTTTTGTCAAAACAAAAAGTGTGTTTTTAAGAAATAATTACTATCATAAGATTGACACATCTTTATGTCCGGTTTAAATGCGCAATTACATCCATTGACCAGAATTGTATTAAATGGTAAAAATATATTCTAAATTTACTTTAAAATCACTCAAATTAATAATATATAACTATTAATTATTTTGATTAAGAAAGTTGTTTTTAATTAAAATTTAGTAATTTTCACTATTCATTAAAAATATGAAAGTTATCAGAAAAGTACCAAAATTTAAACCCTATCTAATTTCAATATTTTGATTCCATAAATGATGTCAATTTTGAATGGAAAAATTTATAAAATTTTAAAAATAGGGTATTAATTTTCATAACGCCTAGTTTGATTTGTTGTTGTATGTGTTAGAACTCGAAGTTGCGTACAACACATGCTACTATATTATTCAAAGAGAAGCGTACCATGGAATCTTGGGGTGTTACATTCTCCCGTTATTCAATAAATTGCGTCCTCACAATTTATGCTCAGTATTGGAAATTGGGGGTTGACATTTCAAAATATCTTAGTTAAAATCCCACATCGAATAATGGATTAATGAGGACACTATTTAAAATAAAGAGTGGTAAGTATGAAGGTTACCAAAAATAACATGTACTAGGGTTAAATGTAAGAAATCATGGATATGTTAGAGAAATATAAACATCAATATCTGATTGAGATTAGTAGATAACATGGCTATGAAAAGGCCAACAATCCAAAATCCATAAATTTGTGATGATCTAAGGTACCGCCTAGAACAATGTTTTTAGTCTATGTTACTATTATTAATATTGAGGAATTTATTTATGATATTAGATAAGATCATAAGGATATATACTTACTTTATAATTAGAGTTTTATCCATTAATAAATTTCTACCACAAACTCATCATTCACTCCAAAACATAATATAACGCAAAAATATTTTATTTATCCTAATTATATAGGTTTATAAATATAATGAATATATAATTCACATATCATACCCTTTAAAAAAAGGGAAATAAATTATACTATCCAATAATTTCACATAGTCTAGTGTAGGAGATAAATCCCAATTGCACTTATGGTGGTGGGTTTGATTCCCGCAGCTTTGTCCGACGCAACGGGTTGTCACACAATTTGCGTGTTGTCCATTTTATAAATATCCAAAAATAATCTCAAAATAGAATTATTCAAAGTAATTCTTTACAAACTCATGGTCCAAAATTTATAAATAAGGAATACAAAATGAAGATCCTTTTTTCAATGTAATAACATTTGAAAACGTTCATCATGTATTCTTTTAAAACACTGCCAACATCCTGAATTACTATAAAACCTTATTGATTACATTCATGATCCTTCATTCGTTATATAATAATGGATATACTTCGTCCATCCAAAAATGTTGTAAACTCCAAAATTGATGGAATATACAAATCATTAATAATTTTCAAGGTAGTCAAGAATATCCAATATAATTTACCCAAATCAACGATATCTTATTCACAAATCAGTACCTCAATATTAGGACCATATTAAGGTTTATATTTTCTTCATCCTTGTAATTTTCAAAAAGTTTCACTCACAATAGAGTCACATTTCTTAGTACCATAAAATATTAAATAGTCAATGAAATAGTACTACAATACAGTCCTTATATATTTCTAGAACATCATTGATACAATATTTAAATGAAATAAATCATCAATAACAACATAAGAGCACTACTCATTCATCTTCATTTTTGGTAGTATCATAACTTGATTATTATCCAATAGAATCATTTGGGGCATAATCTGATGATTTGGACATTGGTTCACGTAGTGTATCAACACCTTGCATATGAAGCATTTTACATTTGAAAACTTTTTCTTACCCTTGCAATGATGTACTTGGTGTCCTTTATATACACACATATAACAACTCCCATTCTATTCAAGAATTTACCAAGGTGATTCATTCCACATTTATCACATATTGTAAAATCCTTCTTTCCCTTATTTCCTTTATCCATTTTTCTTTCTACCATTCTTTTCTTCTATTGCTTCCCTTCAAAGCCATAGGATTCAGAGAATTCATTACTGATCTTATGATCCTATTTATTCATATGATGATAATACATGGGAGACTATTTCCCCTCTAAATGTTGTCTTAAAAAATTAAATGATATAAACCTTATTACTCTTTGGATCATACGTATTGTTGGAGTTCTCATCCCTTCTATTGGGTTCCATTTCTAATCAGGGGCTTACACTAGGTCAGTTTATGAATCACAATTCATAATTAAAAACATGTAAAATACCTAATGTAAATTTAACGGTTTATGGATATAATCTATAATCCCAAAAATATTTTCTTTGAAGAGATATATACTCATAAACCCTTCATAGTGGTTTGTAAAGAAAAGAAGAATTATCCTAAGAATATCCCCCAGGAGTGTTGTAACCAAGAGTGCAGTAGGGCCTGTTTTCGTGCACTAGTTCCCATTCGATTCTAGATCAATACAGCATTTTCAGGTTTTACCCATAGGTACAACTGTGCTAGAGCCACCTCTACCTGATCTTATCCAGACATGGATGTATTTTCATGGAATGCTCACAAAATCTCTACATTACCAAAATTCTAGGGTGTTCTTATATACTAAACCTAAAAGTCAATCTTAGGGTAATGTGCTCTAATAAGAGTTTATCTAAATCTACATTCCAAGGCTATTGATAAACATTCTCTGATACCAATTGTAATGCCCCGACCGTAGTTACCCAGAGTCAGTGTATTATTTTAATACATTAAAATGATTACAAGGAATAATATCCCAATGGACTGATTGGTTTAGTAGTCTTATAAAATATATTACATATATTAACATTACATTATGATTTCAAACATAAAACACAGTGTAAATATTTCATCAAGAACGCCATTATTCTGTTTAGAATAACCGTGTATATCAATCATAATACACTTCTTGGAATCTTGGGAAAAATCATAGAAAGTGGTGAGCTCAAACGCTCAATAAGGGTAAGCAATACAACAAAAGATAACATAAATATTAAGAGTGGTGAATAATTGAAACCACATGCCTTTCCCAATAATAAACATGAATACTTTTATGGAAACAATATGAGATGATTAAATAAATCCATAATAAAACATATTCATGGGTATTATACTAGTAGAATGAGCACATGAACCATCAATATTATTTCCATAATGAGGGAATGTATAATGCCAGACATTCTAAAACATTTATTCAAGGCCTCAGCCAAGACGTCTAAAAATGATTAAGGCATCATCCAAAACCATAAATCAAATTGGGAAAGGGCCTCTACCAATTCCACGTATAGTTGTTTCATGAGACCTACCGATACATCAAGGAGCTATAACATGCTCCACCCATCACTTACTATGTCCAATACATTCCTCATATGAAAAGGTTGAATCATAACATAAACATTCATATAAAAACTAGCATACGTAATGTCATTACTTTAACCATAACCCACGAATGGTATAAAAATTACACATCCATAGTGAAACATATCACAAAACCTTCAATAAAGTATTGAATATTTTTATTATAATAAATCAACGTCAAACAAGTTTAAAATCCTTCAATGGATGTTGACATAGATGAAAATGATTTGTAAAATTCTTTGAGAGAAATATCCCTTTTTCATGAAAACATTTAAAATTCACACAATTTAAAAAGGCAGATATTTAAATAAATTTCTGAATCAATGTGTCCCATAACACTATGAAACTTTTGAAAAGAAAAAACTTTTATAAAACATTCACATCCATATAAATAAATCCGTAAAAACCATTTCGAAAACATGGAATTTAATGAAAAACATTTAGAAGAATGAATATTTAAAAAATTTAAAATGATGTTTTAGTAAAAAGTCTCTTAAAAAATCCCTCTCATAAATATTTTTAAAAATTGGACATGGATCGTAAAAATTTCCTAGTATATACTTAAGGAAAACAACCTCGGATAATAATGATATTTATGAATTAACCTTTACCAATTTGGTCACGTACGAAACATACACCCCATAAAAGAAGTATCATACAATTAATAAGTAAATACACATAAATTAAAGTTTACTACACAAAGAATAAAATTATGGGACGTACATACACCACAAAAAAAGGTAACAGTGCAAATATGTCATGAATGTCATGGGAATAATGATTGAGATGAAAACCCCATACCTTGCACATTCCGTTAGTAAAGGGTACGATTAACCTCTTGTATGAAGAGTATAGTATGTTATTAAATTATACTAGAAGAATATTAATATTAATGATATCATACATTATTCATTTATTAGTTTATACTACCCATTTAATAATAATATTCATGTTATATTAATATTTCGAGTAATAATCGCTTTTTTTATCGCACGTGTTTTAACTTGTTACTCTTGATTTTATCACATAGATCATGATTTAAATACTTCAAGAATATAGAACATGATTTATATATCATATATATTTACAATATAAATATGTATAATATACATATATATTAAATGGAAAACACCGTTTATTGAGATGGTAGTCTGTACGTACGCATAAACGTTGTTTCTGTTTTCATATATTATTAAACAGAAGTATGTGAATAAGATATATGTATGTACATAAATACATATATAAATATATATATATATATATCTATAGTATCATTATTATTACATATATTACATACATATTTGTATTATATATTTTTATAATCATCGATTAATGGTGAACTTGGAAATGAATCTAATCGCGTCGTGGAGACGGTAATCCGTACGTATGCACGAGCGAAAATATCATTCTTTTGATATTAAAATAATATATAAGTGTATGGTATATCATATATACAGAATCATTATCATGTTATATTTATTATTTACATCAAATAAACATCATTATTATACCCATACAAATAATAATGTATTGAATAACAATTACACCACGACGTTGAGATGGTAAGTCTTATTTACACACGTATGGTGACATGTCATTCAAAGGGTGGATAGAATAATGAATTTGGTTGTACCATAATTATAATAAAAATATAGTATATCTAAGGTACTAGATTTATTATTTTATAATAGAAACATCAAAGAAAAAGGAAGTGGAAGAAGAAAGGAACTTTAAAGAGGGTGGTGAAATCATTACCTCTTCTTCAAGATATTCTTTATGATTTGATCAAAAGGGCTACATATAATGGATTTATGACTAAAGGGAGGCCTCTAGGATGAAGTCAGGATAGTTTAATGGGTATTTGGGAAGAGTTTGGCCGAGCCAAAAGGCTTTGAATGTGTGAATTAGTGAAAATTTGGAGTGCCCTTTTATAAGAGGGGTGAGGGGCACCTTAGTAAAAGCTAGAAATATTATTTTATAATAAATTAATTATCAGATATTAATGGCCCCAAAGTGGGTTATTTAAATTATAAGGTGGGGATATGTAGAAAAAAACTCACCCAATATGTTTTATACAGGTTTGTGTCATGTTATTAACATTATCTTTTAGTTTTACCTCTAAGTTAATTAGTTTGATATTTACCATATCACTTTGTATTTTTATATTATAAGGTTGATAAACATATTATATACATCCATGAGACCTGCAAGTGGTCCATTAATGATACACTTATAATTATATAAGTCCTTTGGATGAACCTTATGTTTTTTTGGAATATAATATCAATTAATGATAAAATATTTGTTTTTAAAACTCATTTGTCATATTTTTCAAAATATTCATTAATTTAGTTATTTAAAGTCTTAAAAAATTTATTAATTCAAAAAAAATTCATTTAAGAAATAAAAACAAGACATATTTACCAATTAAATTCGTGGATGTCATAAAAAATTTTAAATTATATTTATTTTAACATTTATAATACCAATTATTTGATTATTTCCTTAATAAGGAAAATACTACATCATTATTGTGTCAAAAATAAATTTATTATTTAGTGTATAAAAATTATAAATAGAATATTGTTATTTAGGAATAGTTTTATCTTTCTAATTAATATTTATAGTCTAAAATATAATATATATATTACCCTATGTAAAAATTGTTTTTCTAAATGATATCTGCTTATATCATTTCTGTATGTACTTTATCTTAATAAATATAAAGTGTCCCTATCACTTACAAGTGGCACCATGGGGTCTCAAAATAGACTCAAAGATAAAAATGGTCAGAAATGTATCAACCAATAGTATTAGGACACATTTTAGTGTAAATTAATATTGTTATAATATTAATTTTTTACCCTTATTTATCGGATTTACCCTTTAACCATGGTAAAAAAAACATTTAGCGAAGTAAATATTCAAAATATCTAAAAATCAGAGTTACATATTAACACAATTTAGATAACCATGATTCCAAATATTTAATCCATTTATCTAAATTCAAAACACAGAAGTGGAAGAAATTAATTTAAAATTATTTCCCGTTGTCAAAACAAAAAAGCGTGTTTTTAATAAATAATAACTTTCAAAATATTGACACTTGTTTATGTATGGTTTAAATGTGTAATTACATAAAATGTATAAAATTGTATTGAATGGTAAAAATATATTCTAAATATAGCTTAAAACCAATAAAATTCATAATTTATCACTATTAATTATTTCGATTAAAAAAGTTGTTTTTAATTAAAATTTAGTAATTTTCACTATTCATAAAAATATGAAAGTTATCAGAAAATTACCAAAAATTAACCCGAAGATAATTTCATTATTCCAAATCCAAAAAAAGAAGTCCATTTTTTAGGATAAAATTTATAAAATTTTAAAAAGTGGTTATTACTATTCATAACATCTAGTTTGATTGGTTGTGGTGTGTGTTAGAACTCAAAGTTGCATACAAAACACGCTACTATATTATTCGAAGAGAAGCGTACCGTGGAAGATTGGGGTGATACATAGATTATTCTCATGAGATACTATGTTAAGAATTATTAACTGGATTGACATTTAAAAGTATTTCACATGGAATTTCATACAGTAATTGATATACATATGGCTGTATTCTTATCATAAAATCCTTATTACATGAATTTGAAAAGTTACCTAGCATGTGAAACTTAATGGTTTTAAATATTTCTTAATTTATCCATGAAAATGAGCTAATTAGGGATGGTTGGGTATTTTGATGGTCATGATAATAACAGAGTTTAACTAAAACATGGTTTGTCAACAATTATGACCTGATAAGATATCTAGTTCCATGATTTAATAATTATAATGGAATTCATTTCCATTAATTGATGAGTGGGATATAAGATGATCAAAATCATTTATGGAATATATGTGATGTATTAATTATATTTAGTATATTATTTTAATCATGAATGTATGAGTTTTCTAATACTATATTAGAATATTCCATTTTTAGTGTTCACTCTAAGTCATAAACAAAATGATTTTATTTATACATATTAGGTAAATGATACATTTTACGTAAGATGTTTGCCTATATATATATGACTATATTTGATCATTATCATGCTAGAAACATTTATATATTTTGTGGAAATGAAACTTTTTTAGAGGCCACCATTTTCTAACATCTAATAATTTTGTAATTCATATTTATTTTAAATGTTTTAAATGATAGTATAGTCACATAACAATGGATTATAATAAGGATTAAGCTTTAGACAACATGTTTGGTAAAAATTGAAGATATTTTGATAAATCATTTTTGATGGTGTTATGAAATATTCAAAATTATTTTTTATTTTTTTCATAAATTCCATATGGGAATTTATTTCATGATGGAATATATATAAATATGCACTAAAATAGGTGAATCGTATAATATTATTAACTATAAATCATATCCTATAAAATAATGATGATTTATATCCTAAAAATTATATATTTATACATCATTTGATGTCTGATAATCCTTTTCAATAAGCTAAAATATGTGATATGGATTGTTATATGTGGTATTAGTTGAATGATTAGAACCACAAAAACCAAATGGTTCATATTTTATGATGATTCATATATATGAATTATTTTTGTCATAGAATTTGTGATAAGGATCATTTAAATGTTTAATAATTATAATCCCCTAAATGATGAGTTTTTTGGGTAACGTATGATGGATACTAAACATTAGCAATTGATGCTCATACTCCTTCAATTATTGAATTGGGGTTATATAGATAATATAGTTCTTCTTATGGGTGTTTGTGGTGTATTTTTAAGCCCAGATAAAATTCTATTCCACCCTTTTCTTCCGTTTTTTGGAGGATTAGTTTCTAAAACACCTTTATAAGATTAAGGGTTCATCATATAATGTATATTATTTCTATTGTCTTATATACTACCAATGTAGGTAATATCCTAAGAGTTATTTATAATGATTTTCCTCAAATATTTTCATTTCTGATAGAATGTTTTTGACATGGGGTATTAAAATTTATATTTATGTTTATCATTGAAATGTTGAATATATAATGATGGATATAGTATATCAATGGGATTTTCCATTTTAACGAGCATGTGATAATCTAAAAAATTACATATGTTAAAAAATTGCATGATCTAGTAACCTATGGTTCCCCAAACAAGGTCACACATGTAGAAATACACAATCCATAATAAAAAACACGAATGCTTAATATATTAAATCAATTAAAATAACTGTATAATTTTACTAATAACCAATATTTTCATAATCTTTTAATCCCACTCAATTATCTCTTTTAAAATAATTATTTTAAAAAATAATGATTTTTTCACTTTCATCACACAAAAAAAGTTATAAAAATGACATTCTATACAGTTATTGGAATGGATCCATCTAAACAAATCATTATAATTAATGGTATAAAAAATCTATAACAATATCATAGGATCCACTAAATGATTCTAAAATTATGGATTCATAATACAAATATATCATCTATAATATTAATATTATACTTGATTATAAATAGATTTTTTTTGTGTAATTGGTACTCATCTTATCAAACATAATCTATACCCACTCAAGCCACTTCAAGAATAAAAAATTTAATATTGAATCCCTATTAGACATGATACTTATAGTAACACTATTTGAATTTAATATTTTTATACATATATATTACACAAATCATTCACCAACTACATCTCCTATTTTGGTATGAAAAGACCAAAAATATCCCAAAAACTATCTTTAATACTTGGGGATCTTGAAATACATACATCATGACCTCATTTTTTTCATAATGAAATGAAAGGTGGATGTAATATAACAATAGGTATCTTATGCTCTTTATTTAAATGGTTGTTGACAGAACATGATTAAATATACCATATTATATCATTATATTTCCATGATGATCAAAATTTATATTTAATATCATAGTACATGCTATTCAATATAGTATGAACAACCAAAC
Source organism: Viscum album (assembly GCA_963277665.1). Lineage (NCBI taxonomy): Eukaryota > Viridiplantae > Streptophyta > Magnoliopsida > Santalales > Viscaceae > Viscum > Viscum album. Next base: position 888,653,900 of record OY728130.1, read on the forward strand.
TCACCTAGTACTATTTATGTGTCACATATTCATGCATGTGTATTATAATTGATATTTTTACATGCATATAATATACACCATTCACATCTGTAGTCAAACCAAATTCAATTACCCTACCATAGGGTCTTTTTTATTAACAAGGTATTCAAAATTTATGCACTTATAATCCTTTACTATTTCCGTTAATTAAGTGTTAATACTCAATGATAACAGTACCAAATGACCTTTCTCATCAATCATACCCAAATATAATTATGAGAAGAGACAAATGATTTTCCACATCTCCTTTAACTCTTTATCAAGAATAGAGTATGAATATTTAGTTCATAAACCACTTCATTTTCTTTCCCTATAGTAGACACTGTCACAAAATTATAATATTACAGATATTTTAGACACATTTTTTGAAATATATTCAAATATCATTCTTAATAAAGGAGTTTTAGTTTCTTTTTATAAGTACAGACCATTATCCAGTCGCTAAAAAAGTAATGATACTAATATTTAAGAGAATTCAATATAGTTTAAAATTCAAGATCATCCTTAGGTAAAAATTTTATTTTAACTTATCACAAACCGACACTAGTTTAAATTATATTTATTTTATTTTTATTTATTATTTGGTATTAAATCATTCATTTGAGGATTGGGTTTGGTTCCCGATGATAATTTTTGAGTCTTTGAGATTTCGGGTTAATTTCGGCCTTATAGAAAGTTATTTGGAATGGTTTAGGGAGAAACCATTTGGTCGTGGAAGGAATAGGTTGTTTTAAGTTAATTTTTTTCATGCATGGTCTATCTAGAATTTTCTATACAGAGTTTGGCCTTATATATGTGATCCAAACTAGCTACTATACAACATGTAGGTGGCATTTAAGGTAAGGGACACGACTTGCCCACAGTTAGTGGAACCCTTGTGGAAATCATTTTAGAGGCTCTATCATGTTGACAGAATCAATTTTCAGAGTTAGCACACTATTTCCCAAACAATTCTATAAGATCATGTGGGTACCTCTTCCTTCTTGTTGGGTACACAGGGTTGGCACATGGTTTGGATGGCCATGTGGATAAACCATGTGAGATAACCATATTCCTGAAAATATGTGTTTCCAAATTTTCCCATCTTATTTTTTCACCCAGTTTCAGGTTCCCCTCATCCCACTAAACCTAATAACATGAATGATATCCAAAATCCCTCCATCTTTGGCTCTCATTGGGTCATTGAATCCCCTCCTTCAAATATTGTTACATTTCAATATATTTTTTCCATTTTTTTATATCCTCTTATCCTTATCTTAGTTTCCTAGTTCTTTATAGCTTTGATACCTCATGCTAAAATACTAGGGGAAGAGGGATGATATTGGATTGAGTTTATTTTGATGTTAGGGTTTTCAGTTTGCTTCTTTGTCCTTGTTCTTCCTTCTCTAAGAGTGTCATTGTATTCTCACATATTTAAGGTAGGTGACTCTATCAATTTCCTTTCCAAACCATGAAATCTAATTCATAAACCTTATTAAATGAATTTTTAATATGATATTAATTTATTTATGTTCTAGTTTAATTTTTTTTTCAAATTGATAAAAATGGGTTTTAAGGGATTCATAAAATTATTCATGTATATATATACATTCATGGTTTTGTATTAAATGACATTTAGGGTTTTAAAATAAATTTCATATGTAGTGGATGTGTCTGACCTTGGATGGTTTTTAGTAATTTGGGTTTCCTTTGAATTTAGATTTGTGTATAGGTTTGCTACTTTTCTATGGTTTGTTTCTTATTGAAAAATACTGTGATATTACATGACACTCATTCTACGTCTTGATTGAACCCTTAGACATCATTATGGTAACTCATTTAATTTCATTTCAATGTGGGAATTTTTATATGTGAATGGGGTGAAAATATAGAAAGGAACATGAATATGAATGTTGACTAAATAAAGAAGTCCACCTGAAATCCATTGTTTTCAAGACACTCTTCTTCCATATATTCCATTCATCCACTCTACTCCCAAAAAGTTTTTCTAAATAATTATAATGTTAACTAATAACATCTTGGTTTCTAAATTACCTCAAATGTGGTTTCAAAATTTGTTTTATAAATCATGGCCTAATTGGATCCATGATAAATGAGTCATTACATCAAGGATTAAAATACCCCTTTGTATCATTCTCAGTATGAATATTATTTTTACAATGATTTGGAAATGGTTTTTAGAATAAAGTTCTTCACTTGGGAAATGGGTATTTAATTGTAAATTCAATGTCGTAGTTGGTAATTTGTATTTTTTTGGAAACTGGAATAAAATTTAAATGAAAAGATGGCCTAATCATCAATTTGAATGGTTCTATGTATCATGGGAACCCCTCTAGTCATCCTTCAGATGATAAGGATTTCGAATAGATGTTATTGAGTACTAGGAAAGGCATGCATGCAAGCATAAGTGAGTTATGTTTAATTCCATGTTTGTGATGACCACCTTATTCTCCTTAATACCATTATCATTTGAATCTTGTATGTTATATTGATATTTAATTGATGATTAGTTTCTAGTCCCTAATAGAATAATTATAACCCCTTGGATAGAGGATGGGCCATGTGGGATTATCCAATATTGAGTCTAGTTTATAGAATCTAGGTTGTTTATTGACTATGAAGAAACATCATACACCAATAGGTTGGTCTAAACTATGTATGCACATGGATCACTTCTAGTGATGTTTAAGAAACTCCCATTATTACATACTCATTTGTTCCTATTTCATTTTTCATCACTTTAGTTTCTTGTTTGAATATTATTTGCCTACTTTTACTTGTACTATTTTCTTTTGTTCCTTGATTTTTTTGTTATACCATATTGTTTTTTATTAGTATTGTTTTCACCTTTCTTTTATAAGTTTCCCTAATTGTGTTTTATACCTGGCATTTGGATATCAAATTAGGTTTAAAAAAGGAATTATTAGTTTATCCCTCTTAAGCGTGAAATCCCGTATTTTAATTAAATGTATTTAAAAATAGAATTTATATACTATTTTATTAAAAAATTATACATTCTATGGTAATTCCCTACTGGGATATTTTATGCTCACACACTACTTGTTCCACTCAGCATTTTTATAATCAAACTATTTTATATTATCAAATTCTATTTTTGGATTTCTTATAAAGTGTTCTAGTATTATGGATCGTGTTGACCAAGAGGAAACATGGAGAATGTTTCTAGTTCTAATTTTTTATGTTTTTCTTTTAGTAATATGATACATTAAAATATTGCGGTATCTTGATTGGTTTATGTATTTATATTGATCATTGGATTATATATTCTCTATTTTATAGTGTATACTCTGACTTAATTATTTTTCTTCTAATTTTTATGGGTTAAATTCTTCGAATGTGTATGATCTTGGTGATGGTTCTCGGTGAAGATAATGCATACGGAGGTGGGTAACATATTAAAATTTATTTCAATCAATTTCTCTTGAACCCAAGAGCAAGGAAATTTCTCATAAAATTCATAATTAATATATCTAATATTTGAAGAAATAAATACCTCAGATTAGAAAAATTCTTTGTTAGTGAATATTGATCATCAGAGAAGACCATTTCAGATTACCTTATTTGTTCATTAAGGATTAATTTATTAAATACCTCTCGTGGTGATCCACACTTTATCCTTTGATCTCCATGGAACACCACTCAATCTATGGGTGCTTGCATGGAAAGTTTAATGTCATGCATTATTAGATTTTTATTTCTCATTATTCTGTATTAAATAAATATCCCTTATAATTATCATTATTTAGAGGGAGAGAGAAGCTGGATTTGAGAGAAAATTCATTATAGGTGACAATTCCCTATTCTAAATTTATGATTCTCTACACAATCCACATAACAACCTATTTTTATGTTTGGTATTTAAGTTAAAATATTATTTAATTTAATATCATACATTAAGTAAAAATTATTACCATTAATAAATACCATTCCTCATAATAATAATTATATAATTATTATTCTGTGGTGTGTTCCAACATGAGTGATAACACATATTATATAATAGTCTTGTTAATTAATATTTATCACCCGACATGGTCTTAGTCTTTTCAAAATTCTCTAGTATTTACTGAAAAGTATAATGAATATATTAATCAAAAAAAATATTTTATTCAAAATCTAGAGAATAAATATTGGTTAAAATATGTAATAAATAAAATAAATATTTTATTCACAAGCTGGTGAATAGATATTAATTTAATTTTTGCAATCAATATAGCCACAGTAAAATAATTCCTCAAAATTTAGAGATTTGTTAATTCGATTGATTGAACAAAAATAGAATTTATTTAGGATCAATGAAAAAACATAGTCAGTGTCCCACTAGGATTCTATCTCATTGGAATTAGACAGGCTTGGCTAATGTCCATGATTGTTGTTAGAAAAAGGTCAAAGCACCCAAGCGAAAGAAGATAATTTTGTAATTTAAAAAACCACATACGAACACTAATTGTGTAATATAATCCCTTTTTCACAATATCTCATCAGGAAGGTTTCACTTACATGTAACTATCCTATATGATCGATATGACCTTCTTTGACTATCTGAAATAAACTCATTGTTACACCTAGGCCACGTTATTTAATCCATAAATTCTATTCCAATCAAAGGGCCAAGATATCAGCTTCCATAAATATGAAAGGGTCAAATAGATCCTAAACTTATTCATTAATGAGATATCACTACTGACGCAACCAATGTATCCGACTTCATCAAGAACTATTATAACCATGGATTATGAAATACATCTAAGTATGTGAGTTTTAATATGTATTAGTAACAATATTAATGTCTATGGAACATCACACACACTCATATACAAGAAAATATATTGACCACAGAACATGAGGAATTCCTACTGGTGGGTGTGTTCACATAATCTCCCATCTTGGAGATCACCAAGTGTGGACATCATGAGAAGAAGCCTCATCTGCTTATGAGTATACACACATGATAGTATATGAACTATGTGTTTCATTGTAGTAATTTATCCATCTATAGAACATAATTTGTGAATATCCTCATAGCACCTCAAGGTTCTCATCATAGTGGGGAACTTATATGACCTTATCAATGTGACGTATACTCAAGGAAATTATAACATTAGAATCATGCATAACATCAAACGATATGTAATGAGAAGTTTTATTAATATTTATTTCATTGAATATACATGTAATCAATGTACAAACAGTTGGTCCTAGGACACCAACTCCAGCAAACACCCACTTAAACTAGATCCAACTAACTAAAACCATCAGTCATCAAGACATCAAATGATATTTATGTTTCTACAAAGTCATGGATTTACTTAAGGGGTACACCTTGCTGTCTTCCCTAGAGATAATTCTTAACGTAACATCACCTCTATATGAAAAAATCCTCAAGAGATAAAACATATGATGTATGTGTTTCATCCATTGGTGTTACCATGGACCGTTTTCATAATACATCACTGTAGTATTATCATAATAGAGTGTGATAGGATCTTTACTACTAGATACCATATCAAGATATTGGATGAAGGTGTGCATCAATAATTCTTATTTAGCTACCTCAAAAGCTATAATATACTCAAACTCTACTGTTGAATCTATACCATCATCATACTTTGAGCTCTTCAAACTCACAACACTTCCATTAAAAGTGAATATTGATGCCATTCTTGATTTCATGCCATCTATATGTCTTTGGAAACTTTAATCTACATATCCTATGATGAATATTCTTTCAACTCCTCCATAAACCAGGAATGTATTCTCAGTGCACTTAATACACATAAGGATAGTCTTGACTGCCACTCAATGGTGTCCACCTGGATTAGCTTGATATCTTCCTACCACACTTCAAGAATAAGTGACATTTAGCAAAGTACATAGGATAAATTACATGATGGACCTAATCACATATTTATATGGAATTTATGTTATTCTGTTTCTTTTCTCATGTGTCTGAGGATTCAATTTCCTGGAAATATGAATTCCATGTGACGTAGGAAACAATCGATTTATAAATTTTACCTTACCGACTATCATTAGAATCATTTCATTTGTATTTTACTTTAAATAGGCCAAGAAAACTATTGGATATATCAAAATGGATCTTTATTGTATGAATATACATTCCCTAACCTATATCCATCATAGAGGAGTAGTTTTTCAACTACTCCCTAACAGTCTATAAGACTAGTATTTCATTACTATTGAGTAAAATTACATAAAAATATTATATTATGAAAAAAACTGTATACCCACCAATCCCTTTATAGAAACATATTTCTAATTAATTAATTATGTAACTTAATTACATTATAGCATTTTCCAAATGAATTTTCCATTACCTAAATGCTTGATTTAATACTTAAATGGATCTTTACAAGTTTCATACCATGTTAGCATCCTTTGGGGTGACAAAACCTCTAGGATATTTCATATATGCATCTTACTGAATGTTCTTATTAAGGAAGGTTATTTGAAATCCATTTTCCAAATCTAATAATCATGGAAGCCACACTCAAATGCTGAATTCTGATGGATTTTTGAATTTCAAATGGTGAAATGGTTTCATCATAGTCAATGCATAAATGTTGTTTAAACCCTATTAGTGACTAGGTGTGACTTGTATGTACAAAATTGTCTTTCCTTATCTAGTTTCCTCTTGAATAATAATTGGAATCCAATATAATTTCAATCTAATATACGGTATACCAAAATCCAGACATAGTTTTGGTACATGAAATCAAGTTTATAATTCACGGATATAAACCATTTAGGAACATATATTCCACATAATGATTCCTTTTAGGTTAGTGAATAATTATTATCATGTAATAATGAGTCTTCATACTCAGTGACTAGAACCGTTCATGTTCACTATCCTCTCTAGCACCCCTATGTAGTAATTGTGTCTCTATAAAAACGTGTTCATACATGGGGATTTTTGGAATTTTTTCCTATACCAAATCTTTTGTATCTTGGGTTTGTACATCATTGAAGTATTTCTTGACCCCACTATATCTTTTAGATATAATTTCCTCCTCATGAGATGTGTGACATCTATCAACCACAAATTATTTTCTAAAGGATTTTTTAGGTTTTATACATTTGTTTCCATGGGATTTCCTATAAAGATTCAATTGTTCCTCAAGGATCAATTATTTTACTTGAAGATTCCATAAAATGATTTGAAATCCCACACCTGTAAGTAAGACAACATAGGTTTTATTCCATTCCATTTTTGGTATGTTAAAACCTTATATTCATATAATTAGAACTAGGATTATTATGTACATTTTTATGTTTAACGCTTATCCGAAAAAGGATTATGGAAGAATCATATCACTCATAATTGATCTCAAAATAATTAACAAGGTGTAGTTCCACCATTCTCCTACAACATTTCATTGAGGCATATAAGGGGGAGTGAGTAATGATAAAATCCCAAACTCCCAAAAATAATCAATGAGGTATCGATTAAGAAATTCTCCACCATGGACTAAGCGATGTTTCATAATCTTCTAACAATGTTGGTTCTCAAGTTCATTCATATATTCCATGAGTTTATCAAAAGAGTTGAAATCAAACATCATTAAGTACACATATACATATAGACTAAAATCATCTATAAAATTTGTAATTTTGAGTATCCACCCCTTTCTTTAATAGGAAATGGTGAACATACATTGGTATAAAAAACTCAACAAGATTTTAACCCTTTCACCTTTCCCAATAAATAAGGGTTTTTTCATTTCTCTTTATAATCATGTGTGACATTCAACATGAGGACTAAGGTTAAAAGACCATAAATATCCATCATTATGTAATTTAATCACGATATTTTCATTTACATGACATATTCGGTGATTCCATTGTTCGGTGTGGTGGGAGTCATGTGAAGTAAATTAGTTATCAATTTCCATTCATTTGTTTGTGTAATATAACAAATAAATACTGTTATTTCAATGTTCCTTACCAATTAAATGTTATAATTACAAAATAAGAAACAATTTTCCAAAATTTAAAATTAAATCCATCTGTATCAAGTCTGGATGTAAAATTTTTTCCAGTGGTAACTGATTGAATATAATAATAACCGTCGAAAATCAAGATCATTCCAATCCAAAATGTGAGCTGGTAGTCACCAATAGCTAAAATATCTTGTTTATATCCATTTGCTGCTCAAAGATCTACCTCTCCTAAGCCAATCCTTCTATATCAACACTATTCAAATATTTAAATACATATGTGATTACCACAAGCTATATATAATAACCAATTTGTAGAAACAAATAAATATCACTCGATAGAAAATTCACTTGATGATTCCCCTTACTTATTCGGTTTAGTGTAGTGTTTCTTTTAGTTTCCTATCATTCCACTTGATAAATAGAGAGCATCATGTTCCCTTTCATTCCCCTTTCATTCCATTTATTAGATGGTCATGAAGAAGCCTTGGGAATAAATCTCTTTTCTCTCGCTTACAATTTCTTCACCATAATTATGGATATTTTTTCATGCTTTTTATCTTTATCAACATGGTGGTTATTAATAAGAAGATCTGGTAGAGATATCACATTGTTGATCATATTAGAAATCACAATGATGTTCGAGAAGATCTGAGGGAGTGATTCTAGAATGAATTTGGTGATCAGGTCTTTAGGGAGTTTAATCCTTGTAACCTCGAAGCGCTAACTATTTCCAATGAGATTGAATTTGTGAGGCCCAACTGGGGTATCTTGTATGAGATTTTTCAATGATATCACCTTGGTATATCGAACAATTCATATCTATTTCCCTCTTAGTAAAGACCATGGAGGTACTAAAAAATTCTATATGCACCAATATTTTCACGAGACTTCATTAGTTCACTAGGAATTGATGAAGGAATCAAACATTGAATGTCGACCACATCTCTCCAGTATTTTTCATAGATAAGGAACTCTTCATCACATGGATCTTTTGAAGGTAGACCAGGCATTGCAGATTTTAACACATAAGTTTTATATTCATGGTGTAGAAAAATCTAAAGGCTTCTAAACCACTCTTAGATGTTACTGCAAGTTAGGTTATTATCCTTCTCTAATATTGATTATTGGGATAGTGTGGATTATTAACTTGTTGTTTTATTATTCAATTAAATAGATCATATTAAAAATAATTTTCATGATTACAAAAGAAGTGAGATATAAAAAAATGTTTTCTCATTCTTTTATTAAATCTCCCACTATTTTATCAATTCTCAATAGCCCCCATTGTTGAACTTTTACTTTATAGGTTCTTTAAAATTCTAGTGAAAATGATCCCCAAAAGTTTATTAAATATCCATAATTTTTTCATCAAAACCAATAAAAAATCTGGTTGGATGTCTTGCCAACTACAGAGTTGAATATCTTTGATATGTTGCTTAAATTCAACTTTCCTAAAATCCTAAAATGGATTTTCTCAATACATTCCTCCAAACAGGTATTGAATAGACTTTGGCCATTAAAATCAATTTAATTTTAGTTAATTCAATCCAAAACAATCATGAGAACTCCCTAATAAAAGCAATTGTCTAGAAATTAGACATTTTAATATTTAGTTCTACTATTTAATCCCCAATAAGTAATAGAAGAATTAGTATGACATAATTTTTAATTGAGATATTATAATTTATTATGAATAAATTTTATCTTTGTTTATCCTTTACACTTCCTTTTATTATTATGTGGATGTTACAAAATTATTAACTATATTAGAGAAAACATTTACAGATAATTCATTTATTTATTTTACATCTTTTCATAAAAATTTATTTATTTATGTGATATCAACCTAGCATCCATAAAATAAATAATTTAATTGAAAATTTAAATAATTAACTAAATGAATAATTCATGATCTTTTTCAAACTATTGATCAAATGAGATGATATTTAATTTGCCTTTGACCTAGGGGAAATAAAAATTATTTTTGGTCTGGGCCTGAGTTACAAAATTCTATATTTTATCCTATGTATCTATTTAGTTGGAATGATTATGGTTCCATCATGAACACCCTATATATTCCTCAGTATTCTTATTTAATTATAAATATTTATTACTCACATACGGGAGTGGGGGACCAAATGATTGATTAAAGGGAATTACATAAAGAACCTTGGACATGTTGGCCCTACATTATAATGGGGAAAGGGGTGACTGACAATCCATAATTTAGTTTTATATTAAATAATATCAAATATATTCAATAAAATAAATTAATAATTACAACACATACCTAGGTCTTGGTCTATCTCATGAATGACCATACATGCAATGAATAAGAAAAAGTAAATTTCAATCTTTCATTCTATTATTCATTCATTTTTTATTTAAGATAGGTGTTCTTTAATTAACTATATATTAATTAATCAATTAACTTTCTTACTTATTGATCATCCACTCATATTTGGAGATAATAATAATTAATAGAAATCATGGAAAATAAATAGAAGAACCAAAAATGGCGTATTAATTACAATAAATTAATTGATCATTTAAATTATTTTAAACCATTATTAATGTTTTAATCACACAATGATGTGATAATCAACAAAATAAGATTTTAGTGCAGTAATTTCAAAATTTAATGTTTTTTTATTTTTTACATTAATGGGAGACTACTAGGAGAGTACATGAAGCTACACACCTTGTACCTCAATTGTTGGCTATCCAAGTCACCAACTTAGGGCCTGAACATGTTAACTCTGCTAGACTACATGGTGTGTACATTCCAGATACAGCCCCTATAACCACTTGATGTTTTCTAGGTTGGATGGGTCACCAAACAGTGTTCAATAAAGTCACAGTGTGTAACTAATTTCCCACCACATCTAGATACAATGCACATGGGTATATGATGTGTTCTACGGTTGCACGCACTGTAACCCATTTTTACCATTCAAACATTTGACACTTCCTGATGGTATCTTTGGACATTCATTATTTTTTTATTAACAATTTAACATAATTTAACACTGAGCGGACCTGATTAATATACTGATAACATGTTTATTCAAACTTGATTTACAAATTAATAACTTGAAATGAATATATAACCACCATTGTACATAGATAAAAAATCAAATAAATAATTATAAGTTTATATATGGTTGCTCTGACACCACACGATGGTTATGAGAATAGAGGATGAATGTGAAGGTGGTGTTATATTATAATTTTATTTATTAATAATTTCTCGAAGACATGTTTGAGGATCTTTAATGATAAAATTCTAATAATTTTATTTAATATTTTTAAAAAATAAATTCATTTCATTAGTAACATTCTTTGTAAATGTATCTTGATCATCAAAAGAGTCCCTTTAAGATTACCATAATTTTTCTATGAACTCTGAGAAACACCACTCTATCATCAGGTGCTAGATTGGAAAGTCTATTGTCTTTCTTTGTTCATTCTTGATCGCTCATTCTTTGGTCTCGAATAAATATCTCTTGTAATTATCTTTCATAAGAGTGAGAGAGGAGTGGTTTACATAGAATTCATTGAGCGAAAAAATTCTCTACTCTCAATTTTGGATTCCCTAGATAATAGAAATAACCTCTAATTTATATAGTTGAGATTTAATTTATAATATTTTTTAATTTCATACTGACCATTAAATAAAATTTGTTGCCTTTAATAAATATCGTGTCGCATAATAATAATGATATATTAATTATTTTTTTGCATGCACCAACTTTGACAAAAAAATATTATATAACAGCCATATTAACTAATTTTTATGACTATAATCAGTTTTCGTCTTTTCAAACTCCTTTAGAACTTATTGAACAACCGAATAAATATTTTATTCACAATCATTTTCAAAAATATTTATAAAAATATTAAATAAATAGAATTAATATTTTATTCACAAGATAAAAAAAATTATTTATTTAATTTATTCAATCAATATAACATGAATTAAATTATTCTCTGGACATGAGAATTATATTTATTCCATTAATTAAACTCAAATAAAATTTAACTGAGTTCAATGGAAAGACTTAGTGTGAAAGCCTCTAGGATTATGTTTTGTTGGAATTAGGTAGGAACTCTTAAATTCCAATATTAATATATAGAAATGGGTAATGGAACCCAGTATAATGAATATAATGTCACAATATCAAACACCACATGCAAATGTGCACTATATAATATAAACCCTTTTTCAAAATATCTCATCATGAAGGTTTAACATCCAAGTCACCTAAATATATTATCTTTATGTCTTTCTTTTAATTATTTAAAAAACTCGTCATTGCACTATATCCATTGAATTTATTGTGACAGCTCTATTCTTATCAAAAGGAACAGATGTCAGCATCCATAAAGATGTAAGGGACAAAACCATCTTCGAATTATGCAATAATTACATGTCACTCATGATTCACACCACATATCTAACTTCACATTGAACTGTTACTGTCATTGTTTGAAAATTAAATCTATGTAAGTGAGTTATAACATGCCTTAATAATAATCTTAAAATTTACGGATCATTGCACATGCTCATAGAATAGAGTATATGATGACACCAAAACAAGTGGATGTCCTACTGGCTAGTATGTTCTCATAATCTCCATTGTCCGAGAGTACCAAATGAGAACTTCCTGAGAAGAATTCATATATTCTTATGATTACTCACACCTGAATTTCTATGTAATATGTGTCCCATCATAGTACGTTATCCAACCACAAAACATTATATTAGAATACTTTCATTGAACATCAAGGTTTACATCATAGCAGGTAAATTCTATGACTATATCAATAACATGTATACTCTAGGAAATTATTATATTAGAGTCATTTAGAACAAAAGAAAATATGTTTTAAGAAATTTATTAATAATAGATGCATCAGATATACTTATAATCAATGTAAAAACAAATGGACCTAGGAAATCAACTCTAATGACCGAAACATTTTTTAATCAAATTAAAATTATTTTGATTTCATTAAATGTCTTATATTTATAGAAAAAAAATTCACTTCTTTATATAAATTTGGTTTTTAAAATAAATTTATGTATCTTTAAAATTGATAATATAGCTGTTGAAGAATGATCACATGACTAGTATAGATATGGGGTTTTATCAAATCCAATTGGAATAGAAAAAAGAAGTGGTGGCCTCGACTGGTAGGACCATTCCCTATGAATCCCATTTATCAGAGCTTCTTAGGGTGATATAATTTCACAGTTTTAACTTATACCATGCCCATGATGATATCCAACAACTTCAACATTAGCAAAACCATTTGTGGGAGAAGTTCAAGCTCATCAAGATCATGACCCAAACCATGGTCACCGAACGACCCAATGAAAGCCCCAAAGTCGCATACCATACTATTAGTATGTGTGTTTTTGTAATAAATGGATATGTAGCATGACCCTAGTCATTGTATTATGTAAATTATTTTGGTATAAAATAATTAATATGTTTTCATCCTATTAGTGATATGTTGTAAATGATATTTAAAGCAAAAATAGTATATTTGATTAATATTCATGTTTAGTTTAGAAATATATTTTTATGAATTAATGGATTTTGAAATGAATAATACTTCCATAAAATATTATTTTTCAATTAAATTCTTAAATGTAAATGATCATAAAATCTTTATCAAGTCAAATGTTAATTGATTAGGGTTTGAAAAATGTTTTTATAAAAACACTTCAATATTTTAATGAAAGTAGATTTTAATATTAAAAGTGAATATTAAAATATTTAAAAAATTATTTATATAAAATGAATTTTATTTTTGGAATCATAATGTTGAAATTATCCAATGGATATTTTTTCATAATTTTTTGAGATAATATAATTTTTGGGTAAAAATGAAATACCATATAAATATACAATGTGTTTTATGACATCATAATGGTCCAATAATGATGTAATAAATACAATAAAAGATATATTAGTCTGAATATATTCTCTATATTTAATATAATGGGTTTTAATATTAATTTTATATATTTTTTAAATCCATTATGAATCTTTCAAGATATATAATGTATTTTAAGAATTTAAAAATCTTTTCTTTGAAAACAGTGACTCACCTACAGATAAACAAAGGAAATATTTTTATTTTCATTGGAACATAACCTTATTAAAACTAACTTATATCACTCCCATTTCAAGTATACTTGTTAAAAAACATATGGTATGGTTTTCGGTTTTCAATATTTTATTATATAGTGTTCAAAACAAAAATAATAATGAAATCCCCCTCCCTCCCAATATTTATGCACCCAAACTCCCATTTATCTTCTCTGAAACTCCGTTATGATTGTCCTCTCTATCTCTTATACTCCCTAGAGTCATCCAATGGTTCCCCCAAGTTCCTATAAATCCGCTTATAATCCTTTGGAGTAATACATCCAAAGTAAGGGATTTCTATCCTCACCATTGAATTCAAGCACCTTCTTTGAGATTATTCATTTTAATATCAACTGAATGTATTTCCATTAATATTTAATCATTAAATTAATTAACAGTTGATGTTATTTTTATGATGTATAATTTATTACTCCTTATTTGGACCCTTAACTTAGCCTTTACTATTCCGAAATTTAGTAAGATATTTCTCTCTTCTCATTTCCATTGAAGCAGTTCTCTTAAAAGATTATTTTTGAATTCTATTATCCTATGTTGGGATATGATGCTACATGATTAAATTACTAACAATTTTATGAATAAATGATTATGTATTCCTTTTTCTCTCATTAATCCCCCCTATAATCCATTATATACACTTATTACAATTCCAAAATTTCATAAGGGTTCTTTTTCTTTCCCCTCTTACTTCATGACTCTTTATTATGTAATACCTTCTATATCCAATTAATAATGTTGCAGAATTTTTCTTTTATATTCACATTGCTATAAATTTTAGTTCTAAATTTTGACATACCCCTTCTCTCTCATCAACTGAACATATGAATTTCTATATGACATCGTTACGCTACATAAATTACACCATGATTTTCCATTCCAAAATAATTGTGTAGTGAATACCATACAAATTTCTCTATCAAGGATATTCATCATTAATCTCATTTATTTATTGATTATTGATATATATGTTATTATGGAAAATTTCCATTATTGTGGAATAATATATGATTATTATTGAATCCTTATTTTATGATATATGTGACATACATAATCATGAAAACAAAATGACTATGAAGGGTATGCCCTAATAGTGCTCCATTGAATTTGGTAATGTTTACTATCATGATACATCCTATGAAATGAGAATTGACTCATGATTATTCATGTTAATTGAGTCATGACTCATTCTCCTCCATTAGAAATAATATTTTACTTATTATCCTCCATGGGCAATGGGCCTTGACTCATGCTATTATCACGTTGTATGTTGCTGCCATATTTCCTATGTTATGATTATCATGATACATCATGCCTTTATATTCATATTACATTATTACTCATTTATATAACATTTATATCATTTATCAATATCCCCATGTTATTCCTTGTTAATTTACATTACTACACATTAAATCTCACCCTTTCCCATGTATGTTATAAGGATATCCCATGCAATGTTTAGTACAAAAGAATGTTGAGGTCATGTCAAATAAGTTTTCATAAAAGATGTTTTATTTCGTGTTTTAAATTCTTATTTAATGTTACTAATCCCCAAATTCAATAGGAATATTGATATTCTATGTTTTATTAAGATAATGTTTATGTAATAAATTGTGTTTTAATATGAAATAAAGGGAAGGGGTTTTATAGTTTGTATCAGTTGATAGGTTGATTTATTTTTAGGATTATGATTAGAAACCCCCAATGAAAACCATTAGGGATAAAACTAACTATATGAAAACATCCCAAAATTTTGGAATGTGTAGAGTAAATGGTTTATCAATCAAAAACATCCCTGTCTAGATAGTATATGTGGGCGTGGTTCTGGAACAGAAGTACCTTGGAGTAACAACATCAGCAATGTGTTATGGGCCTGACTCGGGGTAACCAGGTACATGAATAATGGGCCTTAATCCACACCGGGTTTGACACTTCTAAGTGATATTCTATATAAAATTCATAAGATCATTAAAACAAACATTATTAAGGTAACAAAAAAAGTATTCACATAATAATATTTGTTAGGTATTATATCATGGATAACAATGATTGAAGACTAAAACTCATAAATTAATGAGATAAATGTAATTTATATGTTTTCCCTTTATTTTCATTAGATTCCCCATTCCGTGTTTAATAGTTCAAAAGTAATCATCCCTAAGTCTATATTGGATAATTTTGATCTCGAATAAAAAATTTAAAGGTACGGTTATCATCCGTAGTTCTACAAATTCCTTTAAATCACAATAGATTAGTAGAACAATTCAAACACCACTACAAATAATGGATGTGGAGATGTTAGTGATGTTGAAAAATGGGGAAATTGTTAGATCCCATTAATATAACTCCCCCTATCAAAATTTGTAGATTGAACTTCTGAGTTAATATTTTCATATCCTTCTAATTAAAATTTGATGCAATTATGGGAATGGATTATCTTTCCTCATATAGATCCCACAAAAATTGTCATGAGACAGAAATCACTCTCTATATGAAGAATCAACCCCCATTTATATACAACTGAAAGGAGGATAATGAATCTTATTCACTACTATCATCCCAAAAATTGATGTCACTTCACTATAAGAATGTGTTTCATTATCAAATTATTGAGTCAAAGGAAAGGAACATCCTCAAAGACATGCCTATTGTGAGGGAATTTGCTGATGTGTTTCCTGAGGAATTGTCTGGTCTTCCTCCTAAAAGAGAGGATTATTTTTTAATCGATATTTATACTTGGGGTCTTTCCAATATCCAATAATTTGTATAGTATGTCTGTAGTGGAATATCTACAGATATAGAAACAACTACAGGAGAATCTGGATAAATATTTTATATTTCCAAGTCCATCACTATGGGGGTACCCCAGTCCTCTTTATCATGAAGAATGATGGGCCAATGCGCCTTTTCGTTGATTACCATGATCTAAATATGATCACGATAAAGAAAAGGTATACCTTTCCATGAATTGATGATTTTTTTGATCATCTAAATGGAAAAAATACACCACCAATGTTGATTTGCAGTTAGGATATTACCATGTTAGGGTGATGAAGGAGGATATCCCCAAGGCTTATTTTTGTAAAATATATCGGTACTATGAGTTCATAATTATTCCATTCAGACTCACTAATTGTCTAGAAATATTTTTGTACTTGAGGAATATATTCATTATATATTACCTATAAAAATTTGTTGTAGTATTTATATGCGATAATTTAATTTACTCCAAAATCAATTAGGAGTATTAGGAGGACCTGAGCATTGTGCAAAAGACCTTGCGAATAGAGAATCTCTATACAAAGCACAACAAGTGTGATATCTAGTTGTAATAATTCAAATAATTAGGGTATATCAGCACAGTGAATGGAATATCTATGTAGCCTTCCATGAAAATTAAAATTGAGGGGTGGCTGAGCTCGACATCTGTGATAGATATCTATAGATTCCATGGTTTAGCTGGATATTATCATCGATTTGAGTGAAATTTCTCCCGATTGTCATACCCTTCTACCAAGATAACAATGAAGGGAGTCAAATTTTCTTCAAATAATTCTTGTGAATAAATCTTCATAAATTTGAAAAGGAGGTTTATCAATTCCCTTTTGCTCACGAGACCCACAAGTAGAGATCTTGTGAGGATTTCTAGTGATGCATTAAAGAAGGTTTTGGGATGTGTGTTGATGTAAAAAAGAAAAATTCATTGCATATGCCTAAAGGTAGTAAAATATTCATGAGAAATATTATCCCACTCATGATATAGAGTTATAAGCAATGATCGTTTCATTGAAAAATTCATGATATTATCTCTTTGGATAGAAGTATGAAATATATACAGATCACAAATGTCTAAAATTTATATCCACACAAAAATAGATGAATATGCACCAATGAAGATGGTTAGATCTTATCAAGGATTATGAATTATCAATCCACTATCATCCTGGGAAAATGATCAAGGTAGAGGATTCTATATGTAGAAATGACACCACATTTATATCATTGATTAGAATTAAGAAGGATCTGATCTTCTTAGATTTGAAGAGGATGGACATGGGAATCATAATAAAAGGAACATCATCAGTCTTTTCACAACTGATTTCTCAAATGTCTCTTTTTTAAAGGTTAAAGGATACTAAAAAAGATGATGTGGGAATTCAAAATAAATTGTATACTATCAGAAAATTGAAATCCTTAGATTTCCATGTTAATGAATAATTAATTGCAGGATTTGTTTCAATATTATGTGTTCCATAAAATCCGGATTTAATGAATGAACTTTTGGATTATAAACATAGTTATACATTCTCCATTCACATAGGATACAAAAAGATGTGTCAATATATCCAATAACACTAATGGTGGGATATCATAAGGAAGTAAAGTTTGGAATATACAATAATAAGTCTGGTATGTTAGCTCGTGAAGGCTGAAAGGAATAAGTCTAAGGGGGTGATGCAACCATTACCCATATCAAAATAGAAATTAGAAAACATCACTATGGACTTTGTCACTATAATTACAAATACATCCAAGGGAAATAATTATATATGGGTTCTTAGGGATTTTCATAAAAATACTGCACACTTTAATGTGATTCGAGAGGATTTATCACTAGATAAAATGGCCTAGATATAAGTCATAGAGCTAGTAAGGCTTCATGGATAACTTCTATATATTGTGTCTGATCGTGATCCAAGATTCACCTCTATGTTTTAGAAAAGGCTCTTGAATGATCTATGAACTAAGATAAATTTCATTACAGCTTATCACCCTCAAACTGATGGAATATCTGAGCAGATTATCCAAACACTTTATAAAATGTTGAGAGCATTCTCAATGGACTTCAATAGTAGATGGGACCAACACATTATTTTTATGGAGTTCACATTCAACAAAATTTTACACTCAACCATCCTAATGGATCCATATAAAGCCGTTTATAGGAAGAGATTAAGGACGCCATATAATTGGCATGAAGTTAGGGAATTAAATATTCTAGGTTCAGAAACAGTTATAGAAATGGTGGAGAAGGTTTAGGACATCGACCTACACATAAAATATAATCAGATTTGACATGAGATTTATGATTACAATCATCGATGTGACCTATAGATCAATGTTGGAGCCAAGGAATTCCTCTACATATCTCATGGAAGAGAGTGATGAGATTTTGGAAGAAGGGAAAGCATATTCCAAGGTACATCATCCATTTGGAGATCTTTGATCACATCAGAGCAGTGGCCTACAAACTAGAAACCCAAAAAACCTATATCAATTACATAAAGTATTCCATGTGTCCCTATTTTGAAATTAAATACTAGACCCATCACATGTACTCAACTCAGTGTTTTTACCATTATGGAATAACCATTCCTATTAGGAGCATCCAGTGATGATCTTTGATCATAGAGAAAAATTTCTACGAAATAAGACAATACCAGTTATAAAAGTGTTATGGTGAAACCACACGTTTGAAGAAGAAACATGAGGACTCGAGGAGGTGATGAAGTAGAGTGACCCTCATCAGATTTATTGTGGGAAAAGGAATCTTCATGGGAAAAATTTCTGAAGGGAGATGATTGTGTTGACCTGAACATTCATGAATAAAATTTCAATTATTTTCATTTAATTATATATCGAATTGTTATATAAAACGCATAAAATTATTTATATACAATTTTATTTTAAATTAACATTATGTATCTTCACCATCGATAATATAGTTATTGAACAATGATCACATGACTAGTATAGATAAAGGGTTTTATAAAATCCATTTGGTATAGACAAAGGATGTAATGGACCCAACAAGTTGGATTTTTCCCAATAAAGACCATTTATTAGATATTCTAAAAGAGATGTAATTTATAGGCACTTCAATATTCCAAGACCAGGCCAAGATCCAACAACATAAGAATGAGCGAAACTATTTTTGGGAGTAGTACAAGATCATCATGATCATGGATCAAACCATGTTCACCAAACAACCCCATGAAAGCTCCAACATCACACACCATAATCTTTGGGAGTATTCTGGTATAATAAATTTATATGTTCATGACCCTAGTAAAATTATTATATACATTATTATTGTATATAATAATGATATATTTTAATCCAATTCATGTTACATTGTAAATGATTTTTTTTAAAGAACGAAGAATATTTTGGGTTAATATGCAAATTCAGTTAAAAAATATATTTTGATGAATTAAATGATTTTTAAATAAATACTATTTTAATAAAAAATAGTAATAAATTAATTTTTAACAGTTAATGATTATATATTCTTTATGAAGTCAAATTTATTTTTTTGGTGTTTAAAAACAGTTTTCTCAAAAGCCATCATTTTTTCAATAGAAGTTTTTTACAAGTAAAAATTAAAATATTTTGAAAATTATTTAGACAAAATGAAGATTATTTTAGTAATTAAAACATCAAAATTATCCATCCAATAATTTTTCATATCTTTATGAGACAGTTTAATTTTTGGGTAAAAATTAAATACTGTATAAATATCCAGTGTATTTTATAACATCATAATGGCCCAATAATGATTTAATAAATAGTATAATTTGTATATTTGGACAAATATATGTTTTGTATTTAAAATAACGTTATTTTAAGTATGTTTCTTTATTTAATAAATCCCTTATGAATCCTCCCACACATATAATATATTTTAATATTTTTAATTTACTTCTTTCAAAGTGTGACTCACCACCACATACGCATAGACAATATTTTATTATCTACTGACCTTTGACGTAGAAAATTATTTATAAAACTCCAATTTTCTAGAAAAAATGGGAAAACTATGGTTTGGTTTGTGGTTTTGAATATTTTATTATTTAGTGTCGAAAAACAAATATAATAAATAAATCCCCCTCATTTCATATATAAACCCACCCATGCTCCCATTTATCTTCACTAAGGATCCATGAAGCTCATATAACCATTTACCTATACTCCCTAGAGTCATCAAAAGGATCCCCCAATCTCCCAAGAGGCCTCTTCTTCTCCATTGGAGTCACGCATCGAAAAAAGAGATTTCTCTCCTTACCTTTGATTTTAAGCACCTTCTTTGAGAATGGCCATTTTAATTTCAATTTATTGAATTGAAATTCACTTGTAATCATTATCATACTATTATATTTATTTTATTTTTAAGATGGATCATTTATTACCCCTAATTTGGACCCTTACCTACGCCGTTAGTATGTTAAAATTCCTTAAGGTTTTTTTCTCTTCTCATTATCATTCAAGAACTTCCTTTATATTATGATTCTTAAATTAGATTTTCATATGTTGTTATATGATATTTCATGATTCCCTTAATTTTACTTTTATTTATCAAATATTATATCTTCCTTTCACTCTCATTACACCCCCTTTCATCATTCATGTACACCCATTACCATGGTGAAATTTCGTAAGAGTTTTTTCTTTGTCGTATTACTTAAAAATTCAATATTATTCTACAACTTATATTTAAAATTACTTATTTTGGGAAAATTCCTTACATTTAACTCTTACTTTCCATTTTATTTCAAAATGGGGAGATACCGCTTTCCCCATCATCATCCCATTTTATGAATTTTTATATGACACTATTATTCTGTCGAAATTTCACCGCAATTTTCTATGAAAAAAACCATTGTGTAGTGAATAACAAACCAATTTCTCTATCAATGGTATTCACCTTTATGTACATATTATTATTGATTATGAATCCATATGTATGTATTCCACATTTCCTTGATTATTTAATAAACAATGATGATTAATTAATCCATGTTGTATGATCTATGTGGAACACTTAAACATGAAAACTAAATGATTATAAATTGTGCACCTTGATAGTTATCAAATTATTTGGTTAATGTTTAGTATAATGATACATCATTTGAAATTATACATGAATAATTATCCTCTATGTGATATGACAATTGAATCATGATCCTCCATGTGAAATGAGCCTTGACTAATGCTAATTTCATATTGTATGTTGTTTACCCATAATACATGTTATGATTATCATCTTATATCGTGCCTTTATATTCATTTTCATTTATGCATCATTGATATTCCTTTTGTAACATGAATAATTATCCTCATGTTAATCCATTTTTATTTCACTTACTGGTCTTTATATCTCACCACTTTCTTATGAATGGCCTTAGGTTATCCCATGCAGTGTTAAGTATGAAGAAATGTTGTGGTCATGTCAATGATGTTTTCAATAAAGATGTAATATTTAATGTTTTAATATTTAATTTAATAATCATATTCCACAACGATTCTGGACGAATTATTTACTACGAGTTTTATTAAGTAAAATTTTAGGTAATGAATATTTCTTTAATATGAAATATATAGAATGGTTGTTATACCAACACCAACACTTTGTTTCCCAACACTATATTATAGCCTACGATGATTGGGAATATATTTATAGCCTTGTCTTGGGCCAACATGTATGACTGGTTCATGGTTTAATTTTTTTTGTTAGTGAAAAAAATAGTATCAAAAGATCCCATTTTAATTCTGGGTGTCATGTAGTATGGTGATAATACAGTCAAGAATCGAGAGGTTGTAATAGGAAGAGTGTATCAGACTCTCACTAATTCTGATACTTGAGTATTCAGGGGTTGTCCAAAACTTGAGTTTTAAATTTTAAATTTTGTGTTTATTTATTTGGGATTCCTTTTCTGTTTTTTTGTTAGGGATAAACAATGGGAATGATATGGTGTTTTACGGTGGGCTTACATTATGTACCAAACTATGTGGATATATAGTACATGGTTCATGATACATCCATAAGCTAGTATTTTCTCATTGAATGGTCTACCAAAAAATGTGAATGAGTAATGAATGGATGATTTTTCCCTATTACAGGAGTTTCATTGTGAGTTATACTATGGTAGATTTTGGTATGTGTGTGTGAGTCTTGATTAAAAATTTTATTTTTGGAAAATGATTTGAAAACATAAAATGATTTCAGGACATTGTTTTATTTTTAAAGTGGGATTTGTTGTCTAAATTGGATTTTGAATTGGGTTATAGTATTAGAAATTTCGGATTAAGAAAAATTTTGGATGAATTTTAAATAGTAAATAAGAATTTTGAAAGAAGATATTTTTCTTTATTTCATGATGTTTTGATTTATGAGATTTTGTTTTCTTTTGGAATGTTATTTTGAGGTTTAGTTCTGCTTAGATGTCATTTAGGTAATGGGTTTTTATGATATCTATATTATGTCACCCAAAAAGTTTACAATGGTTTTTGTTGAGTCTAATCCATTTTTTCCCATCCTAGGATCCAATTAAGGTGGGTGAGTTAGACACTTCATGTTTATTTAATGTTTTATATATTGATAAATGTGTGTTAAAGGATATAGAGTGTCTAAAGGAATTCAAAAGTATTTTTACGTATTTGGGAACCACTAAATTCCTACGGGTTTGTGATCTTTTGGATATGTTTGAGGGATCTATTCTGGATAAATGGAAGGTGATCATTCCAAATTCGTTACAAGTTAGAATGAAGGTGGATTATGTGTTTCTTACAGAGTTATCTCTTGAAGTGCGGTATATATTAGTTTAAAATACAATTTCTATTAGTGATCAAGAAGGATTTCCATCTTGTGATAAGTGTGTTCTAGAGGAATCACTTCTTAAGGAGTCTCATTCTTTAATACATGTATCTTTTCCTCCAGACCCATCACTACTGTTCTTCCTATGTGGTCATTTCAGGTATTTGATGTAATTTTTCCAAAAGCCTCAAATTTTTCTCAACTGATGGGTCAATTTGGAACACTTAGAAATGTTGTGTAAGTGGTGTTTCCAAAAGATAAAGTCTCAGTTGGATTTTTTCATCATGGAATTGCACGACATTAAATGCTTAAATATACCAGGGGGCTCCATATATAGAACCTAAAGTGAATCCTTTTTCATAGTTATCAATTTCATGGGGTGGTGGGGGTTTCTCACCCTCCTTTTTCATCTAATGTTGATGTGGGAATGGTATGAGTTTCACAATTGTAGTTTTTTTATTTTTGTAAGTCCTCTTTTGTTGTGAATGGATTGGTGACCTCATTTTCATGTATTTTTTTCATGTTTTGTGTTATGATTATTTTGTGGTTATCCCTTTGATTATTAATTTTGGTTTTGTATTGTGCGCTTTCTGGATATTGTTATGTCTAGTAGAAATGATAAATTTTGGTTTCTATCAATGTTTGGTTTGAGATTTTTTTATTGGGGACCCTTGTATTGGGAGTTTATATATGTTTGTGCAAATGAAAATGGTGGGAATACCAACAATGGATATTCTTTTGGATTTTCTCTAGTGTTTTTCATATGTGAATTATCGAGTGGAATTTCATTTCTTTGCTTGTGGCTTCACTTTAACTTGATTAGTTTCAAGTATAGGATTTGTTACTTGTTTTTCTTAGTGAATTTCATAGGGAATAAATTTTTTTAGTTGTGTGAATTGTCATACCCCAACCCTGGTTTTCATTATATTAAAATTATATATCTTTATTTATTAGTGTTTGATCATTCGTTAAAGGGTTGGGTTGGGTTCTTATTGAGAAATGTTTAGTTTTTTATGTTTATTGTTTCTTTTGGCCCAATGCACGGTCAGTGTAATTTGGTTGTGGAGAAATCATGCATCTAGTAAAGGAAGTAGTTGTTTTAAGCTAAATTTTTTCTTTCATGGGTTGTCATTAAATGTAAATTCATAGTTTTTTATAACCAATGAGAGTTAATAGAGTAACCATGTGTCCTGTTGGAGGTGTCTGAGGCAACGCCCATGGCTTGTACATGAATAGTGGAAATAATACATAAAGTGTTAAGGAGGTTCTCCCATTTTAATAGAACTAATATTAACAGTTGGGGCATGGTTTTCCAAATTGTGGAGCTAGCCCATACAGGTGCCCCTTCATTCTATCAGGGTGTTCATGGTTATCATAGTATTTTTAAATATATACAAATGAACTATGAATGTTATCATGTTTCAAGAAAATAAGAGTTTCAGTATTTTCCCCTCTTATGATTTAACGTAATTCTGGGTTTTCTCCTCCCCCACTCAACCTAGGAACATGAATGGGCACTATAACACCTATTTCATTGGCTCTCCTTAGATAATTTATTCCCCTCCTTCAAATCATTGTAATAATCTTTGGATTTTAGTCATTTTTATCCTCTCATCTTCTGCATATCTTCGTTTCATGGTTATCATTATATTGAAAACCACATGAAAATACACAAGGGTTATAAGAATGACATTTTATCCTATTTATTTTCATGTTAGGGTGTTTGTTTCTCTCCTTGGTACTTTCTCTTCCTTCTTCTAGGGTTTAATCACATTCACTTGTCTTTAAGTTAGGTGTCTCTATCTTGTTCCATTCCAAAACATTCCATCAAATGCTAAACCTTCATAAATAACTTTATACAATGTTATTCATTTTTTTATTGTCTAGTTTAATGTATTGTGATGTTTGTATGTTCTAAAATTTATTAAAATGGGGTTTAAATGGATTTTGACAATTATTACTATAAGAATATGCATGCAAGTATTTGATAAATTAAAAATTATCCTTTTAAAATTAATATGGTTACTTAGGTGTTTTTTCCTCTATGGGTTTAGGTAGTTCTATTTTCATTAGGATGAATCTTTTTTTGCAGGTTTGTTTCTTTTATATGTTTTATTGCCTATGTGTGAACTCCTATGATATGTTGTGACACTCTTTAGGCTTCTTGATTGTACCCATAGACCTCCATATGGTCATGCATTTATATGATGGTGAATTTGGGAATATTAATATGCACAAGAGATACAAATATAGACTGTAACACACATCTGAATGGTCACACCAAAATGAATACCTTTTTTAAATCCTCAGTTTTCAAAACACTCTTCTTACATATCTTTCTTTCCAAGGCACTGCCTCCATTTTTTCTAAAAACTTCAAAAGTTCTCTAAATACCCTCTTAATTTACAAATTA
Source organism: Viscum album (assembly GCA_963277665.1). Classification (NCBI taxonomy): domain Eukaryota; kingdom Viridiplantae; phylum Streptophyta; class Magnoliopsida; order Santalales; family Viscaceae; genus Viscum; species Viscum album. The sequence goes on from OY728130.1 coordinate 888,680,111, forward strand.
GATCAAAATTGGATTCTAAATACATTTTATAATTCATGACCAATTTGTAACAATGAACCATGAGTGGTAACCTCATGGATTAGAAGACATGTTTAGAACCTTATAAGTATTAATAATGTTTTCACTGTGGTTTTGAAAATTTGTTTTTAGAAGAAATAAATTCTCATTAAAAATGGTTTTATATTTGAATATGAAAGAGCATGGTTTGTAATTTTTTAATGTTTTATAAATTGGTTTTAAATTCATATGACAAGTAGGAACAGTTAGTACTGACCCCTTATGTCATCCTTATGATGAGTGGTGTTTCACAAAGTTGGTGTCAGAGATTGGGAAAGGAACTACATAATGGAATCTGAGTGTTATTTTTAATGCAAGTGTGTGATGAACACCTCAGTCTCCTTTACACTATTATCAATTTATTAATATACATTATCTAGAAGTTTGTGTGATGATATATCTCTAGTCCCAATTATTCTAATTAGAAAACCCTAGATAGAGGACAATCTATATCTACTTTTCCACTGGTGAGGCCAGTTTAGAGAAGCCAAGTAGGTTATTGGAAATGCAGACACACTATACTATGAAATGTGACTCTAAATAGAGTACATATATGTTTTTACATTAGGTATGTTTATGAAATTCCCCTAATTATGTAACACCCCAATCTTCCACGGTACTCTTCTCTTTGAATAATACAACAGTGTTTGTTGTACGCAACACTGGGTTTAAGTACACCACGACTTACCAAACTAGCCGTTCAAAAGAGGTTATGAATGGTATTAACTAAATTTTAAATATTATATTATCATTATAATTTTAATCCATATTATGAGATTCTAAGACATGATTTATGAAAAAATTAATTTTTTTAGATAATAGAAGTATTTTTCAAAAAATGAAATTTTACCGCCTTTTAATGGAGAAGCCTTTTTAAAAAAAAATTGAAACTTTTATATATTCACTTTGACAAAATGAAATTCTTTTTTAGAATCAGGAAATAAGAATTTAGTATCAATAATGTTTTGGTGTCTTTATGATAACTTTCATATTTGGGTGAATAGTGAAAAATACTATATTCTAACTGAAAAAAACTTTTTTAATCAAAATAATTTATATTTTTAAATTATAAATTTTAATGGTTTGGAAGTATAACTATATTATATTTATACTATTTAATACATTTATGGTCATTTTAAGTAATTTCACCATGATATTGGACATAAACAAGGGTCAATCTTTTGATAGTTATTATTTCTTAAAAATACGCCTTTTGGTTTTGAACGCCAGAATCAATTTTAAATTTATAAATGAAACTTTTATTTTTTTAATTTGGTAAAATAGACTAAATTATTGGATTCGGAATAACAAAATTAGTCTAGGGTGAAATTTTGGTTCTTTTCAGATAACTTTCATATTTTGATGAATAGTAAAAAATTACTAAATATTAATTAAAAACAACTTTTTTAATCGAAAAATTTAACAGTGATAAATTATGAATTTAAGTGGTTTTAAATTATATTTAAAATATATTATTACCATGTAATACAATGTGGGTAATTTAACAAAATTTCACATTTAAACCAGACATAAACAATTGTCAATCTTTTGATATATATTATCTCATTAAAACACGCTTTTTGTTTTATCCACGGGAATTAATTTTAAATTAATTTCTGCCACATCGGTGTTTTGAATTTGGAAAAATGGATTCCATATTTGGAATCAGGATGTTCAAATTGTGTAAATAGGTAACTTTTTTTAGACATTTCGGATAATTACATCGGTAAATATTTTATTTACCATGGTTAAAGGGTAAATCTGGTAAACAAGGGTTAAATAAATAATATTATAATAATACTAAATTACCCTAAAACGTGTCTTAACCCTATTGGTTGAACATGGTCGACCATGGCAATATTTGGGTCGATTTTGGGACCCCATGGATCCACTTGTATGTGATAGGGACACTTTATTTAAATTAAGTTAAAATGAATACAAAAATGAAACAAGCATATATCTTTTAAAAAAACAATTTTTACATAGGGTTATTTATGTTCTATTTTAGACTATAAATATTCCTTAGAAAGATAGAACGATTTCCTACAGAATGATATTTTATTTATAATTTTTAGACTTTAAATAATTTAATTTATTTATGACACAATGGTGATGCAGTAATTACCATAATAGTGAAACATTAGAATAATTGATATTATAAATACCCAAATAAATATAATTTGAGACTTTTATTGAATTACACTAATTTTATAGGTTAATATGACATATTAATATTGATTTAATTAACGTTTTTCAAAGTAATAATTCTGTTATGTGTTTCACAAAAATCAACTATTGAATAGTGTCAAAATTGACATAAAAGAGTTTTGAAAACAAATATTATATTATTAATTGATATTAAATTCCTAAAAATCTAGGGTTCGGCCAAGAGACATATATCATGATAGGTGTATCATTAATGGGCCACATGGGGGTCTCTTGGATGTATATGGTATGTTTATTAACAATATAATATAAAAATACAAAGAGACATTGTAAAAGTGAAACTAATTAACTAAGAGTTAATACTTAAAGAGAAGGTTAATATAATTACCATAACCTGTCTAAATTCTATTGGGTGAGTTGTTTTCGACCCATAACCACCTTAACCTTTAAATAATAAACTTTGGAGCTATTAGAAACGGAATATGAATTTATTATAAATTAATATTTCTAGCTTTTCCAAAGGTGACCCTCACCCCTCTTATAAAAGGGTACTCCTCCTTCTCATTTATTCAAACCTTCAAAGCCTTTTGGTTAAGCCAAACCCTGCCCAAATACTCTATCAACTTCCCTCACTACAACCTAGATACCTTATTTGGATCAGAAAGCCATCCTATGGAGCCCTTTTGATCAAATCAAAAGGAAGAACTCAAAGAAGAGGTAATGTTTTCACCACCCCTTTTCATGTTCCTTTCTTCTTACACATCTTATTTCTTTGTTATTACAAATATAAAATAATAACTCCAGTATCTTATATACACTATGATGTTATTATAAATATGGTTCAACCATATTCATTATTCTTTCCAACCTTCGAATAACATGTCACCATACGTGCGTACGTACGGCTTACCGTCTCCACGTCGTGGTGTAATTGTTATTCAATATATTATTATTTGGATGGGTATAATAATGATGTGTAATTCATGTAAATAATAAATATATCATGATAATTATTTTTTATATATGATATACCATCCAATTATATATTATTTTAATATCAAAAGAATGATTTTGTCGCTCGTACGTACGTACGGACTACCGTCTCCACGAACGCGATGAGATTCATTCTCTATCGTACCCATTCAAATATAATTATCATTTGATGATTTAAAAATAATGTTTAAGAACTTTATATCATTCTGGATATGAATAAGACACAACCTTTCCATGACAAACATGTCTTACATAACAAAACATATAAAAGAAAACAAGTAACTTAACACCCGAAACGACGATAATTATAAGATATTATTAACAAAGCAACTTTAAAAGATCATATATGATATAATATTATTGTATGTGATTAATTATTAATTTAATAACAATTATTTTAAAATTATACAGCAGGTTAACCTACCCCCAACCATGGAAAAGTACAAGGTAAGGGGTTTCTTAACTCACTCTTAATTTCGTGAGAATTCCATTGTTCACCACTTAATTATTGCATGTGGTGTATGTGTACTGCCCGTGATTGTATTAATTGTGCAATATATGTTAATTTATGGGTATTTACATCATCATGGTATTATCCTTCTTTCATGGGTGTATGTTTCGTAAGTTACCTAATCAATAAGGGAATTTGAAATTTCAATTTCCACTCATTTGGCTTTACGCGTATTTCATTGATTATATTACCCCAAGATTATGTGTGGAATCACTATTCATTTGATTATGTCATAATTTCCACTCCCCTTATTGTGTATATAATTTTGATACACATAATAACTATATTGATAATTTCTCAAGTCATTGATATGAATTTGATAAGAATAATTTTTACTCATTCTCCATTTGTTGAGTTAAACATCCAATTCATTGGTGTTGTTTTTAAAAGAATATGTGTGAATGTACTTTGATTTTTTTTACACTAAATATCCAATAATATATAGTGTATTTATATTTTTCAAACATAACAATGTCTTTTATTTATCCTTAATCTAAGGATACAACCTTTATGAGAGATTTCATCTCAATTTACATTCCATTGAGACTTCTTTGGTGTTATACACCAAATCACTTTTATGTGTTGTATATAATGTACATTGACATAGTATATCATGAATTCATTTATTCTCATGATATTACAATGTTTTTATTACCTCCATTATTTGTATTCAAGTGTCTCTCATTTGGTTAGAAACTCTAACTAAAATACCATTTTAAATGTTTCAAAGACTTATTCTTCTAAATCTTGATCATTAATGTCCATGTTTTAAAAATGGTTATAAGGATTTATTTATATGGACATTAATGTTTTAAAATTAAAACTCCTTTTAAAAAGTTTCAAATTTGTATGGGACACTTTGATTCAAAAATATATTTTTAAATGGCTTCTTGACAAATAGTGTGACTTTTAAATGATTTCAAGAAAAAAGGGGATATTTCTATCAAATAGTTTTGATGAATATTTTCATCTATGTCAACATCCTTCATCATACTTGATTGAGGATAATGTGATACAATACAATCTTCCATATTGTATCAAATGAGTTATGTTTGACTATGGATGTGCTATTTTTATACCATTCATGGTTTGTGGTTAAAGTATTGGCATTTCGTATGCTAGTTTTAATATGAATGTTTATGTTATGTTTAAAACTGTTCATATGTGGAATGAATTGGACTTAATAAGTGATGGGTGGAGCCTGCTATAGCTCCTCGATGCCTCGATAGGTCTCATGAGACAAACTAGTGTCTTGGCACAAGGCCTTGGCAAAATATTATTTGTATTCTTGGCACGAGGCCTTAGCTATGTGGTTATGATAGTCTGGCATTATGAATTCCATCATTATGAAAGTGGTTATTGATATTGCATGTGATTGTTCAACTAGTAGAATATCCATGTGAATAAGTAAATGTCATTATTTTATTTTATCTTTTCCATATTATGCTGAAGTACAAGTTTAAAAGGATTTTGTTTTAATTATAAATTGCCTTAAGTGTTTATTCTTATCTATGAAAGCTTCTGCTATAATGTTATCCTTACTGTGCATCTAAGCTCAACCCTTTTAATGTTTTATTTTTCACATGATTATGAAGAAGTAATTTATGAATGACCTGCATGGATAGTATGAGGGGATATGAAGACAAGATATTTTTTTATGTAATGTAAAACTTTATGATTGTATCTAGTGTTTCTAAGGCTACTAAAATGATCGGTCTTTCGAGACTTGATCTTTCTTATGATCATGCCAATGTTATGAAATAATGCACCGACTCTGGGTAACTGGGGTCGGGGCGTTACAAATTACATACATTTATATTCCTTTTTCTTTTGGAATCACATTGGTTACTCTTTTTCAATTATTTTCCTTCTTGTGCTCGTATTATTTTCCTTAAAATTTGGATTTGTTTCTTATAACATCTTATTTGTTCTTAGTTGTGTTTTTTTCCTTTATTTTTTATTCCCTTTATTTTTTTACCTAGATGTTGTTTTGAATATTTTTATTTAATATGAAAATATGAGTTTTCACCTATTAGGTGTTAAAATCTCTATTTTCCTTAAAGGTATTTCAAACTAACATTTATCGATTTTTTCAGGAAAGGATGTGTTTAGATTACTTGGTGCTTACCTATTGGGGTATTTTATTCTCACATCCTACGTGATCTACTTGGAACTGGTAAACCCAATATTTTTGGAAGTTTCAAAATTAGTTATTTGGATTTCTAGTGGAGCGGGTAGGTCTTATGGATGATGGTGACCAAGAGGTCACATGGAGATTGCGTCTGGTTTTGGTTTATATGTAGTTTTTCTTTTAGAATTCTATTTCATTCTTCTATTGTTTTATATAGATATGTTTATTTATATAAATTGATCATTAGATTGTAGATTATCCTTTTAATACTTCATACTTTAATTGTTTATTTTTGTCTAGTTTTTATTGGATATATTATTTCAAAGTGCATTATTTTGTTTCCTAACACTGGTTGACAAATCGGGATGACTGTGAATTCATATCCGGCCTTGTTGTGGGTTTATTTAGCTGAGTGGCCCAGGGTCAACCTGGGTTGGATCATGACATACCCTAATATTATTATATCGATAATGCATTAAATTATCTCATTCACCATAAATATCATATCCTCACACCCAATTTATCACAATACACCATATACATCTATCCCAACTAAGAAAATATAAGTATAATTGATTATGTAAGACTCGCCATTAATTCCTAAAACACCAATAAATTATTTTAATCCCATTGAAATAATACTCATTTCATTGTTAGAGGATTAATTATATTATATTGTTTAGAGAATTCATGTATAAAGTATCCATAATATCCAATGATACTAAGAAAACTTCTGATCTTGAGAACATTATTTGAAACATTTCAAGATATAAGCACTAAAACCATATTAGAAACAATTAAAATCACAGATTGTGATACAAAAGAACCTATAAATTTTACATCCCTCCTGTTTAAGATACACATTTAGAATTTATATTACAAGTAGTTCTCTTAGAAGCTTTTAAGTGATATAATTACATTGTACCCATGTTACTCTTATGATTGTAAGTACAATAATATATCCTAAAAAATACTATGAAAAATGAATCCATGTAAGAATAAAATATATGATTAATTAAATCAATAATTACCATCAGATTACTTACCAATATAAATGATATTATGGAAAATAAATAGTGATAAAAACTCATTCTAAATATTGTATTCATTATTTCCTTATCCCACAACATCATTTCATGATAACATGATCAAAGATCGCTCTTTTAAAACCACTTATCTCTACTAAATAGATAAGAAAAATAACTATTCTGTAGAACTCAATACCATAGATTAATCATGACTAAATTTAACATCAGAAAATTAATATAAAGACTTAAGCACGTATATGTCTTCCCAAAAATTAGCATCATAGGACCTCAATGAGAAATTCCTTTTGATATATGTCACTACACCTTCCATGTCCTCAAGAACCATTAATTCCAAAATCTATATGGATTCTATACAGAATGGAGGAAATGCTACTAGACTAGTACCAATTGTAAATTCAAAAATAAATTGAACACTTCTCTTCATATAAAAATTGATGAAATATTTAGAAAACACATCATAAAAATGATTAGATATCAAGGGGAAAAAATATGATAACATTTATCTACTAATGAAAGTGCCTTATCTTCAATTTGACAAGTGAAAAATCCTAGCTATCTCATGTCAAATGAATTGCAACATGAATATAAATATCATTCACCAATAAGGAAATTTATTTTCTTATATGAATGAAAAATATCACCCATCATTGATAATAGTCAATATGTTCTCTAAAGTTGTTTGACCAATATATACAAATAATTACATTAAAAGTGATCATTTATAATAATATGAAATCATAATGGTGTTTGTAACCACAAAAATGTTATCATGGGTCAAATGTGTTGGTCAGATTAAATGAAACAAGAGAGGGGGTGAATTGAGTATCTATAAAAATTTCTGTTAAAATTAGTTCATTAAAGAATATCCCCCAATTAATGTATAATCAATGTCAGTTTGTAGTGAATTTATAACAGTCCGGAATGTTCAAATAATTTCTCGGAATATTGATTAGTTTTCATCTTTACTAATCTAAATACTAGTCCATCTTTTGAATCTAAAATACTAATTTAAAATAGATATAAACACTTGCTAAACTTACTATAAAAGATCAATTTATTTTTATTTGAATTGACATTAACACAGATCATATTAAACTAAAATATAAATTCATAGCAGATAAAACAAGAGGTTCAGTCTCCAGCTGAGACATAGTCCAATCTACCTAGTGATCACCTGCCACCAAGCTGTTTATATTAATAAACAATTGATTCACATCTGGGATCGAGGATGACAACTGCGCACAGGGCTATCCAGGTCACACTTGACCTTTACCATTGTTACTCGTGGGAAAACTAACAAAAATATCACACAAGATCTCTTCCGCTATTATATGTGTGATACAAGAGTAAAAAGTGATTGAGTTTGAGGATATTTATTATCCTTCAGTTATGCATAGGAGACAGTATGTTTGGATCAAAAAAATGCACAAACTGCTCAAATATTGAACCTAAGATGACAATAGAGTTATAAATTATGAATAGAGTTTAGAAATCATTGTGTGCTATGCAGTGAAGCTCCAGACTCAATGGATTTAGTGACAATGATATTTGGGTCCTCTTATGGAAGTTTTCTTCAAAAAAGAGTATCACAACCTCTATAGTCTAGATTCTAGGAGTGAAATGTACATCTCTTCGATGTTAGGATGTTGAGTGGGCTTTAGTAGGTTGTTTCTTGTAATATTGAAACTCCTTGTGTACTCAAGCTTTGACTTCTTCTATTTCCAATATCGTTCACATTCGCACAGTCTAGCATTCTTTTTCTCTGGTTGTTTTTTTAATGGTGATATTGTAATTATTTTATATTTCAAGGTTCTGTAGGACATGAAGATCTCCCCATGTGCATTTACCTCGTACTGTCTATGGATAGTCCCACAGACAATATTATATAATATACGAAACATTAATTTTTATAAATATGAAAATTAAAAATAAATTTGAATTAATAAATTTGAAATAGTCATTTATGAATATTGGCGAGTCATAAGTATCTATGACTCATTTGCATCAGACTACCATCAGTAGTCTTTCATTATTGGTCTGTCATCATCGGGTAGTTATCATTGGTATGTCATCATCGTTATTTCATCATCAATCTGTCATTATCTGTCTATCATCATCGGTCTGTCATTATCGTTATATCTTCCTTGGTGAGTTGTCATCGGTGAGTCGTTTGTGCTATCTATCTGTCAGTTTTAGTGAGTCGTCAATCAGTTTGTAGAACATCGGTGTGTTGAACATTGGTGTGTAGAAAATATCTCTATTGAACATCGGTGTGTCGAGCATTGGTGTGTCCAACATTGGTGTGTATATTGAACTATCAGTACAAGGGACTCTGGGAAATTTATGAACTGTCTGTCTTACACAGAGAATTTCTAGATTAAGTGAAATGAAAAAATACATGTAAATATACACTTGTAAACATATTGAAGCATAAAAAATATTTTATTGACATATTGAAATATATTTTACTATATGACATAATTGATTTACGTAGAGATATTAGATGGCATGAAAGAATAAAATTTGTTGAATGTAAATATTTGTGATTATGAAAAACATTATATCAAAGAGGATCCAACAATATCCCCCTTTTTTATAATCACCAATTATGTCATACATTTAAAGATAAATAATAACAATAACTTGACTTATACTTCACTGAATGTGATTGTTCAATATAACTAAAGATTTCTCTTGTTTGAGTTTTTAAAAGAAGTATCCCCCTAAATATCTGGATCAGATAGCATAGATGTATATATATTATGTTGAGTACATTCCATGTGTCCTATTCTAGATTTTCCCCCTAAAATTAATAATGTATGCCTTTTCTCCCCATTTTGGAATTTTAAAAAATATAAAAAGAGAAATTACGAAAATAAATATCATAAAGATAATGAGAAACATAGAAAAAACAAAATAGATTTCCATTAAGAGGTAAAAGATAACATTAAACAAATGAAAGATAAAAATCCAAATCAAATAGACCATCCACTACTAAGGGTGTGAATTACGAGGGGATTTGCCTTTATTCGAAGGATCAAGAGTAGGACCATATGTTTTTGGAGTGGAAGAGGGAAGAGGTGGTACAATGATAAAACCAGGAAAGGAAACACCTATAGGGACATTGGGCTAGGCCTTTTTTCTGATAACACGTGACTGGGATATTGATCTGTAATGACTGGTCGAATCTGGGAAAGATCCTAAGAGACAGTCAATGGAGAAAGAGGCCGAGAGTTAATTCCAATGGAAACAGTAGGAGGAACCATAATTGTTTCATCTTGAACATGTAGATATGGCTTATGGACCATGATGAAATCATTAATGATTTCACTACTATATTGAATTACCTTCTCAAAGTCAGCCTTATTCTCTTTGATTTTATTTATCACAGGGGTATACTCATTCAATAGTGTCACTTTCATCTTGAAGGCTTTTGTTACTAGAAGAATTTTTATATTTTTAGCTAAAAACTTCAAACTATTGATGAGATCATTCATGGTATAGATATTAGTAAAGTACATATCCTATTTTTATCTAATCTGTTTCTAAGTAGAAGAGGATTCATTTGTGCACTGCCTTACCATATTTTACACAAGTCTGCATTCCTCTTGTAACATTTCAATAGTTTCATTGTCTAAAACACTCTGATGATATTTTTGTTTTTCCCTCACTATAGACTCGAGAGATTCCAGATCAGAATCACCACCTTTCCCCCTTCTAGAACAGGATGGGCCATTAATAATTTTTCCAAAACATTCTTTCAACTTATTTAAATATTTAATTTTTAAATGAGTCAAAAAGTTCCTATGAACTTCTAGCACACCACTAAAGGAGTTCCTGAAATCATAGGTTATAGAATTTAACTCATTTCTCATCTTCCTTACTTCTTCTCTCAGCAAGGTATTAAGTCTAATGATGGTTTCTGCTATTATAATAAGATTTGGTTGAATCTCCTGAATCACCATCCTTGAAATATTTGATGCATTGGCATTTGAAATACCTATAGAAGTAGAGGATTCACTTTTGGATCCAATTGAGGCATTCAATGACTCACATATATCATTTTTTGAATTTCTCCAAACCAACCTCAGTGACATAGTCAGTAGGAACTATATTTTCTACTGGGTCTACTACTGGAGGTGCAACTGGTTCTGCCTGAGCTAGGGCCTTTGAAGAAGAAGGAGAAGGCATCCTCTCCTCATTAGAGTCATATTCAAATCCAAATAGAATGTATCCAAGATCATTACTCCATTATCGATTAGATGTCTCGTTTCTTGGCTCAATAGTATCAATACTGACCCTTCTTCAAGGAGGCTCAAGTTCAACTTAATCTTCATCTACTTCTTCATCTTGTCCTCTATCCATAATAACAGTTATGGTCATAGGTACCTACTGAAATTGAGGTTCTGCATGAGCTCCAGCAACTTCAAATTTTCCAGGCACTTCCTCAATATGAGGCACCAGATCCTAAGCCTCTTCCTCATGGACACCAGTCATAAGTTCCTTGAATTTATGAACTATTTCATGATTTTTAGCATTAGTATGGAAAGATATGTCCTCATGACTAGAGTTTCCATGATCAATAGCCTCTTGTTCAAAAGGATCAACACCATCAACAGCTCCATGTATAGATTCCTCACAATATCATTCAAAAACATGATATCCCACTGTTAACGAATCACATACATTCCCATCATTTCTCCCTTCATCATCATCATCATCATCATCAACAACATCATCATAAACATCATCATCATCATCATCATCATCATCATCATCAGACCCCTTATCTGACTTACTCACATAGACTTCCACACCAGTAACCTCAATCTCTTCATCATCCTAATCACCTAACAAAGGTTCTCTTGGGGGTAAATCCAAAGGTGGACTAGAAGGTCGATAATAGGTTTTTGAGACTTTCAGAAACATCTGGATAACTCTAGTCATCAAAAGGAGACCCTTCTTCCCTTGGAAACTCAGTCTCATATTCCTCATCAGAATAAAGAGGTTCCTCTCCTAGTTTGAGGAATGGATCAACCTAATCCTTTGGTCTATTCGGATGGTCAGACGGATTGAATTCCACACAACCCTTCTTCTTTAGCATAGAATAGATCATACTAGGATAGTACAAACATGTATCCTTCTTATATTTCATTATCATTTTAGAAAAATGCACCATTATATACCTATACAAGTTCATATTTATCCCATTTTCAAAAGATAAATCTGGAATAAATCCTGATACATCACAACAAAGAAATATCCCTTCCATGGGAAGATTAGATTTTGAATAAACTTAAAAAGTAACCTTGCCTCTCCATCGAATACACTGGTAGCAGTCCTCATAGAATCTCCACATCATGTGATCTCCTTAATAGCATCTTCAAAAGAAACTAAATCATAGGAAGGTGGAATATTACCCTAATAATTAGTATAGACACCTTCAGGAGGCATATACAAGCACTCAACCCATTATTTAGAAGAAAAATCTATATCTTTTTCCTTTACTACAGATTTCATCCATGCTTCCTTAGCACCATATAGGGATATCTTCAAATATCAATAAAATTCTTATACTAGTAGGGGATAATAATGTATTTCATTTTTTGGGAACAAGATGATCCTCCCTTGAGATTCCAGAACTCTCAACAAAAACGACTTGCTTGATATAAGCCAATCAACCGATACTTCCTTCTCAACTGCAACCACTCGTCTTTCAAAACATGATTTTGCAGTGCCACTGGACTCACCATTATGACACTTAGAAGATAGGTATTTTCTCAGACCTTCCATCGCATTCTTGGTCCTTTCCATTTTAAGGTTTTAGATTCCAAAGGAGTTCAAAGAACGAGGGATAAGAGATAGAGTGGAAAATGTTTGCAGGTTTTACGGTAGAGGGAATTTGAAAGGTCAAAATTGATTGAATTAGATTTATCATTTTGGGATCGTAAAATCATAAAGAACAAAATTTAAATTCATTAAAAATAACACAAAACATTTCTGTTTTATTTAAAATAGATAGAATTAGAAAAGGGTGCTTAAATACATCGATTTCATAGAATCAGTTTTACATGTTCGGTTTCAAGTGATCAGATTCACAGATCAGATCCACAAATCAGTCTCAATGATAGGTTTCAGAAGATCGGTTTCACGAGATCGATTTCAAGGACCACTTTCATGATATCGGTTTCAAGGATTTGTTTCATGGATCAGTTTCAAGAATTGGTTTCAAGGGATTGGTTTCAAGTGATCAGTTTCCGGAGATCAATTTCAAGTGATCAATTTCAAGGATCAGTTTCACGGATCAATTTGAAGAATCAGTTTCAAGTGATAACCCAGTCATTAGAGATTTATCATTACTAGTTCATGTATGATCTTGTTAATTCTCTCATAGTTTAAGGGTTTTGTGAATAGGTTGGAAAGTTGATGCTCAGTCCGAAAAAACTCAAGAGTTATATCACCTTTTTGATAACAATCTCTCAAAAAGTGATGTCTTACATCAATATTCTTTTTTTTCTAGAATGAGAAATTAGATTCTTCTAAATGATAATAGAACTTCTGTTGTCAAAGCTTATAGGGATATATCTGATTTAATATTCAACATCTAATAAAGTATGTTTCATCCACAAAATTTGTAGCATCCTAGGTAAATAAAGAATAATACATATTTCATATTTATTAATATTTATGAATTAAATATTAATTTTACTTTTAAAGGGTTTCTATGTTCGATAGCGTACCTGATATGCAACATCGGGTTTCTTTGGAATCTTACATTGCACACTAATATTATAATATTATTATTTTAAATGGTAGTTAACTCCTAGCAGTTGTATTGGCGAGAATGAATGAAACATAATACAATATTATTATACATATTTGGAAAATGTATTTACATTATCCAATAAAATGTTAGAGGCTTAAAATGTGAATGAATCTAGTTTTAAGCATAATTTACAATAAAAGGTCGATTTATAACCTATTAATGGATAACCCTCTTTAAATATAGTTTTGGTCACATGAATACATTCTATATGACCAAATGAAATAATTCTTTATAATATGTCCATCAAAATTTACTTTGTGTAAATTTTTTGTATTTTTCTAATAGAGTTTATTTTTTAATGAATAGTGTAAAATATTACATTTTAATTCAAAAGTGCATTTTAATATAATTTATTTATATGGTTAGATTATCTTTATAGATTGTTTTAACGGTTAATTAAAATATATTTTTAGCACTTAATACAATTTTGGTCATCAAAATTAGTTTCACTTTGAAATTGGACTTAATCAACTGTCCATCTTTTGATAGTTATTAATTCTTAAAACGCGCTATTTGTTTTGATAATGGGAATTAATTTTAAAATTAATTAATTCCACTTCTATGTTTTGAATTTTTAAAAGTAGACCTAATTTTTGAATTCATAATATCAAATATATCATAGGATGAATTTTTGGTATTTTTCTGAAAAACTTCAATTTTTGATGAATATTGAAACCACTTTGTGGTTGTTAAAAAAACTGCCTTTTTCATTTAAATGAAATTTTACTTCTTCTTTGAATTGAATATTGAAAATCTGACAAACATTGTTGTTATAAAGAAGTAATATGTGGTTCATTAGGATGAAATTTGTTTTGGGAAATAGTAACTTTTGACTTTCATTTACCGTGGTTAAATGTAAATAGGTTAATTCAAGGTAAACAAAATATTATAATAAATCAAAATTACCTTAACACTTGTCCAAAACTAATTTTTTGAGTCATTAACGCCCATTGGAATATTTTGGTCGATTTTGGCACCCCTTTGATCCACATGGGACTGATAATGACAATTTAGACTAATTTATTTAATGTAAAGGAAAATTAGACATAAACAAAAATAGTTTACTAAATAATTTTTATATGGTGTTATATAAGTAATATTTTTGACTATAAATATTCATTGGAAATATTAAAATATTTCCTACATCAAGGTAGTTTGTTTTAATAATTTTAGACATCGAATAAATTAATTTATTTATGACACAATAATGATTCAATGTTTACCTCATTAATAAATGATTTAAATAAATTATTTTATAATGATTATAATATCATCCAAATGTTGTCAAATTCTTATCGGATGAATTAATTTAGACCATTAGTCATATTATATTCATCTTTAATGAGTTTTGGATCTTTAGAAACTGATGATAAGTTTATAATAAAATAATATTTTCAAACATTCCTAAAGAGCCCCTCCCCACCCTTATAAAAGGAGACAACTTCTATCAAAATCCTCACACCTCTCAAGCATTTTGGCTCGTCCTAACTCTGCCCAATTAAGCTCCCATCATCCGTCTACTCTACCTATAATCCTTACCTTAGGCATAAGGCACTTCAAAAATCATTTTGGCTCAAACCAAAGGAAGTTACCCAAATTAAAGGTAATAGTTTCTCTAAAATTATTGTGTTTTATTTTACTTCTCCAACCCCCTAAACTCTTTTTATTCCTTTATTTTCTAACAATAAGGTATCCTCAATATTCTATTATTTTTTTATGAGAATTTTTCTAACTACACTTACACACACCTCCATCAAATGGATGAAGAACATAATTTTCTGTAGATGGAAAACTAAGGCCTCACGAAACGATGACTGTTAAATTACATCTTACCACCTCTCATGGTGGCCATTATGATGAAACTGTAATTATATATGATATATATATTATTTTTATGATTTAATTATTCTTATTTACTTCCCATTTATTAATGACCTTTATTTTTTCTATAATGGTAAAATACGTTAATCTCATTTGAGGATGTGCGGACTACCGCCCCCTCAAAGTGATTTGATTCGTTAAAGCCTTATATGGGATGTATAAGGGATGGAATTAATTATATTATATATGATATTATACTGGAATTATAATATACCTATGTATCATTATGTTTTATTTCCATTAAAATATGAAATAGAAATGAAAGTAGCGTTCATGCGTACGTACGGCTTACCGCCTCCATGAACGGTGCATTCCATTTCTTACCTCTAAATTTTATGTACTACTATAAAAAAATGTATATACTGGCTATATATTATACATATGATATCCAAATCACGAATATCATTCTGGATATAATAAACCTTTGAACACAAGGACAACTTGTAAATATACGTTCTTCATTTCTTACTCAAGTACCAAACATCAACAAAAAGAACGTTATTAACATAAATGATTGCATAATGTTTATAACATGGTAATAATTGATATAAAACGGTTAATAAACTTGAAAAATGTTCTAAAGAAAGTATAAATTAACTTTATTTTATTATTCAGGATATTAAATAATGAACGGGTCAAGTCAAATATGGGGTAAGGGATTCGACCTCTCTCTTTCTTTTCAAGTACTCTCTTTTATGTATTTCCATTTATGCTCCATGTTCTTATGTTGGAGGATGTTATTTTATATTAACCATACTGTAATTTTTATTTTCATATGATGGGTTACCCTTTATTACTCTCATCAATTCATTTGAAGAATTTTTAAGTGGCGTCCTTAGGCTTCCAAATTTTTGTAATACATTTTATTATCTCACTTTTAATTCCATGAGATTTTTATTATTCCCCAACTATATATTTCAAGTGTTGTATTTTGTAATGCCATTTGTTATATACTATCATGATTATCTTTATAATCATGGTATTATGTGATTATTTTGGTGGTTTTTAACTTTTGTTCATATGACTCAGTTGATTACAACATGGTAAAGTGTTTCATCTCACTTTTTATACCCGTGAGATTCATGCAATATTTTACACTATCTCATTTAGTTTGGTGTATGTACTTCCCATGATTGTACTCTTTGTGTAATATAATTTAATTTATGAGTATTTAAATTTTCATTGGGTGATCCTACTTTCATGTTGCTTATGGTTTGTATGTTACCAAATCGGAAAGGGAACTTCATAACCCAATTTCAATTATTTGGGTTCAACCTGTACTTCTTGAATATGTCATCCTATGAATATGTGTGAATTACCTTTGATTTTTTTACACTTAATATTCACTTAGATTGGGAGTATTTGTATTTTTCACACATAATTATGTTATTGAATTATTGTTAATTTAAGGATACTATCTTTATAAGGGATTTCATATCAATTTACTTTTCCATTGAGACTTCATTGTTGTTATGCACCAATTCACTCTTATATGGTGTATATATAGTGCTTTGACAAATTATATCATGAATCAATTTATTTTCATTATATTTTAATGTTATTATTAAGTGTTACTCCCCATTTATTTTTATTCAACCATCTCTCTTTTTATTAAAAAAACACTTTAATAAAAATATTATTTTAAATGTTTTAAAGAATTATTCTTCTAAATATTTCTCATTAATGTCCACATTTTCAAAATAGGTTTTAGGATTTATTTATATCGACATTAATGTTTTCAAATGATAATTCATTTAAAAGATTCAATGTGGTATGTGACACTTTGAATCAAAAATCTATTTTTAAATGGTTTTGAAAATGATTTGATAAAGCATTGTTTATTTAAATATTTTGATTGGATATATTGGAAGGTGGAAATGTTATCTATCTTTTATACTCATGTTATGTGTTATGATTATTTTACGGTTATTGGGCATTGTTTACGTATATGGGTGGTTCCATGATTAACCTAGGGCGGGTGAGCCTGAGATAGCCCTCCAATGCATTGGTTAACGTGACTGAGGTAAACATAAGAGATTTAGTGAATATAATGCGATGGGTATATCAAGTGTAACTCCATACATAGCTATTATAGCTACAATTTACGTTTGAAATGGATGACATAAGTGACTTTAATGATTTATGATTTTTGTGTGTTATTCATAAATATTATGATTTCCTATGGTATCTTATAATTGAAAAGTATAGATTCATTTATTTTTATTTATTGAGGGGATAATGTTTTCTTTCCTTATTTTATAACCCTTAATAATCTTTTTATGCTTATCCCATGTTTTTGTAATGTTTTCCACAGGACATAAATATGAATAGGGTCAAGGATGGGATCATGAAAAAGTCATTCTATCTAAAACATGGTACTAGACATGTTTCTTTTTAAGAGTTTTTATTTTATGAAAAAATGGATACTGATTAGTAGTGTCCTAATGTAATACTCAAGTTGTAATTTAATTGTTATGCCTAATTCTATAAAACTCTAAAACTGAAAAGATAATAAATGTGAATTATCCGAACAATTCAATATTATGTAATTTTTTATGGTCGTGTCCTTATAGTTGGTATAAGAGGTTGGTTTAGACAACATTAGGGATTAAGAGTTATCATTAGACACATGGTTAGTCCCTTTGTGTATTATTTTAGTAAAATCTGGTTTTATAAATTTTTCTGATCAAGGAAGGTCATTTACAAATGGAAGGAGGAGTATCTCAAATGAAATTTCTATCTCTTCCTGATGACATGCTTGCAATAATTATTGAAAAGTCATGTTCTGATGATTGTGAAACATTTTTTCGCATACAACTCACTTGCATGAAGTTGTTTGAGATATCAAACACCTCCACTATACCTCGTTATCATCGTGGATCATGGGTTATATTTAAAAAAAATCCTATTTTCAAAATATTCTCATATTTTCAAGAAAGGTAAATATTATCAAGGCATTTTCAAATATTTATCCTTATCACAATAATTTGAAGCATATTGTGATTTTAAAAAAGGTTGTGAAGAAGGAGACCCTTTCACAACCAATTCATATTTGATTTTAAAATATAGTCTCTCATCACATACTTATGGTTTTTTTAAAGGACCAATAATTGTAAGTTTCAACTCAAATTCAGTTCAACTGTTTTATAGAAATCATGGTTTATAAGATGTTTTGAAATTATATGTCATACATGATTATTTTCCAAAACTGTTTTTCTGTAATCACCCATATGACCCATTTTGTACAAGGTGTATTTGGATGGAGGATGCAAATGATTTTGAAGGATCTCTAAATAATTGTTGCAATGTAAAGGCCTTCTACCTACATGAACAAGATAACGATGAAACCAAGTGGAAGACATGATCAAGGTATGTTGTTATTAATTTTGGGAATCATTTTATTTTATCATATGGTGGTTAAATAAGACATAAAGAATTAAGATATTGAGATCATAAGGAATTTGGATGAAAATGAGAGGTATAAGGAAACCATTGAGGTTAAATCATGTTAGGTTTATTTCTGTGTTTTATAAAAAGGACAACCCGTAGGATGGTTGACAACCCATCGCATCTGGAAAGGCTGCCGGAATCGAACCCACAACCGAAGGGAGACAAGGTCGCATCGCCTACCATTATCCTACTTGAAGTCCTTGGTTAGCTTGACTTATTAGTTTAGTAAAATGTTTTTATGGAACAAGAATAAGTTGATTTTTTGAACTTATGTTGTATCGAATAGATATACTTAGTATTGAAAAATGACTTAGTGATTAAGTGATAAATGGTTGTTGTGGAAGAAATTATCTCTTTTGAAGAACACTATATGCCTAAGGAAGATAGAATACTATGGGATTTCAGTTGTGGAATAATTGTTGAAATTTTATTTTCGAATAATCTATGTTTTTATTATGGACATATGAAGATTTGATTTATTTATGAAAATGATTATCCTATCATAGAGAATATGTGATTAGGTTAATTAATTTTCAATATGAGATATTATGAGTAAATAATGTTATTTGGTTATAAATGTTAAGATGTATCTTGGATGTCTATGAAATTAAATCCTTGTGAGATTTGGGTTACAATCACAGTTTAGATTAATTTTGAAGAAGTTTTGGGAAAATTGATTATTGAATGGTATTTGTTGAACTTTGGGTTTTGTTATACAAATTTTGGTGATTTAGAATAGTTTTTCTTCTCGTAAATGATTATCCTTTTGGGGATTATCTGATCTTGTACTAAAAGTTTTGGTTTTTGTTAATATATAATGACACGGGAAATATATAGCTCATCTTTTTTTGGATTATGTGATTGTCTAGAAGCTGATTATAGCGCTTTTAATGTGAACAAGTCACCATGAATACTCACAGTTTGGAGAAAATATGAATTTGTGTTAGAAATATAGTAAAATATGAATGTCTACATGACATGTAAGTATATTTCCCTATGTTTTTTTAAGCTCCTAAATGAATTCCTCGATGAAATGTAACTTAAAATAAACCTTGTCTGTTAACTTTTCCTATTGGGGAATCAAAGACTGTTTAACCCATAACAAATTTGTGATTTTTTGGTGGTTAACATTCTCCTAAACCTGTTTTCTATAACTCTCCAACAGAACATGATGGTTTTTTTCTCCTCCATATCCATGTTTTCATGTAATCCTAGTATCAGTTATCTCGGGTGACCTTTGTGCTTCTCTTTCTTTCTTTTAAAGTGATAGTTTTAGTGACTCTTTTTCCGATGTGGGACATTCAAATAAGTTTCCGAACCCTTTTATTTAAATTGCGAGGACACAATTCCCAAAAGGGGGGTAGGATGTAACATCCCAGGTAAATAAAGAATAATAAATATTTCATTTTTATTAATATTTTTGAATTAAACATTAATTTTACATTAAAAGGGTTTCTATGTTCTATAGCGTACCTGATACGCAATAACGGGTTTCTTTGGAATCTTACGTTGAAAAACTAATAATATTATATTATTATTTTAAATAGTAGTTAACGCCTAGTCGTTGTATTGGAGGGAATGAATGAAACTAACTACAATATGATTATACATGTTTGTTAAATGTATTTACATTATCCAATAACAATGTTAGAGGCTTAAAATGTGAATGAATCTAGTTTTAAGCATAATTTACATTAAAAGGCTGATTTATCACCTTTCAAGGGAGAACCGTCTTTAATTATTTTTTTGGTCACATTAATACATTATATATGACCAAATAAAATACTTATTTAGATTTGGGACATAAAAATTTACTTTCTCTAATTTTTTGATATTTTTCTGATAGGGTTCATTTTTTAATGAATAGTGAAAAATATTGCATTTTAATTTAAAAGTTCTTTTTAATATAATTTATCTATATGGTTAGATGATCATTATAGTTGGTTTTAAAGGGTAATTATAATATATTTTTACCATTAAATCCAATGTTGATCATTTGAATTAATTTCAATTTGATATTGGACTTAATCAACAGTCCATCTTTTGATAGTTATTAATTCTTAAAAACACGCTATTTGTTTTGATAACGGGTATTAATTTTAAAAATAATTAATTCCACTTATATGTTTTGAATTTTTCAAAATATAAATCATTTTTGAGTTCGGAATATCAAATATAACTCAGGCTGAATTTTTGGTAATTTTCTGAAAAACTTCAATTTTTGATGAATAGTGAAACACTTAATGGTAGTTAAAAAACTAACCTTTTAATTTAAATGAAAGTTTAACACTTCGTTGAATTGAATTTAGAAAACCCTATATACATGATTGTTATAAAGAAGTAATATGTGGTTCATTAGGATGAAAATAACATTTGATGATTAGAAACTTTTGACTTTAATTTGTCGCGGTTAAAGGTAAATTGGTCAATTCAAGGAAAAAGAATATTATAATAAATCGAAATTACCTTAAAACATGTCCAAAACTTATTTTTTTGAGTCGTTAACTACCATGGGAATCGTTGGGTTGATTTTAGGACCCCTTTGATCCACTTGGGAGTGATAATGAAAATTTAGACTAATTAATTTCAAGTAAAGGAAAAATAGAAAAAACCAAAAATCTTCTAGTAAATAATTTTTATATGGTGGTATAAAAATATTCGTTTTGACTATAAATATAAATTGGAAAGATAAAAATATTTCCCACATCATGGTATTCTGTTTATAATTTTTAGACATCGAATAAATTAATTTATTTATGACACAATAATGATGCAATGTTTTCATCATTAATAAATCATTTTAATAAATAAGTTTATAATGATTATAATATCATCCAAAACTTGCCCAATTATTATTGGATGAATTTCTTTAGACCATTATTCATATTATATTTATCTTTAAAGAGTTTTAGATCTTTATAAACCGAAGATAGATTTACAATAAAACAATATTTGCGAACTTTCCTAAAGAGCCCCTCCTTACCCTTATAAAAGACACCACTTCTAACCAAATCCTCAAAACTATCAAGCCATTTGGCTCGTCCAAACACTGCCCAATTAAGATCCCAGCATACCTCTACTCCTCCTAAAATCCTTAACTTAGGCAGAAGGCACTTAAAAAATCCTTTTGGTTCAAACCAAAAGAAGTTACCCAAATTAAAGGTAACAATTTCTCTTAAATGTTTTTCCTTTATTTTACTTCTCCAAACCAATAAATATTTTTATTCCTTTCATTTTTAACCAAAATAGTATCCTAAATATAATAGGATGTTTTTATGAGAAGGATTATAACTACAATTACACACACCTCCATCTAATTGATGAAGAACATAATGTTTCTGTGGTTGGCAAACTAAGGCCTCATGAAACGATGAATGTTCAATTACATCTCACCACCTCTCATGGTGGCCATTAAGATGGAACTGTATTTATATATGATATTGATATTATTTTTATTATTTCTTTATTCTTATTTACTTCCCATTTATAGAACACCTTTATGGTTTCCATAATGGGTAAATAGGATAATCTAATTTGAGGAAGTGCGGACAACCGCCCCCTCAAAGTGATTTGATTCGTTAATGCCTTATGCGGGATGTATAAAGGTAGTCTTTAATGATATTATATATGATATTATACTATAATTATAATAAACCTGTGTATCATTATGTTTTATTTCCATTAAAATAAGAAATAGAATTGAAAGTAGCGTTCATGCATACGTACGACTTACCGTCTCCATGAACGGTGCATTCCATTTCTTAACTCTAAATGTTATGTACTATTATAAAAACATGTATATACTGAATATATATGATATATATGATATCAAAATCATTAATATAATTATGGATATAATAAACCATTGACTACATGGACAACTTGTAAATATAAGGTGTTTATTGTTTACTCAAGTACCAAACATCGACCAAATGAACGTTATTAACTTAAATGATTGTATAATGTTTATAACATGGTAATAACTAATATAAAAGGTATAATAAACTAGAAAATTTTTTTTAAGAAAGTAGAAATTAAATTTAGTTTATTATTCAGGATATTATAGAATGAAAGGGTCATGTCGGACATGAGGTAAGGGATCTGACCTCTCTCTTTCTTTTCAAGTACTCTCTTTTATGTCATTTCATTTATGCTCTATGTTCTTATGTTGGAGGATGTTTATTTAATTTAATCATAATGTATTTTTATTTTCATATGATGAGATACCCTCTATTTTCCTCATCAATTCATTTTATGAATATTTAAGTGGTGCCGTTAGGCTGTTGAATTTTTGTAAGAGATTTTCTTATCTCACTTTTAATTCCGTGATTTTTTATTATTCTCCACCTATTTATTTATGTGGTGTATTTTACTGCCATTTTATATATACTATCCTGATTATCTTTATATTCATGGTATTCTGTGATTATTTTGAATGTTTTTATCTTTTGGTCATACTAATCAGTTGATTACAACATGGTAATGGTTTTTATCTCACTTTTAATCCTCGTGAGATTCATGCTATATTTTCCATTATCTCCTTAATTGTGGTATATTTACTGACCATGATTGTACTCTTAGTGTAATATACATTAATTTATGAGTATTTACATCTTCATTTGATGATTCTTCTTCATGTGTCATATGTTTTGTATGGTACCAAATCGGCAAGGGAACTTCTTAACCCAATTTCAGTTCTTTGGGTTCAACTTGTACTTCCTGAATATGTCATCCTATTAATATGTGTGAGTGAACTATGATCGTTTTACACATAATATTCACTTATATCGGGAGTATTTATATTTTCCACACATAATTATGTGATTGACTTAACCTTAATTTAAGGATACCGTCTTTATAAAGGATTTCATCTCAATTTACTTTTCTATTGAGACTTCATTGTTGTTATGCACCTATTCACTCTTATATGGTCTATATATAGTCATTTGACATATTATATCATGAATCCCTTTATTCTCATGATTTTATAATGTTTTGATTAAGTGATACTCCTCGTTTATTTGTATTCAACCATCTCCCTTTTTGTTAAAAAACTCTTTAACAAAAATATTGTTTTAAATGTTTTAAAGATTTATTATTCTAAATTTTTCTCATTAATGTCCATATTTTCAAAATGGGATTTAGGATATTTTTATATGGACCTTATTGTTTTCAAATTATAATTCATTTAAAATACCCAAACTGGTAGGGGACAATTTGATTCACAAATCTCTTTTTAGATGGTTTTGAAAATGTTTTCATAAATCATTGATTATTTCAATATCTTTATTGGATATATTGGAATATGGAAATATTATCTTTACTTTATACTTGTGTTATGTGTTATGATTATGTTATGGTTATTGGGCATTGTTTACAAATATGGGTGTTTCCATGAAAAACCTAGGGCGGGTGAGCCCGATATAGCTATCCAATGCATTGGGTAACATGACAGAGCTAAACAAGATGTTTCTCCTAATAGATTTTGGTAATATAATGTGATAGGTATTCCAAGTTTAACTCCCTATGTATATATGATAGCTACAATGTATGTTTTATATGGATGACATAAGTATCCTTAATGATTTATGATTTTTGTGTGTTATTCATAAATCTTATGATTTCCTAAGGTATGTTATTATTGGAAAGTATAGTTTCATTGATGTGTATTTATTGATGGGATAATGTTTTCATTACTTATTTTATAATCCTTAATAAGCTTTTTATGCTCATAAAAAGATATTGTAATGTTTTCTACATGACATAAATATGAATAGGGTTGAGGATGGGATCATGGAAAATTCATGCTATCTGAAACATGCGACTAGACATGTTTATTTTTAAGAGTTTTTATTTTATGAAAAAATGTATACTGAGTAGTACTGTCTACATGTAATAATCAAATTGTAATGTAATTGTTATGGATAATTCTCTATAACTCTAAACCTGAAAAGATGTTAAATGTGAATTATTTGTATAATTCAATATTATGTAATATTTTAAGGCCGGGTCCTTATAGTTGGTATCAGAGGTCGGTTTAGACATCTTTAGGGATTAAGATTTTTCATTAGATACATGGTTAGTTCCTTTGTCTATTATTTCAGTTAAATTCATTGTTTTATAACATTTTCAGATCAAGGAATGTCAGTTACAAATGTAAGGAGGGGGATCTAAAATGACATTTCTATATCTTCATGATGACATGCTTGTAATAATTATGGAAAAGACATGTTTGAATGATTGTGATACTTTTTCTAGCATACAACTCACTTGCAAGAAGTTGTTTGAGATATCAAACACCTCTACTATACCTCATTATCATCATGGATCATGGGTTTTATTTAGAAAAATCCTATTTTCACAATATTCTCATATTTTCAAGAAAGGTAAATATTATCAAGGCATTTTCAAATATTTTACCTTATCACAAGATTTTGAAGCATATTATAATTTTAAAAAAGGTGCTGAAGAAGGGGACCATTGCCCAACCTATTTATATTTTATTATAAAATATATTCTCTCATCACATACTTATGGTATTTTATACGGACCGTCAATTATAAGTTTCAACTCAAATTCGGTTCGACTGTTTTATAGAACTCATTTTTTATCAGATGTTTTGAAATTATATGTCATACATGATTGTTTTACAAAACTATTTTTCTTTAAACACCCATAAGACCCATGTTGTACAAGGTGTATTTGGATGGAGGAAGAAAATGATTTTAAAGGATCTCTTAATCATTATTGCAATGCATGGACCTTCTATCTACGTGAACAAGCTGACGATGAAACCAAGTGGATGCCATGCTCAAGGTATGTTGTTATTCATATTGGGAATCATTTTATTTTATTATATGGGGGTGAAATAATTCTTCAAGAATTAAGATGTTGAGATAATAATGAATTTGTATAAAAATGAGAGTTATAAGGAAACCATTGAGGATGAATCATGTTAGGGTTATTTTTGAGTTTTATAAAAAGGACAACTCGTAGGATGGGTGACAACTTTTCGCATGTGGAAAGGCTGTAGGAATTGAACCCACAACCAAAGGGCGACAAGGGAGCATCTCCTACCACTAGCCTACTTGAATACCCTAGTTACTATGACTTATTATTATACTAAATAAAATTTATGGAATAAGAATACGTTGATTTTTGGAACTTATGTTGTA
The DNA here is from genome assembly GCA_963277665.1 of Viscum album. Lineage (NCBI taxonomy): Eukaryota > Viridiplantae > Streptophyta > Magnoliopsida > Santalales > Viscaceae > Viscum > Viscum album. The sequence goes on from OY728130.1 coordinate 888,706,350, forward strand.
TCAAATAGATATACATATTATTGAAAAATGATTTAGTGATTAAGTGATAAAAGGTTGTTGTGGAAGATGTTCTCTCTTTTGAGGAAACACTATATGCCTAAGGAAGATAGAATACTATGGGATTTCAATTGTGGAATAATGGATGAAATTTTATTTTGGAAGAGTTTATATTTTTATTGTGGACATATAAAAATTTGGTTTATTTATGAAAATGATTAACCTATCATGGAGAATATGTGATTAGGTTAATTGTTTTTCAATATGGGATTTAATGAGTTTCTGATGTTATTTGGTGATAATTGTTAAGATGTATCATGGAAGTATATGTAATTAAATCCTTGTGAGATTTGGGTTACAATCACAGTTTGGATTACTTTTGAAGAATTTTAGGGACAAATGTTTATTGAATGGTATTTGTTGAACTTTGGATTTTGTTAGACAAATTTTGGAGATTTAGAATAGTTTTTCTTCTTGTAAAATATTATCCTTTTTGGGGATTATCAGATCTTGTACAAAACGTTTTGGTTTTAGTTAATACCTAAGGACAAGGAAAATATACATTTTATCTTTTTTGGATTATGTGATTATATGGATGTTGATTATAGCACTTTTAATGTGAACAAGTCACCATGATTACTCGCAATTTGGAGAAAATATGAATTTGTGTTATAAATCTAGTAAAAGATGAATGTATACATGAAAAGTAAGTATATTTCCTTATGTTTTTGGTCAAGCTCATAAATGAATTCCTAAATGAAAAGAAAATTAAAAAAACATTTTCTGTTAACTTTTCCTAATGGGGAATCAATGACTGTTTAACCCATCACAAGTTTGTGATTTTATGGTGGTTAACTTTCTCCTAAACATGTTTTCTATCACTCTCCATCAGAACTTGATGGTTTGTTTTCCCCTCCGTATCCATGTTTTCATGGAATCATAGTATCTGTTGTCTCGGGTGACATTTGTGCTTCTCTTTATTTCTTTTAATGTTATAGTTTTACTGACTCTTTTTCAGATGTGGGACTTTCAATTAAGTTTCTGAGCCCTTTTTTTTAAATTCCGAGGACGCAATTCCCAAAAGGGGGGAACAATGTAACATCCCATGTAAATAAAGAATAAGACATATTTTATATTTATTAATATTTGTGAATTAAATATTAATTTTACTTTTAAGGGGATTCTATGTTCGATAGCGTACCCAATACGCAACAACGGGTTTCATTGGAATCTTACGTTGCACACTAATAATATTATATTATTATTTTAAATGGTAGTTAACTCCTAGAATTTATATTGGCGGGAATGAATGAAACTAACTAAAATATTATTATACATGTTTGTTAAATGTATTTACATTATCCAATAAAATGTTAGAGGCTTAAAATGTGAATGAATGTAGTTTTAAGAATAATTTACATTAAAAGGCCGATTTATCGCCTTTTAATAGGGAATCCTACTTAAATATAGTTTCAGTAACATTAATAAATTATATATGACCAAATAAAATAATTATTTAGAACGGGGAAAAAAATTTACTTTGTGTAATTTTTTGGTATTTTTATGATAGAGTCCATTTTTTAATGAATAGTGAAAAATATTGCATTTTAATTCAAAAGTGCCATTTAATATAATTTATTTATATGGTTAGATTATATTTATAGTTGGTTTTAAAGGGAAATTATAATATATTTTCACCATATAATCCAATGTTGGTCATTGAGATTAATTTCACTTTGAAATTGGACTTAATCAATTGTCCATCTTTTGATAGTTATTAATTCTTAAAAACACGCTATTTGTTTTGATAACGCAAATTATTTTTAAAATTAATTAATTCCCCTTATATGTTTTGAAATTTGAAAAATAGACATTATTTTTTAGATCAGAATATCAAATATATCTTAAGCTTAATTTTTAGTATTTTTCTAAAAATATTCAATTTTTGATGAATAGTGATACCACTTAGTGGTAGTTAAAAAAACTGACTTTTTCATTAAAATGAAATTTTACCACTTCTGTGAATTTAATTTTGAAAACACGACATACATGGTAGTTATAAAGATGTAAAATGTGGTTCATTAAGAAGAAAATAATATTTGGTGAATAGTAACTTTTGACTTATTTACCGCGGTTAAAGGTAAATAGGACAATTCAAGATAAAAAGAATATTATAATAAATCAAAATTATCTTAACATTTGTACAAACCATATTGGTTGAGTCATTAACGATAATGGGAAACTTTGGGTCGATTTTGGGACCCCATTGATCCACCTGGAAGTGATAATGACAATTTAGACTAATTAATTTAATGTAACGACAAAATAGACATAAACAAAAATCTTTTAGTAATTAATTTTTATATGGTGTTATATAATGAATATTTTTTACTTTAAATATTATTAGGAAAGCTAAAAAGATTTCCAACATCATGGTAGTTTTTTTATACTTTTTTGACATCGAATAAACTAATTTATTAATGACACAATAATGATAAAATGTTTAACTCATTAATAAATGATTGAAATAAATAAGTTTATAATGATTATAATATCATCCAAAACATGTCCAATTCATATTGGATGAATGTATTTCGACCATTAGTCATATTATCACCATATTTAATGAGTTTAGGATCTTTATAAACCAAATATAGGTTTATAATAACATAATATTTGCAAACTTTCCTAAAGAGCCTCTCCTCACCCTCATAAAAGGAGACCACATCTAACCAAATCCTCATACCTCTCAAGCCATTTGTGTCGTCCAAACTCTTCCCAATTAAGCTCCCAACATCCCTATACTCCTCCTAGAATACTTACCTTAGGAAGAAGGCACATAAAAATCCTTTGGTTCAAACCAAAGGAATTTACCCAAATTAAAGGTAACTGTTTCTCTTAAATGGTTTTCTTTTATTTTAATTCTCTAACCCCCTACACTCTTTTTATTCCCCTATTTTGTAACAACACCAGTATCCTAAATATACTATTATGTTTTTATGAGAAGGATTCTAACTACACTTACACACACCTCCATTTAATGGATGAAGAACATAATGTTCTTATGGATGGAAGACTAAGGCCTCACGAAACGAGGAATGGTCAATTAAATATTACCGCCTATCATGGTGGAAATTATAATGGGACTGTATTTATATATGATATATATATTATGTTTATAATTTAATTATTCTTATTTACTTCCCATTTATAGCACGCCTTTATGGTTACTATAATGGGTAAATATGATAAACTCATTTGAGGAAGTGCGGACTATCACCCCCTCAAAGTGATTTGATTCGTTGAAGCCTTATGTCGGATGTATACAGGATGGAGTTAATGATATTATAAATGATATTATACTATAATTATAATGTACTTATCTATCATTATTTTTTATTTCCATGAAAATAAGAAATATAAATGAATGTAGAATTTATGTGTACGTACGGCTTACTGTCTCCATGAACGGTGCATTCCATTTAATACCTCTAAATGTTATGTACTATTATAAAAACAAGTATATACTGTCTATATATGATATATATGATATCCAAATCATTAATATCATTCTGGATATAATAAACCTTTGATAACATGGACAACATGTAAATATAAGTTGTTCATTTTTTACTCAAGTACCAAACATTGACAAAATGAACGTTATTAACATAAATGATTTCATAATGTTTATAACATGGTAATAAGTGATATAAAAGGGATAATAAAATTTAAAAAATTTATTAAGAAAGTAGAAATTTTCTTTAGTTTATTATTCAGGATACTAAAGAATGAACGAGTCAAGACGGACATGAGGTAAGGGATCTGACCTCTCTCTTTATTTTCAAGTACTCTCTTTTATGTCATTTCATTTATGCTCTATATTCTTATGTTATAGGATGTTCTTTTATATTCACCATAATGTAATTTTTATTTTTAAATTATGAGATACCCTCTCTTACTCTCATCAATTCATTTTATGAATTTTTATGTGGCGCCGTTAGGTTGCCAAATTTTTGTAAGAGATTTTCTTATCTCACTTTTAATTCTGTGAGATTTTTATTATTCATCACCAATTTATTGCATGTGGAGTATGGGGAACTGACATTTGATATATAATATCATTATTATCTTTATATTCATATTATTTTGTGATTATTTTGGTTGTTTTCAACTTTTGGTCATATGACTCAGTTGATTACAATGTGGTAAAGGGTTTCATCTCACTTTTTATTCCCGTGAGATTCATGCTATATTTTCCACTATCTCATTTTGTTTGGTGTATGTACTGCCCATTATTGTACACTTTGTGTAATATACATTCATTTATGAGTATTTAAATCTTCATTTCATGATACTTCTTTCATATGGCATACATTTTGTATTTTACCAAATCGGTAAGGGAACATCTTCACCCAATTTCAATTCTTTGGGTTCAACTTATACTTCTTGAATATGACATCCTATGAATATGTGGGAATGACATATGATTGTTCTAAAAATAATATTCAATTATATTGGGTGTATTTATATTTTTCACACATAATTATGTGATTAATTTATCCTTAATTTAAGGATACCGTCTTTATAAGGGATTTCATCACAATTTACTTTTCCATTGAGACTTTATTGTTGTTATGCACCAATTCGCTCTTATATAGTGTATATACTGTCCATTTACATATTATATCATGAATACATTTATTCTAATGATATTATCAAGTTATGATTAAATGTTACTCCTTATTTATTTGTATTCAATCATCTCTATTTTTTGTTAAAAAACACATTAACAAAAATATCATTTTAAATGTTTTAAAGATTTATTCTTCTAAATATATCTCATTAATGTCCATGTTTTCAAAATGGGTTTTAGGATTTATTTATATATACATCAATGTTTCCAAATGATAATTCATTTAAACGCTTCAATTTGGTATGGGTCACTTTGATTTAAAAATCTCTTCTTAAATGGTTTTTAAAATGATTTGATAAAGCATTGTTTATTTCAATATCATGATTGGATATATAGGAATGTGGAAATGTTATCTTTCCTTTATACTTATGTTATGTGTTATGATTATGTTAGGGTTATTGGGCATTGTTTACGTATATGGGTGGTTCCATGATAAACCTAGGGCGGGTGAGCCCGAAATATCTCTCTAATGCATTGGGTATCGTGACAGAGGTAAACGCGAAGTTTCTCTGAAGAGATTTTGGAAATATACTATGATGGGTATTCCAAGTGTAACTACCTATGTAGATATGATAGCTACAATGTATGTTTGATATGGATGACATATTTAACCTTTATGATTTATGATTTTTTGTGTTAATCATAAATATTATTATTTCATAAGGTATGTTATTATTGAAAAGTGTAGATTCATTGATTTGTATTTATTAATGGGCTAATATTTTCCATCTTTATTTTATAACCCTTAATGAGCTTTTTATACTCATCCCATGTTTTTGTAATGTTCTCCACGGGACATAGAGATGAATAGGGTTATATATGGGATCATGGAAAAGTCATTCTATCTAAAACATGGGACTTGACATGTTTCATTTTAATAGTTTTTATTTTTTGAAGAAATGGATACAGAGTAGTAGTGTCTATATGTAATACTCAAGTTTCAATGTCATTGTTTTGCCTAAATCTCTAATACTCTATATTTGAAAAGATCCTAAATGTGAATCATCTGTATAATTCAATATTCTGTAATGTTTTAAAGTCGGGTCCTTATAGTTGGTATCAGAGGTCGGTTTAGACAACTTTAGGGATTATGAGTTTTTATTAGACAAATGGTTAGTTCCTTTGTCTATTATTTCAGTTAAATCCTTGTTTTATAACTTTTTCGGATCAAGGAAAGTCAGTTACAATTGGAAGCAGGAGGATCTCAAATGACATTTCTATCTCTTCATGATAACATGATTGCAATAATTATTGCAAAGTAATGCTTAGATGATTGTGAAACTTTTTCTAGCATACAACTCACTTGCAATCAGTTGTTTGAGATATCAAACACCTAAATTATACCTCGTTATCATCGTGGATCATTTTTTGTATTTAGAAAAATCATATCTTCACAATATTATCATATTTTCAATAAAGGTAAATATAATCAAGGAATTTTCAAATATTTTAACTTATCACATGATTTTGAAGCATATTATGATTCAAAAAAAGGTGCTGAAGAAAGAGACATTTGCGCAACCTATTTATATTTGATTTTAAAATACAGTCTCTAATCACATGGTTATGGAATTTTAAAAGGACTGTTAATTGAATGTTTAAACTAAAATTTGGTTCAACTGTTTTATAGAAATCATGTTTTATCAGATGTTTTGAAATTATATTTCATACATGATTATTTTCCAAAACTATTTTTCTGTAAACTCCCATATGACCAATGTTGTACAAGGTGTATTTGGATGGAGGAAGCAAATGATTTTGAAGGATCTATAAATCATTGTTGCAATGCATGGACCTTCTACCTACGTGAACTAGATGATGATGAAACAAAGTGGACTCCATGCTCATGGTATGATGTTATTTATTTTGGGAATCGTTTTATTTTATCATATGGTGGTGAAATAAGACATCAATAATTAAGATGTTGAGATCATAATGAATTTTTATGAAAATGAGAGATATAATGAAACCATTGAGGTTAAAACATGTTAGTGTTATTTTTTAGTTTTATAAAAAGGACTACCCATAGGATGGGTGATAACCCGTCGCATATGGAAAGGCAAGAGGAATCGAACCCACAACCAAAGGGTGACAAGGGCACATCGCCTACCACTAGGCTACATGAATTCCCTAGTTAGTATGACTTATTATTTTAGTAAAAAAATTTATGGAACATGAATATGTTGATATTTGGAACTTATGTTGTATAAAATAGATATAATTAGTATTAAAAAATGATTTAGTGATTAAGTGATAAAAGGTTGTTGTGGAATACATTATCTCTTTTGAGGAAACACTATATGATTAAGGAAGATAGAATACTATGGGATTTCAATTGTGGAATAATGGTTGAAATTTTATTTTGGAAGAATCTATGTTTTTATTGTGGACATGTGATGATTTGTTTTATTTATGAAAATGATTAACCTATCATGAAGAATATGTGATTAGGTTAATTATTTTTCAATATGGGATTATATGAGTAACTAATGTTATTTGGTGATAAATGGTTAGATGTATCATGGAAGTCTATGTAATTAAATCCTTCTGAGATTTGGGTTATAATCACATTTTAGATTAATTTTGAAGAATTTTAGGGTAAAATGTTTATTGAATGGTATTTTTTGAACTTTGTGTTTTGTTAGACAAATTTTGGTGATTTATAATAGTTTTTCTTCTTGTAAAAGGTTATCATTTTTGGGGACTATCTGATCTTGTAATAAAAGTTTTGGTTTTAGTTAATATCTAATGAGAAGAGAAATATATAGTTCATTTTTTTTGGATTATGTGATTCTCTAGAAGTTGATTATAGCACTTTTAATGTGAACAAGTCACCGTGAATACACACAGTTTAGTGAAAATATGAATTTGTGTTAGAAATATAGTTCCAGATGAATGTCTAAATGACAAGTAAGTATATTTCCTTATTTTTTTTGGTTAATCTCATAAATTAATTCCTCAATGAAAAGTAACTTAAAACAAAAACCTTGTCTGTTAACTTTTCCTACTAGGGAATCAAAGACTATTTAACCCATCACAAGTGTGTGATTTTCTAGTGGTTAACTTTCTCCTAAACACATTTTATATCACTCTCCATGAGAACTTGATGGTTTTTTTCCCCTCCATATCCATGTTTTCATGGATTATTAGTATTTTTCTTCTTGGGTGACCTTTGTGCCTATCTTTATTTTTTTTAAAGTTATAGTTTTACTAACTCTTTTTCCGATGTGAGTCTTTCAATGAAGTTTTCGAGCCTTTTTTTAATTGCGAGGATGCAATTCCCAAAAGGTGGAAAGATGTAACATCCCAGGTAAATAAATAATACGACATATTTCATATTTATAAATATTTTTGAGTTAAATATTTATTTTACTTTTAAAGGGTTGCTATGTTTGATAGCATACCCGATATGCAACAATGGGTTTGTTTGGAATCTTACGTTGCACACTAATAATATAATATTAATATTTTAAATGGAAGTTAACTCCTAGCTGTTGTATTGGAGGTAATGAATGAAACTAACTAAAATATGATTATAAATGTTTTTTAAATGTATTTACATTGTCCAATAAAAAGTTAGAGGCTTAAAATGTGAATGAATCAAGTTTTAAGCATAATTTTCATTAAAAGGCCGATTTATCACCTTTTAATGGAGAAACCTCTTTAGATATAGTTTTCATCACTTTAATACAATATATACGACCAAATGAAGTACTTATTTAGAATGGGGACATCAAAATTTACTTTTTATAATTTTTTGTTATTTTTCTGATAGAGTTCATTTTTAATGAATAGTGAAAAATATTGCATTTTAATTCAAAAGTGACTTTTAATATAATTTATTTATATGGTCAGATTATCTTCATAGTTGGTTTTAAATGTTATTTATAATATATTTTTACCATTTAATCCAATGTTGGTCATTGGAATTAATTTCATTTTGAAATTAGACTTAATCAACTGTCCATCTTTTGATAGTTATTTATTCTTAAAAACATGCTATTTGTTTTGATAACAGAAATAAATTTTAAAAATAATTAACGCCACTTCAATGTTTTGAATTTGGAAAAATATAAATCATTTTTTAATTTAGAATATCAAATATAGATTTGTTTGAATTTTTGGTATTTTTTTTGAAAAACATCAATTTTTGATGTATAGTGAAACCACTTAGTGGTAGTTAAAAAAACAGACGTTTTCATTTAAATGAAATTGTACGAATTCTGTTAATTGAATTTCAAAAATCTGACATACATGGTATTTATCAAGAAGTAATATGTGGTTCACTAAGATGAAAATAATTTTTTTTGAATAGTAACTTTTGACTTTTATTTACCGCGGTTAAAGGTAAATAAGTTAATTCAAGGTAAAAAGAATATTATAATAGATCAAAATTACCTTAAAACATGTTAAAACTGTACTGGTTGAATCATTAATGACCATGTGCATATTTGGGTCGATTTTGGTACCCATTCGATCTACATGAGAGTGATAATGACAATTTAGAATAGTTAATTTACTGTAAAGGCAAAATAGACATAAACAAAAGTGTTTGAGTAATTAATTTGTATATGGTGTTATATATGGAATATTTTTTACTATAAATATTCATTGGAAATATAAGATTCTTTCCTATATCGTGGTATTTTTGTATAATTTTTATACATAGAATTAATGTATTTATTTATGACACAGTAATGATGCAATGTTTACCTCATTAATGAATGATTTAAATAAATACGTTTATAATGATCATAATATCAACCAAAAACTATCCAATTATTGTTGGATGAATTTATTTCAAACATTAGTCATATTATCTTATTCTTTAATTAGTTTTTTATCTTTAGAAACCTAAGATATGTTTATAGTAAAATAATATATGTAAGCTTTCCTAAAGATCCCCTCCTCACCCTTAAAAAAGGAGACCACTTCTAACCAAATGCTCACACCTCTCAAGCCATTTGGATCGTCCAAAATCTGCCCAATTAATCTCCCAAAATCCCTCTCCTCCTCCTAGAATCCTTACCTTAGGCAGAAGGAACTTCAAAAATCATTTTTGTTCAACCTAAATGAAGTTAATCAAATTAAAGGTAACATTTTCTCTTAAATTGTTTTCTTTTATTTTACTTCTCCAACCCCCTAAACTCTTTTTATTCTTTTCTTTTGTAACCAGAACAGTATCCTCAATATACTAGGATGTTTTTATGAGATGGATTATAAATACACTTGCACACAGCTCCAGCTAATGGATGAAGAACATAATGTTTCTGTCGATGGCAGACTAAGGCCTCACGAAACGATGATTGTTCAATTACATCTTACCACCTCGCATGGTGGCCATTATGATGGCACTGTATTTATATATGATATATATATTATTATTATGATATCATTATTCTTCTTTACTTCCCTTTTATTGAAAAAATGAATGTTATTAACTTAAATGATTTCATAATCTTCATAACATTGTAATAAGTTATATAAAAGGGTTAATAAACTTGAAAAATGTTCTTAAGCAAGTATAAATTAAATATATTTTATTATTTATATTATTAAAGAAGGAATGAGTCAAGTCGGACATGAGGTAAGGGATCCGACCTCTCTCTTTCTTTTCAAGTACTCTCTTTTATGTCATTTCATTTATGTTCCATGTTCTTATGTTGGAGGATGTTATTTTATATTCACCATTATGTAATTTTTATTTTCATATTAGGAAATAACCTATCTTACTCTCATAAATTCATTTTAAGAATTTTTAAGTGGCGCCGTTAGGCTGCCAAATTTTTGTAAGAGATTTTCTTATCTCACATTTAATTCCGTGAGATTTTTATTATTCACCTACTATTTATTGCAAGTGGTGTATTGCGTACTACCATTTGATATATACTATCATGATTATCTTTATATTCATGGTATTATTTGATTATTTTTGTGGTTTTTAAATTCTGTTCATACGACTCAGTTGATTACAACGTGGTAAAAGGTTTCATCTCACTTTTTATTCCCGCGAGATTCATGCAATATTTGCCACTATATCTTTTTGTTTGGTGTATGTACTGCCCATGATTGTACTCTTTGTGTAATATAATTTCATTTATGAGTATTTATATCCTAATTGGATGATCCTTCTTTCATGTGGCATATGTTTTGTAAGTTACCAAATCGGTAAGGGAACTTCATAACCCAATTTCAATTCTTTGGGTAAAACTTGTACTTATAGAATATGTCATCCTATGAATATGTGTGAATTACCTATGATTTTTTTACAATTAATATTCAGTTTTATTGGGAGTATTTATATTTTTCCAATATAATTATGTGATTGAATTATCCTTAATTTAAGAATACCATCTTTATAAGGGATTTCATCTCAATTTACATTTCCATTGAGACTTCATTGTTGTTATGCACCAATTCACTCTTATATGGTGTATATATAGTCCTTTGACATATTATATCATGAAAAGCATTATTCTAATGATATTATTACGTTTTGATTAAGTGTTACTCCTAATTTATTTGCATTCAAGCATATATCTTATTTTAAAAACACTTTAACAAAAATATCGTTTTAAATGTTTTAATGATTTATTATTCTAAATATTCTCATTAATGTCCATGTTTTCAAAATGTATTTTGGAATTTATTTATATGGAAATTAATGATTTCAAATGATGATTCATTAAAAAGCTTCAAATTTGTATGGGACACTTTCATCCCAAAATCTATTTTTAAATGGTTTTGAAAATGATTTAATAAAGCATAGTTTATTTCAATATATTGATTGGATATAGTGGAATGTGGAAATGTTATATTTACATTATAATTGTGTTATGTGTTATGATTATGTTATGGTTATTGGGAATTGTTTACATATATGGGTGGTTCCATGATAAACATAGGGAGAGTGATCCCAAGATAGCTCTCCCATTCATCGGGTAATGTGACGGAGGTAAACGTGATTTTTCTCCAAAGAGATTTAGGGAATATACTATGATGGGTATTCCAAGTGTAACTCCCTACGCTGTTGTGATAGCTACAATGTATGTTTGATATGGATGCAATAAGTATCCTTAATGATCTATGATTTTTTGTGTGTTATTCATAAATCTTATGATTTACTAAGCTATGTGATGATTTAAAAATATAGTTTCATTTATTTGTATTTATTGATGGGATAATGTTTTCCTTCCTTATTTTATAACCCTTACTGATCTTTATAAGCTCATCCCATGTTTTTGAAATGTTTTCCACATAACATAAATATTAATAGGGTCCAGGATGGGATCATGGAAATGTCATGCTATATAAAACATGGGACTAGACATTTTTCTTTTTAAGTGTTTTTATTTCATGAAATAATGGATACTGAGTAGTAGTGTCTACATGTAATACTGAAGTTGTAATGTAATTTTTATGCCTAATTCTCTAAAATTTTAAACCTGAAAAGATCCTAATTGTGAATTATCCATTTAATTCAATATTATGTAATGTTGTAAGGCCCTGTCCTTATAAAATTTGTGCACAACAACTACCAGCAGAGATGTATCCTACTTCAGCAGTTGATAATGCAACGAAATTATACATTTTACAACACCATGATATTAGATACTTTCCAAAAATGTTACATGTTCTTGAGGTACACTATGTATCTAACTTACATCCAACAAAGTCCGTATCTAAATAAATAACTAAATCAAAAGGTTTTCCTTTAGGGTAAAACAATCCTACATTAGTTGTATACTTGAGGTCTTTTAAAATTCATTTAACAGTATTTAAATGTCACTCTTTTGGGATTTATTGAAATCTTGAACACATATACACACTAAACATAATATATATCCTACAAGAAGTTATGTACACTAAATTCCAATTATTCCTCTGTAAGCAATTTGATCAACTGATTTTTCATTTTCATCAAGATCTAACATACATGAAGAACTCTAAGGGGTTTCAATACTCTTAATGCTATCAAAACCATATATTTTCAAAATATACCTAGTGTAATTACTTTGATTTACAATGACAACTTCAATATTATTAAATATTTTAAATTCCATAAAATATTTAATTTCACCCATTAAACTAATTTCAAACTCACTACGCATTATTTTTGAAAAATCAGTATATAACGAACATTTAAAAGATCCAACGATATTATCATCTATATATATTTGAGCTACTAAAACTTCTTTTTAAATTATTTTTTATAAACAAATAATGATTTTTATGTCCTTTTGTAAAGACTTTAGATATAATAAAATTACTCCACCTTTCATACAATGATATTGGAGCTTGTTTCAAACCATATAAAGCTTTAGAGATTTTGAAAAACTGATTTGGAAAATGTGCATTGGTAAAACCTTGGGATTGTTCAACAAAAACATCCTCAATTATATAATCATTTAAGAATGCACTTTTGATATCCATTTGGTAATTTTTAAAATCCAAGTGTGTTGTACAGGCCAGTAAGATTTTAATTACTTCATGTCTAGCTACTGGAAAAAAAGTATCTTCATAATTAATTCCCTCTTCGTGATTATATTCTTGTTCAACCAATCTAGATTTGTTTCTAAATTTTTTTCCAGCATCATCTAAATTATTTTTAAACACCCATTTGGTTCATATAGTCAAATTATTCTTTGGTCTATCTAGAAGTTGCCAAAAATTATATATTTCAAATTGATTAAGTTCTTCTTACATATCCATCACCCAATATTAATCATTGTCTAAATCATTGATATTTTTAGGTTCAAGTTGTGACACAAAAGCTTTATGTTCAACATGTTTTCTCATGTAAGCTCTAGTTTGTGATCTTTCATCTAAATCTACAATAATATCATATAAGGGATGATTTTTAAGGGTTATAGTTGGTCTAGATAAGGTAGGACTAGTTATTTCATGTTACTCAAATTGATCTGGTTCTTTATGGGTAGAATATAGAGAATTTCCACAATTGGATATTTTCATAGATTCCTTCACATGATGATTTTAGACATTATCATTAATTTTCAGATTGGACATATCCACTTCAATATTTTCTAGTGAGGTCTTGGGATCATGTGGATCTGTTTCATAAAACATTACATGTATATACTCAACCACAAACTTTGTTTTCTTATTAATGACTTTATATGATTTTCTTGATGTAGAATATCCATGAAATATTCCTTCATCACATTTTGGGGTACATTTATCAAAATTGTTATTAGTGTTCAGAATATAAACATTACATCTAAACACTTTAAAATAACTTTCTTTGGGTTTCCTATTATTCCAAACATCAAAAATAGTTTTCTTAAGGATGGGTCTGATTAAGAACTTGTTTATTATGTATCATGATGTATTAGTAGATTCATCCTAGAAATAAATATGTAGCTCAAATTCATTAAGCATACTTTGGGAAATTTACTATAGGGTTCTATTTCTTGTTTCTACAACCTCATTCCGTTGAGGTGTTCTAGGATCATAGAATTTATGATTATAGCCATTTTGTGATCCAAAAGCATCAAAATATCTATTCTCAAACTCATGGTGATGATCACTTCTTAAGGGTTAAATCATAAGTCCACTAAGATTTTATACATCCATATAATACTTGGTAACGTTAGAACAAGTTTCACTCTTGTGAGATAAGAAAAAGGTCCAGGTGTACCAAGAGAAATAATCAACAAGAACATAAACATACTGCATACCATTCAGACTTTAAACTCTATATGGTCCAAAGAAATCAATGTGAACCAAATCAAGAGTTTAAGAAGTAATTACTTATTTCATTGGTTTGAAATAGATTTTATGTTGCTTTCCTTTATCAAAAGTATTACACATCTTATTGTATGGAAACTCAAATATAGGTAGGTATTTAACTAAACCTTTTCTAATTAACATATTAAGAGAGTTTATATTGTAATTTCTTAGTCTCTTATTGAAGACCCATGACTATTTTTGGAAGGAATGTAGACAAGTGACAGTATGTGAAGCTAGTGTTTCTATATTTATAGCATATACATTATAATTTCTAAAAGCAGTAAATACTAAGTTATTGTAAGTATAAAAAACATGGAATGAATTATTTTTGAACGTAACATTAAATCCATCATCACACAATTGAGATATGCTTAGAAGTTCATACTTTAAAAAATCAATATACAATAGTTTATAAATTGAAATAGAATTAGGGGTAACAATCTGGACTAGGCTGATGATTTTTCCATTACCGTTATCACCAAATGAGACATGTCATCTATCAATCATGATAATACTTTTAATTATTGAATAATCTTCGATGATATGTCTTGAACAACCACTATCCATGTACCACATCTTTCTACATGACCTCTATAGGTAGTTTACCTAGAAAATAGTTTATCCATGAAATGAATTTGGAAGCCATATTTGTTTGGGTCCACATGCATTTTTGATACAAGCTTTAGGAACCCACATTTGTATTATGGGCTTCCTATATTCTTAATACCATGTTTTTTAAAAACAAACTATTTTTTGTCTAGAAATAATTGGATGCTGTAAAAGAATTCATGAAACCAGTACTTCCAATAAAGTTATGGTTTTTGAAAGAAGTAGTAGATTTTATAGATTTGTTTACAAAATGTGTTTTAGAAAAATACAATTGACCTGGTTGATATCATATCCCAGAAGTATACTTAGGAGCTATGTGTTTAGAAAGAATTTGAGTTAGAGTATTTTTCCAATTTTAAACTTTTTTATGTCATTCTTCAACAACTCATTAGACATTTTTAAGTCATTGTCTCCATGAGTAGCTGAGATTTTTTCTCTTTTTTAGTTGTATGTTCAGATTTAACAGTCACAGTTAGAGCATGTTGTTTCTTCAAATATTTATACTTCTCGTTCATCTCATTACATGTTTCTTCTTCCATGATGCAATATTCTAATAATTCATCTTTTTTCATGTTCTCATACTCACTTTCTTTTTTAGAATAATGAGAATTATGTACAAGAGTCTAAGGTTACCTCAGTTGTGTTCGTCATAAAGCACATATTACCCATATCATATTTTTCATTTTGAGAAGAAACATATTCACTAGTGATGTCCTCAGAGGCACTCCAGGTGGCCTTGAGGGATTTTTTTATAATTTATATAATTATTTTTATACTTCTTCTTGTATTTCATCATCGAAAAGTCATCTTTGACATGATCGTTCTTTTGAAATTAGTAGAAAATTATCTCTTCTAATTTATCATTTCTCTATCAATCTTTTTTTAATTTCCCTTGTTATAATACTTTCCTTTGTTGTTGGGATTTATGAAGAACTTATTTTTCCTATAAAATTTCTTGAATCTTCTAGCCAGCTGGGCCATTTCTTCATCAGTGTATAAAGCTGATTCTTCACTACTAGAGCATTCAATAGCAACTTGACCTTTCTTCTTGTCTTTAATTTTATATGCAGTAGTATTCAAGGCTACATACTTTCATTTTGGTTCATCCTTATTTTGATTTACCCTCAATTCCTCTTCATGCATAACTAATTTTCCAATCAATTCCTTCACTGGTATTTTATCCATGTTGCATGATTCACAAATAGATACAGATGCCCCACGACATCATTCTTATAAGAATCGTATAATACTTATTATATTCTCTTTGGATTTTAAATCTCTTCCTGAATAAATCATGGTATTCACAATTTCATTGAACATGAGATGCATATTAGAAATATTTTAATCAGGCTTCATTATGATGTTTTCATATTTAATAGTATAATTATCTATGATCATTTCATTAACATTAGATTTTCCCTCATGAGAAATAGACCTAGTGTTCCAAATCTCATGTGCAGTTTCATAAGTAAATAAATGGTTAAACATTTCATCTCCTAGAGCACAATATATAAAATTCATTGCTTTTTAATTATTTTTATATGAATTCTTGTTAGGTTCATCCCAAGTGTTTCATGAGTTTTAGGTATTTCATAGTTACATTCAATAGCAATCCAGATTTCAAATCCCATGTTTTCTAGATGTATTTTCATTTTAATTGTCCACTAAGAATAGTTAGTTCCATCAATTAATGGTGGTTTATTGGAAGTTTTCTTTTTATAATCTATTATACATGATAAATATTGTAAAATAATTTCAAAAGATAATTTATTTGAAATAATTGAAATTTTGTGATGTTCTAAAAGCAACTACAATCACAGTTGACATGATTTGAAAACTGACAGTAATTTTTTTTCCTTTGATACCAAATGATGGCAAGATTTGGTGACTCTAGGGGGGGGGGGGGGTGAATTGAGTTTCTATAAAAGTTTCTGTTAAAATTTGTTCTCTAAATAATATCCCCTAATTAAAATATAATCAAAGTAAGTTTGTAGTGAATTTATAAAAGTATTGAATGTTCAATTAATTTTTCAGAAGATAGATTAGTTCTTAGATTTAGTAATCTAATGATTAGTAAAATTTTTGAAACTAAAATTCTGATTCATAAAAGATATTAACACTTGATAAACTGACTATCAACGTTAAATTTAGTTTTATTTGAAATAACATAAACACATATCAGATTAAACTAAATGATAAATGTACAACGGATAGAACAACAGGTTTAGTCTTATGTAGAGATGTATTGCTCTCAACTTTGTGGTCACCTACCACCAAGATGTTTATATTAATAAATTTTTGATCTACACCTTGGATCGAGGTTTACAACAGCACATATGGTTGTCCATGTCACACATGGAATCTAGCACAGATACTCGTGGGAAAACTTACAAATAGATTACATAGGATCTCTTCCCTTATTCTACATGGGATACAAGTGTAAAATGATATTGAGTGTCATGATATTTAGTATTCTCCAATTATTCATAGGAGACAGTGTCTGTGAAACAAATAGATGCACACACTACTCTAAAATTAAACAAAAGATCACAACAGGGTTATAAATGATGAATAGAGTTTAGAAATTTCATGTGTGAAATAGAGTAAAGCTCTGGAATCAATTGATGTAGTGAAAATAATATTTGATCCCTCTTCTAGAAGTTGGATTGAAAACATAGTATCACAGCCTCTGTACTCTAGCTTCCAGGAGTAACAAGTTCAGATCTTGGAAGTTAGGATGTTGTGTGAGCTTCAACATGTTGTTCTTGTAATATTGAAACTCCTTGTATACTCAAGCTTTAACTTCTTCTATTTTCAATATCTTTCACATTCACACAGTCTGAATTTAATTTATTTTTGTTATTTTTTTAGGTTGAGCATGTAATAATTTTATACATAAAGGTCCCATAGGTCTTGAAGATCTCCCCACGTGCATGTACCTCAATCTATCTATGGATTTTCCTACAGACAACATTAATTAATGTCAAAGACATTAATTTAAATAAATATGATAGTTAGAAATAAATTTGAAGTAATAAATTTGAAATAGTTATTTATGTTTATTGGTGAGTTATAAGTATCGGTGAATCATTTTCATCGGTCTATCATCATCAGTCTGTCATAATCAGTCTGTCATCATTGGTCTATCATCACATGTCATTCATTATCATTCTGTCATCATCGGTCTGTCATCATGGGTATGTCGTCATTGGTGAGTGATTTTCGTTATCGGTCTGTCAGCTTCGGTGAGTAATCCATCGGTTTGTCGAACATCAGTTTGTCAATCTTCTTTGTGTCGAACATAGGTGTGTCGAACATCAGAGTGTTTAACATTGGTGAGTTTAACATCATTGTGTTGAACATTGGAGTGTCGATTGAACTATCAATACCAGGGACTCCGAGAAATTTATGAAGTGCCTTTCTTACACAAAACATTATAAGATTAACTAACATGCAGAAATACTTGTAAATATACACTTGTAAACATATTGATTCAAAAAAAATAGTTTATAGACTTATTGAAATATATTTTAATGTATAACATAATATATTAACTTAGAGATATTAGATTGAATGAAATAATAGAATTTGTATAATGCAATTATTTGTGATTATGGAAAACATTATATCAAAGAGGGTCCAACAATTTTTTTTATTATTTACATAAATTTATTTATGATAGGAGTAGTAATATTTTACAATCTAGTTAAAAAATTAACACCAAATCCTAGATTGCATTCCATTATACCATATATAAATAAACGAGTTTCACCGGTGTTAAATATGAAATTTAAAAAGTAAAATATATAAAAATATCACCTCATATCAACAAATTTCCCTCAGCACTATCTATCATAGTTTTTTTCTACCTATATATCAATATATTTAATATACCACCCATGAACCTTAACATGAGATCCTTAAAAAACTATTATGATGCACAATATTGAGTCAGGATATTTGAACATTACCTACCAACATAAACAAATATACTAGATAAAGACGATTAACACTTTGTTGGGGCCCTCCCGCCCATGTATTTCATTGTTTGGTCGATGAAGAACCTCTTCTATTACCTCCTTGAAATATACTCCATTAATAACATTTATAGTTCCATTTATTTACATAAGAACAACATTCATTTGTATTTCTCAAGAATATAACAATACTTTAAAATATTTATAGACAATAATAGATCTCTATTGAAGTTATTCCTCAATATTAAGGTAAATTAATACTTATTATTTTCCTATTTTTCACTTTATATGTACTATAAATTTTCAACCCACTTATTTTTTTTACCTAATAACCCATCACTAAAAATACCTGAGTCAAAATAACACTAGATCTATAACATTATATAAAATACTTCTATGTTATGACCACATTATTCACTATCATTATATATGTTTGTAGATAGAAAACCCAAACATGAGTTTGAATATATATGCACAATCATATCTCAAACCACTGATCCTTAAAATAAAATTTTCTATTAATATATGGTGAAAATAGATGAAAATTAATACACTTTATATTATATACGATTATTATTATATCCACCTTATTTACTAATATAAAATCTTTATGTATATCACATTAAAAATTTAAGGATATTAATTCTCAAAAAATGTAGTTCAAAATCCTTTATATAAATACCTTATGATTTTATTTCCTTCACCAAGATATCACACTAATGCTTCTCTAGTCAATCAATATTAACTTTCAAATACTATTATTAAAGAGTGTCTATCATCTTAATGATCCAACTGATCCTTTTACTACATTCGTCATCACCTTATATACCAACATCAACCCTCAGGTTCTAATTAATGTTAACGAATATGAAAAATGTAACATCATCGTTCATGAATTAATCCCTAATATATATTTCCATAGCATAGAGAATATTATGAATAATCATTATGAATTTCTCATAAAATATAGATATTTCATATTTTACATGTAGATTATTCAATAATTAACCCTCCAAATAATCTTTATTATATCTATAATGTATTATTACTAAACCAAATTAATTAGGTTAGTAAAAATCAAAAATTAAATCAATATAATTCATTAAAAACATTGTAATAATCAAACAAATGTTATATTTGATTTTATTATGTTATGTAATTAGAAATTCATTAAGAAATCATCAAATCCATTCATAGTTATTTAATTAACTAAAATTATTTCTATAAAATTTAGTATAATCCTTTTTTTATTACCACAATTTTTAAAGGGGTTTATAGGGGGAATGTTTAATTCAATGTGTTTACCTAGATTCTCTCATGAATATGTGAAAGGGGAATTTATTAGATACTTGGTCTAGTGTCTCATTCCTTGAACTAACCACTGTTATTTGGACTATGTCATATAGAGGTTTTCTGCCAATCACAAAGACAAAATTTCACATTAATGTGTGTCTTTGAGCACATTTGTGTGACCAAAACCTATTATTTCACCCTTAGAATTTGATATGTCACACACAACCCACCTCTATATCTATCACTTATGCTCACTCGAGTCATTGTCCCATGTTTTGGATTCTCTACCCCACACTAACATCAATGGGGTGGGGGAGCATACCAGCACCCCCAAAATGTAATAAAAAATATGTGGGAGGCCAAGGTAGAACCTTGGTCCTTCCCCTACTGCACATGATGGCATGTGTCCATGAATAACATAATTTTGAAACAATCAATAAATAACTATTTGTTATAAATATCATTTTTTTAAAAATATTATAGCTACATCCAGTCACATATATTCCACGATCATATGTACCAAATAAGATTCTTGAAGATGTTCTCTCTTTACATATAATACTAAGAGTAATTTAATAAATCATAACATTGGAAAATTATGACCCATATAAATCAACCAAAATATAATACAATAAAAATAATAAATCATATCCCAAAACCTCTTATAATTTTAAATTACATGGTAAATGTGTTGATTAGAGACACATATAACTTTTTTATCATGTCTTGACCAAGTTGTCTCATTTTTATCAATATTCCAAAAATTATAAATCAATTAAAACATTTATGTGATTTCATTCTGTAACGTCTTACTCACCCAAATCCCCCAATTTATTGAGGCTTAAAAATAACACTAAGGGTATAAAATAATTCTTTGGGGAATACTATTATATGATTTCATAATAAAAACTAAATATTTATAATAAATAATATGCTTAGTGGGAATAAACCTAAACTATAAAAACATAACCAATTTAGTAAATATCTAAAAATTCACGTATTTTTAGGAAATAATACATAAATATAAAATTATCATAATATAATGAAAAATGAATAACATTGTATTAATAAGAAAATAAATGGAATTTATGAGCTCTCATAAAATTTTTCTCAGGCTTTCGCCATCACCAGGTCATCATATCCCTATAATTAAATTATACTATATTATTTATAAGATATCCATTTTTTTCTTTGACCATAAGAAATAATTATTGAGAATATATATTGTTTGCAGATATAGCGTGTGAGTATAAATTTGTAATATAGAACTAAGTATCCCCAAAACAAAAAAAAATTCAATAATATATACATAATTATGAAATTATATATGTTAACAAATTTAATAATTAAAAATAAAATACAAATATATGAGAACTTTTGGGCTAAATAAGACATACCAATTCTTAATAATACCTGATTCAGTATTATACCATTTTAGGAAATGGTAATGATTATTGTGTAAGTCACTTAATTTAATGGAATATCATCTCCAACTAAATACTTTATCCATAGAATAAAAAATTTCATAGAATCACATCTCTTCAATGAAAAACTATATCTAATTGAAATATCCCTTATGAATTTGTAACAAAATAGAGATCATGGGAATCCCTTTTGAATCCTTCATATAGCATAACCAATAAATAAACCCCATTATAATATCTATAAAATTTTCCATGACATATAACATTAATATTTATTCATAATATCAGTCTTATAAAATTTATCACATAGTAAAGGAAGATAAATGGTACTAGAAAATTACTCAACAAAATCATTACATCTAAAATTATTATTATTTAGTTCATAAGTCCCCGATATTCACCATAGAAAATTTGTTCATGAATTTATTAAAAAAGTTTTTCAATTTTATAGAATTTTTTAATAAGAGTATCAATCATATGCATATTCAAACTTCATGTCTAGTCATCAAAAATACTTAATTGTAATTATAATAAAAAAAATTTTATATTTTATCAAAAAATTGAAATAATTTATATTTATTTAGATCTTATTTTTAAATTTCACATTTCATAAAGACATATTTTTCTATGAAACCTAGATTATATTATAGGTGAGGTTCAAGGATAACTATATAACACTAAATTAAACCTTATATTAACTAATGTTTATTTAATTTTTGAACGACATATTCAAATTTTTAAATATATAAAATAGAATATATGATATTTATATTACCAAACATCATCCAAATTAAAAAAATATCATGATTAATCATAGTTAATTAGTCATCCTTTCTCTAAAGAATCTAATAAAACTGGTAGATCAAAAATCTATTAATACATGATATGTCTATTGAGATTTCCATATTAGGGAAATATAAAGAAAACAAGTGGTTTACACTATACACGTAAAGTAAGGTGAGAATAAAAATAACATTCAAAAAAATTATAAAAACAATACTTAACAAAATTACATCATTAAAATGGATTGACAACTAAGCATGTTCTTGGTAAAATACCACATTCATCCCATTCAATTATATAAAGGCTCATCTTTCCCCATCATGGATTACTAGGTTCCCAATGGAATCTTACAAGATGCCTAGTGGCCTCCTCTATATAATAACAGACCACCAACCCACCCCACCCCCTTATTCCTAAAATACATACATTTTCCACCAAAACATAATATATCTCTCAAAAATTAAAATTAAAATGTATATACAATAAAAAATCAAATATTAAAGATTACATGAAATTTCTTGATCCATTACAAGATAATAGAGTCAGTAAATAATAGGATATAAGTTTAATTAGAATTAATGTGATATAAGATAATATCATGGTGAAAAATAAATCATTGATGAAATAAATTACTTTTTAGTGAGTGATCTAAATAAATATATTTAATTATCGATTTTATATAATTAAATATTATTTATATAGATGTTATAAGAGTATTATGGTCTGTCTTTACACTGTTTTTCTATAAACAATATTTGGTACCCAATTTCAAACATAAACATCAGTTTCTTACTATATATAATTATTATTGTTATTTGTAATAGTACCATAGTTTCTTATCATTCACATTAGTAAATATTTCGATGTAAAATATCTATATGGTGATTTTTTAAAATTTCTAAATTCTATGACTTCTACAATTTCGTTAGATTTTATTATAAATATTCTACAATCACATTTAATTTTTCGGATTTCAATATAATAAT
The DNA here is from genome assembly GCA_963277665.1 of Viscum album. Classification (NCBI taxonomy): domain Eukaryota; kingdom Viridiplantae; phylum Streptophyta; class Magnoliopsida; order Santalales; family Viscaceae; genus Viscum; species Viscum album. Next base: position 888,729,865 of record OY728130.1, read on the forward strand.
AATTAAATTTTATCAGTTATATGATATTTTGAAATTCGTCCATCTAACATAATTTAGAGATTACTAACATCTAATTATTCAATTGAATATCTTGATTAGTTAGATTTTATGCTACTAATCCCACCCAATGCTAGTATTATAGAGGATAAAAGAATTTAGGATACTATTTTTTAGTTTTGAGATATATTATTATTTGCCACTAAAAAAATATTTGTGATGGTATGGTACTATTTAAAATACAAACAGCAACGCCAACAATATCATTTTTAATGTGTTTTTTATTTCTTCTCTCTACACTATTATTTAAATTCTATTGATGAATTATTAAATTAAATTCCTAACATGGTATAAAAAACATAATGGATTTAAATAATCATGGAGCTATTTATGTTTCTATAAAAGGTTTTTATGATCATTTCAGTCTTCATCATTCAAATATTCTAGTGTATTAAAGGATCTATTGATTTACATAAAACTCAACCATGTTATTTTAATCTTAAGTAGAAAAAAATTGATTACATTATTTGATGATTTTAATTATGATTATTCTTCTTTGATCATCATAAATAATTGATAAAATTTTCTTTTAAAAGGAAATAAATCATAAGATCATATTATTATAGCAGGTGTCTCATAGAAAGGGTAAGATTAATTGATTAATTTCTGGATCTTATCATAGATGAGTGAAGAATTATCGAATTCTACAACTAGATGTGAAATGAATTGTAAAAATTATAACACATTTGAAGCATTTTTTAATCCCATGAACATGTTCATTCCTAAATGTTTAAAAATAATTTGAGAATTATTAATAAAGGTACAAATGATAACAATACATATATTATTGAGGTTAATAATATTATTGATTCTTTGGATCAAATATGTAAATTTTCAGAGGAAGTACCTATTGAGAAAATTTGGTGGGTCTACTAGACAATAATAACAATATAATTTTCTCCATTAATTTACTAAAATACTATTATTTAGTTTTAGATATTTAGTCCCATCATATTTATCCTGAAAATTTATTTATGTGGTGAGGAATAAAGGTATACAATATTGAAATTATAAATATTCATACCAAACAACTTGTTGGAATCCATACTAAAAAATAATTTTAAATTATTATATATATATATTTGTTTATATCAATTTTTAGTATGAAAATAGATATATTTATGGTTGATATGGTCACTTGCATCATTAATCTTCAGGAATATGTTTTGGTATCAATAAATAATGAAGAATCTACTATCACATTAGACAAATAGAGTGTAACCATTTTTGCCATTTTAGTCCCTTTATATTAGTCATTAAATTGTAAATATGTGAAGATTGGTACTATTGGCAAGGTTTCATTACTGGTAATAGTTTCAAAAAAAATTGGAATCAATACACTATAACTTCATGATAAAAAACAGAAATTGAAAGTTTTATTGAATTATCATTTCCCAATATTAACTTTTATTCTCAATTGTTATGGGTTATTAACATCTTTATTAGAGTTTGGAGATAATTTAAAATGAATTTTGAAAGTATTGATTTCATATTTTTTTAATTTCATAATTTATTTTGTGGATTATTTTAATAATGTTCTAAAATCTTGTTTTTTGTTTTTAGTGTTTTCAAGTAATATTACAGCCATGTATGATTAATGTGTGTTTTTAAAAGGATACTAAATTTTATAATTTGGTTTTGTCATATTAAATCACAATTTTAAAGGATCATGTTAGATTAATTACATCTATTTTTGATTTAAGAAGTAAATCAATGTGTTTTTTAATGAATAAATCAAAGGGAATCACCCATGTGAGTTTTAATCATTTCAATTAGTAGTTTTATCATATTATAATATTGGAATGTGAAATTAATTAGGCCACGGTAGTTGTTTCATAGAACCACCCTACAACAGTAAGTTATCTTGTCATAATAATTGAGGTACATGTTTGATTTAATGATAGATTTCAATAATCACAAAAGGTGAACTCCATGGCATGTTGGTTGTGTATGAATAAACACTACATTTTGTAACAATAATTTTTTGACAGTTTTTCCCATGTAATATTATCAAACCACATCAGGAACCCACATAAGATTAACTTGATGGGATATCATGCGATAGATTTCCCTCTATAATACATTTCACCAATCATTTCACAAGATGAAAATTATTCCCACAAAGGTTTATAACCATATTTAAATAAAAAATATTATTCTTATCCTGGTATATAAAATAGAAATTATTTTATCTTACCCAAATCATAAAATTTTCTTGTGATCAGTCATGTGGAAACCGACAACAATTAAGGGATGTAGTGATCATTATAAAAATTTCTAAGCAGGGTATATTAGATGGATTATCTTACCATAGATAAATCCTCACCCCTAGATGTTCCATGAGGAGGTGATATTTAGAAAAAGATAATAGGAATTAAAATTCAATGGGATGTAGTGAAATAACCATATATTCCTATAAAAACATTTTCCAATTCATATTTTATGGATTCTAACCTAGTCTCTCAAACTTCCTTCAAATTGGTGAATGATTTTTAATTTATTATCTTATATTCAATATAATTAATTATTCTCCTTATTCAAATTTATTCATTCTATTCCATGGTTCTTTCCCCTCATGATGTTATATTTTATCTCCATTTTTATAGATGGTTGTCTGATATCACCTATGGTAGGATTATGAAGAAACATTAAACTTTCGATCAACCTATTTCTATACTAATTTCATTTAGGGGATTTTGGAGGTATCAAGGGAGTAGTTGGGTGATATTAGTCATTCAGTATTGCTCTGTTTATTTCTCCATCACTTTAATAACAAATCAATCAATCATTTACTCAATTACTATAATGGTTGTCCTGGTCGTTTTGGATGGGAGTGGGAGAAAACCAACGGCTAAGTGAATGGTTGTCTTAATTGATGAATCCTCCATTCACTCTCCCAAGGAAGAAGTGAATGTTTGATGAATAAGGAAGGTTTCCGAAACATTACACAACCAGAAATAAGTGAATATGTTATGTGTTTTGAAACTTTTATAGCTAAAATTTGGTTTGAGTGGGATAAATTAATAGAAGAAAATGAGGAGTTTCAATAGAAAATCACCCAAGGTATGATACTTTTTTCTAACACATATCTTTTTTCTAATATTTTCTTTTCATTTAATTATTTTATTTCAATTTAATTTTCATTTCAAAGAGTTGATTTTATTAACCATCCCCCAAACAATAATAAGAGGTGGCAACCAAAATTATTCTCATTGTTTAATGAATTTATTTTTGATACCAACCCATGGATGGCTTCCTAGATTTATTTATAGGGGGATGTTAAATTATATTTATTTATCAAAATGCTTGAATAATGTTTTTATCCAACCAAATTTGGAATCACTGATCGGGATAAAATCCATATAATCAATTTTTTCTTGCTCAATTTAAATTGGTTTCTTTTTTATTTTGTTTGTCTTGTTTTTTATTTTTTTATTTAATAATGTTTTCTCATTTTCTTTATTATTATAGTGTATGAATAATTAAATAATTAATCCAAATATTAATTCCTAGATTAGATAGATTGAAAAACTAATTCATTAAATTACGGACTCACAAATGGAAAAACAAGTTAAGAATACCAATTATCTTTTCTCATGGGAACATTATGATCATACTAATTAGAAACATGAGAAACTAATACTACACACTAATAAAAAGGTAGATATATCATAATATGTATATGAATTAAATCCAATTTTAAATAATAATACCACATTCAATTATAATGAATAAAAATTCTTATCATTGTTAATAAAGACCATATCAATCAATGCATAGCAATTAGACTAATGTTTTAACGAACAAGAATCCAAGATGAGAGAGCTAAAAGAAAATTATAGAAATGATGGATGCCACTATCAAAATATATTTGGAGAAAGTAAAAATATGAATAAGAAAAAGGGAAATAAGTGCCTATGTTATTTTCATGAGAAAACATATAGTAGGTGGAAATATACTTAAAATTCCTTCTATCCAACAGATTATAGATAACCTTTTAGTGGCATTAAAATAATCTCATGTTTGAACCACATTCGGGAGTTCATATTTTATCAAATTATATTTAATTTTTTCTTGAATTACACTAAATGAAATCTAAATCACTTAATTTTTAAATTTCATATTTTTCAAACCATTTGAAGAAATGGATAGTGAAAATGATAAAGAATCTACCATTTGACAGAGAATAGTGCTGGAATTGAAATGTAAATTTTTTATAGTTGTTGTTCAGGAAACAAACCACATTAACTGGTAATTTTAAAGGGATTAACCATATCTAATGTAATTTTTTTAATCTATTTCAAAAAAATTCTCAATAATTTAACTCATTATTTTATTGGAGATTTGGAACATATATAATCATCCCTATAAGGTAGAAGAGAAAAAACCAAATAGGTAGTAAAACAACAATTAGAATAAATCCTATGAATAATGGTGAAAACAATATCCTATAAACTATATCAGTAACACATTCCAGAGTACGATATGACTAACAAAGATTCCCCATATAGTTTTATTCCCAAAACCAATTTTCTTCTCATTTCATTTGTGGTGTGGGCTGATGCACTCTAACTTTGTGCTACTCTAAGAAAACTATCGACATATGGGAACTAGGAAAATGAACATGTGGTGATTATTACAAAAAAATATTTACCCTCCACTTTTATTAGGGTAATAAAACTATAAATAATGGGGTGTAAGATGTTAACATAAAATGACACACTTAGCGGATGATCCATGAGTCTCTTTCCTTCCATTTTTCTCATTTTATTTTTTACATTGAATAATTTATTAGGATTGTTTCTATTTTTACTTCTAGTATTTATTGAATGATTAGATAATATTATTAGATTATGTGAAGTCAACCACCACTTAATAACCTCTGGTTTTATTTTTCATTAATAATCATTTGATTCCTATCAGAATATTTTGTGTCTTATTTGTTTTCATAAATAAGGAAGTATTAAATGATTATAAGGGTTTGCATCAAATCAGATGTAAGAAATTACATTCTTTTTTTGTAATTTCATTTTTGGAACATTTTTTTAAACTAAAAGAAATTTTAGAATAAAATCCATATATATATATATATGGTGAAGATACCAATCAATTTTGAGTATTTAAATGGTTTGAATTTGTTGAATTTATATATGAATTATAATGTGAGTTTATTACTATATTTATGATCTCAAACTTATGTGAGTAGGGCGAATATAATTTTACATTTCATTAAAATATTGATCCGGTTTTTTATTCCTTACCCAAGAGACATTTGAATCCATTTTCATATTATTTCATGGAATACATTTCTTGAGTTTCTTGGGAATGTGTGGAACTTGAACCTATTTTATGTATTTTTTGGAGTTATAAGATTAATGTATGATGAGTATGATTGAGTACATCATTCAATGAAAAATCCCCTATTAAATACAATTTTCTAGTACCCTTTTGATTTAAAAATTTTGAATCCTTAGAAATAGTGAAGTACCTGTTATTTAGGACACATTACACGATTTGTTAATGTTGTAATTTAAAATAATTATAATATCAATTATTAGTACAACATGAGTGGTATAAATCCCCTTATTGGGGATATCAATTCAATAAATATGAATTCTATAAAAACTAAAAATGAAGAACAATGTAAAAGTTCATTCCATTTATTGTAGGGGAATTTGAATGATTTTAATCGTCATCAGTTGTGTTTGATGAAGGTCACTAATGTGAAAAAAAACAATTACACACCTCTAGAGGTATCCATGGGATGATATGAATACCTTTTTATAAAATAGGTATATTCCTTCACCCATGGTGTTTTAGAACCTCACCATGATATAGATGATTAAGAAGATAGATTCATGTTTCTGGGAGATTCATCCAAACATGAAGAAGCCAAACACACCTCTTGCAGTCATAATATGAATGTATTATATATCATATTAAACATTATAATCCACTATTGTGTCATTTACTCATTCATTAATAAAGAATGAATAAATACCCTGACCAATGTATTCTTCAAATGAATTAACACGGATCCCTCACATATCATCTTATGAAATGGTTTATTAAATGACAGCTTTAGTGGATCATTTATCATGTATTTAGCATAGTCTGATTAGAATAAAATACCCATTATGAATTACAATAAATGTTATTACAATAAAATATAGTTAATATATGTCGTGTATAAATAAATCATTAGTGAATATCTTCTTCAATTAAAATCTTCCTACCCATATCCTTCTAACATTTATAGACCCTGACCAAATAATCTCCCAACATTTATATCCAAATCCCGAATGACTCATTTTGTGTAGAAATAAATCCAAACAAGTATTTTGGTATTAACAAAAGGATTTTCCCAAATAAGTGGTATTGTTCTTCAATGATCACATTAATTTTATTTTCCAAACTCCATAATTTATTATTATTCAATGATTATATAATAACAATAGTGACCACAATATTATTTTATGTTGTTATGTTATGTGTTATACCTACACTTACACACACATCCATCAATTAGGTAATGAATTTACTAATCGTGTATGGTTAACTACTGCCTCACGAAACGATGTCATTCATTTTTTCCTTTACCACCTATCATGGTTTATCATTATGTTAGAAAATATTTTTTTTATGAAATATGTTATATATTTTTAATTATACATCTTGAAATTTTATATAATAGAAACCTTCATTTTTTCCATTTTTAGTAAATATGATAGCATTGTTTGTGGATGTTTGAACTAAAGCCTCCTCAAAGTGATGTGATTCATTTACACTATACATAGAAAATATAAAGGATGATTTAAATAATCATATGTGATATATATGACAAACATTTGCTATTTTAATTATAATATAGATATATATTATTTACTCTTCATTATTTTAATTTGAAAAATAAATGAATGTAGTGTTCATGAATACGTAAGACCTACTCTTTCCATGAATTGTGAATTTCATTTCCAATCTTTGTATTTTATGTATAATTATTATTAATATATAAATATATATATCGAATATATATGATAATTAAATAATTTTTTACATTGTTTATATAATTTAATCGTGATTTATCTGATTAGATAAAAAATATCAAGCCAACACATACTCGAGAAACTAGGAAATTAACACTTGAAATAGTGAAAATAATGAAATATTATTAACAAACGAGTGATAAAATAATATAATAAGATAATATATGGTACCAAAAAATATGAATAAGGTTATGATATAAATAAATAATAATCCTTAAGACATTATACAACATTTTTAAAGGCATATATCAAAAAAAAGGTGTGATGTAAGGGGTTTTCATCTCTGTTTTTACATATGTAAGAAAAATGTCATATTCACAACATACTTATTTTTTGTATTGTATCTACTACCCATTTTAATACATCATATCATGAATCACTTTATATTCATGATATTAAATTTTTCATTAGATAATTTATTAATATTATGGTTCTTATAATTCATATATTTCAAAGTCGTTTGAGACTCTTTGGTTTAAAAATATATTTTTATATCTATTATACAATATATAAAGTTTTATTTCGACACATAAGACAGGGGTTGGGTACCTATTAATGAAATAACCATGACACATTAATAGTATCATCACATAAAAATAGCTGGAAATAAATCCTTCATGTTTGTTTCCATGAAGAATAGATACATTTCTACTTACTAACATAAACCATGTAATGAAAGGTCTTGATGTTTTTGGTTCATGTGTTAGACACATGAAATCAAATAATTATTCATTTCCTTATTTTATTATTATTTATCCATAATATTTTTCATCAACATATCTATGGATTATTTCATACTCATTTTATTAACTAAATAGAATGTGTTTTAATTTTCTTACCATTTGATATTGGTTGTTCCCTATCCAGTTATTTGAATGGAATGTGTTATCATTTATTTACCTTTTTATATTTATTATTAAAATTATTATTACATTTTATTTACTTACCCTCAATAAGAATTTGAGCTCAGCCTTATTATATTTCCTTTCCCTGTGTTATGAAGTATATTACATTGAATGAGTATTAAAGATACTGTTTATTTCATTTTATTATATATCTTCTTTTTTCTTTTATTTTACCAATGTATTATGGGTATCATGAATGCAATATAGTTTTCTAAAAAGGAATAACTATTTAGTATCATTTTATTTTAATCTTACACCTATGACAATGTTATTAAGTAATTCTTAGACTATGCTCTTATAGAGTTAGGGCATTACAATTGGTATTAGAGCAGCATTAGCAGCAAAATTAAAAACTAGATTAAGAATAATTAGACTTGGGAACATAACCCAAAGAAAGAGTTTGAGGATAAGTCTAGATAAACAACCCATAATCTTGGAACATTATTGATTATGTGGGTCTTCTTATAAATGTATCCCTATCTGGATACAAAATGATCACATGGTTTTAACATATATTTTCCTAGGGGTAACAACCCAGAGAATATTAATTGGGCCTACCTTAGTGTAACTTGGTACATGACAATGGGCCTTACTATGCACCTAGTTTGACACTCCCAGTGGATACTCCTAGGATAATTCACATGTTATTCTCAAACCATTATGAAGGATTTAAAAGTAATGATGTCCCCAAAGAAACTATGTTTATGATTATTATATTATTTACAGATAAAATTTTCATTTATTTTCATAATTTTACTAGTTTTGGGATAATAAATTATGTTTTGTAATGATATGATCTAATTTATTACATGTCATCAATTAGAAATGGTTTATAGTATAAATAATGTGAACCTCACAAATTTACATGATCCAATGAGTATTAATTATCATATATTTTATATCCTTTGACCAATATTTTAAAGGGAAATAATCTGCCAAGCATTCTCAACATATGAGGAATTAATATCATGTGATAATGATATTTCTTGAAAATTATCAAACAAATATGGATAATATGGAATGAAATAAAAGATGAAGGTTGTTTGTCAGAAAATGTATATAGATAACAAGTTAAAGAAGTATTTTACCACATGTGATAATTATGGAATGAAACACCTTGGTTCTTGCATGAAGGGAAATATATTCTGTTATATGTGTTGAAATAAAGAACACTATGTTCATGATTTCAAGGGAATGAAAAAAAATTATAATGATCAATGCATCCACAGTAAGGATATGTGAAACTGTGAAAATAAATATCTCATGGGTCAAAGGAATATACCCCAAAATAGGAAAATGTATAATGTTATATATTATTCTACTAATATAGATGAAGAGGAATGATTAATGTGATTATGTTTGGATTCAAAAATTATTACCTTTGTTTATTTTATCAATGATGTACTAGTTGTTTGAATTATGTAATATATGATGAATATATTGCAGTACATTTCTTCCAATGATTTAAAAGATTTTTTTGATTGGTATAGATAACCAATAAAAGTGATTCCGTGAAAATATGAGTTTTAAAAAAAACATTTTTGAGGGAGAGGCAAGGCTTAATATATTTTTAATTTTGAGATAATTTTGTCAAATACAAAGCTAGTTTATATGGATAATGTAAATTGGATAATAATAACTACCATTGGAACTGATTCTAATGTTTTGGATCATAATACATGGAAGGATCCTACGGTTAATCGTTTATGAAATAGTTTAAATTGAACATTGGATGTGGTTTTAGAGATTATTGTGTTACATTACCATTTTAAGAAACATGTGGTAATAAAAGAAGTAGAAATATTTTTAGGCATAAGGATAAGAATGTGCTTATAGAAATGTATTGGGTATGTATAGTTAATTATATCCATATAATGTGAAATTATTTATTAATACTATGAAAATGTTCATAAAATTAACATGTTGACTTATTATCACAATTTTTTAATATATCCATGATCTTTATTCCCACCACTGGTTTATATATTTGTGGTTAATAACATTCTCATGAATCTGTTCTCTCTCACTCACCATCAACACATTATAGAATGATTTATCTTCGGTATAAATGTGTTTAATAATGGTCTTCTATTTGAAATCCTAGTTTCTTGGATAAATTTGTATTTCATTTTCCATTTTATTAAGAAGATTTGTTATTAACTATATTTATGTGGATTTATCAATTATTTTTTATTTTCAAATATCAAACCATAAACTACCTGTATTAAGATCAAATTATGAGGACACAATTTAATTAAGATGTGGAGAATTTACCACCCCAATACATTAAAATATTTTCATTTTTGAATAAATTTAATTTTTCTATATTTCTTTATATGAAAAAGCATGATAATATTATGATACGCACACCAATGTGTTGGATTGAGTTACAGTGAAGGTCACGTTTTACTGGGGTATAATAAATTATTAAAATATTATTATTTAATATAATAATATATAACATATCTATGATGTTTGAAGTTATTCATAGTATGAACTAACATATAAAAACAAATGCTTTAATTTATTTGTTACGAATTAATTGGAAATTATTATAAGAACCAAATGAATATATAAGAAATGTTTTTATAATGATGAATTTGAATACTCAAAAATTCATTTATACTAATAAATTAAATTAACTATAATTAGTAAATTATATTAATGTATTTTATATTCATTAATTTTTTTTAATTCATACCATAAAATTAGTTCGAATAAGATAAAAACCAACCCAATTTTATGCCTAAAATCCTCTAAAGGTAGTTCTACAAATTTTAAGGGTGAAACTATTTTAAATCCAATTATTTACCCATTTATATATTCTATTTGAAAAAATAAACTAATTATTTTAATTCATAATATAAAAATTTATTTTGGTATATTTTGTGGTATCTTTTTTATAAGTATCATGTTTTGATGAATAGTGATAGAAAAATAAATTTTAATTGAAATCATGTTTTTTATCAAAATAATTTCAATGATTAAATTATATTTTTATTTGGATTTAATGTATAATTAGAATAATAATATTTCATTTAATATAACTTATGTCATTTTAATCAATTTCACATTGAATATAGATATAAAAACCTTTCAATATTGTGAATATTTTCACATTAAGAACTAGTTTTCTCATTTCGTCAATGAGAGTAGTTTTAATTTAATTGCATAAATATATGAATTTTTAGTTACTAAAATTGGATTTTGTATTTGTAATCAGTGGGTCTAAATTATGTAAATAGGGTACTTTTATTTTTCGAAACAATTAATAGTACCTTTAGTAATTTTTTATTAACAAGATTAAAAGTAAATTGAGTAATTATAGATAAAAATAATATTATAAATATTAAAAAATTTCTATAATACATGTAATAACATTATTTGATGATTTATCATTGAAAAAAATAATCCATGTCTCGATTTGATGGCCTCTGGGATAATCATGGATTAATTTAAGGATTTTTTAGTATTTTTTTCAATGGAATGTCAAATAAGTGATACTCATGTTTTAAATAAGTATATTATTTTTTATATATGTTAATTAATAATATATCATCGACTATAAGTATTAATTTTAAATATTATTATTTTATCTTCTCTATGATATTTTATTTTAAAATTTTATATAATAAGTAATTAAATTAAATCATTGCCCAATGATGGTGTGGTAATTTTTTAACTAATATACATATCAAATACGTGTTATTAAAATTTTAAAATTAATATAATTTTATATAATTAATTTCAGACAAGAATTTTATAGAAAAGCTAGAAATATTATAGATGTATTAAAGGTTTTTATTCAATGATATATCACGTATTTATATTTTTAATAACATTCAATAAATGAATAGTGTCAAAATTTATATTATATATATTTGAAAATAAAATCTATTTTATTAACTGATATAAAACTCATAAAAATATAAAAAAATTTCAAAAGATTGGGATATATTTTAATTTTCCATTGATCAGTAATTTAGGATTCTTTTAGAATTGTATTGTTACTTTATTAACCCTTGATGTGTAAAAATCCATGTTGTCACGGTACGAGTTAAAGTGTTTGACTATGGGTTAATTCCAAAAGATAAGGGTATGAATGTGACCTAAACATGTTTAAAATTATGGGATGATGTTGTTTATACCAGTAATCATGTTTTATTTTAAATAAATCTCTTTGGATACATTTTAAATTGAAAATTAATTTATATTTATTTAATATTATGAGATTTTCCAATAGTCCCCCTCATCTCAAATATAGAAGCTCAACTCCTTCATTACTTCTTCAAACCACATTTTCCCTTTTATCTCATCCAAAACCTACTCAAATAGGCTCCCAAATTTCCTTACTTAATACTATAAGTCCCACATTTGGCATAAAACATTCCATAGAAGGATATTTATATAAACAAAAAAGTGTTTCCAAAATAATATGTAATGTTTTTCAATGATAAATTTAGTTTTATTTCATTACACAATCCTTTATTTCATATTATTACATGATTATATAACAAACCTTTTATCCCAAATATAATGGGAATTTTTTATGAAATTTTATCAACCTATAAGTACACAAACTTCCATAAAATTGGTAACAAATTTACTATTCACGTACGGTGAACTACTGCCTCAAAAAACGATGTTGTTCATATTCATTTACCACCTCTCATATTTTTTCATTATGTTGGAAAAACTGTAGTTGTATTATATAATAATTTTTTATGTTGTCATTATAATTCTGGAATTTATATATATATATAATACCTTCATGATTTCAATTTTGTGTACGTACAACAACATCGTTTGTAGAAGTGCGTAATACAACGTTCTCAAAGTGATGTGGTTCATTCAGAATTGGTTATGTTTTCATTCTTTATCATGGAAAATAAATGAATGTAGTTTTTAATCATACGTACTACCTATTGTTTCCATTAATGGTGAATTTCATTTCCTATATCTGAATTGTATGGATAATATATATATTTATAGATATATACTAAATATATATGATATTTAAATCATGGTTTAAATTTTTTCAATGTATAATTCTTAATATATTAATTGTAACAACAAATAACAAGTCAAAACACACTCAAGAAACTCAACATTTAACATTAGAAATAGTGAAGATGATGAAATGTTACTAACAAAAGGTGATAAAATAAAATAAAATTATCATATATGATATAATAAATATGAATCATGTTACGATATAAATTAATGACATTATTCAAATTATTATAAATGAGTTTAAATCATTTTTAACTAAAAATGTAGTTTTGTAGAAAGGGGTTTTATATCTCACTTTTTACAACTATTTGATAAATTCCATATTCACCCCATTCATCTTTTATGCAGTGAAAATAATTACCCTTTTGAAATATCATATCTTGAGTATCTTTATATTCATCGTATTAAATGTTTCATTTGATAATTAATTACATTAATGTGTATAATGATTCAAATATTTCATAGTTGTATGGGACAATTTGATTTAAAAATGTCATTTTAAAACGATTATTTAATATACTAGGAATGATTTGGACATGTAATACACATGTTATGGACTAGTTAATGAACTCCACTTAATACATTGATAGTCTCATAAGATTAAATTTTTTGGCAAAAAATCCTTCAAATTTGTTTCCAAACAGAATAGGAGGGTTTCTATCTAAAGAATTAAACAATCTTGTCAAAGGTCTTTATTGTAGTGGATCAGGTGCTATATACATGATTTCCAATAACCAATACTTCATTAATTTTGGTTATTATTTTTATATAAATGTTTAATTTGACATACCTATGGATTAATTTAATTCTAATTTTAATATGTTAATATCATGTGTTGTTACATTAAATACATTACCTTATTTGTTATGCCTTATCCACATATTTTAATGGAATGACTTTTCTATTATTTAACTTCCCATTTTGATTTATCAATTCATTGTTCCATCCAATTTACATACACTTATAGATAATTTTGTTTCATCATTATTCTTTTCCTTTCCCAATGTTTGGAAAAAGATTACTTTGAATGATTTTCATGAATTATCTTAATTTCATTGTATTATGTAACATATTCTGGTATTCATTTCCCAATGAATTTTAAGTATAATGTATGTAATATGGTTTTCGATAACTAGTAAACTATTTTCCCATTTAATTTAGAGAATATATCTATGCCAATGTTATAAAGTAATGCACTGACGTCGAGCTTCTAGGGTCTGGGTGTTTTAGTTGGTATTAGAGTGATTTCAGTAGTAACTTCGGAAGCTAGATTTAGAAAACAAATATTAGGGAACATATCCTTAAGATAGAATTTATGGATAATTATAGAATAAAATAATCTAATATTTATAAGGTAGTGATTTTATGGGTCTTTATAGTTATATATCCTTGTCTGGATAGTATAAGTGGACGTTGTTCTGGAATAAATGTACCTATGGGTAACAACTCTGACAAGGTATGTCAGTCCTAACTCAGTGTACCCAAATACACAAAAACAATAATTACTGCACACATAGTTTGACACTCCTAGATGATAATCTCAGGATAATTCACATTTTATTTATAGGAAATTGGGAAGGATTTAAAAGTAAATATATCCCCAAAGAGACCATTTTTATGGTTATTAGATTATATATGAATAAAATTTTCAACATATTCAATTATTTTATTATTTTCGGACAATACATTATATTTTATAATGTTATGTTCTAATTTAGTGTATGTCATCATTTATAAATTGTGCCTATCAAAAACAATGTTATCCTCTCCCATGTACATGGTCAATGTTGTAAAAATAATCATATCTTTTTATGGACTTTGGACAATATTTTGAAGGTAAATAATCTCCCAATTATTTTCACTATATGAAGATATTGTATCATATGATAATGATATAGGAAACAAATTCTACATTTCTTATAGATTCGAAGGATTGAAATAAATGGAGTGGATGGGATGTCAAGTGATGTATAAAGTGAAGAAGGGAAATATGTATTTCTCCACATGTGGTTATTGTAGAATGAAACTACTATTTACATGCATAAATTGAATAGTATTATTTCATAAGTGGGGTAAAAGGAAACCATGTTCATGATTTATATGGAACGATTGAAAATTCCAATGTGCATTGATTTCCTTTCATGGAGATGGGACACTATGAAAATCAATGTTTCATTATTCAAAAGAATATATCCCAAAAGTGGCCAATGGATCATTGTCAATGTTTTTATACTACAACAGATAAGGAATAATAATTAATGTTCTTATGTTTAGATTCAATAATAATGTCATTAGAGTAATTAATAAATGATGTAATGGCTATAAGATTTATGGAATATATGAGGATTTTACTGAAGTACTTTTTCATCAATGATTTAAGATATTTTTTTAATTGGTACTGGTAACCATGAAAATTTATTCCGTAACATGTTGATCTTTATGGAAAACACATATGAGAGGGATTTTTAATACATAATATGTTTCTATTCTTGAGATAATGATGTTGTATAAATAGATGATTCATGGGGATAAAGTATATTGGATACTAATACTTTCCTTGGAACTAATTTGAATGTTTTGGTTCAAAATATTTTGAAGGTTCATAAGGTTAACCACCGATGGAATGGTTCAAGTAGAACTCTGGACAAGGTTTTAGTGATTATTGTATTGCTTTATCATGTGATGAAGCTTGCGAAAAGAGAACAATAATAAATATTTCAAGGCATAAGGATAATATTGCGCTTATAAAAATGTATCAAGTATCTATATTTACTTATATCCTTAGAAAGTGAAAGAATTACTCATATAATAGAAAATGGTATTAAAACAATGTTGTATCATCCGTATTTAATGACATAAATTAACTATATTCATACCACTCATTTATGTTTTTGTTGTCAATAAATGTCTTTTGAAGATGTTCTCTATCACTTCCATCAAAACATGATGCATATATTTCATTTCTATATCCATTTTTTCACTGAAGTTCTCCAATTAAAAACCCTCTTTTTGTGTTGACCATATCATTTCATTTTATCTCTTATAAAAAGGATTTTATATTAAACCTATTTATGATGTAGGTTTTTCAACATTTTTTTATTTTCAAACATCAAACCCAAGACAACCCATATAATGTATAGATTTCAAGGATAAAACTTAATTAACATAGGGAGAATCTAAAACCCCATGAATTTATAATATTTTCATTTTTGAATAAATATAATTTATTTCTATCTTTATATATATGCCACCCCGTGATATTCTTATTCTGCACACAACAATGAGTAGTCTTGTGTTACACAAAAGGGAGAGTTTTACTGAATAATAATATATTATTGAAATATTATTATCTAATATAATAAGATATAACCTAGCTATTATGTTGGTGGTTATGAATATTATTAACTAAAATAAAAAAATATATGGCTGAATTCATTGGATACAAATTAATTAGAAATGAATATGGGAACCCACTAAATATATATTAATTGTTTTTTAAAGAACAATTTTTATGCTCATAAAGTCAATTATCCTAATAAATTAAATTAATTAAAATTATTGAATGATATTATTATAATTTCTATTCAATATAATTTATTTTAAATTCATCAAATGGGTTTAATATCCATATAATATAAACAATTCAAATTTGATACACAAAAACATATATTTTTCAATGGTAATTTTACAGCCTTTTAATGGAAATCCTACTTTAAATATACTATTTGACGCTTTTATTTAGGTTATTTTGAAAAATAAATATCTTATTTTTAATAAAAATAAATAAATTCACTTTGGGTGAATTTTAGAAATTTTTCTAATAAGTTTCATGTTTTGATGAATTGGGATAAATTATTTCATTTTAATTGAAAACAACTTTTTCATTCTAAAACATTTATAGTGTTAAATTATATTTTTAATTGGAATTATTGTATAATCAGATAAATATTTTATCATTTAATAAAATTTTTACCATTTGAATCCATTTAAGATTTTATCTGTATATAAAAACATTTCGAACTTTTTAAACTTTTCACATTAAAAACTTGTTTTCTCGTTTCATCGACAAAATTAATTTTAAATAAAAAACTACAAAATCTATGTTTTGAATTTTTAAAATCATGTTTGATATTTTTAATCAGTGGGACCAAATTTTTAAAATAGATTAATTTTATTTTTTGAAATTATGAATAGTAACTTTAGAAATTTTTTATTAACACGGTTAAATGTTAATTTAGTAATTAAGGGTAACAATAATATGATAAATATTATAATATTACCATAAAAGTTGTCTAAATTTTATTTTATGAGTTATTGTTGATAAATAATCATCATTGGGATTATTTTATAGCTTCTATGAGACACATGGAGGACTTTAAGGGGTTTTTAGTGTTTTATTCATTGAAAAATCTCATATGTCATTATCATGTTTTTAATAAGTATTATAATTTTTAAATATTGTTATTAAAAATAAATATTTGACTGTAAATATTAATTTTAAATGTAATATGATTATATTCATCGTGATAACTTATTTTCAATTATTTCGGATGAAATAATTAAATTACAAGATTCCACAATGATAATGTCGTAATTGATTAATTAACGAGCACACTAATTAATGTTATTGAAAATATTAAAATAATTGTAATATTATTAAATTAATTTTATCCACGATTTTCCAATATGACATATAAACATTAGGGGTGTATTAATGGTTTCCATTTGATGTTATATTGTGAATTGTTATTTTTTGAAAATTCATTAAATAAATAGTTTCAAAATTAACATTAATGATATTTTTCAATAAATATTATTTTATAAAATGATATAAAATTTATAAAAATAAAAACATCATAAAATATATTTTGATAATGTTTAAAAATCAATAAATGACCCATTTAATGTTTTTTTTTTCATTTTAGAGTAACCACATGAAACCTTAAAGAGTAAAAAACATAGTTGTCACGATAAGAGTTAAAAGGATTAACTAAGGGTTCATGTGAAAAGATAAGGGTAATAAGTGACCTAAACATGTCTAAAAATTAATTTATTAGAGTATTTATAACCATAATAATATTACATATTATGTAAATTTATTTGGATCTATTTTTAATTGAAAATTCATCAATATTAATTTAATATTTGGAAATTTTTCAAATGTTCCCCTCACCTCAATTATAAATGGGAACCTTCCTCCCACATCCTCACACCACATTGATCCTTATAGTTCATAAAACCATTCTAAAATAATATACATACATTCCTACCCTCATACTAGAATCCTAACTTTCGGTATAAGGAAAACTAAGGAATTCATTTGGTATAAACATAAAGGAGTTACCCAAATAAGAGGTCACGTTATTCAAGGATGACTTTAGTTTTATTTATTTACCAACTCATTGATTTATTATTATTCCATGATTATATAACCAAACCATCATACGAAATATACTATGAATTTTTTATGTTTTAATTTTTACCAACACCCACACACACATCTATCAAATTGGTATCAAATTTTACATTCATGTACGAAGAACTAGTGCCTCACGAAACGATGTTTTTGAGTTTCCTTTACCACCACTCATGGTTGGGAATTATGTGGGAAAACCATTTTTTATTTGATATATATATATATATGAATTTTTTTTCTTAATACTTATTTAATCAATATATAAAACATACCATCATTATTTCTATTTTTTTGAAATATAATAAGATCGTTTGTGGAAGTGTTGACTACCACCTCCTCAAAGTGACGTGATTCATTCACAATATACATGGAACATATAAAAGATGGTTTTAATAATAATATGTGATATATATAAAATATATATGATATTTTAATTTTAATATATATATATATATCATTTTATATTCATTACTTCAATACGGGAATGAAGTGAATGTAGTGTTCACATCTACGTTCGGCCCACCATCTCTGGGAATAATGCCTTTCATTTCCTACCCCAAATTTTTATGGATTATGATAAATATATAAATATATATACTGAATATATATTAAATTTATATGATGTATTAAATTATGGATATTATTTAATCAGGATTTAGGTAATTGGAAAAATATATAACAAGTCAAAACATAATAAAAAAACTAGGCAATTAACCACAAAAACAGAGAAAATGATGAAAGATTATTAACAAATGGGTGTCAAAATTATATAGGAAGATTATATATGACATAATAAATATCCCTAAGATTCTTATATAAATTTATAAAATTATTTAAAAAATATCAATGAGTTTAAATAATATACAACTAAAAATGAAGTGTGAGGAAATGGATTTTCATATCACTTTTGACATTTGTGAGATAAATGTCATATTCAAAAATTACTTCTTTTGTGTGGTTTATCTACAGATCTTATTGATATATTATATCTTGAATATATTTATATTCATGGTATTAAATGTTTCATTTCAAAATAATTTATTGGTATGCTTCTTTTGATTCCAATATTTCAAAGTGTTTTGGGACACTTAGATTTAAAAATATATTTTTCAATCAACCATTCAATATATGGGGAATGATTTGGATGTGTAAGCCAAGGGTTAGAGAGCAGTTAATTAATGCACCTAAATGAATCGATATTATCATGAGATAAAATACATTAGATAAAAACCCTTTGAGTTTATTTTTATACATTAGATAAAAACCCTTTGAGTTTATTTTTAATAACAATAGTTGGGGTTCTATATACAGACTCAAACCATATTGTGAATGGTCTTGATGGTAGTGGTTCATGTTCTATATAGAAGACGTCCAATAATTAAGAATTGTATGAAATATAGTTATTATTTACCACTTTTATTTTTCATTGGAATATCTATGGATGAATTTCATTATTAGTTTTGTATGTAAATGGCATGTGTTTTCATTTTCATAACATTCAATATTGGTAATGCCTTATCTAATTATTTAAATATAATTTGTTTTCATTTATTTACCTTTCCATGTAAATTTATTAATTCATTAATGATTCCAATTTACATACCCATACCTATCATTTGATTTCACCCTTAATATGATTCCTTTCAAAAGGGTACAATGAAGATTCCTTCAAATAAGTTCCAAGAATTCTTATTATTTCATTTCATTATGTCTCATTAATTTATTTTATTTTTCCAATGTATTATATGTATCATGTATGTATTATAGTTATCTAAAAAATATAAATTGTTTAGTCCCTTGGGATATTCAACTTTTATTTATGACAATGTTATAATGTTATTCCTCAACTCTCTGTTTTTGGGGTCAAGGAATTTCAAAAAACATGAGTAGAATTACAATGATAAAAATATTATTAAAATATTACCAAAATTCTCATTCAAAACACTCTTTTGTATGGGAAAGGTTATTGACATAATTATGGTATTTTTTTAATGAGATTCAATCCCTATATTTTTTATTATAATATTAATGTTTTACAAATAAAATGACATAAGAACTACATGAAATTAATTATTTAATTAATTAAAGTAAAATTTGATTAATTTAAATATTAAATCATAATCTGAATAATATTAAGTAATAATAAAATTAATTTAATTAATAATTATTAAAATATTAATATTATTTTTGATTATTGATAATATATAATATTTTTATAATTATTATAATATACTATTATTCCAATACTATCAATGTGAATGCTAAATAAAATATACAAAAAACCTAATAAATTTCTATGGTATATCACTTATAAATAATAATTTCATGGAATATACTATTATAATATGATTCTCTAAGTGGGTTTATATTGTATATTTGGATCAGTTAAAACCCAATAATTCAAAAAAAATTATTTTAAATACTATTCAATAGTTCTGAGATTTTCAAAAGAGCATAACATAGTTTCACACTTTTGATACCATGTCATTAAAATAATTATCTATTCACAAAAAAATTACAATTAAAATTAAAAATTAAAATATAAATACCATATGTTTATATTTTCCATGATATTGATAGGGTTTCATACCATGATAATTTTTTACGTTGAATTGTTTTTGAGAAAAATGATTCCGTACAAATTTTTTGTTATTAAAAAAATATA
This sequence comes from Viscum album, assembly GCA_963277665.1. Lineage (NCBI taxonomy): Eukaryota > Viridiplantae > Streptophyta > Magnoliopsida > Santalales > Viscaceae > Viscum > Viscum album. The sequence continues at coordinate 888,750,967 of OY728130.1, forward strand.
AATTACATATCTATGATTGGAGATGGATTTTTATTTTTTAAAATCAAATTTAGCATAAAAAAATTTTATTTGAAAATATCTATTAGAAATGGAATGAGATGTGGAAAGGGGATTAAAATGAAAATAGGTATCCATAATATTTTAAGTAGTGCACAATGATGAAAACCAACTTTTTTGAAGGAACCAAGATGAGGCCACAACATCAAGTGGTGATATAGTTGTTTAAAGGGTGAAACACTAAGGAATAACTTTTGTATTTGAAATTTGGGTGGTGACATTTTCACATTGGTATATTTTAAAATAAATGATAGAAGGTGTTTTAGGTGTCATTTCAAAACAATTTTTTATCCAATTATATATACAATTAAAGTTTGAATATCAAATTGAATTTTTTACTATATTTATTTAATTTTAATTTAATCATATCCATTTTGACTTTTTAATACTCTGCATGGTGGGTTTCCCATATTATATATATTCTGATTTTATATATTATGGTTAATTTATTATTTATATTTTCATTTGGGATCCTTGCAAAAAACAATTCAAATATTTTTTAACCAGAGATCAATTTATTCCTCCCTAGCATATATTACTAATTTATTATACTAAAATATCATGTAACTACAATAAAAACTATAATTTATTTATAATTTTATAGAAATTGGAAAGCATGTTTTATAATTTTTTTCAAATTAACTAACAACAACTGTTTATAGAGAACCAAAAAATATTTTATATGATTTTTTAAATTATGAAATGGAATATATTTAATATTTATTTACAATAAGTGCCACTTTTTTCTTATTTCTGTTGTAATTTAAAACCCCTTAAATTTTTTTAGTCATAAAAAAGTTAGTAATTATAATAGTAGTTCAAGTGGTAGAAAAAATAAGTAATAAATAATTTTTTCTTTTTTATTTATTTGAATATATAATTAAGTTATTAGTTATTTAATAGTTAACATATTATCAATAATAATTAATTATTTATATTTAAAATACATAATTAATAATTTGTAGTAACAAAATACTAATTAACACCTAGTAATTAATTATAATAATATGTCATAATAGGAAAATCTTAGAGACCCCATTTATTAAAAAGATCGAAAATAAAAGAGAGAGGGATGGGATTAGACAAAGCATCCTTAACCTCATTAAAAGAAAAAACAAGAAGTAATTAAAAATAAAAGTCTATATGGTTTCATGTTTTATTGTGTTTATACCAGTTGAAAACATAAAACTTTTTTCCATGGGATCTTTTAACAATTTTCAATTTAAAGTTTGATTAATCCACTCTAGAACTAGTATTCTTAGGAATAAACATTTAAAACCTCTCATCTGTAAAATCTATTTTATATGAAATTTTATTTTGGGAATCATCCACTCTAATATTAGTGTTTTTTCTCATCACTCTCTGAATTTTCATCATCTCACTAATTACCTCCAAAATACATGATTGTGTACGTCATTCACCATATTGAGACTTAGATTGACTTTCCGCACAAAAATCCATAACTGCAAGTGCTGAATTTATGTAATGATCATTCTTAGTATAACTACTTATAATCGAGTCATAATGTACCTATTCATCATCCTAAAACTAACCTCAATGAAAAACTAAAACAATCTATAAATATTTAATATCCCTTGAGATACCTTTAAAAGAATAATAAAATACTTCCCTATTAATAATAATATATGTATGAAATCTTTCTTGATCTACTACATGCTATGAAAAATTCATCATCACTTATCTTGCTATTAGTAGAGAACTATAAATCACCAAAGAGGGGCTTCTTTATATCAAAACATATGCAGACCTAGATCCATAAGTGTAAAAATTAGGATTTTGTTGAGGCATTTTTCTATCTAATCTGCATCTGTAGTGTGTTCCATTTTCATGATTAATATTTTATTGATGTGGTTATGGGTGTTCATAATGATTTCAGAGAATATGGGGGGTTAGAGACCCCAAAATATTGAAATTTGGAGTTACAATAGAGGGTGTTGTCTTAATGCATGTTTGGTTATATATATGTGTTATTCCATAAAGTGGGGTATATATTGGTGGATGATTTTTCAAACAATGTTGGATTCCCTAGAAAACCACGCAATCATGAGTTTTTTCAGATGGAGGTGTTCTTCAATATTTGTGCATGATTTGAAAAACTATGTGGCACAACCATGCAGACCTAATTTGTGTCTAATTAAAATGACATTATTCATGGATGATTTTTAAAGCTATAAAACATAATTGTTTGATGATATTAATTAGATAAAAATATAATATTTTTACCCAAAAATCCCTCATTTACCTCCCTTGTCACATTACATCAAACTCTATATCTCATCTTTGTGTTTTGGGTGATTCCTTGCCTTCTTCAGGATGATCTCACCAAATAAGAGAATTTTGGACCCTAGGGATCAAAGGTAAGAATCAAATTTCTCTTTGTTCCTCTTATTTTTCTCATTATATATTGATATGAACCCTATACTGGTGTATTTAAGTCCATATATATGGATTTGTTTATATTTTTAGGGGAAATGTTTTGTATTTTTTGAAGGAATATAAAGGAGAGCCCTGAGCCTTAAGTTCATGAGTCGATCCTTCATATCAAACACATTCATGGTTGGTGGTCTTTGAAATTTACTATAAGTTTAAACTTGATTCATAGTGCATGCTTGTACCATGAATTCAACTGAGAATAAATTTATATAAACATAATAAAAGAGTGTTTGTTAAATATGGGACTTTTATTTAATTTATTCCCTAATTGGAAGGAAACATAAGAGTATGCGTTGAAATTTATTTTTTGAACAACATTTGTTACATAAGGTTATGAACCCGGGATGGGTTAGAATGAAATATACATGAAAAATGTTGAATTATGAAATAATGAATGCTGAAAATTGATAGGATGAAAATTAATTCCATAATGGTGATATTTATTTTGTTGATTTATTTTGAAAAGAGGTGTTTAAATGAAATTCTAATGTTAGAACCTAAAGGGTCAAAATTTGGTTTACATACATTCCTATTTAAAATTTTCCCTTATATTAATCATGTTTAATATGTGATGAATGTGGATACATGTTTTGAGGATATTCTGAGAAAATTCAAGGGTTTGAAGGCTCAAAAATATGGAAATTTGTAGATACATCTAGGGAAACATGGATAGTGAATGGTTAGTGATTGTAAGATTCTTATATCCATATAGGTTGAATGTTTCTAAAATAAAGGATTTCTGTTTGTCGAAAAGATCTAATTTTGATCAGATATTTTAAATTGATATTTTAAAATTGGGAAAAAAATAAAGTATATATTTTTATATGTTATGAGGTCTAGGAGGTTCCTCATGTGTTTGTAGAAGATCCCAGAACTTCTAGGTTTCAACTTTCTAATTTTTGGGAAATAACTTGAAGCACATGGTTACTGCTAACCATGCAGACCAAACATAGGCACCATTCTATTGGGGATTTGTGGAACTATGTGGCTTCTATAATAAACTATAGAGGCGTGAACACAGTTTTTACATGTTTTAAAAAACTGTGTATAGTAGTGTGCCTTAGATAGTGACATCTTCACATTTGGTGAATTGTTTGGAAAATTGTGTTTCCTAAATATGTGCCACATTAAATTTGGAAAATATAAAAAATAATCCATCTTCCCTTTTTTGTTTTTATCCCCCATTCTCTCCACCATTAATCCAGTAGCCTCAAATTCTCACCCCTCCTCTCATCCCATCCTCTTGGTTGTTTCAACCTTTTTTAGTGTCCATTTTTAATTTCATAGATTTTGTTGGATAGATATTGTTAATTCAAAGGTACTTATTTATTTTTTAGTCTTCTATCACTACCGAGTGGTTTCTATTACTTTTCGATGAGATTCATTATTTTCAGGATGTTTGTATGTTTTCTCATTTTCATCCAATTAGTTTTGAACTGGAATATGATAATGGGTGGTTTGGATTAAATATGGCTAAGTTAGGTGGTCCCTATAAATAACCCATAATCATTCTTTTTTTTAAGTGCATTAATTTTATGGTCATGCCAATCTTTCGAGCCATTAAAATAATTTAATTAGAATATTTTCTAATTATTCTGATCTTATTAAATTACTTTTTATATGATTAGAATCATAAATAGTTACACATTAGGAGATCACCTAGAATGTCGCGTTGGTATTAAAATTGGCATCAAATAAAGAAGTTCTTCCTCAAAAATGAAATTGGTTTTTTTTAAAATTTATTTTGAAATGCCAAAAAGGATTTAATGTATTTAATCAATGTTTATGAAATGGAATTTCACAAACATCGATATTGTGAACATGGTTTGAACTTTAAATTTGATTAATGGGTTGGTAATCGGTAAATTCTATTTTATAGAATGTGATATGAGTTTTAAATGATTATTTTAAAAAATGGAAATGCATGTAGGGTTGATATTTTATGAATTATTTGGAGAACACAAATAGGGGAAATTATGTTATAAATGATATGGGAAATTCTTATATGATAATTATTGGTTTTATTTGATTCTAAACACACCTAGGAGGGATGGTATATGACAACAATAAATAAGAGAAACCATAAATGTAGTCTGCGATCATAATCAAATACTCCAATAGGGGGGATATGAGATACCACTAGCCTACCGACTAGATGAAAAAACAATCACATTTGGGTGTTCAAAGATAACTAAATAATACTACATTTGGTGATCCTATTGTTTTTAGGTTTAGTCGAAGTGCCTTTGGTATGATTTAAATTAAAATTTATTTTAATTTATAATTTCCTAAAATCCAATTATATAAACCTTCACATTAAATTTATAATTAATTTATTTTTATTTAAAGAATAAAATCCTTATTAAGGATCATTAATTGAAGATTATTTTTATTGTATGTAATCCCTTCTCGGGTTACCTTCATTGTGTTAGGTGGATAAAAGTGTAGATTTATTCTAGTACTGTTCCACACTTACTCCTTTTCTCTCATAGAAACACCAATCAATTTCTGGGTGCATGTATGATGAATCAATCATCTTGAATTATCCATATTGATACCTCTATAATCCTTTAGTATTGAATGTGTTTTTCCTGTTTTTTTAGGAAGTGAGTTGAATTTTGAGAGAGATATTCTTGTTGTGAAGAAAAATCCTTTATTATCAAATTTTAAACAACCTTACACAATAGAACTAACCATATAATTATAGAACTATGGTCTAGGTTAAAATATGATTTAATTGAATAATGAACCTTAAATAATCTATTAATTTTTAATGAAATAAATTTCCAAATAATAATAATAACAATACTGTATGGGACATGTTGTAAATTATGCAATAGAAAAAAATATTTAACTAACTTATAAATTATTAATTTTCAATGGATGTGGTCTTGGTCCTTTCTAACACCTCAAAATTTTTTGAATACCCAATTGAAAAAATTATTCATAAATAAATATTTTATCCACAAAACAATTAAGAAATAGTTATTAAATATTAAATAAAATAAATATATGTATTTTATTCATAATCATTATAATAATTACTTATTTAATTTTTGTGATACAAAATGAATTAAATTATACATCAGTCATTAGAATAATATTTTTTTCATTAATTAAATTAATATGTAATTTAATTATGATATATATAAACACTTAGTGTGTGACCCTATATTATTTCTCTCCATGGAATTATGTGTGATTTCATAATGATTCATATTACGTTTTAGCAATGGGTTAAAGCACCCAATAGAATGAACTTAATGTCATAATTATGGTAAAATAATATAAACCCCTCACATTGTAATATAATCGTTTTTTCTCAAGATCACATGAAATAATTTTCACATATATTTTATCAACCTATGTGCTTGATATGACTTTTACTGAAAATATGAAATAAAAATGGTGTTACAGCATGTCCTGTAATTTAATGTTATGGTTCTATTCCAATAAAAGGAACAAGATTTAAATATATTTATTTTTGGAAGGGACAAATACTTCTTCAAATTATACATTTATAACAAGTCATTCTAGACACACCAAATTTATCCAACTTCACCATGAACTATCATCAACATGGTTAAAAAAATACATCTTAGTGTACAAGTTGAAACACACATTAATAATAGTCTTAATGTCTATGGGCCATTATACCTTAATTCATATAGGAATATCCAATGACACCAAAATGTGTAGAATTGCTACTAGAAGGATTGTTCTCATAATCTCTCATCTTAGAGATTATGAAGTGCATACATCATGAGAAAAATGATCATTTACTTAGGATTACTCTCACTTAATGGTTAATATACAATGTACCCTATAATAGTACAATATCTAAATATAGAACAATATTTAAGAATATATTCATTGAATTTAATGGTTTTCATTATAGTAGGAAAATGTTATGACCTTATCCATTCGACAGATACTCTAAGTAATTATATTATTAATTACATTCTATACAATTAATAAGATGTAATATTATTTTTTAGTATTAATATCATCGAATATTAATATAATCAATGTATAAACATTTATTCATAGGAACCCAACTCTAATAAACTCCCCCTTGGAATAGAGCCAATAACCTATGAATTTCAATTTATTAGACCTCACATGATAATCATGTTTATATTGTGTCAAGGCTTTAGTAAAGTGGTTTGTTATATTTTCTTCTAGGAAAATACTACACATTGAAACCATTCAACATCGAGAAAGATACCTCAAGAGATGATAATTTTGAAATATATTATTTATTTATTGCTGTTACCTTGGCTCCTTGGAAAATTCCTCTACTTCTGTATTGTCATAATATAGTGTGATAGGATCTTTAATTATAGGTTCCACATCACACTCTTAAATGTTGTTTTTGTCTATAATACTTCTTTAGATTCATTAAAAGATAGAATATACTCATATTTTTCTATATAATATTCATATATACCATAAATTCATCTCTTCAAGCTCACAAAATCGTCATTCACTGTGAAAATGTATCCCATTTCTGATTTATAACATTATGATCTACGTGGAGAATAGAATCAATATATCCTCTAATGAATAATTTCTCATATCCTGTATACAACATGAAAATATCATTAATAAACCTTATATTTATGATTGTATTGAATACTATTCAGTGGGGGACACCTAGATCAGTTAGATATCTTCATACATCACATAAGGTGTAGAAAACATCTATCCTAGAATAGAGCATATAATACATGACTGATCTATTCGCTGATGCATATATAATCCTTGCCATTCATTACCTTTCCTAGTTTGATTTAAGAATCATATTCCTGGAATGATAAATGTTATATGATGATATAAATAATCATATCTTGGATTGTTTCATACTAAAAATATTCAGTATCTTATCAATATATATAATTTTACTTATGTAGAGTAACCTTTTTGATCTATCATAATGTTTCTTATCCAAATAATATCTGTTGTCTCACTAAATTCCTTTATGCAGAATAATTTATTCTACAAGGCCTTAATAAACTATAATAATGGTATCCCATTTCCAATAAGTAAAATTCAGTCAATATACACTATTAAGAAAATTATTGAACTACAACTAAAAACACTACAGACCCAAGGCGCACATACATTCGTTTTTAAACAATTTTTTTATGGCTTCATAAAATCAAAATTTACATGACTTGGCTTCATCCTATAATATATAAATATATTTTTTGTATTTTTAATATCATGTTGGAATCCATTGTTGTCACAAACCACATAGGATGTTTCATATAGACATATTCCAAAAGAATTAAATTAAGGATGGAAATTTTGATATCCATTTTCTAAGTCTCATAGTCATGGAAGGAAAAAATTGAAGTTATAATTGTGTTGTATTTCATCCTTGAAACTAGTGAAAATGTTTTTCATAGTCAATTCATTGATTCTTGTTAAATGGTTTTTCATCTAGTCTTTCCTTTTTATTACTAACTTGTTTTTTCACTCCCAATTTCTTATTGAATACCCATTTATATCCAATGGTATTTACATACATAAGAGGATCCTCTAAAATATAGACATGGTTTTGTTACATGGAATCCATTTCAAAATTTAGGGATTCATTAATATAAAATTATTCCATCAATACCAAGAAATTACCACAATACAACACAAAAACTAAATATCATTTTTATTCCAACAAACCCCTAATATCCACCATTTTAAATCCACATATACCTCCTCCTTATAAGCACCAAAGACGGTTCCCACATCTCATTACCACTAACCCACATACCATGACCCCACATCACATATAATTTCACACAACCATACATCACCACCACACAATATGTATTCACTTAAATTATTTCTTATTTATCAAGGGTGTTCATATCTCCATTAACGTTAATTTCATGTGAATTATCAATGATTCCATAAATTCCATGATTAACCAATTTTATATCTGAATATAATTGATCTGTAACTTTCATTCATGGAGATAAAAAACCCAAAAAACAATGGTTCTGTAGAACAAATAACCATATTGAAAACAAATCCCCTACTTTCCATGATTTTTAGAAGGTTTTAAAGAATGTATAACAACAATATCAATAATATCCAATGTTGTAAAGCGTAATATTTCATTCACATCACCCTTAGATTTCAATTAAATCAATTCATTATACTCAATATGTTGGTGCATACTATCCACCCAATGATAAAAATATCATAATCTCACCCACAAGAAACAACTAGTTGAGAAATGACAGATCCCCTTCCTCAAATAGGGATTTATAAACATTACTGTGGTTTCAAATGAGAGGAGGTAAACCAATGGGCATTACAATGAAGGATAACACCATTACTATACATGAACACATCAACCCTTGAAATTACCTTACCAATACAACACCAAAACCAATGATTCACTAACCTAACCCTTCTCCGGGTTATGAATTGGAAGAAAAAATAGGGAAGGAAAGAATGAAATTACCTAAATCTACCACAGACCAATCCACTAAGGCCGGGTTTGAAAGAAAACAAAATGGAATGAACGACATATAAAGGACGCACATAGGTCACCCAATAAATGATATAAAATCCATAATAATGATGGGGTTTGATGGGATTTGGGTTATTATGCCCATCCAGAAAAATATAATGCCATGACACAACCTCACAGACCATGCCTTAGAATTCATGAAAATTATGGGACTATTATGTACTTGGATGGAATTTGCTGCATCCTATATAGTATCCTACCTTTTTAATACATAACTTTTCATAACATTTTACAAAAAGAGGATATTTAAAGTCTACTGTCTTTGAAATCAGATATAAAAACAAGAAAACATAAACCCTCTTTTAGATCCCCTTGAAAATATTCATGAAAAGTTTATCCTATGGAATATTACTGCATCTCATAACCTAGAGAAATACATTCAATATAAAGGGTGAGTAGAAGGCCTAGTACGGAATAGAAGGTAAGTAGTTTACTTGTGATATCTATAAGAACCTGATGAAAAACATAAAGGGATGAGAAATGGTAAAACAGGAATATCATAAAAAAAACATGAATCATAATTTTAATATGTGGATACAACATTTCATTTATACATTCATGAATATATCACCAATTTTGATCTCCAAGGTGTCATAAAAATTACCACGGTCAATCACCAAGGTATTGTGAAACTTGTCATCTTTAGAGATTAATTCTTTACCAAATGCATTGGAGTGCTATCAGGGAACACCAATAATATGTCTTTACATTCATGTTACACACATAGATCATAATAAAACATTTCATAAATAACCCATTTTAAATAAAAGATATGGGTTTCATTTCCAAATCATGACGTTTTAAAAAGTACTTAAAAATAAGATAATTATCTCATTTATAACCCATGGAAAGGGAGTGAGGGTTATATGTATGTCAATTCCAGAATAAAATATATCCTTTATTTTATTTATGAGAACCCATAGAAACAAAATAGGTTTTTGTATTCACATAAATAAAATAAAATAATTTCTTGAGAGAAAGAGAGAGAAATTTTGAGACGAAATTTCTGCAGCATAACTGCTATATAACTTGGTTTTAGAAAATAATAAAAAGAGATGGTATAAGGGTAACCCAATAACAAATAACTGATTATAAAATATAAATATATAATAACCTGGATATAATACCATGGTATGGATACTTGAATGACATACCACATGAAAAGGAATCCTGAAATAAAAGAGAAGGTATGATTCCTTTTACAAACAATTCGGCAGCCTAACGACATCACCTAAAAATTACAAAAATAAATTGATGAGAGAAAAAAGGGTCTATAATAATTTTAACATGAAATGGAAAGTATTAATAATATAGAAGAATAATACCCCACATAATAAAATGGAACTATAAGACATAACATAAAGGAAGTCATCACTTAAAAGAGGATGGTGAAAGGATCCCATACCATGTTGTGTTCAATCGAATCGTATGACTAACAATTAATAACCACCAAAAGAATCATAGAATACCATTAATATAAATAAAATACTTATAATATATATCCAATGTAAGTACACAATAAACTACATTCTATAAATAAGTGGTGAAAAATTGAAATCTCACCGAATTAAAAGTGAGATAAGAAAACCCTTACCTTGTTGTCCGACTTGACTCGCTTGTATGTTCTTTTTTCATCCTAAATAATAAACATAAGATACTTTATACATGATTAAGAATAATTTTCAAGTTTATTATTCATTTTATATTAATTATTAATTTACTATAAGAATTTGTTATTTAATTGAGATCATATGAGACATTTTGTCAATGTTCGGAACATGAGTCAAAAATTAACTTGTTATAATTATAAATTTTCCATGTAGTCAAAAGTACATTATCTCTAGAATGATATTAATAATTTAGATGTCACATATATAATATATATTTAGTATATAAATGTATTTATAATATTACAAAACATCTGGAGATAAGAAATGAAATGCTCGATTCATGGAGACGGTAAGACGTACCTACGCATGAACGTTGCTTTCATTTCAATTTCATTATTTAATGAAATGAAAACATAGTGATTAATAGGTATATTATAAATTTTTTATAACATTTATGTAATATATGTTACATAATTTTATAAATTATATCCTATATAAGTTCCACGTATGGCATGAATGAGTCCTAACACATTGAGGGGGCGGTAGTCGGCACTTCCTCTAATGAAATTATCATGTTTACCCATTAGGGGACCCATAAAAGTATGATATAATGAAAAAATTATATAAGAATAAAGAAAAAATAAGTACAATATATATCATATATTGATACAGTTCCATCATAATGGCCACCATGATAGGTGGTAGAAGATAATTTAACCATCATCGTTTCGTGAGGCAGTAGTTCTTCATCCACTAAAACATTACGTAATTTACCCATTAGATGCAGGTGTGTGTAAGTGTAGCTCAAATAAATCTCATAATAACATCCATTTATATTGAGTGTACTGGTGTTGTTATAAAATAATGGAATAAAAAGTTTTTATGAGGTTGGAGAAGTAAAATAAAACAAAAAACCTTAAGAGATGACGTTACCTTTAAATCGGGTAACTCCTTTTGGTTTGAACCAAAAGGGATTATTGAAGTGCTTTCTTCCTAGGTAAGGCTTCTACAATGAATATATGGATCATTGGAGATTATTGGAGAAGAGTATGGATGATCCATGTGCTTGAGGAGTGTCAGGAATGGTAGGATGGGAGGGATTTATATAAAGGATAGGGGTCTCTTTTGGAAGGTTTGAAAATATTATTTTATTATATAATGATTTTTGGCTTCTAAAGGTCCATAAATCGTTAAAGGAGAAGATAATGTGTCCAATGTTAGAAATAAAATCATACTATAATAATTGGGAATTTTTTGGATATTGTTTAAATTTTTATCTTCTTATTTATTTAAATCATGCATTGAGGACGTAATCACTACATCATCATTGTGTCATAAATAATTTTATTTCATTGAGTTATAAAAATTATTAAAAAAATACAATGATGTAGGAAATAGTTTTAGATTTATAATTAATATTTATAGCAAAAAATATACCTTCTATAAACTCATGTAAAAATTCTTTTAGTAACACAATGCATGTTTATGAATTTTTTATTTTTTACTTTAAATAAAATATTATTAATGTATTTATCAAACCCAAGTGGCTCCATGGGGTTCCAAAATTGTCCCATGGATTGTCTGGGTCGGCCATTACTCATCAAATAAGGTTAGGACATGTGTTAAGGTAATTTTTTAATATTATAACATTATCTTTACCATAAAATACCCTAATTACCTTTAAGTGTGGTTAATAAAAGTCAAAAGTTACTATTCACCAAAAATTATTTTCATCACATTAAACATCATTTTACTTACTAATTAAAACCATGTTTGTATGATTTTTTAAATTCCATTCACAAAATATATTAAATTTTATTTAAATGAAAAAGTTAGTTTTTTAACTACTACTTAATGGTTTCACAATTCTTCAAGAAATGAAGGATTTAAAAAAATTAAAAAAATTCAATCTAAGATAAATTTGATATTCCAAATTCAAAAATTATGTCTATTTTACCAAATTCAAAAAAATACATGTTTTTTTTAATTAATTTGATAATTAATTCCAATAAAAAAGCATGTTTTTAAGAAATAATAACCACCAAAAAATTCATACTTGTTAATGTCAAATTTCGTAGTGAAATTACATCCAATGTGCATCATTGGGTTAAATAGAAAAAATATATTCTATTTACACATTAAAACAAATTAAAAAGATAACCTATTCATATAAATAATTTAGATTAAAAGGAGGCTTTGAATTAAAATAAAACATATTTTTCACTATTCATTAAAAGTGAACATTTTCAGAAATATATCAAAATTTCATAAAAAGTAAATATTGATGTACTGATTCTAAAGATTAAAATATATTTTTTCAAAAATAATATGTAAAAGTGAAAAAAAGTAGATTTAAAAAGGGTTCTCCATTAAAAGGCGATAAATCACACATTAAAGTAAATTTTTCTTAAAAATAGATTCATTTACATTTTAAGCCTCCAACATTTATTTGATAAATGTAAAAACATTTAACAAACATATATTATCAGATTTATGTTAGTTCTATTAAATCCCGCTAATACAACGTCTAGGTGTTAACTACCATTTAAAATAATAATATAAGGTTATTAGTGTTCAATGAAAGATTTCAAAGAAGCATGTTGTTTCGTGTCAGGTACGCCCTTGAATATAGAATCCCCATTAAAATACAATTAATATTTAATTCAAAAACATTAATAAATATGAAAATGTGATATTCTTTATTTTTTTAGGATGTTACATTCTTCCCCCCTTTTGGAAATTATGTCCTCAAAATTTTAAAATTAGTAATGGAAAAATCATTGAATGTCCCACATAGGAAAAAGTGTCATTAGAACTATGACTTTAAAAGAAAGAAAGAGAAGTACAAAGTTCACCCGATTTACCACATAACAGGATTCCATGTAGGAAAACATGGATATGGAAGAGAAAACAAATGGTCATGTTTTATTGGTGAGTGATTGAAAACATGATTAAGAGAAAGTTACCCACCAGAAAATCACAAAATTATGATGTGTTAAACAGTCTTTTATTACCCATTAGAAATGTAATCCAACAATTTTTTTTACGTTCCTTTTTATAATTTTGAGAAATTCATTTACTACATTGAATAAAAACAAAATGAAGTATACATACCTTCAAGTAGAGTTTAATTCTTTGATAAGTTTCAACCAAAACTAGTTGTTTCTCCAAACTATGTGCATTCAAAAAGACATGGTCACATCAAAAGAACAAAAATATTCTTCTAGAAATGACATAATCCCCAAAAGAATAAATATTTATTTCCCTTTTCTTTATACATCAACTAGAACCAAAATGGTTAGTACGAGATCATATAATCCCATAAATGGATAATCCTTTTAAAAATACTATTATTAATCTCCTAAATTAATCAAAAGAAACCAAAGTTCAAGAAAGACCAGGAAATACACAATCATTATTGAAATTCTTAAAAATAATACAAACTAAGATTGAAACGCAAAACTAAGAAGTAATTAATCACATATTCTTCCACAATTAATCTTAACATTTATATCCAAAAAACAACGACCACTTTTAAAGTCTCATACTAAAGTGTAATTAACCTAATCAAATATTCTATATTCTAGGTTAATTCTTATTTAGAAATAATACAAAAAAACATATTTCCCGAATACATACATAGATCATTACAAAATAAAAAAATTCAATCATTCCTCTGAAAATTATATCTTATAGTATTTTATTTTCCTAGGGATACAGTATTCCAATAGATGAAACTTCTTCCAAAATAACCATTATCATTTAATCACCAAATAATTTTGCTACACTATGGATATCAATTTGATAAAACATAAGTTCCCAAAATCAATCTATTCTTGATCCAAAAATTCATTTTTAAAAAATAAGTCATACTAACCAGGGAATTCACTTAGGCTTGTGGTAGGTGATAATACCCAATTGCACTTAGGTTGTGGGTTCAATTTTCATAGCATTGTCTGATGTGACGAGTTTTCACACAGTATACATATATTCCTTTTTATAAAACACAAAAATAACCCTAACATGTTTTATCCTCAATATTTTTCTTATACCTTTCATTTTCATCCCGAAACATTAAGATAGTTCTACTCGTATTTAGATAGAGATGTATTTCCTTGATAAACCACTTACTCCATACTCACCAAAATACCAAGAAGTTTTCCTATATTTAAACTTTTTTATCGAGTTATTACAAATGTTTTAATAGATTAATTTACATAAGTAAATAAACCACCCTTTGATACCAACTATATCACATATCCTTTTTAATACATAACATTTCATTACATTTTACAAACAGAGGATATTTAAAGTCTAGTGTCTTGGAAATCCAGAATAAAAACATGAAAGAATAAACACTCCATTAAATCCCCTTGAAAATATTCTTTAAAATTTCATCCTATGTATAATTACTGAATATCATAACCTAGACACATATAATTAAGTGAAAGGATGAGGAGAAGGCCCAATAATGAAAGCAAGGGAATTAGTTTACTTGTGATATCAATAAGAACTTGATGAGAAACATAAAGAACAGAAAAATGGTAAAATATGCATATTATATAAAAATATCATGAATAATATCTTTAATATGTGGATAAAACATTCCATTTATATATTCATGTACTTATCACCACGGTCCATCCCCAAGGTGTCATAATAATTACCAAGGTCATTCACCAAGGTATCATGAAACTTTTAATCTCTAGTGATTTATACATAACACAATGAATTGGTGAACAATCATGGTGAACCCTTAATATGTATTTACTTTCCTTTTATCCAGATATGTAATAATCAAACAATTTAATAAATAACCCATATAGAATAAAAGAAATGGGTTTCATTTCCAAATCAGGACATTTTAAAAAGTACTTAAACATAAGATCATTATGTAATTTATAACTCATGGAATGGGATGGAGGGTTATATGTATATCAATTCCAGAATTAAATAAATAAATTTATATATTTATGAACACCCAAAGAAAAAAAATAGGTCTGGATATTGAAAAAAATAAAACAAGATAATTTCATTAGAGAAAAATAGAGAAATTTTGAGATGAAATTTCTGTAGCATAACAGCTATATAACTTGGTTTTAGAAAATAATAAAAGGAGAGGGTACAAGGGTAACCCAATAATAAATAGCTCATTATACTGTATATTTATATAATAACATAGAGATAAGAACATGGCTTGGATATTTGAATGACATGCCACATGAAAAGGAAACCTGAAAGAAAAGAGAAGATGTGATTTTTTTTACGAAAAATTCAGCAGCTTAATGGCATCACTTAAATATTCCAAAAATAAATTTATGAGAGGGGAAAGGGTATCTCATAATTTGGACATAAAATATAATGTAGTAAATATATATAAGAAAAAACACCACATAATAATATGGAACTATAATACATAACATAAAGGAAGTCATGACTTAAAAGAGGAGGGTGAAAGGACCCCTTACCACGTTGTGTTCAATAGAATCATATATCCCACAATTAACAACCACCAAAATATTAAAATCATACCATCAATATAAAGATAATCCTGATAATATATATCCAATGGCATTATAAAATACACCACATTCTATAAATAAGTGGCAAACAATGGAAATCTCACGGAATTAAAAGTGAGATAAGAAACCCCTTACCTTGTTGTTCGACGTGACTCGTTTGTATGTTCATTGTTCTTCATGAATAATAAACATAATTTAATTTATACTTTCATAAGAATAATTTTAAAGTTTATTATTCCTTTTATATTACATATTACTTTTCTATAACAATTTTTTAATTATTTGAGCTCATATTGGACATTTTTTCAATGTTCAGAACTTCTGTCTAAAATGAACTTGTTATATTTATAAATTGTCCATGTGGACAAAAGTAAATTATCTCCAAAATTATATTCATCATTTATATTTCATATATATCATATATATCCATTATATATATGTATTTATAATAGTATATAACATTTGGATATAATAAATGAAATGTACCGTTAATGGAGAAGGTAAGCTGTATGTACGCCTGAATGTTCCTTTAATTTCTATTTCATATTTTAATGAAATGAGACCATAGTGATTCATAGGTATATTATAATTTAATTATAATATTTTTTTCATATATGTTACATAATAACATAAATCATATCCTTTATATGTTCCACTTATGGCATGAACGAGTCATATCACTTTGTGGGGGCGGTAGTCCGCACTTCCTCTAATGAAATTATCATGTTTACCCATTAGGGGAACCATAATGGGATGATATAAAAA
Organism: Viscum album; assembly: GCA_963277665.1. NCBI lineage: Eukaryota > Viridiplantae > Streptophyta > Magnoliopsida > Santalales > Viscaceae > Viscum > Viscum album. The sequence continues at coordinate 888,767,916 of OY728130.1, forward strand.
CGAAAATACATAAGAATAAAGAAAACAAAATTTTAATATATATCATATATAGATATAGTGCCATAATAATATCCACCATGAGAGTTAGTAGGAGATAATTGAACAATAATCGTTTCGTGAGGCAGTAGTTCACCTTTCACTGAAACACTATGTTCATTACCAATTAGATGGGGGTGTGTGTAATTGTAGCTGAAATAATTCTCAAAAAATCATCCTTGTATATTTATGATACAGGTTTTATATAAAATAAATGAATAAAAATATTTTAGGGTGTTGGAAAAGTAAAATAAAACAAAAACTTCTTAAGATAAGACATTACCTTTAAATCGGGTAACTCCCTTTGCTTAGAAACAAAAGGGTTTCTTGAAGTGCTTTCTGCATTAGGTAAGGCTTATAGAATGAAGATAGGGTTCATGGGAGATTATTGGATCAGAGGATAGTATATCCACAGGCTTGATAAGTTTTAGGAATGGGTAGGAAGTGGGACTTTTTATAAGGGAGAGGAGGGGCTCTTTTGGAATGTTTGAAAATATTTTTTTATTATATATTTATTTTTGGTTTCTATGTGTTAAAAAATAATTAATGTCTAAGATAAGGTGCCCCATGTCCCACATAAAATCATTTAATAACAATCAGACTAGTTTTGGATGTTATTTAAATTTTTATCTATTTATTTATTTAAATAATCCATTAATGACGTAAACACTACATCATCATTGTGTCCTAAATAATTTTATTTATTTGATGTCTACAAAGTATAAAAAAACACCATGATGTAGGAAATTATTTTATATTTCCAATGAATATATATAGTCAAAAATATAACTTATATAATCCAATGTAATTTTTTTTTATAGTAAAATAATGCATGATTATGACATTTTTAATTTTACATTAAATAAAAAGTTATTAATGTCATTATCATACCCATGTGGCTCCATGGGGTACCAAAATTGACCCATGGAATTTATTGGTCGGCCATTACTCAAACAATAGGTTTAGGACAAGATTAAAGATAATTTTTTATTTTTATAACATTATCTTTACCATAATTTACCCTTATTACCTTTAATCGTGGTTAATAAAAGTCAAATGTTACTATTCACCAAAAACTATTTTCATCACATTGAGCCACATTTTACTTAAAAATGAAAACCATGTATGTCAGATATTTTAAATTAAATTCACAGAAGTGGTAAAATTTCATTTTAATTAAAAATTCAGTTTTTTAACTACTACTTAGTTGTTTCATTAATCATAAAAAATGGAAGGTTTTCAAAAAAATCCCAAAAATTCACTCTAAGTTAATATTGATATTATGAATTAAAAAAATGGTATATATTTTACTAAATTATAGACATAGAAGTTTCATTAATTAATTTTATTATTAAATCCATTCGTCAAAAAAAATCGTGCATTTAAGAAATAATAACCATGAAAAGATTGATACTTGTTAATGTCCAATCTCAATGTGAAATTACATCCAATGGCCAAAATAGGGTTAAATGGTAAAAATATAATCTATTTACACTTTAAAACCAATTAAACAGATAATCTAACCATTTAAGAATTTAGATTAAAAGGAGGGTTTGAATTAAAATAAAACAATTTTTACTATTCATTAAAAATGATCATTATCAGAAAAATATCAAAATTTCATCCAAAGTAAATTTTGATAACTCGATTCTAAAGATGAAACTTATTTTGTCAAAAATAATATGTAAAAGTGACAAAAACTTTATTTAAAAAGGGTTCACTATCAAAAGGTGAAAAATCGCCCTTTAAAAGTAAATTATGCTTAAAATTAGATTCATTTACATTTTATGCCTCTTACTTTTATTAGATTAATGTAATAAAATTTAAAAAACATATATTATCTAATATAAGTTAGTTCTATTAATTCCCACCAATACAAAGGTTTGGTGTTAACTACAATTTAAAATAATAATATTACATTATTAGTGTGCAATGTATGATTTCAAAGAAGCACATTGTTGCGTGTCAGGTACACCATTTAATATAGAACCCCTTTAAAATAATTTTATATTTAATTCAAAAAATATTAATAAACATGATAATGTCATATTCTTTATTTTCTTGGGATTTTACATCCTAGGTTCTCAAAGAATCCTCAAAGAATCATGGATATATCAACACTATATATCTGATAAAATAGGGATGGGGACATAGGGTTTTTTTAAAGAACGCACCACAAAACCCTTTCACAAAGAAGATGCTACACCATAGCCCCAACTCCACATTATAGCTTTTCTAAAAATGAAAAAACCACAAAAACTCCCCCACTAGGCCACTACACTACAATCAATATAAATCCCCAATATTTTTATGAAATATATTTTTAGAATAATAATATTTTTTTTATTTCTTGGGATATATGTAACACAGAGTTATATTGTGTTACACGCATCACATAATTTCTTTGAAGAAAAAATTTATTTTTTATAATTAATTAACCACAAAAATTATAATATACATATTAGAATATAGGGATTTAACAACATTAAATAAATTATGAAATATTTTTTTCACATTAGTATATAATTCCTAGACAAAATAATTATAACAATATTTAAAACCCTTTCTAAAAAAAAGGAAATATTTGGTATAGAAAATCTATCTAAATGTACACAATTATTTTTTATACAAATAAATACACAAATAAATCTTATTGTATTATATTAATGAAAAGATTATTTTTATCTTATATGTTTTCCAGAGATAATGTAAAAAAACATCCAAATTTACACATAAAATATATATTTTTATAAAAAGGCAATTTTACAACCTTTTGATGGTGCACTATTTTTAAATCTATTTTTCAACATTTGTATTCATTATATATGAAAAAAATTAACTTATTCTCTGAGGTATGTATATAAAAACTAAAATTAATTGAATATTTTGTATTTTTATCATAAGTTTCATATTTTTATGAATAGTGAAAAATATTGAATTTTAATTGAAATCCAGTTTTTTCATATAAATAATTTATGCATTCAACTTAATTTAATGTATAAATAAAAAAATTTTATATCATTTAATATAATTTACTTCATTAAAATGATTTTAATATTGAAATTGGATTAAAAAACATTTCAACATGTAAAACATTTTTTCTTTAAAAACTCATTGTTTCGCCCATTTGAGGGGTTAACATTAAATTAATTTCAGAAACTTATTGAATTAAATGATAAAAAATTAATTCAAATTTTTTAATCATAATTTAAAATTTTGATAAATAGGTCCCCTTTATTATTCTACAATATGTATAATTACATTGGTAATTTTTGTTATCACACTTAATGGTAAAATATGTAATTTAGGGTTAAAAAATATTATAAATATTAGGGAATTACACTAAATATTGATAAAATATATTTGAATGAATGTAATTGTACACTTAAAACACCATGATCAAAATTTAATAATTTAATGGAAATTTTTCTATGAAAATTACAATGATATTACTAAAATCAAAGAGACTCACAAAATGTCACACTCTTAAATTTAATACGATTAATATTTTTATTTAGTAGTAAAATAGATGATATTGTCGACTATGTATATTATTATGAAATATAAAATGGTTTTATATATCAAGGAGTTTTATTTTTATTTCTAGTGAGTAAATAATTATAATATATAATGACATAATTATGATCCAGTAATTATTCAAATAATGAAAAAATAAATTATGTGATATTAAAGATATTAAAATATATATAATTTCAATTAATTATGGTGATCCACAATTTTAAATGTGGATAAGACATATTAGGGGTATATTAAATTATTTGGTTCAATGTTATCATCCTATATTTATTTTCATAAAGTCAATGTATTAAACAGTGTCAAAATTGACTTTAATTATATTCTATGAAAATAATATTTTCTTAAAATAGTTGAAAATTAAAAAATAAAAAATTATTAAAACTATGATATATTATGGTTTAAAAAATCATAAATGGACAATTTAGAATTCAATTTACACCTTATAGGTATAAAATATCAAAATTTTACTATTAAAAATGTTGTTACCGTTATTAAAATTAAAATAGGTTACAAAAAGAGTTATGTAATAAATAAGATTAAAATTATATGGAAAAATTTATTTAAAATATATTATATGATTTTTTAAACCCTATCGAAAATTTTATACAAATTTCATTCCATTTCTACATATTTGGGACTAAGGTTCGGTTTATTATAAATAAATCTTTTGAGAAATTCCCAATGTGACCCTCTATTCATTATAAAAGAAAACCTCATTCCCCATATCATTTAACCTATTTGATTCCACTAGATTTACCAAGAAACTGAAACATTATCTTCTCTAATTATATATATACATTATTGAAGTTCTTTTCTTCCCAAAAGACCACCTGTATAGTCCTTTAGAGGAGATCTAAAGGATCCATTTTGAAAAATAGGTAATTGTTTGAACTGATCACTCTCTTTTTCTACTCTTCCATACATCCTATAAATAAATGATAAATGAAATATAATACAAAATTAATAATCTTTGATATTCTTAAATGTTATTATTATTTTTAAGACACAATTATACATCCTATTTCATATCAAACAAGATGTGAAGGTATTCCTTGTGCATTTGTACGGCTTACCGTCTACATATAGCAATACACTTCATTTTAAATCACCATATTTTATGACCAAGAATTATGATTGTATAAATGGTTATATATGATATTTATGAGATAAATATAATTCTTTAAAGATAATATAAAATAAACGTTCAACGAACAATGTTTTTGGGAAATGATAATATTGCTCATGCGTACGTATGGCTTGCCATCTCTAAGATGCGATGTGATTCATTTTTCAACTATAATTATTATGGATGGAAATCAAGATCATTTCTATGAATATATACATATATAATAAAAATTATTCTGGAATGATAATATATCAAATGTGATTCCTTTTATTAATATGAAAAGTGGTTGAAAATAGTGTTCATCTATATGTATTGCATACCATCTCCATGAACAGTTTACTTTATTTTCTACCTGTAATGTTTATGAATCACTATGAATACATATATAATGAATATATATATATATATATGATATTTATATCATGTTTATCATTATTTATAGAATGAAATCATGAAATATGTAAGAGGACTGAGGATAAAAAATCAAAACACAAGTGAGAAACGTTTAGGTCATTACTCGAAATGTAAAATTAAAATGGAATTCATAAAAAATTCTATGAAAAGGTCATAAGTAAATAATATATCATATTATATATTTGAATAAGTTTTTTAAATTAATTTATAATAATCAAATATTTATTATACTTTAGTTATTAACATTTACAGAGTGATTCAGGAAATAAGGTAACAAATTTTTGTCTCACTCATATATATGGGAAACAAGCATTATACACTACACATTTATTTTATGAATTGTATATAATTTCCATGAATTACTTTTATGAGTATTGTTATGAATATTATTATTTTTTATACCAATATAATTTCACTTCATTCATGGGTAATAAAATTCAACTAATTATAATATGTTAAGGGTTAATTTCAAAATTTCATTGTTATTGGGGAGTGTTTATACATAAGTGTCTAAAATGGAATATTTATCATTGTTTTCCATGATTATTAAAAAAAATAAAAAATATTTTTACTACTACTCTTCATGTTTTATATTCATTTTTACCTATGTGTGAAATTTTTACTAATTTTTTTAAATAGAATCATTATTTCATTTTATGAAAGTGGTACTTTTCTGACTTTTACAAATAAAGTATGAAAGGAATGTTTTTTAACATATATGGACTGAATTGATTTTTAAAATTTCTTGATACCTTTATGAATTAAATATTACCATACATTATTATATGGTTATTTAATTATAATATGTTTTCCTTTAAAACAGTGCAGTATTTTAAGAAAAGAAAACTTTTTCATAGTAGAACAAAAATTTTCCTCAACAATTATTTTCAACTGATCTCCAAAATTATTTTCCATATATGATAAAATTATTTGATGTTACTTAATTTTTAATTTGGATATTTTTTCAAGGATACTATTGTAGTTATTCTTATGGTTTTTAAATGTTTATTATGGAATTATATTTATGAAACCAATTTTTTTACATGGGTTCTATTAAGATTGAGTGATGTGAAAGAAACCCATTTCATTTCAAAAGTTCTATTATGATGAATAATTTATGTTCCTATAGAAAATATATATATAGTATTCATTGGGTGATAGTTGGGATCTATATCTCCCAATAATGCATTAGTTAATTATTTGTATCTCATGATTTAATGATGGAAAACAAGTCGACGAACTTATACACAATGGGAAAATGGGAAAATCATATCCACTGTTGGATGGTTGGGAATCTTGATCCATAATAAGGAAAATACTCTAACTAGGGATGGTGGAGTGTCCCTACTAGTTAGTGCATTCCCCAGGAATTTCCAATATATGTTCTTTCAATGTTCTCTGACTTATAGGGAATGATATTACATGTTTAAGTGATGGACACAATTTAATGCCTTATATATATATATTATTCTTTGATGGATTATTTTTTACTCCCTTTTTATTCATTCCTTATGAACTACATAATAATTATTCCATTAATCATGTATATGATCCTTAATATGTATGGTATGATCTTCAAAATTTATTCTTAGGTTCGCATACACTTATGTCCATGTTATGCTTTTGTGTTTCCCATGTATACCATTAGTGGGCATCTAAGCTCACTGTTTCTTATGTTTCCTTTCCCGGTGTTATGGAGAAAGTTTTTAAGTAGGATTATTAAGGGGAAGATCTTTATGGGAGATGTTGAAGAACTTTCACCAGATTATATGTTTATTTTAAATGTTTTCAAAGGCAACAAACTATTACTGTTTTTAGGCATGTGCTTGGGCAATTAAATTTATATTCATAAAAAAATATGTAACATCCATATATGAAAATAATGGGTCATTATATTTGGTATCATTTCAATGTTTTAGTCAACTATTGAAAAATAGAATGAGAATAATTTAGTGAGTTCCCTTTAGATATTTATTGGAATATGTCCATGGATGACTCATATGATAAGCCTATGTATATGATAGAATCCTAATGGGTTTTTTATAATCATGAATAACCTATAATTAATCTTAATTTGTCATATATTGAAATATTAAAATTAATTTCACTTGATTATGTGGTTATACTATTTTTATTAGTGTTTTTCACATGATTGTTTATGGTTTGAGTCAATGGATAGAACCTGAAAGAACCATGATAATGGGTGAATCAATGGGAACATAAATGATTGTCCTCCTATGAAATAAAATGTTATGGGGGTTGTAATGAAAATTTATTATAAAAATGTCTAAATATATGAATTATACTAGACTTCTAAAAGAAAAAAATGATGTAACCTCATTATCCACATGATTTCAGTGGATCTTATAATCTACTAGGCACTGAGCAATGGATCAGTACCACTGAAAATATATTTTTTATTCCCCAATGATAATAACATGAGAAATCATTTTTCGATATCTTTTATTTGGAAGGATTAGTAGGTCAATGGTTGAATATTATGATGAATACAAGGCAACACGATGAAATTTACTCAAGGGAATGGGATGAGTTCATGAACATATGTTTTGTCTATACGTACATTTTTCATATTAATTATATGCACATAGAGTAGAAATTAATTGAGTTAAAGAAAAAGTGTGATTAATTTATTGGAACATTTGAATAAAAGTTTACATAACTTATATGGTACACTTCTAGCATTATCATCTGTCTGAATGAATGTTTGATCTATTTTTTAGTGAATTTAATCCAAGTCTCAGAATGGATTTATCCATAAGGTACATCCATATTTATGAAGAAATTATGAAATGTACCATCAGGGTGTAAATGGATGTTGGAGTTATGTATCAATACAATGGTTTTAATAAGAAAAGTAATCATGAATTTAACGTAAAATATAAAACCATGGAGAAAATAAGATGGAATTTATTTTATGTTCAATGAGTGATAAAAAGTGTGGTGGAGATTGTATTAAGGGGACTACTAAATGTTTCATGTATTTAACGGTAGGTCATATGTAAAATTAATTCTGAAGAAATTGAAATAATTTAGCTGATGATGCGAATACAGAGAAGTCTACATAAAATGAACCCCCCCACATGCACTTTAATTCTTTATATGTAAGGACAATGGAAATTTTTCTAATAAATGAACAAAAAAAGAGTTAACGACGATGATCAATATAAGAAACCTATTAAATCCAAAGAAAAAGGGAAATATCATGAAATCACTATTATTAATGTAGATTATGATAACTATGTGGTTAAATCATTAGGTATTTATGTAATAGATTTAAATAATGTTGTTTTATATGTACTTTTATGGTTTTAAGGATCAATGAAACAATAAAGTATTGGTATATTGTAGTTTTTTATTAAGGATTTAAGAGAATATTCTTAATGGTAAGGTGATTTTTGTTTATAAAACACATCATTAAGGGAATGTTAACGCTTAATATGTGAATGACATTGGATAATGGAATACAGAGATGTTTCATTGTGATAAAATAATTGGGATAATATTGATCACCATAGCATTGATAAGGTGTCCAGGTGGTTTATGATATCATGGATTGAGTTTATAGAATTTTTCGATTTATAGTAAGATTAAAGAGTTGTGTTTTGAAATAATTTGTGTTTTCATTGTGGTTTTATGTTAATTCAGTTAATTAACATTTTCAATAGAAAACAAGATAGTTGTCTTGATATGTTTTTTATGTGACAATTAAGAGATACATCATGTTTTTGGGGAATTAATGATGAGTTTATTTATAGAAAGTCTTTTCCTTCATTTCAAAATTTTGGAATTTAATATTTTTCATGTTTATATGTGAAACCATTTATTATATTGTTTACGTTTAAATTATGATGAAATTTTAGAGATTAATGTTCTGTAATATGATGATTTATTAATATTTGATAACTAATGCTAACAATTTTGTGGTGATAAAGATAGATGGAATGACCTAACACTAAATTTATGGATCTCATGATCTAATAACTCTTGAGGAATGAAATATTCACCTTCATTTCTTAGAATAAAAATTGATATATAAATTGATCAAGGAATGATAAAATGATGAGATTGTGCTGATGAAATTAATAAAAGCAAGATAGTATTTATTCTCTTGAAAATTTTCCAACACAAGGTAAATGATCTTGAAACCAAATAGATATCCATTTAATTTATTTTTTATGAATATAATGGTACCTTAGATCATCATAGATTTATGGAATTGTAATTTTTAACTTTCTCTTGATGATGTTCTCTATCACTCTCCATCCAAACATGATAGTTATCTTTTTCTTCCATTCCCATGTTTTCACTTGACACATATATTCTCCTCTGTGGAATCCAAGTTATTATTTTCTTTGGTTAATTGTTAAGTTCCCACCATTCATTTTGAAATGATGCTTTAGTATTAATTTTTACAATGGTGGTTTCTAATGATCCCTGTCAGGATCCAGATATCACTGAGAGGGGGATGGGTGAATCCGTGATATCTTTTTCTTTTTATGTTTACTGTTTTTGAAACAACCTTAGCCTACTTTTAAAGAGTCTATTCCCTATTGAACACACACAACCACAAGAACACAATATTTACAAGTTTCACTACTCAACAAGAGTAGCTACATCCTTGGTATGGTACAAAAACAATCCAGTGCCAAAAAAGCTTCTAGAAAACAATCCTCAAATGTGGAATACAACTAGTAGGATATACCCTTACACTCGTGTAGCACTTTCAAAACAATCCAATAGTGCATGTGCACACTCTTAGCACAAATAGGGTAATGTAATGATTATGTTCTTCTTAATGAATGTTCTCAAATCAAATCTTTCAAAATAAATTCTTTAATTTCTTTCCCAAAATCTATTAATAACATCCTGGTGCAGGCATCTTGCGCGCCACTCCCTACTTGCACGCCTCCCTGCTTGCACGCCCCCTGATTGCGCGCCTCACTACTTTCCCACCACCTACTTTCACACCACCTTTGGCTTATAAAAATCCCACTTCTTTAATGAACCTCACTGCATGCGCGCCTCCGGAAACTTTCATTGAAAAATTTGCGCAGAAAAACTTGTGTACCTTATAACTAACCCTCATCCTGTGCGCTACTTCAGCTTGTGCACCGCCCTCAACTACTTGCGTGATTAGAGATCTAATTTTCTCTTAAGTGTTGATCATTAATAAATGAGGAGGCAAGTCACCTATATATAGGTATTTTGGTGACTTGTGCGCCACATACACTTGCGCACTACTCCCGCACTTGCGCGCCTCTACATTACTTGCGTGCTGCTCCAGCACTTGCTCGACACTCCAGCACATGTGCACCGCTATAATACTTGTGCGACACGTTCTTTCGTTTTTCATATTTTGATATGATGATGTTTGAAATATGACATGTGCACCATATACACTTGTGAACCAATACTTGCATGCCATTAATTGATTTGTGCCCCAATCTTTAACTTGCATGCCACTTTTTTCCTTTGTTATATTTTGATGGGAAGATCTTGAAATATGACTTACATGCCACAAACCCTTGCAAACTAATACTTGTGCACCAATACTTGCGCGCCAATACTTGCACCCCAATACTTTATTACTCCATCTACTCTTCATAAGGCTTGCATCACATGTTCTCCAAACATATGTTATTTGTGAAATACAAATCAGCAAAGCATCATCATAGTTTACATGTCCATTACAAAGTGAATTGATTTAGCATCATTGACAATAAAAGACAACACATTATAAAAAAAAACTTTTCTTACTTCTTTATCCATCCAACACGGTCCCAACAGTTTCTATGAAAGGAACTCTCCAGTATTAAACCTTTCTAAAGCCAAAACAATATGGATGGTGAAATTAATAATCAGGTAGGTACAATGTAACACCATGATATGTTTATGGAATATATATTTTTAAATTATTTTATTTATTTTATTTCATTCATTATACACAACACCGATTTAACATGAATAACATGTGTAACGCCCCAACACCAGTTACCCATTGTGGGTGCATTGTCACAAAACACTGGAATGATCACATAAGTTCACGTCTTTCCATAAAATGGGCTTTCTAGCCCTGTATGTAGGCCACATGGCCTTGGGACTTCGGGCTATGTAATGGGTTACCCCTTACCCAGTGTAAAAGAGTTCTTTGCTTTAATAATAAATTGGGGATTTTGCCCCATCCTTTTAAAAAAAGATCATGTCTCGAAAGATAGTATAGTTTAGTATCCTTGGAAGTAAAATATACATTTATAAGGTTTACATTACATCATAAAATGGAAAAATACAACAACATTATTTCCATAGACAAAACTGAGATCTGATATACTATCCCTACAGTTCAGTCATAATATACTTCTTAACATCCTGGGAAAAATAAAACATAGAAAGGGCTGAGATCAGATGCACAGTAATTATAATAATATAGCGGAAACATTCATAAATCAGCATAAACATTTAAGGCAATGTATTGAACTAAAAAATCTTTTTAAAAATGAACTTAAGCATAATATGGAAAAGATAAAATAAAAATAATTCTATTTACTTATTCAAATAGATATTATACAAGTCAAATAATCACATGCATTATCAATAGCCACTTTCATAATGATGGAATGCATAATGTCAAACTTTAAGGTTTGGGTTAAGGCCTCATGCCAGGACCTAGGGGCTAAAAGTAACTAGACCCAAACCTGGAGAGCCTCTATAAAAAGACAACTTCCCAGAGAGCCTCAGTAACGGAACTCCAACCCAGAGAGCCTCTGTAACCAGACACTATCCCGAAGAGCCTCTATAACCAGACTCCATCCTAGAGGGACTTCTGTAACTGAACCCCAACGAGTAGGGCATACTTTTATTAGTTCGAAACCCAGAACATACTAGTCCAATACATTCATTATAAGAAGAGGGTGAAATATAACATAAACATTCATATTAAAACCATAATACAAATTGTCAATAAATTATCCATACACCATGAATGGCATGAAATAACACATCCACAATCAAACATATCACATAACCTTCATTACAATATGTAAGTTTTTAATCATAATAAAACAACTTACAAATAATCTTACAATACATCAAAGGATGTTGACATAGATGAAATAAAAACATTTTTTTGAGAAATATCTCTTTCTATTTTCAAATCATTTAAGAGTCAAATAATTATAAATGAAAATTTTAATTTTAAAATATTTTTATAAGCTTGTAGGGGAATCTTTGATGATTTTATTACGACAGAATATAGCCGAACCTGCTGTATAAGTTAAATAAAGACATTTTTACCTTAATTTTCTAGAAAAGGTTAAAATAAACCTTGTTTGGAAAACAACGCAAAGATTCCTCTATAAAACTCTTATAAAAAGTAAAAAAAGGTTATAAATGACTTTAACCCATAGTCTATAAAATAGTAAGAATGTTTTAAAATACTTTTTTTAGAAACATGGATGTGGATGATAAAGAGGTCCCAGTAGATAATTACGTATAAACAACCTCGGATAATGAAGAGATTGCAAAATAAACCCTTACTTTGTATTTTTCCTTGGTTGAGGGTAGGTTAACATCCTATATAATGGTGAAATAATTGTTATTAAATTATACAAGAATCATATACATTAATATAATATCATATACGATCTTTTAACATTGCTTCAATAATAAAATCAAAGAATTATGGTCGTTTCAGCTGTTAACAGATTCTTTTTCCTTTATATTATTTTTTATGTGAGTCAAATTTGTTATGGATGGGATGTATCTTATTCATATCTATAATGATATCAAGTCTTTAAAAATTATTTTTAATCATTAAAGGAAAATTAAACTTGAAAGGATAGGATGGGGAATGAATCTTATCACATTCATGGAGATGGTAATCTGTATGTATGCACGAGCGACAATATCATTCATTTGATATTAAAATAATATATAATTGAACGGTATATCATATATACAGAATTATTATCATGTTATATTTTTTATTTACATGAATTGCACATCATTTTTATACCCATCCAAATAATAAAAAATTGAATAACAATTACACCATGACGTGGAGACGGTAAGTCGTATGTACGCACATATAGTGACATGTCATTCAATGGATGGAGAGAATAATTAATTTGGTTTTACCATATTAATAATAAAATGAAAGTATATAGATGACACTGGGGTTATTATTTTAGAATGGAAACAACCAAGAAAGATGAAGCGGAAGAAGAAAGGAACTTCAAAGTGGTGATGAAATATTTACCTCTTCTTCAGGTTCTCCCATTTGATTTGATCAAAATGGATCCTTAAGTTGGATTCCTGACTAAAGTAAGGCTTCTAAAATGAATTGAGGGAAGTTGAAAGGATATTTTTGTTGGGTTTTTTCGAGCCAAATGGCTTTGAGGGTGTGAATTAGAGAGAAGGGTGAGTGCCCTTTTATAAGAGGGGTGAGGGCCACCATAGGAAAAAAATTAAAATATTATTTTATAATAAATCCATATTCAGTTTATAATGGCTCCAAAGTGACTTATTTCGATTTTATGGTGGGTATTGGTCTAAATCCTCTCTAAAAATATGTTTTAGACATGTTTAGTTTACCATTTTAATCTTATCATTTAGATTTAACTCTAAGTTAAATAATTTAACTTTTATTGTGTCTTCTTGTATTCTTACACTATATGGTTAATAAACATACAATAAACTGCCAATCGAACCCCAATTTGTTCATTAAATTAATATATATTATTATATAAGTATTTTTTCCGAACCATAGTTTTTTAGGACCATTATATCAATTAATAATATAATATTTTTCAAAAAAAATAATTTTATGTCAATTTTGACACTATTTGGTATTTTGTTGTTAAAATCATAACAGCTTTATAACTTCGAAAACAATTTATCTAAAAATCCTTAACTTGTCTTATTAACCTAGAAAATTAGTGGAATTCATAAAAAGTTCCAAATTACATTTATTTGAATATTTATAATATCAATTATTTTAATATTCCATTAATTAGGTAATTACAACTTCATCATTTTTTCATAAATAAATTAAATTAATGTCTAAAAATATAAATAAAATTCCATTATTTAGGAATTATTTTTAACTTTCAAATTAATATTTATAGTCAAATTTATCTTATGTATGACCCTATATTAAAAATGTCCTAGTTATTAAACATTGTTCTTAACTAATTTAACTCTTCTTTAAATAAAATAATAATAAATGTCCTAATATAATCCAAGCGGACCTAAAGGATCATATATTTTTCCTATGGTTGTTTTTGGACTAATTATAATTATCCAATAGAATTAGGTCATGTTTTAGGGTAATAATAATATCATTTTCACCCTGAATTGCCCTATTTACTTTTAAACATTGTAAATAAAAGTAAAATGTTACTATTCACCAAAAATTATTTTCATCTTATTGAACCACATTATACTTCTTCATATTACCATGTCTCTCATATTTTTGAAATTCAACTGACCAAAGTGGAAAAATTATTTTTTATGTAAATTTGCAAAATCTACTAAGAGGTGGGTAAAAGACCGTAAAAAGTTCTCTAAAAAGTTTATATATCTAAAATTATTATAAATTTACTCCAATTAATTATATTGAAATTATATAGGTATTAGGTAAATTTTTTGACCTAAAATAAATTTAAATAAAGTAAATAATTATTTAAATGCAAATTCTGTTTTTAATCTATAACTCGGTGTTTTTCACTATTCATCAAAAATGTAATGTTTTCAGAAAAAACAAAAAATTAACCTAGGCTTATTTCGATAATCCGAATACAAAAATGAAGTCCATTTTGAAAGATAAAATTTCTGAAATTTTAAAAAGCGGGTATAAATATTCATAATGGATAGTTTTATTTTTTTTGTGGTGTGATAGAACTCGTAGTTTCGTACAACACACACTATTGTATTAATCAAAGAGAAGCATACCATAGAAGCATGGGGTGTTACATTCTCCCCTCCTTCAATAAATTGCATCGTCTCAATTTTAAATTGTTCTTTGAAAATAATATAATGAAAATAGAAAATACCTTTTTGGAAAACCTACATCGGAAATAGGATTAACAAAATTTAGTTTTAATAAGAGGGAAAGTGAAATGATAAAGTCACCACCAAATTAGAGTTTGGAGTAAGAGAAAATTGGGGGAAATTATAGACACGTAATTAGAGGAAAAATATAAATATTTATACCGAGTTATTGAGGTCATCAATCATAAAGAAGTGTAAAATTGAGGGCCTCAAAGTCATCAATCTATGATGATTTAATATATCATCATTTCAACAAAATATGAGGTATTATGATAAGACATTTTTTGTTTTAATATCCCTTCCCTAAAGTTTAATAATTAATTTATTAATAGAATAAAAGATATATATATATATATATATATTTCATAAGTAGATATTCATCCTTCAACTAATTTCTACCACAAACTCATATTTCACTCCATAAGATAATAAAACCCAAAAAAATATTATATTTATCCTAACAGTATATGGTTCCAAATATTAACACATACCATTTAATTGATGGCAAATATTTTGTAATAACCGGGGACTTCTTGTAGGCTAGTGGTAGGTAATAAAGGCATGTCTCACTATGATTGTGGGTTTGATTCCTGCAGCTTTGTCCAACGCGAAAGGTTATCGCCTAACATACAGGTTGTCCTTTTTTAAAAAATAATAAAAATAAATGTTTTAACCATAAAAAATACTATCCAAAGTTCAACATAATCCATTTGAACCTTATATTTTTCCAAAATACCTTTGTCCAGACTCTCCCTAAAGGGTATCTAAATTCCAAAATCAATTGTAACATCTGATTCCCCAAACAATGTAAAGTTTCTCTCATTGTCACATAATGAAAATGTGATTACATTAGTCATATTAAAACCTTAATGAAAACAAAAAGTACTGAAGTACTATACCTATATATATCACATTATTCTTGTAACCAGAATATAATCCTTGAGTCCAAAAAACCCAAATATATAAATTATTCCACTTCAAGTATAGTAACAGCATAAGATTGTCCTTGATACCTAGGACCTTTAAGAGGTAAGTTTATTTGGCACTTAGGGCATTCATTTTCATAATTCCCCATTTCTCTACAATTGTATCAATCAACATTGAAAGCATATTTCTTCCCCTTGCAATAATGAGCTTGGTGGCCATTTTCACCACACTTTTAACAAAATCCGATTCCTTTTAGGCATGTTCCGGGGTGTTTCCTCCCAAAATTATCACATAATGGAAAATTTATCTTTCTCTTTTACCTTTATTTATCTCTTACTCCTCCATTCTCTTCTTATCTTTCTTTACATTATAATAATAAGATTTAGAGAATCCCTTTTCTGTCCTGATAGCACACGAGACTATATCTTCATACGATGAGAAGGATTGTGATACTAATGCTCGATAGAGAAATGGTTTTAACCCATCAAAGAAATGGTAAATCTTAATTCTTGGTTTACGTATATAATCTGAAACATGAATTTCTATCCTTGTAAAGTTATCTTCATAGTTTACAACATTTTCATCCTACTTTTTTCTAAGACTTGGATATAGTCTTTCCATATCCGCTCGATGGTCATGAGGAAATTATTTTTCTATGAAAATATCCATAAACTCCCTTCATTCCATATTTGATACTTACTCATCCTCCTTTGTTTTTTGAATCAATGGCCACCACTGATCAGCATCTCCAGTGATGCGGTAAACTACGATGTCAACTTTTTCTCTTTTGTTACTCCCCAAGGCATGAAATATTTTTCTGTAATGAATTTATCCACTGCTCAGCTACTAGTGTATTTTCACCCCCATTTAATGTTTGTGGTTTTTTCATCATGAAAATATCTATCATTGATCCCCCACACTGTGTATCAGGGTGATCAATATGGGTAAGGTTATTATTCATAACCTGAGTGAGTTGTCCCAGTATGGTGATTAGCTGAACAGCACCGGTTGCATCACCGGCTCTACTAAAATTATATTGAGTAAGAGGGAAATCCATACATGGAGTGAGTTCATTGATTCAGTCTCCATTCCTTCTGCTAGGTAGCATTTCTAAAAAATTGAATAAACAATATTACTTTATGAATCAAAATAAATAATTCCAAACATGTTAAACAGTTAACATAAACTGAACAGTTTATCGATATAATCCATAATCATAAAACTGTTTTCATTATAAAATTATATACTCATAAACCCTTCATAATGGTTTGTGAATAAAATGAAAATTATTCTAAGTATATCCCTCAGGAGTGTCATAACCCAGAGTGCAGCAAGGCCCATTTTCTTGCACTAGTTCCCATTCGAGTCTCACTCAAAGCGTTGTTTTCGGGTTTTACCCCACGGTTCATCTGTGCCAGAGCTGCCTCTACCTGATTGTACCTACATGGGGAATTAATGCTTGGAAAAATCAAAAAATCTCTAAAATACCAAAATTCTAGGAAGGTCTTCTATACTAATCGTTAAATTCTATCTTAGGGATATGTTCTCTAATCAGAGTTTATCTAAATCTAGTTTCCAATGTTTGTACTAAACTTCTTCTGATACCAATTGTAACGCACTGTCCCCAGTTACCCAAAGTTGGTGCATTATTACATAACATTGGAATGATCCCAAAATATCATGTCTTGAAAGATCGTTTAGTTTAGTATCTTTTGATGTACTAGATACATTTATAAGGTTTACAATACAACATAAAATGGAAAACTACAAACAACATTCTTTCCATAGACAAAACTCAGATCCCGTACACCGTCCCAGAAATTTAGTCATAATATACATCTTCACATCATGGGTAAAATAAAACATAGAAAGGGGTGAGATCAGATGCTCCCTAAGGATAATAATATAGAGGAAACTTTAATAAATAAGCATAAAAATTTAAGGCGATGTTTAGAAATAAAATAGAAGCCTTTTAAAGTTGAAATTTAGCAGAATATGGAAAAGATAAATTAAAAACAATTCCATTTAATTACTCACATGGGTATTCTAATAGTTGGAATAATCACAGGCAATATCAATAGCCACTTTCATAATGAAGGAAATAATAATGTCGGATTTTAATTTCATTGTCAAGGCCTCATGCCAGGACCTAGGGTCTAACTGTAACTGGACACAAACTCGGAGAGCCTATGTAACCGGACTCCATCCCGGAGAGCCTCTGTAACCGGACTCCAACCCAGATATCCTCTGTAACTGGACTCCATCCCATAGATCCTCTCTAATTGGACTCCATCTCGGAGGGTCTGATGTAACCGGACCCCAACTCAGAGGGCTTACTTTTACCAGTCCCCAACTCAGAACATATTAGTCCAATACATTCATCATAACAAGAGGTTTAAATATAACATAAACATTCGTATTAAAACTATCATACGAAATTTCATTACATTACCTATAAACCATGAATGGTATGAAATAACACACCCACTGTCAGACACATCACTAAACCATCAATAAAATATGGGTGTTTTTTATCATAATAAAACAACATCAAATAATCTTACAATACATTAAAGGATGTTGACATAGATGAAATAAAAACATTTTTTTGGAAATATTTCTATGTATTTGGAAATCATTTAAAGCCACATAATTATAATTGAACAATTTATTTTGAAAATATTTTTATAAGATTTTATGGGAAGCTTCGACGATTTTATAATGGAAGAATATAGCTGCACCTACCGTATAAGTTAAAAAAAGACATTCTTACCTTAATTTTTTCGAAAAGGTTAAAAATGACCTTGTTTGGAAAATGATAGAAAGATTACTTTATAAACATATTATAAACCGTCAAACAATGGTATAAATGACATTAACTAATATTCTATAAAATTTTAAGAATTTTTTGAAATAATTATTTTAAGAAACATGGATGTTGATGATAATGAGGTACCAGTAGATAATTATATATAATCAACCTTGGATAATGAGGAGATTGTGAAATAAAACCTTACCTTGTACTTTTCCTTTGTTGAGGGTAGGTTAACCTCATATAATGGTAAAATAATTGTTATTAAATTATCAAAAAATAATATACATTAATATGACATCATATATGATCTTTTAACATGGCTTTGTTAATAATTTCTTTGTATTATTGTCGTTTCAGGTGTTAACTGATTTGTTTTCCTTTATATTGATTGTTACGTGAGTCATATTTGTTATGGATGGGATGAATATTATTTATATCCAGAATGATATCAATTATTTAAAAATTATTTTTAATCATCAAATGAAATTTAGTCAAGAATGGATACGTTGGGGAATGAATCTCATCGTGTTCATGGAGACAGTAATCTGTACGTACGCACGAGCGACAATATCATTCATTTGATATTAAAATAATATAAAACTGGATTGATTATCATATATAAAGAATCATTATCATGAAATATTAATTATTTACATGAATTAAAGATCATTATTATACCCATCCAAATAATAATGTATTGAATAACAATTACACCACGACATGGAGACGGTAAACCGTACGTATGCACGTATGGTGACACGTCCTTCAAGGGATGGATATAATAATGGGTTTGGATTTACCATATTTATATTAACATCAATGTATATAGAATATAATGGATTTATTATTTTATAATGGAAACAACAAAGAAAGAGGAAGTGGAAGAAGACAGGAACTTGAAAGAGGTGATGAAATATTTACCTCTTTTCTGGTCCTTCCTTTTGATTTGATCCAATGGGCTCCTTAAGTTGACTTTCAGACTAAGGGAATGCCTCTAAGATGAAGTGAAGGAAGTTGAGAGGATATTTGGGTAGGGTATTTCCAACAAATACAGATTTTATGGTGTGAATTAGAGAGAAGGGGGAGTGCCCTTTTATAGGATGGGTGAGGGGCACCTTAGGAAAAACTAAAAATATTATTTTATAATAAATTAATATTCTATTTATAATGGCTCCAATGTGACATATTTCTAGTCTAGGGTGGGGATGTGTCGTATTCCTCTCTACCAATATGTTTTAGACCAGTTTAGGTTACCATTTTAAACTTATCATTTAGATTTAACTCTAAGTTAAATAATTTAACTTTTACCGTGTCTTCTTGTATTCTAACACTATAAGGCTAATAAACATACTATAAACTACCAATAGAACCCCAATTGGTTCATTAATGACATATATATTATTATATTATTATTTTTGCAGAGCCTTATATTTTTAGAAACATTATATCAATTAAAAATATAATAATTTTTTTTAAAATCTATTTTATGTCAATTTTGACACTATTTGGTATTTTTTGTTAAAATCATAAAAAAATTATTACTTCCAAAAAAATTCATAAAACAAACCCTAACATGATGAATTAACCTAGAAAATAATTATAATTAATAAAAGGTCTCAAATTAAATTTATTTGGATATTTATAAAATCAATTGTTGTAATATTCAATTAATTATGTAATTACTTCATCATCATTGTGTCATAGATAAATTAAATTAATGTCTAAAAAATATAAATAAAATATCATTATGTAGGAAATATTTTTATCTTTCTAACTAATAATTATAGTAAAATTTATCTCATGTATAACCCTATATTAAAAATGTGCCAGTTATTAAACTTTGATTTCAACTATTTTAACTATTCTTTAAATAAATTAATAATAAATGACCTAATATAATCCATGTGGACCTAAATGATCATATTTTATTCTTGAGGTTTTTTTGGTCGAATTATATTTATCTAGTAGAATTATGACATTTTTTAGGATGATAATAATATAATTTTTACCTTTAATTACCCTATTTACTTTTAACCATGGTAAATAAAAGTAAAAAAGTTACTATTCACCAAAAATTATTTTCATCTTATTGAACCAAATTTTACTCCTTGATATTAACTGTGTCCCTTAGATTTTTTAAATTAAAATCACAGAATTGGTAAAATTATGTTTTATATAAATTTGCAAATGCTCTTAAGAGGTGGGTAAAAGACGGGGAAAAGTTCTATAAATTTCTTATATATCTGAAATTATTATAAATTGACCCCAATGAATTTCATTGAAAATATGTATGCATTATGTATATATTTTGATCTAAAATAAATTTAAGTAAAATAAATTATTATTTAAATATAAATTTTATTTTTAAACAATAACCTAGTTTTTTTCGCTATTCATCAAAAATTAATATTTTTAGAAAAATAAAAAAAATTGAACCTAGGATAATTTCGATATTCAGAATCTAAAAATGAAGTACATTTTGAAAGATAAATTTTATAAAATTTCAAAAAGTGGGTACTACTATTCATAATGGGTTGTTTTCGTTTTTTGTGGTGTGTTAGAACTCAGAGTTTCGTACAACACACGCTATTGTATTATTCAAAGAGAAACGTAATATGGAAGCTTGGGGTGTTACAAAATTAAACACTGAGTTTTTATGAAAGAACATTTTATTATTATAATTATTTAAATAAGAAAACTAAAACCTATCCATTATAATGTACGGTATGCACATTATTAACTATATTATGCAATATTATTTATATATTTATATGTAATTGTTTGACCATTTAATTATAAATTAACGTAATACAATTTTTAAAATAAAATGCATTTTTTTCTCAAACCACTGATCCTTAAAAAAATTCTCTATTAATATATGGTGAAAATAGATGAAAATTAATACACTCCATATTATATTCCATTATTATGATATCCACTTTATTTACTAATATAAAATCTTTATGTATATCACATTAAAAATATAAGGATACGAATTCTCATAAAATGTTGTTCAAAATCCTTTATATATATACCTTATGATTTTCTTTCCTTCACCAAGATATCACACTAATGCTTCCCTAGTCAATCAATAATAACATTCAAATACTAGTATTAAAGAGTGTCTATCATCTTAATGATCCAACTGATCCTTTTAATATATTCGTCATCACCTTATATACCAACATCAACCCTCATGTTCTAATTAATGTTAACGAATATGAAAAATTTAACATCATTATTCATGAATTAATCCCTAATATATATTTCCATAGCACAGAGAATATTATAAAAAATCATTATGAATTTCACATCAAATATAGATATTTCATATTTTACTGGTAGATTATTCAATAATTAAGCCTCCCAATAATCATTATTATATCTATAATGTATTATTACTAAACCAAATTCACTAGGTTTGTAAAAATCACAAATTAAATCAATATAATTCATTAAAAACATTGTAATAATCAAACAAATGTTATATTTGATTATATTAAGGTATGTAATTAGAATTTCATTAAGAAATCATCAAATCCATTCTTAGTTATTTAATTAACTAAAATTATTTCAATAAAATTTAGTATAATCCTTTTTTTTATTACCACAATTTTTGAAGGGGTTTATAGAGGAATGTTTAATTCAATGTGTTTACCTAGATGTTCTCATGAATATGTGAAAGGGGAATTTATTACAGACTTGGGCTAGTGTCTCATTCCTTGAACTATCCACTATTATTTGGACTATGTCATATAGATGTTTTCTGCCAATCACAATGACAAAATGTCACCCAAATGTGTGTCTTTGAGCACATTTGTGTGACCAAAACCTATTGCTTCACCCTAAGAATTTGATATGTCACACACAACCCACCTCTATATCTATCAATTATGCTCATTCGAGTTGTTGTCCCATGTTTTGGATTCTCTACCCCACACTAACATCAATGGGGTGGGGGAGCATACCAACACCCCAAAAATGTAATAAAAAATATGTGGGAGGCCAAGGTAGAACCTTGGTCCTTCCCCTACTGCACATGATGACATGTGTCCAAGAATAACACAATTTTGGATGTATCAATAAATAACTATTTGTTATAAATTTCATTGTTTTAAAAATATTATAGCTACATCCAGTCACATATATTCCATGATCATATGTACAAAATAAGATTCTTGAAGTTGTTCTCTCTTTATATACAATACTAAGAGTAATTTAATAAAATATAACTTTGTAAAATTATGACCCCTAGAAATCAACCAAACTATAATACAATAAAAATAATAAATCATATCCCAAAACCTCTTATAATTTTAAATTCTATGGTCAATGTTTTGATTAGACACACATATAAATTTTTTATCATGTCTTGACCAAGTTGTCTCATTTTTATCAATATTCCAAAAATAATAAATCAATTAAAAAATTTATGTGATTCCATTCTTTAACGTCTTACTAAACCAAATCCCCCAATTAAGTGAGGCTTAAAAATAACAATAAGGGTATAAAATAATTATTTCGGGAATACTATTATATGATGTCATAATAATAAATAAATATTTATAATAAATAATATGCTTAGTGGGAATAAACCTAAACTATAAAAACATAACCAATTTACTAAATATCTAAAAATTCACATATTTTTAGGAAATCATACATCAATATAAAAGTATCATAATATAATGAAAAATAAAAAACAATGTATTCATAAAAAAATTGAATTTATGAGCTCTCTTAAAATTTTTCTTAGGATTTCACCATCACCAGGTCATCATATCCCTATCATTAAATAATACTATATTATTTATAAGATATCTATTTTTTTCTTTGACCATAAGAAATAATTTATGAAAATATATAATGTTTGTTGATATAGCGTGTGAGTATAAATTTGTAATATAGAACTAAGTATCCCCAAAACAATAAAAAATCAATAATATATACATAATCAGGAAATTATATATGTTAACAAATTTAATAATTAAAAATCAAATAAAAACATATGAGCACTTTTGGGCTAAATAAGACATACAAATTCTTAATAATACCCTATTCAGTATTATCCAATTTTAGGAAATGGTAATGATTATTGTGTAAGTCACTTAAGTTAATGGAATATCATCTCCAACTAAATACTCTATCCATAGAATAAAAAATTTCATAGAATCACATCTCTTCAATGAAAAACTATATCTAATTGAATTATCGCTTATTAATTTGTAACAATATAGAGATCATGGGAATCCCTTTTGAATCCTTCATATAGTATAACCAATAAATAAACCCCATTATAATATCTATAAAATTATCCATGACATATAACATTAATATTTATTCATAATATCAGTCTTATAAAATTTATCACATAGTAAAGGAAGATAAATGGTACAAGAAAATTACTCAACAAAATCATTCCATCTAAAATTATTATTATTTAGTTCATAAGTCCCCGATATTCACCATAAAAAATTTGTTCATGAATTTATTACAAATTTTTTTCAATTTTATAGAATTGTTTAATAAGAGTATCAATCATATGCATATTCCAACTTCATGTCTTGTCATTAAAAATACCTAATTTTAATTATAATAATGGAACTTTTATATTTTATCAAAAAATTGAAATAATTTATATTTATTTAGATCTTATTTTTAAATTTCACATTTCATAAAGACATATTTTTCTATGAAACATATATTATATTATAGGTTAGGTTCAAGGATAACTATATAACACTAAATTGAAACTTATATTAACTAATGTTTATTTAATTTTTTAATGAAACATTCAAATTGTTAAATATATAAAATAGAATATATGATATTTATATTACCAAACATCATAAAAATTAAAACAATAACATTATTAATCATAGTTAATTATACATCCTTTCTCTAAAGAATCTAATAAAACATGTAGATAAAAAATCTATTAATACATGATATGTCTAGTTAGATTTCCATATTAGTAAAATATAACAAAGACAAGTGGTTTACACTATACATGTAAAGTAAAGTGAGAATAAAAATAACATTCAATGAAAAATAGAAAAAATTTACTTATAAAAATTACATCATTAAAATGGATTAACAACTAACAATGTTCTTGGTAAAATAACACATTCTTCCCATTCAATTATATAACGGCTCATCTTTCCCCATCACGGGTCACTAGGTTCACAATGGAATCTTACAAGATGGCTAGTGGCCTCCTCTATATAATAACAGAACCACCCACCCACCCCACCCCCTTATTCGTAAAATACATTCATTTTCCACCAAATCATAATATATCTCTCAAAAATTAAAATCAAAATGTATATACAATAAAAAATTGATTATTAAAGATTACATGAAATTTCGTGATCCATTACAAGATTATAGAGTCAGTAAATAATATGATATAAGTTTAATTAGAATTAATGTTATATAAGATAATATCATGGTGGACAATAAATCATTGATTAAATCAATTAATTTTTGGTGAGTCTTATAAATCAATATATTTAATTATCAATTTTATATAATTAAATATTATTTATAAAGATGTTATAAGTGTATTGGGGTGTGTCTTTGACACTGATTTTCTATAAACAATATTTGGTACCCAATTTCAAACATAAACATTAGTTTCTTACTATATATAATTATTATTATTTTTTGTAATAGTACCATAGTTTCTTATTATTTAAATTAGTAAATATTTCGATTTAAAATATCTATATGGTGATTTTTTAAAATTTCTAAATTTTATGACTTCTACAATTTCGTTAGATTTTATTATAAATATTCTACAATCACATTTAATTTTTTGGAATTAAATATAATAATAATTAAATTCTATCAGATATATGATATTTTAAAATCCGTCCATCTAACATAATGTAGAGATTACTAACATCAAATTATTCAGTTGAATATCTTGATAAGTTAGATTTTATGCTACTAATCCCACCCAATGCTAGTATTATAGAGGGTAAAATAATTTAGGATACTATTTTTTAGTTTTGGGATATATTATTATTTGCCACTAAAAAAATATTTGTGATGGTATGGTACTATTTGAAATACAAACAGCAACGACAACAATGTCATTTTTAATGAGTTTTTTATTTCTTCTCTCTACATTGTATTGATGAATTATTAAATCAAATTCCTAAAATGGTATAAAAAAACATAATGGATTTAAATAATCATGGAGATGTTTATGTTTCTATAATTGGTTTTTATGATCATTTCAGTCTTCATCATTCAAATATTCTAGTTTATTAAAGGATGTATTGATTTACATAAAACTCAACCATGTTATTTTTATCTTAAGTAGAAAAAAATTGATAACATTATTTGATGATTTTAATTATGATTATTCTTATTTTATCATCATAAGTAATAGATAAAATTTTCTATTAAAAGGAAATAAATCATAAGATCATATTATTATAGCAGGTGTCTCATAGAAAGGGTAAGATTAATTGATTAATTTCTGGATCTTATCTTAGATGAGTGAAGAATTATCGAATTCTACAACTAGATCTGAAATGAATTGTAAAAATTATAACACATTTGAATCATTTTTTAATCACATGGACATGTTCATTCCTAAATTTTTAAAAATAAATTGAGAATTATTTATAAAGGTACAAATGCTAACAATACTTATATTATTGAGGATAAGAATATTGTTGATTCTTTGGATCAAAAATGTAAATTTTCACAGGAAGTGCCTATTGAGAAAATTTTGTGGGTCTACTAGACAATAATAACAATATTATTTCCTCCATTAATTTATTAAAATACTGTTATTTACTTTTAGATATTTAGTCCAATCATATTTATCCTGAAAATTAATTTAAGTGGTGAGGAATAAAGGTATACAATATTGAAATTATAAATATTCATACCAAACAACTTGTTGGAATCCATACTAAAAAATAATTTAAAATTATTATATATATATATATATATATGTTTTTATTTATTTTTAGTATGAAAATAGATATATTTATGGTTGATATGGTTACTTGCATCATTAATCCTGATGAATATTTTTTGGTATCAATCATTAATGAAAAATATACTCTCACATTAGATAAATAGAGTGTTACCCTTTTTACCATTTTAGTCCCTTTATATTAGTCATTAAATTGTAAATATGTGAATATTGGTACTATTGGCAAGGTTTCATTACTGGTAACAGTTTCAAAAAAATCGAATCAATACACTATAACTTCATGATAAAATACAGAAATTGAAAATTTTATTGAATTAAAATTTCCCAATATTCACTTTTGTTATCAATTTTTATGGGTTATTAACATCTTTATTAGAGTTTGGAGATAATTTAAAATGAATTTGGAAAGTATTGATTTCATATTTTTTTAATTTCATAATTTATTTTGTGGATTATTTTAATAATGTTCTAAAATATTGTTTTTTGTTTTTAGTGTTTTCAAGTAATATTACAGCCATGTATGATTAATGAGTGTTTTAAAAAGGATACTAAATTTTAAAATTTGGTTTTGTCATATTAAATCACAATTTTAAAGGATCATGTTAGATTAATTACATCTATGTTTGATTTAAAAAGTAAATGAATGTGTTTTTTTATGAATAAATCAAAGGGAATCACCCATGTGAGTTTTAATCATTTAAATTAGTAGGTTTATCAGATTAAAATATTGGCATGTGAAATTAATTATGCCACAGTAATTGTTTCATAGAACCACCCTACAATAGTAAGTTATCTTGTCATAATAATTGAGGTACATGTTTTATTTAATGATAGATTTCAATCCTCGCAAAAAGAGAACTCCATGGCATGTTGGTTGTGTATGAATAAACACTGCATTTTGTAACAATAATTTTTTGACTATTTTTTCCCATGTAATATTAACAAACCACATCAGGAACCCACATAAGATTAACTTGTTGGGATATCATGCGATAGATTTCACTCTATAATAAATTTCACCAATCATTTCACAAGATGAAAATTAATCCCACAAAGGTTTATAACCATATTTAAAAAAATTATTATTCTTATCATAGTCTATAAAATAGAAATTATTTTATCTTACCCAAATCATAAAATTTTCTTGTGATCAGTCATGTGGAAACCTATAACAATTAATGGATGTAGTGATCTTTGTAAAAATTTCTAAGCAGGGTATATTCGATGGATTATCTTACCATGGATAAATCCTCACCCTAGATGATCCATGTGGAGGTGATATTTGGAAAAAGATAATAGGAATTAGAATTCAATGGGATGTAGTGAAATAACCTTATATTCCTATAAAAACATTTTCCAATTCAATTTTTATAGATTCTAACATAGTCTCTCAAACATCCTTCAAATTGGTGTTTGATTTTTAATTTTTTATCTTATATTTAATATAATTAATTATTCTCCTTATTCACATTTATTCATTCTATTCCATGGTTCCTTCCCCACATGATGTTATATTTTATCTCCATTTTTATGGATGGTTATCTGATTTCACCTGTGGTAGGATTATAAAGAAACATTAAACTTTCAATCAACCTATTTCTATACTAATTTCATTTAGGGGATTTAGGAGGTATCAAGGGAGTAGTTGGGTGATATTAGACATTCATTATTGCTCTGTTTATTTCTCCATCACTTTTATCACAAATCAATCTATCATTTACTCTATTACTATAATGGATGTCCTGGTCGTTTTGGATGGGAGTGGGAGAACACCAACGTCTGAGTGAATGGTTGTCTTAATTGATGAATCCTCCATTCACTCTCCCAAGGAAGAAGTGAATTTTTGACGAACAAGTAAGGTTTTATTAACCAACCCCCAAACAATAATAAGAGGTGGAAACCAAAATAATTCTCATTATTTAATGAATTTATATATGATACCAACCCATGGATGGCTTCCTAGATTTATTTATAGGAGGATGTTAAATTATATTTATTAATCAAAATGCTTGAATAACTTATTTATCCTACCAAATTTGGAATCACTGATCGGGATAAAATCCGTATAATCAATTTTTTCTTGATCAATTTTTATTAGTTTCTTTTTTATTTTGTTTGTCTTGTTTTTTATTTTTTTATTTAATAATATTTTATCATTTTCTTTATAATTAGAGTGTATGAATAATTAAATAATGAATCTAAATATTAATTTCTAGATTAGATATATTGAAAAACTAATTCTTTAAATTACAGATTCACAAATGGAAAAACAAGTTAATAATACCAATTCTTTTTTCTTATGGGAACATTATAATCATACTAATTAGAACATGAGAAACTAATACTACACACTAATATAAAGGTAGATATATCATAATTTGTATATGAATTAAATCCAATTTTAAATAAGAATACCATATTCGATTATAATGAAAAAAAATTCTTATCATTGGTAATAAAAACCATATCAATCAATGCATAGTTATTAGACTAATGTTTTAACGAAAAAGAATCTAAGATGAGAGAGCTAAAAGAAAATGATAGAAATAATGGATGACACTATCAAACTATAATTGGAGAAAGTAAAAAAATGAATAAGAAAAAGAGAAATAAGTGACTATGTTATTTTCATGAGAAAACATATAGGAGGTGGAAATATACTTAAAATTCCTTCTATCCAACAGATTATAGATAACCTTTTAGTGGCATTAAAATAAGATCAAGTTTGAACCACTTTCGGGAGTTCATATTTTATCAAATTATATTTAATTTTTTCTTGAATTACACTAAATGAAATATAAATCACTTTATTTTTAAATTTCATATTTTTTCAAACCATATGAAGAAATAGATAGTGAAAATTCTAAAGAATCCACCATTTGAGAGAAAATAGTGCTGGAATTGAAATGTAAATTTTTTATAGTTGTTGTTCAGGAAAAAAACCATATTAATTTGTAATTTTAAAGGGATTAACCATATCCAAAGTATTTGTTTTAATCTATTTCAAAAAAATTCTCACTAATTTAACTCATTATTTTATTAGAGATTTAGAACATATACAAACATCCCAATAATGTACAAGAGAATAAACCAAATAGGTAGTAAAACAACAATGAGAATAATTCCTAGGAATTATGGTGAAAACAATATCCACTAAACTATATCAGTAACACATTCCAGAGTACGATATGACTAACAATGATTACCCATTTAGTTTTATTCCCAAAACCAATTTTCTTCTCATTTTATTTGTGGAGTGGGCTGATGCACTCTAACTATGTGCTAGTCTAAGAAAACTATCAACATATGGGAACTAGGAAAATGAACATGTGGTGACTATTACAACAAAATATTTACCCTCCACTTTTATTAGGGTAATAAAACTATAAATAATGGGGTGTAAGCAGTTAACAACAAATGACCCACTTAGGGGATGATCCATGAGTCTCTTTCCTTCCCATTTACTCATTTTATTTTTTACATTGAATAATTTATTAGGATTGTTTCTATTTTTACTTCTGGGATTTATTGAATGATTGGATAATATTATTAGATTATGTGAAGTCAACCACCACTTAATATACTCAAGTTTTATTTTTCATTAATAATCATTTGATTCTTATCATAATATTTTGTGTATTATTTTTTTCATAAATATGGATGTATTAAATGATTATAAGTGTGTGCATCCAATCAGATGTAAGAAATTACATTATTTTTTTGTAATTTCATTTTTGGAACATTTTTTTAAACTAAAAGAAATTTTAGAATAAAATCCATATATATATATATATGGTGAAGATACCATTTAATTTTGAGTATTTAAATGGATTGAATTTTTTGAATTTATATATGAATTATAATGTGAGTGTATTACTATTTTTATGAAATCAAACTTATGTGAGTAGGGTGAATATAATTTTCCATTTCATTAAATTATTGATCCAGTTTTTTATTCCTTACCTAAGAGACATTTTGAATCCATTTTCATATTATTTAATGGAATACATTTATTGAGTTTCTTGGGAATGTGTGGAACTTGAACGTATTTTAAATATTTTTTGGAGTTATATGATTAATATATGCTGAGTATGATTGAGTACATCATTCAATGAAAAATCCCTTATTAAATACAATTTTCTAGAACCCTTTTGATTAAAAAATTTTGAATCCTTAGAAAGTAACTATTATTTAGGCCATATTACACGATATGTTAATGTTGGAATTTAAAAAAAATAATATAAATTATTAGTACAAGAGGAGGAGTATAAATCCCCTTCTTGGGGATATCAATTCAATAAATCTGAATTCTACAAAAACTAGAAATGAAGAATAATGTAAAAGTTCATACCATTTATTGTAGGGGAATTTGAATGATTTTAATCGTCATCAGTTGTGTTTGATGAAGGTCACTAATATGAAAAAAAAAATCAATTACACACCTCTAGAGGTATCCATGGGATGATATGAATACATTTTTATAAAAGAGGTATATTCCTTCACCCATGGTGTTTTAGAACCTCACCGTGATATAGATGAATAAGAAGATAGATTCATGTTTCAAGGAGATTCATCTAAACATGAAGAAGCCAAACACACCGCTTGCAGTCATAATATGAATGTATTATATATCATATTAAATATTATAATCCATTATTGTGTCATTTACTCATTCATTAATAAAGAATGAATAAATACCTTGACCAATGTATTCTTCAAATGAATTAACACTGATCCCTCACATTTTATCTTATGAAATGCTTTACTAAATGACAGCTTTAGTGGATCATTTATCATGTATTTAGCATAGTCTAAATAGAATAAAGTACCCATTATCCATGACAATAAAATTTATTAAAATAAAATATAGTTAATATATATCTATTATATATAAATCATTAGGGAATATCTTCTTCAACTAATATATTCCTACCAATATCCTTCTCACTTTTATAGACCCTGCCCAAATAATCTCCCAACCTTTATATCCAAATCCTGAATGCCTCATTTTGTGTATAAATAAATCCAAACAAGGATTTTGGTATTAATAAAAGGATTTTCCCAAATAAGTGGTATTGTTCTTCAATGATCACATTAATTTTATTTTCCCAACTCCATAATTTATTATTATTCAATGATTAAATAATAACAATAGTGACCAAAATATTATTTTATGTTGTTATGTTATGTGTTATACCTACACTTACACACGCATCCATCAATTAGGTAATGAATTTACTAATCGTGTATGGTGAACTACCGCCTCACGAAACGATGTCGTTCATTTTTTCCTTTAACACCTATCATGGTTTGTCATTATGTTAGAAAATATTTTTTTTATGAAATATGTTATATATTTTTTAATTATACATCTAGAAATTTTATATAAAAGAAACCTTCATTTTTTACATTTTTAGTAAATATGATCACATTGTTTGTGGATTTTTTAACTACAGCCTCCTCAAAGTGATGTGATTCATTTACACTATACATAGAAAATATAAAGGATGATTTAAATAATAATATGTGATATATATGACAAAAATTTGCAATTTTAATTATAATATTCATATATATTATTTACTTTTCATTATTTTAATGTAAAAAATAAATGAATGTAGTGTTCATGAATACGTAAGACCTACTCTTTCAATGAATTGTAAATTTCATTTCAAATCTCAGTATTTTATGTATAATTATTATTAATATATTAATATATATAGAATATATATGATAATTAAATAATTTTTTACATTGTTTATATAATTTAATCGTGATTTATCTGATTAGATCAAAAAATATCAAGCCAACACATACTCGAGAAACTAGGAAATTAACACTGGAAATAGTGAAAATGATGAAATATTATTAACAAACAAGTGATAAAATAATATAATAAGATAATATATGGTACCCAGAAATATGAATAAGGTTATGATATAAATAAATAATAATCTTTAAGCCATTATACAGCATTTTTAATGCCATATTACAAAAAATAAGGTTTGATGTAAGGGGTTTTCATCTCTGTTTTTTCATATTTAAGAAAAATGTCATATTCACAACATACTTATTTTTTGTTTTGTATCTACTACCCATTTTAATACATCATATCATGAATCACTTTATATTCATGATATTATTTATTTCATTAGATAATTTATTAATTTTATGGTTCTTATAATTCATATATTTCAAAGTCGTTTGAGACTCTTTGATTTAAAAATATATTTTTATATTAATTATTCAATATATAAAGAATTATTTGGACACATAAGACATGGGTTGGGTACTTATTAATGAAATAACCTTGACACATCAATAGTATCATCACATAAAAATAGCTGGAAATAAATCCTTCATGTTTGATTCCATGAAGAATAGATACATTTCTACTTACTAACATAAACCATGTAATGAAAGGTATTGATGTTATTGGTTCATGTGTTAGACACATGAAATCAAATAATTATGCATTTCCTTATTTTATTATTATTTATCCATAATATTTTTCTTCAACATAAATATGGATTATTTCATACTCATTTTATTAACTAAATAGAAAGTGTTTTAATTTTCTTACCATTCGATATTGGTTATTCCCTATCCAGTTATTTGAATGGAATGTGTTATCATTTATTTACATTTTCATATTTATTCTTAAATTCATTATTACATTTTATTTACTTACCCTCAATAAGAATTTGAGCTCAGCCTTATTATATTTCCTTTCCCTAGGTTATGAAGAATATTACATTGAATGAGTATTAATGATACTATTTATTTCGTTTTATTATATATCTTCTTTTTCTTTTCTTTTACCAATGTATTATGGGTATCATGAATGCAATCTAGTTTTCTAAAAAGGCATAACTATTTAGTATCATTTTATTTTAATCTTACACCTATGACAATGTTATTAAGTAATGCATCGACTATGGTCTTCTAGAGTCAGGGCATTACAATTGGTATCAGAGTAGCATTAGCAGCAAAATTAAAAACTATATTACGAATAATTAGACATGGGAACATAACCCAAAGAAAGAGTTTGAGGATAATATTAGATGAAAAACCCACAATATTGGTACGTTATTGATTATGGGGGTCTTCTTATAAATGTATCCCTATCTGGATAAAAAATGCTCACTTGGTTTTAACATATATTTTCCTAGGGGTAACAACCCAGGAAATGTTTATTGGGCCTAACTTAGTGTAACTTGGTACACGACAATGGTCCTTACTATGCACCTAGTTTGACACTCCCAGTGGATACTCCTAGGATAATTCAAATGTTATTATCAAACCATTATGAAGGATTTAAAAGTAATAATGTCCCCAAAGAAACTATGTTTATGATTGTTATATTATTTACAGATAAAATTATCAATTTATTTTCAGAATTTTACTAGTTTTGGGAATATAAATTATGTTTTTTAATGATATGATCTAATTTATTACATGTCATCAATTTGAAATGGTTTATAGTGTAAAGAATGTGAACCTCACAAATTTATATGATCCAATGAGTATTAATTATCATATATTTTATATACATTGACCAATATTTTAAAGGGAAATAATCTCCCAACAATTCTCATCATATGAGGAATTAATATCATGTGATAATGATATTTCTAGAAACTTATCAAACAAATATTGATAATATGGAAATAAATAAAATATGAGGGTTGTTGGTAAGAAAATGTATAAAGATAAAAAGTAAAAGAAGTATTTTACCACATGTGATAATTATGGAAAGAAACACCTTGGTTCTTGCATGAAGGGAAATATATTCTGTTATAAGTGTTGAAATAAAGAACACTATGTTCATGATTTCAAGGGAATGATAGAAAATTATAATGATTAATGCATCCAAAGTAATGATATGTGACACTATGAAAATAAATGTATCATGGGTCAAAGGAATATACCCCAAAATAGTAAAATATATAATGTTCTATATTATTCTACTAATTTAGATGAAGAGGAATGATTAATGTGATTATGTTGGGATTCAATAATTTTTTCCTTTGTGTATTTTATCAATGATGTACTTGTTATATGAATTATGTAATATATGATGAATATATTGTAGTACATTTCTTCCAATGATTTAAAATATTTTTTTGATTCGTATAGATAACCAATAAAAGTGATTCTGTGATAATTTGAGTTTTTTTTAAAAAACCTGTTTGAGGGAATGGTAAGACTTAATATATTTTTAATTTTGAGATAATTTTGTCAGATACAAAGCTAGTTTATATGGATAATGTAAATTGGATACTAATAACTGCCATTGGAACTGATTCTAATGTTTTGGATCATAATACTTGGAAGGATCCTATGGTTAATCGTTTATGAAATAGTTTAAATTGAACATTGGATGTGGATTTAGAGATTATTGTCTTACATTACCATTTTAAAAAACATGTGCTAATAAAATAAGTAGAAATATTTTTAGGCATATGAATAAGAATGTGCTTATAGAAATGTATTACGTATGTATAGTTAATTATATCCATAGAAAGTGAAATAATTTATTAATACTATGAAAATGTTCTTAAAATTAATATGTTGTCCTATTATCACAATTTTTTATTATATCCATGATCTTTATTCACACCACTGGTTTATATATTTGTGGTTAACATCATTCTCACGAATTGGTTATCTCTCACTCACTATCAACACATTATATAATGATTTATCTTCGGTATAAATGTGTTTAATAATGTTCTTCTATTTGAAATCCTAGTTTCTTGGAGAAATTTGTATTTCATTTTCCCTTTTATTATGATGATTTGTTATTAACTATATTTATAATGTGGATTTATCAATTATTTTTTATTTTCAAATATGAAACCATAAACTACCCGTATTAAGTTCAAATTATGAGGACACAATTTAATTAAGCTGTGGAGAATTTACAACCCCAATGCATTAAAATACTTTCATTTATGAATAAATTTAATTTTTCCAGATTTCTTTATATGAAATAGCATGATAATATTATGATACGCACACCAATTTGTTGGATTGCGTTACAGTGAAGGTCACATATTACTGGGGCATAATAAATTATTAAAATATTATTATTTAATATAATAAGATATAACCTATCTATGAGGTTTGAAGTTATTCATAGTATGAACTAACATATAAAAACAAATGCTTTAATTAATTTGTTACGAATTAATTGGAAATGATTATAAGAAGCAAATGAATATATAGGAAATGTTTTTATAATGAATAATTTGAATAATCAAAAATTCATTTATACTAATAAATTATATTTATTATAATTAGTAAAATATATTATTCTAATTTATATTCAATAATTGTTTTAATTCATACCATAAAATTAGTTCGAATAAGATACAAACCAACCCAATTTTATGCTTAAAATCCTGTAAAGGTAGTTCTACACATTTTAAGGGTGAAACTATTTTAAAACCAATTTTTTACCCATTTATATATGACATTGGAAAATATAAACTAATTATTTTAATTCGTAATATAAAATTTTATTTTGGCCTATTTTGTGGTATTTTTTGATAAGTATCATGTTTTGATGAATAGTGATAGAAAATTAAATTTTAATTGAAATCATCTTTTTTATCGAAATAATTTCAAGCATTAAATTATATTTATATTTGGATTTAAAGTAAAATTAGAATAATATTTTGTCATTTAATATAACTTATGTCATTTTAATCAATTTCACATTGAATATAGATATAAAAACATTTCAATATTGTGAATGTTTTCACATTAAGAACTAGTTTTCTCATTTCGTCAATGAGATTAGTTTTAATTTAATTGCATAAATTAATGTATTTTTAGTTATTAAAATTGGATTTTCTATTTTTAATCAGTGGGTCAAAATTATGTAAATAGGGTCCTTTTATTTTTGGACACAATTAATAGTACCTTTAGTAATTTTTTATTAAAAAGATTAAATGTAAATTGAGTAATTATGGATGAAAATAATATTATAAATATTAAAAATTTCTATAAATCATGTACTAACATTATTTGATGAGTTATCATTGAAAAAAATAATCCATGTCTCGATTTGATGGCCTTTGGGAGAATCATGGATTAATTTAAGGATTTTTTTAGTATTTTTTTCAATGGAATGTCCAATAGGTGATACTCATGTTTTAAATAAGTATATTATTTTTTATATATGTTCATTAATAATATATCATCAACAATAAGTATTAATTTTAAATATTATTATTTTATCTTCTCTATGATATTTTATTTT
The DNA here is from genome assembly GCA_963277665.1 of Viscum album. Lineage (NCBI taxonomy): Eukaryota > Viridiplantae > Streptophyta > Magnoliopsida > Santalales > Viscaceae > Viscum > Viscum album. Next base: position 888,805,066 of record OY728130.1, read on the forward strand.
AAAATTTTAGGTAATAAATAATTAAATTAAATCCTTTCCCAATGATGGTGTGGTAATTGTTTAACTACTATACATATCAAATACAAGTTATTAAAATTTTTAAAATTAATATAATTTTATATAATTATTTTCTAACAAGAATTTTATAGAATACCTAGAAATATTATAGATGTATTAAAGGTTATTATTCAATGATATATAGCATATTTATATTTTTAAAAACATTCTTGAAATGAATAGTTTCAAAATTAATATTATATATATTTGAAAATAAAATCTATTTAATTAACTGAAATAAAACTCATAAAAAAATAAAAAAATTTCCAAACATTGGGATATATTTTAATTTTCCATTGATCAGTAATTTGGGATTCTTTTGGAATTTAATTGTTACTTTATTAACCCTTAATGTGTAAAAATCCATGTTGTCACGGTAAGAGTTAAAGGGTTTGACTATGGGTTAATTCCAAAAGATAAGGGTATGAATGTGACCTAAACATGTTTAAAATTATAGATGATGTTGTTTATACCAGTAATCATGTTTTATTTCAAATAAATCTCTTTGGATACATTTTAAATTGAAAATTAATTTATATTTATTTAATATTATGATATTTTCCAATAGTCCCCCTCATCTCAAATATAGAAGCTCAACTCCTTCATTACTTCCTCAAACTACATTTTCCCTTTTATCTCATCTAAAACCAATTCAAATAGGCTCCCAAATTTCCTTAAGTAATACTATAAGTCCCACTTTTGGCATAAAACATTCCATGGAAGTATTTTTATATAAACAAAAAAGAGTTTCCAAAATAATATGTAATGTTTTTCAATGATAAATTCAGTTTTATTTCATTCTGCATTCCTTCATTTCATATTATTACATGATTATATAACAAACCTTTTATCCCAAATATAATGGGAAATTTTTATGAAATTTTATCAACCTATAAGTACACAGACTTCCTTAAAAGTTGTAACGAATTTACAATTCACATACGGTGAACTACTGCCTCAAAAAACGATGTTGTTCATATTCCTTTACCACCTATCATATTTTTTCATTATGATAGAAACATTTTAGTTATATTATATAATAATTTGTTATGTTGTCATTATAATTCTTGAATTTTTTTATATATAATACCTTCATGATTTCAATTTTTTGTATGTACAACAACATCATTTGTGGAAGTGCGTAGTAAAACGTTCTCAATGTGATGTGGTTCATTCATAATTGGTTATGTTTTCATTATTTATCATGGAAAATAAATGAAAGTAGTTTTTAATCATATGTACGACCTATTGTTTCCATTAATGGTGAATTTCATTTCCTATATCTGAATTTTATGGATAATATATATATATATATATAGATATATACTTAATATATATGATATTTAAATCATGGTTTACTTTTTTTCAATGGATAATTCTTAATATATTAATTGTAACAACAAATAACAGGTCAAAACCTACTCAAGAAACTCAACATTTAACATTCGAGACAGTGAAGATGATAAAATGTTACTAACAAAAGGGTGATACAATAAAATAATATTATCATATATGATATAATAAATATGAATAATGTTATGATATAAATTAATGACATTATTTAAATTATTATAAATGCGTTTAAATCCTTTTTAACTAAAAATGTAGTTTGTGGAAAGGGATTTTTATCTCGCTTTTTACAAATGTTTGATAAATCCCATATTCACCACATTCATCTTTTATGCAGTGAAAATAATTACCCTTTTGAAATATCAAATCTTGAGTCTCTTTATATTCATGGTATTAAATGTTTCATTCGATAATTAATTACTTTAATGTGTATTATGATTCAAATATTTCATGGTTTTATGGGACAATTTGATTTAAAAATGTCATTTTAAATTGATTATTTAGTATACTAGGAATGATTTGAACATGTAATACACATGTTATAGACTAGTTAATGAACACCACTTAATGCATTGATAATCTTATAAGATTAAATTAGTTGGCAAAAAATCCTTCAAATTTGTTTTCATACAGAATATAAGGGTTTCTATCTAAAGAATTAAACCATCTTGTGAAAGGTCTTTAATGTAGTGGTTCAGGTTCTATATACATGATTTCCAATAACCAATACTTCAATAATTTCGGTTATTATTTATATATAAATGTTTAATTTGACATACCTATGGATTAATTTAATTCTAATTTTAATAAGTTTATATCATGTGTTGTTACCTTACATACATTACCTTATTTGTTATGCCTTATCCACTTATTTTAATGGAATTCTTTTTCTATTATTTACCTTCCCATTTTGATTTATCAATTCATTGTTCCATACAATTTACATAAACATATAGATAATTTTATTTCATCATTGTTTTATTACATTCCCAATGTTTTGAAAAAGATTAATTTTAATGATTTTCAAGTATTATCTTAATTTCATTTTATTATGTAACATATTCTGGTATTCATTTCCCAATTTATTATGAGTATAATGTATGTAATCTGGTTTTCGATTACTACTAAACTATTTTCCCATTTAATTTAGAGAATATATCTATGAAAATGTTATAAAGTAATGTAATGACTTGGGGCTTCTAGGGTCTGGGTGTTATAGTTGGTATTAGAGTGATTTCAGTAGTAACTTTGGAAGCTAGATTTAGAAAACAAATATTAGGGAACATATCCTAAAGATATGATTTAAGGATAATTATAGAATAAAATACTCTAATATTTTTAAGGTATAGATTTTATGGGTCTTCCTAGTTATATATCCTTGTCTGGATAGTATAAGTGGACGTTGTTCTGGAATAAATGTACCTATGGGTTACAACTCCAACAAGGTATGTCAGTCCTAACTCAGTGTACCCTAATACACAAAAACAATAATTACTGCACACATAGTTTGACACTCCTACATGATAATCTCAGGATAATTCACATTTTATTTATAGGAAATTGGGAATGATTTAAAAGCAAATATGTCCCCAAAGATACCATTTTTATGGTTATTAGATTATATATGAATAAATTCTTCAACATATTCAATTATTTTATTATTTTCGGAAAATACATTATATTTTATAATGATATGTTCTAATTTAGTGTATGTCATCAGTTATAAATTGTTCCTATCAGAAGAAATGTTAAACACTCCCACGTACATGATCAATATTGTAAAAAGAATCAAATCTTTTTATGGACTTTGGACAATATTTTGAAGGTAAATAATCTCCAAAGAATTCTCACTATATGAAGACATTTTATCATATGAAAATGATATAGGTAAATAATTCTATATTTACTATAGATTCGAAGGATTGAAATAAAGGGAGAGGATGGGATGTTAAGTGATGTATAAAGTGAAGAAGGGAAATATGTATTTTACCACATGTGGTTATTGTAGAATGAAACTACCATTTACTTGCATAAATGGAATAGTATTATTTCATAAGTGGGGTTAAAGGAAACCATGTTCATGATTTATATGGAATGATTGAAAATTCCAATGTGCATTGATTTCCTTGCATGGATATGGGACACTATGAAAATCAATGTTTCATTATTCAAAGTAATATATCCCTAAAGTGGCCAATGGATCATTGTCAAGGTTTTTATACTACAACAGATGAAGAATAATAATTAACGTTCTTATGTTTAGATTCAATAATTATGTCATTAGAGTATTTAATAAATGATGTTATGGTAATAAGATTATGGAATATATGAGGATTTTACAGATGTACTTTTTCATCAACGATTTAAGATATCTTTTAACTGGTACTGGTAATCATGAAAATTTATTCCGTAACATGTTGATCTTTATGGAAAACACATATGAGAGGGAGTTTTAATACATAATATGTTTTTGTTCTTGAGATAATGATGTTGTATAAAGAGATGATTCATGGGGATAAAGTATATTGTATACTAATTCTTTCCTTGGAACAGATTTGAATGTTTTGGTTCATAATATTTTGAAGGTTCCTAAGGTTAACCACAGATGTAATGGTTCAAGTAGAACTCTGGACAAGGTTTTAGTGATTATTATAATGCTTTATCATGTGATGAAGCTTGTGAAAAGAGAACAATAATAAATATTTCAAGGCATAAGGATAAGATTGCGCTTATAAAAATTTATCAAGTATCTTTATTTAATTATATCCTTAGAAAGTGAAAGAATTACTCATATAATAGAAAATAGTATTAAAACAATATTATATCATCAGTATTTAATGACATATATTACCTATATTCATACCACTCATTTATTTTTTTGTAGTCAATAAATGTCTTGTGAAGATGTTCTCTATCACTTCCATCAAAACATGATGCATATATTTCATTTCTATATCCATTTTTTCACTAAAGTTCTCCAATTAAAAACCCTATTTTTTTGTTGACCATATCATTTCATTTTCTCTCTTATAAAAAGGATTTTATATTAATCCTCTTTATGATGTAGTTTTTTCAACGTTTTTTTTTATTTTCAAACATCAAAACCATGACAACCTATATAATGTATAGATTTAAAGGATAAAACTTAATTAACATAGGGAGAATCTAACACCCCATGAATTTATAATATTTTCATTTTTGAATAAATATAATTTATTTCTATCTTTATATATATGCCACACCGTGATATTCTTATTCTGCACACAACAATGAGTAGTCTTGTGTTACACAAAAGGGAGAGTTTTACTGAATAATAATATATTACTGAAATATTATTATCTAATATAATAAGATATAACCTAGCTGTTATGTTGGTGGTTATGAATATTATTAACTAAAATAAAAAATTATATGGCTGAATTCATTGGATACAAATTAATTAGAAATGAATATGGGAACCAACTAAATATATATTAATTTTTTTTAAAGAACTATTTTTATGCTCATAAAGTCAATTATCCTAATAAATTAAATTAATTCAAATTTGTGAATGATATTATTATAATTTCTATTCAGTAGAATTTATTTTAAATTCATCAAATGGTTTTAATATCTATATAATATGAAAAATTCAAATTTGATACACAAAAACACATATTTTTCAATGGCAATTTTACAACCTTTTAATGGAAACCCTACATTAAATATAATATTTGACGCTTTTATTTAGGTTATTTTGAAAAATAAATATCTTATTTTTAATGAAAATGAATAAATTCACTTTGGGTGAATTTTAGTAATTTTTCTAATAAGTTTCATGTTTTGATGAATTGGGATAAATTATTTCATTTTAATTGAAAAAAAATTTCTTCTAAAACATTTATAGTGTTAAATTATATTTTTAATTGGAATTAATCTATAATCAGATAAATATTTTATCATTTAATAAAATTTTTATTATTTTAATTCATTTAAGATTTTATCTGTATATAAAAACATTTCAAACATTTTAAACTTTTCACATTAAAAACATGTTTTTTCCTTTCATCGACAATAATAATTTTAAATAAAAAAATACAAAATCTATGTTTTGAATTTTTAAAAGCATGTTTGATATTTTGAATCAGTGTGACCAAATTATTAAAATAGATTAATTTTATTTTCTGAAATTATGAATAGTAACTTTAGAAATTTTTTATTAACACGGTTAAATGTTAATTTAGTAATTAATGGTAACAATAATATGATAAATATTATAAAATTACCATAACACTTTACTAAATTTTATTGTATGAGTTATTGTTGATAAATAACCATCATTGGGAAGATTTTATAGCTTCTTTGAGAGACATGAAGGACTTTAAGAGGTTTTTAGTGTTTTATTCATTGAAATATCTCATATCTCATTATCATGTTTTTAATAAGTATTACATTTTTCAAATATGGTTATTAAAAATAAATATTTGATTGTAAATATTAATTTTAAATGTAATATTATTATATTCATCATGAAAACTTATTTTCAATTTTTTGGGATGAAATAATTAAATTACAAGCTTCCACAATGATAATACCATAATTGATTAATTAACGAGCACACTAATTAATGTTATTAAAAATATTCAAATAATTTTAATATTATTAAATTAATTTTATCCACAATTTTCCAAGATGACATAGAAACATTAGCGGTGTATTAATGGTTTTCATTCGATGTTATATTGTGAATTGATATTTTTTGAAAATTCATTAAATAAATAGTTTCAAAATTAACATTAATGATATTTTTGAATAAATAATATTTTATTAAATGATATAAAATTTATAAAAATAAAAACATCATAAAATATATTTTTATAATGTTTAAAAATCCATAAATGAACCATTTAATGTTCTTTTCTCATTTTAGAGTAACCACATGAACCATTAAAGAGTAAAAAACCCAGTTATCACGATAAGAGTTAAAAGGTTTAACTAAGGGTTCATGTGAAAAGATAAGGGTAATAAGTGACCTAAACATGTCTAAAAATTAATTTATTAGAGGATTTATACCCATAATAATATTACATAATATGTAAATTTATTTGGATCCTTTTTTAACTGAAAATTCATCAATATTAATTTAATATTTTGAAATTTTTCAAATGTTCCCCTCACCTCAATTATAAATTGGAACCTTCCCCCCACATCCTCACAACACATTGAGCGTTATAGTTCATACATCCATTCTCAAATAATATCCTTACATTCCTACCCTCATACTAGAATCCTAACTTTCGGTATAAGGAAAACTAAGGAAGGCATTTGGTATATACATAAAGGAGTTACCCAAATAAGAGGTCACGTTATTCAAGGATGACTTTAGTTTTATTTATTTACCTACTCATTGATTTATTATTATTCCATGATTATATAACCAAACCATTATACAAAATATACTATGAATTTTTTATGGTTCAATTTTTACCAACACCCACACACACATCTATAAAATTGGTAACAAATTTAACATTCATGTACGACGATCTAGTGCCTCACGAAATGATGTTGTTTGATTTTACTTTACCACCACTCATGGTTGGGCATTATGTGGGAAACCCATTTTTTATTTGATATATATATATATATATATGAATTTTTTTCTTAATAATTATTTAATCAATATATAAAACATACCATCATTATTTCTATTTTTTTTGAAATATAATAAGATCGTTTGTGGAAGTGTTGACTACCACCTCCTCAAAGTGACGTGATTCATTCACAATATACACAGAACATATAAAAGATGGTTTTAATAATAATATGTGATAAATATAAAATATATATGATATTTTAATTTTAATATATATATATATATATCATTTTATATTCATTACTTCAATACGGGAATGAAGTGAATGTAGCGTTCACACGTACGTTCGGTCCACCATCTCTGGGATTAATTCCTTTCATTTCCGACCCCAAATTTTTATGGATTATAAAAATAATATAAATATATATACAGAATATATATTAAATTTATATGATGTATTAAATTATGGATATTATTTAATCATGATTTAGGTAATTGGAAAAATATATAACAAGTCAAAACATAATAAAAAACTAGGCAAGTAAAAGCAAAAACAAAGAAAATGATGAAAGATTATTAACAAACGGGTGACAAAATTATATAGGAAGATTATATATGACATCATAAATATCCATAATATTCTTATATAAATTTATAAAATTATTTTAAAAAATATCAATGAGTTTAAATAATATACAACTAAAAATGAAGTGTGAGGAAATGGATTTTCATATCACTTTTGACATTTGTGAGATAAATGTCATATTCTAAAATTACTTCCTTTGTGTGGTTTATCTACTGACCTTATTGATATATTATATCTTGAATATATTTATATTAATGGTATTAAATGTTTCATTTCAAAATAATTTATTGGTATGCTTCTTATGATTCAAATATTTCAAAGTGTTTTGGGAAACTTAGATTTAAAAATATATTTTTCAATCAATCATTCAATATATGGGGAATGATTAGGATGTGTATGACAAGGGTTAGAGACCAGTTAATTAATGCACCTAAATGCATCGATATTATCATGAGATAATATAAATTAGATAAAATACCTTTGAGTTTATTTTTAATAACAATAGTTTGGTTTCTACATACAGACTCAAACCATATATTGAATGGTCTTGATGGTAGTCATTCATGTTCTATATAGAAGACGTCCAATAATTAAGAATTGTATTAAATCTAGTTATTATTTACCACTTTTATTTTTCATTGGAATATCTATGGATGCATTTCATTCTTATTTTTGTGATTAAATGGCATGTGTTTTCATTTTCATAACTTTCCATATTGGTAATGCCTTATCTAATTATTTGAATATAATTTGTTTTCAGTTATTTACCTTTACATGTAAATTTATTAATTCATTAATGATTCTAATTTACATAACCATACCTATCATTTGATTTCACCATAAATATGATTCTTTTCAAAAGGTTACAATGAATATTTCTTCAAATAAGTTCCAAGGATTCTTTTTATTTCATTTCATTGTGTCTCATTATTTTATTTTATTTTCCCAATGTATTATACGTATCATGTATGTAATATAGTTATCTAAAAAATATAAATTGTTTAGTCCCGTGTGATATTAATCTTTTATTTATGACAATGTTATAATGTAATTCCTCTACTCTCTATTTTTTGGGGTCAAGGAATTCCAAAAAACATGAGTAGAATTACAATGATAAAAATATTATTAAAATATTACCTAAATTCTCATTCAAAACACTCTTTTGTATGGGAAGGGTCATTGACATAATTATGGTATTTTCATAATGAGATTCAATACCTATATTTTTTATAATAATAATAATTTATTACAAATAAAATGACATAAAGAACCACATGAAATAAATTATTTAATTAATTAAAGTAAAATTTGATTAATATAAATATTAAATCATAATCTGAATAATAATAAGTAATAATAAAATTAATTTAATTAATAATTATTATAATATTATTATTATTTTTGATTATTGATAATATATAATATTTTTATAATTACTATTAATATAATATTATTCCCATACTATCAATGTGAATGATAAATAGAATATACAAAAAACATAATAAATTTCTATGGTATATCACTTTTAATAAATAATTTCAAGGAATCTACTATTATAATATGATTCTCTAAGTGGTTTTTATTATATATTGGGATTAGTTAAAACCCAATAATTCAAAAAAACATCATTTTAAATACTATTCAATAGTTATGAGATTTTCAAAAAAGCATAATATAGTTTCACACTTTTGATACCAGGTCTTTAAAATAATTAAATATTCACAAAAAATTTACAATTTAAATAACAAAATAAAATATAAAAACCATATGTTTATCTTTTCCATGATATTGATAGGGTTTCATACCAAGATAATTTTTTACGTTGATTTGTTTTTGAGAAAAATCATAGCGTACTAATTTTTTGTTATTAAAAAAATATAAATTTCATATTTATGATTGGAGATGGATTTTCAGTTTTTAAAATCAAATTTAGAATAGGAAATTTTTATTTGAAAATATCTATTAGAGATGGAATGAGATGTGGAAAGGGGATTAAAATGAAAATGGGTATCCATAATATTTTAAGTAGTGCACAATGATGAAAACCAACTCTATTGAAGGAACCAAGATGAGGCCACAACATCAAGTGGTTATGTAGTTGTTTAAAGGGTGAGAAACTAAAGAATAACTTTTGTATTCAAAATTTGGGTGGTGACATTTTCACATTGGTGTATTTTAAAACAAATGATAGAAGGTGTTTTAGGTGTCATTTCAATAAAATTTTTATCCAATTATATATACAAATAAAGTTTGAATATCAAATTGAATTTTGTACTATATTTAATTAATTATAATTTCCTCCTATCCATTTTTATTTTTTAATACTCTGCATGGAGGGTTTCCCATATTATATATATTCTGAGTTTATTTATTATGGTTAATTTATTATTTATTTTTTCATTTGTGATCATTGCAAAAAACATTTCAAATATTTTTTAGCCAAAGATCAATTTATTCCTCCCTAACATATATTCGTAATTTATTATACTAATATATCATGTAACTGTAATAAAAAACTATAATTTATTTGTAATTTTATATAAATTGGAAAGCATGTTTTATAATTTTATTTCAAATTAACTAACAACAATTCTTTATAGAGAACCAAAAAAATATTTTATATGATTTTTTTAATTATGAAATTGAATATATTTAATATTTCTTTACAATAAGTGCCACTTTTTTCTGATTTTTGTGGTAATTTAAAATCCCTTAATTTTTTTTAGTTTTAAAAAGTTAGTAATTATAATAGTAGTTCAAGTAATAGAAAAAATAAGTAATAAATAATTTTATCTTTTTTATTTATTTGAATATATAATTATGTTATCAGTTAATTAATAGTTAACATATTCTCAATAATAATTAATTAATTATATTTAAAATACTTAATTAATAATTTGTAGTAACAAATTACTAATTAACACCTAGTAATTAATTATAATAATATGTCATAATAGGAAAATCTTAGAGACCCCATTTATTAAAAAGATCGAAAATAAAAGAGAGTGGTATGGGATTAGACAAAGCATCATTACCCTCATTCAAAGAAAAAAACAAGAAGTCATTAAAAATCAAAGTCTTGATGGTTGCATGTTTTATTGTGTTTATAACAGTTGAAAACATAAAACTTTTTTTCATGGGATCTTGTAATAATTTTCAATTTTAAGTGTGATTAATCCATTCTAGAAATAGTATTCTTAGGAATCAACATTTAAAACCTCTCATCTGTAAAAGCTATTTTATATGGAATATTATTTTGTGAATCATCCACTCTAATGTTAGTTTTTTTTCTCATCACTCTCTGAATTTTCATCATCTCACTAATTACCTCCAAAATATATGATTGTGTACTTCATTCACCATATTGAGACATAGATTGAATTTCTCCACTAAAATCTATAATTGAAAGTGCTAAATTTATGTAATGATCATACTTAGTATAACTACTTATAATCGAGTCATCATATACCTTTTCATCATCCTAAAACTAACCTCAATGAAAAACTAAAACAATTTATAAAAATTTAATATCCCATGAGATACCCTTAATAGAAGAATAAAATACTTCCCTATTAATAATAATATATGTATGGAATCCTTCTCGATCTACTACAGGCTATGAAAAAGTCATCATCACTTATCTTTCTATTAGTAGAGATCTATAAATCACCAAATAGGGGATTATTTTTATAAAAACATATGCAAACCTAGATCCTTAAGTGTAAAAATTAGGATTTTGTTGAGGCATTTTTCTATCTAATCTCCATCTGTATTTTGGTTCATTTTCTTTATAAATATTTTATTGATATGGTTATGGGTGTTCAGAATGATTTCAGAGAATATGGGGGGGGTGGAGACCCCAAAATATTGAAATTTGGAGTTACAATAGAGGGTGTAGTCTTAATGCATGTATGGTTCTATCTGTGTGTTCTTCCATAAAGTGGTGTATATATCGATGGATGATTTTTCAAACAATGTTGGATTCCCTTGAAAACCATGTAATCATGAGTTTTTTCAGATGGAGGTGTTCTTCAATATTTGTGCATGATTTGACAAACTGTGTGGCACAACCATACAGACCGAATTTGTGTCTAATTAAAATGGAATTATTCATGGATGATTTTTAAAGCTATACAACATAATTGTTTGATGATATTAATTAAATACAAATATTTTATTTTTACCCAAAACCCCTAATTTACCTCCCTTGTCACATTACATAAACCTCTATAGCTCATCATTGTGTTTTGGGTGATTCCTTACCTTCTCCAGGCTGATATCACTAAATAAGAGAATTTTGGACCCTATGGATCAAAGGTAAGAATCACATTTCTCTTTGTTCCTCTTATTTTTCTCATTTTATATTGATATGAACCCTAGACTGGTGTATTTAAGTCCATATATATGGATTTATTTATATTTTTAGGGGAAATTTTTTGAATTTTTTGAATGAATATAAAGGAGAGCCCTGAGCATTATGTTCATGAGTCGATCCTTCATATCAAACACATTCATGGTTGGTGGTCTTTGAATTTTACTATAAGTATAAACTTGATTCATAGTGCATGCTTGTACCATGAATTAAACTGAGATTAAATTTATATAAACATAATAATGGAGTTTATGTTAAATATGGGACTTTTATTTAATTTATTCCTTAATTGGAAGGAAACATAAGAGTATGCGTTGAAATTGTTTTTTTGAACAACATTTGTTACATAATCTTATGAACCCGGGATGGGTTAGAATGAAATATAAATAAAAAATGTCGAATTATGAAATAATGAATGATGAAAATTGATAGGATGCATATTAATTCCATAATGGTGATATTTATTGTGATGATTTATTTTGAAAAGAGGGATTTAAATGAAATTCTAATGTTAGTACCTAAAGGGTCAAAATTTGGTTGACATACATTCCTATTTAAAATTTTCCCTTATATTACTCATGTTAAATATGTGATGAATGTGGCTACATGTTTTGAGGATATTCGGAGAGAATTAAAGGGATTGAAGGCTCAAAAATATGGAAATTTGTAGTTACATCTAGGGGAACATGGTTAGTGAATGGTTAGTGATTGTAAGATTCTTATATCCATATAGGTGGAATGTTTCTAAAAATTAAGGATTTCCGATTATCGAAAAGATCCAATTTTGATCATATATTTTAAATTGAAATTTTATAATTGGGAAAAAATAAAGTATAAATTTTTATATGTTATGTGGTCTAGGAGGTTCATCATCTGTTTTTAGAAAATCCCAGAACATCTAGGTTTAAACTTTCTATTTTGGGGGAAATAACTTGAATCACATAGTTACTGCTAACCATGCAGACCAACCATACACACCTTTATTTTGGGGCGTTGTGGAACTATGTGGCTTCTATAATAAACTATAGAGGTGTGAACATGGTTTTTACATGTTTTTAAAAAACTGTGTATAGTAGTGTGCCTTAGATAGTGACGTCTTCACATTTGGTGAACCGTTTGGAAGATTGTGTTTCCTAAATATGTTCCACATTAAATTTGAAAAATATACAAAGTAATTCATCTTCCATTTTTTGTTTTTATCCCCCATTCTCTCTCACATTAATATACTAGCCTCATATTTTCACCCCTCCTCTCATCCCATCCTCTTGGTTGTTTCATCCTTTTTTAGTTTCCATTTTTAATTTCATAGCTTTTGTTTGATAGATATTGTTAATTCAAAGAAACTTATTTATTTTTTAGTCTTCCATCACTACCGAGTGGTTTCTATTACTTTTCGATGATATTCTTAATTTTCAGGATGTTTGTATGTTTTATAATTTTCATCCAATTAGTTTTGAACTGGAGGCTGATCATGGTTGGTTTGGATTAAATTTGGATAAGGTAGGTGTTCCCTAGAAATAATCCATAATTGTTCTTTTTTTAAGTGCATTAATTTTATGGTGATGCCAATCTTTCAAGCCATTAAAATAATTTAATTAGAATATTTTCTAATTATTCTGATCTTATTAAATTACTTCTTATATGATTATAATCATAGATAGTTAAACATTAGGAGATCACATATAATGTGGGTTCGGTATTGAAATTGGCATCAAATAAATAAGTTTTACCTCAAAAATGAAATTCGTTTTTTTGAAACAATTTATTTCGAAATGCCAAAAAGGATTTAATGTATTTAATCAATGTTTATGAAATGGAATTTCACAAACATCGATATTGTGAACATGGTTTGAACATTAAATTGGATTAATGGGTTGGTAAATGGTAAATTCGTTTTTATAGAATGTGATGTGAGTTTTAAACGATTTTTTTTAAAAAATGGAAATGCGTGTAGGGTTGATATTTTATGAATTATTTGGAAAACACAAATAGGGTAAATTATGTTATAAATGATATGGGAAATTATTATATGATAATTATGGGTTTTATTTGATTCTAAACACACCTAGGAGGGATGGTATATGACAACAATAAATAAGAAAAACCATAAAGGTAGTCTGCGATCATAATCAAATACTCCCATAGGGGGGATATGAAATACCACTAGCCTACCGACTAGATGAGAAAACAATGATATTTGGGTGTTCAATGATAACTAAATAATACTCCATTTGGTGATCCTATTGTTTTTAGTTTTAGTAGAAGTGCCTTTGGTATGATTTAAATTTAAATGTTTTTTAATTTATAATTTCCTAAAATCCAATTATATAAACCTTCACAGTAAATCTATAATTAATTTATTTTTATTGAAAGAATAAAATCCTTATTAAGGATCATTAATTGAAGATTATTTTTATTGTATGTAATCCCTTCTCAGGTTACCTTCATTGTGTTAGGTGGATAAAAGTGTAGATTTATTCTAGTACTGTTCCACACTTACTCCTTTTCTCTCTAAGAAACACCAATCAATTTCTGGGTGCGTGTATGATGAATCACTCATCTTGCATTATCCATATTGATACCTCTATAATCCTTTAGGATTGAATGTGTTTTTCCTGTTTTTTTTAGGAAGTGAGTAGAATTTTGAGAGAGAGATATTCCTGTTGTGCAGAAAAATCCTCTATTATCAAATTTTAAACAACCTTACACAATAGAACTAACCATATAATTATATAACTGTGGTCTAGGTCAAAATATGATTCAATTGAATAATAAACCTTAAATAATCTTTTAATTTTTAATGAAATAAATTTCCAAATAACAATAATAACAATAATATATGGCACATGTGGTAACTTATGCAATAGAAAAAAATATTTAACTAACATATAAATTATTAATTTTCATTGGAAGTGGTCTTGGTCCTTTCTAACACCTCAAAATTTTTTGAATACCCAATTGAAAAAATTATTCATAAATACATATTTTATCCACAAAACAATTAAAAAATAGTTATTAAATATTCAATAAAATAAATAAATATATTTTATTCATAATCTTTATAATAAATACTTATTTAATTTTTGTGATCGGAAAATAATGAATTAAATTATACATCAGTCATTAGAATAATATTTTTTTAATTAATTAAATTAATATATAATTTAATTATGATAAATATAAACACTTAGTGTGTGACCCTATATGATTTCACTCCATGGAATTATGTGTGATTTCATAATGATTCAGATTACATTTTCGCAATGGGTTAAAGATCCCAATAGAATGAACTTAATGTCATAATTATGGTAAAATAATATAAAATCCTCACTTTGTAATATAATCCTTTTTTCTCAAGTTCTCATGAAATAATTTTCACATATATTTTATCAACCTATGTGCTAGATATGTCTTTCACTAAAAATCTAAAATAAAAATGGTGTTACAGCATGTCCTATAATTTAATGTTATGGTTATATTCCAATGAAAGGGACAACATTTAAATATTTTTAATATCGGAAGGGACAAATACTTCTTCAAATTATACATTTATAACAAGTCATTCTAGACACACCCAATTTATCCAACATCACAATGAACTATCATCACCATGGTTAACAAAATACATCTTAGTGTACAAGTTAAAACACACATTAATAATAGTTTTAAATTCTATGGGCCATTACACCTTCATTCATATAGGAATATCCAATGACACCAAAATGTGTAGAATTGCTACTAGAAGGATTGTTCTCATAATCTATCATTTTAAAGATTATGAAGTGAATACATCATGAGAAAAATGATCATTTACTTAGGATTATTCTCACTTAATGGTTAATATACAATGTACCCTATCATAGTAAAATATCTAAATATAGAACAATATTTGAGAATTTATTCATTGAATTTAATGGTTTTCATTATAGTAGGAAAATGTTATGACCTTATCCATTCGATAGATACTCTAAGAAATTATATTATTAATTCCATTCTAAACAATGAATAAGATGTAATATGATTTTTTAGTATTAATATCATCGAATACTCATATAATCAAAGTATAAAAATTTATTCATAGGAACCCAACTCTAATAAACTCCCCCTTGGAATAGAGCCAATAACCTATGAATTTCAATTTATTGGACCTCACATGATAATCATGTTTATATTATGTCAAGGCTTTAGTAAAGTGGTTTGTTTTACTTTCTTCTAGGAAAATACTACACATTGAAACCATTCAACATCGAGAAAGATACCTCAAGAGATGATAATTTTGAAATATATTCTTTATTTATTGCTGTTACCTTGACTCCTTGGAAAATTCCTCTACTTCCGTATTGTCACAATATAGTGTGATAGGGTCATTAATTATAGGTTCCACATCACACTCTTAAATGATGTTTTGGTCTATACTACTTCTTTAGATTCATTAAAATCTAGAATATACTCATATTTTTCTATATAATATTCATATATACAATAAATTCTTCTCTTCAAGCTCACAAAACCGCCATTCACTGTGAAAATATATCCCATTTTTGATATATAACATTATTATCTCCTTGGAGAATAGAATATATATATCCTCTAATGAATAATTTCTCATATACTCTATACAACATGAACATATCATTAATAAACCTTAAATAATTTATGATTGACTTGAATACTATTCAGTGGGGGTCACCTAGATCAGTTAGATATCTTCATACCATACATAAGGTGTAGAAAACATCTATCATAGTATAAAGCATATAATACTTGACTAATCTATTCGCTGATGCATATATAATCCTTGCCATTCATTACCTTTCCTAGTTTGATATAAGAAACATATTCCTAGAAAGATAAATGTTATGTGATGATGTAAATAATAATATCTTGGATTGTTTCATACTAAAAATATTCAGTATCTTATCAATATATGTAATTTGACTTAGGTAGAGTAACCTTTGTCATCTATCATAATGTATCTTATCCAAATAATATATGTTGTCTCACTAAATTCCTTTATGCAGAATAATTTATTCCACTAGGCCTTAATAAACAATAATAATGGTATCCCATTTCCAATAAGTAAAATTATGTCAATATACACTATTAAGAAAATTATTGAACTACAACTAAAAACACTACAGACCCAAGGCTCACATACATTTTTTAAACAATTTTTTATGGCTTCATAACATATAAATTTATATGACTCGTATTCATGTTATAATATATAAATAAATTTTTTGTAATTTTAATATCTTGTTGGAATCCATTGTAGTCACAAACCACTTAGGATGTTTTATATAGACATATTCCAAAAGAATTCAATTACGGAAGGCTATTTTGATATCCATTTTCCAAGTCTCATAGTCATGGAAGGAAAAAATTGAAGTTATAATTGTGATGGATTTCATCCTTGAAACCAGTGAAAATGTTTTTCATAGTCTATTCATTGATTCTAGTTAAATGGTTTTTCATCTAGTATTTCCTTATTATAACTAACTTGTTTGTCCATTCCCAATTTCTTATTGAATACCCATTTATATCCAATGGTATTTCCATACATAGGAGGATCTTCCAAAATCTAGACTTGGTTTTGTTACATGGAATCCATTTCAAAATTCAGGGATTCATAAATAGAAAATTATTCCATCAATACCAAGAAACTACCACAATACAACACAAAAACTAAATATAATTTTTATTCCAACAAACCCCTAATATCCACCATTTTAAACTCACATATGCCTCCTCTTTATAAGCACCAAATACCATGCCCACATCTCATTACCACTAAACCTCATACCATGACCCCACATCACAAATAATTTCACACAACCATACATCACCACCACACAATATGTATTCACTTAATTTATTTCATATTTATAAATGGTGTTCTTATCTCCATTAACGTTAATTTCATTGTAATTATCCAAGATTCCATAAATTCCATGATTTACCAATTTTATATCTGAATATAATTGATCTGCAACTGTCGTTCATGGAGATAAAAAACCCAAACAACAATGGTTCTGTAGAACAAATAACTATATTAAAAACAAATCCCCTAATTTCCACGATTTTTAGAAGGTTTTAAAGAATGTACAATAACAATATCAATAATATCCAATGCTGTAAAGCGTAATATTTCTTTCACATCACCCTTAGGATTCAATTAAATAAATTCATTATACTCAATATGTTGGTGCATACTATCCACCCAATGATAAAAATATGATAATCCCACCCACATGAAACAACTAGTTGAGAAATGAAGTATCCCCTTCCTCGAATAGAGATTTATAAACATTACTACAGTTTCAAATGAGAGGAGGTAAACCAATGGGAATTACAATGAAGGATAACACCATTACTAGACATGAACACATCAACCCTAGAAATTACCTTAACAATACAACACCAAAACCAATGATTAACTAACATAACCCTTCTTCGGGTTATGAATTGGAAGAAAAAATAAGGAAGTAAAGAATGGAAATTACCTAAATCTACCACAGAGTAATCCCCCAAGGTCGGGTTTGAAATACAACAAAATGGAATGAAAGACATATAAAGGACTCACATAGGTCACCCAATAAATGATATAAAATCCATAATAATTATGGGGTTTTATGGGATTTGGGCTTTTATGCCCATCCTGAAAAATATAATGCCCTGACACAACCTCACAGACCATGCCTCAGAATTCATGAAAAATTACGGGACTATTGTGTACTTGGATGATATTTGCTGCATCCTATATAGTATCCTGCCTTTTTAATACATATCTTTTCATGACATTTTACAAATAGAGGATATTTAATTTCTACTGTCTTTGAAATCATAAATAAAAACAAGAAAACATTAACACTCTTTTAAATCCCCTTGAAAATATTCTTGAAATTTTTATCCTATGGAAAATTACTGCATCTCATAACCTAGGGACATACATTCGAAATAAAGGGTGAGTAGAAGGCCTAGTAAGGAATGGAAGGTAATTAGTTTAGTTGTGATATCTATAAGAACCTTATGAAAAACATAAAGGTATGAGAAATGGTAAAAGAGGCATATCATAATAAAAACCTGAATCATAACTTGAATATGTCTCTATAACATTTCATTTATAAATTCATGAATATATCACAAATCTTGATCTCCAAGGTGTGATAAAAATTACCAAGGTCATTCACTAAGGTATTGTGAAACTTGTCATCTCTTGAGATTAATTCTTTACCAAATGCATTGGAGTGCAATCAGGGAACACCAATAAGATTTCTTTACATTCATGTTACACACATAAATCATAATAAAAAATTTCATAAATAACCCATTTTAAATAAAAGATATGGGTTTCATTTCCAAATCATGACGTTTTAAAAAGTACTTAAAAATAAAATAATTATCTCATTTATAACCCATGGAAAGGAAGTGAGGGTTATAAGTATGTCAATTCCAGAATCAAATATATCCTTTATTCTATGTATGTACACCCATAGAAACAAAATAGGTTTGGGTATTCACATAAATAAAATAAAAGAATTTCTTGAGAGAATGAGAGAGACATTTGAGACGAAATTTCTGCAGCATAATGGCTATATAACTTGGTTTTAGAAAATAATAAAAAGAGATGGTACACGGGTAACACAATAATAAATTACTGATTATAAAATATAAATATATAATAACCTAGATATAAGACCATGGTATGGAAATTTTAATGACATACCACATGAAAAGGAATCCTGAAATAAAAGAGAAGGTATGATTCCTTTTACAAAACATTCGGCAGCCTAACTGCATCACCTAAAAATTACAAAAATAAATTGATGAGAGAAAAAAGG
Source organism: Viscum album (assembly GCA_963277665.1). Lineage (NCBI taxonomy): Eukaryota > Viridiplantae > Streptophyta > Magnoliopsida > Santalales > Viscaceae > Viscum > Viscum album. Next base: position 888,824,847 of record OY728130.1, read on the forward strand.
GTCTCTTATCATTTGAAAATGAAATGGAAAGTATTAATGATATAGAAGAATAAACCCCCACATAATAAAATGGAACTATAAGACATAACATAAAGGAAGTCATCACTTAAAAGAGGATGGTGAAAGGATCCCTTACCATGTTGTGTTCAATCGAATCGTATGACTAACAATTAATAACCACCAAAATAATCACAGAATACCATTAATATAAATAAAATACTTATAATATATATCCAATGTATGTACACAATAAACCATATTCTATAAATAAGTGGTGAACAATTGAAATCTCACCGAATTAAAAATGAGATAAGATAACCCTTACCTAGTTGTCCGACTTGACTCTCTTGTATGTTCCTTTTTATTCCAAAATAATAAACATATGATACATTATACTTGATTAAGAATAATTTTCATGTTTATTATTCATTTTATATTAATTATTAATTTTCTATAAGAATTTGTTATTTATTTGAGATCATATCAGACATTTTGTCAATGTTCGGAACATGAGTCAAAAATTAACTTGTTATAATTATAAATTTTCCTTGTAGTCAAAAGTACATTATCTCCAGAATGATATTAATAATTTAGAATTCATATATATAATATATATTTAGTATATAAATGTATTTATAATAGTACAGATCATCTAGAGATAAGAAATGAAATTCTTGATTCATGGAGACGGTAAGCCGTACGTACGCTTGAACGTTGCTTTCATTTCAATTTAATTATTTAATGAAATGAAAACATAGTTATTCATAGGTATATTATAAATTTATTATAACATTTATGTAATATATGTTACATAATTTTATAAATTATATCCTATATAAGTTCCACGTATGGCATGAATGTGTCATAGCACATTGAGGGGGCGGTAGTCCGCACTTCCTCTAATGAAATTATTGTGTTTATCCATTAGGGGACCCATAAAAGTATGCTATAATGAAAAATATATAGAATAATAAATAAAAAAAGTATAATATATATCATATATTGATACAGTTCCATCATAATGGCAACAATGAGAGGTGGTAGAAGATAATTTAACAATCATCGTTTCGTGAGGCAGTAGTTCTTCGTCCACTGAAACATTATGTAATTTACCCATTAGATATCGGTGTGTGTAAGTGTAGCTCAAATAAATCTCATAATAACATCCTTTTATGTTTAGGATACTGGTTTTGTTATAAAATAAGGGAATAAAAAGTTTTTATGAGTTTGGAGAAGTAAAATAAAATAAAAAAAACTTAAGAGATGACGTTACCTTGAAATCGGGTAACTCCTTTTGGTTTGAACCAAACGGGATTGTTGAAGTGCTTTCTGCCTAGGTAAGGCTTCTACAATGAATGGATGGATCTTTGGAGTTTATTGGAGAAGAAGATGGATTATCCATGTGCTTGAGGAGTGTGAGAAATGGTAGGATGGGAGGGATTTTTATAAGGGATAGGGGGCTTTTTTGGAAGGTTTGAAAATATTATTTTATTATATAAATATATTTGGCTTCTAAAGGTCCATAAATCGTAAAGGAGAAGATAATGTGTCCAATGTTAGAAATAAAATCATACTATAATAATTGTGAAAGTTTTGGATACTGTTAAAATTTTTATCTTCTTATTTATTTAAATCATCCATTAAGGACGTAATCACTACATCATCATAGTGTCAGAAATAATTTTATTTATTTGAGTTCTAAAAATTATAAAAAAAATACATTGATGCAGGAAATAGTTTTAGATTTATAATTAATATTTATAGTAAAAAATATAGCTTATATAAACTCATGTAAAACTTCTTTTAGTAAAACAATGCATGTTTATGACATTTTTATTTTTTACTTTAAATAAAAAGTTATTAATGTATTTATGATACCCAAGTGGCTCTATGGGGTCCCAAAATTGAACCATGGATTGTCTGGGTCGGCCATTACTCATCAAATAAGGTTAGGACATGTGTTAAAGTAATTTTTTATTATTATAACATTATCTTTACCATAAATTACCCTAATTACCTTTAATCGTGGTTAATAAAAGTCAAAAGTTACTATTCGCCAAAAAATATTTTCATCACATTAAACATCATTTTACTTACTAACTAAAACCATGTTTGTGAGATTTTTTAAATTCTATTCACAAAAGAAATAAAATTTCATTTCAATGAAAAAGTTAGTTTTTTAACTACTACTTAGTGGTTTCACTATTCTTCCAGAAATGAAGGTTTTAAAAAAATTACAAAAAATCAATCTAAGATAAATTTGATATTCTAAATTCAAAAATTATGTCTATTTTACCAAATTCAAAAAAAATACAAGTTTTGTTAATTAATTTTATAATTAATTCCTATAAAAAGCGTGTTTTTAAGAAATAATAACCATCAAAAAATCCATACTTGTTAATTTCCAATTTTGATGTGAAATTACATCCAATGTACATCATTGGGTTAAATAGAAAAAATATAATCTATTTACACATTAAAACAAATTAAAAAGATAACCTATCCCTATAAATAATTTAGATTCAAATGAGGTTTTGAATTAAAATAAAACATATTTTTAACTATTCGTTAAAAGTGAACATTTTCAGAAATATATCAAAATTTCATAAAAAGTAAATATTGATGTACTGATTCTAAAGGTTAAAATTTATTTTTTCAAAAATAATATGTAAAAGTGACAAAAGGTAGATTTAAAAAGGGTTCTCCATTAAAAGGCGGTAAATCACACATTAAAGTAAATGTTTCTTAAAATTAGATTCATTTACATTTTAAGCCTCTAACTTTTATTGGATAAATGTAAAAACATTTAACAAACATATATTATCATATTTATGTTAGTTCTATTAAATCCCACCAATACAACGTCTAGGTGATAACTACCATTTAAAATAATAATATATTGTTATTAGTGTTAAATGTAAGATTTCAAAGAAGCAAGTTGTTTCGTGTCAGGAACGCCATTAAATATAGAATCCCCATTAAAATAAAATTAATTTTTAATTCAAAAACATTAATAAATATGAAAATGTCATATTCTTTATTTTCTTTTGATGTTACATTCTTCCCCCCTTTTGGAAATTATGTCCTCAAAATTTTAAAATTGGTTATGGAAAAATCATTGAATATCCCACATCGGAAAAAGAGTCATTAAAACTATGACTTTAAAAGAATGAAATAGAAGTACAAAGATCACCTGATTTAACCCATAACAGGGTTCCATGTAGGAAAACAAAGATATGGAAGTGAAAACAAATGGTCATGTTTTATTGGTGAGTGATAGAAAACATGATTAGGAGAAAGTTAACCACCAGAAAATCACAAAATTATGATGTGTTAAATGGTTTTTTATTACACAGTATAAATGTAAACCAACAATGTTTTCTTACGTTCCTTTTCATAATTTTGAGAAATTCATTTACTACATTGAATAAAAAGAAAATGAAGTATACATACCTTCAATTAGAGTTTAATTCTTTGATATGTTTCATCCAAAAATAATCATTTCTCCAAAAAATGTACATTCATAAAGGCTTGGTCACATCAAAAGAACAATAATATTCTTCTAGAAATCACATAATCCACAAAATAAGAAATATTTATTTCCCTTTCCTTTATATAACAACTAAAACCAAAATGGTTAGTACGAGATCATATAATCCAAAAAAAGGATAATCCTTTTAAAAATACTATTATTAATCTCCAATATTAAAAAAACAATAACCCAAATTTCAAGAAAGACCATGAAATACATAATAATTATTAAAATTCTTAAAAATAATACAAACTAAGATTGAATCCCAAAACTCAGAAGTATTTAATCACATATTCTTCCACAATAAATCTTAACATTTATATCCAAAAAACAATGACCACTCTTAAAGTCTCATACTAAAGTGCAATTAACCTAATCACATATTCTCTATGCTAGGTCAATACATATCTAGAAATAATCCAAAATAAGATATTTCCAGAATACATACATAGATCATTACAAAATAATAAATTTCAATCATTCCTCCAAAAATTAAATCTTGTAGTATTTTATTTTCCGTAGGGATACAGTATTCCAAAAGATGAAACTTCTTCCAAAATAACCATTATCATTTAATCACCAAATAATTTTTCTACAATTAAAAAACCATGATCAAAATTTAATAATTTAATGGAAATTTTTCTATGAAAATTATATTGATATTATTAAAATCAAAGAGACTAACAAAATGTCACACTCTTAAATTTAATACGATTAATATTTTTAATTAGTAGAAAAATAGATGATATTGTTGACTATATATATTATTATGAAATATAGAATGGTTTTATATATCAAGTAGTTTTATTTTTATATCTAGTGAATAAATAATTATAATATATAATGAAATAATTATGATCCAGTAATTATTCAATTAATGAAAAAATAAATTATGTGATATTAAAGATATTAAAATATATATAATTTCAATTAATTATGGAGATCCACAATTTTTCTATATGGATATGACATATTAGGGGTATATTAAATTATTTGGTTCAATGTTATCATCCTGTATTTATTTTCATAAAGTAAATTTATTAAATAGTGTCAAAATTGACTTTAATTATATTCTATGAAAATAATATTTTCTTAAAATAGTTGAAAATAATTAAATAAAAAAAATTAAAATAGGGATATATTATGGTTTAAAAAATCATAAATGGACAATTTAGAATTCAATTTACACCTTATAGGTAAAAAATATCAACATTTTACTTTTAATGATGGAAAACAAGTCGACGAACTTATACACTATGGGAAAATGGGAAAATCATATCCACTAGGGGATGGTTGGGAATCTTGATCCATAATAAGGAAAATACTCTAACTAGGGATGGTGGTGTTTCCCTACTAGTTAGTGCATTCCCCAGGAATTTCCAATATATGTTCTTTCAATGTTCTATGACTTATAGGGAATGATATTACAAGTTTAAGTGTTGGCCACAATTTAATGTCTTATATATATATTATGCTTTCATGGATTATTTTTACTACCTTTTTATTCATTCCTTATGAACTACATAATTATTATTCCATTAATCGTGTATATGATCCTTAATATGTATGGTATGATCTTCAAAATTTATTCTTAGGTTCGCATACACTTATGTCCATGTTATGCTTTTGTGTATCCCATATATACCATTAGTGGGCATCTAAGCTCACCATTTCGTATGTTTCCTTTCCCGGTGTTATGTAGAAAGTTTGTAAGTAGGATTATTAAGGGGAAGATATTTATGGGTGATGTTGAAGACCATTCACTAGATTATATGTTTATTTTAAATGTTTTTAAAGGCAACAAAATGTTACTGTTTTCAGGCATGTGTTTGTGCAATTAATTTTATATTCATAAAAAATGATGCAACATCCATATATGAAAATAATGGGTAATTATATTTGGTATCATTTCAATGTTTTAGTCAACTATTGAAAAATAGGATGAGAATAATTTAGTGAGTTCCCTTTAGATATTTATTGGAATATGTATATGGATGACTCATATGATAATCCTTAGTATATGATATAATCCTAATGGTTTTTTATAATCACCAATAACCTATAATTAATCTTAATTTTTCATATATTGAAATATTAAAATTAATTTCACTTGATTATGTGGTTATACTATTTTTATTAGTGTTCTTCACATTATTGTTTATGGTTTGAGTCAATGGTTAGAACCTGAAAGAACCATGATAATGAGGAAATCAATGGGAACTTAAATTATTGTCCTCCTAAGAAATAAAATGTTATAGGGGTTGTAATGAAAAATTATTATAAAAATGTCTAAATATATGAATTATACTAGACTTCTAAATGAAAAAATGATGCAACCTCATTAAATTGAGTCCTTAATGAGGTAGCATCCACCTGCTTTCAGTGGATCTTCTATTCTACTAGTTGCTGGGCAATGGATCAGTACCACTAAAAATATATTTTTAGTTATCCAATGATAATAACATGAGAAATAATTTTTTGATAACTTTTATTTGGAAGGATTAGTAGGTCAATGGTTGAATATTATGATTAATATTAGGCAACATGATAAAATTTACTCAAGGAAATGGGATGAGTTCATGAACATATATTTTGTCTATACGTACGTTCTTCATATTAATTATATGCACATAGAATAGGAATTTCTTGAGTTAAAGAAAAAGTGTGATTAATTTATCGTAACATTTGAATAAAAGTTTACATAACTTGTATGGTACACTTTTCGCATTATCATCTATCTGAAGGAAGGTTTGATCTATTTTTTAGTGAATTTAAACCAAGTATCAGAATGGATTTATCCATAAGGTACATCCATATTTATGAGTAAATTATGCAATGTACCATCAGGGTGTAAATGGATATTGGAGTTATTTATCAATACAATGGTTTTAATGAGAAAAGTAATCATGAATTTAAAGTAAAATATAAAACCATGGAGAAAATAAAATGAAATTTCTTTTATGTTCAATGAGTGATAAAAAGTGTGGTGGAGATTATATTAAGGGGACTACTAAATGTTTCATGTATTTAATGGTAGGTCATATGTAAAATTAAATATGAAGAAATTGAAAGAATTTAGCTGATGATCAGAATAGAGATAAGTCTACATAAAATGAACCCCCACACATGCACTTTAATTCATTATATGTAAGGACAACGGGAATTATGCTAATAAATGAACAAAACAAAGAGTTAATGATGATGATCAATGTAGCAAACCTATTAAATCCAAAGACAAAGGGAAATATCATGAAATCCCTATTATTTATGTGGAGTATGATAACTATATGGTAAAATTATTAGGTATTTATGTAATAGATTTAAATAATGTTGTTTTATATGTACTTTTATGGTTTTAAGGAATAATGAAACAATAAAGTATTGGTATATTGTAGTTTTTTATTAAGGATTTAAGAGAATATTCTTAATGGTAAGCTGATATTTGTTTATAAAACACATGATTAAGGGATTGTTAACGCTTAATATGTGAATGATATTGGATAATGGAATATAGAGATGTTTCATTGTGATAAAATAATTGGGATAGTATTGATGACCATGGAATTGATAAGGTGTCCAGGTGGTTTATGATATCATGGATTCAGTTTATAAAATTTTTGGATTTATAGTAAGATTAAAGAGTTATGTTTTGAAATAATTTGTGTTTTCATTATGGTTTTATGTTAATTAAGTTAATTAACATTTTCAATAGAAAACAAGATAACTGTCTTGATATGTTTTGTATGTGACAATTAAGAGCCACATCATGTTTTTGGGGAATTAATGATGAGTTTTTTTATATAAATTAGTTCCTTCATTTGAAAATTGTGGAATTTAATATTTTTCATGTTTATATGTGAAACCATTTATTAGATTGTTTACGTTTAAATTTTGATGAAATTTTAGAGAATAATGTTCTATAATATGATGATTTATTAATATTTGATAACTAGTGCTAACAATTTTGTGGTGATAAAGATAGATGGAATGACCTAACACTGAATTTATGGATCTCATGATCTAATAACTCTTGAGGAATGAAATATTCACCTTCATTTCATAGAATAAAATTTGATACATAAATTGATCAAGGAATGATAAAATGATGAGATTGTGCTGATGAAATTAATAAAATCAAGATAGTATATATTCTCTTGAATATTTTCCAACACAAGGTAAATGATCCTAAAACCACAAAACTATCGATTTAATTTAATTTTTTTGAATATAATGGTACCTTAGATCATCATAGATTTATGGAATTGTAATATTTAACTTTCTCTTGATGATTTTGTCTATCACTCTCCATCCAAACATGATAGTCAGATTTTACTTCCATTCCCATGTTTTTACATGACACATATAATCTCCTCTGTGGAATCCATGTTATTATTTTCTTTGGTTAATTTTTACGTTCCCACCATTCATTTTGAAATGATGTTTTAGTATTAATTCTTACAATGGTGGTATCTGAAGATCCATGTTAGGATCTAGATATCACTGAGAGGGGGAGGGGTGAATCAGTGATATCTTTTTCTTTTTATGTTTACTATTTTTGAAACAACCTTCTCCTTCTTTTAAAGAGTCTCTTCCCTGTTGAACACACACAACCACGAGAACACAATATTTACAAGTTTCACTACTCAACAAGAGTAGCTACATCCTTGGTATGGTACAGAAACAATGGATTTCCATAAAATCTTCTAGAAAACAATCCTCTAATGTGGAATACAACTAGTAGGATATACCCTTACACTCGTGTAGCACTTTCAAAACAATCCAATAGTGCATGTGCACACTCTTAGCACAAATAGGGTAATGTAATGATTCTATTCTTCTTAATGAATATTCACAAATCAAATCGTTCAAAATAAATTCTTTAATTTCTTTCCCAAAATCTAGTAATAACATCCTGGTGCAGACATCTTGCGCGCCACTCCCTACATGCATGACTCCCTGCTTGCACGCCCCTGATTGCGTGCCTCACTGCTTTCCCACCACCTACTTTCACACAACCTTTGGCTTATAAAAATCCCACTTCTTTAATGAACCTCACTGCATGCGCGCCTCTGGAAACTTTCATTGAATAATTTGCGCAGAAAAACTTGTGCACCTTATAACTAACCCTCATCTTGTGCACTACTTCAGCTTGTGCACCGCCCTCAACTACTTGCGTGATTAGAGCTCTAATTTTCTCTTAAGTGTTGATCATTAATATATGAGGAGGCAAGTCACCTATATATGGGTATTTGGGTGACTTGTGCGCCACATACAGTTGCACACCGCTCCCGCACATGTGCGCTGCTCCATTACTTGCTTGCCACTCTAGCACTTGCTTGCCACTCCAGTACATGTGCGCCGCTATAATACTTGTGCGACACTTTCTTTTGTTTTTCATATTTTGATATGATTATGTTTGAAATATGACATGTGCACCACTTACACTTGTGAACCAATACTTCCGCGCCATTAATTGATTTGTGTGCCAATCTTTAACTTGCATGCCACTTTTTTCCTTTGTTATATTTTGATGGGATGATCTTCAAATATGACTTACATGCCACTTACACTTGAAAACTAATACTTTTGAACCAATACTTGCGCACCAATACTTGAACCCCAATACTTTATTACTCTCTCTACTCTTTATAAGGCTTGCATCACATGTTCTCCAAACATATGTTATTTGTGAAATACAAATCAGCAAAGCATCGTCATAGTTTACAAGTCCATTACAAAGTGAATTGATTTAGCATCATTGACAATAAAAGACAACACATTATAACAAAAAACCTTTCTTACTTCTTTATCCATCCATCACGGTCGCAACAGTTTCTATGAAAGGAACTCTCCAGTATTAAACCTTTATAAACCCAAAACAATTTGGATGGTGAAATTAATTATCAGGTAGGTATAATGTACCACCATGATATGTTTATGGAATATATTTTTTTAAATTATTTTATTTATTTTTTTCATTTATTATACACAACACCGATTTAACATGAATTACATGTGTAACGCCCCAACACCAGTTACCCATTGTCGGTGCATTGTCACATAACATTGGAATGATCACAAAAGTTCATGTCTTTCCATAAAATGAGCTTTCTAGCCCTGTATGTAGGCCACTTGTCCTTGGGACTTCGGGCTATGTAATGGGTTACCCCTTACCTAGTCTAAAAGAGTTCTTTGCTTTAATAATAAATTGGGGATTCTTCCCCAACCTTTAAAAAAAGATCATGTCTCGAAAGATTGTATAGTTTAGTAGCCTTGGATGTAAAAGATAAATTTATAAGGTTTACATTACATCATAAAATGGAAAAATACAACAACATTATTTCCATAGACAAAACTGAGATCTGATATACTGTCCCTACAGGTCAGTCATAATATACTTCTTCATATCCTGGGAAAAATAAAACATAGAAAGGGGTGAGCTCAGATGCTTAGTAAGGATAATAATATAGTGGAAACATTCATAAATCAGCATAAAAATTTATGGCAATGTATAGAACTAAAAAAATCCTTTTAAAATTGAACATAAGCATAATATGGAAAAGATAAAATCCAAATAATTCTATTTACTTACTCAAATAGATATTATACAAGTCAAATAATCTCATGCAATGTCAATATCCACTTTCATAATGATGGAATGCATAATTTCGAACTTTAATGTTTGGATTAAGGCCTTGTTCCAGGACCTAGGGGCTAAAAGTAACTATACCCAAACCCGGAGAGCCTCTGTAACCAGACAACTTCCGAGAGAGCCTCTGTAACGGAACTCCAACCTAGAGAGCCTCTATAACCAGACTCCATCCCGGAGAGCCTCTATAACCGGACTCCATCTTAGAGGGTCTTCTATAACTGATCCCCAACCCGTAGGGCTTACTTTTATCGGTCCGTAACCCGGAACATACTAGTCCAATACATTCATTATAAGAAGAGGTTGAAATATAACATAAACATTCATATTAAAACCAGAATACGAAATGTCAACAAATTATCCATACACCATGAATGGCATGAAATAATACATCCACAGTAAAACATATCACATATCCTTCGTTACAATATGTATGTTTTTAATCATAATAAAACAACTACAAATAATCTTACAATACTTCAAAGGATGTTGACATAGATTAAATCAAAACATTTTATTGAGAAATATCACTTTCTATTTCGAAATCATTTAAGAGTCTAATAATTATAAATGAAAATTTTAATTTTAAAATATTTTTATAACTTGTAGGGGAATCTTTGATGATTTTATTACTACAAAATATAGCCTCACCCACTGTATAAGTTAAATAAAGACATTCTTACCTTAATTTTCTAGAAAAGGTTAAAGTAAACCTTGTTTGGAAAACAACGCAAATATTCCTCTATAAAACTCTTATAAAAAGTCAAAAAGGGTATAAATGACTTTAACCCATAGACTATAAATTATTAAGAATGTTTCAAAATACTTTTTTAAGAAACATGGATGTGGATGATAAAGAGGTCCCAATAGATAATTACGTATAAACAACCTCGGATAATGAAGAAATTGCAAAATAAACCTTTACATTGTACTTTTCCTTGGTTGAGGGTAGGTTAAAATCCTATATAATGGTAAAATAATTGTTATTAAATTATACAAGAATCATATACATTAATATAATATCATATACGATCTTTTAACATTGCTTCTATAATAAAATCATAGAATTATGGTCATTTCAGCTGTTAACAGATTCTTTTTCCTTTATATTCATTGTTATGTTAGACAAATTTGTTATGGATGGGATGTATCTTATTCATATCTAGAATGATATCAAGTCTTTAAAAATTATTTTTAATCATTAAATGAAAATAAACTTGAATGGATACGATGGGGAATGAATCTTATCGCATTCTTGGAGATGGTAATCCGTACGTATGCACGAGCGACAATATCATTCTTTTGATATTAAAATAATATATAATTGAATGGTATATCATATATACATAATTATTATCATGTTATATTTTTTATTTTCATGAATTACACATCATTATTATACCCATCCAAATAATAACGAATTGAATAACAATTACACCATGACGTGGAGACGGTATGCCGTACGTACGCACATATGGTGACATGTCATTAAATGGATGGAGAGAATAATTAATTTGGTTGTACCATATTAATAATAAAATGAAATTATATAGAATATACTGGTGTTATTATTTTATAATGGAAACAACCAAGAATGATGAAGCAGAGGAAGAAAGGAACTTCAAAGGGGTGATGAAATATTTACCTCTTCTTTAGGTTCTCCCATTTGATTTGATCAAAATGGATCCTTATGTTGGATTTCTGACTAAAGGAATGCTTCTAAAATGAATTTATGGAAGTTAAAAGGATATTTGGGTAGGGTTTCATTGATCCAAATGGCTTTGAGGGTGTGAATTAGAGAGAAGGGTGAGTGCCCTTTTATAAGAGGGGTGAGGGCCACCATAGGAAAAAATTAAAATATTATTTTATAATAAATCCATATTCAGTTTATAATGGCTACAAAGAGAATTATTTTGATTTTAGGGTGGATATTGGTCTAAATCCTCTCAAAAAATATGTTTTAGACAAGTTCAGGTTTCCATTTTAAACTTATCATTTATATTTACCTCTAAGATAAATAATTTAACTTTTACGGTGTCTTCTTGTATTCTTACACTATATGGTTCAGAAACATACAATAAACTACCAATCGAACCACAATTGGTTCATTAATGTAATATATATTATTATATAAGTATTTTTTCCTACCCTTAGTTTTTTAGGATCATTATATCAATTAATAATATAATATTTTTTAAAAAAACAATTTTATGTCAATTTTGACACTATTTGTTACTTTTTTTGTTAAAATCATAACAGCTTTATAACATCGAAAAAAATTCATCTAACAAACCTTAACATATCCTATTAACCTATAAAATTAGAGGAATTCATAAAAAGTTCCGAAATACATTTATTTGGATATTTATAATATAAATTATTTTAATATTCCATTAATTAGGTAATTACAACATCATCATTTTTTCATAAATAAATTAAATTAATGTGTAAAAAAAATAAATAAAATAACATTATGTAGGAAAGATTTTTAACTTTATAATTAATATTTATAGTCAAATTTATCTTATGTATAACCCTATATTAAAAATGTCCTAGTTATTAAACACTGTTCTTAACTAATTTAACTCTTCTTTAAATAAAATAACAATAAATGTCCTAATATAATCCAAGTGGACCTATAGGATCATATTTTATTCCTATGGTTGTTTTTGGTCTAATTATACTTATTCAATAGAATTAGGTCATGTTTTAGTGTAATAATAATATCAATTTTACCCTAAATTTCCCTATTTACTTATAAACGTGCTAAATAAAAGTAAAATGTTACTATTCACCAAAAATTATTTTCATATTATTGAACCACATTTTACTTATTAATATTACCATGTCTCTCATATTTTTGAAATTAAATATACCAAATTGGTAAAATTAAATTTTATATAAATTTGCAAATGCAACTAAGAGGTGGGTAAAAGACCGTAAAAAGTTCTCTAAAAATTTTATAGATCTAAAATTATTATAAATTAACTCCAATTAATTACATTGAATATATATTGGTATTGGGTATCTTTTTTTACCTAAAATAAATTTAAATAAAGTGAATAATTATTTAATTGAAAATTCTTTTTTTAATCTATAACTCAGTGTTTTTCACTATTCATAAAAAATGTAATGTTTTCAGAAAAAACAAAAAATAACCCTAGGCTAATTTCGATATTCCGAATACAAAAATGAAGTCCATATTGAAAGATAAAATTTCTGAAATTTAAAAAAGTGGGTATAAATATTCATAATGGCTAGTTTTATTTTTCTGTGGTGTGACAGAACTCGTTGTTTCGTACAACACACACTATTGTATTAATCAAAGAGAAGCATATCATGGAAGCTTGGGGTGTTACATTCTCTCGTCCTTCAATAAATTTCATAATCACAATTTTAAATTGTTCTTTGAAAATAAAATGATGAAAATAGAAAATACCTTTTTGGAAAGCCCACATCGGAAATAGGATTAACAAAATTTAGTTCTAATAAGAGGGAAAGAGAAATGATAAAGTCACCACCAAATTATAGTTTGGAGTAAGAGAACATTGGTGGAAATTATAGACACGTAATTAGAGGAAAAACGTAAATATTTATACTGAGTTATTGAGGTCATCAATCATAAACAAGTGTAAAATTGAGGGCCTCAAAGCCGTCAATCTATGATGATTTAATATATCATCTGTTCAACAAAATTTAAGGTATTATGATAACACATTTTTTGTTTTAATATCCCATCCCTAAAGTTTAATAATTAATTTATTCATAGAATAAAAGATATATATATATATATATTTCATAAGTAGATATTCATCTTTCAACTAATTTCTACCACAAACTCATTTTTCACTCCAAAAGATAATAAAACCCAAAAAAATATTATATTTATCCTAATAGTATATGGTTCCAAATATTAACACATACCATTTAATTAAAGGAAAATATTTTGTAATAACTCGGAACTTCCTGTAGTCTAGTGGTAGGTAATAAAGGCATGTCTCACTATGGTTGTGGGTTCGATTCCTACAGCTTTGTCCAACACGAAAGGTTATCGCCCAACATACAGGTTGTCTTTTATCAAAAAATAATAAAAATAAATGTTTTAACCTTAAAAAATACTATCCAATGTTCAACATAATCCATTTGAACCTTATATTTTTCCAAAATACCTCTGTCTAGACTCTCTCTAAAGGGTATCTAAATTCCAAAATAAATTGTAACATCTGATTCCCCACACAAAGTAATGTTTCTCTTATTGTCACATAATGAAAATATGATTACATATGTCATATTAAATCCTTAATGAAAGCAAAAATTAGTGAAGTACTATACTTATATATATCAAATTATTCTTGTAACCATAATATAATCGTTGAGTCCAAAAAACATAAATATATTAATTATTCCACTTCAAGTATAGTAACAGCATAAGATTGGCCTTGATACCAAGGACCTTTCCGAGGTATGTTTCTTTGGAGCTTTGGGCATTCATTTTCATAATTCCCCATTTCTCTACAATTGTATCAATCAACATTGAAAGCCTATTTCTTCCCCTTGCAATCATGATCTTGGTGGCCATTTTCACAACACTTGTAACAAAAACCCAATCCTTTTAGGCATGTTCTGGGGTGTTTCCTCCCATAATTATCACATAATGGAAAAATTTTCTTTCTCTTTTACGTTTATCTATCTCTTACTACTCTATTATCTTATTATCTTTCTTTACATTATAATCATAAGATTTAGAGAATCCCTTTTCTGTCATGATAGCACACGAGACTATATCTTCATACGATGAGAAGGATTGTGATATTAATGATCGATAGAGAAATGGTTTTAACCAATCAATGAAATGGTAAATCATAATTCTTGGGTTACGTATATAATCTGAAACATGAATTTCTGTCCTTGTAAAGTTATCTTCATACTTTAAAACATTTGCATCGTACATTTTCCTAAGACTTGGATATAGTCTTTCCATATCCGCTCGATGGTCATGAGGAAACTATTTTTCTATGAAAATATCCTTAAACTCCCTCCATTCCATATTTGATACTTACTCATCATCCTTTGTGTTTTCATTCAATGGCCACCACTGATCATCATCTACAGTGATGCGGTAAACTACGATGACAACTTTTTCCCTTTTGCTACTCCCCAGGGCATTAAATATTTTTCTCTAAGGTATTTATCCACTGCTCAACTGCTAGTGGATTTTTACCCCCATTGAATGTTGGTGGTTGTTGCCTCATGAAATGATCTATAATTAATCCTTCACACTGTGTATCAGTGTGATCAATACAGGTAAGGTTATTATTCATAACCTGAGTGAGTTGTCCCAGTATGGTGATTAGCTGATCATCTCTGGTTGCATCACTGGCTCCACTATAATTATCTTGAGTAGGAGGGAAATCCATACATGGAGTGCGTTCATTTATATAGTTTCCATTCCATCCACTAGGAACAATTTCTAAAAAATTGCATAAACAATATTTCTTTATGAATCAAAATAAATAATCCCAAACTTGTAAAATAGTTAACATAAACAGAACAGTTTATGGATATAATCCATAATCATAAAAACGTGTTCTTTATAGAAGTATATACTCCTAAGCCCTTCATAATGGCTTGTAAAGAAAATGAAAATTATTCAAAGTATATCCCTCGGGAGTGTCATAACCCAGAGTGCAGCAAGGCCCATTGTCCTGTTCCAGTTCCCATTCGAGTCTCACTGAAAGTGTTGTTTTCAGGTTTTACCCCAAGGTACATCTATGCCAGAGCCGCCTCTACCCGATTGTACCTAGATAGGGAATTATTGCTCGTAAAACTCATAAAAACTCTAAAATACCAAAATTCTATGAAGGTCTTCTATACTAATCGTTAAATTCTATCTTAGGGTTATGTTCTCTAATCAGAGTTTATCTAAATCTAGTTTCAATGTTTGTACTAAACTTCTTCTGATACCAACTGTAATCCCCTAGCCCCAGTTACCTAGAGTTGGTGCACTATAACATAACATTGGAATGATAAAAAAATATCATGTTTCGAAAGATCGTTTAGTTTAGTATCTTTGGAAGTACTAGATACATTTATAAGGTATACATTACAACATAAAATGGAAAACTACAAACAACATTGTTTCCATAGACAACACTCAGATCCCGTACACTGTCCCGAAAATTTAGTCATAATATACATCTTCACATTATGGGAAAAATAAAATATTGAAAGGGGTGAGATCAGATGCTCAGTAAGGATAATAATATATCGGAAACTTTAATAAATAAACACAAACATTTAAGGCAATGTTTAGAACTAAAATAGAAGCCTTTTAAAGTTGAACTTTAGCATAATATGGAAAAGATAAATTAAATACAATTCCATTTACTTACTCACATGGATATTCTAATAGTTGAATATTCACAGGAAATATCAATAGAAACTTTCATAATGATGGAAATCATAATGTCAGACATTAATTTCTTTGTCAAGGCCTCATGCCAGGACCTAGGGTCTAACTGTAACCGGACACAAACTCGGAGAGCCTCTGTAACCAGACTCCATCTCGGAGAGCCTCTGTAACCGGACTCCAACCCAGATATCCTCTGTAACCGGACTCCATCACAGAGATCCTCTCTAATTGGACTCCATCCCGGAGGGTCTGATGTAAGCGGACCCCAACTCGGAGGGTTTAGTTTTACCAGTCTCCAACTCGGAACATATTAGTCTAATACATTCATCATAAGAACATGTTTAAATATAACATGAACATTCGGATTAAAACTATCATAAGAAATGTCAATACATTATCCATAAACCATGAATGGCATGAAATAACACACCTACAGTCAGACACATCACTAAAACTACAATACAATATGGATGTTTTTTATCATAATAAAACAACTTCAAATAATCTTACAATTCATTAAAGGATGTCGACATAGATGAAATCAAAACATTTTTTTGAGAAATATTTCTATCTATTTGGAAATCATTTAAAGCCACATAATTATAATTGAACCATTTATTTTGAAAATATTCTTATATGCTTTTATGGGAAGCTTCGACGATTTTATAACGGTAGATTTTAGCTACACCCACCGTATAAGTTAAAAAAAGACATTCTTACCTTAATTTTGTCGAAAAGGTTAAAAACGACCTTGTTTGGAAAATGAAAGAAAGATTCCTTTATAAAAATCTTATAAACAGTCAAAAAATGGTATAAATGACATTAACTAATAGTCTATAAAATATTAATAATTTTTTGAAATAATTTTATTAAGAAACATGGATGTTGATGATAAAGAGGCCCAATAGATAATTACGTATAATCAACCTTGGATAATGAGGAGATTGTGAAATAAAACCATACCTTGTACTTTTCCTTGGTTGAGGGTAGATTAAACTCCTTTATAATGGTAAAATAATTGTTATTAAATTATAAAAAAATAATATACATTAATATGACTTCATATATGATCTTTTAACAAGGATTTGTTAATAATATCTTAGTATTATTGTCGTTTCAGGTGTAAATAGATTTTTTTTCCTTTATATTGATTGATATCTGAGTCATATTTGTTATTGATGGGGTGCATATTATTTATATCTAGAATGATATCAAGTATTTAAAAATTATTTTTAATCATCAATTGATAATTAGTCAAGAGTGGATATGATGGGGAATGAATCTCATCGTGTTCATGGAGACGGTAATTTGTACGTACGCACGAGTGACAATATCATTCTTTTGATATTAAAATAATATAAAACTGGATAGTATATCATATATAAAGAATCATTATCATGCTATATTAATTATTTACATGTATTAAAGATCATTATTATACCCATCCATATAATAATGTATAGAATAACAATTACACCACGACGTGGAGACGGTAAACCGTACGTACGCACGTATGGTGACACGTCCTTCAAGGGATAGATAGAATAATGAGTTTGGATTTACCATATTTATATTAACATCAATGTATATAGAAGATACTAGATTTATTATTTTATAATGGAAACAACAAAGAAAGAGGAAGTGGAAGAAGAAAGGAACTTGAAAGGGGTGACGAAATATTTACATCTTTTCAGGTCCTTCCTTTTGATTTGATCCAAAGGGCTCCTTAAGATGTCTTTCAGACTAAGGGAATTCATCTAAGATGAAGTGAAGGAAGTTGAGAGGATATTTGGGTAGGGGTTTCCCAACAAAAAACGGATTTGATGGTGTGAATTAGAGAGAAGGGGAGTGCCCTTTTATAGGAGGGGTGAGGGGAACCTTAGGAAAAACTAAAAATATTATTTTATAATAAATTAATATTCTGTTTATAATGGCTCCAATGTGACTTATTTATAGTATAGGGTGGGGATGTGTCGTAATCCTCTCAACCAATATGTTTTAGACCAGTTTAGGTTACCATTTTAAACTTATCATTTAAATTTAACTCTAAGTTAAATAATTGAACTTTTACTGTGTCTTCTTGTATTCTTACACTATTTGGATATTTATAAAATCAATTGTTGTAATATTCAATTAATTATGATATTAACTCAGCATCATTGTGTCATAGATAAATTAAATTAATGTCTAAAAAATATAAATAAAATACCATTATGTAGGAAATACTTTTATCTTCCTAACTAATAATTATAGTCAAATTTATCTCATGTATAACCCTATATTAAAAATGTGTTAGTTATTAAACTTTGATTTCTACTATTTTAACTATTCATTAAATAAATTAATAATAAATGACCTAATCTAATCCATGTGTACCTAAATGATCATATTTTATTCCTGAGGTTGTTTTTGGTCGAATTACATTCATCCAGTAGAATTATGACATTTTTAGGGTGATAATAATATAATTTTTATAGTTAATTGCCCAATTTACTTTTAACCATGGTAAATAAAAGTAAAAAGTTACTATTCACCAAAAATTATTTTCATCTTATTGAACCAAATTTTACTCCTTGATATTAACTGTGTCCCTCAGATTTTTGAAATTAAAATCACAAAATTGGTAAAATTAAGTTCTATATAAATTTGCAAGTGCTCTTAAGAGGTGGGTAAAAGACGGGGAAAAGGTCTATAAATTTTTTATATATCTGAAATTATTATAAATTGACCCCAATGAATTTAATTGAAATTATATAGGTATTATGTATATATTTTGAACTAAAATAAATTTAATTAAAATAAATTATTATTTAAATATAAATTGTGTTTCTAAACAATAACCCAGTTTCTTTCACTATTCATCAAAAAATAAGATTTTCAGAAAAATACAAAAAATTCAACCTAGGATAATTTTGATATTCAGAATCCAAAAATGAAGTACATTTTGAAAGATAAATTTTATAAAATTTCAAAAAGTGGGTATTACTATTCATAATGGGTAGTTTTATTTTTTTTGTGGTGTGTTAGAACTCAGAGTTTTGTACAACACACACTATTGTATTATTCAAAGAGAAGCGTACTATGGAATCTTGGGGTGTTACAACATTGAACACTAAGTTTTTATGAAAGAACATTTTATTATTATAATTATTTAAATAAGAAAACTAAAACCTATCCATTATAATGTATGATATGGACATTATTAATTATATTATGCAATATTATTTATATATTTATATGTAATTGTTTGACCATTTAATTATAAATTCAGGTAATACCATTTTAAAAAAATGATTTTTTTTTCTAAAAATATATTATAATGTCCAAAAGTATGATTTATTCCAATAAATAAATAAATAAATATTGTTGGAATATATTATTGAAATTTTTAACATTTATCTGATGTGTTTTTTGTATATGGTATATGAAGAAATCCAATTTTACACATAAAAGATGTATTTTTTTAAAAAATAGTCATACCTTTTTTTGATGGTGCACTTGATTTAAATATATTTTTAAAGCTTATATGAATTATATTTTACTAAATAAACTTCTTATATGAAATATAGGTAACAAAATATATATTTGCCCAATTTTTTATTTTTTCTGATAGGTTTCATGTTTTGAGGAATAATGAAATGTATTGAATTTTAATTGAAAACATCTTCTTTCATCTAAATAATTTAAACTGTTAAATTTTATTTTTATATTTTTAAAAGTATAATTAGGTAAATTTTATTTCAGTAAATCCAAATTAGTTCATTGGAATCAATTTCACATAAAAATTAGACAACAAAACATATCATCATTTTGTTCATTTTTACATTAAAACCCCATTATTTATTCTTGTTTGTTAGATTAAATTTAAAATAAATTTCTAAAAAAGCTATGAATTGAATTTTAAAAAATGAATTTTACATTTTTAATTATATTTTCCATATTTATTAAATATTCCCCATTTAATGTTTTCCAATATGAGTATTCACAATGGTAATTTTTTTATCATATATAAGGGTAAAATAAAATGTTAAGGTAATGAATATTATTATAAATATTAGTAAATTACCCCAAAACATTCAAAAAATTTGTTGGATGAGGTTCTATAGAACCTTAACACATAAATATCATTATTTGATAATTTAATGGACATTTTTCCATGAAAATGACTTGGATATTAGTAAAATCAAAGAGACTGATGAAATGTCGCACTCTTACTTTTAATAAGTCCAATATTTTTAACATGATTATAGATAGGAAATTTGTTGATTATGTATATTCCTTTGAAATACAAAAGGTTTTCTACATCGTGGAATTTTTTTAAATTTTTATTTAACAATTATTTATCATAAATAATTATACATTGATTATGCAGTAAATATTCAACTAAAGAAAAACATATTTATGTAATATTTAAAATATTAAAATAAATATAATTTGAATTAATTATTGTGATATATGAATTTTATTGGTGAATAACGCATATTAGTGTTTTGTTAAATAGATTGTTTTCAAAGTTACCTTTCTATATTGTTTTTCTTAAAATATATGTAATGAATATTGTTAAATTAACAATAATGATATTTTATGAAAATTATATTTTATTAAATCAGTTAAAAATGATTAAATACTATATATTGAAAAATGGGATAAATTATGGTCTAAAATATCAAAAACGTACCATTTATGGATAAATTTACACCATATAAGTAAAAGCCACAACCTTTTTATGTTGAAAATGTTGTTACCATAGATAAAAATTAAAATACATTAAAGAAGTGTCAATTAAAAGATAAGGTTTAAAAATAAAAATCACAATTATCAAGAGTATATTTTATGATGGGATTATACCCTATCCAAAATTTTATTTTATTTTTCATTTTAAGTCATTTTATTGAATTTTAATTTAATATAAATTATTATTTTTATAGATTCCAAAAGTGCCTCTCACCTTTATTATAGAGGGACACCTCCTTACTCATCCCATTTCACCCGATTGAGTCTTATAGATCTACCAACCACTTACAAGTTCCCTTTTCAAATTATTTATAAACATTATAGTGGATTTTTTTCTTCCCAATAGAAATATTTAGAGTGTATTAGAGGAGATCTAAAGAACCTGTTTCGAAGAAGGGTGAATCGCTCTAACTGATCAGTCCCTTTTTCTAATATTTTATTCCTCCTAAAAATAAATTAAATAGATCGTAAAATAATAAATTCATTATCATAAATGTGCATAAATTTTATTATGGTTTTTAACACACCATTATACATCACCTTTTCCCATCAAACGAGAAGGGAAAGTATTGATTGTGCATACATATGGATTCCCGTCTCCACATAGAGATATAATTCATTTTCCATTAATATATTTTAGGATTGGTAATTAGAATGGTTTTAATGTTTATATATGTTATTTATTACATGATTATAAATATTTTATGATAATATCATATCTACATTTTTACCATTATGTTTTTTTGGGAAACGATATCATTTCTTGTGCATGAGTATGGCTAACCATCTCTATGATGTGATGTCATTAATTTTTCATATATATTTCACATGGATGGTAAGTGGGTGAAAGTTATGAATATATATGATATATAAAACCTAAAAATGTTTTTGAAATGATAAAATATCATTTCAATTTTTTTTAATATGTAATGAAAATTAAAACATCGTTCATCCATACGTATCGCGTACCATCTCTATGAATGATGTACTTTATTTTCTACTTATAACTTTTATGAATCACCATGAATATATATATACTAAATATATATGATATTTGTATCATGGTTATAATTCTATATATTATTAAATAATGATATATATAAAATTACAAACTTTAAATGAAGAAAATTATTTTTTCATATGTGTGAAATTTTTACTAAATGGTTTGGAAGGAATCATTTTGTCATCTTCTAAATGAGGTACATTTTGAATTTTCAAGAAAAAGTATAAAAGGAATGTCTTTTTAGTTTTAACGAATGAATTTATTTTTCTACATTTGTGATGCCTTAATTCCATGAAGATACCATTAAAATCATACAAGGATATTTTTTAGATAATATGTTTTATTTTTAAACAGCATAGAATTTTAGGAAAAGAAAAATATTTCAATAAAGAAAGGATATTTTCCTCAAAAATAATTTTCAAGTGATCATTCAAAATTATTATCCACATATGATGACATTCATTGATGTTACATAGGTTTTATTGGTAATATATTTCAAGGATACAATCACTATTATTTTTATCATAGGTTTATGTTTATGATGAAATGATATTTATAAAACCCATTTCGTTTACAGCTGTTATATTATGATTAATGATGATTATGAAACACATTTCATTCAATGGGTTCTGATATGATGAATGATTTATGTTTTTATTGAAAACAGATGTACGGTTTTCTTTTAGTGCCATGTTGGGCCTATATCTCCCTCCAATATAATGGGTAAAGATTAAAATCTCAAGTGATAATGATGGGAAACAAGTAAATGAGCCTTATACACTATCATAAGATTGGGAAAACTGATCCTCTATGGGAAAATAGGGAAAAATAATCCCTTACAAGGAATGAACATTGATATGGGATGGTGGTGTGTCCCACCAAGTAGGTGTAGTCATCGTGAATGTCCCTAATAAATTTTGTAAATTCACCTTAAATTATAGGGAATGATATTTCATGATTATGTATATTCAACAATTTCATTCCATATTTCAATGTTATGATTTCACAGTTTATTCTTTTTACAACCTAATGATTCATTCCTTATAATAAAATAATTATTTATTACATGACTCATATATATGATCCTTAATATGAAGGGTTTTCTCATTCAAAATTGTTCATGTGTTCACATACACTTATATTCATTTTATACTTATGTATCACCCTTGTGTACACTTAGTGAGCATCTGAGATCACCCTTTCTTGTGTTTCCTTAACACATGTTATGCAGAAAGCTTATGTAGGAGTATTAAAGGGTAAGATCATTATGGGATATGTTGAGGATCTTTTAACATATTAGAAGTTTATTTTCCATGTTTCCAAAGTAAATAAACTATTACAGTCCTTGTGAGTATGTTTCTGTAATTTAATGAATATTAATATAAAATGATGTAATATCCATGTATGAAATTCCTAGTTCATTATATCCAATAACCATATGTTATAGACAAATTGGTAATTAACTAATCTCCGGGAACATCCTCCCTCAACATTAGTACTATACCGATTTTGGGAGAATCGAAAAAATCCCCCTCTAAGACACCGTAGGTCATAACCTTCCTATATATTTTATAGTGACCATATATATGGTGAATCTCTATACATGATGACCAAAAACTCATTTTAATAATTTTTTTAGCTACACTCCTTCTTTCTCCCTCAAAACTCTGTGAGACTCCCATCAGAAACATGCACTACCAAAATTCTTAAAAAGTGACTATTTTTTAGGTCTAGGATGTTACATTAGATACCTATAAAAATATATTCATCCTTGAAAATTAATACCATCCTTGAATGGAAAAAGGGGTGAAGGTCCAAAAAAATTATCTCGTGAGATATCTCTCAAGCATCTCAACACAGCTCTAATGCAAACAAACAACCTCATACCTTCTTCAAGAAATCTATTTTTCACCAAAACAATCTGCACCCCCATATCAAACACTTCATAGACAAAGAAAATGATTACCAAAACTAACACACAACACTACCTTAATCACACAAATCAAGTGATTGTTTCTTCTAGATGGAGATACTATCGGTTTGGGGGGCAGTAAATTGCATTTGTGGTTATAATGTGTTTCATATTATAACATGTGATGATTTGGAATTAGGTTTTTATATATATATATTTTAGAATCTTTAACCCATCACATCATTGGAAACATACATCTCATTAAATATAAAAGATAAAACATCACACCAATAAGGTATGGAAAACAAGAAAAAAACTCTAAAACTATATGTATTTTGCATGTATCTACATCTAACACTGCCAAGTACTCTCCTATAGAACACCATGCCTCTATAAAACATGAACCAAAGGTATGGTATATCCCCATATAACCTTCTCCCAAAAATCATGAATATCTACTAGCTGCTCCACTGATATTTCATAATCCTCGATATCCAACACTCTAAAGTCAATGACATAGTAGTTATCATGATGATAATAAAACAGAAGAGAGATGTGGAAGAAATCAAAAAATTGATCCTTTTATGGGGATTGTTCCAATAGATATGACTTGTAGCTAATGTTCCCCAACACCTAGAATGGTCCAATAAACGACGGTGGGATCTTACTACCCTTTCCAAACTACAACATCCCATGATGGGGGACACTCCTAATAACAAATGGTCGCAAACCTCAAACCCCATGGTCCAACCACTATGATGAGAATGATACTTCATTTATGCATATACTACATTATTCATCTCATATCCAACCTAAAACTTACTTATTGTTCTTTATAGAACATCATGACTGATAATTAATGACTCACAAACCTCAACCCAACATAAAAGAGAATAGACACATCTGCCCGTACAATTCCTCAAATGGGGATATATAGATGGATTTGTGATAGTTTTTTATAAGAAAATTCAACCATAAGAAAGTGGTTTTACCAATTTCTTTATAAATCTATTATACACGGCCACAAGATAACCTCCATCATATTGATGGTATTATCCATTTTCACAGCCATATATTGGTGGAAAGTATTGATATGGAAGACATTAGTTCCAAAATAATTCTTTAATCATCTACAAAATTTTAAGGATAAATGGGAATTCCAATCCAAGGAAATGGACCTTATAACTCCTTCAAACCACACAACCATTTTCTCATAACTCTGTTCCAAAACATACATGCAACCCAACTCATTGATCACTAGAAAGTGGTAATATTTATTCAACTAACAAATGATTACCCAGATAGTATAAAACCCTCTCTAATCATCAAGAAACCATGTGAGGAATACTATCAATTTTTATTCCCAATTCTACTCATGAACAGCCATGGTTTTAAATATGCTATCAAAAACATTGTGTTCTTCCATTACCTAATGGAAAACTAAGCAATGAGGAAAATCCTTAAACGTTTCATGATTCATCATGGACCACCAAAACTATAACATCAATCCATGATAGACCTTGTATACACTAGGGTGTATCAAAAAAGGTATTCTATGAAACTCATGAAGGAATCCATCTAGAAACTCCACAAGAATAAAAAACCTCCCTCGAAATAACATTTGGTACTTACTATCCTATGACCATCCCTCCGGAGCATCACCCTATGAAAAAATGATCATGAGTCACATATAACTCTGAGTTTCTCCACTATTACTGTTCCTAATACCACTTTAGAGAATATTGAATTATCATATGAAATTAGAAAACTCTACCATAAACAACCCACACATCTATATTTAGGGATAATAACTCCTCTATCATACTATAAAAAATTTGATCTCCTCAACAAAATTACTCCATGAATTCATACTCAGTATGTTAGCCACCATATTTCCATTTCCCAAGGTACAAAATATGTCAAATTCATAACCATAGATAAACATTATCAACCTTTATTTCCA
The DNA here is from genome assembly GCA_963277665.1 of Viscum album. Taxonomy (NCBI): domain Eukaryota; kingdom Viridiplantae; phylum Streptophyta; class Magnoliopsida; order Santalales; family Viscaceae; genus Viscum; species Viscum album. The sequence goes on from OY728130.1 coordinate 888,851,052, forward strand.
TAGATTCATGTCACACTGAGGAAATATATACCTCCAGTTCTTATGACCATTGAAAAATATAGAGTTCCTTATAATGTGGTAAGGTCACACATCTTTAGCATAAACATAACCACTGATATCCCTATATCATGAGTGAAATATTTACACTCATGGGGATGTAACTGTCTGTACTAATAATGCTAGGTCCCTTAGTATGGAAGTAGTGATTATAGGGGTGAATATTTATTTTAAAAATATTTAAACAAATAAAATTATATCAAAGTTAGAATAGTGTAAAATGTGTATCATAAATAAAAGAGTAGATAAAAAATGATGTTTTAATAAAGTTTCTGATCACAAATAACCTTGTCCTCTCATCAATATTCTCTACTCTATGAATAGACTAATATTAAATTGATCATCCCTTATTAAAAGGAGTGATAAACTAATTACATTCAAAAAAACATACCTTTTTCACACCTGGTGGTATAACACCTGACTTTTGAAGGAGTCACAACCTTACATTACATTTTTTGTGAGGAATAATCCAAAAATCCTTTTATATGATACAAATAACCCAATAAGATAGTTTTTTTGGAAAATACTAAAACAAACCTTCAAGGAAAAATAGATTGTAGGAATAATTTCAATGGAAAAATAAAAAATTAAAATTAAAATAACCCCACATAAGACAATGTATAAATTCAATGTAACTCATGTCCCCTATTTACTTTAGTGGTGGAAGATTGAAAAGATTAAGATCACTAGTGATCACATTAAAATAGTAGATGTTGATGATGTTTCTTGAACAATTCAGATATGTAAAAAAATTCTCATAGTTTTCTATGTAATCATATGATCACACGTTGATTTATCCCCTTGATCACATAACTAATATATTAATCCATATTCATATATAAAAATGTCTTCAGGGAGCATCTATATGTCCAATAGCTATATCCCCCATGTTAGAATATAATAATAAAATAATATTATCGTTATCTATCTGATAAGACTACACGACAAACATAATGATTTCATGATCTTTATTTAATCATGATATATTATAATAAAACAATAATAATTATAATAAAAAAACTTTATATAACTAATAATTATAAAAAATTTAAAATAAAAGAATACATTTCATGTTTTCAAAACAATAAAACTATAATACAATAGAGGTTCATAAAAAAATTACCTGCATGAATTCAGGTATATAATATAATACATACATTTATTTTTTACACAAATTACTATTATATTTCAACAATATAATATAAAACATTTAACAAAATATTTATTTTAATAACCTCAATTTAAAATATTGAATACAAATTCTAGAATCAACTTTAGAACTAATAGTTGATTAAATGTCTGATCTACCATTGGAATCAAGTATTTAGTATTAGTGTCCACAGTTTCATAATATATTATCCAAAATTGGTGTACAAAGGTATCAAAATAGTTTATCTACAATTGGATAGGTCCAATGGTATATTGATTCACTATTTTTAATGAAGAAACATCACCTATGAAGTTATCAAGGAGGTTCAAGTTATAAAACCAAAGTGCAAGGAGTAGTTAATATGAAAAGAATTTTCTACCACTATTGAACCAAAAAAGATCATCAGTGAAAGAAGAAATGATCAACCAGTGATGTAGAAACAACATTGTAGATGAGTAAGGAAAAACAATTGTGATTAAATGGAACTTCCCTTTCATAATATATTACATAAACCAAAGTTCCAGCATTGGTAACAATGGTGGAACATTAAGGAGGGTTGGTGGTTCCATCGTCAAATGGTACTGTCGTTGAAGGCTATCAGATCCACCATCGTTAATGGTGCCATCAATGGATGGTAGATTCACTATTTATAATGTTTCACTGTCTATTTTTGTTGGATCCATCATTTAGAATGGTGATATATTCTGAGTATAAACTACCAAAAATACAAATTTTCTATTAGGGGTGATGAACCAAAGTTGCAACGAACCTGGAAGGATAAAAATACCGACATAAGATCAGTTAACTACCATTTAAGGAGTAGATAATTTGAACAAGTTATGGGAATGATCCTTTAAGTATTAATTCACATAGTTTAACCATGAAATCCTTTATATATAGGAAAAAAATGAAATCTAGTGACCTATAAAACACTGAGAAAATACATGGATGATGATGTTAGAAAATAAAAAAAAGTGCATTGGAGACTTGAATGATGATTTGGAGAAAAGAATATTTGATGGTTTTCATTGGAAATATTGAATGGTTGTAATTATATATGTGTTTTTAAAACCATATGAAAAGTGTATTTAAGGAAAATTCCGTCATCGAAATGACAGATGATTAGGGATTTGTATAATGAATAACTCACTTCACGACCACCTCGAATTGTCCACGAGAGAGCAGTGCCCAAACCCTATAATGAATACACATAGTCCTTATACACAGTCCAAATGGGTGACCAAGACAATAACATATGTGATATATAGGACTTATAAATGGGCCCAGTTGAGGTCAATGTGCTCAATGGACAACCCTACCTCTTAGAAGGCCTCATGGGCTGGACCACCCATAGGTGTTACTCTCAAGGTCTGCCTAAGAGTGGTAATAGGGATGGACCAAGGTCTTCTTCATATGTCCTAATTTTTTATAATATATTACATAACAAAATATGGACAATAAAATTGAATGAAAATAAAATTAATATTAGTTTATTAACCAATTGAAGAATTGAGCAGGTAAAATAGAATGATTATATATGAAAAAATATTGAATTTAAATAAATGTGATGAAAGAATAATTTATAAAAAATAATATCTTTGATTATCTATTAATACCAAAATAAACAAAATATAAAAATATTAATTAATCTAAAAATTTAAATTGTTAAATTTTCAAACCACTTTGGCAAAATTATATTAAATGTCAAAAACAATTCCCTCAATTTAAAATTTTTCAAAAAGCACATTAGAAACTATTATATAAACTAATTTACTTATTAATAAAATTGAATACATAAAAGTAATTGAGAATGGTTTTATGATAATATTAACATATAGTTTCTTTTATCATGAAAATATTGAAATAAATTTATCCAAATTGTAACTATATTAAGAAATGATATTAATTTTCTATCATACCCCATTAAAATTAAATTATATAGAATTTAATTTAATATACTAGTTTAGTGAAAATATAATTAAAGTATTTCTTAGTAGGAGTAATTTTTAAACATATATAAATTTAATTTACAAGGACCCTAAGAAAATTAAATATTACATCTATGTGTTTTTATAGAGATATGAAGAGTATTTTTATAAGAACACTATAATTATCAAAGAAAATTGAAAAAATATTAGAAAGGTATCAAAATATAAACAGTTTATTTAATCCATAGAATATATGAATAGAAAATCACAAAACAAAATAAATATTCATCCTCACAAATAGATAATGATACTGGAATCTATTTATTATAACTCCATGAAATTAATATTTTACCTACGAAATGACACATACATGTTTTTCATTTCTAGTCATGTCTACAACCTCCTAATCTAGAATCAGATTAATATATAAAATCCAAATATTTCTCATTATCTAAGAATAATACAATAGGTATAGTACCCTTTATATATCTAATTACACATTTCATAATCCTTTTTATTACATTATTTGGGGTCAGAGTGATGACTGAGGACATATAGAAAGAAAACATAATGTCATGTTTAGATGCAGTGGGACATAATAAACAACCTATCATGCCACTATACAGTTTGGTATCAATTTTCTTTCTACATTAATCAATATACATTTTAGAGTTATTTATCAATGGTGTTCTCATAGTTTTACTTGAATCAATTAAAACCCTTTTAACACATTATTTAGAATAATTATCTTTATTTATGAAAATAATATCATTCCTTTGATTAATTTTTAAACCAACGATGAATTTTAATCCCCCCATTAGGCTCATATAAAATTCATTTTTCATTATTTTTGAATAATAAATACTAATTATATAATTATTTGAAGTAAATATTATATCATCAATATGAATATTTATAATCAGTTAATCATTTGAAACTCTTTTTATAAAATAGTTTGGATTAACCTTACCCTTAACAAAATAATTTTGGATTTAAAACAGTTTTAGAATATAATGAATACCTCAATGAGCTTATTTAAGACCCCATAAATCTTTAGATTGATTGAAAACATGATTTAGAGAATCGTTATATTTGAAAATAGGTGTTAGATTAAAATTAATATATTTTGATATTACACCATATTAATAAGTTCTTCTTACATGAATTTTATATTGTTTAAAACTTTTATAGCATTCAAAATCTAATAATATATGAATAGATTATAATCTATAAACTGTTGAAAATAAATCTCCAAAATCAATACCTTCTTCCCGATGATTACATTGGGATTCAAATCTTTTCTTATTTGTAACAATATTACTAGACTCATCCAATTTATTTTTAAAAATCCATTTAGTTCCTATAAATATTTTATCTTTTGGTAACTCAACATGATAATGAAATTTATTTCTATCAAAATTCTCATGTTTATCATGCATGGAATTAATGAAGATAGAATCATTCAGATCCCCTTTAATATTAATAAGAATTATATTAGCTACAAAGGAAAAAATGATAAAATATTTTTAAAATATATTTTATAGTACTAATTCCAGAACCCCAATTTCATATAACAATTTTTAAAGACTAATATATGTGATTTTCCAAATTAAAGGACCAAATTTTGTTGATAAGTTCTTTCGTTGAACTGATACACTAACATTTCGGGTTTTTTCTCCTTCGTAGTTAATTTATTTAAATTATTTGTAATTATCAATAGAATTAATACTCTATATTTCATTATTTTCTATGAAATGTACACACATACATTCTTCTATTGAAGTATTTCTCATATTATATACCCTATAATATTTACTATTATTATTATATGCCTAAAATATACATTCATCACTTATAGAATCAAAATTTTCTATATTATCATTAGTGTTTAAGATATTCCATGTACAACCAAAAAATTTAATGTAACTAATTTTAATTTTTTTATACTTAAATAGTTCATATGGTGTTTCCTTTAACAAGGATCGAATGTAATCTCTATTTAAAAAATATAAATCAAAATGTGTCCAAAAATGCAATGTGAATCTGTTCTAGGTGTCTATAAGTATTAACCACATTAATAGATTTAAATGAATCTTTTTTATACATACCATTTAGAAAATAATAAAATACATAATACATAATTGTACCGAATTTTGGAAGATCCAAAAATAATTCATCTTTAGGCTTCTCGTACAAATTTTGAAGATAAACATGTCACAACATTATGTGCTAATGAATGTTATTTGTTTCTACAATATTTAATCACTTTTCATTCTGTTGGGTTAGTTCTAAAAATTCAACAGAATATGTATTTTCCTTTCAATTGGAAAAAAATAAAACAATATTATCTTTATAAACAATAAATTAATTATCATAAAAATTTTCACTCATACCATCATCAATAATATATGATGTAAAAATTAAGATCTGTTTCAATCCCACTACATAAAATACCTTAGAAATTATTATAGCAGTTAATATAACAACTTCTATAAACCCCTAAACAATACATTTATAGTTTTTATTGAAGGTGATAGTACCCATACTATTTTGGATCCAACTAGATTAGTAACAAAAAATTTATGTACCCATACAAATTTGAGAAATTTATTATATTGTAAATTAGAGTACATATTTTTATAAATAAAATTATTAGTATAGACTAAAGACTAATTAATATTTAAAGATATGTTTCTTCCATAATTCCAAATAAAGTTTCAACTAATGAATGTAACATTTAAAGTATCCTAATTACTAATTTTAATAAAAGTAGTTATATACATATTATAATGTTTATTATTATCACCATATCCATTTCATCGTATTTTTGTTTGTTTATATCCATTATATTATCAAATATCTGTATCCCTAGAAGAAACACCAACATGGTTTCCTTTATCATAGTTATTTCATTTTTTATTTTCATTATAATTTTGAATAACATCTTAGGCATCACATGTTTATTACATTAGAAAATGATCCATCTTTTTTGTATTTATTATTTCCATGTTTAAATGTCTTATATTCCTGTTCAATTTTATCTAAATCATCAAAAACTAATTTAAATCTCATGACCTGATCTTTATATATTTTTCATATGAAATCCTTTATTTTCATATTTATCCTTCACTAGTTGAGAATATATAACATTTTTATATTCTATATTATTTAATGAATGATTATTTTGTAATTTATTATCTTATTTAATCTTATTTTTTTCCTTAATAGTTTCCTACATAGTTCATTCATTCTCAAAATACAACTTTCATATTTTTCATTTTGAAAAGTTAATTCTTTAATATAATTTCTAAAATCATATTCATAACTAGATATGTTCTTATAATCATAGTGTAACCCATTTTTAGTTATATCCATCAAAAATTGATTGAAATATTATTTTACCTATCTAAACCATAAAAAATTGAGTCTAACTGTACTTTGTAACTTTATCCAGCATGATATACCATTTCTTCTTCTGGTATCCTTTCTATTATATCATATTTTAATTTATGATACTCTTATTTTATAAGTAATTTTGTCCCAAAATCATAAAATATTAATTTATAAACATCAAATTTACTAATTTTAATTCATTTAATTCCCTTTTTATCATCTTTTTTGTGATCTATTCTTGGATACTGCATAAAGCCTCTCTTCCAGTCATGCACTTGTAAACTCCTTTGGTGAAATTTTCAATTTCATCTTATTCACATTGATAAAAATTTAAAGCATCAGAATTATCAATAAACCTAGGTATTATACTTTCTATTTTATCATGATCATTAATAATTTCATTCTTTATTTCCATATTTTGTTGAATAAGTGATCTTATCAACCAATCAATTGAACACTCAGTTAAATAATTACGTTCTTCAGTAGAAACATTATTTGAATTCCCTATCTTTGGTAGATCTTGAATTATTATTTTTATGAGAGATTAATTATTCAAGGTATCGTAGAGTGAACCCATTCTATTAAAAATTTTGGGCAATATAATATTCATCTCATTTATAGACTTTCGATCAGTCATTATAATTTCTTGAAACTCAAATCTATGAATACTATGATAAGTTATTTGCAACATATAGTTTCCTTGATGAGTGAATTTTAATGTCTCTAGATGTTAGAAAAACCTTTATAGAAATTAATATGACTATACAGATTTCTACTTAATGAACTGTATAAGTGTTTCATAACTTTATTGTCTAAGAAAAAATTTACGTCATCATTACCTCTAAGTGTTTTTAAATCTACAACAAGAAGTTCATAAGGTTTTGAAATTATTTCCCAACAACCATGACCTATATTTATATGAAAAACAACCATCTAATCCTTCCAATAAATATATTTACTTCCCTTATATTTAGGTGATATAATGGGATTCAACATCTTATATTCCTAACATTCCATAACAAAGTATGGAATCATTTATCATACATTTAATTATTATATAATTACTACTTAAAATAGATAATGACACAAATAAAACCAAATCCATAGAATGAAACCATGATCTGATACAAATTTTTAGGTCACATGTTATGGTAGTAGTGATTATATGGGTTTTAATAGTCGATTTTAAAATATATAAACAAATTCAATTATATCTTTGTTTATACTATGTATAATGAGTAGAAGAAATAATAATTTATAATAAATGATGTTATTATAGAGGATTAGATCACTAAGATCATAGTCATCTCACCAATCTCACCTAATCTATGAGTAAGTTGGTATTAACTAGATCTTCACTTTTTAAAGGGAGTGATAACTTAATTACATATAATTGAAATGTACCATTTTTATGCCTAGTCATATAATGAAATAAAAATATCATGGTGTTTAGAAAAAAATAAATTTATCTCCCCTATGGGTGTTATATTAATTTTAACCAAAGGTTGTCTCCGGAGAGAATTGTTTTAATATAATATTCACATTTTTGATATTAAATAACTAAATAATAATAAAAATACTATAATGTACGGTAAGTTGGAGTTTGTGAAATTAATATGAGAAATAGATGATTGGGATCAGATTAGGTTTTCCTCTTTATAATGTTATCATTGTTTTTTATAAAAATAATTTTTTGTTTTTTAATTAAAATAATTTCACATATTCCCCTTTGATTTATATTTATCAGAGTGTCAAAATCCCATTTTTAATTTTTTAAATTATTCATGAAATAAAAAATAAGGGATTAACATTTGACAAATATTGAAATCATTCCATTGTTCTTCCCTTATATGTTTATTAAACACTAAATAAATTTTTATCTTGTTTTTTGTATCAAAAAATTGGAACAATTCAAAATGAATAAATGAGAGAAAACAAAGAAAATCAAAGTAACCTAATATTTAATAATTAAATAAAACACAATCATATTTAATTTAAATTCATTTTTTATTAAATTGAAAACCTTTTCACAAAAATTAAATGGATTTATCTATTAGATGACAATAAAAAATAAAAATCAATAAAAGGGATCCCCTTCCATTCACCCAACCAGATTAGCTTCTAACCATCCATTAATGGGGGTCATTAAAGAAGATGAACAATGTGATATGGTGGAGGTTGGAAAAAAATTAAAAAAAAGGAATCTAGAGAACAAAAACATCAGTAGTCTGAGACCTCTTCTCATTTTAGGTGTTCCAAATCTACACATTGTGGGAGTGAATACCTTAATTTTCGTGTAAATAATTTTTAACAGGTCCTCCTCCTAAATAGTATTTACTCTTCTTCTGTACGGGTTTATTCTAACCCACTCTCTTGGTGATGCTACCTCTTCTTATATAACTCTTGGTGGTAGTGCCTCTTTCTCCATGGTTTCTTCTAATCACCCTATATCTCATGAAATTTATCTATTAAAAAAATTAATATATCATCTCCCCAAGACCCACTTCATTCATATGATTGGATTCAAACACCGAAATAAATTGGGTGTTCAAAATTATAACTATCTTGGAAAAATGGCTTCTGTGTGGATATCACTGGTAGTAGAAAGGGGATTTGTATTTTCAAGGTGGCATGCATGGAATTTGGTAGGGACTTCGTTCATGTGGTTTTGGAATTGAATCAAATAAGTAAAGTAATGGTGAATACTCCTTCGTCCCTATGGCCTTTGAAACAGTCATTGGGTGCTTCAAAACATTTTCAAGGTGATAGGATGTCAATCCTAAGAATATCATAGCATCACCAAGCATCACTAGTAGTGATGGAAGTAGAGCTCAAGCTAAGATTAATCAAACATGGAATTCCAGGTTTGAGAATTTGTGGCTAGTGAAACCAAGCGGAGAAGCCATATTGATGTTTGGTTCCTATAAATAGTTTCTCGAGCATTAGAACAACATCAATGGTTGTACGTTTTTTCTCCTCCGACCTTCTGAGTTGTCGTAGGATGGTCGAATGGGAATTCAATGTGGTTCAAATAAGGTAAAAACTTATTTTTAAAGTTATTGGGGGATTCTTTATAGTGGTATGGATATGTTTCATGGTTCCCAAGGGTGTTCATGGTGTTATCGGGTGACAGGACCAACAGTGGGAGTAGAAAATGTAGGTGGTAGTGGTGGATCATAGTGAAGCACCAATACCACATTGAAACCTACAGGGGTTGGGGGAGAATTTTTTAACAATCTCATGGAATGATCCCTACAATTAATTAAAACTAGAGAGGTTTGAATCCTAATGTCAGTATTGTTACACTGCATCCATGGAGAAGCTCTCCTCCCACCGCTGCACAAAGTCACCCCTTACACCGACACTTTCACATTATGGTAGTAATGTTCTCCATCATATTTCATCCTTAGGGGCCCTATGTAAGGTTCTGACACCCCATTTCCACTCCTTTCATCTAGAGCTATTTCTATTGGTGATTTTATGTCTTGGTGGACCCATTATTGGCCACCTAAGTGTCATGTGGGCCTTGGTTTAGGGCTAGCATAAGACAACCATTTATTTGTTGATATTCTTGAAAAAATCATAATAATTTAAATCCCATAAAAAAGTCAAAATAATTTTTAAATAAATTTATAATTTCAAAATCCTTATCAACTTAATCACTTTCTACAATTTCAATGCCACAATTATAAATTCCAATTTCATAAAAGAACATTGAAATTAATGGGTTTTTATTAGAAATTTACTTAAAGCCATTGAAATATGTTTAATAATATTCCCATTAAATGATTGTATCAAATACCCCAAATCATAAATAACACTTTTCTTTAAGAATAAAAGATCAAAAAGGGTTTAGAGGGAACCAATGTTACAAATATTAAAATTTCAAAGTAATAAAATAAAAGTATTTTCAATTTCAATTCAAAATTTCCAATTTCAACATTAAATATCAATTTAACTTCATAAATTTTCAATGAAATAATAAATCATAGAATTTAATTTTCTGAATTTAAAATTGGTGAAGCACCTCTCCTCATTAATTCCTGTTTATCAATTCATTATTATAAAATGTGAAAAATCATTATTTAACTCACATTGGAATATTTTCACTCATCACTCATGATAATTATCAAGTGGAGTTATTATCATATCATTAAAACATTTTATTTATCCATAATATTTTAAAATAAATACTTTCTCCACTTTGTAAATAAGAAATACAGATAAAACCATGAGGGCCTGTAATTAATGTTCTAATGAATTTTAGTCTTAAGTTGGGTTAGGATATAAAATGAAATCTAAAGGAGGATTTTAATCTCATAAAAGTAATGCATGATAAAAGAAATTGATGTTCAATGTAATTAACCCTTATAAGTATCAATTACCACTTCCCCAAAACATTTAATGAAATTTTCATAAATAATGAAATCATAAAAAAATTTTGCAGCTTTTTGAAATTTTCTCAACTTTTATAATTTTTCTTTTTGTTTTTCAAAGTAACTATTTTTAATTTTTCCCTTTTCAAAAGTTTTTATTCTAAGAAACCTAAAATCCCCCACCTAACTAAATATGTTAAAAATAATCAGTTTGGTGCTGGTGATTTATTATTCATATATGTCACAACACAATCAATTTTTTTAATTTTTATTCAATAAGGGAAACTATTCTTTACATTGAATGAATCAAATAACTTTATTTAATCCCATAATAGAACCCCTAAACGTTTTTCCTTAAAATGAATTTTATCCGTTCCACCATGACTCCCTTCACAACCAGACGTCAACTTTAAAATATCATACAATTATTAACACGAGGGTAGGAATGGATCAAAAAGGAAAAAAACATGGCTCATCCCTAACAAGGTCATTAATGGTCACTATTGGATAAAAATGATTGATATAAAGGTTGTCTTTTAAGTATAATTATTTTATCAAAATATGACTCAATCATTTTAAATGTGTTTTTGAAAAGTCATAGCTTTGACAAGTTCAAATGAATGTTCTGTTCAGTGACATGCCCAAAGATAACTCAAAAAATATTCTTGATAAAACACTATTTTGTTGAATAATTGATAGATAATAAATGATATAATTTCCTCACATTGTGTTAAGTATTTTTATTTATAAAATATTTGGGATTTGGTCATTCATTTGAAAATTTTGTGAAAATTCAAGTTTTACCCTTTATAGTGCACTATAGTATTTCAATGATAAATATTTTTATATTTATTATTTGAATTTTATGTTTTGTAACAGTGTTCCCGACTTAATTTTATACAACTTTTATTCAGGTAATTAGAGCTAAATAGTGCATTTTGTTGTTGACAATGGGCCATGAAGTCAAAGTTGGGCTGGACTCGGAAGAATGGAAATGAGTTCGGTATTTGAGCCATATCGTCTCCATCCGGGCTTGGATTGAGCCCCAATATTGAGGAAACTCAGGGACATGATTTTTCACATATCATCCTTCTGGAAGAAGAGCTGATTCACACATTTATATGGTCAAATGGGTGGTTCAAGTTGGATTAAAATATTTTGCCGAATTTCCACATTCACATTTGAAATCACTTGTAACCTCTCCTCCCCACCCCTCAATAAACTGTATTTTTTCACATTTTGAGGGATTGGGATGTGAATTAGGAAGTTGATGGAAGAATAGAAGAGGTTTCAATCCAATTCTCCAACCATTGTAAGAGGGGTAGCTCATGAAGCAAGGATCCGCTCAGCAAGCCTTCCACTTCCCCTTCTTCTCCTTCATGATGTAATGATTTCGTTTGTGTAGTAAATTTCATTGTACTTCTTTTATTTATTCTCATTTCTTCTATTTTATTTATATTTCATTCTTATCTTAATCTTCCTCTTTGGTCTGGAATTCTTGAGTAGAAACATGATTGGGTTCTACCCAATCTAAACCTTTGCACATGCAAACGTTTCTACGATGATTACACCACCCATGGAAGAGTAGTCTTTTAGTAATCGATCAATATATTACCTTCTTCATTCATTTATTTTGAATATATTTTCTACTGTAATTCAATTAATATGATATATTAATTGAGTTTTTATTTTATATGAAACTATGCAAGCAATCGAACGACAAACACAAATCATGCGAGGTCGAGAATTGTGTCAATTGTGAGAGTGCGAACTTAACTGGTAATTCAATACCACATGGGATAAATTTTTATTGTTCAAATACAATCCCTAAAGTAAATTAATTCTAATTTCCAGAGGAGATATGTGCCTTAATTTAACACTGACCATAAGCTAGCATTAGAACATAAATCAAAGCAGGGTGTTGTGATTGAATGTTCTGAAGTTAGTCTAAGGTTAAATTTACTTCATATTTGTGGTCAAGTTAATTCTCATAGGGTTTGGGATTTAAAATATTAAGGGATCATAATTAAGTGGATATTAATTTAAATGATAATGATTAATAAGTGAATGAATAGGTAGATTTATATCGATTACGCCTTTTAAATATTGTCTAAAAAACATCTTTTTGTTGTGTCATTTTCATCAAACTTTATTTCAAAATGAAAAACAGAAAATTGAAATCTTCTTCCAAAAAACTTATTCTATTTTCATAAATGATAAACCCCCCATCCTTTCAAGTATAAATTTTATTCTTTTTTATTTTATTTTCATAATACCTTTAATAAGATGTTTGAATTTACTTCCTCTTTTGATAGATGACCTTGGTCAGCCACTCTACTACACCTAAGTAACCCGAAACCAAATATCATTTGAAGGCGCCCATGATAGTGCCTCTTAAAATTAGAGTCGTTGCTAGGGTAGAAAGTAATTATTTCAATCAATTAGATGTATTTACTTTAATTAAAATTTTATTCTCTTCCACTCTTCTTTCTTGTTTCTTTACCCAGTCTGATTTTTTTCATTCTTCTTTTATTTCCTTCTACTTTTTTTGGACCATCAACTCAAACTTCTAATTTTTTATTTACTACGGTCCACCTTACTTCTTTTAATCATTCATTGATTTATGACACGAAATAATATTGAATATCTCTCAGATCTTGACCCTGATATTGAACACAACATTAGGGTGTGAATCAGACATTCTCAGTCTATAGGAAGTTTGAATATTCAACCAGTTGGTGAATTAATCACTTCTGGAAACATTGAAATTGGATTCTATTAAAATTCAAACATTTAAGAAGAACCAATGTCTAGAAATAATGAAAATGAGCTAAATAGAACCATTAGATAATTGGTTGCACCTGATATTAATTATCAACCAAATTGTATTGCAAACCCATATCTCGAATCGGACATTGAACAAATATCTTGGTTAATTCACTTAATTCCAAAGTTTCATAGCCTCTCGGGAGAGGATCCCAATAAACATATGAAAGTGTTTAATGTGGTTTGATTGACCCTAAAACCTATAAATTTCTCTGAAGATCAAATCAAACTAATAGCATTCCCATTCTCACTTGATGGAGTTGTGAATGATTGGATGTATTATTTCCAACCCAAAGATGTAACTTGTTGGAAAGATTTGAAATGTATTTTCTTGCAGTGATTTTTTCCATCATCAAAGACCACTTCCATTCGTAAGGAGATCTCGGGGATCAAGAAAGCACAAGGGGAGTCAATGTATGAGTATTGGGAGCGATTCAAGAAGTTTTGTGCAAGCTTCCCACATCACCAAATCAGTGAGCAGTTACTCATCCAATACTTCTATGAAGGACTCACAACTATGGAGAGAATCATGGTGGATGATGTGGCTGGAAGATCATTGGTGGACAAGACACTAGTAGCTGCATGTGCATTGATAGATGAGATGGCCCAAAACTCCCAAAAAGTTGGAGATAGAGGTACACCACATGTTAGGGGATTACATCAGGAAAGTCCTTCTTCTCTTGAAATTAATTTGTTTGATAACAAGTTGTAATAATATAAAAATATGGTGAGACATAATTATTTGGATCAAAACACATTCCAACCCCCTCCTTCAAAGCCTTGTGGCATTTTCACTAAGACAAGCCACCCAGCTGACTGTTGCACAAAACTAAAAAAGATAGAGGATTGCAAAGAAGTATTCCCAGGGAGACCATATCAGTAACAACAACAAAAATACCCCCAAAAGAAGTTTGATTCATTTTATCTACAACATACAACAAAGGGTGGAAGGATCATCCTGACACTAGATATGGCTCTGGACAACAACAAAGGCCCCCTTTTCATCAAAACATCCCACAGCCTCCACCTTACAAGCAGGGTCTCCAAAATCCCCAAAGGAGATTTGAATCTCAAGCATCAAAAAGCCAACAACAAGGTAATCCCTCACCCAAGGTAGATTCTAACAATGTTGAACTTTTGAAGAAAATTGTTCTTAATCAACCGAATGAGCTGAAAAGTCAAGGTTTAGAGTTTAGGGAGCTGAAGACTCAAATGATCTAAATTGCCACCAACCTCCATGAACTTGAATGTAAGAATTCCAGAAATCTACATTCCCAACCCACTCCAAATCCAAAGGGGAATGTTAGTGCCATCACATTGAGAAGTGGGAAGTAAATGAATGATACATTTGAACCTACCATTCCACCAGGATTCACCTAAACTCCAAAGAAACCACATTCCAAACCATCTTATGAGAAATCCAAGGAGAAAGATAAAGGTAAGAAAAATATTGATGATGTTCCTCCTAAACCCCTTCCTTTTACAAACAGGGTGGTTCAAACTAATAAGATGGCTGAAGAAGCAATGAAAAAGGAGGTTTTGGACACATTCAAGCGTGTAGACATCGACATTCCTCTACTTGATGCCATTAAGAAAATTATAAGGTATGTGAAATTAGTAAAAGAACTTTGTACCAATGAAAGAGGGATCAAGGAAAATGAGAGTATCAATATTGGATAGAATGTGTCGGCACTCATTACACCAACTCTAGAATTTCCGAAAATGCTCAAGGATCCGGGGACATTCACAATCCAATGTACCATAGGGGAGCTTCAATTCTCTGATTCTCTTTGTGATTTAGGAGCTTTAATAAATGTGATGCCTCACATTGTATTCTATTATTTACAGTTTGGTGAGTTGAATCCTACGAGATTAGTAGTGTAGTTGGAAAATAGAGATACGACATATCCAGTAGGATTCCTTGAGGATGTACTTGTCTGGGTAAAAGACATGATATTTCCAATAGACTTCTATGTGATCAAAATGGAGGATGACCAGGTAAGTTCTTGTTCTCCCATTATCTTAGGTAGAACCTTCCTCAAAAATGAGAAAACTATAATACATGTTCATGAGGGTACACTTTCAATGGAGTTTGGAGATGAAGTTGTAATTATTAATGGTATGGACTCCATGAAGTACCCCTCTGAGGACTATTCTGCTTTTTTTATCTCCCATTTTGAACCACCAAGTAAAAACATCCTTTATTTTTATTGTCCTATGCTTAGGGAGATTATGAGTATTCGTTCTGGTTTAATTTCTAAGATAACTTCCACTACTGTTTCTAATAAACAAGACACTCTAAGATGTGATTTTTAAATGTATTAATATTCTGATCTTAATCATGTGAACTCTGATTATGACATGATAATTGAGTATGATGAGGGAGTTGGTGCATTATTCTCTGATTGTGATGATTTCTATTCTGATACTAATGTTCATTGTGCCGATATGTCTGTTGCATCAATTTATCCATCCATACATCACCCCCTACATTTGAACTCAAGCCATTGCACCCAAATATCAAATACGCATACTTGCTCAGTTGTGATAGATTACTAGTCATAATTGCTAACAATCTATCTTTTGAACATGAAGAAAAACTTATTAATCTTTTGAGAGATAACATTAGGGAAATTGGTTGGACATTGGCTGACATATCATGTATTAGCCCATCCATTTGGACGCATAGGATTCTCTAGGAGGATCGGGATAAACCGATTAGGTAGCCAAAAAGGAGACTTAATCCAACACATATAGAAGTTGTTATGAAAGGAGTTGAAAAATTACTTGAGGTGGATATCATTTACCCTCTTTATGACTCACAATGGGATAGCCCTGTCTAGGTTGTACCAAAGAAAATTTGTTTCACTGTTATAAAAAATTAAAATGATGAGTGAGTTCCTGTGATTGTTCAAAACAATTGGCGAGTGTGTATTGATTATAGGAAACTAAATCAATCCACTCATAAGGACCATTTCCTACTTCCAATATTTGACCAGATGCTTGAGAGACTTGTAGGTAGGACACATTATTGCTTCTTGGATGGTTTCTTTGTCTATTTTCAGGTTCCCATTGTAGTAGAGGACCAGGAAAAGACAACATTCACCTGCACATTCAGTACATTTTCTTACCGAAGGATGCCATTTCGACTTTGCAATGCCCCGAGTACCTTCCAGAGACGCATGGTGAGTATTTTCTCATATTTAATTGAGAATTGTATGGATGTATTTATGGATGATTTTACAGTTTATGGATCCTCATTTGATGAATTTCTCTCTAGTTTGGGTGATGTGTTGCATTGTTGTATTGAGAAGAATCTGGTATTAAATTTTAAAAAATGTTATTTCATGGTCGAAAAGGAAATTGTATTAGGTAATATATTCTCACAACATGGAATTGAAGTTGATAAATCTAAGGTAGACATTGCATCATCCCTTCAATATCTTACATTTGTGCGTGATGTTCGATCATTCCTTGGACATGCTGGATTTTATCGATGTTTCATCAGATATTTTAGTAAGAACGATCTACACTTATCTCGATAGCTTCAAAAAGATATTGTCTTAACTTTTGAAGATTCATGTAGAGTATCATTATATGAGCTAAATAAGTGTCTGACCACTCCACCAATCATACAGCCCCCATGGTGGGACCTTCCATTTTAGCTTATGTGTGATGCATCGAACTTCGCGGTTGGATCTGTCTTATCTCAGAGGATGGAAGGACGTTCACATGTGATTTATTATGCATCGAGGATGTTGGATTCCTACCAAGGAAACTACACAACCACATAAAAGGAGTTTCATGTTCTTATATTTTCTATAGATAAATTGCATTCATATATATTTGGCTCTAAAGTAGTTGTTTTTTCTAAAAATGAAGCTCTAAGGTGCCTCTTGAAGAAGCCAGATGCAAAGCCCAGGATGATTCGATGGATGCTCCTTCTTCAAGAATTTTATATTGAGATAAAGGACAATATGGGGTAATAGAATTTGGTGGCATACCACATTAGTAGGATTACTCACACACTAGAGGGTGACACCTTGGACCAATTACCACTTCAGTACACGTTCCCCGATGAGCATCTCTATACCATCTCAGCTACACATCCTTGGTATGCTGATTTACTTAATTACATTGTTTCCTCTGATATACTTGCAAATTTGACGAAGCATCAAGTCCAAAAATTAAAAAGTGAGACTAGGTTTTATGTGTGGGATTATCCTCAACTCTGGCACATGTGTAGTGACCAAGTCATTATGAGGTGTGTTCTCGATCATTAGTTTGAGTCTGTTTTTCATTTCTGTCATACACTTGCTTGTAGTGGACACATTGGACCCCAACGGATAGAAAGGAAAGTATTAGACTCTGGATTATATTGTCCTAGCTTATTCCATGATGCCCATGTGTTTTGTAAGTCCTGCTCTTGTTTCTAACACTCTTGGAACATTTCTTGGTGACGTGAGATGCCCCAACAACCCATACTATTATGTGAGATTTTTGTTGTATGGGGAATTGATTTTATGGGAAATTTTCCTAGTTCATATGGATTTTTGTATATTTTGGTTATTGTTGATTATGTTAGTAAATGGGTGGAGGATAAGGCCACCAGGACAGATGATTCTCATGTTGTTGTTGACTTTGTCATGGCTAAAATTTTCTGCAGGTTTGGAGTACCAAAGGACATCATCAGTGGCCAAGGGACAGACTTTTGAAATATGAATTTTTCTTCCCTCCTTCGAAATTATGGGGCGACACACAAAACATAAACACCATACCACCCCCAAAAAAATGGTCAGGCTGAGGTTTCAAATCATGAGTTGAAACAAATATTGGAGAAAACCATGCAGCCAAATAAGAAGGATTGTAGCAAGTGCTTGGATGATGCATTATGGGCTTATAGTACAGCATACAAGACACCCATTGGTTTGTCCCTATTTAAGATTGTTTTTGGGAAAGCATGTCATCTCCCAGTAGAAGTTGATCATCGGGCATATTGGGATCTAATGAAATGCAACATGGTTTGGCCCAAGATGGAATACAAAGGAAGTTGCAAATTCAAGATCATGAGGAGATTAAACTGTCATCATATGAGAACTC
Organism: Viscum album; assembly: GCA_963277665.1. Classification (NCBI taxonomy): domain Eukaryota; kingdom Viridiplantae; phylum Streptophyta; class Magnoliopsida; order Santalales; family Viscaceae; genus Viscum; species Viscum album. The sequence continues at coordinate 888,869,882 of OY728130.1, forward strand.
GAGGCTCTACAAGGAAATATCAAAATCAGCTCATGAAAAAATTATCCAGCAATGGGAGTTTCATGTTGGAGAGAAAGTCCTTCTCTATAGTTCACAACTAAAGCTGATGCTTGGTATGTTACGTTCCAGATGGTTAGGTCCTTATGTTGTGACTAATGTTTTTCCTTATGGTGTAGTAGAGATCATACAAGAGGACACAGGAAGCATCTTTATAGTCAATGGGAAACTTTTGAAGAGATCCGTTGAGGGAATTCCTAGTAATGTTGTGGATTTTATAACACTGCATGACCCCATCATCACATGAGCACATCAGGTTGTTCCTAACCCTTTCAATTTTATATTATTTGTCCTATTTAAAAATTCTTCATTTCATGTCCATATATGATCTCATGGGTTCACATTGTGGACAATGAAATATTTTAAATGTGGGGGAGGGAACCTTTTAGTTTAGTAATTTCAATTGTTTTCTTGTAAAAAAACAATTTTTTTGTGTTTTTCATATTTTGTGTGTTTATTTTTCATTTTTATTTGTGTTTTTAAAATTCATGAGCTGAAATGATTCTCATCACAATTTTGAAATGAATATCAATGAGTGAAACAATTTATCCCATGAAAGTAAGCTTAAATGAATGTTGAAAATGACATTGTTTCAAGTTCAAATATTTAGTAATTTCATGAAATGTTCACTAAATTTTGAATCCCATGACACATCCCACTGTCTTTATATTTGAAATCACTTTCTTGTGAGGCTTATGAATCATGATTTTCATATTCATTACATTCACCTCACTTCTTGAGAGAACCAAACCATGATTGATTTAACCATAATTTCATATATTCCTATCAAAACTTGAGGGTTTGAGGTACTTATGTATAAATGATTGAGGAATTTATTTTCTATTAAAGATCATATTTCAAAAAATATTTTTTTTAAAATACTAACATGAAAATTTAATCCTTGTAGCCCTTAGAATCCATGAACAACCTATTAGGTTATCCACGTTACAAGACAATTTTCCCAATCCAACAAACTCTTGAAGTGAAATTTCATAATCTGGTTGATATTAAGTTTGGGGGAAGCTATGATGTGTTGTGATACAACATTCTATGATACATTGGAAGAAAAATTAAATTCTGAAGAGATTTTTTTGCTGCTGAAAAGAATCATCATATTGAAATTTGATCCTTTTCTAGAGCATTCATGACAAGTGAAGCTATGCCTTTTCTGGAGCTTCTACTTGTGGTGGAAAGCTATGCCCATCTGGAGCTTTCAAGAAAATAATGTTTGAGAATATTTTCATTTTTTATGCTAAAATGTTGAATGGTGTAAACTTTCCATGACTTTTCATGATGATGGAGCTGAATTGATGCTATGGGGATTGAGTAGAAGACCATATTTAAGTGAAAATTAGAATAATGCAATTTTGCTTCAAAATGAGTCAAGCTCTTCTCATTCTGCCTCTGAATTTTTCACATTTTAATCCTACCAACCAAAAGTCACATAACAACCCTGAAAAGTCCTCATGATAAACATATGTCCTTGACTCACTTCAGGTTGTGATATAGTAATTTATCAAGCCTATGATGACCCTTGTACGAGTTTGGATGAGAAAGACATTGCAATTTTTTTTGACAATGGTGTGATAAGAGAAAATTCAAGCGAGGTAAGTGTTCTTTGCAGGGGAGGATAAATAAATTGGAAGTTTATTAAATGATATAAATTAATAACTTAAAATAATGGATTCTTATGAGCCATGATATCTTTGGTAACTTGGTGTGTAATTGTTTGATCTCAAGGATACGTGTTATAAAATTGGTTTTGATTTGATATTGATGTTTACTTGACATGAGGTTTTGCCGAGGAGTGCAAAAGGGTAAGTCTGGGGGAGTTGATAAAACAATATTTTGTTGAATATTTTATTGATAATAAATGATATAATTTCCTCACATTGTGTTAAATATGTTTATTTATAAAATATTTGGGATTTGATCAATCATTTGAAAATTTGGTGAAAATTCCAGTTTTACCCTTTATAGTGCACTGTACTATTTCAGAGATAAATATTTTTATATTTTATATTTGAATTTGAACATTAAAAAAAGTGTTACTAACTTAATTGTCTACAACTTTTATTCAGGACACTAGAGCTAAAGAGTGCATTTGGATGTTGAAAATTGTTCATTAAGTCAAAGTTGGGAAGGACTCGGCAGAATGGACATGGGTTCTGTATTTGGGCCATATCATCAACATCCGGGCTTGGATTGAGCCCAAAGATTGTGAAATCCTGGGGACATGATTTGGAACATATCACCCTTATGTAAGAAGAGCCGATTCATGCGTTTATGCGGTCAAATGGGTGGTGCAAGTTGGATTAAAATATTTGGCCGAATTTTCACATTCACACTTGAAACCACTTATAACCTCTCCTCCCCTCACCTCAATAAGTTGGATTTATTCTCATTTTGAGGGGTTGGGACGTGCATTGGGAAGTTTAAGGTAAAATATAAGTAGAATCACTCCAATTCCCCAACCATTGTAGGAGGGGTATCTCTTGAAGTAAGGATCCCCTCACCAAGCCTTCCTCTTCTCCTTCTTCTCTTTCGTGTTGTAATGATTTCGTTTGTGTAGTAAATTTCTTTGTACATCTTTTATTTCTTCTCATTTCCTCTGTTTTATTTAAATTTCTTATTCTCTTAATCTTACTCTTTGGGCTGGAATTCTTGAGTAGAAACATGATTGGGTTCTACCCTTTCTAAACCTTTGCAAATACAAACATTTCTACGATGATTATGCCATCCATAGAAGAGTAGCATTTTAGTAATTGATCTATGTCTTAACTTATTTATTCATTAATTTTGAATAAATGATCTACTGTAATTCAAATAATATGATCTATTATTTGAGTTTTCATTTTAAATGAAACTAAGCAAACAATTGAACAATAAACACAAATCACACGTGGTCGAGAATTGTGGGAATTGGGGGAGCCCGAACATAATTGGTAATTCAAAACCACACGCGATCAATTTATAGTGTTCAAATATAATCCCTAAACTCAATTAATTCTAATTTCTAGAGAGGATATGTGCCTTAATTTACCACTGACTATATGCTAAACTTAGAACATAAATCAAAGCAGGGTGCTGCGATTGCATGTTCCGAAGATAGCCTAAGGTTAAATTCACTTCATCTTTGTGGTAAAGTTAATTCTCGTAGGGTTTGGGATTTATCAAATTAAGGGATCATAATTAAGTAGATATTTATTTAAATTATAATGATTAATAAGTGAATTAATAGGTAGATTTAGATCGATTACCCATTTTAAATATTGTCTAAAAAACATCTTTTTATGTCTTGAACTTCTTTTCAAAATTAAAAACAAAAAAAATGCAATCTTCTTCCAGCAAACTTCTTCTAGTTTCATAACCCATAAACCCCCCATCCATTCAAGTAGTATTTTTATTCTATTTTATTTTATTTTTAGAATACCTTTAATAAGTTTTTTGAATTTACTTCCTCCTTTGAGAGATGACCTTGGTCAGCCACTCTATTTCACCTAAGTAACCCGAAACCAATCATCATTTGAAGGTGCCCACGACAGCGCCTCTTCATTGCTAATGAAAAATTGGAAGTACAAGTTCTATAAATCTTCTCTCTAATAAGAAATATGATATTTTAAAATCAATAAATTCATGACTGATAATATAAAATCAATTGACATTAAATTCATAAATTAAAATCATGATAAATTATTGTCAAATTTCATTTACATGAATCAACTAATTCATTCAAGTTATGAGTCCTCATTTTAAAATCCATTTTTCACTTTAATCATTCAACTTTTTATTTTAATAATTCAATATAATTGACATTGAAATATAATACCTAGAATTAAAATATTACTAAAAAACTCATGTCTCTTAGATATGTCAATTAATGCATTAATTCGTGTCTGGGAATGTGATTTTTTAGGTTAATGATCAGGACATGTTTTTAGGGAAAAAATTATTGTTTAAAATATAATCAATAAAATTGAACTCCCTTTGGAAATAATTCTTTGTTCTTATTACTCTTCTGTTCATTCTTACATTGGGGTATCCTTCTATAATTTTACATTAAAATAAAAAAAGCTCATACTAGTGTAAGAATAGTTCTATTAATATACAATGGGGTGATGTGAAAGTAAGTAAATCCAAAATTCTAAGATTAATATAAAACAAATCTCTCTTATAAGAATATCCTTTTTTAATTTCATTGGATATACCTAACATAATTAGAGTGAATCTGTAGATGGGTATGAGATGTTTGAGCCCCTGCATCGATTCTTGAGGTAAGAATCCATTGATCTTCTACAACCATTTCCCATTTATATTGGATGGGTTACCCTGCTATTTATTCTTGATCTAAATGGAACTAGGAGGATATAAATTAGTAACAAGGACAGGTTCTTCCCACTAGAATAAATCTTACAGAGAATAATTTTTTTCTATAATTGTAAATAAAAACATGGTCTTCGGGTTGAATGGCCATTAGTTGAATTATTTTTTCATGTTCCACATTAATTCTTTCTTTGTAAATTCATGAATTTTTAAAAGGTTATTTTTTATTCCATCCAAACCCTTTAATAAAATGTTTATTTATTTTATGATACTCGCTTAATAAAAACTCAACTTTTTAATAACCATATATGATTGGTGCTCAAATTTTACTGGTAGATGATAACTATTTCCATAATCAACCAGTATGGGATCATACCTATAAATGTAGTGTGTTCTGTATGTCATGTCTATTATGTTTCATCATGTATTTGGATCCAATCCGTTTGGTTTGGTTTGATTGGTTTTTCAAAAATTACATTAATATCCTATTTCTAAAATTTTTCTTTGACATTTTTAAGGATGGTAATGTTAATCTGTAGTGTGGTGCACCCCCAAACTTTTTAAGAATTCCCTCCATTATTCTATTTAAATTTTTTTCCCTTGGTCACTAGTGATGGATCTAAAAATTAATATCCTCCAAAAGAAGTTAGCCCTGAAAAAATCACACATAACATTGGCATAATCAGTATTTTTTGATTTGGATTCCATCAATTTAGAGACATAATCAACAATAATAAAAATATAACATTTCTATAAAATATGGGAATGCATCCCACAAAAGCAATACACCACACATAAAATATATCAAAAAAAAATCCTAGGTTTTTGGGAATCTCTTGTCACTTTAAAATATTTCCAAAAAGTTTACAATTTTCAACAATTTTTAAAATAAATTTGAGAATATTTGCACAAGGTTTGACCATGGATTTAATATTCCAATACTTTATTACAAATTATTCAAGATTGAATGTTTTATCCACAAGAATGTTTATGAAAACATTAAAAAAATAATTCTATTTCACTTGTGAGTAAGAATATTTTTATAACATGGTCCATGAAAATTTTCTATAGAAATGTACCATCCTATATATATAATATAGATTCGTCTTTTATATTATGATATAATTGGACTTAAGGGAATAAGTAACCTAACATTTTTTTCAGATAATTTACTATTTAATCATATCATTGTACCTCACCTTCTATGACCTAGTGTTCCTCATGGTATGTGATGGTTGAGTGGAGTAATCTCAATAATTTTTGTTTCTACAGTGATGGATAGCCTACTAAGGTGACATTATACTGGTTTTTTAGCTCCCATTTTTTCTTTAATCTCCATATTAAACTCATATAAAAGTATTATCCAACATACCTGCATTAGATTGGCATCATCCTTCTTCTTCAAGTACAAAAGTGTTGCGTGATAAAAAAATAAAACTACTTTAGTTCTTAGTAAATATGCCCTGAAATTAACTAATGAAAATAAAACATAAATAAAATTCTTTTTAGTGGTTGTGTAACTGATCTGAGTGGCATCCAAGGTTCTATAATCATAGGTTATGACATGGGATCTTCCATCAATTCATTACGAATGAACTGCCCCAAGTGCTTTGATTGATGCATCACAAAGCAACACAAATGGGTGTTCCCCATTTGGTGCTTTCATTATTGGTGGGGTAATCAATATCTATTCCTACTCATCAAGTTACTCCCTATAATTATAATTAAAAACAAAGTCATCTACTTTTAAGAACACTCAATTAATTGTAAGATAAATCATACTATATTCCTTGATGAATCTTTTATAAAATCCCACATACCCCAAAAAGAATATATCTTTCCTCACATAGGTAGGGTATGTTAATGAATTGATCACCTTGAGTGTATATTTATTCACCTGAATGCCTTTTGGGAATTTATATTACCTAGTAATGTTCCTTTTTCAACCATAAAGCGGCACTTATCAATGTTCAATATCATATTTTTATCTATGTGTGTTTTCAATAAATTATCTATATTTACTAATAAATGAGAAATAGATATTATGAAAATACTAAATGAATCATGAAATACCTCCAATATGTCCTTAATATGATTTATGAAAATATTTACCATACATCACTGAAATTAACTTGTGGAATTTAACAATCTGAATAGAATCCTTTTGTAAGATAATTTCCCAAAATGAAATTTGAGGACCATCTTTTTTTGGCCTTATAAAGAAATTGGTGTCTTTAAATTATAGGAAAAACCATCCAAAAATTAGTAATGTGTATTTCCTATAGCCTTTCGATCATTTGATTAATTATTGGGATTGGGAAGAAATTTTTTAGGTGAATTGGTTCATCTTTCTATAATCAATGTGTACCCTAAAACTGTTTTCCACACTCATTGGAATTAATTATTTATTTTAATTTTCTGCAATGGTCAAGCTTGTTTTAATAGGGAACACATTGATGAGATTGTCCCATTGAGAGTATGAAATGGAAAAAAATGATGTCGTCCACCATTAAATTTTTAATTTATTTTAATAACCTCAATAGAAATGGGGTTAAGTATTCATTGGGGCTGCATAAATTTTCAATAGTCATCTTCTAAAAAGATTCTATATGGGAATACCATGGGTTTAATTTTGGTTATATCTCATAGAATCCATCCCATGATTTAAGAATCTCTTTTTACATGGTGAATAAGAGAAATCTAATTTGTTTTAGAGAGATTATTGCAAATGATTATTGGAAACATTTCCCCCTCTAAAAGAAACACATATTTTAATTCACAAGGTAGGTGTTTTAATTCAAAATTTAAGTGTAGTTATATGGATGATAATAAATTAAAAGTTACCATATCAAAATATTGAGTTTCCTTGGTAATTTAAATCATATTAGTTACTTTTAGAAAATTATCATTTATTTTAGAGTGTATTTATTTTTTAGTTTTCAAAGAAATGTTTTCATATTTTTAGTTATCTTTACTTCACTTATGTTTTCAATTTCATGGTGATCTCCTAAGGCTAAGAATTCTTGATGAATACCAGAATCATCATTGTGTTCAATAACTTATTTGTAAAAAATTTCATAGAGGGAAATATTTTTTAAAGGGTTCCTTTTGGGGTCAAGAACATTGATGTTTACCTATTTGTCTCCTATCTCCATAGTGAGGTATCCTCCATCCACATTGATGATCTTTTTGGATTTTATTTAGGAATGGTATTCACAAAAAAACTAGATGAATTCCTTGGTGAACTATTTTCCACTATGATGAGCATGTAAAATCCTATTTGAGAAATTAGTCATTCAACTCTTACTAGCACATCATACACAACACTAGCTGGAAAAATAGTGGATCAGCTTTCTAGTTGGAAAACCACTCTTATGGGATTCAGTTCCCAAATTCTAACAGATTTAAAGATAGAGTTGTAAATTACATTAATTTAAATTCCAATATCACACATAGAATCAATAAAATTAAAGAACCCATATTGCATGCAATATAAAATATACCTATATGTTTATATTTTTGGGAAATGGTGGTGTCATCATGGCTAAGAAAATTCTTCCAAATATTATTCTTTCATTCCCTTTATGCTTCATCCTGTTGGTGTATATTTCATTGAGAAACATCACATTTTATTTTCATTTTGTAGATTTCATCTAGAAACATAATCTTGATTTCATATTTCTAGAAGGTTTCCTATATATATCATTAATGTTTCTCTTCTTCAACCCCCGTTTCTCGCGTTAACATAAATGGAATTGTGACTTGTTGTCTTTTTTATTTCTTTGTTTCCTTTATAATTTTTTTTCTATACTATATTTTCAGTGAATGGGTTGGTCCTTAGTGTTTTTTATAATTATCCAACATACATGGTTTTTGTGGTGGAATCCCTTTCCTGCATTGTATTTTAATTTCACTAATATTTTATATGGATTTGGAACTATCTGGGATAGAATAATTCCTAGATTATTGGTTATATTATACAAAATAAAATTTAATTGGATGTATATATCATTGAAATTTTCTGTTTACCCCTCAACCTTTGACTAAAGTTATTTTCTTTTGGATGATGGTGCACTAGTTGATGGCTTCTCAAAAGTCATCTGTTTGAGAGGTGGTGGTTGAAAAGACTATTGTTACACAAAGGGATGTATGTTAGATTTTTTGAAATGGTTTTAGGTTATTGTATTTCTACTAGATGGGTGTCTGTTTAAAAAAATGGGGTCTTTCTTGGTTCTGTTGACCTACAAATCACTGTATGGCTTTCATATCTCTCCATTATTGATTCTATGGAAATTATCATTTCTGGAATGAAATTTCCCAACATTATGTACCCTATATCATAGGACATTGATTAGTGAAATGATAGGGTGATGAACATAATACACATACCTATGGTGTATAATTTTTCTCAATCACTTTTTTACACCCATTTGTCACACTAGGATAGTAAATTATTAAATTTAAGATTAAAGGGATTATGATGAGTCAGATGTTCTTACCTAATGAATTCCTATCCTTCCAGTGCCTCTTGTTCTGAATCATTGTGAATTCAAAGGTTTCTTTTCAATGATATTCTGATCTTCTGCTTGTGATTTCCCAATGAAATCCCACTCAAAGTATTTATCCAAAAGGATACTATAAGTGTCTATAAATCCTTGATAGAAGAATATTATTAAGTGGTTCTATTCCACAATTTTATTTGGGGAGCTTGCATTGGGCTTCATAAAATTTTCCGAGTACTCGTAATTAATTTAACTAGTATTTTATTCAATGGGGTATATCTCTTTTCTAATTATTATGGATTATGAGTATGGGAAGAACCTATGCATGAAGATTTAATATATATCATCCCATTTATGGATCTATCTATGTTGTAATCTATACATCCACTCATAGAATCTCTATTAAATGAAAATGGGAATTTCATCAACTTTACATTCACCTCAGCTACTCCTCTTGGCTCAAAACATGACCACAAAAATAGAAATTCATGAATTTCTAGATAGCGGTCTTCATCTTCATCACCGTGGAATTTTGGTAGCACAATATCAATGAAGAGATATAATTGAAATTCATTTTTTTGTATGCATGGTTGATAGATTTTTGGTTGTATAATTATGGGAACAATGGTACCTTAAGGTCCATTATGGATTGAGTTCCAAAATTAGTGGTTCTAATTGAAGCCTTTTCGTTTCACTTGAGTCTTATAAATTTATGTCTTTAAATGAAATTTGAATATTAAGACTCTTATGCCTAATTTGAATAATTATTTCGATCTCAGGGTATAATCAAATAGTTCCCCATGGGAGGTCCTAGTTCTGCTATTTTTACTACAATATTAACACTTAATCCCCTAGATTGATCCCATTTTTTATGCACACCTATCATGGGGTGTGGAAAAAAAATTATTTCCCCTAGGTGTACAGTATTTGTGGTTACCAAAAGTCATCTCCAAATAATTTTTTTGATCTAATTATCTAATTTGTGAAACTATAAAATATAATAAGAATGAAAAGACAAGAAGGAAAGGGGGCTTCATGTCAATAAATTTAAAATGAGAAAGGAATTAATGGATTCAGGTTAGGATTTACCCTTTTTTAATGTTGTCATTGTTATTTATACAAATGAATATTCTTTTTTTGATTAATATAATTATGTGAATAGAGTAACATTTAGTTATATTATTCACCTTATATTTAGATTTATCAACATGTATAGAGCCCAATGGGAATTTGTTAAATTATTTAGGAAATACAAAATCATATATTGACATTCTACAAATATTCAAATCATTCAAATATTCATTCCTCATGTGTTTAGTAATCACTAAATCATCCATCTAAGTATTGTTTTTAGATCTACCAATTTTCACAATAAAAAATCAATCAATTAGAGAATAAATTCTTAAATAAAAGTAATTTATTATTTATGATTTAATAAAACACAGTTTCAAATATTTTGATTCAACGTTTATTAAATTCAAAATAATTTAATTCAAAAGAACGGATTTTTTTGATTAGATAAAACTAAAAACTCAAACATCACAAAAGGGGTCCCCTTCCCTTCATTAAATCACAAGGGATTATACCCCTCCATGAAATGGGGCTCATTTAAGAAGAAGAAGAATGATACATGGTATACATGGATGGAAAATAAAAAAAATAATGGAAACTATAGATCAAAAAATAATGTATCATTATGAGAATTCTTGTAACTGTGGGTGTGTTGACTATCTACCATGAGGTTGTGGCTACCTCCCTTTTTTCTGTGATGAATTTAAAATATTGAACCCTCCATGGAAGTGTTTCCTCTTCTCTATTTGTGTAGTCAAACTCCCTTCTCCTGTAGTGGTTTCCACTTCTTATATAGGTTGTGAGGGAAGTGACAATTCTTCCAATGTTTCTTCATATCACCCTACAACTTAGGTCATTTAAATTTAAAAAAATTGAAACAAATAATCACTCCAAAACCCACTAAATTCGTATGATAAAAGGAAAACACCAGAGTATATCTATTGTATAAATATTATAACCATCTGGGGATGGTGACTTCAATAGGGAAAATGTCGCTAGTAGAAGTGGGATGTGGCTTTGTGTATTGAAATTCATGGAATGCAGAAGGGACATAATTCATGATGTAGTGGTGTTGTGGTAGAGAAGAAGCATGAAGGTGTCTTATCCTTCACCCCTATAACCATTTTAATTCTCAGAGGGAGAATTGGAACATATTCAAGGTGATCAGACTTCGTTCCATTGGAAATTGAAGGTGGCCTTGAGCATTACCAGTGGTGATGGAGCTCAAGATCAGGCTCAAGGTGATCATCCATAGAGGTCCCGGTTGGAGTACATGCAGATTTATATGCTAAACCGTAATGTCATGAAAGATGAAGGTTCATTGGAATGGTGGATCGAGCTCAATATAAGTAGTGGGGTGGTGCTCCTTTTCTCTTCTAACCTTCATAGTGGATGGTGGAGGATCGAATTGGTATTCATTGGTGTGTTAACATGGTTTATAGTTTTTTCTATAATGATATGGTGACATTTCTATGGTGAATGGTTAGATTTTGTGGCTTCCAATGGTGTTCATGGTGTCCATGGGTGACGGGTGCAGTGGAAGGAGGGGAAAAAAATTCATCGGTGGTGGAGAGTCGTAGATCCTCAATCCCACGTCGAAATTTTTCTAGAGGGTGAGAACTTATAAAAAATCCTGTAGATTTAACCCCATAAAGAAAATTGTACTGCAGGTATGGGACATCTACTATGTCGACTAGACTACCCCTCTATAGTGAATCACTTCTACCACCACCACATATAGTCTACCTATGCACCGAGACTTTCACCTTGTGGTACCTATAATTTTCCAATGATTTCATCCCCACAGGCCAAGTGCATTGGTCTAACCCCCCCCCCCCCCCCTCACCCCTTCCCTCTTAGGATTTCTCCACAGTGGCAAGACTATATGGTGTCCCCCTTATAGGGCACAAAATTTTAATGTGGGACTTGGTTGAGGGATGGCCCAATATAAGAATTTTTTTTCTTAACGATGCTAACAATGATAAATATTTAAATCAATTTGAAAATATTTTAAAACAATATGAAAATAAATTCGTAATTTCAATATCCTAATCAATTTAATCACATTAATCAATTTCAATTATAAAATTATGAAATCCCATTTATTATTATAACATTGAAATTTAGATATATATATATATTAAAAATTTATTTATAACCATATAAATATGTCTAGAAACATGCACCTAAAATGTGTGTTTCATAATACCCCTTGATTTTTTTGGAGTCACAACCTACCTTCCTTATGTTGGGTAGGAACAACCCTACCTTCCGTTTAGATGATAGTAATAACCTAATGAGATTGATATTAGATAGAAAAATAATAAACTAAACTATAGAGGACAAGAAGATAGTAAAAAAAGTTACAACAAAAAAATAAGTTAAATAATTAAAATAGTAGCTAATCAGATGCTGTATAAATTCAATGCAACTCATGTTATTTGATCACTTTAGTGGTGTAAGATGAAGATGATGAAGATCTTTTGTGATCATAGAAAAAATTTCAAAATATTAATGAGTTTTTGGAATAATTCATAGCAATAAAAATGGAACAATAGTGATCTATTTGATCATCTAATCACAAGTTGATTTATCCCCATCATCAGTTATTTAATGGATTACTCGGGTTCATTAATATATATATCATTTGGGAGATTCTATATTTCAAATAGTTTAATTCCACATGTTACCTTATATTAATAAAATAATTTTACCTATACATGATTGTAAAACCCATGATAATAAAAAAAATTATTTCTCTCTATTTGATTCATTAAAAAATAATAGAATTAAAAAATCGAACTATTAACCATAATAACTATATATAATTCATATTCATGAAATAATTTATGTAAAAAAGTATACTATTTCGTTTTTTAAAACAATAAAACCATTATAAAATTGAGTATCATAAAAAATATACTTGAATCTGTTCATTTACATAAAATAATTCTTAAAATTATTTTGTAGACATAATATCATTAGATTTCCAAAAAATAATGTAAAAAAATTAATAACTATATATTTTAATAATCTAAATTTATAATAATGAATACTGATTTTAAAAATATCATTAAAAATATAAGTGCATTAAAAATATATCCAATAATTGGAACAATGAATATATCATTGGTGTCCTATAGTAGAAAACCAGAGTATTTATCATTGGTGTCCAATGTTAGAAAAATAGATTATCTACTGGTGGATTCCAATGGTTGGAAAATAAGTACATACCATTAGAGAGATCGAATGGTTGATTGATCCACTATTATTAATGAAATTGTAGAACATAAGATGTTATCAAGGAGGATCAAGTTATATCAACCATAGTGAAAAGAGAAGATGATATATAAAAGATGTTGTTGCCACTGTTTAACCAAAAGATACCATTGGTGAACAATGAAATGATCACCAAAGATGGGAACACAACAATGCTGAAGAGAAGGGAAATAAAAAAGGGAATAAAAAGGACAACCATTATGAAGGATATTACTTAACCTAGAGTTTCACCATAGGTTCTAGGGATCTACCATTGAAGAGGACTTACAATTCCACCATTGAATGGTTCTACTATCGCTGGCTAGTGGATCTTTTGTTGAGAATAGTGCTACAACCAAATGGATACTAGATCCACCATTGAGAATAGTCCCACCGTCAAAGGTTGGTGTATCCACTGTTGAGAACTATGCTGCAGTTTAATTATAAACTACCGCGAACAATGATCTGCTGATAAGGGAGGTGAGCTACAATTGTATGGAAATAGGGAGGTGAGAAATACCACTATAATATAAGTGAACTAACATCGAATGAGAAGTTAATTTGCACTAGTGATGGAATCGACCCTTCGAGTATGAATGCACCTATTTCGTTCATAAAAGACTTGATATATAAAACCTCAGAAAACACAAGAACCCCTAAAAAAACCTTGAGAAAAACTCAAGGAAAATGATGATAGAAAGTAAAATGTAATAAGTTCATAATATTTTTATGATATGTGGTAGAGGAAAGAAAGAGGTATTGTATTTTTTGCAATAGATTGAATAACTGATATTATATCCATGTTTTTAAAATCAAAAGAAATGTGTATATAAAATCATGAACCACATCCAAAACCTAGTTAGTCCAGAGAATGGTATAAAAATTAACACATATTGCTCACACCTCAAGCTATTAGGGGGGATCAGCACTCGCATCCCACTATGCATTCACACACACCTTATTCATGTAACCTATGGGAAACTAAGCCTAAACCATGAAAAATATGAAGTCCTTATACATGAGTCTATTTTGGATTTCTATTCACTATGCATGGCACTACCTATGAGCATGTCTCATGGGTTAGACCTCCAATGGGGGTTGATCTCCGAGTCCCCCTAACAGTGGGTGTATGCATAGCCCAAGGGGCTTGTTCAGATGGCCTAATTTGTACTAAGACATTAAATAGGAAAATATTGAAAATCATAAAATTAATAATAAAATTAATAATTATTAATTAATCAAAAAGATGAATTAAACATGTAAAATATAATGATTTATTCGAAAAAAATATCGAATTTAAATAACTGTGAGGAAAGTGTAATTTAACAAAACAAAGTGAGATGTTAATGTATTAATTCCCATTTACAAACTCATAAGAGATCATTAATTTATGTGGCATCAAGACACATCCAAATCTGATATAGTAAATGTAACAAAACACCTCAAACATAACCCCACATCTAGAAACTAAATCATTATCGCATTGATAAAATTCCCAATAATGTATTCAATCATTGAATAAAACTAATTAATCAATATCGAATCATGGTCTTTCCAAGTCAGAGCTATTAAGGGGTCATAATCTGTAAGAAATTGGATACAAACCCCATGCAATATAACACAAAAAATGAATTTGCAAACAACTGCAACATGATTGGGTCCATCCCAAGAATGATATTTCATGATATTTTATGTTCCCACATCTACACTATTTTAGGACAATAAATTCATAAGGAAATAAACATATAGTATCCATAAAATACACATGTACACTATTCCATAGAGCTTGTGGTGTTGAAGAACAAGAAAGTCACCTGTGAGATGCTTAATATTGTCTTACCCTAACATCATGTATTTCAAAATATCATTAATTATCATGACTAAATGTAGTCTATGTACTCATAAATCAACATGTTAATGAGCCCCATGAACTCTTATGGTGTATCAATGACACTGAACGATGTGACCACGAACTCGAAGTTCCCATGCCTGAAATTCAATCAAATCACATTGAAATTTTCCTACCTCACCCTCAACTAGTGATATTCAGACTGTAAATTGATCTTAGACAAACAACTCAATCCACTCATCTAGTCTAAACGATCATCAATCCTCCATAGATGGTTATGTTTTTTTTATCATTACCTAATCCAACTTTAGGTAGTGTATAAAAATATTCATACTACTATCTACTTTATAACAAATAAAATTGGAGAACACCATAGAGACACTCTAAGGTAGATTAAACACTTATATATCATATTATCTCTCTATTTACTTGAATATCATTACACATTTGGTTTCATCTGACAAAGAGACATCAAAATCGTAGAAGTACTACAAAATATTTCTACCCCGAAGTCAACATCATGTCGAAGCGGTATCATCACAACCTCCCTAGGGAAAAAATAGAAAATCCATAATAAACCATAGAGCCTCCTATCTCACATCATCAGAAGATTACATAAAAATACATCAATTAATTAAATAATGAGATCCACACATTTACTAACCACATGATTACTCTTCTCATCAATGAAAACCACACATTGTATGTCCATATCCAAGGAAATGAATCTCCTCTAGAAGAATCAAATAGTAGAACAAATATAATACAAATAGTAAATTAAATGAATAAAATATTATGTATTCTTATAAATCAAGAAGATATCCAAACATGAATTATATTTCCCCATAAAAATTATATAACCTTGGAACACACCAAAAAAGATGTTGTGGCCTCCAACTAGTATAGTGAACACTAGGATCATGTGAATATTTTCTGTGTCTAGTCTGAGAGTATGAACTAGAGTGAGTGAACCAAAAATAGGTGAATCTCATAAATCAAACAAGGTAGACACATTGGTAAATTATATGTGAATTTCACCTCCATTGTTCTTTTGACCCTCTAGCATTTCTTCCTCTAGACTATGCAACTGACCATGCCTGGATCCTCTACAACTCTTTTGATTTCCACTTCCATATGAATGATTTGTTTGGGGTCCCTAGTGATGGGGAGAATCGTAATATATACCTATGACTACCCCATCTCCCCTTGGATATGCATAAGACTTCTACCCTTGCTTTTGAAATGACCTCACAAGAGGCTGCTACTAAGGTTTTCCAAGAACTAGAACATCTTTATCATACTATTATCTAAGAACTATGAAAAACTTATTGAAATGATTTGAATGACCCCTAAAGATAAATCATACGATCCCCAAGGCATGTAAGAAAATAACAAAAACCACAAGAACAATGTGTTTGGCAAGGAATATTGTGGTGTCGTCTCATTACTGTTCAAATCCTCATAAGACATGGTGAATGAGACCTAACAATGATAGCTCTTCTCTTCATTGTACCCTGCCAGTTCCCCGCTTATGGTAAACATTCTCATGAGTACATATTCTTGATAGCCCCCACATTTTTCAAAACCTCTATATATGTTTTCAATGTCAATGGAGTAACATTCAAATTGATATAAGGATGAGTTACCTCATTGACTTGATATGATTAGGAATCATCAATAGAAAAAATGATATGGGGTGAAGCATAAAAGGTCATTGAACCTAATTCCTAGCTCCCACACAGAAACAATCCCCTGATAATGAGAGATAAAATCCTACCTCTTCCCCACATTTATGGTTGATGAAAGGTAATTATCTCAAAACAACTTTTAAAAGTCGACCCACAAAATATCTACATCCTTCTACTCACTATGATATAACATCCTATAACTAACACAAAACTCCTCACATCTTACTAACTTACAAAGATAACCTATACTCATTCTAGGCCCAGATCAATCTGAAGAGGATCTCGAGCAATTCCAACCAGCTTTCTATCTCTATATAAAAGACACTTCCATCTAATTTCCATAAATCATTATTCTGAATGTTTCACAAAATTCTCTACCACTGATCATCCTACTCAACTGGAACAACAATCAATTAATCAACTAGATCTGCATGTAGAATCTCCACTTATTGAATGAAATATGGTTGCTGACTAAGATCCATAGATGAAAGGGGAATATATAATTCCTAATTATAGTATTATTTAATCTTGTTATCATTTAATTGATTCAGTTTAACCTTAACCAAAGCATGAAATTCAAATAATAACACATGTCAGTCATGATTCATGTACCTATCCTAGGTCTCTACCATAAAAGTGGTTCCATCTCACATGGACATTGGGTAGAATCATATTCCTTTCATCAGATCATGGTGGTCCTTAAAATCCCATTTCCTACTCATTATTCCCTAAACTATGTCACACACCAAGGTCAACTAATAGTGTTTCCCTAAAAACCCATGAAATAATTGATGTGATTAAATCCAAACCCCATCATGTCCCTCAACCAAACCCTCTGATACCACTATTTCATGACCCTATCTCTGAAAAGGTACCCCTCCTTGGATGACAATGAAGGGAGAGAGATAATGGCACCTGAGTAACACTTCTAGTAGGCCCTTGGTTTGTGAAAAGTATAGAGGGTATAACAATATCACACAAATGGAATTCATTATCCACTGTCATTTCAGATCATGCAATAGGATAAATCAACCATAAGAAACTCCATGATATAATATAAAGGTAAACAAAACCCATCTCACAATTATTGTATCAGGTAAATAGATACAAGAGTATCCAAATAAATACCTAATGGAAATTTAAAACACCATTGACTCAATGGAATCTCCAAAAGTTCAGGCTATTAATGTCCAGCACAGTCCATGTTGTGTTCATGGATACTTGAAAACATTTTTTTCAGACATATTCTGGTCATATAAGTATACCCTGTAAGATCATACCAAAAGTATCTTGTGAACATGTGAAAAGATCATACTATAACACAAGTGATCATACAATATATCCAATATCAACTAAATAAGTTAACGAAATAATCTATTCCTCAGCATTATAGATTCACCCAATAACACATCAACATGCATAAAAATAATAAGAATCATAGAAATAAAATAGTACCCACACCGCTTCCCCACTAATTATAATGGATCAGACCTCTCCAATCTATTCCTTTTTGAAAATCCAGTGTTTTGGGAGTTTTCGGAGGCAAATATGACTTATTTCTGAATTTCTATAAAAACTATAGTTTTTTCAATTATAGGTGGTGTTAGTGAGTTATATCGGTGAGTCGTCCATCAATGACTTGTTTCAGTATCTCACATTGGTAACTCAACATTTATAGCTCAACATCGGTAGATCAACATCAGTAAATCACATAGGTAGCTTAGTGTTGGTAGCTTAATGTCGGTAGATCTTGTCAGTAGGTCACATCCATGGGTCACGTCAGTGACTCACTGTTAGTGACTGGTGTTAGTGAGTGATGTCGGTAGGTGGAATCGATGAGTGGTGTTTGTATGTGGAATTGGTAAGTGGTTTCGCTAACTCACCAAATGGTGAGTCATTTCTATCTTTTACCGGTTTTTTCAGTTTTCCCCTTATACATTTTATTTGATGTAAATAGATTGTAAATCATTTTGACCATTTATAAAGTATATCCAAAGGGTATTTATTATATATTTAATATATTAATGCCTTGAGACTTTTAAATGACCAAGACTCATGGTCTTCACCACGAATCAACTTTTACATACTTTGAAATCATATACCCACTATTGATATAGGATCTTGACTTTTCTAATGTTGAGATCCTATCTTCAATTAACCCTTTTGTTTTCTATTAGTTCTCCTAGAACCTTTCTTCCCTGAGGAGTCACATATTTGTTGTATACATCGATCGATTTTTTCCTTGGTGTTTTTACTATAGCTTTTGTGGCCCTCTGTTTTGGAAAAGGAAGGAGTTTTTGATCGTCTGTTATTCCAAGTAGGAATTCCATCATCTCTCTTTTAATTTTGTATCATACGGGGTGGGTATAGTGATTTATCCTTGTGAATACTGTTGGATCCTTTTTGAATTATGTGATAAATTAATTTTGGTGAAGATGATGACTATGATCGTTTTTATTTGTTATCTTTGATTCATGTTGTGTTTTTATATATTACACCTGAAAGGCATGGTCATTGGTGGTATTTGTTGGCTCACAGGTGATGTTTTAGAATTTTTTTTAACACCCTATTAAACTGCTAAAATTCTGAAATAGATTACCCACTTAAATATTGTTAAATATATGAATTCCTGGTGATGGAACATATTCTGTGATCATCCTAGAATTATCAAAGTGGAAATGAAGAATGATTATAAGTTAAATTTGAATAAACATTGTCTATTGGTGCGGGTTTGTTCTCTGTTTGGATTTTTTTGTTTTGTGTCCCGTGTGGGTTGTGTGGTGTTAGGGCATGAAGCATGGCTTCATGTTTTGGGTGGTACATATGGGGTCATAAATCATCAGGATGCGAGATATGTTGATTTTTGAATGGATTAACTTATTATGTAGTGGGCTGCATCGGGGATGTGTTATGGTTGTTGGGGTGTGATATATTTATACAGTAAGGATTTTAATGGTTTTCATCAGGGGAGACAGATGTTTATGGTTGTGATGAGGTTTTTTGTGGTTTTTGGCTATAAATTAGTGGGTTCGTTTTTTAAGAGAAAGCATAAGGATTCATGACATTAAATAATGACAATGGAAGTGGTTCACATGGGTGTTAGTAGAGGGGAAATGTTTAGTGGACAATTTTATTATATTTTTCTTCAACTTTTGGGTTTGGTTGTGATTCTATTTGTGTCATGTAGTATATAGTTTCCTGGGTAGTGGTGGAATTACTGGTAAATTCTTAATAACATCAAAATTCTTGGGTATTAAGAAGATTTATTTTGTTATCTTATGATGTGACTGACATTCGTCCCGATATGTGCATTTAGAGGTAGTATTAAAGGTGGTTTTGTGGGATGGTTGTTGTTAGGAACCACATAGCTTGGGTTTAGTGTTTGATACCAATATATATATATATATATATATATATATTTCCTTTTTATATACACCCCACTTGAGTTGAGTGTTATGCGCCAAACACCCCCATTTTCATGGGGGATAGTGTCTTTCAAAAAATTCCAAGGGGGAGGATGGATAAACTACCGCCCGCTCTTTCCTTCCCCCTCGTCTAGTTGATGATATCCCAATTCTCTTTGGGATGGTTTTGGTTTTTGATTCCCAGGTGTGTGTGGGAGAGTTATTCTTCCCAGGTTTCTTTGATAATTGATTTGTTTTTCATCCCAGATGTCTATAGGATTTCTTTTTGTTTTTGGCCAAAGTATATACGGGTGGGATGAGATGTGGTGTTGTTTGTGGACCAGGAGTCTGCAGGAAGGGTGAGATGTCGTGTGGTTTGTGTACTTGGTGTATTTTAGAAGGATGTGGTGTGGTATGTTTAGAAGAGGTGGGAGCATCAGGATGTTTGTCCTTAGGGTAGGAGAGCACCTAATCAGTTGGAAGGTGGTGTGGGGTACCCTATCATTGATGTGCTCCATATTACATTACTTGACTTGTGTTATTTGGTGATTGTTCCCTTGGTGAGGTTTGTGTGGTTAGTGTATCTTTTTAGGTGCTTTAGGTTTTTGTTATTTTCTCATGGGAGAATTCATATGCCTCCCCCACTTTTTCACGAGAGAAATTGGTTTTTCCTACTTATTATACATGTATTCTTAACCTACATATTTAAAACATATTTTTATGCCTCATGGGGACTATGTGGACTATTCTGGTCAGTACTAGGTCAGGTATTGGGGATAGTTGGTGCATTGCTACTAATATTTTATTTTTGTATTTACTTTAGAGACACTTCCTTTTGTAAGAGTTTCATTTTGAACATTCTTTGGGGATGTTTTGGATTTTCTTTTATCTATATATAATTGTCCTGGAGTTTTTTATGGGTGGTACATCTTATCACATAATCATGGTTATTATAAAAATATTAATGCCTCCCATTGTTTGAGATTTCTTTACCCATGGTGCTAGTCGCCACATCGGGGCTTACCAGAGGTGGGACTCAGGGGTCATTATATATCTTCCTTCATTGTCATCTTAGGAGGGGCATATTTGGAGGGAGGGATCATGTTAGAATGGTATCATAGGTGATGTTTGAGAGATATGATGGTGATTGGAGTTAGGCATGGTGATAATTTCATGGTTTGGTAGGGAAAAAGTGTTATGTGAACTTGGTGAATGATACAGTCAAAGGAAGACTAATTAGGACACATGATGTATGGGCCCCATGTGATCCAATGTAAGGACTCTGAACTTATAGAACAATCAAGTGAGGATAAACTATTTACAAGGTAGTAACCCTAGGAAAGGTACATGCATCACAATGACTTTATTCCATTTTGAATTGGACTATTTTGATAATTTTAAATGGAAAATTAAATGAGTTAAATGAGTTAAAATGAATTTTAAATAAAATTCTATACTACTCAAGCTTATTATTTCCATGTTTGCTTTTAATATATGGAACTCGGTCGTCATCCATGAGTGGATTATATAGTAGAGTCTCATTATCATGATCCAACTGATCAATGGAGGGTTGATATAAAGGATGAAGACAACCAGTGGCAGAGAATGTTACAATATTTCCAACAAAAAACCCTATGAAATTACATGGGATGTGTCTCAGACATTAAGGGGGAGAGTTGGCTCGAGGATCTTGAAATAACCATCTACTTGATATGGGCTCCAATAGAGTACTGGGTTCCATGGGAGTTTATTCAAATGAAAGGATAAATGTGTCATTTGTGGATGTTGTACCTAGGTGAGAGAAATGAGGCAGATGTTATATTTGTCGATTTCGAGGATTTCTATGAAGAATTCAATTCATTAACTATGGAGGCTGAGATGTGACTGGAGATCCTCTCCCACCAGCAGGGGAGTATGTCGGAATGGGATTTTTTGATCTTGTTCATGGATATACTTTTCTTCATTTCAGGTCTCTTTCTGGATGTGGAGTCTCGAGTGAGATGCTTAGAAGAGGCAATTCATCCTTCTCTCCATTACATAGTTACTCCCTTCACCTTGCTGATATAACTAGAGGAAAAAAAGAAGGCGGAGGTCTTTGAGGGAATGAACTCATGATGAGGTATAAAATGATATGGGTTCCATAAGGGTTCATTAACTGGTATGTCTTCTAGTGGTTTTTCTTAGGCACAATGGTCGTTGAGGTTTTGGTCATCCGAATGTCAACTTCAGTGATTTCTGTTTCAACCTTATTGTCCTTGTGCCTCTTCTGTAGGCTTGGGGATGGTTTTTCAATATATGGAGTTTGTGGGAACCTTCAGAGTTAGTGTATTATGGACATTTTATCTTAGTATAGTGGAGGTGGGAAGGTTAAATGCCTTCCACATCAGTTGTTGTCGGCCAAGCTATTTTAGTAGCAGGGACATCAGGCACCTACTCCAATGAGTGGAGACAGAGTATGTGGATGAAAACCTCAAAGTTTCCCATAGGGACCTTTAGCTGGTCATGGCCAAGGGGGAATTCATAAACAGAGTTTCATAGGAGTTGGGAATGGTCAGTTACACACCACATAGGCAGCAGTTCCAACAGGACCAGAGATCGTTCGAGGTATTATTAGCTTGATCAGTGCTCTTGCATATGCTTTGCTCGATTCTGGATCTTCACACTCATTTGTTTCACCCAGTCTATCCCATGAACTAAGAATATACATAGAGATGATTCCCTTGACCCATGTATTGAGTAGCCAAGATAGATGACACATCAGCTTGTCTGATGTTTTTTGTGGATGTAGATGACGATGGGGTTGCATCAGCCCCTTGAGGATAATTTCATGCTATATATACAACCATATGATTTCATTCTCAGCATCAACTAGATGTATTTAAAACATTATATTTTAAACTTCTTCTGGAGGAGAGTTCTGTATTCCAACGTGGATGGCCAGCATGTTGATTTTATTAGAGGATAGAGCCATCAGGTGGGTAATCATCATGTGGATCCTCTTTTATCCTTGTTGGCCAAGCTGTCAATGGAATCAGTGGATGATCAGATGGTGGAGTATCCCATAGTTTCTAGGTATTTTTTTATATTTTACTCAAGTAGGTTTTCCTCTACCTAACTGACATGTTGTTGAGTTCATGATATACTTACAACCAATTTCTAGTCTGGGTTTGATGACTCTTAATCAGATGGAACCTTCTGAGTTGTGGGAGTTACAGATTCAGATCGATGATATGATGTAGAAAAGATTCATATGGCATAGTGTGTCACTGTGGGGTGCTTCAGTCTTGTTCATAGAGAAATAAGATGGTATTATCATGGTGTGCATAGACTTCCAAAGGTTGATTCAGGTGACAGTGAATAACTATTTCCCTCTCCCGAGGATATATTTTCTTTTCAACCAACTGATGGAAGACAGTATGTTTTCAATGATCAATCTACGGTCATGGTATTACCAGTTGTGGGTAGTGGAGGGTGACATCCTAAACAATTCATTTAGTTGTAGGTACGAGTCCATACAGTTCATGGATACATTATTCGGTGTAACGAATGCACTATACATGTTCATGGGACTTATGAACTCCACCTTTAATGGGTAACAAGACTGGTTCATTGTCGTATTCATCAATGAAATTCGTATCTACTCAAAGTTAGAGGAGGAGCATACCGAGTATCTTAGGACTATCATGGATGTTCTTTGACAACACTAGATCTACAAAAGTTGTCTAAGTGATTTTTTAAGACATGGGAGGCCCATTTCCTTGGACATGTGGTGTCTTATTAGGGCGTAGAATTGGTCACGTCCAAGGTTGGGGTAGTTTTTCTTGGTAATCACCTAATAACATGGTAGAGGATTTCAATTTCCTTGTCCTAGTAGGCTATTAACAGAGATTTGTACCCAATTTCTCTCGAGTTTTAGCTACATTGATGGATATGACTTAAAAATAATAGACCATTTTTTGGAGTTAACAGTTACACGTATAATTCATCTATTTGAATGGGAAGTTGGTTAGTTCTCCAATGCTCCTGTTTCTAGAGGAAGGAGTGATGTTCGAGGTGTTTTGTGATGATTCCGATATAGGGTTGGGATGTGTACTGATGCAATAGTGGGAAGTGATCCTTTATGTGTCTAGGTAGTTAAATCACCATGAACATATCTATTCCACTCAAATATCTGAAGCTAGGAACTATCATGTTTGTGATAAATTTGTGGAGGCATTACCTTATTGGGGAGCACTTTGTGGTCTTTATGTATGACAATAGCTTGAGGTAAATTTTTCCACAACATGATCTGAACATACGACAGAGGAGGTGGATGGAGTTTTGTTAGGACTATGATTTTGAGATCTATTAGACATAATGAATGGGGAACATCATGGTTTATGGCTTGAGTAGGAAGTCACATAAGAAGGTAGTTCAATAATTTTCGAAATCATCAAAATTGATGGAGTAGTTGGAAACACTGCAATTAAATATAGGAATAGAGAGTGGAATAGGTTCTGTTTTTCATATGTCAGTGCGATTGTTTTTTATGTAGTTTGTGGGGGAGTATCAGTGGGGAGACACAAACGTAGAGGTGATGTGTGGTCGAGTTGACCATGATGATGCTCTGGAAGGATGGTCTAATGATGGTCAAAATCAGACATTGCTTCATAGAAAGAAATTTTATCTTGTGGTAGTTTATAAGGATGTATTCAATATGTTTTATATCTTTCCCATAGTGGTACACCCAAGAATTCATAGATGTACCTAGGATCGAGGGATCATTTCTGGTGGCTTGGGAAAATGTGGTCATTGGAAGAGCTTGTGGCATGTTATAGCAACTCGGGTTTTGTCCCTATGATACTATAGAATATTCCTATGAATAATTCCAGAGTTAGGCTTGAAGACGGCGTGCAATTCCGAGGACCTGTGTCCCGGAATTAATTTTATAAAAATATTAATTATTTTTATACTATTAATGTGGCAAGGGTGTGTTATCTCCTAAAAGTTAGCTTAAATGGGAATCTGATGTCACGGTTGTGTCCAGATCATGCTGTTTACCCTAGGTGGGGTGTAGACTTTGCGGGCGTGGGCCTGCTGTGAGAAAAGCCACTAGGGATGTTTTAAAAAATTAATGAAAATTTTTATTTGTGAGCATCAGATCGAATAACGCTTAAATGGAATCTCAGATCACAATTCTGAGTCAATTTTTGCATTTAGAACTGCGCTTTTACCCTAGGTGTGACCTAATTATCCCCACGTCGGGAGTTCTAGACCAAGGTGATAAATTATTTAATAAATTAATTAAGTGATTGATAAATATCAATCACCACCCTATTCCACCATAAAACTCTTACCATAGGTGATGTCCCTCCCCTTCCTCCTCTAATAATGAATTAGAGTCCAAATCGTTGAAACAAAGCATCTTCGGTCTCAGATCTTGACGACAGACGCTCCTGGGTCGTGCAACAGCAGCAGCGGAGCGTGGGAAGCTTTGGCGGTCCTCCAAAAGGTAGTAGGATTGAGTTTTAAAAAAACCAAATCTCGTTATTGTGTTGTTTCCATTAAGATATTCATAACGGGTGGGTAGTTCTGGTCCCGAGCTTTCTGAAACATGATTCAGATCTAAATTTTGAGCAATGAGGTGCTCTCGGTGGCTCCCAGAAGTTTTCCCGTGGAAAACATAGTTTTCCGGGGGCGAGGGCTATAGCCATGGTGGATTATGGTGTAGCGGCACCAGCGTGGTGATCTCCGGTGGCGGTGCAGAAAAATACGGTGGTGGAACTATGGATTCCGGCCACGGCACAGTGGTTTCGGGCGAGGCAGGTGGTGGTCCGGCCAGTTTTTTTCATGGGATCATTAAACTGCTATAACATGTAAACCGGAAGTCCGATTTGAAATGTGTTTTTGGCGAAACGAATCTTTCATAGAAACAGACCACTTTAGATTATTTAGGGAATTATTGGAGTTGATTTTTTGGCCTGGGGCAATGAAAAGTTTAAAATAATATTAATATTTTATTATTTTCAACATCGATCCACCATAACTCCTACATGGAGTGTCCAAAAGACATGCTGTCAGTGGCGTTGAAGCCATGATGATACATATGAATTTCCATGATAGTTTTTCTGTACTGGGACTGAGAACATGGTGTGGGCCCCACGAGGCCGCTTTCCAGCATTTACAGAGTAACAAGAATTTTCCATCGGGTGTCAGTTTTGGACAAATGAGTAGTCGATCCCGTGTGGTTTTCTGAGGGAATCGAATTGGTGCAATCTTCTTGATGGGTTTCGGGAGCGAGGTTTGTGACCCACCCAGGCTTTATTCGGTGAATAGTTCATTTTTTACTGAGTGTCTATTTGGGACGATCGAGTAGTCGATCCCATGTTTTTTACAGAGGGGATTGCATTGGTATGATTCACTTGATGAGTTCCATCTTCGTAGTGTGGGCCCCACACGGCCTAGCAACTGTGAATAGTGAATTTTCACCTGTTGTCCATTTCGTGCGAGTAAACATACTGTCATGTGTGTTTTTTCATGTGGATCGTGATGGTGGCCTCGGTATCGGCCTTGGAGGTGCGTGGTTTGGTGTTGTGGCAGGTCGCTCGGGTTAGCGACGTTTGGACCAGCAGTGGTTGAGGGTACTCCCTTGGATTGTTCCTACGAGGGTTCCCACTGCGTCACAACCTTAGTATAAGTTTGTGATCCTCTCGATGGGATGTTTAATATGTTATAGTTGTGGAATCCCTCATGTGGGCCTGAAGTGGGGTCCTCTAGCATTGTTTCCTTAGATCAGGTTCATGGTATCGTTGTGACTACTTATCCATGGGCGGTGATTCCCTATCTAGCATGTTAACCCCATAGGGTTTATGGCATCATTGGGAATATGATCCCCTATGCAGTGGGCCGTGCACAATAGGGTTGTGGCATCATCGGTTATACGATCCCCTACTCACCACGAGGATTATAGTAGGGTTGTGATATCATTTGTTATACGATCCCCTAATCGACCTATGGTTTCTGTAGGATTGCGGAATCATTAGTTAGATCCCCTATTGCACAAGATGTACCAGGTAGGGTTTCAGTATTGTTTTGACCGTCATGACATGGGTGATGATCCTGTATTCGAGTGACGTGTTTCTGATGAGTTCCAGATCGGGTTGTGGTATCCCCCAGTGGATCATGGGAGTGATCCTTTATCTGTGAGATCTATGAATGCCATATCAGGTTGTGGTATCCCCCTGTGGACCCTAGGAGTGATCCCCTATCTGTGAGGTCTTCGTATGCTGGTGTGGGTTCTGATATCCACAAGTGGATCCTAGGAGTGATCCCCTTTCCGAGGAGTTTGTTGTTTATGTTGTTTCAATGAGGTTTCCTCAGTGACGATATCTGAGGAGCTTGTTCCCTCTGGTGAGCGTATGAGATGTTTTTGTGGTACCCAATGGAGTGTATCTCTCGGATGTGTGTCATCTGGTAAGAAAGTGATCATGAAGTGTGCTATCGTAGTTGTGAACTATTGCTGGTGATGAGGTCGGTACCTCATGTGGCTTGGTGGGTGAGGTGAGTATATCTGGATGTTGAAGGTGAATGTATGGCAATAGACCTGATTTGATATGACTAGTTGTGTTTAGCCCAGGATGGCCATGAGATGGAAATTCTCTATCATCTGGGTTCCCTCTAGCTGGGATGAG
Organism: Viscum album; assembly: GCA_963277665.1. NCBI lineage: Eukaryota > Viridiplantae > Streptophyta > Magnoliopsida > Santalales > Viscaceae > Viscum > Viscum album. The sequence continues at coordinate 888,897,704 of OY728130.1, forward strand.
TGGACTGTTTCCTTTCCATTGCTCTCTTTTGTTTTTGGTTTTTGGGTTCCTACTGAGTATTGTTATACTCACCCCTGTACAAGATTTTCCTACACATGTTTGTGTCTTGTGCAGACCATAGGCCTTTCGATGGAGTCCTAGGAGGACCCAGAGGAGGTGGAGCTGAGTGAGTGGGACAGATCATGCAGTCTTATCGGAGTTGTGCCGAGGAGCTTTCTGGTGGTGCTTTTGGATGTGTACCCCTTCTTCCAAGTAGGTTGCATGCTTTTGTAATTTTTATATGGTAGGCCATGTTTTTCCCTCTTTGTATAGTTGTTTCACTCTGTTTGGGATAGATGTATGCATGAATTTTCAATTCGGTTTTATATATCTCTACACTGTTGCATTGAGGTGTATGTGGGTGTGTGTGTGTGTACAAGTACCTTAGGATAATGCCTCCCTTGCATGTGATAGCCTACTAGGTGCTAGACGCCAACCCCTGTAATATTGGAGGTAGGCTTGGGGAGTTGCAGCTCAAGCCCCATTGGGTCGGGTTGTGATAGAGTGGTCTCAGAGGAGGTTCTACCTTTGGAATCTTAGAGCGTAGCTAGTCTATCTATGAGTTTGGTTTGGGTTTCATAGCGACAATGTTAGGTTGTTTCAAGTTCTTATTTCTGGACAGGCACACTAGTGTTGGTGTGGTGTCCGATGTATCCATAAACCAGTACACTGATAACCTTCCTTTTGACTCGGGGTGTTTGGACACTACTCGCAGGGACATAATGGTACATGCATCATATAGGACTGGGTTTTTGGGTTTCCCTTTTTCTTATTGAGTCAGCTCTCCAGATATACTCTTTGACTATGGAGCGTCTTGATTGTAATTCAGGATGACTCCATGAAGACAACCAGTAAGGGTTCTGTATAAGGGTTGGGCTGATGATTGGCCCCATGTAGAGGCTATGGACCAGGGCCCAGGACTTGAGGTTGGACCTCTAAGTGGTCCGCCATTTGAGCCACCACCTGTCGAGAAACTCGTTGTGCTGAAAGTGCAGGATGGGGTTGCGCACAGGCTGAGTTCAGTACAATAGTCCCATAGGCAGCAACCTCTATGGTTCTGGGGTGATCAAGACCCTGAGGTAGCTGATGACTATCTCGAAGCAGTCACTCGTGTTTTCCTCCTAGTGATGACACCTCCAGAACACATTGTGGTCCTAGTAGTGAGCCTTTTTCATGGATCAGCCAGGCGATGGTGGAGCCTAGTGAGGTTGTCCCATGATGAGGAGACGCTCATGTGGGCAGATTTTGAGCGTCTCTTCTAGGAAGAGTTCAATCTGGTGATGCTGAGGTCAGTGCAGATCCAGGAGCTTCTGCAGCTTCAACAGGAGGGCATGACAATGTCAGAGTACTCAGCGGGGTTTACAGACCTGTCGTGATACTCCATAAATATAGTTCGAGGCCCATTCATTATGGCGCAGACCTTCGAGTAGGGCTTATGCAGAGACATCCGAGTAGGTTTGGTTTCCTTGTGTCTGGCCACCTATACTGGAGTGCTGGAGAGGGCCCTAGTGGTGGAGTGTTTTCTGGCCGAGCAGATTCCCCCTATTAGTGATGGGCACATGAGAGATGAAACTTTGTTAGTCGAATTGGCAACTGGTAGCTGATGTTAGGCACAAGGGTCTGGACATTGGAGAAATTTCAGGAGGCAATCCCGGGATGGAGGATCCAAGGCTCAGGGCTTACAGGCCAGTTTTGGTCAGCTGCAGAAGAGGCGGTCTTACGCATGCGATAGTCGGGGACATCTTACAATAGATTTTACAACCTGTAAAATAGCTAAGATATATACGATTGATAGTTCTCCTTAGTAGTGAAAAATTCACATGTTTTGAGGTCTACAGGGTAGCAGACATGGCAATGGAGATAGTGCAGTAATGGGAGGTGGTAGGAGGTATTAGTTTCCACAACCCCCACCCCCAGGTGGTCCACACCAAGCTCAGAGAGCTAGAGGATGTGGGAGAGGATAGCTGCATGCCCTAGAGGCTGTTGACCCTGACGCTCGAAAGATGGATATTGCTACGCCTTGTGTCCTTTCTACATTCTAATGTATATTTGATAGACAATGTTTAGCGGTAATCTTCTGTTTCCATTACTTTCTCTAGTTTGGTTCAGGGCGTTAGTAAGACCCTATGTGGGTGTTGTTCGGCATGCAGTGAATGTGTGAGGAAGATGGATCCTTCCCCCACTGAGAATCATTTTTTTACATGATCAAAACTGTGCGGGCGAGTCAGTGCCTCCCCAAGAAGATATTGTTGAGGTGTGGTGGATGAGTCCTTCTGACTTATGTGTTCGAGCAGTGGTGTTTGTTGGAAAACATGCAGGTGTGGGAGACCTAGTTGAGAGTTCATTTTATTTCCCCCAAACTGATGGCTTCTTGGGGACAAAAATTCCTAAGGTGGGGAGGTTGTAGAAACTCGTGTTTTGACACTGTCAGACTTTAGATTATTCCTATGAATAATTCCGTAGTTAGGCGTGAAGACAACATGTGATTCTGAGGCCCAGTGTGCACAGAATTAATTTTATAAAAATAATAATAATTTTTATAATATGAACATGGTGGGGCTATGTTATCTCCTAAACGGTTTCCCAGAATTGGAATCTGAGGGCACAGTTGCGTCCACTGTGTGCTGTTTAACCTAGGTGGGGTAAAAACATTGCGGGCACGGGCCTGCTATAAGAAAAGCGACGAGGGGAATTTTCATAAATAAATGGAAATGTTAATTTGTGAGTGTCTACCTGAATAAATCTTGAACGGAGTCTCATATCGCAATTCTGAGTCCGTCGTTCCGTTCAGAACGGTGATTTTATCCTAGGGGTGACCTAATTTTCCCCGCGTCGTGAGGTCTGGACCAGGGTGATAAATTAATTTATTAAGTTGATTAAGTGATTTATAAATATCAATCACCGCCTTCCTCACCAGAAACCTATTGTGATTCTTTAGGGAATTTTGTGAGTTGGGTTTCTGGCACAGGGTCATGAAATGTTGAAAATAATAATAATATTTTAGTATTTTCAAGTACGATCCGCCATAACTCCAGCATGGAGTGTCCAAATGACGTGTTGTCAGTGGGTTTGAGTCCTTAATGGTACAACGGACCTTTCAAGATAGCTTCTGGGTGTTGGGACAGAGATCCGGGTGTGGGACCTATGAGGCCGGGTTCCAGCGTTTACAGAGTAACGTGACTTTTCCGCCGGGTGTCCGATTTGGACAGACGAGTAATCAATCCTATATGTTTTTTTCCGAGCGGATCTCAATGGTGTGATCTACTTGATGAGTTTCAGGAACATAGTGTGGGTCCCACAAAGGCAAGATTCAGTGAATAGTACCATTTTCACGGTGTGTCTATTTGGGACGACCGAGTAGTCGATCCTGTGTGTTTTTCTGAGGGGATCGTAGTAGTATGATTCACTTGATGAGTTTCAAGATCATAGTGGGGGCCTCACATGGCCTAACTATGGTGAATAGTGCATTTTTCACCAGTTGTCCCTTTCGGGCGAGAAAACATCCTATCCTTCATGTTTTCCCACTTGGATCGTGATGGTGGATTCATTATCATCCTTGGAGGTGTGTGGTGTGGTGATGTGGCGGTTCGCTCGGGTTAGTGATGTTTGGACCAGCAGTGGTTGAGGGTACTACCTTTGTTTGTTTTTATGAGGGATCGCGCAGCATCACAACCTTAAAATAGGTTTGTGATCCTCTCAATGTGATGTTTAATCTATTAGAGTTGTGGCATCCATCTGGTGGGCCCGAAGCGGGATCCCCTAGCATCATTCCCCTAGATCGGGTTCTTGTTATCATTTTGACCGCTTATCCATGAGTGGTGATACCCTATCTAGAAATTTAACCCCGGATATTTTGTGGCATCATTGGGAATATGATCCCCAATGCATTGGGCCATGCCTATTATGGTTGTGGCATCGTCAATTATACAATCCCCTACTCATCATGAGAATTATAGTAGGGTTGTGGTATCGTTGGTTATACAATCACCTAATCAGCATGTGGTTTCCGTATGGTTGTGGAATCATCAGTTTGATCCCCTACAGAGCAAGATATACTAGATAGGGTTTCAGTATCGTCATGACGGTCGTGACACGGGTGGCAATCCTATTTCTGAGTGACGTGTTTCTGATGATCCCTCGATCAGGTTGGGGTATCCCCCAATGGATCCTGGGAGTGATCCTCTATCTATGAGATCTACGAAAGCAGATCGAGTTACGATATCCCCTAGTGGGCCCTCAAAATGATCCCCTATATGTGAGGTATTCGTATACCAGTGTGGGTTCTAGTATCCCCAAGCGGACCATAGGAGTGATCCCCTCACTGAGGAGTTCGGTGTATATGTTGTTTCAGTGAGGTTTCATCAGTGACGATATCCGAGGAGTGTGTTCTCTTGGGTGAGCATATGAGATGTTTGGGTGGGACCCAATAGAGTGTATCTCTCGGACGAATGTCATCTGGGATGACACTGATCATGGAGTGTGCTCTCATTTTTGTGAACCATTTCTGGTGATGTGGTCGGTACCTCATGTGGCTTGGGGTTTGAGGTGAGTATATATGGATGATCAAGTTGTATGTATGGGAATACACCTGGTTTGAGCTGACTAGTTGTGATTAGCTGAGGATGGTCACGAGATGGAGATTCTCTCCCGTCTGGGTTTCCTCTGGCTGGGATGAGGAGACTATTTCCATTCAGTTGCTCTATTTTGTTTTGGGGTTTTGGGGTGCCTAATGAGTATTGTTATACTCAACCCTGAACGGGATTTTCCCACTCATGTTTACATCTTATGAAGACCACATGCCTTTCAACAGAGTCCTAAGAGGACCCGGAGCATGCAGAGATGAGTGAGCAGGACTGACCCTGGAGTCTTACCGGAGCTGTGCCGAGCATCTTTCTGATGGTGCTTTTGGTAGGATACCCCATCTTACGAAAAGGTTGAACGCTTATTTAGTTATCCTTTGGTGGGCCATGTTTCTCCCTTTTGGTATTGATGTTGCACTCTGGTTTGGGATAAATGTACTCATTCATTTTCTTTTTTGTATTATATATCTTTGCACTATTGTATTGAGGTGTAGGTGGGTGCCTGTGTACAAGTAACTTAGGCTAATTCCTCCATTGTGTGTGATATCCTACTCAGAGGTAGAGGCCATCCCTTGGCCTATTAAAGCCGGGCCTGGGGAGTCACGGCTCGAGCCCCCGTTGGGTCGGTTCATGACCCATGTTCCTAGTATGCCATCAGGTGATGGATTAGCAGTGTATCCTTGATGGTTTTTTCATCCCTTAGATGTACCTGAGTGTATGTGGGATGATATCTCAATGGATTTCAACACAGGGTTACATAGGGATCAGGGAGGCTGCTATCCTATCTGGGTAGTAGTGGATCAATTGACGAAATCAGTGCACATCATAGAAATTACGAGGTCTTGAACAGTGGATGCCTTGTCCAAGAATTATGTAGATGAAGTGGTGTGTCTATATACCAATATTATATCTAGTTAGGTCCACAAAGCTTAATACCCTGAGAGGGTTGAATCAGGATATGAATAGTTTAAAATTAACACCCGTTCTGATATTGTTTCACTGTTAAGAAAAACACCCTTCTCTCTCTTTCATGCTGCACAAAGAAAATACAATGTAAAGCATGCACATGACACAAAAATTTTACTTAGTTCACCGCAAAGGGATACGTCCAAGGAGCATATGCCGACAAGTTTTCAGTTGTACCAAATATCACTAAACTTCACTGGCTGTGGAATACAAGGTTTGGGCACAATCACTTTGTCCCAGGCTCACTGCCTTTACAGGGTTTAGGGTCAGCTCACTGCCTTCCCAAGGGTCACTCCCTGTTTCTCTCTCTCTATCTCAATACCAGTGGAGAGGATAACCTTATTCCTTTTACTTGGCTCACTACTCCATAAAGGATCCACTCACAGTTTATAGACCTCAAGGTCTGTTCATTTTCATGAAGAAATGCATCTTCCTCTATTTGTAGATGCTATGTTAAAGCCTTGCTTTCACCCGTAGATGAATTTCTCTTTGCACCGAATGTATCAGGCAAAATTCCAGCTTCCACGCAGCCCAAAAATCGCTGCCGGAACCAAACCTTACTTTGTGAACAAGTCTAACTCGGCGTGCAAGTATCGGTGTACAAGTCACAATGGGCGTGCAATTCCACCTCAAACACTTGCGCGACACAAGCTTCCCCAACTCCAAACTTGTGCAATTCTCTTCCTGTAAATCCCAAACCAATAATGGCGTTCAACTTCCAACCGGCGGACAACCTCTCACATTGGCGCGGAACATCACTTGCGCGACGACACACCACTTGCGCGACCACCACACATGCGTGACGGGAGCTCTGAATATTCAAAGTGTTGAACTCCGGTGAAAAATGAGGAGGGGTGGTCCAGTATATATAGGCAATCTTACCACCCTGCACGATGGCGCGCAAGTCAACCCTCGCCGTGCAAGTCTCGGCGCCCAGGTCTCTTCCCCAGCATGTCACTTGCGCGACCCACTTCCAAACATGCGAGAACATCTTTTATTTGCCATATTTTTATCTTTAGATCTTGGAAAACCATAGGGGTGCATGTTCTCAAACTTCCAAGGCATCGACGCACCAGTATCTTTCTCGGTGCTCAAGTCACCTACGTGACCTCACCAAAACATGAGCGAACATTATCCCTTTTCCATATTTTGATGATCTGATCTACAAAAACATATTTCATGAATGTGTCCAAGAATTCATGTACATGGCACACAAGTACCTTTTCCAAAAACCACTTTTTGTTATTTGATGATTTTCAGGCCGAAAATGTTTTCCAACCCTGGAAAACAGCGCCACCTTTTATCTATTCTTTTGTACCTCCTTTAGATCATCCATTCCTTTTGTCGATGTTCTTGAATCAATCATGGATCGTTGACCTCAGCTCTTGAACTTGACATTCCATCATGAAATTCTATTTGTCAACAAATTTGTATGTCATTGTTTTGCTTTATCAACAATCACTACTCAGATGTCCACTCTGTCAACAAACACAATCATCTCAAAAATGCTTCAATGATACCTTGAGGGATTTTTGACCAACAATCTCCCCCTTTGGGTTTGTTGATAAATCTTCCATAATAGGATACATCATTGATTCTTCAGCCACCATTCTCCTTTTAAAATTCTGATAGCGATCAAGTATTTACTCAACACACACTCTAAGCCCACATGAGCAATGCTCGACGTGAGAATCAAGAGTAAATGAAAAGTTCATCAATAAATCACTTCATCTCTGACATCCACTATTGACACCAAACTGATACCAATTGTTACCAAACTGATTCCAATTGTTGGAAATCTTCATACCACATTCCAATATCTCTCTGTCGCTTTTATCACGATCCTTAACTATTGTGATATCTATTCTTTGATCGATCACTTCTACTATCGTCAGATTTAATACTCTCCCCCTTTCTTCTCACAGCTTCAACACCTCTTTATCCCTATTTCCCGTGTTTTCCAAGATAATTTCAGGGATAAGCACATTTAACTAGCTTCAACTCCCCATATCTGGATGCTTCATATCATTCATGATTTATCAAATCTCCACAATGTCTTCCCCGAGAACAATCACCATTTTCTCCCCTTTGTCAACAAACCCAAAGGTCACTCCTTTATAATCTATAATAGAGTAGAGAACAAAACATCAAATTAGGGAAAACACATCATACCTAGGGGAGAGGGGGTATTCTACATCCACATGCTTTTAAGTGTGGGGAATCGACTGAACTCCCCAAGCCAGTCGATGCCTTTCGAATTCTTCCTTGGGTAAGGACTTTGTCAGAATATCTGCAACCTGTAGCTCTGTAGGCACATACTCCAACTTCACATGTCCTTATTCCACCTTCTCCTCGATGAAATGATACTTAATCTCAATGTGCTTTGTCCTTGAATTATGGGCGGGATTTTTTCTAAGATTTATAGAACTTGAGTTGTCGCACTGGATTCCGATAAGAGACTTCACTTCAACTACCATTTCTTCAAGCGGCTACTTCGTCCACAATAACGATGTCCATGCTTGAGTGGCCACAATATATACAGCATTTGCGGTTCTCAACAAAAAACAATCATGATTCTTGCTTATCAAAGAAATACATAGCCCACCCAGATATAATGCACCACTTGACATTGATTTTCTATCATCTTCTAAACCGGGCCAGTCTGCGTCAGTATATCCCAAAAACTCTATCTGAGATTTGACAGTATATGTCAAGCTGAAATCCATTGTGCCCTTGATATACCGAATTATTGTTTTCACTGCAAGCATGTGGCTTTCCATGGGATTAATCTAATATCTCGCTGCTTAGCATGTAGCAAAAACAATATCAGGCCCTACGGCAGTTAAGTATAACAGACTTCTAAAAAGTTTCCTGTATTTTGTGATATTAACTGCCTTTCCATCCTTATATTTTGATAATTTCATCCAGGTAGCAACCAGAGTCTTCATTTCCTTGGAATTCTCCATTCCAAACCTTCTTAGAACCTCCATGGAATATTTATATTGAGAAATGAATGTTCCATTCCTTCCTCGTGTCACCTGTAGACCAAGGAAAAATGTTAGCTATCCAATCATTGACATTTCAAACTCATTTTTCATGAATTCGGAAAACTGTCTGCACTGAGCTTCATCTGATCCGCCAAAAATTATGTCATCGACATACAATGGCACCATCATCCTTTGATTAGTGTCATTATTGAAATAGAGATTGTAATCAACTCCTCCATGCTAAAAACCACGTTTCTTCAAATACTGATCAATCCTTGAGTACCATGCTCTTGGTGTGTTTTTCATCCCATACAATGCCTTCTTCATCCTACAAACATTTTTCTCATCCTTTTGAATGAGAAAACAATCTAGATGCTCAATGTACATCTCTTCTTCTAGAACCCCATTCAGGAATCCAGATTTGACATCAATCTGGAGCACTTTGAGCTTTCTTTGCACTGCAATGGAAAAAAATAATCTGATTGTCTCCAGCCTTGCAGCCTATGAAAATGTCTCATCTACATCTATTCCATCTATCTGGGAGTATACCTTGCAAACTAGCCGTGATTTGTTTCGAATCAAAGTTCCATCTTCATTCATCCTGTTGCGATAGACCCATTTAGCCCCTATGACATTCTTGTCTGCTGGCCTCAGAACAATCTCCCACGTCTGGTTCTTCTCAATCTGATCAAGCTCTTCATTCATACCCTGAACCTAGTCTTCATCATCAGCTGCATCAGAAAAACATTTCGGCTCCACCTGAGATAAAAATGAAGTTTTCTGTAATGATTTCATTCTTCGAGTCTGAACTGGAGCTGTATGATCACCAATGATATTCTGCGTATCAATTTCAGCTCGAATCTTTGGCATCCTTACAGACATAGACTTATCCCTTTCTTCTTCATCATTAGTATCTTTTTCTGAGTCACCCTCTTCCACTTCTACTCCCCCTGTATTACTTATTTCCTCATCACTTTCATCTGGTAAATGGTCACTTGGTCATTCAGTATTCTGTTCATTTTCAACTATAGTGACATCATTGCTCTCAACAATTTTTCCCAGCCTTTGGTTGTAGCATTTATATGCTTTGCTTTTCCCTGAGTATCCAATGAATAACCCCTCATCTCCTCGTGCCTCAAACTTCCTGTGATATTTGGTTTTGAGAATGGATCAATTACATCCAAAGATTCGAAATTATTTCAGCCTTGTCTTCTTTCCATACCATAGTTCATACAGAGTCTTCCCTTGCTTCGGACACAACAGAGACCTGTTCGAAACATAGACTGATGTCAAAACTGCTTCCTTCCAAAATTTCTCTGGCAGGTCTTTATCATTAAGAATCGTTATGTCCATGTTTTTTGATGATCCGATATATCTTTTCAACCACTCTATTCTGTTAGGGAGTTCTCACTGAAGAATCTTGATGCCTTATCCCATGTTTCTCGAGATAGTCTTTGACCTGATAGTTTGTGAATTTTTTACCATTATCAGTAAGAAACATTAGAATTTTCTTCCCAAGAATCCTTTCTAATTCCCTCCTATACTGCTTTATACAGGTGAACACTTCTGTCTTATGGGTAATGACAAACACCCAGGCCATTCTGCTAAAATCATCACTGAAATGAACATAAAACCTTTTCCCATTTATAGCTCATGGTGAAATAGTTCTACATACATTAGCATGCACCAATTCGAGAACTCCAGTTGATTTTTGTTTCTTTGTCCTGGATGTCTATATGATGATCTTCCCATGTTGACAAGCATCACACGTATGAGTGTGATCACATGATAGTTTGGGAAGGCCTCTAGCAGCATCACACTTTACCAAATCTTCCATGGATAGTTGACATAAATAACCATGTCTCTTATTCCACAACTTGTTTTCTTCTTATCTAAATAAAAAGCACGAATCTTCTTCCCCTCCTACCAGGTAAAGATTTCCCTTTGTTTGTTTTCCCTGTAGAATGACTGCTCTATCATTTCATGGTAAATCAGATAGAGTGCCCAGAGTCAAATAGTTTACTGACACTAAGAAAGTTATGACTGAGACCCTCTACTACCAAGACATCAGCACGTCCCATTTCTTTTCTCCCAAAATTGGTTTTCCCTAAGCCATCAATCTTCAGGCCTTCATCATTTCCAAATTTGACAACTCCTTCTTTGTCATATTTTATGCCTGTAACAAGATCCTTATTACCCATCATTTGAGATGTGCAAACACAATCAAGGATCCAGACACCAGAGCGATCTGATGTTTTATGGGCAGTCTCTACCACCACGGCTTTATAAATTTTCGTCTTCTTGGTCTATACTTTTTCATTCATACTCGGCATGGATTGTGTCTTATTTTCTTTCTCAGAGTATGATGGACCAGCTTCACCTAACCAAGCTACAAATCTATTCTACATTTTTAACACACTTGTCGGTTTATCGATATGATGCTTGCTAATATTTTTATTCTACTTTGGAGCATTTTTATGAATGGTAAAAGTGCATTACTTAGCCATATGCCCAAATCATCCGCACCAAAAATAGTGTCCTTCGAAATATGCCTGGAAAAATGTTCTCTGCTTGGATGCCATCACTGTTCTTGTTCCCATCGATATCATTTGGATATGAAACACACATACTGTGAATGTACCATATTTCGACAACAATAACATAGAATATAAGGTTATTTCCTTCGTGTTACTTCATCAATAGGAGTTTCCCCTTGGAATCTCTGAATATTATGATTCTACATTGTGCCCAAATCCACCTTCAATTTCGGTACGGGTGCTTGCGGTATGACTTCAACTGCCACAGATTTTTGTTTCTGATTAATCCCTGAATCAGCCTTAGATTTTGATCTTTCTTGCTGCTTCACTCCTGTTGAACTATGAGCATTATCTTTCATCTTATCTGTCTTCTGAATGGCCTTCTTGTCTAATATCACATTGGGGGTCAAGAGTTTTTCTTTATCCTTAATATTTTGTCACAGACTGACCACTTCTTCTTCATGCTCTTTGATACGTCTGACATGCCACTTCCTTATGTTAGTCAAACAATCAATTTCCTTATTTTGTTCCTCAATTTTAAGCTTCTACTCAACAATATTTTCTGAGTTCTCTGGTGTTGAGGATTTTAGTCTTTCAATTTCTTCTAACATCTCAGACTTCTCTTCATCCTATTGTTGCATATAGAGTTTGGAATCACGAACCACTTTATTGGATATCATCGTTTTGGCTCTCAGAACATCTATCTCCTCAAGATCTTCTTCCAATTCGGCCTCCATATCAACTCTCCCTTAAATTTCTTCTTCTTCTTCAGCGTCAGCTTCTTCCTTTTTCTAAGAACTACCAACAATCGCTACCAAGGAATTTAACCCACAATCTATGCAATTTTCTATTTCCTCAATTTCCTCATCCTCAGACTCATCTGAACATTCAAATTCTTGTGAAAGAATATTCTTTTTCTTGATGAAATTTCTCTTGAATTTTTTCTTCCCTTTCAAAAATGCTGAAGTATTCTTCTTGGGAATTTCAACTTCATCATCATAATTATCATTATATTGAAACATCTTGGGGAATCTTGCCGCAAGATGACCAACCTTTCCACATCAAAATCATTCTAGTGGAAGTTTCCCTTTAAACTTTCCTCTTCCTCTTTGCATATTTGAAGAAAGGAATGACATCACATCATCTGTCTCTTCTTCCTCATTAGAATCTTCAATGGTGAGCTTCTTCATGGCATTGAATGCCACCTCGTTGGATTTACCCTTTTCTACAGTCTCGTTATCATCGTTTCTCATTTCATATGCAACAAGAGTGTTGTGCAGGTTATCCAATGTCAGTTCTTTTGGGTCTTTATCTTCCAAAACAGGAATTTTCGGATCGAACCGAGGTTGATGATTTATCAATATGCTCTCCACAATTTTTATATCATCGATAATTTCTCCAAGACTCCACATGTATTCTACAAAAACATTTACCCTGACAAATAATGCATCAACAGAATCATTCGGGTTCATTCCCAGATCTTCATACTTGTTCCACAACACTTGCAGCTTTGCCTCTCTCACCTGTGTATCCCCTTCATATATATTCAAAATCTTTTACCGCTTGGCATGTGACGTTTTTCATGACATCACCTTTATATAGATGGGATTGGAGAGGGCTCCCCCTAAGGAATTGATCACATTGGAATCTGCATCCCACTCTCTATGGTTGGCTTCTGATAACGCACCACTATTAATATCAGCTATGATACCATTCATAGCTGCTGAAAACACATTCATTCCCAAAGATAAGAAATAGTGTTGAATTCGATTATTTCATATCTTAAAATTAAATCTGTCAAAGATAGGAATCCCTTTATGATTAGTGACCTCCATTGATAGAAGAACAAATGTCAACCTCTCCCTCTGATAGCAATTGTTAGGTCTACAAGGCTGAATACCCTGAGAGGGGGGGTGAATCATGGTATGACTAATTTAAAATTAACGCCCATTCTGATCTTGATTCACTGTTAAGAAAAACAATCTTCTCTCTCTTTCCTGCTACACATTGTAAATAGAATGTAAAGCATGCATAGGACATAGCAATTTTTCTTGGTTCACAAAAAAGGGCTATATCCAAGGAGCATACGCCGAAAAGTTTTCAGTTTTACCATATTCCACTAAACTTCACTAGCTGTGGATTACAATGTTCGGGAAAAGTCACTCTATCCCATGCTCACTGCCTTTACAAGGTTTAGGGTCAGCTCACTGCTTTCCCAAGGGTCACTCCCTGTTTATCTCTCTCTGGCTCACTACCGGTGGAGAGGATCTCCTTCTTCCTCTTCCTTTGCTAACTTCTCCAGAAAGGATCCACTCACATTTTATAGACTTGTAGGTCTGTTCATTTGCACGAAAGAATGCATCTTCCTCTCTGTGTAGATGCTCTATTGAGGCCCAGTTTTCACCCGTAGATGAATTTCTCTTTGCACCGATGGTATCAGGCAAACTTCCAACTTCTAGCTTCCACGCTGCCCGAAAATCACTACCGGAACCAAACCTTACTTGGCGCGCAAGTCTAACTCGGTGCACATGTATCGAAACGCAAGTCGCAATGGGTGCACAAGTCCACCTCACACACTTGCGCAACACAAGCTTCCCCAACTCCAAACATGCGCGACTCTCTTCCTTTTACGCCCAAACCAATATTGGCTCAAAACTTCCAACCAGCACGCAACTTCTCACACTGGCGTGCAACTTCACTTGAATGACCACACACCACTTACGCGACCACCACAACTACGCGACGGGAACTCTAAATCTTCAATGTGTTGAACTCCGGTGAAGAATGAGGAAGGGTGGCCCAGTATTTAGAGGCAATCTGACCACCCTGTGCGACGACGCGCAAGTCAACCCTTACCGCGCAAGTCTCGGCGCACAGGTCTCTTCCACTGCAAGTAACTTGCGCAACCCACTTCCAAACTTGCACGAACCTCTTTCCTTTTCCATATTTTGATCTTCAGATTTGGAAATCCATAGGCGTGTAAGTTCTCAAGCTTCCAAGGCATCGGTGCGCATGTATCTTTCTCGGCGCACAAGTCACATGTGCGACCTCACCAAAACAAGCGCGAACCTTATCCCATTGCCATATTTTGATGATCTGATCTTGAAAAACATATACTATGAAAGTTTCCAAGCCTTCATGTACATGGTGCACAAGTCCCCTTTCCAAAGACCACTTTTCTTTATTTGTTGATTTTCACGCCCAAATATTTGGAAAAACCTGGAAAACAGCACCACATTGAATCTGTTCTTTTGTACCGCCTCCAGATCATCCATTCCTTTTGTCAACGTTCTTGAATAAAACATGGAACGTCGACCTCATCTCTTGAAATAAACATTACATCATGAAATCCTCTTTGTCATCAAATTTGTATGTCATTGTTTTGCTTTGTCAACAATCACTACTCAGATGTCCACTTTATCAATAAAAAATATCACATTAAAAATGATTCAACAATACATTGAGGGATTTTTCCCCAACATATCCATTTTCTCATATGAGGAAACATATATTACCTCAAAATCCTGGCAGTGATAAAGGTATGCTTTTATAACTCAGTTATGCCTTAGAACTGCTTTCCAGCCTCAGATAGATGGGCAGATAGATTGGAATATCCAGATACTAGAGGATGTGTTGTGAGAATGTGATTGGAATTTAGTGGATCCTAGTTGAAACACATAAACTTGGTAATGTTTTATTATAATAACAGTTTTCACACATCCATTGAAAATTATCCATTGGATGCATGGTACAGATGACTATCTTATTCACCTTTTGCTGGATAGAGTCTGGGGAGACAACTATTCTTGGCGCTGAGATAGTATACAGTATGACTGAGAATGTCTGAATGGACTGTGAGAGGATAAAGGAATAAAAAGAAAAGAAAATTATTTATTTTAATGATAGGAGTAGGCCCTTAGAGTTTGCAGATGGGGACTATGTACTCTTGATGGTTTCCCTTCTACGTGGGAAGCAAAGGTTTCGTAGGAGTAAGCTTTCTTCTAATATTTTCAGACCCTTTAAGGTGTGGGGAGAGTTGGGGAAGTGGAATACTAGTTTGAAATTCTACTATAGATGTATAATATCTATGACATATTTCCTATCACCTAGCTTCATTAGTATATTCACAATGACTCCCATGTCACTAATGGGGAGAGATTGATATCGGGAATGACATAATGTTCATAGAGATGCTAGTGCAGATCTAGGATCATCAGGAGATTGTGTTTCATGGATGAACCATTCCTTTGGGTCTTGTGTTGTGGAGTCTTGGTGGCATGGAGGATAGTACAAGGGATCAAGAAGCATAGATGTATACCTGGTACCATGATTTGTTTTGAGTTTCACCTTGTCCAATTTTACTTTTTATTTCACGAACCTTGTTTTTTATGAGATGTGTTGTTTCATTGTTCTATGATATGTGATAAATTATTGTCATGTGGAAAGTGTAAGAACAAAATCCTAATAAATATGAATTAATTGATGTGTAAATAATGATGTGCGGGCGAGTCAGTGTCACCCAAAGAGGATAGTTTCTTAACATAGGAGAAGGAATTCTCTAATTCATGTGTTCTAGAAGTGTGGATTTTGGTTCTTGTATGATGTGTCTTGTGGTTGGTTGGGGTAGTACATTTAATTGGAGGTGTTATTGGATTTTGAAGCTTTATTCCAACTTATTAGAAGCACAAGGATGTTTATCATTGAACATTGTCGTGCTTAGTTGGTAGCTGTGTTTCAAACATAGAAAATCCTTGAGGCATATCTTACAGGATGGTTATTAAGACCCCTCTTTCATCCGGGATTGCTTTTGAATTCTATAGGGTGGGAATAGTATTAGATTCATTTAATTTAATGGAACAGACCTCTCTGGTCCATTATTTTGTGAAAATATAGTGTTTGGGGTGTTTTGGGAGAAAACAATCACTCATTTCAATAGTTTGTAAAAAAAATATTTTTTGTCTAGTGGGGTGTGGTGTTGGTGAATCACACTAGTGACACATCCATCAATGAGTTAGATTTTTGGCTTGCATTGGTAGCTCAGTTTCAGTATCTTAGCATCAGTGGCTCATCATTGGTATATCGCATCTGTTGCTCAGCATTGGTAGCTCATTGTCGGTGACACAACATCTGTAGCTAACGTCGGTAGCTCAATGTCGGTAGCTTATGTTGGTAGGTCATCCTGTGGAATCATTGTCGATACATTGCATTAGTGGGTTGTGTTGGTGACTCAATATCATTGAGTGGCTCTAGTGAGTGTCATTTTTAGGTGTATTCAGTGAGTGGTGTCGATGACTCTCCCAACAGTGATACATTTATAGATTTTCCCAATTTATACATTTTCTCCCCTCTTACGTTTTATTTGACGTAAATCGAGTCTAAAACATTTTTTTAACATTTATAAAGATGTTTAAAAGGATATTAATTATATATTTAAAATCTTAATCCCAGGATACT
Organism: Viscum album; assembly: GCA_963277665.1. NCBI lineage: Eukaryota > Viridiplantae > Streptophyta > Magnoliopsida > Santalales > Viscaceae > Viscum > Viscum album. Next base: position 888,914,267 of record OY728130.1, read on the forward strand.
TTGAAACCCAACCCATGTGGTCTTGTCCAGTAACCAACTTTTAAGTACATTGAAATAATCATCCTCCCGTTGTTATATGATCCAGATTTTTCTAAAGCTGAGATATTATCTTCCATAAACCGTTCTATTTTCTCTTGGTTCACCTAGGTTTTTTTCTCCATGAGGCGTATCATTTGTGATTTATCCACTGATGAAACTTTTCCTTAGAGTTTTTCTTGCCGGTTGTGCGACCCTCTCTTTTGGCACAAGAATGATTTACTGATTATTTGTTATTCCACATTAGGATTCCTTCACCTCTATATGAATTTTGTATCAAGGGGGATGGCTATATAGATGTATTCTTTTGAATATTTTTGGATCCTTTTTAAATGATTTAATATATGATTAGGGTGGAAGAAGATGATGATGATCATTTTTTTATCTATTATCTTTGATCCATGGTGTTTTTTTGATGAATTCCATTTAAAAAACATGATTGTTTGTAGTTTTTTATTACAAACAGGTGACTAGTAATACATTCTATTGATCCTATGTTTAAAAACTAAAATATACGAATATATTATCCTGGTAAATATAGTTAAATAAATGGATTCCCTAAAATGGAACTCATTATGTGATCACCCTTGAATTATCAAAGTGTAATTAAAGATGGATTGTTGCTTAAATATGAATACACCTTCCACTATTAGTGTGCATGTGTTCTATCTTTGAATTTGTTATTTTTTGGGTTCCATGAAGGTTGTGGGGTGTTGTTTCTGGGATCACGGTCGTGTTTCTACGGTGGAACAGATGGTGTAATGAAATCATAGGTTGAGATATTGGTTTATTATTTAATGGTCGAACTTTTCATGTAGTGAGACTATATCTGGTCTGTGTTATTGTTGTTGGAGAGTGGTATGATTATGTAGAAGGGTTTCTAATGGATGTGTTTAGGGGGAATATGTATTTTTATGATTGGGATGAGGTGTGTTGTGGGGTGTGGATGTATGTTGAGGGGGTTTCCTTTTGAGAGAGAGAGGACAAGGTGGGCTGACTTTGATGAATGTTAATGGAAGTGGTCGACATGGGTGTTAGTGGAGAGGAAATGTTGAGTGGGGTTTTTTATTATAGTTTTCTTCCTCTTTTTGGATTGGATGTGAGGCAATTTATGTGTCTTGGTTGTCAGTTTCCAAGGTAGGGATGGAATAACTGGTAAATTCATAATAAAATTAAAATTATTGGTTATTAAGAGGCATTCATTTGTCATCTTTGAAAGTGACTACCTTTCATTCTAATACATGCATTTAGTGGTAGCATCAAAGATAGTTTTATGGTATTATTGTTTAATTGAAGCCCATAGGTTGGAATGAGTGTTTGATACCTATATATATACATGTATTTATTTTTTGTTTCTACACGCACCCCACCCAAGTTTATTTTTATGTGGAGAACACCCCCATTTTCATGGGGGTGAGTGTCGTTATCAAATATCCAAGTGGGAGAATGAATGGCTGGGAACACATTCTTCCCTGAACCCTCTTCTAGGCAGTGATAGCCCAAGGCTCTTAGAGATGTTTGTGTTTTGTGGGGACTAGGTGTGTACAAGCGAGTTGTGCTTTCTAGGTTTCATATAGGTGATATGTGTTGTGGTTCCCTGGTGTCTTTGGAAGGTGTTGTGGTTTGTGGCCCACATTACTGTAGGTGGGATGAGATGTGATTTGGTTTATGGAATAGGTGTCTATGAGAGGGATGTGATGGGGTATGGTTTTTTCCCCTGAGTCTATAGGTGGGACGTGGTGTGGTAAGTTTATAATAGGTGGGAGTGATAGGATGTTTGTCGTAAGGGTGTCAGGGTGGCTAATCAGTGGGAAGGTGGTGCTCAGTACCCTATCATTGATATTAACTATATTAATTTACATGAATTTTATTATTTGGTGAGTGTGACTTGGTGAGGATGGGGTGGTTAGTGTTCCTTGTTATGTGATTTTAGTTTCTTATGTTTTCTCATGGGGGAATTCGTATGAATCTCCCACTTGTGCATGAAAGACTTTTGTTTTTACTATTGATTATACTTGTATACACACCATACGTGTGTAAAACTACCTTCAAATTTATAGGGGGACTATGTGGAATGATTTTGGTAGTACTATCTTTGACTTTGGGGAATGATGGTGTGTCGTTGCTTAGATTTTATTTTGGTATTTACTTAAGATACTCACTTTTTTTAACTGTTTTATTTTGAATGTGCATGTGTGATAGTTTGGATTTTATTTTATTTATATATATCTAACTATGAGTTGTTTGAGGTTTTTACAACTTATCTCTTGATCATGGTTAATATAAAAAGAAAAATCCCTCTAATTTTGTGAGATTTCTGTACCCATCATGTTGGTCACCACCCCAAGGTGTACAACAGGTTGGACTTGTGGGTAATTATCTCTCTTACATCATTGCCATCTCAATAGGGGAATCATTGGAGGGAGGGGTTCATGACTCTAATTTTATGATCTTACTCCCAGACATCATATATCGTAACACTCTCTTGTATCATACATAGTAACACAACCCAAACACATGTGAGACACCACATAACATCTTAGCTAATGATAAATGTCCCATCATATGACATCACACCACATCTCACATGAATACACAGGGCTCATAAATTGACATCACATATTTCCCAAAGACACTCGAGAAATCACATCACAACCAAAATCCTACCTAGAATAGTAAGGTATAATGAACATTAAGGACATCAACCTTGTCACCTGCCCCTACCAAGCTTGATCCTCTCCAGATTCTATCTCATCAAACACCACTGAAATTCACTTTTTACCTCTAAACATCAAATACCATGCAAATGAATATCTCATGTACGATAGAACATGGAAGAGAGGATAACTAGCCATCCATCACCCCCAACAGGATATTGGAAATAACACCCCCAACCATTTTTTTCACCACATAGTGTTTGAAATGGGTGTGGTGCATATATAAATACATGGTAACAAACAAGGTATATATATAAATCCATACACAAGTTCAACCTATGGATTCACCAAAAGAAAAATATCTTAACTCATAACATCACCACAATGACTTATAACATCCTCTGCTTTCACTGCCATTATTAAATGAACAAAACCAAAAAACAAATTCACAATCCACATAACAAATTTCTCTTTCATTTAAATATAATTTATTCTACATATTTCCCATTACCGACAAATTTAAATTAACCATCCCTTTTATTTCAAATTTAAAAATTCACCACATTTATCCTCACTTTCCATTTTATTATTTCAAGCATTAATTATAAAATTCAACCCATTACCAACTACTACATTCAAATTAACATTTAAAAAGATACCATTTATTCCAAAACTACAAAGAAAATACAACAACACTATACAACACAATAAAAACCCATCAATATCATGATTAAAAATCCAACGTAGCCACCACATAACATTATCATCTACCTACACATCACAACCCCAATATACCATACCCAAATCTCACCAACAGCACTCCATAAACCATGACCACACATTTCATTAACTTTCATAGATCATCATATCACCACCACTAATAAAATATATACACATCACCACCATACATCACAGATTAACATAACTTATTTCAAGTTTTTCAAAGGAATTCTTATAACATTTCAATTCACATTTCAGGGGAATTCTCACACAATCCATAATTTCTAAGTGGAACAAATTTTCAAGATGGATATAAGTTATTAGAAACTTTAATTCAGTGTGATTACGAACAACTACACAAAAAAATTTCTATAGTCACAACATCCATAATGTAAAAACAATTCCCCAATGACCACAATTTTTAGTATGATGTTATGCCCATAAAATCACAACATCAATAATATCAAAATCTACAAAGCATGAAATTTCATTCAACTTATTCTTCAATTTCAATTAAAAAAATTCATTATTTTCATTAGGTAATTGAGTAATATATTCCCAAAGATAAATAGAGAAAAATAACTCCCACATGATTTAATTAAATGAGATACAAAGGATCCCCTACAACAAAATTGGAATTCTTAGCATTTCAAAAGGTTGGAACAAGAGGGGGGATATTGGGAATTAAAATGAAGAAGAACGGTTCTACCTACCTATATCACATTAAGACAAGTTATTCCCAAATAAATATAACACTAATTCTAATGATTCTATGATGCCACTTTTCTCCATGTGAATAATAAGAAGAAAAACGTTATAAAAAAGGCAGGGAATGCACTTAAAACCACCACAGATTAATCCCACACTATTGAGGATGATAGAAAACAAAAAGAGCTTGAAATACATCCAAATGATGATATTAGGATACAAAATAAATTAAAGAAAATATTTAAGAATTGTTTGGTGTATGGGGATTTTTGTTTTCTCCCTAGTCTGAAAATCATAATACGACGAACCAACCTCACATACCATGCTATAGATTTTATAAAAGGAAGATGATATAGTGCACTGAGAAGGACTATGAAATAGTATTTTTGGTAAAATAATCCTCTAAGAATCATGAGTATATTAGCACCGCAAATTTTATTAAATAGGGAAGGTAGCATGGTGTAGTGGTAAGGACCATTCCATAGAAATCTTATCCAACAAGATGATACACCAAAACCCAGTTACATGATGCATCTATTCAGGAAAAGGAAGAATCAATGAAAACTCCAGCCAAAGCCACTACACAACATCCATCACCCATACCCTATATCAACATGAAAAAGAAACCCATCTCTACATTGCAGCCTCCCTCCTTTACACAGATAATCCAATCTTGACAGTAGAACCAAAATCATCCAATTATCCACCTTACAATGCATCCGGTCATTCCACTTAATCGGTGACATTACTAAGGCGTAACCCCATGCTCCATGTTTTAGAAAACCTTTTCTAATTTTCTCATCTACACTCCTCTATTCACCATCCTAACTGTTTTGGACTCCCACTAGAAAAATCCTCTACCATAATTTACAAAAAGTATTCGGTTGAATGATCATAGGTAATATAGTCTGGAAGTACCTCGATTGTTCCAATAAGTTTCAGAATCTCCCCGGTTTGGAGTTTTAGTTTTAGCGGAAACGACTGTGAGTGCATGGTTAGTTCACAGTTAGTGCTAATAATGCACCCCAATAATTAAACCATTATGATATGGGGAACATATTGAATAAAAAATAAAAGGGGCTTTTAGGAATTATGTGTCCTTTTCAATAAACTAGAGTGGAATGCACCCGTTTTGTGGGAATGTTGAAATATTGTGAACAGTAACCTTACCCAATGGTGTGGATCATTCAGTGAGGTCTGCATGGTTGGTGGATGACGTTGAAAACTGTGTAGCCTTTCAATGTGAATATTTATAAGAGAAGAATATACGAATCTTTTCCCATGAAATTTTACATTTTAACCCCCCTATACACACACACACACATTTTCTCCATTATTTTTCTAATACCCTCTTACATGAACCTCTCTTTCCCCTCCTCTCATATTTGTGGTTTCTTGATTGTTTTTTTCCCATTTTGAATGGGGTCACTTCTGTTTGAGTGATGGTAAGTCTAAAACTCTTTATCGTTCATCTATAGTATTATATTACTAAGAAGTTGTTTTTATTGGTTTTGGATAATAATCCATGCTTTTAGGTTTCTTTTCTAGTTTCATGTTTTATTCTAATTTGAACAAAAAGGTAGAAAATTCTGGATGAGTGTGATTCTCCAAGGATACTGTAATTGTTTCCTATAAAAAGACCTATAGTCCTTATTTTTACTCATGTTCTTTGGTTTTACAGCCATATCAAAATTTAAGGCCATCACCTTAATTTAATAGGAATGTTTCAAAATATGGGTTCCCTAATTAAAATTAATTTTTCAATTCATTGAATCTTATATAGGTACAACCTTGTAAATCACCTTGGGAGTGGGTTTGAATTTTGAATTACTTTAAAAATGAGATGTTTTATTAAAATGAATTCTGTTTTTATGAAGGTTTTTTTTGAAATGGTTAAAAATGACTTTCTAGATTAAATCAATGGTTATAAAATTCAATTTCATGACCATTGATATTATAAATTGATTTAAAAATTTACGGTGGATAATTGGGATGAAAATTGGTAAAGCCCATTTTATATAATGTGATGTGGGTTTAAGAATGATTTTATTTTTTTAAAAATGGAAACTCCCCTAGAGGTAGTTATTTTAATATTATTTAGAAAATTCCAATATGGGAAATAATGTTATAATTGATATATAAAATTCCCATATGAGATTTTTTGGCATTATGTGATTTATAAAAAACCCATATGGGGTGGAATGTGAATAATATAAATAAAACACCAATTGTGGTAGTCTATGATAAATTTTGAATACTGCAATAGGGGAGGTTGATAATACCTTTGTCATATGTCCTTGATGATAAAATACTCAAATTGGGATCATATATGATACCTAATTAATAATACATCTATAATTTTTTGATGACTTTAATAACCATTGATTAGAGATCTATGTTTACTAAAATATGCTTTTGGTGGAAGTACGTTATGGCTATGTAATGCTCCCATATGTGAGGTTTATGGTATTGTTACGGAACACACCCTATGGGTGGTACAAGATGTTATGGTTTTCATGATTATGGGACATGATCATAGACACCCCAACATTGGATAAAGGAAGTATGGTTGTCCATGTTCATGAAATTATAGAATGATAATTGTTTAGTAAACTTTGGTTGTCATTGGGAATCTTGTGAATTAGTGGATTATTTTATTTCTTTTATATAATTATATTATAAAAATTAACAGATTACTTTAATCACTTCTATATGTAGTTTAATTTAGACTGCTTAATTTTGGGAGATGTTGGTGGTGACCTACAAATATATAATCACACCCTACTCTGGTTTCCATGGCCCTTGGGTACATGAGAAGACACTATTAATTTACATTTTTTCATGTTAGGACAACACTCAATGTTGATCACTTATTTTCTTGGCATGCTGGTTTGTTGTAAAAGAGATGGGATTGGGCAGTACTTGAGGCCACCAGGTGTATGAGTTATAGATTTAGTTTATATTATTATTTTTTATCTGGTATATATGACTTTCCCATGGAGAATCTATTATATATGAATGGTATTGTCATTTATTATGGAATTTTTTACAGTAGATATTTTGGAAAATGCCCTGTTTATTTGAAATATTTATTTTGAAGTCATTATATATGTATATATAATCATATATTGAGAGCATGGTATCCCCATGGTATTCTCATAGATCATCACTAATATACATTGGTATCATTGGTAGGGGGAGGCATACCAGAGGTACATAGAAAATGTCATTTTCGGTACTATTCCATGGATTAGGGTTTCACGACATTATATTGATAAATGTGTGGTCAACCATATCGTGGGTTAGTGGTAGGAACATACATTTAAAATAAAGATTGTTTCCCTAGGAAACCATGATATCCAATTTTTTTCATAAATAACCGTTATTCATTATTGATACATAGTTTGAAAAATCATGCAGCACAATGGTGTGTCTGTTGTGGAAAGTAACACTCACATGATTTTTTCATGATTTTCCATAACATGAATTCTATCTATGTGAAATGATTAATGAAATCAGAAAAATATATTTTTTTATCCAAAACTCACCTAAATCCCATGTTTTTTTATTGTGTTCTAGTGCATTCATGCTGGTCCAACATGCGTCGGATCTGGAATTAATTTTATAAAATTATTCATGAAATTTATACTAATGATGACCTTTATTTTTATTTTTTCACCTAATTTGATGGACAACAAATATGATTCCAATAATTTTATTTTTGTCACAAAATGTGTTATATAATGTGATGAACTCCGAATAGGATTTCTTGAAATGTAAATTAAAAAATATTGATTTATGAAAATGAGAATGATTAAAATAGATAGGGTGAAGGGTAATTCTAGAATGGTTAAACCTGATGGGTTGATTTTATTGGAAAATGGTGGTTTTATTGTAATTAAAATGACATGGAATAATTTGTGGATTTAATGGGGTCGATGTTTCCTTTGGTATTTTTTAAGGTTCTTGAGGTTTCTTTTACTCAAGGTCAGATCAAATGTTATTTGATGAGTATATTTCCTAGGGTGTGTCTATTGATTCTGGATGAGTATATTTCAATGGGCGTGCTTTTTGATTCAATATGACTATATTTCTCCGAGGGTGAATATAGTTTTAGGACAAGTATATTTCCTCATGCCTGACTACTGTTTTGGGATGGGTATATTTTCCTCGGTGGGAATTATAATTAGGGATGGGTATATATCCCACTGTGATGCCTATTGTTCAAAGAAAACTGACATTGACCGAGACATGTATGGTTGGTCTCCAGTGTTACTATGGAATCTGATGAGAAAAATATTTTAGTTATTTTTTTTATATATTGTACTTAGATGTAATTGACAATTTTTCATGTACTTAGTAATATCGATTATATTTATAGATTTCATTTGGGTGGACTATAGTTTTTTACTCACACCCTCATCAGATCACCTTGGTTCATGGGAAAAATTCAAGACTGCATGAATGGATAATGGAATGATCCAAAAGTTTGATTAGTGATTGGGATACTATATTAGATCACGAGATATAAAGATTTATTGAGAAGTCTTCTCGTTTTATCTATTCATTATTATTGGGATAGTTGCAGTTTGTTGTGTCGCAGTGTGATTGTGTGACATCCACACATTTCATTTTGTATTATATGGGAAATGATTATTTATTGGAACTTATACGGATGTCTGATTACATCATAACATGGATTTTTATATGGTTTTATTTACTATATCTACTATATTAATTTGATGTTTGGGTAGAGTCCCCCACCCCACCATACCACCTTAGAATCATATTTCCCACTAAAAAAAGTTGCATATGTGGAGACACATCAATGGTCACTTAGTGATCTTCAGTCCAACATTGAATAGTGATTATGGAATGTGGGATATTACATTAATCCTATTTATGTATAATCCCCTACAAACCAGCAATACCATCCTTACCTTCATACATCCACTAGTCACAAACAATATCATCAGCAAACCAATCCCTATGACCCTAAACAAATTTAGCTTTCCCAAATAACTTTATATTATTTCTGGATACCCAAATTCATCTAAGAAGAAGGCCTAATTCAACAATTATTCCCCTACGAACTAGTGATACCAAAAATATAATGGAAAACACCCTTATTTTACACCCAATTAATCTAGATGACATTCCCTATTCCCCATCGGTATAAAAATTAAATCCCAAGATTTTCAACTACCTAAGGGAACCATCATATTATCCAACAAAATAACCGGCCTCATATTTCTCAAAAAAATAACTTGGCCCTCTATTATATCATTTAAAACCTATAAATTATCAATGTTACATCCACTAACATCAATAAAAAGATTCCCAACTCCTTTTACTGGAACCTGACCCACATTAGAACTCCTGATGTGTCTATTCAAAATACCAAGTCCCTTATAACCATGCCCTAATAACTTCTCATCATTTTCATAATTATGAGATATACCTTTTTCATTATAACCAGTTTTGTTGAATCTTTTTTGAAAAACATGCTTGGGTGAAAATCATACACTGAAGAAATAGGCCTTCGTTTTAAATTCCCATCCATTGAAATCCCATCATGAGTGAAATAAACACTATACATATCTTCCTTGGTAGATTCATTATCCCAAATCAATGGTGACAAGAAATCTTTATCCTAAATATGAATGTCTTAATCACATGTAAAATCTATACACTGGATGAATCCCTAAACACCAATATGATTTCCAGAGATGAACTCCCTCGAACCCAACCATATAATAATCCCTACTCTCTATAAGAAAGATGAATCCCTAATGTACCTCTTCATTTCCTGGATAACGTCTCAATCAGCCTCTTTAAAAACATGATATTGTAAGATGGAAAAACATATCTGGGGGAGGATAACCCACCCCCAAGAAGGTTAAACCACACAATGAGGTACTGTGCAGGCATAGTTTGTTCCACTCGAACAAAAATTGATGCTATAAAAATTTATTTATTAAATTAGTATACTTAATAATAAACATAATATATATACTCAAAATGATTTAGATGATGGGTTGTGAGACCATGATCCCTTAATTTACTAATAAAAAATAAAAACACCACATGAGGGGGGGATTATTTATGAAATCTAGTGAAAAAAACTACTACAAAATCTTGACACATCCAAAAAATAACATATCTTTATCAGGTGGAGCAGCAGCCACCATCTCTACCATGAAGATGTCATGCTCTACCCCATGTCTTGGGTTGGTGCCATGTCTCATAATCCATCTAATATTTGGTGTTATCCTCTTGTAGTAAGGGTCCCCTAAAAGGTGGAGGATCTTATTCTCTAAATGGATTAGATCCCTCCTATGGGTCCATCAAATCAGATCTCTCTGAATTTATTCATTTTGATCCTTGAGCGCTCCCAAATTCATCATGGAAGACCACCCTATTGTTAGATATATTTGGATTGTCCAGAAGACTAAAAAATCTCCCATACTCTATTATATCATTCATATAACTAGTTGCTTCTTGATCCTTAAGAGGTACTGTACCTACAATCTGAGAAGTCTCCAATGGAGTTACGGAATGTTCAACACCAAACATAGTAGCTCATTCCATGTTAAAATTTTATGGGAAGGGATGATAAAAAATTTAACAATTATAATTTTTTGAAGAATATAACTCATCCCAAAATTGAGAATCAACCTATATTTGTGAATTATGCTCTATGTCAGACTCATCGTGTTGATCGTCAAAAGTGGAATGAATTTATACGACATGATCATAATGAATGGAAGTGGTAGCATTAAAATTTTTCTAACAATTATCAAAGTCACAACCCCATTTGTGAGAATAACTAGATGGAAAACTTCCCAAACCCATTTAAATGATGTCGGTTGGTGAATCAACTCTTGATGACTTCTGAAATTACCCTCCCAAATCCCCCATGTCTGCCAAAATGTCTAGCATTCTGAGTTGGAACTTAGGGGTCCTTCACCTGGTCCTTCTTCATAGAGCCATTGAAATTCAGATGATTCTCATGAGGCTTAAGACATTCCACCTTAGATACAATAGGCTGGGTCATCCACCTATCACATCCACTAGGTTTTATATCAATTCTAAATTCAAAGGAACTAGGATACATTTTTTCATGGTAATATTAGGAGGAAGACCCCAATATCATCTTGATTTTCCTCACATTTCTATATTCAGAAACCTCACACACCACCAACCTAAAATAATTAAAATATAAGGGATTGACTCATACTCAAACTCAAACTCATATTTCTCACCATTGGAAAAAAATGTGGCACTATCAGTTAAATTATTTTTCATGTCTTCATCGACCAATACTCTAGTGAAGTATCCAAATTTTCCATTCACTATGTTCTCATATGTCTTCATAGTGACACCAATGAAGGAGACTAAATCATTCAATCATAGTGGATGTCAAATAACCCATTATAATACATGAAATGTATCCCAGATATGATATTTTTAATGCTTCTATAGTTAAGTGTTAAACATTAAATCACAAGAAGGATTTTGAATGATTCTTGGATTAAGAGAGTAGAGATGATTTCTCCTCACACTCGATCTGTCATTTACAGATGGGTAAATAATGTTAATGTATCCTCTTCCAATAGATACAATCATATAGTATGAAAATCCCAATGTCGATAGAGATTGATAATCTTCTCCCCAATGTTCTTTATTTTATCACCCTTAAAGAGGATTAAACACCCAATAAGAGAGAACATTCAACCCTCAAGTCACTTCATGAGCTCCATTGGTTGATAAATTATTGTAAATATCCCATCATCAGATTTGGAAATCTAGGAGTCTTGAGACGCATGGGAACTATACTCCATGAATTAATCTAAGGAATCATTGAATAAAATGAACATACTCTATGGCTTTGAATGATGTAAAATAATAAAAGATATCAATATATATGCATAAAATGCCGATGACCACACATAGGAAATATTCAAGGGAGCCAGCACCTCAGGGATCTCTGATGCACTAATGGAAGTATCTAGATCCCAGAGCTCTAATTCTAGAAATGATGATTCTATCCCCTTCGAAGCTGAATTTTGAAGGACATGGTTTCCACCAATATCAATATACCCATATTTCTTCATTTTTTTACATCAAAGTCTAATGAACCCTTGATTCCATGATTCAAGGAAGACAACACATCAGGGATCTATGATGTAGCATTAGATTTAGCCAGACTCAAGAACTCTAATTCTGGTAAGGATTCCATCCCCATCGAAACTGGTTCTCAAACACCGTATAAATATATTATATTAAATATATTATATATGAATTTTTAACGAATTAAATTATTAGATATATGATATCAATGTGATAAATATACATTATATAATTGTAGTTAAATATATTTTTCAAATACATAATTTAAATAACATTGAATATATTATATAAATATGTATATATATATATATAAATACATTAAATAAATGAATTTATAGATATAATATATAAATAAACTATAAAATGTACTTATATGAATATATTTACGTATATCAATATATAGCTCAAAAATAAACATTTACATATATATAAATACGTCTCATAGATGCATGGGACAAGGGTTTGAATCCTGACCTAATAAAATTTATATCTTCTTTTGTGGGTGGGTGTTTATTGGTGTGTCAAGATATTTATGCATGTTTTTTGGTATCCATGCATGCATGTACATATGTATTCATGTATGTATTTAACTAGAATGAAAAATTATAAAAATGTATTTATAATTACATTTTACAATATTATAACTATCATATAAATATATATATATTTATATACATATATTATTAATTGTATTATATAAAATTATTTATGAATACATCATATAAATATATTTATAATGAAATTATATATTATCATATATGAAGATATATAAAATAAATATAATACATTATATGTATGTATTTTAATAGAAATATATATTTGAACATGCTATACAAATGTATATAAATTTAAATAATATTTATTTATTTTTTAAATACATTATATAAATGAAGCAGAATATATTATATGAATATATTATATATATATATATGTAAATATATTAAAATAGATTAATGCCAAGACCAATTTATTAATAAAATGAAAAACAAGTTCCATGAGGGGAAAGAGGTCAGAAATTAAATTTAAACAGTAATTTTAAGATAAAAAATAAAAACAAGAAAAAGAACTTGAGAACATGAATCACACTCACCATTAGAAATACACATCAAATGCAAGCATAACGCATGAATCAAAGTCCATCCTAGTTCTAAAGATAAAGGTTATCTAATTACTAAGCCAAATATTGAAGACTCATATTATAATATCCCCAAAACATCCTCTCCTAGAAGTATGACATCCTTATCTTTAATTTGTGTATATATTTCAATTATTCCATTTAGAGTCTTCAAATGATGAGACATTAGAACCAGCCACATAAGGAATACCGAAATGTGATTTCTTTGATCCTGAGAATAAATTTCTATATAATGTTATATTTTTACATTCTTCTCAATCAAGGGGAACATCAAATTTATACTAATACCCTTGGCCACCTCATCCACATGGTCGTCCTCTCCACATATTTTTAATAGTTGTAAATCCTTGATTATCAATAACCCTTTACAAAAAAAGTCATTCGTTGAATCCAGTTATTATTTCAAAATAATATGGGAATTATACTCTTATTTATAACCACATTGTATAAAAGAAGTCTAACAAGTATCCAAAAAAGAAAAATAGTGTCAATTATAAACATGAATAATTTCCCCCTTACTCACTGGTTCTTTCAAATCTACAGATACCTTAGCAAGGTATCCATCCATAAACCCTCTCATAGATTCATATATCAACCCCTTTAGGATTTTAGGTTCATATTTTTAGTTTATATTAAAAAATTTTCTTCCAAAAACACAATTCATAAATACTTTGAAAGAAGATTTATAAGACATAGTTGGAATATGGGAAGGCAATTTTCATGTTATTAGCTACAATAACAACAACATGAGTAGATTTAAACATATCTGATTGCATCATGTCCTCTACCCCTTTTTCCAAGATCAAGAGATCAATTATGTCTTCTAATTAATCCAAATTTCATTGAGATTTACACTTTATTCCCTTAATTACAAAATATTTTATGGTAGAGGAGGTATTTTCCATCGAATTTTTGAATCCTATGCTCTTATTTGACCCCCCTTTGGAGACATCATGGAGAAAAGAAAGTTTTACTAAGTTGGGTGCCTTCTAGGATAGGTAACTATCTTCTTCCATTAATAGATCTAAACCAAAGGTGAATATTTATTCTTAAAAGGATACGAGAAGAGGGAAATTATTTTTAGACTTTAATTTCATATATGATGAAACATACATTTTCATCTTATTCTTTTTTTTGACTTTTAACCAATAAAAGAATTCAATCATACCAATACTCCTAATACACATCATCTTGAGAAAATAATTGCCTATAAGCATGACTATATTTATATTTGAGATCAAATTGATCATCCTATAGAAACTTATTTAGAGATTCCAAAATGTTAGATCCCATAAAATATAGCTTACAATCATCCAATATGTTATCCAAATATCTAATGGGTTTATACAAATTAAAATCATATTTAGAGAGATCTATACCTTCTTCTTCTCAATGTAGATAAACAAGGATAATTGGATCCAATGATCCCCCTAGTAACCCAATCTTATATGATACTACAATATCCATTTACAAATATTATAAGAAAACTCCAACCATTTCATAGGAATAGTCTGAGAAAATCCTTTACTTGCCTCTTTTTAGATATCTAGAGTGTTTGATGGAGTATTTCAACCAATTTGATTATTTATCTACCAATTAACATTCTTCTCAATAAAAAATTGATTATAATTTACATTTATTTTTTCAATAACATGTTCTTTTATCATATTCAACTTTTCCTTATTTTGAAATATGATATCAACATAACACTTGAATGAAAAAATGAGTAGGTGGAATCCATATACCAATCTTACATAAAGTGGAAAATGTATTAGAACAATAGATAGAATAGAGGGGCCATATCATATTTAATTTCATGATCATTATCATCTTTTATAGTCAATAATACAACCTTATCCATAAAAAGTATCAATGAGATCAATATACACTAGGATTGTTGAAAAATATCCAGACATAGAATTCTTAGTGGTCCTATCTATTTTATGGGAATACTAATGATAGAATAAATATATAAAATAATTAAATTATGACATAATATCATATTTTTTCTGATTATCTTAATCCAGACCAAGTCTATAGTATTCTTAAGAATGAAAGGGTTAAAATTAAAACCACGAAATTTAATTGTTATCATTACTAGTCTAAGAGTGATGGATCAATGGGAAAAATATTTTTGTATTAATTATTCTGAAATAAATATAATATAACAGGGTCCCTTACCAATCATAAAGCATCCCAAATATGAAAATACAAAAAAATCAATGATTACTGACGAATCAATTCATTATTGTTCCAACACTACTGATCAATAGGAAAGAACAATCCCTATAAAATAAAAAAAATAAAAATATGTAATTGATTCTTCATTTAATCATAATTCTCAATAATATGAGTCATGGACCCCCCTCTCCCACAAACTTTAGAAGAGTTCCATTCAATAGAGGAAAATCTCACCTATATGTATCCTCATCTATCACAATTCTAGTGTGAGTGAGTGTCTTCCAATTATTGGGATTCATAGAGGATTAATCCACCTGATTTGACTCTGAAATCCTACAACTATTCTAGAGATCGAATGTTAGATCATACATGAACATGATTTGGAGAGAGAAACCATAATCACCATTGTTGTCACTAGTTGATATCTCCTAATATGAGAAAGAAAATATGATATGTTAATATATTATATAATTATGATATATAAATATATTTATAAGAAAAAATTTACATATCTCAATATATATACATATTTAAATTTTTCCAAAATATGTATTTACATGTATATAAATATAACACTATAAAGAATGGAATGGTTGTTTGAATTCCACCCACAGTAATTTATATGTTATTTTGTGTGTTTTTTTATAGGTGAGTAATGATACCAACATTTATAATTTAAATTCCCTATAAAATTAAACAATTCCATATTAGTTAACATAGTTATAGAAAATAGGTACACTACATTGGTTACTTTAGACCATAATAAAATATATTCATAATTTTCCCTTTTATTTAAAGACCATTAACCATCTATACCATTGATAATATATCCATTCAATGGTGACTATTAATATTAGTCTATATTAATGGTTATGATAAATTCTTCTTGACGTAGATGAAATAATCGATGGCATTGACCAATAAGATCATAACACATGCAGCCCATTTATCAGAAATTCTGAGGGGGATGATATCACTTGGGTTCACTATGAACCAATTGTAAAAACCCCAACCCTCATAGCCTAGAGTTGGTCATTACTTAATTACATTAGAATAATATACGATGAATCACATCTTGAAGGACTAAATGGTTTAGTTGTTTTGGAAAATAATATACATTTTTGAACATTACATTGTAATTGAAAATATATAATTCCACATGTAGAATATTTTGAGAAGAATATAAATATCTTAGATTAACTATGTAAATCTCCCATAAGAAAATTAATTTTATCCTAGGGAAAAATAAAACCTAATAAAGTGTGACCTAAAATTCCCAGAACGGGTTTGCATACATCGAAATATATTAATAAACAAAGTATAAACATTTTGGAAATGTAAAAAACCAAAACACATGCTCATTAATAAATGATTTGTGTATAATATGGCACAACTAAAATATTATAATATAGATCCATATAAATAATAACACTATAAAGAAAAAATAACCATGTATATTCTACTAATCTAATTATCACATGGAAATAAATAACTAGTTTCATAATGATGGAATTCATAATGATAGATATCTGAAAACATATAAACGAGGCATCAGCCAAGGAATATGAAAATAAATGGGTAAGGACTCCACCAAAAACCATTATGGTTTGTCTCATGAGACTAATCAATTCATCGAGGGATTATAATGGGCCACAACAATCACTTACAATGTCCAATTAATTCCTCACATGAATAAATTATAAAACTTATCAAATTAATAACTATCCATATTAGATGAAATAGTCATACAAAATATCAATAAATCCCTAGTCTAACTGATCATAAACAATCCAAATATATATTAATAATTGCATTATTAGAGGAAATACTTAAGATATTATTAAAAATGGAATGTTTACATGGTTAAAAATTCGTTATATATACTATTGAAATATTTCTTGAGGAAAAATACTATTTTTACTTTAAAAATCATTTATTTTAAAAATAATAAAATATTATAAAAGAAAACCATTTCATTTAAGATAAAGTTTTAAAATTTTAAATTTAGCCTCAAAACATTAATTCGTCATGAAGTGATAAAATCCACTCATGTCATATAAGATAAAAATAACATTCATTTTTTTTTGTCGGAAAATTCTTAAAGTACCTTCTTTCGAAAATGAAAAATTATACCTTTCATATCATTAATTAAAAATACAAATATGAGTAGAAATTAATTTAACAAATAATAGGGTGAAATTATAATCAATTAGGGAAACAATTCAAGAGAACATCATACATAAATAAAAAAATTTCAAGAGAGAATTAGAAAAATAAATTTTTAAAAGAAAGTCCCTTATTGATATTATACCATTGATGTGAGGATTAATCGAATGAAATGAATCTGTGTGTTCACTATAAATCTACATAAAAATGTGTATATACAACATAATTTATTCAAAATTAATTTCATGGTTATTTTAGTATGACAAAATCAAGGAAGTATAAGTTTAACCCAATGAATGGATATTAGTTTATGAACTCCCTCACCACTTTCAAATGAGTTGAGTTATATACCCAATAAAATTAATAATTACAAAAGAAAACCTATAAAAACATTAATATAATAATATTATTTATATATTATTTTGAAGGTAATCATATACACAACACACAATAAATAAGTGGTAAATAAGGCATATATCTCATAGAAGTAGAAGTGTGATGAGAAAACCCTTTCCTCATGCTTCCCTTTAGTGAAAATTCCATACCCTAATGTATAATGGTTTAAAGAGAGATATTAAATAATTAATTAAAAAAATTAGTAATTATAATACATTATATTATTATATGAAAACATATTTGGATTGATAAATTAGTAATCATTCATGGTTTTTACGGTTTTGGGTGTATTCGTTTCATGATTTCATGATCTATTCTTTTCCGTAAAATTATAGATATTCCTGTAAAATGTGACTTAAAATTTATAAGTGGAATTAAATAGTAATAATTATATTAAATAAGTATAAATTTCCCTATATATCCTTTTTTCTTAAAATATTATGATAATAAATTATATAAAACATTAATGAGAAATGTTTAGTTAATTTTAGAATCTTTCTTCAAACAACAAGAACTAGTTTTGTTTTATAAACTATTACAAGAATATATTTGTTAAGAAACATGAAATATGTTATAATAGACTTATTTAAATATAATTTAACCATAATTAAACTTTTATTACCATTCATTAAGGTGGTAATGAAAAATGAAAAATCATTATTCATGGGATGGTAAACCAATATAATTTGGATAACAGTTTTGTTCCTTTGAATTGGAGGGGTGATAAAAAGTGGGGGCTATAATATATTACATTAATAACATAAAATTATATTATTTACATTATTATTTACTTACATATCATTTATGGATGAAATAGATGAGGATAAAGTAGAAGAAGAATGGAAATCAATAGAGGTGTTTAGAGGAAATCACCTCTTAGATATCACCTCCTCGGAGGACCCCTTAAGGACCTTGGATTTCTTGTTTTTGTGAATCCAACATCACTTGGATGTGGGAGGAGTTATTATGAGAGTATATGTACGAGATATAAGGAGATTAATTTATATTGGGTCGAAATATGATAGTGAGGGTGGTATTTATAATTGAGGAGAGATGGGTTTATGTGATTAAAATAATGATTATTCTATATTTATATCCAAACCACATTCAGTTGGAATTAATTTATGTTTATTTGGATGATAATTAATGTTTTATAGGACGTTAAGTGTTTAATAATATCTAATAAACCAATTTAATGTTTTCATTTTTTTTTTAACCCTTTAACTTTTTACATGATATTTTTTCATTATTTTCCCTATATTATTTTGTATACATTTTCTACCAATTAATTATTTATGTATAAAAATTAAATTTAACATAATTCCAAAATTGGATATTTTTTTAAAAAATATTCATTCCATCTTACCAAATTCAATTCAAATAATCAAAAAAATTGAAATTAATATCGTAGACAAAATAAATAAGCTTATATATATTGCGAAATGATCAAAAGTTTGAAATGTATTTATATCCAATTTCAATGTTATATTAATTACAATGAAATAAATTGGATTTATTGATTCATAATTGAAATAATTTTAATCTATGAAAATTATTTTAATAGATTATATTAAAAAACAATTCTCAATTAAATTTCATAGTTTTAAAATTTTTTCAAAAAAAATGTAACTTACACAAAACCTAAAAAACATTCACCCTATGTAATTTTTTATATAACTCCTTTAAAAATAAACTTCATTCTTTAATGTAAAACTTATAATTTTTTGAAAATTTAATTTTAAAATAGGTTCATAACTAACATGAATAAAAATTATCCTTTATAAAGATTAATATTTTGATGCTTGAAACTATACTTATTATTATCTTAAGACTATGAATATTATAGAATGAATTTAAAAGAAATTACTCACTCTATAACATATAAATATAACTAATATATCTCATCAATAGCGATTTATTTACTTTTTTATTATAAAATTACATTATGTTTACAAAAACGTTTCTTTGATTAGATTATTTATGTCCAATTGGTTTTTATTTTGATTTATAATTAATTTGTAATAAAGGAATTCATTTTAAAAAAAATGTATCCAATATTTTCAAAATTTATTTAATCTCATTCATTCCACCATACCAATGCCTCGATGATAATTATCATAATTAATAAAATAACATTTTAATTGTTTGTTTAAGCTCAGTGTTATTTGTAAGGTATGAAATAAAAGAGATTGATTTTAAAAATAGATACACCATAAATTTTTGAGGTGTTACATTATATCCTACATTAATAAATTTTGTCCCTACAATTTGAAATTTGGCTTCAATAATCAAAGGCGGTTATTTGAAAATTCATTTGTGGGGAACCCACATCTTAAATAGGGTTAATAAAAAATTATCTTAATTAGAGGGAAAGAGAAGTATTAAGGATACCATGAAAATAGGATTTTCAATAGGACAACATTAGTATAAAGTGAGGACTGAGACATGAAAGGGAAATTAAACTATCAGGTTACGATTAGGAAGGATGGAGTACATGGTCATTAAAATTTTAGTTACCACAAAAGCATAGAAAAAATAGGTCTGGAAAATGTCGCTAATATCATAAAAAATTATGGTAATAGGATAAATGTTTATTAAGAAATCATTATAGATGATATAATTAATTGAATTCATTTAATAAATTAAATATCACTCATTGGTTGTGCTTCGATCTATATCCACTTCATTGATTAAACCAATCAATGTATATTCATGATGAATTTTAATGCCCGTAGAACCTTTATGAAATGATCCATATATCTATCCTTTGGACATTATATATTAAACAAATCAAGCTAGTTTTCTCATGTTATCCAATATAATAAATCATACATTAAACGCAAACAATAAAATCTAAATTTAATCTCAATCCATTGTACAATTATTTAATCTTATAACCCATCCAAAATATGTCTTTCAAATTTCAAATGGTAAAAAATTTAGACGGAAGGTCACTAAATTTCCAACATCATCTTAATATCATATTTTCCTAAAAACAAAATATATATCTTATGGTCTCATAACTAATTTATGAATACATTTATTTCATTTAAAACATAATGAAAACAAGAATGCTACAAAAAATATGATATTCGTACTATTATCAAATTTAAGGTTATCTTCTCGAAGTCATGTGTTTATTAAAATATCAATATGGAACAAAAAAACATCTCTTGGTTATTGGTACTATTCATGAAAAACCTCTATATCCAAAAAGAAGAAGAATATGATTAATATCCTTAGATATCTAATTATTTTTATAACTATATTATCATTGATAAAATATTTTTACAAAATTATTCATAAATATAAAAAAAATCACATTAATCATTACACTTCAGTTATATCAATAGAATAATCTTAACCATGAACCATTATATTATTTTTATCTATATTCCATTTATACCATGGGAATTCATTGTTTTAGTTCCACATTTATTTATAGTTTAAACATTTCACAGTTATTGTTTTTTATTTTATTTGTATTCAAAATCCTAGTGTCCTTTCTCTCCACACTTGTAACAAGCACTATGTATTTTTAAAAAGTAGTAGGGTGATTCTTTCAATGATTATCACATGTGAAAAAAATACTTCTATCCCTTCCTCCCCTTATCCATCATTTTCCTAGACGCCATCTTCCTCTCTTGATTCCGTTTGAATCCATAATACTTGAATAATTCCTTCTCTATCATTTTAGAACAAGATATTATGTCCTCATATGATGAGAATATATGGGTGACTACCTCCGTTTAATCGATTGGCTTATTCGCATAAAATATGTTTTCAATCGTACTCGTCAGTTCACGTACATTGGTGAGGTTCAAAATCAATAATCTAGGATCCATTTGTAAATGAATACATACCCTAGATTAGAAAGAATCAATATGAAACATAATTTATATTACCAATCCTAGTTAAATAATTAACATAAATTGAAATTATTGTGTGAAAATAATCTCATAATCATAAAAAATGTTTCTTAGGGATGTTCTTCTATACTTATCCTCAAATTCAATATTAGGATATTGTTTCCTAATCATTGATTAACTAATTATACTTCCCAATGTTTCTACTAATATTCCTATAATTCCATATATAATGACTCGGGTCCCTGTAGCCTAGAGTGGGTGATTACATTATTATATTAGTACTATATAAATAGAATCTCATCCTGATAGACCAAACTGTTTAGTATTATTGGAAAACAAGAATCATATTTTAACCTCATATTATAATTTAAAATTTAAAACTCAATATCAGTAACAGATTGAGAACACCAATATCTACTTATACTAATCTTAAACATCACTCATAAAAAATGTCTTGGAGTACCGAGGAAAAATAAAACATAAGAAAATGTTGACCTTTAATGCTTTGTAAGGGAAAGCATATAGTGAGAGATATGAATTAATAAGGCATAAAAATTATGTCAAGGTAAATAAATGAGACACATTTTATTTAGTCAATAATTTTAGTATAATTGAGAAGGTATAAAATATTATCAAATTTGTCCATATAAATAATCACATGATCTAGAAAACTTAAACAGCTATATTCTATAAATCGAATAATCACAAGTAAATAAATATCAAGTTTTTTAATAATGGAATTCATAATGTCGAGCATTTGAGAACTTACCATTGAGGTGTCGACCATGACATCTCAAAAAAATGCCAATACCCTATAAAAACGCAATATGGGATATGTTAGGATACTACTAAATACATTTAGGGGCTACAGTTGGCTCCACCAATCACTTACTAAGTTCAATGAATCCACACATGAATAAATTATACAATTGAACAAATTAATAGTTGTCTATATTGGAAGAACTGGTCATACAGAATATCAATACATTCCTAGTCAAACTAATCATAAAGAATCAAATAAAATTTGATGAATGTTATTATTATATGACATAATATACATAATATTCCACAATTAATGTTGATGTGGATGATAATACATGTAATATATTATTGAAATATTTATTGAGTTAAAATATGCTTTTCACTTTGAAAATAATTTTTTTTAAACATTGTACAATTATAAATTGAAAAAACTTCATTAAATATAACATTGTAAAATTTTAAAGTAGGATTATCAATAATTAGGCTTCATGATGTTGGGAAATTTTGATCATGTCATATAGGTTTAAACACATTACTTCTGTATTTGTTTAATAAAGTTTTAAAGAACCATATTTTGAAAATGAAAAAAAAACATTCATATCATTTTTTATAATGTCATACATGAGTATAACATATATTAATATTCATATTATAATACTAAAAAAATTTAAAACAAATTTAGAAAACAAATTCATGGTAAAAAATAGATTTTTAATTGAGACAATAGAAAAGTAAAATTTTAAAAGAAATTCCCTTATAAATATTATATCATTGAATTGATAATTAATAAAATTAATATAAAATATGTATTCAATGTAAATGAACATAATAAAAGTTGAAAATAAAAATAATACATTCAATAATAATTTCACAATTATCTTTGTACAACATAATCAAGGAACTAGATTGTTAATGAAAAGAATTGAAATTGGGTATAGAAATCCCTTACAACATTGCAATGAGTCAAATAATATTCCCCATAAACGTAATAATTATGAAATAAAACATTTAATACCATAAATATATTAATATTAATGATATTTTATATGAAATGAAATCACATACACCACACAAAAGAAATAAATGGTGAATAAGTCATATATCTCATATAAGTTAAAGTGAGACGAGACAACCTTTAGATCACTCTTACCTTTATAGTTCCATTCATTAAACTCTATTATAATGGTTTAAATAATGTTATTCATTCATTAATTAACTATATTAATATTTATAATACCTTATATTATTATTTTATAACATCTTGTGACAAATATATTAATAACATTTCATTATTTTCATGATTTCAGGTTTATTCTTTACATGGTTTCGTGATCAGTTCATTGGGGTAAAATTATAGATGGTCTTGTAAAATTGGATTACAAATAAAAATGTGAAATTAAATAGTATTAATTAAATTTCATATTTATAAATTTCCCCACTTATTATTTTTCATTCTTACATGAAGATGATTCATTAGATAAAATATAAATGATAAATGTTCAGTTTATTTTAGAGGGGTTTTCAAACATCACGAACTAAATATGTTTTATTTATAATTATTAGTATATAAAAGTTCTAGAACGTGAATTAGGTTATATTATACCTATTTATATCTTCTATAACCATAATGACTACTTTTTGAATAGTTATGAATGTGGTAATAAAAAATAAAATATTAGTATTCACAGGGATGATAAACCGACATAATTTGCATAATAGTTTCATTCCTTAGAATAAGAGGAGGTAAAAAAGTTGTGGATATATGATATTAAAATATAAAAATAACATTACAGTATTTACATGGATTTTTTATTACATAATTTATGAAATATATGAGGATAATGTACAACAGGATAATAAATTAAGAGTGGAGTTTCAAGAAAATTACCACATGGATATCACCTCCTTGAAGGACACCTTGAGGACATTGGATTTGGTATTTTAGTTATACCATCAGCATTTGGACATCAAGAGAGTTTGGAGGATAATAGTTTTAAGAAAATTTAGTAGTTTCAAGTCTTTGTAGTTGAAATGGGGTGTTGAGGGGGATATCTATTCTTGAGGAGAGGTGGGATTAAGAGATTAAAAAAATTATTATATTATATTTAAATACTTCTATATTGAGGTGAAATTAATTTCAAACAATTTTTATGATAATTAATGGTTTAATTTGTCTTGTTTTTTACAAATATCTCAAACCCCATTTAATGTTATAATTTTTTTGTATTTTAAGACTTTACCATTATATATTAATCCTTTTCAATAATTTACCAAAAATGATGTACATAATTTCATTACAATGATAATTTTTTTTATTTTTAAAAATAAAAATGAACATCAGATATAATTTCAACCATAATATTTCAATTATAGATTCTATTTTACGAAATTATATTCACATAATTAGAAAATATTTATTTAAAATTAATCCCATAGACACAATGAAAATGAGGGGTTTCAAAGTAAAAATTCCAAATGTCTTAAATGTTTTTATAACCAAATTAAATGTAAAATTGATTCCATTGACCTAAATTGGATTTAATAATGTATTACTAACCAAACTATACTATAAAAGTAATTTAAAATCTAATTTATTTATATTAATCAATCAAATGAAAAAGAATTTTTCTATTAAAATTTTGTATTTTCATATTTTCATCAATAAACTAAACTTATTATAAAAATACCAAAGGATTTAAAAAAATTTCTTTTTTGAAATAAGTCTTATAAAATTTTCACATTTAAATTTTAAAATAGTTGTTCCATTAAAGGGTGATAATATTATCTTCTAAACAAACAAGGAATTTATGCATCAAAATTGATGTATTCGTATCATAAGCGAATAAAACATTTTGAATGTATTTAAAAATATCTGAATGAATATATATTATACAAATAACATTAATAAGTCTCTATAATAGTTAATAATATTATTATTTAATACAAAATCCCATTTTCGGCATAGAAATTGTTTATTAAAAAAACACATCCTTTATGTTCAACTGGATTTTATTTTCATTTATAATTAATTTGTAATCAATGAATTAATTTTATAAACATTTTTAAAATATAATTTCATAATTTAGTTAATATCATTCATTTCCTCCACTGCAATGGGTTGGTGATAAATATCACAATTAAATGGTAATATTTTTATAATTTATTAAGGCCCAGTGATATTTGTAACATAATCTATCAAAGATATTAAATTTAAAAAGAGACATACCATAAAATAATAGGGAGTTACCCCAATTCCATGTCTAGATTCAAAAACAAAAAGTAAATTGAATATTTTTAATATAGTGTTTATTCTTATCAATATAATTGACTGAACCATGTTTGTTGAACGAGCCCAATAAAGTATCATCAACTCATACCTTATCCTTTTAAATAAATATTATATTAATGAAATATTATTATTAAATAATATTTATTTATATATAAATGTTTAAATAATTTTATAAAGTTTAATTTTATTTTTATAAGGGCCAAAAAGTAGTTAGTATAAAAACTATTATTTTCTAAAAAATAAGGATTTTTTATTTGAAAGTGTAAATTAGGTTATTTAGAAAAATATTTGTGTAAAATGACTATTATTTTTTAAAATCAACATATCAAAATTATCCTCTAGTTATTTTTTCATAACATTTTAATATTGTTGATTTTTTGGTTAAAAATAAATATGGTATATATTATGGCATCATAATAGACCAAAATTGATATAATAAGTACTCTAATTGGAATCCAAAACCATGTTTTATAATCTATCAGATTACTTTTACAAACTAATAATGATTACTCCAAAAAAATATAATATATTTTAAGGTTTTAAATTAAATTCATTATTGGAGTTTGTCACATCCACATGATCATTTTTTTATTTTATAGAGTTTTATTATTTTCCCAATAAGATACTTTAAAAACTCATATTTTGTAGAAACCATCATAAACAACCGCATAAAGGTTTGTGGTTTTTATTATTTTATCACATAGAGTCAAAACCTATGTTTACTAATTAATAAATAATTCCCATATATTTTGAAAAAAAATTCCAACCCATCATCTCAATAATCCTCAGTCAAGAAACATTGAGAACAAAGTTACTCTCCCTCTCCCCCTACATCACTAAATACCACCAATGGTGATTCAAATCACATATGAAGATCCTCACAAGATTTTAGAAGAACCCTCTCAAGGAAATGGATTCACTCATCTTCATTTTTATTCTACGTACTTTTTTTGAACAATGATTTTTTTATTTCGATGGGTTCACATTGTAATTTTAATTTACACATCCCTTTACTATCATTATTAATCTCAATTAATGACATAACATCTTTCTCTCTCATTAAAACCTTCTATGAAACTTTATATAAATTCATTACGCTGTCCAAATTATCCCATGTTTTTTCATGTATATATTTTTTGTTCTGAATACCCATCCACATTTCCCCTCATGGGTATTCACCGAGATGTGAATATCATTAATTTATTGAGTAGATTTATGTATATGACCTTCACTCCATAATCATGTTTTTAAAAGTGATGAAATAAATTCTTTTATATTATTTTCTTTACTCCATAGTAATTTATATACCTGATATGAATGTGGTGTGTGGTCCCAAAATTATATAACCTTATAATTCATTGGGTAAAAAATTTATTCCATGAGATACAATATATAGTGCACTTTTTGTTTTCCTAAACACACTATGTTATGATGTTTATGTGTTTATAGTTTCCTTATTCAGATAATTTAACGTTTTATATTGTGTCCTCATTATTAGGTTTTCCTGTTGTTTTCATATTATAAAATTCTTTGATATTCATGTTTATGAATCTCACAAATTTATGGAACCTTGATATACCTCTTAACTCACATGTATTTAATTAATAATGTTATTATTTGATTATCCCCTTATAGTATAACACCGTAAGATTTCATGAAATATTTTTATCAAATATTTTTTTGATTGTTCTCTTTCCAAAGAACACAGATTTTACCATATTTTACACGATACACTATGTTTATATTGTGTTACAAGAAACACAGAGTTTATCTATCATTACACAAAACAATAAGGCTTAATATAACACAATATTTTTTTAATATATTTTTTTTTAAAATTTGATAGTTCTCGCCCTTCCATTATAATGGTGGCTATGAATAGGATTAAATAAATTTTAAAAATAGGTGGTTTAGAAATATATAAAAAAGAAATTATTTGGTTACCAATTATATATTATGTTTTTTGGGGTACAAATAAATTAAACACAAGAATAGACACGTTGGCTGTAATGACGGGCTAGAGACCCCCTAAGGGATAGGCCACCCATCAAGCCTTATTTATTAAACACATAACCCATAATACTAATGGGAATGAATACCATAACATATAATTAAGGCTATCATAGCGTCATTCCTACATTATACTACATGCCTCGCCAGGACGCATCATTCATGCATCACCACCAGCCTGTGTCATGTGTCATGTCTACGTCACTACCTGTCTGGGTCATGCATCATGTCCGCTTCATCGCTTGCCTGTGGAAATTCTCTCCCACCCAGATTTGAACTTATGCCAGATACAGGATTATGGGGTGCCTTTAACACTAAGGTAATCCCCCAACTTCAATTTGGATACCAATTAGTTATTAATGAAAACAAAAACAAAATTTGAAATTAAAAAAATCATTTTTTGAAAATATTTTTTATCTAATAAAACATGATTAATCTCAATAATTTTAATAAATATATATTTATGAGTGATTTTATTGAAAGATTTATATAATATATTTAGTAAATTGTTTAATATTCATCTTATTTTTTTTATATTTATGATATTAGAAAAAAATATATTCTTACTCTGAAAAACATTATTTTAACTTAAAAGATGTTTTATTTCCTTTTTCTCACTTATTTGAAAATAATTTTTTCACACAGAACCAAAAATATATTTTAGAATGTTTAGTATATTTTTTAAATAAATGTTTCAATATTATCCTTGACTAAATATTTTATAATTTTCTAAAAATAAAATATTTTCATTGATTTGTGAACAATATTGTATTTTATTAAAAAGATTGAATTTTCATTCAAAGAGTTTATAAGAAAAAAAATTTTTTAATATAGATTTAAAAGTAAATATAGTTAAATTATATATAAATGAAAACAATTTATATCATTTGAATCAATTTCATATTTAATTTTTATATTATTCATTTTAAATGTTTGAAGATTATCTCTTTTGAAACTTACTTTTTTGTCATGTCTATAGGACTATTTTTAAATTAAATTTGATTACTTTTGAGAAATTAATTTGAAAAAATAAATTCCATATTTGAAATTAGAATAATTTATGTTTTTTAATAAGGTAAAATTAATTTTTTATGACAATTAATATCCAAAATTGTGAAAAACAATAATAATTGTGGTTACTATTTAAATGGGTTTATTGGGGGTTATACAAATATTATAGGGGAAAATGACCTAGGAAATTTTAAATTAACAAATTGGATGGACATATATTAACATTATCAAATATAATGATATATGATGTACTATTTTATAACTTTTGGATTGTGGAGAACCCTGGTACACCTTTTCCATATCATGATTTACAGGTATTCCGCTCACCTCGCCTATAAAAGGCCACCACCTCTTCTCTTATCTTCACATTTCCAAAACCCTTTAATTCAAAAACTAAATACCAAATTATCTTAATTTATTAATTTACCACATACTAGAGGCATATTTTAGATCATAAATCCATTCTAGTAACCCTTTAGGTCAAACAGAAAGTGGGTGTTATAATAAGAGATATTATTTTTAACTACGTGGTTTTCTTAACTACTTTTTATAAATTCGTAATATGTTTCAAAAATATTTTAAAATAATAAAAAATTACTAATATATATTAATATTTTATTATTTTAATGTAAAAAACTACATCTATATCCAATCCCTTCAAATTATATGTGAAATCATCATTCATGTGTATGGTGGACAACCGCCATGTGAACTGATTTTATTCATTTCTTATCACTATATCTCATGAATATATATATTTATGGATTTAATAGTTATATGAAATATTTAATGTATTATTATACTTCTGTAAATATAATTTCACATCTAAATTATTACCTTTTAACATGTTTTAATGAAATTACATTGCTTGTGTGAATGGCGGAATACTCTCTCACAAACCGATGTGATATGTTTTTCATTTATAATTTAATTATATTGTAATAATGATATATTAAATTAATATATATGGTATTTTTAACATAATAATTATTCTATAGTAAATATATCATGTAGACCTTCACACTTTCCTACCCTTAGGGGATATGATAACATCGTTCATGTGTACGACAGACTATCACATCACGAAGCGATGTGATTCCTTTTTCACTAACAATTTTAGTGGAAGGTAATAAGCTAAATATTAATGAATTTATGTGAAATAAATTAAATTAAAATTATCATATAATTTTAATATATTATTTACCATTCTTTTATTTCATCCATCGAGAAAATGGAAGAAACATTCCTGTGTACGTATGACCTATAATCTCCAAGAATAATGTATTTTGTCTTCCATATATAACATTAATGGATTAATATATATTATCATATAATAAATTTATATTACATTTATATTATGGCTAAATTTTATTAATTTATAAAAACATGATCAAATCAATAGGATCAAAAATGAAAAATCAAAACATACAAGAAAAACAAAGTAGTTTTTAGCTGAAACGTGATTTTAAGAAGGAATTTTTAACAAACAGTTAATAAAATGTTATAAGTAAATCATATATAGTATGACATATATAGGAATGTTAATTTAATAGATTCATAATGAAATTATATTTATTATACATGATGTTCAAATTTTTATGGAGGGAGTCTATTATTATGGTAATGGATTTCCTTATCGCTTTTTTACTTCTGGGAGACAAATGCATTACTCACCACTTATTTCATTTATATTGTGTGTATAATTCCCATGAATGTATTTTAAAAATATTCTCATGAAAATAATAGGGATTAAAATTTCAATTCTTTTATATCTCTTTAATGGGGTTTTCATTTCAAAATTTTCCAATGCGATAAGGGATTTTTATCTCAATTTGTCCTTAATGGGCACATACATTGTGTTATGAACCTATAATCAATTATGAGGTTTATATAGAATACCATTGAAATTTAATGTAATTTATTTATTTATTGACATTATATTTTATATTTCATTTGATTTTTTTCGATTATGTTGGGTTACGATTCAATATTACCAAACTGGTAAGGGTTTCATGCCTTAATAATATCATTTATCATGATTTTATGTGTTTAAGATTATGATGATAAAATATAATGGTCTATATCTCAAGAAACACATGATGTTTCTTATACTATGGTTATTTCATGATAACACATGTTTTCCCTTCATTTTACTCTCTTTATGTACTCAAGTGTTTAAAGGAATTTGTTTACAAAAATCATCATTATTTCACTCCTCGGTCCAAAACACATTTTTTCATCCATATACATGTTTTCTAAAAAACATTTCAAAAATATTTTTGAATTTTTCATAGGATATATTTAAATAAATTCATACCTCATGTTAAAATCGTAAAATGTTTTTAGAAATAAATCGTCATGTCATCTTCTAAACAAGGCTCATTTGTTGATTATTAAAAATGTGAATGGAATCATCATTTTAAAGTCTACAAAATGAACGTAATTTTCTATCATCATGACCACTTAATGTTTTAAATATCAAATTAAAATTTTCATTTTTTATTAAAAAATCATCTTCAACATATATTAAGAATTTTTATTCATTTTCAAAATGGATATTCAATTTTCCTCATAAAATGTTCTAAATAATTTTTAAATCATTCTTTATATTTTCCAATGTTTATTTTAAAAGAAAATGATTTTGACAATATTTTGTCAATTTTAAGTGATTTTAAAAATATTATTGATATTTCTTCAAGAAAGGTTTAAAATTAATTTTAAATCTTCTTTTATATTAATCCTTGGTTATTTTAAAACAAAAAATTTTGAAAATAATTTATGTTTTAAATTTTTTTTGAATGGTTGAAATGATATTTTCCTCATTAGATGTTCTAAGTGAAATTTAAAAATAATTTTTCCATATGAGGTGAAATATTTTAATATTAATTATGATTCAATATGGAAAAGATTCAATGATAAAAAAATAATTATTTCTCTAGAGGGTTAATTTTTTTGTTGATATAATATTAATGTAACACATTTATCATTCATGGGTTATACTATTGGGAATACATGATTTTTTTTAAATCCATTATCATTACACTATTAATTATGTGAAGATATGATGAAAATTTTAAAATATTTTGGAACTATGTAGAACCCTTACTTGTTTTACACTCAAATAATTCCCTGGGCTAGTTGGCCAATAAACCATTGACATGCCTCCTCAAATGCTAAAGGTGTCCAACTAGTAGAAATGCTGTAAATGGATAGTATTGTTGAGAATACACCAATATATGATGATAATGGTAATGGTCTTTGAGTATAATAAATAGTATTAAATAAATACTACCAATTATGGGAAAAATGACCCACAGTAGTGGAATCCATAACATGTAATGACATAATGATAAACTAAAATCATAAAAATTAAATAAATTAACTAGAATACCATTTATAGAAATAAACACCATAAGATACCATATATAGAAACATGAATCCAGGTCAGGTCATACATGTAAATAAAAGAAAGTGTCACCCATAACAGACCATAATTTTAAACATTTAAGAATAAAAATACAAGAGAAAAGTGGCACAAAATTAACTCCATATCACATAAGAAACCAAGTACCTTGATATCCATCCCATGAAAAAAGATCTAGAATTATCATTATGTTTCAACTCCTGGTCCCAAACCCTTATCTAATTATAGAATCATAAAATATACACACATATCAAGGAGACCACATATGGTGTGATAATGATCTCAGTATTCCACCACTAATTCATGCCTAACATACAATTGTGATAGAGCAGGTGTTTCTAAGTAGAAAAAAATAACGCATGGGAATCATATAAATAACCAAATTCCCTTATTCTCACTAGTTACAAGAAAGAAGGTACCTCCTTCAGCCATCACCAATGTAAAGATAATAGGGATGATCCTTAGGATATAGCCCAGGGAATCCACTAATGTGTGAAAATATTGAGATCCCTCTATAACTTGATGTAATAGCAAAATGACACCACATTACAACTAATAATTCATGTCATCATCATGTAATAGAAATCTAAAATGCATGGCCGAGAAAGTACCTAGTCCCTTAGACATTACACAAAAATATCCCTACTCAAGTCTCAGTGTCTGAGGTACAACAATTATTTTACTCGAGATAATAACATTGTATGCTCAATAGGTGACATCCCAAGGAATAAAAATATCCATACTTCCATATAATCCAAGCCCAATGGCTTGAAAATATGGTGAGGCTCATCCCCCAATATACTGTCTCAACACCATCATCCAATGTATCCTCATCATCCATTTCAATTTATACGACCATAACCTCCAAAAATATCGTTGGTCAGCACCATCCTAATCCACGTCTAATAGAGGACTCTACCCACGCAAGTGGTGTACACCACCTCATCATTTGGGTTCTATCAGTTTTTACACGACTCCAATAGCATGTTGACCAATCATAGTGAGTTGTAGTCACCAAAAACCCACCTAATACACATCATCCTAGAACCTCAAACCCATGTGACCATGTCGCTCAACCTAACTATCAATACCATCTCAAAACACATGGTATTTTACGATATCCTGATAATTTCATATATGCATGCCAGATGGTCAATACCATCTAGATTTTCGTACTTCACCCATCACATTCATGTGGAACCATCAAGAGCATCATATTTAATATAATCAATTAATTTATATAAATTAACAACCAAGCCTAATCTTCCCAATATCTGATTCCTCTCACCAATCATGAACCACTTATATATATATATATTATCATTCCCATAGAAATCTTGCAAAAAAATTAATAAATTAAAATATAATTATTTCATTTATATGGACTCTCTTAGACTACCCAATGGTATTCCCAAGGTCAAACCTAGAATACATGAGTGAAATCATTGAGAAATCTAGTAACTACCAACCACATGTTGGACGAATTTTGTAGGTATGTTATAAGCCTCTAACTTGAGATGGTTTGGAAAAATATGAGTTTTAGATGAATGATCTGAAAATAGTGTAAAATGGATCACATGAATTTAGAAAATCATAATGATATAGAAATGGGGAAGAGAAGAAAGAGGACTCAAAAACTTACTGAAAAAGTTCCAATACAGCTAATGATAGTTGATTTTTAGATTGGATGGGGTATTTTTATCAAAAAATAGTTGAGGAAGAAAAAGGTAGTAGATCAGATTTAGTTCACACATAGTGGAGAAGAAAATATGGGAAAACATAAATATAGAGTGGAAAAGTTTGGTTAGTTCACCACATAAAAATAATCGCTTGATTTGGCCACACAGCTTAGATAACAGTATGCCAAACCTTTGACTCCCACTACTTAGAAAACCAACGTTTCATGTTTGGCCTGTATGGTTTCTCCAAACTGTTCTAATACCGTGAATAACCATTTTCCAAGTGGCACTAATTGTGTAGAAATGAACATCATTTTTTCAAACATTTCATAGGCTGTGTGAATCCCACTTCTAAAGTATAAAATGCTCTCACATGGACCTGAAAACCCTCATTCATAGTTTTTCAAAACATTTCCAGTGAAGAAATTAGGCCACATGGTTACTCTTAGAATGATGCACAATTTTTCCAAATCGTGTGTCTATGTTAATGCTTTCCAAAAATGGTGTTTTAGAGCCATGCCACACCCAAAACAAACCTAGAAACCCAAATACATTATAAATTGTTTAAAGTAATATAAATGAAATGCATTCTATCAAATTATCACTTGGAATTAGGATCTAATGATCAAGGAAATAGTTGTCTTGACCACCAAACTCTAAAAATTCAATCGGTATGGGGATTTAAACCCCCTAAAAACCCATCATGTTACAGTACCCCCTCATCAAAATTGCTCATCCCTAAGATATAAAACACTAAATAGATATTTTATTGAAAATACCCATCTGAATTAAAACAACATAGTCTTCCTTGATCAAAAATTCACTCGTAAACTCTTTCATGGTGATACCAAACTTAGGAGTTACCTACCTCATCACTTCCCAAAACAAAATACATATAATTAATTGGTCCACCAATCATCATCATACTCAAAAGTCCTCTCATGACCAATTGTCACTCCTAATCCTCATCATGTTATCATATCAGCCCATGTCACATCTGACACCCATCACGTAGCACATCTCATTTGATACCCCCCTTATTCACATGTCACATATGAAACCTTTGAGGTTTCAAAATCATCAGATGACCCAAAGAATCATGTGTTCCTCACACCTCAAATAGATAAAACATCACATTGATAAACATATTCAAACACACCTAAAGGAAACCCACATAACATTGATTCCCCTAATAAATAATGGTTTCATGCACCACGTATGTATAAATTTAATGTGTCCAAGATGATGCCAACATTGAAACTAACATCTAGATAGTCCAAGAAATCCCATGACACTTGTTCACCCAAAACCAGCCAAACCTACAATGGTCAGTGACAAAATAAAAAATAAACATATTGATACCCACTATGTGCCTCTAATCATCGTTGGACCACTAGTCATCTCTGACCCTGGAATATCAATAGCATACACCTGGCATGAAGCTCTACTACCCGAATAATGACCTCCTTATAGAGATGCACTAGTTTCCTGCAACTAAATCAATGGTTGGGTCCTAGTTCCTATGCCAAAAACATCATGTATAGATGAATTATGGCGACTATATCCTGGTACCACTCCCATTCCAACATAATATCCCTTATTCTTCCATAGTACCTAATTTTAAGCTATCCAAGAAGGCCTCCTTCATAACCCATTGGGATGCCTAACTAGGATTCATGCTTGAAAACCATTATGTTTCTGATCACAATGCATCCACACATGTCCTTGTTTCCCACACTAGAAGCACATCATCAAAGACCCACTCCTCAATGGTCTTCTAGAGTCTCTACTATAAATGGCCTATTGATACTCCCCATGGTCTCACTTCTTAATATATGAAGAATTATCACCGCAATCACCTTACTCCATCACATAAATCTAGTATGATAGATACATCAAAATACCCCCAGGATATTTGTTAATAATTAATAATATCTGAAAATGATCCCAACATTGTGATTTTTACCTTCACTCAAATGGTGTAACCTAAATAATCCTCAAAATGATTCTCCCTTAAGGTGTAAACACCCACCATACATGGTGATAAACGAAAAAACTGTGTGAATTTATCCACATAATCCAAGATGTACATGTCTTCATGCTGTAGGGTAAATAAATCCCAAGATATCAACACCCTTAGCATCTTTACTTAGAAGAACTTAATGAACTCTTAATAAAAATACTTCCAGGATAGTCCCTCATATCTGTATAACTAATCCTCCATATACCACAATCAATTTAATAGTCCTCGAAGCATTTATATTGTCATCTCCACCCTAATCCATGGGGTTTTCAAGCTCATCAAAGATGGTATGGATTTATTTGATCTATTTCTGAGTTTTCTGTGGTCCACCCACACCCAGATATAGTAGTGGGTTCTTAACAGGAACTCTTGAGTTTCATATTTTCATAAAATGCATATCTCTCTAGGCCCCCTGTTGATGCCTTGGATGACATGTTCTAGGTGTACTATGATCTCCTCATCAAGAAATATACAAAATCAAAAATGTATTTTGGAATTAATGCATGCACCTAATCATGTAATAGTGAATGTACATGTGGCTCAAGATCATCCTAATCCTCCAGAGCCTCATGTTGACCCTCAGGGTAATTAACCAGTGCACACTCTTGCAGAACCAAATCACCACCCAACTTATGCTCCATTTTAATCTACCTTGGTTAATATATATGGAATACCAATACATGTGACAATTATATATTTAACATGTAGTGAGATATCACCACCCTTTTACCCCCATTGAATCCAGGTCACAAAAAACACAGCCTTATATCCCCTCACCTACCAATATCAGAGTCATGTGTCAATTGTAACCCTGCCTCGTGGCCCCATACCTACCCACATTAAAGTCAGGAATAAATCATATTTAGCATCATGGACCCTAAACTTCACATAACTGTGTCCGATATCACATGTAATCCATGATAATTAAGTATAATGACCCAAAATAAAGATATTTAGGAAAACATAGTTTACCATCCTTTATTGACTATATATTAAACTCAAACCCAATCATCATCCATGTCTTCTCCAATCATATCTTAGACCACACACATGTTAAACAATATATATATATATATATATATCACATATCACATCTCCTAAAGATCTCAATGGAACCACATTCTTGGTTTGGATGAGTAGAATTCCCCCAAAGAAGGTTAAGTATGAAGATAATATTTATCTTCTTTTATTGAAAATTTATAATAACCTAACCCATAATTGCACAATATAGGTTCCAAATGATGATTAAAATCAATGTATTATAGGAACACAAACATGTATATCTAAATCATATTATGTAACTATAAAAAAACATTACAAAACTGCCCTTTCAATACTGGTCTAACAGTCCATAATCATCCATTTCTCTACTAGGCCAAGGGTTTCATGTCATAATAGATAAGTATCAAAATTAATTCCTCCACTAAATGTGGAAGTCAAATGAACCATCCAAATATAATAGTAGAAATATAATTTCCCACGCTTGGAAACATTGAATATCCCCCGTACATGGGGTTGTAGACACACAAACACGATATATGTACCCAGTTCGGAAAATTTCATATTCTTCGGTATACCATATCAAAAATAATAAAACCAAATAAAAAGAAAATAATACGATATCATTAGTATCCAACTAAATTCTACTACTAATTTCCATGTCATGATATATTTTGATACCACTTTTTTCAACCCATCCTTTTTTTCCAAAATAATTGTGCCCCATGTCTGTTGGCCATAGGTTCTTAGTAGATCCTTCCCATACACCATAGGCTTCCTACAAGAAATGAGGGTTTAAAGGGTTTATATTTGGGAGGTTATACCTGTAGATGATGATAATAGTAATTATATATGATTATAATAATAAAAATAAAATAAATACCATGAATGTCGATACCAGTAACCCTCCATAGTGAAAGAAATAACAAGTATTATCGAAACCATAAACAAAAAATAGTAAAAATAAATATATAATAATTCATATCATTTTTATAAATAATTACCAAAAGGTACCATATATAGAATCTGACATATATATCAGGTCATACAAAGAAATAAGAAAAAAGGGTTACCCATGTCTGACAATTAGCATATACATATAAGAATACTAATACCAGGGAATAGACTCAAATGTAGCTCCAATCGATGCATAGACCTAGGGTCCATTCCAACCATCCCAGGAATTTTTTACCATGATCAATAAGGTCTAACTCCTATTCTTGAACCCTTACCTGATCTCAAAAGTTTAAAATCTACATGTGTCACGTGGGACTTGTGTAGGGTTTAGTAATGATCTTTGTAGTCCACCACTAATATGTTCCTCACAAAAATCTATCATAAAATTGTTTTTTCTAAATTCATATAAAACAACACATGCACATCATATTAATAACTGGCATCCCTTATGCTTAGTATCAATAAAGAAATAATTAAATTCTTTTTCCATCAATGATATAATAGTAGTAGAGGGGATCCATATCATCTAGCCCAAGGAATCCCTTGAAGTGTAACAAGTTGGAGAGTCCTCATGAACTTCTTATAATAGTATCCCAATAAAACGTTCTGACTGTCACATCATACCATCACCATGTAACCAATGTCCTAAAGGTTTTCCCATTAATATACCTAGTCCCTAGAACTATTTCCCATACGCTCCCCATCTGATTGAAGTCTGATGTATGAGGAACAAATTTTTTTTTCCTCTATATAATCAGGCTACTAGCTCAATGGATGATGTATTGAGTAATTGTGATATATGTAATCCTAAATAATCTGGGCTGAACGATTTCAATATATTTCAAGACTCATCCCCAAACTAAAGATCTCAGCACCATCCACCAGTGGATCCTCACCATCCTTGTGGCTTTCTATGGAGAGCATTTTTAACCTCACTGGTGATCAATGATATCATAAATCACATCTATAAAAGGACTTTAACAAAACCTGTGTTAAATACCTCCTCATCATCTGATTCTTATCTATTTACACACAACTCTAATGACATGTTGTTCAATCACAGTGAGAGGAAATATCCAACCAGTTTCCTAAGCCACATCATCATGAATCTACATGCTCCTATGATCATGTCTCTCAACCTGATGGTCAACACCATCTCAATTTA
The DNA here is from genome assembly GCA_963277665.1 of Viscum album. NCBI lineage: Eukaryota > Viridiplantae > Streptophyta > Magnoliopsida > Santalales > Viscaceae > Viscum > Viscum album. Next base: position 888,953,587 of record OY728130.1, read on the forward strand.
CATGGGTTGTGACCATAGCCATATTTCCTAGTTACCTCAATCCATATGGTCACTACCATCAAAATCCTCTGTTAGCACTTATCATGTTCTCATGGAACTATCATAAGCATCACATTTAATATTATCAGTTAATTTAATTAAATAAACACCCCAACCTAAGATTACCAAGTTTTGAAGACTCTCACAAAACATAAACCACTTATAGACAAGGTGGAACAATCCTGTATACATATATTAAGGTCAATTTAATTAATTAAAAAAAAATTCATTTATAGGGTTTCTCTCACACTTCCCAATGGAGCATTCACGAGTGCAGCCCCCAAAACACAAGAAAAATCAAATAGAAATCTAGGAACCACCTACCTATTATTGATAGATGTTCATTCAATTGATATAAGCCTCTAGATCAACCTAGTTCATAATATATCCATATTTTAGTAGAAATCATTGAAAATATGGTAAAGTAGATATCATTGATTAATCAAACCTAATGGAGAGATAAATATATAAGAGAATCAAGAAGACATGAATCCGTACTAATTTGGGTCCAATGAGATTGATAATGATAAATTTGGAGTTTGGATGTGGTATTTTACTCCAAACCTAAGTGATGATGAAGAAGAGAGGATCTCCCCTACTGTGAGAACATGATGGAGAAGAAAATAGGGGAAGGAAAACATATATCGAAAGAGGGAAAGTTTAGTAGTTTCACATCTATAAATTAACTACACATCTTGGATGCATAGTTTGGATAACAATGTTCATCAAATGAGGCTCTGACAACTTATTAACAACAACTCACACAGTTGGTCTACATGGTTTGTCTAAACCGTGTTGAGCCCATGTATAGCCACTACTCACATGGCACTAAGTGTGTATTCATGGGAATAGTTTTCCAATACCATACTCAGATTATGAAAGACCACATGCTAAAAGTTATATACCTCTCATATATCCATGAAACCCCTCCTACATAGTTTTTTATACCCTGTCCTATGAATATAGAGGGACTCATAGTTACTCCTAGGAGGCAGTACAGTTTTTCCAAACCATATGCCACTATCTAAACTTTTCATTAATGGTGATTATGGGCTCCACCAAACCCTAAACACAGAGGAAAATTAAAATCATTTAAACTAATCTTAATGAAAGGACTTGGGTCAAATGAACTCTCATAATTAGGTTCCGAATATCAATTAATGAGTTAGCATGACCACCAAAACCCCTAAAATTCAAATGGGTTTAGTATTTCCACCCACTCCAAGAACCCTAGTTGTTACACACACATAAGTATGGTTTTCATTATGAGACAGGTGGGACCTATATCTCCCTCTAATTCATTGGGTAATGCTTCATATCTTAAAAGATAAAAATTGGAAATTTCTAAATATTCCATATCCACTATGGAAAATAGGTGAGTCCTTATGAATTATAGGAAATAATTGCATCCTAATCAACAGTAAGAGATATGTGATGAGTCCTAATACACAATATTTATGGCCTTGGTAGTTAGCCTTGACATATGAAATAGTTTTCAATATTTTTGATGGTGCCAAACTTTTATAATATGAGGTTATGGTTCATTATTTATTTATGGTGATTTATCACTCTTAATGACCATGTTTTAAGAAATGACTTTTTTTATTCTATGATCCATGTTTATGATCTATGAAAGGTTGGGTATGAATATATTATGTTTTCTTTATGATCACCCACCCTTATTAATATCCCAAGATTTCATATGATCAGAGATTGATATCCACAATGATTACCCTTATTAAGCATCATATTTCACCCTTTATTATGTCTCTTTTCCTAGGTTAGGAAGAACGTTTTAGGTAGAGTATACCTAAGAGTATTAAAATGTGAGAAAATATTTTTTGGATATGTTGAAGATCATTCATCAAGAAATAAGAATATATTTTTAGTCTCTAAATACATTAATCAATTATTTTCCTTGGTCATGTGTTTATGAAATATATTTATTATTCATCTAAAAAGATGTGATATTTTTGTATAAAAAGCTCATATCCTTATAGTTGATATTAGAGGGATGTTTTAGTTTGTATTTTTTGGTTTGGATTAGAAAAAAATTATTTATAACCCAGGGGATGAGTATAAGTGTTGGATAATATCCTAATGTTTTCAAAAGAAATAAATTGTGTGGTTTTCCTAGAAATATATCCATGTATGGATACCTCAACTTCAAATGGTTTAGAAACAAAGGTACCTAGGGAAATGAAATCTGAAAATGGAATGTTGGGCTTGCCTTGAGCATCACATGGTACATGATAAGGAGCCTTACTATGCACCTGGTTTGACATCCTTGGGGTATATTCTTGGGATAATCCAAATTTTATTTATGAACCATTATGAATTATTTGAATAGATGTTCATCATTAATAGACTAAGATAAGACAAATGTGTCATATATTAAAAATAAGGTGACATGGTTTAGACATCCTATAGGTTATTTTACATGATTATGTTGTTCTCAACTATGATTAGTGTTTCTAACACTATGATTTTTCATTTTAGTTAGTGGACAGAACCATAAGGAATCATGTTAACATTGAATCAGATAGATAATTTGGTGACTATGAGAAATAAAATTGGTTGATGACCTAAGAAAAAGATATTGTGATTAGTCCTAATAAGATATTACAATATATGATTTACAATGTGAAAATTTGTGAGATTTCTAGAGAGTAAAATAAGAGAAAGATTAAATTTTATTAACATCCATGTAGTATTAAATATAGAGTAAATAATATTCAACTTCATGCATGTTAAAAAGGTGGGGAGAAGAACGAGGAAGAACATCACAAATAGAGGGGATTGTGTAATCTATGTGTAAAACAAGGACCTAGAGTGAAAAATTATTGAGGAGTATAATGTATTGTATGTGGGGAACATGGGAATTATCCAATTTAATTCCTTGAAAAAGCAATAAAATTATAAAACAAGGAATGTAATATTCCATGTGAATCATTGAAGTGGAAGGATAACTGTATTAATGTATTGGGATTCAAGGATTATATTGAATAATTATTTTTTCCAATGGTATTTGGGTTGAAATAAACATGCAATATATTATGATTTTATTAGTTCTGGAAGAATATATGTCTTCATGTTAGATTAACACATGATTTATGTATACCATCACATGATTATGCGTTTTAGGTTGATAATGTGTTAAAAGTATTAGACATGTATTTTTAGGTATTCTGTGGAGGGAGATTATCAACATTAAGGATATTTTGGGAACATTTATGAACCTATAATCATTTGGTTCTGTGTATGTTTTAGTGGGAAAAATCAATTATATGCGGAAAAATTCATTTGTATTTTTTGGGAATGTGGATAAAGGTATCAGAAACCTTTAGAGTTTATCTTAACATTAATATTATTTTAATTATTAGTTATTTAAATTTTGTAAACATTTAGTCACTACATTACTATTATTTTACAAAAATGATATCATACAAGATGGGTGACAACCTATTGTATCTAAAAAGTCTGATTGGCTAGAACCCACAACCGAAGGGACATAAGGTTATACTTGCCTACCAATGGACATCATGAAAGATTACTTTTTATGGGAAAATATAATGTGAGATATTGATAAGTATATATCTCAATGCTTATTATGTAAGAATTTTAAGGCTGACAGACTAAGGTCTAAAAGGATGCTAAAACAATCACACTAACCAAAATATAAATGTGAAAAATCACCATAGTATTTTTCACTAGGCTCCATGAGACATATAAATTACATAATGTTATATGGGTTTTTGTCAACCACCTTGTAAATTCATTATACTTCATCTTAATTAGGGAATACTTATCATTGGATATTATTTCAAGTATAAACATTTAGGAAGAGGTAAGGTTTCATGGAGTATGAAATTATATTATATATGATAGGTATTTACGGATTTCTTCAATGTTCTAAATAAGTATTCATAATGACCTGGATATAGAGCTATGTTTCAACACAATGTATCATCCTCAGAAAAATATTCAATTTGTGAGAACAATTCAAACCCTAAAGGATATGTGAAAATCTGGTTATATGGATTTAAATAGAGTTTGGTATCAAAACCTTCTTATAGTTGAGTTTTCATATAGTAATGTTTTTTTACATGAACATTTATATGGATCCATATAAATCCATTTAATTAATAAAATGTAGAACATTAATATAATGGGATGAATTTAGAGAATAAATACTATTAGAACCGTAGTTGGATGATGAAATGGAAGAGATATTTATATCCATTTAGCAACACATAAGGGTTGAAAAAAGTGGGAAATAATTTATCCTAAATATCATTGGTGTGATCTGGAATTTGATGTTTGTACGAAGGTGTCACTATGAATTTCTCCATGAATGGAATAAGTGAAAACAAATCCACTGGTATATTAGTCCCATTGAAATTATTCATCATATAAATATCACAGCTTAAATATTAGTGCTTCCAATGAAAATATATAATTTCTATGATGAATTTTATGTATTTATCTTGAGGAATTACACTAATGATCCTCCACATGTGTTGAACTCATAGGTTGTACCAGTAAAGCATGATCATTCTTATGGGGAACAACAGATTGAGATTATGGATTGTAGAGAGAAAGATCTAAGAAAAAATACCACTCACATGTTCAATGTTTTTTGTGAAACCAATATATTATTTAATGTACATACGAGTCTAATGGTTTAAATATAGAAAATTATTCTCATTTTTTTAACAAGCTCATGAAGATCAAGGGAGAAATTCAATTTAATGGGGTAGAATGCAACACCATTAGATATTGTGAAATATATTTCATAAAATAAATCTTTTTGTCATATTTAATTACACAAAACACCAATTTTAAATTCCTTTACACACAACATGATGTTTATTATGTATTTCATGTGACACCATGTCTATCTTTGGTTACATGTAACACTGAGCTTAACAAAAACACAACATAGTGTTTAAATATTATTATTTAATATTAATGTTGTGTCATAGCCATTTGAATGATGAGTATGAATAATATTAAATAAATTATGAAAATATATTCTTTATAAAAATATATATAATGAATTCATTGGTTACTAGTTAATTATAAATGAAAATAAAAAAAATTGAAAATAGGGAAAATAATTTTTTGAAAAGTATTTGTTTGCACACAATCATGTTATATCACAATAAATTAAATAATTAACTCTTGGTGAATTATTTAAATTAAAAATATATATTATTTATATTAAAAAATATTAAAAAATATCTTCTGTTTTTTATATATGTAATTATAATAAATATAATGTTACACATAAAAACAAAAATTTTTTCTTTTGAAAAGCAGTTTTTTCACCTTTTTCACACATATTATAAAATTAAAAAATTTAGAATTTTAGAATATTTATTTAAAAAATTACTTTTTTTTGAAAAAATAATTTCAAAATTATATTTTATTGAATTTTTTAGAAATTTTTGTAATGATAAAAATTTTAGTGAATGGTGAAAAATGATGGTTTTTGTTAAAAACTTTTCATTTCATTCAATGAATTTCCAAGATAAATTGTATTTAAAAGTTATTTTAAAATTAAAAATATTAACATTATATATCTATTAATCCAATTTATTCCATTGGAATATATTTTATATTGAATATTTATAAAAAAATCTTATTAAACTTTTGAATCATTTCTAATTGGAAGACCACCTTTTCATCACATATGAGGTATTATTTTAAAATTAAAATATTCCAAATTTATGAATGGAATTTTTAAAAATATATTTGATATTTGTAATCATAATGATTTATATTATCTAATAATCTTAAATTAATTTTTTTCCATAATGAATATGAAATAAAATATAAAAATTAAAAAACATTGTTAAGGTCAAAATGGGTTTACCAGTGGTTAAACTAAAAACCTATTTGAGGTAAAATGACCTGTAAAGTTATTAAAAAAATTTATCTACATATTTATACTTTATCACCTCTATGGTTTGAATATTGTCCATCTTGGATCAGTGTGTGATGTGAAAAATATGGGTACAACGTTTTCTTTTCGAAAATTAAAAGTGTTTCACTCATGTCTCTTATAGAATGCCACCCCTTCTACACTTCTATTCACAAATTAAAAATCATTTGTTTCATCCGATCTGTGACTAATTGTATTCCCTACTTTCCTCCTCTCATCCTAGAGTCCTTAGTGGGATTAAAAAATTGAATATAGGAATGTATTATGTTAAAAATAAAGAGGTTGTACAAATTAGAGGTAATGTTTTTAAATATGCATGTGTTTTTACTCGATTTGGGTAATACTGGGGGATAATGGAATGACCTTACTGATAGTGACTGATTTTCCATTATTATGAATGGTTTCATGTCTGGTACGATGTCCTCTGATGGTCTCCAATGGTTTTATTCATGGAACTAGAAAAACTCAACGTCCCCTGTTTCCATGATTCATGAATCGGATTTCAAAACACATGTGCTCTTTGGATGACGATTTCGCCAAAGAAACTAAAGGACTCCCTTGGTTGAGAGGTTGGGAAGCTATGCTCATCACACCATTTTTGGGGAATTATTTCCTACTCTAAGACTCTCTTTTTGATTTAAATAATGTTCATATGTTCGTGAATCCTCGGTTCTTTCCCAAGCATGTGTCTGCATTTTACCCCTAGGTTTCGAGTTTAACCATTTATATACATAGGTAGGAAATTACAGAGATGAAACTAGTTTAAGAAATATTATAAGGCACTCTTGAGTATATCATCTTCTAGGGAGGACAAATATTGCTTCGATATCTGGATCAAACCCACAAAATGGGCTTCAAATATTTATAAATGAGAGGAATCAGATCCCATATTGTGTAGTTCCACATAACTAAATAAATTACTTTTTAAGGATGTGTAATGAGGACCCATCCATGCAGTTCTAGCATTGTGTGGTGAGGATGTCTAGGTGGAGGATTCCCTATAAAGATTCTATGTGGGAATAACACCGAAACAGCCTAGGATGATTAGGAGAGGCATTGTCATCTGGGTGGATACGAACTAACACGCGATACGGCTCGGTGAACACGAGGGTGATTTGGGTATTGGGTTTGGACATCATGGAGGCTTCTTACATATCATGATTGGATAATAATCAAATCCCTCATAGTTTAGTTAATATTGTGGAGTATACTGTAAAAGAGGACCTATTTACGAGGGCAATATTGGGGCTTGTCATTGGAAAAGGATACCCCTTGACATCGGGCCTTTACACAGGCATCATACATATAATATTTAGAGGAGGAATCACGTTTCTCATAGTTAATATTGTAGTTATTATGAACCAATGCTTTTTATTTAAGCCTGGGCCTTCAGAAAGGTGTCCTTCATATCATATTTAGAGCAAGAATTAGAGTTATCGTAGTTCATTGGGTCAGGATTACACACATACTCTTTTCATTTGATGGGTCCATGATCTATTATTTCATAGATGAGATGATATAGAGCTTTATCAAAGATAAAGGCTTCCTATGTATACCATTTGTGTTGAGGATCATATTTATCATAGATCATTTTTGGGTTTGTGTGAATGTCATATAATCGTTGACTCCTAATCCCTTGTGAGTCATGATCAGTGCGAGAAACAAGAGGACGTGAAAGATTCAACAAAAACGCACATTCCCTTCACCACTGAGGGAAAATGAGTTGGGATATGGTGGATAAGGGAACATCTATGTGCCCAGCGGGAGAGGGGAAGGGGTTTTGAATGTTTCAACCCCTCACCCATATTGATATCAATGATAGTCACGTCTAGTGAGATATCTGGATACATCACAAGTCAGGTCGAAGAGGGGATAAAGCACCACCTCCCATAAAAATTATTGGGGAATACCTTAGTAGGAGTTCCCAAAAATTAGTTCTTGGAATGTGGATAAGTATTTCCCCTCATCAAAAGGAAATCATTCACGATCCCTTTGGCTTGTAACTGTCTCATATTGAATGTAAAATTCAGTGATTACCCTTGATTCCTAGAATGATAAAGTTCACATCAGCATCCCAAGGTTATACTCTAGGATAACTCAGGAATTTATAATTAAGGATGTCAACGGGGATCCAAAACATTTTGGGAGAATCTTTTGTCCCTCCACTTACACCAAGTTTGTAGACTCGGAAGGGCATGCTAATACGCCTAATGGTCTGGTCATATGGGTTTGGTGGCATTCGAATATGCTTTGGCCTAATGTCGGTAGGCTAGTTAGTGGAGGGGCCATGGAGGGAGTGATGGGAATGGAATGACAAGATTTTATCAAGAAGGTGGAAACCATAAGGACACCTCATTTGGAGAACATTTTCTAATTCGGGATGGGGGATTCCCTTCATAGTATACTGTTATGTGGGTGAAGGGGTTATCCACGTACCGAAGTGGTTTGTGGACATGGATGTGAGACATTACGTACAATGGTGGTATATGGTCTCAGGTTCCATCTACATAGTGTGGTTCAATGTGGCGCAGGTTCATGTCTGTGTAGCGATGCACAACACAGTTTACCGGACCAAAGAATGGTCACTATGCCTATGGCTTCGCAGGATGTTCCTCCATTAAGAGGCTAGGGTTCATGGTTTTCCAATTACATTCATGGATAGTTGAATATTATTATGTTTCCTTTTTATGATTCTCAGAGGGTTTATAACTACTAGAAAATGTTCTCGGTTCAATAATTCATCGATCTTTTTCCTTTGAAGTCTTGCGTTTTCAAAATCCAAACTCTCTATAAATATTCCTCTATTAGTTCTCCTGGTGTTCCCTTTTATACAGTAATGGAAAATCTATATCTATAGGGAGACGAATCATTTTGTAGAAGCCCATGGGGGGGATATATGGCCCATAGATGACCCGACCATCCATGTTTTGTGGTGTTGTGGTTCATGGCAGTGGAAATCACCAACTCAATCCCGCGAACGACGCAATTTGCAAGACTCTGTCAAAACCGCCCTTCTACAAACTACTCGGTCTGTATTGATGGTATGTGGTTACTTACATCTCTACTATGTTTTCACCAATAACATGATTTTTGGCACCTTGTTTTTCTATTTTCATCTCTCCTCTGAATGGCTTGGTTTGTTTGACAATGCTTCATAGGTCATCATTTCACAGGTTGTTTGCGTACTGCTTGGTTCATGGTCTACTCCTTCTATGGACCCATTAGAGTAACAAGTACGTAGACTAGTTTGGGTACTTTACCTAATTCTATTTCTTCACTATTCTCGTAAAATTTTCATCCCCACTTGTATCTCTTTCTTTTTCAAATTTGTAGGTGTATTTTATGTCCCTTTGTTGATTTTTTAGGACCATAAAATGCCCTCCATTTGAATGGGGTTAGGATTGAATGAAGAGGAGGCAATTCCAATGTAGGAAATGGTCCTGAACTAAATAGGTATTTGTTGGAATAGTGGAATCATTGGGGTGACCATGCCTATATATAGGGGGATGATGTAATTTTTTACATTGTTTCCCAGAAGAAGGTGATCCGCAAAGCACTCTTGGGATTCCTTGATTGCACATACCAACTCCTTCATGATACTCCTCAATCACAATCCCCACCATTTGTTCTGTGAACTGTGTATTTTTCAACATATCATCATCCGTGAACCAAGATTTTAATATGTGAACCTAACTATTGAATTGTAAAACATAATATTGATTTTATTCATAGTAAGACGCTACAAAACTCACCTATCCCGCAGACATAACATCATGCCAGTGAACTGAAAATTAAATTTATAGATCAGTAATTAAATCTTTAAATTACCAACATTGAATATCCACATGTAGATGATTGGAATGTAGCTATCCCATTTCATGAACTGATTGATTCACTTGACAATTCTTCACAGGACAACTTCTTGCGAGGTATTATGCATACTATCAGTTCATTAGGAATGCATTCTTTGAAACATTCATTGGATTCAGTATGTGAAGCCTTGTTCTTGGTAGACATCATTGCTCTATTTCCATTTTTTTCCCTTTTCCTAATCATTTTAATTGGAATAATACTTTTCATGGACTTTTATTTTTTCAGGACAATAGCTCTTCCTCATATCTTAATAGAAGTGATCAGGATGAGGGAAGTTATTATTGTGATTTCTGAAGATAACCTTCATTCCTACATCTTTCCTCAAGAGGATATTATTAGAGAACATCTTTCCCTAGAACTCATGGACTATCTGATATTGATCAAGTTTCTGTTTTATAGATTCAGCCTCCTATATGATCTTCCCTTTCCATTGGCAAATCATAGTACTCCATTTTGTTTTCTCAAGGCATCCCAAGGACATGATCAGCCTAGTATTTCTCCCAAAGGAGAGCTCGTAACTAATTTTACTCAATAGAATGAATTCACATGGATTGGATCTACATGGAATCAGAATAATCATCATTATCATAACACCTCTTTGAGTTCGGTCATTCGGGAGTATTCATCCATTATCAATCTTTCTCGAGAGAATCCCAATGGAGGGTGGGGCCCCAAATGGGAGTTGAGATAAGGAGGATGCTTCTTTGATGAGTAGGACTGGGCATTCTGGGTTCATGAGATTTTTTTGGAGTCCCATGTCCAGTTGGAACGAGTAAACTTGTACCAGGAATCATGGGTTTCACAATTTTCAATCATTTTACCATGTGAGATGTTTCCCAAACCCCTTAGATATTGGTGTTCAAGCACAAATACCTTCAACCTATTGCATGGGGAGGTGTGGAATAGCTTACGGGACATCCATAAACTCATAGGGATTTCAATTTTATGCAACATTTATGATTAGTTTCTTCCAGTAGCCAATTACTGGGGAAATGTCGAACAAGTATCCCCACTTGAAAGTAATTTATTGGTCATGGTTGGGGGATTACTCAATCAGCCTCTCCAAGATTGTTCATTAATTTCATTAAAATACTATATTAGGTTGTTCTTGAAGGAGAATGGTTCTAAGTTAATGGTTCACCACACCAGGACACACCCGACTCAACAGTCACGAAAAATATTTGTATCATACTACGCCACCCTCGAGGAAGGTCTATACACCACAGGGGGTAAGAAATTTGGTCGTATGTACCCCCTGAGTTTTGATTGGTTGGTTTCTATCCCATTTTCGTTATTCAATGGATCTTACCGTCTAATGATGTTTCTACTGGTCTTAGGTATTACATTCTGATGATATAAGAGATATTAGAAAAGTGAAACCCATTAACTTGGTCATTTATACCCTTTCCCAAATCATTGAACTTTTAGGGAAAATATAGGAAGGGAAACACCACATTGTCTTTGCTGGTTCATTAGATATTTATATGGCTGGATTGATGAGCATTTCCAATGCTACGAGTCTCAGTATACAATGAGATATACTCATTTGGACTTTTACCCATTCCATATCAACATTTCCACTATTCATCACTAATAATTGAGTATTGATGATGCAATATTACTATTGAGTGGAGTTTATCACTTTTCATTCACACCATTCATGGTGCCCCGTGGATCCATCATGGATAATGAAAGGGGATCTTCAGAATAGTATTCTTATATCATTGTTCTCTGTGATGGAGTTCTATCTATTCAAATAGATATGGTAACCATCAACAAACCCTATGCTCCATATCAGTTTACCAAGAAATTCAATTCCTTCAATAGGTCAAACCTCTCTCTGCTACTCTGGTTAAGAGGGGTCTAATATCAAGATTGATTTCCAATTGTGTCTGTCCATGACGTGGGATGATGCTAATGTGAAATTCCTCATTTCAATCACAGTAGCCTAAAATTACCTATAGTTACATTACAACCAATTATGGGAAGTTTTCTTCCCTAATAAGGCATTGGGAAGGCCACTTAGATGGGTTTAGAGACTATTGGTTGATTCTGATCAAATCCCATCTGTTCCAGTTGCAATTTATGTTCCCCGTCATGTTGTGATAGGGAGTTATACCCTCCATATCAGGAGTTTGGAAGGGGATTCACCCACATAACCCATCTATGTTGAATGTGACTCCGATCCTGTATCATTGGCTGATGTAGTTTTTGGTCTTACTGAAGCTGGAATAGGTGGGACATCAACCGGTGCTCCTAAAGATGCTTCCACCACCACTCATTTAGTCCCAGAGTTTGAACAATTTATTAGGGGGGAAAAGTCCCACTCCTTGGGTGACTCAACTCACAGAACTTCTTTCTTCTACAATGATACTTCCTCATTTCATACCTATCACGGTGGAGGAGTACTAAAATTCATATTCTCTTATGAGGCATCAAGAGGTGTGAAAGTGGTCACAACATCAAATCCATATTATTTCCATGGAAACTAGATCGATTAATTTTTCCAATGAAGAGGATAAAAATTTATGACTAATTTTCGATCTACGTTCAGGATGCATTGATTACCTATGAATGAATCTACTTATTCGTCAAATTATTATATCTCGAGATGATATCACTTCTTGCGAAGTCAACCTCACTCATATCAATTCTTCCAACCACTGAGCTAAAATTTTATTTTTTTTTCCTAGGATTTGCATCTTCTAGAAGGTGAGGAAACTAGTGCTTATAAATAGTATTTATCCCAAATAGAGGAACTCTGTAAGTATGTGGCTCGCATGGCCAGACTAAAAGTGAAACTGGTATCATCAAGTGATAATTCTGAGACCTTCGAATATAATGGGAGAGACCTCCCGACTGTTATGAAATGCGTACAACCAAGTGTTATTGTTGAATCTGCATAGAGGGACTCTTTAGAAAATACCCTTCATGTCCCTCATGAGGAAGTTATCGACCTGCTGGAAAGAGTGAGTCGGGCCTCATTGTAATCCATTGGTCTACCCTATACAATATTTGTTTTAAAATTGGAGAAAGACTCTATATTTTAGATTTTCCTACCACTCTAACTTCTTTTGATGAAACAAAAACATTTTTCTTTATTGTATTCCTCTCATACACTTTCCTCCAATCCCAATAATTTATTGCCAACTCCATTTTAAACTATAATTTAAAAATAATATCAATTTGAGTAATAATCTAGGATAAAGGAAGAATCATGTTATGCTCTAATTTTTTACTTAACTAAGGGGCTGAGTGAGAGCAGTTTGACTCTTTCTAGGGTCACATAGAAAATACTACAAGATTTGTGTCTTTTTGTATTATTACCCCAATTTTTTCCTAATCCCTTTATAGTGTGGACATAGCAGGTATCACTAGTCTTTTTATTAGTCCACCAAATGATTTTTTTTTGTTATAAAAATAGTTTTGTCTCACAATTTTTTTTCAATGGTCAATATTTTTCCTAAACGGTATGTATCATAGCTTTAGCGAGTTATCACTTGACTTTTTTCTGTGGTTCCCTTTTAGAGATTTCACCATGGTGAGTTTTTTTCCTTTTCATTGTTATATTAGAGACATTCCAACCAAACTATCATTACTGATGTTTTAGGCCAATCAGCTTTAACCATGACTTAAAGGGCAGGGTCCGAAATTTGGGACTCAATAACTGAGAATATGTAATCATCATTAATATATAGATACATTATTTTTCTGGACACGTACATGATATTTCTAGATATGGAACATGATATAAGGCATGGAATCCATGGGGAATATGAAAAAAGAAAAAAAAATCTTCTCCTAAAGAAGAATTTACCATTGGTTGACATGCCATTTTTGTGTCCATCATATATAGAGTCGACGAGTATTATTAAGAATAGTCAAAAAAAGTGTTCGTATGATATGAACCCTCCATTTCTGATATCCATGATGTTTTTATAGGACAATGGATTAATTTTTCTATTAATCACCATAGTGGGTGGCCTATTAAAGGAACAATATCTGAATGAATGGGGGAATTTTTATTGGTTCTACTTTAGAAAATGTTCCTGCGTGTATTTGACTTGTGAAAAGGAGGGATAGCGCATCGTGTAGTTTAATGTTGTACAACCAAGAATTTTCAGTCTTATGGTGTGAAATAATTATACTCAGATTAGAGGAGGGAAAATGATTCATTTTTCCCACATTAGTATAACCAGAAATTTCCTTTATCTTTATGCTTTGAGATGGGGAAATATGAAAACTGTAATGAAAGGGGTTTCCGAAACTGGGGAATGAGGTGAGATTTGGAAATCATTATGGCGTATAGAGATTGGAAAATCCTCTCTTGAGGATGAATATTTTTTTGTTTCACAATCAATTTTTGTAGAAAACATATGTAGAGCCACCTGGGAATTGGGTTCATAGTCAAAAAAAAATGTGTCTATAAGACACTAGTCATCCATTTCCGATGGTTAGGGATGGTTATGTGGATTCATGCTTTTATGGACACATAATATGGTGTTTGGAGTAGAGTGAATGATTAGGAAAAGGGGGAATTTCAGTTTGACTTAGCCAAAAATACCAGGAATAAGTGGAGGAATTTTTATCGTATCTATATGCGTTGTTTCCTTACATAGGTATGACCCATACGCAAGCAGTGATGGGACACTTTTGTTTAATGGATAATTCTAATATATGATATTTATATGTCACTATGTATCATAGGATAATGTGAATCATGTTTTATGTAGATCTTTTAATGTTCACTCTTTTGTATATCTGATTCACACATATGGATGGGGAATTTTTGTTTTGGATATAGATTCACATATGAGGTAGGGTGTGTGTAAAAAATTCTTGCACAAATGCATTTCTTACGTAGGGTCATGAGGGGATATACCCATTAACGTTACGTAGGCCAAGGTTGAATACTGTTTATTGAGTATCTTGATGTTTAAGGGTCATTCAATTAAAAAGTTGATATATATCCCTAAGTAACAGGAGGGTAATCTAGTCGGGATGTACTGACATGTCTATAACATGAGTAGGATAGAAATTATAAACCATGGTTTCAAGGTTTCTTAGATTAGGAAGAATGATGTGGGGTTTAGAAGATGTTAGAAATAAAAAAAATAAGAAAAGCATCTCATGGGAAAAAATTTTCCTCTAGTCATTTTTCTTCACAACATATGCAATGTTTTTGGGGTATTTTTGGTATAGTCAAGTAAAGGTGTTCATATGACATTGGACATCCATTTTGATGAATATGGATGATTATGAAGATCCTAGATCCATTGAACCACGAATTTTGACCCATGGTTGGAGTGTACCTTGATATATAAGAATCATTTGATTCATGATTTACCCATAATGTTGGGAATTCCCCCATATAGATCTTTCTCATTTTTGGTGTGAGGCATTTTTATTCCCTCAGTGGGGATATGCCCAAGTCTATAGATCCCAACACCAATAAATTGGACACCCTTCCTTGGTCTGATTCATTGGAAGGGGGAGGTGAATTATTTCTATATTTGGGGTAACATTCGGTTTAATTTCATACATTTAGGTCTTTGGTATTCCTACTATAGAGGGGAAACACTTATATTCTTTGTAAATTCATTAATGTATGGTCATTAAATGTAGATTGATTCTCCCTGTCTCTACGGGGAGTCCCCTGAAAAAATTCCTAAGCACAAATGAGTTATTCTTAGTCTGAGAAACAAGGGACGATAAGTGTTTCACTTGGCCACCTAGGGATGGAGGGATCAAGGAAATGAGATTTGTTGGTCCATTCAGTTTAATATACTGAGGTGAGAATGTAGATAATAAGTAGATTACCGTCATGTATAATGGATATATTCATCTTGAATTGTATTGTCATGTGATCAAAACATCATCTATACAGTTTAACATTATGTGGATAGTATTTGTGACATCACATTTTCACCATCAAGTTTCAAGGACGATTATAAAATGAATCATTAATAAATAAGAGATAACCAGTCTAGGATATTATTGGTATGCCCCAGACATATGTGGGGGAAGAATGTGTAAACCATTATTTGGGGAGTCCTCGAGTCCGGAATGATGATGCGAGGATAAAGATCCAATGGGTGTAAGGAAGTTTGAATATCCTCTCTTGAGGATGAATTTTTCATTGGTTTATAATCAATTGTTTTAGGAAACGTATACAAAGTTGTCAAGTCATAATGTGAATAGTCAAACAAAGGTTTTTGCAACACACTAGCTATCCATTTCTGATACCCATGGGTGATTATGGTGATCTAAGATTTCCCAAGGCACGGTGTTCGATAGATGAAAATGGGTTGTATAAGTACATGAAAAATATCTATACCATGATTAGTTATAATGTCAAATATCCTCTACATAGATATAATTTGTCTATAAGGGAAAGTTTGGTGTTCTTGACACTTTCATGATATAAGAATCAAAATTTAAAATCCCCTAAATCTATTTTAATTTCACATGTTGGGGACATGGAATAATATTTTTGAATGGTGGATGGACTAGGATGTAGGATTCGTGCATAGTTAAATATCCTACGAGGGAAGGAATCAATCCATATATAGTTATTTAGAACTATCAATGATAGTCTAACCCATTCATAGAGATAGGGGAATTTTTATCATGTGGTGGATAGACTATGACTTTTGTTTATGTTGTCTCTATGTAACTTGTGAGGGCAGGAATCAAGTTGTGCATAGTTCATAATAGAAATTCCTTGCATTTGTCTGATCCCAATGTAGGTAAGAAGGAATTTTTAGTTGGTGGTTTGATTAGGATGAGGGGTTTGGGCATCAATACATATCGTTTGAGAGTAGGAATCAATCCACACAATGTTCTTGGAGTACCCTATGGTTGTATGTCTTAGGGTAAGTTCTTTGGACAATGGTGAGTTGGTATTCTTATGGGGAATCCCCTACCGAGTCTCCTAATCCCACGTGAGCAGTACCTAGTGTGAGAAACATGGGAAAGGGGATTACTATGTTGCACATGTGGATTATAAATAAGGATGATGTATTTTACTTAAATACTTTATTGTATCCCAGTATAATTTTAATGATCTAGGCACTACTTATGTATTCCTCAGGGGATGAAATTAACCCATATGTGGCTCTAACAAAGAAACTCCCTACATAGGTTTGACCTTTACACAGTGAAAGGAGGATTTTTTTGGGGGTGGAGGTTAGGCTAGGATGAAGTACTTGGGAATCCCTACATATCCTTAATGATCTGGAATCAATCCAAACATAGTTTTATATGTTATCTATAATGGTTGGATCAATCCATAAAGGGGTAACTTTATGTTTTTGTTCGTTTGATGGTGATTGGACTAAGATTAACGATTCGATCATAACTACGTATCCTTCAAGGGAAGGAATCAAGACATGTGTAGTTCTAGAGCTATCTCCTTGTATAATATTGGCTCATACATAATGAGGGGGAATTTGTAACCATTTTTTATGGGCGTGTAATGTACATGTATCCCCTTTTAAACTAAGGAAAAACATATACCACCATTTCTATTCTCATGTGATCTATGCTTGTTTTTTCAAATAAGATATATCCAGGGTCTCCTCTCATAATGTTGAGGTACTTGAGAGTATAATAGAGGCATTTTGTTACTAGGTGGAAGTTGGACCAGGATAAATGTCCCTGGTATCATGATTTATCCCTTTAGTGGGTGCGAATCAAGTTGAATGTAGTTCTATGAAATATGTTCCCTATACTGGTCTAACCCATTCATTGGAAAGGGTTTTCTTTTTAAATCATGGGTTGACTATGATGAATAATATTACTATCTCTATGTATCCCTCAAGGGTAGGAATCAATCCATACATAGTTCTATAGTGTGGCATGGTTGGTGACCAATACTGGAGGAAATGTCATCTAAGGTGAGAACATTTTTGGGGCCATGATTTTTAATGTCATGGGGTTATGAATTAGAATATCCCTACGCCATTCTAACCTATACACATGGATAGGGGAATTATTTTTTATGACTTTTGGATGAACTAGGATGTATAATATAGGCATCAATACATATCCCACGAGGGAAGGAATCAATCCATACATATTTCTAAGTACTCCTGATGATAGTATGACATGTGCACGAAGATGGGGAATTTTATACCATGATTTCAAGATGATGTGATTATTATACTCATCTATGCTTTGTCTATGTGGGGGAAATCTTGACAGCCATTCCAAATCTCACATGATTTGTACTCGATGTGAGAAATAATTATAAATAAGGAGTTCTCTTATAGTATAGGGGTTACTGGGTATATAAAAGAGGCATTCCATGTCCTATGATGGTTGGACCAAGACTTGGGGTCAAGGCATCCTTAAATATCCCATTGACGAATAGAAATAAAGCCATACATAGTTCTATAATACCCTCTCTGAATACTCTCAGTCCATATTCTAGGGGGGGAGCACTTTTTAATCATTCCATTGAACATATCTGATTCACGCCCAATAATTTATTGTTCAGGAAAAAGTGATCACTAAGGAGTTTAATATCTTGCTGTTAGGATGAAGATGATATGTAGTTTACATTCATGCTGTGTAGAAGAATATGATGAAAAGTTTAACATCGTGTAGCAAAGTCGAAGATGCTGAGGAATTTGACATCATACAGCCTAGAATACATCATCCCACAATTTATTATCATGAAATCAGGACGTCATCCATATAGCTTAACATCATTTGGGAAGGATGTCGTTCTTCGATTTTTTCTACATGAAATTTTTATTTAGGAACCATTCATTAGTGGGAGATGTGGTTATCATTCCATCTATTGAAATTGGGAAATATTGATCCTTGGAGTAAAATTTTTGTATAACATATGGTTCTTCCCATTTTAGATCCATCACTGGAGGTTTATTCCCATGTATCATGCAGATTTCTGGGACCAACACCATTTCCACATCAAGGAAATATTGGTGCGAAACCATATTATTACGGTCTCACACAATCTGATTTTGGTAGACTTCTAAATGGTGAATGGTGTGCAATATGTTCTCATCTGACTTCCCCATCTCCTCAAACCATTTTATTGATTTCTCATCTATAGATAGTTGATCACAGAATGTGATGTGGAGTAATTGAAGTAGACTTTTAGTGGGAAGAACCACATCCTTCCTGTATACTAAAAAGTATGGGGTTTCTTGAGGGGTGGTGTAAGTTTTTGTCTAGTAAGCCCATAGAGCATGTAGAAGCTTCTTCCGGCCCCAATTTATTATCCTTTTCTACCATATTTTCAAGTATATTGGATATGGTATTATTGGAAGCCTCTATCTATCAGTTGGAAGCTACAAGGTAGGTGGATGAATTGTTTTCATTGATACCAAAATCTTTGTAGTGGTTTTACAATTCAATAAAGAATAAATTGGTGTCATTTTCCCTCAGTATTGTGTGAGGGACACCAAACCTCGTGATGATATTGGATTTCACAAAGCTAATAGTTATTTTTTATCTGAATTCTTTAAAGGGTTTTGATTCATCGCATTTCGAAAAGAATTCAGTTACTGTTAGAATAAACATGAATTATCTAACTATGGTAGGCGGATATGGTCCCACAACATCCATTCCCTATATGGATAATGTCCAGGAGTACATAGCTGTGTGAAGATACTTTAGGGATTGATAGATGAAGCTAGCATGGACATGGAAGGGAAGCTTCTTTTCAGTGAATCGGCACAATCCTGCATCATGGTGGGCCAATAGTACCCGAGCCTTCAAATTGGTGAGAGTGTCTAGATGTTGATTAGTGTGCCCCAAAAGTTTCAACATGCAATTCTTTCATGATGGCAGTGGTCTTTTCTCTATCAATGCACCTGATAAGGACTCTATTGTCTCCTCTCTTATAAAAGACCTTTTTCTAGTATGTGTCATCTTATAACATGATATTGAATTCACCTCTTCATATCTATTACCTTACATCCATATATGGTGTGAGATAACACTTTTGAAGATATTCCACAATGGGGTCCATCCATTTTTTAGTATGACTGTACGACTCGGAGAGGGGACTGATCACATTTATTTCATCCATCTTTTCTTGAACATATTTTAAAACCACTCGGTGGTGGGAAATGATTATTCTCATTTCATTTGGATCTAGATTAATCATAATTTTGGCTATATTTTCTAATGCATCGGATTGTGCATTATATGAACCAGGGACATAATGCAGTGCCAAATTCGATGGTAAAATTTTAACCAATTTTCAATAATGGTCCATCATAGGTATTAACTCCACTTTCCTGATACAATAGTCATCATTGACATTATTACTGACTAGTTATAAGTCAAATTTTTTTTTCAAGTGTTTGGATTGCACATCGATTTCTATTTCTAATCCTACGATAAGGTCTTGGATTTTTTCTTCATTGTTTGTGCACACCTCTAACCGTTGGAAAGAAGAAGTCCTGAATTCTATTTCTAGGGATATAATTATGACACTAAACCCCACTTTTATGTCTATGTTAATCCATTCCTTTTCCTTCTAGTATTCTAGATGAAATGTTGAAAATCATTTCCCACATTTGTGAGTTCTCTTGAATAGATAAAACATCCTCATTAGGTAACTAAATATCTAACAGAGCCTCCTCTATTGTGGGATGATATGCCTAGAAATCTGTTAATGTTTGGAATTTGATATATTTCTATAGTTCGAACCATATATCGAACTACTATAGGATGACTTCCCATCATGACAGGTGTTCGGTAAACATTGGACGACTAAGAATGTACATGACCGGGTTACTATGAGAGACCATGTGGACCTTAGGATGTTTTAGATAATGTCTCATCATCTAAACTAAAATGATTAGGGTCAGGAAACTATTCTTAGTAATTAAATTCTAATTATCATCATCAATCATGGATTAGAAGATATAATATAGACTATTCTCAGTACTGAAATCATTCTTCTGTGTGAGGAACCAGCAAAGGTAGCACACCAAGGTTGTTTCGTATAGAATGAGTGGTCCTCCTTTTAATGGTGGAATCAACACTTGTGTACTCAATATATATTTATTTACATTGTAAAATGCTTCTCGTAAATCATTAGTCACTTTTTATTCTACAACATTCTTCACCATCCTGGTGAAGGGGAAACATTTTCATGGAAGGTTGGATATGAAGTGTGAAATATAATCAAGGATTCCATGGAGTCCTCTAAAATAAGTGAGGCTTTGAGGTGGTTATATTCCTTGGATGGCATTTTTCGTCTCAAGGTCGAATTTGATGCCATGGTGGCACACAACGATGCCAAAGAATTCCCCTGAGTTAACACCAAAATGAAATTTTTGGGGGTTCATTTTTATACTATCATATTATAGTTTATTGAAGATGGTTTTATGATATTTTATACAGTTTGAACATTTTCATGATTTAGCCACTAGAACATCAACATATAATTCGATGAACTTTTGGTAGAAGGGATTGAAAGTGTGGTTCAGGGCATGTTGATATTTGGTGTTGACATTTTTCGAACAAAAATGTATCACCTTGCAGAGAAACACTCCCTATAGATACCTGAATATGGTGGATTCTTCATTTTCATGGGCCATTCATATTGTTTTGTACACTGAATAACTTCCCATGAATGATAGGGCCTCAGATCAAATTGTATCATTGATCAAAAATTCTATGAGTGAGATTGGGAAATCAACTTTCTAGTAGTGCCGGTTATGGTCCCTAAATTGATGTAGACCATGATATGCCCATTCTTCTTTATATTGATGGGGAAAATGTTCTCTATGTATATTGGACATTAGAAATCCTGAAAGAATTTAGTTCTGATGATCTTGTCGACTTCTACCTCGATTATGGTAGCATGAGTCGGGTTTGTCCTTTTGAAAGCTTCCTTGTAAGAATAGTGATCTTCTAGCAGGCCTAGATCGTGAGTGGACACCTTGGGATTGAGTCATGACATTTATGTATAGTTCCAGAAAAAAACATATTGACACTACTTAAGGAAATATTTGTATAACTCTTGATCTTTAGAAGGGATTTCCACCCATAGTGGGGTGTGGGTCTTATTCCGTACTCAAGATGGTTTCCCTGATTTCATCAATGGTGGTAGATACACCTTCTTCAAATGTTGGAGGGGCATCCCTCATGTCCTATTCTTCATCTTACCCTGCATCTTCTTCAACATCCACTTCAAATTATGAAAGGTAATAAATTATTGTGATGATCATTCCATAATTGGTGGAAGAGTCAAACTTTTGTTGTCTAGGAAGCCAAGTTTCCTCTTCTGACATTGTCATTGATGGAGGCTTATTTTGAGAAGATGTAGTGAGGGGTACAATATTTTGAGATGGTAGTTGAATGGAATTTTTATTTGAACTTTCCTCATTATCTCAGGAGCCAATGAGCCTTATGACATTATCATGATCAGCAGTTATAACTAAAGTCATGTTGATTTCTAAATATGATTTGGAATTTTGACTTGTGCCCTCAATCTGATTGATGGGCATTACGTATTCCTCCCCAAGCTACTTGAGGTGAATAGTGGGAACCATTTCTAAATCATTTGGTGAGAAGACCCAATCAATTCTCTCAGATGAGGGTTGTTTCCCATTTAGTTCATAGAATGCTACCTGAGTATCTTGCGATTCAAAGAAGTCAAATAGAGCCTTATCGGTGTGTATCATCACACTCTATCCATTAATGCTATATTTCAAGAACTTATGGTATGCAAAGGGGATTGTAGCATGTTTATAAATCCATGGCCACCCAATCAGGGCATTGATGGCCATATTATTTTTGATCACCAGAAATTATTGGAGAGCTATGAGGTCACCAAACTTGGTTTCGAGATTGATTTGGCCTAATGTATTCTTCTCGCTTTGGTCATTTACTAACAATGTTGGGGTGAAGGGAATCAAAACATCTTCATTGCAGCCTAGAAAATGAAGTGTACATAGTGGGAGGAGATTAAACCTATAACAATTGTGGATGAATACCTTATGGATATCGATGCCATTTATTTTTCTAGTCACATATAAGGGTTTTATGTGTCCTTTCAAGGTAGTGTCCAAATCATGATCTATGAAGGAGATAACTAAGTGCCATTTCGACAGATTTTTCTTTTTTAGTATGCTTTACTTCAAGCAGCTTTGTCATCACTCTTAGAGACTCACCAAGAACCGATGGTTTATTCCATGATATCTACTGATTGATTTACTACATCCACGATTTATATCTTAGATAATACTAAAGTTAGATTCTTTATAATATGAAATTTATGATCTACTATATAATACTTCCTAGTATGAGGAAACTCTTTCACATGCACTTTAAGGGATTGATCATTTTATGAAGACGCATCGACCGTTGGGGTCAAAGATGGAGGATCATCCATCCCTTTTTATTGGGACATGCAGGTCTACTCAACTTCTTATGGAAATTAGTCATTTTTTCTTCATCTATTGGATATTTCAAAAGGATTGGACAAGGATATAATCCCATGGGTGTAGAGGATTTTTCCTATACCATTTGGAACTAGTGGAGGGTTCTTCCATGGGTTTCTGCAAAACTGAGCGTTTGAGCGGGGGTACATACATAATCATGGTTTCTTCCTTGGATGTGTCTCCCTTGATATCCTAGGATTCAATAATTTCTTCCTCTGACCCCCCAATTGGGTGCGGGGAACTCTGGTTGATAACCATATCCATCCTCAGACAAGGGATTCATTAATTGGATGTCATTTATGGAACCTAAAATCTGCTCCTCTTTTGAAGAGGACCCTTCCATATCATCTACCTGTGGTGGTGCTTTTTGGTGGGGGAGTTCTTGTTGTTCTATTTGGAGGGACAGTGATTGTTGTGTAGTCTACTGAGGTGATTCACATGTATTCAGATTTTAGGGAATGAAATCTGATAATTTCAAATCTAACATTGTATATGGTGCAAGTTCATCTCCCTATATTTTCGTTTTTTCCTTCTCATAGGACTTTTTTATAGATGGTTTCCCTTTAAAAAATTATGGAGTTTTGGATGAAGATTTTATTTCATTTAGGGATGTTGGAAGCATGGCTGGTTGATTTAAATATTCATGTAGTATTACATGATATTAGTTGACTATATTCTGAGTCATCAAAATATCTATCTTCGGCTTCTTTTTTAACCACTTTTCTCTGATCCCCTTCGTTGTCTGTATTATTGGTGGAAACATACACAACAAGTTCTAGAGGTGGTACTAGCTTGACATGTCCAGAATCTATAATCTTTTAGAGGAGGCCCTTAAAAAAATCACTCCTGAATGTTTTCCCCAATACCAGGTGGAAGGGATAGTAATCTAGCCAACCATCAAGGCATACTTCATCATCCCTCTTTGGTTTTGGATGTCAGAGCATGTTACAATTCATGGAGGCTATGATGTATCCACAAACTTGATCTTCTCATAATGAGTAAATTTGATTTCTACATTCCTCAAATTGATCTCTTTTATCTCCCTCCACTTTTCTTGTTTATATTGGGGTAGATATGGACATCTAGTAGGTCCCTACATGGTTTTTGGGGGCCTTCATGCTAGAGCTAGTGTAGGGGGCGGCTTAAGAGTGATAGATGCTGCTTCATCTCTCCCTGATATTTTTATTGGGTCTACTAGGGATGTTCATGACTTGATATTGGTATGTTGCAAGAATTATTCTATCTCTGAGTGATGGCGGAGAAGTCTTTGAAACCACTTTTATATTTCACAGAAATAAGTGGTGTTCAAAGATCATTAAATAGGTTGTTGATGCACATTGCAAACCTCTCATGATGGGGGAGTGGATGGTTCAAGGAGTAAGTCAGACCATTCCATAAGGTGATAAATTCTAAGAAACTATCATTCTCTTATTATTTGTTTTTCTCGAGATCACTAACAATTTTCTTTAGAAAAATTGAGCTGAACTAGAACATGAACTTGTGTCATAGATCCTCCCATCCTATTATTGTGTTAGCATGAAAATTGTTATACCTGACAAAGTATGAACCTTTTAGTGTTCGCACAATGAATTTGAGCATCACAAATTCTTGTTTCTCTAGGGTTCCCATCATGGGTACAATATAAGAAGAGTAGTTAATTATATTCTTTTCATGGTCCCATAATCTATTGAACACTAGAAATACGTGATTCCAAAAATTTCTCAGAGATGAGACATTTCTCCCCAAATCGGGGTAAGGCTTGTGTTCATGTTGTATCTGAGAGTGTTTCCCCTCCATTGATTTGAGTTGAGTTTTAAATAACTTGATTGAATTATAGAGCACTTGATGCATGACTTATTAGACCTAAGCATGAGTGGGTATATCAGGGGAAAATATTGGATTTTTCTACACTACTAGAACTTGAGCCAGATACCCAGTTGGGGGAATCTCCTAGGGGTTTTCATAAATCTATTCTGGTTTCTTCCCCAATGGATGAAAATTTTAATATCCCACTAGGATTGGGTTAAGATAGATTGAAGGTCCCAGTGTTTCCTTGGATGATATTTCCATCCTTGATTTAACCATCAGGATGGACATGTGAGGTTATGTTACATCTAATGGAAGTGTGTGTTCACAATCCACCAAAGGAACATACCCAGAATGATGTATTTCATGTAGCATCTCGATGTTTATTCACCTTAGCTCTTTCATTTCATCCTCTATCAAGAGAATCTATCCTGATTTATGGGAGAGTCTTTTTCATGATAAGGAGGTGGTGGGTCGTAGATGTTTTTATTATTCCTCTCCTTAATGGGGATTCAAGTTGGAGGTGGTGGCAGATTAACTAAAGGGGCACCCAAGTTTATGTAAACTCTTTGGTTTCTCGTGTGTACACCTCTATGCTCGGTGTAGACTATCTCAAGGAGGTAACCCTCTTCTCCATTTTCTCATTATATTTGTTATTTCTAGTGAGGTCTATGGGGATGATTTCCATGACAGTCACTGATGCATATGACATTGGGGGTGGTTTCCCAAGGGTTGAATGTTAGGAGAGATTCTTACTTCCTTTGTTGGATCTTCTCTAGTAATTCTTTGATAATTTGAGTTTCTCAGTGAAGAGTCACTTTAAGGGGCACAAATATGACCTTTCTGTATGCCTTCATTCTAGGGGATCCAAGTCATAGGATGGGATGGAATGGGAGACTCCTCTATCCAATGCCCTCCCATGATGGGAGAAGATAGACGTTTGGTGGGCTGGAATTTGAGGTAAAAATTACACTAGCCTCGTGGGCTGGGGTTCCTCCTATTCCTAGATTGACATGCCTCAGCCTGAAATTTCTGGTCTTATGGGGGAATGATTTGTTAAAAATACTCCTAGAACTATGGGCTCGGGCTGGTCTAATATTTCTGTTGATACAGCTGCTATTTCCACCTACATAATCTCACACATTACCCTGTGGGTTTGAGAAAAATATTGTGAAGGGTATAAAAAGAATAAATTTCTTCTGAGGACTTGATTAATTCTCATTGATTGGATTCCTATAGATGTGAAGCCTTTTGTATGTGTCCAGTTTCCTGGTTCAGGATATTCTCGATGGATTTTTCTCTTCGATCATGATGCTTCTCAGACGTACTCAATGTTGGTTCTTGTCAAACGCTACACCTTTCAAGAGTAGGTACATCATTTGATTTCCATTTGAGATGAAGACATTGCAGGATGTCATTTCTAGTGGTTTTTTTGGGATGGGATGATAGGTTAAATTTTGAGCTCCATGTTCTCCCCATCCACGGATATGAACACCAGATAGGGCATCAATGATAAAGCAGCACAACTTGTGCATCGCATGGAGGTAGGGTAGCCCATGGTTTTTCATTTTACGTTATAATTGTATCCTCTATGTAGATAGAAGGGCTTCTCAGTTGAATTAATAGTTAATATCTCCTAGGACATTAACGTGTTCATTGTACCCTTCCTAGGGTATCAAATTCAACATTATAAGGCGAAAAGATATCTAGATATTGAAGAAAATGTTATGCATACTTTATTTTGACAAGTCTCTTGGTATGTTTAATAGTGAAGTGGTAATGGGACAAAACATCACTGGTATGTCATACCTAACTCTTTTTCTTCCCACAATATGCATATATTTTTTATTCTTCCAGGGAATCTTCAGCTTGATCTGTCCAGATTGACTGCTCCTTATTGATTTGATTCAATAAACAAGGTAAACAGGAGTCTCGTTGACATGTTAACGATGCAAGGGTGTCTCAAAAGATAATCATATCCCTGAGATGTCCTTGTATTGAGAAATTATATCTCTTTTCCTAGAGAGAGTATCCCACACATCGTACTATATTTTTTAAAATGCCTCTACAATCAGGGTTTTCTCTCATTTGACCTGACGAGGGGAGGACCTTTTCATAGGCATAAATTTAGATTTTAGGGTGGGCCTTCGTAGTCAGTTTTTAGATGGTGAGGACTACCATCACAGCTTACTATCCATCTATAGAGAGTTCTTATATAGTGTATACCATTGGGAGGAACTTCAGGGTGGACTACATCAAGGGGGGGGGACTTTCTTACTGCATGGCATCATTGAGGGTAGGACCTTTAAAATGATTTCTAATGTAGAGAGGACGAGCATCATAGATCTAGATACAAGGAGAATACATATAGTGAACATTTTGGTTGGAATATCAGGATGTACAAGAATGATGGGGGTACCTTCTCATTTCATGATGCCACTCTGGGGAGGGTCTTCGTAGTGACTTCCATCATGGAGAGGACTGCCATCATAGATCCATATTTGACTATATGGAGAAACATATCTGCAACGTATACCCAAGGGAGCACCATCAAGGTGGATAAAATAAATGGGAGGGCCTTCCTATTGTATGATCTTCTACTCATAGGGAGGGCTTCCCTGATATGCCTAAGGAGAAAGGATCTCATGATCGATCATTTATCACTCACAGAGTGAGCCCCTATGGGTGTTTTTTGGAGGAACTTCAGATCTAATGGTAGAGACATTGTGGAGAGGGATTTCAAAACTACTATTTTCAATTCAAATATTTGGTAATGGGTGGACATGATCTTGGGAGTCTATTTATAAAAATTTTATGATGTTAAGAAATCCATCTTACAATAGAGTAGAATAATGGGTGTGCTCCACATTTTATTCTTTCTTTTGGAATGTTTTATTTTTATGAACTCTCTTGATGGAAACTGGGGTCACCAGCTATTTGTAATGGTCTTCGTATATGGGTACTTGACTAATTGGTACCGATGATGTTGTTGGGATATATTGATGAACATCTTGATTTCTGGCGGGGATATATGTCTTCCTTAGAGAAATGAACATGTTGGACTTGTGGCCCCTAGTCAGAACGAGTTTTTATTCCCAATTCGAATGTCCATGTATCACAAAATAGTTCCATCAACCCACTTGGGTTGGATCATGGATTCGGGTCTACTCTCGAATAATTTTATGATTTGTTGGATGAATCACCCCACCCAAGGAGATCTGGTCATAGTCCAAACTCCTTACTTTTTCTGCTTATTCAAGGACAACATGACATGTCTAGAGGATATTTTTTGGAATCATCATTTTATCCACCTTCATATCAATAATGTGTTGTGATATGTCTTTTGCTATAATAGGAATGAATTCTCATTCCTTTGTCAAAGAAAGAGCATGTGCCTGCTTCGGTCCTCCATGAGTGGCCTATGGTTACTGATAGCTCTCTTATATTGGGGAAGAGGAACCAATATGCGCCTAACTAATTGGTATAACGCAACTATTTTCTCTGGTTTCCATTGTATTTTACTGGTGGGATTTATATTTGTGTGTAGTAATTTTCATCTTCTCATTTTCTACTATATTTTCCTCACTGGCATGATTTGAATCAACATGAATTTGGCTCTTCTCTATTTTCATGCCACCATATTTTGCTGGGGGGATTCATATTCACTATGAGTGTTTTATGAATACCCATAATTTTCAACCCTATTTAAATAAAAGAATTCTATGTGCCACCATGAATTTTCACTTTCTTATAGCTATTTGTCATCTTATTTAGTTGACAAGCTTCTTGCGCATTGGCAGAAATTTTTATGTGCATATAATTTACTACTGTATTTGTGTGGCAGGACAGACAATCCATAAAATGAATATGTGTTTGATTATATTTTTCCACCCTATTTCTTTGGTGTGCTTCATAGGAGTGAGTGAGGATATGCATCCAGTCATAAATTTCCTCTGTATTTATTTGGGGAGCTTCAGTTGGAGGGTAATAATTGTATACATTCCCATTTTATGTCACTATGTTTGTGTTGTGGACCTCCTCCATGGGAACCAGGGTAATAACCTACTATTGATTAGGTTTTTTCACCCTGAGTAGGCATCCCTAGTGTCCCATGTCCATTGAACTATAGTAGGTGCTCTCAGTATGAGATCTTATTCAAAGTGAGGATATTGGGTTGTACATCGCTGGTGGTGATGTCCTCCAGTGTGATACATTGAATGGGTTTCCTATGTAGATGGGATGAATTCATTAGTTTCAAAATTATCTTCACCTTTTGATTTAGGATGTATTTTTTTCGAGTTCCAGGGATGGGATCCCAAAACGATTTGAGAAGTCCAGTGGATCCATATTATATGGGATTACCGGCCATGACTGAAGAGGTGGCTAGAGAGCTTTGGAGATTGGTGGGCCTACCTTGTAGCCTCCACCATTGGGAGTGAGCCTCTTTTGTGGTACTCTTTAATCAGAATGTTTGAAACCCAACATTGAAGATGTTGGGTTGGAAAGTGGGTCATACTATTCAACAAGGACCCAACTACCTATGCAATCATCGTGGCATGTGCCCTATCCACTTGTCAAGATTCCATTTTGATTGAAGGTTTTTTTGGAAAACTACAATAAATGTAACAAGCATAGAAAAGTAAACATCATCAAGGTATAATCTCATGATCACATACATGATTGATAATCCTAATCTACCCTCTTCCTTTTAAATTCAAAAGGGTATTGGGATGGGGTGACCCACCACCTTAGTTAAGGATTCGCATTGGGCTCACCATTTTTGTTTCGACCAGATTCATTTCATACCAGAGGCTGATGGAATGGTCGAAATGATTGTGATTAATTGTCTTTTATTATGAAGGGTTTCACTTCTAGTATGATGCCCTCAGATGGTATCCAATGGCTTTATTCATGGAACACAAAACACCCAACCTACCTTATATCCATGATTCATGAACCTTATTTTCCTAAAGAAGGTGCTCGTTGGATGATGATTTTTCCAAAGACACTTAAGGAATCCATTGGTCTGGAAGATGGGAGGTCAGGCTCATCACACCCTTTTTGGGAGGTATTATTTCACACTGCATGACACTTTTATAAATTTAAGAAATGATAATATGTTTTTGAATACTTGGAAATTTCCCATGCCTGTGTCCATCAATTTCCCTTGTGTTTCAATTTTATCAAATTATACACATGGGTTGGGAATTGATGAGACAACTCATGTTTAAGTACTAGGATAAGGAACCCTGGTGTCTATCATCATCTAGGAGGATAAAAACGACCTCGATATTAGGATCGAACTCCAAATATAGGCTTCCTAGGTATCCTCATAAGAGGAGTCAAAGTCCATGTATATGAGTTCCACTTAACTAGACACATCACCTTTTAAGGTCATGTGACGGGGAACCATCCCAGAAGTTTTAGCATCATGCTTTAAAGAAATCTAAGCAGATGATTCTTAGTCATGATTCCATGTTTCAATTACACTGAAGTGGCCCAATATTCTCAAGAGAGTCATGGTCTCCTAGGTTTTTATGGCCCAATTAAAGATATGTCCCGGTAAACACTTGGGTGATTTGGAAGTTTGGTTGGACCTTATAGAGGCATCATACATATCTCAGTTATTTAGGAATAAAATCCTGCATTCATTGGTTTATGTTTGGGATTATACAAAAAGGTGGCCCAGTTTGCGAGGGCATGGGTTTTGTCCTTGGAAAATTATCCCCCTTGACCTCAGACCTTCAGAATGGAATCCTACGTATCCTATTTAGAGCAAGAATTGGTTTTCTCGTAGTTCATTAGGCATGGATTGCATGTAGAAGCTACCCATTGGATCTGAGTACTTTAGACATACATTCAAAATATCATGTTTAGAGCAAGAATCATAGATCTCATAGTTCATTGGGTGGGGATTACACGGAGAATCATCCAATTTTAAGGGGGTGATCTCTCATTTCATTGATGAGATGATATTAAAATCAGTCCTAGATTAATGCTTTGTACGTATCATATATTTGTTGGGAATCATTTTCATCATTGTTCATGACGGGGTTCTGAAAATTTCTTATCATCACAGATGTCTAATACAACATGATTAATGTTCAGTGTGAGAAACAAGAGGATGTGAAAGATTCAACAAGGTTGCACTTTACCTTCTCTGATGAGAGGATGCTGATGGTGGACAGGGGCACATATATGATCTCAATAGGAGGGGGAAAGTGGATTTGAATGTTTAATCCTCTCACCTATGTTTTTATTTAGGATAATAACATCTGGTGAGCTATCTAGAGACATCCCAAGTCGATATGGAGAAGAGAGAAAGCACCACCTCCCAAAAAAATGCTAGTGTCTTACCTGATGAGGATTTCCATTAAATGATTTCTATAAAAGGGGAGAAGAATTGAACCTCATCAAATGGAAAGTAGGCATGATCCCTATGGCTTGTTATTATCCATAATTGAATAAAATATCCAATGATAACCCTTTGATTACAAGAATGGGGATGTTCACATCAACATCCTAAGGTTTGACTCCAGGTTACCTTGGGAATGTAGACTTATGGATGTCCCAGGGGTCTGAAAATAAATTGGAGCTGCCTTTGCGCCTAAACTTACCTCAGGTATGTCGACTTTGAATGGAATATTGATGCACCCAATGGTCTAGTCATACATGTATGATGTATTTAGAATAGGCTTTGGCCTAATATTGGTGGATTGGGTAACGGAGGGGCCATGGAGGGCATGATAGCAATTTAAGACAATATATGATGAGGAAGGTGGAAAAACCGAAGAAACCCCATTCCATGTACAATTTTCTCGTGATGTGTGGGGCTTCCCCACATAGAGTACTCCGATGAAGGTGAAGGGGTCTTCCTCATACCAAAATGGTACGCAAACCTAGATGCGAACTTCCTCTTACCACGATGGTACACTGTCTGATGTTACATAAAAATGCTATTGTGCTATACAATGCAGAGTCTTGTATTCGTAGGAATGCGCCACATTGTTCACCAAACAAAATGAGGGGCACTATACCAATTATTAACAGGATGTTCATCCATGAAGTAAATATGGTTCATAGTTCACCGATTAGGTTCACCTCCAGTGGAATATTTCTAAATTTACTTCTTTTTATGTTTCACAATGTCTTAATACCTTGTATAAACCATAAAAAGTTTTGTAACTCTTCGATATTTTACCTTTGAAGAAATTAATTTGTAAACACCATGCTCTCAAAAAATATTCATCTCTAATTTTCCCTTGTGGTATGTTTTATAGATTGCTGGTAAAGCTATATCTAAAAGAACACAGGACCTTTTGATGAATCCCATGGAGGGATGATCTGAATAATAGATTACTCGGTCAACCATGGTTTTCAGTGTTGTAGTTTTTGGTTGTGGGAGTCACCACCTTAATCCCAAGAATGATGCGGTTTGCGGGACTCTGCCAAGCCCACCTTGTCTATGAACTACTCTGTCTATGGGGATGGTATACGTGGACTTACTTATCCATATCTTTTTCTCCAAATACACAGTTTGTGGAGTCTTGGTTCACTATATTTCATCCCATCTGTGAAAATCTTGGTTCACTGGACAAGGGTTCATAGGCCGTCATTTCATAGGCTTCCCATGTATTGCATGGATTTTGGTCTACACCTTTCATAGACATTTCCTAGTAACCAATTCGGGTCCTTTTCTGAATTGGTTTTCTTCACTCTTCTCCTCAAATTTTCATCCCAACATATATCTCTTTCCCTTATCAAATATTTGTGAGTATTTTCTTTCCCATTAAAGATTTTTTCAAACCCTACAACATTTTTATTTTACTCATTTTTACAAATCCTTCACATAGATTACTATAACATCAGGATTTTTTTGATCGGGTCGAAATCCTTTACCTTTTTTATTTTTTTGAATTTAATTTATGTTTCAACTCTTTCATTGATCATTGAAACATAATTCCATGATTTCCGTTGACCCTATATGTATTTTTGGAAGATTCTTGATGCTCGGTAATTTCCTTAGGTGTTCAGCTGTGTTTCATGTTTTTCAGAGGCCGTAAAACCATGTTTTCATAGTTCACACACAATGGCGCATAGTTTTAACAAACCAAGCATCCTCTAATGAGAAAATATGGGCCCTCCTAGTGATATTTTCATGATCTTAGAACCATTTTAGAGGGGGAATATGAATATAAAAAACCTATGTTGTTTTTACAAGAGGTTATTCACAAGGTTACAACATAGATTGAAAAACTATATAGGCCAACAATTTGATCTGGAGCATTGGTAAGGGTATACATCATGGGATGCACGCAATTATCCATACCAAGAGATATAACCATGTGACCCACTAAAAGTTTGAAAATAAAATTTCCCCTCACATAATATTTAATTTTTTCCTCTATTTTCATCCTCCTTTAGTTACACATAACTATAGGGGGAGCTCTCTATTTTACTTCTTGCTTGGATTTGATCTAACATTCTCATCCAAACTCTATTTCATGATCGTTATGCAGAATTATATCTATATCGATATGATCTTGAGTCAACATTCTTATATTTTCCTTTTCTTTCACCTCAGGGAGTGATAAATTAGTGTGATCCAATTTACACAATTTTCATGGTTTTCTTCTAAAATGAAAATTTCTTGCAAAATAGGTTGAATTAGAGTCGATGATAGGATGAGTGGACATATACCATCATAATTGGGTGGTGATCATCTTTCATTAGGATTTGGTGATATTTTTGGTGTACATATTTGAGTGAACTGTTGGGTAGTTCAAGTGACACATTGATAGTTTAATTGTTCCCCTTAATTAATAAATTGACCAAATGGGAGATGCTTCTGGGTATGCCCCTCTATTTTTATTAACATTTGTTCCAAGTGAGTGGGTTTTGACCTTGGGATGATTATTCTTTGGAATTTGTTTATTAAATATAGTAGTAATATTTTTCTATTATGAATTATTGTGTTTCAGGGGAATGTGATGGGCATGGCTTGGGGATTGAGGTGTTGTTTTACATATAATTCTATGTGGTATGACCATCAGGATGATCTTAGTCTAAGGAATTTGGTTTATTATGATCACTGGTTGGGAGACTTCTTCATTGGGAAGAGTTGAAAATGACGTTAGGAGATGGGTGAGGATCGTGTGATCTTGGATAGTGATGAAAATCAGATTGATAAACATAGTTATAGAGAAACAAGGTGGTTGTTTATGACGATTAGGATCATACACAGTGATTCATGGTCACCTTTGATGTCTAATATGTCATTTGGGGTCATGTTCACATTGAAGGACTTGGTTGATGATGTGATACTAATCATTCATGAGGGTATAGGCTCTGTTAGTTATGGCCTATGAAAATAGTTGTAGGTTCTAATTTTATAAATCCAAATGGATAGTGAGAAGCCATTAGTTGATAGTGTTGAGACAGTCAGTTGGGGGTTGAGGATCACTATACATGATGCCATTAGGCTAGGACACACTTGGGAGGACATAAATCAACATTCCTCAAGACATGGACTGTTGATCTGAGGGTGATATTACATGTATGATAGAAATTTTTGTGCCTTATGACACTTGTCTTCAGCTGATGAGTTATTTCGAGTAGTGGTATGACATACTAGATTCTTATTATTTTGGTGTGATTTTGGTAAGTTGGTAACATGACTCGGACATGAGGTGTCAATTAGAATAACGTTCTAGGAAAATCTAATAAAGATAGAACATAGGGGTTCACATTTATTTTTTTACATTAGGAGATTCATTGGTCTTAGTGTAAGGATCCTCTCCACTATGGTATCCTGGCATTCTTCGATATAAGAGATATCTCTCCTATGGGAACAATACACAAGAGGAGAGGGATATTATTATTTTTGTGTGTTTTTTTATTCTATAAACTTTTAAAAAACACATTATTAATCAATGATTTTTATAGGAACACTTTAGTGGTGGCCTATTGAGATTCATTCTCACACCATACACGGGACCTTTATGATGTGTTTAGATTTTATGGATTTATGATCAGGTAAGGGTTCATGCTCCGTATGCAAACCTTGGTATTGGAAATTTTATCATGGGATTGATGGAAGATGACCATGAGGTTCCTAATTCATATGGATTTTCCTTTTAGTTCTCTTTTTTTATCAACTTTCTATTATATGTATTTATTGATGTCAATAATGGGTGAACCTTATTCTTATTATATGGTATGACATGATACGTATGTATGTTTTTTTAGTATATATAAATGGAATATTGAATTTATTATTTATTTCACTGTTACTATTATTATTTCTTCTACAATTATTTTTTGTGCTTCTACCATGGGAAAGATATTGGTCAAATGTCTTTTGGTTTTTCCTTCTTCTACATGTTATATTTACTAGGACAATTATTATATCATCACCATATGGTATAGTCTCCCCAATATCACTCTTTTACAACCTTATTTCAAGTTTAAAACCTTTATTGTATGGGGAGGTGGGCCTAATGTAAGTGTTACTCAACTCATAGTAATATTCGTGTTGCTAATTATGTCAGGGCGCTACAAATTGTATCAGAGTTTTTCTTAACTGAGAATTAGTAACAACATTAGGTTTACTACTATTGATATAACATGTTTTCATTTTTCTTGTCTGTTCTTACTAAATTGGTAACGGTAAAACCGTGATTATGATGTTGTTATAACTAGTTTAAGAACACATGCTTGGGTAATTACATCCCCATGAATGGGGGGCAGACCAAGTTTCTAGGGGTGTAAATTTATGTTTTGTGTCTCTCACTACACAGTTGATATTATTTCCATCATGAGTGGTGAAATTGGATTTGAATTATTATTCGTTATGTCATGAGACCCTTGTCTTGGTATAGAAAAGGTGGATTTGTGTACCCATAGCCCGGTATGGAAAAGAGTTATTGGTCATGCTTTCTGATTAGTCACATAGAATGCATTAAATATATATGGATGTGATGGATAATAATTATTTGATATGTGATACCTATATATATGGTCATGGAACATATAGCAGTAGTTAGTTATGATGCTATTGAGTGATATTGATCATCGGGTTAGGTAATGTGGTCATCAGGTTGAGGAGATGTGGTTTCTCTGGTCGGGTGTAACCCAAGGCACATGTAATACCTAGATCTGAAATGGGATGTTAAGGGGGAATGAGGCCAGATTTCATGATACAAGGTTGCGATTGGGGAGGGTGATTGTAGGGATATTTCTCTTCATATTACTTCTTTCCTTATCATTATTATATGTATATATATATATATATTATGTCTATATGAAAAATGTACTAGTATTCGGGGGGATTCCACCTAGACGGGATCTCATGCATCATTGGAAGGGGGGTCCTTTGGTGCTACATGAGAGGTCACTGGTTGAGACCCATAAGATTCAGGATGAGTCCCCTGAGGGTCACACAAATCATGATCCATAGGTACAAACTGTAGTGTAGGTGAGGCAACCACCGAATTTATGGCTTGGATTGTGTCTTGATAAGAACCTTAGAGAAGGTTTGGTAACTATCATCAAAGGGATTGACATGGTATCTTAGGGAGTATATCCTTCCATGAAATATTTGACATAGGATTTCAAGTTGTAGAACCACCACTATTTCAGGGTGAGGGAGGACCATATACTACTGAGAACTAGATAGAGATGATACATATGTTCTTCGAGCATCTTGAGAAACCCCCATGGTGGATGGTTAAGATGATGATGTAAATTCTTCGAGGACCGACTATGTGCTAGTGGAATATGCAGGTCTAGGAAGGGAGACCCGAGGGAATGGTGTGGAAGAACAGTGTGGTTAGGATCATTGAGAACTTCATTCCAAAGACATTGATGGTTGAAAGAACATGGTAGTTCTTGATCATATATGAAGGGGACACGTTCTTCATGGACTATTAAGTGACATTCACCGAGTTGTATTATTTCTCACCAGTCATGAAGGGTGATGAAACCTCGAAAGTGAGGCATTTCGAAGATGGTTTTTGGAACACCATTCATATTCATGTACACATATTTAGGTTGGGCTCATTATTTGAAGTGGTGAATCAGGTACTCATTGATGAGGTAAAGTTAATAGATTGTTCTATCTAAAACCAGGTGATGGCATCAGGATATTATGGTGGCGATGAATCAAATAAAAGTACGAAATGAAGAATGAAAATTTAGTAAGTTGGTCATGCTATGGACTCATGTTGTCCACCTCATAGTTGATCATTGATGTTGTTCTTCTAATGCGGGTAGCCAAGTCTTGTGAGTACTTAGTGTCATAGGGTGATGATGGAGTTTTTAGAAAGTAGTCAGGTCAAGAATCTTGAAAAGTTCTGAAGGAATCATTATAGGATAATAGGTATTTAGGGATTGAGGAAGAATCATGGTTCTAATATCAGAATAGGAGAGGTATCAGGACATGGTATCTAGGAGTTAACTTCCTGTGGAGGTTTTGGAAGAGACAGTGGGACCTAACAGTGGGGTTAGTTTCCAGTTGATAGTGTAGCACTACAAAAAGTTCAAGATTCAGGAAGTCGATCTTTAGGCCACCTACATTCCATGGAGGTGACGGGGTCATAAATGGATATTGAACCAATGAAGGTTAGAGGTACTCCATGGTCACAAATGGTTTTTGTTTTATTTTAGGATGTCCCTTGAGTGGGCATGTCTGTTTTATGTGCACGAGGTGAATAGAATGAATATATAGACTAAAAATATGTCATTCAATAGGTTTTTATTTGATAAAATGTTTTATATATTAATATTTATAAATATTTGAGGTGTGTGGCAATGGTATTTATATGTGGGAATAATTGTGTGCATTTATTTTTAGGTGAATTGGAATATGGGAATTAATGTGATGCAGTAATTGATTGATTTGTGTGGAAGAAAAACATTTTTGGTCATATGATGAGATGATAGAACTCATGTGTGACATTTTCCCGAGGTAGGAATCAAATGAGATGCGGAAATTGATGGGTTTCTAATGATACCTGGTCACGATGTGTGCACCTGATGAGGTGTGTGAGTGATGATGCATCACTGGAGGACATTGAGTCTACAAATGGTTGATGGACCATAAATTTTATTTTAACTTTGGTTTGCGATGAGACTAATTTAGAAAAATCTTATGGTTGTTATCCCTTTGGGGAGATGTTTATGTTCAGTACCATCTTTGTTTTTTGCATGATATCTCAAGGATGGGCTATGTTATGTTGGGGACATTGTAATGTGCAAGGTTACTGGAGTAGGTCAAATTCCTCCTTCATTTTTTATTTCTAGAGTTTCATGGATGTTAGAACTCTTTATTTTATCGTTGGATCATAATTAAAAGTTTTTATTTTAGATAAACCCCTGTTTTTTGGACGATTGTTGATGCTTGGAAATTTTCTCGAGGGTTCTGTTGGGTTTCGTTTGAATCGGAGGCTAAAAACAATGTTTTCAAAATGTGTAGACTAGGGCACATGGTTTGAACAAACCTTTACACCTCAAAGGAAAAACTATGAGGGCCTATAAGTTGTTTTTACATGGTTTACAAAGTATGTGGGATGTGATACACAACTGTGTTAAACCAATGTAGTTTTTAGCATAGGTGATTCACGTGGTTGCCAAACGGTTTGGAAAACAATTCTAGACAACAATGTCAGCATGATCATTGGGAAAGGGATACCAGACAAGCTATGCATGGTTATAAATACCATTAAAACTAACCTTGTGGCTAATAAAAAGTTTGAAATTGCCATTTTTCCCTCACACCCAACTTCTATTTTCCTCCTTTTTCTTCATACTTCGATCATGAACAATAGTGGTGGATCTCTCCATTTTAATTCTAGCTAGGCATTAATCCAACTTCTCATCCAGAATCCAATTATCAATCTGTTGATGTTGTTCGATCTATATCATTATGATCTCGAGTTCACTTCCATCTCATTACATTTTCTCTTACCTCACTGATTTCTAAATACTAAATAATCTATTTACCCTATTTTCATGGTTTTCATCTAAAATGTTGACTCTATCAAAATTGGTTCACGTTTGAGGCTATGATTGGATAAGTGGATGTATACCAAGTCAAGGTGGGTGTTTCTTGTGTTTATCTATGATTTCATACGAGGTTTGGGGTTGTGAATTTGAGCGCGTTGTTGGGAAGTACGAGTGAGCCCCTAATAATTTAATTATTTCCTTTATTTAATTAATTAATTCCATGGGATATTCTTATGTGAACACCCCTATAATATTACAAATGTTTGATCCTAATGAGAGTATTTAAACCTTGGGGAGATTAGGTTGGGTTGTTATTTTTATCAAATTAAACTATTTTTACTAAATTATATTGCAATATGCTACTACTATGAATTATTGAGTTTGATGGGAACGTAAAAGAAGAACATGAGGATTAAAGTGGCACTGGTCATGTTATTTTAAGAAATATAATCATCATGATGGGATTGGCCTAAGGTATTTGGGTGATGTTGATATTTTTTTGGAAGACTTGGTCGTCGGGATGAGGAAAATATTTCATTAGGTTACACGTGAGGACTGTGTTATGTTGGATTGTTATGAGCATAAGATTTAGTGACACTGTCATAGGGGCATGAGGTGTCAGACGATGTGTCATAGGATCTTACATGGTAATTTCTCTCACATGGGATGTCCAATGTTCCATTTGGAGTCATGTTTACACA
Source organism: Viscum album (assembly GCA_963277665.1). Classification (NCBI taxonomy): domain Eukaryota; kingdom Viridiplantae; phylum Streptophyta; class Magnoliopsida; order Santalales; family Viscaceae; genus Viscum; species Viscum album. The sequence continues at coordinate 888,993,390 of OY728130.1, forward strand.
AAATAAAAATAATTATGTGGTGTTATTGATCACTCATGTTGTTTGTGGCCTCCACTAGTTGCATCTTAGGTAAATTTTTGTACATTCTTGTAGTAGGAATCTACAGGGGTTTTGAGGATACATTATTTAATAGTGGGGAGACATTCGGTTTGGGGATGAGGATCACCATACATGATTCCATTTTTCTAATATGTACATGGGATTACAGACATCACTGTTCCTTGGGATGTGTATTATTGATATGACCATGAAATTACTTAGAGGAAAAAAATCATTATGTCTAAGGATGTCAGGTTTTACCTGACATGTGCTTTTGAGAAAGGGTCTATGGGACTGAAAATTTATTACATGGTTTTTTCCTCAGGATATCTGTGACTTCACTTGGACATGTGGTGTTTTCTTGGAACAAGGTACTATGAAATTTTATTAGATGTGGAACACGAGTGTCCATATTGAATATTTTATATCAGTGGATTCCATGATCTTAGTTTAAGGATCCTATCCACTACAATATAAATATTTTGGATGAATTAGGTGATCATTACGTTTTAGATATTGAGAACAGTATGATAGGGTTATTGTTATGCATGTGTTTTTTTCTAATTTATTTACATTTTGGATACACCTAATTAATCACATATGCAGTAAAGGAACACGTTGTTGGTGGCCTACTGAGATTATTTTTAACAACGTAAATGGCCCCATCAAGATGATTTTAGATCTTATGGATTTGTGACAGAGTAAGGGTTTGAGATGTAGAGGTGTAACTTAGTGTATGGTTTTTTATAATGGAGTAGATGGAAAAGGGACCTTGAGGTTCCTATAGAAACTAAAATTTCCTTTATGTTTTCATTCTGTATCAGCATGCTATTATTTTTTCGTACTAAGGTAGGCCATGGGAGGCCATTTTATTTATTTTATTGAATGAATTGATTTCTATTAATTTTGAATTTTTGTAACTATAAATGGAATTTGGATTTCTTATTTATTCCTCTTCTACAGTTATTTTTGCTTCTGCTATTGTATGTTGTGCTTCCACCACAGGCGGGATTCTCATCTAGTGTTTGTTTGTTTTTCCTTATGATGCATATTTATTATACATGGACCATTATTATATCATCATAATAGGGTATATTTTACTTAATATAAATCTTTTTCACCCTCTATATTATTAGCTATCCATTGGGACATGGGGAGACATGTCTAAGGTTAGTGATACGCGACCTGTAGCACTGTTTAGGTGGAAAATTGAATTGGGGAACTACATTTACAAATAGAATACAATAATAACCCTATTATATAAAATATAGTAATATTTTATTATATTATTCATATTAACTATATCCTTCTCAACTAACATAAAATTGGATATTAAATAATCATTCGTGCGTACAGTGGACTACTGCCTCCCGAACTGATGATATTTGTTTTCCATCACAACCTCACATGATTAGATATAATTATGGATTTTAAATTCATATTAGATATTAATGATTTCATTTGACTTGTGTAATTATAATATCACATACACCTTCTTAAATTACAACCATTTTTAAAACAATAATATCTCTCATGTATATGGAAGACTACCGCCTCACGAACTGATGCGATTTGTTTTTCATTTCTGTTTTACTTGGTTGTAAATAAAAACATATTAAAAATAATATTTATTATATATTTAACATAATTATACTATTCTAATTCATATAACACATATAATTAATTATATTCCATTTTGTGAGGAATATGATTATGTCATTCAGGTATATGGTGGACTATCACCTCACGAAGTAATGTGATGTGTTTTTCACTATTTCATTCATGAAATGTAATAAGTGTAAAATTACAGAATATATGTGATATAAGTGGAAAAAAATTAATATTTAAATGTATTATATTATTTACCTTTATTTTTTGCATCTTTCATGAAATTAGAAACAATAGTAATATATACGTACGATCAACCTTACCCATGAATGGTGTATTTCATTTTCTATCCCTATTATTTATGGATTAATCTATATATATATATAATGAATATATATTATATTTATATTTAAATTAATCATTATATAAATTCTAGAATAGGGACTGAAATAAGAGGACTAAAAATAACAAATCAAAACATACAAAAAAAACAAAGCAGTTATTACCCGAAGTCTTATTTTAATAATGAATTGATAAGAAATGGGTAATTAACGTTCATAAATAAATAATAATTGGTATTAAATATATATTTACGTTTATTTAAATTATTTATAATAAAATATTATTTATTATATATGTTTTTCGAATGCCTATGAAGGATGTAGAGACTTATTGTAAGATAATTCTATCTCAATTTTTGACTTCTATGTGACCCATTCCAGATTCACCAAATTTTTAATTTATTTGATGTATATTATACACATGAATATATATTTTTTATGATTCTCAAGAAAATTATTTGGATTTATATGTCCATTTTATTATCTCTCTTCCATGGGATCTAAATTTCAAAATCTGCAAATGTGGAAAGAGATCTTTGTCATAGTTTGTCTTCATTGGGACGTACATTATGTTATCCACCTATATTATTTTATATTGTGTATAAACAAACCAATTTACATGTATTGTGATGAATTTATTTATTCTCATGATATTATACATTTCATTTAACGTAATTATTTCATGAGGCATAGGATTTAATGTTACCATTGTGGTAAGGGTTTTATCATACAATCTCATCATTTGTCGGAATTTTTTATATTTATTCTTTGGATGATGATATCTTATGTTGCATATATTAAAAAACAATTTAATTTCATTTAACACTATATATTTCATGATCATACATTTTCCCTTAATTTCCCTCTCTTTATGTACTCAATAGTTTAAAATAATGTTATTAGAAAGATTTATTTATTACTCTCTTCGATTGAAAACAATTCTTCTTCTTCTTAATACATGTTTTCTAAAACTATTATCAAAAATGATTTCCCCTCATCCAATGGATATATAAAATAAATTTTTACCCACATTTAATTTCCTAAATTATTTTAAAAAATGAATCTTCGTGTCATTTCAAAAAAAAAACCATTTGGATTTCTAAGAAAATGGGAATGCAATCATTGTTTTAAAGTGTACGTGAAAAAAAATTTATGTTGTCAAGACCACTAAATTATTTGAGTCCTACATTATAATTTTTAAATTTTATTTCCAAATAAATGGTTTTCCTATGTATTTTTTGAATATTTAATAATTATCAAAATTTAAGGGTTATTTTCCTACCGAATTTTTTTAAATTATTTTTAATGATTCCATTATATGTTTTAACGTTTATTTTCAAAGTGTGGGATTTAAAAAATATTCTATAGATAATTTGTGATTTTCAAAATATAATGGATGATTTATTACTGAAATATTTTAAATTATTTTTAAAACATACATTACAGGTTTCAATATTTTTTTCAAATAAAAATATTTTGAAAATGTTTTATATTTATAAAAATGTTTTTCAAAGTTCAAAGGCTATTTTCATAATGAAATATTCCATGTGATCATTCAAAATAACTTTTCCATCTAAGGTGATATCGTTTGATGTTAATTATGCTTTACTTGGGATAATATTGAACAATACCATTATTATTATTTCTTTTTAAGGTAAATATTTATGTTGATGAAATTTAATGACACCCAATTATTTTTCAGGGGTTCTGTATTTGTAAATTGATGAAATATTTATGAACCTTCATTATATAAATCAGTTATTATGTAATGATATGATGAATGTTTTATGATATTTTAGCACACATAATAATGGTTTTCATTTTGATAAAGGTTTTACCTTTATCCCCCTCCAATGAATTGGGTAAATAATTATATCTCATGAGATGAAAATGTGAAACAGGTGATGGATTGATCCCCTATGGGTAACCAGATAGTCCTAATCAACTATGGAAAATGGGGGCATCTTAATCCCCAGTGGGAAATAGTTGATGAGCCTTCTTCCAATATTTAAATTATAATTTTAGTTAACCTTGTAATTTGAAATGGTTTTCAATTTCTTGGATGGATATAATCTTTTATTACATGAGATTATGGCTCATGATTGGTTTTTGATGATTTCCCACACTTATGGAACATATTTTCTGAAGTGATAATTTTTAATATCATAAATATTTTTTATGATATATGACATGTTGGTAATTAACATTATTAATTATTTTCATGATCATAGAGTCTTATTATTTTCTTATAATTTTATTATTTTATAGATTGATATCTCTTATGTCTCCCATAATTAGAATTTGAGTGTTCCTGTTATTTTTTTTACACCCTAAGGATATGAAAAAAGGTATTTGAAAGGTATAACTAAGATGAGTACTATGATAAAATACCATTGTGGGATATTTTAATGTCATTAACAAAATTAGAAGATTATGATTCTAGTCTCCAAAGACACTAAACTATTATGATTCTAAAGTTAGTGTTTAGGAAATGTATGGAATATTTATCTAAAATAATGTGATATTATTTTATGAAAAGCCTTAGTACTTAAATACAGGTATTAATAGATGAAATATTTCTTATGTATGTCCCCCGGTAATCCCAAACAGTTTTAAAATAACATTTTAATTTAATAGCATGTTATGGTGCTTTGAAATAATGTTGTAGTATTTTTATTTAGAGTTTTTGTGATATGTATCTATTTGCATAAAAATTATAGGAATATCTATCTTTTGGGATTTTATTATGAGAATTTTTATGAAATAAGTCATGAAATTTAGTAGAAACAATATATGGGTTGTCAGAAGGTGTATGATCATGGTAGGGTGGTATGTCATATGTACAAACATGTGATACTTTTAATGATAGTTTGATGGAAAGAAGGGTGTATAATTGTGATTTCATAATAATTATATAATGTAATAATATTAAGGATAATTAAGTTCTTATTTTATGATAATACCATATTTTAAGTCGAGTTGATGATGCGTAGAATAGAAAGTGAATGGTTAAGGTGATTGCCTATTCTTTGAATTTACTCCTTTAGATCTATTTTAAGTGATGTAAGCTTGGAATTTTTGAAGGAACAGAACCTAGATTTTTTTAAGGAAGTATAGTAGATAAATGGGTAGATATAGGTCAATATAAAAGGATCAATGTGTCATTATGATGTGTGTGCCGAGGTTCTCTTTTATAATTTATGTGAGGGGCACTTTTGAAATTTCACATTATGTTAAATTTTAATTAACTCATTCTCAGTCCAAATGACTAAAAATGGAAATAGATTCAAATATAAGGTATGATAAGGTTGTAGTACCACCCACTAGTATAATTTATAAAAGTCATGGTTTTATTTATTACATTATAATTTTTATTAACCCATAGTTATCAAATATCAATTTTAAGTACTTTAATAAACTTTTCCATATTAAAGGGTGGTAATTTTTTCTTATAAGGTAAAAATGGGAACATAAATGGATAAGTTATGAAAATATAAACCTTATCATATCTACATTGTCTTATTTAAAAATATTTATATTTTTTTTAATAATTTAATAAAATATTATTTTGATAAAATATCATTATTTTCAATTTTGACACTATTCATTTAATTTATATTTAAATATAAGAATAAAATGTGGAATTAGATTATAATGGTTTAAAACTTCCCTATTACGTGATATAGATTTATAAATTTATTTTTACTCCATATTTCTTTTCAATTTCATTACTTTATATATTTTTATAAAGATTTATTATATATTTTATTAAATGGAGAAATAATAGATTAGTGTTGCATAAGAAATTAAGGTAATTATACAAATAAAAAAATTAGAAATAAATTTATATGATGAAGAATTTTGTACTATGATCAAATATAAACATATATTAATTAATAACAACATTATTTCCTTACATGGACACATAAGAATATTATAAACAGAGATAGTGATATTTTGTAACATTCATTGATATAAATATTATATAGGTGATTTTAACGAAAATTATTACATTAAACTAATAAATTATTAGAACAAGAAAATAAAATTCATATTAGTTTCATAAATTAAGGATTATTATCAGAAAAAATTCTTTTACTCCTGAATTTTAATATAGATTATCCTAATTTACCCTTTACCGAGGTGATAAATTTTACTAAACTTACTATTCATATTGGCAAACAATAAAATGGTCCTATTTGCAAAAAATAAAACATAAAATTTTAAATATATAATTAATATTATTTAATTCATTAACTATAATTTGATGGAATGAATATTAAATTAATGGCACAAAATGCGATAAAAATATATTTTTAGGGGAAACACATTTTAAGGTTAAAATTGGTTATATTATTATCATATTCTTAGAAAAAAAATAAATCTAAAAAACATTTGAAGAAATAATTTATATAAAAATTTGATTTTAATAATTTTCTAAATATTATTAATATAGTTCATTAATATTAAAACACATTGCGCACATAAAATCTTTTTTTAAGAAAAACTATCACTTTTATTTTCAGATTTTTTTCATTATAATCATTCTCCAACTAATGAAAACCTTTTATAAATTATTATACAATATATAATGCATAATTTAGTTATTTATTTTCTTACTCAGCAATCCAACAACTAGGTGATACCATATTGATAATATTTTAATAATTTTATATGGTTCACCTATACTCGTTGTGTGTAACACGAGTTATCAAAGAAATAATATCATTTAAAAAGAAATATTTCATGAAAATCTCCATGTGTAATAATACAACCCCATTAAAATTAATTTATCCCTTGAAATTATTCACTTCTATACAAACCGATGTGGGTAATTCTGGCTCATCACATCCTAAGGATCCCACATAGCATCTTAAAATTGGTGATGTTTCTACAACACAGTGACCATGTAAGTTGTATTTTTCATTGAACATTCTCTATCTGATAATTAATATATAATTGTGTTTCATCATGATAAATATCTTTATCTAAAGGCATGACCTCTATGTTCATTAAATGTGAAGAGTCATGTATGTACAACCTCGGGAGGGGTACCTGGAAAAAATCATGAACATGAGAACAATTCTATGGAAGCGCCATGAGTAAGCTATCATACCGAAATGATGAATAATTTCAAAAAGATCAATATCTAGGTCATATATTACCATTAATTCTAATCCCCTCACCCTCTTATCGGGATATATTCTTATGAATGTCTTTCCACCCACTAAAAACTCTAGATCTATCTTATGATTGTTAGCATAAAAGTGTTATCGACACTGAGATGCTCATACATGTTATTGAATGGATATAACCTTATCTACCATTTCCTCTACTATATAATGTCCCAATATCATTATATCTCACTCTTAATTATATCATGCTGTATTTATACAATTCCAATTATAGATAAATTTATAAGGATCCATATGAATTTTAATGTGAAAGCTCATACTATACCAAAATTATGCCATATGAAGGTGATGACACCAACCACACTTGAAATCCAGAAATATAGATCTCAAAATGTATTCTAGAGTTTTAATGGCCCTCTCATACCATCTATCTTTCTAAAGATTATAATTTTCTATTAGACATAACTATTTATCCATATCTTAATGAAGACATCTGCAAAACATTGAGGTACAAATGATATCCTAACTAGATTTAATAATAGTGCTACACCATGAAATCTTACCGATTCCTTAATTTATAAAAGATTAAGTTGATCAAGATAGAAATATTCTTTGTTGGAAATTATGTTTTCTCACTTCATAAGTTGATCACCCAAAACCCCAATATCAATATTCCCTTTAAATGTTTTGGGGATTCTGGTGACAAAGTCGATGGTGATATTTTCCTATGTTCATTATTGTATGGGTAATGGTTGTAAATCTACCTTTGAATTGTATCTCTGAACCTTAATATTCTACTATACCATGAACCAAAAACATACGTTTTAATATAGATTTTTATTCCAACCCAATATAAATACTCTTTTAAATTTCTCTATGCCTTTGTACTTCCAGGATGAATAGAGTATGAAGAACTATGAGCTTCATCCATCATGTCCTTAAAATCTAATTCAAATGAGAAACATAAATGGTTCCTAAAACATATTATCCCATCAAATTCAAGGTTGATCTCAGAAATATTTCTCACCATCTTTTTCAACTCCACGTCTTCCTTCTGTGTCTCTTTAGTATTTAACTCAATAGATGGTTGAATACTAATTTTAAAAAGGTGATATTTATTCCCTTCCTTTGATATTTCAAGAGACACACTTTTCATTTCCTGAAATTATGGATTTTTTATCCTCATCATATATAAGATAGAAAGATATTTTCTACAAAGAGAATATATGACCATGTTCAATTTATAATGGTGGAAATGTATTGAAAAGTCATATATTTTAATCATCTCTGATCATCTTCTATAGAAAATGCCTAGCTCTTTTTGAATGAAAATATAATTTAAACCTTTGTGATTTGTATATATTTTAAACCTTCCTGGATAGGAAAAATTAATCTATATATTTGATGAAAAAATTATAATAGTTAACTCTAAATCATGTGTTCGATGATTTATCTCATTGACATTCAATTATAATAAGGCATAAGATATAACCATGTAATTCTGAATGAGGATATAACATGGTCCCTTCTTGGATGCATTTATATAAATTATAAACACTTATCCAATGTATGTTAGTATCATCATGGGTGTGCTGACTAGCCGTCTCTTCAGTTCCATAAACCATTCCTCACATTTATTTTTCCAAAGGTAGTTGGATCCCTTCTGAAATAACATAGTCAGTGGATTTTATAGTCGTGAAAATTTACCCATAAAATCATAATTAATATCAATCATAACTAGGAATAGGATAGATCTCATCCATATAGGTTGGTCAAATAAAATTTTAAATAACATATATCTTTAAATGGTCAACTGATATACCATAACATGAGATTGTATGGACCAAGATTGAAATATTCCAAAGCCAAAATTTATTGTTGGTAAATTTTTTCATAATGCCTCTCCTTCATTTGGGTTTTCAAATAAATTATCGAATAACTCCATGCTCTTTTTTGATCTTTTAATGAATATTAATAACATCTGTAAACACTACTAAAACGGATCATTATAATCTATATAGAATCTAATTGTTAAAACTACGGATATAGTGGGGGAATTGGTAACAAAAACTGAAATAAAAATAAATTAATTGTTTCAAGACCTCGTTCATAATGTTTTCTTTGGGTAAATCCTAATTCCTAAAAAAATTGTTAATATCTAGAAAAAATATCAATCTTGGGAAAGTATTGAGTTCTATGAAGTTGATCAATAATGTCATTAGTATAGGTTATATGATACTTGTTATTGATTTTGATATTGTTATGTTCATGATAATTAATATAGAGTCATAATGTTCTATACATATTATTCACAAAACCAACTAGTGTAACCTAAGGAATTGCACACAGATGAATGAATCCTTTTTCAATGTTCTCATATATTTTGTTCATCATTTTTTGGAACTCAATCGGGGATATTCTATTTAGATTCTTTGAAATATGTGTTGCTCCATGTATTATGTAAAGACCCTAAGCTTAACGTACATGGACATTACATTACTTTTGTGGAATACTTAGTACATAACAAAAACACACACACAAGGACCATAATAGTTTAGTGTCTTTGGAAACTTGGAATATAATCTTCTAATCGTGGTGAACGATCTTCAACATCTCGCATTAAGATCTTGCCTTTTTTTACCTAAAACCTTTCTTTATATCCTAGGGAAAAGAAAAAATAAAATGGTGAGCTCAAATTCTTAGTAAGGGTAAACAAAAGAAATATAAATCACATCATATTCATAAGAACATAACATTTTGGAAATCATAACCTTTAAAAGAGATCATAATATCATAACATGGGATTAATCATAGTAGTGAAATGTAATCCCAATAATAATAACATAAAACATGAAACCATATGTAATACACACATAATCATAGAGAATCATTTCTTATTAGTCAAGACTCATTGACAAGACTATCTTAGTGGGAAAAGTCCATTTATAAACCGAGTTCACTCCTCGTTTCAGTCGTGTTTCACTGAACCGGTTTAACCTGCCGTTCCATCCATGTCTATCTCATGAGATATAAAATCATTACCCAATTCATTGGAGGGAGATATAGGTACCACCCATCTCATAATGATAACATTCTTATGTGTGCCCCAAAATCATAAACCATACATCATAGCATAACCCATGTAATAAAAATGGGAATCTTAAACATCATGAAATCATAAAACATTTCATATAAGATAAAGGAATTCATAAAAAATATTTCCATCAAAACATAATAAAATCAATTTAATAATAGGGATAGAAACATAACCCTATATTATCTTAGATGGAAAATAATTTTGATAAAACACTTGAAATCCATTCTTGAGGAAAGTATTTTTCTACTTCAAAAACATTTTTCCTTTCGTAAAATGTCATACAATTTTAAAATAAAAGAAGTTGATTAAAAATATAATTGAAAACTTTTAAAGGAAGATTTTTGGAAATAATGTTTTCAAAATCCATTCATGCTGTATAAGTTAAAAGAACATTTTTCTCGTACTTTTGTCGGAAAAGTCAAAAAGTGCCTCGTACGAAAAATGACAAAAGATTCCTTTCATATCTTTTAATAAAATACTCACCGAAGGGTAAAATTGGATATAAACTATTGTATAAGGATATAAATATAACATATTGAGGAAACATGGATGTGGATGATAAAATACACCCCAGTAAATACCAAAGTATAAACAATCTCGGATAAAAATGAGATTGTGATATTTCCCTTACCTTAGGTTCGATTTGCTTCATAAGTGTCTGAACCTCTAGTATAATGATTTAAATAATGTCATTTACTTATTCCAGAATCATAATAATTGTTATGATATCATATATGGTTCACATATGACTTTATTTTACCCATTCTTTTGAAAATTCCATGTAAAAAAACGTTTTGGGTAAAATCGTTTCATTTTTCATCCGTGTTTTGACTTGTAATTATTCATATGATTACTTAGATCATGATTAATTAATTACATAATATAAAACATGATTTATATATAATATATATTCAGAATATATATATATATATATATATAATAGATCTGTAAATGGAAAGAAATACACCGTTCATGGAGACGGTAGGTCGTACGTACGCATGAACACTATTTTCGTTTCCTTATTGAGTCAAATGGAATTAAGTAGATGACATAAGTATATATACACATAAATACAGTATCATTGTTATGTAATATATTTCATTATTACCTATTATATAAACTTTATAATCATTCATGAATGGTTAATGTGGAGAATGAATCTCATCGCGTCGTGGATACGGGAGTCCGTACGTACGCACGAGCGATGGTATCATTCTCATGATCGTGGAATTGTATTGGAGTGTATGTATACTATTTAAGAATCAAAATAACTTTACAATAATCATATATAGTGATTATTTACACCATTATATCCATCCAAGTAAGGTGGTGGTGGAAAATAGATTACACCACGGTGTGGAGACTATATTTCGTACGTACGCACAAGCGGTGATTTCGTTTTCTGTAGGATGGATAGATGGTGAAATAGGGTTGTTTCATACTTATAATAACATATCATAATATGAGTGATACTAATGTCATTACTTAATAATGAAACAAACTATGAAGAATAACTGGAAGAATAAATAAAGTTAAAAGAATCGGTAATGGACATTACCTCTTCTTTGAAGCGCCTCTTTGCGTCCTCCTCTTAGGGAACTAAAATTGTTCTTTTAAGATGACCAGGACCTCTAGGATGCTTCTAGGGAAGTGGAGAAGAGAACTTGGTAGAGGTTGGCCGAGCATGATTGCTCAATGTGGTGTGAGGAAGAGAGGGAAGAGGTGCCCTTTTATAAGGGAGGAGAGGGGCACCTTTGGAATAACTAAAAATATTATTTTATTATAAAGTCATATTCGGTTTTTAATAGATCCAAATTGAGTTATTTAAAAGATAAGGAGGGTATGGGTCTAAATCCTCTCTTCCAATTGAATGTAGACAAGTTTAGGTCATTATATTAACCTTATCTTTTAGTTTTAACTCTTAGTTAATTAGATTGACATTTTCCATGTCACTTTGTATTTTTATATTATATAGTTAATAAACATACCATATACATCCAAGAGACCCCCAAGTTGTACCTTAATGTTACAACTATTATTATATAAGTATCTTGGCCGAACCATAGATATTTAATAAGAAAATAACAAACAATAATATAATATTTGTTTTAAAAACTATTTTATGTCAATTTTGACACTATTCAATAGTTTATTTTTGTGAAAATCATAACAGAATGGTTACTTCGACGAAAGTTAATTAAATCAATCCTAACATGCCATATTAACCTATAAAATTAGTTTAATTCAGAAAAAGTCTCAAATTATATTTATTTGGGTATTTATAATATCAATTATTCTAATTTATCAATATTATGGTAATTACTGCATAATCATTGTTTCATAAATAAATTAAATTATTTAATGTCTAAAAAGTATAAATAAAATATCATTATGTATAAAATCTTATTATCTTTCTAATTAATATTTTCAATCTAATTTATCTTTTGTATAACCCTATATTGAAAATGTTTTCGTAAATAAACTTTGATTTTAACTCTTTTAACTCTTCTTTGATTTAAATAATAATAAATGTCCTAATCTAATCCAAGTGAGACTAAATGGTCATATTTTATTTCTACGGTTTTTTTTGGTCGAATTACACTTATCCAATAGAATTAGGACATGTGTTACGGTAATAATAATATCATTTTTACACTTAATTACCCTATATACTTTTAGCCGTGGTAAAAAAAGTAAAAAGTTACTATTCACCAAAAATTATTTTCATCTCATTGAACCACATTTTACTTGCTGACATCAACCGTGTCTCTCGGATTTTTTAAATTCCCCTCACCGAAGAGGTAAAATTATGTTTTAGGAAAAATTCATTTTTTTAACTACCACTTAGTGGTTTCAATATTCATCAAAAAATGAAAGTTTCTAGAAAAATACGAAAAATTAGGCCTAAGCTATTTTTGATATTATGAACTCAAAAATGATGTCTATTTTACCAAATTCAAAACATATTAGTTGAATTAATTAATTTAAAAATTAATTCCCGTCGTCAAAACAAATAGCGTTTTCTTAAGAGATAATAACTATCAAAAGATTGGCACTTATTTATGTCTGGTTTAAATGTGAAATTACATCTAATGAAAAATATTGTATTAAAATGTAAAAATATATTCTATATATACTTTAAAACTACTAAAATTAATAATTTATCACTATTAATTATTTCGATTAAAAAGGTTGTTTTTAATTAAAATTTAGTAATTTTCACTATTCATCAGAAAATGAAAGTTATCCGAAAAGTACCAAAATTTCACCCTAAGCTAATGTCGATATTCAGAACCCAAAAATGAAGACCATTTTGAAAAATAAAATTTCAAAAATTCCAAAAAGTTGTTATTACTATTCATAACGGCTAGTTTTAATAATATTTTAATAGCATATAGTTGTTTAGTGAAACTCGGTATTGCGAACTACACACACTATCGAGGAAGGTCGTGATTGTGTGTAATGCAAGGCAAGTCAAGGATGCGTGTTGTGCAAGCTCCTTTTAGTGTAGAGTACAACACAGGACATTAATGAAATTAAAAAGAATATTTTACATAAAATCTCGGGGTGTTACATTCTACTCCCCTTAAAATGAATTTATACCTAGAAATTCATCGGGGTTATAAATGGTTTACTAATCGAATGTTTATTTAATGGAAACCCACATCGTAAAAAGGAATACCAAAACCAATCAATATAAACAAAAGTATGAAATGTAACAGTTACCCAAATAAACTAATCACTGGGTTTCCACCTAGGTGAAAATATGGATATGGAAGATAAATATAACCATCAAGTTCTGATGGATATTGGTAGAGAACATGGCTATGGAAAATCCAGCAATCACAAAGCCATAAATTTTTTATGATCTAAGGTACCATCTGATTCATCAGATATAAGATCACTAGGACAACATATTTGGTTTTCAAGATCATTTCCCTAAAGTTGATGAAATTGGAATTAGAATAAATAATTTCGTGATTTTGGTATAGTCTCACCGTTGGTCGTTCTTTGGACAATTTCCACTTCATCTCTTAAAGAAATGAAGTTAAATTTGTCATTCGTGATGTGTTAGCAGATCATGTGATAGAATGATGGGTCATTCCATCTGTCTCAAACAAAAGGTTAGAAAAGTTATCAAACAATACATAAGTCCATCTATAGTGAGATTAATCATATATGGTTCCTAAAATGGACTTATACTTCATATATCATACTTCATAATATAATAAAACTAGTTTCTACTAAACAGGGACTTCCTATAGGCCAGTGTTAGGCGATAATGGCCAGTCGCACTTCGGTTGTGGGTTCGATTCCCACAGCCTTGTCTGACGCGATGGCCTGTCGCCCAACCTATAGGTTGTCCTTTTCTAAAACTACATTACTATAACATCCCATAAGTAATATAGAAAAAACGTCTATCCTTAAACAATACTGACTTATGTCCAACATAATTTATTCCAATCTTTACGTTTATCCAAAATAAGGTTGTCTAATCTCATATTATAGTGAAAACTATTACCAAATATTTCATACAACTAGCATGTTAGTACCATTGTTGATCCCCATATATCATGAGATATGTCTTGTTGGTCACATTCCAAACATTCAAAGGCCTTAATCATGTATTCTCTTGAAAAATGAATACCCATTAAACCTTAGTGATAACATGAGTACTGTCAAAAGTTAACTCTTTAAACATACCAAAATCCCAAAATTCTATATACTCAATCCATGATATCACTTAGTCCTTATAACAATCATGAGCTCATGAATACTACCAAACATTTCATTTTCTCCTTATCCCTTCATTATGGGTATATAATCTTCTTTCCAAAATATTTGAATCACTTTTCAGGGTTACCGGTACCATAAATTTATTGAAATCCACAATAGACTAATACAGAAATATTATAATACACCATAAAAGTACCTCAACAACATTATTCTAGAATACCAATACATAAACACTTCAATCCATCCTCTTCAATGATTGTCCTGGAATACGTCCTTCCTTGATTTAGAAGTAACTTTTTAGGTCAGGGCATTGAGTTGTGTAATGACCATGTTCTCCACAAATAAGACATTAAACTCCATAACAGTATGTCACTCTTTTTCACTTTTCTCCACACAGATAACATTTGTCCCTCCATTTGAGGTATTCCTCAAGGTTCTTCTTCCCTTCTTTAGAAATCTCAATCTTCCTTTCTTTATGATCCTCAACATCCGAACATGAATAAAAGTCTATATTCCTCTTATTTGATGAATTAGTCATACCACTAAATTTCACATTTTTAATCATATATCTAGATGATTTATTTGGATTAATCACAATATAATTATCTCTAGGCATTACACAATTTTGTTGCTCACAGTCTCCAATTTGTCCATTGGATTCAATGTTAACCGAATTCCTTCTGGATCCCTCCATTGACTAAAACACAAAAAGAATTCTGTGAGAGGCAAAAATAAGAAAAGGAAAATAACATAATCAAGGGAGAGTACCTTCGACATCTAACATCTTAGGTTTAATTCTAATATTGTTACCGTAATTCTAGGACTATAACCTATACTTATACTTAACCTTAGGGAAATCCCAAGACATACCTTAGAAAAATATCTAGGGATCTCACTAAAGTTTTTGCATCCTAGTTTGTAAAAGGTTAACTAAACCTTCCCTCTAATACCAACGGTAATTACCCGAAGCTTAACGTACATGGACATTACATTACATTTGCGGAATACTTATTACATAATAAAAACACACACACAAGGACCGTAATAGTTTAGTATATTTGGAAACTCGGAATATAATCTTCTAATCGTGGTGAATGATCATCAATGTCTCCCATAAAGATCGTCCCTTTTTTCCCTAAAACCTTTCTTTATATCCTGGGGAAAAGAAAACATAAAAGGGTGAGCTCAAATGCTCAGTAAGGGTAAACAAAAGATATATCAATCACATCATATTCATAAGAACATAACATTTTGGAAATCATAACCTGCAAAAGAGATCATAATATTATAACATGGGATAAATCATAGTAGTGAAATGTAATCCCAATAATCATAACATAAAAGATGAAACATTGTGGCATAAACACATAATCATAGAGAATCATTTCTTATTAGTCAAGACTCATTGTCAAGACTATCTTAGTGGAAAAAGTCCATTTCTAAGATGAGTTCACTCCTCTTTTCAGTCCTATTTCACTGAACCGGTTTAACCTACCATTCCAGCCATGTCTATCTCATGAGATATAAAAGCGTTACCCAATGCATTGGAGGGAGATATAGGTCCCACCCATCTCATAATGATACCATTCTTATGTGTGACACAAAATCATAAACCATACATCATAGCATAACCCATGTAATAAAAATGGGAATATAAAACATCATGACATCATAAAACAATTCATATAAGATAAATGAATTCATAAAAAATATTTCCATCACAACATAATCAAATCAATGTAATAATAGGGATAGAAGCAGAAACCTATATTATCTTAGATGGAAAATAATTTATATAAAACACTTGAACTCCATTCTTGAGGAAAATATCCTTTCTAGTTCAAAAACAATTTTCCTTTCATAACATGTCATACAATTTTAAACTGAAAAAGTTGATTAAAAATAAACATGAAAACTTGTAAAGTAAGATTCTTGGAAATAATGTTTTCAAAATCCATTCATGCCGTATAAGTTAAAAAAACATTCTTCTCGTACTTTTTTCGGAAAAGTCAAAAAGTACATCGTACGAAAAATGACAAAAGATTCCTTTCATTTCTTTTACTAAAAAACTCACAGAAGGGTAAAATTGGATATAAAATATTGTAGAAGGATATAAATATTACATATTGATGAAACATGGATGTGGATGATAAAATACACCCCAGTAAATACCAATGTATAAACAATCTCAGATAAAAATTAGATTGTGATATTTCCCTTACCTTAGGTCCGATTTTCTTCGTAACTGTCCGAACCTCCTATATAATGATTTAAATATTGTCATTGACTTATTCCAGAATCATACTCATTGTTATGATATCATATATGGTTCACTTATGACTTTATTTTACCCGTTCTTTTGTAATTTCCATGTTAAAGAGCGTTTTGGGTAAAGTCGTTTCATTTGTCATTCTTGTTTTGACTTGAAATTATTCATATGATTACATAGATAATGATTACTTAATTCCAAAATATAAAACATGATTTATATATAATATATATTTATAATATACATATATATAATAGATCAATAAATGGAAAGAAATACACCGTTCATAGAGACGGTAGGCCGTACGTACGGATGAATGCTGTTTTTGTTTCCTTATTGAGTTGAATGGAATTAATTAGTTGACATACATATATATACACATAAATCCAGTATCATTATTATTTCATATATTTCATGATTACTTCTTATATATACTTTATAATCATCTATGAATGGTTAATGTGGAGAATGAATCTCATCACGTCATGGAGACGGTAGTTCGTACGTACGCACGAGCGATGATATCGTTCTCATGTTCGTGGAATTGTATTGGAGTGTATGTATACTATTTCAGAATCAATATCACTTTATAATAATCATATAGAGTTATTATGTACACCATTATATCCGTCCAAGTAAGGTGGTGGTGGAAAATAGATTACACCACGGCGTGGAGATGGTATTCTGTACGCACGCACGCACGGTGATTTTGTTTTCCATAGGATGGATAGATGGTGAAATAGGGTTGATTCATACTTATAATAACATATCTGTATATGAGTGATACTGATGTTATTACTTCATAATGAAACAACCTAAGAAGAAGTGGAAGAAGAAATAAATTTGAAAGAATCGGTAACGGACATTACCTCTTCTTTGAAGAGCCTCTTTGAGTTCTTCTCTTAGGGCACTAAAATTGGTCTTTGAAGAAGACCAGGACCTCTAGGATGTTTCTAGGGATGTGGAGAAGGGAATTTGGTAGGGGTGGACAAGCTTGAAGGATCAAAGTGGTGTGAGGAAGAGAGGGGGGAGGTTGACTGTGCTGTCATGACACGTCAAATTGATTATATTTTTAAGGTTGATTTATACTCTAGGGTAAACCCTAGGTCATCTCTCAAGGAGCGTTGGTAGGTTTAGAGTGTGTATTTTTAATAAAAATGACAAAGAGAAGTGGTGGTTTTGAAAATAGTTTAAAACAATGACTTAGTTGAAATAGCTTAAAGGATGAGTGACCAAGTGGATTTTGAGAAATATGCGATAAAAGGGATGATGTGATTTCACTACACACATATCAATTTCATTGTTCATAGAGATTCATCTTGGTTTTAGAGCAATTATTTGGTTGGAGTTAATTGAAATCTCGATTAATTCCGAAGCTTTTATTTCAATGCTTTAAGGACCAAACCTTGACGTAACAATCGTATTGTCAAGGTCCAGTACTTATGCATGGAATAAGAGCTTCCAAAGAATATTGAAATCTCAATAAGGTGGGTATGAAAAGGATTCTTTTGATGTCCAATCGGAACAACACAAGTCATGCACTCAAAACCTCACACCTATCGGTTAAAAATTAAGAGCACAACACTCACATGCATCAAATCGAGCATTCAAATCTGTAATAAAATAAGATAAATGGAATGAAATGTTTAAACACCAAAATTATTCCAAACCAGTAGCTAATGTTTGCATCGTAACTCCCTTGACATATGTTTAGATCCCTCACAACGAACACCCAACTTTTAGCTTGACAACGTGAGGAGGAGGAAGTTCGGGTGGAACTCCTTCTTCATCCTTTATTCCCCTATGAGGATAGGGGCCTCCAGAACCTCCAAGGTGATTAGGAGACTCCTCTAGGACTCCAAATTGGCAGCACGTCACTCCTTGGACGAACTTACAAATGAGAAGCCCGAGGTTCCCTTTTATAGGAAATGTGGAAGGTGGTTTTGGGCACACAGATATCATCAACCCACTTACACGACACGTTTCGGCCTTCAGACAGTCTTATCTCGCAATAGATAAAATAGAAACGTTATAGCCCAACCACTTGACTGTCTCCACCGAATGTTTGGCACCGTTTGGACAACTACAGCTCAAGTTATTAATAAAATACATAACACCACATTTGACTTGGTCCAAATTCAGTGGCTTGGATAGATCAGTTCGGTTGGGCCCCTTAATGGCCGTATTTCTCTTGGGTTATTAAAAGCAATTTGTATTCCAAGGCGTGTTGGATAAGCCCATAAACTTTCAGCCCATTGTGATGCACGGTTTTGTATCAGTATGAATTTTAGTCCTCTTAAATTCTTGGATCCTGCGCAGTTTGGCCCATTTTTCATCATGGGCCCTCCAAATCACCTCCACCTACATTGTAATTTTCAAAACAAGTATCATTTCCCTATTTAACAGTGATAAACACAAAATTATTGAATCAAACATGAATCAAAATTTGATAATATTTTTATAATTTTTAATACAAAATATGATTAGCACAACAGTGTAAGGGTGAAAATGAAACAGTGAATCATGGTACGATCACACCCCCACACCTAAACATTTGCACTCCTGGGAAAAGTCATATATCCAAATACATTGATGCATATATATATACATTTCCAACATCCTGATGATTTATAATTTGAGGAAATTTTATTTATCGATGCACGAATCACACCAAGGAGTTTTCCTAGTGAAAATAGAAAAAGTTGTCTCATAAATCATATCATAGTGAAATTCAAAAAGATTCATGATAACCAATTGAGAAAGGAATTCATAAGTAAACCATGACACTAACTCTCCATGTGTGTGTAAAAACCATTCCATTCTATTCTTTCGACTTGCTATCCAATAAATATATGTTATTTTAACATTTTTCAGCTTAAATGAGTTTGTCACCAAACCTGTCCTACATCCTTTGCAATCATATTTCAAGACCCACTCATTTCAGCATTCCTAGAAGTCAAACCATAAGCTCCCAACCTAGATATCCCCATATGTTGCATATTTCATCACTCCCCTCATTTTTTTTAAGTTGCAATTGAAACAAATCTCACACTCATCTCTCAACCCTTGTTTGATCTCCTCACGACACTAATTGCAATAGTTATAACAAGATCAAAGGTTGAGGAGGAGTGGTTTTTGACCTTCCCAAGACAGAACAATTTTTTTTGAGGGCGTACAACAGTCGGACATTAGGTACACACGAATAGGTCAATCTGGTTTAGTAATGAAATAGATCGGATATGGAACGAACGTTTGGAAATATCATTTAAAGCTGAAAAATATTAACCCAACATATATTTACCTTATATTAAATAAGAAATAATAACACTTTGTGGATTGGTGCAAATTTTTTTGGAGATATTAGTGACACAGTTTTCCCAAAAACTACTCACACAATGGGCATCAATCATCTCAATGGTTTCACATAGATACGACCATTTATATCATTGATAAAAAACAAATTAACTAAAAATCACTCCCTAATGTTAAATTCATACAAATATTCTTTTTAGCCTACGTTATGGTATTTTTACTTTCCCCAAATTATGGTCTCTAAATCATGGAACTTCGAAATTGTTGATGGGGAAAAATAAAAATACCATAAAGAAGGCCAAAAAGATAAAACAAAAGGAGAAAACAATGAAAAATCCTAACTAACCCAGGAATGTATCCACCCCCCCCCCCCACACCTATAGAATGCAGTGTCCTCACTGTAATAAAAGAGACTGTGGGAAGGAAGGACAAAACCTAGTGAGTGTTATTCATAGACCGCTTCTTGAACAGGGAGTTCCTCCATTGGGGACTCCGGAATGGCTTCATGGAAGTTCTTCTGCCGCTGCCCATTGACAGTGAAGGTTTGCTTGGTGTCTTCATTTTGAACCTGGAAAACACCAAATGGAATGAAATTAGTAACAATATAATGTCCAAACCAACAGGAACGAAGCTTACCAGGGTGAAACTTCAGCCTTGCATTATAGAGGAGGAACTTCTGCCCGATGTGGAATTGACGATGAAGGATGAGACGGTCGTGGGCAGCCTTGGTTCACTCCTTATAAATTCGGGAGTTCTCATATGAATCTCTTCTCATTTCCTCCAACTCCTGAATCTGCAACTTCCTTTGAATACATGCACCAGAAAGATTAGAATTTCTTCGTTTAATAGCCCAGTAGGCCTGATGCTCTACCTTAATAGGGAGGTGACAACTCTTCCCAAAAACTAGCCGATATGGTGACATTCCAATTGGAGTTTTGAATGCAGTACGGTAAGCCCATAATGAATCATCAAGTCTAAGACTCCAGTATTTTGTGTTTGGCTGAACCGTTTTCTCAAGAATCTGTTTTACCTCTCTATTTGACACATCAGCTTGACCATTTGTTTGTGTATGATAAGCATTAGACACTCGATTCCGAACCCCATACCTACGCAAAAGAGATTGCATTGTGCGGTTGTAGAAATGAGAACCCTGATCACTGATGATAAACATAGGTAATCCGAACCTACAGAATATTTGGGTTCTCAAAAATTCCACAACTGTCTTGGAATCATCTGTCCTCGTGTCTCGTGCCTCTACCCACTTTGAAACATAATCCACTGCCCGAAAAATGTAAAGGTTCCCAAATGAATTGGGGAATGGTCCCATAAAGTCAATGCCCCAAACATCAAAAATGTCATGGAAGAGCGAGGGTTGTTGAGGCATCTCATTTCTTTTAGAGACATTCCCTATTCTTTGACAGTGAGGACAAGATTTACAGAATTCATGGGCATCCCTAAACAATGTGGGCCAAAAGAGACCAGAATCTAAGACCTTGCGAGCAGTCCGTTGGGGACCAACGTGGCCCCCACAAGCAAGTGTGTGGCAAAACCTAAGGACAGACTGAAACTCACTATCGGAAACACAACGCCTAATAACATGATCACTACATGTGCTCCAGATGTAGGGGTCATCCGAAATGTACCAATGAGACTCATGTTTTAGATGGTTGGCCTAGTTTTTGGAGAAATCAGCAGGAATGCAAGACGCTACCAAATAATTTACAATTTCAGCATACCAAGGAATAGCATCTTGCACTCGGTACAATTGCTCATCAGGAAACAATTAATTTATGGGAATACATGGGGATGAGTCAATGTCCAAGGATGGGAGAATCCTACTGATATGGTAAGAAACTACATTCTCTGCTCCTTTTTTATCTGGAATTTCTAGACCAAATTCTTGAAGGAGGATCATCGAGCGAATGAGACGTGGTTTGGATTCCGGTTTTTTAAGGGGATACCGGAGGGCTGCATGGTCTGAGAACACAATGTCTTTGGACCCTAAAAGGTATGACCTGAATTTATCCAAGGAAAACACAATGGAAAAAAATTATTTTTCAGTTGTGTTGTAGTTTTCTTGGGCAGGGTCCAAAGTACATGAGGCATAGGCAATGACATGTGGAGCTCGATCGACCCTTTGTGACAAGAATGCCCCAACTGCATAGTTAGAGGCGTCACACATGAGGTCAAATGGTAAATCCCACTAAGGTGGTTGGATTACCAGGGGTGACGTGAGACTCCATTTTATCTTATTGAAAGCTTCCTCACATTTTTTTATCAAAATCAAATTCTTTTTCTTTTTGGAGTAATTGGGAGAGGGGGAGTGAAATTTTACTAAAGTCACGAATAAAACGACGATAAAATCCAACATGACCCATGAAAGACCGCACATCCTAAACATTTTTAGGGAGTGATAGGGAGGAAAATATATCGTCTTTTGATTTGTCCACTTGGATACCTTCCCCAGAAATGACATGTCCCAAAACAATGCCTTGTCGCACCATGAAATGGAATTTCTCATAATTTAATACATGATTCTTTTCAATACAGCGACGTAGGATAGAAGCATAACTACTCAAACATTCATCAAAAGAGGATCCATAAAGAGTAAAATCATCCATAAAAACCTCCATAACATTCTCCAGGTAATCCGATAAAATACTAACCATACATCGTTGGACAGTACCTGAAGCATTGCACAGACCAAATGGAGTCCTTCTATAAGCAAATGTTCCAAAGGGGCAAGTAAAGGTTGTCTTTTCCTAATCCTTAGGGGCAATATGTATCTGAAAGTATCCAGAATACCCATCAAGGAAACAGTAATGGGACTTCACTGCTAGCCTCTCTAGCATCTGGTCAATGAATGGCAATTGGAAATGGTCCTTCCTAGTGTGTTGGTTTAGCCGGTGATAGTTTATACAGACACACCAACTATTTTGCACACGAGTTGGAATCAATTCATTGTTTACATTTTTAACTACAGTAAGCCCAGTATTTTTAAGAACTACTTGAACGGGACTGACCCATTGGCTGGCAGAGATAGGGTAAATGATTCCAGCAGCCAACAATTTTGTTACTTATTTTTTAACAACATCAAGTAGGTTCGGGTTCAGTCGACGTTGTGACTGCCTCACTGGTTTAGCCTTATCATTTAATAAAATATGATGTGTACAAATTGATGGTCTAATGCCAGGAATGTCAGCAAGTGCCCACCCCAAAGCTTTTTTATACTTCATTAAATGATCAAGCAGTCGCAATTCATGCCCAGGAGGGAGTGAACTAGCAATGATGACGGGCAACTTGTTTCCATTCTCAAGATATGAGTATTATAAATCTTGAGGCAGTTGTTTCAGTTCCAATTCTGGGGGATTTTGGATTGACGGATGTGTGTGTGAGTGTGAGAATTCACTGATCTCATCTAACTGCTCAATGGTAACATCCTCAGATGAGGAATGAGCTTTTACAAGCTTATAAGTATCATCGTTGGTCATGTGATCCTCTATGTTCAAGAAATCATCAATTAAAAAACATGCATGACATTTCTCTAGACCGCTACAACAATCAATGATTGATTAATTACATAACATTTCAATCAATGAAGAAAACTCAGAAAGGGGATTAGGGGAAACAAATGAAGTTATTTTAGGGAAAGGGAGTACATCAATTGAATTTATCGAGAGAGAGGAATGTTCTTCTGAGGGGTGCTTCATGGCATCAAGGATATCGAAATGGACTATGTCACCACCAAATTCCATAGATAATGTACCATTATGGACATTAATTATAGCTTTGGTAGTTTTGAAGAATTTTCTCCCCAATATAATTGGGGCATGTCCATTCATCCTATCATCTTCCATTTTTAGAACATAAAAATCAGCAGGGAAAATTAAATTTTTCACCCTCACAAGAACATCCTCTAACACACCAGAGGGGTGTGCTGTACTCCGATTTTCTAGCTGAATGACAATACTAGTGGTCTTTAGTTAACCGACCTGCAATGAAGAGTAAATAGAGTGAGGCATCACATTAATAGAAGCACCCAAATCAAGCATAGGGTTGGAACATGAATACTCCCCTATGGTGCACAGAATCGAGAATGTCCCAGGATCATTGCACTTGGTGGGAAGTGATGGTTGTATCAATGCTGAGATGTTCCTCCCCAGGCTCACCTTCTCATCACATCTAAGTCGCCTTCGGTGGGTACACATCTCCTTCAGAAACATTGCATATCTTGGAATTTGCTTGACGACATCAATCAATGGAATGTTAACCTGCACTTTTTTGAAAGTCTCCAAGATTTCTTTATCAAGATCAGTTTCTTTTTATTTCCTAGGTTGGGCAGCCCTTTGAGGAAATGGAATAGGAATGGTTGGGATAGGTGGCTCATCAACAACCATAGTCTTTCCTTTGAAAGGGATTCTCTCATGAAAAGGGTTTTCTTCTCTTGGACCATTTTCAGCAGTTGGGATGGTGGTTTCCTTTGGATGGGAGGACTCTAATGGAGGGGTAATTTGGCTTTTGAGTTGTGTCCCACTCTTAAGGGTGATGTCACTAACATTTCCTTTATCCCTAGGGTTTAATACTGGTTGAGATGGTAGTTTACCCGACCCATGACATTGGATTTCCCCCACCGAGTTGGAAAGTTGGCCTAGTTGGGTCTTTAGGTCTTGTATGGTTTCTTGGGTGGTTTTTTGGAATTGGATATTATTGGCATCCATTTGCTTAATCATTTCTTCTAGGCTAGGCTCGGGTTTTAGAGGGGGTGGTTGGAATGGCCTTTGGGGTGGTTGAGGATTTCTGGGTGGTGGTGGATGACTACTCTGAACCTGTTGGTTCCATTACTGTTGAGGTTGGTTTGAATACCCCCTTGCCTATAGGCTTGGTTGACCTTCCACCCTTTGTTGGATGGATAGTATGGTTCTTGCCTAAAGGGTTTGTTAAAGGGGTGTCCTGGAAATATTGCCTCACAACTCTCAGAAGTTTCTTTCAATTGAGGACATTGGTCAGAATAGTGGGTGTCAGAAGGGCATATTACAAAATGGATGGGAGGAGGAGATTGGAATTTCCCTTGCGAAAGAGCAAGATGTCGTAGAAGGGTACTCACCTCTTTAAACATCGTGTCCACCTTCTTCTCAAACTCAGTACTTTGCACCTCATGGACACCTCGAATGGGAACACTGGACCGTGTAACGAATTGTTGAGTGTTCTGTGCCATGTTCTCAATGAGGGTTCTTGAAGCAATTGGGGTTTTATCTACCAATGCACCACCTGCATCAGCATCAATCATATTTCGATCAATAGGAATCAAACCTTCATAAAAATATTGAATTAAAATTTGATCACTTATTTGGTGGTGTGGGCAACTTGAACATAACCTTTTAAAGCGTTCCCAATATTCATGTAATGTTTCACCTTAAGATTGTCTTATCCCACATATTTCATTCCTTATTGTTGCAGTTCGAGAGGTTGGGAAGTATTTTTCAAGAAAAAGACGTTTCATGTCCGCCCAACATCTAATAGGTGAATTAACATAATACAACCAATCTTTAGATGCGTCTTCTAATGAAAATGCAAATGCCCTAAGTTTTACTTGTTCATCATCCACATTAGCAGGTTTTAATTTTGAACACACAATATGATATTCTTTTAAATGCTTATGTGGATCGTCTCCACGCATTCCATGAAATCTTGTTAATAAATGAATTAAACCAAATTTTAGTTCAAAATTGGGTGCCTCGCCTTGTAATTGAATGTAAGTGGGTTGGATATCAACATCTTGTGAGGTTAGTTCTTTTAGCGTTCTATTATTTTCAGCCATGTTATACAAGTTATGTTTAGTTTTAACTTTGGTTTCAGAAGAAGAAGAATGATCAAGAAGAATTTTAAGATTTTATGTCTCCTCCTTCAAAGTGTGGTCTTGTATGTCTCTGTTTCGTTGATGTAGGATCCTCTCCAGTTTGGGTTCGAATGTTTTTAGGTCTCCCGGAGTAGAACGCTCCATACAAAGGACCTACACAATAAATAATTTGAACACAAAAACAAATGCAAAGGTAGAAGATAAAACAAACAAATATTCACAAAAATTACAAAAATTTATCAAAAACACGCACAAAAAACCAAAGCACTCTCCGGAATCGGCGCCAAAATTTGACAGTGCTGTCGTGACACGTAAAATTGATTATATTTTAAGGTTGACTTATAGTCTAGGGTAAACCCTAGGTCGTCTCTCAAGGAGCGTTGGTAGGTTTAGAGTGTATTTTTAATAAAAATGACTAAGAGAGGGGGTGGTTTTGAAAATAGTTTAAAACAATGACTTAGTTGAAATAGCTTAAAGGATGAGTGACCAAGTGGATATTGAGAAATATGCAATAAAAGGGATGATGTGATTTCAATACACACATATCGGGTTCATTGTTCATAGAGATTCATCTTGGTTTTAGAGCAATTCATTGGTTGGAGTTAATTGGAATCCCGATTAATTCCTAAGCTTTTATTTCAATTCTTTAAGGACCAAACCTTGACGTAAAAATCGTATTGTCAAGTTCCAGTACTTACTCATGGAATAAGAGCTTCCAAAGCATATTGAAATCTCAATAAGGTGGCTATGGAAAGGATTCTTGTGATGTCCAATCGGAACAACACAAGTCACGCACTCAAAACCTCACACCGATCGAATAGAAATTAAGAGCATAACACTCACATGCATCAAATCAAGCATTCAAATCTGAAATAAAATAATATACATGGAATGAAATTTTTAAACACCCAAATTAATCCAAAAAAGTAGCTAATGTATGCATCGGAACTCCATTGTCATGTGTGTAGATCCCTCACAACGAACACCCAACTTTTAGCTCGACATCGGGAGGAGGAGGAAGCTCGGGTGGAAATCCTTCTTCATCCTTGATTCCCCTATGAGGATAGGGGCATCCAGAACCTCCAAGGTGATCAGGAGACTCCTCTTGGACTACAAATTGGCAGAACATCCCTCCTTCTCTGAACTTACAAATGCGGAGCCCAAGGTTCCCTTTTATAGGAAATGTGGAAGGTGGTTTTGGGCACACAGATTTCATCAATCCACTTGCACGATGCGTTTCGGCCTCCAGATAGTCTTATCTTGATTTCGAGAAAATAGAAAAGTTGTATCCCTACCTCTTTACTGTCTCCACAGAATGTTTGGCACAGTTTGGACAACTACATCTCATGTTATTAAAACAATACATAACACCGCATTTGACTTGGTCCAAATTCGGTGTCTTGGACAGATCAGTTCGGTTGGGCCCCTTAATGGCTGAATGTCTCTTGGGTTATTAAATGAAAGTTGTATACCAAAGAGTTTTGGATAATACCACAAACTTTCAGCCCATTTGGATTCACGGTTTAGTATCAGTATGAATTTGAGTCCATTGAACTTCTTGGATCCTGCACAGTTTGGCCCATTTTTCAAGGACTTCATCATGGGCCCTCCAAATCACCTCCACCTACATTGTAAATTTCAAAACAAGTATCATTTCCCTATTTAACAGTGATAAACACAAAATTATTGAATCAAATATGAATCAAAATTTGATAATATTATTATAATTTTTAATACAAAATATGTTTAGCACAGCGGTGTAAGGGTGAAAATGAAACAGTGAATCATGGTATGATGAGAGGTCCCCTTTTATAAGGGAGGAGAGGGGCACCTTTGGAATAACTAAAAATATTATTTTATTATAAAGTCATATTCGGTTTTTAATAGCTCCAAATTGAGTTATTTAGAAGCTAAGGTTGCGATGGGTCGAAAGCCTCTCATCCAATATAATTTAGACAAGTTTTGGTCATTATATTAACCTTATCATTTAGTTTTAACTCTTAGTTAATTATATTGACATTTACCTTGTCACTTTGTATTTTTATATTATATAGTTAATAAACTTACCATATACATTCAAGTGACCCCCAAGTGGTCCACAAATGATACAACTACTATGATATAAGTATCTTGGCTGAACCTTATATTTTTAGGAATAAAATAACAATCAATAATATATTATTTGTTTTAAAAACTATTTTATGTCAATTTTGACACTATTCAATAGTTGATTTTTGTGAAACTCATAATAGAATAATTACTTAGACCAAAGTTAATTAAATCAATAATAACATGTCATATTAACCTACAAAATAAGTTTAATTCATAAAAAGTCTCAAATTATATTTATTTGGGTATTTATAATATCAATTATTCTAATTTTTCACTATTATTGTAATTTCTGCATCATCATTGTGTCATAAATAAATTAACATATTTAATGTCTAAAAATTATAAATAAAATATAATTATGGAGAAAATCCTATTAGATTTCTAATTAATATTTAAAATCGATTTTATGTTATGAATAACTATATTTTAAAAATGTTTTGTTAAATAAACTTTGATTTTAACTCTTTTAACACTTCTTTGTTTAAATAATAATAAATGTCCTAATCTAATCCAAGTGGGCCTAAATGGTCATATTTTATTCCTAAGGTTGTTTTTAGTCGAATTAAACTTATCTAATAGAATTAGGACATGTGTTAGGGTAATAATAATATCATTTTTACCCTTAATTACCCTATTTACTTTTAACTGTGGTAAAAAAAGTAAAAAGTTACTATTCACCAAAAATTATTTTATCTCATTGAACCACATTTTACTTACTGACGTCAACCGTGTCTCTTGGATTTTTGAAATTCCACTCACCGAAGCGGTAAAATTATGTTTTAGGAAAAATTCATTTTTTTAACTACCACTTAGTGGTTTCACTATTCATCAAAAAATGAAAGTTTCCAGAAAAATACCAAAAATTAGGCCTAATCTATATTTGATATTATGAACTCAAAAATGATGTCTATTTTACAAAATTCAAAACATATCATTTTCATTAATTAATTTAAAAATTAATTCCCGTCGTCAAAACAAATAGTGTTTTCTTAAGAGATAATAACTATCAAAAGATTGACACTTGTTTATGTTTGGTTTAAATGTGAAATTACATCCAATGAACAATAATGTATTAAATTGTAAAAAAAGATTCTAAATATACTTTAAAACTACTAAAATTAATAATTTATCAATATTAATTATTTTGATTTAAACGGTTGTTTTTAATTAAAATTTAGTAATTTTCACTATTTATCAGAAAATGAATGTTATCCGAAAAGTACCAAAATTTCACCCTAAGCTAATTTCGATATTCTGAATGTAAAAATGAAGTCATTTTTGAAAAATAAAATTTAAAAAATTTTAAAAAGCGGTTATTACTATTCATAACGGGTAATTTTAATAATATTTTAATAGCATATCATTTTTTAGTGAAACTCGGTATTTCATACTACACATGCTATCGAGGAAGGTCGTGATTGCGTGTAATGCAAGGCAAGTCAAGGATGCATGTTTTGCAAGCTCCTTTTGGTGTAGCGTAAAACACAAGACATTAATGAAATTAAAAAGAATATTTTTCATAAAGTCTCGGGGTGTTACATATTAGTTCTATTGAAAACTCAAATTCAAAATTCCATGGATGACTCGTAAATTCCTTCCGAATTAAAATTATAAACTCCGGAAAAATTGTAATATTTTTTATTTTGAGTTTCAACCCAACCATTTGAGATAAATTCCACTTTTTAATAGGAACCATGACCAATATGCTTGATTTAATTTCAATCGAAATATGATTTCTATCATCATACTGATAAGTGATCATAGGATGGTTTGGAATATCAAACGTAGCATACCATCCTTGTTTATTGATTTTGGATTAATCTAGATAAATGATATACAAGACTAAAATAACATTGAATTTATCTATAGTAAGAATGAAAATATTTGCAGGAAACACATTCACATAAACTTCAACCGGAGAAGAATCATCTACTTGGGTTGTGATCATTGTGCCATTATGGGTTTTTAACATTAACCCAACATCTAATTATTGTGGTTTTACTATGATACCCTTATAACATACTTGAGATATAAAAGAGTGTGTAGATCCAGAATAAAACAGGACATTAGTTTTCTGAAAGCATGTGGTAAGTGTAGATTTCACCACATCATTATCATACCTCGCATCATAAACAATAATCACATGATATTTCTTTTTTTCTCTGGGAAGAATAAGTTTTTGATGTCAATCATCATCAATATCCATTGGATTTTGTAACTAGTCAAAATAGTGCACATATTCATTACATTTAAGATTCTAGAGTGTTTTTGGTAAATTCTTTATATCGTTGTCTCTATTTGAATCATTATCTATATTCTTCCATTAACATTGGTATTCTATTGCCCAATTAAATCCCATTCCATACTAAATGAATTTACCAGTTTCATTAAGACAATTTCCCCCCAATTTCCTTCCACAAATCAAGCATTATAGAAAACTCATTTAAATATCTCAATGGTTTTTATAATTTCATTTAAATTCCATATTTATTTTCTTTTCCAAACTATGATATTTTTTGTTATGTCCAATTTACATGTCCACCTCGATATCACATCAAATGATTTATTTATTGTCATGACCCAACCTAATCCATTGCTTGAGCCGAAACAGCCCAAATCCCTCTTCTATACAACAGGGGGTGGCGACAGGTACTGAATGCATAACTAAACATGGGGAATCATTTTCTATAAGAACCTATTTTCACGCACCCAAAAAAACATCAACAAAACTGTGGAGAGATATCAAATTTCTAAACTAAAATGAATGCATACATCATTCCAAAATTATAATACAACATATGTTCTAAAAATATTAAAGAAAAAACATGTTCCCACCAAAAGAAAACTATAAATACATCCAACATACTCTCAATGGTGGGATCACTTCCAAATGTATCTGTCAAAAAGATCCTTAGCCCAACATTGGTAATCACCTCAATAGGTCTAGCTCGCTATGCTCTGCCTGCCTTATATCCTCTATATACTATATCCAAATGCATGTGGTCTGCACAAGACACAACATGTTTGGGAAAATCTTATGCATGTGTGAGTAAAATATACTCAATAGAAACACGAAAAACCCAAAAATAATGGAAGAAACTGAAAACTGTCAGTCTAATCGACCTAGCTATAGGGAACCCCATAGAGAGAGAAACTCTATCTCAAACCATCCTCAGTTGTACATAAAAGGTCACTAAACTCAATGGAATCCCAATTAAAAGTGTAATAAAAGAATTTATCCCATAGCTCATCCCATAGAAGTACCATCATCCAAGAACAGGCTTCTCAACATAGTGAGTAGATGAAGTACACATTGAATCATTACCGTTCCCAATAGAAGAGCTATCTTGTCCATCCATGAGAAGCTATGCATGAAAATCTCGTGGAATAAACCATGATTCTTTACTTATCATAGAAAGAGAGTATCCAAGACTAATGGAGTGCACATAAGATGAAATAATAATCAATACATAAGGGGGTGTCAACCCAAAATGTGATCCATCAGGAAAAACCGTCTAGGTCTTACTCTAGAGAAAAACACCAAGGTCTTTCCATCACCAACCTATGAACAATTCAATTCTAATAAAACCCATGTCGAGCGGCCCGCTCCTCGCCACTTTACATAGTTGAGGGAGCACTTATCTAGAATATGTATATCGTGAATCCGCTCTAGTGAGAGTTACTATAGTGATGTACACCTCATCAATTCCCTGCAATATACTATCTCTTAAAAAACCTTTCAATACTTTGTCAACATTCTATGGATTGTACCACACTTCAGTTCTTTGAGGGAGCACTAAATCCTAACTTGACATCATTCATATGTAGTAGTGGGACCCACTCCTCAAAACTATAATCAACAGATGATGGAGATCCAACTCAAATGGAGGACTAGGTCCCCACTTTAACTTGAAGATTTGGGAGTACAACTTTTTAAGTGAGGACCCACACCATGCTAAGATAGGGAGTATAGCTCAAAGGATAGAGGACCCATGTTGATGACATGGGGAGTCCACACTTTGGCTAGAAAACCCACTACCTAGAATGAACAGCGGGTAATACTCTACCCACGTGATTTCTATGGGGACATACACCTTTACATGATATGGGTGTAACGGACCCAGGCTTGTGGTCCCGCTCCAAAGTAAGACAATTGGGTACCTACTCTATTGGAAGAACATGTATGGAGGCCCCACTACCTATAACAATAGGAGAGTTATGAATACAATGATAGAAGACATGATCGATAAGGTGATAGGGATGTACGCACTCTACATATACATTACATATGGAGGACAAGATCCCTAGAATGATATAGAGTACTGAATCCCTAGAAAAAGGCCCTATAACCTGGACCAATATTAGAGTACCTACGCTATCTTGCTATCGAGTATAGAGGGGATGTTCCCTATCACATTGGGGGGGACACTATCTAACAATACAGACAGCAATGGGAACCCATGCCATAAAACATTATGGGATTACCAACCATCAAGAAACTACACAATAGAAAAAGAACCTATTCCCACAACATTGGGATTCAATTATCTACTAATGAATAGTATATAAAGGTAAACCCATACCCTAATGTCACTCAAGAGTAAAAATACAATTATCTCTATTATGGATCACATCAATCACCAACATTAGTCATGTTCCACTACATATGCTTCGTGATCGAAATCATGCCACATTTTACCATGTAGGTCAAAAAAGGCCAACATCATGTTCTATATAGAAAACCACTCAATATAAGGTAATAAAAAGCCTAAATATGAGTCTTATAAAAGGAGATATAGCTGAAGAAATTCTCAAGAAAAACTCCACGGATTTCATAGCATGCACTGGGGTGTAAACGGTGTGTGGGACCAACTAATCCCCTAGCTATGTGTCCTGTCTAAATGGTTTTCCAACACCTGTATGGATACACATGGTATAGAAGAGGTACATGTCATTTCTCACTTAACCCGGCCCCCAGCCATGTAGTTTTACCCATGAACATGTACTAGACAATTTGTTTGTGTATATAGGCCATATTGTTGTACACGACCATGTGTTTTCACATGGAATCCAAGACATGTCCTATGGTCACACAGATTTGGGTCACTACATGGCGTGTAACCCTAATACATGGTGTGATGTCCCCAAATTTTATCATCTGTGAACATCATGTGATACAAAGTGTGGGTCACTAGACTCCATTCAATGTAGACGCTAATTCCAATCTAGTATCACCTTCAAAACAAATAATTCAACAATATTTAACAAAAAATTTGGAGATCTACTTTGCATGGATAAAATGAAATTGAAATTGGCCACTATAGCCTTAGAAAATTTTTTACCAACGGTAATATGGACTAAAACTCAAATCTTCATACCTAGAGGGTGCAAAATAGATGCTTTGTTTGAAGAATGATGCACAGATCATCCTACTCCATGATCTGAGGATAATCTTCTTTAGGAACAGAGATTGGCAGCACCTCTCTTAATTGATTCTTTATTGGTTCGCCATCACTGGATGAAGCAGAGTAAAGGAGGAGGATATGTGTATCTATCCTTTTATTTTGTCCACCAAAACCTGAAGGAGGGGGTGGATTATTATTAATATTTAATTAATTATTTAAAATTAAATTTAATCAATTTAATACACCACTTAATTTCCCATCATTCATCATCTGAGACTTCATATGATAGTTATTCCTCATTTCATAAAAAACAGTGTTAAGAAGACAAAATAAATATAATTTTTTTAAAATCACGGTGATGAGGATATCTAGGCCAGAAATTCCTATACCTACTTAGAGCCCGACTTCATAAATATTTTTAGATATATTATAAAGTATTACATGTTAAAACCTGGGTCTCTATATTTATATATACTGATGTACCATATGGATAACTCTCATTAGATAATTGGATTGAAGCCACTGAGTAATCAATCAACCTTACTCATGGGTAGGATGATAATACTAGAAGCATACCCCAAAATTGATGTGAAATTTTCCCCATAAGTACCAACAGATTCATCAACCTTTTATTTAACTCAAGGAACTATATAACCATATTTATATAATGAATATGAGGAAAGTACATTTTGAAGAATTATCATTTAAATTCATCGCATGCTATAGATTCAGTTTCTTCTTATTCTCTCATGTTCTAGATAATATTCCACCACTGATCTGCTTCTCCTTGAAGATTATAACAATCTAGAAAAAACTTCTCGTGTTACAATAACTAAGGAATAAAATATAACATTAATGGCACTAAACACTTAACAGTGACTAGTGGATCAGTAGACCCGTTAAAATAAAGTGGACTTTACATCAAAAAGGAACAAAAAGAATTATATTTCCAACTTTTCTTATTTATATGATCTACATTATTCTTATCCAAAGAATGTTTCATGATTATAGTAGTAATATTGTTTCTTCCATCCCCCACAAAATTTGATTTCTAATGAGGAAAATTATTTCATTATCCATCACATTCAGCATTAACATGATTCTTTTAGGTTCCATCCATTCACTAAAACCAAAAAATAATATTGTGAAAAATTAATCATAGTGGAAAACCTCATAATCTTGAAAATTAATTTAAAGGATGTGAATATCATTACACCTTCTTCTATGAAAGCTTATGTTTATCCTAGGCCATTCATATTCATTGAAATACATTAGGATTTTATCTGATATGTAGACATATCTCATGTGTTCTTACTAATGTATTCTTACCCTAGTTTCAAGAGTTTAATTAATCCTTTCTCTAATACTAATTGTAGCAACCCATACATTTCATACATAGATTTTTTTTGAAAATAAGGATTGGTAAAATTAATGAATAAGATCAACAGATGTACAAATGAAAAGCCATGAAGGGAAATGGTATAGCTAGAGCTAGTTGAAATAAAAGGGTCCAGAGGCCACCAGCTGATTGGCCACATTGTTTCCTTCCCTTTTGGTAAAAAAGATTGTGCATCGAGAAAACCCTTGGAGAAGTGAGAAAATTATCCTGATGATGAAGCCAAATGACTGGATTTCTCTGTCATTGTAGTTAATAGCATTGATTACAGTGCGGTATTCGGACTTGATGATGATATCAACCCATCAACGTTCCATAGAGAGCATCATACATTCCAGGATGGCAGAGGCTTCAACAACTGCAGGTTTACAGAAGGCGTGATTTGACTCATGTTTTGATGTAATGATTTCCCCAGGTGATTTCTGGCTAGGAGACTGAGAGCAACAAGCCTATCCTTGGGGAGAGATGCATCCACATTAAGTATAAGAATCCCTTCCGGTGGGTGATTCCAATGAGGGGGATAGGAGGGGGTTACACCTGAAAAAAGTGTCCTTTTTTGTCCTTTCATCCCTCAACCCGTGACATTTTGATTCATAATGATTTTTATGCTTATGTATCTTTTCAATTATGGAAATACAAACAAATGGTTCCTAAAATATCTATATATTCCCCCACATATTTCTCCATAACCTATGAACTTCTTATAAATATCATACACAATATCAATATTCATAACCTGTGGAATGGAAAAAGAAGAAAATATTGATTAATGATGCTTATAAAGGGTAAACATCGAAAATATCAATGATCATATAAGAGTAATAAAAGATTAAGGGAATGAGAACAAGATATTAAAATTTGAAAACCATACAAAATATATAAAAGATCAAAATATTAAGTCATAACATTAATCATGGTTGTTTATATGGCTTGATTATTAATGGAATCAATGAATATGAGCCATGAGTGAACAACATTGACATAAGCCATAGAATTGTGGCATACACTTAATAATAAAAAATCACTTCCTTAGTAGTAATGGATTTTTACAAGACTATCTTAGTAGGATGGGTTTACTACCCAAACAATCATAGTATTCAAGATTAACTCCCAAGACTATCATAGTGGATAGATTCCCTTATATAACTAGGTTCACTCCCCATTCCAATCATGTTTTTCTTATGAGATATCAATATTTACCCAAAGCATTTGAGGGGGATATAGGTCCCATCGATAACATATTTAAAATCATACATTTCTATTTCAAAATATCATAAAACATTCATAATATTAGAACCAAGGAAAAGAAATGGTTTTCATAAACATTTAACAATAGAATATTCCATCCATAAAAAGAATGGTATCTATTGCAACTTACTGATTTTAATGCTTACAGATCATGTTTTTTATTTTTATAATAATTTTTTTATTTTTTGATAGAATTTTATAATATAATAACATAAGACTAAAATTTAATTAAGTGTTTGGATGGGTAATCATTAGTTCAAAGTGACTCATTCCCAGAAAACAATTACCTACATCTTGAGAACCCATTAGTAAAAATGTCTCACCTCTAGAGATGAGCTATGACTATAAATGTCTAAAAATTAATTTGAATGTCTCACCATCAAAGTTGAGATACCTCTTGAAATGTATCACCATTAATAAAAATATATCACTTCCAAATATGAGATTCCATAAGACATGACTCAACCCCATATGAGCAACAACCAATATGACTCACGGTTAGTTCAATTGAGTCACTTCTAGTTCGAATGAGTCACTTCCAGAGATGTTGTTACCCAAAGATGTCTTTCTTCCAAGATATATTTCCTCTGGAGGAGGAACCTTTCATATTTTTATTATTTTGGATTAAATTCATAAATATCTATATTAATTTAATTAATTAAAATCATTATATAATGATTATTTTATTAACCACTATAGGGATACATTAAAGGCGATGCTACAGCTTAGTATTTGGATCCGGAAGATTGGGATGAAAGTTATTAAATGGGTTCATGGGGTGATATATACTCCAATAATACTCCATCGTGTATGGAATCCCTAGATTATTTGTGATAAAAAAGTGAACATACTGAATACTAGAAGGATCATCACTCAAGAGCTTATAGGTTGCATACTTACATGCATTTGATTTTGAAATAGTATTGTACACTGATCATACAGATCCTTTAATATGGTCAAAACAAAGATAGATTTTTATGCTATGTTTTACTACTATATTCAAATAAATTGCTTGATATCCTCAAATTTCCATATTTGAGGACACTCAAGAATCTAGTTAACTTCATACTAAGCGGAATTATTTTTTCCATATCTTTTTTCATTAACATTATATTATATGAAATTACATTTGAGTAGTGGGTTTTTTTCAAAATTTATCAATAATACATGACTCTTGAGATATAATTTGTGAAAAAATTATATTCTCTTCCTCTCACTTAATCTACATAACCATGGTATTTGTGGACGTGGTCCTTATGGGAACTCTGTTTTTTTTTTCTTACCATGTATAACTATGGAAGAAGCCATTGATCCTGGAATGCTTTTCAAATGTTATTTTAATACCCAATCTAGATTTTAGATAATATTATTTTATAATAATAATCTTAGTATAATTTTATTTCAAAGTGTAGGGGATTAGTTCTCAGCTTTAGACTGAACCCATTGTTTTAGTCTATTTCATTTTTTGGTTTCCATTATTTTCAAATCTATAAACTGTATTTTGTTTCAAACTATAAAAAAAAACTGGAACATTTATAGTTCATCTTAACTAATTTTTTAATAAGTATTTGATTGATTAAATTGATATCAAAAGCTTAGGTAATTTTCATATTGTTCTAACTGAGAACTAATGACACTTTGAGGAATCCTTACAAAGATAAAAATTATATTAAACTGCTATTTTCAATTTTTTTTTAGATTTTTTTTTAAATAGGGTGATTTTATTTAATATTATTTGTAACCAAAATTTTATTAGGAAATAAACCCCCCTCCCACTCTAGAGTTACTCACTTCAAACAACATCTAGTATCAATGATTTTTAAATGTCTTTTCAACATTGATTTTATTTATGTTATATATCTCAAAAAATAGTTTTAAATTTATATATTTATTGTCAAATAGACAAGATGGTTCTACTACGAACATACATACCTCATTTGATGGCCCAAATCATTATAAGTGGGAAATAAATATTAAAATTCATATTGAGATGATGGGTCTTGAAATTCAAAATATTGTTGTAGAAAAATAATAAATACAAAAAACTAAAAGAAACATATGGTATGATGCTACAAATACTACATATAAAATAACTAAAAGGATATGAATGCAATTTATTTTGTTTTGTGTGATGAGGAATGAAAATAATATCTTCCCATAAAAATTATTTTTAAATCTATGACACTATCTATTTCTCAAGAAGGAATAACTAAGTTTAAAGAAATGAAATAAATAATTACACAATTAAAAATAATACATTTAACATGAAACCTGATGAGATTATCTCTAAAATGTATCTCTGGTTCAAGAAGATAGTGAATAAAATATATTCATTGGGGGGTATACTGTCTAAAAATACCATGTCATTTGACTATTGAGGTGTCTTTTGGATAGAAATAGAGGAACTATCATTTAAATCATTGAATATTTTGATATTAGTAAGATAATCATAAAGGAGATGATTGTAAATATTTTGATTTATGAGGATGAAAATAAATTTAAATAATAAATAGATAAACCAATGATAAAATATATTTAATTCAGTATACTTCATCAAAATTTAAATGTTAAGTTCAAGATGAATGTTGATGTGATAAGGACTCTCCTACTAATGATGATGAAGAGATATGATATGTAAAATGAGATTATCATCTATTATTGTAAGAGGAATAGTCATACCAAAGCTTACTATCCTAAGAAAATATATTAAAATATGTATAATAAAATTATAGGAAATAAAATATGGTAATGAATGGAACTTGGAGTTATTATAATGATATATCCTATGATTCAGACACTACCCAAGATGAATAACATGAGAGAGAAAATATGTGGTTCATGACAAACATATTTGTGGTATCAAATGTCAATATAAATTATCCTACAAAAAAACTCTAATCATTATAAATATGAAAAAGAATAAAAATATTTCAAATTATGGGATGTTTGAATATCATAACATTCTATAAAATACAATCAATTATCTTAAATATAACTATAAAATTCCAACGAACAAATATTCAATGACTGTTAATTTTAAATGTGGTCTTGGTGTTAATAATGATAAAAATGATCACCTATTGAATAAATATACTTAATTGAAATTATCTAATGAGAAACTAAAAAAGGATTTAGGGAGAATTAATTATGGGAGAAATAATTTCACTCAAATGAATGGAAAATAGATAACACCTTATTAAATTTCTGGTTTGGGTTATCAACCAGGATATAGGAGAATTTTCAAGAATAATTTTATTCCTATATCTAGTTTTGAAAATATGCTAATGGTTTTTATTAAACTACACCCAAAATGTTTTCATTTCCACAATTTTACAATCCTCTTATAGGAAACCCAATAAGAAAATATTTATTCTTATATCCATAAATGAAAATATTTATGGACCATAGAAGATTTTGGTAGCAAAATCATTTTTTGTATAAAAATTGTTTGGTAGGGTATCTTTTTTAAGAGATCCTTCAAGAACCATTGGTATATGGAAAGTGGGTATTCAGAATATATAACTGTAGATTACTCATGCTTAAAAAAATTTATAAAGTATTTTGGTGGTCATTAATCCTTTGTTCAAAATGATAAAGGAAAAATAATTGGCCTTTTCGAAGTCAGTAATTCTAACTCAATTTTAATTTAAAATGTATTATTTTTCTATGGATTGAATTAATGTTTTCTTAGAATATCATAGTCAATTGATAATTATTTCTATGTAAAATTTTATAATAAATATTGAAAGTGTTTTTTATTATAATTATTTTGAAGTGGTTACTTATTCTTGATATGGAAATTTTTATTTTATAACCTTCTATTCATTATTTTCCCAAAATTCTTCTAGTCTAAGTGATATTTAGAAAATATACGGGCTGTGAAATATG
The DNA here is from genome assembly GCA_963277665.1 of Viscum album. Lineage (NCBI taxonomy): Eukaryota > Viridiplantae > Streptophyta > Magnoliopsida > Santalales > Viscaceae > Viscum > Viscum album. The sequence goes on from OY728130.1 coordinate 889,033,834, forward strand.
AAAATAATCCAATGAAATATTCACTCACTTATAAAGATAACTAAATAAGGTTAATTTCAAGATACACATAAACATGAATTCCCAAATGAAAAATTTTATAATCTCTATAAAAAATTAAAATATTACACGATATCATTCATATCAATGAAAAAAGATTCAATTTCTCAGCCCCTATAGTTTGTTCACATGTACTTTTTTATACCATCTAGATTTTATAGTTTAAATGGGAAGAAATTCATTTATATACTTATATATGGCGTTTCTATGTGTACTTAGGTATTTTGTCGAGCTCACAAAAGTGAAGCATGTTCTAACTTTATCAAATCTGATGAATCTTTTTAAAACCTCAGTGGACATAGGATTAAGACTACGATAAGTGATAATGGATGTGAGTTTGAAAATAAATACATTGAATCCATTTTCTTAAAAAATGGTATAATCATAACGTTTTTCCTCATTTTACCCTACAGTATAATGTTGTTATAGAAATATTAAATAGGAAACTTCAAGAGATTTATCAAATAACGCATAATGAATATGAAAATTCTGTTTACATTTGGGATAAGGCCATGAATACGGAATGTTATATAAATAATATAGTTTTACATTGACCTATCTTAATGAAAAATCCTTATTAACTTTGGAATAGTAGAAAGCCTAATTATAATTATGTTAAAGTTTATGGTTGCAATGTCTTTATTCTTAACACTAAGGATTATCTAGATGTTTTTTATTCCAAGAACAATAAAAGAATTTTCATGGGATATTCAACTATTAGTACATTGTATAAAGTGTATAACAAAATAACCAGGACTGTGGAAGAGTTTTCTAATGTCATGTTGAATGAAATTGATCCACATAAGCAAAAAACCCCTCTAGAAAGACATGATGATTATTTATCATCTATTAACATCAATGAAAACCCATATGACACTTATTCTAAATAAGAAAAAAAATAAATTTCAGTTCTAAGTAACATCCAAAACCTGAAAATGAATCTCTATATGTCTAGTGATTTCCATCCCCTCTTTTAAAAGAGTTTTTAGCACTCTTAAATACTATCCTCTAAATGATAATGTTAGAGAACTAGATAGAGGTACACATACTAGAGATGAGCTACCACCTAACTTGAGACAATTCCAGATAAATACCCACACCATGACTTTCCATTTGTTCAAATGCGTTACTACCAATTCCAATTAATCCCCAGCAGATATGTGTTTCCAATTTAGTTTTATTGCCACCAATATTTCTTTCCACCAGAAAATAATTCATCATTGTTATAGATATTTTAAATTAAAAGATTAAATATATATATTAATGAATTTAATGAGAATATTTATTTAATTATTATTATAATAACCATTTCAGGAATACATTAAATACATTGACAAAGCTCAGTATGAGGATCCAAATGATATGTATGATTATTCTTCAATAGGTGCATGAATTTATATATACTCCTAGAAGACTCCATTGTGTGTGGGAGACCCAGATGTTTTTTGAGCAAGTAGTGCAATTAGTGAATACTATGATGACCATCACTGGTGATCTTAAATGTTGTATACTTACATGCATTTAATTGTGAAAGAGTGGAGTACACTGGACATCCAGATCCATTAAAATAGTCTGAATGAAGAGAGATTTGTGAGGATCTATTTTACTATTACATTTATAGAAACATATTGAGGTCCTCTCAAATACCTATCTGAATATAATCATGCATATGTGTATCTTTTGACCAATCAACATTACTTTTTCCATATCTTTTTCTTCCATGATATTTATTTATTTTTTTATTTTAAAATTGAATCAGTGTTGTTGGATCAGTATATCAATACAAACGGACTCATGTTATAAAATTTGAGAATTTTTCACATTATATATATATATATATATTCATATGCTTTCCCATGGTGTTTATGTAAGAGTTCATTGTGTGGAATGTGTTTTTTCCAATATAAAATTATAGAAGATGCCTTTGAGACTAGAAATCATATCAATTATAGTTTATATACATGATATATGTTGTGGATTAGATTATAGTCATATAATATGCTTGGATTAAAATTATCACCATGATGAGTGCATTAGGTCGTAGCATGAGAGTGACCCCCTTGTTTTATCGCATTGCATGTTTTGTTTTTGTTTTCACTGTTTTGATATCATTAAATTGTATTTTTTTTAAACTGTAAACAAAAGTGGTACATTTATAGTTAATCTTATATAGTGTCTGTATAAGTATTTCATTCATTAAATCTATTTCAGAAGTTAAATTATTTTTTATATTGCTTTAACTCAATACAAATAGAGCTATGATAAATGTTTCAAATGGTAAAAAATATGTTAAATTACTCATTTGATTAACTAGGTGATTTATTTAAACATGGGTGACATTATTTCAAAAACAATTAACAATTTTTTTTGAAAACCCTATTCAGCTCCTTTTAAGTCACTCAATCAATTAAATAGTAATCTTAGATCATATCCACATTAAATTATAAGTGACATGGTGGGGTTTTTGTCTTTGATGAATATAAATACCATTAAAAACCATTAAAAAATTCATGATGAAATTCTCTTTTCCCATTTGAAACTACATATTTAAAAAATGAAAAATTATAATTCAAAAAATTTCTTTGAAAATTCCCATGTAAATTCAATAAAGTAATATTCAATGACAAATAGTCACGATATTGGGAATATATATTCATATAATATATAAAAATAATAATTCCTTCGTTTTATTAGAAATGTCTCAATGTACTTCATTTGGAAAAAGAAAAAAAATATTACAATCAAAATATTTTGTTAAAAGTCAATCATGGGTAAAAATGACATTAAATAATAATGTGATAATTCTAGAAACATTAATTATTTTGTTTGATAAGACATGGTAATGGAAGAAAAATGTTTTCCTAACTATGAGAGAAATGATGTCTATTTTCCTTGAGAACATATTTATGGTATCATGACAAAAAAGATTACAAATATAAAAGGAAAAAATATATTTGAAATAAATAACAAATGTATAAGAAAATTAATGCATATCTAAAAAGGTTTATCATAATATTTCATCATCATAACTTAATCACAAACAATCATGATAAACAGTGAGATTGTATCATAAAACCCATTGCCTCGAATTCACCTTTCATTGAAAGCACTCTAAAATCCTATATAATAAATTTAAATTAGTTATAATTTTCTTCAATAGTTATTTTTTTACTTATAATATAATATATTAACCGTTTTTGACATTTCAACTCTCCCTTGAATCAATAATTTCTCATTAAAATCATCATTTCTGGATGTTAACTATGTTTTTATCAGAAGAATTTTTTTTCATTATTTTCATCCCTTGTACATTTATCATTCAGACATCATATTAATATAAATAATAATACTGCTATTAATATCATATATAATCATTATATAAATATTTATATTCTTTTATAAAATTTATAGACAGAAAAATAAATTAAACTCTTCATGTAGATGGTAGGCCATATATACGAATGAACATTGTTTTTATTATTCAACAGATGGAATAAAAGAAACATAAAAAATTATTCACAGTGATAGGATATTTATTAAGTCATATGTATTATATATATTCATCAAATTATTCTTCATTACAATATAAGTAAAATATGAATGAAAAAGGAATCATGTCACTTCATGGAGGAGGTTGTCCACACGTTTACATGAACAATGATATCCTTTCCAAAAGGATTGGATGGTAAGTACGTATATGTGATATAATTATTCAAAAATAAGAATTATGTAATAAATATCATATTAAAATATAAAACCCATCATAATAACAATCCATTAAATGTAGTATATAAAATGAATTGTATCTCTATGTGGAGACGGTAAGCTGTATGTACAGACAAGCTATATTTTCACTTCTTATTTGATGGTAAAGAGGGTTTATAATGGTGTTTTCATAACAATAATAACAATATCTAATAATATTTAGTATAATTAAGTTTTTATTTTGTGATAAATTCCTTACATTTATAGGATTTAATGAATAGTAGGAAAAAAATTGATCAGTTAGGGTGATCACCTGTTCATGGAGACGACTCCTTTAGATCACTTATAACGTTCTATAGTGATGGTATTTTTGGAATAACATAACGTCTATAATATTTATAGGTACATTTATAAGATAAAATTTTCTATTTTTATATATATAATGATCTATTTGGTGTAAATAATTGAGTGAGTAAGTATCCATTTATAATTATGTTGAGGTGAACTTTTGTATTTTCTAAAACGATTAGATTATAATGAATATATTCTCAAGATAAATACCTCAAAATTGAAATGGATTTAAATATAAGTCCTGACTTATATATAATAAAACAAACCAATATAATTTATAAATGGGTTTTTTATCATTTTAAACCATGTAATTTTGATTAACCATTAGTTAACCAATTATAATTTATAACTACAGTAATAACATTTTCATGTATATAAGGTTTTCATTTTTACTTTTAATTTCATAAATGGCCTATAAATGGAAAAATTAGGATATTTATGAACATATCATATTTACCACTTATTATTTCATTATTTTTATTATCCAAAAATATTTTATTAATATTTTATATTCATAAAATATCAATATTGTCAATTTTGAAACTATTCATTTAATTTATATTTAAATGCATGAAAAAAAGGGGGAATTATAATATACTGAATTCACACATCACTAATATGTAATATTGATCTATAAAATTCATGGTGTACATTAGAAAATTAAATTATATCACTTTTTATATTTTCAAAATCAATTATTATATTGGTTATTAAATGGAGAAATATTGTATCGGTGTTTCATAAGAAATTAATGTCATTATATAATTAATAAAAATCAAATACAAATTTCTCTGACGAAACTAATTTTATTATCATAAAAATATAGACTATAATTTATCCATAACTTTCTTTCTTACCCATGTGGACACATAATAGATATTAAAAACAAAGAGAGAGGGATTTTGTAACATTGTTTGATTTAAATATTATATTGATCATTTTCATTAAAAATAGTCTTATAAACTAATAAAATTGATGATAAATATTTTAATTCTCTAATTAATATCTTAAAATAAGGATAATTATGATTAATCATGGCCTTAACAGTTAGTTTTAATTTAGATTATACATATTTACAATTTACTGAGTTGTTAAATTTTACCATAGTTACTAATCATATTGGCCAAAAATAAAAGGTTCCTATTTAACAAATGTAATCCTTATAATTTTAAACATGTAATATATTTTATCTAATTGAGTACCTATAAATGGAAGAAAATTATTTTAAATTATATGTGCAAAATGAGATAAAAAGGATTTTATAAAAAAGAAATCTTATGTCTAATTATGTATTTATTCTTATCGAATTGAAAGAAAACAAATTGTCGCATTTTTAGGAAAATTTATTAACAAAATAATTTATAAATTTCATTAAAATGATTTAATCTTACATATTAATATAATTTTTTAATATAAAAATACATTACACTCATAAAAATTGTTTTCAAGAAAAAAAGCACTTTTATTTTCAAATATTTTTTGTTTTTGATTATAATTTTTTGATAACTAATTATTTAATTTTGTAAATTTGTAGATAGTATATTTTTTTAATCTATTTACAACTATTCAAAACCATCAATCAAATTTTTGGGATATAATTGACATGAAAAATTTAAAAAATGTAACATGGTTCATCTAAACTCATTATTGTGTGTGACACAAGCTGTCGAAGAAATCATCTTATTTAAAGGGAAAATTTCATAAACATATTTGGGCTTATATTATACCCCCCTTAAAATTATTATTTCACTTGAAAACCATTACTATAATTCCAAAAGGAGATGATACTTCTACCTAATCACATCCTCAGGTTCAGACACATCATAAGTGGTTTTGAAAAAAACATATTGACTAGATGACTGGTCTTGTTTTGAAGAACATTCTCACTATGATACTGAATATGTAGTATATTTTCTTCATAATAATGGTGATTATCTAGTGGTTATACCTATGAGTTCAATTAATCTGTAGGATTAGGTTTTTACTTCCTCATGAAAGATACATGGAACATATCATGAACTACAGTGATATTTTGTGGATGCACCAATCAATAAGATACCATTCTAATATGGCTAAGAATACAAAAAGGACTAATATATCTCGGTATTATATTAATCACAATTAAAAAACCCATCAAACTCTTCCACTGACATATTTTTAGTAATTCCCTGTAAAAATATTCAAAAACTATATCTTTTGGATGATTTTCTTCTTAACTTTGCGGTAGACTCCGAGCTGCTCAACAATACTGTTGGATAGATCTAAAATTCTATTCCATTTCCACTAATATATCATTTATGAATATATTTATTTCCCCAAATTCATTCTATCATGTTTTAGTTCCTCACTTCTTACCATAGAGTTCTTCAGAAGGATCCTTCTAAATGCTAGAGTGAACGTTATTATCATAATAAAATACCCCTAAAGGAAGGAGTTGATACCAAAAACCATTAAAATTCATATATAAATCTATCTACATGTATTATATGTTTTTAATGACCCTTTCATTATAAACATCTATTTGAGTTCAATAAGTAGTGTTGAAGTTTAACTATATGATGAGATCCTAGTGATGATTTCTCCAATACTTTGAGGTAAACCACATATCTTGATAAGATACAGTTTATAGTGGTACACCATGATGTCTTACCACATACTTAATGTATCACTATGTATGTTGATCAAGTGGGAAATATTCTATAATTGTAACAAATTTTTATTACTTCATAAGGTTTTCAACTATAACACAAATAGAATTATTCCCTTTAGATGTTTTGGGGTGTCTAAAGACAAAATCAGGGGTGTTGTTTTCCTATATCCATTCTGGTATAGGTAATTGTTGTAAAAAAACATTAGAATTTTGTCTCCTATCATAAAATTTCTAACATACCAAGCACTGAGAAACATACTCTACAATATCTCTCGTCATTTTTATACCACCATAAATACACGTTAAAACCTCTATACATCTACGTAATTCCAGAATGAATAGATAATAAATAAATATGATCTTTATCAATCAACTCCTTTTTCAAATCTATTACTTGTGGGACATGTACATGGTTACTAAACATAAATATTCTATAACATTCATGTTAGAACTTGAGAACACTTTAACCCTTCTTTTTCCTCTCTACATATTCCTTATATGCCTCCTTACTCATTACTTAGACTGGTAGTCAAACTCTCATTTGGGAAAGATATGTTTTCTACCCTTCCTTTAAGATTTGAAAATCCATACATTTCATGTATATAAATATTGGATACTTTTTTATCGTTATCATAGATAAAATGTCATGATCCTTTTTCCAGAGAGTATCATTATCCATGTTCACATTTTCATGGTGGAAATGTATTGAAGAGTCATAATATTTAATCTTCTCTAACCAAATTCATTGGAAAACTTTCATCCATTTTTTAGTAAAAATTTAATATAATCATTCGTGATTAGTATATGTGTCACACCTTTCTCTATATAGATAATTCTTCTATATTTTTAATGAGAAAATTATCATAGAAAACTTCAAATCATGTGTTCGGTAATTTCACTCCTTGACCCTCAATTTTTATGTGGAATAATAATAAATTATATCATTCATCATGAGGACGAATCATAAATCTTTCTTTGATAAATCAATATGTATTTAATACCCCTATCTATTTCAAGGTAGTTTAAGCAAAATTATTCTTACTAGACTTCTCTTCAGTTCCCTAAAACTTTCCTCACACTCATCTAACCAAAGGAACGTGTCTTACTTATGAGTAAATATAGTTAGAGGATTCTATAGCCATTGAAAATTCTGCATAGAGTGTCAAAAATATCTATCCAATCAAAGAAAACTATTAATTTAAGTTAGATTTTATGGTATGGGGAAATTTTGAATAACTTATACCATTTCAGGGTCTATTGATCGAATATCACATCAGATTATATGTCCCATGAATAAAAAACTCTAAATAAAAAAATTCAAACATGTTATATTATTCATAAAACTTATACATCCATAGGCTCTTTAGCATAATTATCAAATTATCTTAATTATCTTCAAATCTATTTGAATAAATATCAATAATGTTGATATAGAATAAGACAAAATGATTTAGGTGAAATCAAAATATGAATTTTATTAAATCCATGAAGATAGTGGATGTTATATTATGACCAAATGGTATCAGTGTAAATTCATAATTTTCATACCTTTTATAAAATTTTGTCATGTATATATCCACCTTTTTTACACTAAATTAATAAAATCAATAATGAAGATCAATCTTGGGAAAGTAATTTATCTAAAAAAATTATCAAATAAGTCGTCAATATGGGGTAGAGGATAATTTTTCTTGAGAGTGATCTTATAAAAATCTTGACAATCATTACATTGTTGTATTCAACCATATTTCTTATTAACAAATAGAACTGAGACACCATAAGGTGATTTACTTTGATAAGGGAATCCTTTTCCAAAATTCTCCTAGATTTGATTCCTCAATTCTTACAACTCTGTCAAGGACATTCTATATGGAGTCTTGGAAATTGGTGTATCACAAACTAATAGTTCTATTAAAAACTCAAGATCATAATTTGGTGGAATACCAAGAAATTATTCTCGAAATACATCAATAAATACCCTCACAATAGGCATATCATTGTTTTATTTTATCCCAAAAAATTGAGATAAATGTCAGATTAGATTAGGAATAGTTACCCATACGATGGATATAATATCCAACAAAAGCTCATTTTTTCATCATAGTGATACGCGATAATGAGTTTGTTTGGGTTAATAAACTCAACGTCCCATGCAATCATATTGATTTGGGATTTATGTAAAAAAATAAAATACATTATCAAAATAATATCTAATTCAACATGATTAAAAATGAAAATGCTTTCAGTAAAAACATTCCCAAAAACATAAACTTGAGAAATATCAAAGAATTGGGATACGATCATCATACCATTACGTATTTTTTACTTCTAAATCAGAACATAATTTTAGATGTGGTACTAGAATACCATTAGAAAAGTAATTAGATATAAAATAGCATATAAATATAGAAATAATTAAAAAATTAGCAATTATAGAGTGGATGGTAAGTGTACCCTTCCCCTTGTCATTATCGTAAACCTCATAAAAATAGTTATTTCATGAGATTTACCTTTGTATCTTGGATTAAGAGGTTGTTGATATCGATCATTGTTATTAACCTTCATATTTTTTCATTGGTTAGAAAAAATACAATACTCCATCCATTTAAAGCATTTGAGTAAGGGTGGTGCCTTCTATGGAGATTTTTCTAAACTTTAATCATTTGCTAACTTCATCCCATCAATATGGAATTCAATTTCCTAGAGAACATTCAACACAATATTGAAACATTTATCCATTACCTTAAGAAATTTATCTCATACTTTTCTCCACACATCAAGTATAAACGAAGACTAATGTTCTTCTATATTTGTTTTTTTGAATATCTGTTGGATTTAATTTTTCTTTTCATATCAAAAACGTGATTTTGATGGATAATTCCAATCCCCATATCCACTCGAAAAACACATAAACAAATTTATTCATAGTTATTGAAGTCCCTTATGGCTAGAACACCTTAGATAATTGGTTTTCTGTTTCTTGTGAATTGATCCACCTTACTTTCAGATTGGAAGATAATCCAAGAAGCATAACTCCGAAGTATTGAAAAAACTTTCTCATAAGTATCAACAGATTCATCATCCCTCTACATAACTCATTGATTTTCTTTTCCATTTTTCTAACAAATAATATGAATTAATATTTGAAAAACTGTTCTTTAAAATTTTTCCAATCCATACATTCAATTTATTTTTTTTATCTTATGTTCTTGATGGGAGCCCACAATGGATCTTCATTCCCTCCATAATGAATAACATCTAGAATAATATTATAATGTTTTTAACACTAAATAATTGATGATATATTATCAATGGTATTGATCCATTTCTCAGTGACTAGTGGATAAGTGGACATGATAAATTTAGGTGAAGATTTCCTCACGAATGATTCAACAGAACATTCATTCCTCATTTTATAAAAAGGAATATAAAAATGAATAATATATTGAGAAAGTTGTGTGTTTATATTAAAAATATTTATCATTTAATATCCCATGAAATTAAGTTTCTTTAGAGGACAACCATATCATTGTCCATCACATTCAACATTAACATGATTCATTCAGTTTCCATCCATTGACTAAATACAAAAAATAATTTTGTGAGAAATAATAATCATGGTGGGATTCACATAATCATGAAACATTATTTATAGGATGTATAAGTAGTTAAAATAAATATTCTTTTACACCATACATTTAACCTTGGAAATTATTTTTCATTACTAAATCTTTAAGATTTTCTCCTATACATTGAGGCATAACAAGGGTTATTAATAAAATTTTCCCATCCTTGTTTCCAAGGGTCAAATAAGACTTTCTTTGATACCAACAATAACAACAAATGTTTTTTCATACACAGATATTACATCATAATATGTGAAAATTAATTACATAACATTTTGATCCATCCCTTTGTTTTTTGGTCTAGTATCATTGGAAATTTGGAAACATGAAAAGCGTGTTCATGAAAAATCTACATAACTTCCCAGTAATTTCATAATAACTTTCACACTTCTTAGGAATTTCTTACTTAATAACATTCTCCATAACTAGGTAAAAGGAAACATAATAAAATGATGATCTCAAATTCTAAATAATGGGAAAAAAGTGTGTAACACCCCGACCCCAGTTACCCAGAGTCAGTGCATTATTATATAACATTGGCACGATACAAGGAAATCATGTCTTGAAAGACTGACCAGTTTATTATTATTGGAAACACGATTCATACATATGATCCACATTACATCTTGAATAGAAATACAACAATAATATATGTCATTAGAAGCATCCAAGCCTCCTAGATTATGCCTGTAGGTCACTCATAACTATCTTATTCATGTCCTGAGAAAATGAAACATAAGAAAGGGTTGAGCTCAAACACTCAGTAAGGGTAAGTAATACAGCGGAAAATGACATAAATATTAAGCATGGTAAATAATTTAAAACCACATGCCTTTACCAATAATAAACATGAATACTTTTATGGAAAGATTATGAGATGAGTAAATAATGCCATAATAAAACATAATCATGTGTATTCTACTAGTTGAATGACCACATGAATGGTCAATATTATTTCCATAATGACAGAATGTATAATGCAAGACATTCTGAAACATTTTTTCAAGGCCTCATCCAAGACATATATAATGATTAAGGCCTCGACCAAAACCATAAATCAAATTTGGAAAGGGCCTCGGCCAATTCAACGTCTAGTTGTCTCATGAGACCTACAAATGCATTGAGGAAATATATAGGGCTCCACCCATCACATACTAATTCCAATACATTCCTCATATGAAAAGGTATAAACATATCATAACCATTTGTATTAAAACTAGCATACAAAAGGTCAATACTTTAACCATAAGCACTGAATGGTATAAAAATAGCACATCCATAGTCAAACATATCACAAAAACATAAATACTATATGGAATTTTTGTATCAAAATAAATCAACTTCAAATAAATTAAAATCCATTCAAGGATGTTGACATAGATGAAATCAAAAAAAAAATTAGAGACATATCTATTTATATTTTGAAATCTTTAAGAGTCACATAATGAAAATATTTATTTTGAAAATATTCTTATAAGAATGAAAGGGAAGCTTCGACGATGTTAAAACGGCATAAAATAGCCATACCCAGTGTAAAAGTTAAAAAAGATATTCTAACCTTAATTTTGTCGAAAAGGTTAAAAAGGACATTGTTTGGAAAATGACAGAAATATTCCTTTATAAAATTCTTATAAAAAGTCAAAAAAAAGGTTTAAATGAATTTAACCCATATTCAGTAAAATAGTAAGAACGTTTTGAAATACATTTTAATGAAACATGGATGTGGATGATAAAGAGGTCCCAGAAGATAATTACGTATAAACAACATTGGATAACGATGAGATTGTGAAATAACCACTTACCTTGTACTTTTCCTTAGATGATGGTAGGTTAACCTTCTGTGTAATGGTGAAATAATTTGTATTGAATTATACAACAATCATATACCAATATGATATCATATATGATCTTTTAACATCACTTTGTTAATAAAATCTTAGTATTATCGTCATTTTGGGTGTTAACTTACTCATTTTCTTTCATATAAGTCATGTTTTTTATGGATAGGTTGTATCATACTCATATACAGAATGATATTAAGTCCTTAAATATAATTTTTAATCATCAAATAAAATTTAGTCTTGAATGGATACGATTGGTAATGAATCTCATCGCGTTCATGGAGACGGTAATCCGTACGTACGCACGAGTGACACTATGATTCTTTTGATATTAAAATAATATATAATTGGTTGGTATATCATATATAATGAATAATTATAATGTTATATTTATTATTTTCATTAATTATACATCATTATTTTACCCCTCTAAAAAATAGTATATTGAATAAAAATTACACCACAACGCGGAGACAGTAGGCCGTACGTACGCACGTATGATGACATGTCATTAAAGGGATGGATGGAATAATGTATTTTTTTGTTCCATAATTATAATAACATCATAGTATATATAAGTTACTGGAGGTATTATTTTAGAATGGCAATAACAAGTAAAGAATAAGTTGAAGAAGAAAGGAACATTAAAGTGGGTGGTGAAGACGTTACCTCTACTTCGGGTTCTTCCTGTTGATTTGATCAAAAGGGCTCCTTATGTTGGATTTCTGATCAAAATAAGGCCTCTAAGATAAATTTAGGGAAGTTGGGAGGATATTTGGGTAGGTTTTGGCCGAGCCAAATGGCTTTGAAGGTGGGAATTAATGAGAAGGTGGAGTTCCCTTTTATAAGAGGGGTGAGGGGCTTTTTATGAATAAATTAAAGTATTATTTTATAATAAAATCATATTCGGTTTCTAATGAATAAAATGTAGATTATTCAAAGTATATGGATGGTATGGGTATAAATCCTTTCATAAAATATATTTTAGACAGGTTTGGGTCATTATATTAAACTTATCTTTTAGTTTTAACTCTTGGCTAATTAGTTTAACACTTACCATGTCATAGTGTATTTTTATAATATATATTTAATAAGATTACAATATACACCAAAGAGACCCCCCAAGTGGTCCATTCATGATACACCAATAATGATATCAGTCATTTGGCTGAACCTTAGATTATTAGGAATATAATATAAATTAATAATATAATATATTTTTTAAAAACTCATTTACGTAAATTTTGACACTACTCAATAATTCATTTTTTTAAAGTCATAACTAATTTATTAATTCAAAACAAATTAATTTATGCAATCCTAACATGTCATATTAACAAATAAAATTACTGTATGTCATCAAAACATTCAAATTATATTTATTTTAACATTTATAAAACCAATTATTTGATTCTTTCATTAATAAGGAAAATACTGCATCATTATTGTGTCATATATATTTTTACTTTTTAAAAGTATGAAAATTATAAATAAATTATAATTATGTATTAAATCATTTAATATTTATAATGAATATTTATAATCTAAAATATAACATTTATAACCCTATGTAAAAAATTGTTTTTTTAAAAGATATAAGCTTATGTCATTTTTGTATTTTCTTAAACTTAATTAATATAAAGTGTCCCTATCACCTACAAGTGGCTCCATGGGGTCCCAAAAACGACCCAAAGATGCCCATGGTCGGACCTGTACCCACCAATAATGTTAGGACACATTTTAGGGTATTTTTTTATTATTATAGTATTATTTGTTTACCCTTATTTACCAGATTTACCCTTTAACCATGGTAAATAAAATATTTACCAAAGTAATTATTCAAAATGTATAAAAATAAAAGATAACAATTTACACAATTTGTACATAATGATTACAAATATGGAATCCATTTTTCCAAATTCAAAACACATAAGTGGCAGAAAATAATTTAAAATTAATTTCCACTGTCAAAACAAAAAGCGTGTTTTTAAGATATAATAACTATCAAAAGATTGACATTTGTTTATGTCCGGTTTAATTGTAAAATTATCTCTAATGACCAACATTGTATTAAATGGTAAAACTATATTCTAAATATACTTTAAAACACTCAAATTAATAATTTATCACTATTGATTATTTTGATTAAAAAGTTGTTTTAAATTAAAATTTCGTAATTTTACTATTCATCAAAATATAAAAGTTATCCAAAAAGTACCAAAATTTTACCCTAGGATAATTTAGATATTATGAATCCAAAAATGAAGTCCATTTTGAATGATAAAATGTATAAAATTTCAGAAAGTGGGTATTACTCTTCATAACGGCTACTTTGATTGATCACGGTGTGTTAGAATCTCAAAGTTGTGTTCAATGCAGGCTATTGCATTACTCAAAGGAAACATACTGGGGAATCTTGGGCTGTTACATTCTACAGTTTTTCAAATATTTTTTTTCCTAGAAATGTATAGAATACTACCGCATGAAACGGCTTGGGTGGTTCTTTATCATATATTCCTCAGGTTCCCACATTGCCTCTTCCATCTTATGGTTTCTCTATAAAACATTTACCAGAGGAGTCGTCCGATTTCTTAGCACTTGTTCTCTCGTATCAAGAATCCTGATGGGCTCTTCTCAATAATATAGAACGGGTTCCAGTTATAATTCCTCATAGCTGAGTACATGCATTTGTTCAGGCATGTATTTTATCAACAGTGATACGTGGAACACATCGTGAACTTTGAAGAGACTTGGTGGAATTTCCAACCGGTAAGCTACAACCCCAATTCATTCTAGGATTTTGATTGGTCCGATGTACCTGGGACTCAATATACCTTTCTTACCAAAATGTATAACTCCCTTCCATGGAGATACCTTCATGAAAACATGATCTCCTACATGAAATTCCAAATCCTTCCCTTCGATTAACGACATAGCTCTTTTTCCTACTTTGAGCTGCTTTGATGTGGTTTTGGATTACCATTACCTTTTCCATCGTTTCCTCCACTAGTTTCGGGCCAAAAAGTTTTCTTTCACAAACATCATCCCAACAGGTTGTTGTGCGGCATCTCTTTTCATACAACACTTCATATAGTGTCATTTGAATACTTGAATGGAAGCTATTGTTATAGGAAAATTCTACCAGAGGTAAATATTGATCCCACATACCCTGAAAGCTAAGTGAGAATGATCTCAACATGTCTTATAATGTTCGAATAGTCAATCATCATTGTCTATCTATTTAAGGGTGGTAAGTAGTACTCAAACGAAGTTCAGTATCCAAGGCCTTCTGAAGACTTTTCTAGAATCTTGATGTAAAACAGGAATCACGATCTGAAATAATCCATAGGGGAACTCCGTGAAGTCTCACAACTTCATTAATATAATGTCATTCTAGACGTTCAAGTGGTAGATCTTCTCTTATAACAAGAAAATGTGCTGACTTTGTAAGATGATCAACAATGACCCATATTTCATCGTTCCTTCTAGGAGTCTTTGGTAGCCCCATGATGATGTCCATCGTAATATTATCCCATTTCCACTCAGGCATGGGAAGAGGTTTCATGAATCTTCAAGGCTATTGCCTTCCAGAATTTAGTTGTTGACAAAACATACATCTTGACACAAAATCATAAATATCCCTCTTCATGTTGTCCCACCAAAAATGTTCCTTTAAATCTCTATACATTTTGGTGCTCCCAGGGTGTATAGAAAAATTGGAAAAATGAGCATCATCCATCAATTCCAATTTTAGATCAGGTATATTAGGAACCCAAAGTCTCTTACCAAAAATCAAAATTCCATCTTCATACACAATGTCATTCAATCTCCCATCATTCATAGCTTTAATCTTATTTTGAAATTATTCATCACCAGTCTAAGATCTCTTTATCCTTTCTAGTAAAGATGGTTTGGCAACCATTTGAATAAGTATTGATGTTTCACCTTCCATGGTGATTCCCATATCAAACTTTACTAGATCCATGTATATAGGATCTTTTTCTACTCTCATCTTGTTCAAAATTGCATGATAATTTCTACTCAAAGAATCTTCCACCTTATTTTCCTTCCCTGGGTGGTAGTGTATCATGAAATCATAATCCTTGAGTAGTTCAATCCATCTCCTTTGCCTCATGATGAGATATTTCTGTGAGAAATTATATTTCAAACTCTTGTGATCTGTATAAATCTCACATTTTTCATCATAGAGGATGTGTCTCCAAATCATCAAAGAAAATATTACATCTGTTAACTCACGATAATTAGTATGATAGTTTTGTTCATGAATTTTCAGTTGTCGTGATGAATAGTCAATAACTCTATCATTCTGCATAAGGACACAACCATGACCTTTCTTCGATGCATCACTATAAATAACGAACCCATCATTCACTGATGGTATATTCAATATAGGATAGATGACTAATATTCTCTTCAGTTCTTCAAAAAAAAAATTCACACTCTTTTGTCCAGACAAATTTAACCCCTTTACATGTGATCTTTGTTAATGGGTTAGCCAACCACGCAAAGTTCTGGAAAAAATGTCGATAATTACATGCTAAAACAATAAAACTGCATACCTCGGTTATACTCGTTGGTTCTAGAAATTATTTGATAACCTTGGTCTTAGAAGGATCAATAGATATTTCATCCTTAGAGACAATATGGCCATGAAAGGAAATCTCCTGAATCCATAATTCACATTTGCTAAACATCCCATATAATTCATGCCTTCTTAGAGTCTTAAATATAATGAGCACGTGATTTTCATGATCTTTCAGATTTTGAAGAATAACAAGATATCATCAATAAATACAACTAAAAATACATCAATATATTCCTTGAAAACTCTGTTAATTATATCCATGAATACAAAGGGTGCATTATTCAGCCCAAAAGGCATTTTTGTAAAC
The DNA here is from genome assembly GCA_963277665.1 of Viscum album. NCBI lineage: Eukaryota > Viridiplantae > Streptophyta > Magnoliopsida > Santalales > Viscaceae > Viscum > Viscum album. Next base: position 889,050,977 of record OY728130.1, read on the forward strand.
ACGTAATGCCCGTACCTGGTTTGAAACATTGTCTTCGGAATGTCTTCCATCTTCACACACAGCTGATGATATCCAGATCCAAGTTCAATCTTTTAAAAGTATTGAGCTCAATGCAGTTGGTCAAATAAGTCATCAATGTGGGGTAGGGGATACATGTTCTTTATTTTTATAGCAATGATCTCCCTGTAGTAAATGCACAACCTCATAGACCCATCATTCTTCTTAACAAAAAGTACAGGGGATCCCCATGGAGAAACACTAGGGCGAATAAATCCCTTGTTACTCAATTCCTCCACTTTTTTCTTTAGTTCAACTAATTCCACAGTGTCCATTCAATAAGGGGTTTTTGATTTGGGCCTTGAACCAGGAATTAAATCAATGGAAAACTAAACTTCTCCATCTGGAGGATGTCCAGGTAAATATTCCAGAAACACGTCAACATACTGTCTCACAATAGGTACATCCTCCATATGAAAATTCCATTCCTCACCCATTGTTATTTCATTCTCTACCTCCCTGATAATTAGATTTAGTTGAGCTACTGGGGGTGGATCTAGATAAGAATTAGGTGGCAACAATTCTGTTCTGAAGATAAGGTGTTCCTCATCATCGTCATCAAGAATCACAACCTCCTTCTTCTTACAATAAATCTTCACATCATGGTATGAAAAAAAATCCATAACACGGATTATATCAAATTCAATCATAGGTATGATGATGAGATTAGTGGATAAAGAACATTTATGTGCTCTAATGGGGACTGATTCACAAAACTTCGATGCAATGATACTTCCCTTACAATTTTTAACTAAAAACTCCTTTTTCAAATCAAATTGGAAATGTCTAATTTTCTTAGAAAACTGGGAAGATATAAAATAATGCAATGATCTAGAATAAAATATTTCATATTCGAAACTTGAGGAAACCATTAAATTCCAACCACTATGTATTTTGGGGATTCAACCTCAGCAGTAGTGATTGTATAATCTTGGCCTTGATCCCATGGCCTTTTTTGAGGTATGTTTCCTTAACTCTTAGGACATTCACTTTCATAATGTCCCATCTCCCTGCAATTGTATCATTGAACATCGGTAGCATCTTTCGTTCCTTTACAATCACCAGCTAGATGGCCATTCTGTCCACATTTGTAGCATACTCCTTTCCCTTTTAGATAGGAACCAGGGTGCTTCCTTCCACAATTAACACAGAGTGGAAATTAAATTATACCCTTCTTCCATGTTTCCTTATTTCTTTTCCCTGAGTGTTCACAAGATCACTTCTTGTACTGCTTTGATTTAAAGTCATAAGACTTAGAATATTCCTTTTATATCATGATAGTACACGAGACAATATCTTCGTATGATGATAAGGTTTGTGAGACTACTGATAGACGGAGAAATGGTTTTAACCCATCAATGAAACGATCAATATTACTCCTCGGGTTACGTATATAACCAGCAACATGCCTCACTAACCTTGTAAAGTTAGCCTCATACTTTACGACATTCCCATCCTCTTTCTGCCTCAGACTCAGAAATTGCCTTTCCATATCTGCTCAATGGTCTCGAGGAAAGTATTTTACTATGAATAGATATTTGAACTCCCTCCATTACATATCAAATACTTCATCATCTTCCGTAGTGTTTTGTATCAATGACCATCATTGATCAGCATCTCTAGTGAGGTGATAAAAATCCATGACAACTTTTTCACTTTCACTACCCCCCAAGGCATGGAATATTTTCTCTAAGGAATTTATCCATTGCTCAGCTACTATGGGATTTCTAATCCCATTGAATGTCGGTGGTTGTTACCTCATGAAGCGATCTAACATTGATCCTCCATGCTGTAGATCTGGGTGCTCCATAGGAGTACGGTTATTATTCATATCCTGAGTGAGTTGTCCGAGTATCGTGATAAGTAGATCAGCACCAGTTGCATCACTAGCTCCACTATAATTATCTTTAACAGGAGAGAAATCCCTACATGTCGTGTGTACGTTGATACGGTTTCCATTCCATCCACTAGGCGCCATTTCTAAAAAATGGCATAAACTAGATTAGTTTATGAATTGAAATATATAATTCCAAACGTCTTAAACGCTTAACATAAATTCAACAGTTTATGGATAAAATCCCTAATCATAAAAAAAATTTCTTTGAGAAGTATATACTCATAACCCTTCATAATAGTTGTTATAAAAATGAGAATTATCAGAAGCATGTCCCCCAGGAGTGTCGCAATCAAGAGTGCAGCAAGGCTCGTTGTCGTGCACTAGTTCCCGTTCGATTCAAGCTCAACACAGTGTTTTCAGGTTTTACCCCTTGGTAAATTTGTTCCAGAGCCGCCTATACCTGCTCATATCTAGATAGGGATTTATTGCTCGGAAAACTCACAAAATCTCTACAATACCAAAATTCTAGCAAGTTCTTCTATAATAATCCTTAATGTCTATCATAGGGCTATGTTCTCTAATTAGAGTTTATCTAAATCTAGTTTCCAAGCTTTGTACTAAACATCCTCTGATAACAACTATAATACCCTGACCCCAGTTACCCAGAGTTGGTGAATTATTACATATCATTGGCATGATTCCAAGGAAATCATGTCTTGAAAGACCGACCAGTTTAGTATTATTCTAAACAAGATTCATACATATGATCCACATTACAACATGAAGAGAAATACAACAATAATATATTTCATTAGAAACATACAATCCTCCTAGATTATGACTGCATGTCACTCATAACTAACTTCTTCATATCCTTGGAAAATGAAACATAATAAAGGGTTGAGCTGAAATGCTCAGTAAGGGTAAGTAATACCGCAAAAAATGACATAAATATTAAGCACGATAAATAATTGAAAACCACATGCCTTTACCAATAATAAACACGAATACTTTTATGGAAAGATTATGAGCTGAGTAAATAATTCCATAATAAAACATAATCATGGGTATTCTACTAGTCAAATGACCCCATGAACCATTAATATTATTTCCATAATGAGGGAATGTAAAATTTCGGACATTCTGAAACATTTTGTCAAGGCCTCACCTAAGACGTCTAAAATTATTATGGCCTCGACCAAAACCATAAATCAAATTGGGAAAAGGCCTTGGCCAATTCCACGTCTAGCTGTCTCATGAGACCTACCGATGAATCGAGGAGCTAGAGCAGGATCCACCCATCACTTACTATGAGCAATACATTCCCCATATGAAAAGGTTTAAACATATCATAAAAATTCGTATTAAAACTAGGATATGAAATTTCAATACATCAACCGTAAGAAATGAATGGTATAAAAATAGCACATTCATAGTCAAACATATCACAAAAACATAAATACTATATGGAAGTTTTGTATCATAATAAATCAAATTCAAATAAACTTAAAATCCATCATAGGATGTTGACATAGATGAAATCAATACATTTTTTTAGAGACATATCTCTTTATATTTTGAAATCATTTAAGAGTCTCATAATGAAAATATTTATTTTGAAAATATTCATATATGATTCTAAGGGAATATTTGATGATGTTATAATGGCAGAAAATAGCCGCACCCACCATATAAGTTAAAAAAAGACATTCTTACCTTAATTTTGTCAAAAAGGTTAAAAGGACCTTATTTGGAAAATGATGGAAATTTTCCTTTATAAACATCTTATAAAAATTCAAACAAGGGTATAAATGAATTTATCCCATATTTAGTAAAATAGTAATAATTTTTTGAAATACATTTTTAAGAAACATGGATGTGGATGATAAATAAGTCCCATTATATAATTACGTACAAAAAACCTCTGATAATGAAGAGATTGTGAAATAAACCCTTACCTTGTACTTTCCCTTGGTTGATGGTAGGTTAACCTTCTGTATAATGGTAAAATAATTTTTATTAAATTATAAAATAATCATATATTAATATGATATCATATATGATCTTTTAACATCGATTTATTAATAAAATCTTAGTATTATCGTCGTTTTGGGTGTTAACATACTCGTTTTCATTTATATAATCCGTTTTTGTTATGGATAAGTTGTATCATACTCATATACAGAATGATATTAAGTCCTTAAATATTATTTTTAATCATCCAATAAAATTTACTCTTCAATGGATACGATGAGGAATGAATCTCATCGCGTTCGTAGAGACGGTAATCCGTACGTATGCACAAGTGACAATATCATTTTTTTGATATTAAAATAATATATAATTGGATGGTATATCATATAGAAATAATAATTATCATGTTATATTTATTATTTACATGAATTATACATCATTATTATATCCATATAAATAATAGTATATTGAATAACAATTACACCACAACGTGGAGACTGTAGTCCGTACATACGCACGTATGGTGACAGGTAATTCAAGGGATGGATAGAATAAAGAATTTGTTTGTTACATAATTATAATAACATCACCGTATATATAAGGTACTAGGGATATTATTTTCGAATGGAAATAACACGGAAAAAAGAAGTTGAATAAGAAAGGAACATTAAAGAGGGTGGTGAAGACGTTACATCTTCTTCGGGTTCTTCCTTTTGATTTGAACAAAAGGGATCATTAGGTTGAATTTATGATCAAAATAAGTCCTCGAGGATGAATTGATGGATGATTGGAGGATATTTGGATACGTTTTTTCCGAAACAAATGTCTTTTATGGTGTGAATTAATGAGAAGGGGGAGTTCCCTTTTATAAGAGGGGTGAGGGGCTCTTTAGGTAATAGTTGAAGTATTATTTTATAATAAAATCATATTTGGTTTGTAATAGACCCAAAGTGGATTATTAAATGTATAAGGTTTGGATGGGTCTAAATCCTTTTGACCAATAGATTTTAGACAGGTTTGGGACATTATATTAACCTTGTCTTTTAGTTTTAACTCTTGGTTAATTAGTTTAACACTTACCATGTGACATAGTATTTTTATAATATATAGTTAATAAACATACTATATGCATACAAGAGACCCAACCTAGTGGTCCATTAACGATACACCAATAATGATATAAGTCCTTTGGCCGAACCTTAGATTTGTATGAATAGAATATAAATTAATAATATAATATTTATTTTAAAAATTCATTTATGTCAATTTTGACACTACTCAATAATTGATTTTTGTTAATCTCATAAAAACATTACTAATTAGAAAAAAATTAATTTATGCAATCCTAAGATGTCATGTTAACCAATAAAATTAGTCTATGTGATCAAAACTTTTAAATTATGTTTATTTTAACATTTATAAAACCAATTATTTGATTCTTTCATTAATAAAGAAAATACTGCATCATTATTGTGTCATATATATTTTTACTTTATCAATGTCTAAAAATTATAAATAAAATATAATTATGTAGGAAATATTTTTATCATTATAATGAATATTTATAATAGAAAATAAAACATATATAACACTATGTAAAAATTGTTTTTCTAAAAGATATAAGCTTATGTCATTTTTGTATTTACTTAAACATAATTAATATAAAGTGTCCCTATCACCTACAAGTTGCTCCATGGGGTCCCAAAATCCACCCAAAGATGAAAATGGTCGGAAATGTTTCCACCAATAAGGTTAGGACACACATTAGGGTACTTTATTATTATTATAATATTATTTTGTTACCCTTACTTACCGCATTTACCCTTTAACCATGGTAAATAAAATATTTACCGAAATAATTACTCAAAAATTCTAAAAATAAATGTTACCTAATTACACAATTTGGAAATCCTTATTCCAACTATGGAATCCATTTTTCCAAATTCAAAACATAGAATTGGCAGAAATTAATTTAATATTAATCCCCGTAGTAAAAAAAGGTGTTTTTAAGGTATAATAACTATCAAAAGATTGACACTTGTTTATTTTGGGTTTAATTGTGAAATTATGTCCAATTACCAAACTTTTATTAAATATTAAAAATATATTAAAAATATTTTTTAAAAACACTCAAAATAAAAATAGATCACTCTTAATTATTTTGATTAAAAAAGTTGTTTTTACTTTAAATTTTGTAATTTTCACTATTCATCATAATGTAAAAGTTATCCAAAAAGTATCACAAATTCACCCTAGGATAATTTCAATATTCCAAATCCAAAAATGAGGTCCATTTTGAATGATAAAATGTATAAAATATTAAAAAGTGTGTATTACTATTAATAACGACTACTTTGACTGATCGCAGTGTGTTAGAATCTAAAAGTTGCGTACAATGCAAGCTATTGCATTATTCAAAGAGAAATGTACTATGGATGGTTAGGGTGTTACAAAGGGAGATGTCAATGACAAAATAGAATAATAGAATAAAGGTATAAGATCCTTATTATAATGTTTTAAAATCATAACCAACATGTCAAATATCATATTCTTATGTCATATTATAAAACATCGGAGTTGATAAGACATGAATGATAATGTAATCAAGGAACAAGATCCATGAGAGCATAAAAATGACATAAGACATAAAATTTTAGCATCCACATAAGAATAAAAATTCCTTTATTATTAGCCGTGGATATTTTCCAAGACAATAATAGTGGAATAGGATCCCTCCAGCAACCATCACATTATTCATAGTTTACTCCCAAAACTATCATAGAGGAACAAGTCCCTTACTGAACTGATTTCACTCCCCATTCCATTCGTGTTTATGGGATGAGATATCATTATTTACCCAATTAATAATAGGGAGATATAATTATCACCCCTCACATAATAAAAATCATACATATATATTTTAAATAACACAAAACATTCATCAAATCAAAAACAATAAAAAAATTGGTTTCACAAACATTACATTATACAATAACCCTTGGAAAACAAATGGATTTCCTAAACATCTTACCGTAATAAAAATAAATCATATAGAAAATCAATAATTATGGTATTCGTGGATTATATCTCTAGTCATAACTAGTTATATCAACAGTTGTTCTCTCTGATTAATAGAAATACCATAAAAATATCACTATAAAATTCTTGAGTAATGTATCATTTACATTTTGAAATCACGTATTTAATGAAGCTTAACAATTAGAAAGGATAATATTTTCTTTAAGAATAACCACGTAAACATAAAATATAATATTAAAAATAAAAATAGTAGTTATCATGGGAAAACATTTTTATTACATGTATGTTAAAAATAAAATCTTCCATATATTTATAATTAAAGTCACAAAGTATCTCATTCATAATGTTAATAAAAGATTACCTCCAAAATATTTTGTAACAAATAAAACATGTGAAAATTTTGATTTAAATAATAAAACTATATTATTAAAATTCTTCTTTAAAACATTTCCATAAAACATGGATATGGAAGGAAATTTTTTTCAACCGAATAGAAAAATGAAGTTTATATTTCATATGAACATATTTTGGGTCTCTTGAGAATATAATTTGAGTAATATTAAAGGAAACCTTAATTTTCAATAAATAAAAAAATTATTTAAAAATATATTATTTTATTGATTGTTTGATAATAATATATATTTATCAAAAATTAATCATAAACAATACTAATAAACAATTAATTATCACATAAAACAACATAACATGAGTTTTAATTTCTTCAAAATCTTTGTAACCTCATATATAATAAATATAAATTTATTATAATTCTATATTAGTGAATTTTTATTTATACTTATAATGTCATATATTATACCATTATAAAATTCATCAATCCCTTATGTCAACAATTACTTTTAAACCCATCATTTATTGGTGTTAACTGTTTCATTTATCATGATAACTTCAATTAGTAGTTCCAGTCCTTGTACATTTATCTTGGTTGCATAATATAATGAATTCTATTAATTATATAAATATCATATATATTAACTATACACATATTTATAGTCATCCATTAAATTCATAAATAGAAAAATAAATTACATCATTCATGGAGATGGTAGGTCGTACGTACACAAGAACATTGTTTTCATTTTTTTATAGATGAAGGAATGAAATGTAAATATTAATTAACTTATATATGATGATTATTACATATAATATATCATATCGATTCATCTAATTTCCCTTTATCGCTATTAAAGCAAAATATTAATTGAAAACAACTCACATCACTTCCTGGACATGGTAGTCCACACATACAAATGAACAACGTTATCATTTTCCAAATGATTTGATGGTAAATCATAAGATTTGATATCATAATTATATAAAATAATTATGTTATAAATAACATATATAAAAATTTAATCCATAATGATACCCATCCATAATTTATGGTTATTAAAAATAATATATCTTCATGGAGTCATTAATTCGTACACACGTACAAGCGATAATTTCACTTCTCATTTGTGGGGATACAGGGTGTATAATGGTTCTTTAATAATCAGATTAACATTTAAAAATATTTGGAACAATTAATTTCTTATTTTATTATAAACACCATTTATTTAGATGAGGTATATAATATTATAATTGAATTTTATTGGTTAACCTGATTACCACTTCATTGAAACAACTATAATAGATCACTTCTAAAGGGATCTGGGTATGGTAATTTGGGATGAAACGAACATATATAGTATTTAAATTTATTTTTATAATATAAATTGTAAATTTTATTTTTATCTATAAGGATCATTGTGGAGTAACTAAGTGAGGTTTGTGGTTTCCTTTTACAATTATGGTGAGGGGAAAATTTATAATTTCTAAAATTTTAAAATTATAAAAAATTAATTATAAAGAAGATTTTCTCAAAATGGACATGTTTTATAATATAAGGGTGTATATGGTTGTAATTTAATTAGGAAGTATAATTTACACTACTTTTGGTATAATTTTACACCATGTCATATTTATTAACCCTTAGTTAACCGTTTTTTATTTTAAATACATTAATAAATTTTTCCATATTATGGGGATGTAATTATTATGTAGAAGGATAAAATTGGAACATTAATGGATAGTTTATTACATTTATAACAATATCATATCCATATTTTCTTATTTCAATATTTTTTATTTTAACAGAACTTATTAAAACATTATTTTGATAAATTATCATTCGAACATATTCATTTATTTTATCTTTAAATACACCAAGTTAAAGGTTGAATTCGAATTTAATGATTTCAAGCCTCCATTATATGTGATATAAATCTATAAAATTCATTTTAAACATTAACTCTAACATATTATATCACTTCTAATTTTTGTAATATCATTTCCTATATTTTTTTGTTAAATGGAGAAATATTAGATCGGTGTTTCATAAGCTATAAAATATTTATCTAAAAATTACATAAAAATTTCAACCATGAAAATAATTTTAAAAATAAAAAATAGTAACATATATTATTTATAACTTGCTTTTGTCCCTATGTGGACACATAGTATATTAAAAAAAAGACTGCCCTTTTGAAACATTCTTTGATTTAAATTTTATATAGGTCATTTACATATTATATTGTCCATGAGACAATAAAATCTATTGAAAATATAATAATGGTTAAATTGATTTCATTAAATAAAGATAAATTATTATCGTAGAACATATATTTAATCCAGATTAACCCAATTTACCCTTTACTAAGTCTATAAATTTAACAATGGTTAATATTCCTTTGAACCAAAAATAAAAGGTGAATATTTAAAAAAATGTAACCTACAGACTCTAAATATTGAATTAACTATATTTATTTCAATAAAAAATAATGGTATAAAATAAATTAAAATTGACTCTTAAAAATCCAACAAAAAAAACTTTTAAGAAAAAATACATGTTTAAACACCAAATTGGATTTATTCTTAGATTATGCTTAGAAAAAATAATTTTTAACTGTTTAAAAAATTTTATCAAGTAAATAATATAAGAATTTCATTAACATCATTAATTATTAGTGATTAATTTAATTTATTAACATAAAAATACCTTGTGCACATAAAAACTATTTTTTTTCCTAAAATATCACTTTTATTTTCAAATAATTGCTATTTTAATTCTTATAATTTGATATATAAGGAACTAAATATATATATATATATATAATTATATTTTCTAAATTTAGTTTTTACTATTCGAATACACGAATCCAATGTCTAGAAAATAAAAAACACATAATACTTTAATAATTTTACAGAGTTTGTTTAAACATGTTGATGGATGAAGCACAAACTATCGAAAAAATCTAATTATTATAATGGAAATATTTCATAAAAATATTTATGTATTAAAATAGGTTCGTAGTTTTTTTGATGTTTCAAATATTGATACTACAGTGGTATTCAATATAAACATTAGATGGATAGTACAATAGTGGTACCAATAAGGATTGATTTGTAATTCCAATTAATCTTGCCTAAACACTCTAGAATTTTAATTTTCATAAATACATTATATTATCATTATATTGGAAATTTTATATAATGACAACCAATTTTTCAATTCCCCTATACAACACAACTAGAAAAAGTTGGTGAAACTATAGAATGCCAATAAGGGGTGTAAGTTACGAAAATGCAGGGTTAGGTTGCAGTTAGAAACAAGATCATAGAATAATCATTTAGAATGAATTATTTCTCGATGTTTACAATAGGTTAGTTTAAACATCATATTGATTCATGGTAAATATGTTTGATAACAAATTAAAGAAAAATTTGGCTTTATATTTAGTAAATACAATGCTAAAAGAATCAACCCGGTGATTTACATAAATTAAGAACCTATGTTTTAGAGAATATGATCTGATGAAGTAAATTTAATTGGTTTCGTAGACCAAGTAAAAAAAGTCATTATGCTGACAATTTATTTAAAATAAAAGTTTGAAAAATTCTATAGATAATTGATACTAATATCACATGGATGAAATCTGTCCAAGAAGTCGTGTATGAGAAATATAAATAGATTAAAGTGGTGAGTATAATTCCGTTAGAACCAGTAATGGATCTCTAACTTATTCCTTGATATGTTGTAGATATGATATTTCTATCATATTCTTTATAGTAGAAAAATGTTTGTATAATATCGGAGAACTGCATGAGAAACAATAAGAATTTCTAAATTGTACATGAGAGAGTATAAGGGATATGTTTCCTGTACTTAGAGAGGAAGGGAACATGTCCAAATATGACAAAAACTATTATACCTTTAGATCATATGATAAAATATCATTGATAGGATTTGTTAATGTGAAATAGAATATCATTCATGATAGTTGAAGCCATATCAAAAATTACCATGAGTTTTTTGATTCTAAAGTAGATAAATAGGAAGTGTAAAATAAGAAATGATTTGCTCTATTTCTCATAATCACACACAGTATGTAGATTTTTATCATAATATAAATTATTATAATTTTACTACTAGAACAGGACAATATGTCATTTTCTAAAAGTGGAATATTGGAGACCGCATGTGGATGTCATCGCTTGAGGTGTCATACTCATGGATGTTAGGTTGTAGATAGAATAATAGGCATATAAATATTACATGGTAGTCCCACTAACTAAATCTATAAAACTAAAAAGTCATGATCATATCAGATGACTAGTAATATTTTTTCGCAATTTAGCTCTAGTTCAAGTGGCTGTTGGGTAATAGTAGGTTCTCTAGGCCCAAAATGAATAGTACTTTTTCATTACCATATCATGTATATAGTTAGATATGCATTATGTAAATGTACTAGAATAGTGTTAATATTTATAAGTCTACCATCTATATATTATTTTACATTGATTATATGTCATACCATAATGTTGTAGTAGTTCTCAAGATATAATGAAAACCTGGATATACTATAACATAAATCTTAAACATATTTCCAGTAGTCTAGACACATTATACTGACTAGACACAAATGATCATAGACTATCAGATGTAGGGGGTTTATATGCATAGAGTGTTCTTCACATTAAGTTCATACATGTTGATGCTGAGTACATGATATCTTGTGGGAGGACCCACAAATTAGAACACACCATGATTCATTTTTCATTGGTTGTTCATATTTATTAGAACTCATACTGGTATCCTAACTTGAGATTATTATCAGTGTATAACCTTTGGTAACATACTTTGACATAAAGAAAAAATAATAAATTTTTTTAATATTGAGGTATCTTGATTCGGGTACATCATTGGTGGAATGAAATTAATTGAACTATTAATAAAGGAATTTATTACTACCAAAACGAAGTGAAATATTTGTCCATGATGATTTTCATGGTAGTACCTTCACTAAATACTTGACTATAGTAAAAGAATGTATGTCCATCCAATAAGGATAGTGAATAATAAATTAATAAAGTATGATGAAAAAAGTGTGCCACCTTAATTATGAGATATCATGAGACAAATAGACTATATTATGTTGTTTCTACTCATAGGTATGATTATCATTGCTAGGACGTTTCCTTATCTCTTTAAGGGCCTTAAGGGGTTTATAGAATCCACTTATAGTAACTAAGTGGTATTACTTAGTATAAAAATGATTTTCTAGATAGTCACACACTAAGAATATTAAAAAGTTTGGCCCATTTTGATGAATAATATTTTAGTATTTAGTGTGCCCCACCAAGAGGTCTGAGATATGTCTTAGAATATCATATCACCACGAAATAAAAAATTCAAATTATTCTAGTTTATAATAATTTGTATTGAATTTCTTTGTTAAATGTATATACAAGTATTAAAGTAGATAGATAAAAAATATCTTTCGAATGAATGTTAATTAAATGTCCAAAGTTTGTTTAAATTATTTTGGAATATTGAGGTGAGTTAATGACTTAGTTTTACTATGTAATATTTTTATTATATTATAGGTAAGTGATAAAAATATAAATAATTTTTATGTCATAGTAAAATAGTAATAATATTTTTTTATAGAGGATAATAAATATCCAAGTGGTCAATATCTATATTTGGGAATATGGGATCCTTTCTACAAAAGGAGGAGGATGATATCATTCAAAAAAATACTCATTTCATAATATTTATCTCCTACTCAACATCATAGAAAGAGAAATTGAAGATCTATTATTTTGATCTAATTTATTTTTTAGGAATTTAAGGATTATCTTTGTGGAGGTTGTTAAGATGTCAATGAATTCATCAGATGATAAGGCACGACTTATTATGGGTTTTGGAATTTGAAAAGAATTTTTTTTTCAAGTGGTTGTAAGGGGTAAAATGATCAATTTACTAAGGTAGATGATCTCAACTAATTTTTCTAATCACTCTAGTAGTCTTGTAATATATTGTTTAACCTAGGATTGGTGTTTGGTGAAATTATAGGCCGTTCGAGTTTTGAAAGAATATTTAATTTTTAATTAATTAAATAATATATTATTCATATGGGTTTGGATGGTGATATCTTTTGAATGGATCATCATATTGAGACTTTGACAATCTGGTTGGGTCCGGAATAAGAGATTTTTCCTCAAAAAGGTATAACTCTGCTTTAGGTTATGGAATTTAGGGTGGATGTGAAATGGTTGATTTATTAATTAATAAAAAAATTTAAAATATATTTCCCCCTCATTTTGGGTTTCTAAGAGCATAAGGAATGGTATGGATCCTCTCTTGTTCATGACGGATGTATTGAGAGGGAATGGGCAGTATTTTCCACCATATTGCTTCCATGGAATTGATCAGGACCAGATCTAGGTACAATAACTTTCGATATTAGATTTCGAACCAAAGCATCGTCATTTACCCCAATAGGTAGGGGTTTTTACGTTTTATCCCCTGATCCCCATAGGTTAGTTTAATAATTTTTTAAATCCATAATATTATTGTTGAGGACCACATAGAAGATGATATATACCTAATCAGAAAATAATGATTGTTTTGGGTGGTTCCTAGTGGTTTCCTCTTTGAAGAACCCGACTACCTCGTTCATGGTTTTAAGAGCACATGTCATGTGCTCTTCATATTCGGGGAAGAAGTGAAAACGATTACAAAACAACATGTATTTCAGAGGATTTTACATGTAGTGTAACTCAAAAAGTGTCTGTGTACGTTGGATGACTAATCATTTAAGGGTGCACACCATATAGGATATTCATGCACCATGTGATAGGATGGGGTCATGTTCCTGATTGCTTAGTTAGGGGGCCATGTGGGGAGACACTGTTTTGTAGAAGTACATGACTAGACCCCAGGTAGGTCTTGGTTGTATAGTAGTACACATCCATACCCTGAGTGTGGAAGACAATATGGATGTATATGACGAGATGAATGGTTATAGAGTATACACTATGTACAGGGGGTATACGTCATGTGATCCCATTTTTACCTATAGAGGGTTCTGTTTGTTTTGTGCCCTGGAATTCATAATTGGACAAGCAATAAGTCATATCTAATAACTTTCTACATATATCATGATGGTGGGATTTTTTTGACACATATAGGATGTATGGATGATGTTCATAACCAATGTATCTCAGCTAGAGGTTTTCCTCGAAGTTTGGATTCAAACTTTTTCAGTGGTCTATGTTGTGAGCCATAATACTTGGGGAGGATTGTGAGATTAGTGATTTTATAGGCTAGATAATTCTTTGGATTTTTATATGAGGTTCAATAGATGGATCTCTGATAGGGGATTGAGTAGTATCACTATGCATATCTTGGTTTTCCATGTGTATCCTGACTATTTGATCTAGGATATGAATGTGGATTGTTTTAATGTAGGTTAGAGGTTCAGTGTAGGTTGATCCCTTAGGTTTAGTTGACATCGTAGGATAATGGTTATGGCTGGGTTCCATTGTCGTTTTTATTTGAGTCTGAGGGACTCTTGAGGATTCCCCCTGTGGGATGGTTTTTGATTATGTAATATTTGGATGCTGTAGTTTGATGTTGGGAATACCTTCATGGAATGGGTTTTCTTTTGGATTCCATTTTGATATATTTTTTATCATGGATCAGTTATATGATCCTATGGGAAACATAAAGATATTACTTGTGCTTCTTCTTGATCTAAGTCTCGTATAAGATAGAGATACCCTTTGTAGTGTTTTTTCCACATTGTGTGGCTATTGTATATATGAGGACCCAAATATGGATAATAATCTTTACGTGTGGACCTTGATGATGAATTGAATTCCCAATTGACATGTTGACCTTGAGAATGTTTGCGTGATTATGTATTTTGTTTATCGGTGTTCCCTTGGGACTCGATGAAATTTATGAGCTGGTGGGGCTAAGATATTTATGTACGAGATGGTTTTTTTTCATACCATGTTATATTTTTGTTTTCTTGGGTTAATTCATGTATTACGATAAAGGAATTAATTTTATATGGTTTAGTTGCAACAATTTTGAACCATGTTTATTAGTGATGGATATGATTGTTGGTAGAGTTGGATAGAAGATCCATTAATATCATTCTAAATATCAATGATTGATTTTAGTTGGACACTATGCTCCATATCAATAGCTATATATTTCTATATATCGAGTGATGGACTGAGGCTCCAAGAATATTGTTTTATATTATTGACTATAGTGGATGTGAGGTCCAATCTATGTTGTATGATGATGGAATATTGTTCCAAGCATAGGAGGCATATAATATATATAGTGTCAGACATAGACACTAGAAACCGATAGTATAATTCATGGTTAGATCTATATATTAGGTGATCAAGATGGTGATTTAATTCCATGTGGAGTAGGATATTGTACTGATGCTCTTTTTCCCTAGGTTGGACCAGACTAATACTCAGGGCACCATGAATGTTATGTATATATGGTTACTAGACAATGGTTCCAGACACCACCTTTATATTTTTTGACATGTTTTATAGGAAAATATTCAGTGTCTATATAAATGGTTTAGATATATGGTACTATTATTGGACTGATTCTGTAGTCATTTTGTTTACATGTACATGAGTTAGATGTCATACTAATTGTATAGGCTTCGTAGTAGTTATGTTTTGTACCTAAGATAGATGTTTCTAGGTACTAAATATGATATAATTGTTGGTATCATTATTATTTTTGGATTAATTTAGATTAGAATCCCAGATGATAGCACTATCATAGGATGGGTTATCATTGTTAACATGTTGAGTATTGGATTACATGGATATGGATCTCATATGTTTTTTCATTTCCACATTCATTTAGATGTGTTTAAAGACACCACGACATTGGATGA
Organism: Viscum album; assembly: GCA_963277665.1. Classification (NCBI taxonomy): domain Eukaryota; kingdom Viridiplantae; phylum Streptophyta; class Magnoliopsida; order Santalales; family Viscaceae; genus Viscum; species Viscum album. The sequence goes on from OY728130.1 coordinate 889,067,171, forward strand.
AGATGGAATTATCGATCAAGTTCCTAGACATAAGGATATATGGTTGTTCTATTTTTATTTATTTTTTGTTATGTTTCATCTATAATGACAATATTTTATGATCAACATCTTATGGATGTAGTTTATATGTTCTCTTTCTGGGTTGGCCTACACTATTTTTTTATTACCCCCTATACATGCACCACGATATATGTTCAGTACTTATGTATTCCTTTAGTATGAGAATAGATGAACAATTAATCACTCCAAGGCTTTAGATTTCATGGATTAGTGGGTGGTTTGTGTGGAGTACCATGGTCAGGCTGGAACCACATGATAGGGTATTGAAATCCGTTATGTGTTAAGGCCTAGTGTTGGAAAGAGGGTAAGATATTTTTTATAGACCTGAACTTTTTTTATGTGATCAGGATTATGGTAGATCGATGTGGTTTTTCTGGCATGCATTTTTGGTCCCTTATTATTTTATTTTATTACAACATTTATGATTTTTAGTTTTTTTCATTCTTCCACATTCTCTATTGTGTATGTTCTTTGGTCATTTACTTCATGTTGTTCACTCTATTGTGGGGGTATACTCTCCTCATAGTTATACATTAGACCCCCATTTCTATTTTAAATCATATGGCATATGAGTATGTCCCCTTGAGGTCTTTTGGTAAAATGTATTGGGGTACGGTCTTAGAGGAATCTAGGAAAGGAAATTACAAAGAAGTATCAGAGGAAATACATTCTTGTTATTTCACTATATAGGGTTTGGTAGATATGATATTTAAAAGTAATCCAGATCATGAAATGGATACCATTCTAGTGCATCACAAACACCAGATTCTGTAGAAATTCCATGTTACTAGGGATGGGATTAATATTCTTGGTTTTTGATGTTATAGTTGTATGTGATTTTTTATTTGAGCAACCCACATGTTGTTTGGATTTTATGGTTTATGGCAGATTTCAAGATAAAGGCCCGCTGGTAAGAGGCCTCTAATTTTTTTGAATCATGGGCTATTATAGGAAGATTCATATCGTTCATCATGTTATGCACATAGGATATTCATATTATAGACATTATAGAATGTCAATTTATTTTCTTTTTTTTATGGTGATTTAGGTGGATAGGTTGTGAGATACACGATGAGGTGGATGCTGGTGTGGTTTTAGTACATGGTTGGTTCAGTGACCCTAGTGGGTTGGTGTGGTGTATGTGTAGGTTCATTGGAACCTTTTTGGGTGGCTTTTATTGAGGTTTATAGAATGTTCATATCCTTCAAGGATAAGTTTTATGTGAAGTTTCTCCGAGAGAAGAGATTACTTAAGGGGAGGTTTCACATACACTGACTTCATTTCCCCGGGGAGTCCGTAGGTCCTTGGTTGGTGAGTGGAAGGAAGTGACTCAACCAAGTGTGAAGAACAGAAAGGAAAGGAAGAAATGAGAACCCTAAGAAAGAAGCAGGAGGGTTTTGAAAAATAGAAAGACCCTCTATTCTCATCGAAAAGACTAGTAAGTGTATGTGATGCCTCCCTCGAGTCACCATTCATTTAAGGAGACGAAAGTGCTTTTGAATGAACGAAAATGAAACCTTGGGACTATCCTCTTGGAGAATTACCTAATTGTGTGTAGTTGGATTTTTATGATACCTTTATGGTGATGGACCATAGAAGAGGGTGATTTTTTTATGATGTCATGTGACAATGATATAGGTGCATGGGGATTCCCTTTGAGTAGTTTCCTTATTTGAGTTTCCATAGACTAGTGTGGTTTGACCAAGTGGTTTGATGTGAGACTTGATCAATTGGGATAGGTGGGAGTGTCAAGTGGTCTTCCTGATGTGACTCCAGATAAGGGAGTTAGATCCATCTAACCTTTGAGGGTAACCCATGAGAGTGGTCAGCCTAGTTATGAGTTATTTTTGGGTGCATGAGGCATAAATGGATGTTCATGGACATTTTTATAATGGTTTATGAAGGGTATAATTTGATTTCAGTTTTATGCTACCAAATGCCTTTTATTCTTGATATAGTGCACTTTTGTTCCATTGTTTATACCTTAATGTTGGTTTCTAGAGGACTAGGTTTATTGAGGTTCCTAGGCTAGGAAATGGATTTATAGTACATTTGAACTAGATTGATTTGATTTTGATTGAAAACATAGAAAATTATTGAGTTTTGTATCTCATATTTTATAGATGAGAATTCATGATATGTGACTAACTGAATTCATGTTTTGTTTTTTTGGTTGGGTTACCCCATATCATGTAATGGTTACATGATAGTGGAATCTTAAATATGTGAGCAATGATGTGTTGTATAATTTGAATTGTGGAATGTATACCATGAGATTCTACATATATGGTTCTAAAATAAATTCCCCCTCCTTTTACACATATCATTACATGATTTTAGGCATCATATTACAAGCCAAGGATCATAAAGTCTAGTGTCTTGGATGAGTAGGTACATAGAACTAAAAACATGGAACCAAAAAAATTCATTTTTTAATCTTTATAAAGTAATCCTAACATCAATCATGCTCATACATATTTATTGGATATCCTTGGTTTGAATGAATAATGGGATGAGCTAAAAATCCCTATAAGGGAATAATCATATGAATGAAGCTTTACCACATGGGTTAGAACACATGAAAAAATGACATGAAAATGCATGAAACATATAGAATCAAAAAATATAAACATGGGATAATATAAAAATCGATTCATAGTAATGTGGAATAAATATAAAACATGAATTTAGAATGATTCATGACTTGTTTCATACAGAGGAACACAAGCCAAGGTTAACCACCCAGACCGTTGCACATAGTGGCACGAGTCAAGGCTAACTGCCAAGACAATTTCAAATAATTTCTTTTGAGATTAACCATTACCTAATGAGTTGGAGCCCTATCTAGGTTCACCCATAATAACATGTTCATGAATATTTTATCCATATATATAATCATACATACTCAATTATACATAAACATAAGGGTGCCCATATAAAAAATGGGTAACATAATCATGTCATAAAGCATTTATGAATGGGAATATCATAAAAGTGTCCATGAAAGAAAGGAATTAGAACATACCTTTACAATTGTAAGGGAATGTATGAATATATCATGGTAAGTGATGTAAACTAGAATTGATAACATGTAAAAATAGTATTTAATAAATTTCATCATTAAAACATTTTTTGTGGTTTAAAAAAATACTAAAGGGAATTTAAAATGTTAAAGAGAATAATCTTTTATCTAAAACAAGAATTTAAAAATATGTTTTAAATAATAAAAATGTTTATTTTATAAAAATAATGGTGGCTTAAAATAGATGATATAGTGTACTTGAACATGCATAAAAATTCGAGATGTTCTATTAAACGAGTTTTCTGGTTCGGAAGTACTGTGGAGGGAAGCACTTAAAAACATGTAAATCCCCAAAAGACAATAATAAATGGACCTTAAAACATGTTTTTGGAGAATTGACACATAATTTATAGGATTTACATAATATATAACTTCATTTGGAGAAAAAGAATGATGGATCAATTCAATGGAATAATAGAGTTTCAGGTAGAATCCCTTATTATTAGATGAATATAACCTTATTAAGTTCATGAATGACCTTTTTGATGGCTTATGAGGTTCAATTTCATTGTTTGGGAGCATTTGTTTCCTTGGTTTTCCTGATTGGTTTACTTATATGAATTTAAGGATAAACATGTAAGTTGAGAATGACTTTATAGAATTGAATGTTAATGTTATTGGCTATCATATAGATGATTTCATGGTTATAAAATTCTTTTGGTTATTTCGAGTGAAAATGAATCATTGTATAACACTTTAATGACAACCGTTTTGGTTAATTTATAGTTTTTAATCACAACAAATTAATTTTTATTCATAAATTAATATCATGTGTAAAAAAGATTATAGAACCTTAAATTATATATATTTCATATATTATTGTTCTTTTTCAACCATAAAAATGTTTTTATGACCATAATTGAATAATGTAATAGAAATTGAAAACATGTCGTCCTTTAATGTGATAAACTAACACATCTCAGATGGTGTTATCATTTCTAGTATAAAAGGAGGAGGAAAAATGAGTAATGATGATTAATTAATCCATTATAATAACCATATTACATTACATGTATGGTAATTGACTTATCATAACATTTGGATGAAAGGGGGTTAAGAAAGAAAAATAATGAAAGGAACTTGAATGAAAATAAAAGAAATGAAAAGTGGAATATACATCTTGATTATAACTTCCTTGAGAACCTCACTATGGAAAAATGATTTTGTATTTTAAAGATATAAAGGGATTATGGATGTTGAATATTGGCATAGGGATATAAATGAGTATAATTTAGACAAGGAATAAGGCATGAAAGGAGTGAAGAGAAGATGTAACTAGGGGAGGTATTTATAGTGGAGGAGAGGAGGAGTTTCCCAATTCGTTAATCATTAGTTTAATTGTTTTTCTAAAAACTATGAATAATTTTGATTCATGTGACCAAATAATGTAATTAGCGCATGTGATTATGAATCAATGTCCATTTACATCATCCCTCACTCAATCATGATTCATAAAATCATTTATTTGTCATTTATTTAAAATTATTGTATTTTACAATCCACCAAAATTAAAATATTTTAGAGAAATCCAAAAAATATCCCAACAACCATTTTCAATGTTTAGAATTCAAAAATTAACAGAATTTTATGAAAATAATTTTCTTAATAAGTATAATTTAATTTTCATTTAAAATTAGAATTTATATGAAAAATACAAATTTTTAAATTAAAACTTTGTTTCTAATAATTTGTAAAATTAACTATGGTCTCTTAAGTATCTCGGATAATAAAATGTAATAAAAATAGTTATTAATGAATAAATTTTATGAAAATAATGTTTATTTTAAATTATTTAAATAATCCCAAAAATTTTAATTAAATAATTATGACTTACAAAAATACAAACACTTAATCAAAAAAAATTAAAATATTTATTTACTTATACTATGATATAATTATATCATATTTTCACTTATATGATAGATAAATTTTATTTATGCCTTCATTAGTGAGGTTACTATAATATTAGTGTGTTGATTATTCATAAGGGTCCAATTACTATTCCAAATTTCATGTTATTATTTCATCAGTATACCTTCCATAGCATCTAGTGATACTTATTATTTTACTCATTCTTCATTTATGAGGTTGTAAATGTGTTATATATGTAATATTATATAATTATACTACCACAAACCAAATCTGGTCACCATAAAAATATGCACCTGACCTGGCCCACGACAAGGCCTGAATGGCGTTCCGGATCCCCAGGGGCTAGAAAACGTTTCTGGGTATCATAAAATGAATTTTGGGGATGATTTACCTGAGTTTATAAATATTAAACAACAAACAAAATCAATAAAATAAAATTTTATTTTTAAAATAAACTGTCTTTTACAAAATTTCAGAACTAAATTTCATAAGTTAAAACAATGTTTAAAGACCATTAAAAGGGTAAAAAATAAGGACATCACAAGGACCTCAACATGCCAAGAGGCATATCCCTCAATCCATCTCCACAACACCACATCACAAAAAACCTATAAAACCCCAAGATGTTGGCACAAAAGTTGTACCCAAACCTGTATCATCAAAATAACCATGTCTGTTTACACACAAGTGTATAAGTAGGGTATGAGTTAATTCCTAGTAGGATACCACAAATAAGATATTTCATGTGATAAAAATTCAAACACGATAAGCATGAATGTTTTCAAAAACATGTAATTTCTATTTACAATATATAAAATATGCAACACAAAAAAAACATGTTTTCAAGTGGGATATTTTAAAGAATAAATATTTTTAAATTAAATTCCAAATCTACTGAATTTTCCAGACAAATATACTGTATGCCTATGGTATGTATAAAGGATCTAATGATCACAACCAATAGGAAATAACCCCTAGGCACTAGCTAGTTGTGGGTCCCAGGTACCATGTATCTCGATGAGAGTAACCATCACAAATATCAATTCTCATGCACAAGCCCCCAGTAGGGAACATACCCATAACTTAGTGGTCCCCAATCATAATCATCATAGTTTAGTTATTGTGGTAAGCGTCAATCTTGCTAAGTGAAACTGAGGCCAATCCCCACGGATTCACTAGTATACTAGTACACATCCAACCACCTAGAAACTTCTATTTTCCCTTTATGCTCGAACAAGGTAAACAAGTCAAGAAATATAATTTTTAATTGAAAATATTATTTCCACACCAGAAATTCACCAAAAATCCCACATGTATACCACACAAGTCACAAAAATCCACTTTTCATTCAAATTTATTTTGAAATCGGGTTCACACTAAAATAGCCTACAACACATTTCACATCTATTTAACACTTCCAAAAATCTATTAAACAATTTCATAAATCCATTCTAATATATTCCAACTCACATAACATCCCACTGACATGATACATAAAACCATTTTCATAACCAAAAACATTTTTTTACATCAGACTCACACAAAAAAGCCCAAAAACATGATTCGTACCCACATCATAATTTCATAAATCACCTCGAAAAATTAGAAAACATTACTAAAATGTTTCACATAAAAAATTACCACTTTATCTTTCAAAAACTGATTTTAAGAACATATTACCAACAAAACAGTACATAAGAAACCATTTCACACATTCTGTAACTCATGAAATCATTTACAAATTTCATAAAACCAACCCAAGGGGTGAAAGTATGATTTTCCCAAAAATCCATTTCCAAATACTCATTGAAATCCAAAATAACACCAATACAAATACAAATCATAATTGTCATCCCTATAAATATTTATTTAACAACATTCACTTATTAAAAATTCCCCTCAAATAATTCTACACAAGATGAACATGAAAAACACACATTTTCATAAAATGCTTTCAAAAGGCAAGACATGGTTTTACAAACAAAACCCATTAAAAGTCTTTATTTTAAACCCAAATGCACACCAATACCCTATCAAATCATAATTTTCAGCCCTATAGTATTTAGAATTCCAATTTCATATGTTATAAAAGACACCCAAACAATACCCCAAGGGTTACACATGAAAAACAACCAACTTAAAACTAAAATTAATCTATAAAAATAAATGCCTAACCAAATACATCTTTAACAGTTTTCAAACCACACACATCATATGACTAATAGGAAAAATATGTAATTAAAAAAAACAACTCATCTAGAAATTATTACACATGGAATAACCTACCAAAATTGTTGAAACCCTCTAATATTGAGGTGAAACATCAACTGCACCTCATCTGCACCTGAAGGAAGTGAAAAGAAACCTAAAACCTCAATATTTAATTAAATATGCCGGAATTTAGACCCAAGGAATGAACCCTTACTTCTGGAAATTTTAGAACTCCAAAAAGGGTGAAAGAAACCCAATGGAAAGAGAAGAAATCAATGAGAGAAAGACGTACTTGCAGAAATCTTGAAAAGATCGCCCTAACTCCACTAAAATATGAATCTCAAAGTAACAAAAACATGTATGTATGTTCTATAGAGTTATATTAGGCCATGAGGGGACTAAAATTGGGTAAACATTATAAAAATTGAAGGATTTGTGAAATAATCATTTTACCTCTTCAAATCTGGTCGATTTGAGAAAGTGTGAACCAGATTTCCCTAATTAGCTATTCAAATGATCTCAAAATATGGGAAAATATTATTGGGGTGATTCTAGGGATATTGTATTCTCGGTGGTGGGGGAATCAACAAAAAAGAACAACAAATTAATGATATATTAAATAATCAAAAAAAATTAATGGAGAAATTTGGCTTACGGGAAGACGCATTAACATAAATAAAAACAAAAATACACCATGATTATAGATTTCTAAAGCCTCCTAATTGATATGGTGGTGTAAATAGGTTAGGGTAGGCCATTTATAAACTTGAATGGATGAAAAATGTTGAAAAATAAAGGAGTTATAAATGAAAAAAATTGGGTTTTAAAACTGGAAATGGGCTCACGGTTTGGCCTAAATTTTCAAAACCCACTATTGCCACCAGAACTCATAGGAAACCCCCAAAACAAATCAAGAATGGAAATAAAATTTGAAATTACTTATTAATAATTAATGTATGTGACATATATTATAATACACAATTATAGGAATGGAATTTCATCAATAAAGAAATGGGTCACTACATTCTTCCCCCTTATGAAATTTCTCCCTCGAAAGATCGTTTTACATTCTATGTCGTAAACATGTGTGGGTACTTTTCTTCATTGCCTCCATCGGTTACCATATTGCCTCTTTGAACATATGGTTCAACCATAGTCCTTTGACCAGGTCAGTAGTATTATTTCGTAGAACATTATCTCTGGGATCTAAGATCTTCACTAGATGCTTCTCATAAGAAAGATTATTATCTAACTATACCACCTTTTAAGAGAGTACATTTGAAGGATCTGGTATATAATTCCTTAATAGGGATACGATTAAGACATCATGTACGTTGGAAATGGTAGGTGGGGGTGATATTTAATCGGCATTAACTCCAACATGAACAAGAATATCGAAGTGGCCAATGTACCTAGGACTAACTTTTCCTTTCTTCCTAAACCTTGTGATCTTCTTCCATAGTGATATGTGGAGGTATATCATGTCTCAAACATTTAACTAAAGTTCTCGTCGATGATTCTCGGAATAAGTATTCTATTGACTTTGGAATACCTCTATGTGTTGATGAATGGTTTTTACCTTCTCCACCATTTCATTGACCATTTGAGGTCCTAGAAGCTTACACTCACGGACTTCATCCGAACAAGATGGTGTTCTGCACATTTTACCATAAAGGACTTCATATAGTTCAATTAAAAATCTTGGGTTGATACTATTGTTGTAAGAGAGTTTGAAAAGTGGAAGATATTGGTCCCATCCTCCTTTTAAACCCATAGAACATTCCCTGAAAATGTCTTCTAGTATCTGAATAGTTCACTTAGATTGGCCTTCAGATTGAGGATGATAGGCCGTAATGAAGTTTTTTATAGTTCTTAGAGTATGCTAGAGACTTTTCCGGAACACCAAGGTGAATCGTGGATCTATATACAATACAATAGATTTCAATAATCCATACATCCTTACCACCTCTTTGATATATATCCATGCAAGTTGGTCAAATGAAAATTCTTATCGAATTGTGATAACTAAAGTTGTCATTATAGGAAAATCAACAATGACTTATATAGAATTGTATCTTTTGAATTTCTTTGGATGTCTAGAGACAAAGACTATGGTTATGTTCTCCCACTTCCATGTTGGTATGAGTAGTGGTTTCATCATCCCATTAAAATTTTTCTTTCATCCTTCACTTTCTAAAAATACTAGAATCGTTGATGTATACTCAGCAATCACCTTCTTCATATCGTCCCACCAAAAGTTCTCTGGGATATCCTGATACATCATTGTGCTCCCAAGGTGAATAGAAATGGATGAGCTATGTAATTCATTTAGAAGCTCTGTCTTTATCTCTGGATTGTATGGTACACATAATCATTACCCAAATCTTTTTACTACATCGTTGTCAATATTGAAATTAAAGGATTTCCCATTTATGATACCTTCATCCATTTTAGGATTTTCAAAATATTTTCATGAAGAATATTTTATTTTACCCATGAGTTATTGTTGAGAAACCATTTGAGAAAATAATAGTGATATTCCTCCCTTAATGATTCCCATGTCCATCCACTACAAATCTAAGAAGATTGGATCCATCTCAATGATGATTGTTGATAAAGATGCATGATCCTTTCAACATAGATAATCTGTCACCATCATTGCCTTGCCAGGATGGTAGTGGATTGAGTTGTAATAAAACTTCATGAGATATAACTATATTTTCTTGTGAATATTAATCTCTTTCTGTGGAGATATATATTTGATAATATTATGATCAGTATATATCTAACACTTCTCCAAATATGATATAATATCCCCAGATCATTGATGTAAAGATGAAAGCTACCAACTTCAGATCATGTGTGAGAGAGTTTTTCTCATGGATTTTCATCTTATTTATGACATAGTCTATCACTTTATCATTTTTCCTTAGCACACAGCCTAATCCCTTCTTTAAGGCATCATTGTACACCACTAAGAGTTTTCCACTTATTAGGAGTGTGAGTAATGATGTAGTGATAAGACTTTTTAATGTCCTTAATGATCTCCTCAAATTCTTGAGTATTGAAAAACTTCACCCCCATTAATTTAATATTTTTCATTAAGTTTTAAAATCATTATATGTTCTTAAAAAATCACCAATAATACCTGCGTAGACCCCAAAATTTGTGGATCGCGATTACAAATGTTTGTATAGGCCATTCTTCAATTGCCTTTGAATTGAAAGAGTCTATAGATACCCCTTTGGTAGGGATAACATAACCCAATAATGATACATAATCTATCTAGAACTAAAATATACTTTACATTGCATATATTGTTTCCTTTCATAATGTCTTTAGAACTGTATTCAAATGCTCCTCATATTCGTCCAGGCACTTGGAGTATATTAGAATATCATCGATAAGGACATTCACAAATTTGTCGATCTAATGTCTAAAGACTCTATTAATTTAATACATGAATATTTATGGATCATTAGTGAGTCTTAAGGGAATCAATATGAATTCATAGTGTTCATACCTCATTTTAATGGTTGTTTTGGGAATATCTTCCTTTCTCACCATTAATTAATGATATTCATACTGAAGGTCCACCTTAAAGAAATAACAGGCCCTGTGAAGCTGATCCTACAATTCATCTTTCCATAGCAGGGGATACTTTTTCATTATCATGATTTTATTGATCTTGTGATAATAAATTCATAGGGTAATCGATCCATCCTTCTTGAAAATTAGGACTAGTGATCCCAAAGGTCAAGCACTTGGGTATATAAAAACATTGTCTAGATTCTCCTATTACTGATTTTTATGCTATTCCAACTCTATGGTGGCCATTATATAATGTTCTATAATTTCCCAACCCTACTTACCTAGATTCAGTGAATTATTACATAACATTTTCATGATCAGAAGAGATCATTTCCCAAAATAATGATCAGTTCAGTATCCTTGGAAGTACTAGATTCATACATAAGTTATCAATTACAATATGAAATGAAAAAAATAACATTGTGTCTCCTTTTAACACACTAATATACCTTAGACTATCTTTATAGGTCAATTATAATATATATCATCACATCCTGGGAAAAAATAAAACATAAGAAAGGGGTGAGCTCAGATGCTCAGTAGGGATAACAATATAGTGTAAACTATCATAATTAAGAATGAACATTTAAGGAAATGTATAAGACTAAAAACAATCCTTTTTAACATAATATTCAGAATAATATTAAAATATAAATTCAATAAGTCTATTTACATAATCACATTGATCTTATACTAGTTGAATAGTCACATGTAATATCAATAGCTAATTTCATAATGATGGAATTCATAATCTCAAACATCATAACCTCATAGTCAAAGCCTTGTGCCAGGACTACAAATAAAATTTTTGTCAAATCCTTGTACCCATACACTAGTATGTCTCATTATACCTACCGATTCTTTGAGGGGTTATAGTGGGCCTCACCCATCACTTACTACATCCAATGCATTCCTCGTCTGAAAAGGATGAAACCTTACATGAACAATCGTATTGAAAATTGCATAATAAATGTTAATACATTAACCTTAACCAAGAATGGTATATAAATCGCACATCCATAGTAAAACATATCATAAAACCATCAATATAATATGTATGGTTGTATGATAATAAATCAACTCCAAACATGTGTAAAATCCAAAAAAGGATGTTGAAATATATGAAATCAATCAAAAAACTATTTGAGTGAAATACGTCTTTCTATTTTGAAATCATTTAAATGTAAAGAAAAAATTTATATTGGAATTATTCTTATATGATTGTAAGTGATGTTTCAAATGTTTAATAATGAAGAAAAATAGACACACCCTCCATATAAGTTTATAAAACATTCTTTCATTAATTTGTCGAAAATGTCATAAAGTACCTTGTTTTGAAAATGATGAAAAGATTCCATTCAAAAAATTTTATAAAAATTCAAAAAAGTATATAAATTACATTAACCCATAGTCTAGGAAATAGTAAAAAAAGTAAATAAATTTTTAAAAAACATGGATGTGGATGATAAAGAGGTCCTTGTAGATACTCACGTATAAACAACCCCATATAATAATGATATTGTAAAATTAACCCTTATCTTGAAAATTTCATAAGTCCAATGAACTTTAACCTCATTTATATTGGTTAAATCATTGTTATTAAATTATACAATAACCACATACATAAATATGATATCATATTTGATCATCTAATATTTCATTATTAATAATATTTTAGTGGTATCATTGCTTCGGGTGTTAACTGATTCTTTTTCCTTTAACTTTTTTGTTATGTAAGTCATGTTTGTTATGGATAGGATTAATTTGATTCATGTTCAGAAGGAAATTAATTTCTAAATAATTATTTTTAATCATCAATTGAAAATTATTCTCGAATGGTTGCGATGGGGAATTAAATCTCATCGCGTTGTGGTGACTGTAAGCTGTATGTACGCATGAGCGAGAATATCATTCTATTGATGGTGAAATTTTATGTAATTATATAGTATACTATTAACACAGAATAATTAACATGTTATACTTATTATTTAAGACAATTATACTCATTATTATAACCATCTAAATAATAATTCTTTGAATAACAAACTACACCACGACGTGGAGACAATAAGTCGTACGTACACATGTATGGTGACTTTGTCATTCATAGGGTGGATATAATAATGAATATTGGTGTACCATATTTATAATAACATCATAGTATATATAAGGTCTTTGATTTATTATATTGGTATGGAAACAACAAAGATAGAGGAAGTGGAAGAAGAAAATAATTTTGAAAGAGGTGATAAAATAATTACCTTTTCTTCGGGTGATTCATTTGGATTTGAACAAAACGGATCCTTAGGTTGGATTTACGATCAATGTAATGACTCTAGGATAAAGTGAGGTTATTTGGGAGGATATTTTAATAGGGTTTGGTGGAGCCAAATGGCTATTGAACTGTGAATTTAATAGAAGTGGATGTGGCCTTTTATAAAAGAGGTGAGGGGAATTTTAGGAAAAGAATCAAATATTAATTTATTATAAAATTATTTTCTATTTCTAAAAGCTCCAAAATAATTTATTTAGAGTATCAGGTGGGTAGGGGTAGAAATCCTCTCAGAATATAGGTTTTATACATGTTTCTTTCACCATATTAATATTATATATTAGATTTAACTCTTAGTTAAATAATTTAACTTTTACCATGTCTTCTTAAATTTTTAGACCACATTGTTAATATAGTTACTATAAAATTCCAAGAGAACCTCAAGTAGTTCATTAATGATATATATATATATATATATCCTTATCTATGTCATTTGGCTGAATCATAGATTTTTAGGAATATTATATAATTTAATTAAATATTATCTTTTAAAATCATTTATGTCAATTTTTACTCAATTTAGTATTTGGTTTTTGTTGAAGCCATAAAAAATTTATTAATTAGGAACAAATACATTTAATCATCCCAATATTTTCATATTCACCTAGAAAAATCATCGATGGCATGAGAAGAATAAATTTATATTTATTTTATATTTATAATATAAGTTATTTTAATCTTTCATTAATATGGTAATTACTGCATCATCATTGTGTTGTAAATATATTTTATTATGTAATGTCTAAAATTTATAATCAAAATACAATGATGTAGGAAATATTTTTAGATTTTTAAATAATATTTATAGTTGAATTTATCTTATGTATATCTCCATATTAAAATTGGTTTAGTTAATAAAATTTTAATTTAACAAATTTAACACTTCTTTAAAAAATATATAATAAATGTCCTAATATAATATAAGAGGATCAAAGAAGATCATATTTTGGTTTTAATGTTGATTTTGGTCAAAAACAAAACTTTTCCAAAAGAATTAGGACATTTGTTCGGGTAATTATAATATTATTTTTACCTTTAGTTTCCTTACATACTTTTAACTGTGGTAAATAAAATTCAGAAGTTACTATTCAGGAAATATAATTTTTATCCTATTGATCCACATTTTACATACTGATGACAACCGTGTCTTTCATAATTTTAATATTCAGAAAATTTTCTAATGTGCCTAGAAGGTGGGTAAAAGACATTAAAAAGTTCACTAAAAATTTATATATCTAATCTTATTATAAAATGATTCCAATGAATTACGTTGGATTAATATAGGTATTTTGTATCTATTTTGACGTCAAAATAAATATAAATTTAAAAATAAATATGTAAATAAAAAGTCGGTTTTAAAAAATAAAGTAGTGTTTTCACTATTCATCATGAATTGAATGCTTTCAAAAAAATACCACAAATTTAACGTAAGTTAATTTCGATATTATGAATCCAAATATGATGTCCAATTTGGAAAATAAAATTTATAAAATTAAAACATGATTTTATAACTATTCATAACATCTTTTTAAATGGTTTGTTTGATTGGTTGTGGTTTGCAAGATCCCGACATTGCATACAATGCAAGCTATTGTATTATTCAAAGAGAAACATATCATGGAAGAATGGGGTGTTATGAATAATACAATATCTTGCATTCTGGTGGTTCATCATCATATGTTCCTGAGGTTCTCATGTTGCCTCTTCCATTTTATAGTTTCTCCAAAGAACTTTTACCAGAGGAGTCGTATAGTTTCTCAAAACATGTTAATTGGTATCAAGAATTATGATAGGCTCTTCACAATAAGACAGATTGGGTTCTAGCTCTATTTCTTCATAGGTGAGTACATTTTTTTGTCAGACATGTATTTTCTAAACAGTGATACATAGAACACATCATGAAATTTGGAGAGACTTGACAGAATTTCCAAATAGTAAGCTATAACTCCACCTAGTTCCATAATTTCGAAAGGTGTGATGTACCTGGGACATAATTTACCATTCTTACTGAATCTTATAACACCCTTCCATGTACATACCTTCTAGAAAACATGATCACCTATTTGAAATTCCAAATCCTTCCTTCGGTTATCTACATAGTTCTTTTGCCTACTTTGAGCTGCTTTGATTTGGGTTTGGATAATCTTCACCTTTTTCATTGTTTCCTCAAAAAGTTCTGAGCCTATCAGTTTTCTTTCGCTAACATCATCCCAAAATGTTGGTGTGATACATCTATTTCCATATTACACTTTATATAGTGCCATCTGAATACTTTAATGGGAGCTATTGTAATAGGAATGTTCTACCAGAGGTAAATATTGATCCCATATACCTTGAAAGTCAAGTGAGCAAGATCTCAACATGTCTTCTAAGGTTTGAATAGTCTGTTCTTATTGTCCATCAGTTTGAGGGTGGTATGAAGTATTAAATAAAGTTTATTATCCAAGTCTTTCTGGAGAATTTTCTAGAATCTTGATGTGAAATAGGGATCATGATCAGAAACAATCAATAGGGGGTAATCCATGAAGTATTAAAACATAATTAATATATATCCCTACTGAATATTAATGTGGAATATCTTCTCTTATAGGAATAAAATGTGTTTGTAGAGTAAGAAGATAAATAATGACCCATATTACATCCTTCCTTCTAGGAGTCTTTGGTATCACGATGAAAAATTATATTATAATATCATCCCTTTTCCACTTAGGTTTGGGAATAGGTTGATTGTATTCTCCAAGAATCTGTATTCCAACCTTCACCTATTGACAAACCATATATTTTGACACATAATCAGAAATCTCCATATTCATTTTGCCCCACCAAAAATGTTCCTTGAAGAAATTGGAGATATGAGTATCATCCAACAATTGCATTTTTTAGATTAGGTATGTTGGGAACAAAAAGCCTCCTCCAAAATTTCAAAATTCCATCTTCACATATGAATTCAGTCAACATCCCATCATTAAAAACTTTATATTTCTTTTCATACTTCTTATCATTAGTCTGACAACCTTTTATCCTTTCTAGAAAATATGTCTTGTCAACCATTTAAAATAGTATCGATGTTTCACCTTCCAAGATTATTCTCATATTGATCTTTACTATATCCATGAACAAAGGATCCCTTTTAACTATCATCTTGTTCAAAGCTCCATGATACTTCATGCTCAAATAATCTTCCAGCCTATTTCCCTTCCCTAGGTTGTAGTGTATAGTGAAATCATAATCCTTTTTTAGTTCAAGGCATCACCTTTGCCTCATGTTTTGTTCTTTCTATGAGATAATATACTTCAAACTCTTGTGATCAGTATATATCTCACATTTTTCACTATAGAGATAATGTATCCATATCATCATAGTAAATATTATATCTTATAACTTAAGATCATGAGTGGGATAGTTTTTTTAATCAATTTTTAGTTATCGTGATGCATAGAGAATAACTCAATCATTATTCATAATGAAACAACCAAGTCCTTTCATGGAATAATCACTATAAATAAAAAAAACATCACTCTCTGATGGTAGATTCAAGATAATAGAATTGAATAATAATATCTTCAATTCTTAAAAACCTTCTTCACACTCTTTTTGAAAAAAAATCTAACCCCTTTAGGTTTGACCTTGGGTAATGGGCTACCAATTGGGAAAATTTCTGGACGAAACACTGATAGTAACCTACTAAAACTATAAAACTATGTACCTATGTTATAATCATCAGTGCTGGCCATTATTGGATTGCCTTTGTCCTTGATGGATCAGCAGAAATTATATCCTCAAAGACAATATGGACAAGAAATAAATATCATGATTCCAGAATTCAGACTTACTAAACTTCCCATATAATTTATTTCTTTTTAGTGTTTTCAGAATAGTGCGCTAGTGATATTCATGATCTTCATAGATTTTTGAGTACACCAAGATATCATCATTAAATACCACTAAAAGTTCATCAAGATATTACATGAAAACTCTATTCATTAGATCCATGAATTCTGAGGGCGCATTAGTCAGTCCAAAATGCATTACTGTAAAATCATAATGCCCATTCCTAGTTGGAAATATTGTATTTGGAATGTCTTCCTTCTTCACGCCCAACTAATGATATCCAGATTAAAGGTAAATCTTGGTAAAATATTGAGCCCCATGAAGTTGGTCGAATAAATCATCAAAATGAGGTAGGGGATAAATGTTCTTTATTTTTATAGCATTGATCTCCCTGTAGTCAATCCACAACCTCGATGATCTATCGTTCTTCTTAACAAAAAGAATTGTTGTCCAAATTGAAAACACAGGGAATAATAAATCAATTATTAGTAAATTATTCTAGTTGTTTCTTTAGTTCAACTAATTTAATAGTGTCAGGGATCATTGATATGGGCCTTGAATTTAGAATTAAGTCAATGAAAAACTCAATTTCCCATTCTGGAGGATGTCCATTTAAATCCTCTTGAAACATATAAACATATTCTTGATCAATACGTATATCATATATTTGAACATTGTTTTCTTCTCCCATAGTTACTTCACTATCTTCCTCCCAAATAATTGAATTTAGTAGAGCTACAGAGGGTATATCATGATGAGAAACAAATGGTGATGTTTCTACTCTAATGATAAGGGATTCCTTATCAACATAAAAAATTCTAACCTTATTCTTTATACAATAAATGTTCCAATCATGGTATGAAATCCAATAATTACGGAGGATTATATCAAATTCAATCATTGGTATGAAAATAAGATCAGTAGATAATGAACTTTTATATGACATAATGGTAACTGATTGACAAAAAGTTCATCAATGATACATCCCTTATGTGTTTTGAATAAAAATTCCCCTATATGTCAAATTGGAAATATCTAATTTTCGTGGTAAACTAGGAACTTTAAACAAACATAGCAGTTGTGATCACATAATCTTGGACATTCTGGCATGGCCATTTCTAAAGAAAGATTCATTGATTAATAGGAAATTCATTTTCATAATACCCCATTTATTTGAAATTGTAGCATTCAACATTGACAACCTTTTTCTTCCCATTTCAATCACAAGATTGGTGGCCTTTTTCTCCACACTTTCAAAAAACTCTCATCCCCTTTTGGCATGTACCCAGATGTTTCTTCCGACAATTATTGCAGGATGGAATTTCAAAATTTCAATTCTTCCCCTTAATTTTTTTCCAATGATTCTAGCATATCTCTTCTTCTCTTTATTCACTTTAAATTTATAAGACTTAAAGAATTCATATATCTGTCTTGATAGGACATGGGGCTATATTTTTTTACAATGAGGATTGTTAGAATAAAGCTCTATGGAGAAACATTTTTATCCCTTCAATGAATTGATCAATATAAAATCTTAGGTTATGTATATAATCTTCTTCATGCCTTGATAAACATGTAAATTTAGCCTCACACTTTGTGACATTATCATCCTCCTTTTTACTCGAACTCAAAAATTGCCTTTCCATATCCACTCGATGTTAATGTGGAATGTATTTTTATAAGAAAATACATTTAAACTCCCTCCATTAAATATTCTATAATTCTTCATCCTCCATTATTTTTTAAATTAATGATCCCCACTGACCTGCATCTCTAGTGAGGCGATAAACTTTCATGACAACTTTTTCCCTTTCTCTACTCCCCAACGTATGAAATATTTTCTCTAAGGAAATTATCCATTGTTCAGCTACAAATGTATTTGTAGTCATATTTAGTGTTGGTGGGTATTTCCTCATGAAGCAGTCTAACATTGAACATCTGTATTTTGGATCACAGGGCTCGATACGGGTAAAGTTATTATTGATAACATGAGTGACTTGTCTTAGTATGGTTATAATATGTTCAGCACCAGTTGCATCACCAGCTCCACTATAATTATATTAATGGGAAGGGAAATCCCTACATGGATTACATGAATTTATATTTTTTCCATTCCATCAACTAGATACAATTTCAAAATAATGGAATACACTAGGTTAGTTTAGGAATCACAATGTATAATTCCAAACATGTAAAATATTAAACATAAATTGAATTGTTTATGCATATAAACCATAACTATAAAAAAAGTCTTTTGTGGGGATGTATTTACTCATAATTATTTCATAATGGTTTGTCAAAAAATGTGGATTACCCAACGAATATCCCCTGAGAGTGTCAAAATAGGTGCACAGTAAGGCCCGTTGTCATGTACCAAGATACCTCGAGTAAATCTCGAAACTCCCTGTTGGTGTTTTCACACCGAGGAACATCTGTTCTAGAACCATGTCCAGTTATAGTATCTAGATAGGGATTTATTTCGTAGAATATTCACATAATATCTAAATTTTTAAATTTTTTGGATGTTCTTCCATACTAATCCTCAATGTCTATCTTTGGAAAATGTTCTCTAATAAATGTTTTTCTAATTCTAGTTTCCAAGGTTTGTAATAAAAATTCTCGGATACCAACTATAACACCCCAAACACAGTTTCCTAGAGTCAGTACATTACTACAAAACATTGGCATGATCACAAGAGACCACGTCCTAAAAGACTGAATAGTTTAGTATCCTAGGAAGTACTAGATACATAAAGAAGTTTTACATTATATTATGAAATAAAAAAATTAAAATTGTGTCTCCTTTGAACACCCTCATCTCCCTTAGCCTATCCTTGCAGGTCAATCATAATATAATTTTTCACATCCTGGGAAAAATAAAACATATGAAAGGGGTTAGATCAGATTATTAGTAAGGATAAAAATATAGTAGAAACTATCATAAATAATAATAAAAATTTAAGGCAACGTATAAGACTAAAAGATAATACATTTAAACATAAACTTCGGTATAATATGGAAAATATAAATTAAATAATTCCATTTACCTATTCAAGTGTATATTTTACTAGTCTAATAATCACATGTAATATCAATATCAAATTTCATTGCAACGGAATGAATAATGTCGGACATCATAACCTCAAAGTCAAGGCCTCGTACCAAGACTACAAATTAAATATTTTTGAAGGCCTTCTGCAAAAATTATAGTTTGACTCAGGAGATTCACTGATGTATCGAGGGGCTATAACAGGCCCCTTCCATCACTTACTACATCCAATGCATTACTCATATGAAAAGGATGAAACATGACATAAACATTTGTATTAAAACTAGCATACTAAATTTTAATAATTTAACCATAAACCATGAATGATATAAAAAAATTAACATCCAAAGTCAGACATATAAAAAAACCTTCAATATAATAAGGATGTTTGTATCATAATAAATAAACTTTAAACAAGCATTAAATCCAACAAAGGATATTAACATAGAAGAAATCAATACAAAAAATATTTGAATGAAATATAACTTTCTATGTTGAAATCATTTAAATGTAAAACAAATTATTCTGAAAATATTCTTATAAACATGTAAGGGAATCTTAGAAGGTATTATAATAGTGGAAAATAGCCGCAACTGTCGTATATGATAAAAAAACATTCTTTCCTTATTTTTTCAAAGATGTCAGAATGTACCCTTTTTAGAAAACGACCGAAATGATTCCTTTAAAAAAATTATAAGAAGTCAAAAAGGATATAAATGACTTTAACCCATAGTCTAGGAAATACTAAAAATATTTTGAAATACATTTTTTAGAAGCACATATGTGGATGATAAGGAGGTCCTCATAGATACTCACGCATAAACAACCTCAGATAAAAATGAGATTGTAAAATTAAACCTTACCTTGCAATTGTCATTTGTCAAGGGTACATTAAAATCATGTATAATGGTTAAATCATTGTTATTTAATTATAAAAGAACCCCATACATAAATATGATATCATATATGATCCTCTAATATTTCTTTGTCAATAATATTTAAGTAGTATCATTGTTTTGGGTGTTAACTCATTCATTTTACTTTATATGTTTTGTTACGTAAGTCATGTTTGATATGGATAATATGTATTTGATTTATATCCAGAATGATATTATGTTCATAAACAGTATTTTTAATCTTCAAATAAAATTATTCTTTAATGTTTATGAGGGGATGTAAATTCACATCGCTTCATGGAGACGGTAAGCCGAACGTGTACATGAGTGACAATATGATTCTATTGATGGTGAAATTGTATGTAATTGGATGGTATATTATATATAATGAATCATTAACATGTTAAATGTATTATTTAAATCAATTATACTCAAAATTATACTCATCCAAATAATGAAGTGCTGAATAACAAACTACACCACGACATGGAGACAGTAAGTTGTATCCACACACGTATGGTGACTTTATAATTCATAGGATGGATAGAATAATGAATATGGTTGTACCATATTTATAATAACATTTTAGTATTTATAAGGTACTAGATTTATTATGTTTTAATGTAAACAACAATGAAATAGTAAGTGAAGCATGAAAAGAAATTTTAAAGAGGTGGTAAAATAATTACATCTTCTTTGGATGCTTCATTTGGTTTTGAAAAAAAGGATCCTTAGGTTGTATTTCTGATATTGTTAAGGCCTATAGAATTGATTGAGAGTAGTTGGTAGGATATTTGAGTTGGGTTTGGAAGACCCAAATGGATTTTTATATGTGAATTTAAGAGAAGGGGAGGTGACCTTTTATAAGAGAGGTGAGAGGTACTTTGGGTAAAGATTCAAATATTAATTTATAATAAAAATATTTTTGGTTTCTCAAAGATCCAAAATGATTTATTTTGAGGATAATGTTGGTATGGGTCGAAATCATCTCAACAATTAGGTTTTATTCATGTTTAGGTTTCCATATTAATCTTATATTTCATATTTAACTCTTAGTTAATTTATATTACCATGTCTTCTTGTATTTTTATATTACATGGTTAATATAACAACTATAAAATGCTAAAAGACCCTAAAGTTGTTCATCAATAAAATATATATCCTTATATATGTTCTTTTGTTGAATCATATATTTTTATGAATATTATATCTTTTAATAAAATAATATTTTCTAAAAACTCATTTATGTCAATTTTGACATAATTTAGTATTTTTCTTTTGTGAAAGTCATAAAAACATTATTACATTGAAAAAAATACATTGAATCAACCCTAAAATTCCATATTCAACTAAAAAATTCTCCTATTTTATCAAAATATTCATTTTACATTTATTTATATATTTATAATATCGGTTATTTTAATAATTCATTAATTATGTAATCTCTACATCATAATTATATCATAAATAAATTTTATTAATTAATGTCTAAAAATTATAAATAAAATACCATTATGTAGAAACTATTTTTTGAGTTCTAATGAATTTTTATAGGTAAATTTATCTTATGTATAGTTCTATATTAAAAAGGGTTAGTTTATAAAATATGAATTTAACAGTTTTAACACTTCTTTAAATAAAATATAATAAATGTACTCATCTAATCCATGTTAATCAAAATGATCATATTTTTGTACTAAGGTTGATTTGGGTCAAAAAAACTTGTAAAATAAAATTAGGACATGTTTTTGGGTAATTATAATATTATTTTTACCCTTAATTTTGGTATTTACTTTTACCCGTGGTAAATAAAATTCAAAAGTTACTATTCACCAAAAAATACATTCATCCTATTGAATCAAATTTTACTTACTGATGAAAACTGTGTCAATTTATTTTTAGAAATTCAATTCATAGAAGTGGTAAAATTACGTTTAACACAAATTTTCTAATGTTCCTAGATGGTGAGTAAAAGATGTTAAAAAGTTCAATAAAATTTTATATATATAATATTATTAAAGAATGAATCAAATAAATTAAATTATATTAATATTATTATTATGTATCTATTTTTAATTTAAAAAAATTTAAATTTAAAATAATTATTTAAATAAAATATCTTTTTTAAGCAATAATGCAGTTTTTTTCACAATTCATCGAAAATTTAATGTTTTTAGAAAAATAAAAAACAATTCACCCTAAGCTAATTTTGATATTACTAATCTAAAAATGAATTCAAATTTGAGAAATAAAATTTAAAAATATAAAAAAATGGGTATTACTATTTATAAATTCTTTTTATACGGCTAGTTTGATTGGTCATGGTGTGCTAAAACTCAATGTTGTGTGTAACCCAATCTATTTTATTATTCAAAGATATACATACCACAGATGCTTTTGGTGTTATAGTGTCTTGGATAGATGTAGTTATCTAGGAAGAAGTTCAATTGAGAACACAACCTCATGGTTAGGGGGAAGACCCCGAAATCATTTAGGAAATACATTAGTTTATTCTCTTACAATGGTGCTTGCATGTCATCAAGAATGATTCCCTCTATTGTATCAATCATTTGAGTCAGATATTATTGCTCATAATGCATTAATGTCCACACATGATATAATTATTCAAAAGGAGTTTCATATTTCTCCTTACACTTGTAATGAATTTGAGGATGCTTCATGATGTGAATAGTGACCCCCTTTCCCTATAGTTGATGTCAGTTATGTATAAAGATAGCCAATCATTTCCTAAGATAACATTGAACCCCATTAATGGAAGTATGATGATATTTTCATGGAGGATAAATCCATAAACATAAAATTAAGAGTGTTATATACTTTGGATGTAATAATTGCCCCATTCACTATTCACATAGATAACTAAACCTATGAATTTTGAGGTGGTGTTTGAATAGTTCTACTAAACATGAAAGATATGAAGGAATGAATAATACTAGTATCAAATATTATTTTCAATATTCTTGAATGAATAACTAGCATACCTATCACCACATCATTTTCTATATCCGCCATAGAAGTAGTGATAACATAAGCCCTTACCGATTTCCTTTGAGGTTGTTGTTGGTTTCCTCCAACAACCCTCGGATTATGGAAATTTTTCACATAATTCCCATGTTCCTTATAGTTTTAACTCTTCACTACAGGCTTAGTGTTATTCGAAACCTGCAGTTATTCTTCCACATTTATAGGATTCTTCATATCCCTTTGGCAGTTTTTAGCTAGTTGTCTCATTATTCAATATTTGAAAGAATTATTGGTTCTCTTTAGACAGTTCCCATGATGCATCTTCCCAAAATTTTGAAACATGGGATGTTTTATCTTCATTACATCATGGCATTTATTTTCCGAAACAAAAATATTAGACTATATTTTCCACTTTTTTTCACCAGTCCCATGAGACAATTGAGATTCTTTGATATTCATTTCAACATTGAGGTCACTACAGACAATATCCTCATAACTATCAATATCACAAATCACCAACCCTTTTAATAGACTCAGCATTATTGTAATAAATAATAAATACACATTACACTCGGTGTTCATAACAAATTCATGGGTATATATTTCTAGACTTGTGATGTTTTATTCATACACCCTGATGAACTCATATTCCTTCTACTTGAGTATAAGGAACTCTATTTCCATATTATGGTGGAGGGTTTAGGAAAAATATTATTGAAACACCTTTTCATGAATTACTCCCAATATATGGAATCAATTTCCTCTGGGGACATTGTATTCTTGATCAGTGTCCACCACTTATCAACTTCCCTATCCAAATGATAGACTGCCAACACAACTTTCTCTTCTTTTGAGCACTAGATGAAAGGAAATATCTTTTCAATGGAGTTAATCCACTATTCTATGAAGAGTTAATCAGAATACCCATTAAATATGGGATACCATTTCCACATGAATGATTCAATGACAACATCCTCTTTCCATGGAGGAGTAGGTCATTCTACATTATTCAAGTTATTATTCATATCTCGAGAAAATTGATAATGTACTTCATGATGTATTGAGAACCAATTACCATAATATAATCCATATTATTAGATTAATCATCGCATTTTCTATCACATTGATTTTTGGGACATTCCATTCTATTCCTAAAATTATCTAAGAAAAACAAAGTACAATTAGGGGGCTTGAATACTTAGCTATTAAGCATAAAATTGATTCTTTAATCATAAAAGTATAAAATATTAAATGAAAAGTATATCCTAAATTTTCACTCCCAAGGTATCAATAAAGATGATACATTTTCTATTTCATATCATTTATTATTATGGGGTCAATTGTTTCCCTAAAAATGTTTCGTACTAAGAATTTGAATTTACCAAATCATATCCCATGGGAGTGTCAAACCAAGAGTGCAGTAAGGCCTATTTTCATGCACTAGTTCCTGTTCAAGTCTAGCTCAAAACATTGTTTTCATGTTTTACCACTTGATACATCTGTTATATATCCTCCTCCACTTGTTTTTATCTTTCTAGGAATGAATTGTCTTCATAAACCACCTACTCTATCCTTACAAATATTTATGGATTATTTCTTATACTTAGTATCATCCCTAAGGTTATTACTAAAGTGATGTATCCATAATCTCCATAAATGTCTAGACCATAATCTAATACAAATTATAGTGACCACATCCTTTTACACATATCATTAGAAGATTTTAAGAATCATATTACAAGACTAGTTTCATAACATCTAGTGTCTTAGAATACTATTTAAATAAAACTAAAAACATGGAACTAAATAAACATTTATTTATTTAATATTCATAATGATATCATAAATTTCATTATGATCATACATCATCATCTGATAACCTATGGATGGCACGAACAAAGGAATGAGATAAAAATCTCAATAAGGGAATAAACATTAGAATAATGCTTTAGCACATGGGATAAAAGGCATGATATAATTATATAAAAAGGAATTTAACATATATAATCATGAAATATAAACATTGTATCATATATACATGGATTCATAGTAATAAGAAAGCAACATTATGCCTGAATTTAGCATAATTCTAGGCTCGTCTCACATAGAGGACCACAGGTCAAGGTTAACCCTCATAACTACTGCTCATGGTATCACGTGTCAAGGCTAACCGACAAGACCATTTCACATAACGTATCATGAGAATAAACATTTTCCATTGAATTTGAGTTCTATATGGGTGCACCAATAATAACTTTTTCATGAATATTCTTTCCACATAAAATCATACATAATCAAATATACATAAACATAAAATTTACCATGGAAATAAATGGGTATGATAATCATGTCATAAAGAATAATAAATGGGCATATCATACATGTGTCCCTGAAAGAAAGGAATTAGAAAATACCTGGACATTCATAAGGGAAATAGGAATGTATCTTTGTATGTGATGTTAAATATAAGTGATAATATTTAAAATGAGTATTTAAGAAATTTTATCATTAAAACATTTTAGTGTGGTATAAAAGAAAATACTGATGAGAATTTAAAATATAAAAGGGAATAATCTTTTATATAAAACCAGATGTGAAACAAGAATCTTTGAATAAATAAAATACTGATTTTAAAAAAATTGTTGATTAAAATAGATTATATAGTGTACTTGAGTATGGCTAAAAAATAGAGAAGTTCCCTTAAATGAGTTTACTTGTTGGGAAGTATTGAGGAAGGATCCACTTAAAAATATGTAAATAACAAAAAATAAAATAATTAATGGACCTTGATTCAATATTTTTTAGGTTTTTCATATCTTATTCATGATATATGCAATAGATAACTTCATTTGGGTAAAAATAAAGATGGAGCAACCCGAAGTAATAATTGAGGTTCGGGTAGAATCTCTTACCATATGTCTATTGGTGTTCTTCACTTGATCTTATTGCCCTAGATAATAAAATTAAATTCATTAATTAAAATTTAAAAACCTCTTGTATATTTAATTGATTTATTATAACCTGGTTATATTCATTAATAACCTTTTAAGGGGTTATGAGTTTCAATTTCAAGTTTTGGGTGAGTTTGCTTCCTCTGTTTTCTTGTTTGGTTTACATATATATATATGTAAGGATAAACATGTAAGTAATAATGGTTTTCAAGAATTTATGTTATATGTTATTAGTGAACATATATAAGATTAAATATTTATAAAATTCATTTGGTTAATTGGAGTAAAGAGAAATAATTATATAAAACATTAATGATAACTATTTTGGTTAATCAGCAGTTTTTAATCACAACGAACACATTTTTATTTATTAATTAATATAGTTTAAAAAATATTTTAGAACCTTAAATTATAAATATTAAATATATTATTTTCTAGTACAACCATCAAAATGGGTTCATGACCATAATAGAATATTGAAATATAAATTGAAAACTCATCATCATTGAATGTGATAAATTAACACATACCAGAAGGTGTTTTAATTTATAGAGTAAAAGGAGAGGGAAATGAGATATTATGACAAATTATTCCATTATCATAAAATATTTCTAGTAAATTTAAGTTAATATTGTTATCAAAACATTTGGATGAAATGAGGTGAGTAAATAAAAATAAATAATGGAACATGAAGAAAATTAAAAGAAATTAAAAGTGGAATTTACCTCTTGAATATAATTTCCATGAGAACCTCTTTAGGGGAATATTATTTGGTATTTTGAAGATAACAAGGTCTTATACACGTGGTATATGGGATTAGGTGGATACTTGGGAAGAAGTTATCCAAGTAACAAGGATTTAGAGGAGTCAAGAGAATAGGGAAAGGGGAATTGTATTTGTAGGGGAAAAGAGGAGGTGTTTCCCATTACTTTAATCATCAATATAATATTTTTGCTCAAAAATATGAATAATATGAATTATTGTGACAATAAATAGTAAATATTTCATGTGAGTTCGAAATAAAGTCAATTTACGTCATCTATGACTTAATCATCATGTAGAAATTCATTTATTTAGCATTTATTTTAAATTATCATATTTTACTATACACAAAAAAAATCAAGTATTTTACAAAAAACCAAAAAAATCACCCCAACCATTATTTGATGTTTAGAATTAAAAAATAACTCAAATTTAGGAAAATAATTTTCTAAATATGAGGAATTTAATTTTCAATTAGAATCACAATTTACATGAAAATATAAATTTTAAAATTAAAAATACTTTTCTAACAATTTCAAAAATTAACTAAGGTGTCCTAAAAATATCTTATAATCATAATTCATAAAATTACTTATTTATGAATAAATTTTATAAAAATAAATTTTCTTTTAAATTATTAAACTAAATAAAAAATTGTAATTAAATAATTATCAATTACAAAAATATCAACACTTAATCAATAATTTTTATATAATTCATTTTCATATAATATGATATAATTATACAATAAAATCACTTCTAAAATAGATAAATTTTATTTATTATTTCATTGTGGTATTCATAAGGGTCATATTGTAATTCCAAAATTCAAGTTACTATTCCATTGGTATATGTTCTTTATGTTCTAGAAATACCTTTTATTTTACTCATTCATCATTTATAAGGTATTTATTCTGTTCTATATGAAATATTACATGATTATACTATAATAAATAATTATATTAAGGTATTTTCATTGATAAAACATTGGTTCCAACAACTTGGTTTCGGATGGAATCTATGAGTGGGTTAATAATCGTTCTTGGTGTGATTATAGGCTTGAAGGCATGGTGACCTGAAGCCCTTGTCATAGATTTGTATTGATCTAGAATGGATGAGGTTGTGGTGGAATTTTTGATGAAATATTACTATTCTCCTAGTTTATTGACGATAATTCCCAATATATTGTCATCGTCCTAAGTATTCTAAGAGATCACCAACATTATGTCATGTTATAGATATGTTTCCTTAGGTTGATAAGGGGCCTCATGAGAGATTTCTATCATGGAGTGGTGTGTGTGAAGATATATGGTGGGGATTGAGCCATCATATTTATGTTAGTGATATCCCTATATTGGATAATATATCTACGAAAGCAACGTGTATTATTCTCAGACACTGGGAATGGGTGATAGAAGACGTCTTTTGTCACTCTGGTGGCTGTGAGATGTCCTTGTGCAGTACTGAGGTTTGGATTTAATTTGGGTAATGGGTCATGGAAAAGATGTTTTTTGGGACGTAATAGTAAGGATACAACTATGTTCGGTATACTAGATTAGGTGTGGTGATGTGACCAATGAGTGGGTATGTTCAAGGATGTAGTATGGACCACATCATGCGGGTTGTTGGACTATTGAGGATGGGTTTGAAAAGAGAGTATGATAGTGGAAGTGTCATGGATCATAACCAATATATGTGTTTTGATTTATAGTGTGGGTAGAACCATGATAATGTTAATGAGTTTTCAATTATTTTTTTCATATTCAGATGGATAGGTGATGTTAGGAACTACCCTAGTGCGGTTTTACAGTTAGAAGTCAAAGGCTTCGCCTTAGGTGGCTTGTATTCCTAACCTTAAGAGATATAGAGAGGGACTCGGATGATTCCCTTGAATAGAATGCAACGATTTATGATTTAGTTTATTTCCAAGGATAGTTGTGAGGTGTAGTAACAATTCTAACGAGGTTTCTTTAATATGAGAAGGTTTATAGTGGGGAATTTATGGAGACCTGAGTTTTTTTGGTTTTGGAATTTGGGGAAAAATGATTTCATCTTTATCATGTTTTTGAGGCATAAAATGGACTATTTCCCCTTGAATATGTTCTTAGATATTTTTTCATGCCACTCTGTTAGTACCAAAATATAATTTTACCCTATTAAAGTAGTATGCTAGAATTCCTAGTAGTTTGAGTTTTGGAAGAATATTTAATATTTAATTATTCTTGAGGGTTTGGAAGATTATATATTTTGAACAAAGGATCGTGTTGAAATTTAGCCTCCTCGGTTGAGTTCAGAGTGGTGTGTTTTTAATAGGTGAGGTATAAACTCACTTTGGGTTCCGAAACATTGGACATATATTTAATGGTGAATTAATTAATTAATTTAGGTAGATAATTAAAATTGATAAAACTCCCCCACTCATTTTCTGTTTCTATGAACAAAAATAAGTGTGAGGGAGACACCCTTGGGTGCAATGACCTTATCGAGATGTAAAGGGGGGGATTTTGTCACCAAAAATAGTCAATTTTGAATATTGGGGTCCGATCGAGGTGTAGTGGATTACAACAACATATTTGGAACCGATTCTTCAGTGTTTATTCCATGAGGTTGGCCAGTATCTAGTTTTTATGCCCAGATCCCCATAGGTAAGTGTTTTTATGTTTTAAATACATAATATTATGATTGAGGACCTATTGGAGGTCAATTTATAACTAATTCAGGAAAAAATGGAGGTCTTAAGAAGATTGTAAGGGTTTTTGTTTTAGAGAACCTAACTACATGATGTGTGTTTTTAAGAACACAAACTGGGTGTTCATCATATTTATGGAAGAATAGAATATTAGGACTTTATATATAGTGTTTTCCATAGTACATGATGTTTAGTATCTCTTATCATGTAGTTTAGTACATGGAAACATTATTCATGTAGAGGTTCATGGAATGTGAACATACATGGTTGTTTTCCCATCTACATGGGTAGGTTCCCATATGCAGGGACATGGTCATGTAGATGTACACCCCCAACCCCATGTAGGTTGTTTCCATTTAGTAGTACATGGATATTACCCTTGTGTGCCAGTCCTTGTGTAATTATTTGGAATGATTGATGGATTGGGATTACACGTCATTTAATGGGGGTACACATCGTTTACATTCCCATGGTTACAATTGGAGGGTTTGGGTGTTTTGTTTCCTAGAAGTCAGAATTGGATTTGCGAGTAGTTTATTCTGATCATTTTTTCACATAGATCATGACAGTGGGATCCTTTCAATGTCTATATGTTGTATGGATTGTGTTTTAGACCAATTTAGCTTAGTAGGAGGGTTTCAATGATGTTTGGGTTTATAATTCTCAAGAGGTTTGGGTTGTGAGCCTCGATACCTGGTCAGGATTGTGAGCTCAGTGGTTGTCCTGGAAAGAGATTTCTATAGACTTTTTATTAAGGATTATTGGATAGACCCTGGAAGGTGTAATTTATTATTATATATGGGGAGATCTTGGTTTCGACTGTGTATCAGGACCAGTTTCTCAAGGATGGAGTATTTGAGGTTTAGATCTTATGTTGAAGGTTCAGTGCAGTTGGAGCCATTGTGTTTGGTGGACATCATAGGATTATGGTTATGGTAGGGTGCCATTATTGTGTCTATATGAGTCCGAGGGACTCTTTATGATTCTTCTTGAGAGATTATTTATGAAAAAAGTATATTTGGATGTCATAGTTGGTTGTTGAGAATGCCAATGTGGCATGAGTTTTCTTTTAGATTCGTTATTGTTAGGTTGTTTATCGAGGATATGTTGGAGGCCACTAAGGGCCTTTTGGGATATTTCATATGATTGGTCTTGGGGTATTCCATATATGAGATAAATAAACCCTTTATAGGGTTCTTTACTCATTCTTCGGCCTTTTGAATATTTGAGGACAGAAATAGTGATTACACTATTTATGTGTGGATCTAGAGGGCCATGAGAGGGCCAGATTACGAGGATGAAACTTATCAGGTGAGAGTGCTTAATTATTTTGGTTATGGGTGTTGTATTGGACTTGAGTAGATGTATGAGCTGGTGGGTATGGCATATTGATGGATGAGTTGGACGTTTATCTATCCCTTTAAATGTTTTCCTTTTCTGATGATAGTATTTGTGTTATGTCTTGGGTAAATATATGTATGGTTGGGTTGCTATGTTTGGGAACCCAGTTTAATACTAAGTGATAATATGGATGAGAGAGTTGTACATACAATCCATATATATCATTCTATGTATCTATGATTGAGTTTTGTTGGTCATGTTGCTCTATGTCAGCACCAATAGATTTTTTATGGTCTGGGTGTTGGATCGAGGTTCCGAGGGTGTTATTTTCTACTATTAAGTATAGTGGATGTGTCATCACATATATGAGGTATAGTGATGGACAAATGTTTCAGGTAAAAGAATTATACTACATATATAGTGTCATAATAATGGTCTTGACACTGATATTATACTTTATGGTTGGAGTTATAGACAAATACTAAGGCTGATGAAGGGAAGCCATTATAATTGGATGTTGGACTGATGCTCCTTCTCGTTGGGCTAGGCTACACAGATTATCGGGGAACCATTGATATTATGTATATATTCTTTATCAGTGGAGGATTAGATCACATCCATTATGTTTTGTGATGCGTATTATAGGATGATGTTCAGTGTTGGCAGTGATGGTTTTGATATATGGTATTGGTATTGGATTTATGTTATATGTAATTTGATTCTGGTAAATGTGTTATATGTCAGAATGATGGTTTGGTCCTTGTATTACTTTCGCACGGTACGAAGGATAAATTTCTCTAGGTACGATGTAAGAGACAGTGTATGGGATCATGGGCATGGTTTAGTTGAAATAGATATGTATCTTGGATGATAGGGCTATCGTAAGATGTGTCTTCATAATCATCTGGTTGAGTAGAAACTACCATGGATATGGAGACTATGAGATACTTGGGATTCACATTCATTGAGATGTTTTCAAATACGCCATATCATTGACCGAGTTATGTATGTTGGTAGAGGTCCAGGACATAAGGACTACAATTGTTTTATTTTTATTTAATTTTATTTATATTTTTTCTAGACTATGTATATTTATCAAGCATGAAATTAGGGATACAGTTTATAGGTTCACCATTGGGAGTGGACTACTATGATTTATTTCATAGCCATTATACATGAACTTTGGTGTCCATCTAGACCGTATGTCAACATTCAAATTGAGCATCATTTCATGTTTGTTTGGTCTGATTCCCCAGATATCACGGTTGAGAAGGATGCTCATGTGAAGTGAATTAGTCATGATAGATCATCATGATAGGTTACTTGAGAAGGTGTATGTGATATGTCCTAGTGTTGGCAGAAAGGTCATATGTATTTATTTTTTTCAATAATTTAATTTTTTATATTTGTTATTCCTAGTGTTTGATTGATGTTGTATGTATGGCATAGAAGTTTGGTTCCTTACTATATCTCATTTTTTATTGAATGTCTTAGTTTCAACTAGTCTATTCTTCTACATTCTCTAAAGTGTATGATGTCTGGATATTTACATATGACTGTGAAGATTGATATGGGGGTATAGACTTCTCATAGTTCCACCTTAGACCTCTACATTTAGTCGGTATCCTCTAGCGTATGAAGTGGAACTCTTGATGTCTTATGGTGAACCATATGGGGGAACTTGTTTAGCGGAATCTAGGTGGGTACGTTACATCAAATCTTCATGGTAGCACCCACAATTCGATAATAAGCACTGATGAAGACTTTTGAAGTGAATGGGGATGATCTAGAGGGATCAAACATCAGTTCCTATAAGAAATAATAATCAATTAATAACAAATTTCAATCATATATTCACTTATATGTATGTATTATTTGATTTATTTTTTTTACTTTAAAAAATCAATATGGGTTCCTCATTAATTTGTATTTGGATTCACTTAACCGATAAAATCATAGTTTTGTTGATTACCAGTGAATTTATTTATAAAAAACTATCGCATCTACATCTCTTTTAGGCCATAGAACATTATGGTATATAATTCCAAAAAAATAATGACTCGTTGAAAGACGTAGGGTAGTGGAAATATTTTTGAGGCAGGGAGGAGGATAGGGTGATGGGGTGGTGGTTAGTGTTCTGTAGGAGTCATGTGTTATGAACTATGAAAAGGTGAAGAGGTGAATCCTCCATGGGGATAAGAGATTCCAGGTGGGTTATTTCCAAATTAATTAGTCATCATTAATGGATGGGTTTTCTAGGATGTGGTGGTTTGGCGTCTGTTAGGGTGGTGGCGCTATCAGGGGGGGTAATTATGATTTTCACAAAAATATTTATTTTTTCTTTTTTTAAAATTAATTATAAAAAAAAATATTAAAAATATTTTGGATGTCATACCAAAGTACCTCCATATTTTAAATAATATATAATATGTTTTTTTGCAGAGGTTATATAAAATGATGCTAATAAATAGTCATTATGATCCCATTTTTTTGTGATAGTTGCCTCTAGAATCACATTGTTTCCAGCGCCAAGTAAATCTGAGACTATTTTTCTTTGTCCCAAGTTCCATATCATAATTTCCAAAAATTATTTATTATATGATAAAAATAATTCACATTCTACCTGTATTGACTTATTTTTATTGTTTTCAAAGGAATAATTTTACACTTGATAAAAATATAAAATAAAATATCATTATTTATTTATAAATATGATATCGTTAAATTATTACTGGTTATAAATATAATAATTTGTCTGAGATAGGAAACATTGAAATAAAAAAATATCAAATCCAATGTTAACATTATACTACAAATACATATATTTATATATAAACATTTAAAGTTATAATTATATATTAATTATATAAAATTAAATCAAAAATTATTTATAAATATATATAATTATTAATAATTATATATATTAACTAAAATAAATTTAATTTTACATCATCAAGTTAAATGTATATAATCATCATGTTTCATAGGGATAGTTTTAGTCTATCTATTAGTGAAACAAGAATTTACAGTCACCGAAAGCAATCACATACAGGGATTTCAAAACCCAAGAAACCACTCCACATCATCTTCTGAGGGGTATAGTAGATGAGGATGAAAATTAAAATTTCTTGAATACTTAATGATATAACCCCATAATTTTTTAAAAAAAAAATACACTATTGATTAGGGAACAATAATGATGGTGAGAGCCAAAGTGTTTAGAGTAGTGTGTGATTTGATGTGACAATGGTCATGTTGGGACACAAAGTGGAGTGTGAATTAATTTACCCAATTTTTCCAAGTCGTATTTATAGTTATTTCCACTTGTTATGATAAATCCTATGACTTAGTTAAGAGGCCTTGATCTTTTGGTTCTCTGTCTACACTCGATTTGGCACGCAATAGATAAATATAGAAGAAAATAAATACAATGTATCTAAAAGGATTGTAGTAGATGTGGGAACCCAATCCTTTAAAAATTCCACACTTATGATGAAAAAACATTATTATCACTATTTAATATTAGAATTTATTATGCAATTCAAGTCACACAAAATTTTTTAGAAGTTCTAAACCACATTACATTGGGGGAATTTATCATCTTCATCCCTTTCTCCACTATATAACTCAATTGGAAAATTATATGTACAACATCCCACCATATTAAGTATCCCGCTATATGGAGGAATTTTTTATATTGGTACCAATATTTATTTAATGGATCCCTTTGATCTCCTAAAAAAATATCTCCAATTTTTTCTATGGATGTAATAGCATCAACATGAATGACATGTCCTTCCTCATGAAACAGATCATTGACCACCATAATAGAAAAATTCTGAATGAATATATGTCATCTCTATTATATCGAATAAAATTAACACTATTTAAAATCACAATGACTTAATTCATTATGCAAGTTTCTTCATATAAAAAATATTATGAGTGAAAATATTATCGTTCCCTTGTTTTCACAATCACTTTCTATGATATGCATATTTTACAGGAGTCCTTTTCTTCATCTTCAATAAATATAATAAAAACCTTCAAGAATAATGTTAACTTTTCCTCTTTTATTCAAAATAGTATTGGTACCACATACTTTTTCCATCATTGAAAGATTTTTTTTCTTCTTTGTTTCATTAATCAAAGGCTTTATATTTTTCCCAAAAATTTATTGACCCGCTGAATATACAATGAAAATTTATTAGTCAAATAAAAAATCCTCTTTAACATATTATTCTTATAAATTCAATTTTGGGTGAGAATTATTCATATACTATTTAAATATTTGATTTTCTATAAAACTATACTATTCCAACTCCCAATGTACTACATCATTAAAACATCATATCTCAAGAATTGCATACACACCGTTTCATTTTTTCCTCCTGAAGGCTTATAATTTTTTTACTCATTCCTCTTGATATTTTATTAACATCATGGTTTACTATCATTTATATTCTTCATGATGATTTTCATGTTAACACATTCCATGTTAATATGAAAACCAAAAAAAAATAATGACATTGAATCCTCTTAGTGGAATAGATACGACTCATTTGATGAATCAGTATAAAATATTATTCTTCATATCCACTTGAATCATAATGAATCTACCTGAAATTGTGATGTTTAATATATTTTAGAATATTATATTATGATGTTTAATATCACGTTTTTAGGGATTCATACATTCATTGTAAACTTGAACTAGTTTACTCTTATTTTGAATGACTTTCTCTCAAATCATTTCCCTATCCATCTGCTAGCCATCATTCTGTAAATTCATTTGTATATTGTGGAATTAATTTCTAAAAACTATAAATCCTCATTCCTCAAGTATTAAAGAAACATGAACCATGTAATTATGATATTGGTATATTTTTCATGTTGATCACCTTTACTAAATTACAATATATGCTACATGAGATCGTCCTTCCATTTAAATGATGGATCAGAATTGGAAAAAACTCATGTAGCTTGATGATAATGTTGAAATAATGAAATTCCAAATAATCATAATATTTTTTTTGATTTAAATTATTTAAAATTATCATTAAATTAGGTCTCACACCAGATTATCATATGGTAGAGTTTTTTCTTATAATACTAAACATACTCTAAGGATTTTGATGAAATCCATTTGGGTCAACCTCCCTGGTGGGTCTCCATGAAACCATAAATGGTACTTCTTCCCAATAATATATCTATAATCTCCATGAATTTGTTAACCTACATAATAAATCATAATATTTAATAGTCTCTCTTGGATAGTAATACCTTTATACACAAATGGTGTCTCTGGTATTCCAGGATTTTCAGGGGGTGTTGGCCCTAAGGCTGGAATAAAATTCCCCTATTAAATTATAATTGTAACACCCCAATCTTCCATGGTACACTTCTCTTTGAATAATACAATAGCGTGTGTTGTACGCAACATTGAGTTCAAGTACACCATGACTTACCAAACTAGCTGTTCAAAAGAGGTTATGAATGGTATTAACTAAATTTTAAATATTATATTATCCTTATAATTTTAATCTATATTATGAGATTCTAAGAAATGATTTATGAACAAATTCATTTTTTTCAGATAAAAGAAGTATTTTTCAAAAAAAATAATTTTACCACCTTTTAATTGCGAAGAATTTTTAAACCAATATTTGAAACTTTTATATATTCAATTTGACAAAATTAAATTATTATTTAGAATCGGGACATATGAATTTGGTATCAATAATGTTTTGGTGTCTTTCTGATAACATTCATATTTGGGTGAATAGTGAAAAATACTATATTTTAACTGAAAACAACTTTTTTAATCAAAATAATTTATATTGTTAAATTATAAATTTTAATGGTTTGGAAGTATAAATAGATTATATTTTTACTATTTAATCCAATGATAGTCATTTTAAGTAATTTCACATTGAAATTGGACATAAACACGTGTCAAACTGTTGATAGTTATTATTTCATAAAAATACGCCTTTTGGTTTTGAAAGCAGGAATCAATTTTAAATTAATAAATGAAACATTTATGTTTTTAATTTCGTAAAATAGACTATATTTTTGGATTCTTAGTGACTAAATTAGCCTAGGGAGAAATTTTGGTACTTTTCGGATAACTTTTATATTTTGATAAATAGTTAAACAAATTACTAAATTTTAATTAAAAACAACTTTTTTAATCGAAATAATTAATACTGATAAATTATGATTTTTAGTGGTTTTAAATTATATTTATAATATATTTTTACCATGTAATACAATGTGGGTAATTGAACATAATTTCACATTTAAACCAGGAATAAACAAGTGTTTGTCTTTTGATAGATATTATCTCTTAAAAACACGCTTTTTGTTTTAACAACGGGAATTAATTATAAATTAATTTCTTCCACTTCTGTGTTTTGAATTTTGAAAAATGGTTTCCATATTTGGAATCAGGATGTAAAAATTGTATAAATAGTTAACTTTTTTTAGACATTTTGGATAATTACTTCGGTCAATATTTTATTTACCATGGTTAAAGGGTAAATCCGGTAAACTGGGGTTAAAAAAATAATATTATAATAATAATAAATTACCCTAAAACGTGTCTTAACCCTATTTTTTGATACATGGTCGACCATGGGCATCTTTGGGTCGATTTTGGGACCCCATGGATCCACTTGTAAGTGATAGGGACACTTTATTTTAATTAAGTTAAAATGAATACAAAAAAGACACAAGCATATATCTTTTAGCAAAACAATTGATAAATAGGGTTATATATGTTTTATTTTAGACTATAAATATTACTTATAAGTCTATACATAATTCCTACATAATTATATTTTATTTATAATTTTCAGACTTCAAATAATTTAATTTATTTATGACACAATGGTGATTCAAGAATTGCTATAATAGAAAACAATTAGAATAATTGATATTATAAATACCCAAATAAATATAATTTGAGACTTTTATTGAATTACACTAATTTTATAGGTTATTATGACATATTAGTGTTGATTTAATTGACTTTGTTCGAAGTAATAATTCTGTTATCTGTTTCATAAAAATCAACTATTGAATAGTGTCAAAATTGACATAAAAGAGTTTTTAAAACAAATATTATATTATTAATTGATATTAAATTCATAAAAATTTAGGGTTCGGCCAAGAGACTTATATCATGATAGTTGTATCATTAATGGACCACTTGGGGGTCTCTTAGATGTATTTTTAATGTTTATTAACCATATAATATAAAAATACAAAGAGACATTGTAAAATTGAAACTAATTAACTATGAGTTAATACTTAAATATAAGGTTAATATAATGACCCAAACCTATATAAATTTTATTGGATGATAGGTTTTCAACCCATCCCCACCTTAACCTTTAAATCATAAGCTTTTGAGCTATTATAAACCGAATATGAATATATTATAAATTAATATTTCTATAATTTCCAAAGGTGCCCCTCACCCCTCTTATAAAAGGGCACTCCTCCTTCTCATTTCTTCACACATTCAAAGCATTTTGGATCGGCAAAACCCTGACCAAATACCCTCAAAACATCCCTCAATACAACCTAGAGACCATAGTTTGATCCTAAATCCATCCTAAGGTGCCCTTTTGATCAAATTAAATAGAAGAACCTGAAGAAGAGGTAATGTTTTCAGCACCCCTTTTCAAGTTCCTTTCTTCTTCCACTTCTTATTTATTTGTTATTAACATTATAAAATAATAAATCCATTATCTTATATATACAGTGATGTTATTATAAATATGGTACAACCATATTAAGTATTCTATCCACCCTTTGAATAACATGTCACCATACGTGCGTACGTACGGATTACCGTCTCCACGTCGTGGTGTAATTGTTATTCAATATATTATTATTTGGATGTGTATAATAATGATGTGTAATTCATGTAAATAATAAATATAACATGATAATAATTCTGTATATATGATATTACGTCTAATTATTTTTTTTAATATCAAAATAATGATATTGTCGCTCGTGCGTACGTACAGACTACAGTCTCCACGAACGCCATGAGATTCATTCTCTATCGTACCCATTCAAGTATAATGATCATTTTATTATTTAAAAATAATGTTTAATAACTTCATATCATTCTAGATATGAATAAGATACAACATATCCATGATAAACATGGCTTACGTAACAAAACATATAAAATAAAACGAGTAAGTTAACATCCAAAACGATGATAATTCTAAGATATTATTATCAAAGCAACGTTAAAAGATCATATATGATATCATATTAATGTATATGATTGATTAAAAATTTAATAAAAATTATTTCAAAATTATAGAGGAGGTTAACCTACCCCCAACCAAGGAAAAGTACAAGGTAAGGGGTTTCTTAACTCACTCTTAATTTCGTGAGAATTCCATTGTTCACCACTTAATCATTGCATGTGGTGTATGTGTACAGCCCATGATTGTTTTCATTGTGTAATATACGTTAATTTATGGGTATTTACATCATCATGTTATGATCCTTCTTTCATGGGTGTATGTTTCGTAAGTTACATAATCGATAAGGGAATTTGAAATTTCAATTTCCACTCATTTGGATTTACGCATATCTCATTGATTATATTACCCCAAGATTATGTGTGGAATCACTATTCATTTGATTATGTCATAATTTCCACTCCCCTTCCATGGATATACCATTGATACACATAATCACTCTATTGATAATTTCTCAAGTCATTGTTATGAATTTGATAAGAGTAATTTTAACTAAGTCTCCATTTGTTGAGTTAAACATCCAATTCGTTGGTGTTGTTTTTACAAGAATATGTGTGACTGTCCTTTGATTGTTTTACACTGAATATACAATCATATTTTGTGTATTTATATTTTTCAAACATAACTATGTCGTTGATTTATCCTTAATCTATGGATACAACCTTTATGAGAGATTTCATCTCAATTTACATTCCATTGAGACTTATTTGTTGTTATCGACCAAATCACTTTTATATGGTGTATATAATGTACTTTGACATAGTATATCATGGATTCTTTTATTCTCATGATATTACAATGTTTTGATTACCTCAATTATTTGTATTCAAGTGTCTCTCTTTTGGTTAGAAACTCTAACTAAAATACCATTTTTAAATGTTTTAAAGACTTATTCTTCTAAATCTTGATCATTAATGTCCATGTTTTAAAAATGGTTTAAGGATTTATTTATATGGACATTAATGTTATAAAATTTGAACTCCTTTTAGAATGTTTCCACGTGGTATGGGACACTTTGATTCAAAAATCTATTTTTAAATGGCTTCTTGACAAATAGTGTGACTTTTAAATGATTTCAAGAAAAAGTGGGATATTTCTCTCAAATAGTTTTGATGATTATTTTCATCTATGTCAACATACTTCATTATTCTTGATTGAGGTTAATGTGATACAATACAATCTTCCATATTTTATCAAATGAGTTATGTTTGACGGTGGATGTTCTATTTTTATACCATTCATGGTTTGTGGTTAAAGTATTGACATTTGGTATGATAGTTTTATTACGAATGTTTCTGTTATGTTTAAACCTGTTCATATGAGGAATGAATTGGACTTAATAAGTGACTGTTGGAGCCCGCTATAGCTCCTCGATGCAACGGTAGGTTTCATTAGACAAACTAGTGTCTTGGCACAAGGCCTTGGCAAAATCTTCTTTTTAGTCTTGGCACAGGGCCTTGGCTATGTGGTTATGATAGTCTGGCATTATGCGTTCCATCATTATGAAAGTGGTTATTGATATTGAATGTGATTGTTCGACTAGTAGAATATCCATGTGAATAAGTAAATGGATTTTTTTCATTTTATCTTTTCCATATTATGCTGATGTTCAAGTTTAAAAGGCTTTTGTTTTAATTATAAATTGCCTTAAGTGTTTATTCTTATCTATGAAAGCTTCTGCTATAATTGTATCCTTACTGAGCATCTGAGCTAACCCCTTTCAATGTTTTATTTTTCCCAGGATTATGAAGAAGTAATTTATGAATGACCTGCAGGGATAATATTAGGGGATATGAAGAGAAGATGTTTTTTTATGTAATGTAAAACTTTATGATTGTATCTAGTGTTTCCAAGGCTACTAAACTAATCGGTCTTTGAAGAATTGATCTTTCTTGTGATCATGACAATGTTATGTAATAATGCACCGACTCTGGGTAACTAGGGTCGGGGCATTACAGTTGGTATCAGAGGAAGTTTAGTACAAACCTTGGAAGCTAGATTTAGATAAACTCTGATTATATCACGTAGACCTAAGATGAAATTTGAGGATCAGTATAGAATAACTTCCTAGAATTTTCATATTGTAGATATTTTGTGAATTTTCCGAGAAATACATCCATGTCTGTACACGAGCAGGTAGAGGCGGCTCTGGCACATATGTACCTAGGGGTAAAACCCGAAAACACCGCTTTGAGCTAGACTTGAACGAGAACTGGTGCATGACAACAGGCCTTGCTGCACTTGTGGTTACAACACTCCTGGGGGATATGCTTTAGATAATTTCTATTTTCATTACAAGCTGATTTAATGTAATATATATATATAAGATGAGAGTAAATGACCTTGGTAAATCCTAATGTGTTTCAAATTGAGAATATGGTGACATGTTAATCTCTAAATGATTTTATGACTACTGTTACTCACACAATGCTTTCTGGTTTTAGTCAATGGCTAGATTCCAAGGAAGTCCGAGTGACTTTGAGAATGATGTTCAAGGTGGGAACAGTGGTGGAAATGAGCAACAAAATGGAATTTTTATAGGCATAAAAGATATCGTCTTTATACCAAATCAGTTTTCCAAAAATATGATCAACAACATATATATTAGCCAACTCCTGGACTCAACAAGGAAGAGAATGGTGATGAATGATAAGAGTTCCAGCAATGGAGACCATGGAGAAAAGAACGCTCAATTTCCATAATGCATGAAATGTGGTAGGAGACACCCGGGAAAGTGTCTCAATGGGACCAAAAAATGCATTACGTGTGGGAAGGAAGGACATAAAGTGAAGAATTGCTGAAACGAAATGAAGAGTACTATGGAAGAAGATAAAAATGGTCCCAAGGGTCCATTTACAGTCATTTGTTATAATTGTATGGGACCTGGACATTTCCCATGTGAATGCGCTATTCTATAGGATATTTTCTTGGTAAAAGAAGAAGCTATGTGGAAATAAATGGTTGGAGAAATGTTTAAAAAGTATTAGTGCTCCTTGTTGATGGGTTTACTTTGGAATAATTTTCTCTTGTATTTGTAACCCCATAGTTTTCCATGTGAGAATGATATTTGAGGAAGAATTACCTCTTCTCTTGTGGATATAGGTATAAATAGCCATTTGGTTTTATATGAGCATTGGGGTTTGAGAGAATTATAAGTTATTATAATTTGGGATGAAAATGCAAGGTATGATACAAAATTTGTGGTCAAATTTTATTATGCTATTTTGAGGAATTTATCTCATTTTGGTAATATTATAAAATATAGTTTTTGAAAAAGGACAACACGTAGACCGTGTGACAACCCGTCACGTCGGACAGAGCTGTGGGAATCGAACCCACAACCAAAGTGTGATTGGGCTTTATCGCCTACCACTGGACTACGTGAAGTACCTGGATAGTGTGAATAATTATTTTTAATTAAATGATTATATTGATCAATAATAAGTTGATTTGGGTTCTTATGTATTATCAATTTAATACCCTTGGTATAGGAAAATGATATGGTGATTAAGTGATAAATGTTATTTTGGAAGATGTTTGCATTGTTGGGAACACAATATGCCCAAGTAAAATAGAATACTATGGGGTTTCATTTGTGGAGTAATGGTAGATTTTTATCTATGTTTTTATTGTGGATTTATAGTGATTTGGGTTATTTATAGAAATGATTAACCTATAATAGAGAATATGTGATGAGGTTAATTACTTTTAAGTGTGTGACTTTAAGAGTATTTGATGTCATTTGGTGATATAATTTAACATGGGAGACTACATAATCAAATTATTCTTTGTTTTGGGTTTCAATATTAGTTTGGATTATGTTGAAGGATTTTAAAGACAATTGATTATTGAATTGCAATTATTTAACTTTGGGGTATTGTTGGTTTAATTTTAGAAATTAAGATTAGTGATTATTTCTCTCAATGAATATACTTTTGGGGGATCATTATATCTTGTACTAACCATTTTGTTTTTGATTAATATCTAAAGACAATGTGAATATATAGTTTATCCTGCATGGATCATGTGATTCTATAGAAGTTTATTCTAGCTCTTCCAGTGTGACCAAGTCTTCTTGAATACTCATCGTTTATAAAAAATTTATGTTAGTGGTGGAAATTTATTAAAGAATGAAACTCTACTTAAAAAGTAAGTATATATCTTTATATTCTTAATCAATATCATAAAGGAATTCCTCATCCTTATGTAATGTAACATAAAACAAAAAAATGTTGTCTGTTTACTTTTCCTACTAGGAGATTAATGATCATTTGTCCCAACACAAGTTTGTGGTTTTCTTATTGTTAACATTCTACTGATCATGATTTCTATCCCTCTCCATCAGAAATTGAAACTTAGTTTATCATCCATATCCATGTTTTCCTACATGGAATCTGAGTATGGGTTATC
Source organism: Viscum album (assembly GCA_963277665.1). NCBI lineage: Eukaryota > Viridiplantae > Streptophyta > Magnoliopsida > Santalales > Viscaceae > Viscum > Viscum album. The sequence continues at coordinate 889,111,527 of OY728130.1, forward strand.
CTGGTTGACCTTTATACCTCTCTTTCTTTCTTTTAAAGTGATAGTTTTATTGACTCTGTTTCTGATGTGGGACTTTCCATTATATTCCCAAGAACAATTTTAAAAATTGCGAGGATGAAATTTATTGAAGGAGGGGATAATGTAACACCCCAATCTTCCATGGTACACTTCTCTTTGAATAATACAATATCATGTGTTATACGAAACACTGAGTTCAAGTACACCATGACTTACCAAACTAGCCGTTAAAAAGAGGTTATGAATGATATTAACTATATTTTAAATATTATATTATCCTTACAATTTTAATCCATATTATGAGATTCTAAGACATGATTTTTGAACAAATTAATTTTTTTAGATAAAAGAAGTATTTTAAAAAAATGAAATTTTACCGCCTTTTAAAGGCGAAGCCTTTTTAAAACCAATATTTGAAACTTTTGTATATTCAATTTGACAAAATTATATTCTTATTTAGAATCATGACATAAGAATTTATTATCAATAATGTTTTGGTCTCTTTCTGATAACTTTCATATTTGGGTGAATAGTGAAAAATACTATATTTTAACTGAAAACAACTTTTTTAATCAAAATAATTTATGTTGTTAAATTATACATTTTAATGGTTTGTAAGTATAAATATATTATATTATTACTATTTAATCCATTGATGGTCATTTTATGTAATTTCACCTTGAAATTGGACATAAACAAGTGTCACCCTTTTGATAATTATTATTTCTAAAAAATACGCCTTTTGGTTTTGAAAGCAGGAATCAACTTTAAATTAATAAATGCAAATTTTATGTTTTAAATTTGGTAAAATAGACTAAATTTTTGAATTCGGAATAACGAAATAATCCTAGGGTGATATTTTGGTACTTTTCACATAACTTGTATATTTTGATGAATAGTAAAAAATTACAAAATTTTAATTAAAAACAAATTTTTAAATCGAAATAATTAATAGTGATAAATTATTAATTTGAGTGGTTTTTAATTATATATAAAATATATTTTTACCATGTAATACAATTTGGGTAATTGAACATAATTTCACATTTAAACCAGACATAAACAAGTGTCAGTCTTTTGATAGATATTATCTCTTAAAAACATGCTTTTATTTTTAACAACGGGAATTAATTTTAAATTAATTTCTTCCACTTCTATGTTTTGAATTTGGAAAAATGGATTCCATATTTTTAATCAGGACGTTCAAATTGTGTAAATAGGTAACTTTTTTTAGACATTTTGGATAATTACTTCGGTAAAATTTTATTTACCATGGTTAAAGGGTAAATACGGTAAACAAGGGTTAAAAAATAATATTATAATAATACTAAATTACCCTAAAACGTGTATTAAACATATTGGTTGATACATGGTCGACCATGGGCATCTTTGGGTCGATTTTGGGACCCCATGGATCCACTTGTAAGTGATAGGGACACTTTATTTTAATTAAGTTAAAATGAATACAAAAATAACACAAGCATATATCTTTTAGAAAAACAATTATTACATAGGCTTATATATGTTTTATTTTAGACTGTAAATATTCCCGAGAAATATAAAAAGATTTCCTACATAATTATATTTTATTTATAATTTTTTGACTATAAATAATTTATTTTATTTTTGACTCAATGGCGATGTAGTAATTACCATAATAGTAAAAAATTAAAATAAATGATATTATAAATACCCAAATAAATATAATTTGAAACTTTTATTGAATTAAAATAATTTTATAGGTTAATATGACATATTAAGATTAATTTAATTAAATTTTTTCGAAGTAATCATTCTGTTATGTGTTTCACAAAATTCAACTATTGAATAGTGTCGAAATTGACATAAAAGAGTTTTTAAAACAAATATTATATTATTAATTGATATTAAGTTACTAAATATCTAGGGTTCGGACACAAGACTTATATCATGATAGGTGTATCATTAATGGACCTCTTTGGGGTCTCTTGGATGTATATGGTATGTTTATTAACCATATAATATAAAAATACAAAGAGACATTGTAAAAGTGAAACTAATTATCTAAGATTTAATACTTAAAGATAAGGTTAATATAATGTCCCAAACCTTTCTAAATTATATTGTTTGAGTGTTGTTAGACCCAACCCCACTATAAACTTTAAATAATCAACATTGGAGCTATTATAAACCGAATATGAATTTATTATAAATTAATATTTCTAGCTTTTCCAAAGGTCCCCCTCACCCCTCTTATAAATGGTCACTCCCCCTTCTCATTACTTCACAACATCAAATCCTTTTGGTTCGGCCAAACCATTCCCAAATACTCTATCAACTTCTCTCACTACAACCTAGAGACATTATTTTGATCAGAAAGCCATCCCATGGATCCCTTTTGATCAAATCAAAATGAAGAACCTGAAGAAGAGGTAATGTTTTCACCACCCCTTTTCAAGTTCCTTTCTTCTTCCACTTCATCTTTCTTTGTTATTACCATTATAAAATAATAACTCAAGTATCTTATATATACTGTGATGTTATTATAAATATGGTACAACCATATTCAATATTCTATCCACCCTTTGAATACCATGTCACCATACGTGCGTACGTACGGCTTACCGTCTCCACGTCGTGGTGTAATTTTTATTCAATATATTATTATTTGGATGGGTATAATAATGATGTGTAATTCATGTAAATAATAAATATAACATGATAATTATTCTGTATATATGATATACCATCCAATTATATATTATTTTAATATCAAAATAATGATATTGTCGCTCGTGCATACGTACGGACTACCGTCTCCACGAACGCAATGAGATTCATTCTCTATCGTACCCATTAAAGTATAATTATCATTTTATGATTTTAAAATAATGTTTGAGAACTTGATATCATTCTGGATATGAATAAGATACAACCTATCCATGACAAACATGTCTTATGTAACAAAATATATAAAAGAAAACAAGTAAGTTAACAACCGAAACGAAGATAATTCTAAGATATTATTACAAATCAACGTTAAAAGATCATATATGATATCATATTAATGTAAATGATTCATGAATAATTTAATAACAATTATTTCAACATTATACAGGAGGTTAACCTACCCCAACCAAGGAAAAGTACAAGGTAAAGGGTTTCTTAACTCACTCTTAATTTTGTGAGAATTCCATTGGTCACCACTTAATTATTGCATGTGGTGTATGTGTACTGCCCATGATTGTATTCATTGTGTAATATACGTTAATTTATGGGTATTTACATCATCATGGTTTGATCCTTCTTTCATGGGTGTATGTTTCGTAAGTTACCTAATCGATAAGGGAATTTGAAATTTCAATTTCCACTCATTTGGCTTATGCATATTTCATTGATTATATTACCCCAATATTATGTGTGGAATCACTATTCATTTGATTATGTCATAATTTCCACTACCCTTCTTGTGGATATTCCTTTTATACACATAATCACTCTATTGATAATTTCTCATGTCATTGATATGAATTTGATAAGAGTAATTTTAACTCATTCTCCATTTGATGAGTTAAACATCCAATTCGTTGGTGTTGTTTTTACAAGAATATGTGTGAATGTCCTTTTATTGTTTTAAACTGAATATACAATCATATATAATATATTTATATTTGTCAAACATAACTATGTCATTGATTTATACTTAATCTATGGATACAACCTTTATGAGAGATTTCATCTCAATTTACATTCCATTGAGACTTCATCGTTGTTATACACCAAATCACTTTTATGTGGTGTATATAATGTACTTGGACATAGTATATCATGAATTCATTTATTCACATGATATTAAAAATTTTTGATTACCTCAATTATCTGTATTCAAGTGTCTAACTTTTGGATAGAAACTCTAACTAAAATACAATTTTTAAATGTTTTAAAGACTTATTCTTCTAAATCTTGTTCATTAATGTCCATATTTTAAAAATGGTTTAAAGGATTTATTTATATGGACATTAAAGTTTTAAAATTAAAACCCCTTTTAAAAAGTTTCAATGTTGTATGGGACACTTGGATTCAAAATTCAATTTTTAAATGGCTTCTTGACAAATATTGTGACTTTTAAATGATTTCAATAAAAAGGGGGATATTTCTCTCCAATAGTTTTGATGATTATTTTCATCTATGTCAACATCCTACATTATTCTTGCTTGAGGTTAATGTGATACAATACAATCTTCCATATTGTATCAAATGAGTTATGTTTGACTATGGATGTGCTATTTTTATACCATTCATGGTTTGTGGTTAAAGTATTGACATTTCATATGCTAGTTTTAATACAAATGTTTATGTTATGTTTAAACCTATTCATATGAGGAATTCATTGGACATAATAAGTGATGGGTGGAGCCCGCTATATCTCCTTGATGCATCGGTAGGTCTCATGAGACAAACTAGTGTATTGGCACAAGGCCTTGGCAAAATCTTATTTGTAGTCTTGGCACGAGGCCTTGGCTATGTGGTTATGATAGTCTGGCATTATGTATTCCATCATTATGAAAGTGTTTATTGATATTTCATGTCATTGTTCGACTAGTAGAATATCAATGGGAATAAGTAAATGGCATTATTTCATTTTATCTTTTCCATATTATGCTGAAGTTCATGTTTAAAAGGGGTTTTTTTATTATAAAATGATTTAAGTGTTTATTCTTATCTATGAAAGCTTCTACTATAATTTTATCCTTAATGAGCATTTGATCTCACCCCTTTAAATGTTTTATTTTTCCTAGGATTATGAAGATGTTATTTATGAATGACCTACAGGGATAGTATGAGGGGATATTAAGATAAGATGTTTTTTTATGTAATGTAAAACTTTTTGATTGTCTCTAGGGTTTACAAGGCTACTAAACTAATCGGTCTTTCGAGACTTGATCTTTCTTGTGATCATGCCAATGTTATGTAATAATGCACTGACTCTGGGTAACTGGGGTCGGGGCGTTACAATAATCCTCTATCAAATTATGTGTCTTGGAAAGTAAATAAATCATAGAATAATGTAGTTAACCATTATAGGGATCCATACACACCTAATTGTATGAATCTTATACAGAGTAAAAAATTACTTATACATATACATTTTTTTCCAAATAGGTTATCATGTAATGCCAATGCTCCAATGATTTTTATAAAAAATTTCATCATAGTAAACCCAATTTAGTATATAATTTCTACATATTTCTAAAATAAAGTAAACTCAACATGAATCCAATAAATTATCAAAATATCAAAAAAATACTAGGCATAAAACTAAGCTTTTAAATTCTGATGAAAATATTAAGCCTCCTTTCAAATCCATGAATACTTATATAGTATATCCTTTTTCATTAAATTAAATCTGCTTGAATATGTAAATATATTTAAACATGGTTTCATATAAACTCTCTATAAAATACAATCTATTTTAGTATATTAATAATTTAAATAAAATTAATAATATATGAATTCATCCTTAATAATCTAATAGATGTAACTCAAATATATTCCAGGTCATTCATCTTATTACACAAATTTATATCATTCTTATGATCAATCCATCTGCCCTTATTGGAAACTAATAAAACATTCAACATGAGCTCTTTAATATCACCATTTTTGTTTTATTTATTAATACCATCTAATAGTTTTATGCCAATATAAGTGAATTATAAATTTTTCATCTCACCATTATTAAAAATAAATAAAATTTTGTTTATAGAGGTTAGCTAACTACTGTCTTCAAACTGATTCCCCTTCCACCTATATGTTGTGTTTCAATTTATAGAAAATAGGAATAATATTTCCACAATACATTTTATTAGATATGGGAATCAATTTAACCAAATCCATTTCTATATGTGTTATCCCACTTTTTAAAATATGGTTGGTTAATTGGATTATTCTAATTATTCCAAAAAAATTATTTATGTGATACCATTATCAAATTATTTTACTTTTGGGATATATAATTATATTTTTTTATTGGAATCCAAATATGAGTTCCAATATTCAATATAACCCATAGATAAAAAAATAAAACATAATTACTAGGTTTTTATTTTATATAATCATCATAGAATGCTCCCTAAATTTTACATTCAATCCATTTATTATGAATCCATTCCTCCCCTTAATGTTTGTATTTTATTCATATAACCAGGGATAATAGAATAGGAAATCATACATTTTCAGTGAAATCATCTCAATAACCTACCATAAATCTATATTTTTATGATAGTCATTGGTTCTAGAATCTCAGTAACCGTTTCCACTTGATTTTTCCTCAAGGCGACACTCTAACATTCTTCATCAACGTGAATCTCTTTTTATGTACTTTTTATGATATCCAATTTTCATAAAGAACCAAAATGAAAGAAAATAAAAATTATAAATTATATAATTATTAATACATATAGTATATCCCTATTTTTTTATTGTTTGGAAATCTAACACACGTTCTAGCTTCATTTTTTATTCCCTAATGTATAATCACAGAAATACGACATAAAGTATTATGGTAATAATGATAAATTCTTAGTGTCTTAATATGAATAAAATGATTGGTAATTATTTATCAACAATGTTTATCCTTTAAATACATCCATTAAATACTTATTTATACTTTCAAATCATGTTTCAATATGTATTTTTTACTTTGGGAAGAATGGGATTATTTAACATTTTAAATCCATTATGTGCGATGTTCCTCTTTCAATATACAATCAAGGAACATGTACCTCACAATGAAATATTAATCATCATGAAGGATTATTATTATATAATAATAATTGTTATGAAATCTCTAGTAGTATTCCCAACCATATTTCAACTATCACATAACACTTATGATTCAATTTTTCTATTATTTATTGACAATATATCAAGAAAATTGAGTTCTTCAATTGGAATTACATCATCATCTTTATTAATATTCCTCTCTTATTAATATTCTATCCTTATTTAATTTTCAAAATTAATTGGACAATTAATCAAAAAATATTTATAAATTTACATGGTCTATTTGAAATTTCCATGTGGTTTCATGGTATGTTTTTCACCAAATCAGCCTTCTTATTACCTTCTTAGACTGATATACAATTATTCATTTTCTTTCTTCCACAATATATATATCCAAAGTGGGTCTTTAATTTTCATAATATAAAGAAACACTAATTTCATTTTTTATCTCCCTCTTAAATTTCTTGAGTTTTCTTTGAATTGGATAATCATTTTTTATTGCTCAAGGATATCTGACATGCCTTCTTTATTAACTTCATGGAAATATTTTTGTAATAACATTTATTCATATTATTTCCAAATACTTTTTTTCCTTAATTAATTTATTTTTTTGTTCCTCTTATTTTATTTATTTCATATTCCTACATTGTTGTTTTCAAAATAATGATTATTCATAATGACCACATTGACTGTATATTCTATAAGCTATGCTTAAACTGTAAAAAAATATTTTGTAGACAAGTTCTTATTATATGGATGTGGTATCATCATAGTCATTGAAACACATAATATAGGAAATTTTTATGTTTTAGATATAGAAATATTGTGCCAATTATTTAATTATGTATGACCAAACTTGTTACAATACCATAGCTATCATAAAAATCAGAGTTTCGTTATATAGAGTTCATGGTTTTTAGAATTGGATATTTTTATTAAAATTTTAGGAATATTTTAGCGAATGATCTCTTTTACTATATCTTATACCCCCCAATTGCATGATGGTAAGATTACCATCATTTTTTTCGACCATTGTCCAAGTTTTTTATTTAAAATATACGTTCTATAGGAAATCATATTTAGTGAAAATAATATATTTCAATATGGAAGGTACATTTTTCTAATAGCTTGTTATAGGATATACAATTTTTTTAATTACAACTGTTACTATCACATATATGATCCTTATGGGAGCTATGTATCCTAATATAAATTATTTTGGAATTGATTTTTTATAAACTAATTTTCAATATTGAACATGATTTGGTTGCATATTTCTCAATATTACCTCAATTTCAACAAAATTCATGTTAAGGGAGTTATTCTTATCTTCAATAGATATCAATAATTCTTCCGAATTATTATTCAAATTTTCTATTTGGTCTTCTTTAATTTTGAGAAATTCTTATAATGAGTTATCAAAATATTTTATTCGTTCATTCATTAGTCACCAACTAGGAATCTTTAACAGTGATAATGGTTTTTTAAATTTAATATAATGTGTGGATATTTTCTTCAAGAAAAATTTATAATACCAAATTGTAACAAATATTTCTTTTCAATTTTTATTAAATTATGGAAATATTTACATTTCAAAGTGACAGAAAGATTTTTCCATTCAAATGTTTAGTGAGATCATAGAGAATTAGGAATTTCCTATATAGTGAATTCTCTATTACATTAAATTATTCTTCTAGTTTTTATTTATCATCAATAAATACTATAAAAACAAAAAATATAAGTGAATAATTGAATAATGTCATTAGTTACATTCCTTTTAATATAATTTTATATATCTTCATTATTTTTGATAGACTCATTCTCTACATACTTTTCATATCATGAACTCGTTTTTTCAAAAGTATAACTTTCTAGATTTTTGATAGTTGAAATCTTACCACTATAGTAAAATCCTTATAGTGTTTGTTCCTTCTTTTATGTTGATTGTTTTTCTTATTCTTTTCCTTAATTTTCACTCCATTATTTAGAGTTATTTCTAATACATATATTATAGCATTGCAAAAAATGAACACCCCTTTTCTCTATCTGAATAATTTCAAAAATAACCAGAAATTTTCCCTTAATATAATTTGTTAAAACAATATCAGCAACAAATAAACAGAACTGATAAGAGAAAAATTAATATTAGAACTCATACCAATTTATGTTCTATGTGTTAATGTTGGGATATTGGGGTATTAATCAGATTACCAATATTTACAATGTATTAGTTGTATATAATTTCCTATATTATTATCAATATTTTTCCTTGATATGATGTGTGGATCTACTATTGTTCCCTCTACCCATACTTGTGCAATAAATACATAAATAAATATGAACAACAACACAAGGATAGTAAAATTGTAGTCATTAATGTGAGATCCTACTTATTTCCATGTTTAACACTTTTTTGATATACACATTTTATTATAACTATTGAATTTTCGTGATAAAAAGTGTGGTTTATGTCTTATAAAAGTATTCTAAAGGTATCATTCATGTTCCCTTAGGGAAGGTATCATCAAATTCCCTTTCACCATAATATTATGTAAATTATGAATTATTTATAAAATATCATGTTCTACCTCTCCCTCCCTCTAATGGGTTTTTATTGATCAAAATTACACACCAATGTATCTAATGTATTCATTTTATTTTCTTCAATCTCTTTAATTAAGCACAAATTTGTCAAATTATTAGTCATAATGGTTGTTTTGATGTCAATTAGAAGATGATATGAGGATATTATTAAATATTTGAACATGTCCTTACAATGTATCATGGTCACAAAATCATGTTTTAAGATCTATAAAAGGAATTGTATTTAATTGGAGGAGGATCAACATGAAGATGAATTTTTCAATATTCCACCATAGAGTTGGTTCTATGATGGATTTAACACCTTTTGTAAAAGGTCCCACCTTCCATCCAGGGGTTAAGGTAGAAACACCCTCTTCCATTATATGTTCATCTATAAGCCAGTGGACCTATAAAAGATAGGTGATTCAAGTTCTATAGTTGAGGATTCCAACAGGTAGTCTATCGGCTACTTGGAATCTGATGGTGTCTGGAGAGGCTCTGAGAGGATGCATTTATTATGATCAATTTTTCCATAAACATGGAATTATTTAGATTCATTACCTCGAATTAATTCTATTTATTCCTATTGAATCCTATAAAATGAGTACCCAAAAATCATCAAAGATCAACTTTCTCCTCAATGATGCTCTCTATCTAATTCAATTCCCACTTTATAGATTTCTAAAGATCCTCTCAAAGTTCCATTTATATTTCATTAACTCTCGAAGGATCTCAACACATATCTCAAATATATCATCCAAAATTATAATAATACAAACATATTATTCTTGAGAATAATTGTAATAGGTTTGACTATGGAAAACCACTATATTCTCATCATATTTCTCAGATGGGTTCCCACACTATAAAAGTGATGGATGAGTTCCTTGTTTACCAATGAAGCTCAAGAGGGTTCTCAAAAACCATAATTGTGAGGTATTAGTTTCTCGATCACAATATAGATCATGGGATTAATAGTATTGACATCTCAAGTTTATTGTAGGAGACATATGGGCTCACATCAATCAATATTCATATTCTTTATCAAATGTGTTCACCATGTTTTTACTTCTACGGATATTATCATTTATTATCAATACACATAATTTAAATTACTCAATAATATTTTTTTCATTTTTAATACTTTCATAATATAATTTGATATTAAATTTATAATTTATATTGAATTTATCAACTATCGGTTCATTTATTTTATCAGACAATAACTTTATCTATTCAATTACATTTAACATTTAATTTTCCTTTTCCTTCCATTTATAAATGATTTAAATTTTTATAATTTAAATTCACTTAGTCATTCCATTATTTCTATATCTAAAAATTAGGGTCAAATATGTTCTTTTGTTTTTTTTAAAATAAATTTATTATAAAATTTTATTTAAAAAATAAAATCTTAATCAATTTAATTGCTTGAAATTTTTCTTATGAAATATATTACTTATATTCATACTGTTATTTATTATGTTATAAATTATTCCTGTTGGATGAATTTTATTTCAAATATTAATCGTAGTATTATTTATCCTATTTAAAAGATTATATTTCGAGAATATGTTCCAGATAATTAAACTGATGAAACATTGACTCCCTATAATGTTAAATACATTTACTCAATAAATAAAAGATGAATTCCATAAATTATGGTATTTATCATAACATATTTAATCATTATTATCAAAGTAAAATATTTTTTGAAATTTATAAATTATTATAATTTTCCCATGAATTGACATATAATTAAAAAGACACTAGGTCATATATGTATTCTCATGATATTAAAAGATTCTCCATGCATCTTAATGAATCTACCACCATCATTTTTACATTATTTATTAAAATTTTAAGTGGTATAATGTTTATCAGTGATGATTTTTATACTGAATCCATTGTGACAATTGTATTTTATGTTCTTTTAATAAAATGAGATCCCAAATTCATTATCATTTTATAAGAATAAAATGTGAAGAAAATGGAAATAAAGGAAATAATTGGATCCCAAATGATATATTAAATCAAAATGAAACAACAAGATAATAAGGAGGCCATTTAATCCAAATTTGTAAAGAAAAAAATTCTTTTACAATCTATTAATGATGATTCAAACATATGCCATGTGGAATATATTGATCAAATCACTAAGAACATGAAAAAATTCTAAAATAAAGTAACATTTCTAACTAACCCAAATATTAAAATCTAAATGTTCAACCAAGATTCACATGATATGAATGTAAACATAAAAGGATACATAAAGAAAAAATTCTCCATGAAAAAAATGATTAATTATAATAACATGTATTGCACATTATGAATCCATGGACTAAATTCCTTCAACTACATCAGGTGAGTCAATATTTAAGTTCCTTATGGAGCATGTTGATGATGACATTGTGGTTAGTGCCACTCTTACTATTTATTCTTATTCCATGTATTCTATTATTTCATATTACTCCCCCACTTAATCATCTAGTAAAATTAATTATGAATACCTAAAATATGATTGTAAAATACCGAGAAATGGTTTTCATCAACTTTCTTCATTATATAAAGATTCTGAAAATAAATATATGAAAGTGATCCAGGAAAAAGGTCAACTTCAAAAAGATAAGGTTCTAATATTTAAAGAATTATGAAAATTTTCAAGAAAATATAAGAATCAACCAGATATTATTACACAAAAATATACCATAAAATAACTAATAATTTCCCCTTCTAAATTTAATTATGATTAAAAAATATAAGAAAATTATAGGTTATCAAAGGTATGTAAAATAATAGGTTGTTCTATTATTCTCAAATCCTAAAAACTATTCAATAATCCATCAAAAAGAACATCCATTAATGTTTTCTGACAAGATAATTTATTTTATTTTTGTAAAATAATAGGTTATTTAATTAACGAATTTGATTTCAAGAATACATGTCATGGGTAAACCAAAATCAATCCATCTTTCATAAAAATTTTCCAAAATAAAACATGTTCCCAAATATATATAGATTCCAAATATTTATTAGCTAACATTAGTAGACCCAGGTTCATTTGGGTAAAAAAAACATTAGTTATTTATTTTTTTGGGTAATTTTATTCTATGAGAAACCCAATATGTGCCATCGTATATAGATAGTAGTTTTTATGGAATATGTGTGGAGACCACTCTGAATTCAATAAATACAGTAAACTAAACAGATTTCATGTTACCTTTAGTTGTTATTATAAGGATAATATAATTATTAATGGTACCATCTATTTTCCAGAATAAACTTTATTAAAAAAAATTATTCATCAAATGCATGGAAAAATTTACTAAGAATTTTTAAATTGTTGGATATGAGATTTAAAATCTCTTTGAAAACTAATTTTGGAATGGTTTTTTAAGGAAAAATATTATTTATCCCCTCTTGAAATCATAATGTTAATAAATTAAATATATAAACTATTGTTAACAATAAAATAAATTTAATGAGTGAAAAAGATAACAAGTCAATAATGATTCAAAAACTCCTTGGTCATTGTAGAACACACACACTTGTCAAACTCGGATGCTATCAGTTATTACAACATCCTCCCAAATTTCCTTTTGAACATGACATGGTTTGGAAATCATTCAAACATGGTAAGAAAAAACTATCTTTTAAATAAAAAAATAATTTATTCTATAAAATATCGTTAATTAACTCTTCATTATTTACTCAGAACTTCTCAAATAAAAATCATAGGAGGAAAATTCTATAATTTTTTAATTTTTTATGACTTTATAAGTTTAACTTAGAATTCATTCTTATCTAATAAAATTCATTCTCGAAAATCCTTCATCATGTTTTCTAAAATGTCTTAAAATGAAATTTTTTTAAATTTATTTCTATTTTATGTGATTAGGGAAAAGAATTTGAAAATAATAAAAATGAATAATTATATTTTTCAAAGGCTATAATAATTATTTTATGTACTCCTAAAACCCCTAAAATGAGGTTATTAGGGAGGAATAATAAAAAAATCCAAGAGATCACTTTTAATATTTATAATGATTTATATTTTAAATATAATTTTTGGCTTGAGGTTATGAATCCAAAAAAATTTATCATTAATCAGGTTCTCATAAGACAATTTTTCAAAAAACTCCTCTCTTGAACTTTGAAAAAATAAAAAACCCAATGTCCTATTTCATAATTTTTTTGAAAATGTTTTTTTAGAGAAAAAAAACAATCTTTGAAAATTGGTTTCTAAATCTTATGACGGTGTCATTCTTGGGTAATCTAACTCAATTAAGACAAACCATGTCTTTATAAATATGTTAAAATGGTGGAATAATCAATCCATGAATTTTATGATAATTTTATAAAATCAATTGTTGAAATTCTTTTTGAAAATTTTATTTTGAATGAAGCACATAAAATAAAGTTGTAGAAGTTGAATAAGAATATCTCTCATATTCTTTAATTATATCATTCAAAAAATCTAAGAAAAATCCTTGAAAATTACATTGTATATTTTAAATCGGGAGATCATACTCATATATTAGTCATAAATGAGGTTTAACATCTATCATTTATCTCTCACTTGGAACCCAAAAACCTTAATGATGACCGTGATGCTGAAAATTGGGTTCCTTCCCAGAAATATGCACTAAATTAGTTCACTAAAAATTATGTATTTAATATCATGTAAAGGCCTATTTATCTTCCCATCATAGGATCTAAATAGGTTTATAGGAATAAGAATGTTTATATTAGTGATATCAAGAGAAATAAATTACTTTTAACGATTAAAAATTATAACTATGAATAAGGAATTGACTATATATAAACAATTTCAACCATTTCTTGGTTACAGTCCATTACAAAATTATTTAAATTACTCTATTATTTAAATTTTATAATCTTTTAAATGGTTTTCAAAAATTAAATTTTAAAAAAAAATTAATTAAATCTCATTATTTTTTAAAACAATCCGCCCCTTGTGAATTATTTTTATGTATTTATAATCTTATTTTTTCACTCGATTTTGAAATGAGGAATCATAATTTTACTATTTTTCTAAAACAAATATAAAATGAGATATTACAAATTCACATTTACATTTATGATGTGATTTTCAAATTTTCCAATGAATCCTTTTGTTTTGAATTTTATGATTAAATGAAAAATGAATTTTAAAAGGGATTTATTTGTGAATTAGAATTCGTTATCAGTTTTAAAATTTCTCAAAGAAATGATGGAATTTTTCAAAACAATGGAAATCACGCTATTGAACTCTTAGAATGATTTTTCATGTATTACAATAAGGGAATTAGTAATCCTATGAGTACAACTTGTAAACTTAAGTTGGATGAGGCTAGTAAGATGGTTGACAACATGATTTATAGAAATATGATTGATAGTGTACATTACCTTACTATGACCCAACCTAACATCATCACCATTTTTTATATTTATTTTAATTTTCAATAAATTAAAAGTATCTTCTCTCAAATCTATCAAATAGGTTTTTTATTATTCTAAATGACAAAAAATCACATTTTTCCCCAAATAACATAATTTTAATTAACTTTTTTATGTTTATTTTTTGGTATACAAACTACAAAGGAAATGTACAAGTGGAGAATACAACCTACTTGAAAAAATATCTTATCTAATGGAGTATTAGAAAGCAGAAATCAGTTTCTCTTTTTATAGATAAAGTGTAATAAATAACAATCAGGGGTTTTTATAGAGAAATTCTATAGGTGAAACAAAAACTATTAGATTTTAGTCATAGATCTAACCATATCCTTATTAACTGTGATAACACTTATTTAATAAATATATTTGAAAATGATATCCTTCACTCTCTCACCAAACATGTTGACCTTATGCACCATTTCTTATGTGATCACTCCAAGAAAGTGATATATTATTAGAATTTGTTAGAAATGAATAACAACTCACTAATATTTACAATAAAAATATATCAATTAATCATTTTGAAATTATTATGGGTGAGTTAGAAATGTTTCAATTATAATTATTAGAATTTTATGTATGACTATAATGAGTTATAATTTTTTAAATCTTTTTTAAATTTCATTTTTCAAAAATGATCTTATTTAAATGAATTTAATAATTAAATTCATTTTTTATATTTTATTTCTTTTCTATGATCCCTTTATCTCTCTTGTGTTATAATTTATGGGGGATAATTATCTCATTAATTTTAAAAAAAATCATTAATAGGGATCTTTTATTTTCATATTATTTTTTAATTATAAAATTATTTTCTAATATTCTCAAACTCTATAATTATACATTCAAATAAATGTGCTATTTTTTATATTTTTTCTTTTTTAAACAAAATTTTATCATTTATATAAATATATTTTTAAATTTTTTCATAACATATATGGAATATTTTTTATATACTTTACTTGTCTTTCGAAATAATGTTTTTACATATCTTAATGTATTATTAATGATGATTAATATATTTTATTTTCATATCTTTAAACCATTATTCTTGAATTTTATTTCATGAAATTCTATTTTAAAGACAATTTAAATAAATTATTTCTCATTTAATGGGCCTTTTCCTTCAATCACTTTTAATTGTTACAAATTATTCCTTGAGGGAATGAGCATCTTGGAAAAGGCATATGAAAATTTTATTCTCTTCTTTATTTCTTTCTTCTATTTTCCTATATTTATGTTCCATTCTTTAATTTCTATTTTTCCCTTTTTTGTTGTCCCTTTTCATTTTCTCTCTTATTTTAACATATCTCTCTATATAACCTATTAAAGGGGGTCGGGGAAGCTAAGAAGTTTTTTTAAAATACATTTTATCTTACTGTTTTCAAAACCATTATATCTTTAAATTTATTTCAAAATATATCTATAAATTTCTTTGAAATATCCCATGAGTTTTCATTTAAGATTCTACTTTCTCTCCTTCTTTTTTTTAATAATCACAAAGGGGATTGTTTTTGTTGAATTTATTTTCGAAAATATGAATTTATAAATGGAGATTTATTAAAAATATCTATTAATTTTTGTTCTATTTTTATTAAATTTATTGACATATTTAAATCATATGATTATTGAATACGTCCTCAAAATATTTATTATCATTACTGTCTCTTTCACTCTTCTTTGACACATAAAATATCTTTTTTTGTTAACTATCTGTGATCATTAATTAGGATAAATTTTTTAAACTATAATTCTTGGGGTGTCTTGATTATCACAAACACACATATATTTATCTAAAATTATCATTTATGAGTTTTTCAGTCTCATTGATTTAGTTTAACTAGTAAAATTATAAAGTTAATGGATTTTTTGATTTCAATTAAATGATGACATGATTATCTTTTTCAATTCTTGGAATCCTCTTATATCATTCCTTTATATCAAGTATTAAATTTTGAAGTTCCATAAGAGGTATTAGTATGAAGTGGATGAGTCTCGACATTAAGATGAAGTTATAAAAGATACACCAACTAGCTAGTTCCATGATTGCAGTATATTCATCAATGCAGAAGTTCTACAATTCAGTTAGTGGTGAAGGCGGAAACATCCTTTTCAAGAATATGTTCCCTGGTGGAGGTGTAACAACTACTTTGTGATATTACCATATATGAGGATTACTCTATGTAATATACCATAGAATCATTGAAGACTAT
The DNA here is from genome assembly GCA_963277665.1 of Viscum album. Lineage (NCBI taxonomy): Eukaryota > Viridiplantae > Streptophyta > Magnoliopsida > Santalales > Viscaceae > Viscum > Viscum album. Next base: position 889,128,566 of record OY728130.1, read on the forward strand.
TATGTATCCAGTGTATTTGGGATAGGCTCTCTACGACTAGATTTATGTGGTCAATTTGTTTATAACATCATTATTCTTCAGATTTAACCCTAAAAATTATAGAAGATTATGAGTCCTCTGGAAACATATAATTAGAGTCTAAATTTACCTTTTAAATATCACCTTACTCAATAATTATTTTCTCCCATTTATTCAATACCAAATTTGTATCTTTCTCAAAATCCTCTAAAAGATACAACTCCATTTCTCTAACTCTAAAATTCTCTCACATTTTCGGACAAATATCTCATACTGAATTAAAATAGTCAATCCATGATATTTATAAGTATAATTGTAAGGGGTTTACCTAATTAAAATTTATCTATTCTCATCACATTCTCTAATAGATTTCTGATCTCCAAAAGTGACAGTATTGAAGAAAAGGTATATAACAAAAAAATTGGGTTTAATAGTGGTTTTTAAAAACTGATATTAAATTTTTTGTCATTAAATATTTAACAGTGTTATTTATCATGATGGGTTCATTGGCCACAAATAAAATTTATCTTTAGTGGCGATTTGGTTTTAATTAGTGGAACTTTTTTGTAGTGAAATGTTAAGTTGCAGTTCTTTTTTGATTAGTTTACATGTTTGGAGAGAAAATTTTTTACTGGAAGTTTAAAACACACCAAAAAATGGTAATATGTAAAATATTTATTTTCTTTTAATAATTTATAATTTATTTATAATGGTTATACTTTAAAATAATTTAATAGAGTGGTATACATAGTCCTTATTTATTTAGGTTTCAAAAAAGTAAAATTCATGGTTGCCTAATCCACTAAAAAACAATATAGAAGAAATATATCCAAAAAACAGGTATCCAATCATGTCTAAAATAACCACAACTTCCATACATCAAAAAAATTACATCGCATGTAATAAAACATCAAATTAGGTCAAATTTTAAAAAATGTAATGTTTCACATAATTTCACCAAAAATTTGAGTCCCAGATACACCACTAAGATGTATTCCCCTCACCCTCCATCACTCATTCATGCGGCATCCCTTTACCACCTTCCTCACTTCCCGACTCTCAAGATAACATTTAATGTAGTCAACTACAAAAAATTAATGATAATATTCAATGAATAATAAATGAAGTAAAATTAAAACAATATAATATTTGGTTTAAATATAGTTTCAGTAATGGTATAATAATGAATAATTTGTATCCCTAAACATGCCCAGAGAATGTGATGATCCACTATATCATTAATAAGACTCACAACACAATTTTACCCACTACAAGGATCTAAAAATAATAAATATATCTATATAGTGGGAGCTAATACATGTGAAATATCATTTCAAATTAATTTATTATAAGAATAACAATATTTAATAAAATTATCATTCCAAAAACATCAATTATATATATGTTATACACATTGGATATAATAATCACACCAAAAATCGTTTCACTAATAAATCAATATCTAATATTATAGGTGGTCAATTAACAATCATAGTAAATATATAAGATATTTTGGAGTGAGAATAATTAAATTCAAAAAATATGTTCACATTTTTTAATTGGATAACAAGTTTAAATTCCAACAATTCATTTTCATGAACCACTTCAATGATTTTATTTCCATAATATCATCATTAGTAATTTGGTTTTATAGATTATTGGGATCGATTATACTTATTGTCCAATTAGTTGGTTCTTTTATTTTTATAATTACCAAACACATTACATTTGAATCATTGAATAAATATATTAAAATGATCTTTAATGATATAATTATTCATTGATAACTAGACCAAATTTTTTTTATTTAATTATTATTAGACTATTAATATTATTATTTATTTGTTCTAATGTTATTTCATAATGTTATTAATAAATGTAAAGTGTTTCTATTTGATATTTCCGTTTATACTTGGTTTATATTTTTTCACATATTTATATGACATAGACAATTATTTATTATGATTATAGAAGTTATTTATTTTATTAATTACATTTTATTGTTAGAACAGATACGAGGAATAAGTTATTTTTTTGGACACATAAATTTTAAACTAAAAATTTTATTATTTTAGATGTTTGAAATTATGTTAAGTCTTGAATAATATGTTTTTGAATGTTGATTTTTCATTATTATTTACACTGAAATGGAATTACTATTACATTTAAATAATTCACTCTTGCAACTTTTGAGATACGAGAATTTGATTAAGTAGAAGACTTATAACTGTAAAGGGAAATTTAATTAGTTTACTTCAATTATAATGTTTTCATTTATGAATTCATAAGTGATTATTGTGTTATAGAATGTTTTATCCTTTTTTAGAAGGTGATTAGAATCTCCCAATATAATGATTCTAACACTGAGGAAATGAATAAAATGTTGGAGGATTTGAATTGTATGTTTATGAAGAATTATTGAAAATAAATCTTACATTTACTGGAAGTTACCTATTGGGTTATTGAGTTTAATGTTATGAATTTTATAAAAAAGATGATCAAAATATAACAAGAAATGGTTGTGACTAGAAATGTGAGGCACTACAATATAAAAAATTGAATGTTGGGGAAAATGCCTTGCATATCGTTAAACTGAATGATGTTTTATTTCAATTATTTATGTGTAATTCATGGGAAAAAACATCATCTAAAATGAGGTTATAAAAGTATAATGTATCATATAACGAAATGAATCACATTAAAATGCATGTTTTATAAATTATATTAAAACTATTGGAGTTATCATGGAAGATTTGTTATATACAAAACTTATTTTATGATATTAATTCACTAGAAGATACATTATTAAGATTATTTAATTTATTATTATTAATAAAGGATAATAGAGATAAAATATCGATGAATGGAAATTTGATATTATGCATGGAATGAAAAAACTAAATATTGGAAGATACAGTAAATGTTATGGTATAGAAAAACAATATTATATTTTCGAATTTAAGAAATAACTTTATGTTAGTGAAATTATACAAATATTGAATATTTATGATTGTATCCATTATATTATTATTTTATATAATAAATAATAAATTAATCAATTATTATTGATATTTAATATTGTAATATTTTCATATTGAATTAAAAAATGATGATTGTGACTTTCTAATTACCTATTGATGATAGCTGACTATTAGCTGGATTGCCATAAAAATCCATCATAGGTGTCTTATCTGATTTATTTACATCATTAGTAGAATTCATACCTATTTATTAAAGCATATTAAGATAAGATTAAATGGTATTAAAAACATGTATATGTTATCTGATAAATTTTATGTTTTCTCAGAGAGGGAGAATGAGAATCCTATGACATAGTGTCAACACAATCACTAAACCTCTCCCATCATGACAGACCTATAAAAAATATTCCTTAAACTTATTAATATAAAAATGATCATATAATTTATTAATATAAAAAACATTCCATTTATTTATCAATATTAAAAATCATACTAATTCGATTCCTATTCGGTCATGTTTTTATCATGTTTTCTTATTAACATTACTTTTTCATAATCTGTTCATTTGTCTTTTTTCTTAAATCACCCCCACAAAACACAAATATTCAATATCATAGGGTAAAAAAATTGTGTCTATTGTTTTTTATGAGGTTAATTATCACAAAATATTCACCTTCATCACCCATATCATACATGTATCTCAGTTTCTCATGGAAAACAACACTCCATCCATAATCCAATATATTACCAAAATATTACACAATTTCTCATAGTAAGATGTAATATAGTGATCGAGTTCAAACCACTCACAAATATTGATCAACTAATAGATATTTAAATAAGTAAATTGTAAGGATTCTTTCTTTATACCCCTATTAATATCATCCATGTTACATTTAAATAAAACAACTATAAATTTCCCATGATAGTTTATCTTGATAATATCAACCAAATTCCCATAGTAACCTTGATTTAAAAATATAAATATACCATTTCATGGAGTTTTCAATCCTTACCCACAACCAAAATTATGAAACATAAAACCACTAATATTGTAATAATTGACTCTCCTAGCATGCTTCAAAGTACCTCAATCTAAAAACATTAAATCTATTTATAGTTCATCTTGATTATCATCATTCAATACCTTTCCAAGTTGAAATAATTTTTAAAAAATTTATATAATATTTTTAATATTAAAATAATATATTATAATAATGACTCACATGTTTGGAAAAACATTCAACAATTTCATTAGTAAATACTTTTGTCATCCAGTCTCATTCTCAGTTTAGATCCTAATGAACATTTTATTCCCATAATTATTTAACATATATATCAAAAATATTATTATTTAGTATCACATTTCTCTATAATTTTATTAACATCATATATAACAATGAAAATTAAGATCATATTCCAACGTCTCAAAAAATTGAAAACCTTGATAACTCATTATTAGAACACAACTGAATTAAATTATCATCAACACGTCCAACTAAATTAAATCTTATCTCTATCAAATACAAATACATTAAAAAAAATTGTTAGACGTCATTAAAAAAAGTTAAATAGTTACAATACAACATTATTGATGCAATTTATTTTATAGATAAGAATTAAAATGACCAAGATACCTAATGATAAAATTAACAAATTAATAAATAATGTTTTTAAGTATTGACTATGAAAATAATAATTTTTCAATGAAAAAAAAGTTAAAATAAAATAACAATCTATTGGATACATCCACTAATAATGTGCATGCCCTCCAATATGAGCTTGTATAGACAAATAAACATTTAGATAAATAATCACAATGACAAATGATAGGGAAAGAATATCTCAAAATGGTATAATATCCAAAATTGTTTTTCCTAAAACTTACTCAATTAATTACAGTTTAAGAGCTTCTCACAAATTTGTTTGAAGAATTTAAACACATCGATTAAAAAATTAGTTAATATTTTAGGTAACAAATGATTAATTTAAAAAGGAATAAAATTATCCATAAATACATATGATCCATAACATTTAAATACATGTATCATATGATGATTCAAATCAACACTTCTCGAAATATTGCTATATTATCCATTAGGCACATTAAATTTTTTCAATCATTGAAGGAAAAAAGATTTTTGATGTTTTTCAATTGGAACAATACCTACTAGATATTTCGCATTCTCATTTATATATATATTAATTTTGATGTTGATTTCATCTAAGTCCATACATGAATTTAAATGGAATTTCAATTTTATTTTTTCAATTGTCAATGTAAACACATATCATCAAATACATTCTTATTAGTTTTCTTAATTACAAAATTATGACACTAAGAATTAAATTCCCAATATAAAAGATTGAAGAATATTTACTTTTTCTTTGATTTTTTTCTCTAATTGTAACTAATGGTGATATAACTCTTTTTTTAGTTTCCTTCTAGTGGGAATATTTTCTAAACTCTATTCTTAAATTTAATGATTAATTTAAGATATATTATCTTGTAATAATTTTGGTGGATGCCTAAAATAATTCTTCAAATGGAACTAGACTTTTAGAACTGTAATCTATAAGTTGTATCAAGGATGTTAATATAACCCAAGAAACACCAATTTCTTCTATAAGGCATCCATTGGGACAAGAAATCAATGTTACAACTATAATATCCAAAATAATGTATGTATTCCAAATAGAGAAATTTCCTAGTATAGGAAATTAACTAATGTTCCACATAAGGTAATCACTCATTTTGAACAGTTTCTGTAACACCCCGAGCTTCCCTGATATGCTTCTCATTCAATAATGCAATAACTTGCATTGTACGCAACTTCGAGATTCTAACACACCGCGACCAATAAAAGTAGTCGTTATGAATAGTAATAGCCACTTTTTGAAATTATGGAAATTTTATATTTCGAAATGGACTTCATTTTTGTATTCGGAATATCGAAATTAGCTTATGTTGAATTTTTAGTATTTTTCTGAGAACTTCCAATTTTTTATGAATAGTGAAAAATACTTAAAAACATATTTTTTAATCAAAATAATTTATAGTGATAAATTATACTATTGAGAGGTTTTAAAGTATAATTAGAATATATTTTTACCATTTTATCCAATGGTGTTCATTATAATTAATTTCACTTTGAAATTTGACATAAACAATTGTAAATTTTTTGATATACGTTGTTTCTTAAAAACATGCTATTTGTTGTGACAACAGGAATTAATTATAAAATTAATTAATGCAACTTATATGTTTGGAATTTTTTAAAATAGACATCATTTTTGAAATAGGAATATCAAATATAGCTTAGGGTAAAATTTTGGCATTGTTCTGAAAAACTTCAATTTTGGATGAATAGTGAAACCACTAAGTGGTAGTTAAATAACTAATTTTTCGTTTAAATGAAATATTACCACTTCTGTGATTTGATTTTCAAAAATACGACATACATGGTTGTAATTAAGATGTAAAATGTGGTTCAATGGGATTAAAATAATTTTTGGTGAATAGTAACTTTTAATTTTAATTAATCGCGATTAAAGGTAATTAGTGAAATTTAAGGTAAAAATGATATTATAAAAATATAAAAATACACTTAAACTTTTCCTACCCCTATTTTATGAGTAATGGCCGACCAATACAATCCATGGGTCAACTTGGGGACCCCATGGAGCCACTTTGGTGGGAAAATGACATTAAAAACATTTTATTTAATGTTAAAAATAAAAATGTCACAAACATGAGTTATTTTACTAAAACAATTTTTAAATGGGGTTATACAAGTTATATTTGTGACAATAAATATTCATTTTGAAATCTAAAAAGATTTCCTATATCATGATTATTTTTTTATAATTTTTAAACATTAAATAAATTAAATTTTATATGAAACAATGATGATGCAGCGTTTACCTCATTAATTATTGATTTAAATAAAATGAAAAGATAATGTAATATCTGAGGCTTACACTTGTCAAAAACCTATTGTATGGGTATATTTATAACCCTTATCACCTTATCCTAGAATTATAGAAGTGTGGGACCTTTGGAATCTGAAAAGCATTTCAAAATAATGTAACATTTCAATCATTCCAAAAGAGCCCCTCCTCTCCTCTTATAAAAGGCCCCCACCACTACCACCTTATTCACACCTTCCAAGCCATTTGGCTCTTCCAAACTGTGCCCAAATAATCTCTCCACTTTCCTCTCTTACTCCTAGAAGCCTCACATTGGGCAGAATTCTTCCCAAAGAAGCCTTTGGCTCAAATCAAAAAGAGTTACCCAATTTTAAGGTAATGTCTTCTCTAATGTTGTTTTGTATTATTTTGCTTCTCCAACCCCTTAAACTATTTTTATTCCTTTATTTTGTAACAACACCAGTATCCTCAATATACTAGGATGTTTTTATAATAATTATTAGAGCTACACTTACACACACCTACATCTACTGGTTAAATAACATACTGTTTCTGTGGATGGAGAATTTCTGCCTCACGAAACGATGATTGTTCAACACTCCTCTAACACCTCTAATGGTGGCCATTTTGATGAAACTATTTTCATATATGATATATATATTATTTTTATGTCTTCTTTATTATTCTTTATTTCTCATTTATGGCATAATTTATGATTTCCATTATGGGTAAATGCGATAATTTCATTTTAGGAAGTGCGGACTACCGCCCCATCAAAGTGATTTGAATCGTTAATGCCATATGTGGGATGTATAAAGGATGGAGTAAATGGTAATATACATTATATTATACTGGAATTATATTATAACATTATACAATTATATCATCATTCCATTTAATACGAAATAGAAATGAAAGTAGCGTTCATGCGTACGTACAGCTTACCGTCTCCATGAACGGTGCATTTCATTTCATACCTCTAAATGGTACGTAATATTATAAATGAATGTATATACTGGATATATATGATATATATGATAACTAAATCATGAATATAAATCTGGATATAATGGATATTTCACCACATGAACAACTTGTAATTATAATAAGTTTATTGTTGACTCAAGTACTAGAGATCGACAAAACGACCGTTATTAACTTAAATAATTACATAATGTTCATAATATAAAAATGATAATGAAATTGAAAATGGTTCTTAATATTGTAGATATTGACTCTAGTTTATTATTCAGGAGTTTAAAGAACGGTTGAGTCAAGTCGGACATGAGGTAAGGGAATTTCTTAACCCAAATTCCATTCTTTGGGTTAATCTCCTACTTTCAAATTATGTCATGATATTATTATGTCCTATTTTTTATTTTCACTTTATTTATGTGTTCCTATAGTGAATACACATAATATATCTATTTTATTTTAAAAATGATCTTTTTATGGACTTCATCTCAATCCCCTTTCATTGAGGCATATTTGATTTTATACACAACTTTCTTTTATATGGTGTATAAACCCCTTTGACTTTTACGTTTATTCAAAAGGAATATTTTTTATACGAATAGTTTTACTAAACGACAAAAAGGGATTGTTTTTCTTTCTGTACTTATGCGGCGACAACGACTTCTCCGCCGTCGTGACCATTATTTTAGTTTCGGCTTCCTCTACAAGCCATCATTTTTTTAATGAAAAATAAATACAATGTTTTAACTTTTGTTTTATTTTGGTATTGAAAATGGTTTTGAAAGTGTTTTTATTATATCAATGTGCTATATTGATATCTTGTGATTGAAATGTGGAAATGTTATGTTTCCTTTATGCATTTTTTATGTGGTACGATTATGTTATGGTTTATGATATGTTTAAACCTATTCATATGAGGAATGCATTGGACTTAAAAAGTGACGGGTGGAGCCCGCTATAGCTCCTCGATGCATCGGTAGGTCTATTGAGGCAACTAGACGTGGAATTGGCCGAGGCCCTTTCCCAATTTGATTTATGGTTTTGGCCAAGGCCTTAATCAGTTTAGACGTCTTGGTCGAGGCCTTGAAAAAATGTTTCAGAATGTATGGCATTATGCATTCTATCATTATGAAAGTGGTTATTGATATTGCATGTGATTATTAGACTAGTAGAATATCCATGTGAGTAAGTAAACAGAATTATTTAATTTTATTTTTGTCATATTATGCTAAATTTCAATTTTTAAAAAGGCTTTGGTTTTAGTTATACATTGCCTTAAATGATAATGTTTATTTATAAAAGATTCCGCAATATTGTTATCCTTACTGAGCATCTGAGCTCACCCCTTCCAATGTTTTAATATTTTCCAGGATGTGAAGAAGTATTTTATGAATAAACTGCAGGGATAGTCAAAAGAGGATATGAGTGTGGACTTTTAAGACCATGTTATTGTAGTTCTTCACTTTATGATGTAATGTAACATTTATGAACGTATCTAGTGTTTCCAAGGCTACTAAACTAAACGGTCTTCTGAGACTTGATCTTTTGTGATCATTCCAATGTTATGAAGTAACGCACCGGCTTTGGGTAGCTGGGGTCAGGGTGCTACAGTTGGCATCAGAGGTAGTTTAGTACTAACCTTGGGAGCTAGATTTAGATAAACTCTGATTAGAGCACATAGCCCGAAGATAGACTTTAAGGATTAGTATAGAAGAACTTCCTAGAATTTTGGTATTATAGAAATGTTGTGAGTTTTCCGAGAAATACATCCCTGTCTGGATACAAGTAGGTAGAGGCGGCTCTGGCACAGATGTACGTAGGGGTAAAACCCGAAAACACCGCTTTGAGCTAGACTCGAACGGGAACTGGTGCACAACAACGGGCCTTGCTGCACTCTTGGTTACGACACTCCCGGGGGATATGCTTTGGATAATTCACATTTTCTTTATAAACCACTATGAAGGGTTATGAGTATATACTTCCTCAAAGAAATCATTTTTATGTATTATATCCATAAATAGTTCAATTTATGTTAAGTATCTTACAAGTATGGAATTAGGTATTTTGTTTCATAAACTAATATAGTTTATGCCATTGTTTAGAAATGGCGCCTAGTGGAAGGAATGGAAACCGTATCAATGCACGCAGTCCATGTAGGGATTGCCCTCCTACTCAAGATAATTATTGTGGAGCTGGAGATACAACTAGTGCTGATCAACTTATTACCATACTGGGTCAACTCACTCAGGTTATGAATAATAACCTTACTCGTATAGAGCACCCTGATCCGCAACGTGGAGGATCAATGTTAGACCTCTTCATGAGGAAACAACCACCAACATTTAATGGGGGTACAAATCCGTTAGTAGCTTACAAATGGATAAACTCCTTAGAGAAAATATTCCACGCCTTGGTGAGTAGCGAAAAGGAGAAGGTTATCATGGCAGTTTACCGCCTCACTGGAGATGTCGATCAATGGTGGTCATTGATTCAAAATACAAAAGAAGATGATGACGTATCGAATATGGAATGGAGGGAGTTCAATTAGATTTTCTTAGAAAAATACTTTCCTCATGACCATCGATCAGTTATGGAAAGGGAATTTCTGAGTTTGAGACAAAAGGCGGATAAGAATGTCGCAAAGTATGAGGCCAACTTTACAAGGTTGGCGAGGTATGCTGCAGATTATATACGTAACCCAAATGGTAAGTTTAATCGTTTCATTGATGGGTTAAAACCATTTCTCCGTAGAGCTTTAGTATCACAATCTTTCTCAACAAACGAAGATATTTTCTCATGTGCTATCAATACAGAAAATGAATTTTCTAAGTCTTATGACCACAAAGTAAAGCAAGAGAAGAAGAGAACGGTGGAACAAGAGACAGATAAAGGGAAAAAGGGAAAGAAGGATTTTCTATTATGTGATAATTTTGGGAAGAATCACCCAGGTACTTGCCTAAAAGGAATGGGAGTTTGTTATAAATGTGGAGAAAAAGGTAACCAGGTGCGTGATTGCAAGGGAATGAAAGAGGCTATCAATGTTGAATGCTACAATTGTAGGGAAAAGGGGCATTATGAAAATGAATGTCTTAAGTGTCATGTAAACTTACCTTAGAAAAGGCGAAGGGATCAAGGACAATATTATGATGTTACTACAGTTGAAGAAGAATAACTAATGTATTGGTTCTTTTGGACTCATGGATTATATTCTGGTTATTTGAATAATGTGATATATATATAAGGATTGTACTGCAGTACTTGTTGATTTCAGTAAGGTTTTAATATGATGAAGGTAATTATATTTTTAGTATGTGACAATAAGAGAATCTTTTCTTTGTTTGGGGAATCTGATGTTACAATTGATTTTGGAATTTAGAGACCTTCTAGAGAAAGTTTGGAAAGAGGTATTTTGGATAACTAAAAAGGTTGGAATGGATTAATTTGAACTTTGGATAGTATTTTTTAAGGTTAAAACATTTATGATGATTATTTTTGGAATATTACAATACTATAGTTTTAGGAAAAGGATAACCTGCAGGGTGGGGCATAAACCGTCGTGTCGGACAAAGCTGTAGGAATCGAACCCACAACCATAGTGCGACAGGCCTTTATTTCCTACCACTAGCCTACAGGAAGTCCCTGGTTGTTACAAAATAATTTTACTAATCTAAATGGTATGTGTTAACATTTTTAACCATATACAATTAGGATAAGTATAATATTTTTGATTTCTATTATCTTTTTGAGTGAAAGATGAGTTGAAGGTTGAAACTCTAATTGTCAAGCATAAATATATATATACCTATCTCTTATTCAATGAATAAATTAATTTTTAAACTTTAGTAAAGGGATATTAAAAAAAATGTGTTATCCTAATACGTTATGTCTTGTTGAACTGATGATATTTTAAATCAACATAGATTGAAGGCATTGAGGCCCTCAATTTGACAGTTGATTGTGATTGATGACCTCAATCACTCCCTACAAATATTTATGTTTTTCCCCCAGTTATATTTCTCAAATTGCCACCAATGTTCTCCTAATCGGGATCATAATTAAGTGGTGAAATTTTCATTTCCCTTTCCCTCTTATTTAGGCTAAATTTTATTAATCTTATTTCCGATGTGGGTTTTCCACAAAGGTATTTTCTCTTTTCAACTGTTTATTTTCAAAGAAAAATTTCAAATTGCGAGGACGCAATTTATTGAAGGAGGGGAGAATGTTACACCCCGAGCTTCCATGATATGCTTCTCATTCAATAATGCAATAGCTTGCATTGTACGCAACATCGAGATTCTAACACACCGTGACCAATCAAAGTAGCCGTTATGAATAGCAATACCCACTTTTTGAAAATATAGAAATTTTATATTTCCAAATGGACTTCATTTTTTTATTCGGAATATCGAAAAAGCTTATGTTTAATTTTTAGTAATTTTTGAGAACATCTAATTTTTTTTGAATAGTGAAAAATACTTAAAAACAACATTTTTAATCAAAATAATTTATAGTGAAAAATTATACTATTGAGAGGTTTTAAAGTATAATTAGAATATATTTTTATCATTTTATCCAATGGTGTTCATTAGAAATAATTTCACTTTGAAATTGGACATAAACAATTGTCAATCTTTTGATATATATTGTTTCTTAAAAACACGCTATTTGTTGTGACAGTGGGAATTAATTATAAAATTAATTAATGCCACTTATATGTTTTGAATTTTTTAAAATAGACATCATTTTTGAAATTGGAATATCAAATATAGCTTAGGGTGAAATTTTGGCATTGTTCTGAAAAACTTCAATTTTTGATGAATAGTGAAACCACTAATTGGTAGTTAAATAACTGATTTTTCGTTTAAATGAAATATTACCACTTCTGTGATTAGATTTTCAATAATCCTACATACATGGTTGTCATTAGGATGTAAAATGTGGTTCAATGGGATTGAAATAATTTTTGGTTAATAGTAACTTTTAAGTTTAATTAATCGTGATTAAAGGTAATTAGTGAAATTTAAGGTAAAAATGATATTATAAAAATATGAAAATAACCTTACACTTGTCCTACCCCAATTGTATGAGTAATGTCCGACCAAGAAAATCCATTGGTCAACATGGGGACCCCATGGAGACATATTGGTGGGAAAATGACATTAAAAACATTTTATTTACTGTTAAAAATAAAAATGTCACAAACATGAGTTATTTTACTAAAACTATTTTCAAATGGGGTTATAAAAGTCATATTTTTGACAGTAAATATTAATTGGAAAGCTAAAACTATTTCCTATATCATGATAATTTTTTTATAATTTTTAGACAATAAATAAATTAAATTTTATATGACACAATGATGATGCAGCGTTTACCTCATTAATTAACGATTTAAATAAAATGAAAAGATAATGTAATATATAAAGCGTACACTTGTCAAAAACCTATTGGGTGGGTAGATTTATAACCATAATCACCTTGTCCTAGAATTATAGAAGTTTTGGACCTTTGGAATCCGAAAATCATTTCAAAATAATGTATCATTTCAATCTTTCCAAAAGGGCCCCTCCTCTCCTCTTATAAAAGGCCCCCACCACTACCACCTTATTCACACCTTCCAAGCCATTTGGCTCGGCCAACCTCTCCCCAAATACTCTCTACAGTTTCCTCTCTTACTCCTAAAGCCTCACTTTGTGCAGAATTCTTCCCAAAGAAGCCTTTGGCTCAAATCAAAAAGAGTTACACGATTTTAAGGTAATGTCTTCTCTAATGTTGTTTTGTTTTATTTTGCTTCTCCAACCACATAAACTCTTTTTATTCCATTATTTTGTAACAAAACCAGCATACTCAATATACTAGGATGTTTTTATAAGAAGTATTCTAGCTACACTTACACACCTACATCTAATGGTTAAAGAACATACTGTTTCTGTGGATGGCGATTTTCTATCTCACGAAACGATGATTGTTCAACACTTCTTTAACAACTCTAATGGTGTCCATTTTAATGAAAATATTTTCATATATGGTATATATATTATTTTTATGTCTTCCTTATGCTTCTGTATTTCTCATTTATGGCATACTTTATTATTTCCATTATGGTTAAATGCAATAATTTCATTTTAGGAAGTGCGGACTACCGCCCCCTCAAAGTGATTTGAATCGTTAATGCCATATGTGGGATGTAAAAAGGATGGAGTAAATTGTATTATACATTATATTATACTGGAATTATATTATAACTTTATACAATTATAACATCATTCCATTAAATACGAAATACAAATGAAAGTAGTGTTCATGCGTACGTACGGTTTACCGTCTCCATGAATGGTGCATTTCATTTCATACCTCTAAATGTTACGTAATATTATAAATGAATGTATATACTGGATATATATGATTTTATTTCCGTACATATGCGGCGACAAAGACTTCTCCACCGCTGTGACCATTATTTGAGTTTCGGCTTCCTCTACAAGCCATCATTTTTTTAATGAAAAATAAATACAATGTTTTAACTTTCTTTTATTTTGGTATTGAAAATGGATTTGAAACCGTTTTTGTTATATCAATGTGTTGTATTGATATCTTGTGATTGAAATGTGGAAATGTTATGTTTCCTTTATGCATGTTTTATGTGATACGATTTTGTTATGGTTTATGATATTTTTAAACCTATTCATATGAGGAATGCATTGGATTTAACAAGTGACAGGTGGAGCCCGTTATAGCTCCTCGATGCATCGGTAGGTCTCATGAGGCAACTAGACGTGGAATTGGCTGAGGCCCTTTCCCAATTTGATTTATGGTTTTGGCCGAGGACTTAATCATTTTAGACGTCTTGGCCGAGGCCTTGACAAAATGTTTCAGAATGTCTGGCATTATGCATTCCATCATTATGAAAGTGGTTATTGATATTGCATGTGATTATTCGACTAGTAGAATATCCATTTGAGTAAGTAAACGGAATTATTTAATTTTATTTTTGTCATATTATGCTAAATTTCAAGTTTTAAAAAGGCTTTGTTTTTTGTTATACATTTCCTTATATGTTAATGTTTATTTATGAAAGCTTCTGCAATATTGTTATCCTTACTGATCATCTGAGCTCACCCCTTCCAATGTTTTAATATTTTCCAGGATGTAAAGAAGTATTTTATGAATGTCTTGCAGGGATAGTCAGAAGAGGATATGAGTGTGGACTTTGAAAACCATGTTATTGTAGTTTTTCACTTTATGATGTAATGTAACATTTATGAACGTATCTAGTGTTTCCAAGGCTACTAAACTAATCGGTATTTCGAGACTTGATCTTTTGTGATCATGCCAATGTTACGAAGTAACGCACTGGCTTTGGGTAGCTGGGGTCGGGGCGCTACAGTTTCATGGTAGATTCAATATATGTTTCTACATCATAATTCCATAACTCCTATAATTCATGAATAAGACACTAGTGCAAAAAACATTTTTTACGTCTGTTATTTTTCAATATTTACGTCGGTTTTTAGGCGACGTTAATACGGACGACGTTATAAATAATGTTTTTTACGTCGGTTATTTAAAACCCGACGTAAAATCCCTAACATCACGGTGTTTATCACGTCGGTTCATTAATAACCGACGTGATAAATATGCGCGGGGGGGGGGGGGGGGGGGGGTTTATCACGTCGGTTATTTTCTAAACCGACGTGATAAAACACCTGGGATATCGTTTATCACGTCGGTTATGTCATTACCGACGTTATTAACCCTTCCCCGGGCCTATTATCACGTCGGTTTCTTAAATAACCGATGTGATAAAAAAGCCTGGGAAACATTTTAGCACGTCGGTTATATTAAGAACCGACGTGATAAAAGGCCCGGGAACGGTTTATCACATCGGTTCTCGAAAAAACCGACGTGATAAACTCGTACCGATTTATTTACCACGTCGGTTATAAAATAACCGACGTGAAAGCGATATTTTTTTAAAAAAATAATTGCACTACTCTCACCAAAAAGCAACCAGAAACCAAACAACAAAAAAACCATGCCAGCCCTCCCCCAAGCCCCAACTGAACCCCACCCTCATCTATACCCACCTAGCAACCTGGCCAGCCCTCCCCCACCACATTGGAGCCCCACCACAACCCTTGGACACCCCCCACCCCTTGGAAATCCCCCCACCCTCATTTACACCCCCACGAACCCTAGTACAGCCTCAAACACCCATTGGACACCCCTCCCATATCCCTTGGACACCCCCCACCCCTTGGACACCCCCCACCCCTTGGACAGCCCCCCACCCTCATTTACACCCCCAAGACCCCTAGTACAGCCTCAAACACCCATTGGACACCCCCCCCCCCACACCTTGACAGCCCTCCCAGACCCCTTGGACACCCCCCCCCCCCCCCGACCCATGAACACCCCCCGAGCCCTTGGATAGCCCCAAACACCCCTTGGACACCCCTCCCATATCCCTTGGACACCCCCCACCCCTTGGACACCCCCCACCCCTTGGACAGCCCCCCCCCCACCCTCATTTACACCCAACCGGCCCCTTGGACAGAACTCCCAGACACCTTGGACACCACTCCCATATTCCTTGGACACCCCCCACCCCTTGGACACCCCGCCACCCCTTCGATAGCCCCCCACCCTCATTTACACCCCCCGAACACTAGGACAGCCCCAAACACCCCTTGGACACCCCTCCCATATCCCTTGGACACCCCCCACCCCTTGGACAGACCCCCACCCCCTGGACACCCCCCGACCCCGTGGAAACCCCCTTACCCCTTGGAAACCCCCCATCCCCTTGGACAGCCCCAAACACCGCTTGGACACCCCTCTTATATCCCTTGGACACCCCCACCACTTGGACACCCCCCACCCCTTGGACAGCCCCCCCCCCCCACCCTCATTCACACCCAACTGAATCCTTGGACAGCCCCAAACACACCTTGGACACCCCTCCCATATCCCTTGGACACCCCCCACCCCTTGGACACCCCCACCCTCATTTACACCCCCCAGACCCCTAGGACAGCCCCAAACACACCTTGGACACCCCTCCCATATCCCTTGGACACCCCCCACCCCTTGGACACCCCCACCCCTTGGACAGCCCCCCCCCCCCCCCCCACCCTCATTTACACCCAACCGGCCCCTTGGACAGAACTCCCAGACACCTTGGACACCACTCCCATATCCCTTGGACACCCCCCACCCCTTGGACACCCCCCCACCCCTTCGACAGCCCCACACCCTCATTTACACCCCCCGAACACTAGGACAGCCCCAAACACCCCTTGGACACCCCTCCCATATCCCTTGGACACCCCCACCCCTTGGACACCCCCCACCCCTTGGACAGCACCCCCACCCCCTGGACACCCCCCGACCCCTTGGAAACCCCCCCCCCCATCCCCTTGGATAGCCCCAAACACCCCTTGGACACCCCTCCTATATCCCTTGGACACCCCTTCACCACTTGGACACCCCCCACCCCTTGGACATCCCCCCCCCCCCACCCTCATTTTCACCCAACCGACTCCTTGGACAGCCCCAACACACCTTCGACACCCCTCCCATATCCCTTGGACACCCCCCACCCCTTGGACACCCCCCACCCTCATTTACACCCCCCCGACCCCTAGGACAGCCCCAAACACACCTTGGACACCCCTCCCATATCCCTTGGACACCCCCCAAACACCCACCCACCCCCTTGGAACCTCTCCCCCCATACCAAAATCCAGAGTAGAAAAACCATCAACAGTAGACCAAAACAAGAAGTAGAGAAAAATTAAACATTCACTTATATAACATTCAAAACTTACACTGTCAACTTAAAAAAAAAAAATCCAACCTAAACGACTACAAAATACACAATTACATTGACAATATTCAAAATTACATTTTACATTACAAACAACTAAAAGTAAATCAAAACTGTAAAATAATTTGACCACTCCACTTGTAAGTGTTTGATATCTTCAGCAGTAAAGGGTTGAGGGTCATCAAAAAGCTACAAAGGAAAAGGATAGTAGTCAACGTGTATAATGAATAAATCAAATTGAAATATTATGAGAAAGAGGAAATCTTACCAGGTAAAAACTCAGAACTATCCCAATTGTTATTATTTCATACATAAATCTTAACATGTAATATCTGCATTCGATGATGCCTTGTTGCTCATGACATTTCTGTTTGAATGAGTGTAAATTAAATATATTATTTTTATGTAATAAATCAAAATGTACAAATTATAAATGGATATTTACCTTCGCATGTACATATTTGATCTTGAAATTCCTTTTCTTTGCGTTTTTTTGAAAGTGGACCCATGCCCTGTTAGAAAATAATACGAATGGGGTAAAATTAAAATTCATTATAATATATAAAACTATTGTGAATTTGAAACTTACGTTTCCAATATATTCTTAAAACTTTCTCGCACATCATCATGGAGAGAGCATATCCAATAAAGTGTTTTCTCCCTAGGGAAAAAAACCCCTAACATCCAATGATCCCAGATAAAAGGAAATTTAACGTTAGTGGTTTTTTATGTTAAAAGATAATTAACTCTTTGAGAGGGATGTGTTTCATACCTCTCACAAAAAGGCATCATCCAACACTATGTGATTACATTCTTTTCAAATCTATCAGCAATATAAAGCATTCTTTGTTCCTCATCCAATGCACATGCTTCAGGGGAAATCAATTGTGGGTCCAAGAATCCATATACATCTGTCAGCTCATTCCTCTCACAAATTTTATACAGATACCTAATACAAAGCAGACATAAGTATACATTTTTAATAAATATAACGCAAGGAAAAAGTGTTAAGACTTACATGATAAAAATTTGCACCACATTGATGCCCAACTTATCTCCAGTGACAAACTCCATGATATCAGTTTTCATAATCCCCACACTTAGTTCACGTCCACAGACATGATCTTCCATTGTAATGTCATAATGATCCGCCAATAAATTTGAATATCTTGACAATTTGTCAAGACTGCTAGTATCTGCAACTGATGTCATAGCTATCTGCCTTTGTTGTTGTCTATACAGTATTTCTTTACCTTTGAAGTATTCCTGTAAAAATAAATTGAAAAATATATTAGTTTTCAAATGATAAAACATTAATAAAAATATAAAATAAAAGATATAACATCCATACCTCTATGGTAATGAGTCGAAGAAGTCTGGATGGCCAAAGTAAAAAATAGCTGATACTATATCCAACTGTCGTCACCTCATCTGTAGGTAATGGTATCCGAGCTGATCTTTCTATAATATCCTGTACAGTGACCCTCTGATTCTCTACCTCTAACTGTTGATGATGAACTGTATCTCCTATACAATATACCATCTGATATGCAACTATATGATGTTGATGATCATCAACATACAACTCACAATAAGTAGGTAGCAGCGGCGGAGGAGGAGGATCAAAAATGGGGTCCGAAGGCTGAGGTGGGGGAGTGGGAGCTACTAGGAGAGGTGGAGTGGGAGCTGCACCCTGAATTTGTCTTTGCAAGTCTGCAAACATAAACTGCACCGATGCTCTAATCTTGTCCTCCATTGTCGCATTAATATTATGGACTTCAGCCTCCAAGGATTCTATTTTTTATAAACTCCCTCAACGTTAGAAGTTGAGGAACGTGGCAACACTTTTCTTACCGATACACCTGCCGGATATCCTCTTACACGGCCAGGATGTTCGGGCTTTCCCAATGCCACAGATAAAATATCTTCCCTCCCAGATGGTGTAAATGTCCCCTGTGAACTCTGCTCCTCTAGAGAGTCCTGTAATAATTAATTGAACATTTCTATAATGATTGGAAATATATGACGAAAATAGTAAACTTAAATAAATAAAATAGATATCTTACAATCCTCTCAACTACGAGTCTCGATTCTTCCGAAAGATATTGTCCTTTTTTCCCTTCCGAGCTCTTTTCCATTTCTCATGTCTAGATGGAGGGGATGGAGGGGCCACCTCTCCAGAGCTTGAAGACTCATCTCTTAGTTGTTGAAATTTTTCTGCCCTCATTTGTTCTTCCAATAATGCATACCCTCCCCGAGATAAACAATGAGGGTATACATTTTTACATTGGATCTCTTGATGAGCTTTCCTTGTTTGCTGTAAATTAAGAATAAGTAATCATTAACAAATAAAATTTTATTAGGATCATATCATCAACAAATTCATTACATAAGAATTCTAATATCATAAAAATTTATTTATTTTTTATTAAATATAAACACATTATGTGTTTCAACATTAATATAAATGACTATTTTAAATATTTTACATATCATTTATATCATCCTTTATTTCCATCATAAAATAATTTAGAAAACTCATTTTTCTACATGGTTGAGTAATCAATTATATTGGTCTCATCATCATCGTCAATTTATATGTTACCATCTTGATTAGGTTGTCTTGTAGTTATAAATTAATTACTAATATCCTCAAACTCAACACCTGAATCAAATAATGTGATATGCTGATTATGGAATTTCCAAACTATTCGAATAATATCATTTATAATGTTTTGAATTTCAACAACAACAATTTGGGAATTAACATTTTAATTTCTACTATATACAAAACTTCTCAAATTTTCTATAACATTTTTCCCCAGATAAAATACAAAGAACATAATGAGTATCAGAAATACTCAATATAAAGAGTTCAAATACATAATCTATCTTCTACCATCGTCTAAATGTCCTTTTTGGACATGAACATTTGATTCTTCATCTAATATATTGATTTTGAAAAAAAAATCTAAACAATTATTCAAATATGTAACATAATTAAAATTATTTCAAGGTAATGTAATCCAACATTTATCTAGAATTACTTGACTTCTAGCACAATGAAAAATATAATTATATTATAATATATAATTATTAAATTCATTTATGTGAAATACATTTTTGAAAATTCATAGAACATAAAGCATGAAAAATATGTATAAATCATGGTATAACATCGTATAAAAATTTAGTATATCTATCAATCCATGCCAAATTTTAATAAATTCTATTTTAATAAACCAATATTAGTAGAAAATATCTTTTTAGTTAGATTATAATATGGCTACTTGATGAACTATAGATATCAAATCCACATAATCATATTAAAAATTGAATCATTTGTAATGAGTAACATTATAAAATATTTAACAGTTAATGAAAATTAAACCATAAATGTGCAAAAATGTAAAATAATGAAAATCTACTACATAAAACCACATATAATATATGAATACAATGTTGTTATAACAATGAGAAATAATGGGGATGTGAATTAGGATATGTTACCTAATTTATTATAAAAAAATGCAAAACTAAAATTGTGACCAAACAACAAACTATTATCAATCATAATGTGAACAATTCCACCACCCACTAGTCAACTCCTCTAAATAAAATTTAAAACAATCACGTATTTGACATTTAAATATGGTAATATACTCAGACATTAATTAATGATACCAAGTCTACAAAAAAAAATATCATGTATTAGTAATGTTTTTCAAGATAAAATGTATGATTAAAACACATTACCTATTTATAAAATTATAAAAAATACCATGATATACAAATTTGAAATGAAAATAGAAATTATGCTTCCAGATTTATGAAAATATTATTAATTTAACAGAAAATTTATACCATTCATTTAATGTTGAACATGTTATCTGTATTTAAACTAATATATACATTTATATGTAAAATCATATATAAAAATATATTTATAATTTAGATCATTTTAAGGGGTCATGGATGAGTGCATACAATATGATGGATAGAAGCTCAATGATCCAAAATCCAAAACTTTAAAACATTATCATATAAGCCACTAGTAAAAGTACATATTAAATGTAACTAAAAACCAATATTTAGAGTGGAATACTGAACTAATATAGAATTAAATCCTGAAAAAGAACTATATAAATATTAATCCGAATCTAGAACATCCTTAGTTATATGAAATCTCTGCTTGGAATAAAATAAAGAATATAATTTTTTAATCATAACATAGTAGAAATTAATAAATAGATTATCTTTCTTATGTAATCTTAGTATTCCCAATATATTTATTACAAACATAGTATTGTAATTTAACACAATGTACATGAAATAATCACACACCAAATCTACAAAAACTGAATAATGAAATAACCATACTAAATTTATCCTTCAACCACACATGAAATATTTTACCATATATATATTTCACAATAAAATAGGAAAATATATTATTAAAATTAATCCTAAATGAAAATATATATATATATATCAATGAGGGAGAGGATAAATGTGAGGGGGTGCAATACTGGGTGGAATAATGGGGGAGAAGTTGCTGGCATCATTAGTAAATGGATATTAGGTGAAGGGGGAGAGGTTGTTGGGTGAGGGTGAGGGTATCAGCGAGATGTGTCTAACATCATGGGGGAATGTGTTAGTGGCATAGAGATGGATAGGGTTTCTAGAAAGGTGGATAAAGTATTAGCTAGGTTTTTAATAGTGCTATGGGGGAGAGGGAGTTATCTGGGTCGATGGGGAGAAGGTGTAAAGAAATATAGGGTTTCAAATATGGGGTGGTGAGGGAGAAATTGATTTTTAAAAAAATATTGTAAGATTATAAAAACCAATTTTTAAATAAAATAGATAGTGGTAGTCAAAAAACCTATATTAAATATTATTGTTCCTGAAAATTTTCTGAAGCATCACTTGAAATTATGGTGAAATATTTTTTAACATTTTATTAGTGGTTTTGGAAACCACTACAATCTATTGTATTTATTGTATTATTATGGATGGGTTCCTTGGCTACCAATGAAGCTCAAGTGGGTGCTCATAAACCATAATTAAGTGGGATGAGTTTCTTGATCACTACTAAGATCAAGGGATTAATAATATTTACCTATAAATTCAAGTGGTGGAGATTTAGGGGCTCACAATGATCTATTTTCAAATTACTTCTCAATTGTGTTCAGTATATATTTTTTATTTTTTATTTTTTTATAATAAATACAAATAATTAAAAAATCTCAATGTGATCATTTCCATTCTACTTACTCAATAAATATAAATTGATATTGACATTGAAATTCATCTCAAATTTATCAATTTTAACTTCATCAATTTTAATTTATAATCCATCTATCATTTATATTAAATTTAAATTAGAATTTATATTTCCCTTCCATTCTTTTCCTTTTATTAAAGTTTTATAATAAAAATTCAATATCCCTATATTTCCATTATCTATCTGACTAAATCATCTCACAGTCATCAGACACCTAATGGAATAAAATATTATTTATATTGGAACCACCAGTTCATCTGGGGTCCCTCTCAAACTCCATGAAAAACATCTCTCCTTCCAACTCTAGATGTAACTGTATCAACATGAATGTGATCTACTTCATCATAAAATAGATCATTGAAAACTAAGATCACATAAACAATAATTATTTCATATCAATTATATTTTACAAACTCTCTCACCATATTTTTTACATCACATTTTATTTTTCATTCTATATGGGTCTAGATGCAATAAAAATATTAATAGTTGTTGTTGTGTCGGTCCCTTCTCTTTTAAATATCATTATGTGATATTTGGAAATTTTAATAAATCCCTTATTCTTATTAAAGTTAAAAAATCATCTCCATCAAAGAATAATATCAACATCTCCTCTTTGATCCACAGTATCATATGATAATATTTGCATTCCTCAAAAAATATTGTTTCTTCATATTTTTACTAATTTAAGGCACTCTACTCCTTCCCTCATAATTTTAAACTCATTGAACATCCTAGAAAAATAACATATTCAAATTTCAAAATATATCATCCATGGATTCTGCTTATATATCATTTACTAAGTCAAAATAATTCACATAATATATAGAGATTCTAGTTTTCATATATCATTCCATTAAAACTCCCAAAATCATTCTCCCTTAAAAATACATATCTTCAATATTCCTCTTAAACAAATTCCATTTTTTCCCTTTGAAGTATCCTAATAAATTATCCCATTTCCTATTGATATTGTTTAATAATAATTTCTTTATATTACACATTCCATATCAGTATGCAGACATTGCAATATGGAAACCTCTTAGAAGAGTGATTAGAAAACCATTTCACATTTATGCTAAAATCTTATTCTTCTAATCAATATGCTTCATGATGAATTTAAATATAATTATTATTTTTAATTACATTAAATATCCATGAATTCATTGTTTTAATTACTCCTCTTCCACAATATTACTTTATAAATTTCACAATGACATAATGGATATTTCATACCTTCATATTAAACATGCATCCATGTCCACTTCGTTCGATATTTATATACACAAATCAGTTTTCACTACTGCATATCATATGATATTTAGCACTGAATTTTATTGATTCTCTAAAAACTAATAAACGGATACATATAGTAATTATAGAAAAAATCATTGATAAAGGTAAATTTTATTAGTTCTAAAAAAAGTACTGATAAAAGTGAAGGTTCCTAGAATAGTGGAAGTTTGCAGTGGGAAATGAGATAATTTAAATATATCTTAATTTCAATTATCTAGAACCTTAATAAATAATATTTCATGTTATATTTATATAATGAAATTAACTCATCCTAAGTATCGTTATTCATATTCTATGTCAATCATTTGAAAATACCTTTTTGGAATTCCTTCTTTCAGCATGTGAGGATCCAAGGGTAGAATCCCTCTAGTGGTGATCAACATGTGATCCAATGATCTCTGAGAAAAACCACTCAATATCCAATTTCTAGTACATCTAATTGAATTTCATCTATTGTTCGTCATTGATCACTCAATATTCAGTATGGATTAAATATCTATTCTGATCTCATTCTTCAGAGGAAGAGAGAAACGAGTAGTTGAGAGAGAATATTTTGATTGAAATAATTCTTTGTTTTATGATTTTTTAAATTCTACATAATTGAAATAACCAAATATTTATATAGATACAGTTTGTATTAAAATATTTATTTAATTGTATGGTAACCATTACATAATATTATAACCATTAATAAACCCCATTTTATATAATAATTATAATATAATTATTATAATTTCACGGAATGGTCCATATGGAGAAAACAATAATGAAATATTAATAGGTTATATATAATTATTTATCACCGGACATAGTCTTGGAACATTGGAACTCTATATTGTTTTTTGAATACCCTAATAAATTTTCATGTAAATAAATAAATATATTTTTATTCAAATACTAGTGAATAACTAGTTATTTAAATTATGTGATCAATATAACAATAATAATATTTTTCATAGACCATGAAAATAATATTTATTCAATTAATTAAATTAAAAAAAAATTAATCCAGGTAAATAGAAAAACATTGTTTGTGGCCCTTTGGGGTCATTCTTGTTGGAGTTAAGTAGATTTGCCAAAATTCTATGTTTACTATGTACAACTGGTCATGGAACCCATGAAAAATAACATAATGTCATAATATCGATATCCCAATACAAACACTCACTATGTATTAAAATCACCTTGTAACAATCTATAGACAAGAAAGTTTCACATCCATACCACCAACCTTTATGATTGACATGTCTTTCTTTAACTATATTAAATTAACATGTTGTTACACCATGGACATGGAATTTAATATGATGGTTCTATTCCAATAAATGGGATGATATATCAGCTTCCATAAAAATGGAAGGTAAAAATCCTTCATTAAATGCTCTATTAATGGAATGTTACTCAAGAAACACCCATCATATCCATCTTTTCCCTGAACTATAATCACCATCATTTAAAAAACACATCTATCTACAAGAGTTGTAAGTTGTATTAATAGTAATCTTAAAATCTAAGTACCATCACACACTCATGGATTAGAATATCCAGTGAAACCAAAACATGATGAATTCTTACCAGTGGGTATGTCCTCATAATCTAAATTATTAGAGATTTCTAACAAAAAACTTCATGTGAATAAGTCTCGTCTTCTAATGTGTACTCCCAATTGATAGTCTATGTATTATTTTTGCCATCATAGAAGGTTATCTAACCACAAAACAATATTTAATAATTTCATCATAGAACATCATGTTTCTCATCATATAAGGTTCCTACTAGGACCTATAATTTTAATTTATACTCTAGGACATTATTAAATTATATATATATTCTTAAAAAATATGTAATAATAAATTTTATAAATATTCAATATCTATAATATACATGTAATCATAGTACAAACAGTTGGTCCTGGGTCAAAAAACATTCAACCTCCCACTCAATCTAGATCCAACTACCTATGACCATTATTACACTAGATTACATATTATATTCATGTTTCTATTGGGTTAAGTATTTAGATAAGGGGTCCACCCTGTTTTTTTCCTTGCAAATACTGATCAATGTGACTTTAACTCTCTTAGAAAAATACCTCAAGAGATAATACTTTTAAATTATGCACACCATCCTCTAATGTGGCCTTGGCTATTTCAAAAGAGCCACCACTATAGTATTATCACAATAGAGTGTGACATGATCTTTAGTTATAGGTACCACATCAAGAACTTGGATGATTTTGTACATAAACAGTGTTTCTCTAGCTACTCATAAGCCACAATATACAATAACTCTACTATAAATTCTATGATAATTGCCTAATTTAACCACATTAGCATAAAAAACCTCTATTATAAGTGAATATTTATCTTTTTTGAGACTTCATTTCATCTTGATCAGTTTGGAAACAAGAATCTTTTTATCCTATAATTACTAGTTCCTCATATCCTTCATAAATTTTGAACATATCCTTAGTATGACAATGATACTTAGGGATAGTCTTGACTGACATCCAATGTTGGTCACTGTATGAGATTGATATCATCCTATTGCACATAATGTGTAGGGAAAATCAATCCTAGTACATATAATAGCATACATGACTGACTAAATCAGTGATTCTTGTGGAGTCCTTTACATTCTATATTTTTCTTATGTGTTTAAGGAATAATTTTCTTGGAGAGAATAATTCCATTTGATGTTATGAATAATCCCCTCTTGGATTGTTCCATACTTAATATCTTCCGAATCCAGTCAGTGTATGTTCTTTGACATAGGACAAAAAATTTCTTAGATCTATCATGATGAATCTGGATCCCAATAATATATATTTCCTCACCTAATTCATTTATATAGAATAATTTTTTCAACCATACCATAATAGATTATAAGACTAATATTTCATTTCCAACGATTAATATGTCATAAAAAATAAAAATAAGGAAAAAATATCCTTCCCAATAAACCTTCTATAGACACACAACATTCTATTGTACATTATGAACCGAAATTCTATTATGGACTTATCAAAATGAATGTTCTATGACCTGAATTCCTTCTTTAATTAAAAGTGGATCTTTGAAACCTATATACCTTTTCGTCTTCATTTGGTGTCACAAATCCATATGGTTTTTTCATATAGAAATTTTCCTTAAGGTTCCCTTTAAAGAATTCCATTTTGACATCAATTTTCTAAATTTCATATTCATGGAAAGCTAAAATGTCATATAAGAATCATAATTAATTCCTTCATTGAAATTGGTGAAAATGTTTCTTTATATTCAATTCAATGATGTAGTTTAAACACTTTTTCAACCAATTATTCTTTATAGGTATTTAATTTCCCATCCATGAACAGTTTCATATAGAATACCCATCTATAACAAAGTGGATTTACATATATTGGATAATCTACCAAAATCCAACTAGGTTTTGGTACTTGTAATCCATTTCTAAATTAATGTATTCTATACACTTGGAAAACAATTTTCTACTTACTTATTACATATAGGATATTAAATCATTAGTATAAACTAATAATTATTCTACATCCTTGATGAGTATAAAACCATACCATTCTTGTTATTTGACATTTATTGTACCCTAATGCAGTAATTGTGTCTAATGAACAATTTCTTCTTTATCATAGATATGTGGAATTTCTTATTATTACAAATCTTTTGTATCATCAGACATGATTTTACCAAAGTGTATATCACTCCCACTATTTCTTTTAGAGATAATATCATCCTCAAGAAATGTGGGAGGAAAGTCAACCACAAATGTTTTTTATGAATAATTGTTTCTGTAGTATGCCTTTATTTCATTCAGATATCTTATAAACATACAATTTTCTCCATGATGTTCAACTGTGTTAACTGAAGATTCTTTAAAATATGCATCATAACCCCACAAATGTAAGTATGACAATAAGGGTATCTTCCCATTACTTAATTAGTATGGTATACTATCTATTTCATTATTTGGAACTCGGTTTATTATATATGATGTTTTTTGTAACATGTATCAGCAAAAGGATAATGGATGAATCTCATAAACTATGATTGATCTCTCCATATCCAAAAGTTTGTGGTTCCTCCTTTCACATACACCGTTCCATTGAGGTATATAAGGATGTTTGAGTTGAGATAATTTCCAAAACTCCAATATTGAATCATTAATGATTGGATTTATATATTATCCACCACAATCTTGGAAGAGTTTTTAATCATCTAAAAAAGATGGCCCTCAACATATTTATTCCATTCCATTAATTTAACAAGAGAATCTAAATTATTCCTAATTATGTATACATATACATATCTCCTAAATTCATCAGTAATATTAAATAAATATGGGACCCCTCCCATTACATCAATAGTAAGTGGTCCATATTCATCGGTATGAATTAATTCATGATTTTTGTTAACCCTTTCACGGTTCCCACTAATTATGGAATCTGTTATTTTTCACAGTAAACATTTGGGGCATACAATGGGTTATTTCAATTCAATATAATCTAAAAAACCATCATTAGGTAATTTAGTTATGTTTTGTTGATTTACATGACCTAGTCAGTGATTCCAGGGTTTTGTGTGGTATGAGTTATGTGAGTAACTTCATTATCAATTCCCACTTATTTTTCTTGTAATCAAACATATAAATTCATTTATGTAAATGTACCATACCATAAAAAATTCTATATTTATAAAGTAATAATTACTTATTCATAAATATTAAAATAAATCCATCCATATATGGTATGGATATATAAATAATGTTTCTAGTAACATAAGGAAGATAAATATAACCTTTAAAACCAATATCATAATTATTAATAAATCGAGGTAGTGATTCATTATAGAAACAGTAGTGAGTTTAGATCCATTGGCATCTTGTAGAGATACCTCCCCTTGGAAAATATTTCTAAATATTCATGGTTCATATATTTGAATACATATGTGATCACCAAAATCTGTATCTTATACCTAATTTGTAAAAGTATATATATTTAACTTAATAATAGATTCACTTGATGTTTCCCCTTACTTTGGATGGGTGTAGGTTTTATTCTACCATCCCTTCTTGTGACATCGGAAAGAAAGAGAATATATCGTATTCCCATTCTTCCAATTTATATTCCTCATTCCTAGAAGGGTATGATGATGCTTAGGGATTAAATATCCTTTCTTTACCATTATGTTTGTTCACTATAAAGAAATAATGTGTTTTTCTCTTCATGTCTTTATATACATGGTGAATAAGATTAAGAAGATCTAGAGGATACTTTTCATGGATATTCAAATTAATATTCAAAAAAACAATTTACAGAATCTATGAGGGAGGGATGCCAAAATGAGGTTGGTGATTAGATCCTCAGTGGGTTTAAACCTATAACTGCTAGGAACTCAATGAATCCAATGATCTTGATTACATGATGCCTAGTCGGGGAACCCTCTCGGTGATTTCAAAGAAAATGAACACTGGAAGTCTAATACCATTCCTATTTATCTCTCTCCTATCATAGAACATGGAGCTACTCAAGTATTCTATATGCGTCCATTTTTTGTGAGACTTCATGAAATCATTAGAAATATTTGAATGAATCAAACACTTAATGTTGACTATGTTGCTCAAATGTTCTTCATAGACCAAGAACTCTTTATATATTTTCTCTTTAGTAAGATTATTTTGAATTTAGGATTCGAGCATGTATGAATTCTATTTAACATGTAGTACAACCCGAAGTTATCAAAATCACTCCTACAAGTAACTTCTTGTTAGGATGATTTCTTTGTCTCATATTTATTGTAGGGAAACTATGGATGATGAACTTGAAATTTTATTATACAATAAAAATGAGTATATTACACGTACTTTTTCTGATTACATAAAAGTGATGTATAATAAATTAAATGTTTTTATTAATTGTCCCGCTATTTTATCAATTAAAAATATCCACTTCTATTGAACTAATTGTTTCTAGTTTCGTTAAAAATATATTGGATTGTATCCACAATAATGTTATTAATGATCCAATCATTGGCCATGAAAACCATAAGAATGTATCTAGGAAGGTGGCCTTTACAACCACACATTTTTATCTCCTTTATCAATTGAGTGGATTCCCCTATCATGAAAGCATGACATGGATTTCAACAATACATTCCTAAAAATATGTATTGAATAGACTTTGATTGTAAAACTCAATTGAAGTTTGTTTAAGTCAACCCAAAACCCTCATGTGAACTCCCCAATAAATGTACGTGTCTAGACATTGGCCATGTACTAAACTAATTTATATGGTTTCATTTCCTATTATGTAATTGAAGGCTTATTCTGCCTTAATATTTGGTTGAAGGATTCTAGTTAATCATGAATAAAGTTTATCTTGTTTTTTTATTTTAAATGTCTTCTTAATATGAAGTGGATTTAACATGATTAATTAACCTTGTTAAAGAATATATTTTTGCATATTCCTTTTAGTTAAATTCCATCTTATCAAATTAACTCATTTAATTATGTGAATATGGTCTTGTATACAAAAAATAAATAATATATTAACATAAATAAATAAATAAAGTAAATGAACTGATAATGTTCTTATCTAATGGTTGATTTAATAAGTGGATATGAAATAAACCTATTATGAAGGGAAATAACTCTATCCACTAGTCTTGGATTGAGTTATGTCATTCCACAAGTATATCTATGTATCAAAAAGTTGTAATCATCATGGTTCCATCATGAATCGACAATACATGCCTTGGGA
Organism: Viscum album; assembly: GCA_963277665.1. Lineage (NCBI taxonomy): Eukaryota > Viridiplantae > Streptophyta > Magnoliopsida > Santalales > Viscaceae > Viscum > Viscum album. Next base: position 889,159,648 of record OY728130.1, read on the forward strand.
TGCTCCATTAACAACAAAAAAAATTATTCACATGCAGGTAAGGGGAACTAAAGGATTGGTTAAATGGGATTTCATAAATATCCTTAGACACATAGGTCCTATATAAAAATGGAGGGAGAGATGACACATGGGCCATAATTTATTATAAAATTAAATAATTGAAAACTCCTGATATAAATTAAATTAAATTAATTTCAATACATACAAATGTCTTGGTCAGGCTAATGATCAATCGTACATAAAAAAATATTCAAAAATAACTAACTAAAATTCATTTCAATATCCGTTCTTTATTATTAAGATAAACATAGATTCATTAATTAATTTACTAATTCCATACCATCTTAATGATCATTCAAAATTAATTGGAACCATTATTGACATATTTATTACAAAAAATCAACTAGGAATTTGAAATTATTTAAATCACTTATTAATTTTCCAAACACCTCATGGTGAACCAATCGAAAAAAAGGTTTTAATGATGTAATTTTCAAATTTAATGAAACATTTAATCATGTACTTTAATGGGATACTACACAGTGTGTACCTCTAGTTACACACCATGTGTCTCATTTTCGTTTATCTAGGTCACACGACTGGGACTGTATTGTGTTCCTCAGTTGAACTATAAAACATGTAAATTTAAGCTACACATGTTATTACCACATGCCATGTTCTCGATATGAATGCATGGGTCATTAGTGTGTGTCTTGGTGGACTAGACAGCTGGTATATGCCAACTACACATTGTGTATCTTTTTAATCCATGTGTCTTTTTTCTCATCGAGTGGATTGGTGTGGTATCAAGACATTGTATTTTAAAAATGACATGTCATGTAAACTATATAAAAATCAGTTATATAATAATTTTTTCATGTTTTTAGACTCATGTGGTTTCAATCAAGTATAATGGCCACACAGATTGCATGGTCTATGGCAGTAACAAGTGTAGAATACACAAAATGTATAAGAATATAGGCTGGATAATCCAAGAAACCTGATGCCATTTTGATTGGTCTACATGCAGTGTACACTGTTTATAATTAATGTGTGTCATGTTATGCATCCCTTAACACATCCGGATCTATTACACTGGGGTGCATAATGTTAAATTTATAGTGCATTCCATGTATCCAAATTTTATAGGATATGATTTAACATTTCTAGATAGAATCTCTGATCTTTCTTCATATATTCTTAGACCATTACTAAAATGAAACACTGAAGGAACATAGATAATATTTTTAAGCATGAAAATTTTAGTCGGATTAAAAAAAACAATGGAAATTAAAATCTAATAAAAACATCATACATATGAATAATAAAATAAATAATTATAAATTTTAACATGACCACTCTAATAACACTTGAAGGTTCTAGGAACATAGGAAGCATGCAGTGGGAAATGTGATAATTAAAATTTATTTTGATTTCAATTTCATAGAACCCCAATCAAGAATCATGAATGTTAAATTTATAAAAAATTTATCTAAATTGGAAGAGTAAAATTACCTAGTCAAATGTTTCTTTCATCAATGTTGATTCCAGTCATACAAAAATACCCTTTCTTATTTCGATTATTTAACATTTGAGGATATAATGGTAGAATCCATCTAGCAGTGATCCATATGTTATCCAATGACCTATGAGCAATGACTCTCAATCTCCATGTGCTATCATGATGAATCTGATGTCTAGCATTGTTCATTCTTGATTAATTGTTTTTTTATTTTAAATAAATCTCTCTTGTATTCTATTATATAATAGAAAAAGAGATAGGATGAGTCCAAAGAGAATTCATTGTACACAAAAAATCTATATTCTCAATTTTAGATACCCTAAACAATAGAAATAATTACCTATTAATATATCTAGGCTTTAGGTTAAAAAATTTGATTAATATCATACCATACATTAAATAATATTATAACCATTAATAATCTCCATTCTGTGTATTAATTATATATTATTATTTGTTTGGGTGGGATATATTATGAAAATAATAAATAATAGAGGCTCACTGGTAAATAATTATTTATCACCAAACGTGGACTTGGTTCATTAAAACTCTTCAATGTTTTTTTTCTACCTGAATAAATATTTTTATTCATAAATAAATATTCAATAGAATAATTAAATAACCTTTTAGTCACATACAATCAATTATTTATTTATTTAATTTATGAAATCAATATAACATGAATATAATATTCCCTGAGTGTTGAGAATAATATTTATTCCATTTATTAAATTCTAATTTAACATAATCGAGATCTATGGACATTCTTAATATGTTACCTTATAAAATTACTTCTTATTATATTTAGGCAGGTTTTCCTAAATTCCATGATTACATTCTAAAAATGTGTCAATGAATCTCAGATAAAGAACCTAATGTCACAAAATTAATAACCACATAAAAATTATCACTATGTAATATAATCTCATTATCACAATATCACATTAAGCAGGTCGCACATTCGTGTGACCAACATATATTCTTGATATGGATTTCATTGACTATTTCAAATAAACACGTCATTGCAGCATGGACATGTAATTTAATGTGATGATTATATTCGATTCAAAGGAAATAGATATTGGATTCCATAAATATGGAAGGTAAAAATCCTTCCACAACTTATGCATTAATGAAATGTTACTCATGACACACTCAATGAATCCAAAATCACTATAGACTATTAGCACCACGGTTTACAAAATACATCTAAATAAACATGTGGTAACATGAATTAATAATAATTATAAAGTATAAGGACCATCACACATGCTCAGATATAGAAATATCTGATGACACCAAAACATGTAGAATTCTTGTTGGTTGGTATGTTCTCATAATCATTCTTTTTGGATATTACCAAGTGAGAAAATCATGGGAAGAAGCCAAATATTCACAGGAGAACTTAGAACTGACATTCTATGTACTATGTTTCCCATTATAGTACGTTATACAACCGTAAAAAATTATATAATTATATCATCATAGCACATAAAGGTTCTCATCATAGCGGTGAATTTTTATGACCTTATCATTGCAATGTACAATCTAAAAAATTATTATAGTTTATTAATGTAGAAAATTGAACAATATTTAAAAATATGTCTTATTAATATTCAATACATTGAATATATATGTAATAAAAGTACAAATAGTTGGTGTTATAACAACAACTCCAAAAATAAGGGTATCCTATATCAGTGTTCTTTTTCTAACACTGATGAAAGTACCCCCTTTATCGGTGCTTTTCATTTAGCGCTTACAAAGGTCATTGGGAATAATTTAATTAATATATATATATATATTTTAATTTTTAATTAATATTTATATTTCAATAAATATATATATGCAATAGAATATATAAATATGGATTATATAAATTTTAATAAAAAATTATTCTTATTTTCATAATTATATATAATTATATAACAAGAAAACATATATTAGTCAATTAAAATGTTTAATAGTAAATTTTGACACCTTAATTTAAAAAATGTGTATATAATTAATATAAATATGATATATTTATATTTTATTTAAAAATATATAATATATTAATAAATATATTTATTTAAATGTGTGATTTGTATTTAAATGTATATATTTATATTATAATTAAATTATATAAAATATACATGTATCTGTATGTATATTTATTCAGTTATATGTATGTTTATGTGTGTTCATGTCTATATAGGTGTGTATTTTTATTAATCTATTGTGTTCTAGTCATATATATTTGTGTATGTGTATGTGTATGTGTATGTGTATGTGTATGTGTATGTGTATGTGTATGTGTATGCATACACATAAGTGTACGTGTATATTTATGTGTATGTGTATGTGTATGTGTATGGGTATGTGTATTTGTATGAGTATGTGTACGTGTACGTGTGTGTGTATGTGTATGTGTATGTGTATGTGTATGTGTATGTGTATGTGTATGTGTATGTGTATGTGTATGTATATGTGTATGTGTATGTGTATGTGTATGTGTATGTGTATTTGTATGTGTATGTTTATGTGTATGTGTATGTGTATGTGTATATGTATGTGGATGTGTACGTGTACGTGTATGTGGATGTGTATGTGTATGTGTATGTGGATGTGTATGTGTATGTGCATGTTCATGTGCACGTGCATGTACATGTGAATGTTTATTTGTATGTGTATGTGTATCTCTGTGGGTTTGTGTCTGTGTGTGTTTATATCTATGTATGTGTATCTGTATCTGTATGCGTATATGTGCAGGTGTATGTGCATTTATGTTTACATTCATGTCTATTCATATGTATGTGTGTAAGTGTTTGTTGTTTTTATTAATTTATTATTATTTATTGATATTTAGTATCTCACCATTTTTAGTCGTTTCTGTAATTAACTCGTTTTTTATATTTATTCATTTTTAAAATAATTTTTTTAATATATTTGAAATATATTAACTTTGATAGTTATTTATAAATTTTAAAAAACTATATATTTAATGAAATTATTACATTTTTAATAATTATTAAAAATTACAACGGTAAATAATTAAATATTTTTTCTATATACAATCAATACAGTGCATACAAAAATAATGAACAATAATATTATTATTTATTCATTCATTTTTATTCATTTTTATGTGTCTTTAATTTATGTTATTAATGTTATGAATTAAATTTTTTTTAAATTTTTTTTTAAATTTTAGTACTTTTTATTAATCATTTTAAATATTATTTAATTATTATTTTCACTTTCGATATTTATTAATTTTTAGTATTTTTTTGAATTTATTCTATTTTGAAAAAATATACACATTTATTTAATGAGTTTCAATATTTTCAATGAGTTTGTAATTTATAATATTAAAATTTATTAATAATTATTTATTATGTTTTAGTTTTTTTATATGATTGAAATTTATATAATTTATTGCAATAAGAATATCTCCATCCTAAACCATTTCGGCATGGAATTAAACCCTAATGCATCCCATCCCCAAAAAAAATTTTGGTTTTTATAGTAAATTGTGTTATTATATTAGATTCATTTTTAATATATGAAAAGTAAATATTATTTATTTATTTTTTCATATTTTTTACATAATTAATCAAATTGTTAAACTATATTTCTTTTCATTTATTCATTCCCAATGTATGTTTGTGTGTTTCAATTCATTAAATTTTATTATTAATATTTTTGTATAGTAAATATAATTCATTTCTATTAATTTTGTTATTTGTATAATTAATATCATCTATTTAGTCAATTTTAGGCATTTTTATGTGTCTGTAATTCAATTAATTAATTTTATGAATTCAATATTTTAAATATTTTTTGAAAATTTATTTAGTTTTATTCATTCAATTTAAATTTTATTTCGTTAATTATTATTTTTTATTTTTAAATATTTATTAATATTTATTTTTATTTTTGAATTTTTTAATTTTTAATAAATATTAATCATAATTATTTATTATGTACTAATATTCTTAATATGAATAAAATTTAAAAGATTAATAGTTATTTCACATCAATTATTAAGCATTGAAATTTTTTAAATTGTTTCTAAAAGTATATAATTAATTTATCTAAATGAATTATTTAAAATAAATAAATTTATTTATGACAGAATGGATATATAAGTGATATTTTTAACTATAAATATTCAATAGAGATATAAATAAATTTCCATCACAATGTTATTTTATTTATAATTTTTTTGAGTTCAAATAAATATATTTATTTATGAGAGAATGGTTATGTTATTATTACCTTAATAAAGAAACATTTAAATAAATGAGAAAATAAATTTTAAAATAAATTAATTTTGAAACTTCATATGCTACCCACGAAATTTATAGATGATTATTACTTGTTATATTTGAATTAATTAAGGTTGTATGAAATAATCAAGTTTTTATTGAATTGTTTACATGTCATGATATGAATAGTATATAAATTTACATAAATGGGTTTATGTTTTAAATACTATTTTATTAAATGATATAATATTCCTAAAAAATAAAGATTTAGAAAAATGACTTATATAATTTCTAACATGTCATTATTGAACCACTTATGGTTCTACTAGAATGTTCTAGTAACTATAATTACCATATAGTATGAATAGAAAAGAAGAGATGATAAAAGTTTAATTATTTAACTAAGGGAAGAAGCTAAAAGATAAGGTTAATTTTATGACTTGAACTTTTCTAAAACCCATTGTCAAAGAGCATTTCGACACATCCTCATCTAAGATTCAAAATATATCACTTCAGTTTTATTATAATTCAAAAATAAATTAATATTAATATAATTCTTTCAATCATTCCTAATGTGCCCGTGCTACATCTTATAAAAGGACACAACCTCTAAACCTATACTCACACCTCTCAAGGACATTTACTCGACCAACCTCTACTCAAATAATCTCCCAACATCCGTATATTCGTCCTAGAATCTTTAACTAAGAATGATGGAAATTCAATAAAGCCTTTTGGCTCAAATCATAGGGAGTTACACATTTTAAGAGGTAGCATCTTCTCTAATGTTCCTTTCCAATATTCAACTTCTTCACTCCATACTCTATTATTATTCATTTATTACATAAAAACAACAATATCCTCAATATACTATGATTTTTGTATTATATGTATTAGAACTACACATACACACAACTCCATCTAATAGATTTAGATTATACTTTTTTCTGTCGACGGCGAACTACTGCCTCACGAAATGATTATTGTTCAATTATCTTCTACCGCCAATCATGGTTGAAATTGTGATAGAACTATATTTATATAATATATGTTATGTTTATATTGTCATTATGCTTCTGTAATTTTTTTAGAACATACCTTTAGGCTTTTTATGATGTGTAAACATGAAAATTTCAATCGAGGAAGTGTGGACTACAGCCCCCACAAAGTGATATGACTCATTCATTCCATACATGGAATATATAAAACATGGAGTTATTGAAATTATATAAAATATATAGAATATTATATTATACTATAATTATAATATACCTATGTATCAATAAGTTTTAATTCCATTAAATAATAAATTGAAATAAAAGTAGCGTTCTTGCGTACGTACTGTTTACCATCTTCATGAATGGTGCATTTAATTTCTTATCACCAAATGTTAAGGAAAAGTATAAATAAATATATATTGTATATATGTTATATATATATTAATAATATTTTTTAGATAATGGAATTTTTTCCACCTGGACAACTTGTAATTATAACAAGATCGTTTTTTACTCACGTACCCAATATCGACAAAACAGCCGATATTAACTTAAATAATTATGAAATTTTTATATTTTGTTAATAAGTGATATAAAAGGAAAAAATAAACTTTAAAAAATTTTAGAAGAAATTAGAAATTAATTTCAGTTTATTATTTGGGAAATTAAAGAATGAACGAGTCACGCTGGACATGAGGTAAGGGATTTTGTCTTAATCCCCTTTCTTTGAGGTATATTTTTATTTCTACATGACTTAATATTATATGACGTATAAACCCATTTGGATTTTAATTTCAATCAATGGTAACTTTTTTATATGTTGATATTTAGTAAATGATAAAAGGAATGTTTTTAATGTATGTGGAAACAATGACCTTTCCTCCACCACGAGCATTCATTTATATTTGGGTTCATTAACATTTCGTGATGTTTTTAAATTTAAAATAAATACCATAAACCCTTTTTACGTATTTTGGTATCAAAATTTGTTTTGAAATAGGATATACTATTTTAATATCATTCAAATTATATATTTTTATTGAAAATGAAATTTTATGAGTGAAATTTGTATATTTGCAATATTTTATATGTGATAATTATATAATGGTACATGGACATTTGATAGGTGGTAACATGACAAACCAAATGATTGGTGGTTCCGTGATAAACCAAGGATGGGTTGTTACGTTATAACCTACAATGAATTGGGTATGGAATTAGGATGTATGGCTATTACATTTAGTGATATGTGTGGAAGTCAGTTGTATGGAAATTCTATTTTAGTATGTTTTTGTCCTCAGTTACCTTTATATGCTCTATGTTGTCTTTTATGGGCATTATGGTAATTGTTTGGTTATAAAAAATGTAAGTAATGATCTTATATTCAGTGAAGTATTTTTGCTACTTCTTTAAGGTGAAAATTATTAATTTATGGAAAAGTATTCATTGTTTAAATGTTGTTTTTAAAAAATAATAGTTTCCTTCTTTATGTATCCCTTACATAGATTTTTATGCTCATCCCAAATTTTGAAATATTTTTCACATGACATTGTAACACCCGAGACTTTTATGTGAAATATTTTGTTTTTATGTTATATAAATCATCAAAGGAATCTTTCACTACATACAACACTAGCTTGGCTTGCTTTACACGCAACTGCGGCCTTCCTCGATAGCTTTCGTCGTACGCAATACCGAGTTTCACTAAACAATGATATGCTATTAAAATATTATTAAAAATAGCCGTTATGAATAGTAATAACAACTTTTTGAAATTTTAAAAATTTTATTTTTAAAATGGACTTCATTTTTGGATTCGGAATATCGAAATTAGCCTAGGGTGATATTTTGGTATTTTTCTGAAAACATTCAATTTTTGATGAATAGTGAAACCACTAAGTGTTAGTTAAAAAACTGAATTTTTCATAAAACATAATTTTACCACTACTGTTATTGTTATTTCGAAAATCCAAGAGACACGGTTGATGTCAGTATGTAAAATGTGGTTCAATGAGATGAAAATAATTTTTTGGTGAATAGTAACTCTTTACCTTTTTTTTCCACGGTTAAAAGTAAATAGGGTAATTAAGTTTAAAAATGATATTATTATTACCATAACACATGTCCTATTTCTATTGGACAAGTGTAATTTGACCAAAAAAACCTTAGGAATAAAATATTACCATTTAGTCCCACTTGGATTAGATTAGGACATTTATTATTAATTTATTTAAAGAAGGGTTAAAATAGTTAAAATCATTGTTTAGTAAGTAAATAATTTTTAATATGGGGTTATACAAAATATAAATTCGACTATAAATATTCATTAGAAAGATAAAAATATTTCCTACATAATGATATTTTATTTTTAATTTTTAGACTTTATATAAGTTAATTTATTTATGACACAAAGATTATGCAGTAATTATCTTATTAATAAAATATTGACATAATTGATGTTATAAATACCCAAATAAATGTAATTTGATACTTTTTATGAATTACACTAATTTTATAGGTTACTATGACATTTTAGTATGGATTTAAGTAACTTGGTTCGAACTAATCATTCTGTTATGATTTTCACAAAAATCAATTACTAAATATTTCCCAAATTGACATAAAATAGTTTTTGAAACAAATATTATATTACTAATTGTTATTTTATTCCAAAAAATTTACGGTTCGGCCAAATGACAAATATAAGGTTATATATATTATTAATAAACAACTTGGGGTTATTTTGGCTTGATATGGTATGTTTATTAACCTTATAGTGTAAGACAACAAGAAGACACAGTAAAAGATTAATTATCTAACTTAAAGTTAAATCTAAATGATAAGGTTAAAATTGATACCTAAACTTGTCTAAATTATATTGGATGAGAGTATTTCGACCCCTACCCACCTTATCTTTGAAATATATCAATTCGGATCTGTTAATAACCTAATTTGACTTTATAATAAAATAATATTTTTTGTTATTCAAAAGGTGCCACTCTCCACCCTTATAAAAGGGCACCTCCTCCCCCTCTTCCTCACACCACGTTGAGCCTTCAAGATCGTCCAACCCCTACCAATTATCCTCTACACTTCCCTAGAAACATCCTATAGGTTCTGTTCTTCTTCAAAGACATATTTTAGTGCCCTAAAAGGAGGACTCAAAGAAGCACTTCAAAGAAGAGGTAATGTCCGTTACCGATTCTTTCATCTTTATTACTTCTTCCACTTATTCTTCTTTAGTTGATTCATTATGAAGTAATAAGATCAGTATAACTCACATAATGATATTTTATTATAAGTATAAAACAACCCTATTTCACCATCTATCCATCCTACGGAAAAAGAAATCACCGCGCATGCGTACGTACGGAATACCGTCTCCACGGCGTGGTGTAATCTATTTTCCACCACCACCTTACTTGAATTGGTATAATTTTGTAAATAATGACTATATAAGACTATTATAAAGTGATATTTATTCTGAAATAGTATACATACACTCCAATAAAATTCCACGATTATAGGAACGATATCATCACTCGTGCGTTTGTACGGAATACCGTCTCCATGATGTGATGTGACTCGTTATACATGATCTTCATTTCATAATGATTATATAAATGAATTGAATGAATGAATATGATATATATTACACTAATACCATTCTGGAAATGAGGTATCTATAACCTAAAGAGAAGAATAAGAATTTATTCAACAAAACACGCATAAGAACAAAAAGTAATAAACACCCGAATAACAAGTTATAATGAAATATTACTAATAAGAAGCTATGAATATTTCCATATATGATATCATTACAATAAGTATGACTCTGTAATAAGTCAATAACATTATTTAAATCATTATACATGAGTTTCGGTCACTTACGAAGCAAATCAGACCTAAAGTAAGGGAAATATCACAATCTCATTTTTATCCGAGATTGTTTATACTTTGGTATTTACTGGGGTGTATTTTATCATCCACATCAATTTTCCCTCAATATGTAATATTGTTTCTATCCACTTACAATATTTTAAATCCAATTTTACCTTTTGGTGAGTTTTTATTAAAAGATATGAAAGGAATCTTTTGTCATTTTTCATACGAGGTACTTTTTGACTTTTACGACAAAAGTACGAGAAGAATGTTTTTTTAACTTATACGACATGAATGGATTTTAAAAAAATATTTCCAAGAATCTTCCTTTACAGGTTTTCAAATTTATTTTTAATCAAATTATTTTAGTTTTAAATTGTATGACATGTTAATAAAGGAAAAAAAATTTGAAGTAAAAATGATATTTTCCTCAAGAATGGAGTTCAAGAGTTTTATCAAAATAATTTTCCATCTAAGATAATAAAGGGTTCTGTCTCTATCCCAATATTTACATTGATTTGATTATGTTGTGATGGAAATATTTTTATTAATTCCTGTATCTTATATGAATTGTTTTATGATGTCCTGATGTATAAGATTCCAATTTTTATTACATGGGTTATGCAATGATGTATGATTTATGATTTTGTGGCACACAAAAGAATGGTATAATTATGAGATGGGTGGGACCTATATCTCCCACCAATGAATTGGGTAAATATTTATTATCTCATGTGATAAACATGGCTGGAGTGGTAGGTTATATCGGTTCAGTAAAACAGGACTGAAACGAGGAGTGAACTCGATTCAAAAATGGACTTTGTCCACTAATATAGACTTGGCAATGAGTCTTGACTAAAAAAAATGATTCTCTATGATTATGTGTGTATGCCACAAATTTTCATGTTTTATGGTATGATTATTGGGATTCCATTTCACTAATATGATTTATCTCATGTTATGAAATTATTCTCTCTTTTGTAGGTTAAGATTTCCAAAAGTTATGTTCTTATGAATATGATGTGATTGATATTTCTTTTTTTTACCCTTACTGAGAATTTGACCTCACCCTTTTGTATGTTTTTTCCCCAGGTCAGGAAGAAGGTTATTAGGTAAGATATGCCAAAAGGGACTATAGATATGATGAAATAAATGGGAGACCGTGTAGACGCTTTATGAACCAGATGTTTATGTTTCCCAGTTTCTAAAGACACTATACATATACGGTCCTTTCGTGGTTTTGTTATATGTTGTAATAAATATGCTTCAATTTTGAAGTATTAACAATGTATTAAATGTATGTATCATTATATTTGGTATCAGAGGAAAGGTATAGTCAACCATTGGAAACTAGGATGTAAAAGCCTTAGTAAGAACCCTAAGGATAATTCTAAGCATAGAACACAATCTTAGTGTTTTAGAAATGGACATGAATAACCTAGGATATGGTCTTAAGTGTGAAATTTTATTCTTGATTATGTGGTTTTCCTATTATAATTAGTGTTGCTCACACTATTATTCTTGGTTTTAGTCAATGGCAGGAACCCGAAGGAACCGTGTTAATGCGGAATGCGACGGGCAATGCAATGATTGTCCCCCTGAGCAACCAAACGTTATGGGAGCTGGAATGGAAAATCTTGTACCCATTATCAAACAACTTTCTCAAGCTATGAATCATGGAGGACTTCCAAACTAGCAAAGGAAGGAGCAACATTCTGTTGAATCCTTCATGAGACAGCATCCACCTTCATTCAGCGGATCTACCGATCCATTAGTTGCTGAACAATGGATTAGTACTACTGAAAAGATATTTTCAGTTCTTCAATGTTCTGATCATGATAAAGTCATCTTAGCAGTGTATCGTTTGGAAGGTGATGCTGATCAGTGGTGGAATCATATTAAGAATACGAGTCAAAGGGATGAAATTGAGTATATGGAATGGGACGAGTTCATGAACTTATTTTTCAATAAGTACATCCCTCGTATTCTCCAAAAAAAGATGGAGAAAGAGTTTCTTGAACTGAAGCAAAAGGATGATCAATCTGTTGGTACCTATGAAGAAAATTTTAGAAGACTTGCAGGGTACGCTTCTAGTATTATTATCCAACCTGAGAGTAAGGTCAATCGATTCTTTAGTGGCTTAAAACCAAGTCTTCGAAGGGCCTTAGCCATAAGGGACTTCAATAGCTACGAGGAAATCGTTCAATGTCCTCTCAAAGTTGAGATGGATATTGGAGTAACCTGTCAGTAATATGGGTTTTATAAGAAGAGGAAAATGGAATTCAAAGGAAAATCTATAGATCACACTGAAAAGAAGATGAGCTTTCCCTTATGCTCAAAGTGTAGAAAGAAACATGGAGGGAGTTGTCTTAAAGGGACAACTAAATGCTTCATGTGTGGAAAGGATGGTCATCAGGCATTTGAATGCCGCGATGATGGGAAGAAGATGTATAATGATGAAAAAAAGGAAGGGATACACAGAATGAACCTACTACACATCAATGATTCATGTGCAAGAAGCTGGGACATTATGCCAATAAATTCCCTAATCCAAGGGTTTATGATGATGGTCGACCTCAACAAACTATTAAGGCTAAAGACAAAGTAATGTCACAGGCAATTTCTATCGGCGATGTGGAGTACTATAACGATGTGGTGAAAGGTACACTTACCATCCACTCTAAAGTAGAAAATGTTTTATTTGATTCTAGATCCACCCATTCCGTTATTTATGAAGAATTTTCTAAGGATATCACCGTATTACCTCAACAATTAGATGTTGAGTTAGCTGTGACAACCCCTAATGGCACAATAGTCACATCAAATGTTTATAATTCTTCTCCGATAGAAGTTTGTGGGAAAGTGCTTCCTGCAAATCTTGTGATCCTTCATATAGTGGAATTTGATATGATTCTTGGCATGGATTGGAATTCTTTATATAGAGCTCATATCAATTTCCAAAGAAGGGAAGTCACATTTCATATTCCAGATCAATCTATGATCATCTATCAATGCAAGGATGAACATAACCTTCCAGTGGAAATTCCTTCTACCTTATGGGTCTTGATTCCACTAAATGAAGGTTATTTATCTCAAATGGTTGGTGAGAAACTCACGATTAAGAATATGCCCATTTTACGGGAGTTTGATGATGTCTTTTCGGAGAATTATCGGGTCTTCCAACAAATTGTGAAGTTTAGTTTTCAATAGAACTCGTACCGGGTGCTTTTCCTATTTCAAAGAAACCTTATAGAATGGCCCCAATTGAGTTGCAGGAATTGACGAAGCAACTCCAAGATAATCTTGATAAGGGATTCATACGCCCTAGTGCGTCACCTTGGGGAGCACCTGTTCTATTTTTTAACAAGATACATGGATCAATGAGACTCTGCATTGATTATCGAGAACGTAACAAGATTACTATCAAGAACAAATATCCTCTCCCACGCATTGATGAGTTATTTGACCAACTACGTGGAGATCATTACTTTTCCAAGATTGATCTTCGTTCAGGGTATCGTCAATTAGGGGTCAAAAGGGAGGATATACCAAAGACGGATTTCCATACAACGTATGGACACTATGAATTTATAGTGATGCCATTTGGTCTTACTAATGCCCCTGCTATCTTCATGGATCTGATGAATAGAGTCTTTAGAGACTGTATTGATCAATTTGTGGTAGTCATTATAGACGATATTTTTGTCTATTCAAAGATCAAGGAAGAACATAAAGATCACATGATATTTATATTGAAGACCCTGAGAAAGGAGAAACATTATTCCAAATTTACCAAGTGTGAATTTTGGCTTCAAAAAGATTCATTTTTGGGTCACATAATCTCAAAAGAGGGGATATCTATGGATCCAGCAAAAACAGAGGTTATCGATAGATGGTCGAGACCAAAAACAGTAACTCAGATCTGATGTTTTCTTGGGTTGGCTGGATATTATTGATGTTTTGTGAATGATTTTTCACGATTATCTAATCCACTCACCATGTTGACTTGGAAAGGAGTTAAGTTTGTCTGGACGGAAAATGTGAAGAGAATTTCATGGATTTGAACAGAAGGTTATCCAGTGAACCTGTGCTCACACTGCCTTGTAGTGGAGAAAGGATTGTGATCTATAGTGATACATCCAAGAAGGGATTGGGGTGTGTTCTTATGGAAAATGATATGGTTATAGCTTATGCCTCACGACAGTTGAAAATCTATGAGCAAAATTACCCAACACATGATTTGGAGTTAACTGAGGAAATCTTTGCATTGAAGATTTGGAGGCATTATATTTATGGAGAAATGTGTGACATTTATACTAATCATAAAAGATTGAAGTATATTTTCACACAAAAGGAGTTGAATATGCGTCAAAGAAGATGTCTAGAGCTGATTAAGGATTATGACTGCTCAATCCATTACCACCCTGGGATAGCAAATAAGGTGGAAGATGCATTAAGTCGACAAGACCATGCCAGTTTATCCATGATGAGGATCACAAAAGATCCAATTTTTATGGATTTACAAAGGATGGATCTTGGAATTATAATTGAAGGGGAAAAATCTTATCTTTCTCAAATGAATGTTCAACCATCTATACATGTGAAGATTAAAGAGGCATAGAAAGAAGATGTCGACTTACAAAAGAAGGTGAGAAATGTTCCTAAATTCAACCTTGATTGTGATGGGATAATAAAGATCAGGAATCCGGTTTGTGTTCCTCCAATCCTGGAATTAAAGAAGGAGCTGCTGGATAAGGCTCATATTTCTTCATTCTCTATTAATCCTAGAAGCATGAAGATGTATAGGGACCTGAAAGAGTACTTCTGGTGGGATGGAATGAAATGAGATTTTGTTGAATATGTCTTTCGATGCTTGGTTTCTCAGCAAGTTAAATCTGAGAGACATAAGTCTAAGGGGATGTTACAACCATTACCCATACCCGAATGGAAATAGGAAAACATCAATATGGACTTTGTCACAGGACTTCCTAAAACATCCAATGGCAATAATGCTATCTGGGTCATAGTTGATCGTCTTACCAGGTCTGCATACTTCATTGCTATTAGAGAGGATTTCTCTCTGGATCAGCTTTCCAGGATATATGTAACGGAAGTGGTAAGATTGCATGGAGTACCACTTTCTATTATATCTGATCGGGATCCGAGATTTACCTCGAAGTTCTGGCGAAGTCTTCAGCATACTCTGGATACATAGTTGAGTTTCATCACTGCTTATCATCCTCAGACAGATTTTCAGTATTGGAGAACAATTCAAACTCTAGAAGATATGTTGAGAGCTTGCTCTATGGATTTCAAAGGTGGTTGAGATCAACACCTACCATTGGTGGAATATTCTTATAATAATAGATTTTACTCCAATATTCGGATGGCTCATTATGAAGCTCTCTATGGAAATAAATGCAGGACTCCAACTTGCTGGGATGGAGTTGGGGAAAGAAACCTATTAGGACTTGATCTCGTTGATAAAATTGCAGAAAATGTCAGACCTATTCAGCAACACATAAGAGCAGCTCAGAGTCGATAGAAAAGTTATTCCGACAACCGAAGAAAAGACCTAGATTTTGAACTGGGTGATAAAGTGTTCTTACGAATATCTCCCTGGAAAAGAGTCATGAGATTTGGAAAGAAGGGGAAGTAGAGCCCTAGATATATCGGTCCTTTCGAAATACTGGATCGTGTTGGGAAGTTAGCTTACCGATTGGAGCTTCCACTGAATCTCCCTCAAGTCCACGAGGTGTTCCATCTATCTCTCCTGAGAAAGTACATACCTGATCCTTCACATGTACTCAGCTCAGATGTTGTACCGCTGGAGCAAGATCTTTCTTATGAAGAACAGCCGATAGAGATTCTGGATCGTAGCAAAAAAGTCCTAAGAAACAAGACCACTCTTTTGGGGAAGGTTTTATGGAGTAACCACCAATTAGAAGAAGCTACATGGGAGCTTGAGGATATGATTAGTGAGAGATATCCTCATCTGTTTGTTACAATGTGATGAATTTCGAGGGCGAAATTCATTTTATGGGGGGTAGAATGTAACACCCGAGACTTTTATGTGAAATATTTTGTTTTTATGTTATATAAATCATAAAAGGAATCTCTCACTACACAAAACACTAGCTTGGATTGTTTTACACGCAACTGCGACCTTCCTCAATAGCTTGCGTCGTATGCAATACCGAGTTTCACTAAACAATGATATGCTATTAAAATATTATTAAAACTAGCCGTTATGAATAGTAATAACCACTTTTTGAAATTTTATAAATTTTATTTTTCAAAATGGACATCATTTTTGGATTTGGAATATCGAATTTATCCTAGGGTGAAATTTTGGTATTTTTCGGAAAACATTAAATTTTTGATGAATAGTGAAACCACTAAGTGGTAGTTAAAAAACTAAATTTTTCATAAAACATAATTTTACCGCTTCTGTGAGTGGAATTTCAAAAATCCGTGGGACACGGTCGATGCCAGTAATTTAAATGTGGTTCAATGAGATGAAAATAACTTTTTGGTGAATATTAACTTTTTACTTTTTTTACCACGATTAAAAGTAAATAGGGTAATTAAGGGTAAAAATGATATTATTATTACATTAACACATGTCCTAATTCTATTGGAAAAGTTTAATTCGACCAAAAACAACCTTAGGAATAAAATATGAGCATTTAGTCCCACTTGGATTAGATTAGGACATTTATTATTAATTTATTTAAAGAAGGGTTAAAAGAGTTAAAATCAATGTTTAATAACTAAATCATTTTTAATATGGGGTTATACATAAAATAAATTCAACTATAAATATTCATTAGAAATATAAAAAGATTTAATACCTAATAATATTTTATTTTTAATATTTAGACTTTATATAAGTTAATTTATTTATGACACAAAGATGGTGCAGTAATTATCTTATTAACGAAATATTGACATAATTGATATTATAAATACCCAAACAAATGTGATTTGAGACTTTTTATGAATTAAACTATTTTTATAGGTTAATATGACATGTTATTATTGATTTAAGTAACTTGGATCGAACTAATCATCCTATTATGATTTTCACAAAAATCAATTACAAAATAGTGTCAAAATTGACATAAAATAATTTCTAAAACAAATATTATATTACTAATTGTTATTGTATTCCTAAAAATCTAAGGTTCCGCAAAATTACTTAGATAAGGTTATATATATTAATAATAAAAACCTTGGGGTTCGTTTGGCTTTATATGGTAAGTTTATTAACATTATAGTGTAAGAATACAAGAAGACATGGTAAAATTTAAATTATCTAACTTAAAGTTAAATCTAAATGATATGGTTAAAATTGATACCTAAACATGTCTAAATTCTATTTGATGAGCTTATTTCGACCCCTACCCACCTTATCTTCAAAATATATCAATTTGGAGCTATTAAAAACGGAATTTTACTTTATAATAAAATAATATTTTTAGTTATTCTAAAGGTGCCCCTCTCTTCCATTATAAAAGGACACCTCCTTCCCCTCTTCCGAACACCACTTTGAGCCTTCAATCTCGGCCAAACCCTGAAAATTTCTCCTCTCCACTTCCCTAGAAACATCCTAGAGGTTCTGGTATTCTTCAAAGACCTATTTTAGTGCCCTAAAAGGAGGTCTCAAAGAACCACTTCAAAGAAGAGGTAATGTCCGTTACCGATTCTGTCATCTTTATTTCTTCTTCAACATCTTCTTCATTAGTTGTTTCATTATGAAGTAATATGATCAGTATCACTAAATTACTGATATGTTATTATAAGTATGAAAGAACCCTATTTCTCCATATATCCATCCTACGGAAAATGAAATCACCGCGCGTGCGTACGTGCGGAATACCGTCTCCACGCCGTGGTGTAATCTATTTTCCACCACCACATTACTTTAATGGGTATAATGGTGTAAATAATGACTATATATTACTATTATAAAGTGATATTGATTCTTAAATAGTATAAATACACTCCAATACAATTCCACGATCATAGGAACGATATCATCACTCGTGCGTACGTACGGAATACCGTCTCCACGATGTGATGCGACTTGTTCTACATGATCTTCATTTCATAATGATTATATAAATGAATTTAATGAATGAATATGATATATATTACACTAATACCATTCTAGAAATGTGGTATCTATAACTTAAAGAGAAGAATGAGAATTTATTTGACAAAACATGCATAAGAAAAAAAAGTAATAAACACCCGAATAACAAGTAGTAATGAAATATTACTAATAAGAAGCTAAGAATATGACCATATATGATATCATAACAATAAGTATGATTTTGGAATAAGTCAATAACATTATTTAAATCATTATACAGGAGGTTCAGACACTTACGAAGAAAATCGGACCTAAGGTAAGGGAAATATCACAATCTCATTTTTATCTGAGATTGTTTATACTTTGGTATTTAATGGGGTGTATTATATCACTCACATCCATGTTCCCTCAATATGTAATATTGTTTCCATCCACTTACAATAGTTTAAATCCAGTTTTAGACTTCGGTGAGTTTTTATTAAAAGATATGAAAGGAATCTTTTGTCATTTTTCATACGAGGTACTTTCTGACTTTTCCGACAAAAGTACGAGAAGAATGTTTTTTTTAACTTATAAGGCATGAATGGATTTAAAAAAAAAAATTCCACTAATAATCCTTTACAAGTTTTGAAGTTTATTTTTAATCAACTCCTTTTAGTTTAATATTTTATGACATGTTAAGAAAGGGAAAAAAAATTTGAAGTAAAAAGGATATTTTCCTCAAGATTGGAGTTCAAGAGTTTTATCAAAATCATTTTACATCTAAGATAATAAAGGTTTTTGTCTCTATCCCTATTATTACATTAATTTTATTGTGTTGTGATCGAAATATTTTTATGAATTCCTTCATCTTATATGAATTTTTTTATGATGTCTCGATGTTTAAGATTCCCATTTTTATTACATGGGTTATGCAATGATGTATGATTTATGATGTTGTGGAACACATAAATATGGTATCATTATGAGATGGGTGGGACCTATATCTCCCTCCAATGAATTTGGTAAGATATTATATCTCATGAGATAGACATGGCTGGAATGGTAGGTTATACCGGTTCAGTGAAACAGGACTGAAACGAGGAGTGAACTCGGTTTAGAAATGGACTTTGTCCACTAAGATAGTCTTGGAAATGGGTATTGACTAATAAGAAATGATTCTCTATGATTATGTGTGTATGCCAGAAATTTTCATGTTTTATGTTATGATTATTGGGATTCGATTTCACTACTATGATTTATCCCATGTTATGAAATTATGCTCTCTTTTGCAGGTTAATATTTCCAAAAGTTATGTTCTTATGAATATGATGTGATTGATATTTTTTTTGATTACCCTTACTAAGCATTTGAGCTCACCCTTTTGTATGTTTTCTTTCCCCAGGTCAAGAAGAAGGTTATTAAGTAAGATATCCCCAAAGGGACTATAGATATGATGAGATAAATGGGAGACAATGTAGACGCTTTATGAACCAGTTGTTTATGTTTCCCAGTTTCTAAAGACACTATACATATGCGATCCTCTCGTGGTTTTGATATATGTTGTAATAAGTATGCTTCAATTTTGAAGTATTAAAAATTTATGTAATGTATGGGTTGTTATAACATAAATATGAATATGGTCAAAGATGGGATCAAGGAAAAGTCATGCTTTCTAAAACATGGAACCAGGCATCTTTCTTTTTTTAAGAGATATTTTATGAAAAAATAGATAATGAGTATAAGTATCTACTTCTAATATTCATGTTGTTATGTATATGTTATTACCAAATTCCCTAAATCTCTAAACCTGAAAAGATCCTCAATGTGAATTTTTAACTTAATTCATGATTATGAAATGTTTAAGTTTGGATCCTTACAAAATGATCTAAAGTTTAAAATAATATACTTTATATGAATGGATTATTCTTAATAACATGGTCTTTATGAAATTCATTTCTTTTCCACGGGTTACATGTTCATAAAACCCACATCTTTTCATAGGTTATGCATTGATGAAAGGGTTATTAATCCTATATATTTTCCAAATGTTAGTATGTGATGAAATGTTAATGATACCCATTTTATTCAATAGGTTATGATTTGACATTAATAAAACTTATGTTTTTTTATTGTTCATGATATGATGAATGTTTTGATATCTTGTGGAATATGTATGACTAATTTTATCATGAAATTAGTGTGACCTTTTTCTCTCGCCAATGCATTTGGTAATGATGGATGAATCGTTTGTATAAATGTTATAGGTGAACCAGATAACATGTTCACACCATTATGCATGGACATGAATACATGTCCATAAGTTTATATGGTAAACTAATTAAATGTTCACCATGTTATGAGAGACCCTTAATAAATGTTCAAAATATTATTCATGGAACTGGTTGGATTACCATAAGTTCATGCATGAAACTGATTAGATGTTCAAAATTTTATGCATGAACCTGATTACATGTTCATAATGTTAAGAGTTAACCACATTACATGTTCAAAATGTTATGCATGTACCTGGTTTCATTTCCAATAGGTAATTAGTGAACAAAACTATATGTTCACAATGTTATTCGGGGACCTGGTTTCATGTTCATTAGGTAATGCGTGAACCGGATTTCATGTTCAAAATGTTGTGTATAGACCCTGTTTCTGGTCCGTAACGTTATCCATGAACCTTATTAAGTGTTCACAATGTTATACAAGGACATGGTGTATTTCCCACAAGTGGATGTTGGGTCCTGATTTCATGTCCTTAATATAATGACTAAACCTATTTCCACATATACATGTTCACAACGTTATAAACCAACGTGCATTCCAAAAATTCCATGTCATTTCCAATGTTATGATTCCTTATCCTATGTTGTTTATTTCTATATTTTTTATTCCTTGTGAACTAACATTCAATAGTATGTTCTCAAATATGTAGGGCATGATCTTCAAATGTTCATCTCAAGTTCCATACCCTTTTTATTATGTTATGCTTATGCATTTCCTTTATTTACCCTTAATGAGCATATGAGCTCACCCATTTTTTATGTTTCCTTTCCCCAGGGTGTGAAAAATGTTTTTAAGTACAAGAACTAAATGTGGAGATCATTATGGGAGACGTTGAATATTGTTCACCATCATAGAATATTTTTCCTCTTCCTTTCCAATGCCACTAATCTATTACGATCCTCGAGCATATATTTTTTTAATGTACTAAATATTCATCTAAATTGATGTAATATCCATATATGTCAATACTAAGTCCCAATATTTGGTATCAAAGGAATGGATTGGTGATCCTTTGGAAACAAGGATGATAAAACCTTAGTGAGATCCCTAGGTATATTTATAAGGATATGTCAAGGGATGTCTCTAGGTATAAGAATATTATAGAGTAAATGTTTAAAATAATATCATAGATTTTTTCTAAAGGATTGAGTGAGTGTTTTCCCATAAAAAAGTCAATGTATGGATTCTATAATTGGATATGAATCTAGAATAGATGTACATAGGGGTAACAACTTTGAAAAGATTTTTCGGGCCTGGCTCGATGTAATCTGGAACACGACAATGGGCCTTGTTGCACACCTAGTTTGGCACTCCTAGGGGATGTGCATTGGGAATTCAAAAACACTTTATGAACCATTATGTAAGATTTAAATATATATTGATTATGAATAACCTAGTATACACCTTGGGTGTTGTAGATTATGGTAGGTTACATGATTTACACATATTATATATAATTTTTCATGATTATGTGGTTTTATTTTATGATACGTGTTTCTCACCCCATGATTTATGGTTTAAGTAAATAATGAGAACTAGAGGGAACATGGTTAACATTGATTGTTTTAGATATGGAATGTATGTGAACTGTGGAAATAAATTTCCCAAGTGGAGATTTCATAAAGAGAATCAATAAGGTGGTATGAGTATTGGTTATGCTTTTGGAGATAATGATATTGAAAATTAAATGTGAAGGGTATGTGATTTTCTTCCAGTATTATTTACATTGATCATTAGAAGAATTATTAGATTGAGGTTGAGGAACCATAAGATAATTCACTTTGGATAAAGTCATGTTGGATAAAGTCCTGTTGGATAAATTCATGTTGGATATGAATAAGTAAATTGGATGGTACAAATTAACCACGATCTGATTATTGAAAAAGTGTTATATGTCAAGGATTGAGTTTATAGCATCTTGGATTTAAATAAAATATCCAATAATCATTGGAATAATAAAGAATGCATGTTTTCCAAACAGATTTATGCTAAATAATGTTATTAACATGTTTCAAGGGAATATATGATGATATTATTCACATTTTTGGATTTTGAAAAGGATATCTAATTGTTATTTGGGGAATACATGTTACACTTAATTATTTACTCTCTTTCTAAATTTATGAATGTTCATCAATGATAATAGTTATAAGGTTGACCGTTCCTGAATTTTTTAAGTTAATATTTTAGGAAGTATTTGTGCAATGAGTTGGTATTGAAAACCTTTATTAAAAAGGCTAGTTAGTATTTAAACTTAGTTCATGGATGTCCATATTATATATTATATTAGTGTGGTTTCATAAATAGAGGACCTAAAGTATGTTGAGGGAAAACCAATCATGACCCGCACAGTTGTGGATCTTGAACCTCTTACTGATGGATGATAAGGGTTTCATGCCTACCACTCATCTACACAATGTACTGGTTAATGTATATGTATTTTTAATGAATAAATATTTATGATGAACTGGAAGTGTTACTTTTTATTTTTATATATAATAATTCTTGTATATTTCTCAGAGAAAATTTGTTATACTTTTCACTATTTTATGTGTCTTAAGTTCCATTAAAAGTGTATTTCAGTGTGCTATGAATCAAATATAATTTCCAGACATTTATTTCTTGAGGTAATTGATGTATTAAAAATTGTTCTAATCACATATGAAGAATGGGATTTTGTTGGTAGAAATATATCAACTATTACTCAATGTTTTGGAAGTGATAAAAAATGTTTTCATAATACCATAAATTCTATTAAACCAATGGCTTCCAGAATCATCATATATTTATGAATTTGAGGCCCTCAAATTTCCTTTTATCATTAACTTTTTTGTGATTGATGACCTTAATCACATAGTATAAATATTTACGCCTTTTCCTCTATTTCCAATATTTACTCCCAACATATGTTCTCATATGTGGAATGCTAATCATATGTTACCTTGGGTAACTGTTATGGTTACAAATTTCATTTTAAAAGGATGTATTAGTGCCCATTTTTGGATGTGGGATTCTATGAATGAATGTATAAAATTGTTGATAACCCAGAAAAAATTTGAGGGGGAAATTAATTTTAATGTGGGTAGAATGTAACACCCAAAGTTTTTATAAACAAAATTTTTGGGAATAAATTAAAATATTCATTTATATCATTCAATTCACAAGTTCAATGATTCCATACATGAGGGACAAACATGGCATACATTACATGCAAAATTGAGTTGGCATACGATACATTGAACATTGAGTTTCTACAAAACATCATTTTATTGATATAATTATTTAAATGAGATCATTATAATATAGCCATTAAACATAGTAATATGAATAGTAATAAATACTTTTCAATTTTTTTATAAAAATAAAACACATTTATAATAAACGATATGATTTTAGCTAAAATCCTTTTATGTTTAAAAATACCAATTTTTCAAATAAATCTCTTTTAACAACCTTCTATGAATAATAATAATATTTTTTTTCACACATTTAAAATTTTAATTTAATAATCTAAACTGATTTTTTTAATTTATAATATTTTAATTGGCTTATAATGATCTTTGGTGATTTTTCAGACAAAATTCACTTTTTGGAAGAATATTTAAAATTAATGAATTTTAATTAAAAAATGGGTTTTAATTATTTTTATTTATAAGGTTAAAATATATTATAATATGATTTAAATTTTAATAGAAAATATTTTTTTCAACTAATCAAAATTTGGTTATTGGAACCATTTCAACTTTGGAATTATATATAAAGAGTATCCAAACTTTGGATTATTTTTACTATAAAAACCTGAAACATCATTCCGACAGCGAGATAAATTTAAAATTAATTTCTGACACCTATGTGATTAGAATTTGGAATATTGGATTCTATATTTTAAATCAAGATAATTTATAATGTCAAATTAGGTCAACATTGTTTTTGACAATATATATTAGTGAAAGTAATTACAATTAATTACATAAGATAACCAAAAAATTATGTAAATAATGTACTAAACCTTTAATATAAGACCCAAATGACCTAGAAACATATCCAACAGCCATTATATGTCCATATTTATCCCCTATTACTATAATTATTTATTTTTTTTACTTTGGAAAGACATTTTTTATGTAAGAAGATGTCCACTCATAACTTGTTTCTAAAACATCAATGTGATTCCTTTTCCATCCCTATAAAATGTCACCACCTATGAACACTCCTCACACCTCTCAAACCTTTTATGATCATCCAATATATACCCATGAATAAACCATAAATCTCTCCCCTATACCATGAATACTCTCTTGGGAAAAACAACTCAAGGAATCCTTTTGGAACAAACCAAAAGGAGTTACTCAATTTAGAGGTTAATCTTCTCCCAAGCTCCTTTCCTTTATGTCCATCTTCACCCACTACACTATATTTATTCTATAAATGTGTGAAAAAACCATTATCCTAAACATAATATTATTTTGATATAGTATAACTCTAACCTATACTTACACACACCTCCATCCAATGGATTTTGAACATACTGTTTTTGTGTGCGGTGAAATACTTCCCCATGAAACGACGATTGTTCATTTATCCTCTACCACCAATCATGGTGTCCATTATGATCCAGAATATATTTATATATTTAATATATTATAATTATTATGTATTAAATATTCTTTATTCCTTTTACAATTCACATCTTTGTACTTTCCACTTGGTGTTTATATGATAATCTCGTTTGAGGATGTGTGGACTACTACTCCTTCAAAGAGATGTGATTAATTCACACACAACATGGAATGTAGTAAGTATGGGTTTAGTAAAATTATATGATAATTAAAGATACAAGAATATATATATATATATATATATAAACATCCACATATATATACATATTTCATTTACACAATTTCTTTCAATACTACAGTAAATACGGAAACAATGTTCATGCGTACGTACGGCTTACCATCTCCATGAACAGTGTACTCCATTTCTTCCTCATTTATGTTATAAATTATAACAACATACATATAATATATATAAATTATAATTATATCATGATTTACATTTTTTTAATCATTATATAAGTCTAAGGACTAATGATATAAAAAATTAAGACACATGCCAAAAATAAAGTGAATATTACCTGAAGTGAAACAATATCATAGGATCATTAACAAGCTGGTAATATAAGGTCACAATCAAACAATATATGTTAGTATCTATATAAATATGACCCTTTCATAAATGAATAATAAAATTATATTTATTATACATGAATCTTTTACGGGTACGAAGATAGTCAAATGATAAGGTTAGGGGAAATTCATCTCATGTTTAATTTCTAGGAGATTCATGTTGTGTTGTTCACCACTATTGATGCTCCTTTCGGTAACATATCCTAAACAAATGAAAATGGAGATACCGTAATACAAATTGATTAATCCATTGATGAAACATCAAAAATTGGCAAAGGCATGAACAAGGATTTTCTTTAGCATGGGCCGCACATGTTCTAAGACAATCGCTCAGGGTACCAGCATGCCACATATTAGGAACGCAGGTGACCTTTGGGCCATATATGATTTTCGGTAAAGGTATTCATCACCCTATAAATACCCCTTGTGGGCCACCAATTTAGAAGATGAAAAAAATCCAAAAGTCATATTTGAGCTCTCGACGCCCTAGTCAATTCGGGAAGTCTATCGAACACTTCTATGGTAATTTCTTACCTAGATTGGAAGATATAAATAGAGTAAAAAGGGCATATGTGTTTAAATTCATCAACACATGTGCTCCTATGTGTCTAACCCTTACGAGAAATGAAGACACTTTCACGCTGCCTTATCCCATCAACAGAACCTGCACACCACTCTTTTGGAAGCCTCTAGGGATAATACTATGGTCTTCAGCCAAGTCTCACACAAGTATTACCCTATGGGTTAACTGTCGTGTATGTACACATGTGTTGCACAGGTATACCTGCACGACCAATACATGTGTTCCCCAACAGGACCTTCACACCTACCTTTTTTTTCGGTACCCCTTCTGCATATTCAGCTCTTTTCTTCATATCCACCTCTCCTCTTCAAGACTTTGCATACAAAACCCTCTTAATAGCCATTTTGGCATGGTTCCTTTGTTTTCTTCCATATATGAAAGGAATTATGTGGAATATATCTTAAAACATAATTATTTACATATATTTATGTCACTAAGGTTAGAGATTTCATTCATTCAACCCCATCCTTTAAGATGAGAAGATCATTAATTTGGGAATCCTCCTTAGGAGTAAGCCCCAAGTCCCCTATCCTGGGACTCCTTTTCAAGAGTAAGACCCAGTCTTCAAATTCCATATATTTTTTCACATCCACGTTAGAATTAAGCCCCTAGTTCCCAAATATGGGCATCCTCCTCAGGAGTAAGCCCCAAGTTCCAAATTCCCTTAACCTGAGTAACCTCCTTGGGAGTAATCCCCTATCATAATTATACTTAACATGGGCCTCCTTCTTGAGAAATGGCCGCAGTTCTCATTTCCCTTTAATCTAGGCCTCCTTCTCAGGAATAATCCTTAGTTCTCAAGTCCCTTTAACCTGGGCCTCCTTCTCATGAATAAGTCACGGTCATAATTTCTCTTAACCAGTCATAATTTACTTTTGATTTGGGCCTCCTTATTAGGATAATGTTTCACACCAATGACCATTTTTTAAATTAATTATTCATTTAATTTTCATTCCTGATTTGTTTATGGGTTTTACCACTCATTTTGGTGAAAATGGTGGGTTTTGAAAATTTGGGCCAAACCGTGAGCCCAATTCCAGATTTAAAAACAAATTTCATTTCTTTTATAACTCCCTAAATGTTTACTATTTTATACTCATTCCACTTCCCAATTTTCATTACCTGATATATTAAAATCACCATATCCCTTTGTACAACATAGATTTCCAAAATCATGATTTATTAGGGTTTTTGATTAAGGTAATGGGCCTGCCCGTATGCTCATTTCCTACTTTAAATTATTATTTTAAATTTTCTTATATCATACATTTTATACCTTTTTAATGTGATTACACCTCCCTCTCAATGCAAATAACCCAAGGATCATCCCCATTATCTTTTTCGAAATTTTGGAGCTGAGGGGAAGTGCGAATTAGGGCGATCATTCATACTCTTTCTCAAATAAACTAGATTTGTTGAGGTAAAATGAATCTTTCATAACTCCTTCAATTATCATCCTTTTTCACCCATTTCAGTCCACAAATGACCTTATATGACTCCTTAGAACCTCTATACTACTTTTGGGTACATGTAGATTCAAATTTTAGTGGATTTAGGGAGATCTAATCAATATTTATGCAAGTAAGTATTTCTTGATTTGATTTCTCCTATTTTCTTAGGGTTTCATCCCTTTTTCTTGATGTTCCAAAGCGTCTAAAACCTAGGGTTCGTACCTAGGGTTTATCCATGAGTCTTTTTTGTGAATATTTGTGGTCTAGGGATGGATTTAGCATCCTTTTGGTGTTGGGATGGTGTGATTGATGTTTCACACCATGATTTGAGGGATTCAACAATTTCAGTAGGTGATTCCATGGGTAACCATTTAATGATGAGTTATTTTGGTCGATTAAATAATTTTTAATGTTCATTACATACATTAAATTATTATAACACCTTTTTTGGTGCAATAGTAAATCATTTGGTATTATAGTTACATTTTTGTTTGAAGTGTGTAATTTTTAAATGTATTTCATGTGTTATCTCTTATGGTATTTTTCTAAAATGTGGAAGTAATTTATTAGTTGTTTAATGGGGATTACAATTTTTGGTTGGGTAATTATTTAGTGTAATGTGGGCCTAAACATTGTGGGTATTTGAATGGTTTTTATGTGTATAAACTTGTTATAGTCCTTGAAAGTGTTTTAAGGATTTGTGTGTTTTCAGGGGATGTTTTGTGATATTGTTCAAGAGGATTATATAACATTTGAAAGTAGATTATTACATGTTTATTGGGCTGAAGATTATGTTTTGTTAGGGGCTTGGTGTGATTTTGGCATAAAAAGTGGTTTTTGAAATGGGTTTTATGTTCAAAGCTTGGGTATACTCCTTATAATTGTTTTATGAATGTGTTGAATGGTTTATTGAGTTGTGTAAGTGGGGAAACTATATCAGCAAACTGTTTTGGTAGGGGTATATTTTTAAAAGGTCCATTTCATTTTTGCAAATTTATAAACTTGGAAAAATTTTATTCAATTTTTTGAAGGAGATATTGAGGTGTTAATGTGATGTGAATGTGATGTGGACTGTTTTGTTTGAGTGTGACGTGAAAAAGTGAATTTTTTATTTTGAAGGGAGTGCTATGGGCCATGTGTGTGGGATGTCCTATGAGTTAAAATAACTTATAATCGTTTTAGAAATTTTTTTATGGTTTGGTGGAAGCGTTGAAGAAATGTGAAATGTTTTGTGGGTTATTTTGGTGTGAGTTGGATTTCAAAATCATTTTGAATGAAAAGTGAACTTTTTTGACTTGTGTTGTATACATATGGGATGTTGAGTGAATTGGTGATATGAAAATGCTATTTTCATGTTCAATGTACATTTATTGACTTGTTGAACTTGTTTGAGCACAAGGGGAAAACCTAGGCATCTAGGTGGGTGGACGTGTAATACTATGCTAGTGAATCCGTGGGGTTTGGCCTCAGTTTCACCTAGCAATATTGATGCATAAAACTCTAACTAAAATATTATGATGGTGATGATTGGGGACCACTAGTTTATGGGTAATTTCCAAACTAGTGGCTCGTGCACAGGAATGGATATTTGTGATGGTTACTCTCAACGAGATACGAGGTACCTGGGACCCACAACTAGCTAGATCCTAGGGGTTAATTCCTATTGCTTGTGCTCAGAAGTTACATTATACTTACCGTCGGCATATGGTACATTTGGTTGGAAAATTCAGTAGCATTGGTGTTAATTTTAAAAGTGTTAATCCTTTAAAATATACAACATGAAAACTGTTCTTATTGAAAGTTGCGTCTTTTAGAAATTGTAACTAGCATTTCATATTTTTGAAAACATGAATGCTTTTCCTCTTTAAAAGTTTTTTATATGGAATCTCTTTGTGGTGCTATCCTACTGGGATTTGAATCACACCCTACTTAAACAATTGGGTATAAGTAGACATTCTTTTTTTCCACAAGTTTGGGTATAGGTTTTATGCCATTGGTTCGGGTTTTTAGCAGTCCATCGTGATGCAGTGTCGTGGAGATGACTTGATGATGGTACCTCTTTCCATGTGGAGGTTCTTGGGAAATAATTTCATGAGTTTTTACATTTGTAATGGTCTTTAAATATTGATTAAAATTGTGTACTTCAGTTCATAAATTTAATAAAATATGTTTTCGTTTGAAAAATACATATTTGATTTCATGGATTCATTTGTTGTTTTATGTATGCAAACTCAGGTAAATCATTACCAATTTTCAGTTTTTGATACGTAGGAACTTGTTCCAGCCCGTGGGGATCGGGAACGCCCTTCGGGACATGCCACGGGTCGGGTTGGGTGCCCGTTTTGGTAGTGACCAGATTTGGTTCATGAAAGTAAGACTCAATCATATGTCCCCTCTAATCTGGGCATCCTTCTCAGGAGTAAGCCCTACGTTAAGTATACAAATCTCCACAAAGAACAGATACCTTTATGGACCTTGTTCCCAGGTTTCTTCCCTGAAGTAAATCCCAATCATCATCTATCTGGGTAGTCATACACACATAAGCCCTATATTATTCTTATGATTGTTTCTTTTGTGGCATAATTTTAAGGTTTTACCAATACCTCTTGTTTCTCACACCGAGAATGACTCACGTGATCTTAGAGTGTAAAAGTAATTATGAAATCTTTCTTTGGGACATAAATCATGCATAATATTCATACTTCTTTACTCGAACTACGTGGGTTCTGATTCTTTTTCTAAAAAACGATACGTATGTAGCCCACCTGCAGGTACGATCCCAACTAAGAAATAATCCATGTCCTTCGGAATGACAATAAACTTCAAGTGCCCCGCTGAGTGGCTTAAAAACTAGTATGCTTATCATAATGACCAGGATATTTCTATATAATTTGTTGAAAGATACCATTGAATATTAATTTTTAAACAAATACAGATGATTCTCTATCGATGAAGAACCTTGAATACATATAAAATATTCTGTAAATCTCATACATACCAATCATTGATTTTCATATCTAATATAAATCTCATTCTCATACTTTGTAATTTAATACAGATTCACAAACATAACTCAAATCTATAAAGAGAGTCCTAGGGTAGACAATATTTCCCCCAAAAAGGTGTTATGAGTCCTACCTCTCATCCTCTTGACCAATGAAAATTTTTAATCCTTATCAGTCCACAACTAATAAGCACCTACCTTTGGAATGTAGCTCCAAATGGATATAGAATCATTAGATGTTTCCAGTTCTACGAACAAATCCTTTAGAAAACGATTTGAATGTTTGAACCTTAAACAAACAAGGTCTTCCCAAATTCCTGTGTGAAACAAAAAATGGGGAACCCGATGTGAATCCTCAACCAAATTAAAGTGATGTTTTACTTATTTGTAAGGACCCTATTTAAACTCAATGAGAGGTCCAACAAAACAATCAATAACATATGTGCTCATCAAAAAGATGTAGTGGCCAAACATACCTTGATTATGTCTGTTATATCAAATAGGGACTCTTTTCCATGATCTTCTATGTTATAAAAATGCATTCTCTAAAGTTAACACATGTGAATACCTCTTCTTTGAATACCTCTACTGCTACTCCTGTTAGATCGTCGTCCGTTATGAGGATGAAATCACCTACTTAGCGTCTTCAACACTGGGTATCAAATTCACTGGTTGTGGAATACCATCAACACGGTACCATTCTGACTCTAGAGGCCACCCGACAAGCCCTCCAAGTAAAAAATTCAGTATGGTTGTCCGGACAGCGACGACCAGCGATCAAGAAGCAGGTAGTGACGACCACGATCTCAAAAAATTTCGGTTCGTTATCCCCATAATGTAATCACCAGTCCATCCCATATTATACGGACGTGAATATGAAGGTTACTGAAGGCCTTAATTCAGGGAGATAAGAGTCCTTCCCGAGGGATCCCTTCAATAATCACTGCTAGACTCATGCTGCAGTGCACCCTCAACATGATGAGGGTATCGCCTTCAGGGGTTTAGCTCAGGTTCCTCAGACCCGAGTCCACAAGAAAAACCACTAGAGGTGATGACCGGTCAATAGTGATCCGGTTCATTTATCTTCCACTTCCAGAGAATTCTACCAACCTAACTTAGTGGAAAGTAACGGGTGGGCACACACACCTGTATGTTCTAATTCCTCTATCCAGCAGACTCGTCTAGAAGTAACATTCCACTCCCTCCAAGAAATTCCGGTGGAGTACTATAGACAGGAACATAATCCTATTTATAAATCATCAGCTAGTCAGCAGGCTCGTCTAACTTCATTCGATGAAGCCGGCCAACCCAATGTTTTGACAACTAATAGTCAAACACATGCACCTACTTACAATCATCAATCCTCCCAACAGCCTCATCTTCCAGTATTGAAGGAAGTTCATCAACCACGTTCGGAAGAGTGCAATTAGCTGGAAAATACACTTTTTATTTTCGATCAAGCCTACCAACAGTCTCGTTTGGTAGCACCCTAAAAAGTCAATTGGAAATCCCAAATGAAGAATAGGAGGCAGACTCAATTCTCTGCCCCCACACATGAGTACTGTCAGAATTCACTGATAAAAAAAGGAAGATAAAAGAAGGAATACACACCTACTCCAAGAACAAAATGGACGTATTTCCTCTTTCCGGTAGCTGAATTCACCAAGCACATTTTGAAAATGGTGAAAGAGCAGAGGAAAATCCATGCTCATATTTTGGATGCCTCTCAGAATATTATAACAGCTTCAACAACATCACAGGGAAAAAAATTCAAATATATCCCTACCAGTGTTGTGACACATCAATATTTCACTCTAGAACAGATACACACCTTTGTTCTAGTCCCTGAGGGTTTTGGGGAATACTCCCCCATGTCATACAGACATCCAAGTCATGAACATACACCTGATTTGAGTGGATATAATCAGCCTAACCATATCATTTCTCCAGAGAAGGCACATAAACCTGCCCATAATAACCAATTTTGTTAATAAGTGGTTTCTAAAGTGAGTGAGAAGGCATCTAAGAAGAAGAATCTTCCATCATAGTCAGGAAATCAAGAGCTAATCTATAATAAGGGCTCACTCAATGCTATAGTTCTTGAAGCCCTCAGACAATAATCAGTTGGAATTCAAGATTCTAAACTCTCATTTACCAATAGTTGAATTACTAATTCTGAAGGTCTTCATCAGAAACTTCCTCATGAAGGCTAGCTTCGTGACAGTTTGGTCGATCCCGAAGTTTTATCTTTCAGATGAGAGCCACAAGAACCCTCTGTGTGGCCAGAAGACCAAGGACCAAAATATTTCATCTTTTGTTGTTACCCACCATGGTGGTCCTCCCATGAGGATAAATTTATGTATGAAAGTCCTCTTAGTAGTAGTAATTCACATTTCCTTAAAAATTCTCCAATGGATAATGTAGTGATGAGAAAGACCTCTTATCTTGAGGCACTTGAATATGTGAAGCCAGTCATGTATAATGATTTACCTCTAGCAGGTGAAATATTTTCTCAATCAGAAGATTTCTCGGGGTGTAGGTCATTCTCTGAACCACCATTGGGTCATTCATCTTCTAGTTTGATAAATTAATTCTCTATCAATATTGTAGAATATGATGAAGAAACAATGAAGCACTAGCTCTGGTCAAATCAGGTAGAAGAATCTTCATTGAATGATAAAGAGGAATTGATGACTATGAGAAAACAACTGGCGAAAGCTGAAGTGCTAGTCATTTTTGGCCTTTGGCTGACTCTCAGTATGACATTCCAGAGATGTTGATGGAATATTGTATTCACCATATTCATCTCAACATGTGGAAAACTCTTTGTGAGTTGAAAAGGCAAATATTATCTTATGATGAATATGAATACTATTTCAAGATTATAGAAGGG
Organism: Viscum album; assembly: GCA_963277665.1. NCBI lineage: Eukaryota > Viridiplantae > Streptophyta > Magnoliopsida > Santalales > Viscaceae > Viscum > Viscum album. Next base: position 889,193,792 of record OY728130.1, read on the forward strand.
TTAAAATGCCAAATTTACATAGAAACTCTCCCAGTTTCTCGATATCTGAAGGCTGAAAAGCAGCAGAGATCACTTCAATGTTCACGCCTTGGCGCACTTAAAAGATTGCTTCTGTTAATTGCCAATGCCCCATCTGGTATTCATATCATGGGATGGGGTGTTCATGGTGCACTGCATTTCACTTCACTCTCCAGTCAGCAAAGCCCACTGAAAATGGTCTCATTCAATGTTATTTCTGATGGATGGATAAAACTAATTGGATTTGTTTGTAATAAAATTCTTGATCAGGTACATGCCTCAAATAGTTCATCCCAAAGTCAGGAATTCAAAGGAAAAGTTGTTTAATTACTCTTGAATAAGGAAAATGAGAATATCAAACATGCTTCTAGTTTTGAGAGAGTGCATCATCAGGTGACAGAGGTGTCAGAAATAATCCAGCGTTCATTTGAACCTGGTGATTTTAGTGGATGTATATTGATGCATCCAACCAATTTTAGGAGTAAAGTCTGCAGGATAAGAAGATATTTTAAGAAAATCTCAGATGTACTAGCTCAAGCGCCACCCCGGCTTGCCAGACTGGGGACTCTTTTAACCCGTCCCTCGAATGAAACAAATAGGATTCGGCGAGTTGAGCAGAAATAATAGGAACATCCCCAGTCCACCAGACTGGGGAATTTTAGAAATCCTCAATCTCACCCTCAATGTAATTATGTATTCTCTCGATTAGGGAAGAATCCACAAGAGGAATGAAGAGACAAATTATCAGGAGATTCCCTTAAAGTTATGGTTCGTCAAAATTTTATAAGGGATCAAATCAACAAAAGGTAATGTCTCATCAAAGACATGAAAAAGGGCATTATCAAAAAATATTTGATAGAAAGGATTAAATGTGTTATGCATTAATAAAGATCATCAACGCCATTGTTGCTGATCCCCCAGATGAGGCTCATTCAGAGGGATTAGATGAAAATTTTCTTGCTCAATAATTTTTACACACAGAGGAAAATAAAGATGTTGTGCTTACACTAAATCAAAGGCTTACCTAGAATCTTGGTATTCCTTCAAATAATCCACTTCTCCCTCTCTAAAAGGCATCCAACAAAGGGAAAGTAAAAAATCAGGTCACATACCCTTCCTCTGGAGAAGGACAATCACTCTCACTAGAGAAAATATTTTCACAATAGGAGGAAGAAATGAAGGAATTAAAAAGGCTGAATGAATAACTACTTTAAGCTAGTCTTCCTCCTATGCCTGATGGAGTCATTCATCCAAGGGAATTCTTTGAGGCTACTGAGATGGATCAAGAATATCCTCTTTTATAAGTACACCCTCAAAGGTCTTATCCTATGGGTCAGGTGCAATAACAACCGGTGGTATTATCATTAGTTGCAGTATCGACCACCACATCTGTCCAAGCTCTAGTTACTGCACCTACTTAGGTCCATGCTCAAATGGATGTTTAGCAAAAGTTAATAACTAATATTGAGTCATTTATAGGTTGGATGGAAGCTATGGAGGGGAAACACGATCAAATTCAACCAGAAAAGAGATCTTACCCTGAATGGGATGATGCAATTCCCCCCACATCAAATTTGCATATACCACATTCTCGATCATTAATGGTTTGAGAGACCCAGAGAGACACTTAAAAGATTTTGTTTCTTGTTTCTATCCTATGATGGGAACCCCTCAGCAACATGAAGTAGTTAAGCCCAGGTTTTTTGTACAGTAATTACAAGGACCTTCTTTTGTTTGGTATACAAGCTTGCAATCCTAGTCAATTACCAGATGGGAGGATCTCCGCCAAAGATTCCTTCTTCAACTTACCTCAACGTTTCCAAAGACAAAAAATGTTATCATACAAATATTAAGAAAAGGGATAATGAAATATTTTTGGTTTTTATTACTCGCTGGAAGGGATTAACATATTCCCTAAGCTTAGCACTCCCTCAAGATGAATTGTTGCCAATCGTTGTGGAAAATTTTCATGATGAATTACGCACACTGTTTATCCCTGTGAAATACATAGGAGGGTTTTGAGACCTTAATTTGATCACTCAGAAGATCCAAGACTCTCTTACAAAGACTAAGGACAAAACTCGTGCAATTCCATCTACTCCAGGAAGGAGAATGGGAAGAGCAGAGAATGCTATAGTTACGCTTATACAAGAACATGTACCAGCTTCTACATCAAAACCTTCATCTTTCTAAATGGCTCCACCTCTTGAGCATCAACAATAGAGGCCATTTCATCAAGATGATCAAAGAGATCAAAGATGGATACAATTTGAGGATCAGAAGAGAATATTTTATTCCTTCCAAAATGAAAAAGATATTGATTAATTTATTTCTACTCTGGAAAATAATTTTGTTCAATTTCCAAGGCCCAAAAGTACAAACAAGTAAGTAGATGAAGATCATCCCAACTATTTCACATTTCATCCGATGTTGGGGCATCCCATTCAGGAGTGTTTTGTTTTCAAATACCTCCTGCAAAAAATGGTGGATTCGGGACATGTCAAACAGAAAGGTTCATCAGCTCAGGTAGCATGTGTTACTGCTACAGATCTAGAGGAAGAAGTCGAGTGTCATGAAGTCAAAAGAAAAAATGTGCATAAATATGATGATTGGATGGTCAGAAAAATGATCAACCAAACTCATGCCATTTTATGAATGAAATTAAATAAACCAATTGTGTCTTCTTATATGAATGCCACATTAAATCCCCCTTCATCAGAGGGAAAATCCTCAAAGAAACACCATAATTCAAGGAAAGAAGAGAAATCAGAAGAAGATGAGATCATGTCAAAGCCCATGTTGTCTTTGACTCTAGCAGATTTTATGCCATATACATCAAAGCCACAGGCACCATCCCACCAAACGGCCCATCCAAAATTGGCCAATCAAGAAGAGTCTTAATCAGATGAATAGTTGACCTCTGGTTCTCTTAACATGATTCACCTAACAGATCCTTTAACCAGTCACAGTTTTGATCATGATGAACCTGTGTTACTTGTATCAAACATATGAATTAGGGGGAATTCCATAGTTATGGGATACAGAGGAATATGTGGATATCCTAGAAGCCAATATTCCAATTCTACCCATGCTAGAACTGTATATGCAATAGAAACTCATGGTAGAGTCCTTCAGCAAGCTTAACAAGAACAAGCATGTTCTTCCCCACATGGATGATTCAGTCCTGACATAATCATTCTAGAGGATTGGTTGGAGGTTACAACTTCTTCATCTCAGTAGGTAAATAGACCTATTCGGTCTAATAATCCAAACCCATGAGTATTTCCAACTCATACACCGGAACAAGATGCATCTACTTCCAAAGCATCAACTTCTAAGGCACCTGCCAAACCAAATGTTTCTACTAGGAAACAGAAACCTTTGGATCAAAAATATGATTTGTTGAAACATTTGGCCCATGTACAAGCCATGTTATTAATTTTGGATTCCTTGAATCTATCAAAGGATCTTCAGGAGGCACTCAATGAGGCTTTTTCAAGACTTCGGGAATTTGAAACAAAAATTGGTGCGGCGGAAGTCTACCATGTAGAGAATAATCCTGTAGAATGCCATGTAGTGATATCATTCACAGATGAAGATAAAGATGATGTTGTTCATGGACATATTAGACCCTTGTATTTATTTGGATATGTCAATGTTGTAGAAATATAATGAGCATTCATTGACAATGGTTCAGGAGTCAACCTCATTCCCATTCATACACTTCATTGATTGGGCCTCACCAAATATGATTTATCTCCTTCTACTTTGATGTTTCAAGGATTTGATAAAAATGAACAAGAACCTCTAGGCGAGATTGCACTCAGGACTCAGTTTGGAGACCTTGTATCAAATTTAGATTTCATGGTTGTTCGTCCTGACACAGCTTTCAACATTTTTTGTGGAAGACCTTGGCTACATCAACATGCGGCTATCCCTTCACCATTCCATCAATTTCTCAAATATTGTTCAATGTCCAAATTGGGACATTGTATGGTGATAAATCCCCAGACAAAACATGTGAATCTAAATACATTGAGGCATAATTCTATCACATCGAGGGTAATGACAAATCCACAACAAATGAGGTTACCAAAGTTAATGCTACATATGGTTTGGAAATGATTCTAGTAAACCCATTCATACATGTCAGTACAGATTATGTGTCTCCTATCATTAAAAATGACAGGATATACCCAAATCCAAATACTCTTATAGAAACTTCCATAATGTCAATTATGATAATCAAGCTAGACAGCATGGGAGAAATTGTTCATTCACCAGGAAATGATGAAAGCTCAAATGGAGATGTATTCATTTCATCCACTGAAATCCAGCATGTCCATACTTTTCCAACCAAGCCAGAAGAAGTTATATCAATGTCAAATATGAACGATGATGTCGATTCTCAATCCATCATCTCCTCTTTATTACCCAAGGAAGAACCTTCATCGTCAACAGGGTCAGAAATGTAAGCCTCTTCTTTAAGATGATCAAATTTTAACAGCTCTCTGGATCTTGTAAATTCTGCTTCATCATATACTATGCAAGTAGAAACAGAAGAAAAAACAGATGTTGAAGAAGAAGAAGAAGAAGATCTTAGGGATGCTCCTCCAGCATTTGAAGAGGGCATCTCTACCACAATGGATGAACTCAGTGAAATAAATCTGGGTACAAAAGAAGATCCACGCCCCAGTTTAATTAGTGCGGCCATGAATCGTGAAGAGCAGGAAATGTATATATCATTTTTAAAGAAGAATAGTGAAATATTTTCATAGAACTATACAAAAATTACCATGATTTATCCTAATGTTGTTACTCATCATTTTGGTTTGCATTAAGATCATAGAGGATTTAATCAAGCTGCAAGAAGAACACACCTAACTTATGCTTCAAAAATTGAAGCTGAATTGGATAAGATTATCAAAGATAACTTCTTTAGATAAGCTCAATATCCCAAGTGGTTGGCTAATATTGTCCCTGTGAAAAAGAAGAAGAGACAAATTAGAGTTTACAATGATTTAAGATATCTTTATCGACATTTTTCCAAGGATGATTTTCGAGTTCCTATCACAGAACTCTTAATTGATGCAACAACTGGCTATGAAGCACTTTCCTTCCTGGATAGATATTTAGGGTATAATAAAATCTGAATGGATCAAGAAGATGAAGAATCAAAAGCCTTTAGACGCCCCCAGGGTGTCTTTTTCTATCAGTTAATGCCATTTGGCATGAAGAATGCAGGAAAAACATATCAACATGCCATGAATCGTATCTTCAAACCCTTTTTAGGGAAATTTGTTGAATATTATGTGGACTATTTGGATGTTAAATCCAGACGACGTTCTAATCACATGGATGATTTGGAAGTCATATTCCACAAACATAGAAAACACAATTTAAAGATGAACCCCTTAAAATGTGCTTTTGGGGTAACCTTAGGAAAATTTCTTAGCTTTGTTGTACGCCATCATGGTATCGAAGTCGATCATGAGAAGTCAAAGTCAATCATTGGTATGTAACCTCCTTGAAATTTGAAGGAATTGAGAGGATATAAAGGACACATAGCCTATATTCGGTGTTTCATTTCCAATTTGGCGGGAAAAAGTTTACCCCTCACCAAATTGATAAAGAATGGAGTCACTTATCAGTGGACTAAAGAATGTCAATAAGCATTAAATATTCCCAAGAAATATCTCTTGAGTCCACCAGTGTTAATGACGCCTGTTGAAGGAAGGACACTTATTCTTTATGTGATAGCTTTAGAGCAATCATTGGCTGCCTTCCTTGCCCAGAAGAATGATGCTGGGAATGAAAACAACCATTACTATCTTAGTCAGAATATGCATGATGTAGAAACCCGATAATCAAGTATTGATAAGTGCTACCTAGAATTAATCTTTATAGTTCATAAATTGAGACACTACCTGCAACATCATGAGGTCCAATTGGTATCTCGCAATAACCCGCTCAAATTTATCCTTAGTCATCCAATTCTTATAGAACTTTTGGCAAGGTGGTCAGTTATTTTGCTGCAATTTGATATCCAGTGTGTGTCTCAAAAGGTGATAATGTGCCAAGCTCTAGCTGATTTCCTTGATGAACAACCATTAGTAGAAGATACATCATTATACATTGAACTTCCATATGAATAAGTCTTTTTATTGAAGATAATATTCATCCATTGGAAATGTACTTTGATGGTGCTTCCTGAAGTCCAACATGAATGAAAATGGAAGATCCTAAATTCAACAATGTTATGTTAGGAATTGTGCTCATTTCTCCAAAAGATGAATTTCTACCCTATTCCTTATTATTTTGGGAAGAAGGTACCAATAATGAAGAAGAATACAAAGCTCTCGTCGCAGGCATGGAGTTAGCATTTCATGCACAAGTGAATCACTTAAAGGTGAAAGGTGATTCAGACGTAGTAATAAAACAAGTCAATGGGGATTATGCCATCAAAAAGTAGAGTTAATTCCTTGGTATGATTATGTCATAGAGTTACTGGCCGAATTTCCTTTGGAACCAACATTTTCTTATGTCTCGTGATCACAAAATTTCCATGTTGATGCACTAGCTAATATAGCCACAGCTCTAGCAGATCCAAATCGGGATGAAACAATCTTCATTATTTCCCACCGTCATACAATTTCACGTTATGTTCAAACCAGAATAGAGGAAATCAATGAAATTAGTCCCATTTTTTGAACAATATGGTTATACTACAGGATGGATGACACCTATTAGGGAAAACATTCAAAATGGAACACTTCCACCAGATAGAGCTGAGAAAGATCAAATTCGGTGACGTGTGGTCAATTTTACATTTTATGATAGCCCAGATTAACTTGAAAAAATTCACTACAAAAGTGGTTTTTATGGAGTTCTCTTCAGATGCATTGATGGTGAAGAGACAATAGCTGTCATGAAAGAAGTACATGCAGGAGTTTGTGGTTCCCACCAGTCCAGACATAGACTATCTGATCAAATTCGAATACTTGGATACTTTTGGCCTCCAATTATAAAAGATTGTATTGATTTCCTGAAGAAGATTCATTCATTCCAAGTATGTGCCAACATCATTCATCAACCCCCAGTGTGGCTTCATACAACTAAAAAGTCATGGCCATTGGCCACATGGAGAATGGATGTAGTGGGACCTTACCCTTCAGCTACATCCAAGAATTTTAAGTATATTCTTACTGCTACTGACTTTTTTTCAAATGGGAAGAGGCAATACCTCTCAATGAAGATTGTTATAAAATCATTCTCAGCTTTATCAAGTCTAACATCATTACTAGATTTGGTGTCCCTCATACCATATTGATGGAAAATGGCACAAACCTCTGTTCATCTGAGGTAAAGAGGTTGTATCAAGAATACAACATCAAATACAACTATTCATCTAGGTATCATGAAGTGGCCAATGGCCAGATAGAAGCCTTCTATAAGACTCTTTCAAATATACTAAAAAAGATGGTGGATAATGATAATAATTCATGGCCTGATAAACTCTTTCATGCTTTATGGTCTTATCGAACCACCACCCACACTGCAACGCGGTGAAATCCATATTCATTGGTTTATGGAACAGAGGCAGTCTTTCCCATTGAAGTTCAATTACCTTCACTGAGAGTATCCATTTGTGATCCGTCATCTACAGATGAACAATATCAAAAGCAATTGGATGAATTGTAATGATTAGATTAAAACTTATTGTGCACCCTGCACCATTTGGAAGTCTATCAGAATCTACTAGCACGAGATTTCAACAAAAAAGTCAGTCTTCGTTAATTAATTTATGGAGAATTGGTATTGGTTCTCCGAACTCCAATGATACTAGGAAGGAAACCTCCCATGCTTGATCCAAAGTTGGAAGTACCTTACTCAATACATAAGGTCCACTCCAATGGAACTTATTCTTTAATATCAATGGACAGAAAACTCATCACAACTCCAACCAATTCCAGATTTCTAATGAAGTTTTTTTATAACTCAAATACATCATTTCGGTCTATTCATATGACCTTAAACTATTCGCACCATCATCCAACATGATGTTAAAATGTGCCATCATCCAACTTGACGTTAAACTATATTGTCCCTTTTCGTCCAACATGATGTTAAACTAAGATTCCCTTGCATCAAGACTTTAATCTGCATAGTCCCCTATACGTCAAACATGACGTTAAACTTTGATGTCTTAGCTACATGATGCTAAACTGTACAGAAGTCCCTTATGTTCAGCAAGATGTTAAACTGCATAGCCATCATCCTAGCTATATGACATTAAACTGTGCACCTATTCAGCCCACATGATGTTAAACTGTGGAAAAGTCCCTAATACCTACTAGCTACAAGACACTAAACTATACATAACTCCATCATCCAACATGGAATTAAATTGTTTTGTCACTTTTCGTCCAACATGACATTAAACTCTGTTGTTCTCACTGCATGACATTAAACTACACAGTCCCCAAATTTCTTATTGCAATACATTAAACTTCATAATCTTATCTTTCGTCCAAGCTATATGGCGTTAAACTATACAGCCCCCAATTTTGTCCATACTGGATGACATTAAACTGCATAGTCCCCCATTGTCCAACAGGATGTTAAACTGTGTTCATCCCCTTATACGTCCAATATGACATTAAATTGTGCACCTTTTCGGTTGTTCCTACCTCTTTTTTCTCACACCGAGTATGACTCACGTGATCGTAGAGTAAACATCAACCATAACACCTTCTCTGAGCCACTAACAATGTGTAAGTCCCAACAATTTCTTTTTAAATCATTGTCCTCAAAAACAACTTAATAACCAATTCATTCTTCAATTAAATTACCCGGACTTTGATTCTTGTCTTCTAGGATAGGTACATAGAAAACCTCCATAGGTTCAAGCCCAAAACCAATTTCTTCACATCAATTCACCTCCATATCATATGACGTTGATTCGTGAAGCCACCCCAAAATCAATATATTTACCTTGGTTCTTCTTTTTCCTTTCCATATGATGTTAAACTGTACAACCCATTTGTCCTGTATGATAATAAACTACAAAATTCATTGACATCCTCACCTGAGAGGTAATCATTATTTAAATTGATCTCCAATCATGTTATATTCTAAATATTATGTGCATACATAGAAATGCCCAAACCTTTTATCTCAGGTCAAACCATAATTTCACTAAAGTCCCCCTTCACCCTTCATATATACGAACAAAATCTGTACTGAGGGTATTTCATGAACTACATGAGGCTTGATTCCCATCCTTATGGGATACGTAGGAACGTTTGAGCGTCCCTCAAATCTAGTCCCATGCCTTTGGTCCAAACCCCAAATTTCACATTTATTAACTTGGCTGAGAAGTCCCCCTGTGAAAACATGAATGTGGTATGAAAACCCCAGTCTTCATTCACATCAGGTTTATAAAACAGACACTGTGTATTTCTTATAGTGGTCTGAGATCTATGAACCTAAACTAAGATCTCCCATACTCTCATCCCACATGACGTTAAACTGTATTTTATGAACTACCATGGGCTTGATTCTCATTCTAATGAAATATGTAGTGAAGTAAACATCTCAATTCAGGACCCAACCACAATATGAATATGGTTATCATTGGTATGTGTATCTTTACATACATTGGAAAATGCACATTTTGATGCTTAATATTCCTAATCATAAATACTTCTAGATCTCTATAACCCTTTTCTTGACTTCTGGTCACAAAATGTCCAATTTCTGAGAGTTCGTTTTCCTGACTATGCAGCACGTGCCCTTAGGCAACCTTACATAAACAGTCCACATAACAGACCTATTAGCCAAAAGATGCTATTATTTTCCTCTGATTTCAATTCACTTAGGTGGCCCGGCATAATACAACCATCTAACAGGTTTGTTAAATAATGGTAACTTCATTCTTGGGAAGAAAACCACTTTTGTCCTTATCTGTCTTAAATACAATATATAGGGATCTCCAAAAATTGCCATCCTTAATATATTTGTCCCATACTCTTTTTCATGATGTGAAATTATTCAAGTATATGGTTTATATTTACCTTCCCTACGTTTGGGTTAGAAATTCATAGGAGTTACATTCATCAAATTCTTATACAATCTTTTTTGGAAATATCCGCTCCATATTCATGTATCTCTCTCTATACAACAAACTCTATGCTTTGAAGAATTTGAATCACCATAAACTTTCACTGGATTTTTAGCAGAAGAAAAGTAAATTTATGAGTGTTCTTTTTCCTGACTATGCTGCATGATCCCTTAGGCGGCCTTGCATAAGTATTTTAAATAACATACCTGTCATCCAAAATATGCTTTTATTTGACTATGCAACCAATGCACTAAAGTGTCCCTGCATAATTAAACCCCCTAAGGGGTTTGTTAAATAGTGGTAACATCATTCTTGGGAAATACTTCTTCTAATGGCTTTTAGCCCTTTTTTCATATCATTCCTCATATTAAAAATTTCATAAATCATAGTTTACATGTTTTCCCTCAAACTTGAGTGTGGTAATATCTTTCTCAGATAAATTCTCAAGGAATTGAGTCAATTTTAATCCATTCGGTCAAATATATTTCGACCATAAACATTATACTTTTTATGTCTGATGTGCATGACTTTAAACTTCACACAAAAGACAAGGGAACTCTAAACAAAATTCAAGTCTCAACTCACTAAACATACATTTCTTATGATTTAGGTAATATTGAGTAATTAAAAGATTCAAAGTTTGTGGGTTTATTTTTATAATCCTAGTAAAAAGAAAACTATGTTTACTAGGCCCATTGCCTTAAGTATATATTTATTGCAGGTAGAAAAAGAATTCAAGAACAAATGATTGAAGATGAAAGTATTCTTCATTGATGCACAAGAGTTAGAAGGACATCCATAGACCGGAGTCTCTTCTCTTTTATAATAATTACAAATGGATTTCAACATAACTCTTCATTTGATTTATGGCATCCCGAGCATCATCAGCAACCTCCTAGAATTCATTCATTCAATAGGATACAATAAGAGATGTAGTGATACCAACTCTTCTTGGAACAATTGTAAAATTATGTTCTTGAGTGCGGTTTGAGAAAATATTCTGCTGATCTAACAATGACTTTGTTTCTGTCCAAGAGACATGGATGATGGATACATGGATTTGAGAATGGAACATTGGATGTAAAGATCCATTTGGAGAGAGTAATCATTTCAGATATAGTTCTAAGACTATCATAGTCTTATCTCCACCAACCAGTAGCGGAAAACGTTTCTTCCCATGGGTTTTCCATTTTCATATCTGCAGGGAAATGGAAAGGAAGGATAATTTGAAAGGTCACAGCATTTTTGTTGCTCTAAATGATCAGCATAACTGAAATAGACAAGTATCAGTTCTGCTATATCTCGGGAAGATAGTTCTTTTCATCTGGAACGTTTACTCCTTGTAGATGACCATGACCCTACAAAGGCAAGTAGATGCTCTGTGGAAAGTTAAGATGATACTTCTTGAAGTACATGGCATAATCTAGAAGACTTTTGTCACACATATAATATTAATCATGGACAACAACATTCATCATGTCATCAATACGCTTTCTCACCAGTTCATTAGCTGTTCCAATTCTTCTAGGAGCCATTGAATCTGCACAAAGGTCAAATAAATTAACTCTTAAGTAAGTTATTTTTTCATAAAATTTGTGAAGAAATTCAAAATAATGGATAAGGAATTAATCCATGCAAGTCCTATATTGGTGCGCAAGTCTCATACGTTCATGATGGTTTTGGCGCATAGGTATCACCGCACAGGTCAAAATACCTTTGCAGTAGCGCGCCAATGAATAGAAGCAATGAAACCGTGGATAATAAGCAAGTTGCACGATGAAAAAAACCTGCACAGTGAGAGCAGAAATGTTTTAGAGTTGGGTGCTTTGCACGAGAATGGAGTGCATATTTATAGGCCAGGCCACACCACGGTGTGCTAAAGCCTGCACGCCTCTCACCTGCGTGCCGCTATCTGCGTGCTCAAAACATGTGTACTGCAGTTCCGTGGTTTTCTTCTTTACCTCACTGTCACATCCTCCTTCCTTTTAGATCCAACTCTGAGGGGGGGACTTTTGTTGATGTTCCTTTCCATCATAGAGTCTAAAATAATATAAAGTGAATTTCTTTAACCCAATGTTATTCATCCTTTGAAGAAACATTAATAATTGAAAAGGCATAAACAATGATTTTCTTCAGCATGGGTTACGTATGTTCCAAGATGGTCGTGCATGGTACCGATGTGCCACATATTGGGCGCGCAGGTGACCTGCACACCCAATATGATATTTTACCAGGGTCTTCAGCATCCTATAAATACCCATTGTGGGCCCCCGATTTAGAAGACAGAAAATTCTAAAAGTCATATTTGAGCTTTCGGCACCCTAGTCTCTTTTAGAAGTATTACGAACACTTATAAGGTAATTTCATACCTATAATGGAAGATCTAAACAGGGGAAACAAGGCCTAAGTGTTTAAATTCATCAACACTTCCGCTCCTAAGTGTCTAACCCTTACGGGAAATGAAGACACGTGCATGCTGCCTTATCCCTTCAACAGAACATGCGCGCCACTCTTTTGGAATCCTCTAGGGATAATACTTAGTGCTTGAACCAAGTCTCACCCATGTATTACCCTATGGTTTAACCATCACATAGGTACACATGTGTCACACAAGTATACCTGTGTGACCAATACCTGTGCACTCCAACAGGACCTGTGCACATACCTCTTTTTGGGTGCCCCTCCTTCCTATTCAGATCGTTTCTTAAAATCCACCTATCCTCTTCAGTACATATCCTTTAAAACCCTCTTCAAATCCATTTTGGCATAGTTCCTTTGTTGGATTCCTTATATGAATGGAATTCTAGGGAACATCTGTTAAAAAATAATGATTTACATATCTTTATGTCACTAAGGTTCGAGATTTCATTCATTCAACCTCATCCTCTAAGATGAGAAGATATTTAATTTGGGAATTCTCTTTATGAGTAATCCCTAAGTCCCCTAACCTGGGCCTCCTTTTCAGGAGTAATCCCCAGTCTTCAAATTCCCTTAATTTTTGGGCATCCTCTTTAGAAGTAGGCCCCATGTTCCCAAATATGGACATCCTCCTCAACAGTAATCCCAAGTTCCAAATTCCCTTAACCAAGGCATCCTCCTAATGAGTAATCCCTAGTCATAATTCCCCTTAACCTGGGCCTACTTCTCAGGAATAGGCCCTTGTTCTCACGTCCCTTTAACGTGGGCCTCCTTCTCAGGAATAATCCACAGTTCTCAAGTCCCTTTAATATAAGGCCCCAGCCTTAAACCTTACATAATCTTGAGTTATTACAAGATTACACATTGAGGATCTTTTCGGGTTTAGATTTTTAGAAAATTAGATCATAAAACTTGCATTACATTCCACATATAAACAAAGTGGTTACATAAAGATAGTATTCTTCATTCCCATCAATGGAAACATATTTAAAATAAAACATGGATTATTTCTTGACACATCATTGACTCTATCATCTTATCATGTACCTTTCCCTTGACCTGTGAAAAACATTTCAAAAACTTGGGATGAGCATAAAAACTCAGTATGGGTTATAAAAAAACATGGAAAGGAAACATGAGTTCATATATACATAAGAATGAAATCATACGTTACCCATAAAACATGGTCACTTTAACATACCTCATAAAATCATGAATAAATCATAGAAATCATAAGACATAAAGGTAAATTGAGGCATTCATAACATTCTTACGTAGGGAGTAACCCTCTTGGTTACGTTTGGAATACCCATCACAGTATATTCCCTAAAATCTCTTCGGAGAAACCTTAACCTTTCACTCCTTTGCGTTACCCAATGCATTGGAGAGCTATAACGGGCTCACCCACCCTTAGTTTATCACGGAACCACCTGTCTTCATAATAATGCCCAAGAAACATAACATAATCATATCACATAAAACATGCATAAATGAAACATAAAATTTCCACATTTCAATCACGAGATATCAATAAAACACATTGATATAAAAACATTATGAAAACCATTTTCAATAATAATATAAAAGAAAAGTAAAACATGGTATTTATTTTTCTTTTAAAAAGAAGGTATGGCTTGTAGAGGAAGCCGAAACTCAAATAACGGTCACGACGGCGGAGAAGTCGTTGTCGCCGCATACGTATGACAAAAACATTCCCTTTTGTCGTTTAGTAAACGTTTCGTATAAAAAAGATTCCTTTTGAATAAACATAAAAGTCAAAGGAGTTTATACACAGTATAAAATAAAGTTGTGTATAAAATAAAATATGCCTCAACGAAAGGAGATTGAGACGAAGTCCCATACCTCGTATCCGACTTGACCCGACCGTTCTTTAATCTCCTAAATAATAAACTTGAGTTAATCTCTACTTGCTTAAGAATCTTTTTCATGTTCATTATTCCTTTTATACCATGTTATGAACATCATGTAATCATTTAAGTTAATAATGTTCATTTTGTCGGTATTTGGTTCTTAAGTCAAAAATAGACTTCTTACACTTACATGTTGTTAATTTGGTCAAAGGTTCATTATATCCAGAATGGTATTAATGATGTAGATATAATATATGTCATATATATCCAGTACATACATGCATTTATAACATTACATAATCATTTAGAGGTATGAAATGAAATGCACCGTTCATGGAGACGGTAAGCCGTACGTACGCATGAACGCTACTTTCATTTCTATTTCATATTTTATATAATGGAATCATAATGATATAAAGGTATATTATAATTCCAGTATAATATCATATATAATATCATAGTTCCATCCTTTATATGTCCCACATATGGTATTTAAAGAATCAAATCACTTTGAGGGGGCGGTAGTCCGCACTTCCTAAGATGAAGATATCGTGTTTACCCATAATGGAAACCATAACAGTATGCCCAAAATGAAAAAAACAGAATCCTAAGGAAAACATAAACATATTATATATCATATATAAGAATAGTGACATCATAATGGCCACCATTGAAGGTGTTAAATGAGTATTGATCAATCATCGTTTCGGGAGGCAAAATTTCGCCATCCACGGAAACCGTATGTTCTGTAACCATTTGATGTAGTTGTGTGAGAGTGTCGCTCAAATAAATCATATAAAAACATCCTAGTATATTGAATATACTGTTTTTGTTACAAAAGGAGTAAATAAAAAGAGTTTAGGGGTGTTTCGGTGCGGATTTGCGTCGGGTTACGCTGTTCCGCCAGGACGCGTTCGCGCGTGCACCCATCAACCCGAGGGGATGGGCGCGCGGCTTGTGGTCCCGCAGTCCCGCTTTCCAAGGGCGGGCGGCATCCGTCCCTTATTCAGGGGCGTCTGCTCCTTGATCGAAACCGGGATGATTGGATGTCGGCTCCTCCTTCCTTGGACGTCTCCTCGGAACTCGTCACCTAATCCGGGTCTCCCTCATAGACTTAAGAATGTTCGTGAATCTCATTCCCGGCGCCATATCTTCATGGACACCGGTTAATTATGCTGCTTCCGCCCGGACGTTCCAAGGAGTCTGGGCGGGGCAGCAACCTGCGGTGAGAAGGCCGGGTGGCTCTGGGTGCTGGGGGCGTGTCGTAACACTGCGGCTCTGCACGTCTGTCTTCCGTCCCTAATAGGGCTTCTCGAAGGCATGATGGCCTGAGGCATCCCGTACTGGGTGCGGGGAACTGTGTCACCTGAGGTTTTCCTCAGCTTCCCATGTTTAACACGGGGTATGCCGTGAGTTTAACGTCCAGCGGGGACGGCATCGGACCAATCAACACGAAAAGTGGATCAGATGACAGAACCCCTTGCGGGGAACCTCCGACGCTGGGGCCAGCACATGGGCGGCTTCCCAAGTAACATGGAGTGGAGTGAAGTGGCGTCACCCCACCGGGATGTGGCGGCCCGGGTAAGGATCAGGATGGATGATGGAGTGAAGAGCTTGGACCCCGGAGGGGCTTCCTACGTACCGCGTGTTAGCACGGATCAAAGTCAACGTAGTTCGGGTATACAGTTTAACTTCATGCTGGACGTCTGCAAGCCGACTCACGAAGAGATCGAGGCCGCCGGGCGGAGGATTGAACCGAACCACCTCGCACAGAGGGGGATGGAACGGCCGGGTGGATCACAGTTTCACGTCATGCTGGACGATAGAAGGAGAAACGGAAAAAAGGGGGGGGCTGTGGGGAGGCACCGTGGAGATACACACGGGCAGTCTCCCACAGGAGCGGATTCATAGGTGAATCGACGCAAACGTGAACCCTGGAGGGGTCCACTGATGGACGAACCGACGTAAATACGACCGGGACGACCAGGTGGTGGGCTTGGACCTCAGGGAGGCTTCCTACGTACCCTGTATAGAAGACAGGGATCAAAGTCCACGTAGTTCATTCTGTCAGGACCTACGCACTTGGGGCAGCCCGGATGGCAAAACTCAGTTGGAAGGGACTTGGGCCGAAAGCAGAAGACACCTCGATCCCAGTCATACCCTCTACTGGTTTCAGCCGTGGGGAGGCGCAATGGGGATACACATGTGCAGCCTCCCATGAGAAACTAGGGGTTTGTAATACCCTGCCCCCGTAGGGAAAAGCCACTCCCATTAAATCGTCCCAAAAGCGGGACAATCCCGACATCCCTGCAGAGACGAGCGGGTGGGGGCCACGTCCAAACCGGGGGAGACCCTGCGTGCGAGGCACGGGATCGAATGATGCGGACGGTTTAGCGTCTTGCCAGACGAAGTACAGTTTAACGTCGTGTGTTGAGGACGAGGCGGACGGTTTAACGTCTCGCCGGACGAAGTACAGTTTAACGTCGTGTGTTGAGGACGAAACACTTGGCAGTTTAACGTCTTGCGGCGCGGACGATGGGGGCTAGGCAGTTTAGCGTCGTGCAGCTTGGACGTATGCTGAACAGTTTAACGTCTTGTAGCTCGGACGAGGTACAGTTTAACGTCGTGCAGGACGTATATGCAGTTTAACGTCATGCTGGACGAATATGCAGTTTAACGTCATGCTGGACGTATGCGCAGTTTAACGTCATGCGGGACGATTGTGCAGTTTAACGTCATGCTGGGCATAGGTTGCCGGACGATGGGTGCATGTCATTTCGCAAGAACCTGGAGGGCCGCATGGGAAGACAACACACGGTGTGGGCACCCAGGATGAGGATCATCGGGCGCCACGCAGGCGGGTACCCTCAGGGGGTCAAGGGAGGCGACCCTGGTGGATTGCGCGCAAAAGAGGAGCTTTGCGCGCAAAACCGCGGGTCGGCGCGCAAAAATGGCGGGCTGGCGCGCAATTTGGCCAGCGCTTCGCGCGCGGATGGTTGGGATTGCGCGCACCGGGCTTCGGATAGCGCGCGGGGGCAACGGCTCATTCTCTAACGAATGGCCACTTTGAAAATGGGGGGGTGCGCGCAATCGGGTCGGATTGCGCGCACCCGGGGGCAATTGCGCGCAAGAAGCTTCTTTTGCGCGCAAAGGCCTTCGGGTTGAAATTTATTCAAAGAAAATGAGCCAAGGGGATTGCGCGCGAAGGCGGACCCCAAGGCTCTATTGCGCGAAAGAAAGGAGGTTACCTGAAGATCGGCATTGCGCGCGGAGGGGGTTGGATTGCGCGAACGAGCGACGCTTCGGATTCTGGCAACCTTCAAAACGTCGGGGGTCGCCTTATATTTATAGGCAACCCCGGGCGCGGAATCCGGTCTCGGGCGCGCAATTCGCTTCGCGGGCGCGGAATCAGGACCCAGCGCGCAAAGGGCGCCGCGCAGGCCATGGGCGCGCAAAATAGCGCGCCGGCCCAGCGCATTGCGTGCATCCCGGGAGGATTGCGCGCTGCGACTCGACTTTGCGCGCGAGTCTCTGAAATTTCGCGCAAGTCCTCCGGGACCTCCGGAACGTGCCTCTGACTCCAAATATCACTTCGCTTTCTGCATCCGGAGCTTCGTTTGGGAACAACGGACTTTTCCGGCGTCTACAAAAGCCCCCCCTCGGAATCTGATCGGCGAGAGGTCGCAACGATCGGGTTCCGAGGGAGACGCCGGAATGCCGAAGTCCTGGGCTGCGCGGGACTTAGGCGCGCAAAAAAGGGGTGCCGGGCGCGAAGTTCGCCGCTGCGGTCGCGCAAAGTGCTTTCCGCGCAGCGCGGACCCGGCCTCGCCTATAAATAGGGGCGCTGGGTCCCGCGTTCCGTACTCTGGCCTTCCGCGCGATAAGCTCCAAAGCTCTCGTGCGCGAAATTGCCTCTTCCGGTCGCGAAATTCGCTCGATCGGCGCGCAAAACCGTCCGGATTTCGCCTGTCTTTGCGCGAAAACCCGGGACATTGCGCGACAGTCTTCCCAATTGCACGCCGTCCTCTTGGATTGCGCGCCGGCCTTCAAACTTTTCTACCAGCCTCGTCCGATCCCGCACGCTTCATCCCCTAACCCGCACGACTCCCGAAACTTCCGAGATGGCCGCGCACAGAGGAAATGAGGGGGATGCCGCCACTCGCAGGGCTGAGATGGCGACGAACGAGGAGGTTTACGGAGCCAAGGAGATTGTTTCCAACAATCAATCCTTGTTCGACTTACTAACGCCGGCCCAGAAGACATATCCACTGTCGGACAACCTGCCGCTCTGGAACTTCGGCATCCTAGATGAGGTTCCGGTGCCAGGGTTCGAGATTGATGCGCCGCGGACCTGGGTGACCCGGGAGGACGAGCTTCTCCGCTATAACATCACTAACAATGGGCATCCTGCCAGGGAGACCAGGCACTTGGACGTCTACGTCCTGAAACCGAGGACGCGAACCATTGACGGGGGTGAGCCTACTGCGGAGAATTCTCCAGCCCTCTACTCGAGCATATACCGCCAGAGTGTCACGGACGACACCAAGGGCTGGCTGAAGGACTGGGACTTGCGGTCTGGGGGCAACTTCACCAGTGAGTGGGCCTGGGCGTTCTGGGTACGCCACACTTGCGATCACTTCGCAGAGGAGTTGCGGTACATCGGCCTGTTCGAGGCGGTGTGGACGTCGCAGTTCCACTTCTACCAGCAGTCCGAGCTCGGGCCGGAGCTGTTCACCCGATGGTCTCCGGATACCAACACCTTCCATCTTCACCATGGGGAGGTCGGCATCGGTCTCTGGGACATCCACTGCATCGGAGGTATCCCGCTGGAGGGCTACCAATACGATGAGTTCATGCCACCGAAGAACACCTGGGAGGACAGGTCACGGACTCCCATCCTGACCTGGCATCTGCTTGACCTAGCTACGCAGCGGCTCGAGATCAAAGACTTCCAGAAGGACATAGCCTACAAGGAATGGTTCGACCAGTTCTTGGAGCATGACCCGGCGGTCAAGATGCCAGGCAGGGGGAAGCGGTGCCCGACCGCAGCTCAGAGGAGCCGGAACGGGTCGTACTGGCGGGTCCTGGAGACGGGTGACTACCGCTCATGGGGGTACCGCGTCATCGAGGCCCGGGACCCAAATGTCCGGTACGCGGCGTTCCTGGCCGCCTTTCTGAGTGGGTGGCTCCTGCCAGTGCGGGACGCGAGAATGGGCGTTCGCCCGGCGACTCTGGCGATGGCGGGCGCTATGGCCGCCAACAAGAGATACAACCTCGGGGTCCCAGTGCTGGCGAGGCTGTATGCCATCCTGGGACGCATCTCACGAGGGGGGTCGCCACGAAGGATCTGTGGGCCCTTTCAGTTCTTCCACGACTGGGTGGCTGCTCACCTCGGTGGGTACACGTTTCCGAACGCCATCATTCCTCCGGGCAACGGCCTGCGACCCTCCCTGCTGAACATTGCGGGGGTCGCTCCGATGACCCTAAGTGAGGAGGGCGCGCGGATCCGGATTGGTAATCATGCCAACTTCAACTTCAGTCCGTTCCCCACTCCCGTTGGCCAAATGATCGACAACGGGCAGGGTCCGCTGGAGCAGCATGAATACTTCCTGAACATGCGGGGCGGGGTGCTCGTGGCTCGGATCCACGGGAAGGTGATCTACGAGCCTTACGTGCCGACCCGGTTCGCCAGGCAGTTCGGGTGCCTTCAACGGATGCCGAAGAGGGTATTCACTGCTGTCCGGGAGGAGACGAACCCTGGCGTCCTTCGCCAGATGTGGCTGATGTTTGCCGCTTTCGGCTCAGGCGACATCATCACTCTCCCTCCTACCGGAGTTGACGCAGGCTTGGCAACCGAGTACGCCGAACACTGGGCCATCGCGTACCCCGAGGGGCTTTTGCGGAAGCTAGTTCGGCGGCTCGAGGTTACCCGTGCGGAGACCGGGCGTCAAGGAAGGAGGCAAGGCGCCGCCACACGGGGGAGAACGGAGGCGCGCCAAGCAGCGGAGCCGGCGCGAGCAGGGACTTCGACGGCGGGCACATCGCGAGCTGCCGCCACGACCTCAGCGCCCAGAGAGGGGGCACGTGCGGTGGTCGACGAGCGGCCCGGGAAGCAGGTGAGACGTCTGCTCGAACCTTCCCATGATGCGGTCTTCCCGGCGCTGTGGTCGGCCTGGATGACTCTGCGGCAGTCACTGGGGACCGATGCCATCTGGCGAAAGATACTCAGAGAAGGAATCTATCTGCCAGAGGTCGGGCGCCTCCAGATTGCCGACAGAGTGGACTTCAACCGGCAGTATGCGTATCTGACGGCCATGGACGAGTACGCGCGCCAACGTGGTCAGCGCGCGGAGCCATCCCTTCTGGTGAAGGTGATGCTCGGTCTCGAGCCCGCTCCGGAACAGATGCCGCCGGAAGAAGATGACAGTAGCGACTCCGAGGAGGAGGAGGAGACGGGGGAGGATGAAGGCTCCGAGGGAAGGTCCCATCGGGGGAGCCCACGGGAGAGCGGCGAGGTGGCCGGCTCTGACAACGTTGATGTCACTGAGCTCCTCGAGGTCCGCTTCTATCCCTACTCAACCTGCTTCATCCATTCTCTTATGCAGCTTCTAACCCGTTTCTCCATCCTTCTCAGGAGCACACGGATGTCGGTCAGGCGTCCTCAACAGGAGTAGGAGAGGCGCCAGCAGGACAAGGCGGGGGCCAGACACCCATTATCGAACTGACAAGCGCTAAGGGGTCCCCTGCTGCAACTGTTCCTGCGGCGACCGGGATAGCGGAAGATGACGCTCCGAACTCCCGTAAGTCTCCTTACTTTACTGCTGGTGCTTGCCGTTGACGATCCGTGACTTACCATGGCATGCCCTGCGCAGTGATCTCAACACTGGAGGCTCATCAGGTTGCCGAACCCGGGCCATCTACGAGTGGACCAGTGGTGGACATGCCGCCTGCTCCGGAACAGGCTTCCCAAACCGAGCCGGCCCCACCAACTGCTGATCAAGGGGCTGCGGGCGTCGGCGGTGCTGCCACCGGAGAGAGGTTGGGGGCTGACGAGGGTGTCAGCGCCGCTGGGGAGAGAGAAGAAGGTCGCCCGGATGTTGGGGAACCTATCCCTCGTGAGGACCTCCCAGGGGCGGACCCTGCAGCAGACCTGCTGGCTGCTTTCCCTGCCTACCGGCCTGCCGATCCCGAGGAGATGGACGACTCAGACACGGAGGCGGTCGAGGAGAGCCGGATAACGCGCCGTAGGGGGGTGGAAGTGCATCCAGCGCTTCCTCAAGCGAGACCCGTCGGAGTGGCTGGGGCGCATGGGATCACTTCAAACCTGGCTGCGCTTTCTGTGCGCCGGGGGAGCTGATGCTCAACGCCTCCATCTAACGGTCCGTGATTTCATGGCCGAAAAGATGCGCGAGAGCTACCGGCGTGCCGACGTCACACAAAGTCGGGACATGTCGGAGAGCACGCGGGCGCTCCTCGCGGCGGAGCAGGAAGTCCGGTGCCTCGAAGGGCAGGCGGCAGAGAAGGAGGCCTTCGTCGCAACGTGTACCGAGCTTGTGGAGCAACTAGCTGCCCAGCTGGTTGACGCTCAGGTACAGCTGACGGAGGCGGGCCAACAGATGGTCACAATTCAGGTCGAGCGGGATCGTGCACAGGCCAGAATCGACGAACTGCGCGCTGCGACCGCCGACGAAGAGAGGGCACGCAGAGAGCGAGAAGCAGCCCTGGAGGCCACCAGCCAAAGGGTAGCGGCATTAGAAAGACTCATTCAGCACGCTAATCCCTAAGGGCTTTGTTTTGCCGTTCCCAAAACATTTGCTTCCGCTACTTTGATCCATCTTTATGAATCAATATATTTATCTGCATCTTTTGGTTTAGCATGCTCAACCACAATTCGTTGTCTTGCGGGAGTGTTAACCAAGCATCAGGCATCCATAATTGGGCCCGGGTTTCTGGAGAAAAGAGGGAGGTCATTCCTAGGAAAGGAGACCTCAAGCCTAATCAATGTATCATCCCCCCATCTTGTTCCAACACACGAGCGGGACAACGCTAGGGGCGTTGAGATTTTATCCGAACATAGGGAAATGAGAAAGGGTGAATCGCGTGTCCCGAATCCAGACACCCACAACGGTCGGCCTTCCAGGAAATGCCCAAGATGGTAGGCGGACAGTGGATCGACCATAACAACTGCAATAAACGGACCGAAAAAGGTCATCATTCATATTGCAGGAGGCGGACCACATGTCATCATGAATACCGCTTTGGGGTTCCTTCAGGCACAAGGGTGGAAAATCCAGATCAACAGGGCATGCGAAGCGTGGGGCGAAGTGACGGTTTGTTCGGACAGAATCCAACGCTCTCAAAATTGCGCCACTGTGGAGAAAGCGTATTAGGCGGACGCACTAATCTGGCCGTGAATCACCTCAATCCTCAGACAGCACCTCTCTGACGAGGAAACCGTCGCTTCCCATCCTTGTGATGGGGCATCCCGAGCTGAATCAGGGAGAATATCACAACTACACCACTCTACCAGAAGCCAGGCCAGACGGCCGGCGACGAGGAGGGGCGGGACTTAACGATCCCTAAGGCTGGACCCGAGTCGGAATGCCCGGGCGTTCCTACGTACTCCATCAGGCTGGAGATCAAGCCACACGTAGTTCTGAGAGTGCAGTTTAACGTCATGCAGGACGTAGGACCCCATTTGGGGAGATCTTAGTTTAGGGTCGTAGAGCTCGGACCATAGGGGTAGATCTTAGTTTAAGGTCTTAGAGCTCGGACCATAAGGGCTAGATCTTAGTTTAAGGTCTTAGAGCTCGGACCATAAGGGCTAGATCATAGTTTAAGGTTTTAGAGCTCGGACCATAAAGGCTAGATCTTAGTTTAAGGTCTTAGAGCTCGGACCATAAAGGGGGGATCTTAGTTTAAGGTCTTAGAGCTCGGACCATAAGGCTAGATCTTAGTTTAAGGTCTTAGAGCTCGGACCATAAGGGGAGATCTTAGTTTAAGGTCTTAGAGCTCGGACCATAAGGAGAGATCTTTGTTTAAGGTCTTAGAGCTCGGACCATAAAGACCTCAAAGTACACCGCATCGTGGTCCTATCCCCTGGATATGCGAAGATGCACTGAGGGATAGCGTCAAGAGTGTCTAGGTTTCGCCTGGCCGGAATGAGAGGTGGAAAATGTGAATCATGCGGCCATTCACTCAAGGACTGGGGGCACCGGCGTAACGATATGGGAGTACTGCCGACCGTGGCGGAAAAGCAGCATCAATATCGCACTAACCGTTGGTGGAATGAGGCAGCAAACGAGCATCGACCGCTCAATCGCAGGATTCATATCGATTTGCTGCCCGAGGCCATTGAGGGTACCGGCCCTAGTCGGTGGGAGAGCACTGAGGCATTGTGTCTGAACCGTTCACGGGGGCTCCACCCAGGGCGTAGATGATGGGTCCGAATGAAAGGGAGCACGAAGCCTGAAAAGTGGAAGGAACCTGACCAAGCTGAACCTGACACTCCTGGCAATAAACCAGAGTACTCTTGACACCGGTGGACCACGGCAAGGGGTCGGGGAACGCGCCTTGAGGGTGACCTGAAGGCGGCGGATTCCCCAGAGAAGGGGGAATCTCTAAGAGGTGGGGGGCTGGACCCGAAGTTTCAAACATCCGGGCGTTCCTACGTATCCCATAAGGATGGGAATCAAGCCGCACGTAGTTCTTGAAGCGCGGCGCAACACAATCGGGCACCAGCGCGGGGAAGAGTGCGGGTCTGACCCTCGCACACAGAAGGAGCGGCATTTGATATTTCTTGTTTGTCCTTAAAGATGAATGGTTTTTCTTTGTGCGGCGACATGCCTTTGATGGAGAAATCTCTGGCGTCGCCACAATAATCAAGCCATGGAAGGCATTGATGAATGGCGTGGTCATTAACCAGCGCCCAACATGAGTGTCCCCTGAGGAGGACATCACGATGCAGTGCCGTTTCTCGTCGGGCGGCCAAGACGATCACAGTTTACGGTCGTGTGGTAGGACCAGACAACACAGTTTAAGGTCGTGTGGTTCGGACCATGGAGGAACCCGCTTATCGCGGTACGGCGGACATGGCGGAGGTGGGAACATACCCAGCCCTGCGGTCATGCACGATTCCAGGAGAAGAGTCTTGGGATAGGGGTCTGCGTATGTCCATCACCCGAGGGGCAGAGATGCTAGCCTCCAGATATACTGCGCCCAGAACGCAATTGTTCGGGCGACTCCCTCCTCCTTATGGGGACGAGGGTCCAGCTACGCATGGCCCTTAGGGAGGATATCCGCATATATCCTTGGTGCTCAGATCATGGGAGCCTCGAACGACATCATTACCTTGGTTGGTCTGTCTAACGTGTAGAGGTGTACTGGAGGTCAGTATGAAGAGAGTGTCGAGCTTCCACTACAACGCACAAAGGCGGAGTGTGATGAGGACTGCGCAACCAATGTTCAGAGCCTGAAAGAGCCGACATGGCGATCAAGGATGTTGCTGACGCATTCACAACACAACATCCGATCGCGTCAGCCTAAGACGGGGCAAGCAAACGAGCATCAACCGCTCAATCGCAGGATTCATATCGATTTGCGGCCCAAGACCCGCCGGTAAATCGACCCGGAGCGGTGGGAGAGCACTGAGGCATCGTACCCAAACCGCTAACGAGGATCCCTTTGAGTGAAGGCTCAAACAAGAGGAAGCGCGAGAACCGACAAGCAACACAGGGCTTGTCGGGATTGAATCTGACACTACGAGTCATAGACCGAAGTACCCAAAACATGTTACCAGATCTCCGGAAAGGGTCGGAGGACTTACCCTGAGAGCAACCGAAGGGGGGCAGATCCCCGTGATCAACCAAGAGACGGGGCTGGACCTGAAACATAAGCGTCCAGGCGGTCCTACGTATCCCATAAGGATGGGAATCAAGCCATACGTAGTTCTGGAAGTGCAGTTTAACGTCATGCAGGACGATGAGAGGGAAAAAAGGAAGGGGGGAGCAGAAGGCATCCCCAAATGTGGGGGGGCGTACAGCGTGACGAGCAAACCGACGTGAATGAGGGCATAGCCCCGCGCTCACACCATACGCCGCACACCCGGGGGCAACTGGGCCAAGGGCCCGAGATGGGATGGAAATTCCCAAAAGATGGGGCTGGGCCTGAAACATGAAGGTTCAGGCGGTCCTACATATCCCATAAGGATGGGAATCAAGCCGCACATAGTTCTTGAAGGGCAGTTTTACGTCATGCAGGACGAATGCTGAACAGTTTAACGTCTTGTAGCTCAGTCGTAGTGCAGTTTAGCGTCATGCAGGACGAAGCACTTGGCAGTTTAACGTCTTGCAGCGCGGACGAATGCTGAACAGTTTAACGTCTTGTAGCCTGGACGAATGCAGTTTAACGTCGTGCAGGACGTAGGCACACTCAGACAAAGTACTGCTTGAGGAACCTAGCGTTGGTGGGAGGAGTGACACGCTCACCATCCATAGTCGCTAGGGAGTACGCGCCATTGGGATAGACCTTGTGGACAGCAAAAGGTCCCTCCCACTTGGGCTCCAACTTGGGCGGCTTCCTGCTGGGGATCATTGGCGCTCTTAGGGCTAGCACTAGATCACCCTGCAGGAAGGAGCGGAGGCGAACCTTCTTATTGAAAGCTCGAGCCATTCTGCTTTGATGCCTCTCCAAGTTGTGCAAAGCGCGAAGTCTATTCTCATCCAGTGCTTCCAACTCGACTAGACGGGCTTCAGCGACTCTGTCCGGCGCTTGCTGGTCGTAGACCGCAGTGCGCAAGGACGACAACTGGATCTTGATGGGCAGGACGGCCTCAGCTCCATACACCAGGGAATAAGGGGTCATCTGGGTGGAATTGCGAGTCGTCGTCCGATAAGCCCAGAGGGCGTTGGGGAGCTTGTCCGGCCAACTCTTCTTGTTCTGACCAACCATATTTTGCAGAATGTTAGAGAGGGTTTTGTTAAACGCCTCGATCTGTCCATTCGCCTGCGCATGATAGCGAGATGTATGGTTCGAGCGAATGTTATACTTGGCGTACAACTTCTTCAACTCGGCTTCTCGGAAATTGGTTCCGTTATCCGTGAGGATAGCGTGAGGCACTCCAAATCGATAGATGATGTTGGAGGTCACGAAGTCAGCGATCGAACATGATTTGACCTCTCTGAGCGGAATCGCTTCTGCCCATTTGGAGATGAAGTCCGTGGCGGTCAGAATGAACCGGCACTGGCGAGCTGTCGCCGGCGGGTAAGGTCCCACAACGTCCAGACCCCAGACTGCAAAGGGCCAGGAATACCTTGTGGTATGGAGAGGCTCCGGCGGCCGATGCACAAAGTTCGCATGAACCTGGCACGCATGGCACCTCCTGGCATACTCGATGCAGTCATGGATCATAGAGGGCCAGAAGTATCCCAACCTCCGAATCTGGTGGGACAGCTTCGGCCCAGTCTGGTGGGCGCCACACGAACCAGCATGAACCTCTTGCATGACTCGTGGGATCTCAACTCCCTGAAGGCAACGGAGGAGAACACCATCAAACCCGCGTTTGTAGAGGATCTGCTCCAGACCGGGACTGCTCTGGAGGACGAACTACGATGCGCGGCGTCGAACTCGCTCGCGCTCGGCCCGATCCGATGGAAGAATGCCATGTTGGAGGTACTCAACCAAAGGCGTCCTCCAATCAGGGGCTGATCCGACTGTCATATCTGGGGTACTCGGGAATCCGGGCAGAGGGGCAACCGTGGTGAGATTATTTACCAACGGGCCGCGATCTTCTTCCGGGATAACGGGAGCGATGAGCCTGCGGCGCGTCACGCGGACGATCAGGTTGTCCTGTTCAGGTTCCGCAAGTGACGCAGCAAGGCTGGCCAAAGCATCTGCTCGACCGTTCTGCGACCGGGGAACATGGACAATTTCCGGCCGAGAAGGGAACCGGGCCATCAGAAGGAGGGTGCACTCCAACAATGGCACAAGTTCCGGCTTCCTGACAACGTAGTCGCCATTGATCTGCTTAACGACCAGCTCGGAGTCCCCTTTCACGCACAGACGGGGAACGTCGATCTCGAGAGCCAACTCGAGGCCGGTGATGAGGGCATGGTATTCCGCCTCATTGTTGGTACAGCCCTCTGACAACAGGAAAGAGTATGGCAGCACGGCTCGCTCCGGGGTAATGAAGACGATGCCCAAACCCACTCTGTTGAGCTTAGGATTATCGAGTCTTCTACCGGTGGGGCTCCGGGATGCACCGTCAAAGTGCATCTGCCAGCATGGATCGGCTCGATCAACCGAGAGAATGGTCTCATCAGGAAAGCCTAGATCCAGCGGCTGATCCGCGGAGGTCGGGTGAGCGGCCAGAAAGTCTACCAATGCTTGCCCTTTGATGGCCTTCTGAGACACATACCTGATGTCGAACTGCTGGAGAATCACAGCCCACCGCGCTAGGCGGCCAGTCAACATAGGCCGGCTGAGGATATATTTCAACGGGTCTACCCGAGAAACCAACTGTACCTCATGGTGCTGCAAGTAGTGCCGTAATTTCTGTACGGCAAATACGAGCGCCAGGCAGCTCTTCTCAATGGGGGAATACCTAACTTCCGCATCGAGGAGCATGCGACTGAGGTAATAGAGGCTATTCTCTGTTCCCTCGTTGTTCTTCTGGGCGAGAAGGGAACCCAGGGACCGTTCCAGGGCGGTCACATAAAGGACCAGCGGCTTTCCGGATACGGGCGGCATCAGGACCGGAGGTTGAAGCAGGTACTGCTTGATTTCCTCGAAAGCGGTCTGACACTCTTTATCCCATACATAGGTGGCACCTTTCTTCATAAGCCGAGAAAAGGGCTTACACTTGCCGGCCAGATTCGTGATGAATCGGCGTATATAGGCTAAGTGGCCTTGGAACCCTTGCAGTTCCCGGACGGTACCCGGGGGAGGCATCTGGCTAATCGCCCTGATTTTCTCTGGGTCGATCTCAATACCCCGGTATCTTACCACAAATCCAAGGAACTTTCCGGAGGTGACCCCAAAGGCACACTTCAACGGGTTCATCTTCAGGCAGCGAGACCGGAGGAAGCTGAACACTTTCTCAAGATCTTTGAGATGGTCCCGACGCTGGCGCGATTTGACAACCAAGTCGTTGACGTAGCATTCCACTAGCGTGCCGAGGATTGGCTTGAATATGCGGTGCATCGCCCGTTGATAGGTGGCACCTGCATTCTTCAGGCCGAAGGGCATGACCCGGTAGCAAAAGGTACCTTGGGGGGCCCTGAAGGCAGTGAACTCCTCATCCTCAGGGGCCATCCGAATTTGGTTGTATCCGGAGTATCCATCCATGAAGGAGAGGGCTTGGAACCCTGCCGTGGCATCAATCAACAGCTCTGTCACTGGAAGGGGAAAATCATCTTTCGGACAGTGGCGGTTGAGATCGCGGAAGTCGATGCAGACTCTAATCTGCCCATTCTTCTTCCTGACCGGCACAATGTTGGCCAGCCATTTGGGGTACTGAACTTCCCTCACGAAGTTGGCTTTGATAAGCTTGTCAACTTCGGCCTCAACCATGGCACCGTGGAATGGGTGCATCTTCCTGGGAGGCTTCTTGAACCCGCGATGGTTCGCCGGGAGACCAAGGCGGTGGACGGCTACCTGAGGATCTAGCCCCGACATCTCGTCATAGCCCCAAGCGAACACATCACGGTGCTGCCTGAGAAAGTCCACGTACTGCCGCCGCTCCTCAGAGGGCATGGCGGCACTAACCAATGTGGGTCTTGGATCGGCCTCGGTTCCAAGGTTCACCTGTATTAACTCATCGACCGTGGAGGGGACGCCCTCCTCAAAGGCTGGGGGTGCGTCTTCCATATCCTCTCCGCTCGGGGAGGGATCGTCCACGGGGGAGACTGCGTTGGAAACTGCATTGGGGCTACCAGATCCGGCTGGGCCACTGGTGCTGGCGCGGGCGGTCACGGCCATCTCATCAGGAGACTCGCGGACCGTCAAGACCATGGCGACGTCCAACCGGTGAATCGGGAGGACGTAAGCGTCATCCAGACTTGCCCAGGGATCGCTCGCAACAGCGACAGGCTCAACCTCACCTGCCAGGATCTGCTTATCCTTGCTCTTGTAATAGTCCGCGTCCAGATAGCGGGCTTCACATGAGGCAAAAGGAGAGGCATCTCCTTGAAGCACGCCTACTCGACCATTAAGGGAGTATTTGAGGCATTGGTGGTATGACGAGGGAACCGCCGCGTGAAGGTGAAGCCATGGCCTGCCCATCAATGCGTTATACGCAGTGTCCTGAGAGACTACCATGAATTCGGTGTTGGCAACCAAATCACCGAACTGGGTCTTCAAACGTATCTTGCCGACCGGGGTTTGCTCGGTGCGGTCGTACCCCTGGATCCTGAGGTCGGAGGGAATCAAGTCATCCTCAGACAACCCCAATCTCCGGAGCGTCCGAGTTGGAATCAGGTTAATGCCGGACCCCGTGTCGACGAGACAACGCCGGACTTCAAGGCCATTGAACTGGCCAGTGACATACAGCGGACGAATGTGTCCCTGTATAGGAGGGTCCTCATCCTTACCAGAGAACGAGATAACTGCCTGACATTCGGCGTCCTCGATCGTTTCGGCGTGAAAGGCCTCTGCAGCCGCAACCTCTGTCTCAAACTGGAGGGGGCTTTTCAGGGCTTCAGCGAGTGCCTCGCGCATCTCAGATGACATGCGCAGAGCCTCAAGGATGGAGAGCCTTGCTGGGATGTCGGCAAAGTGCTTCCGGACATCATACTTTTTGGCCAAGCGCGAGCCCCTGGTTGCAGGAGGTTGCTCTGCGGTTGGTGGCATGACGGGCCTTGCCGGTTGGATCGGCGACCGACTGGTACTTGGCGCATCTCGCTGTTCACTGGTCGCAGTCCGGGAAATGGTCACCGTACTGGAGTTAGGAGGCCGGGATGGACTCGTGGCCGGGCGGAGCTGGTCGCGACGCGGCTGAGGCGGTTCTGCCTGGTCCCACACCACAAACAGTGGCGGAGGCGAATCCGTCATCCCCGAATGGGGGGCCTGCGCACGCTGAGCTCGATTTTGAGCCTGCTGCCTAGTCTCAGTGGCGTGCACGGCCTGGCTGGATGTACCAACGGCTATGCCCCGGCGACTCCTGTTGATGCGGTTCTTCCGACGGTGGCGACGACCGGGGACACTAGGGAGGTCCACCTGGTGTTCTTCAACGTCGGGAAATGAAAAGGGATTTACCAGCTCGACGGTGTTAACCGAAGCGTACCCAATACCGTCATCGGACGAATCATCCATCACCGGGCGGATCCGAGGAGGGACCCCCATCTCCGGGGGCATGAAATCGCCGAGAGTACGGGATAGTGGAGGAACTGGCGGGGCGCGCTCTTCTTTCTTGCGCTGCCGCCGTTTGCTCCTCTTGGAGGAGGCAGACTGGGACGACGATGCCGAAGCAGCACCCGCAGGTTCTGGGGGCTCAGGCTGATTCAAGCGCACACGGATGATTCCATGGGCGCGAATGGTCGTCTTGCGGGACATCCAGTTATTGTACTTCTGGGGTCCGCGGTTGGAGACCAGCTGCCATTCGTCCTCGTTGCCACTATCGTCATCTGATCCCACGAATACGCCCGCCACTTGTGCTGGAGCTGGGCCCAACCTGATTACATTGTTGTTAATCTGGTCTTGGAGCCAGTCCTTAAACACATAGCATCGCTGGATGGTGTGCCCCAAGGCCCGATGGTAGGGGCAGTAGCGGGGGTTATTCGTAAGATGTGCCTCCTCTGGCTTCCAACACTCAGGCAGTCGCACAATCCTCTGCTCCAGGGCGCTCCGGAAGTAACCGGGGACCTGATCCTCATGAAATGAGTAAGTCAGGTGTCGCGGGCCCCTGGGAGCGTGGTCTTGACGAGGGGCTGGAGGGGCCGGCTGAGGAGGTGGACCCTGATTATCTCGCCTGGGTTGCGGCGGTACATTACGCGGAGGGGCCGGCCGGTTCTGGGGCTGCCGCTGCTGGGCCGGGAACTGAGCCCGTGGAGGCGGATTCCTGTGAGGATGTGGAGCTGGCCTCACCGGCAGCAGCTCCAACGGCCTGGGGGCCTCTATCTGGGCAACAGCAGCGGGCTCAGCCCTACTGACTCTCCTTGCAGGAATCATAGGGGGCAGCGGGTGTGCCTGGCTGGCGTGTTGCAGGGC
Source organism: Viscum album (assembly GCA_963277665.1). Taxonomy (NCBI): domain Eukaryota; kingdom Viridiplantae; phylum Streptophyta; class Magnoliopsida; order Santalales; family Viscaceae; genus Viscum; species Viscum album. The sequence goes on from OY728130.1 coordinate 889,225,424, forward strand.
TTCCTCAAGACGTTGAGCTTTGTCTGAGAAGTCCCTGAACCCTCCGGGGTAATTCTGAGTGATCAGGGAAGGGACCAGCTCGGTCTTGACGTTCCCGACGCACATTGTCAGCAACTGCTCCTGAGTCAATGGCATGTCAAGGGAATACGTGAGACCCTTCCATCGGGCGACAAAGTCCGCGACTCGCTCATCAGGCCTCTGCTTGCACTTGAAGAGGTCTGCGATACTTGTCTTCCGGGTCGTGGAACTGAACTGGTAGAGGAACTGTCTACGGAGGTCCTCCCAGCTGGTTACCGACCCGACGGGGAGCTGGCTGTACCAGACAAATGCTGGCCCTTCCAGTGTTTGAACAAAGCAGCGAAGCTTAGCGGCCTCCTGCTGCGCCGGAGTCCCCAACATAGGCCCGCACCTCGAGTTGAAGTGGGCTAAATGCTGTGGCGGATCTCCAGTTCCGTTGAAGGGGGCGAAAGTGGGATTCCCGAATCCCGGAGGCGCCGGCATGTCATCCACCCATGCTGGGTAGGGCTTGCCGTCCGGTGGGATCGCCACCTACCGAGTCTCCAAGGCTTCCAAGCGGGCAATGAGGGCCGCCATCGGATCGTCCGGACATGGGTTCCAGTCCTGGCGAGGATCTCTAACCACGAGCGCATTGCATGGCCCTTCAATCGGGTCGTCGACCGGGTCGTCGAACTCGGCAGCTCGTGGGATGGCGGGCGGAGGGGCCCTTGGGGCAGCGGGAGGAATCCGAGCGGGATCTCTCAGGTAGTCACGCCGCTCGGGAGGGTGTGGCGAAACATACCGCGCCCTCTTGCCGTAGGCAATGGCCTCTCTCCTGTCGGCGAACACGGCGTAATCACGGTTGCCCGGGAGAGTCTCATCGAGGTGTGGTTGTTCCGGTCCCTGCTGTCCTGGCCTGGGATCACCGTAGTCAGGCCGTCGTTCTGCAGCGCGCTCGGCGAGGAGCTGGTCAACCAGCTTCTTCTGTTCGGCGAGCTGCTGACGTAGCGTAGCCTTCTCGGGATCCTCCTCTGCCCTCTGCATGGAGGCAGATGGGTCGGCGGGCCTTATAGCCTCTGTAGACGCCGGAAAAGTCCGTTGTTCCCAAACGAAGCTCCGGATGCGGAAAACGAGGTCATATTCGGAGTCGGAAGGATGTTTCGGAGGGCCCGGAGGCCTTGCGCGGAATTTCAGAGGCCCGCGCGCAAAGGGGATGTTCCGCGCGCAAACCCCCCGGGATGCGCGCAATGCGCCGGTCCGGCGCGCAATTTTGCGCGCTGCGGGTCCGCGCGACTCCCTTGCGCGCCGCGCCCGATTCCGCGCCCGCGAGAAGAATTTCGCGCTCGCGCCTTGGATTCCGCGCCCGGGGTTGCCTATAAATACAAGGCGACCCCCAACGTTTCAAAGGTTGCTGGAAGTCGAAACGTCTCTCGTGCGCGCAATTCAACCCTTCCGCGCGCAATGACGAACTTCAGGTAACCTCCTTTCTTTCGCGCAAGAAAGCCTCGGGGTCCGCTTTCGCGCGCAATCCCCGCTGGCTCCTTTCATTTGAGTAAAAACTCACCCTAAGGCCTTTGCGCGCAAAAGAACCCGCTTGCGCGCAATCGCCCCCGGGGTGCGCGCAATCCGGCCTGATTGCGCGCACCCCCCCTTCTTCTTTCAAGTGGCCATTCGTTAGAGAATGAGCCGTTGCCCCCGCGCGCTATCCGAAGCCCGGTGCGCGCAATCCCAAGCATCCGCGCGCAAGGCACTGGCCCAATTGCGCGCCAGCCGCCCCAATTGCGCGCCGGCCCGCAGTATTGCGCGCAAAGCTTCCTTTTTGCGCGCAATCTGCCAGGTTCGCCTCCCTTGACCCCCTGAGGGTACCCGCCTGCGTGGCGCCCGATGATCCTCATCCTGGGTGCCCGCACCCTGCGTTGTCTTCCCGTGCGGCCCTCCAGGCTTCCGCGAAGTGACACGCACATACGTCCAGCATGACGTTAAACTGCATATTCGTCCAGCATGACGTTAAACTTCATATACGTCCTGCACGACGTTAAACTGTACCTCGTCCGAGCTACAAGACGTTAAACTGTTCAGCACACGTCCAAGCTGCACGACGCTAAACTGCCTAGCCCCCATCGTCCGCGCTGCAAGACGTTAAACTGTCAAGTGCTTCGTCCTCAACACACGACGTTAAACTGTACTTCGTCCGGCAAGACGTTAAACCGTCCGCCTCGTCCTCAACACATGACGTTAAACTGTACTTCGTCTGGCAAGACGCTAAACCGTCCGCATCATTCGATCCCGTGCCTCGCACGCAGGGTCTCCCCCGGTTTGGATGTGGCCCCCACCCGCTCGTCTCTGCAGGGATGTCGGGATTGTCCCCCTTTTGGGACGATTTAATGGGAGTGGCTTTTCCCTACGGGGGCAGGGTATTACAAACCCCTAGTTTCTCGTGGGAGGCTGCATATGTGTATCTCCATTGCGCCTCCCCACTGCCGAAGCCAGTAGAGGGTCTGACTGGGATCGAGGTGTCTTCCGCTTTCGGTCCAAGTCCCTTCCAACTGAGTTTTGCAGCATCCGGGCTGCCCCAAGTGCGTAAGTCCTGACAGAATGAACTACGTGGACTTTGATCCCTCTCTTCTATACAGGGTACGTAGGAAGCCTCCCTGAGGTCCAAGCCCACCACCTGGTCGTCCCGGTCGTATTTACGTCGGTTCGTCCATCAGTGGACCCCTCCAGGGTTCACGCTTGCGTTGATTCACCTATGAATCCGCCCCTGTGGGAGACTGCCCGCGTGTATCTCCGCGGTGCCTCCCCACAGCCCCCCTTTTTTCCATTTCCCCTTTTATCGTCCAGCATGACGTGAAACTGTGATCCACCCGGCCGTTCCATCCCCCTCCGTGCGAGGTGGTTCGGTTCAATCCTCCGCCCGGCGGCCTCGACCTCTTCGTGAGTCGGCTTGCCGACGTCCAGCATGACGTTAAACTGTATACCCGAACTACGTTGACTTTGATCCGTGCTAACGCGCGGTACGTAGGAAGCCCCTCCGGGGTCCAAGCTCTTCACTCCATCATCCATCCTGATCCTTACCCGGGCCGCCACATCCCGGTGGGGTCATGCCACTTCACTCCACTCCACGTTACTTGGGAAGCCGCCCATGTGCTGGCCCCAGCGTCGGAGGTTCCCCGCAAGGGGTTCTGTCATCTGATCCACTTTTCATGTTGATCGGTCCGATGCCGTCCCCGCTGGACGTTAAACTCGCGGCATACCCCGTGTTAAACACGGGAAGCTGAGGAAAACCTCAGGTGACACAGTTCCCCGCACCTAGTACGGGATGCCTCAGGCCATCATGCCTTCGAGAAGCCCTATTAGGGACGGAAGACAGACGTGCAGAGCCGCAGTGTTACGACACGCCCCCAGCACCCAGAGCCACCCGGCCTTCTCACCGCAGGTTGCTGCCCCGCTCAGACTCCTTGGAACGTCCGGGCGGAAGCAGCGTAATTAACCGGTGTCCATGAAGATATGGCGCCGTGAACGAGATTCACGAACATTCTTAAGTCTATGAGGGAGACCCGGATTAGGCGACAAGTTCCGAGGAGACGTCCAAGGAAGGAGGAGCCGACATCCCATCATCCCGGTTTCGATCAAGGAGCAGACGCCCCTGAATAAGGGACGGATGCCGCCCGCCCTTGGAAAGCGGGACTGCGGGACCACAAGCCGCGCGCCCATCCCCTCGGGTTGACGGGTGCACGCGCGAACGCGTCCTGGCGGAACAGCGTAACCCGACGCACATCCGCACCGAAACAGAAAAATGGTGAACCCGACGTGAATCTCTTCTCCTCGATACGAAGACCGATGGCTTTCAGAGGTGTTGGAAGACCGGCGTGTTGCCCGGCCAAGCATTCAGTCTTACCCGCCAGGGGCTGGGGAAGGGACATCGGGCACTCCGTCTCGCAACGTCGAGGGCCTGGGTTCCCCCCACGGAAGGCGTCGTGGCGCTAATGGTTGGTTGTCGACTCCTTTTTCCTGTCAGTGTTAATGGGTCATTCTCCCTGCTTGCAGAAATCAGGTCGCCCGATCTAGTGCCCGATCGCCACCCGCCCACTGGCGCAGGGACAGGGGAAACACCGACGCGGCTACTCCGCGCGGTCCTGCCCGTTCCACAGTCGTCCCAGCAGCCGTAATTGCGGGACGACCACGCCCTCTCTCCCCCGCGGAGGTCATCCAGAGAAGGGTGATCAACACCCTGGTGCGGAGATACGAGGAAGAGGGAGTCATCCCCACTAGGGAAATGGCTCGCCTAGACCTTGAGGAGGCTGCGCCTCGCCACCACCGCCGCCCCCGAGGGCCGCGCAGGGAGGCACCACTGCCTACCTCAACGTCCAATCGCTTCGGGAGTTTATCCCCGGAGCGCTCTGACAGTTCCCTTCCCTATGCGGATGAAGTGGAAGATGCCCGGGACTACCCTATCCGAGGTCCGCTCCAGGGATCCACGATAAGGGCTCCCGCCAGGCCACGGCGACACCGCCGCCAGGCCTCTCCAATCGAGGAACAGGCTCTCCACCTGCCCGCGCCGCTCATCCCGACTCGTCTGTCTCGACGCCAACGTCGGGCGCGAGCGGAAGAGGATGCCCACCTTGGGGCTCTAGCAACAGCGGCCGCACTGGCCCGAGCCACTGCTGGCTCCAGTCGCCAGGCCCCTGCGCATCCTGAGCAGGGGAACTTCTATGCCCGACCCGGATCGAGGCCCCGACCGCCCCAAAGGCAGGTTGGGTCGACTCTCCCGGTTGCTGGTACAGACAGTAGCCACCGCGGACCACCTCGCGGTAGCGCTATTCACCAACAGGGGCTACTCCGTGTGGCCGGTCCAAGAGGCATGGGTCATCCCACCTTCCGATCCCGGCCCGGATTCCTGCCCGGAATCATCTCTCCCCGCGTCCCCTTCGATATCTGTCCCGGTGCCCTTCGCACCTCGGTTCCCAGTCCTCTCGGCCCCAGCACCAGTGCGGCCGGAGGACGCCAGGACAGAGATCAGCCCTGCCCCGGAGAACCACTCAGGGGCAGGAAGGCAAGGCGTCGACGCCGAGGGAAGAATGTTGCGGAGTTCCGGACAGAGGTCCGACCGGTTTGCTTCTCTGACTCAGAGGCGGAGTACGATTCGGCGACAGAGCCCCTTCCCCAATCCCGCCAGTCAAGGGCAGGGGTAGGAATGCGGCACGTCAGCCTCGTGCTCCCCGAGAGCGAGATCGATGTGATCCCCGCGTCTCTCCGAAGGTATATCCGGAGTAACGAGGGCCTGGTAGACCCCCAGGGATCAAACTTGCGGTTGGTACCGGCCCCTCCGGAAGTGCCTTCCGTCTCGGTCGGAGAAGCCGGAGACTTTTTCTGGGGACCGACGGTCGAACCACGATCTGGTGCACCCTCGGCGAGCACCGATGCTACGGCAGGATGTTCGCTCGCCGGCCCGTCCTATCGTGATGTGGTAGCTGGGGCACCGCCACCCTCAGGGGGAGGCCCGGGATATGGAGGCCAATCGGCCTGCTCGCCGTATTCACCGCCGGCCAGCCCGTCGGCCCGGCGGCCCGCCTCGGCACCACTACCAGTTTCCCGTCCGTTCCCAGCCATGGAAGAGGACCAAGGAGATCTGGGTCCCGAGTTTGAGTCGTGGATCTTCTGGACCGTCCTTGCAGAGGGCCACTTCCCTGAGAAGTTTTGGCCAGTCGCAGGACCGGACTTTGATGCACCCGAATCGCTCACCCCGGATGAGTTCGAATGCTTCCGCCGAACTCTCCGGGAGACTCACTCCCGTCTTCACTGCCTACAAATGCCATACCCAGGGAGTCAAGCGCACCTGGAGGATATTGGTGAGCAGTGCCGTCAAATTGACCTGGCCATGCTCCCCGCGGTCCGGCACCCCGGGTCGTTTGGGCACCACGTGGCCCTCCAACAACGATGCGTTGAGTGCTTTCAAGTACTCCGCAAAGTTATCGAGGAAGCCACTCCCCACGTGTATATCCGTGGATGGGGGCAGTACGCTGCCCTACGCTTCAGTGTGATTCGCCGACAGCCCGATTCGCTGGGTGGCCCTGAGGGTATATCCCCAGGGACAGCAACAGTCAATATGGCTGACCTGTCGGGAGAGGGGAACGACTTGGAACTTCTCGACGGGGGCTTCCCCCCCGAAGAAAAGCCGTCGTCAGACCCATCAGTGAGAGTTACTCGTCATCAGAGGAACCTCCTGGGACTCCCCGCACCCACTGAAGCACTGACGTTGAGCCGAAACGTCAGCAAAGGAAAAGAGCACAGCGAGGCTATAAGGCCCGCCGACCCATCTGCCTCCATGCAGAGGGCAGAGGAGGATCCCGAGAAGGCTACGCTACGTCAGCAGCTCGCCGAACAGAAGAAGCTGGTTGACCAGCTCCTCGCCGAGCGCGCTGCAGAACGGCGGCCTGACTACGGTGATCCCAGGCCAGGACAGCAGGGACCGGAACAACCGCACCTCGATAAGACTCTCCCGGGCAACCGTGATTACGCCGTGTTCGCCGACAGGAGAGAGGCCATTGCCTACGGCAAGAGGGCGCGGTATGTTTCGCCACACCCTCCCGAGCGGCGTGACTACCTGAGAGATCCCGCTCGGATTCCTCCCGCTGCCCCAAGGGCCGCTCCGCCCGCCATCCCACGAGCTGCCGAGTTCGACGATCCGGTCGACGACCCGATTGAAGGGCCATGCAATGCGCTCGTGGTTAGAGATCCTCGCCAGGACTGGAACCCATGTCCGGACGATCCGATGGCGGCACTCATTGCCCGCTTGGAAGCCTTGGAGACTCGGCAGGTGGCGATCCCACCGGACGGCAAGCCCTACCCAGCATGGGTGGATGACATGCCGGCGCCTCCGGGATTCGGGAATCCCACTTTCGCCCCCTTCAACGGGACTGGAGATCCGCCACAGCATTTATCCCACTTCAACTCGAGGTGCGGGCCTATGTTGGGGACTCCGGCGCAGCAGGAGGCCGCTAAGCTTCGCTGCTTTGTTCAGACACTGGAAGGGCCATCATTTGTCTGGTACAGCCAGCTCCCCGTCGGGTCGGTAACCAGCTGGGAGGACCTCCGTAGACAGTTCCTCTACCAGTTCAGTTCCACGACCCGGAAGACGAGTATCGCAGACCTCTTCAAGTGCAAGCAGAGGCCTGATGAGCGAGTCGCGGACTTCGTCGCCCGATGGAAGGGTCTCACGTATTCCCTTGACATGCCATTGACTCAGGAGCAGTTGCTGACAATGTGCGTCGGGAACGTCACGACCGAGCTGGTCCCTTCCCTGATCACTCAGAATTACCCCGGAGGGTTCAGGGACTTCTCAGACAAAGCTCAACGTCTTGAGGAAGCCCTGCAACAGGCCAGCCAGGCACACCCGCTGCCTCCTATGATTCCTGCAAGGAGAGCCAGCAGGGCTGAGCCCGCTGCTGTGGCCCAGATAGAGGCTCCCAGGCCGTTGGAGCTGCTGCTGGTGAGGCCAGCTCCGCAGCCTCACAGGAATCCGCCTCCACGGGCTCAGTTCCCGGCCCAGCAACGGCAGCCTCAGAACCTGCCGGCCCCTCCGCGTAATGTACCGCCACAACCTAGGCGAGATAATCAGGGTCCACCTCCTCGGCAGGCCCCTCCAGCCCCTCGTCAAGACCGTGCTCCCAGGGGCCCGCGACACCTGACGTACTCATTCCATGAGGATCAGGTCCCCGGTTATTTCCGGAGCGCCCTGGAGCAGAGGATTGTGCGACTGCCTGAGTGTTGGAAGCCAGAGGAGGCACATCTCACAGATAACCCCCGCTACTGCCCCTACCATCGAGCCCTGGGCACACCATCCAGCGGTGCTATGTGTTTAAGGACTGGCTCCAAGACCAGATTAACAACAATGTAATCAGGTTGGGCCCAGCTCCAGCACAGGTAGCGGGCGTGTTCGTGGGATCAGATGACGATGGTGGCGATGAGGAAGAATGGCAGCTGGTCTCCGACCGCGGATCCCAGAAGTACAATAACTGGATGGCCCGCAAGACGACCATTCGCGCCCGTGGAATCATCCGTGCGCGCTTGAATCAGCCTGAGCCCCCAGAACCTGCGGGTGCTGCTTCGGCATCGTCGTCCCAGCCTGCCTCCTCCAAGAGGAGCAAACGGCGGCAGCGCAAGAAGGAAGAGCGCGCCCCGCCAGTTCCGCCACTATCCCGTACTCTCGGCGATTTCATGCCCCCGGAGATGGGGGTCCCTCCTCGGATCCGCCCGGTGATGGATGATTCGTCCGATGACGGTATTGGGTACGCTTCGGTTAACACCGTCGAGCTGGTAAATCCCTTTTCGGTTCCCGACGTTGAAGAACACCAGGTGGACCTCCCTAGTGTCCCCGGTCGTCGCCACCGTCGGAAGAACCGCAGCAGCAGGAGTCGCCGGGGCACAGCCGTCGGTACCTCCGGCCAGGCCGTGCACGCCACTGAGACTAGGCAGCAGGCTCAAGATCGAGCTCAACGTGCGCAGGCTCCCCATCCGGGGATGACGGATTCGCCTCCGCCACTGTTTGTGGTGTGGGACCAGGCAGAACCGCCTCAGCCGCGTCGCGACCAGCTCCGCCCTGCCACAAGTCCATCCCGGCCTCCTGACTCCAGTACGGTGACCATTTCCCGGACTGCGACCAGTGAACAGCGAGATGCGCCAAGTACCAGTCGGTCGCCGATCCAACCGGTAAGGCCCGTCATGCCACCAACCGCAGAGCAACCTCCTGCAACCAGGAGCTCGCGCTTGGCCAAAAAGTATGATGTCCTGAAGCACTTGGCCGACATCCCAGCAAGGCTCTCCATCCTTGAGGCTCTGCGCATGTCATCTGAGATGCGCGAGGCACTCGCTGAAGCCCTGAAAAGCCCCCTCCAGTTTGAGACAGAGGTTGCGGCTGCAGAGGCCTTCCACGCCGAAACGATCGAGGACGCCGAATGTCAGGCAGTTATCTCGTTCTCTGGTAAGGATGAAGACCCTCCTATACAGGGACATATCCGTCCGCTGTATGTCACTGGCCAGTTCAATGGCCTTGAAGTCCGGCGCTGTCTTGTCGACACGGGGTCCGGGATTAATCTGATTCCAACTCGGACGCTCCGGAGATTGGGGTTGTCTGAGGATGACTTGATTCCCTCCGACCTCAGGATCCAGGGGTACGACCGCACCGAGCAAACCCTGGTCGGCAAGATACGTTTGAAGACCCAGTTCGGTGACTTGGTTGCCAACACCGAATTCATGGTAGTCTCTCAGGACACTGCGTATAACGCATTGATGGGCAGGCCATGGCTTCACCTTCATGCGGCGGTTCCCTCATCATACCACCAATGCCTCAAATACTCCCTTAATGGTCGAGTAGGTGTGCTTCAAGGAGATGCCTCTCCTTTTGCCTCATGTGAAGCCCGTTATCTGGACGCGGACTATTACAAGAGCAAGGATAAGAAGATCCTGGCAGGTGAGGTTGAGCATGTCGCTGTTGCAAGCGATCCCTGGGCAAGTCTGGATGACGCTTACGTCCTCCCAATTCACCGGTTGGACGTGGCCATGGTCTCGACGGTCCGCGAGTCTCCTGATGAGATGGCCGCAACCGCCCGTGCCAGCACCAGTGGCCCAGCAGGATCTGGTAGCCCCAATGCAGTTTCCAACGCAGTCTCTCCCGTGGACGATCCCTCCCCGAGCGGAGAGGATATGGAAGACGCACCCCCAGCCTTTGAGGAGGGCGTCCCCGCCACGGTCGATGAGTTAATACAGGTGAACCTTGGAACCGAGGCCGATCCAAGACCCACGTTGGTTAGTGCTGCCATGCCCTCTGAGGAGCGGCAGCAGTACGTGGACTTTCTCAGGCAGCACCGTGATGTGTTCGCTTGGGGCTATGACGAGATGCCGGGGCTAGATCCTCAGGTAGCCGTCCACCGCCTTGGTCTCCCGGCGAACCATCGCGGGTTCAAGCAGCCTCCCAGGAAGATGCACCCATCCCACGGTGCCATGGTTGAGGCCGAAGTTGACAAGCTTATCAAAGCCAACTTCGTGAGGGAAGTTCAGTACCCCAAATGACTGGCCAACATTGTGCCGGTCAGGAAGAAGAACGGGCAGATTAGAGTCTGCATCGACTTCCGCGATCTCAACCGCCACTGTCCGAAGGATGATTTTCCCCTTCCAGTGACGGAGCTGTTGATTGATGCCACGGCAGGGTTCCAAGCCCTCTCCTTCATGGATGGATACTCCGGATACAACCAAATTCGGATGGCCCCTGAGGATGAGGAGTTCACTGCCTTCAGGGCCCCCCAAGGTACCTTTTGCTACCGGGTCATGCCCTTCGGCCTGAAGAATGCAGGTGCCACCTATCAACGGGCGATGCACCGCATATTCAAGCCAATCCTCAGCACACTGGTGGAATGCTACGTCGACGACTTGGTTGTCAAATCGCGCCAGCGTCAGGACCATCTCAAAGATCTTGAGAAAGTGTTCAGCTTCCTCCGGTCTCGCTGCCTGAAGATGAACCCATTGAAGTGTGCCTTTGGGGTCACCTCCGGAAAGTTCCTTGGATTTGTGGTAAGATACCGGGGTATTGAGATCGACCCAGAGAAAATCAGGGCGATTAGCCAGATGCCTCCCCCGGGTACCGTCCGGGAACTGCAAGGGTTCCAAGGCCACTTAGCCTATATACGCCGATTCATCGCGAATCTGGCCGGCAAGTGTAAGCCCTTTTCTCGGCTTATGAAGAAAGGTGCCACCTATGTATGGGATAAAGAGTGTCAGACCGCTTTCGAGGAAATCAAGCAGTACCTGCTTCAACCTCCGGTCCTGATGCCGCCCGTATCCGGAAAGCCGCTGGTCCTTTATGTGACCGCCCTGGAACGGTCCCTGGGTGCCCTTCTCGCCCAGAAGAACAACGAGGGAACAGAGAATAGCCTCTATTACCTCAGTCGCATGCTCCTCGATGCGGAGGTTAGGTATTCCCCCATCGAGAAGAGCTGCCTGACGCTCGTATTTGCCGTACAGAAATTACGGCACTACTTGGAGCACCATGAGGTACAGTTGGTTTCTCGGGTAGACCCGTTGAAATATATCCTGAGCCGACCTATGTTGACTGGCCGTCTAGCGCGGTGGGCTGTGATTCTCCAGCAGTTCGACATCAGGTATGTGTCTCAGAAGGCCATCAAAGGGCAAGCGTTGGCAGACTTTCTGGCCGCTCACCCGACCTCCGCGGATCAGCCGCTGGATCTAGGATTTCCTGATGAGGCCATTCTCTCGGTTGATCGAGCCGATCCATGCTGGCAGATGCACTTTGACGGTGCCTCCCGGAGTCCCACCGGTAGAAGACTCGATAATCCTAAGCTCAATAGAGTGGGCTTGGGCATCGTCTTCATTACCCCGGAGCGAGCCGTGCTGCCATACTCTTTCCTGTTGTCAGAGGGCTGTACCAACAATGAGGCGGAATACCATGCCCTCATCACCGGCCTCGAGTTGGCTCTCGAGATCGACGTGCCCCGTCTGTGCGTGAAAGGGGACTCCAAGCTGGTCGTTAAGCAGATCAATGGCGACTACGTTGTCAGGAAGCCGGAACTTGTGCCATTGTTGGAGTGCACCCTTCTTCTGATGGCCCGGTTCCCTTCTCGGCCGGAAATTGTCCATGTTCACCGGTCGCAGAACGGTCGAGCAGATGCTTTGGCCAGCCTGGCTGCGTCACTTGCGGAACCTGAACAGGACAACCTGATCGTCCGCGTGACGCGCCGCAGGCTCATCGCTCCCGTTATCCCGGAAGAAGATCGCGGCCCGTTGGTAAGTAACCTCACCACGGTTGCCCCTATGCCCGGAGCCCCGAGTACCCCAGATATAGCAGTCGAATCAGCCCGTGATTGGAGGGCGCCTTTGGTTGAGTACCTCCAACATGGCATTCTTCCGTCAGATCGGGCCGAGCGCGAGCGAGTTCGACGCCGCGCATCGCAGTTTGTCCTCCAGAGCAGTCCCGGTATGGAGCAGATCCTCTACAAGCGCGGGTTTGATGGTGTTCTCCTCCGTTGCCTTCAGGGAGTCGAGATCCCACGAGTCATGCAAGAGGTTCATGCTGGTGCATGTGGCGCCCACCAGACTGGGCCGAAGCTGTCCCACCAGATTCGGAGGTTGGGATACTTCTGGCCCTCTATGATCCATGACTGCATCGAGTACGCCAGGAGGTGCCATGCGTGCCAGGTTCATGCGAACTTTGTGCATCGGCCGCCGGAGCCTCTCCATACCACAAGGTATTCCTGGCCCTTTGCAGTCTGGGGACTGGACGTTGTGGGACCTTACCCGCCGGCGACAGCTCGCCAGTGCCGGTTCATTCTGACCGCCACGGACTTCTTCTCCAAATGGGCAGAAGCGATTCCGCTCAGAGAGGTCAAATCCTGTTCGATCGCTGACTTCGTGACCTCCAACATCATCTATCGATTTGGAGTGCCTCACGCTATCCTCACGGATAACGGAACCAATTTCCGAGCAGCCGAGTTGAAGAAGTTGTACGCCAAGTATAACATCCGCTCGAACCATACATCTCGCTATCATGCGCAGGCGAATGGACAGATCGAGGCGTTTAACAAAACCCTCTCTAACATTCTGCAAAAGATGGTTGGTCAGAACAAGAAGAGTTGGCCGGACAAGCTCCCCAACGCCCTCTGGGCTTATCGGACGACGACTCGCAATTCCACCCAGATGACCCCTTATTCCCTGGTGTATGGAGCTGAGGCCGTCCTGCCCATCGAGATCCAGTTACCGTCCTTGCGCACTGCGGTCTGCGACCAGCAAGCGCCGGACAGAGTTGCTGAAGCCCGTCTAGTCGAGTTGGAAGCACTGGATGAGAATAGACTTCGCGCTTTGCACAACTTGGAGAGGCATCAAAGCAGAATGGCTCGAGCTTTCAATAAGAAGGTTCGCCTCCGCTCCTTCCTGCAGGGTGATCTAGTGCTAGCCCTAAGAGCGCCAATGATCCCCGGCAGGAAGCCGCCCAAGTTGGAGCCCAAGTGGGAGGGACCTTTTGTTGTCCACAAGGTCTATCCCAATGGCGCGTACTCCCTAGCGACTATGGATGGTGAGCGTATCACTCCTCCCACCAACGCTAGGTTCCTCAAGCAGTACTTTGTCTGAGTCTCCTACGTCCTGCACGACGTTAAACTGCATTCGTCCAGGCTACAAGACGTTAAACTGTTCAGCATTCGTCCGCGCTGCAAGACGTTAAACTGCCAAGTGCTTCGTCCCGCATGACGCTAAACTGCACTACGTCCGAGCTACAAGACGTTAAACTGTTCAGCATTCGTCCTGCATGACGTAAAACTGCCACTCGAGAACTACGTGCGGCTTGATTCCCATCCTTATGGGATACGTAGGACCGCCTGAACCCTCGTGTTTCAGGCCCAGCCCCATCCTTCGGGAATTTCCATCCCATCTCGGGCCCTTGGCCCAGTTGCCCCCGGGTGTGCGGCGTATGGTGTGAGTGCGGGGCTATGCCCTCATTCACGTCGGTTTGCTCGTCACGCTGTACGCCCTCCCACGTTTGGGGATGCCTTCTGCTCCCCCCTTCTTTTTTCCTCATCGTCCTGCATGACGTTAAACTGCACTTCAAGAACTACATATGGCTTGATTCCCATCCTTATGGGATACGTAGGACCGCCTAGACATTCATGTTTCAGGCCCAGCCCCATTTCCTGGGAATCTCTATCCCGCGTTGGGCCTCTGGCCCCCAGTTCCCCTCCTTTTTGTGCGAGGCGTATCGCGTGAGCGGGGGATTATGCCCTCATTCACGTCGGTCTACTGGCCGCGCTGTACGCCTCCCCCGTGTGTGGGACTACCTCACACCCCTCATCGTCCTGCATGACGTTAAACTGCCTTTCCAGAACTACGTATGGCTTGATTCCCATCCTTATGGGATACGTAGGACCGCCTGGACGCTTGTGTCTCAGGTCCAGCCCCGTCTCTTGGTTGATCACGGGGATCTGCCCCCCCTTCGGTTGCTCTCAGGGTGAGTCCTCCGACCCTTTCCGGAGATCTGTTAACATGTTTTGGGTGCTTCGGTCTATGACTCGTAGTGTCAGATTCAATCCCGACAAGTCCTGTATTGCTTGTCAGGCCCCGCGCTTCCTCTTGTTCGAGCCCTCACTCAAAGGGATCCTCGTTAGCGGTTTGGGTACGATGCCTCAGTGCTCTCCCACCGCTCCGGGTCGATTTACCGGTGGGTCTTGGGCCGCAAATCGATATGAATCCTGCGATTGAGCGGTTGATGCTCGTTTGCTTGCCCCGTCTTAGGCTGACGCGATCGGATGTTGTGTTGCGAATGCGTCAGCAACGTCCTTGATCGCCATGTCAGCTTTCTCAGGCTCTGAACATTGGTTGCGCAGTCCTCATCACACTCCGCCTTTGTGCGTTGTAGTGGAATCTTGACACTCTCTTCATACTGACCTCCGGTACGCCTCTACACGTTAGGCAGACCAACCAGGGTAATGATGTCGTTCGAGGCTCCCATGATCTGAGCACCAAGGATATATGCAGATATCCTCCCTAAGGGCCATGCGTAGCTGGACCCTCGTCCCCATAAGGAGGAGGGAGTCGCCCGAACAATTGCGTTCTGGGCCCAGTATATCTGGAGGCTAGCATCTCTGCCCCTCGGGTGATGGACATATGCAGACCCCTATCCCAAGACTCTTCTCCTGGAATCGTGCGTGACCGCAGGGCTGGGTATGTTCCCACCTCCGCCGTGTCCGCCGTACCGCAATAAGCGGATTCCTCCATGGTCCGAACCACACGACCTTAAACTGTGTTGTCTGGTCCTACCACACGACCGTAAACTGTGATCGTCTTGGCCGCCCGACGAGAAACGGCACTGCATCGTGATGTCCTCCTCAGGGGACACTCATGTTGGGCGCTGGTTAATGACCACGCCATTCATCAATGCCTTCCGTGGCTTGATTATTGTGGCGACGCCAGAGATTTCTCAATCACGGGCATGTCGCCGCACAAAGAAAAACCATTCATCTTTAAGGACAAACAAGAAATATCAAATGCCGCTCCTTTTGTGTGCGAGGGTCAGACCCGCACTCTTCCCCGCGCTGGTTCCCGATTGTGTTGCACCGCGCTTCAAGAACTACGTGCGGCTTGATTCCCATCCTTATGGGATACGTAGGAACGCCCGGATGTTTGAAACTTCGGGTCCAGCCCCCCACCTCTTAGAGATTTCCCCTTCTCTGGGGAATCCACCGCCTTCAGGTCACCCTCAAGGCGTGTTCCCCGACCCCTTGCCGTGGTCCACCGGTGTCAAGAGTACTCTGGTTTATTGCCAGGAGGGTCAGGATCCGCTTGGTCAGGTTTCCTCCACTTTTCAGGCTTCGTGCTCCCTTTCATTCGGACCCATCGTCTACGCCCTGGGTGGAGCCCCCGTGAACGGTTCAGACACAATGCCTCAGTGCTCTCCCACCGACTCGGGCCGGTACCCCCAATGGCCTCAAGCAGCAAATCGATATGAATCCTGCGATTGAGCGGTCGATGCTCGTTTGCTGCCTCATTCCACCAACGGTTGGTGCGATGTTGATGCTGCTTTTCCGCCACGGTTGGCAGTACTCTCATATCGTCACGCCGGTGCTCCCGGTCCTCGAGTGAATGGCCGCATGATTCACATTTTCCACCTCCCTTTCTGACCAGGCGAAACCTCGACACTCTTGACACTATCCCTCAGTGCATCTTCGCATATCCAGGGGATATGACCACGATGTGGCGTGCTTTGAGCCCTTATGGTCCGAGCTCTAAGACCTTAAACTAAGATCCTCCATCCTTATGGTCCGAGCTCTAAGACCTTAAACTAAGATCCTCCATCCTTATGGTCCGAGCTCTAAGACCTTAAACTAAGATCCTCCATCCTTATGGTCCGAGCTCTAAGACCTTAAACTAAGATCCCCCCTTATGGTCCGAGCTCTAAGACCTTAAACTAAGATCCCCCCTTATGGTCCGAGCTCTAAGACCTTAAACTAAGATCTAGCCCTTATGGTCCGAGTTCTAAGACCTTAAACTAAGATCTAGCCCTTATGGTCCGAGCTCTAAGACCTTAAACTAAGATCCTCTAGCCCTATGGTCCGAGCTCTAAGACCTTAAACTAAGATCCTCCACCTTTATGGTCCGAGCTCTAAGACCTTAAACTAAGATCCAGCCCTTATGGTCCGAGCTCTAAGACCTTAAACTAAGATCTACCCCAAATGGGGTCCTACGTCCTGCATGACGTTAAACTTCACTCTCAGAACTACGTGTGGCTTGATCTCCAGCCTGATGGAGTACGTAGGAACGCCCGGGCATTTCGACTCGGGTCCAGCCTCAGGGATCAATAAGTCCTGCCCCTCCTCATCGCCGGCCGTCTGGCCTGACTTCGGGTAGAGTGGTGCAGTCGTAATATTCTCCCCGATTCAGCTTGGGATGCCCCATCGCAAGGATGGGAAGCGACGGTTTCCTCGTCAGAGAGGTGCTGTCTGAGAATTGAGGTGACTCACGGCCAGATTAGTGCATCCGCCTAATACGCTTCCCCCACGGTGGCGCAATTTTGAGAGCGTTGGATTCTGTCCGAACAAATCGTCACTTCGCCCCACGCTTCGCATGCCCTGTTGATCTGGATTTTCCACCCTTGTGTCTGAAGGAACCCCAAAGCGGTATTCATGATGACATGTGGTCCGCCTCCTGCAATATGAATGATGGCCTTTTTCGGTCCGTCTATTGCAGTTGTTATGGTCGATCCACTGTCCGCCTACCGTCTTGGGCATTTCCTGGAAGGCCGACCGTTGTGGATGTCTGTATTCGGGACACGCGATTCACCCTTTCTCATTTCCCTATGTTCGGATAAAATCTCAACGCCCCTAGCGTTGTCCCGCTCGTGTGTTGGAACAAGTTGGGGGATGATACATTGGTTAGGTCTGAGGTCTCCTTTCCTAGGAATGACCTCCCTCTTTTCTCCAGAAACCCAGGCCCAATTATGGATGCCTGATGCTTGGTTAACGCTCCCGCGAGACAATTTGTGGTTGAGCATGTTAAACCAAAAGACGCAGATAAGTATGGCGATTCATACAAGTGGATCAAAATATTAAGTAGCGGAAGCAAATGTTCTGGGAATGGCAAAAAACAGCCCTTAGGGATTAGCGTGCTGAATGAGTCTTTCTAATGCCGCTACCCTTTGGCTGGTGGCCTCCAGAGCTGCTTCTCGCTCTCTGCGTGCTCTCTTTTCGTCGGCCGTCGCAGCACGCAGTTCGTCAATCCTGGCCTGTGCATGCTCCCGCTCGACTTGGAGTGTGACCATCTGCTGGCCCGCCTCCGTCAGCTGTACCTGAGCGTCGATCAGTTGTGCCGATAGTTGCTCCACAAGCTCGGTACATGCTGCGACGAAGGCCTCCTTCTCTGCCGCCTGCCCTTCGAGGCGCCGGACTTCCTGCTCTGCCGCGATGAGCGCCTGCGTGCTCTTCGACATGTCCCGACTTTGTGCGACGTCGGCACGCCGGCGGCTCTCGCGCATCTTCTCGGCCATGAAATCACGGACCGTCAGATGGAGGCGTTGAGCATCAGCTCCCCCGGCACACAGGAAGCGCAGCCAGGTCTGAAGCGATCCCATGCGCCCCAGCCATTCCGATGGGTCTCGCTTGAGGAAGCGCTGGATGCACTTCCACCCCCTGCGTCGCGTTACCCGGCTATCCTCGACCGCCTCCGCGTCCGAGTCATCCATCTCCTCGGGGTCGGCAGGCCGGTAAGCAGGGAAGGCAGCCAGCAGGTCTGCTGCAGGGTCCGCCCCTGGGAGGTCCTCACGAGGGATAGGTTCCCCAACATCCGGGCCACCTTCTTCTCTCTCCCCAGCGGCGCTGACACCCTCGTCAGCCCCCAACCTCTCTCCGATGTCAGCACCACCGACATCCGTAGCCCCCTGATCAGCAGTTGGTGGGGCCGGCTCGGTTTGGGAAGTCTGTTCCGGAGCAGGCGGCATGTCCACCACTGGTCCACTCGTAGATGGCCCGGGTTCGGCAACCCGACGAGCCTCCAATGCTGAGATCACTGTGCGGGGCATGCCATGGTTAGTCACGGATCGTCAATGGCAAGCACCAGCAGTAAAGTAGGGAGACTTACGGGAGTTCGGAGCGTCATCTTCCGCTACCCCGGTCGCCGCAGGAACAGTTGCAGCAGGGGACCCCTTAGCGCTTGTCAATTCGATAATGGGTGCCTGGGCCCCGCCTTGTCCTGCTGGCGCCTCTCCTACTCCTGTTGAGGACGCCTGACCGACGTCCGTGTGCTCCTGAGAAGGATGGAGAAACGGGTTAGAAGCTGCATAAGAGAATGGATGAAGCAAGTTGAGTAGGGATAGAACCGGACCTCGAGGAGCTCAGTGACATCAACGTTGTCAGAGCCGGCCACCTCGCCGCTCTCCCGTGGGCTCCCCCGATGGGACCTTCCCTCGGAGCCTTCATCCTCCCCCGTCTCCTCCTCCTCATCGGAGTCGTTACTGTCATCTTCTTCCGGCGGCATCTGTTCCGGAGCGGGCTCGAGACCGAGCATCACCTTCACCAGAAGGGATGGCTCCGCACGCTGACCACGTTGGCGCGCGTACTCGTCCATGGCCGTCAGATATGCATATTGCCGGTTGAAGTCCACCCTGTCGGTGATCTGGAGGCGCCCGACCTCTGGCAGATAGATTCCTTCTCTGAGTATCTTTCGCCAGATGACGTCGGTCCCCAGTGACTGCCGCAGGGTCATCCAGGCCGACCACAGCGCCGGGAAGACTGCATCGTGGGAGGGTTCGAGCAGACGCCTCACCTGCTTCCCGGGCCGCTCCTCGACCGCCGCATGTGCCCCCTCTCTGGGCGCCGAGGTCGTAGCGGCAGCCTGCGATGCGCCCGCCGCCGAAGTCCCTGCTCGCGCCGGCCCCGCTGCTTGGCGCGCCTCCGTTCTCCCCCGTGTGGCGGCGCCTCGCCTCCTTCCTTGACGCCCGGTCTCCGCACGGGTAGCCTCGAGCCGCCGAACTAGCTTCCGCAAGAGCCCCTCAGGGTACGCGATGGCCCAGTGTTCGGCGTACTCGGTTGCCAAGCCTGCGTCGATCCCGGTAGGAGGGAGAGTGATGACGTCGCCAGAGCCGAAGGCGACGAACATCAGCCACATCTGGCGAAGGACGCCAGGGTTCGTCTCCTCCCGGACAGCAGTGAATACCCTCTTCGGCATCCGTTGAAGGCACCCGAACTGCCTGGCGAACCGGGTCGGCACGTAAGGCTCGCAGATCACCTTCCCGTCGATCCGAGCCACGAGCACCCCGCCCCGCATGTTCAGGAAGTATTCATGCTGCTCCAGCGGACCCTGTCCGTTGTCGATCATCTGGCCGACGGGAGTGGGGAACGGGATGAAGTTGAAATTGGCATGATTGCCAATCCGAACCCTCACGCCCTCCTCACTGAGGGTCATCGGAGCGACCCCCGCAATGTTCAGCAGGGAGGGTCGCAGGCCGTTGCCCGGAGGACTGATGGCATTTGGGAACGTATACCCACCAAGGTGAGCAGCCACCCAGCCGTGGAAGAACTGAAAGGGCCCACAGATCCTTCGTGGCGACCCCCCTCGTGAGATGCGTCCCAGAATGGCATACAGCCTCGCCAGTACTGGGACCCCGAGGTTGTATCTCTTATTGGCAGCCATGGCGCCCGCCATCGCCAGCGTCGCCGGGCGGACGCCCATCCTCGCATCCCGCACTGGCAGGAGCCACCCGCTCAGAAAGGTGGCCAGGAACGCCGCGTACCGGACGTTAGGGTCCCGGGCCTCGATGACGCGGTACCCCCATGAGCGGTAATCGCCCGTCTCCAGGACCCGCCAGTACGACCCGTTCCGGCTCCTCTGAGCTGCGGTCGGGCACCGCTTCCCCCTGCCTGGCATCTTGACCGCCGGGTCATGCTCCAGGAACTGGCCGAACCAATCCTTGTAGGCTATGTCCTTCTGGAAGTCTTGGATCCCGAGCCGCTGCGTAGCCAGGTCAAGAAGATGCCAGGTCAGAATGGGAGTCCGTGACCTGTCCTCCCAGATGTTCTTCGGTGGCAGGAACTCATCGTACTGGTAGCCCTCCAGCGGGATACCTCCGATGCAGTGGATGTCCCAGAGACCGATGCCGACCTCCCCATGGTGAAGATGGAAGGTGTTGGTATCCGGGGACCAGCGAGTGAACAGCTCCGGCCCGAGCTCAGACTGCTGGTAGAAGTGGAACTGCGACGTCCACACCGCCTCGAACAGGCCGATGTACCGCAGCTCCTCTGCGAAGTGATCGCAAGTGTGGCGTACCCAGAACGCCCAGGCCCACTCACTGGTGAAGTTGCCCCCAGACCGCAAGTCCCAGTCCTTCAGCCATCCCTTGGTGTCGTCCGTGACGCTCTGGCGATATATGCTCGAGTAGAGGGCTGGAGAATTCTCCGCAGTAGGCTCACCCCCATCAATGGTTCGCGTCCTCGGGTTCAGGACATAGACATCCAAGTGTCTGGTCTCCCTGGCAGGATGCCCATTGTTGGTGATGTTATAGCGGAGAAGCTCGTCCTCCCGGGTCACCCAGGTCCGCGGCGCATCAACCTCGAACCCTGGCACTGGAACCTCATCCAGGAGGCCAAAGTTCCAGAGCGGCAGGTTGTCTGACAATGGGTATGTCTTCTGGGCCGGCGTTAGTAAGTCGAACAAGGATTGATTGTCAGAAACAATCTCCTTGGCTCCGTAAACCTCCTCGTTCGTCGCCATCTCGGCTCTGCGAGTGGCGGCATCCCCTTCATTTCCTCTGTGCGCGGCCATCTCGGAAGATTCGGGAGTCGTGCGGGTTAAGGGATGAAGCGTGCGGGATCGGACGAGGCTGGTGGAAAAGTTTGAGAGGCGGCGCGCAATCCTAGTGGGCGGCGCGCAAGCGGGAAGTCCTTCGCGAAAAACCCCGGGTATTCGCGCAAAAACAGAGCGAAGGCCGGACGGTTTTGCGCGACGAGCGAATTCCGCGCCGGAAAAGGCAATTTCGCGCACGAGAGCAAAGAGGCTTATCGCGCGGAAGGCCAGTGTACGGCCCGGAGGGACCCAGTGCCCCTATTTATAGGCGAGGCCGGGGTCCGCGCTGCGCGGAAAAGGCTTTGCGCGACCGCATCGGCCGATTTCGCGCCCGACACCCATTTTTGCGCGCCACAGTCCCGCGTCGCCCAGGACTTCGGCATTCCGGCGTCTCCCTCGGAACCCGATCGTTGCGACCTCTCGCCGATCAGATTCCGAGGGGGGGCTTTTGTAGACGCCGGAAAAGTCCGTTGTTCCCAAACGAAGCTCCGGATGCGGAAAACGAGGTCATATTCGGAGTCGGAAGGATGTTTCGGAGGGCCCGGAGGCCTTGCGCGGAATTTCAGAGGCCCGCGCGCAAAGGGGATGTTCCGCGCGCAAACCCCCCGGGATGCGCGCAATGCGCCGGTCCGGCGCGCAATTTTGCGCGCCGCGGGTCCGCGCGACTCCCTTGCGCGCCGCGCCCGATTCCGCGCCCGCGAGAAGAATTTCGCGCTCGCGCCTTGGATTCCGCGCCCGGGGTTGCCTATAAATACAAGGCGACCCCCAACGTTTCAAAGGTTGCTGGAAGTCGAAAC
This sequence comes from Viscum album, assembly GCA_963277665.1. Lineage (NCBI taxonomy): Eukaryota > Viridiplantae > Streptophyta > Magnoliopsida > Santalales > Viscaceae > Viscum > Viscum album. Next base: position 889,247,047 of record OY728130.1, read on the forward strand.
GTCTCTCGTGCGCGCAATTCAACCCTTCCGCGCGCAATGACGAACTTCAGGTAACCTCCTTTCTTTCGCGCAAGAAAGCCTCGGGGTCCGCTTTCGCGCGCAATCCCCGCTGGCTCCTTTCATTTGAGTAAAAACTCACCCTAAGGCCTTTGCGCGCAAAAGAACCCGCTTGCGCGCAATCGCCCCCGGGGTGCGCGCAATCCGGCCTGATTGCGCGCACCCCCCCTTCTTCTTTCAAGTGGCCATTCGTTAGAGAATGAGCCGTTGCCCCCGCGCGCTATCCGAAGCCCGGTGCGCGCAATCCCAAGCATCCGCGCGCAAGGCACTGGCCCAATTGCGCGCCAGCCGCCCCAATTGCGCGCCGGCCCGCAGTATTGCGCGCAAAGCTTCCTTTTTGCGCGCAATCTGCCAGGTTCGCCTCCCTTGACCCCCTGAGGGTACCCGCCTGCGTGGCGCCCGATGATCCTCATCCTGGGTGCCCGCACCCTGCGTTGTCTTCCCGTGCGGCCCTCCAGGCTTCCGCGAAGTGACACGCACATACGTCCAGCATGACGTTAAACTGCATATTCGTCCAGCATGACGTTAAACTTCATATACGTCCTGCACGACGTTAAACTGTACCTCGTCCGAGCTACAAGACGTTAAACTGTTCAGCACACGTCCAAGCTGCACGACGCTAAACTGCCTAGCCCCCATCGTCCGCGCTGCAAGACGTTAAACTGTCAAGTGCTTCGTCCTCAACACACGACGTTAAACTGTACTTCGTCCGGCAAGACGTTAAACCGTCCGCCTCGTCCTCAACACATGACGTTAAACTGTACTTCGTCTGGCAAGACGCTAAACCGTCCGCATCATTCGATCCCGTGCCTCGCACGCAGGGTCTCCCCCGGTTTGGATGTGGCCCCCACCCGCTCGTCTCTGCAGGGATGTCGGGATTGTCCCCCTTTTGGGACGATTTAATGGGAGTGGCTTTTCCCTACGGGGGAAGGGTATTACAAACCCCTAGTTTCTCGTGGGAGGCTGCATATGTGTATCTCCATTGCGCCTCCCCACTGCCGAAGCCAGTAGAGGGTCTGACTGGGATCGAGGTGTCTTCCGCTTTCGGTCCAAGTCCCTTCCAACTGAGTTTTGCAGCATCCGGGCTGCCCCAAGTGCGTAAGTCCTGACAGAATGAACTACGTGGACTTTGATCCCTGTCTTCTATACAGGGTACGTAGGAAGCCTCCCTGAGGTCCAAGCCCACCACCTGGTCGTCCCGGTCGTATTTACGTCGGTTCGTCCATCAGTGGACCCCTCCAGGGTTCACGCTTGCGTTGATTCACCTATGAATCCGCCCGTGTGGGAGACTGCCCGCGTGTATCTCCGTGGTGCCTCCCCACAGCCCCCCTTTTTTCCATTTCCCCTTTTATCGTCCAGCATGACGTGAAACTGTGATCCACCCGGCCGTTCCATCCCCCTCCGTGCGAGGTGGTTCGGTTCAATCCTCCGCCCGGCGGCCTCGACCTCTTCGTGAGTCGGCTTGCCGACGTCCAGCATGACGTTAAACTGTATACCCGAACTACGTTGACTTTGATCCGTGCTAACGCGCGGTACGTAGGAAGCCCCTCCGGGGTCCAAGCTCTTCACTCCATCATCCATCCTGATCCTTACCCGGGCCGCCACATCCCGGTGGGGTCATGCCACTTCACTCCACTCCACGTTACTTGGGAAGCCGCCCATGTGCTGGCCCCAGCGTCGGAGGTTCCCCGCAAGGGGTTCTGTCATCTGATCCACTTTTCGTGTTGATCGGTCCGATGCCGTCCCCGCTGGACGTTAAACTCGCGGCATACCCCGTGTTAAACATGGGAAGCTGAGGAAAACCTCAGGTGACACAGTTCCCCGCACCTAGTACGGGATGCCTCAGGCCATCATGCCTTCGAGAAGCCCTATTAGGGACGGAAGACAGACGTGCAGAGCCGCAGTGTTACGACACGCCCCCAGCACCCAGAGCCACCCGGCCTTCTCACCGCAGGTTGCTGCCCCGCTCAGACTCCTTGGAACGTCCGGGCGGAAGCAGCGTAATTAACCGGTGTCCATGAAGATATGGCGTCGGGAACGAGATTCACGAACATTCTTAAGTCTATGAGGGAGACCCGGATTAGGCGACAAGTTCCGAGGAGACGTCCAAGGAAGGAGGAGCCGACATCCCATCATCCCGGTTTCGATCAAGGAGCAGACGCCCCTGAATAAGGGACGGATGCCGCCCGCCCTTGGAAAGCGGGACTGCGGGACCACAAGCCGCGCGCCCATCCCCTCGGGTTGACGGGTGCACGCGCGAACGCGTCCTGGCGGAACAGCGTAACCCGACGCACATCCGCACCGAAACAGCCTCGCTGTGCTCTTTTCCTTTGCTGACGTTTCGGCTCAACGTCAGTGCTTCAGTGGGTGCAGGGAGCCCCAGGAGGTTCCTCTGATGACGAGTAACTCTCACTGATGGATCTGACGACGGCTTGTCTTCGGGGGGGAAGCCCCCGTCGAGAAGTTCCAAGTCGTTCCCCTCTCCCGACAGGTCAGCCATATTGACCGTTCCTGTCCCTGGGGATATACCCTCAGGGCCACCCAGCGGATCGGGCTGTCGGCGGATCACACTGAAGCGTAGGGCAGCGTACTGCCCCATCCACGGATATACACGTGGGGAGTGGCTTCCTCGATAACTTTGCGGAGTACTTGAAAACACTCAATGCATCGTTGTTGGAGGGCCTCGTGGTGCCCAAATGACCCGGGGTGCCGAACCGCGGGGAGCATGGCCAGGTCAATTTGACGGCACTGCTCACCAATATCCTCCAGGTGCGCTTGACTCCCGGGGTATGGCATTTGTAGGCGGTGAAGACAGGAGCGAGTCTCCCGGAGAGTTCGTCGGAGGCATTCGAACTCATCCGGGGTGAGCGATTCGGGTGCATCAAAGCCCGGTCCTGCGACTGGCCAAAACTTCTCAGGGAAGTGGCCCTCTGCAAGGACGGTCCAGAAGCTCCACGACTCAGACTCGGGACCCAGATCTCCTTGGTCCTCTTCAATGGCTGGGAACGGACGGGAAACTGGTAGTGGTGCCGAGGCGGGCCGCCGGGCTGACGGGCTGGCCGGCGGTGAATACGGCGAGCAGGCCGATTGGCCTCCATATCCCGGGCCGCCCTCTGAGGGTGGCGGTGCCCTGGCTACCACATCACGATAGGACGGGCCGGCGAGCGAACATCCTGCCGTAGCATCGGTGCTCGCCGAGGGCGCACCAGATCGTGGTTCGACCGTCGGTCCCCAGAAAAAGTCTCCGGCTTTTTCGATCGAGGCGGAAGGCACTTCCGGAGGGGCCGGTACCAACCGCAAGTATGATCCTTGGGGGTCTACCAGGCCCTCGTTACTCCGGATATACCTTCGGAGAGAAGCGGGGATCACATCGATCTCGCTCTCGGGGAGCACGAGGCTGACGTGCCGCATTCCTACCCATGCCCTTGACTGGCGGGATTGGGGAAGGGGCTCTGTCACCGAATCGTACTCTGCCTCTGAGTCAGAGAAGCAAACCGGTCGGATCTCTGTCCGGAATTCTGTAACATTCTTCCCTCGGCGTCGACGGCTTGCCTTCCTGCCCCTGGGAGGTTCTTCGGGGCAGGGCTGATCTCTGTCCTGGCGTCCTCCAGCCGCACTGGTGCTGGGGCCAAGAGGACTGGGAACCAAGGTGCGAGGGGCACCGGGACAGATATCAAAGGGGACGCGGGGAGAGATGATTCTGGGCAGGCCTCCGGGCCGGGATCGAAAGGTGGGATGACCCACGCCTCCTGGATCGGCCACACAGAGTAGGTCCTGCCGGTGAATAGCGCTACCGCGAGGTGGTCCGCGGTGGCTACTGCCAGTGCCAGCAACCGGGAGAGTCGACCCAACCTGCCTTGGGGGCGGTCGGGGCCTCGGTCCAGGTCGGGCATAGGAGTTCCCCCGCTCAGGATGCACAGAGGCCTGGCGACTGGAGCCAGCAGTGGCTCGGGCCAATGCGGCCGCTGTTGCTAGAGCCCCAAGGTGGGCATCCTCTTCCGCTCGTTCCCGACGTTGGCGTCGAGACAGACGAGTCGGGATGAGCGGCGCGGGCAGGTGGAGAGCCCGCTCTTCGACTGGGGAGGCCTTGCGGCGGTGTCGCCGTGGCCTGGCGGGAGTCCTTACCGTAGATCCCTGGAGCGAATCCCGGATAGGGTGATCCCGGGCATCTTCCACCTCATCCGCATAGGGAAGGGAACTGTCAGAGCGCTCCGGGGATAAACTCCCGAAGCGATTGGACGTTGAGGTAGGTAGCGGTGCCTCCCTGCGCGGCCCTCGGGGGCGGCGGTGGTGGCGAGGCGCAGCCTCCTCAAGGTCTAGGCGAGCCATTTCCCTAGTGGGGATGACTCCCTCTTCCTCGTATCTCCGCACCAGGGTGTTGATCACCCTTCTCTGGATGACCTCCGAGGGGGAGAGAGGGCGTGGTCGTCCCGCAATTGCGGCTGCTGGGACGACTGTGGAACGGGCGGGACCGCGTGGAGTAGCCGCGTCGGTGTTTCCCCTATCCCTGCGCCAGTGGGCGGGTGGCGATCGGGCACTGGATCGGGCGACCTGATTTCTGAAAGCAGGGAGAAGAACCCATTAACACTGACAGGAAAAAGGAATCGTCAACCAACCATTAGCGCCACGACGCCTTCCGTGGGGGGAACCCAGGCCCTCGACGTTGCGAGACGGAGTGCCCGATTTCACTTCCCCAGCCCCTGGTGGGTAAGACTGAATGCTTGGCCGGGCAACATGCCGGTCTTCCAACACCTCTGAAAGCCATCGGTCTTCGTATCGAGGAGAAGAGATTCACGTCGGGTTCACCATTTTTCTGTTTCGGTGCGGATGTGCGTCGGGTTACGTTGTTCCGCCAGGATGCGTTCGCGCGTGCACCCGTCAACCCGAGGGGATGGGCGCGCGGCTTGTGGTCCCGCAGTCCCGCTTTCCAAGGGCGGGCGGCATCCGTCCCTTATTCAGGGGCGTCTGCTCCTTGATCGAAACCGGGATGATGGGATGTCGGCTCCTCCTTCCTTGGACGTCTCCTCGGAACTCGTCACCTAATCCGGGTCTCCCTCATAGACTTAAGAATGTTCGTGAATCTTGTTCCCGGCGCCATATCTTCATGGATACCGGTTAATTACGCTGCTTCCGCCCGGACGTTCCAAGGAGTCTGGGCGGGGAAGCAACCTGCGGTGAGAAGGCCGGGTGGCTCTGGGTGCTGGGGGCGTGTCGTAACACTGCGGCTCTGCACGTCTGTCTTCCGTCCCGAATAGGGCTTCTCGAAGGCATGATGGCCTGAGGCATCCCGTACTGGGTGCGGGGAACTGTGTCACCTGAGGTTTTCCTCAGCTTCCCATGTTTAACACGGGGTATGCCGCGAGTTTAACGTCCAGCGGGGACGGCATCAGACCGATCAACACGAAAAGTGGATCAGATGACAGAACCCCTTGCGGGGAACCTCCGACGCTGGGGCCAGCACATGGGCGGCTTCCCAAGTAACATGGAGTGGAGTGAAGTGGCATGACCCCACCGGGATGTGGCGGCCCGGGTAAGGATCAGGATGGATGATGGAGTGAAGAGCTTGGACCCCGGAGGGGCTTCCTACGTACCGCGCGTTAGCACGGATCAAAGTCAACGTAGTTCGGGTATACAGTTTAACGTCATGCTGGACGTCGGCAAGCCGACTCACGAAGAGATCGAGGCCGCCGGGCGGAGGATTGAACCGAACCACCTCGCACAGAGGGGGATGGAACGGCCGGGTGGATCACAGTTTCACGTCATGCTGGACGATAAAAGGAGAAACGGAAAAAAGGGGGGGGGGGGCTGTGGGGAGGCACTGTGGAGATACACACGGGCAGTCTCCCACAGGAGCGGATTCATAGGTGAATCGACGCAAGCGTGAACCCTGGAGGGGTCCACTGATGGACGAACCGACGTAAATACGACCGGGACGACCAGGTGGTGGGCTTGGACCTCAGGGAGGCTTCCTACGTACCCTGTATAGAAGACAGGGATCAAAGTCCATGTAGTTCATTCTGTCAGGACCTACGCACTTGGGGCAGCCCGGATGGCAAAACTCAGTTGGAAGGGACTTGGGCCGAAAGCAGAAGACACCTCGATCCCAGTCATACCCTCTACTGGCTTCAGCCGTGGAGAGGTGCAATGGGGATACACATGTGCAGCCTCCCATGAGAAACTAGGGGTTTGTAATACCCTGCCCCCGTAGGGAAAAGCCACTCCCATTAAATCGTCCCAAAAGCGGGACAATCCCGACATCCCTGCAGAGACGAGCAGGTGGGGGCCACGTCCAAACCGGGGGAGACCCTGCGTGCGAGGCACGGGATCGAATGATGCGGACGGTTTAGCGTCTTTCCAGACGAAGTACAGTTTAACGTCGTGTGTTGAGGACGAGGCGGACGGTTTAACGTCTCGCCGGACGAAGTACAGTTTAACGTCGTGTGTTGAGGACGAAACACTTGGCAGTTTAACATCTTGCAGCGCGGACGATGGGGGCTAGGCAGTTTAGCGTCGTGCAGCTTAGACGTATGTTGAACAGTTTAACGTCTTGTAGCTCGGACGAGGTACAGTTTAACGTCGTGCAGGACGTATATGCAGTTTAACGTCATGCTGGATGAATATGCAGTTTAACGTCATGCTGGACGTATGCACAGTTTAACGTCATGCGGGACGCTTGTGCAGTTTAACGTCATGCTGGGCATAGGTTGCCGGACGATGGGTGCATGTCACTTCGCACGAACCTGGAGGGCCGCACGGGAAGACAACGCACGGTGCGGGCACCCAGGATGAGGATCATCGGGCGCCACGCAGGCGGGTACCCTCAGGGGGTCAAGGGAGGCGACCCTGGCGGATTGCGCGCAAAAGAGGAGCTTTGCGCGCAAAACCGCGGGTCGGCGCGCAAAAATGGCGGGCTGACACGCAATTGGGCCAGTGCTTCGCGCGCGGATGGTTGGGATTGCGCGCACCGGGCTTCGGATAGCGCGCGGGGGCAACGGCTCATTCTCTAACGAATGGCCACTTTGAAAATGGGGGGGTGCGCGCAATCGGGTCGGATTGCGCGCACCCGGGGGCAATTACGCGCAAGAAGCTTCTTTTGCGCGCAAAGGCCTTCGGGTTGAAATTTATTCAAAGGAAATGAGCCAAGGGGATTGCGCGCGAAGGCGGACCCCAAGGCTCTATTGCGCGAAAGAAAGGAGGTTACCTGAAGATCGGCATTGCGCGCGGAGGGGGTTGGATTGCGCGAACGAGCGACGCTTCGGATTCTGGCAACCTTCAAAACGTCGGGGGTCGCCTTATATTTATAGGCAACCCCGGGCGCGGAATCCGGTCTCGGGCGCGCAATTCGCTTCGCGGGCGCGGAATCAGGACCCAGCGTGCAAAGGGCGCCGCGCAGGCTGTGGGCGCGCAAAATAGCGCGCCGGCCCAGCGCATTGCGCGCATCCCGGGAGGATTGCGCGCCGCGACTCGACTTTGCGCGCGAGTCTCTGAAATTTCGCGCAAGTCCTCCGGGCCCTCCGGAACGTGCCTATGACTCCAAATATCACTTCGCTTTCCGCATCCGGAGCTTCGTTTGGGAACAACGGACTTTTCCGGCGTCTACAAGGGGGTTGTAGAAGCAAGATAAATCAAATGAACATGAGAGAATGAATTACCTTAAAAAGTGTAACTCTTTTTTATTTGAGCCTAAAGGCTTAATTTGAAAAGATTCTGCCCAAAGGGAATCCACTAGGATGAGGAGAGGGATGTGGAGAGAGTAAATGGGCAGGGTTTGGCCGAGACGAAGGCTTTAGGAGTGTGTGAAATGAGGTAGAGGTGGGGGCCTTTTATAAGTGGAGAGGAGGGGCACTTTTGGAAAGTGAAGAAATATTACTTTATTTGAAAATGTGTTTCGGTTTCAAAAGGTCCCACATTGATATAATTCGTGGATAAGGTGATAAGGGTTTGAAATCCACTCATCCAATTGGTTTTGTCCATGTGTAGTTCAGAGATTTTACATTATCTTTCCATTTTATTTAAATCGTCAAATAATGATGTCATCGCTGCATCATTATTATGTCATAAATAATTTAATTTATTTAATGTCTAAAAATCATAAAAAAATTAATATGATGTAGGAAATGTTTTTAGATTTCCAATGACTATTTATAATCAAATATCCAATCTTTATAACCCCATGTAAAAACTGTTTCTGTAAAACATCTCTTGTTTGGTCATTTTTACTTTAATATTTAATAAAAAGTTATTTATGTCATTACCAAAGCAAAGTGTCTCCATGGGGTCCCCAAGTTGACCCATGGTTTGTCTTGGTCGGCCATGACACAACAAATATGGTTGGGACATGTGTCTAGGTCATTTCCTATTATTAAAGCATTATTTATACCTTAAACTACCCTAATTACCACTAATCGCGATTAAGAACTTAATAAGTTACTATTCACAAAAAAATTATTATAATCTCATTGAACCACATTTTACTTCTTAATGACAACCATGTATGTCGGATTTTCATAATTCAATACACATTAGTGGTAAACATTCATTTAACTGAAAAATCAGTTTGCTTGATTACCACTTAGTGGTTTCACTATTCATCAAAAATTGAAGTTTTTCAGAAAATTACCAAAAATTCACCCTAAGCTATATTTGATATTCCGAATTCAAAAATGAAGTCTATTTTAAAAAATTCAAATCATATAAGTCATATTAATTAATTTAATAATTAATTCCCGCTGCCAGAGCAAAAAACGTGTTTTTACAAAACAATAAGTATCAAAAGATTGACACCAGTTTAAGTCTAATTTCAAAGTGAAATTGATTCCAATGACCACCATTGGATAAAATGGTAAAAATATATGCTAATTTCACTTCAAAATCAGTTCAAAACATAATATAATCATATAAATAAATTAGATTAAAAAGCAGTTTTGATGTAAAATGCACTATTTTTCACTATTCATTAAAAATGAACATTGTCAGAAAAATACCAAAAATTCACACAAGGTAAATTTTGATGTCCCAATCATAAAGAATAAGTATATTTTGACAAACATAGTTTATAAAATTGTCAAAATATAGATTCAAAAATGGTTTGCCATCAAAAGGCACTAAAACAATCTTTTAAGAATATTAGTGTATTCCATGCATAAGATTGTATTTATTTTCATTTTAAGCCTCTATAACACTATCTTAATCATTAATAGACAGATAAAAATATCTATTATTCATTACTTACTTGGGATGTTACATCCTTCCCCCTTTAGAAAATTGCGTCCCCGCAATTTATTTACTTATCGAATAAATGGGGGTACTTATCCCTCATTGCATTTTCAGATTCCCATGTTGCCTCTTCAATCATGTGGTTTTTCCACAAAACCGTTACCTGCTTAATCACCTTATTCCGTAACACTTTCTCCCTGTGGTCAAGAATCTGGACCGGTTGTTCCTCATAAGATAGGTTCTCTTCCAGCTGAACTTCCTCTGGACTCAAAACACGAGATGGGTCTGGAATATACATTCTCAACATCGAAACGTGAAAAACATTGTGTACCTGAGATAAACTCGGAGGTAAAGCCACTCGGTAAGCAACTGATCCAACTCTCTCCAGAATTTCATATGGTCCAATGAACCTTGGACTCAACTTTCCTTTTTTACCAAATCTCATCACACTTTTCCAAGGATAAACCTTGAGAAAAAACATGATCACATACCTCGAAAGATAGATCCTTCCTCCGGTTATCTGCATAACTCTTCTTCCTGCTCTGAGCTGTTCTCATGTGTTTCTGAATCAGCTAAACTTTTTCTTCCATCTCTTCTACCAATTCTGATCCCATCAACTTACTTTCACCCACTTCATCCCAGAAAGCTGGAGTTCGACACCGCTTCCCATATAATGCCTGAAATGGTGCCATCTGTATACTGGAATGAAAACTGTTATTATATGAAAATTCAACCAAAGAAAGATGTTGGTCCCAACTTCCCTGATAATCCATAGAACAAGCTCGTAGCATATCCTCCAATGTCTGAATTGTTTGTTCTGACTGCCCATCTGATTGAGGATGAAAAGCTGTACTAAAATTTAATTCAGTACCCAACGACTTCTGAAGTCCTTTCCAAAAGATAGAAGTAAACCTGGGATCACGATCCGATACAATGGAGAGAGGAAATCCATGTAACCTGACCATCTCTTTAAGATACAAACGGGAAAGTTGATCAAGAGAGAAAGTATCTCTTATAGCAAAGAAATGAGCAGATTTCGTCAAGCGATCAACAATAACCCAGATTGCATTATTACCTCGAGATGTCTTCGGTAATCCAACAACAAAGTCCATGGATATATTCTCCCATTTCCACTCTGGCACTGGTAAAGGCTGAAGCATCCCTTTCGGTAACTGCCGCTCTGCTTTAACCTGTTGACATGTCAAACACTTCACAGTAAAATCAGCAATGTCTCTTTTCATTCCATCCCACCAGTAATACTCCCGCAGATCTCTATACATCTTAGTACTACCCGGATGAACTGAAAACGGAGAACTATGAGCTTCACATAACAACTCTCTCTTCAACATTGAATCACAAGGCACACACAATCTCTTCCCAAATCTCAAAACACAATCACTATCAATGTTGAATTCAGGCAACTTACCTTTCTGAACTAGCTCTACCTTTTTCTGCAACTCACTGTCTTGCTTCTGTGCTTTCTTGATTCTATCTGATAGAGAAGATCTCACTGATACCTGAAACAAAACAGAAGGACTTCCTTTACCAACAACTTCTATGCCAAAGTTCATCAAATCGTTAACCAAAGGATCATGTTCCAAACGCAACATTGTCATTGAAGCATTACTTTTTCGACTCAAAGCATCAGCCACTTTATTTGCTTTTCTCGGATGGTAATGAATTGTACAATCATAATCTTTGATGAATTCCAGCCATCTCCTTTGTCTCATGTTTATATCTTTCTGAGTGAATATATACTTTAAACTTTTGTGATCGGTATATATTTCACACTTTACTCCATACAAATGATGCCTCCAAATTTTTAAAGCAAAAACAATAGTAGCTAGTTCCAAATCATGTGTAGGGTAATTTACCTCAATAATTTTCAACTGTCGTGAAGCATAAGCAATTACCTGATCATTCTGCATTAGGACGCAACCAAGTCCTTTCAATGAAGCATCACTGTATATAACAAACTCACCATTCCTGGAAGGTAGTTCCAAAACTAGAGCATTCACCAATCTTCTTTTCAATTCCTGAAAACAATCATCACATTCTTTTGTCCAGATAAACTTAACACCCTTCTGAGTTAGCTTAGTCATTGGACTAGATAACCGTGAAAAAATTATAACAAACCTTCGGTAACAGCCCGCCAAACCAAGGAAGCTACGAATCTCGGTTACATTTGTGGGTCTTGGCCATTCTTCCACAACTTTTGTTTTTGCAGGATCAATAGTTATTCCATCTTTAGAAACAATGTGACCAAGGAAAGAAATTTGTTGCAACCAAAACTCACACTTGCTGAATTTCCCATACAGTTTCTTTTCTTTTAAGGTTTTCAAGATAACCCTTAAATGTCTTTCATGCTCTTCTTTACTTTTAGAAAACACCAAAATATCATCAATGAAAACCACCATAAACTTATCCAAGAACTCATGGAAATTTCTATTCATTAAATCCATGAATACAGCAGGTGCATTGGTTAGCCCAAAAGGAATTACTACAAATTCATAATGGCCATATCTCGTACGGAATGCGGTCTTCGGAATATCTGCCTCCTTTACCTTCAGCTGATGGTACCCCGATCTCAAGTCAATCTGTGAAAAAAAACTGAGCTCCCTGGAGCTGATCAAACAAATCATCGATATGAGGCAAAGGATATTTTTTCTTAACAGTGATATTATTCAAGGCTCTATAATCAATGCAAAGTCTCATAGAACCATCTTTCTTTTTAACAATTAAAACAGGAGGACCCCATGGTGATGTACTAGGTATAATGAAACCTTTCTCTAATAAATCTTGCAATTGCTCCTTCAACTCTAAAAGTTCAATTTGTGCCATTCGATAAGGGGGTTTTGAAATTGGCTTAGCATCAGGAACTAAGTCAACAGTAAACTCAACTTCCCGATCTGGTATTATTCCAGGCAACTCATCAGGAAAAACATCAGGATACTCATTTACCACTGGCACATCATTAATCTGAACAGTTCCTTTATTTTCAACGACGTGGGGAAGGTAACATTCATTTCCATCTTTTACAAGTTTCTCGGCCTCTTGATATGTTATCAAAAGTAAGGGTTCATTCTTTTAAACAAACTGAAAGTCTTTCTGAAAAGAAACTTCTTTAGCTCTACAGTCAATCTTAGCATGGTAAATAGAGAGCCAATCCATACCCAGGATAACATCAAACTCTACTAGAGGTAGAACAATGAGGTTTGCAAGTAGGTTATTTCCACAGATAAGGATAGGAAGATTCTTATAAATTCTTTTTGCCTCGACACTTCCCCCAGGTGTTTTTACCAAAAGTTCAGGAGTCATTTCTTGAGATGGTATTCCCATTTTAAACTAAAAGGTTTCAGAGATGAAAGAATGTGTAGACCCCGAATCAAACAACACACTGGCATAATCTGAAAAAACAAACAAAGTACCTGATACAACTTCATTTGATGGCCCGACATCTGCTGAAGTAGTTGCAAAGGATTTCACCACCCCTTTCTGCTTGTAGTCTAACTGCTTCCAATCACTCAATCTCTTTGTCGGACACTCCTTTGCATAGTGACCCATCTCATTGCACTTATAACAATTCACTAACTGTAAATCAAATTTGATCTTACCTTCACCTTGATCCTTTTCAGTGCAATCACGAGCCTTATGTCCCATCTTACCACATCGGTAGCACTTCCCAGAATTCAGAAGAGATTCCCCATCATGCCTTTTTCCACATTTATCACAAACTGGAAACTTAGTTCTCTTACCATCATACTTTTTTGAAGAATTTATACCTTTCTCCTGCCACCTCGGTCTCTTCTTCTGTTGGTTGTTATAGAAAAATTGGTCATCGGCAAACTCCATTTCCACCTTCTCAGCACATCGAACAAGCTTTTCATAACTTTTAAACTCACGAGAAGCTAATGCCCTTCGATACTTTGGCTTTAATCCTGAGTAGAAACGATTGATTTTACTATCATGGTCCCGTATAAAATTTGGAGCATACTTTGCCAATCGAGTGAACCTTTCATCATAGGCAGCCACTGAGTCTTCCTCTTGCCAAAATTACAAGAATTGATTTTCCATCCTAAGTCGAACAGCCTTAGGAAAATACTTCTCAAGAAACATACCTTTGAATTCATCCCAGTCAAGAGCAACAATCTCATCGGCGTCCCTGATATTTTTAACCATAGACCACCACTGATCTGCTTCACCCTCCAAACGGTAAATAGAAAGACTAACCTTTTGATTGTCTGAACACCTCATGACATCAAAAATCTTCTCCAGTGCTTTAATCCACCCTTCAGCTAGCACAGGGTCAGATGATCCTCTGAATGATGGTGGATGTTGCCTCATGAAATGTTCCACCACTGACATGTTCCTCTGCGGTTGGTCTGGCTGATCTCGTGTATGGATACCACCGCCATTTATCGCTTGAGTCAACTGCGCCATTACTGCAACAAACTATTCAGTTCCAATTCCGACCATTTCTGGATGCTGATTCGGAAGGTTATTTCCTACTGTATGCCTTCCTAGCACTGCTTCCCTGTTTCCTCTGCGGAAAACCATTCTGAACAAACATGTCTTAGATGAAGCAACATGGTAATCTTTAAATGCTAAATCATTTTGAAAAAAAAAATATTTTTGGATAATCATTTAATAGAATTCTAACTCCTAAAGTTATATAAAACGACCTTTGATACCAACTATTAGGCCCCAGCCGTAAACCTTACTTAATCTTGAGTTATTACAAGATTACACATTGAGGATCTTTTCGGGTTTAGATTTTTAGAGAACTAGATCATAAAACTAGCATTACATTCCACATATAAACAAAGTGGTTACATAAAGATAGTATTCTTCATTCCCATCAATGGAAACATATTTAAAATAAAACATGGATTATTTCTTTACACATCCTTGACTCTATCATCTTATCATGTACCTTTCCCTTGACCTGTGAAAAACATTCCAAAAACTTGGGATGAGAATAAAAACTCAGTATGGGTTATAAAAAAACATGGAAAGGAAACATGAGTTCATATATACGTAAGAATGAAATCATACTTTACCCATAAAACATGGGCACCTTAACATACCTCAAAAAATCATGAATAAATCATAGAAATCATAAGACATAAAGGTAACTTGAGGCATTCATAACATTCTTACGTAGGGAGTAACCCTCTTGGTTACGTTTGGAATACCCATCACAGTATATTCCCTAAAATCTCTTTGGAGAAACCTTAACGTTTCACTCCTTCGTGTTACCCAATGCATTGGAGAGCTATAACGGGCTCACCCGCCCTTAGTTTATCACGGAACCACCCGTCTTCATAATAATGCCCAAGAACCATAACATAATCATATCACATAAAACATGCATAAAGGAAACATAAAATTTCCACATTTCAATCACGAGATATCAATAAAACACATTGATATAAAAACATTATGAAAACCATTTTCAATACTAAAATAAAAGAAAAATAAAACATGGTATTTATTTTTCTTTTAAAAAGAAGGTATGGCTTGTAGAGGAAGCCGAAACTCAAATAACGGTCACGACGGCAGAGAAGTCGTTGTCGCCGCATACGTACGACAAAAACATTCCCTTTTGTCGTTTAGTAAAATCTTCGTATAAAAAATATTCCTTTTGAATAAACGTAAAAGTCAAAGGGGTTTATACACCGTATAAAAGAAATTTGTGTATAAAATAAAATATGCCTCAACGAAAGGAGATTGAGACAAAGTCCCATACCTCGTATCCGACTTGACCCGACCGTTCTTTAATCTCCTGAATAATAAACTTGAGTTAATATCTACATGATTAAGAATCTTTTTCAAGTTCATTATTCCTTTTATACCATGTTATGAACATCATGTAATCATTTAAGTTAATAATGTTCATTTTGTCGGTATTTGGTTCTTAAGTCAAAAATAGACTTCTTACACTTACATGTTGATAATTTGGTCAAAAGTTCATTATATCCAGAATGGTATTCATGATGTAGATATCATATATTTCATATATATCCAGTACATACATGCATTTATAATATTACATAATCATTTAGAGGTAAGAAATGAAATGCACCGTTCATGGAGACGGTAAGCCGTACGTACGCATGAACGCTACTTTCATTTCTATTTCATATTTTATAGAATGGAATCATAATGATATAAAGGTATATTATAATTCCAGTATAATATCATATATAATATCATAGTTCCATCCTTTATATGTCCCACATATGGTATTTAACGAATCAAATCACTTTGAGGGGGAGGTAGTCCGCACTTCCTAAGATGAAGATATCGTGTTTACCCATAATGGAACCCATAAAGGTATGACCAAAATGAAAAAAACAGAATCTTAAGGAAAACATAAACATATTATATATCATATATAAAAATAGTGACATCATAATGGCCACCATTTAAGGTGTTAAATGAGTATTGAACAATCATCGTTTCGGGAGGCAGAATTTCGCCATCCACAGAAACCGTATGTTCTTTAACCATTTGATGTAGTTGTGTGAGAGTGTAGCTCAAATAAATCTAATAAAAACATCCTAGTATATTGAATATACTTTTTTTGTTACAAAATGAGTAAATAAAAATAGTTTATGGGGTTGGAGAAGCAAGATAAAACAAATGAACATGAGAGAATGAATTACCTTAAAAAGTGTAACTCCTTTTGATTTGAGCCTAAAGGCTTCCTTTGAAAGGATTCTGCCCAAAGGGAATCCTCTAGGATGAGGAGAGGGATGTGGAGAGAGTAAATGGGCAGGGGTTGGCCGAGACAAAGGCATGAGGAGTGTGTGAAATGAGGTAGAGGTGGGGCCTTTTATAACAGGAGAGGAGGGGTACTTTTGGAATGTAAAGAAATATTACTTTATTTGAAAATGTGTTTCGGTTTCAAAAGGTCGCACATTGATATAATTCGTGGATAAGGTGATAAGGGTTCTAAATCCACTCATCCAATTGGTTTTCTCCATGTTTAGTTCATATATTTTACATTATCATTCCATTTTATTTAAATCGTCAAATAATGATGTCATCGCTGCATCATTATTATGTCATAAATAATTTAATTTATTTAATGTCTAAAAATCATAAAATAAAATACTATGATGTAGGAAATCTTTTTATCTTTCCAATTACTATTTATAATCAAATATATGATCTTTATAACCCCATGTAAAAATTGTTTCCGTAAAACATCTCTTGTTTGTGTCATTTTTACTTTAACATTTAATAAAAAGTTATTTATGTCATTTCCAAAACAAAGTGTCTCCATGGGGTCCCCAAGTTGACCCATGGCTTTTCTTGGTCGGCCATGACACAACCAATAAGGATGGGACATGTGTCTAGGTCATTTACTATTATTAAAGCATTATTTATACCTTAAACTACCCTAATTACCACTAATCGCGATTAAGAACTTAATAAGTTACTATTCACCAAAAATTATTATAATCTCATTGAACCACATTTTACTTCTTAATAACAAACATGTATGTCGGATTTTCAAAATTCAATACACATTAGTGGTAAACTTTCATTTAACTGAAAAATCAGTTTGCTTGATTACCACTTAGTGGTTTCACTATTCATCAAAAATTGAAGTTTTTCAAAAAATTACCAAAAATTCACCCTTAGCTATAATTGATATTCTGAATTCAAAAATGAAGTCTATTATTGAAAATTCAAATCATATAAGTCACATTAATTAATTTAATAATTAATTCACACTGCCAGAGCAAAAAGCGTGTTTTTACAAAACAATAAGTATCAAAAGATTGACACCAGTTTAAGTCTAATTTCAAAGTGAAATTGATTCCAATGACCACCATTGGATAAAATGGTAAAAATATATCCTAATTTCACTTCAAAACCAATTCAAAACATAATATAATCATATAAATAAATTAGATTAAAAAGCAGTTTTGATGTAAAATGCAGTATTTGTCACTATTCATTAAAAAATGAACATTGTCAGAAAAATACCAAAAATTCACACAAGGTAAATTTTGATGTCCCAATCATAAAGAATAAGTTTATTTTGACAAACATAGTTTATAAAATTGTCAAAATATAGATTCCAAAATGGTTTGCCATCAAAAGGCACTAAAACAATCTTTTAAGAATATTAGTGTATTCCATGCATAAGATTGTATTTATTTTCATTTTAAGCCTCTATAACACTATCTTAATCATTAATAGACATAGATAAAAATATCTATTATTCATTACTTACTTGGGATGTTACATTTAACCTGGGCCACCATCTCAAGAATAAGCCCCGGTCATTATTTCTCTTAACTAGTCTTAATTTACTTTTGATTTGTGCATCCCTCTCAGGAGTAAGGCTGAATCATAAGTCCTCCCTAATTTTGGAATCCTTCTCAAGAGTAAGACCTAAGTTAAGTATCCAAATCTCCATATAGAACATATACCTTTATCGACCATGTTCCTGGGTTTCTTCCCTGAAGTAAATCCCAATCCTCATATATCTGGGAATTCATACATACATAAGCCCTACATTATTTCGTATGATTGCATCTTTCATGGAAAAATTGTTATGTTTTACCAATAACTCATGTTTATCACACCGAGCATGAATAACATGAGCATAGAGTGTAAATTTAATTATGACATCTTTCTTTGGGCCATCAATCATTCATTAACCTCATACTTCTTTACTCAAACTACGTGGGTTCTGATTCCTTTTCTAAAAAAGGATACGTAGGTAGCCCACATGCGGGTATGATTCCAACCATGAAATAATACATGTACTTCTGAATGACAATAAACATCAAGTTCCCCTCTTAGGGGCTTTAGAACCAGTATGGTTATCATAATGACTAAGATATTTCTATATAATGTGTTGAAAGATACCATTGACTAAGAATATATAAACAAATATACATGATTATCCATCAATGAATAACCTCAAATATATATAAAACATTCTCTAATATCCTATATTCTAATCATTTATTTTTATATCTAAAGGAAATATCATTTTCATACTTGGTAATTTAATAAGGATTCATGAAAATAACTCAAATCTATAAAGAGAGTCCCTGAGTAGACAATAATCCCCCCCCCCCAAAGGTGTTATGAGTCCGACCTCCCATCCTCTCGACCAATGAAAATTATTAAGCCTTATCAATCCACATCTAACAAGAACCTTCCTTTATAATGTCTAATTAGGTTAACTCTTTTTGACCTAAAATATTAGTGAAAGTGATTACAGTTAATTAAATAAGTTAACTGAAAAAGTAGGTAAATAAAGTACTAAACCTTTAATATAAGACCCATAGGACCTAGAAACATATCCAACACCCATTATATGCCCATATTTATACCCTAAACCTATATTTTTTATTTTGGTTACTTTGGTAAGACATTGGTTATGTAAGAAGATGTCCAGACCTAACTTGTTTCTAAAACATAAATGTGAATCCTTTTCCATCCCTATAAAATGCAACCACCTGTGTACACTCCTCACACCTCTCAAACCTTTTATGATCATCCAATATATACCCAAGAAGAAACCCTATATCCCTCCCCTAAACCATGAATCCTCCCTTGGTAAAAAACCCTCTGAAGGAATCCTTTTGGAACAAACCAAAAGGAGTTACCCAATTTAAAGGTAACATCTTCTCCTAGACTCCTTTCCAAAGATAGGTTATTATTAGATGGGGACTGATAAGGCTTAAAAATTTTCATTGGATGAGAGGATGGGAGATCGGACTCATCACACATTTTTGGGAAAAATTATTGTCTACTTCAGGACTCTCTTTATATATTTGATTTATGTTTGTGAATCCTTATGAAATTACCAAGTATGAAAATGAAATTTACTCTAGATCTGACAATCAATGATTAGTATCTAGGATATTTAGTGATTATTTTATATGTATTCGAGGTTATTAATCGATAGAGAATCATATATATTTTTCTAGAGACTCTTAGTCAATAGAATCGTTATGCAAATTATATAGAAATCTCTTAGTCATTATGATAGCCATACTGGTTTTGAAGCCACTCAGTGGGACACTTGAAGTTTATTGTCATTCAGAAGGACATGGATTATTTAATGGATGGGATTGTACCTGAAGGTGGGCTACCTATGTATCCTTATTCAGAAAGGGAATCAGAACCCACATAGTTTGAGTGAATAAGTATGAAGCTTATTCATGATTGATGTCCCAAATAAAGATTTCATACTTACATTTACACTATAAGCTCACGTGTGTCATGCTCAGTGTGAGAATCAAGAGGTATTGGTAGAACCTAACAATTGGCGCCATGAAAGATGATATCATAAAAAATAATGAAGGGATTATGTTTGTATGACTACCTAGATATATGAGGATTTGGATTAACTTCAGGGAATAAACCCTGGAACAAGGTCCATAAAGGAATATGTCCCTTAAAGAGTATTAGATACATAACATAGGGATTAATCCTAAGAAGGATGCAAAAATTATAGAGGACTTATGATTGAGTCTTACTCCAAAGAAAGAGGGAAAAATAAAAATAAAATTAAGACTGGTTAAGAGAAATTATGACCGGGGATTATTCTTTAGAAGGAGGCCCATGTAAAAGGGACTTGAGAACTGGGGCTTATTCTTGAGAAGGAGGCCCAGGTTAAATGGACTTGATATCTGGGGCATATTTCTAATAAATATTCCCTGGTTAAGGGAATTATGACTGGGGATTACTCCTAAGGAGGACGCGTAGGTTAAGTGAATCTGGAACTTGGGGCTTACTCTTGAGGAGGATGTCCATATTTTTGAACTTGGGGCTTACTTCTAAAGAGTATACCCAAAAATTAAGGGAATTTGAAGACTGGGGCTTACTCCTAAAAAGGAGGCCTAGGTTAGGGGACTTGGGGCTTACTCCTAAGGAAGATGCCCAAATTAAAGGTCTTCTCATCTTAAAGGATGATGTTGAATTAATGAAATCTCTAACCTTAGTGACATAAAGATATGTAAATTACTAGGTTTTATGAGATGCTCCACAGAATTCCATTCGGATAAAGAATCCAAGAACGGAACCATGCCAAAAATGGATTTGAAGATAGTTTTGAAGGATAAGTCTTGAAGAGGAGATTTGGATTTGAAGAAAGGAGCTGAATAGGCAAGAGGCGTACCCAAAAAGATGTAGGTGTGCAGGTCCTATTGGGTTGCGCAAGTATTGGTCGCGCAGGTATACATGCACGACACATGTGTACCTGTGTGATGGTTAACCAATAAGCAAATACTTGGACGAGACATGGCTCAATCCCTTAATATTATACCTAGAGGCATCCAAAAGTGTGGCGCACAGGTTCTGTTTAAGGGATAAGGCGGCACGCAAGTGTCTTCATTTCTCGTAAGGGTTAGACACTTACGCCCGTAGGTGTTGATGAATTTCAACACTTAGGCATTGTTTCCCCTATTTAGATCATCCATTCTAGGTATGAAATTACCAGAGTAGTGTTCGGATGACTTTCAGAAGAGTGTAGGGAACCGAGAGCTCAAATATGACTTTTGGAATTTTTCCTGCTTCTAAATGGGTTCCCATAAGGGGCATTTATCGGTTGCTGAAGACCTTGGGAGAAAATCATCTCGGGTGCTTAGGTACCCTGCGTGACCATCATAGAACTTTTGCGGCCCATGATGAAGAAAAACCATGTTCATGCCTTTGTCAATTTTTTATGTTTCTTCAAAGGATGAATCACATTGTGTTAAGGTATTTCCCTTTTCATTCGTTTAGAATCTATGACGAAAAGGAGAATAAACACCCACTCTTTCCTTTTGTGAGATGTATGTGCTAAACATTATTTAATTACCAAATACTCTTCTTTCATTGGGTTTAACTTTTAGAAGATACCAAATCGGTAAAATGGTTTTGTCTCAAATTTCCATCTTTAATACTCATGTTTTGTTATTCTCATAAACTCTTTTTTGGGGTCTATGTACATTAATTATACATGATATATCATTAATCTACTTCTTTTAATTATATCTTAAGATTCATTTAATTTCATTTTCATACACTGAGAGTATGATCCCAAGTTAACATGTTATAATAGATTATTCATAGAATCTAAACGCTTTTCAATATTGTTTATGTTTATATATACATTGATTAAATCTAATGATACATCCCTCAATAATATTCATGAGTCCCATTCTCATTTATTTTTTCAAGATATAATTATTCTCTAGTAACCTTTTCCAATATTTTTAAAAAAGATAATGTATTTATGTAAAATATGATCGTCTCTCTCTTCGGTCAGAAATATATTGATTTCAAAAAAGAATTTTGCTCGAAAATGTTTTCAAAAATGATTCCAAAAGACCCTTGAAGATTAATTTCATGTAAAAAAATAGTTAAAAAATTATTTAGTGTATTCAAAATATATTTTAGGTTTTTTGGAATCTATTTTCAAATAAAAATGTTTTTCAATGGGTTTACATTATAAAATGAGGGTTTCAAAGAGGAAATGATATTTTCCTCATGAAATGTTTTTGAAAGATTTTTAAAAAGTATTTTCCATATACGATGACATCGATTTATGTTACACACTCCCTTATAAAAAATTAACTAAAGGTTCCATTCATATCATTTCAATGAATGGGTCATTCTTAATGACGTGGTCATTATGAATTTTTTTTCTTTTCCATGGGTTACATGTTTATAAAACCCAGTTCGTTTCATGAGTTATATATTGAGTAAATGGTTATTAAACCTATATCATTTCCATAGGTTATGATGTGATGAAATGTTAATGATGCCCATTTTATTTCACCGGTTTTGATTTTATGTTTATGAAACTGAAGTCTACTTAGGGTTTATGATATGATATATTTTTTATTTTCTTGTTGTACATGTATGGATAATTTTATTATTAGATTGGTGGTTCCAATATCGCCCTCAGATGCATTGGGTAATAATGGATGACTCCAGTGTATAAATTTTATGCATGAACCTAATTATATGTTAACAATGTTATGCATGTACCTAGATGAATGTCCATAAGTGTATGTGTGAACCTAATAATATGTTCACAATTTTATGAGGGAACCTTATTACATGTTCACAATGGTATTAATTGACATGGTTTAATATCCATAAGTTTATTCTTGAACCTGATTACATGTTCACAATATTGTGCCTCAAACTGATTACATGTTTAAAATGTTAAGAGTGAACCCAATTACGTGTTCACAATGTTATGCTTGCACCAGTTTTCATGTCCATTAGGTAATGCGTGAACATGATTACATGTTGAAAATATTATCGTGGACCTGGTTTCCTGTCCATTAGGTAATGTGTGAACGTGATTTCATGTTCACAATGTTATACATGGTCTATGTTTCATATCCTTAAGGTTGTGTGTGAAAATGACTATTTATTAACAATGTTATACATGGATGTGTTTGCATGTCCACAAGTTGATGTTGGGGTCTAATTTCATGTCCTTAACATAATGATTGAACCTATTTCTACTAATACATGTTCACAACATTAAAAACCAACAAGAACACAAAAAATTCCTTGTATTTTCCAATATTATTAATCCTTTTACCATGTTATTTATTTAATTATGATTCATGTCTTATGAACTACAATTATTTATTATGTTTTTTAATATGTAGGGCATGATCTTCCAATGTTATTCTCATGTTCCATACCATTTTGTTTATATTATTATTATGCATTTCCATTATTTTCCATAACTGACTATTTGAGCACACCGATTTCTTATGTAAACATTCCACAGGGTGTGATTAAATGTTTTATGTAGAAGTACTAAAGGTGGAGATCTCTATAGGAGATGATGAAGATCTTTCACGAGGATAGAAGAATCTTTTTTCATGTTTCCAATGACACTAAACTATTACGGTCCTTGGGAATGTATTTTTTAATGTACTGAATATTATCTAACATGATATAACATCCATGTATGTAAATCCCAGGTCACAATAAATAGAATTTTAAAATCATACTTTTCATATCGGAGATCATAAACTAGACCCTTGGAATATGTATTTGTAGTTTATAAGACCTAGATGATAATGTAATCTGGGAACATGAGTCATAATAGTATAACATCAGAATAAGACATATATTAGTGGAATATGCATACTTTATAATAGGGTAAACATGTATATATATATAGGATCACCTATAAATTTGAAGACATGAAATTTGGTCCATGCATAATTTTATGGATATGAATTCCAGGCTGACACATGAACTTGTGACTATAAAATATGGTCTACACATAAGAAAATTATCTCATGAGTTATTAGTAATAACCCAAAAATTATATGTTTTCATAGGTCCACCCATCCTTTTATGTAACATAAACATCATCCTTCTTTAGAACATAACCACAGTCCTTAGTTATAACATGACCACCATTCATGGATATAATATAACCACCATCACACAATGGAAACAAAACATATATGATACACATGACCATAAAAAATCATCATATTAGTACTCATAAAAATATATGGGTTTCATCAAAATTTCATCATAGAATTACCCATGGAAAATTAATTATTTTCATAAACATTTAATCATTTCATCCAAGAAAAACTAATCGAAAAAGGAATGAGTTTCTTAAAAATATTTTTTTGAAAAACAGAAAAGAATCTATGAAATGATAAGGATGGTATCATTGTATTATAACCCATATATAGAAAATGATACATCAATGGATGTTATCTAAGAAGTAAAATTATTTTGAATGAGCACATAGAACATTTCTTGTTGAATATGCCCTTTCCAAATTAAAAATAACCATTTAAAAACATGAATTTCCCATAATATTTTGGAAATAATTTTCATCCAAAATGTCACTATAAACATATAAAAGAATATTTAAAACACATAGTGTTTTGGTTGGAAAAAATATCATTCATGTAGTACACAATAACACAAATATTCCTTCCACATTTTCGATAAAAGTCAAAAGAATGAAATTTGGATAATGAAAATAATATCCAATCAAAATTATTTTGTAAAAATTAAAAATTATGTAAAAACGAAATTGAAAAATATTTCAAGGATAGTAAAAACAATATTTCAAACCTTTTTATAAAAATTGGACATGGAAGAAAAAGAACATTCAATCAAAGAAAGAAATAAAATCAGTTTTCCTTAAATGAAATTATATTAAATTATTAAGTACATAAAGGAAGGAAGATTTAGTAAAATAATTATTATAATGAAATAATCATAGGACAATAATATTCATGAGTATATTGGGAGGAATATCATTATATTTCATCAGCTATAGAATAATCATAAACAATTTTGATAAATATATACTATAAGAAAAAACATTTTCCTCATTGGTAACTGTTGAATCAAATTTACTCATGAAAAATTACATAAATTAAAACATTAAATTTAATTAAAATAAATATACTAATGATATAACATGTCAAATTAGAAGTATATACACCACAAAAAATAATAGACTGATGAATTTGTCATAAGTCTCTATAAAATAAATGTGTGATTAGAAATCCATTACTATAAGTCTCATTATTATTTTAACTTGTTTAAAAATATTGTATAATAAATAAGTGTTTATTATAAATATATTAAAAACCTATACTCATATTTATGAAACCATATTTCATTTATTTAAAACCGTTTATCACCCATTTATTAATAAAACCTTTTTAAAATCTTATTTCATGTAATAATTGTTTCCCTTTTCATGTATGTTTTGGTTTGGAAGATTCAGTATGCATAAATCAATCATGGTTCTATAATATTTTAAATTTTAACAATGATATTAATATCATATATATCAATCATTAATGTATCTATATTAATATATCAAATATAAATATTTAAATATAATTACACCATTCATGGGGATAGTAGGCGATGCGTATGGATGAACGTTATATCAACTTCTTTGATGGATCGAATGAAGAAAGGTAAAAAATATATCAAATTTATAGAGTCATTATCATTATATATATATATATATCAAATACGTTCATAAAATTTATCCCTATTACCATACATGTTAATCATATGTGAATAATGAATCAAATTACTTTGTGAGGCAATCGTCCACCGTTAATATGAGTGACATGAACATATTCCCCAGGAGTGGAATGTTAGATAGTATATGTGATATTATAATTCTAGAAGTATAATTATGTTATTAATATTATATAAATATTTTTATTCAACCATTTTATCCTCTTAATATAAGAGGTTATGGAAAATTAATTACGTTAGTTATTAAGGTGGATGTCCACTACAAACATGATTGACAGTATTCTATCCCATTGGATGGAAGATGATATGGATAAAGGTTATTCAATCAACATAGTAACATATAATTACATGGTATAAATTTTTGTTATTATAGTTGAATTATTAGTATATTAGTGGGGGTGTTAAAAAAATAAGTGTAAATACATTGCTTAATGAAGACAATTATTGTCGCTTAGAACAACTTCCTTGGGATTTCTTATTAAACACCATAGGGATGGTATATTGGGAAGATAATTAGATATATAACATGGTTAATGATGTTTAGGAGAAATCATGTCTTTTTTTTGATCACGATGTTTTATGAGGGTTGTAAAAGTGATGGGAGTATGTTTTCTTTTATAATTTAGTTGGAGTGAAATCATTTTAAATACAAAAAATCCTTTATTAATGGGGATTCACACTAAACCCAAGTGCTTTAAAAATTGATAAATAATTTATTATATGGATTATATGGTCAATGAAAACCTCCACCACAATAAAATTCTTTTCTTCTAAACACGATATTTCATGAATCTTTAATTTATTAAATTTTAACAAATTTATTTTTCACCATGGTAACTATTTACATTTTATTTACCTATGTAATTTATTATTAATATTTAAAAATATAATGAGAATTATTAGATAAATTCTACCAACTAATTCTGAAATGATATTAAATTTAATATTTAATTATAAAAACAATTAAAAAATTATTTTTAACACATGTGCAAGTAACATGAAAAACATTACTTTAACCGTAACCACAGTAATTAATTTTAACTAATTTTTCTATTATTTATTACCAAAAATAAATTTGAAATTATTATATAACATAAATTATGATAAATACAAAATTTTAATAACTTTCATGAAACTCAGTTCAATTAACAGGCATAATTTAATTAAAAATAAAACCCATACACACAATGAAGAAACATGTTTCCAATGAGAAAATTGTCAGAAGCATAGAAAGTTATAATATAAAAATTCATTATGAATTTGATAAAAATTACACGAATTCTAATACTAAATATATAATTACACTAATTATACTTTTAAAACCATATTAAAATATCTTTTACATTGTAAAGGCTCCAAAATATAAGATAGTCATTGAAAAAAAAAATTATTTGGTTACTATTCATTGAAAAATTAATATTTGTAGATAATTATAAAAAGATACCTGAAATATAAATTTGAAATTTTTATTTAAAAATTAATTTTGTTTCATGGACAAAATTTTTAAAAATTTGAGACAATAATTTTTTTATTTTTTCACTTAAATTACTAAATAAATTATAAACAGGTAATTTCATAAAATATAATGACATTGCTAAAAAACTAATTCATTTTATATCTTTATATTTTGTTTATGTAAAATAATAACAAATATTTTATTAAAAAATTATTAATATTCATGTCACCTTGTTTAACAACAATGTTATAATGGTTATATTTAAATAATAATATTAATAATATATTGTGGTTTGTTAAAACTCAGTGTTGTATGTAACGCAAGCTATCATGGAAATTAAATCAATTAGAAAAAATAAGTCAATAAAAATCCAAGTTTTATATTCTACCCCCATTAAAATTAATTTATCCCTCAAAATTAATCTATCATATACAGACAAAAAAGGATACTTCTACCTCATCATATCCTCAGATTATCAAGTATCTTCTTAAAATTGGTGGTTTTTCCAAAAATAATTGACCATGTGTATGGAATTTATTTTCTGAATGTTTTTAATAAAATATAGAATTTACACTAGTTTTTACTCATTTGAAATATCATTCATCATATGTAACTGCTCAATTTTTTATGATATTTTTGTCTTTTAATAATTTTATTTATTTAATGTCTTTCATAACATGCAAAAACTACATTAGACGAATCATGTAACAATATTAAAATATTATGTGTCTATTATTAGTTAAAAGTTTGATTGGTAGGTATGAATATGAATAACTAAATTATCAGTTATATATGATATAGATATTTAAAAAATTAATTCTTTATTTATCAAATTATTTGATTTAATAAAAATTATTTGAATGTAAAATAGAAGTTTTTTTTTGAAAAATTATTTTTAAGAGAACAATGTATTATTATAGTAATATATT
Source organism: Viscum album (assembly GCA_963277665.1). NCBI lineage: Eukaryota > Viridiplantae > Streptophyta > Magnoliopsida > Santalales > Viscaceae > Viscum > Viscum album. Next base: position 889,274,737 of record OY728130.1, read on the forward strand.
AAATTAATAAATATTTAGGAATTATTTTAACTAAATTTAAATACTATTTACCTTTTCAATATTTTTAAACATTCATAAAATATTTTTCCTATGAATTATATAATTGTAAATCCATATTTATCATTAAAAATATAGTTTCCCAAAAAAAAAATTCTCACATTTATAACAGATAATTTAAATTTAATTTCTTCCATATATAGGTATTGAATTAGTTAAAATCAATTACATATTTAGAATCAAGATTTTAAAATTTATTAAATATGCATATTTTAGTTTTGGTCAACATGATAAGTAAACGTAGTAAAATTTATGGGAGCACTCATGGTCAAATGGGCAAAATAAACATTAAGAATAAATTTCAGTAATAATTTTTCATCATAATTATTATTCAATTAAATTAATTTTACTTTTATTTCCATAGAATCAAATTTATCAGTTTAGCTAACACTTTTCTAGGAAAAGTACCTACAAAATATTTAAATCAACGAATGATGCAACATATCTCTCTCTTTGTTTTTAATATCTATTATGTGTTTTCATAGGTAAAAAGTAATTTGTGAATGAATATAAGAATAAATGTTGACCTTAGATAATTTTTTATATAATATTTTTTAAGAATCGTTATTATATAAATCCAATAATTTCTTATGGACCACCAATGTAACACCCCAAGCTTCTACAGTACGCTTCTCTTTGAATAATGCGATAGCGTGTGTTGTACGCAACACCGAGTTCTAACAACTAATCAAACTAGCCGTTATGAATAGTAATACCTACTTTTTAAAATTATATATATTTTATATTTCAAATGGACTTCATTTTTGGATTCGGAATATCTAATTTAGCCTAAGGTGAAATTTTGGTACTTTTCGGATGACTTTCATATTTTGATGAATAGTGAAAATTACTAAATTTTAATTAAAAACAACTTTTTTAATCAAAATAATTAATATTGATAAATTATGAATTTTAGTGGTTTTAAATTATATTTAGAATATATTTTTACCATTTAATTTAATGTTTGTCATTGGACATAATTTTACAATTAAACCAGACATAAAAAAGTGTCAATCTTTTGAAAGTTATTATCTCTTAAAAACACGCTTTTTATTTTAACAACGGGAATTAATTTTAAATTAATTTCTGCCACTTCTGTGTTTTGAATTTGGAAAAATGGATTACATATTTGTAATAAGGATGTCCAAATTATGTAAATAGGTAACTTTTATTTTTACACATTTTGAATAATTACTGCGGTAAATATTTTATTTACCATGGTTAAAGGGTAAATACGGTAAATAAGGGTAAGAAAATAATATTATAATAATAAAAAATTACCCTAAAACGTGTCCTAACCTTATTGGTGGACACATACCCGACCATGGGCATCCTTGGGTCGATTTGGGGACCCCTTGAAGCCACTTGTATGTGGTAGGGACACATTATATTAATAAAGATAAAATAAAAATAAAAATGGCATAAGCTTACATCATTTAGAAAATGAGTCATCTTATCTTCGACCTCAATGATATTTGGACCATTATAAACCGAATATAAATATATTATAAAGTAATACTTTCACTCCTTCCTAAAGAGCCCCTCCTCTCCATTATAAAAGGAGACCACTTCTACTCATTCCTCACACCTCTCAAGCCACTTGGCTCGTCCAAACCCTGCCCAAATACTCTCCCAACTTCCCTCAATACAACCTAGGGGACTTAGTTTGATCAGAAAGCCAACCTATGGATCCCTTTTGATCAAATCAAAAGGAAGAACCTGAAGAAGAGGTAATGATTTCACCACCCTTTTCTAAGTTCATTTCTTCTTCCACTTCTTCTTCCTTTGTTGTTCCCATTATAAAATAATAACTCCAGTATCATTTATATACTGTGATGTTATTATAAATATGGTACAACCATATTCAGTATTCTATCCACCCTTTGAATAACATGTCACCATACCTGCGTACGTACGGTTACCGTCTCCACGTCGTGGGGTAATTGTTATTCAATATAATATTATTTGGATGGGTATAATAATGTTGTTTAACTCATATAAATAATAAATATAACATGTTAATGATTCTGTATATATGATATACCATCCATTTATATATTATTTTAATATCAAAAGAATGATATTTTCGCTCGTGCGTACGTACGGACTACCGTCTCCACGAATGCGATGAGATTCATTCTCCATCGTATCCATTCAAGTATAATTATCATTTGATGATTTAAAAATGATGTTTAAGGACTTGATATCATTCTGGATATGTATAATATACAACCTATCCTTTACAAACATGTCTTACGTAACAAAACATATGAAAGAAAACAAGTAAGTTAACACCTGAAACAACGATAATACTAAGATTTTTTTGTCAAATCAATATTAAAAGATCATATATGATATCATATTAATGTATATGATTCTTGTATAATTTAATAACAATTATTTCACCATTATAAAGGAGGTTAACCTACCCCAACCAAGGAAAAGTACAAGGTACGGGTTATTTCACAATCTCTTCATTATCTGAGGTTGTTTATACGTAATAATCTACTGGGATCTCTTTATCATCCACATCCATGTTTCTTAAAAATGTATTTTAAAACATTTTTACTATTTACTAGAATATGAGTTAAAGTCATTTATACCCTTTTTGACTTTTGTAAGTGGTTTATAAAGGAATCTTTCGGTCGTTTTCGAAACAAGGTCCTTTTTAACCTTTTCGACAGAATTAAGGTAAGAATGTTTTTTTTAACTTATATGGCGGGTGCGGCTATTTTCCGCCGTTATAAAATCTTCAAAGCTTCCCATACAAATTTATAAGAATATTTTCAAAGAAAATGTTTTATTTTATATGGATCTTAAATGATTTCAAATTAAAAGGAGATATTTCTTTAAAAAGAATATTGATTTCATCTATGTCAACATCCTTTGATGGATTTTAAGATTATTTGAAGTTGATTTATTATGATACAAAAATTCTATATTGTATTGAAGGTTTTGTGATATGTTTGACTGTGGATGTGCTATTTTTATACCATTCATAGTTTATGGTGAAAATATTTACATTTCGTATGCTAGTTTTAATACGAATGTTTATGTTATGTTTAAACCTTTTCATATGGGAATGCATTATACTTAGTAAGTGACAGATGGAGCCCGCTATAGCTCCTCGATGCATCAGTAGGTCTCATGAGACAAACTAGTGTCTTGGAACAAAGCCTTGGAAAAATCTTATTTGTAGTCTTGGCACGAGGCCTTGACTATGTGGTTATGATAGTCTGGCATTATGCATTCCATCATTATGAAAGTGGTTATTGATTTTTGCATGTGGTTATTCGATTAGTAGAATATCCATGTGAATAAGTAAATGGCATTATTTCATTTTACTTTTGCCATACTATTTTGAAGTTCAACTTTAAAAGGCTTTTGTTTTAGTAATGCATTGCCTTAAATGTTTATGCTTATTTTGAATGTTCCGCTATATTGTTATCCTTACTGGGCATTTGAGCTCACCCCTTTTCTATGTTTTATTTTTCCCAGGATGTGAAGAAGTAAGATATGAATGACCTTCAGGGATATTATGAGGGGATAATAGTGTGGACTGTAGAGACATTATGTTGTTGTAGTAGTTTTTAAATTTATGATGTAATGTAAAACATATGAATATATCTAGTGTTTCCAAGGCTACTAAACCAATCGGTCTTTTGATATTTGATCTTTCTTGTGATCATGCCAATGTTATGTAATAATGCACCGACTCTGGGTAACTAGGGTCGGGGAATTACAGTTGGTATCAGAGGAAGTTTAGTAAAAACCATGGAAGCTAGATTTAGATAAACTCTGAATAGAGCACGTAGACCTAAGATGAACTTTGAGGATTAGTATAGATGAACTTCATAGAATTTTGGTATTGTAGAGATTTTGTGAGTTTTCCGAGAAATACATACCTGTCTGGATACAAGCAGGTAGAGGCGGCTCTGGCACAGATGTACCTAGGGGTAAAACCCGAAAACACCGCTTTGAGCTAGACTCGAACGGGAATTGGTGCACGACAACGGGCCTTGCTGCACTCTTGGTAACGACACTCCCGGAGGATATGCTTAGGATAACTCTCATTTTCTTTACAAATAATTATGAAGGATTTATTAGTATATACTTCCACAAAGAAAACATTTTTATGATTATGGATTATATCCATAAATAGTTCAATTTATGTTAAGTGTTTTATAAGTATGGGATTATGTATTTTGAATCATAAACTGATCTAGTTTATGCCGTTGTTTAGAAATGGCGCCTAGTGGAAGAAATGGAAACTGTATCAATGCACACACTCCATGTAGGGATTTCCCTCCTGCTCAAGATAATTATAGTGGAGCTGGTGATGCAACTGGAGCTGATCAGCTAATCACCATACTGGGACAACTTACTCAGGCTATGAATAATAACCTCACCCATATGGAGCACCCTAATCCGTAGCGTGGAGGATCAATGTTAGATCGATTCATGAGGAAACAACCACCAACGTTCAATGGGAGTACAAATCCCATAGTAGCTGAGCAATGGATATTTTCCCTAGAGAAAATATTTCAGGCTTTGGGGAGCAGTGAAAGGGAAAAAGTTATCATGGCAGTTTACCGCCTCACTGGAGATGCTGATCAATGGTGGTCATTGATTCAAAACATGAAGGAAGATGATGAAGTATCAAATATGGAATGGAGGGAGTTCAAAGATCTGTTTTTAGAAAAATACATTCCTCGCGGCCATCGAGCAGATATGGAAAGGCAATTTCTAAGTCTGAGACAGAAGGAGGATGAGAATGTCACAAAGTATGAGGCTAACTTTACAAGGTTAGCAAGGTACGCTGGTGATTATATACGTAACCAAAGAAGTAAGATTGATCATTTCTTTGATGGGTTAAAACCATTTCTCCGTCGAGCATTAGTCTCACAATCCTTTTCGTCATATGAAGACATTGTCTCATGTGCTATCAAGACTGAAAAGGAATTCTCCAAGTCATATGACTTTAAAGCAAAGAAAAAGAAGAAGAGACCTGCTGATCAATTTGGGAATGGAAATAATGGGAAGAAGGGAAAGGTTGAATATCCATCCTGTGGTAAATGTGGGAAGAATCACCCCGGTGCTTGCTTGAAGGGAATGGGAGTCTGTTACAAGTGTGGTGAAAAAGGCCAGCAAGCTCGTGATTGCAAAGGGAAGAAGGAAGCCACCAACGTTCAGTGCTACAATTGCAGGGAGATGGGACATTATGCGAATGAATGTCCTAAGCGTCAGGAGAACTTACCTCAGAATAGGCCAACGGATCAAGGCCAGGCTTATGCTATCACTACTGCTGAGGTAGAAGCTCCGTAAGACGTGGTGGCCGGTAATTCAATGGTTTCCTCAAGTTTAGCAAATGCATTATTTGACTCTAGATCGTCGCATTGTTTCATATCTTCCCAGTTTTCTAAGAAAATTAGATATTTCCAATTTTATTTAATAAGGGAGTTGTCAGTTAAATCTCCTAAGGGAAGTATCATTGCAACAAAGTTTTGTGAATCAGTCCCCATTATAACACATAAATTTTCTTTATCTGATGATCTAATCGTCATACCTATGATTGAGTTTGATATAATCCTCGGTATGGACTGGATTTCAGACTATGATGTAAAGATTTATTGTAAGAAGAAAGAGGTTACGATTCTTGATGATAATGATAAGGAACACCTTATTTTTAGAGCAGAATCATCACCACCTAATTCTTATTTAGATCCACCCCCAGTAGCTCAACTTAATTCAATTATTGGGGAGGAAGAGAATGAAATAACTATCAGTGAGGAAAGGAATGTTCAAATAGAGGATGTACCTGTTGTGAAAGAATTTTTAGATTTATTTCCGGAAGATTTACCTGGACATCCTCCAGAACAAGAAGTTGAGTTTTCCATTGATTTAATTCCTGGATCAAGGCCTATATCGAAGACCCCTTATAGAATGGACACTGTAGAATTAGTTGAACTAAAGAAACAACTAGAGGAATTGAGTAATAAGGGATTTATTCTCCCTAGTGTTTCTCCATGAGGAGCCCCTGATCTTTTTGTTAAAAAGAAAGATGGATCTATGAGGTTATGTATCGACTACAGGGAGATCAATGCTATAACGATAAAGAACAAGTATCCCCTACCTCGCATTGATGATTTATTTGACCAACTACATGGAGCTCAATACTTTTAAATGATTGACCTTCGATCTGGATACCATCAGTTGTGTGTAAAGAAGGAAGACATTCCGAAGACAGCATTTCGAACCAGGTACGGGCATTACGAGTTTACTGTAATGCCTTTTGGATTGACTAATGCACCCTCTGTATTCATGGATCTGATGAATAGAGTTTTCAAGGAGTATCTCGATGAATTTGTGGTGGTATTTATTGATGATATCTTGGTATACTCCAAAACCTATGAAGATCATGAAAATCACTTGCGCATTATCTTGAAGACTCTAAGGAGGAATGAATTATCTGGGAAGTTTAGCAAGTGTGAATTCTGGCTTCAGGAGATTTCTTTTCTTGGACATATTTTCTCTAAAGATGGAATCTCTGTTGATCCTTCTAATACCAAGGCAATCCATGAATGGTCAGCACCTACGAGTATAACTGAGGTACGCAGTTTTATCGGTTTGGCAGGTTATTATCGACGTTTCGTCCAGAATTTTGCCCGATTGGCTAACCCGTTAACGAAGCTCACACGTAAAGGGGTTAAATTTGTTTGGACAAAAGAGTGTGAAGAATGTTTTGAAGAACTGAAGAAAAGATTAGTCAATGCTCCTATATTCACTCTACCATCGGGGAATGTTGGGTTCGTTATTTATAGTGATGAATCGAAGAAAGGACTTGGTGGTGTCCTTATGTAGAATGATAGAGTTATTGCCTATGCATCACGACAGTTGAAAATCCATGAACAAAACTATCCTACTCATGATATCGAGTTAGCAACTGTGATCTTTGCTTTGAAGATATGGAGGAACTACCTCTATGGTGAAAAATGTGAGATTTATACTGATAACAAGAGTTTGAAGTATATTTTCTCACAAAAAGAACTCAACATGAGGCAAAGGAGATGGCTTGAATTACTCAAGGATTATGATTGTACGATACACTACCACCCGGGGAGGGCAAACAAGGTGGCAGATGCTTTGAGTAGAAAAGACCATGGAGTTTTGAACAATATGAGAATTGAAAGGGATCCAATTTTCATGGATCTAGTGAATATGGACATGGGAATAACCAGGGAAGGTGAAACATCAATGCTTTTTCAAATGGTTGCCAAACCATCATTACTAGAAAGGATTAAGAGTTCTCAGACCGATGATGAAGAATTTCAGAAGAAGATTAAAGCTGTGAATGATGGGAGATTGAGAGACTTTGTGTATGAAGATGGAATTTTGAAATTCGGGAAGAGACTTTGTGTTCCCGATTTACCTGATCTGAAAAGGGAATTGCTGGATGATGCTCATAGTTCCAATTTCTCTATACACTTTGGGAGCACCAAAATGTATAGACATTTGAAGGAACATTTTTGGTGGGACAACATGAAGAGGGAGATTGCTGATTTTGTGTCAAGATGTATGGTTTGTCAACAAGTGAAAGCTGGAAGGCAACATCTTGGAGGAGTCATGCAACCTCTTCCCATACCGGAGTGGAAATGGGACAATATTACGATGGACTTTGTCATGGGGCTACCAAAGACTCCTAGAAGGAATGATGCGATATTGGTTATTGTTGATCGCCTTACCAAGTCAGCACATTTTCTTGCTATAAGAGAAGATCTACCCCTGGAACGTCTAGAAAGACTATATATTAATGAAGTTGTGAGACTTCATGGAGTACCCTTATCAATTGTTTCTGATCGTGATCCCCATTTTACTTCATGATTTTGAAAAAGTCTTTAGAAATCCCTGGATACTGAACTTCATTTGAGCACTGCTTACCACCCTCAGACAGACGGACAATCAGAACGGACTATTCAAACCTTAGAAGACATGTTGAGATCTTGGTCACTTGAATTTCAGGGTATGTGGGATCAATATTTACCAATGGTAGAATTTTCCTATAACAATAGCTTCCATTCAAGTATACAGATGGCACCATATGAAACGTTATACGGAAAGAGATGTCGTACACCAACCTGTTGGGATGACGTTGGTGAAAGAAAACTTGTAGGCCCAGAATTGGCGGAGGAAACAGTGGAAAAGGTGAAGGTAATCCAAAATCACATCAAAGCAGCTCAAAGTAGGCAGAAGAGCTATGCCGATAATCGAAGGAAGGATTTGGAATTTCAAGTCGGTGATTATGTTTTCCTGAAGGTATCTCCATGGAAGGGAGTCATAAGTTTTGGTATGAAAGGTAAATTGAGTCCCAGGTACATCGGACCTTTCGAAATTCTAGAACGAATTGGGGTTGTAGCTTACCGATTGGCAATGCCGCCAAGTCTCTCTAAAGTTCACGATGTGTTCCACGTATCTCTGTTGAGGAAATACATGCCTGACCCAACGCATGTACTCACCTATGAACAATTAGAACTGGAACCTGATCTATCTTATTGCGAAGAGCCCGTCAGGATTCTTGATACGAGAGAACAAGTACTGAGAAACCGGACGACGCGTCTGGTAAAAGTTTTGTGAAGAAACCATAAGATGGAAGAGGCAACGTGGGAACCTGAGGAACTTATGATGAAGAACCACCCGAGTCTTTTCATGCGATAGTATTCTAGAAATTTCGAGGACGAAATTAATTGAAGGATGGGAGAATGTAACACCCCAAGCTTCTACGGTACGCTTCTCTTTGAATAATGCGATAGCGTGTGTTGTACGTAACACCGAGTTCTAACAACTAATCAAACTAGCCGTTATGAATAGTAATACCTACTTTTTAAAATTATATATATTTTATATTTTAAAATGGACTTCATTTTTGGATTTGGAATATCTAATTTAGCCTAAGGTGAAATTTTGGTACCTTTCGGATAACTTTCATATTTTGATGAATAGTGAAAATTACTAAATTTTAATTAAACCAACTTTTTTAATCAAAATAATTAATATTGATAAATTATGAATTTGAGTGGTTTTAAAGTATATTTATAATATATTTTTACCATTTAATTTAATTTTTGTCATTGGACATAATTTTACAATTAAACCAGACATAAACAAGTGTCAATCTTTTGATAGTTATTATCTCTTAAAAACACGCTTTTTATTTTAACAACGGGAATTAATTTTAAATTAATTTCTGCCACTTCTGTGTTTTGAATTTGGAAAAATGGATTAAATATTTGTAATCAGGATGTCAAAATTATGTAAATAGGTAACTTTTATTTTTACACATTTTGAATAATTACTGCGGTAAATATTTTATTTACCATGGTTAAAGGGTAAATTCGGTAAATAAGGGTTAAAAAATAATATTATAATAATACAAAATTACCCTAAAACGTGTTCTAAAATTATTGGTGGACACATACCCGACCATGGGCATCCTTGGGTCGATTTGGGGACCCCTTGGAGCCACTTGTATGTGGTAGGGACACATTATATTAATAAAGTTAAAATAAAAATAAAAATGGCATAAGCTTACATCTTTTAGAAGAACAATTTTTACACAGGGTTATACATGTTGGATTTTTGATTATAAATATTCATTAGAAATCTAAAACGATTTCCTACATAATGATATTTTATTTATAATTTTTAGACATAAATTATTTAAATTATTAATGACACAATAAAGATGCAATGTTTACCACATTAATAAATCATTTAAATAAATAAGATTATAATGATTAAAATATTATCTAAAACCTGTCCAATTCTTATTTGTTGATGTTATTTAGAAAATGAGTCATATTATCTTCGACCTCAATGATTTTTGGACCATTATAAACCGAATATAAATATATTATAAAGTAATACTTTCACTCTTTCCTAAAGAGCCCCTCCTCTCCCTTATAAAAGGAGACCACTTCTACTCATTCCTCACACCTCTCATGCCACTTGGCTCGTCCAGACCCTGCCCAAATACTCTCCCAACTTCCCTCACTACATCCTAGGGACCTTAGTTTGATCATAAAGCTAACCTAAGGATCCCTTTTGATCAAATCAAAAGGAAGAACCCGAAGAAGAGGTAATGATTTCACCACCCTTTTCTAAGTTCATTTCTTCTTCCACTTCTTCTTCCTTTGTTGTTCCCATTCTAAAATAATAACTCCAGTATCATTTATATACTGTGATGTTATTATAAATATGGTACAACCATATTCAGTATTCTATCCACCCTTTGAATAACATGTCACCATACCTGCGTACGTACGGATTACCGTCTCCACGTCGTGGGGTAATTGTTATTCAATATAATATTATTTGGATGGGTATAATAATGATGTGTAACTCATATAAATAATAAATATAACATGTTAATGATTCTGTATATATGATATACCATCCATTTATATATTATTTTAATATCAAAAGAATGATATTGTCGCTCGTGCGTATGTACGGACTACCGTCTCCACGAATGCGATGAGATTCATTCTCCATCGTATCCATTCAAGTATAATTATCATTTGATGATTTAAAAATGATGTTTAAGGACTTGATATCATTATGGATATGTATAATATACAACCTATCCTTTACAAACATTTCTTACGTAACAAAACATATGAAAGAAAACAAGTAAGTTAACACCCGAAACAACGATAATACTAAGATATTATTATCAAATCAATATTAAAAGATTATATATGATATCATATTAATGTATATGATTCTTGTATAATTTAATAACAATTATTTCACCATTATACAGGAGGTTAACCTACCCCAACCAAGGAAAAGTACTAGGTAAGGGTTATTTCACAATCTCTTCATTATCCGAGGTTGTTTATACGTAATAATCTACTGGGGTCTCTTTATCATCCACATCCATGTTTCTTAAAAATGTATTTCAAAACATTTTTAATATTTACTAAAATATGAGTTAAAGTCATTTATACCCTTTTTGACTTTTGTAAGTGGTTTATAAAGGAATATTTCGGTCATTTTCGAAACAAGGTCCTTTTTAACCTTTTTGACCGAATTAAGGTAAGAATGTTTTTTTTAACTTATACGGCGGGTGCGGCTATTTTCCGCCATTATAAAATCTTCAAAGCTTCCCTTACAAGCTTATAAGAATATATTCAAAGAAAATGTTTTATTTTATATGGATCTTAAATGATTTCAAATTAAAAGGAGATATTTCTTTAAAAAGAATATTGATTTCATCTATGTCAACATCCTTTGATGGATTTTAAGATTATTTGAAGTTGATTTATTATGATACAAAACTTCTATACTGTATTTAAGGTTTTGTGATATGTTTGACAGTGGATGTGCTATTTTTATACCATTCATAGTTTATGGTGACATTATTTACATTTCGTATGCTAGTTTTAATACGAATGTTTATGTTATGTTTAAACCTTTTCATATGGGAATGCATTGGACTTAGTAAGTGACGGGTGGAGCCCGCTATAGCTCCTCGATGCATCAGTAGGTCTCATGAGACATACTAGTGTCTTGGCACAAGGCCTTGGCAAAATCTTATTTGTAGTCTTGGCACGAGGCCTTGACTATGTGGTTATGATAGTCTGGCATTATGCATTCCAACATTATGAAAGTGGTTATTGATTTTTGCATGTGGTTATTCGATTAGTAGAATATCAATGTGAATAAGTAAATGGCATTATTTCATTTTACTTTTGCCATACTATGTTGAAGTTCAAGTTTAAAAGGCTTTTGTTTTAGTAATGCATTGCCTTAAATGTTTATGCTTATTTTGAATGTTCCTCTATATTGTTATCCTTACTAGGCATTTGAGCTCACCCCTTTTCTATGTTTTATTTTTCCCAGGATGTGAAGAAGTAAGTTATGAATGACCTTAAGGGATATTATGAGGGGATAATAGTGTGGACTGTAGAGACATTATGTTGTTGTAGTAGTTTTTCAAATTATGATGTAATGTAAAACTTATGAATATATCTAGTGTTTCCAAGGCTACTAAACCAATCGGTCTTTCGAGATTTGATCTTTATTTTGATCATGCCAATGTTATGTAATATGCACCGACTCTGGGTAACTAGGGTCGGGGCGTTACAACCAATGTAGTATTTCTCCATCTAATAAATAAATATAATAAATGATTTTAAAAGATTTATGAATTTTATAAATTGAATGAGATGATGTTACAAAAAATATTCCTATATCTATAGGAAATATTATGGAGGTTTTAAACAATTCAACTCTAATTCCAATTTTTGTGGGATATATTTAATGATAAATGAAATGAATAGTAATTTTATTTTATCCAAATAATATTTTATTAAATTATTTAAATATCATAAAAACATAAAATAAGAAACGTGGATATGATATGGTCTAAAATGTCATAAATTTCCCATTTATGGTTCAATTTTAAATTTATAATTATAAATTACAAGACATTAATATTGAGATTTTGTTTCTGTAGATAAAATTGAAATTGGTTAAATAAGTGTTAATCAAAATGATAGGGATTAAAATGAAAAATAAATTGTCTAAATTATTTTTTATGATTTTATTAAAACCTTCTAATATCTTACCTTCTATTCCAAATCCATTTTTTGTAATTTTAATTGAGAATTAATTTGATATAATTAATATTTTTCAGAAATTCAAAAAGTGCACCTCACCACCTTTATAAAAAGGAACCTCCCCTTCACAACTTCAAACCACTTTGATCCTTATATATAATCAAAACTCTACCTATTTCTCTTATTAAATTTAATATCCACATTATTTAATTTTTGGTCTTCCAATAAAGATCACCACTAGATCCCATTAGAGTACATCTAAAGGTGTTGTCTCAATGAAGTGGTAATCTCCTTAACCATCAACTTTCTTTTATACTCTTCTATACCTCCCTTAAATATACGGAATTTATCATAGAATTATATATGGGGTAAAATAAATTTCCAAAAATGTTATTATGATTATGAAAATACCATTATAAACATAATTTCCTATTAAATGAGAAGATAAACAATCATGCGTGCATACATCCAGCATACCATCTTCACATTGATATGGAATTCATTTTTCAGCACCATATTTTAGGGATTGGTATTATGATGGGAATAACTATTAAATAATATATTTATGCAATAATTATACTTTTTAAATGATAATATCATTTATACCTTCTTATCATCCAATCCTTTTCAAAATGGTAATGTCACTTGTGCGTATATGTGGGAAACCACCTCCAAAAATCGATGTGATTCATTTGAAATTATATATTTTATTGGATGGTAATAATGATGAATTTGATGAATAAAAATGTTATATACGATAAAATAATAATATTTTAAATTTTAGTTAATTTTACCTTTCTTATTGTTTTTTTCTGCCAAAAATTCCAAACAACGTTTATGTATACATGCATCCTACCATCTCCATGAATGATTTATTTCATTTTGCAATCCCCGAAATTTTCAGATGAATATAAATATTTATATAATGAATATATATTATATTTATATTATGATTAATATTATGTATATGATATAATAGAAATAAATGTACAAGGACTTTAACTACTGAATTAAAACACTCGTGATAAATTAAACAGTTAACAACAACAAGTAACAATTTTAATAAAGATATGATAATAAATGTTGTTGATGAAATTTAATAAAGGGAACATATATGATATTATAAGTATTAAAATAACTCATGTATAGAAATATAATAAGTTTAAATTTATTATACAATATGTTAGAGTGACTTTGAAGTAAGGTAATATCATGGTAATAGTTTAATGCCAGAATCTCATTATTTTTTGGGATTTATTTTGACTATACATCTGCGGACAATATATTATGATATAAATCTAAAGAATCCTATTAATTTTATTATTATCTAGATATTTATTTAAAATAAATATATTCCCTTCATTTTTCTCATCATATATACTTATGAAATAAAAAATAATAAAATAAGGAAAATTGACTTCATTTCTATTTTTAGTCGAAAAATCCTTTTTCAATATCCATATTTAAAAAAAAAACATAATTAAGGTTTTTACTATAATCCAATGATTTATTAAATTTAATTTTCCCTAAGGTTATCATTTTTAAAAAATTAAATTAATCTTTTGGTCTTTTTTTTAATGATCTACTTATATCTTTTTTGAAAAAATATAGAAGGAATGTGTATTTAACTTACACGCCATTAATGGATTTTCCCACCATCATTACTAGTCATTTATTTAAAGATTAAATTACTAGATTTCAAGGTTGATTTAAAATAAAAAAAAATCCCATTATAAAGTTTCAAATTTTTTCAATAGGAGCTTTCACAATGGAAAGGTTTTTTCCCACAAGAAAATATTAATGATCTTTTAATAGTATTTATATTAATCATTTAAAAAATTGCGATTTCACATATGATTCACTTTGGTTATGATCAAATAATACCATCTTTATTCATTAACTTAATGGATTATGATAATGATATAAAATGTTTAAAAAACCAATTCCATTCTCAGAACTTAACCCATGATGATGTAATTAAATTTTAATGAAACCCATTCCCTATTTATTTGTTATGTATTGATGAAATGCATATGAAACCCATTTTTTTATGTGTTATGATATGTATGATTCATTATGATATTACATAACACTTATCTAATATTTTCATTATGTGTGGGGTGGTACCTATATGTTCCTTCAATTCATTGGGTAATGATTGATATATCATGAAATAAATGATACTACAATGGGGAGTGAACAGAGTTTAGTAAGGTACTATGACCACTATGATAGTGTTAGTTGTGAACCATGTCTATTATGAAACTTTAGGGTGTTAAGCCAATCCACTATTATAGTATTGGAATTGAACCTTGACTACTATGGAAATTATTTTCTATACTTATATATATGCCATAATTTTGTGTCGTATCCTAATTTTATGTTATCATTGATTGTTTTTTCTTTTATGATAAATGTATTATAAACTACCATGTTTTATTCCATGAATCATGATTGTGATATATGATATGTAAGGAATAATTTGAAAATATAATATCATTTTCTAATATAAATTCTCTTAGGTTATACTTATATGATCAATGATATTACCCCTATTTATCATTACTGAGCTTCAGATCTAATCATTTATTATGTTTCCTTTCCCAGGTTATGACAAATGTTTTTGTTTGATATGTAAAAGAACGGTGATAATTATGACGATCTATGTGAAAGAAAATATAAAACTACTAAGAACAGTCATTTAATGTCACTATGTTTCCAATGATACTAGTCATAGACGATTATGGAATGGATAATTATGTTTAGTAAGTATTTACCATATATTAAGATGTAATATCTATGTATGAATATATGGGTAACTATAGTTGGTTTTAGATTAATTCTTAGTCATCCTTTAGAAACTGTGATGAGAAAACATTAATTATATCAATAGAGATAACATTATGAATAAGATAAAGTCTTCGAATTTTTGAAATGATCATGAATGATCAAGATTAAACTTTATGTTTCAAAGATAAATTTGAAATGATTTAGACATCTAATATATGATTTTTTTTGTTTCCCACCATGATTATTATCTATCCCAATACGGTTTTCTGAATTTTTCAACTGTTATAACCTGAATGAATCATGTTACTACAGATTGTGATTGAAAATGTAATAATTTTTTCCATGATAAACTAAAATTTGTAGGAGATGGAATGGAATGTCTCAATGTTATTCTCTCATAAAATTCTCATGAAATAAAAAAAATTACAAACAAGAAATGGAGGTAATAAAAAATTGTTGACTCCTCCATGAGGCAAAATACACTTACAGTTATAGGGTTAACTTATTCACTTATCATTGAAAAATGGATCATTATCACTAAAAAGATATTTTCCATTCATTAGTGTTCAAAATAGATAATTTTATTAGTGATATTTATCATTTACAATTTGAAGATGATAAGTGGTAGAATATTATCAAAAACATGAGTTAACAAGAAGAAATTAAATCTATGTAGTTGGATGTATTGAAAAAATATTTTTCAAAATTTAATTTCCTTGAATTATTTTTACGAAGATTGAGAATGAAACCCATGAGCTAAAGCATATTAATGATGAATATAATTGTAATTATGAGACAAATTTCACAATACATAAGAGGTATGCTTCTAGAATTATCATGAAACATGAAATTACTATTTATCAATTCATCTTTGTTATGAAACCATGTCACTAAATTCTTTTAGAAATAAGAGACTATAGTATATTTGAAGAAAATGTTCAATCAACCATCATGGTGGAGATGGAGTTTGGAGTTACCAATCTACATCATGGTTTTGATAAGAGAAGAAAAATTGAATCCAAAAGAAATAATAAATACATAGAGAGACGAAAATGAGCCTCCCATTATGCTCAACGTGTCGAATTAATCATAGGGGAAATTTTTTTAAGTTAACTCTTAAATTATACATGTGTGTAAAATAAGTTCAATGGGTAATTGAATATCATATTGATGGGAGAAATTATGATAATGATGTGAATAGAGAGAATGATCCATGTAATGCACTACACATAATCTAGTGATTTAAAATCATAGATTATTGGAACTATAATATCTAGTGACAAAATAAAAGGGATAATTAATTTGATAAAACCCATAAACCTCTTCAAACCATAGATAATTGAAATCTTATGTGATCACTAATTTTGATTAGGGGCATGATAAATCTTTTTTGAATGATACACTTACCATCCACTCTAGAAATTTTAATGTCTTATTTGATTATTTATCTAACAACTCTTTTGTATTTTAATAAATTTCAAAGGGTATCACAAAAACACCTAAAATATTAGATTTTTTATCACTAAAAACCCCCAATGGTGCAATTATTGAATCCCAAGTATATTTTTCTACTACTATTGATGTTTGTTGGAAAGTGTATAACAATAATATTTTTTACACAATAATTCATGAGTTATTGAATAATATTACACGTAATAAAACATAGAATAACATTAATTCTATTTTTTAGGAATTAATGACATTAAATAACAATTTAAAAAGTTAAAAACAACATCTATAAATAAAAATTCCTCAATATGATCCCACATAAAATAATACAGTATAATCTAGGGGCATACATAAGAAAAGGGTGAGTTATAAATCCTAGTTTGGAAATAAACATGGCATAACATGAATATAATAATACATGTTACACAATAGTCATTTAAATTGGGCTTAAAAAGTATGAATAATAAACATGGACAATGAGACATGATATATAATGATAATCATAATGGAAATGTGGGAAATGTGGAAACAACTTAAACAAACTACATCATAAACATATGTCAAGGATAGATGCATAGAAATACTGGTTGAAAAATTCCCATAAAGGAATCATGTTCAATACATGTCCCATCATGATATATCATGAGACTAAACATTACCCAATCCATGGGAGCTCTATAAAATTTTTCGTATACCAATCACATTAATTTCATTATCATGCTTTAGTGTGCCAAATAAATCATAAAAACAAGGATTAATTCATCATCATAATTTATTCCATGATTAAGTATTATAGAATATGTAAATTTATGTCTCTAATAAAATAATTTTAGGTGTATAAACGTGAACAACCTTGATCAAAAATGGGTATTGTATTCACTAAACAATTTCTTTTTCATTGAAAATACTTGATGGAATCTCGGTAGCATAACAGTGTCACATGAAAAATAATAAAATGGGTTGATGATATGGGAAGAGGTATATCATCATTTATACAAATGGTCAGTAATAGAGACATGTATGTATATATCCCAAGATTTGGAATAGGAAATAGAAGTCATATGATAATAAGGAAACATAAAGAAAGTAGAAAAATTAAGGATCCCATACTTGTGTGTGTGACTCCAAATGCTTGGTAGGATACTCTCGAGAGCATATGTGAACCTTGGGAGGACTATATAGAGTGTAGTAAAGAGTATGGATGTTCAAATGGGGTTTTTAGTGAAGAGAAATGGGAGCCTGAGTGGCTTTATATACATAATGAGTGGGAATTTATTTATTATTTTTCAATATTTTGTGTCGAACTATATATAATAAGATAACAAAACCCCAAACCATCCCAAGGGTTTTCCAACAATTTCTCCAAAATGGGAGTGGTTTTCAATATTTTATAATTTAAAGGTCCTAAAATATTAAAATAATAACCCATCATATGTGGATGTGAGTCATACTCTTAAATAAATGATTTTAAAATCGTAAAATATTTTAATGGTTTTTGGAGGATTAAGAAAGGATATGTAAAATAAATAAAAATAAAAACTAAATATCATTATTTTGAAGGCAAAATAATTATTTAGTTCTGTATACCCTTTATAGTATTTATTACATCACTTTTTTCATCACAATGTCATAATACACACTGTATATTTATACGGTATTTAATGTTTACCCCAATATTTGATTGTCTAATAAAATTCTGAAAATTTAACAGTTTACAATATCAACATTATGATTCCAAAAATAATATTCATTTTATCAAAATAATTTTCTAAATATGTTTATTTTCACTTTTAATATAATAGTTATCATTTATTGATAAATGAGGGTTTTTTTGACAATAACAGTTTTTGAACAATTATAAAAATTACTATATGACTTTATAAAAATTATATGATCATTTATATTTAATAAAAAATATATTATAATATTATTTTATTACAATATTATTTATTTACAAAATCCATTAATTCATAAAAATAAATTCATTAATTGAATTTGAATATTACTCAAAAATACTATTTCTGTTTTATGGTATCGAAATAAATATTTTTATAAATTAACAATAATAGGATTAAAAAATATATATTTTAAATATAAAATAATATACATACTAATATTTCTAAGTTCTTGATACATTTCCCTTTAATACACTAGAAATTCTCTAAGAGTAAGGTGAGTGGTGGTGGTACATTCATCAGGTTGTATGACATATATTGTTTGGGTAATGACCTCGATGATCTTGAAATTATCTCATAAATGGTTTCTCTCATGATGAATTTTTTGGATCATAGATTGGGATTGGTCAAGGTAAAATCCTGAAGATGTTATCTCCCTCGGCAGCTCTGATAAATGGGATTTATAGGGTTTGAACCTACTAGTTAAGGCCATCACTTCCATTTTTATGTAAATTATATATGTTAAAACCCAATATTTCTACTAATAATAACATTACTATTCAAAAAATATATTACCAATAATATTTATGATTTATGGTCTTTTATGTAGGGTAAAATAAAAAAAATATAAGTGAATATGTTTTCTAGAACAATATTACATAATAAGACACATAATTAAAAAAAAGGTGAAATTATTTTTATAACAGTTCGTGCTGTTAAAATCATCCCCCTTAAAAAAATTTCACTCGAGATTTTCATTTCCCATAATAAATTATATGATAGTAATTTTGCTTCATCACTGCCTCCAGTTCACACATTGTTTCTTCAAACGTGTTGTTTCTCCATAACACTTTGACCAGGTACGTTGTCCCATTTCATTGAAATTTTTCTCTATGATCTAAAATCATCTACATCTTATATTCATAGAAAATTTCATTCTCCAATGGTTCCACATTTGGATTGAGTACATGTTAGGGGTCTGGTATGTACTTCTTCAAGAGGGATACATGGATCACAACATGCACTTGAGATACGTTATGTGGGATTTCAAGTTGATAGACCATCCCTATGGTGTGATTGAGGATCTAAAAGGTGAATATGTATATTGGAAAAAGAATCATGTTCATTAAAAATATAATGAATTTTTTTCATTGAGATCATATGAGGAAAACCATGTCTCCAAGTTCAAACTCAGGGTCTCATTGTTGATTTTCAGCTGAGATATTTTATTGAATCTGAGCAGCCTTGATTTTCATCTAAATGGTTTTAATCCTTTCCCCTATTTCCTATAACATTTCATGACCAAACAGTTTCTATTCCCCAACTTCATCACAACATGCATCTAATCTTCACCTCTTCCCATAAATGGTTTCATTTCGATCCATTTGGATTCTCGAGTGCAAACTATTTTTGTAAGATGAAACAACCAGAGGAAGATTTTTGTCTCGTCATCCATTAAAGTCAATTTAACATGCTCACAATATATCCTAATGTGTCTGGATTGTCCTCATAGATTTTCCATCAGTTTTATGGTGATAATTCATGATGAAGTTCATCTCATCATTTAAATCATGTTTGATATCTTCCAGAACATGGAGGTAAATCTTGGATCTTGATCAGAAACAATTGATAGTGGCACCCCATGTAGCCTCACCAATTCATTGACATATGTCCATTAAATTTATCTATTGGGATATCATATTGTATATCAATGAAGTGTTCAATCTATGCAATATTATCCACAACAACACATATAGCGTCATTCCCTTATGATGTCTTTAGAAGACCCGTGATACAGTCAATGGCGATGATTTCACGTTTCTATGTAGGTGTCGGTAATGGTTGCATCATCCCCTTATATTTTTTCCATTATACTTACACTTTCTAATATAAAAGATACATTTATTTATATTCTATTATATCCTTCTTCACATTGTACAACCAATGTTATTCTTAAAGATCTTGATATATCTTTGTGCTTCTTGCGTGGATGGAGAAGGTTGAGTTATGTTAATTATAAAATTGTTCCTTCTCTAACATAGTATTGGATGGTCTCCATTGTTTGGACCTAAATATTACCAAAATCTCTTCATTAAAATTGAATCCTAAGGGTTTCCCCTTTCATATAGATTCCACTTTCTTCTGAATTCCTACATAATATATTTTTGAAACCTTTAACCTATGCCTAAGAGACAGTTGAAAAATGATTTTTGAAAAGATTGATGGCGTACCTACCTTTATGATTAAAATGGCCATCCACCCCAAATATAATAATATTTGATACCTCAATATTACAATCAATGATAGAACACACTGGATCCTTTCTACAAAGATAATCTTCTACTTTATTAACCTATTAGGATGGTAGTGAATTGCGAACTCATATTCCTTGATCATCTCTAACCATATTCATTGGCGCATATTCTACTATTTTAGAGTAAATATATAGTTTAGGATTTTGTGTTAGTATATATTTCACACATATCCCCAAAGAGATAATTAATCATTATTTTTTAAGAGAATTTCACTACAGCCTACTCCAGATCATGCATTTTGTAGTTCTATTTGTGAACATTTAGCTTCCATGAAGCATCGCCTATGTCTTTATTTTAATATATTGACACACAACCCAATCCCATCTATAATGAATCACTGAATACTACAAATATTTCTCTACTTGTGGCTATTATGAGTGAATGGGAAGCTCTAAGCCTCATCTATAACTCTTTATTATCTCTTCACATTTATCATTCGAAAAAAAAACATGACTCCATTTCGAGTTATATTGGATGTAGGGATTTAAAATCATGAGAAATTTCTGAAAAATCAATTATAATACCCAACTAGTCCATGGAAACTATAGATATCTAACAAAAATATTGGCCTCATCCATCCTTTAATTTTTATTTTATTTGAAGGTTCTTTATATATATCATTTCTTGTAGTGATATTCCCCAAGAATGAAACTTCCTTCAATCAGATCTCACATTTTTTACATTGACTAATGTAGAGTACTTATATGCTCCTCATGATCCTTCTTTATTTTGGATTATATTAGTTTATAATCTATAAATACTACCAAAAAATTCAAGGTAATATCTAAAGAGTCTATACATAATTTCCATGAATATTTCTATATAATTAGTGATTCTAAATGGAATTAATATGAACATATAATACCCTAATCTTATACAAAAATGAATAGTATGGATTTCATTTCTTTCTCTTGTACATGATAATATCCTTAACACAGATCCACTTTGGATAAGATATTGTCCTTGTAGATGATCAAACAAATCATTAATCTATATAAAGGGATACTTGTTCTATATTTCAACATTTTTAGGCTCATGATAATCAATGAAAAGTCTCATTTACCCATCCTTATTCTTTATAAAAAGGATCGTTTTACCCCATGGTAAATCCCCTCGTGTATGAAAACATTATCTCAATTCTCCTGTAGTTGATTATTTATCTCCTCACATTCCGAGACTACCATTCTATACGGAGTCATAGATAATTGTGATGCCCCAGATATAATCTCAATTAAAAATTAAACCTCTCAGCTAGGAGGAAGAGTATGCAATTCCTCAAGAAAAACATTTATGTATTCCCTCACAATAATCATGTCTTCGGGGATGATTCTATCATTATACTCAAATATTATAGATAAATACTCTTTTTTGAGGGGAAATAATATCCAAGATTATGATGATGGTTTTAAAGAACATTCATACTCCACCTTACACTAGTAAAAAATTAGTGGTTTGTTCATGATACGGATAACGATTTCCTTCTCGCAGAAATTTATGTGGGCTCTATATAAGGAATTAAGATCCAAACTCATAATTTCATTAAATTCCACCAATGAAGGTATAAAAATGTTTTCTGGAATGTTAAAGCCACAAATTTTGACATTGGAAAAGTTATATAATAATGTTGAAATAATTTCCCCACCCTCTATTTTACCTGATAACTCTACTTCCTTGATTTGTGGTGGTGTTTGAATAGTTCTACTAAAATATCATGGTATGAAGAAATGAGTAAATAAAAAATAAAAAATTTTGTTTACTAACCATAAATGAATAACTAATTTACCTATCCCCACTACGTTGTTGAGATCCATCTCAATGGTTGTGATGGAAAAATATATCCCTTGCTTCTTTGGAGGTTATTTGTTGTCTCAAAGAACCTTTTCTTAGAGCATTATCTTATAAAGAGTCATTGTTCCTTGTACTTTTATCAATGAAAAATGTGTTGACGGTTTAATGGAGAAATCCACTCATCCATCAAATTATAGAATTTCTCCTATCAGCAATCTCTATCCTAGTGCCTTTTCTTTCCCACACCTAATTCATTTCCTTATCCCCCTTACGAATTTTTTGGGTTCTTATTTCCACACAATTGACAAGCTGGATAAAAAAATTTCATAGGAATATTATATTTCTACACCAGACCACCAGAATTATACTCCACTTTCCTCTTCTTATACCCATGATACACATGATATTATCTATTCTCTATTTCTAATTTGAGTGAACATCAGACAATTTTTTTATAGCTATCAAAGTCATGGATTGACTAGGATTTCATAGACTAGGTTCTACCCCATAAAATAAGTGGTCATCCATGAATTTTGGGGTATTGAAAATACTAAATGTGTATCATGGATATTTTGTGTAGTTTTCCTCATATACCTAAATAGATTTCTTTTTTTCTTTCTTGAGTGAAAGGAAATCCATTTTCCAATTTATGATGGAATGTATAAATAAAATATTTATTGATTTTTTCTAGATTTACTTCTGTCCCATCACATCAATAAATTCTTCAGGATTTTTATTTTTTACCAGTGTCTACAACTGATCAGATTATACCTCCATATGATACATAGCTATTAGAACGTTTTGTAGTCTAGAACACTGAAGTATGGAGGAGATCTTCTCAATAAATTTGATCCATTGTTCCATGATAAAGGGATCATTTGAGTCATTAACAGTCAGAGGCCTTTTCGCATAAAGGAATCATTTTTTTTCGTAGGGGGTATTTGGGTGCTTCTATTGTTCGAGGTTTCTATTGAAAACCCGAGTCAGCTGAAAGAGTATCATCACTATGTTTTCAATTCTCTCTCTCATTGGGTTGGCAAACTCATTAGAGTAGTAATCACATTTTCCATCATATTAGTTATTTACCCAATTCCTCTTATATATGACCATTTTCTAGAATAAATAGAAAATTAGGGATAATTATTTTAATCTAGTAAACACATAAAATGGAATCCAATGACTGTAAATTGATATGATATAAATTTAAATTATTTACATAGATTATGAATTTCTAAGATTCAATCTATGTTATCCATGATATATTTCCAAAAAAAAATCTCATGTGAATATATCTTGTTTTCATAATAATATTTCATAATGAGATTATGAATTTACCAATGCATAACCATTAGGAATGTTAAACCAAGTGGGAAGTAATGCTCGTTGCCATATACCAGGTTACACCGAGTCATGCCTAATGCGCCATTTCAGATTAATTACCCCTATGTACATATTTTCCATAACCATATCCACATGTAGTATCTATTTAGGGATTTGATTTCTTTATAAACCTTTTACTACGTACATTCCAATATTTATAAGGGTTTTCTTAAACTTATTATTGTCCATAAGGCTTCCACTAGAGTTTTCTTATCAAAATCCAAAAATAACTAATGTTTCCTTGGTACCATGTACAACAACCTTGTACTTTATTATAAAATAATTCTTGATTTATTACATAATATTAATCATAATAAAACATGAATGATCGATAATTATAGTGTCTTATGGAATTAGGTACATTACAGAACTATTTGAACATGAAAAAGAAAACCATTATTTAAAACTTCCATAACATGTTCACACATAAAACTGTATGGGAAAACATGGCAACATACATAAGATAGGGGTGATCTATAAAGATCAGTAAGGGAATAAACATGCCATAAAATGAAGTAAATAATAAATTTTATAAAATAGTCATATCAATGGGGAATAAATTTAGTAGGAATGATAAATATAAACAAAAAGACATGATATATAATTATAATCATAAATCCAGCATGGGAAATATGGGTAATAACATTAAACATTACATCATAAACATAGTTCAAGGATATATTCCAATACATCATGATGAAAAAGTTTAGATAATGGAATCAGGTTCACTATCTATACCAAAATGGTGTCTCGTGATACTAAAAAATACCCAATGCATTGGAGTGCTCTATAATTCTGGGTGCGCCTATAACATTATTTTCCTTATCATACTTAACTGTTCCAAAATAATTCATACAATGTGAATTCATTCATAATCATATTTCCTTCCATGATCAAGGAGTGTGAAATAAATATATATAATTCCAAATTCAAATAATTATATGTGTATATGGCTCAACATCCTTGATAGGAAATGGGTATGGTTTTCATGGCACAACTGTTTTGGCATGGAAAACATCATGGTGATATTTTGGCCGCAGAATAGCATCACATAAAAATTAAGTAAATTTGATGATTAGATAGAAATGGGTATCCAACAATTTTAAAATGAATTTAAAGTAATAGGGATAAGGAAAGATATATCCCCTCATTTGTAATTGGAAATATAAGGTATATAATATTAAAGAAACATGAATAATGAAGTGAAAGTGAGGATCCCTTATTTGATTATGTGGATACAAATGATAGGGAGGCGCTTCTTGAGAGCATTATGACACATTGGATGGACTATGGAAATGGGAGGGAAGAGTATGTATATGATACAATGATTCAAAGCGAATATAAATAGTATATGGGGTGTTTTTTTATAGGAAATTTATGGGGATTTCGGTATTATTTATCAAAGATAGGTTTTGGACTCTATAAACTAAAATAATGAAAAAAATAATTCCCATGTTTTTTCCCATGGTTTCTAGAAGATGGTAGTGTTTTATATTATTTCATAAGGTAATGGTCTTAATATAACAAAATAAAAGTCTGTTCTTATGTGTATTTCAATCATACTATTAAGGAAATTATTTTAAAACCATAAAACATATTAATGGTTTTTGAGGTTTCACAAAGGCGTTATAAAATTATTAAAAAACCCTAATATCATATTGTTTTAATGATAAAAAAATATTTTGTTTTAGATAATCTTTATAGTATTTATTACATCACTTTTGGCTCATTATTATTTCATAATACAGAATATACAGTTATACGATATTTAATTGTTTTCTCGAATATTCGACTGTCTCAGAAATTTTTTTAAAAATCACCATCGGATAATTTCAAAGATCTTATTCCAAAAATAATATTCATTTTATCAAAACTATTTTATGTATATATTTCTTTTCACTTTTAAAATAATAATTTTAATTTATTGTTTAATGCGATGTTTTTTTATAATAATAGTTTCTGAACACTTATAAGAATTTCAATTTTACTTCATTAAATTATTTGATAATTAAAATTTAATAAAAAATATTTACTAATTATATTTTTTTAAATGTTATTTTTTTAAAATATCCATTAATTCATCAAAATAAATTCCTTATTTGAATTTGAATATTATCCCAAAATTCATTTTTGTTTTATTATATCGAAAAAATCATTTATAAACTATCCATAATATTATGAAAATATAATTATTATTGTATATAAAATAATGTACATAATCATATTTCTAGGTCCATGATATATTTCCCTTCAATACAGCAGCACGATCTCTTAGAGTAAGTTTCATGATGGTGGGACTTTGATGGGGTGGTTTAGCATACATGGTTTGGGTCATGATCTCAATGAGCTTGAACATCTCCCATAAATGGGTTCTCTCATGCTAAATTTTTTTGATCTCATCATGGGATTGGTAAATGAAAAATACCATAGATTCTATATCCTTCATAATTTCTAATACATAGGCCTCAATGGGCACAATCCTACTAGTTGAGATCATCACTTCCTTTTTTACGTCAATTGGACGTGTTAAAACCCTATATTTATACAAATCATATGACCACTATTCAATGTCTATATTATCAATGGTAACAATGATAAACCATATTTTAAATAGGATATAATAAAAAAATGATCATGATTTTTTTAACACCCCAACGTTTTGAAAATAAATATATAATGTAATTTTATAATCTATCCATTAAATACAACTTTGCATGTTCTATGTTTTGAATTTTATAAAATGGTCATCTACTGTTGTGTTCAGTGAGTCATTTAGAGTCTGATTGAAAAAACATTATTTTCGGTGAATATTAACATAACCTTATGAGTAGTAATATGAATAGTAATATGACCCTTATGAGTAGTAAATAATGAGATTTTTTAATTTTTTTAAGGTAATAAGATAATGGGATCTTAATTATTTTTTCAATTTCCATAAAACTAATTATACCTCTATGATTGTTATATTTTGAAATAACTTTGACTTTATTTAGAAATTAAATTAATAATATATAGAAAATTATTTTTGAAAAATAGAGCTCACTTTTGAATTCTACACATTGAAAAATGGAAGGAGTTAATTTTTTTGATTTTTATGAAATTCGTGAATTTTTGATGAATAGTGAAATACGAAAAAATACCGTTTATACAAATTATCAGTTAAATACAATATTTACGACAACATAAGTGAAGTAAGGACACTTGGTTCAAACTAAATTTAACTTATTACTATTATGTGTCAGATGAAGCAACACCATTGGTTGTCTTGAGAGATTCAATAAAATAACAATTTAAATATTCCAAATTTACTCCGCTCCTCCACTAAAAAACCCCCTCACCACTCCCTCTTCTCTTCACTACACTGAGACTTGAATCTCCTAAAAGTTTTTCATAATTTCCCTTCTCTAGTATCTCCCCACGTTCAAGAATCTTATGGTCTTTAGAAAACACCAAAACCCCTTCCCTTAAGGAGATTCTCATGGAGTTTATTTCAAGAGTTAAAGCACCCTTCTTTTCCATTTAGTTTCATTTCAATTTATCTTCTTTTGCAATCCTCTCCTCACCTACTCTGTCCAAATGATCATGATAACTCTAGTATCATCTATATACTATAATTTTATCATTTTTATGTAAGAACCATCATAAATATTCTTACTCCCTCCCTTTTATTTTTATAAACAAAATCAACGTCCATGATGATCCAATTTATAGCCTTCGTGGATGACGAAGATTTGTTCTTCCATTTATTCTTCATTACGGGTCATGAAAAAATATTTTTGGATTAAATAGACTATAATATATGTATTATAACATAATTAATATTCAATAACCTGAATATTTATATATAAATAACTAATATGACATAATTAGTTCATAATAATCCAAATACCACCGAATAATCGAAGTGGTTGTCATCTAATGATTCATCCTCATTCCATGTAACAAAATGATATAAATGGCCATTAAAAATTATTTATGATCATAAATAATATATAATTCAAATCCTGGAGATTTATAACCATTCCATATTAACACCATTACTTAAAAACAAGTGAATTGATTATGAAAATAAAGAAAACAAACACCCTAGAACAACGAAATTCAATATAATAACTTAGCAATAAGGGTATAATAAAAATAAACAGAATTATGATAAACTAAATACATGTATAATAGTTTATTTATTAGTTTATTAATAATTATAATTTCATATTCCAGGATCTTAAGTTCAATAGAGGAACACGTTTGGAGTTAAGGTAAGGGGTTTTCTACCCGAACATCCATTTTTATTTGGGTTACATTCATTGCCTAATTAAATCAATGAAATTCTTAAGTATTGTTATGTAATCCTAATATATTTTTTTAGTATTATATATATGTTTTCAAACCAGAACCTTTCCTTATATTATGGATTGTTACACGCTTTAAAAGGAACTTTCAAAATTGATTTCAAAATACAAGCCTGGTTTAAGGGAATATATCAACATCTTACTTATTTTCAAGAGAAATATCTACTCTATTTTTGGAAACCATTATATTTATTAAATAACCTATTTTATTATGAAATTACTATCATACTTAACTTATAGTTTTATAAAAATATATTTCCAAAAGAACACTTCTTTTCAAAATAAAATAGTATTTATCTCAAGAGTTTCTTAATGATTCTATAAGACTATTCTCGTCTGATTCAACACTCTTCTTGATTCTTATGTATTATTGGGGTTAATAATTTTTGAGGACATATAACATATGTTATGGAGTGGTTCATGATTAACTTTATTGTAAACGATCTATCCTAAAACCATTCAACATATTACTCAGAATGGTTAGAGATTTTTGTTTAATTATTTGGGGAAGTTAGTTACACTTCACATGATAGTTTCAATATGAATGTATATGTTGTTTATGTTTATCCCTGGTTATGTGAGGAATTCATTGGACTTATTATGTGATGGGTGGGGCCTGCTATATCCCCTCGATTCATCAGAATGTCTCATGAGACAAATAGAAATGGAATTGGCTGAGGCCTTTGCCAATGTGTTATATGGATTTTTTCTGAGGACTTAATCATTAGACATCTTGGACGAGGCCTTGACAAAATGTTTCAGAATGTCCGGCATATTCAATTCTCTCAATATTAATATAGTAATTGAAATTTCATGTGGTTATTCTACTTGTAGAATACCCATGATTACGTTTTATTATGGAATTATTTTCTTTGCTCATATTTCTGCCATAATGTGTTCAAGTTTATTATTAAAGCAATGTGTTTTCAATTATGAACAATTCCTTATGATTGTTATATCTTTCGATGTATTTATTACTCTTACTGAGAATTTGAGCTCACCACTCACTTATGATTCATTTTTCTAGGATATGAAGAAGTAAATTACGAATTACTTGCAAGCATAATCAAGGAGGCATGGATGTTTCTGATGGAATAAATTTTTGTTGTATTTCCATTCTTGATTTAAGGTTGAATTTATTTATATATATTGTTTCCAATAATACTAAACTACTTGTTCGTTAGAGATACTTATTCCTTGTTTGTATGCCAATTTAATCAAATAAAGCACCATCTCCGGGCAACATGGATTGGGTCCTTATAATGGTATGAGAGGAAGTTTAGTACAAAAAATGGAAACTAGATTTAGAAAATGTAGTTAGGGAAGAGTCTGCAAGATAGTATTTGAGGATATACAAAAAATAAATTACTGGAATTTTTGTAAGTAATAGATTCTGTTGATATTTCAAGCAATACATTCCTTTCTAGATACGAGTATGTAGAGGTTTCTCTAGCACAAATATACCTAGGATGGAAAGCTCTAACAAGGAGTTTTATCCTTGACCCGGGGTATCATTTTAAATGAAAATGGTCATTTATGAACTCTTGGTTATGAAACTCTTGGGGGATATGCTCAGGATAATTCATGTTTTCTTTACAAGCCATTATGAAGGATTTAAATGTAAATTTTTACTCAAAGATACAATGTTAATGATTAAGAGATTAGCTATGCATTGAATTTCAATTTATTCTTAGTATTTTTCTACATAGAGATTATAAATTATGATACATACCATAATCTAGTGTATGCCATTATTTAGAAATGGCGCCTAGTGGAAGGAATGGAAACTGCAAGAATGAAAGTAAGGATTTCCCTCCGATGCAAGATAATGATGTTGGTTATGGTGCTATGATGGGTGCTAAGAAACTTATAACTATACTGGGACAACTTACTCAGGTTATGAACCCACATAGAGAATCTGGATCCACCACCTAGAGGAGCTATGTCAGATCACTTTATGCGAAAATAACCTCCATCATTCAACAGGACTACAAACCCTTTTGTAGCAGAGCAGTGTATATGTTCCCTTGAAAAAGATATTTCTTACCTTGGGATGTACTGAAAGAGAGAAGGTTTTAATGGTTGTCTATCGTCTATCGGGAGATGCAGACCAATGCTGTTCATTCATCCAAAACATAATGGAGGAGGGAGAAATAGAGGAGATGGAATGGAGGGACTTTATGGAAATATTTCTGGAGAAATAATTTCCTCATGAACAAAGAGAATATATGGAGAGGAGATTATTTTATCTGAGGCAGAAGGAAGATGATAATGATGAAAATTACGAATCTAACTTCACAAGGTTATCAAAACATGATATGGACTACATATAAAATCCAAGGAGAAAAATTGATCGATTCTTTGATGGCCTAAATCCATTCCTCTGGAAGGCACTGGTCTCCCAAAGTTTCTCATCATATGAGGATATTGTTTCATCTACTATCAAGATAGAAAAACAATTCTCTAGTCTTCTGACTTTAAGGGAAACCAAGAAAATAAGAGGGATGCTGAAAAACCTGGGAAAGTAAATAAAGAAATAGGGAAGAAGGGGAGAGTTGAATTTCCACCATGTGACAATTGAGGAAGGAAACACCCAGGTGTGTTCTTAAAAGGAAAAGTATTATGCTACAAATGTGGTCAGAAAGGCCATATTGCTGGTGATTGCAAAGGAAAGTAGGAAGCCAATGATGTTCAATGTTATAATTGTCAGTAGATAGGACAATATGATAATGATTTTCCAAATTGTCAAGGAAATATGAAACAGAAAAGGCCAAGGGATCAGGGAGAATATTACGAAATCACAACTACAGAGGATGAAGATCTGAATGATGTGGTGGTAGGTAATTTGATCATTTCATCCAACGTAGCCAATCCATTATTTGATACTGGATCATCGCATTGTTTTATATCATCCAAGTTTTCTATAAAAATTACATATATCCAATTTGATTTAACATGGGAGTTATCTGTCAAAACTCTTAAGGGAAGTATCACTGCAACAATGTTTTGTGAATCAGTTCCCATTAGGGAATATTATGTTTTTTCTATCTGCTGATCACATTATCAAACCCGTGATTGAATTTCATATAATCCTAGGTATTGATTGGATTTTGGTCCATGAAGTGGAAATTTATTATAAGAAGAAGGAGGTTACAATTTTCGACGATAATATAGAGTATCTTATCTATAGAGAAACAATTTCACCACCTGATTCCTATCTTTATCCACCCCCAAGAGCTCAACTAAATTCAATTATAGGGGAGGAAGAGAATGAAATTACTATGGGTGAGGAAAATAATTTTCAAATAGAAGATGTACCTATTGTGCAAGAATATATTGATGTCTTTCCATAGGATATACATAGACATCCTCCAGAGCATGAAATTCAGTTTTCGATTGACTTATTTTCTGGTTCAAGGCACAAATCAAAGACCCCTTATAGAATGGCCACTATGGAGTTAATGGATCTAAAGAAACAACTAGATGAATTGAGTGATAAAGGATTTATTCACCCTAGTGTTTCTCCATGTGAAGCCCATGTTCTTTTCATTAAGAAGAAAGATGAGTCTATGAGGTTATGCATTGATTATAGGGAAACCAATGATATTACAATAAAGAATAAGTATCCTCTACCACGAAATGATGATTTATTCAATCAAATTCATGGAGCCCAATGTTATTCAATGATTTATATTAGATCTGGATATCATCAGTTACTTGTGAGAAATGAAGACATTCCAAAAACAACATTTCAAATTAGGTACAAGAATTCTGAATTTATAGTTATGCCTATTGGACTAATCAATGCACCATCTATTTTCATGGATCTCAAGAAATGAGTATACAAGTAATATCATGATGACCTTGTAGTGTTGGTTATTGATGATATCCTGTTTTACTCTAAGAGATATGAAGATCATGAAAATCACTTGCGCCCCATTCTAATGAATCTGAGAAGAAATGAATTATATGGGAAGTTCAGAAAGTGTGAATTCTGGTTCCAATCAGTTTTCTTTATAGTCCACATTATCTCTCAGAATGGAATATCTGTAGATCCTGTAAAGACAAAGGCTATGCAAGAATGGCCTACTCCAACAAACGTAACTGAGGTACGTAGTGTTATTGGTTTAGCATGTTATTATTGTCATTTTCTTAAGAACATCAACTATTTATCCAACCAAATGACCAGGTTCACACAAAATGGATTTATGTTCGTATGGACCAAGTAATGTGAAGAGTGTTTTGAAGAACTGAATAGGAGGTTAGTGAATTCTCTGATCCAAACCCTACCATCGAGGAATGATGGGTTTGTTATCTATATTGACGCATCAAATAAAGTACTTGGTTGTGTCCTTTTTTAGAATGATTGAGTGATTTCCTATGAGTCTAGGCAGAAAAAAATTCATGGAAAAAACTATCCAACTCATGATCTTGTGTTAGAAGCGGTAATCTTTGCTCTGAATATTTGGACACATTACCTCAATGGTGATAAATGTGAGATATATACAGATCATAAGAGTTTAAAATATATATTCTAAAGTAAAGTACTAAACATATGAAAATGTAGATGGCTCGAGCTACTCAAAGACTACAATTTCAAAACACACTACCACCCCGAGAAGGAAAATAAGGTGGCTGACACATTGAGTAGAAAGGACCACATAATTCTGAATAGGATTAGAGTTGAAAGGGACCAGTGTTCATGGATCTAGCCTGAATGGGCCGAAGCCCTTAATTTTTATTGATTTTAGATCACCCCCCTTTCAAGGGATGAGGGGTAACCCTTACCAGACCCATAGGCTCAGAGATTACAAGGCCCGTAGGCTTAGTAGATTACATGACCCGAAGGTCGTAATGAATTCAAGGAAGGTAACATATCACTACTTTTTCAAATGGTTGACAAACATTCATTACTGGAAAAGAAAAAATGTTTTCAGGATGATGATGACGCGTTTCAAAAGAAAATTAATTCCATAAATAATTTTAGGTTGATTGAATTCACATATGAATGTGGCGTTTTGAAATTTGGAAATAGGCTTTTTCCCCACGAT
Source organism: Viscum album (assembly GCA_963277665.1). NCBI lineage: Eukaryota > Viridiplantae > Streptophyta > Magnoliopsida > Santalales > Viscaceae > Viscum > Viscum album. The sequence continues at coordinate 889,308,431 of OY728130.1, forward strand.
TCTGGAGAAAAAGGGGGAACTATTGGAGATACTCATAGCTTTAATTTCTTTATACACCCTGGTAGAACAAAGTTGTTCAGAGATTATAAAGAACATTTTTGGTGGTAAAACATGAAGAGGGAGATTGTTGATTACGTTTTGAGATGTTTGGTTTATCCATAGGTGAAGGCTAGAAGACAACATCCTAGTGGATTCATGCAACCCCTTACTATACCTATGTAGAAATGGGATGATATTATGATGGACTTTGTTATGGGGAAACCAAATACTCCACGAAAGAATGATACGATTTGGGTCATTGTTGACTGTCTTACAAAATCTGCACATTTTCTTGCTATAAGGAAAGATTTACCACCTGAAAATTTAGAAAATATATATATTAATGAAGTTCTAAGACTTCATGGTGTACCCTCATCAATTGTATCTGATTGTCACCCCCATTTTACATCATGATTCTGGAAGATTCTTGAGAAGGCCCTAGATATTGATCATGATTTTAAGCACTGCCTACCACCCACAAACTTATGGATAATCAAAACGGATGATTCAAATGCTGGATGACATGATGAGGTCTTGTTCACATTATTTTCAAGGCATGTGGTATAATTATTTAACTCACATGGAATTTTCCTACAAAAATAGCTTCGATTCAAGTATTCAGATGGCACCCTATGATGCATTATATGGGAGGAGATGTCTTACACCAACTTGCTAGGATGAATTTCGTGAATGAAAGCTCGTGGTCCCAGAACATGTTGAAAATACAATGGAAAAGGTGATGATTATCCAGAACCATATCAAAATAGCTCAATGTAGGAAAAAGTGAATTGTTGATAACTGAAAAAATTGGAATTTCAAGAAGGTGATCACATTTTCTTAAAGGTATCTCCATGGAAGGGTATTATATGATTTAGTAAGAAGGGAAAATTTTGTACCAGGTACATCGGAACTTTTGAAATTCTGGACCGGATTGGGGTTGTATCTTACCATTTGTAAATGATGCCAAGTCTCTCCAAGGATCGCAATGTGTTCCACGGGTCAATATTAAGAAATTACACGCCAGACTCAACAGATGTACTCACTTATGTAGAAGAAGAACCTGAGCCTGATCTATATTATTGTGAAGAGCCTATCACAATTCTTGATACTAGAGATAAAGTATTGAGAAATCGGACGACTTGTATGGTAAAGGTCCTTTTATGGAACCATAAGATGGAGGAAGTAACATGGGAGCCTTAGGAGCTTATGTTAAAGACAGAACCAATTTTTAAGGAAATATTTTGTGAATTTGGAGGACATAATTTTTGTCAGTGTAGAATGTAACACTGTAAGGTTTTGAAAATAAATAGAGAATACAATTTTATAATCTATCCATTAAACTCAATTTTTCCACTTCTATGTTTTGAATTTCAAAAAATGGTCATCTAATGTTGTGTTCAATGAGTTATTTGGAGTTAGATTGAAGAAACATGATTTTTGATGAATAGTAACATACCCTTATGAATAGTCATATGAATAGTAATATTCCCCTTATAAATAGTAAATAATGATATTATTTTATTTTCTTAAGGTAATAAGATAATGGGATCTTAATTAATTTTTCAATATCACATAAAACAAATTATACCTCTAAGATTTTTATATTCAAATTAACTATGACTTTATAAATTAATAATATTTAGAAAATTATTTTTGAAAAATGTAGTTCACTTTTTAATTCTACACGTCAAAAAATGTTTGGGGTGAATTTTTTGGATTTTTCTGAAATTCTTGAATTTTTGATGAATTGTGAAATACGATAAAATACCGTATATAAAAATTATCAATTAAATACACTATTTATGACATCATAAGTGATGTAAGGCCACTTTTTTCTAACTCACATACACTTATTACTATTAAGGGTCACCTAAAACAACACTATTGGTTGTCTTGAGGGATATAATAAAATAATGAATTAAATATTCAAAATTTACTCCTCTCCTCCGCTATAAAAACCCTTCACCACTCCCTCTTATTTTCAATCCTCTATGCCAAGAATCACTTCAATGTTATTCCCAATTACCACTCCCAAGACTCTCCCCACGTCCAAGAAGCTTCTGATCTTTCCAAATTATCAAAACCCATTCCCTTAAAGACATTCTCAAGGAGGTTATTTCAAGAGGTTAGGCACCCTTCATTTTCATTTAGTTTCATTTCTATTTATCTTCTTTCGCTATCCTCTCCTCACCTCCTCTATCCAAATGATCATGATAACTCCAGTATCATCTATATACTTGAATTATATCATGTGAATGTAAGAATCATCATAAATATTCTTTCTTCCTATAATTTATTTTTATAAATGAAATCAACGTCCATGAGGTTCCAATTTATAGCCTTCATGGATGAAGAAGATTCATTCTTCAATTTCATCTTTATTACTGGTCATGAAACAATATTTACGGTTGAACCAGACTATAATATATGTATTATAGCATAATTAATCTTCAAGAACCATAATATGTATGTTTAATTAAGTTATATGACAATACTAGTTCATAATAATCCAAATACCACCGAATAATCGAAGTGGTTTCTATCTAATGATTCATCCTCATTCCATGTAACCAAATGATAGAAATGACCATTATAAATTCATTATGATAATAAATAATATATAATTAAAATCTTGGAGATTTATAATCATTCCACATGAACTCCATTACATAAAAACAAGTGAACCGATTATGAAAATAAAGAAAACGAACACCCCAGAACAACGAAATTAAATATAATAACTTAGCAATAAGGTTATAAATGAACTAAAAAGAATTATTATAAATTAATACATGTCCAATTGGTTCCTAGTAATTTTATTAATAATTATAATTTCATATTTTAGGATCTTATGTTAAAGAGCGGAACACGTTTGGAGTTGAGGTAAGGGGTTTTCCCCCCAAACATCCATTTTCATTCGGGTTACTTTCATTGTCCAATTACCTGAGTGAAATTCTTATGTGTTGTTATGTACTCCTCCTATATTCTGTGTGAGTAATATATATATGTTTAAAAATCATAAACATTCCTTATTTTATGGATAGTTATACTTTTTAAAAAGAACTTTCAAAATTGATTTCAAAAAACAAACTTGATTTATGGGAATATCTAAAATTCTTACCTATTTTCGAGGGAAATATATAATCTGGTTTTGGAAAATCTTATATTTATAAAATCACTTATATTATTGTAAAATTACTACTTCACTTCACTTCTGGTTTTATACAAATAGTTTTTCGAGAATAACTATTTTAAAAAAAATAAAAGAGTAATTATCTCAAGAGTTGCTTAATGATTCTATAAGAGTATTCTCGTCTGATTCAACACTCTTGTTGATTATTTTGTATTTTTGTGGTTAATAATTTATTATGTTATATACCATATTTTATTGAATGGTTTATGAATATCTTTATTTTGGGTGATCTATCCTAAAACCATTCACCATATTACTCGGAATGCTTAGAGTTTTATTTTAATTATTGGAGAAAGTTGGTTACATTTCATATGATAGTTTAAATATGAATGTATTTGTTGTTAATGTTTATCCCCACTCATATGAGGAAAGAATTGGACTTATTAGTTGATGGTTGGGGCCCTCTATATCCCCTTGATGAATTAGTAGGTCTCATGAGACAAATAGACATGGAATTGGCCGAGGCATTTCCCAAGGTGTTATATGGATTTTGGATGAGGCCTTAATCATTAGACGTCTTGGTCGAGGCCTTGACAAAATGTTTTAGAATTTCTGGGATATGCACTTCCTTCATTATGAATCTAGTATTTTAAAGTTCATGTGGTTATTCAACTAGTAGAATACCCATTATTATGTTTTATTATGGAATAATTTTCTTAACTCATATTCCGGGCATAATATGTTCATGTTTATTATTAAAGGCATGTGTTTTCTATTATACACTATGTCTTATATTTATTCTATATTCCGCTGTATTTCTTACTCTTACTGAGTGGTTGAGCTCAACCCTCTCTTATGTTTCATTTTCCCCATGATATGAAAAAGTAAATTATGAATGACTTGCAAGCATAATATAGGAGGCGTGGATGTTTCTAATGATATAAATTAGTGTTGTATTTCCATTATTGATGTAATGTTGAATTTATTTTTGTATCTTGTTTCCAAGAACACTAAACTACTTGGTCCTTCAGGATTCCTTTTCATTTTTTGTATGAAAATGTAATCAAATAAGCCACCGTCTCTGGGAAACTGGTGTTGGGTCCTTATATGTTTTTTATAACATTATTACATATTGTGAAATTTAATTTAAAAACAAGGGGTAATTTTCATTATAACTATTCAGGTGGTTACAATGTGTTTCTTGAATATCATATAATTTTTCCTCGAGTCAAATTAAATGTTATTTTTTTAATGGACTTGATTTCATTAAAAAAATCCCACATCAAATACAATGTAAAGGATGTTATATTTCTTATTCTGAACCATCATATGATCACCTATGAATGTGATGATTAAAATGAACTATTTATCGAAATTACTTCCATGGAATGGGTTATAATTCTGAAAAAAATGGGTGTTTATCAAATATGGTTTGGAGAAACTCAACATCAAATATAAGATTAATGTGTAGGATTTTATTGATGTATTATTGGAATAGTTTCTTGGTCTCCCATTGAATCTTGTTGTGGATTTTTTATTAGAAATCAATCATGATTATACACATATTTCTAAGACTCTATATTGTATGGGATCAGTTTAGTTTAATGAAATAAAAAAACTCTAGGATAATAATGAAAATTTATTTATTTGTAAAAGTGAATCACTTTGGGGTGCACCTATTCTCTTTTTATGAAGAATGAAGGATCGATACATCTATAATTTTATTATTGATAACTAAAAAAGATAATTATCAAAAATAAGTATCCTATTCCCCATATTGTTGACTAGTTTGATCAATTACATGGATATTTTTACTTTCCCATGATTTATATTCATTATGTATATCATCAATTCAGGGTAACTAAAGAGTATATACCCCACACAACATTCAGTATTAGCTATGGTAACTATCAATTCATAGTGATTCCAATAGGTATTACAAATTCTCATGCTATGTTCATGAATTTGATTAATATTTTCTTTAGATACTACCTCAATAAATTCATGGTATTCCTTATATATTATATTATTATTTTTTCAAAGAAAAAGGAGAGAATGAATATCAATGGAGAGTTATTATTAAGACCAGAAGGAATGTGAAGCTTTATGAAAAAATATATATGTAGGAATTTTGGATTTAGAATGTTTCATTCAAGTTTTATATAATATTATGTTAGGATACAAGAGTAGTCCCTTTAATGATAGATGTTATTGAAAATTGGATCATAAAACCCAATGTCACCCCAGTATATATTTTTCATAGATTGGATGGATATTATTGGCTATTTGTAGATTGTTTTATTGGACTATTGAATCCAATCATAAAATTAATTAATTTGGGCCACAAGTTATATTGGAGGGGTGAATTTGAGGAATTTTCAAAGGAACTAAGTAGAAGGATAGTCTCCACACCTGATCATATACTACACTTTAGTGGGGATGTGTTTAGAAACTATAGTGATGCATCAAATAAGTAATTTGGGATGTATACTCATGAAAAACTATATATTCATCTCTTATTCCATGTGGAAATTGATTTTCTATGAATGAAATTACCTAACCCATGATTTAGTGTTAGTTATAGTATTTTTTGTGTTAAATATATGGATGAATTATCTCTTGAGAGTATGTTGTGACATATATACTGATCAAAAATGTTTAAATCATTTTTTCACATAAAAATATCTGAACATGTGCCAAATAAGATGGTTGGATATGATTATTGACTATGAAAGTTCAATAAATTAATACCTAGAGAAAGTAAACAAGGGATAATATTTTTTAATTTAAAAGGATCATGAAATATTATCTATCATGAGGATTAAAAATGATCCAATATTTATGGATTTTGAACATATTAAGCTAGATGTCACAAACAACGAGGGTTAATATATTATTACTCAAATGATTTTTCAATCATTTATTCAAGTAGTGATTAATGATGCATATAAATAACATGTAGATCTATAGAAGATGGTAATAAATGTTATCGAGTTCAACCTTTATTATGTTCTAATAATAATGTCTAGGAATAGTGTTTGTATACCTATTTTACCAGGTTTGAATATGTAACTGAACGATGATAATAGTAGTTCTTCATTCCCAATTTACATAGTTTGGATGAATATTAATATATATTTAAAAGATTATTTTTGGTGGGATGAAATAAGGAGTAATATTTTAGAGTATTTCTCCTGGAACATGGAATTTTATCATTTTAATGTTAGTGACTAAATTATATGATGTTACAACCATTACCAAAACCGTACTATAAATGGGAAAACAAAACCGTGGATTTTTTTTCACTAGACTCCCCAAAAGATCTAAATCACATAATGATATTTGGGTTTTAGTTTTTTTCTGTATGAAATTGGAACACTTCTTTTCCATTAGATTATATTTCCCTCTTGATCAACTTACTCAGTTATACCTTAAGGATGTTGTAAGATTTCATGGTGTAACACTATCAATTGTATCTGGTCAGGATCTAAGGATTACTATGATATTTTACAGAAGTCTTTAGTGTGATTTATATATCGAGTTTAGTTTCATAAAATATTATCATCCTTAGACATATGGTCAGACTAAGAGGTTTATTTATTCTCTAGAAGTCATTTTGAGAGCATAATTTATTGATTTCAATTGTAGTTGTGATCAACACCTTTGGTGGAATTTTCTTATGATACTATCATTAAAGCTAGAGTTATGAATTCTCCTTATGAATCCCTCTATGGTAGGGAGTTTATAACACCAACATTATGTAATATATTTAGTGATGAAAATCAATTGGGACTTGATATAATAGAAGGATTGTTAGAGATGGTTAAGACTATTCAACATAACATAATTGTAGAATAGAGTCAAAAAAGTATTATGTTAAAAAAAATTGGAATGATTTAGAGTTTCATGTTAGTGATAAGTTGTTATAATGAATATATCTATGAAAGAGGGTTATGATAATTGGATGTAAGGGTAATATAATCTCTAGGTATATCAATAATTTTGAAATTATTATTCATATCAGGATTATAACTTATTGATTGGTGCACCCACCGAATCACTCTTATGTTAATGATGTGTTACATGTATCTCTCATGAACAATTAAATACCTAATTCATATCATGTACTAAAATTATTGGGTATAACACTAAGTTAATATATTTCCAAAGAAGAAAAACTGGTAGATATTCTGAATCGTATAGAGAAGGATCTATGAAATAAGGCCACTCACATGGTCAAAGTTTTGTGGTTTGACCCCCAATTTGGGGTACCTACATGGGAACATGAGGATGTGATGAGGTATAACTTTTCTCATCTTATTGTATAATAGTGATGAATTTCAAGGCTAAAATTAATTTTATGGAGGTTAGAATATAACACAACAAGAATATTATGATATATTTCCCTTTTTTATTTATTTTTCTCAACAGCCCAGGTCAAATATAATAATGAGTTTAGATGAACTGCATAACATTATTTAAATAATATATGTCTATTATCACATAGAAATTGGATTGGTGGTTATGAATTTAAATTTATAAATTATAATTAATATATTTTCTACACATTTATAAAATGAATACACAAGTAATGAAATTACTATGATTAAAATAAAAAATAATTTCAATATAATAGTGATGTTGTTGAAAAAAAATTATGAGCACATTGAATTTTATGTTAATAAATTAAATTATTCACTAATGGGAATTGATTATAATAAAAAAACCTATTAGTAACTTCTTCAAATTTTAAAACATTAATATTTTTCTAGTATTTGGATAAGAATATATGTTGTTTATTTCATAAAAATTCATTTTAATAAAAAAACGATTATCATATTTTACACACATATTTTGAAATTAATATATAATATTTATAGTTATTTTATTGGATCTAATTAAACTAATAGTTGTAATCATAACTTTAATATTTTTTAAATAGGTCCCTTTTATTTTGGGCCAATTTGAATAGCAACCATGGTATAATTTATCAACTCGGAAAATGGTAAATCATGTTAATCTAGAATAAAAATAAATGATAAGGCCATAATTTTTCATCCTAATTCTTATTGGATGATGTTAATTATACTATTATCACCTTATTTTCAAAATTTATCAGTTTAATGTAAACATGTCCATGAAAATGACATGTATAATATATATAAGGCAATGATAATTGAAAACTTTTATTGCCATTGTTTTTAAAATATCTTATGTGTTCACATTAGGTAAAAATTCTAGTTATATAAAATATAAGTATTTATTTTGATCTTAATAAAATAAAATTCATTATAGAAATTTAATTTTCATTTTTAGTAATTGTTTAATGATTTTAATTGCTTATAAAACATTGATGCAATAGTTCTCAATTTAATAAAAAAAATAATAAATGATTATAGAAATAACAAATTTCATATAAATTGAATTTTATAATGTTAAAAATTGGTTTTATAAATATATAATACATTTTAGGGATTCGTTAAAGCATTAAATTCAAATTACCAATTTTTCTTGATGTATTAAAATTTCATTTAAATGAATTTTTCCAAAATTGACAATAAATATATTAAGATTTTTTTTTCAAAATCATTAAAATATTTAAATAAGACTAGTTGAATATTATATATTCTATAATTTCATAACATTTCTATTTATTGTTTAAATTTCACTATATAATTAAAAAATGAAATTATTTAGTATTGAAAAATTTGATATCATAGTTAAAATTAGAATTGGGTAACTAAGGGTTAATCAAAACAATAAGGTTTTAAATGAAACCAAAATATGTTTAATTTATATAATTTTATAGGATGTAAAACCTATACTATATTTTTGAGGCATTTTTCTAGAGAATTATTTTATTATAATTTAATCATTCTAGAAATCCAAGAACTTACCCTAACCAAAATTATAAAAAGGCACCTCCTCCCTCACTTCATCAAACCACATTGATATTTATAGACAGATAAACCTATATAAATGTTACTTATATACATCCTGATACACATTATATATGTTATTTTATTCCCAAAATACTAACCATAGAACCCTTTAAAGGTTATCTATAGGATTCCTATCAAAGAAGAGGTAATCACATTAACTAATCACTTTATTTTCTACTCTACTTTTCCTCCTATAAATATATTGTATTTATCATAATAAAATAAATTAGATACCACAAATATTATTAATTGTTATTATTATTATTAAACCACAATTATACACCATATTTCTTATAAAATGATATTTTATATTATCACTCGTGCATACGCATAGCTTACCATCTAAAAGTAGTGATACAATTCGTTTTTCATCAACATATTTTCTGGATGGATATTATGATGAGATTAATATTTATATATATGAATTTTTAACATTTTAATAGTTTTATAATGGCAATATAATTTCTATCTTTTTTCATCAAATCCATTGGGAAATGATAACGTTGCTCGGGCATATGTGTGGACTACCACCTCCACTAAGCGATGCGATTCCTTTTCCATTAAAATTTTAGAAGGATGGTAATAATTTTGAATTAGATAAATTTATATGATATTTATAATTTAATTATTATCTTGTAGTGGTAAATTAATATTCACATTACTTTTTTTCATCTTTTTAGAAATTAAATTTGTGTTCATGCGTATATGCTTCCAACCGTCTACATGAAGGATGTAATTAATTTTTCAATCTCTAAATTTTTTAAACCACTCTAAATATGTGTATAATTAATATAAAATAAAACTTTATATTTATTAATAATATAATTATGATGGAACTAAGATAATTTTACAGGGACTTGAGCTGCTGAACGGATATATTCATGATAAATGAAATAGTTAATACCCAGAAGTAGAAATATTAATAAAGAATTGTTAATAATTGGGGGTATTTAAAAGTTATAAAGGGATCATATATGAAATTTTTTTCGTAAAATTAAGTCTTTTATAGAATTATAGTCAATTTAATTATATTGTATAGGAGTTTAGATCTCTTTCAAATAAAGTAAAACTTTATGAAAGGTTTGTATGTCATTGTTTATTGGTATTGGTTATAACTATGCATCTGAGAATGAAATATTATTATCTACATATAATGAGAATTATAAATTTTATTATCCTATAATTATTTATTTAAAATAAAATTTTAGTTTCATTTTACTCATCTTATTTACTGAAAAGATGGAAAAATAAATTCTAGTAAAAATTACAACTTTACTCTCATTGGTAAAAAACTTTATTTATATATCTGTATTTTAATAAAAATTAAAAAATGTTTTTACACTTCTCCAATGATTATTTAAATTAATTATTACAAAGGATTTAAATTTTTAATGATGGAATAAAATGAATCAATTTTTCATTTTCTATATGAGGTACTCTATGACGTTTTCAACAAAATATGGAAGCAATGTTTTTTAACTCATATGGCATGAATGTATTTTCCCAGAATTGTGACTAATATTCACGCAGAATATTAATTTAAATTATTACAATGTTATTTTTAAATAAATTTTTCTCTATTATAATTATATATTTTTAATAATTGTTTTTAAAATGGAAAGGAAATTTTCCCCATGAATGTATGAATTATTTTTTAATGGTATTTTAATTCATAAAATATTACAATCCTTGATTTCACTTATTCATTTATATAGAAATGATAAAATGAACCAATTATTAATCATTCATAATATATTTTGTGTTTATAATGAGATAATATGTGTTAAACCCATTTCTTTTCCGCTAGTTATGCTGGGATGAAGAGATGAAATATTTATTAAACACACTTCTTTCCATAGGTTATTCTGTGATTAAATATTTATCCAAACCAGTTCTTTTCAAGGTTTTTAAATGATAACTTCTTTATGATGTTATGTAACATAGATGTATTATTTCCATTTTGTGATGGGTGGGACCTACATATCCCTCCAATTCATTGGATAAATATTTATATCTCATGAGATAAATGTGATTTAAATGGGGAGTGACACTAGTATATTAGTAGACTTTGTCCATTATGATTGTCTTTATAGTGATCCTTGACTATTATGACAGATTGAGAAGTGAATAAAATCAACTATTATAGTCTTGTATTTGAGCCTTGACTACCATAGAAATGAGTTTTTTGTTCTCATCTGTATGCTAAAACTATACGTCGTCTTCCAATTTTATGCTCTCATAGAATATGCTCATTGATTAAGTTATGATTTTTTTCTTATAAAATTACATGATTTATTTAATAAATCAATATTATGATTTATGATGTTTGTGGTGTGGTATTCAATTATTAAACTCATGCTCTCATTCCCTATTTCACATTTTTATTCTTATATAATCATTGATATCTTCCTTATTTATCCATATTGAGATTAGTTTTAACTCTTTCTTTATTTTATTTCATAGATTATGAAGATAAAATTTATGATTGATATTTCTAAGAAGGGTGTAAGTTGTGAATATCAAAGTGGGAGACAATATGAAACTATTATAAAACAGTTTTTTATGTTATAAGGATTTGAATTATACTAGACATAAGAAATTATATCATGGATCATTCTGTTATGATAGGAATAGTAATCTATTAGATGAAATATATATGTATGAGAATTATTTGTTGGTATAGAAGTGGTAAGATCTATGAGTTTAGTACTTGTGCTCGGTCAGGTGTACGTCCACTAGAGAGATACATGAAACACATCATGAACCGAAGAAAGGATGGGTGGATGTATGAAGTGATAAGTATATGTATCCAATTGATCAAGAATCATGAAAGGTCTAATATACGTAGGGATGAAATTCCCTCTTTTACTAAATCTCATAAAATTTTTCAATATAGAAATTCATAATAAAAACATCTCAATAACTTCAAACTCTAGTTCACACTTATTATTGTTAGTATAAATTATCATTCAAATATGAACTACATTGATGTATTGTTCAATGGATCTAACATTATTTACCTTTTCTATAGATATCTCATGTTCCAATAGATTTTATTCTCTAAAATTATCCAAGAACATTGGGGTTATACAATTATTTCCATAGATGGATTAATAAGGATCCATCTAAATTCTCTAGTGAAATATATTTTTTAAGAAAACTAAACTAGACGATAGTTTTGATCTAAAAACCTTTAAAATCAAAAGAACAAGATCATAGAATATACTATAGATTTTTAACTTCTCTCTCAAACTATAAATATATCTAAGGATGATACATAATTATTAAACATATCTTTTTATAAATAGATTTTTGAATAGTTTTGTAGAACATCAAGGTAATCCTTGGATGATGATCAGATATAATAGAAATTGTTACTCTATGCAAATAGAACAATTCCCGAATATTTATTATGGTATGCCAATATAAATAAGAATCCTTTCTAATAGTAAATAAGTATAATTAATTTTAAATTATGTAGATGATAACCTATAAATAACTTGTTATGTTACCTGTTTTTGTGAGTTTGATGACAAAATATTTGGATAAGCTTTCGTATTTCAATTCTAGTATAGATAATGTTAGTAACATTTTCTTAAACAAATTTCTCCAAGTCTTAACTTAGTACCATACCAAGAACCTAAATACAAATATTGTGATATATTTATATAATACATCCCAAAAAATATACTCCTTAAAATCTATATATATGATTTTAATTAGATTTTAATTATATAATTAAGAGCTACGAGACTCCTCTAAATTTTTTTTCAAAACTATTATCTAGGTGACTAAAACATAGTTCTAAAACATTATCATTACATCAGAATAATTTTTAAACTCATTAACATTTATAGCCTTCTAATATAGCTCTACATTATCCTTCTCTTCCTACTTAAGCTTCACATGGATAGTTGTTTGAACACTATTGAATCCCACAAATTTAGAATCAAAAATATCTCAATGGAATGAATACCTAATTATGGGTATTATTTTCTCCTAAAAAGAAAAGGGAGAATAATTTGGATATGACCCAATGATCGAGAAATCCTCTAAGAGACTCAGGATCATGCAACCATCATATGGTCCTGAGAAAAAACCTGGTGCAGTAGAAAACCTATTTTCTGCCACATGCTTCCCCTCTAGGATAGTCTTTATACTATAATAAAAGCACCTCAAATAACCACTGAACAAAAGGAGGCTTCTAGATAGACTCCCCAAGACCATGTAGTTTTTAATTGAAAAATTCCTGACGAAACCATATGAAAATCCTTTGAAAATAGGCAAGGAATATGTCAATAGATAGAGGTCCCCAGCAGCCACAAAAATCATGCAATGAATCACCAAATAGAATAAATTTATCCCCTAGTAACATCCAATTAAATTCACATTATTACTATACCATTTAAAATAAAACAAATGTAATATAAAGGAAAGAGGCAGGAGGTACTTGCGGTCTCTAAAAGACATGTGGTTCACCCATGGTGATCCTCAAGACACCACAAGATGCCAATGACATGTTTGTATTGTCTCGTGAATTCCCTTGGGATTATTAGCATCCCCACATGGATGTCCTCAGATGTATCAAGGAAACATCACTTCTCACATTTGGCTCCAAAAATAGAGATTAATGGATTTATACATGATGTTCTTCTACACACCCATATGACCCGTACTGGTCAGGCGACACATCATCAAAAAATTAATTACATTTATATAATATTACTCATAAAATATCATATAATCTATATCCATTGTTAAATAAAACAAATGGGATAAAATGATATGATGTATGAGGTCTTTCTATCGCTAAACGACATGACACATGCCCATAACATTCATCGTGCAGTCTCGTGAGACCCCTTGACAAGATGAGTAGATTCTTGGAAGCCCCTCAACAAGCCATCCCTAGCTCACGAAAGGTCTTGAGAATGTCTTCCAACATCTCATAAAGACCTTTAGATATGAAATTAGATCTTGAGAAGTACCATGGACATGTCAATATAACAATATGTAAGTCCTCCAGTGTAATTTCATGATCAAATAATTCTTCATTAACCAGTAATAATCAAATAAAGATAGCATTGTCGGAGGAGACCCAAAACCGCTGAAAATCAAGCAGAATTCATGGAACAACCCCTACAATGATTCTTGAATAAGCATGGATCCATCACCCTTCATTGAAACTAACCTAGATTAGTGTCAGATATTTCATGAAAATCAAGGAATTATCGTGGTGGAGGGCCCTATAAATTCTCCACCTTGACCTCAATGAAAATATTAGACTCTTTCCCTCTTAAATCAATATGACTACTCATGTAATAACTCTTGGAGTGTCACACTAGATCTATAGTGGATTTCATGGATCATGTGAATCTCACAACTATAAATATTTCCATTAGGTAATATACTATTAAACATATGGAACAATCATATTCCATGCATAAAATCACTTCACATGATCTTTCATAAATCATTCGCAGTACTTCTAAAAAGTCATGCAAAGAATATTCTCATGTTTGTTGCATTAGTTGAGATTAAAAATAAGTTGACAGTGAATAAATCTAAGGAATTTATAGTATAAGTTATTGACCAAAAACTAATGTTAGATGACTTAAACAAAAACATGATCACTAACCCTCATGCGCTTTTCATGTACTCCTCAAATATGCACGAGAACACCAAGACATGTCACCTAGAACTTGTGGTGATCCATAAAAATTCCATTTGGGTCATGAGAATTCATCTACATATATCATATCAAGTAACATAGACCCTTGGGGCATGTAACCTCAGTATCATGAAGTCCACATGGACTTATAACCAAATCCTCAAGACGTCCTTTAGATACACCACTTGACTCATATAACTTTTCCCGATCCAGACATCCATGTCTCATGGGTGGATCCCTGAATGTAAAAATGTCTCTCATGAGACCCTATATGTGAGTCATTTGAGACTTGAGACACCCTACAGACACATCAACTAGGACACGTGATGCCCTCCTTGTATGTCGTCCTGGACATTTGACACTCTCTGGACATGTCATCCAAGATATGAAATGTCTTCTTGGGAAAACCATATGGATTATATGATGTCCATTATACAAGTCAATTGGTTCATATGACACCCTCTAGACAAGAATATCACCTCCTTGTGGGACAGAACATTCTAATGCTCTTGGTTATATAGATTCATCACATGACCAAATCACATTTTACAAGAAGATGATGATGAACCTAAATTACATATAGATGGATTCACCAAGGAGGTCCTACTCTCATTCACATAAAACAAAATTAATAGAAATCATTTTTTGGGGAAACTGATCCTATATCTGAATTAGTAAGTGATTCAAAAATTTATCGTAAATCAATTCAATAGTCATGAAGTAGGAAATAATTCCACCGAAAAGGGTGTGATGAGCCTAACCTCCCATTCTCTCAACCAATTTGAGTACCCAAGAGTCACTGGGCCTGAAAACAAAGGTTTCCATTTGCATTGGGAATGTAGGTCTCTAGCTAGATATGAATGGGGGATCTATTGGGATTTTCAATGAAAATATTCCAGGGTATACTAATGTTCAGGAGCATACAAAAAATATACTCCATAATTAAGATGCCCAGAAAAAATCATTCCACATTATAAAAATTCCAACGAAGCCAAAATGGTTTACCCTATGTGAATATATCTAAAATGAATGTGATCGATTAATATCCATCAGAACATTTTTTTCACCTCAAATACAAATTGAACTGACAAGACTGACGTAAATATCTATGGCCACATTTTTTTTAAACCCTATATAGACAAATTAGTATGCACAACATGATTTTAGAGATGATACTCTATAAAAAAGGGTTTTCATAAGTGCATCCTCAGTTTTACATGTCCAAAATAGTTGAATGGTAGAATGGATAATAATAGGAAAATTATGTTAACTATGAATATTTGATTGACCAAATTATTTCTATGATATTTCACTAATTGGTGTCCTTGTTCCTTTTTGTATGCATGAATGCAGATATTGAAAACATCCTGATTTAGGAAAATTTATTCATCATCTAAAATTCACTCTGTTAAATCATACATGGCCACAACCTCTATATGCCTCACGATAATGTCACATTCTAAAAAACTCCAAAGAGTTGTGGAGAACACAATGGTCTGAGTGTACTTCCATCATGGTATGATCCTGACCAAGGAAGCTACCCATGAGTTTCTTTAAGCATGATGACTAGCGAGTCTTCATCGCCTATGAATGTTTGTTGCCAAGCCAGTATCCCTTATTGCTAAGGCCAATCACTTTGAGAGGTTATATCTAGAGAATCCATCTTACACCTTCCATATCTAATGAATGTGGATGAAGAAGATAAGTACGGATACCTTATGATTTAGGCACCACCAAGGATGGATACATTCAATTGGCATCACTATCATCATACCACTGGTACCCATCATTCACCTTTTGAGGGAATCATCTAAAATATAGCCACCTATGATGCCCATGAATAGGAAATAATGAAGACTCATAAATGTAAGACATTATTGGGTGTCTAGGAGAGGGTTTATATCCTCAATCATACTGATGATGCCTTCCATTATATTTTGGAAGGAACCAAAAAGAAGAATCATGTCCATGCTCAATTAGAATAAGTCTTTGAGAATATTAATGCAGCAAATATAGAGGAGGTAGATATTCCTACTCATGTGATTCAATCCCATAAATATATTCTCATGGAAGATGGAGGATAGAATTTGGTGCATATAAAACATCAATAGGAGACATCTTCAAGTTTATCATTTAGATAGAAAATGTGCAGGATCATGTCCCCGCACACATTTTTCCCAAATGCCAATATATTTTAGCAACATCGAACGATCTCCTCTTGCATATTCTGGAACTACTAAAAACAAAGGGTTAGACTAATACTCTTACTGGCTTATATAGGGAAACTAAACCCTCTAATAATCATGAAAATTTGGTTTTATAGTAGAATTTGAAAATTATTGCTCCAATCTGGGAGTTTTATTATCATTTTTTTGATAAAGGATGAGGCATCCAACTAGGATGATACTCTCATTATAACTAGTTCTTATGAAGTTAGATTAGAACATTCCTTGATATACGGAAACATGCACATCAAAAAAGTCCAGCAACATAATAGAAAGGCTGAGGATCGGTCTTGTATCCTTTTTTTGGCTAGGGCTCACCACATGAGAGGGGTTCATGCCTTAGGATATAATCATATTCCTTTTGAACAAGTCTAGGTTCATATCCCAAAGGACCATAATTAGGATGATATTGTCATTCTGGTCATAGATGACCAAGTGAGAATGACACAAGACTTTGGACATGATCATATTTATGTCAGTGAATTTTTCTAGCATATTCAAGAAAACTAAAAAATCCAAGTGCATATTACTAATTCTACCGATGAATGACTACATTATCATCAGTCCAGCGAAATATAGGAAGAGGATTATATCCCTTCTCCCATTTAGGTGGTTTGTTGGTAAATCATGATGGAAAATACATATTTAGACATGGATCATATTACTATTCCAACTGGAGCTCACCTAATGAGGGTGGCACATACCATGGGGCATGCTCATACACCTTCCATGAAAGACTAGTAACATACTCCAAAGGCTCAGGACTAGGCTCATATTCTCATCATTAATAAGGGTCACCAAGTGAGAATGAAACATGCCTTAAAAAGGTGCATATCACTATCAATAATGAGACAACTCATCAGTATATTTCAGTAGCTTATCAAAAGTGGGATAATACTCCAACGACATGAGACGGTTATATATATATTCCAAAAAACATTTTCTATCAAGCCCAAATCCCTTTATAATTTCAAAATGCACGTCCAAATATTTTGACCACAATGTGGAACATGGCCCAAATTTCCCATCTGATCAATGTTAGTTTCATTGAGGTTGTATTAGATACATTTTTAAAACCACATGTTTCCATCAATTCTTCTATCATTTTAGATGCAGAATACATTAGTTACCATGATAAACTTCCTTATTGTAGTCTGGAGATGGATCATAGGGACTCTAATATTGACAACCACCATGGCCAACCTCCCCATGGTGATATATCCCATGGACAAAGAAATTATCCCATTTCCCCAAAATCATGGAATAGATAGGCTTTCAAAACTATAGCACATTCTTATAGAGAGGTGATAAAAACATTGGGGTCAACTATATATGGTTCCCTGTCATCTTCCACTATCATTACACTCTCATCAGTAGGCAACCATCAGAGCCATATTCTATGTTCTAACTGAATGAAGGCATGTTAGTATAATGAGGGGGTGGATAACTTCCAAAAAATGGAGAGAGTTGGTCGGAAAGAACCATCCCATCTTGTCATCTACCCTCTCTACTGCTGAATATGAGATCCAAGATGTGCTAGAAAAGGAGTTCATGCCCTATCTATGCCAAAATAACTGGGATACTCATCAATGAGTAAGATTTTGACAACTCCCATATATATGATAAACGTTTCACCTTCATAAAATAAAAATAGAATGTTGTAAGTTAAACATAGATTATATCTTTTTTATCTCAGGAACCAGAATTAGAAAAAATTGAAAATCTACAATATGATTTCTGCCATTGCATTATGACCCTTAGGGAGATGGTATTGGAAGCCACATCATGCATCTGTATTCAAGGATGGGGTCATTATGTAGAATTACACATTCCTATAGTGCTAGAATATTATTACCCCTTAGAATCGGTTTCCTGTAATGTAATAGATTCAAGTGAAATCATAGGAATGGGTAATTCTCTGGTCAATTGGTCACTAAAATAGAATCCTACAACATCCATGATGCCTATAAATCATAAACAGTGAATTATGATAGCCATCTAGACATCAAAATGGGCCCCTTGAAGTAATAATTATTAATTCAAGACATAGGGACCAAATATTTGTTAATTAATATAAATATTAGAAGGAATGGTTCTTATCATTGGCTGCTATCTCACCCAACTCCAACAGGAGCACAGTTGCAGCACATCAAACTGGTCGTAGTAGTGGACTCTATAATAGCTTTCCTATTGAAGACCCGGTTACCTAGGCGAGGAGAATATATACCACCACCTCCATCTCTTGGATCGTCAATTACAGAGAGTATTAATGACATATACTCATCAGCTAAAACAAAAAACCATCCCACTAGGATGAGGGCCTTTATTTTTGAATCACTATATCTAGGTTCATTATCCCATAAAAGGTATCTTGAAGAGTCAATAGAGATTCTTGATCACCCCTATCCCACTGATCTGGGAGCATTTATATCTTCATATTCTTCTTGATAATCATCAAATCCCTGAATAGAGTCATTGAACACTTGATAGTAGAACCAATTAAATCGAATTGCAGCACCAACTGACCCTCACCCCATTGACATGGAAACATTTTCCTCATCATATTCTCTTTATAGAGAATATTACTTATATATATTGGGAAGAATATGGTGGGTGTCCCTCCTATACCTTCAATCAGAAGAAATACCTCTTCATCTTAGGGCCATTTGGTAATCATGACCAAAATTTCCATTAAGATCATTACTCAAAGGCTAAGACCAAAGTTTAGAATGGGAAAGGTGATCAAAACCTATCAATGTTTCAAGAAAAAAATTCCTAACTTGTTCGAGGGTTTGAATAAAAACATTAATGTTAAGTGTGTATAATTAGACAGTTTCATTGAAAGTAACTGCACAACCACCATTGACAGATATGCCTCTGTGAATATAATCACTATATAAATGGAAGATCATGATCAAGATGAAAAAGTAGATGTCCAAATTACAGAAAATAAATCTAAGGAGGAGGGTGATTTGGATGAATCAAATGATGGTGTGCATAACTGGAACCAAAGAAGGATCCAAAATATAACACCAATTTATATTGAGTTGCCAGCTCCATGACAGAACATTGGCAATGAGATAGGTAAGGATACATCCTTATTTCCACCAAGTAGAACCAAAGATCCTTCCATGTAGGAACAATTTTCACAATATGAGAGTGAGATACAACCTCTTCAATGAATGAAAGAAGATCTACTCGTGGTATAATTACCGTTGGGTATCGTCTTCAAACAGAGACAAATATTCTCCCTCATTTTGATGATCTTATAGTGAGAGTGGCATATGAGTATCAGATTGCTTCTAGATCTTGTAATCCAGTCTATAAAAATAAGGATGTTAGAAATGATTGTGAAATCCCTTCAATGTGACCAGAACATCTCCCTCAATAGTGTAATCATTTATTATATGGTTTACTTAAGAATCATAAAGAGATAAAATTTGGGATACGTCATCAACCCCCACCCACTCTCTACGGATAGAAGGTGTATCCAACTTTAGTTTCCCCTGAGTTTCATAACCTCATTGAGTCTTTGGTGAATCGAATGGAATCCATGGAAGGGTGATGGACACCTATGCAGACTGAGAGAAATCCATATCTTGATTTCCTGGATGAAACTCCTCCTTCACCAAACTTCGGAAATCTAACATTCCCTACATTTTAATGTGCATGTGACTCTAAAAACATCTCATTCACTTCATGTCCCAATATAAGATGATGATGTGCATGTGAGATCAATCGATGGAAACATAGCTAAGATGGTTTATACAAACTCTAAAAAAGACAACCTTTTATTTTGGTAAAACATTCTTCCAGGATGATGCATTATAAGATGGGAAGAACTTCATCATCAGTTCCTTTATCAATAAAGCTAATCATTGAGGAAACATATGATCACGGACTTGATGAACTAAAAATAATGTGAGAATAAGTGGGTGCTATATTTTATAGCAAGGTGTAAAGTTCTAACCTATTCACTCAACCTCTCTCTCTCATGGGAGTATCTACTATAACTCTTTCAGAAAAATATTATGGATGATTTAAAAACACCACTGATATCCATGATGTATCCAAGTGGGATTTTTTAGTTCACTAAAAAAATGTATTGAAGACATTATTCAGTGAACCTGCTCCAAAAATCAACTCATGCCCACGCCACAGGTAATGATTCTATGTAAGGTGTAATTTGTTGATGTCACTCTCAATCCAGCAGTAGTTCCCATACATGATACTAAGAAGGCTCCAAACCACTCAACATCTCATATCGAGTGACAACAACCACAGACTCACCCTTAGTTATAAGAACACATAAATAAGGGTTTCTCAAGAATTGATGTATGATGAACAAAATATATTCCATCCTAAATGAACAAGTCCATGACTATTTCTTAGTCTCCATGGAAAATAACCTTCTCACGTTTCCATATATTAGGAGGCCCGGTGAGGTCAACCTCATCGACCATCCCGACTAGTACCCTCTACATAGAAGGTTGGGTCATAATATCTAGTCATTATTAACATTCATAGACTTCCTTCAAGGTATGGTCAATTTTAGAGAGGTAAAACTAGATAACACTTTGAAACAAGTGGCATGCACAACCATTGTCTATATATAACAAGATAATGGATGGAACAAAATACAGGCTAGGTTCATGGAAATTTTTAACAACAAGATGACCCAAAAATAGTTGATCAAGCTCATGACACCCTGAGAGCATAAATTCACAGACCCATAATAGCTCCACCACCTAATAAAGAGGAATAATATATAACTCACAATGGTGGGTGTGACCGCTGGATGAAGAAGATAATAAAGAGTATGAGTCATATTCTACCCCAACGCAAGCTCCCACCATTGCGAATTTCTTCCCTATAACATTTTATGCATGGGAACCGACCCACCAAATGGAATAATCATCAAAATAAGAATTTATATTTGGTTTTTGAAAATTTAAATTCTTGGAGTAACCTGTATTAAATGATAAATATGCCTAAAAATATTATTCTACCACATGTAATTAAGGAATGACAGGTTGCATGTTCTGAATCCACATATACAAGGGATAACACGGGTGTGGACGAACACAATATTCTAGTTATGTCACAATGCATAATATATATCTCACTGAGGCACATGGGAAAGCACTCCATCAGGCCCAAAATAGGCAAGGAGGTTCTTCAGATCCCCCTAGCAGTCTCCCGCACCAAATTGTTTTGCACGACCTCCTATCAGGGGTTCAATTATCTATTAAACCTAGGAAATGGGGAAGGATGGAGCAACCTAATCTGCTGGTAGTAGATCTTCACTTAATTTCTACTCAATTACCAGGCCCATCTACCTTATTTGTTATAGGTCCTGAACTAGATTCCCTAGAGTAGCATCAAATTGGGAAGCACTGACCTGTGTCACATAAGTACGACATTTTAAAATATCTATACATTGTTCTCGCCAATATTTTAATCCTTGAGGAAAGACATATTTCAAAATGCCTTAGGGAGGCACTGGTTAAATCCCTCCAGAGACCACATGATTTGGAGATTGATTTTATTGCAGTCATGTTCTATCACATGGTGACCGTGTACTCAGAATTTTATTTCATCATCTCATTCACTGATCAAGGTCAGAAGGAGACTATCCAAGAGAACATCATTCTCCTATATGTCTTGAGAAGAGTCAATAAAATCATTTTTCAAAGGTTTATGATTGATAATGGATCTCATATCATTCTCATCCATGTTTTAACACTCCAATATTTGGGATACAGCCTCGGATACCTACCTCCCACGAGCCTAACCATTCAAGGGTATGATAAGTGTGATAAAAGACCTATTGGGAAGATCAAAATTGAAACCCAATTTAAAGAACTCATATTTGACACAGAGTTCAAGGTTTTCAAAGAATACACCACATATAATTTCATCATGGAAGGCCCTATTTACATAACAACCTGGTGGTGCCTTCAACATTTCATCAATGTCTAAAATATCCCATCAATGCATTTGTGGGAAAACTACTTGGTGATAGAGACCTCTTAGAGACATATAGTGCCATATATGATTAAGAAGATTTATATTAGAAGGGAGGTAAGAAACAAGTCGTGAATGAATATATACATGTTTTACCTCTTAATGGCCTTGGGACTGCACCTGTGAATCCCCAGAGTATGCATGACAACAACTATGTGCTTCCCATAAATTTGGTTGTGGTAGCATATCTAATACCGATGTTCTAAGAGCCCCCTGTCCTTAGTAAAATTATGGAGTTAAAGAATCTCTAGAATCTCTATAAAATTAATTAGATAGAAAGGGATGATAATGTCTCTTTTCATGGCCACCCTCACCCTGATAGTGATGGAGAAGCCCCAGGTTTCCATATTCAACAGAAAAAGTATCCATAGACTCATGGTTGTATGAATTTGAGGAAAACATCAGGAACCCCATATTGAATTTTAGGAAGGTGTTTTCACTACCATAGATGAGCTCTGATAGATAAATATGGGAAAATAAGAGGACTCGCTGCCTCCTCTGATTAATGCCTCAATACCCCTTGAAGAGAAAGAGACGTACATTGTATTTCTAAACTATCATCGATATGTGTTCTCTTAGAACTGTATTAAAATACCCAGTCTGATTCTAGATGTGGCTACAAACCATCCCAGACTACTCGATGAGCATTGATGCATCAAGAAAGAATCCAGAAGGATGCACGCCTCCCATACCACCAATGTAGAGGAGGATGTTGACATGTTGATCAAAGAAACCATGTTCGAAGAAGTGAAATAACCAACATGGACTTCCAACATTATCCCCATCAAGAAGAATAATAAGAAGTTTAGTGTCTGTAATTAATTTAGAGACCTTAATATCTATTTCCCAAAGGATTAAATCCCACTACTGATGACATAACTCTTTATCAATTCAATTTTATGCTTTCAAGCCCTTTCCATCATGGATAGATACTCAAGGTTCAATCAGATCATGATGGCGACTAATGATGAAGAATACAATATATTAAGAGTTCCACAATGGATATTTTTCTAACAATTAATTCCAATAGGATTAAAGAACTCTGATGCTACATATTAACATGTTATGGATCACATCTTTAAACCATTCATGTAAAGGATAGACATGTTATTTGTTGAACACCTAGTTGTTAATTCCTGATAGTGATATGATCACTTCACAAGACTTCGAACATTCTTTATAAAGATATGACAACATATTCTAAAGATGAATCTATTTAAATGTGATTTTGGGGTGACATTAGGTAAGTTTCTGGTCTTTGTGGTATGCCACTACGACATTGAGGCTGACCCAGAAATGGCTAGATTAATCATAGAAACTTCTTCCCAAAAAAATAAAAAAAATAAAGGGACTCCAAGGGAACCTTTCCGATATTCAGTTACTCAAATCCAACATAGCTGGTAAAGATCTCCCCTTCAATAGGCTAATTAATAAGGGAATACCCTATTAATGGGATGATGATTTTAAAAAAATCCATCAAAAGTCTCAAGCAATACATGTTATACCAACGTGTTCTGATGCCTCCAGTGGAAGGGAATCCAATAATATTATATGTATCCACCATATAATTCTAACATGGCACCCTCCTCACATAGAAAAATGACGCATGAAGTGAGAATAGTCTATACTACCTCATCTAGGAAATTATAGGTACACTTAATAGCCATTATAATGTTGAGAAGATCTGAATTACACTTTTCTTTATAGTACAAAAGTTGAGGCATTACTTGTAGTACCAATAAGTCCACGTAGTCTCTTGTATTGATCTATTCAAGTACCACATTGGACACCCTATGTTGATAGGGAACTTAGCTTTATGGGTGGTCATTTATTACCAATATGACATTCAGTTAATAGCACAAAAATATAGTGAAAGGGAAATCCCGGGTTGATTTCCTTACAGCACATCCTACCCCAAACAATAAACCAAAATACACTATGATCCTAGACGAAGAGGTCTTATATAAACATGCAACTCCAAAGATATGGGAGATATAATTTGATGGTGCATATAAAAGTATTATCTGTATAAGAATGGAATACTTGATTCTCAATCAGTTTGGTATGGGGATTTAATTTTCCTCTCCAAACAAAGAATGCATTCCCTACATTTTCCCAATATTTGAAGGAAGAAAAAATAATGATGCCGAGTTTCAAGCCATCATTACTGGATCTGAAGTATCCTTAAAACAACACATAGCCTACCTAAATGTCAAAGGGGAATCTGAATTAGTGATAAAGATAACTAGTGGTGAATATTACATTAAAAAAGAATAACTATCCCCACCCACTGGCTGTGTCAGGGGATCGATGGTATTGTTCCCCTTTGAGCCCACCCTGCATCATGTTCCCCGATCAAAGAATGCTCACACCGATGCACTGTAAAATGTAGCCAACATCCCGGAAAATAGTGATTTAGAGGAAGAAATATTCTACATCACACATCAAATAATGGTCTCTTAGAACATTTAATGTGATATGGAAGAAATATATAAGTTTAGAACAACCCCAAATCATGATGATCCAGTGACTACCCCTAGATGGATAGAGCCCGTAATTGTTCATCTTAAAAATGGGATTCTCCCACCATATTGTACCCGAAGGGAAGAGATTCTAAACCATGCAGAAAACTCCACTCAGTGAGATTTTCTAAATGATAATAATGTCATATAAAAATAATGAATTTACAGAGTCTTCCTTGAATTCAAAACAAAAGGAGAGGCTCTCTCCATCATAGAAGAATTTCAAGAAGTTTATTGCAATGATCACCAATCCAAGAGTAGGCTCTCCCACCAAATTAGGTTGTTGGGATATTATTAAAAATTATGATATAGGATTTTGTTGAATTCACCAAGATATTTCATGCATTATAGGTACATGGAAACTTCATCCACCGACCCCTATAATTACTACATACATCAAGATATATCTATCCATTTTTCTTCTGGTTTATGGATGTCGTGGGCCCATATACACTAAGTATAGCTAAGTAGTTTAACAATATCCTTACTGCTACCAAATTCTTTTCATAATGGATTGAGACAATACCCCTCCATGAAGTCGAGATGAATAATGTCATCATATATTTGAAGTCTCATATTATCACCTAGTTTGGTGTCCCCCTTACAATATTGGTGGACAATGGAACCAATTTTTGTTCCAAATAGTTCATGAATATGTACCATGAGTAGAATATCATGTTCAATCATTCATCACACCATCATGCATTGTAAAATGGAAAGATAGAGATCTTTAATAAGTCTTTATTAAATACAATCTAAAAGATGGTAAATAAGGATAAGATTTGTTAGCCAGGAAAACATCTCCATGGTTTATGGGCCTATCGTACCATCACGCATACAACCACACAAGAAACAACATATTCATTGATCTACAGGACTGAGTAAGTGTTTCACATAGAGGTCCAGTTCCATTAACTCCTACTAGCCATTTTTGGATAGATCACATATGATGATAAATAAATAAAAATAGGTTTAAAGAATTGGAATGGCTATATGAGAATATATTATGCGCACTACACAACTTGGAGATCCATCAAAATTGGATATCATGTGACTTTAATAAAAAGGACAATCTTCATTTATTTCTTTATGGAGAACTAGTTCTAGATCTTAGAAGTAAAATGATACTGTGAAATAAGCCTCCAAAACTAGAACCCATGGGGGAAGGACCTTATGTAATACATGTGTTTTATCAGAATTTTGCATATTCATTGGCCACCATTGATGGGGAGCATGTTACACCACCATCCAATGCGAGGTATCTCAAGAATAATTTTGCATAACTATCATAAATGGGAATCCACATCAGTGTAAGCCCTATCATTTTTCCTTAGAAAAATACATTACACTATAGAAACTTTTCCTAACCACATGGAGTTAAATTGTTTGGAATTCGTCCTTAGTACATGATGTTAAACATTACAAATTCATCCTAGCCACATGTCATTAAACTATACAAAAACCATCCTAGATGTGTGACATTAAACTGCACGATTCACTAATAAATATTTTTGGATATTCTTTCAATAAGAGGATATGTATCGATAAAAAAATTTCTATTACATGGCTCAACCATATGATTACATTACTTTCATTATAGGTGATATAATTTCCCTATTGTAAGACATTAAACTACAAGGGAAATTCCCTTACCACATGATGTCAAATAGCATAAGCCCATAACATCCCACCCACTTCACACTACATAATCAATCATCCATACTACAAGATGTTAAACTGCATATCCAATTTCCTTACTAAAATACATAAAACTGCATGGATCTATGATATCTATCTCCATTCACAATGAGTTTCTTATTTCTTTATTGCATGATGCTAAACTGCATAGTTCTTCTAGAACTTTGTATCACATGATTTTAATTTCCAATTGTATGTGTAGGGATTAAATGATCTTATATCTTTTTCAAGCCATAGTATGATATACTATTCTGATGTACTATTCTTAAATGTATCCATATATTGAAAGGGATCCTTGTTATTTCTTATTACACACCTAGTATAGCTCATATGGGATTTGGAATTTTAGTAAGGGATTCCCTGCATGAACATGGCATAACAGCTTTCGACAGGCTCATCTTGGTCTTAGATGCAAGAATGTAAAACGAATACCATGAGTGATCTCCAAATGATTCTAGACCGCATGACTCTTCAAGAACTACATGTGGATTGATTCATATTTTCCTTAGATGTGTAGTGACACCCAAACTTCCATCCTTAGTCCCAACTGCACCATCACCACTTTCTCTTGACGATGAATCATCATCCTTTCTGTATAATTCCAAAACTGTATAGTCCATAAATATCTACCTGTGGCGTTATTTCTGTCATCATGGGATATGTAGTGATTTTTGGATCCTTAATCCTATGCCCATATACAATAACCAAAAGAAAAAATTCCCACCTTTACATATGGGTAAGACCTACGTAGAGTGTATCCCAGTTCATAAATCTATGTGGACCGATTTTAGTAACCAAAGGATGTGTAGTGACACCCACAATTACATTCAGGTGCCCAACTTTAATACCACTATTTTATTTTGGAGGATCCACACCCGCACAGAATGATGTTAAAATTCAAGGCTTGTAAAAACTATGTTTAGTTTTATTCTTGTCATTATGTTATTTTTAGTGATCCATGAACTTACATACTTGATCCCAAATACAACACATCAATCCATTTTTTATGGTTCCCACGTCCCCATTTCATGATGATAAATTTCATGGGAATACTTCCTTAGCACATGATGTTAAACTGCATGGAAAACATCGTGGTCTCATGTCATTAAAAATACAAAAAAAAATTGCACAACATGAAGATAAACTAGGTTATTCATCACCCATCATCATTCCATTTCAAAGGACTATAAGAGCCTTACCCAAGTTAACCAGAATGTGGGGTTCTTCCACCATTTTTAACAACATCATTCCAAAAATCACCCTTCATGTCTCAAGTAACTCAAGATAATAAAAACCATTAATTTACCTTAAAAAACCAAATATATATCTATCTGATTGACCTTGATATTGATGCAAAAGGGCTCAGGCCCACCAACCAAAGATATCATAGCCCCTTATGAAGAGCATTCTGATTATTGTGAGCCTGAAATCACCATGGAGGAACTAAACCCCCATCATGTTTTAGGTTAACCACATAATGAAATTTCCATATCATTACTCATGACATAAGAACCTAGATATATGGTATAAAACTTCTTCATCTCATTCTCAGAATGATGTTGGAGTACTATTGAATATAGGAACCTTAATTTCTTCCTTCTATAGGGTCATCCATATCCGTTCCTAAGTGTCATGACCTTAAAATTCCAACACATTTGCCAATGTTTTACGACCGCAAGCTCTAGTATATAACATTATAAATTGAACGACCTTAGAATACTAGAGAAAGAGACACAAAGGTAAATAGGCTAAAACCCAAAAAAGGGGGATTGAGCAAAAGTCAATTCTTCGCTCCCTAAAATCCTTATCTCAAACATTTAAGAAAAAATATGGTGTAGATAAACAAGTAATAAAACTCATGGGGTCTAATTTGTAACCTAGTTAAATGAAAATCTGTTATTTCTTGGCCCCCTAGTCTAGGAAAATTTTAGAGCAATGATTTTTTGCATTTCTTCATTGTGAGAATATGTTCTTCGGTTGGTGGTGATACGTTTAGGGTGTTTGAACCCTTATTAGCTCTTATAAATTTTTTTTAACCCACACGTCTCGATTTAAATCATCTCGGGATTCCGAAAAACATTAATATCCCATAAAGAATAAAATTTTTGTCTTTAATTTACCATTATATTGAGTTATAAGGGCTCATACCCACCATCTAGATATATCTTCGTCTGATATAGAGTGCTTTCTAATTGTTGTGACCCTAGCATCATCGCATTAGAACACAACACCCCATTATGTTTTAGGATATCCCTAATGTGAATGTCCTATACAATCTTAAACACACTAGAACATTGGACATTGTTTTACAATCTCCATACCAGACTTTTCAAGTGGATCTGACATCCGTGATGTTGCATCACCATGTTTTGTACCCTTTCTCAAGGCCATAATGTGAAACTTCATTCTCAAACCATTTTGATGGCCCATGCCTCATGATTTGAACCACAGGGAATAGATATAGAGCATCATATTATATGTTTTACTACCATAGGGTTCTAGAAAACTTCTTTTATATCTTTTATTCCATACCACACCTCATAATCATGGCATTTGAGTCTTCAAAAACCATTCATAGACATCAGAAAGATGTGGTGATCAAATTTTGTGTGTCGTTGCTACCATCAATATGGGTCATGACCTTCCAAATAAAGTCATACCCTTATTCTTATAAAGGAGGTTCAATCCTTGTTATCCCTAGAAACACTATGGTGGAACCTAACACCACACATTGTTAAGGTAAAAACCCTATATTTATACCCAAATCCAAATTTGATGGCTCAGACTTTTGGATTTTGACATACATCATCCACATTATATCTATCCATGTGGTTCTATCTTCCACAATGTTTCACCCTTAACCATATTACTCCCATAAATCTTCTATAGCCCTTGTAAAATATTGGAGATCATCTTTACATGAAAATATTATAGATTCATAAGGGATTTAACCCACCAACTAAAGAGATACTATCCTTGAAACAAAGAAAATACAATCCTCATGGGCCTTGGAAACACCTTAACAGAACTCAGCACCCCCATAATGATTTCATTGATCCAAGGTCTATCAGCTCCACACACCAATGGTCCAAGCTATAAGACCATAAACTAAAGAAATATCTGGTCTGTGCTAAAAGACCATAAACTAAAGAAATATAAGGTCTAATCTATAAGACCTTAAATGATATAAATATGAAGACTGAGATAAAAGACCATAAACAAAATCAATATTACATCTAAGATAAAATAACTTAATGTAAAACAATATCATTTGTCAAGCTAAAAGGCCATTAAGAAAATAAATAATTGATCTGAGCTAAATGCCATAAACTATTGCAATATGAGGTCTGATATAAAATACCATTAAGTAAAGTAATATCTAGTCTATAATAAAAGAACATTAACTATTTGAATATCAGTTTCGAGCAAAAAGATCATAAAATAAAGCATTATTTTGTCTGATCTAAATGAACATAAACTAAAGTAGTATCAGGTCTGACATAAAATACGTTAAACTAATGTGACATTATTTCTGAGATAAATGACCTCAAACTATAAAAATATTATGTCTCAGATAGAGGTCCTTAAATAAATGAAATAATTGTTCTAAGCTAAAAGAACATAAACCAAATAAATATCAGGTCCAAGATAAAAGAACATAAACTAAAAGAATATATGGTTAGAGCTAAAAGACTATAAACTATTGAAATATTAGGTCCAAGCTAAAAGTCCACGAACTAATGAAATATTAGGTTTGATATAAAACATCCCAAACTATAGCCCAAAAATTATTAAATTGTAATATCTTGTGAGGGACACTATATAGACTAGTATAATAAAGCTTCTCTACCCAATCCCATTATAATTGGAAGAAGATAATGTTCTCTCCCTATGTGACATAAATTCTACTGATGCAATCCATCTGTAAATCTGGTGATATCAATATATCAAGAATAGATCATTAGTAGATAATCCATGTGAAGAAGTTTTGACCAGTTGACCATATTTAGAAATTGTTGATTGGATATAATCAAGAGAAGTCGATACCTAGAAGGAATGAAGATTAATGTCTGGAGGTGGAATAGAAGTACCATGCAATAGGACAAATCCATAGAGAGGATGTTGTTCAGATAAAGTATATTCCTAGATTTCAGTTGAAAGGAATTTCTTCAAACCATCGTTATTAGTGTACAGATGATATCATGGATCATCATTGATATTTCCATAAATCACGGCCCTTTATTGGTTATATATGAAGTAAACCAGTGAGAACTAAAATCCATATAAATTGTAGTAAGAGGCATATTTCAGACAAAGAAAATATAATACCTTATTCTATGGAAAATACATAGCAAAATAGCATCATAATACGTATCACATGATTCATAAAAAGATTAGTAAACCTCATAATGGGTTCACAAATTGCCTAAACCCCAACGGACTCATGGTCCCATAATCCCATAGTGTATCACACAATTCCATGACCCCCTGGATACATTTGATCATGTGACATGATCATGTTCATGTGAGTCCCATGCGATCTAGTAATCGGGCCAATAGATCCTATGAATTACTCAATAATATAAAAATCCTCCTATTCAATGTTTAATAAGATTCTGAAATATGGGTTGAGGATAGTTCAAATAAGAATCTGAGCAATAGTTGTCTCAAAGAGTACATATCATAGAGATATCATGCAAACATGTCTCATGGATGGGACAGTCAAAATGGTTTTGTGGTAGAGGTGAATGACAAATGAAGGAAGAGGGTTCTCTAAAGAGAGATTATATAGGGTAAATGAATGGAACTCTACCCATCCATGTATAGTTATCCCCAAAGAATAACAATCATTACATGTTAGACCATGCGTTTCCCCAGATACAGATTCCTGAGAATGCTAAAAACTTAAGAGGTCATTTACATTCCTCATAATTGAGCCATTTTCCCCATAGACGTTACTCATGAGGTGGTGGATTTGATGATTCCCACTAAATGAACCTCTAAAATAATAAAGGATTGAATACCTAAATATGGGTATTATTTTCCCCTAAAAGTCATATAGAAAAGATGGTGGCTGATACCAGTGGATCACAAAACCCTATTGGAGGCTCTCGATCAAGTGACCATTATGAGGTCATGCGAAGGAACTCGGTGAAATAGATACCCTAAAGATGGTCCCATGAAAACCCCTTAGAAATTCATTCTTCTCTCTCAGAAGCACCTCAGAAAACCAATGGATGTGCAGTAGTTACTTGATAGACCCCCATATTCCAAAATATTTTCCATTTCCAAACACCTAATGAAAAAAATCTAAACACCCATTGAAAATTGGGAGGGAATATGTCCAAAGGAGGAGGCCCCTTGCAGCCATAAACATCATGTGATGCATCACCAATGGTAAGATGTTTTACCTTGGAATCATCCAAGAAAATTTTCATGACTCCTTAAACATTGTATAATATAACAAATTTAATAAAAAGGGGCAGGTGAGAGCTACCCACGATCATTAAATGACTTTCAGTGTTCCCATGAATATCTTTAGGACACCATGAATCCCGAAAAACATGTTCTCATTATCTCATGAAATCCATTTGTCTTTTCTGCCTCACTACACAGATGTCCCCAGGTATTTATTGCAACCTTACACATTTCCTTTTTCTCTATAAACACAAATTGATTTATTTATCCACAAGATGCTCACACCCCCCCATATAACCCATATTGTTCATGTGACACATCATAAAATAATTGAGTAAATATATTTAGCATTACTCGTTAAAACTTGTATAATCAATTACCTTTGTAAAATAAAAGAAAGGGGATAAAAAGGGAGGATGTGGGTTATCTTTTGGTCTTTGAAAGACATGAGACATGCCCAATACATCCACGTTGTGGTCACATGAGACCCCTTGAGAAGTCAACCAGATCCCGTGAAGCACATCGACAATACATCTTCTCCTCACAGAAGGTCCTGGGAAAGGTTTTGAGCATCTCATAAAGGTCATTTGATAGGCACATTGATCTCATGAAGTCCCATGGACATGTCAATATAATAATGTGGAAGTCCATCAGCATAATCGCATGATCAAACAAGTATTATTTAGTCATACATAATATGATAAATGGAGTGCTGATGGAGGGGACTCTTGACCACTAATAATCAGGTGTCACACTCAGAACGACCAATGTAAAAGACACGCGATGACACATGGTGCCATATCCCCCTTCACCGATGCTAGCATGGATCAACCCCAGATACATTGTGAAAACATATGAACAATCGGGGTGCTAAGGCATAAAAATTCCACACCCTAAACTCGTAGAAAGTTATAATATTTTCGTCTAAGCTCACCATTACTACACACAAAATTATTCTTAAAGTATCTTATCGATGATAGACCACATTTCTCAGAGAAAATGGTTCTCATTACTATATATTATTTTCAGGTAATATATCGACGGACATTTGAAACAATCAAGTGTGATTCATAAAACCACATTGAATGATAATTCAATATCACATGGAGGACTTATGGTAGGGAAAGTGATGAATAACCTGCATGTATACTGGTTAACGTGAGATTAAAAA
This sequence comes from Viscum album, assembly GCA_963277665.1. Lineage (NCBI taxonomy): Eukaryota > Viridiplantae > Streptophyta > Magnoliopsida > Santalales > Viscaceae > Viscum > Viscum album. The sequence goes on from OY728130.1 coordinate 889,342,277, forward strand.
TATGATGGAACAAAATAAATCTAAGGAATTCATAGAATAAGGGATTAAAAAAATACTAATGGTGGCACGTTAGAGAAAGGAACATGGTCCCCCATGATGTGTCACCTGAGTCTCATGAAGTCTCCTTGTACTTTCCACCCAAGCCTCGCGACATCCTTCAAATACACCTCTTGACTCATATTATGGCACGTAATCTTTTCATCCATGTCTTAAGAACACATCCATTCATGTCAAAACAACTCTTTTGTGACCCTATGGGTGACACATATGAGACTCGTGACTCCCTCTAGACAAATCAACCTGGACTCACAATTCCCTCTAAGCATATCATCCAGGACATGGGACACTCTATAGATATGTCAGTCTGAATATGCGATGTCTTCCATGGAAAAACATGTAGATATTTCTATGTCCATAGGGCAAGTCAACCGGGTCACGCGACTCCCTCTAGAAAAGTAGAGCATGATATAAGGGCATCCTACGACATTATAAACATGTTCATCCTCAGTATTTAAACCCCTACAATAAGGGAAACCACATAGTGTAAGCCCCAAAAAATAGAAATATGATGAATCTAATTTATTCCATACATAGAATATGTAGGCCACATCTCCCTGAGGTTCGAGACCCATATTTATCATCTAGGGTTATCACAACATATAATCCCTTTCTCTACATGAAGTTACATTGATCACATTAAATCCCTTGTTTCTAACAATGAGCAAGGATCATATTGGATTAGTTAGTTTCATTGGTTAATTCATATACACAATAAACCCCTAGGTTACATGGGAAACCTCATAGTGTAATCCCCAGAATAGTGAAAGATGATAACTTTGATTCCTGCAATAACTAGGATATATAGGATGCCTTCCTAAGTGGTAAGATCAAATAATCATAAACATTGATGTAAGCCTTAAATATACATATTTAAACTCTCAGGACCCAATCATTACCATGGGATTTTTACTCTACCTCATCCTCTTGTTGACTAAGAAATAAACAAATGTATGACGATTCTGATTCCTATAATAACCAGGATAGGTAGGATGTCACTTCAAGACATGATATTAAAGAGCTAGTGTCCTAGAACATCGATATAAATCCCTTTATCATGACATGAAATTTCATGGGACCAACAACCTATATGTTTTTTGATTGCTATAATAACCAGTATACGTATGAAACCTTATAACGGTTCAATCCCTTATTCAAAATATGAACCACTTCTTTGTGTGGAAGCACATTTTGAAGCCATTGGTTCAATGGCTTCAACACATAAGAAAATAACATGTTAATGGAATATGATTGATAACCTATAATACAAATTGATAGATTCTCTAAACAGATCTTGGTATTTCATAAATAAAATATAATTAACTAAAATATTTTTTTTGGGGTAACTGGGCCTATATAGGGATAAGGAAGAGATTTATGAAAATATCTAACATCTATAAGAGAGTCCAATATTATTTGATAATTCCCCAAAAAAATGGTGTGACCATCCCTAACTCCCATCATCTCAACCAATGAGTGTTCCCAAGAGTCGTCGGGCTTGAAAACCAGATGTTCATTGGCCTTTTGAAAGCAATTCTGTACCGACCTACAGATGGAGGAACCATTAGGAGTTATTGGGAAAAGTGACAATGGTTTCCCGACATTCATGATCATACATAACATATCACCCCATAATCAAACCGCCAATAAAAACCCATTCCACACCATCAAAATCCTGAAAAAACAAACTCTAATTTGAGAAATTTATGATTTCTACACATTCTTCATGATTTAAAAATCCATCCTTTTTAAATACAGAAATATTGGATATTTTGTGGTCCTCATCATTGATAATATAGCATGATACTTTCAACTCAAAGAATCATACACCTTGTTTTCTTTCCTAAGGACTTAAAGTGTTGAGCTATCATAATCATTAATCATCTAAATCTATTATCTTTGTCGCATGTTCAAATCATTTGTGTGATTATATATTTAAAACATTGTTGATCATAATATATCACACTTTTCACTAAAATGATAATGTCTCCATTTCAGTATTGAAAAAATTACTTCAACTAACTCTAAATCTTATGTGGTGTAATTTTTCTCAATAACCAACAATTTTAATGAGGTATAATATATAAACGTGACATTATGCATGAGAAGACTTACCAATACCTTATTAGATGCATCATTATAGATTATAAATTCTTATACGCTAAAGGGTAATGTAGGAATAGTTTTCTTAACTAATAATCTCTTTAATATCTTGAAACTCTCATATCATTTATCCTTTCAGAGGAACATAAAAAACCTTTGTGTTAAGTTTGTTGTTGGATTAGATATTTATGTGAAATTCCCCACAATCCATTATGAATATCTATCTAATCCATGAAAAAAATAGATCATAGTTAATGTGGTTGTGTTTTACAATATTTAGAAACCCATATTTTTTATATATCCACCCATATACCCTATCTGGAGATTATGTGACAAAAAAATGAAATATTTCATTGAAAAAAGTCATAATTTTTATGTTTTTGATACATTTTCTTTTTCCTTACGGATGTCAATAAAATTTTCATGTGATATTCATTCTCTTCTTTGATCATTCAATACGTAAGAATTTCATCAATAAATACAACCATGAATTGATCAAGACAATATCTTAAGAATATATTCATTAAATCCATGAATATAGAGGGGAAATCAATAAGCCCAAATTGAATCACTGTATACTCATATTGTTCATACACTGTATTGAAACATTCATTGGCATATCAAAAATATTGACCCTCAATTGATGATATATAAAATGAAGGCCAATCTTGGAAATGTATTGAGATCCACGTAGTTGAAATAACAAGTCCTCAATATGGGAGAGAGGATAAATTATCTTGATTGTAATCTTTTTCAGATCATGGTATTTAATTCATATTCATATCAATTGATCTTTCCTCTAAAAAAATAGAATAAGCACACTCCAAGGGGACAAATATGGCTGAATAAAACATTATAAATGTATTCTAGGTGATGTTTATAAAATTCCTACAACTGAATCAAGTCTATTCTTTATAGGTTCATTGATATAGGTTTGGATCCATGAATGAGTTATATTGAAAACTCAATATCACAATCTGGTGAAAGACAAGTAAAATATTCCATATATTTATCAATAAAATCCCATGAAATAGGAATATCATCAATATTGATTCTCTCCCAAAACATCTGAGATAAACACCCCTTATTAACTGGAATTGAATCCCACGCAATGAATTTAATATCCATTAAAAGATCATTTTTATCACCTCCCTTATAGATGCTCATAAGTTGGTTTGTAATATCAAGTGTGAGCTCCCTTCCTCACCAGTTGATGTGGAATTTATGTTAAGAAATCCAATCCATTCACTAGATATCAAAAAATTAAACCAAAGGTAGAATAATAATATATTATTAAAGAACATTCCAACAAAAATAAATTAGATAAAAATATAGATCTGTGATGTCATCATGATACCATTGGGTGTTAAAACTATTAATCCAATATCTAAACAAATGGTTTAGGAATTAACACTCCCAGACACTTTTCTAGATATTTCGAATTTATATAATTAAGATCAAATAGGATACTTCAATATTTGAGAACAATTTTAGCCACCCCAATATCATTGTTCAATATTGAATCCATTTATAAAATCAAAATGGTTAGTAAAACCTTCATGTATCCTTAATCAGAGTGATTAATTATGAAATGTCATTTATAAAATTTATAAATCATGATATATTCCAAAAAAAAAATGATGACACCTTTGGTTTAATATTGGTCATTTATGGTCAAAATATAATAAAATCCATCATAATGGTTTGTAAATACTGTGAATTTCCAAAATCATATCTCAAGGGAGTTTCAAATCAGGTGTGTAGTTAGACTAGATTCACGGCACTAGGTGATGATTGAGTCCAAGTAAATATGCCATTTTCAATGTTGTTAGATCTTAGTAAATCTATGATAGAACCACATCTATTTTTTATATCCATATTATTATTTAATTCCATGTAAACCACTCACTCTATCCTTCATAAGAATTACATGATATTTTATTATACGTGAAGATATCCTTATGATTCTCACAAATATTTTCTCATAACTGATTCAAAAGGATAACTAAAACATTCCTCAAATATAAGATATATTGAAAAATAATTTTTATGCATTAATATTACAACTTCTTAGATGAATATTCAATACATATCAAAAATAAATTCCCAAGGACCATCAATGTTTAGTAACATGGTGACTTGCAATATAATCTTCTCATTTCATGAAAGATATTAAACATCACCCATAAATATCTTACCTCACAATACAATATATAAAAATTTCCATCTTCAGATCCATTCTTTATAGCCACTGGAAGGGAAAAATAAAAATATGTGAGATCAAAATATTATTACGGGTAAATAAGGGAGATATCAATGTAACATGAGGAGATGGGTATGAGAATTTGATATTAGAATTTGAAAACCATACCCTTCATATCATAGATCATAAAAATGATTCAAGATATAAATCATGGTATATTATAATACATTAATAATAAATTAATTAATTAATATGATCCATAAGAACATAAAACATTCATAATAAATAGTTTTTGGCATACACTTAAACGTATTACATGGAAAATACATATAAATATAAATAGGTTTACTCGTCATGTCCTATAAATGAAACTAGGTCCTCACATAATCTTAAGGATATGAAAACCGTGTCTTTTCATGAACATGTGAAATTGAAATAATACTTACAAATAGTGTTTTTATTTCATGAGTTATAAAATATTACCTAATTCATTGGGGGTAGATATAGGTTCCACCTATCTTTGGTAATAATGTGACACCATCCTTAGTTATATAGAAACCATCATCCTTGTTTTTATTGAAACCATTGTCCATGGTTATAACAAAAGAACTGAAACACATCGGAATCCATACATAGGTTTTATAAAAGTTCACAAACATTCATCATATCATATACCATTAAAACAAATGGTTTTTATAAACATTTCATCATATCATAAATCAGTGAAAAGAAACAGGTTTTATAAACATTTCATTTCATGATCATTTCATAATAGGTGGTCAAAGAAAAGAGTTTCATAAATATTTTATCATCATTAATATAAAACACACAAATAAATAATATGGATGGTATCAGGGGATTATATCCCTAATAAATTATCAGTAACATTATATGATATCATCTTATATTGAAATTGATTTTGAAATATTACATGGAACATTTTTTGAGCAGAATATCGTTCCCACATTTAATATCATATTTTAGAAACTATAATTTCACATAAAATTGTGTAAATCATTTTATCTAAATATATAAAAGTAAAATTATAATGGGATAGTTAAATTGTTTTTTGTTTATCATGATATAAAATAACATTCATTCAATACATAATGAAAAATCAAATTTTAAATTTTTGGTAAAATTCCAATATACCACGTTTAGAAAATGACAAAAATATTATCTAAAACCATTTTATAAAAATTTAAAAATTGTATAAAATAAATTTAAAAAATCTTATGATAATATTTTATACTTTTGATAGAAAATTTTTATAATACATGGAAATAATAGAAAAAATATTTTCGACAGAAGAGAGGAATATTATTGTTTTTCCTTAAGAACATTATTTTTGACTCTTTAGTATATAAGGGGATAAAAATAAAATCAATTTATTAATTATATAACCATGGGAAAATAAAATTCATTTATTTAATGAGTGAATGATCATAATATTTTATCACAAAGAGTATAATCATAAATGGTTCAAATAAAAAAAGACATTATAACCACAATCCTTGACCAGTTTGGTAACAATTGAATCATAATCCCAATGAAATAATAACATAAATTATAAAATTAAATATCATGAAAATAAGTGGTTTTATGTTGTAACATGTAAAATGTTCTGTATATACACCATACAATTGAAATGAGTGGTCAATTAAGCATAATAATCCTAGAAATAAAAGACATACTAAAAACCGCTTACCATAACTATAAACTTTCATTTCACACATTCTAAAAACTTGTAAAATAAATATATGTTTATTATACATATATTAACTAAAAAAATCATATATATCATTCTATATATGAATCACTTATAACCTTTTATCCCACTTTTAATAACAATTTCTTGTTAAAATATTGGTTCTGGTAATAATTGATTCATTTTTGATGAATGGTTTGGTTTGGCTGTATGGGTTCTCTGATTATGGTCATGGTTAAATAATAAAAATAATTTTATCCATTATATAAATATAATATGAATTCCTTATAAATTTAAATAGAGTAAAAAATTAAACATTGATATTGAAAATTAATTACACCGTTCATGGAGACGTTAGACCACACATGTGCCTGAATTTTGATTTCATTTCTTTAATGGATGAAAAAAATAAAATATGAATAGTATATAACATTTATAGAGTCAATATGATGTGTTCTATATAACATATATTCCTTTAATTTATCCATATTACCTTCCATGTAAAGTGTATATAAAAAATGAATCACATAACTTGGTGATATGGTCATTGATATGATTTTGTGGCGCATTCACAACTTGAAAAATATATTCTTATCCTTTGGAGTGAGAATCACTCTCATAAATAGTGTCCTCTATTCAATAACAATGTAAATTATTTCTAACCAAAAATTATCACAAAAAGTGACATCCAACCTGGAGAACACATTGATTTACTTTCTCTGGGACAACCAATTGGAAGGTAAATAGCATTTTTCTTTGTGGAATAAGAGTGATAAAACCATTAAGGAGGAGGTAAAGATATTAAGAGTGTTTAAGGTACCATTACTACATTGCATACTATATTAAAACGTGATATCATTAAGACGATGTGTATATGGGAAAAAACCTGCTCAGAAACTATAGAATTTAAGGTATCCAACACATATTTAGACCTTCTAATAACAATAATATGATCTAACCCTATCTTCCAATCCTCTATCACCATAACCGGTGGATAATTGGTAAAAGAATCATAATTTATTTGTATCATATCTTGTCCGAAAATATTTTTATATTTCCTTGGTTTCCTACTCCTAATATTAGATTCATAGAGGCCAGTGGTCATCCTAATTTCATCCATTCCACTTTTTATGACAATCGACTGGCTATATTTGATAACATTTTGGTGGTCCATGTCCTAGAAAAATGTGTTTTCATGTGCTCTACTTTAGGTACCTTTACTATAAGATACATTCAAAGACTTGAAGCTGATTTGATCTCTCATGAATCATTGGGTGAGGCTTTATTTTTTAAGTAACCCCCTTAATAGTTAAATTTTCTGGTTTGGCGTGTCAGACAAATAGACTTACCAATTGAGGAGATAATCTAGTAGAGATGAATCAGTCTTGTCTCTAAATGTGTCTTTTGTAGAGAACCAATGGTTGAATTTATCAATAACTTATTTATTAGTAATGAATGGGATAACTCTAATTGGTTCTTCTTTGGTAAGTTCATAGGTTCGACCACATAGGTTTTATTTACTGATTTCCTCCTCTAATAGAGGTTTCAATGGGTAGACATACCTGGTGTGGAGACAAAGGCTATAGATTTGATATTTTCAGTAGGTTTCATGATAATCTGGTATGCAATAAACAATATATGGCACCAAAACACCCCTAGAAAAATCTCAGGCATCCTATTGAAAAATAAAAAATTAAATTCTATACTTGGTGAAACAATGTAGAGACTCTAAGGAATCCCCTTCTATCAAGAACCTGCTTACCTAATGACCCACCATCATGAATAATATCGAGGCTCAAGGGAGATAGATCAGATTGATGCCTTTTTTATTGGTGAAAAAATAAAACACATATGGATCTTGCTTCATGGTATCTACGAATGGGGGATATGTGATAAGGGATTCAAGTGGATTAGTTTTAGCTGCTTTATATTCGTTCTTTGTGAATGGATATTCTATCCATGATAAAGACCAAACTATGCTCGTAGGCCTGATCCTATGTAATTAGAGAAATATTCCTATCAATGTTACTGAAACATATTACTTAACAATTTATTATTTAGATACATGAAAGGACTAATTCCTAGGTCTATTGAGTAATTTATCAGAAGGTGTATAGGGTTGTTGAACAACCAGATGACCATACTCTATACCTGGCACAAAGGAAATGTTGTTTTTGATTACCTAATCTCCAAATCTACAAATAATGAAAATTTTCATTTCTTTACAAGTCTCTGTTCCTTTCACCTTGAGGGGACTAAATTTTTTAAAACCAATTATCTAGGACTTAATTACTATATGCCTTTATATTTTTTATTTTTAGGTGCTTCAAACTTTTATACTACTAAAATAATAAAAAGACATTCTCATCAAAACATATTCAATAATGGGAAGTCATTCAAACTATAAGTGATATAAAAATTGATATATAATTAATTATATGAATGATATGCTAGATAAAACCCTCCAAAAATAGAAAATAGACATTTTTTAAACATGTTCCTCCCCTCTACTCATTGTTTTCTCATCTTCACCATTATGATTTTCACTATGATAACTAGTCTCTTTATATTTACTCAAGTAATTCACCCTTTAATACTAAAAATAAAATAAAAATTATCAGATAAGTCTTACCAACATATTTTTAAATATTAAATAAAATTTAATACATAAATATCTTTTCGTATTTAAATTTTTATTTAACACATTAATTAGTAATACAAAAAAATACTATTTTAACCAAAACTACGATAAATAATTTTTCGTATGTTTACTATTCATTATAACAAAAAATTATTTTATAATTATTTTATAATATAATTTATTCTTATTCTAAATATGCAATCTATTTTATCATAATAAATTGACAAAAAATTAGAATTTAATTTAAAATAAAACCCAAAAACATTAAAAAAATGCAGTTTTTGAAAGAGAGAAGATTCATAAATATAAAGAGTTTTAATATAAATATTCCATCTAAAATTGACTCAAATTACCAAAATAGTATTAATTATTATATAATTGAACTAGATTTACTTTTAAAACCATCTAAAAATAAGATGGATCATATAAATTTCATAGAAGAACAAAAAAATTAATAATGAAAATATTTTTTTTACTATTGATTAGAAAATTAATCATTATAAAAATTCTCAAAAATCCACACAAAGATAATTTTGACATCTAGATTTCAAAAATTATTATTTTTAAATAAATCTTCATAATGTTTCCTAAAATAATATTATAAATTTTTTTAAAATATAATAATTGTATTTCTATGAAAATATGATTTTTTACATATATAAAGACTTTACAAAACATAATTACATTTTTATAAATATGTTTTATCTATATAAATAAAATCATACAAAAAAAATTTAAATGTTTTTTTTACTATACATGTAACAATGTTTTATGAATATGTTATAATGATTAAGTCTATAAAATAATATTAATGTTATACAATGCTTCATTAAAAGTCGGTGTTGCATGTAACACAAGCTCTTGACTTAATTAAATATTTTCAAGAAAGAATATTTTATAAATATTTGTGGTGTTATATTGATTTTTTTAGTTACTGAGAATTTTAGATCACCCATTTTTTATGTTTTCTATTACCTTGGTTATGAAGATGATTATAACTTAAGAGATATCAATATGGGGATCTAAAAAGCTTCAATTATAGAGAAATGTTCACAATTATGTCAAATTTGATTTTCATGTAGCTAATCTAAACATCAATAAACCGTTGGGTTCACAAATTTTGAGATTATTGGGATATAAAATTTTTCTGAATATTAAATTGATGTAAAAATTATTGGAACATATTATTTCAATTAAATCTACCTTTTAATTTATTAATGTTTCAAAAAATATATAGGAGTGAGAACCTAGATCACATCATTTGGTATCAAAGTAGGGTTTAGTTATTTTTGATGGATTAGTACTATAGGACATTATTAGAAACCATATTGGAAAAAATGAATATAAGAAAACATTATCAAATATTTGTAAAAAATAGAGTGCATGGTTTTAATGAAATTATATCCATATTTGGTCATAACAAAATGTATATAGAATCTAGAACATATTAATCATGGGGTAAAACCCTAAAAATGGTTAGTAAGATATTAAATCTATCTTCACATTGTATAGAAAGGTTCTCCTAACTTCGCATTTGGTTCACAACTTGTGGGGGATATTCTTTGGCAATACAGTCTCTCTTAATAGATAATTATGATTGATTTAAATAAAATATTATAATGTAATATATAATTTGTAGGTTAGTGAACATAATATTAAATTGACCAACAATATCAAAGATCGAAACATAGAGATTCGTAAGCATGGGTATGTGTCCTATTTATGAGTTTATTATTTAAAATATATTGTTTAATTTTATGAATATATTAGTTTACTAAAACTGAAACATTCCATTATTTAATTTAATGTATGGAAACCAGATTAATTGAGTTGAAAATGGGTGTGATGAACAATGAAATGACAATTTGAATGAGAGACCAAACATGATTTGAGTCATTATAAAAAAGCAATTAGAATTTATTACCCAACCATCTCAATCATTGAATAATAATGAAAACCATGTTGAGGTCTAAAATACACCATGAAATATTTAACATTCCATGGATACTTTATATGGAATCATCCACAATCCATTATTGGGTCTTCAAACCCACTAATAGTAGAGTAACATATCAAAAAAATTGATAAGAATATTAATTCCAACAATTCTTGAACAATTAGAAGTTCATTTAATCTATGCAACATTTAGAATTTGAGATTATCCAATTGTTTAATCTCTCTAAGAATACATATAATAATAAATGAGTTTACATTACGGAATTTGAGGAGTTGTTAAATATATTATTCAAAAAATATTTTCCCTAAACTCTTCACTTGAAAATATATATATAATAAATATAGTTGAACCAGAAGGTATATCACCATTGTGTACGTATGAAAAAAACCTCATGAAGCTAATTAGGTATTCCTCTAGTTTTATTACAAACAATGAATGTAAGATCATGTGATTTTTGGTATCCTTAATGAAATTATTAGAAATTAATTTATTTTAACAGACATCAGTAGCCATGGATGAACTTTTTATGGTGAAATTAATGTAGAAATGGGTGTCTAGGACTCTCATCATTTTGTTGAAAATAAAATTATGCGGATTCATTGAATTTATATAAACAAATGGTTGAAAAAATTCCAATGTTTTACCAAAAAAATGGAAGAATCACCCATGAGATTTTCTAAATGGAACAAGAAGATGTTTTACATTTGGTAGGGCATGCCATCTTTCAGATAACTACAAAAAATTGAAAGGAATACTAAATAATATGATAAGGTCAAACTAGTGCTCTAAATATAACCCAATGCCTCATCTACATGGATTTTGCGCATTAGAAAAATTGATTTTCCACCCCATTGCTAAAAAGGATAACTGTAAGGTGAAACCACCATGACCAAAGGAACAAGGTATGACCTTTGAAATCACTACTACTATACTTTTTTAGGAAAATGGTACGTAAGAGGCACACTCCGTATCCACTCATAAAAATCAAGTGTCTAATATGATTATGGACCTAAGAAATACTTTATATCAAGATGGTTTTTTATGAACATCACCTATTTAATATTAGACTATCAATTAAAAACACTAATATATTCATTTTCTCATAACAATCCTATATTATTATTCTATTAATTATTTTATATGATTCTTGAAAATATTTTTTTCCCTTTAGTAGATTTTAATGTTATTTTCGAGATAGATTATCTTTCTTTATAGATACCCCATTTATATTTATTGAATAATAAAGTCTCATTCCTCATATTTATACCCATCTATCGGTTCATGGTTAAATATAATCTACTTAATATGATGAAACCTATTATCTTGTGTATTAAAATTTATTCATGTGATGAGTTCCCTGGTCATAATCATGTTTGTGAAGTTTATATTTTAGTAGAAATTACATATTTATTCCATTCTATATTATGAATATCATCATCGATTTTCATTGGTGAGTGATATTAAAATTATGATGATGCAATTTATTTAAAGATATAGAATTTAACACCCATATATCATAGCATTAATTTGTCACAAAATAAATATTATTTATAGTAAATAGTTTCATATGAAAACCTATAATAAGAGAAACAATCAGCCTTTTTATGAAGATAAAATTTATAATATATCCATTAAATTGGTGGGTGTAAAAAAAGTAACTGCATTATAAAATATATATATATATATATATAAGAATAAATAGAATTAAGTTGTATAATTTTTACTTATGAGGATCATTTATCTGATCTTATAGGGGAGAGATCATCAAAAGTGTTTTCTATAGATCAAGCCCATGTTGATATCCAATAATTGAAACTTTAGCACATTCCATTACTAGAGAAATTCAAGATCCTGGAAATATTTATGAATTCCATACTAACTCTATCAGCACCCATGAAAACCACATCTGGTTATCTTACCCTTACATATTATGTTAATATTTTATATGGATTTGTAAGTAGAAGTTAGGATTATATAACATGAAATGAAATAGATTATATATTAATAAATGAAGTTTAAAAATTTTGTATTTCTATAATATTTAATTTTATTGAATGAATTAGACTATATAATAAATTTGTTATATAATAAAATTTTATTGATGAAATTTAATGAATATTTAATAAAATATATAATCAATCTAATATAATAAATCATTTAATATTTACTTTCAATATAATTTTATTTTTCTATATATTTTATATTTTTTTCATAATAACATAAAGTGATAACTTCTAAAGTATTATTCATAAAATTATATTTTGAAAAAAAAATATTGACACTAATTTATAATTTGTAACTATTATAAAATTTTCAAAATAACACCAAATTATTTTTAAATAAATCTTTTTTATAAAAAATTTTCTTTTACATATAAATTATTTTTTGTTTAAAAATATACACTTATCGTATCGATAAAATTATTTTCATAAAAGGTTGTCATTTTGGATTCATCATATCAAAAATATATTTGGGTGAAATATTTTAATAATTATTGAATGATAAATTTTAATATGACCATTACAAAATTTATATTTGTTTATAGAAATCATTACTTTTACGATATAATTAGAACATAAGAATAAAAAATATATACTAATGAACTTAACGAATAAATTATGTATTTAAAAAATAAAACATCACAGTTCAATTTTTTATATTATAAATTTATATTTGACATTTTTGAACCAAGGTTTTTTTAAAAACAATTATTTTTATACATTATACCATTATTATTTTGTGTTTAATTTTTTTCAATTTTATAAATATAATATTATAAAATGTATTTTATTTTTATTCAAAAAATTAAATATTATGTAACAAGGGTGGTTTTAATTTTTAGTCATAAAAATATGATACCAATTTTAAAAATGAGTTAGCGTGGTAAAATTAAATTATTGTAATTAGTTAAATTAAATAGAAAAACTAAATTACCTCAAACCTTATTTATTGTTTTATTATATAAGTGGTTTCTTGACCAAGAAATTACCTCTCCCTATTATTGTCTTTCACTTTTGGGCACACTTACTTTGAATAGTGAACCACTTATTTTAAAAAATTTCCCTCCTCTCACTTATAAAATGACCCCTTCACAACATAAAATTTCAGTACACCTTTATCATTTCAATAGAGCACAAATATATTTAAATACCACACCAATACTCATTTACTTGTCCTTAGGGTCCTTTATCATGAACATATCACCCTTCAAATACCAAATCCAATTTGTAACAGGGTTTTTCCAAGGAGGAATGAAAAAACACATAATCAAACCTTTTCCATTTATATTCATTAATTTAATATTTATCAACCTCAAAAATATATTCCACCCATGGTGAGATAATTAAATAAGTATCAAAAGTATACTGAAAATGTATTTTTTTTAATATAATAATCATTTTCGACCTTCCTCCCCATGTTTTTTATAAAAAAATATATCTCCTAAAAATATACAGACAATCACCTCCACGGACAACATATATATTATTTTACATTATTTACTAACATGTATGTTTCTAATATTATAATAAAGGAATAAATATTTCATTTATGACATAATAATAAATATATAAAGGTAAATTTAGAACTATATAAGTAATTCTATACATGAAAAAATGAAAATGTCGGTCATGTTTATGTACAGACTTCCACCTCCACGGATGATGTGTGTAATTTTAATCACCACCTTACATGGAAGGTTCAAAAAAATATTTCCATCATAAATTTGATATTAAAGAGTTATATATATTGGGAATACATTTCTTATGTTTTTGTAAAAAATAAATGTTAAATATAAACTAATCTGTTTATATTTTTAAATTTCCCGAAAAATGCTCTTTATAGATTCTTTTCAAATGAACAATGCATATAACTTCCATGGAGTGAAAATTGGGATGAATAAATAATTGAAAAAATTTATTTAAATATTTTTTTTAATCTATTAATGATGAAATTGGTATCATAGAATATTTTTTGACTTCACCATTAAAAAAACAGGAGAAAAAGATAAGAATTACTAATATCTAATGATATTAATAAACATTAACCTATTAAATAATGTACAAGGAATTATTATAATTAAAAAAATGCAATAGATATGAATATGGTTATTAAATAGTTTATTAATAAGTTTATGATTATTTTATTTGATGTTAAATTACATTCATTAATGAGAAGAGAAAAAGGTAATGGGATTTCTTAACTCAAATCCTTTTTTAAGTCATAAATATTCCTCTTTATATATGGTTTTACTAGATTTTCCACTTTTTTATTGTGATAATGTTATATATAATTTCCTCCCCTATTACTAGTGAATTACACTTTAACATCAAACACATGTTCATTGATGTATTTCTTTATTTATGAAATTTGATGGTCTTCAGAATAATTCACATCCTATTCAAATGATTCTTTTCTCTTCAATGTCCATATTTAGCATTTCCACCAATATACTAACTTAATTTGATTAAATACAAATATATATTATTTTTGGAGATATTAAAATATCATTTATTTCTTTCAATTAGATAATTTATCACTCTTTTTATAATATGGTTCTTGCTAAATGTATGTTTAATATTGAAAATGTTTTCCCTTTCATGATGATTTTTTATCTTTCATTACTAATTTCCTCTAAAAATAGTTATGTTTCCTTTCAAGACTCCATTTTTATAATGTATTCATGATTATTTTTTTAAATTGTTTTCATACCACCATCCAAAAATATGTGTTTGAGGAACATTAAAATTGTTTTTTGATAATGTTTAGAATATTTTATAAAAACAGTTTTTATGAATATTCATCCACATTACTCATTTTCATGAATATATCTATACTAATTTGACTAGTATTACATAAATTACCTAATATGTTACCTTTTTAAATACTTATTTATTGTGAATAAATTTATCGAATCAGCTGATCTAACCCTTAAGTTTATTTTATGTGATACCTCTTTCAAATGTCACAAAAAACATTTTCAATCCAGGGGTTAATATTTATATGATAATTTATTTTTTATGTTGATATCATATGAATAGATTACCATTATGTGACTAGTGGGGTCATATATTTCCCTACTATGCATCATTTAAGGTTATATAACTCACGACATAGTTATATGAAACAAGTTTTGATTCTCGCTACACTATAAAAAATTTGAAGTGATTAATTATACACTATTTTATGACAATTATGTAGTGATAGATACCCCACTATGTTATGGGAGTCCGGTTATGATGAATTCTCCGCTATTTTAGTGGAATCAGTTAGTTACTATTTTTTCACTATGTTTTGGGAATCATGTAGTTATTTTGGCTACTATATTTTTGATTTTCTATTATTATGATCATGACATATTTTAATAAAAATATGTTATGTCACATGTATCTTTATTATTCCTTAATTTTTTTACAAATTTATAATCCATGGTATTTATTCTTTTATGATAACCTATCCATCTATTATTCCATTTTTACAACACTAATTTTTTCCTTTTCCTTTTAATCACATATATATCCAATTTTCATGTTTTCTCAAATGATTGTGAACTATAACTCGGTGTAATGATGCTAATTTTTCTTTTACTGATCGTTTGAGCTCACCAAAATCTTATGTTTTCCATTACCCATGTTATAAAGATTAGTCTAACCATGAAAATTTATAGAAGGTGATATAGTATGATATGACTATAGTGAAATGTTTCGAATAATGTGAAATAATATTTTTTATAGCTAATATTCAAAGACACTATGCCTTTAGGTTATGGGGTTGTGAGACTAATAAGAGATGTAATGTTTAATTAATTTTAAATTATGCAAGTTTTACTCTTTAATATTAGTTTATATAAAACTTTATGTGTGAATTATTTTTTATCACTAGATCGGATATTGTGTGTCTGAATTATTTCATTAAAATAATACCTTACCACTATCTCTAAAAAAATAATTTCAAATCAACAAATATATCCTCCAATGAATAAGAAATAAATATCTAAAATATGAAATCTCAAATCAGAACTAACACTATATCAATATATAAAACTATAATCAACTCCTCCATCTTTGACATTTTAATAAAATATGGAGAAAAATCAATATATAATGTCTAGTTCGAATATTTAGTCACCTCATTATCCTTATATGGTTTATATGTTATCTCATATTCAAATTCCAAAAATAATTCAAATCCACATACTTGACCACAATTTCAAATTTCTCATGGAAAATATATATAATATGTTATTATGATCTATAAAGGCTATAAGAGAACCAGATATAAGATAATTAATAAACAACCTTAAAATAAAAAACCATTATTAGTAGAACCAAATCATTGGAAACATAGTTTATCTCATAATGAAATAACTAATTAGGACCATAGGTAATTTTTTAAGCTTGGTATGAAAATATTTTCTAATTGGGGGTGATTTATTATTTCAAAATTTCATTAACTTTTTAATAAATCAATATATTATTTTTATTTTGGGGAAAATAACTTAACTTGAATTTTGAAGAAAACCAAATATAAAAATTTTAAGATAAATTAATCATTACTTTTATATTTTACACCAATAAGAATAATTATTAAGGATTACATATTATTGATTTGTAGATATTCCTATTAACCACTATAGAACTAGTATGCTATTATATCATTAGTAAGAACACACTACTCTACCATGGTCTACAATATATCTCTTACAATGATGTATTTCATGTGGTACAAGGATTTAATCTACACATATTTTGTTATAACAATATTTTAATGAAAGCTAAAATTAAAAAAAATTGGTTTTCTACATGATGTTTAACTATCTGATTCAATATTTACTCTGATATTCAAAACTTTATCTTCTACTACTTATGTTTAATGTATTTCTGAACTAATGAATCTTTCTCAAAAAATAATAAAAGCTATTAAATATCCTTGGTGTATAACATATTTCATATTTTGGTGAAGTTATTTTCCTATTACAACATATTTTTTATTCCATTTAATTATACATATTAGGATTAATTTATTTAAATTAATTCAATGAAATTATACGTCAGAAAATAAATAATATATAACATTTCATTTCAATTATTTCACATCTATTATCATCCATAAAATAAAATCTTTCAAATCTGAATATAGTAGTTATTAGTTTCCCAAATAACATAAAAAACATAATGTGACTTATATCAAATATCACTTATTTTAATTCAATTGAAAAAATAATTATAAAATATCATAACCATTTTAAATATAATGATATAATTTCTATTTAACCATTTTTCAACTACGACTAAGGTTTCTTCATATAGAAAGACACCATAGTACAAAACCCTATTGACTCACAAACCATTTATTTCCAAAAATATAAAATATTTAGATCTCTATTTTGTAGCTAATCCACAATGTCATGGTCCTTAATTTATTATAACTAGATGATGGCATAGTCTTTCTATATGGAATTATGTTCCTGAAATTCCAGATTTTTTGAAATTTTCAATTTTCCTCAACGAAATAACCATATATTCTATGACCTATGAAACCTTCTGTGGCATGTCCCTGATCACCATATTGAAAATACCACAACATTGAATAAATATCTGAAAAATATATTCATCACTTATATGATATGAACATTCGAGATTTAAAATATAATAATAATCCTATGAATTTGAAAACTTTTGGAATCATACATAAATCCTAAATAACCTTACCAAGGATAATTTATATAATGGTAAGTGGTCACACAACATAATCTATACGTACTTGTTATAGAATAATAAAAACTATCTC
The DNA here is from genome assembly GCA_963277665.1 of Viscum album. Lineage (NCBI taxonomy): Eukaryota > Viridiplantae > Streptophyta > Magnoliopsida > Santalales > Viscaceae > Viscum > Viscum album. Next base: position 889,360,734 of record OY728130.1, read on the forward strand.
ATTTCAACCTCAATGATATTGTCAATAAATACAAATTTAGAAAATATCTTGATAAAAAATATGACAGGAAAACAAATGCAACATTAGTAAATTTTTATTGAAATAATATACCTCTATAGAATGTTTTTGAACAATTTTTTATTGAAGATATATTCCATATATTGAACATGATTCCTAGATATTTCAAATGATCCCCTTTTAGTTATTCCCTCTTTAAAATTCATTATTATTTTCACTCTCGTGGATATTAACTTTCAAAGCGTTATTTCAATTTTCTTTTAAACAATGATTTCAAGATCACGGAAATTTCATCATTTTCTACCATTATAAAGTATAATTTGATTCATCACTAGGACTAAGTGAGATAAATATTGATTCAGGTAACAAAATAATTAACCTATTGGATCAATGTTGTCTACTTTTTAAGCACTGAAATTTAATGAAAACACTCCTTGGATAGTATCTCCCTAATCTATTTTCATAAAATATTATATTTAAACCTTCAAGAATAAAAAACAACCAAATTTTTAATAAAATTAAATGGGGAGAGAATAAACACCAAACCTTCATATAATATATATAAACCTTCATGTATACACCATTTTATAACCAGTATACTTTTGAATAATCATTTCCAATAACAAATCATATTGGGTTTTTATATTTACAAATTCATTTAGAATTCCATCCATAAATATTATCTTCAAATCCAACTAAAATATTAAAAAATCACTAATAAATATTTTCTAATAGAATCCATTATTTCTATCAATCAAAATTCCCATAAAAAGATGTTCTCCATGAGAACAACCATTTAAAACAAACCTATTTTTTTAGATAAATCCTCTATTTTCATCAATCTTATACTTAAGGAAAAAATTAAGATTCACATTATACTACATTAGTCTATGTAAAATTCCTAATGTCCATTTTATTTATTTTCATCCAATTGTTTGTTAATGTATTTCACCCATGGTTCTTTATTTGTAACATCTTCAAATAAAGTGGGTTCAATCTTAGATAATTGAGTAGTGTTATTTACTTTCATCATCTATTATGTCAATGATAGAGGAGATATTTCAGGAATGATTTTTTCTTGGATCATCTTGTGCCCATTTCATCCAGATTTTATGTACATTTTCTCTCACTTATTCAATTTCAACTTCTACTAATTCAATATCATAGTCAAGATCATCATGATAATTTTGGGATTCTCTAAAATCTATAATTGTTTCTTCACTCTCCAAAACAATTACTATAGAAAATAAATTCTAGATTCTTATTTGGATATATTCCTAATATATTTTATTTCACTATTCTCATTAATCTTGTCAATCATATTATTAAAATATTAATAGGGATTACTATTTGTAGATTATCCTAGAAAATACCTTCCATAAGCATATATACATTTCTTGATTCAAAATTTTTTATGAATAACTTTCTTCCAAATACTCTGAGATACTTCAAAGAGGGATTCCTTACAATACCAATTTCTTATAGAATATTTTATACAATCATACAATGTAATACTCTATCTTTAGTATAGAAATCAGCATGAACAACTTCCTTCTATTAGTGATGTGAAATATCACCATCTATCAACAACATTATTTCAATTTTTTTGAACAATAAATTTTATCTCCCTATAAAAACACTCTATCGGCAATTCCTCACAATAGACACTTAATATATAATGCTTAGATTATTAGGTCCACATGTATCCTTATAAGATTTGTACTTTTTCCATTATCCAATCTCAAAATTTTCAATGTTAATTCTGTTTGATTTTCTTCTCATGTTCAGACCTCTTGATGTAATCTGTCACCTCTAAATTTGATCATATGGAAAATTGAACAACCCATCCAATTATATTCACCCAAAAATAGGATGAAATAATTCTCACTATAGGTTCATGCATAACTAGTTTGAACACACACATCAATGTGAATAAAAATCATAAACATTTATGATCTCTTCATATTTAGGGTATATGGATTTAGAAACATCATTCATAAAAATGAAGTGTCAAAACCTTTTTCTTGATCTCACATCAGGTTAGGACCTTCTACCACAACTATAAATTTGGACAGGTTCTCCATACTTTGTCTGATTAAATTAGCTTTACCTCTGTTTCAAAAATCAGTTTTCTTCTTCCATAGTTTGAAAAAGATATTAATATCTCTACTATAAACAATATATTTATTTATTTTAGTCCTAAAATCCTTCTACAATGATTCCCTATATTTTTCATTGTAATTTCATCCCTTTTAACAGATTATTTCTTCCAAAAATGATCAAAAAAGTTCACTAATACTAATAATATTATGTAAAATTAAACTAACATAGAATATATCAATATAAATTAATTCATTACAACCAAATATATTTTTTCAAATAACATTAATTTTCAATTCTGCATCATTTCCCTATTGAGTTTTTCCATCAAATATATCTTTAATATCATTGAAAAATATATATTTCCAATCATATCATATAAACACCCATTGTCAAACATCTAGGTACATTCATTATTTGATTCCTTGAATGAAAATTTTTCATTTTTCCCTATCACTCTTCTACCATTGATTCATAGATAATTCCAAAGGAGTTAATAATATTTGAGTCACTTCCAATTAATATACAAAATATACATCATGTAAATTTCATCCTCTTCAAAAAGACTATAACATTACATCTAGGGAACTAAAATATATTTTTATCTACTTTATTTTATCAATCATAAGAAGATATTAATATTATCTTCCCATAATCAACTACTTTATGTCCAAAATTTGAATAATTAAAACAATAACCATAGAAAGAATTTATTCTTTGATATGAATTTCATCCAACTGTCGTGTATGTCTTCAAATAGTATCTCCTCTTAGTTATCATTCATATTCACTATAATAAGATTTCAATGGATGAGAAACCAAAAAATGACATTTCATCAATGGAAATATCATACTGTATCACCTCTCTAGATATATAAAACTTCATGAAATTTTACTATCTATTAATGAGTTCTCATTTTTTAGAATAGAATCTTGATAACATAATTATTCACATTTTATGACTTGGATTTTCATATATTAGCCTCAAAACAAACCCCAATTTTTCCCATTCTATTTGGTGTTTGTGAAAATAAAATTACTTAAAAAATATTTTATACCACAGTCAACCCTCATTGCCTAAACAATAGCTGAATGATTACCAAATCTAATCCTTTTATTTGAACATCCTATTTTTATTTTATGTTTAACTCACTTTCTCAAGGTAAAAAACTCATCTTCATGACCCCTAATTTTCATAAATTTCTATTTGATAGAAAAATTATGATCATCAACAACAAATGTCTATTCTTCAATATTAAATCTATAATTCACTAATTTTTCTTATTTTGTTGATTCTGATTTATTTTTATTCACAACAATATCACAAAGATTAATTTTTGAAAAAAGTTCACTAAGATATATTAAGGATTACATTATCTAATATTCTACTTGCTTGTTCCTATTTAGCTAGAAAATAATAATTTAAAGATATCCTTATGATTCAATATGATGATCCACAAATCCTTCAAGTTAATCATTATCATATTTTTAGTCATCAACCTCTTTAAAAAAATAATATTTAAACATCTTCATCTACATTAAATTCAATTTTAATAACTTTTAATGGGTCTTCCTCAACATCGACTTCTTTCTTGCTAAGAATTTTTTTATCGAATCTTTTTGAAATTTCAATTTATATAATTTAAGATCCTTATTGAAGGAATATACTACTTCTGATTTTGGTGAGAATTTACACTCACTATCTAATTCATCATAAATCATTACACACTAAGTAATGATGTGTGCGGCCATACCATAGTGGAAATATGTGGGAGGTATATTTACCATTATCCTTTTATATTTTATAAATTATTGTAATAAGTCATTAACAATCATCACTTATATCATCTACAATTTTAGCTGTATAAATTACCAATTTTCAATAGCCTTGAATAATTTTTTTATGATGAATTGTCTAAAATAATCCAGTGTCTCCCATATCTCAAACGCATAAAACTGTTTTATTAATCATAAAAAGAAAACAAGAGTATGTTAATATTCTAGTGGTATGATAAGATTAGATTTCATAGAGTAATTAATATATTTATAATATTATTTACTATATCAGAATAATTGATTTTACGATCAATCCCTCGAATAAAACTAAAAAATATAGTAATATAGTTAATGAAATTATCTATGATTTCATTGGAAATAATCTTTAAAACATTAATCCTATTATGAAAGACCTACAACTTCAACTCATCCATATTTCTATCACCTTAAGTGATATTATAACGTTTTGTAAAATAAGCATTACCATTAAACAGTTCATAAACACCATGTATAAAAAGTTTTGAAATTATCTCAATATTACATTTTTAGATTTAGAATCATCATTCTGTATCTTATTAGAATCTTCCATCATTTATCTTTCAGTATGATAAGTTACATATAAACCATGAACTGCAGAAGAAGAAATATCATGTGGTAGTGATCATAGATGTGATTTCATAATTTTCTCCTATATCTAATAATTTAATCTATCAAATAAGGTTACACACTTTTTATTTAAAACAAATTCCATGAAAAAACAATTCAACAGATTAAAGAAGTAAACTATTTTTCTAATCCAACATGATTTACCATGGTGCTTCTATACACTCGATGTTTTGGTTGGTGTGAATTATTGTGTAAGTATTTATTATATTATATTGATGAAACTAGATCTTGAATTTATATTATAAAAAATAAACATGATTATGATTTTGATAACAACAAAATTTAAAAATATTAAGAACATGAATGCACTAATTTTACTCAGTTTACTTAAAAAAGGACACCGTAAAGAGTAAATATCAATTCTGTGTTAGTATAATAATTAACCAATAATTCACAAGTATGTGATTGTAGCTTCAGGAAGAGGTCATTGCTTCAACAAGGTCCACATACTCTTCCTCTATTCCAATCAAATTTCAAGATGGATAGGGATATAATCCACATGAAATTTTATATTGAAATATTTACAATAAATAAAAAATAAAAAATAAAAAATATTGTTATTCATGATTTTATATTCCTAAATTATATATTTCAATTTAAATACAGAAAAATTATATCTTATTATACTGATCATTCATGAAAGTCTTAGAAGATAACACATTCACAACCAAATCCCTAAATTCAATAAATATAATTATTATAAGAATTATTTACTCTCATATTTCAATAGATATATTATGCACATTAATTCTTTAATTAAATATTCATTTATATCCTAGAACAATTTTGAATTTCAAGTTTTAAATTCAAAAAATAATTATCTTTCAACTATATATCCTTCATTTTTATCATTTTTTATGAAATCTATTCCATTTAATGTGATTTAATTAGTTATTATTTTACAAAATAACCAAAATTCATTATGTTATTCCCAAAAAATATCTTATATGATAAGTCTATTTACAACATAAATTATATTGCAGTATACACCTTTTCATTATGATGAGACAATTTCTATTTAACTATTTTTAAACTTCAAAGAAGGTTTTAGTGTGTAACAAGAATCCATGATATAGATCCCTATTATCTAAAAAACATAATATTTCATTGGTTTTCCAAATTTATCATCTCCATAGAGTTTTAGATGCACTATGGAAAAGACATTATTTTATTTCAATTAGAATATAGAACAATCTTCCTCTAAAGTGTGGGGGTCCCAAAATTTCTAGATTGATTGAAATAAACTTCTCACATCTATAAAATAAATTCATATGATATAGAATGTAACACCTACTATAGTGTAGACATCATGTCCATGATTAAAATATTTCAAAAACTATAAAACCATCAAAAAATGACTGGTGAATTCTATGGAATGATTTTCCAAACCATTATAGGTGATTATAAGCCTTAAAAATTGAAAATGTATAAAACATTAGTGTAAAAAAAACCTTTTAAAACCCCAATCATGGTATGGCCACTACATTTTTAGTGTGATATATGCTTTATTATTCTATAATGAAGCATAGATGTCTCATTTTAGCTTCATACATCTTAACAAAGAATCCAATTTTAGAAGAATATGGTTATAAAATAATAACTACTTTTATACACACCATTAAACAACTTATAAAATAATATGACAAAAAAATTAACCTTATAAAAAACATATTACTATTTAATGTGTTGAATTGAGTCTACATAAAATTTTTACATTAATCATTTAAAAATGGACTTGCATTCTATTGACAAAAAGAAAATCTCAACCCTTATCTATTAAAGATAATAACGGTGTACCAATCCAAGAGAATTCAAGCAGAAATATTCTATAGTAGATTATTATGACATAAAAGATTTGAAAATTTTATAAAAGTACCTTTAACCAAATATTAATTATTTTGATATTCCATGAATATACTGTGATAACCATATCAAAGATGAGATGTCCACAAAACTAAACCACTCAAATCTAAAAAAAACTAATGATTTTATATGTTGTTAATTTTCATGAAATATGTGTGTAAAAAATATTAATTAATAATAATTATCTATCGATGACCTAATATATTTAAGGACGTCATTTATGAGGATAATAAAAACCATGTATAGATACGAAAAAAGGATATGATACAATTATATCATATATATTGTTGGAACATTTTTCAATCCAAATAAATTCACAATATACTTGTAATGGGTATATATGCATTTGAATACTCTACCTGGATAATATTTTCACATATTTTATGATATCTAAATCTAGAAACCACCTTTAAAACAGTTTTAACCAATTAAAGGGTTTAATAGCTATTTAGTTCTTCCCTAGTGATAGTGGTTCTTCACCACTACATGATCTAGTCGTTTATAATTAATATATATAATTAAATAACTATATTTATAATTGAAAAACAAATAATGATTCACCCCATCATGAATTAATTTTTAAAATTAATCCCATTTTCAAGAAATATTTAACTCGGATCCTCAACTCATGAATCACATAAGGTTTCATTTGGTATTTGGTCAAAGATATTAGTGTTTTACTTTAATGAAACTCTATGATAAAATTCACTTCATGAAATAAATCTAAAATAATTACCTCCAATGGGAAAATATTGATGAAATCATAGAAAATATTATGGAATCATCCACTCCCATGTCCCTAATATGCATAACATTGATAATTTCTTTTGGGATTAAAATTATTGAGGCTTGATACTTTAATAACTCAACTTCTAATCTCACATTAAAATGAAAAAATTGAAAAAATGAAATAGGATAATTATCATCTATATTTTTTATAACAATGGATGAAAATTTATAATATATAACACATTCCATAGCAAGAATGTAATTATATGGATACACATTTTATAACATAAAACCCAATAACATATGATCATATCCCACTATCAGTTCATAAATATTATATATCTATAAAAAACATAAATATCCCTTAACATTCCTGATAACTCTAATATTCCATGAAAACTCAATATATAAATAATTAACACTCAATCAATATTTGGAGTTATGAAATAGTGTGATTATTTTATGTCTACTAAGATTAAAATGAGTATATTATATGAAAATATTATTCCTCAAACTACATCAAATCAATCTATCACAACAACCCTTAGTTTGAGAATCCATCCTTTTCTAGATCCTCCACCTTTATAGACATTATTTATTCATTCTCTAACTCTATAAGGAATATTATGTACAATTTCTATCTAACCTACTTAAATATAGGAAAAACCCTAAACCATAGTGGTGAAATAAAAGGGAGTGGATTATACTATTTACACATTTAAAATTTCTAAAACTATTGTTATTGAGGATTTTTACTATAATATTATATAATATACTATAAATTCATATTAATGTTACAAGGTGTACCATCCATTATAATTCTTTGTAGCAGACTACATGAATCTCCCTTGATAGAAAAAAAATTGACCCATTATCTCTCATGAAACCATAATCATTAAACTTGGAAATTTGGATTCTACAGGAAATTTAGGATCCACATATCATAATACTCCAATATTTCAAAAACAAATAGTGCACATAGTTGTGTTTATATCAATCCCGATTAATTTGAAAATTGTATGATTTTAAAAATCACCTTGGCCAATACTATATTTAATCCTATCTCAAATGGAACCTATCAATAATACCATGATCTCTGCCATCCTTAACTACCAACCAAACTAACATAATCTTTTTGATTTAAAATATTTAATTATATGTGGATCCGTTGTTCCTAAATACCTCTTCAAATGTATTTCCCTTCAATCATTATTACTTTTTTTCATAAAATAACAAATATATTTCCCAAACATCACTCAAAATTCATTAACACTATATATACCTTATAAAATTGTTGATGACTTTTTATAATTCTCAACTCCTAGATTATATGAGATATTGTATCCTATTAACTATTCATAAAACTAGATCTACGAGATTATAGATTCATTCTAGTCTCTAGTGTAATGTGTCAACCAATATTGAGTTTTCTTGTAAACTGTACTCACCAACAATGGTTCTCAATGCTCTTTTAGGTTCTGAATTTAAAATATATATATATATATATATTCACCCCATTAATCTAAATACCTATATTTAAAATTGAAATTAATAAAACATACCTTAGTAATATTTGATGTAAAATTTCTAAAGTGTTATACCACATATCTAGTACATAGCTGGAACCTAAAGATCAAATTAATAACACAAGTCTAATAATTAGTGTCCAAAGATTGAAATTTATTGACATTTATTGGTCTAAGGGCTATAAAAATTATTAATATTTCATTAACATATTACGATGGATATATGTGTACTAATATATTTCTATTCATTCAACCAGTTATGACATATTACATCCAACATTGAAAATTAAATTATCATAATATGATTTTGACTATATAATACATGACCCTATACCTAAAATAAAAACTAAAAGAATTATAATAATTGTATTTTCATGGTTAATATGAAATAGTGTTCATTTTATAGAAATGTGGGAGATTCCCATATCAATGGTTAGTTTCCTTGGTATAATCACTCAACCTTGTTCTAATCTACCCCTACCCTACTAAAATAACACAAATCTCACATTTTCTCACGCCAAAATACTCCATAGATCTAAAAAAAATATTCAAATTCCACTATAAAATAACATTTTCCCACAAAGATCACTCATGTGATCAGAAAAGATAATGAGAGTATCACTCCATAATGGTCATCAATGTGCTTGAGTTTCCTATCTCGTATCAGTTTTTTCCAATAGTCAAATGGATGGAATTAACCTATAATAAACATAGTAGGGATCTATGATACAAAATTAAATCTTTGTTATAAATAAATAATAAATAATTAATTGATATCATATTAATGTATACATTTTAATATAAATCAATAAATAATGAAATTAAACTACCCATTAAAACCAACCACTAACCCAAAAAAGAGAAGAACACAGAAAATACCAATATAACCTCATGGTATATGCTAGAAAACATAAACACCAAGATCTAATGAAAACACCATGACACTAAAAAAAACATTTTATCACATCCACCAACTTAATTTTTTATATTTTATATAAATGTATGGTCATGTTAATCTGCATACTTAATTGCGTACTATGAAGAGGGTTTAACAATAACAATAAACAACATGAAAAAATAATAAATAAATTACTAAAATTATAGTATATATTCATTATATCGTTTCTCAAATAGCCCATTGGTAAAATCTAACAACAATCAACAAATAGAACTGTTCACCTTGGGGATTCTTAAGTGAACGGTTCATATTGAGATCATTATTGAAATACATAACCAATATCACCAATAATAACTCTCTTCTAAAAAAAGTTGTATATATAGAATAATAATGCCACAAATATATAATAAAGGGCCCCCAAAATAAATCTCTTACAAGTTAGTTCTCACTTCCTTATGTCTTTCATCATTCCACCAACCCATTATCATGACCATACCACATCCATCATTATCACGCCACCTGAATATCCAAAATTGATCTAAAATATATCCAGAAAATATCAAGTAATATACATATAGTAGGGTATGTGGTGGTATACTATGTTATATATACTATTATATAACTGAAAAATGAATTTTTAATCATACCTATGAAGACATGCCTCTAGTGGTGGTGGTGTAGTTAATGGTACTAAACTCACAAAAATAACATTATAATAAATTAGTAATAACTCATATAATCCCCTAGAAATGGATAATCCATAAGAATAACCCATAATAAAAATATCTATGTCATCATTAAGGAATGTATCATTGTACCACATTTGTTATCATTGAAACACTCTACATAATTCCTCTAGTGTTATCATCATCTACCATCTCATAACTGTCACATTGTTAATGAACTCATTGTGATATAGACAAAATAACATAACTAGAATTCATTCTATATGTAATTTAGAATATCTCAACATAAACTACCATCCATATATATTGAAACCACTTGGTAAGTCCATCTACACATTATATTAGGGGAAAACATAAATTGAGAGATATATTAAATAATAACAACCATATATGAATGGAAGATAACATTAAACCTAATATAATCCATTATCTGGAATCATAATGTAAAACTATCTTATCTAATTATATAATTGATCTCATAATACCATTATATATGTTCTCATAACTTAGGATTCTCATTAGGAAATTGTACATATATTGCACCCATCTCTAATGTATCCATTTAAATCAAATGAAAACTCATAATCAATTATTATTTTATCATTTTATATTATTAGGAGATACAAATTATAAATAACAAAGATCAACTATTTTCTACTTGTGATACTAGAAAATTTTATTCAATTTGAATTTTTTTAGGGTGATCCACTTTCAATGTCAGGTATTATTAATTTTAAATATAAAAATACCTTTAAATATACCTTATCAACCATGTAAACCCTACCTTCATGATATATGTGAAAAATGAGTAATATAAAATCATTTTTTAGAAAATATATTCAACCATAATAAAACCATAATTTTCACAAATTATAAAAAAAAGGACATGTCCATGTGGTATTAGGGGGAATATACTATATAGGGAATCATGGTAGAGTGAGATAGAATTCAGGCTCATGAATGAAACATGTTGTGAAATGTGTGATATTAGTTCAAGTTCAAATGAACTAATATACCTAACCTATAGGTCTATTTTATTCTCCTCAACGATGGATGGTCCTAATTTTATAGTCTAGTCCACTTATAACCATCTAATCAGGAATCCTAATAAAACCCATCTCTATTGGAACGGCCTCCATGGCCACACCACACCTTTTATTCAAAAACCATGAATTTAGTCAACCCATAAATAGCCTACCTTTGACCCATGATTGGGTGTTGAATGATAATTAATATATCATTAAATATATATCCCTCAACATTTCTACCCCAAATTATCCCATTTACCCCCAAAAAAGCATGGTTTCACTCCTCCATAATATTCTTATTGAATACGTGTTTCATGAAGTTAACATTTGGGATGGATTTTTTTATCAACAAAGGAATCATATTCATTAGAAAATTATATTAGTTTATTTTATTTTTAATGAAATTCATTTAGAGTAATTATTGATAGATAAATAAGATTAAATTAGTATGTGATGTTATATATTTCCTGGATAGAATATAATTAAAAAACATTTTGTTTCGTAAGAAACCTGAATGTTGTGAATATCATTATATAATGTAGTGGGAAATATTAAAATAAAATGATCAATGTGGTAATCATTATTTTTTACAAAATTCATATACAGAATAGGGGAGAAAACATGCTGTTTTAATGAATTTGGTCATGGAAAATGTTCAAAACACTCATGTTTTAAATAGAAAACCACATAGTGTTATATCATATCAATGGAAATGGGTTCTGACCATCATTTTGATTTGATGATTAAAAAATATAGAGTACTTAAAATTTCATGGTTTTTATGTCGATACCATGGTTTCTATTACTCATAGTCATAGGTTTTTCTACCATATGATGGTAAGTATTTTGGTTTATCTGACTAATGAAAATTGTTATATAAAATACCATTCCAAATACCGGTGACCATGGTTTTCAGAATGGAAGGACTAAATTGATAGAAGTTGGAGTGATTGATGAAAAATGCACTATGGTAGATCTCACGGTCACATGGATTACACTAAAATTATTATTTTATTGATATTGATAATGTGTCTTTGTGTGTTCCAACTAGGATAATCAAAATTTACACTTAATTTCCCTTGAATATATCAAAGATGGAGAATAAAGCTATATTGTTTGGATAGATGGGATTCAAGGGGAAGAAACTCGCACCCAGACATCACATATGTTAAGATTTTAATTTTAATTTTAGTTTTATATGTTCATTTTCCCTTTTTATAATTTTTTTGTTGGAAAGCTGGATGACATGAAATTAGTCTGCGCTTTTGCACTAATAAATGAAAGTTTCCTTGGCAATGCCCGATGATCGGGCATGGCGCAGGCGATGTCGTGCGCCCTACCTGGTGTGCGGGTGGACCTTTCTATCATTAACTTTTTAAATGCATAATTTTATTCATTAACACCATTATTATTATTATTATTTTTCTTGAACCACCTTTATTAATTTATCTTATTAATTTAATTTACCATTGTATTGTATTTTATTTTATTTTAGGTTGGTTTAGTCTTTTTTTAGGTTCATATTCCATTTTTTTATCTTATTTTATTTTTCTGTTCTTTTTCTTGTCCTTTTTTTCTTTAATTCCTTCCCTTATTTTTTTCCTCTTATTTCTTCTTTCCCTCACAACTTCCCCCATCATGGTGCACTGTTCACTTTATTCTCCCTCACCAGGTTCATGCCACCTCTAGCGAAATCCATAGGTCGAGTTCTCTCCTCCCGACAAACCATCTTGGATCAACCTAGGCCAGCTGTGCGCCGGCCTGCCTTGCACTGGTCCTCCTCACACCCGCTCTTCCCAAGTCGTTTACTGCCCTTCTGCCATCCCATTTTCCCAACCGAACTGATTTCCCCCTGCTTCCTCTCCTCTCAAAAGACCGCCCCACCTCGCCGCATCCCTCTCGTCGCGCCAAACCCTAGAGGCCTCCCTTGTAGTGGAATATGGAAAGGAAAATGTTGTTTATTATGATGCTTCAGGTACCAACCATGGGTGTGTGCTCATGCAGGATGACCATGTGGGGGATTATGGTTCTCTCCAGCTCTAGCCACATGAAAAGAATTATTAGACTCACAACATAGATTTGGAAGCAGAGATGCATGCTCTGATGACTTATAATCACTACCTCTTTGGGGAGAAATTTATGGTTTATTCTGAACATAAGATCCTAGCCTACATTTTCTCTAAGAAGAATATCAATATGAGTCATCACCGCTGGATCGAGTACCTTGAGGGTTTTGACATTGACATTGTCTATAATCTGGGTAAGGGTAATGTGGTGGCTGATGCTTTGAGCAGAAAAGTACCAGTGTAGTAATTGAGGAAGTCCAACGATGAGTGGACTTTGATGGGGAACTGCACCCATATGCACTTGGAGATCAGGGAGCACATCAGAGGTACTTTCAAGGATAGCATTCAGTTGACTCCCGCTCTTATGGAGTTGAATAGGAGAGAGCATCCTAGTGATGAGCTGTGTCAGTGATCTACGTTGTTTCTTCATGGTGGGGAGACTCCTCTGATTTCTCATTGTATCCCATGGGGATCTTGTGCTTCAAGGGGCGTGTTGTGGTGTCGTTGTCTCTACGGAAGTTGGTGATGCAGGATAGCCACCAATCTCAGTGGGTCATCCATCTTGGTGCTACCAAGATGTATTATGATGTTCATCATCAGTTCTGGTGTCCAGGTATGATATGGGACATAGGTGACTTTGTATCAAGATGATACAGTTGTTAGCAGGTAAAAGTTGTGCATCAGATACCATCTGGCCTACTCTAGCCATTACCCATTCCTATCTGGAAGTGGGACGAGGTCACCATGGACACCATTATTGGATTGCCTCATACACCTCGGGGGAGGAATGATATTTGGGTGGTGCTTGAATGCTTGACCAAGTTAGCTCACTTTATCCCGATAAGAGTTGCAACGATGGTGGAGAATCTTGTCCATTTGTATGTTCAAGAAGTGGTCATACTTCATGGTGTTCCGTCAGCAGTTGTTTCTGACAGAGACCCCCACTTTACATCATGGTTTTGGGGAGGCCTCTAGAAGGATTGGGGGTCATAGATTAATATTAGCGCAACATAACATCCTCAGAAAGATTGCCATATGGAACAAGCGAATCAGATTCTGAAAGACATCCTCCAAGTCTTTGTGTTAGATTTTGGAGGTTCTTGGGATAGCCATTTGGGATTGGTTGAGATTTCATATAATAAAATTTACCAATCCTATATTAGAATGGCTCCCTTTGAAGCGCTCTATGGTTGTACTTGTCTTCTCCTTTTGTTGGGTTGAGGTAGGTGAGACCTCACTCTTGGTACTGAGCCTAGTTTATGAGACATCTGAGAATGTCATGCTGATTAGACATCGGTTCTTAATAACTCAGAGTCGCCACAAATCTTATTCATACTAGAGACGTCGAGAACTTGAGTTTTCATTGGGGGACAGAGTGTTCTTGAAGGTGGACCCTCATTTGGGTTACCACTGTTTGGGGAAGCAGGGGAAGCTGACACCGAGGTATGTTAGGCGTTTCCAGATTACTGAGTGGATTGGAATGGTGGATTATAGGTTAGCTATTCCTTCACAGTTGACGTTGATTCATGATGTATTTCATGTCTCCCAACTGGAAAAGTATAACCCTGATCCATCACATGAGTTGAATTGGGAGGAGTTGGATATTGAGCCAGACTTATCAGTGTTTGAGCAATCAGTGCTGGTAGTGGATTCTCAAGAGAAGGTGCTTCGTGGAAAGAAAATTCACTTGGTTCGTATTATCTGCTAGCATGGTATTGATGAGCATGAGACTTGGTAGTGTAAGTCGTCGGTTGAGCAAGAGTACCCTTTTCTATTATCTAATAAGGCTTTGAGTTGACTTTTCGAGGGTTGAATGTTTTCTGGGTGTGGAGAATTGTCCCACCCGGACTTCATGTATGATATGATTTTAATTTTAATTTTAATTTAATAAGTTCATCTAGCATTTTATAATTTTTTAGTTGGAAAGTGGGCTGAGAATGAAATTAGTGTGCTCTTTTGTGCTGATAAATGAATGTTACCTTGGTAATGCCCGATGAGCGGGCATGGCGCGGGTGAAGCCGTGCGGCCTACCTGGTGTGCGGGTGGACCTTTTTATCATTAACTTTTTAAACGCATAATTTTATTCCTTAACACCATTATTATTATTCTTATTATTTTTTTGAACCACCTTTATTAATTTATCTTATTAATTTCATTTACCTTTTTATTTTAATTTATTTTATTTTAGGTTATTTTAGTCTTTCTTTTAGGATCTTATTCCATTTTTTATCTTAGTTTATTTTTCTATACTTTTTTATTTCCTTTTTTTCTTTAATTAATTCTCTTCTTTTTTCCCTCTTGTTTCTTCTTTCCCACACCTCTTCCCCCCATCGCAGATCACTATTCACTTCCTTCTCCCTCACATTTTTTGTGCCTCCTCCAGCGAAAACCCAAGGTCGGGTTCTCTCCTCCCACTGGACAATCTTGATTCCACCTCATCCATCCTTGTGTTGGCCTGCCTCACACATGCCCTCCTCACACCCACTCTTACCGAGCCATCAACTGCCATGTTGCCCTCCCGTTTTCCAAACCGAACCCATTTCCCCCTGCTTCCTCTACTCTCAAACGACTGCCCCACCTCACAGCTTCCCTCTCCTCGTGCTGAACCCCAGCGGCCTCCGTCGGTGTGCCTCCCGCCCGACCTCACCTGCTACGCCTTACCACTTCCACCTCCTTCCTTCCTTTTTCTTGTTTTTTCTCCCTGCCCAAACTTCCCACAGCTCTCGTTTTTCCAGCGCTGACCTCCTCTGTGACCAACCTACTTACCCCTACTACCCTCCCACATGGCCCAACCTCTTTTATAGCTTCCCCTGCTATCACACGCTCGACCAAAACCTCCTCCCTCCTTCAGACAGCCCTCTGGATGACCTTTCAAACCCCTTGACGTAGGTGTGGGGAACTTCGGTTGTATTCTCTTTTGTATTGGTGATATTTCATATATTTTTTCATTTTCGATTGATTTAATTTTAATTGTGTTTGTGTTTTGATTGTATTTAGGGTGTATTTTATGCTTTTTGAGTTACGTTGGTGTGTGTTGGTAATTTCGTATAAATTTTGTGAAGCTTGCGACATGTTGGTATGTGGTTTCACATGATTTTGTTATCTAATCAGTTAGACTGCCGGTTTAACTAAATTAACATGACTTTTATTTAATTACTGATATGATTTGTTGCTTTTTGTTGGTAGAATTTGGTGTTTTATTTTATTAGCAGCATATTTAGGTTTTCTGGTTTCTAATATGTCGTGCCATTGGTTTTTGTACAAATGAAGTAGTTGAAATGAGATTCCTATTATAGTCTATGTGTGCGTTCGAGTGAGTTTTGGCACTGATTATTGTGTTGTTTTATTTCTTTAAAAATACTAAACCAATTTTTCAAATGTTTGATAAATTTTAGTTTCGTTCTTGGAATTGTCTAGTTTATTAGAATGTGTAGTTATTTCATGTTGTGTTCTGTTTCTGAGTATCTCTATTATGTGTAATACATTTAATGGATGTTTTTGTATTCATTTATATTGAATGTGTAAGTGTGATGGTTGACTTAGTTGACATCATAGGTGTATGAATTTTGACTTAGTTGACATACAGGTGTGTTGTGTCTTAACCTTGATGAGTAGGGTGAACTTTGAACATTGAGAACGAAAGGGGAAGCCTGGGTACTAGGTGGGCGGACTAGACTAGCGTGCTAGTGATTTGGGAGTGGCTCTGGCCCAGTTTTACTTATTTGGATTGATGATTACAAAACTAACTAAACATTGGATGACGACTGGAGACCACTAGTTTATTGAGGGTTTTACCTCTTAGTGGATTGTTCATGGAAATGTATGATATGTATTCTTTGGTACACCGAGGCATGAGGTTCTAGGGTCCAACACAGCTTTATCCCCTTTAGGGCCTCTCCAACTTTTTTTGCTCTTGTGTGATTATATACTCATCACTGGTTGACTGTGTGACTTATGTGGTGTAAAAAGGTAAGAATTTTTTCATTTCCTTTTATTACCAAAAACCATGTTACCTATTTGAAACTATCTTTCATTAAATACTATTTTCATTAAATTGTTAGTGCATTTATTTTTTCTCTATAAATTATGCTTGCAAACTATTTTTGTCACCTAACGATTATATGCAGACTCTTTTCTCTAGTTCCAACCTATTGATCAGTTGCTCACACCCTACTTAAACCCTTGGGTGTAAGTAGATCTGATTATGTTTAATGTAGGGAAAGGAAAAGGTTTTGAGAGCGGTGTTCCATGTTTCTAGCTGGTTTTTATGACTTGGAATTTGTGGTGAAGGTCGAATGGTGGTATCCCTCCATGAGGTGACAGTTGCTGGCTTGGTTTTTCGGCACCCCTTTTCGAGTTAGTTGTGGTTGGGTTGTAGTTGTTTTTGAGACTCACTTGTGTTGTTTAAAAACATTGTTGTTGCAATGTTGTTTTTGAGTTCAGTTTACTTGAGGTTATTCCTGGTTGTTTATACATTTAAATTGTTCCAGAAATTTCAATTTGATAACCGGGAAATTGTGCCAGCCTGTTGGGATTGGGAATGCCCCTTAGGCCTTGCCGAATGCCAGGTTGGGCGTCAGGTTGTTGGTGACCCGATTCGGTTTGTGACAGGGAATGTGAATGTTGTCATGGGAGTTGAATTGTTAAATATAATTTATGTTAAACATTATGGGTGATGTAGTTTTTTGTATCATGATAGTAGAGAGTATAAAAATAATGAGGCACCAAAAAAGAAGGGCCTTTTTGTGGAGGATTATCCACATTTAATTTCATTATGTTGGAATAAATGGATTTAGTAATTAAAGAATATTGTTGATGATGATGATTATGATTGTGTTATGTATAATGTTTATCCATGATTCTATAAGGTTTTTCATAATATATCTAGAATTTGCGGAGGTACATCCTTATTTAAATCTTATTTTAAATCACATTAATTTTGTAAATGATATGGTTCTTGGGATTATGGGATGTTTGGGGGTGCCTTGAGATTTTGGGATGCTGAAGAGGGAAGAAATTTCCATGTAGTACATGTTACATGATTGGCGCAGATTTAGTTGTAACTGTTCACCATAACTGTGTGGGCCTGGGAAGACAGGTTCATGGTTTGGAAACCCTGAAATGTGGATGCTTCAAATCATGTGACCTTGGATAGAACCACCGTGCATGGCTACCAAAATTGTTTTCAAACGTTGTAGACTATAAGGACACAATACAACCCATGAACCCTCTTGGACAGAGTGAGTTGGATGGTTTGGAAAACTATGCAACCAAACTATGTGCCTCTTTAATGAAGAGGGAATTTCCAATTTTACCTCCTCAGGAATTATGAAATCTCACACAAACATCCAACCATTTCACCCTATATTTGAATGTCTTTAAATCTATTCTCCTCCAATATTCAATGGTATTATTCTCCCTTAATTATTATGAATTTTGAGATTTGTTTAGTGTGAATAAATTCTCTGGGAAAGTCTTCACCTCTCCATTATTCCATTTTCTATAAGATTTTTGGTTGAATGTTTTCTCTCCTTACGAATCCACAAAACCACACTTTTTTTTACGAATTCATTGATGCGGATTTGAAGGTTGTTTTAGTCCTAATAAAGGTATAATATTAAGAGTGTGGTTTCCAATGAACATTATCTAGGTCGTATATAATCTTTTTCCCATAGTCTTGTTGTTATATTATTGTATATTATTTTTCCAACATCCTGATTGTTGTGTTATTATGTCTATGATTTAGGAATGTTATTTGGTACATAAATTCTCATGATAAACCCATTACATACCGAGTTGTGTTCATTGATTATCTGAGGCCGGACCTTTGGATACCCTTGATGAATATCTAACCCTTTAAAGTTGTCAAATGAATCTATAAATGTTGAGATAGGAAAATTAGAATATTGAATGGGATGAGAATAGTAATTTTATTTTTGTTCTTGGATAAAGGGATTATAGTATTTATTATAATTTTCATTTTTTAAAAATATTATGAGGTTTTTGAAATGGTTTAAATTGTGTTGTGTATTTAGATCCAGTTACGGTTTTAAATGAAGAATATGATTTTTTAAAGTTTACAATGTTTTAAAAGGATGTGTGGTCATCAATGTGATTCAAAATGGGGGGTCTTCTTATATTCCAAATAATGATTTCATATGGGTGTGTGGTTCCACATTTTTTTGAGAAAATTATTAATTACTATTTTAAATAGTTTGAAAGGGAATTTAATGACTTGAGAAATGTTAATGTTTTTCATAGTGTAAGACCCATATCTTAAAGGGTTGTGATGATATGATTTTAAATTAGTGATTTTATTTTCATGTAATAATGGATTGTGAAATGAAATTGATGTTAATTTATTTATATTTTTTAGTGTGGCATAATGGGGAATTTGGAAAAATGTGAATGTGTTAAAAGAGTTATGGATTGAAAATGATTTATTTTTTTAATGGTTTAAGGATTATAAATGGTAAATATATATGATGCTTTAGGAAGCATATGAAAATGAATTTGTGCATTGTTTTATGAGTGGGGTATTGGATTGATTATCAAATCCCATGGATTGATATTGATAGAGGCACTAGACCCCAATGATGTATTACTTGAGTTAGGATATTAGAAAAAGGAACTATGCTCCCAACATAGTAACAGATTTTCCTCAGTTTCAGGTTAGGATTGGCTGATTCTCTAGACATAACTATATTTTCTTGGTTTAACATATCAAACTAAGGCTCTATTCTCCCAAAAGTATGAACATTTATTTGTTTCAAGACTGAGGCTCTAGGGTATGTTGATAAATTGTTATGATTTGTAAATTCCCCATGTGAGTAAATTTATGTATCTCTTCTAGTATATTTATTAGGATACCATATTGATGTGATTATTTTTTGTCTATTGGTTAACACTAGGGACAATAAAAGATAAAAATGGATAATTTACAATTATATGAACCATTATTATTATTTTCCTTTCTTATTTATTGAACTTTTATTATCTATATTATTTTTTTAAATGATGTTTATCTATTTATACACAATTGGTGTTGTCCTACTATATTTTACTCAAAATCTACTCGGGGCCCCATGACACATGGGTACTTGAGCAGATGCTACTTATTTCCAAGTACAGGGTTAGGATATGGAACTATGATATAGTTCATAAATTGACTATTTGGTTTGAGGATTTTTGGTTAGGACCGGGTTGGGGATTTCATCCATTAAAATGATCATATATGGGTATGGTGTTATAAATTTAAATTTCATTATAATCTGACATGTAGAGTATACATATAATTATTTCATTAGGTTTCCCATGTTTATTGTTAGAACTTCACATATGTTGCAAGTTTATTTATCTTATTGGTTATCTTATATATTGATGTTCATATATTGTGGATTTATTCTGATAAGAAGTTATAGTCTCTCCATGTTTTTCATTAAAAACATACTACTACTCGGTATCCATTAGCATGTGGGGAGTCATTCTTGAGATCATGTGGCGAATTGGCATGGGGAAACAGTTCAGCGAATTCTAACCCAGGGTGTTACAATGTGGTATCAAAAAAGTTTCATTTCACTTGATATTTTGGGAATGGTAGATGATAGAGTAGTATCTTGTCGGTTCTTGGTAATGTGCTCATACCTAGGTGCCTATAATCCCATATATGAGAGAAAACCCATGTTTTTTGGGGTGCGAATTGATGTTCTATTTAATTATTTTATGGTTGGATGATAATTACATGCCAGGCGGTGTACATGACCATGATGTTGTGGGTTTATGAGGTTCTTTTTAATAGATTCTACTACAACTTACTAAATATCCTTCAAAACTCTTATCCAGGTCAAATATTTTCTTTTGATATCAAAAATCAATATCTAAAGTACATAACACAATTTAAAAAAGATCATTCTTTCTACATCATTTTATTAAAACATTTATTTAACAATATTGAAATATTAACATTAGTATTTTTTATATAGATGATTTCATTATATCATGTGAATAATAATTTTATTCCTCACCATTTTTTCAATAGTTAAATGTGAATTCCATTCATGTTCATGTTCGGAATATCACCTCTATTATGTAATGATCTTTTTTTCATATCTAAATAACATGGATAGTTATAAAATTTTATTTAATGAATAAATATTATATATATATATCTCTTGTTTATGAATCTTAATGGATAAAATAAAATATACCTTTCTCCTATTCGATGGAATGGGGAAATTTCATCTATGTGTAATGGAAGACTACCACCTCTATAGAACTATGTGATTATTTTTCCATAACCATGCTACATGGATGTATCTAATAATTTAATTAATGATTAAATATGGTATTATTAAATAAATTATGTTTTCTCTATTTTATATAAGGATACCATAATAATATACAATCCCTATAACATAATTCATAAAATCATTAAATTAACTCAAACTTGCATCTCATTGATTTTGTCAGCATAAATCAAGAATAAAATTATCATAGAATCAAATTAGATATTTATAAATCAAAGTAATTAATATATTATATTTCATTGGATAATATTTTATTTATGATATAGGTATTAGTGAACATTAATCAACATTGACATTTTAATGAACCTGAAAAGCAATCAAAACTCCTAACATCAAATGATTAAAATAAACTATAATTAATACATCAACGTATAATAAAAGTTTATAACTGTGATGAATATAAGATTATTACATATTAATATGGTTCTAAAAAATGTTATTAATATGGTCATGTTTATTAAACTAGTGTTAAAAGTAGCTTCATGAATGTTGAGAGTTATTGTAAGGGTTTTGTCTCAAATACATGTCAATGTGACATGTTTTACATTGTACACCTATTTTTTTATATAGTGTATATATTGCATCATCAAGTTATTATATCACAATTCCATTTATATTTATTGTATTTAAATTACCATTTCATTTCTATAATTTATGACCATACAATTTCAATGTTTCCAAATTCGTAAGAGTTTTTTTCAGTGTTATAAGAATTCATTTTTTTCATGATTCATATTCCAAAACTAAAAAAATCTTAATGATTTGAAAATTAAGAGTTTATATTATATTATTCTTTGTAAATATTTATTTTTATTTTTAAAATTATAATTATTTGTTATAAAATTATTCTTAATGTTTTTTATGAAAGAATGATGAAGTGTTTTATCCCATATCAAAGAAATGTTTTCGAAGAATTTGTCACTTTTAATTTTTTTAGATATTTTTGGGGTTTAAGGTAATATTTTTAAATAATAATATATTTATCAAAATATTTAATTTTAAATAAAATTTTACTTATGATTTTTCATGAATTTACACAAGGTATATTTCTTCTTGTTCTTTTAATATTATATATATGATAATAATAAAAAAGTTGTATTTCAACTATGTTAAAATCATTAAATGTTCTTGTTTTCTAATATAAGGTATTCTATAATAAGACCATCAAATGTATTTATAGGTAAGTATTATGATCATATTATTCAATTTTTTTGTGGATAAATTAATATCATTTTATATGTTTATTATTTATAATATATACGGTTATTAATAACCGAGACAAGTTGATTATGCATTGTATTGTTATTCATTTCATTAATTTTGTAAATGAATTACAGATATTAAGTAATGGTTGGGGCCACATTTCATATATCCCTTCGATGATTTTTTAGGTATCATGGTAAATCAAGTATGAGTAATTTTGTGTATTCCTTAACAGTAATGTTATGACGTCTTGACAAGAGTCCTTGAAAGTTAGATCATGATGTATTTTTTGGTGGATTTGATAGTAATACATTATGTCATTAGGTGATTCCATGATGTTAAGATCATTATTTCATAGCAAGATTCCTTGATGGTATGATTATGATATCATGAAATTAGGCTTCGATGGCATGATCTTGATATCATAGAATGAGAATTTAATCATCAGATCATGATGTCTTGTAATGTTTCCTTGATGGAATGGTCAGATGTATTGGATTTATATTTAAGAATATATAAATTATATATTACATCACCATGAATTTAGTTAGTGTTATCTATGGGATTATTTTCATTTTCTTTTTATCTGTGGATATATTTAATTCTTATGTTTTTTATTATGAGAAATATTAATTGAAAATTCAATCATACATAATGTGAATTCCATTAGTATCCATGATAGTGTATATTGTATGCTTCCCCTTACCAAGAATATAATATCATCCATTTTTTTCATAGGGTACCAATAAAGGATATTTCAGTAAATTGAAGGATTTATTAAAATGGAATATAAATATTTTGATGAATATTATTATGTTATGTATCAAATTTTACAATGTTGTACATAAAATATATATGTATCCAATCTCCAAAAACTGATAATCAATTCAATCCTATGTGATGTGATCTATTGTATGTTAAGAAAATATAAGAAAGTGAGACACCATCACGGTGTTAAAATAATTAGGGTGCTACAGTTCATATCAAAAAAATTTAATAAAAACATGGAATTATATTTAGGATAGCATATATTAAGGATCATAACCTTATTCTAGACACTTGGGATAAGTCTATGTATAGGAAAGAAACATTAAATTTTGGTACATTGTATATTATATGTATTATTTTGAATGGAAACCTTTTCTGGATACAATCAAGTGGACAACGTCTCTTGAATAGGTTTTAGAGATGGGTAATACACCCAAAAATGATGGTTGGGAATTAACTCGGTATTAACACTGTTCATGGAAAAGATGCATAACTTCGGAGATGGTTTGACACTCTAAGGGGATATGATATGGTTAATTAAAATTCTATTTATTTATCATTATTGTTGATTTGAAAATATTCTTATGATTTGATGATATTCCCTAATATACTAAGCTTTTGATTCTATGATTAATTGTTGCATTAATTCTTAATATATGTCAAGAGTTAAAAAGGAATCATAATTATATATGTTGATACATAGTATTATTCATGAACTAATTAGATAAATTAAATTTTTTAGAGTTGGATGATATCAAAATTTATTTAAAATATTTCTACACCTATATTAAATTTACGTATTTGAATCGAAGTTCAGGATGTAATATATTACTAGGTATGTTCTAAAATCTAATAGGAAATAATAATGGAAAATCTAGGCTCAATTGAATGAGTTATAGGTTTCCCCCATTATATAATAACTGAAAAAAATTATCATAAGTTGAAATGAATATTTAATTAGAGAAGATATCATAGGGTTGAGTTTCATATTCATATAAATCTAATTATAATAGATATTATCATAATGTTTTGGTTTCAGTATTTGGTTGGAAATCAGACTATGAATATAAAACCCTAATATATATATATCCCTATATATTCCTATAACCTAAAATGAAAACGTAAATGAATAAATGTTTTCATATAATTAAAATAACAATAAATTCATATTAGGAGAGGTATTATGAGTCTTATACTGTCTAGTATTGTGATGTTGATATATATGTAGAAATTATATCATGCATTTCTTATGGATATCATATATTTTTTTATTAGTGAGTAATAAATAAATTTATGAGGAAATAATTTATTTATGTTTTGTAGAACATAAATATCCTTATTTTAGTATAAATTTCATCTTAAATAAATTTTGATTTAATAAATTTCTCCTTAGGAAACACTAAACCAAAACGTATTGTGATACATATGAAGATAAATTAATAAGAAATAAATATAATTCTATAAATTATTTATTAACATAGAGATTATATATATATGTATCCACATTATTAAATATATTTATAAAAAACAAATTTAACTAGTAATACTAAAAAATTTATTAAATTCAATTAGTACAACTAATCAACTAATAATATCATGTTATGTTTAAAATGACTTTTTTCTAAAATTTGATTTTTTTTCAAAATTAATTGTAAATATAATAAAATAAGTATATTATAGATATATTTAGATATAGAATATATATCATATCAATTAACATTAATTTAATAGATAACATAAAGGGAATAAAATAAAGGAAAATTAGGTTCAAAATGAAATTTTCCTATAAGAAGATGGTAAATTATATTTTATATTTCAATTTAATAATAAAATTCATAAATTTTATAATTTTAATTTTATTAAAATAAATTACAGTTTAGATTATTATTAATAATATATTATTAATATTAATCTGTGATATTATTTTAAAGAGTAAATATTTTTGGAAAAAGATGAAAAATATAGATTCTATAATTACTATTAGGTTTATGACAATATCATACTACAAGAATGATTTTAATGATAATGAATAATTTTTATATAACAAATATATACATATATAGTGAAACTAATATCTGAAGAATATATTATTGGACTAATAAAATCCATATTTTTCAATTTGGATACATAAGTAATATTATACTTTATAATAAAATCTATTTTTGGTCTATTTAAATTAACTAAGTATCCAAATGGTGAAGATTGGTTTTGGATTATTATTTAATCAAAATAAATATTATTTGGTTAAATAAAATCCAAATATTTTCATATAAATAAACAAAACTGATAATTTTAAGTTAATGATAAATCTTAAGCCTGAAAATATAATTTTTCTAATAATGGTTTTTATGGGTTATGTGTTGTAGTGTGAAAATTAAATTGTATCAACTGTACCATTTTTATTTGAAAACAATTATTAAATTATTTTATAATTATTTATAAATTACTTAATAATTCCCAATATAGTTTAATTCATTAAAGGTAAATTACATTGGTAATAATTAATTACCATTGTAAAACCCCATAATAAGGAAAAGATAAAAATATAAGTGTAATATTTTTAAAAAACATGCTAAAAATGTGTATAAATGTGTTTTTGAAGTTTTATAGACCATAATATATTACCCAATAAATTATTTTCCTCTTTTTAAATGTCTTTTTCCTCTTACTAGTTTCATTTCTTTTTATATTGTACCAAAAATGCACTCCATTTACTTCTAAAATGAGCCATCATCACCCCACATCACCTCACACACAAATCCTATTATATTAAACCAAACATTAAAATTATAACTAAAGAAACTCTTAGAATATTTTTAGAGGACCTTTTCCCCTAAAAATACCACATATCATACCTGTAATCGAATTTATAGTGGATCTTTTCTATGGAATAAGGAAAAAAAATATCATTCTCTCACTTTTAAATTAAATCTTTTTATTTAATATTTATTCTCTTTAAAATAAAACTTTTTACATTCATATATAATTGCATTATTTTTTTGATACATAATTTCATTATTTTTATGGAATAATTATGTTCTATCGTTACTCTATTTTCCTTAGAAAAATCATAACATCATTCATGCATACATACAGAATAACTCCTCTATAAAGATTTTTTTTTCATAACCTCGATATAAGGATTGTTATAGATAGGTATTCAATGAGTAAATTGGATAATTATAAATTTTTTATGACTCTAATAGGATAAACCATTTAATACATATATTCTATTCTAAGGTAAGTGAAAAAACAATCTATGTGTACTTGAAAAGTTTCATATACATAGAACAACATACTTATTTCTTCCATAACA
Organism: Viscum album; assembly: GCA_963277665.1. Taxonomy (NCBI): domain Eukaryota; kingdom Viridiplantae; phylum Streptophyta; class Magnoliopsida; order Santalales; family Viscaceae; genus Viscum; species Viscum album. Next base: position 889,387,681 of record OY728130.1, read on the forward strand.
ACAATAAATTGATGGTTATAAGAATGTAACTTATTAATAAATATGACATTATTTTATAAGTAAGTAATTTTGTTTCTATATGGATACCACAATATTAATTTATCATTATAATATAATTGGTTGATATTAGTAAATTACTCGATACAAGCCCACGACCAATTCTGTCTCCATGAATTAGGACTAAAAATAAAATCAAATAAAAGGATACAGTAATTATAAAAATATATTAATATACCTTGGAAAATTTAGAAATTATTGACATAGAATACATGGATGAGAGTCAACATCAATATTTTAATGCTTGTAAGAAACAATCAAAACCACTATCATCTGATTATGAAATTAAACAATACAAAATTAATAAATGGTTTATAAGAAAATATATTTCAATATTATTAGATGTGAATATTTTTCAAATAGGTTATTAATATTACTATGGTTATTATATATGAGGTTAAATCACATTCATTGTTTTCAAGAGTAATCTAAGGGGTTTCATCTCAAATTTCTTTTTTTGAGACATGTTTTGAAATATGCCCTAATTTTTTTTATATGGGGAATACGTTTCCTCATTAACGTATTATTTCATGATTTTATTTATATTAAATATATTTAATGTCCTATTTAATGTTATATGTCCTATTTAATGTTATATATTAGAATACAATTCAATTTTTAATGTTACCAATCAAAAAGTGTTTTTTCACCATTATGAGAAATCTTCTTTATAAAAATTTGTTTCTATGTTTTGAAATAGTTATCATAATGTTTTTTATTAATTGTTAAAAAAGATGAATTATTCTTATTATATTATTTGGACCCTTTCTGAGATAGTTTTTCTCATAATCACAAATCATGCAAATCTACAAAACCTATTAATTCATAAATTCAGTTATAACTGAAGTTGATCATGTAAATGAATATTTATAAATGATTAAATTATGTCACATAGTATAATATATTTCAATGAGAAAATATTTTATTGATATTCGTGTCATAATATATTTAAAAGTTTTTGTTTACATGTATTTACTAATTTCACTAAATAGGATATTGTTTTGTATAAGACATGCAGTTTTTAAGCATTTTAGAGTCCATGACACTGATAGTTCAAAGGAGTCACTGATGGATAACTCACTAATGCTGACTCACCGATCGAGAATGTCACTAATCAAAGAATACATCGATGTTGGACTCACTGATAGAACAAATGTCACACCGATTGACATGTCACAAATGATTGGTCACTCCAATATTTCAAGAGACTCGCCGATGATCAACAAACCAATGAACGAGTCACCGATGGGTGACACAACATTAGTTAAAAATGAGTCACCAATGGAGACTATCTGATTCCTGGAAAAACCGATAGTAAAAAATGACTCACTAATGCCCAGAGTCACTGATACCGATGGAAATGAATCACCGATACATAGAGTCACCAATGATGACTGACCGATGCTGATAGAACGATGATGAAAGACCGATGAAAATGGGTCACCGATACTTATGTCTCATCGATAGTCATTAATATTGATTTTAATTAATTAATTAAAATATATATCTAACACTCGTATTTAGAAAAAATAATGATTGTGAAATTATTTAATGTTGTCTATAGAAAATTCTGTAGACATTACGAGTTACATGCACGTGGGGAGATATTCGTGTCTGTTGGATCACAATGTGTAAAAGAATTAATATATGGATAATTAAAGATACCTGGAATACATGTGAATGTATCTAGAAAAATACAAACCTACAACTCTCTAGCTTACTTCAAAAATCTCAAGAGCTCAGTGGAATAACATATAGGGAGATCAACAAGACTAGATAAACCTGATGAGCATACCTAGACATCCTAACAACATGAATCTTAACACTTAATACTCCTAGAAACTAGAGAATAAGAGTCTACAGAACCTTGTTTTAGAGAAAACATTGAAATTAGAACTCAAACTTCATTTCCACTAAAACAAATGAGTCCAGTGCTGCACTATATAACACACAGAGACATGTAAACTATATTCTACTACTTTAGCTCTATTGTGTTCTTTTCTTTACATATTTGAGTAGTGTATGTATCTATCTATTATACACAGACTGATATTTGTTCATAACTAGAGGATAATTTATATCCTCAAACTTAATCACATTATTATTCTTCATATCCCATGTATAATAGTGGAAGAGGTCAAGTGTGTCATGTTTCCTATTTTCCCATGAATAATTGTGGTAGAGGTCAAGTGTGACCTGTACAACCGTGTGTGTTGTTGTGAATCTCGATCTAGGGTGTTTATCAAGAAATTTATTAATTTAAACATCTTGGTGGTTGGTGATCACCAAATATATATGATTAAGTATCATCTTGATACTAAACCTCCAGTTTATATCGGATGTGTTTTTACCTTTTAGTTATGAATATATTTTTATCACATATTTCATAAAACTAAATTGAACATTTATAGTTAGTTTAACATGTTTTTAAAACTATTTAGAACTAGTAGGTCAGTTTCAAATGTTTTTTTAATATTTTAGATTAGTATAGCTGAGAACTAATCAATATTTGTAGAAAGTAAATGAACATTCAAGACTCTTATAAATTACCTTCAAATTAACATAAAATATATTTTTAATTGTGGAAAATTTTAAATTATAAAATTTGGAAATAAATTTTTATAGATACTCAATCCACCCCCATCTTGAGTAGTCTACTCCAACTAACATTTGGTATCAGAGAGATTTTGAATTTTCAGTTTTCAAATCTTTTTCAAATATATTTAAACTATGATGGTAGTTGTATTTAAAAGATAGTAAAATTTCTATTATTTCTAAAATTTTAAATCTTTGAAATATTTTCAAAATTTATATTATGGATAATAGACTAAAAGGTGTTGCTACCAAAAAATAACATTCTTTATTCGAATAAATTATGCTTAGTGGAAGCTTAAAATTAAAATACATATAGAAATGATGGAATTTTAAATATAGTCTGCTGTTGAAATTTAATTAGAAATTCCTGAAATTTCTTGAAATACTTAGGATTAATCTACAGAGATTGTCAATAATAATAAATGTAATGTAATGCATTCTCTATATTTTACACTAGGGGATGAAGAGTTTAATCAAATTTCAGCTAGTAAAACTACCCATGAGACTTGGGATGCTTTGTCTATTTCCCATGAGGGAACATCTAATGTGAAAGATATGAGACTAAATAATTATACAAATAAATATGATAATTTTAGAATGAATCATGTTAAATCTCTTTCTGATATGTATCTCAGGTTCAATGAAATTGTGAACACCAGGATTTATTTAGGAAGAGTTGTCACATCAAAGGAACATATCATGAGGATTCTGCGATGCTTACTAGAGAGATGGTGAGGAAGATTAGTGTCCATAAGTGAATCATGTGAATTGATAAGATTATAGGGAAGGTGTTGATTGGAAAATTAATGATGTATGAATTGGAACTAAAAATAAAACAATAAGAGGACGAACCAAAAATATTGTTTCCTTCAAGACATCCACTTCGAGGAGTAAAGAGAAAGAGAAAGTTCAAGATGTTGTTGAGAGCATAAATAGTTAAAAATCCACTTTAAACAATAATGAGGAAATGGACCAGCTAAATAGGATATTTAGAAACTTTTAGATGAAGAAAAATTTCTTCAAGATATCCAACATTAATAGAAAATATTCCATCAAAGAGAATTGTAATATGTATTGGATGAAGCATGAAAAATCAGAGGATATTTTCTACAATGAATGTAATAGGAGAGGACATGTCAATGATGACTTTCCAAAGTTAAAATACATAATGAAGTGTGATAATAATAAAATATAAGAAATCCATAATGGAAAAATATAGTGCATCTGAGTATAGATCTAGTGAGTCATAATCAACTCGTGATGAGAAAGATGTTGTGGAAAATATGTGTTTTCTGACAAACACATTGGAGTAACCTTAAACTCTCCTGAAAAAAAATTCTTCTCATTCTAAAAATTAATGTGAGCCTGAAAATATGACAAATAATGAAATATTTGAATATTGTAAAATGATGGAAGAAACATGTAATGAACTAAAAGGTAAATATAAATCTCTAAAGAAACTACATTATCTTATTATAACCATTAAGTCCAAACATACTACTAAAAATGAATGGAATTCTCTACTTCTCAATGAAAACAATGAATTAAAAATTTCTAATGAGAATTTCTAGAATTTCTTATAAAATTTACCAATGGGAAAGTTATTATTATTCAAATTCACGGTAAATAGATAGCTCATAAGTAAGTTTCTATAATATCATATCATCCACGAAAAAGTAATTTGTCGAAAACACATTATACACCCAAATCTAGAAATTATGCTTCCTTGCCCAAAAATCACGATTTTACTGCAAGATCCAGTTCAGAAGACTTTTGCTACCACAATTTTTTCTAGTCCAAACCATGTTTCTTTTTCAAATACTTTATATTCATCATATAGTAAACCCATAAGAGAATTGTGGGTTCTTAAATACGTTATTACTAATGTTTTTAGACCCAAACATATATGGGTACCAAAATTTTTTCTTGAATGAATTGTTTTGTAGGAAAACTGTCATAAGAGTTCTTGTAGAAAAAATTTTTACTTGGAAAATGATTGTTAAAGAAACATGAAAAGATACTACTGAAGCTACCAGAATCTCATCAAAACTGATGGAGGAAATGTCACATTTGGTGACAACGGTAGAGGAAAAATCATCGTCATATGCCAGATTCGTAACACTCACACTATTTTAATTTCTAAATTACATTATTTTTATGGATTAATGTATCACTTGATTAGAAAATCTCAACTATTTTATGATGTCATTAATGATAAATTAAAAAATGATCCATGAAATGTTTATTATTCCAAAAAAACATAGTATCTACTACTCAAAGAAATGATAATTTCTATGATTCAAATATAGAGACAATAGAATAACATAATTTTTCTTGTGTAAGTGCCTTTCACAAAGAGTCTTGGATCTGGAACCGATGAAAAGGACATTGTAATGTACACTCTCTTAAGAAATTAACTAGAAAATGTTTAGTTAAAGACCTTCCCAAACAAGAGTTTCTAGACAATGGAGTGTTTGATCCTTGTTAAAAAAGAAAGCAACACACAATATCTTTGAAACCAAAGGAAGAAGTTACAACGTCTCAACCTCTTAAGTTTGTTCACATGGACTTGTTTCGACCATCTAGAGTCTCAAGTCTCAATGGGATGTACTATGTTTATTTTATTGTATATAAATTCTCTATGTATACTTGGAACTTTTTCTTAGCTCATAGAAGTGATGATTTCCCTCATTATACGATGCATAATAGGACTGTATAAAATCTTAGAGTACATAGAATTAATTCATTAAGAAGTGATCGTGGTTGTGAGTTTGAAAATCAAGACATTAAATCTATTTACTAAAAAAATGGAAGTATTCATAACTTTTCAGCCCCTAGGAAACCTCAACAAAATGGACATGTGGAAAGGAGGAGTAGAACCTTACAAAAGATTTCCCAAACTATGCATAATGAATATAACCTACCAATTTATTTTTGGGATGAAGCTGTTAATATATCTTATTATATAATAAATAGTCATAATCATCCCTATCCTAATGAAAACTCTTTATGAGTTGTGGAATAATAGGAAACCCGAGGTGAATTATATTAAAGTGTTTGGAAAAAAGTTTATATACTGAACACTAAAGACAATATAGATAAATTTTCATTTAAAAGAGATGATGGAATATTCCTTGGATATTGAACATCAATCAAATCTTATAGTGTCTATAATAAAATAACCTAATGTGTGAAAGAATATGTACATGTTATGTTTGATGAAATAGATCCACATGAACCTAAGACCTAACTAGATAGTCTATAAGAGGTCGTGTATAATTTGGACATTAATGCTAAACCTTCAGAACATCATATAAAGGAATCATTAAAAACTTCCTCATCTAGAAAGTCTCCATAATTGTGCCATAATTAATGAGAACCAAATGATGAAATTGAAATAACTAGACCTACTTTTACCAGAACAATTAGGATCCTTAAAAACCATCCCTTAGATGTTGTAGTTAGAGATTTAGGGAGAGGAACACAATCTAGATATTCTTTGAGAAATCAGGTTGAACATCAATCATTCATGTTACAACATTAACCTAAAAATATTAATGATACAATACATGATGAATTTAGCATGATGTCTATGTAAAAAGAGAATAACCAGTTTGATAGAAATAAAGTCTGAAGCTTGTTAATAGACTAATATATATTGTGACCATAGGAACTAAATGGGTGTTAAGAAATAAAGTAGATGATTATAGATATATAATCAGAAAAAAAGCTAGATCTGTTGCACAAGGCTATAATAAATAATAAATAATTGATTATGAAGAGTCCTTTAAAATATTATCTATGCTTGAAGCCATTAGATTCTTGCATTAATATGCAGAACACATGGATTTTAAACTTTATCAAATGGATGTCAAATGTGTATTCACAAATGGTTTTATAATTGGGGATGTTTTCTTTGAAAAACCCCCCACGTTTTACTAATCCATATTTTCAAAATAAAGTTTTCAAATTATCTAAATCGTTATATGGATTGAATCAAGATCCAAGAGCATGGTATGAAATGTTAATTAAATGTCATATTTCTAAAGATTTTCCAAAATGAGTTCAAGATCCTACTTTATTTATAAAATTATATTATAAAGAAGTTTTAATAGCTCAAATATATATAGTTGATATTATATTTAGATATTCTAAAAATTCATTATGTAATTATTTTTCTTAAATGATGTAAAGTGAATTTGAAATGAGTTTTATGGGTGACCTTAAATAATTTCTTAGATTTCAAATATTTTATAACAATGAAATTATTATTACATATAACAGTTAGTATACTAACGATATTTTTAAAAGACATGTCTTTGATAACATTAAGAGTAGTTAAACACCTATGAGTTCTATATGTAAGTTAGATCTTAATGAAAATAGAAAACATGATGATCAAACGGCTTATAGAGGTATGATTGGGAGTTTTCTGTGGCATCCCAACTTTTTATTACATAACTTTTCATTACATTTTACAAATAGATGATGTTAAAAGTCTAGTGTCTTGGAAATCAGTAACATAATACATGAAAACAACATAAAAAATTATTCTAAACCACTTGTAAAGCTTCATCATATGACTATCCTAAATAGAATTACCACATCTCATAACTTGGAGACATACATTCAGAGGAATGTGTGAGAAGAAATCCCAGTAAAGTTAAACAAGGGAGTCAATATACTTGTGATATCAATAAGAAATTGAATAAAAACATGGTGACATGAGCAATGAAAGAATAAGAATATCATAAAGAAAAGAACTAGGAACTTAACATGAATATGTGGCTACAACATTTCATTTAGAAAATAATTTTCAAACAACCAAGGTCCATCCTCAAAGTGTCATTAAAACAATACCAAGGTTATTCACCAAGGTATCATTAAAATGGACATCACTAGAGATTATGTCTTTACACAATGTATTGGAGTGCTATCAGGGAGAACCCTTAATTTTTCTTTCTTATGTGAGACACATATATCATAATCAATAATTTCATAAATAACATATATAAAATAAAAGAAATGGGTTTCATTTTATAGTCATAACATTCTAAAAACAACTTTAAAGACGTGATATTTATGTCACTTTAATCCAACGAAAAAGGAAAGCGGGTCTCATGTATGTAAATCCCAGAATTTAAAATAGAACATTTTGATATATATATATATATATATATTAATACCTCTATATAATAATGATCTTTGAGTATTCACTTAATAAAATAAAATAATTTGAGAAAAAGAGAGAGTCATTTTGAGATGAAAATTCTGTAGCATAACGACTATGTTACATGGTTTTAGAAAATATTGAAAATAGAGGGGACATGGTTCACCCACTCGTAAATGATAAATAAAAAATTAGAGGGATATAATATAAAGGATATAAGGACATGGTAATGAAATTTTAAATACATACCATATGAAATGAAAAGCATGGAAGGAAGACAAAAATTAGATTTCTCTTATGAAAATTTAGCAGCCTAACGCGTCACTTAAAACTTCAAAAAATGAATTGATGAGATAAAATATGGTATCTAATCATATGAACATAAACGAAATGTATGATGGATAAAGAGATAATACCCCAACATAATAAAAATTAACTTGAAAGACTTGACATGAAAATAGAACTTGAAAATGAGAAGGGTGAAAGAATCCCTTACAAAAATTTGGCAGCCTAATGGCGCCACATAAACATTCTTAAATAGATTGGATGAGATAAATTGGGGGTATCTCATCATATGAACAAGAAAAGGACAGTAGGATTAATATAAAATAACATCCCAAACATAAGAAAATGGAGATTAAAATAAATTACATAAAGGAGAATACATGAAAAGAAAGAGAGAGGTAGGATCCCTTACCTTGATGAGTAACATTGAAATCATGATGGTCGGGACCTTGGGAGGCATGAGGGAACCTTGGGAGGACAATTTTGGTGGAAAAGAGACCATAAATTCGTTGGTGAGGATTTGGAAATGAAATGAATGAGGGAAAGGCTTCGAAATTAAAGGGGAAGTGAGGGGACAAGGCATTAATGGCCAAGGGACACCTCATTGGTGGTATTGAAAAAATGATGGGCTTTCCCATGGTATTTGCCCATGTTAATTGCCACATGGGACACCTAATACCTTATATTACTATTCATAAGTAGAACATAATTATTACATAATTATTACATCCTTAATGATGTCATTAAACACTCGAAACTCTAAACTGAAAATCCACTAATCAATGAAAATTCAACTTTTTCAAAAGAATCCCAAAAATTACCTTAACATAATATCGATTCTCTGAATACAATAATTAACTCCATTTTATAAAAATATTTTTCAAAATATTTTAAATATAATTTTTAGATAAAAACAGTATTCACTAAAAACTCATTTTTTTTAAAAAAAATCCCCAAAAATTTATTTAACATATTATCGATGGTTTGAATTCAAAAATGAACTCAATTTTATAAAAATAATTTTTTAAATATTTTTAATTTAATTTTTAATTAAAAAACATTATTCACCCGAAAAAACTATTACTTGAATAAAATTTTCTGAAACAGTTATTTACCCATTTTATTGATTCACATTACTTAATCAAGGTGAATATATTATATCAATACCTTCATTAAATGAGATTACTAATCCGTTTGGTCACATTTCTAATCCTAAGTATAAAATCACTATTTATAATTTACAATTCACCATAAATTATGTTGATCTTATTAGACTCTAAATTTCTTACTGAACACATTTGTAGAAGACCATTTTTCGAAAATAAATACCAGTCATTAATTATTTAAGGTTTACATAAATATTTTTATTATCATTTTTCCAAAATTCATCAATAATATACATCCTAAATTTATCCAACCATTTGAAAATTCATAAACTTCACCATAAGAAGAAATCACATTTTTTTATTTATTAAAGGATTACACAAGGCAGTTATAGTCTCATTACATAACCCCTTATAACACCATCATAGGACCTAAGAGTAAGGTGTGCTAGGTTGATACATTTTTGGGGCAGCTCGACCAATATTTCCCAAGTATTTATTTATATCATCATGAACTTCTCATGAAGGTGATTCCATTCCAGCTTCACATGATGAATTTTGTCTTGGTTCTGGTCCAGAGAAAAGCCCAACGGTTCTACCTCTTTCTTGAGTTCCGTCAGATGTTCTTCGATCGGCTCTAGACTACTGGATAGGGCCATCAAATCTTCTTTCTATATTAATTAATAATGATCACTTGTATTTAGAGACAATAATCACAAAATTTAGTATCCAACGGTCATATTGACCGACGATCATATAACAGTCGAAACCCAACTGTGTTATTTTAATTATACACATTTTTTAAATGAAATAGTTTTGTTGAGTTTAAGATAAAATAACACACAAAGTTAAGAAAAAAAAATTATTCCAAATTTCGGGCCGTTAAATTCTTCCTCCCTTATGAAATTACGTCCACATAATTTTTAAAATTGGGATTGGAAATTTCATGGAATGTCCCACGTCGAAAAATGTGTCAGTAAAAATATTACTTTAAAAGAATGGGAAGTAAAATGATCACACGAGTTAACCCATACTAGGATTCCATGTAGAAAAACATGGATATGGAAGAGAAAACATGTAGAGACCAGAATCCTATCATATATAGAAACTACATTACTTTTGCGGAATACTTAATACAAAAAAAATAGACACACAAGGACTGTAATAGTTTAGTGTCTTTGGAAAATCGGAATATAAACATCTAATCCTGTTGAAAGATCTTCAATATCTCCCATATTGATCTTCCCCTTTTGTTTTGTTACCTAAAAGCTTTCTTTATATCCTGGGGAAAATAAAACATGTAATGGGTTAGCTCAAATGCTCAGTAAGGGTAAGCATGGATTAAATAAAACAAATCATATACATTTGAGCGTAAAAACATGAACATAATGTTTAAAAGCTTGAGCAATGACATAAAACAAGGAAGTACGTAAGGCATATATCATAAAGAAACATTAATAATGATAATATAGCATGGGAGTAAAATAGTAATTGTGGAAACCATTCGGCACATGTCATGATTTACATAGTATCCAAGGAATTGCTGCCAAGACCATCTTAGTGGACAAAGTCCCTTTCTGAATCGAGTTCACTCCTCGTATCAGTCCTGTAACCCTGAACCGAATTAACATACCGTTCCGGCTAAGTCTATCTCATGAGATATAAAATCTTTACCCAATGAATTGGAGACAGATATAGGTCCCACCCATCTCATAATGAAATTATTCTTATTTGTGCCACAAAATAAACATACATCATTCATAATAACCCAACGAATAAAATGGGTTTCATAAACATCATCCCATCATAACATAATCCATATAAAAGAAATGTATATAATTTCATAATAAGAAAATTGAAACCATGTAAATAAAAGATACATTATACTTAAAACATACTCATATAAAATAATTTCATTTTAGATGGAAAGTGGTTTTGATAAAACACTTGAAATGAATTCTTGAGGAAAATATCCTTTCTTCTTTAAAATTATTTTCTATTCACAAAATGTCATGAACTTTTAAAAGAAAATGATTTTCTTGAAAATAGTCATAAAATCATTTTTTGGAAGCTTTATGAAAATATGGCTTTATAAAACCGTAAAAATCCTTTCATGCCGTATAAGTTAAAAAACATACTTCTCGTACTTTTGTCGGAAAAGTCAAAAAGTACCTCGTAATAAAAATGACAAAAGATTCCTTTCATATCTTTTACTAAAATCTCACCGAAGGGTAAAATTGGATTTAAACAATTGTAGGTGGAATGAAATAATATTACATATTTTGGAAACATGGATGTGGATGATAAATTACGCCCCAGTAATTTCTGAAGTATAAACAATCTCGGATAAAAATGATATTGTTATATTTCCCTTACCATAGGTTTGATTTGCTTCGTAAGTGACCAAACCTCCTGTATAATTATTTAAATAATGTCATTGAATTATTCCAGAATCATAATCATTGTTATGATATCATATATGGTTCACTTATGACTTTATATTACCTGTTCTTTTGTAAATTCCATGTTAGAGAGCGTTTTGGGTAAAATCGTTTCATTTGTCGTCCATGTATTGACTTGTAATTATTCATATGATTACTTAGATCATGATTAATTAATTATAGAATATAAAACATGATTTATATATAATATATATTCAGAATATACATATTTATAATAGATCATTAAATGGAGAGAAATACACTGTTCATGGAGATAGTAGGTCGTACGTACGCATGAACGCTGTTTTCGTTTCCTTATTGAGTTGAATGGAATTAAGTAGATTAAATACATATATATACACATAAATCCAGTATCATTATTATGTCATATATTTCATGATTACTTATTATATATACTTTATAATCATTCATGAATGGTTAACGTGGAGAATGAATCTCATCGCGTAGTGGAGACGGTAGTCCGTACGTACGCCCGAGCGATGATATCGTCCTCATGATCACAGAATTTTATTGGAGTGTATGTATAATATTTCAGAATCAATATCACTCTACAATAATCATATATAGTTATTATGTACACCATTATACCCATCCAAGTAATGTGGTGGGGGAAAATAGATTACACGACGGTGTGGAGATGGTATTCCGTACGTACGCACGCGCAGTGATTTCGTTTTCTGTAGGATGGATAGATGGTGAAATAGGGCTTTTTAATACTTATAATAACATATTTGTATATGAGTGATACTGATTTTATTACTTCATAATAAAACAACCTAATAAGAAGAAGTGGAATAAGAAATAAAGTTGTAAGAATCGGTAAGGGACATTACCTCTTCTTTGAAGCGCCTCTTTGAGTCCTCCTCTCAGGGAACTAAAATTGGTCATTGAAGATACCCAGGACCTCTAGGATGTTTCTAAGGAAGTTAAGAATAGAATTTGGTAGGTGTTTACCGAGATTGAAGCCTCAAAGTGGTGTGAGGAAGAGAGGTAGGAGGTGCCCTTTTATAAGGAGGAGAGGGGTACCTTTGGAATAACTAAAAATATTATTTTATTATAAAGTCATATTCCATTTTTAAGTGCTCCAAATTGAGTTATTTCTAGGATAAGGTGGGGATGGGTCTAAATCCTCTCATCCAATAGAATTTGGACAAGTTTAGTTTACTATTTTAACCTTATCATTTTGTTTTAACTTTATGTTAGATAATTTTACTTTTACCATGTCTTTTTGTGTTCTTACACTATAAGGTTAATAAACATATCATAACAATCCAAACGAACCCCACGATGTGTATTATTAATATATATAACCTTATCTATGTCATTTGGTCGAACCTTAGATTTTTAAGAATAAGATAACAATTAATAATATAATAGTCGTTTTAAAAACTATTTTATGTCATTTTTGACACTATTTAGTAAATTATTTTTTTTGAAAATCATAACAGAATGATTAGTTCTAAAAACATTACTTAAATCAATACAAACATGTCATATTAACCTAGAAAATTATTTTAATTCATAAAAAGTCTAAAATTACATTTATTTGGGTATTTATAACATCAATTATGTCAATATTTCATTAATAAGATAACAACCGCATCATCGTTATGTCATAAATAAATTAAATTATTTAATGTCTAAAAATTAAAAATAAAATAAAATTAAGTATGAAATCGTTTTAGCAGTCTAATTAATATTTATAGTTGAATTTAACTTATGTCTAACCCTATATTAAAAATTATCTACTTATTAAACATTTATTTGAACTATTTTAACCCTTCTTTAAATAAATTAATAATAAATGTCCTAATCTAATCAAAGTGGGCCTAAATGGTCATATATTACTCCTAAGGTTTTTTTTGGTTGCCTTACACTTATACAATAGAATTAGGACATGTGTTAGGATAATAATAATATCATTTTTACCCTTAATTAGTCTATTTACATTTAACCGTGGTAAAAAAAAAGTAAAAAGTTACTATTCAACAAAAATTATTTACATCTCATTGAACCACATTTTACTTACTGAAATCAACCGTGTATCTCGGATTTTTGAAATTCCACTAACAGAAGCGGTAAAATTATGTTTTATGAAAAATTTATTTTTCTAACTACCAGTTACTGGTTTCACTATTCATAAAAAAATGTAAGTTTCCAGAAAAATACCAAAAATTAGGCCTAAGATATATTTGATATTATGAACTCAAAAATGATGAATATTTTAACAAATTCAATACATATCAGTTTCATTAATTAATTAAAAAATTAATTCCCGTTGTCAAAAAAATAGAATGTTCTTAATAGATAATAACTATCAAAAGATTAACACTTGTTTATATCTGGTTTAAATGTGAAATTACATACAAGGACTAACATTGTATTAAATTATAAAAATATATTCTAAATATACTTTACAACCACTCAAATTACTAATTTATCAATATTAATTATTTCTATTAAAAAGGATATTTTTAATTAAAATTTAGTAATTTTCACTATTCATCGGAAAATGAAAGTTATCCGAAAAGTACCAAAATTTCCCCCTAATCTAATTTTGATATTCCGAATCAAAAAATGATGTCCATTTTGAAAAATAAAATTTAGAAAATTTCAAAAAGTGGTTATTACTATTCATAACGGCTAGTTTTAATAATATTTTAATAGCATATCATTGTTTAGTGAAACTCTGTATTGCATACTACACACACTATCGAGAAAGGTCGTCATTGCGTGTAATGAATGTCAAGTCAAGGGTGTATGTTGTGAAAGCTCATTTTGGTGTATCAGACAACACAAGACATTAATGAAATTAAAAAAGAATATGTTTTCATAAAATCGCAGGGTGTTATATTCTACCCCCCTTAAAATGAATTTCTCCCTCGAAATTCATCGGGGTTATAAATGGTTTTCTACTCGAAAGTTTCATTAATAGAAACACACAACATAAAAAGGAATACCAAAACCAATCTTTGAAAACAATAGTATGAAATGTAACGGTTACCAAAATAATCTAATCACTGGAATTCCACATAGGTGAAAATATGGATATGGAACAGAAATCTTACCATCATGTTCTGATAGAGAGTGGTAGAGAACATGGATATGGAAAATCCAGTAATCACAAAGCCATAAATTTGTGATGATCTAAGGTACCATCTGATTCATCAGGTATAAGAGCACTAGGAAAACATTTTTGGTTTTCAAGATCATTTCCCTAAAGTTGATGAAATTTGAATTAAAAGTAATACTTTCGTGATTTTGGTATAGTCCCATTATTGGTCGTTCTTTGGACAATTTCCACTTCATCCCTTAAAGTAATGAAGATTAATTTGTTACTCATGATGTGTTAGCAGATCATGTGATAGAATGATGGGTCATTCCATCTGTCTCAAACAAAAGGTTAGAAAAGTTATCAAAAAATACATAAGACCATCTATAGTGAGATTAATCATATATAGTTCCTAAAATGGACTTATACTTCATATATCATACTGATTAATATAATAAAACTAGTTTCTACTAAACAGGGACTTCTTGTAGGCCAGTGGTAGGCGATAAAGGCTAGTCGCACTTCGGTAGTGGGTTCGATTCCCATAGCCTTGTCCGACGTGATGGGTTGTCGCCCGCCCTGCAGGTTGTCCATTTTCTTAAACTACATTAATATAAAATCCTGTCAGTAATATCGAAAAAAGTTATATCCTTAAACAATACTAGCATATTTCCAACATAATCCATTCCAATCTTTAGGCTTATCTAAAATACTTCGGTCCAAGCTCATAGTATAAAGAAAACGATTACATGAAATGTCATCAACCAAGCATGTGAATAACATCATTTATCCCCCATATATATATTGATGGTCATATTCCAGTCATGTGAATACCTTAATCATGTATTCCCTTGAAAAAATGAATACCCATTAAACATTAGTGAAAATATGAATGTTGTTAAATGTTAACTCTTTCCACATACCAAAATCCAAAAAATCTATATACTCAAACCATGATATAACCTTCTCATTATATCAGTCATGAGCTCATGAATACAATCAAACATTTAATTTTCTCCTTATCCCTTCATTATGCGCATATCATCTATTTTCCAAAAATATCTGAATAACCTTTCATTGTTAATAATACAATTAATCATACACTTTCAGAACTTAGGACATACAACAGTGTAACAACCCTTAGATGTCTCTTTATTTCATAGTACCATGAGATTACTTATACAACATTACACATGATAAATATGTAATCGTTCCACTACCTTCTTAAAACATTGACCATGCTTCTACCCTTCATTCATCTCACATATCATTTGTAGTCTCTTCATCATCATCAACATAAATACTACCCATACGACCGTACTGATTCTCTTCATGAGAATTTACCTTAAGGAATTGGTTTGCATAATGGCCCTACATTCAACATTTAAAACATTTAACCATTGTTGATGTCGTAGAAATACCATTATCCTCGTCCATGGTGTTAACTGAACCGTTTATTTTGCACTGAGTGGCTTTGTGTCCTTCTTTTCCACACCCAAAGCATCTTCCAGTTCCTTTAAAACAATCTCCCCGATGCCTCTTCCCACATGATTTACATGAGGGAAATTGAACTTTCTTTCCTCTATGATCATCATGAAACTCCATCTTTCTATTATTATCTGACTCGGGAAACTTACCAAAGTTTAGATTATTGATCATATTATGAGATTTCTGATTAGGCATAATAATGATGTTTTTACTTCCAAATCCCATTTCATTTGGTTTCTCATGAAGAATATCCTTCCATTGTCTGTCATATCCTCCATTATCATGAATCTTCCTGTTTCCATCCATTTTCTAAAACCAAAAAAGAATAGTGTGAGATGCAAAAATCATGCTAGGGAAAGCAACATAGTAAAGGGGGAGTACCCTCAATATCTAACAACTTAGGTTCAATTCTAAGATTGTTACCATAGTTCTAGGACCATATCCTATACATATACGTATCCTTAGGGACATCCCTAGACATACTATAGAAATATCTCTAGGGATCTCACTAATGTTTTTGCATCCTAGTTTCCAAAGGTTGACTAAACCATTCCTCTGATACCAACTGTAGAGGCCCGAATTCTGAAATACATGGACATTACATTAATTTTGTGTAATACTTAATACATAACAAAAACAGAAACACAAGGACTATAATAGTTTAGTGTCTTTGGAAACTCGAAATATAAAAATCTAATCCCGTTGAATGATCTTGAACATCTCCCATAGCGATCTTCCCCTTTTGTTTTCTTACCTAATATCTTTCTTTATATCATGGGGAAAAGAAAACATATAAAGGGTGAGCTCAAATGCTCAGTAAGGGTAAGCATGGATAAAATAAAACAAATCATATACATTTTAACTTAAAAACATGAACATAATGTTTAAAAGCATGAGCAATGACATAAAACAAGGAAGTACCTAAGACATATATCATAAAAAACATTAATCATGATAAAATAGAATGGGAGTAAAACATGTAATTGTGGAAACCATTCGGCACATGACATTATTTCCATAGTATCCAAGGCATTGCTTCCAAGACAATCTTAGTGGACAAAGTCCATTTCTGAATCGAGTTCTCTCCTGTTTTCAGTCCTATAACACTAAACCAGATTAACTTACCATTCCAGCCATGTCTATCTCATGAGATATAAAATATTTACACAATGCATTGGAGGGAGATATAGGTCTCACCCATATCATAATGAAATAATTCATACTTGTGCCACAAAATAAACATACATCATCCATAATAACCCAACGAATAAAATGGTTTTCATAAACATCATCCCATCATAACATAATCCATATAATATAAATGGATATAACTTCATAATAAAAAAATTGAAACCATGTAAATAAAAGATACATTGTACTTAAAACATACACATATGAAATAATTTCATTTTAGATGGAAAATGGTTTTGATAAAACACTTGATATGAATTTTTGAGGAAAATATCCTTTCTTCTTTAAAATCATATTCTTTTCAAAAATTGTCAAGAATTTTTAAAAGAAAATGGTTTTCTTGAAAATAGTCATGAAATATTTTTGAGGAAGCTTCATGAATATATGGCTTTATAAAAATGTAAAAATTCTTTCATGCTGTATAAGTTAAAAAAACATTCTTCTCATATTGTTGTCGGAAAAGTCAAAAAGTTCCTCGTACGAAAAACGACAAAAGATTCCTTTCATATCTTTTACTAAAAACATACCGAATGGTAAAATTGGATTTAAACAATTGTATGTGGATGGAAATAATATTATATATTTCGGAAACATGGATGTGGATGATAAAATACGCCTCTGTAATTTCGGAAGTATAAACAATCTCGGATAAAAATGAGATTGTGATATTTCTCTTACCTTCGGTCTGATTTTCTTCGTAAGTGTCTGAAACTCCGGTATGATGATAAAAATAATGTCATTGACTTATTCCAGAATCATACACATTGTTATGATATCATATATGGTTCACTTATGACTATATATTACACGTTCTTTTGTAAATTCCATGTTAAAGAGCATTTTGGGTAAAATCGTTTCATTTGTCGTCCGTGTTTTCACTTGTAATTATTCACATGATTACCTAAATCGTGATTAATTAATTACAGAATATAATACATTATTTATATATAATATATATTCATAATATACATATATATAATAGTTCATTAAATGGAGGGAAATACACTGTTCATGGAGACGGTAGGCCGTACGTACGCATGAATGCTGTTTTCGATTCCTTATTGAGTTGAATGGAATTAAGTAGATGGAATACATATATATA
This sequence comes from Viscum album, assembly GCA_963277665.1. Lineage (NCBI taxonomy): Eukaryota > Viridiplantae > Streptophyta > Magnoliopsida > Santalales > Viscaceae > Viscum > Viscum album. The sequence continues at coordinate 889,406,186 of OY728130.1, forward strand.
CACATAAATAAAGTATCATAATTATGTAATATGTTTCATTATTACTTATTATATATACTTTATAATAATTCATGAATGGTTAACGTGGAGAATGAATCTCATCGCGTCGTGGAGACGGTAGTCCGTACGTACGCATGAGCGATGATATCGTCCTCATGGTCGCGGAATTTTATTGGAGTGTATGTATAATATTTCAGAATCAATATCACTCTAAAATAATCATATATAGTTATTATGTACACCATTATACCCATCAATTTATGGTGGCGGTGGAAAAAAGATTACACCACGGCGTGGAGACGGTATTCCGTACGTACACACACGCGATGATTTCGTTTTCCGTAGGATGCATAGATGGTGAAATAGGGTTGTTTCATACTTCTAATGACATATAAGTATATGAGGGATACTGAAGTTATTTCTTTATAATAAAAAAACCTTAGAAGAAGAAGTGGAAGAAAAAATAAAGTTGAAATAATCGATAACGGACATTACCTCTTCTTTGAAGCGCCTCTTTGAGTCCTCCTCTTAGGGAAATAAAATTGGTCTTTGAAGAAGACCAGGACCTATAGGATGTTTCTAGGGAAGTGGATAAGATAATTTTCCATTGTTTGGCCGAGCTTGAAGGCTCAAAGTGGTGTGAGGAAGAGAGGGAGGAGGTGCCCTTTTATAAGGGAGGACAGAGGCACCTTTGGAATAACTAAAAATATTATTTTATTATATAGTCATATTCGGTTTTTAATAGCTCCAAATTGAGTTATTTAGAGGCTAATGTGGGGATGGGTCGAAATAGTCTCATCCAATAGAATTTGGACAAGTTTAGTTTACTATTTTAACCTTATCATTTAGTTTTAACTTTAAGTATGATAATTTTAGTTTTACCGTGTATTTTTGTCTTCTTACACTATAAGGTTTATAAACATACTATAACAAGCCAAATGAACCCCACGTTTTTTTATTATTAATATATATAACCATATATAAGTCATTTGGATGAACCTTAGATTTTTTGGAATAAGATGACAATTAATAATATAATATTTGTTTTAAAAACTATTTTATGTCAATTTTGACACTATTTAGTAATTTATTTTAGTTATAATCATAACAGAATGATTTGTTCGAAAAAAATTACTTAAATCAATACTAACATGTCATATTAACCTAGAAAAATAGTGTAATTCATAAAAAGTATCAAATTACATATATTTGGATATTTATAACATCAATTATGTCAATATTTCATTAATAAGATAATTACTGCATCATTGTTATGTCATAAATAAATTAAATTATTTAATGTCTAAAAATTACATATAAAATAAAATTATATAAGAAATCGTTTTAACATTCTAATGAATATTTAGAGTCGAATTTTTCTTATGTATAACACTATATTAAAAATTACCTACTTATTAAACTTTGATTTGAACTATTTTATCCCTTCTTTAAATAAATTAATAATAAATGTCCTAATCTAATCCATGTGGGCCTAAATGGTCATATATTATTCCTAAGGAATTGTTTAGTCGAATTACACTTATAAAATAGAATTAGGACATGTTTTAGGGTAATAATAATACCATTATTACCCTTTATTACTCTATTTACTTTTAACCGTGGTAAAAAAAGTAAAAAGTTACTATTCACCAAAAATAATTTTAATCTCATTGAACCGCATTTTACTTACTGACATCATGCGTGTCTCTCGGATTTTTGAAATTTCACTCATAGAAGTGGTAAAATTATATTTTATGAAAAAATCGTTTTTTAACTTCCACTTAGTGGTTTCACTATTCATCAAAAAATGAAAGTTTTCAGAAAAATACCAAAAATTAGGCCTAAGATATATTTGATATTATGAACTCAAAAATGATATCTATTTTACCAAATTCAAAACATATCAGTTTCATTAATTAATTTAAAAATTAATTCCCATCGTCAAAACAAATAGCGTGTTCTTAAGAGATAATAACTATCAAAAGATTGACAATTGGTTATATCTGGTTTAAATTTGAAATTACATCCAAGGACCAAAATTGTATTAAATTGTACAAATATATTCTAAATATACTTTAAAACCACTCAAATTAATAATTTATCACTATTAATTTTTTCTATTAAAAAGGTTGTTTTTAATTAAAATTTAGTAATTTTCACTATTCATTGGAAAATGAATGTTATCCGAAAAGTACCAAAATTTTACCCTAAGCTAATTTAGATATTCCGAATCCAAAAATGAAGTCCATTTTAAAAAAATAAAATTTACAAAATTTTAAAAAGTGGTTATTACTATTCATAACAGCTATTTTTAATAATATTATAATTGCATGTCATTGTTTATTGAAACTCGGTATTGCGTACTACACACGTTATCAAGGAATGTCGCGATTGCGTGTAATGCAAGGAAAGTCAAGGATGCATGTTGTGAAATATCCTTTTGGTGTAGCGTACAACACAAGACATTAATGAAATTAAAAAGAATATTTTTTCCTAAAATCTCAGGATGTTACAAAACAAACAGTCACATTCTGATGGAGAGTGATTGAAAACCTGATTAGGAGAAAATTAACCACATGAAGATCACAAACTGATGAAGTGTTAAAAATTCATTGATTACCTGGTAGGAAACATAAACCAACAACATTTTTGTTTTATGATCCTTTTAATATTTTTGAGGAATTCATTTACTACATAGAATAAAAACATAAGGAGATAAACTTAACTTTAAGTAGAGTTTAATATTTTAATAAGTTTCTACCAAGACTAATCTTTTCTCCAAACAATGAGATTTCAAAAAGACTTGGTCTCATCAAAAGCACAAGAATCATCTTCTAGAGAATCACATAATCTATAAAAGAAGAACGATATATTCCCCTTGTCTTTAGTCATAAACTAAAACTAAAATGATTAGTACAAGATCATATAATCCCCAAAAAGGATAATCCTTTTAAAAAAAATGACTATTAATCTCCAAAATTCAACAAAAGTACCCAAAGTTCAAGAAATTCCATTCAATACACAATCATCCTTAAAATTATTCAGAATAATAAAACAAATATTGGAACCCAAAACTAATAAGGATTTAATAACATAGTCTTCCCCAATAAATCTTAACATTTATCTCCAAATAACATCGACTATGATTAAAGTCTCATACAAAAGTGTAATTAACCTATTCACATATTCTCTATGTTAGGTTCATCATTTTCTAGAAATAACCCAAATCATCATATGTCCACAATAAAAACATAAAAAACCAATCATTCCTCTAAAATTTAAATCATGTAGTATTTGTTTTCCCTTAGGAATATAGTACTGCAAAAGAGAAAACATTGTCCAAAATAACCTTTATCATTTAATCACCAAATCATTTTCATATATAAAGGATATCCAATTGGTAATCATAAGTTTCCAAAATAAACATATTCCTGATCCATGAATATAGCAGGTGCATTAGTCAGTCTGAAGGGCATAACAACAAATTCATAATGCCCATATCTTGATTGGAAGGTAGTTTTTGGAATTTCATCATTCTTCACCCTTAATTGATGATAACTAAAATAAAGATAAACCTTATAGAAGAATTGAGTCCCAAAAATTTGGCCAAAATAGTCATCAATTATTGGAATAGAGTATTGGTTCTTTACTATGATCCCATTCAGTTCTCTATAATCAATGCTTAGCTGCATCGATCAATCCTTCTTCATCACAAAGAGAACCGGTGCTTTCCAAGGAGACACACTTTGTCAGATAAACCCATTCTCCAAAAGATCTCGGAGTTGGTTCTTTAATTCCTCAAGATCCACATTTTCTATCCTATAGAGGGTCATTGGCATCGAATGATATCTAGGTACGAGTTCAATGGAGAAGTCTACATCTCTTTCTAGGGGAGGTCCAGGTAACTCCTTAAGAAATACGCCAATGTATTCTTAGACGATAGGGAAATTTTCAAATAGAATAAATCCTTTGTGAGAAACTTATTTCATTTACTACTCTTTTAACTAAAAGGATTTTATGTCTTAAAACATCATGCTTAAACAATTACATTTTTCTATAATTCCATCATAATGATTCATAAAAATATTGTGATTAACCAAACATATCCCTCAGGGGTTTCGTAACCAAGTGTGCGGTAGGGCCCGTGGCCATGTACCAGTTCCCGTTCAAGTCTAGCTCAGAGCGGTGTTTTTGTGTTTTACTCCTATGTACATCTGTTCCAGAGACACCTCTACCTGCTTGTATCTAGACAAGGATATATTTTCTTGATAAACCACTTACTCAGTACTCACCAAAATACCAAGAAGATTACCTATCTTTAAACTTTTATATAGGGTTCATCCAAAATTTTTCATATCCTAATTTCCATAATTAAATAAATTATCCTTTGATACCAACTGTGGCATCCTGCCTTTTTATTACATAACGTTTCATTACATTTTACGTACAGATGATCTTTAAAGTCTAGTGTCTTGGAAATCAGGAACATAATACATGAAATGAACATAAAACATTCTTCTAAACCACTAGTAAGGCTTCATCATAAGTTCATTCTAAGTATAATTAATGCATCTCATAACCTGGGGACATACATTCAAAGGAAAGGGTGAGCAGAACGCCCAGTAAGGGTTAACAAGGGAGTCAATGTACTTGTGATTTCAAAAAGAACCTGAATAAAAACATGAAGACATGAGCAATGGAAGAATATGAATATCATAAAGAAAATAACATGGAATATAACATGAATATGTGGCTACAACATTTCATTTAGACAATAATTTCCATTTCTCCAAGGTCCATCGCCAGGGTTTCATTAAAAATTTACCAAGGTTATTTACCAAGGTATCGTTAAAATGGCCATCTCTAGAGATTAAGTCTTTACCCAATGCATTGGAACGCTATCAGGGATCACCCTTAATTTGAATTTATTATCATGTGAGCCACATATATCTTCATCAATAATTTCATAAATAACCCATATAGAAAAAATGGTTTCCTTTCATAGTCATAACATTTTAAAATTATCTTTAAAGATGTGATCTTTATGTAATTTTAAACCCATGGAAAAGGAAAGTGGGTATCATGTATGTAAATAAGAGAATTTAAAATATAAAATTTTGATATATATGTGAATAAAATTATAGAATAATTATCTTTGAGTATTCACATAATAAAATAAAATGACTTGACAAAAATAGAAAGACATTTTGTGATGAAAATTCTGCAGCATAACGACTATGTTATAGGGTTTTAGAAAATATTGAAAAGAGAGGGGACATGGTTCACCCACTCATAAATTATCCATAAAACAGTATAGGGACAAAATATAATGGATATTAGTACAAGGTAATAAAATTTTAAAGACATACCATTTGAAATGAAAAACATGGAAAGAAAAAAAAATAAGATTTCTCTTATAGAAATTTTAGCAGCCTAACAACATCACTTAAAACATAAAAAAATGAATTGATGAGGTAAAATAGGTTGTCTCATCATATTAACATAAAATAACAATATTATGGATATATAGATCATACCCCAACATAATAAAAATTAACATGAAATACTTGACATGAAAATAGAACTTTAAAATGAGAAGGGTGAAAGAATCTCTTACAAAAATTTGGCAGCCTAACGGCACCACTGAAGCATTCATAAAATTAATTGATGAGAAAAAGAGTGGTATTTCATCATATAAAAATGAAAAGTACAGTAGGATGAATATAAAAAGAAAATCCCCAATGTAAGAACATGGAGCTTAAAATAAATGATATAAAGGAGAATACATGAAAAGAAAGAGAGAGGTAGAATCCATTACCTTAAAGAGTAACTTCGAAAGAATGAAGGTCGAGTCCTTGGGAAGCTTGGGGGAACCTTGCGCAGACTCTTTGAGAGTTAAAGATACCATAACTTCTTTGGGAAGTATTTTTAAATGAAATGAATGAGGTAAAGGCTTGTTATTTATAGGGGAAGTGAGGGAACAAGGCATTAACGGCCAAGGGACACCTCATTGGTGGTATTGGAAAAACCATTGGATTGCCCAAGGTATTGGTCACTTTCTACACCTCATACCTTATATTACTACTTATAAGTCGACCATAATAACTACATAATTATTACAACTTTAATGATGTCATTAAACAACCAAAAATCTAAACTGAGAATTCATTATTCAAAGAAATATCATCTTTTTTAGAAAAATCCCAAAAAATCACCTCAACTTAATATTGATGATCTGAATTAAAAAATTAAATCCATTTTTTAAAAATAATTTTCTAAATAACCTTAATTTAATTTTTAAATAAAAACACTATTTATAAAAAATTCATTTTTTTCGAAAAATCCACAACAACTACCTTAAAATAATATCGATACTATGAATTCAAAAATGAACTCAATTTTATAAAAATATTTGTCAAAATATTTTTAATTTAATTTTTAATTAAAAACACTATTCGCCTGAAAAAACTAATACTTGACTAAAAATGTCTGAAATAGTTATTTACTTATTATATTTTATCACATTACTTAATCAAGGTGCCTATATTATATCAATACTTTCGTTAAGTGATATTACTAATCCATTTGGACACATTACTAATCCTAAGCGTAAAATCACAATTAATAATTTACTATTCACCAAAAATTAAGTTCATCTTATTAGACTATAAATTTAATACTGAACACATTTGTAGAAGACCATTTCTGGAAAATCATTACACATAATTAATTATGTTAAGTTTATATAAATATTTTATGGTACCATTTTTCCAAAATTCAACAATAATTTACATCCTAAATTTATCTGGACATTTGAAAATTCACAAACATCACCATAATAAGAAATCCCAATTTTTTATTTATAAAAGGATTAAACAAGGTAGTTAAGATATCATTACATAAACCCTTATAATACCATCATGGGACCAAAGAGTAAGGTGTTCTAGGGTGATATAATATTGGGGCATCTCGGCCAACATTGGCCGAGTAGTGATTTCTATCGGCATGAACTTATCGCGAAGGCGATTCCGTTCCAGCTTCACACGATGATGTTCGGCTTGGGTTTGGTCCAGAGTAAAGCCCAAAGGTGTTACCTCCTTCTTGAGTTCCTTCATATGGCCTTTGATCGGCCAGAGACTACTGGATGTGGCCATTGAATCTTCTTTCTATATTAATTAATCAAGATCACTTGTATTTAGAGACAATAATCGCAACATTTAGTTTCCAATGGTCATATTGACCAACGGACATATAACAGTCAAAACCCAACGGTCTTATTTTAATTATACTCATTTTATTAAATGATATAGTTTGGTGTAGTATAAAATAAAATAACAAAAAAAATTAGGAAACAATATTTATTCAAAATTTCAGGTCATTATATTTTCTGTACATAACTTATAGTAGGCTATATATCATTTTTTGTGTGTGTATGTGTGCGGGACTTCAAGAGAACCCAAAAGAGTCACATTTAAATTCACTAAAAAGAATTTTCAAATACCTTTAATAAACAACTAATTTAGGATTATTCCACCCAAGAATAAAACCATTGAATTTTGTAAGTAATTCAGATGCGGATTTTGGTGGATGTATATTAGGTAGAAAGAGAACCTCTAGAACATGTCGCTTTTTGGGAAAGTATCTAATATCATGGTGTAGTAAATAGAAAAATTAGGTTAGATTTACAACTACTAAATTAGGGTACTTTTCTGTCAGTATTTGTTGTGAAACAATTTTGTGGATGAAGCATAATTTATTAGAAAATATATTTCTATTTAGACATATCGCCATGAATTGTTACAATACAAGTGCTATTAACAATTCTAAAAATTAAATTTATCAATCTAGAAAAAACATATGGATGTAAGACATCACTTTTTGAGAGAACACTATCAAAAAGGTTATATAACTCTTGAGTTTATTGGGACTGAGCATCAACTTGCCGACATTTTAACCAAAACCATAAACTTCGAGAGATTGAGCTACATCAGACATGAATTATGAATGATAAATCTATAAAGCCTTTCTGACCTTATCTCATTAGGAAAATTTTGTTTTTCTGTGAAACTGATCTGTTAAACCGATCAGGTGAAATATATTTGTCAAACCGATCATGTGTAACTGATCTGTCAAAAAAATCACGTTAAATTGTTCTTTCCAACCAATCAGGTGAAACTGATCTATCAAATTGATCAGTCAAACCGGTCTTTCAAATTGATCAGCTGTAACCGATCTGGGAAAGTGATCTTTGAAACCATTCGACTAAGACCATTCATGTGAAACTGGTCATATGAATCCAAACATGTAATATCGATTAAGTGAGACTAATTCCATTAGTATAAAACCAATACAGATAATGTTTTTATTAAATAAATCTATATGTTTGTTTTAAAATAAAACAACATAGTATTTTTCTTCTTTTTTACCATTATTCTATTTTCTATTTTATGAGTAACAATCCCTAAATGGTAAATTTAATTCGATCTATGACTCCCCACTACCCTCACTGCCATTGCACATTCTACCCTTTTACCTTTCACCTCCCTCACTTTACCTTTACAACCATCAAGCTATTGACCCCCTTTGATCTCTAACCATCAGAATGGTTTGAACGAAGCACGCAGTGGAAGGACCGAGTGAGTCAACAGTGGCCATGTTTTATAATAGAGAGTTGAGTAGTGCATCAGGTTCTATGAAGTTGGGTTTGGGAAATCAAGTGGTAACTATTAAGAAGGAAGTTTATATATAGTGGATGTAGACCGGAAAGTCTCTCCTGTTGAAATTATTGGAGTCTCATAGATGGATCAACTGGTTTTCCAACAATGAGAGTCCATTTTATATAAATTTGTTTAGCTAGTTCTACCTTAACATGAATGTATCTTTATAAGAAGCTTAGAAGGCTATAATGAAGTCAATGGTGAAGGGAAATGAGATTTCTTTTTCTTTGAAAGAATGGGATGAGGGTTTTTAAATGCCACATGAGGGCATTTATACTGATTACCAGGGTAACATTACTCAATCCTCAGACAGATTTTCTTTTGAAAATTCATTGAATGTTATTAATGTAAATGAGGAGTTGAGGAGAGCTACTACCACTGAGATGGATGGAGAGGGACGATTACATTAAAATGTTTATTCAACATCAAATATTCCGAAGGGATATTTTGCATTTGTGAAGTATCATGATGTCTTCCAAATTTATTTTCTAAAGAATGGGGTGAAGGTGAAATTATGTTGGTACCTCATGGTACAAATCCCTTATATGATCAAACCATCCAAGAAAGTAACTTGTTTATAATACCCTAGGTGGATCTCTGCAATGCTAAAGAAGATAGGTTTTATAGAGGATGGAGAGGAGACAATCACAGCCTGTTAGGGATTTTTCCTACAAAAGGAAATATACAAGAGGATAAAGATTTTTTGGAACTCATGGAAGTGATGTTTGTTAGCTGATGAGGATAAAATATTTGATGATTAAAATAATGTTTACCATCCTACTAGACCATGGGAACGAGCTGATTCTGTTCTTAAACTTGGAGAACAAGTGGTTTATTCTGGTAAAGAGGAAAAATGAGATCCTGAGATTCCAAGGGAAGAGGGGTCTCCGAGAAATGATAGGTGTGACCATAATATAGATGAAAGCCCTAAGGAAAAGTCAAATGTACCTGCCGGTACAACATTGGTGTTACCCTATTGAGAGTAATTATTTGGTGATAAAGATGAGGAAGATATTGAATTCTATGATTTTGAAGGATATGTAATAAAATATGATGATGATGATGAATATGAGGAGGAGGAGGAAGAGGATGGAGAACATGTTAGTGACACATTAAATTATAGAAAAGATGGATCTAGTTCTAGTGAGGAATCATTACACAGAGAGGATTCTATGGCTGATAGGAAGGGTGATTCTATTATTTTTGGATAAGATGTTAATAGAGATGATGATAAAGATGCTTGAAATGAATACAGACATGACCAACCATATTCTTATGCTCAAGGCATCATTCAAAAGATGAATTGTATTATGGCTTGAGGCCATGAGTAAGAGGCTAAGGATCAAATTGCACATATTTGTCATATTGATGAAGAGAATGGAGTAGCTTGTGTGGCTTTTTTTCAAGTAGAACATGAACTCAAATTATTCCAGTGCCTCAAAATGTTTTTTTGGATAGAGGAATAGTATAAGAAGAAGAAGAAGCTATGATTGTACCTCAGACTCAGGGAAGAAAAGTGAGAATTGATATAGTGGAGTCTAGAGACTGTACTTGTTATCATGAGTGGAATATAAATTCATGTTTCATTCTGTTTGGTTTGGATTATTATTCTGATGAAGAGATAGTAGATTATCCTCCTTCTCCAAAAGTTTAAGTGGAACTAAATCCTCTAACATCACTTATAGTTACTCATGCTTATGAGTATGTTACATATCCAGTGCCCAGTGACTATCTCACCAAGGTTGATCTAGAGATTTTCAAGACTGATATATGTGAGTCAGTGAGATTTTCTATTAAAGTTAGAAATGAACCCTCAACTTCCAAGAGTATTTAAGAGGATGATGCTTCTATGATTGAATGAATGGTAATTTAGAAGATTAGGCATTGCATAATCACTATAAATAAGTCCATTTTTAGAATCAATGAAATGCTTAGAGAAGATGTAAAAAAGGATGATTAATGAGTTTGAATCTCTGACCAATGACTTCCAGACCACCCTTTATGGCGTTATAGAGGTTCTGAGGAACCTGGTTACATATCTGCTGAGTGCGGATTTGATAATTTTAAAATAGGATATTGGGAAAATGATCTATGGTGCATCTTGTTCTATATCTACTACAACTGCAACTGATATAGAGTCCCTCAGGGATTTAATGAGTGAAGATCTCAAAGGTGTTTAGAGTCACTCTGATAAGGAGACCCTTTCCAAAATTCACAAAAACACCAATCTTGTTTAAAACATTGTTAGACAGGATACCAATGATGTATCTTCTTTATAGAATGAAATCAGAGAAAAGGAGGATAAGTACTTCTCAAAAATCTATACCAAGTATGATATGATTAACAACTTCAAATATTTGGCTGAGAATCTTATGATACCACCTATGACCAAGGAATTTAAAATTCTAGTGGGTTAGTTGAGGGAGATTACTCCCATCTTGGAAATGTTCATAGAGATCAGGGAAGATTTTGAGAAGGCGATGCAATATGAAGGTGAAATCATCAATGATTTCATCATGTTTTTTAATCCCTACTTTCATGTGAATTCTGATGCAATAGTGGTCCCAACTTCTACTTCCACTGGAACTAGTTGTCTGCGTCCTTCATAGATATTTGTGCCTCAATCCTTATCTCGGGTCTGGCCAGTGATTCTGGAGTAACCTCAGAGTCATGTTTTATCATAGACAATTCCAAGCCTAGTTGGAAATGATGCTACATGTGTGGCTTTACCAGGTGTTTTCATTCGACCATCACTTCCTAAAACCACAAAACCACCTCCTCCACCTCAAATTTACTATTCATACAATGGGAAATCCCATAAAAATTACAATCCTTAAGATGTGGATCAATTTCTGAAACGGTTTTGTATTTGTATTTACCTTTTTGATGATCCCAAAAGGGGGAGAAGGATATGGATGGCATAAATTCTTAATCTCAATGGGAGAAATCTGACATAAGAAAGATAACATATATTAAATAGAATATATATATCCCACCTCTGATAAAAATCACTCAGACTATTCTAATACAATTGGGGATGAGCATGAAAATTCCCTAATATAAAAGTACATTATATATATTTTCACTAATAAACTAATTCATGGGGATCTTAAAAATTAAAATAATTTAGTTAGATTGAGAATTAACATTCACTACTAGTATGCTATGTCAAGAAATTTTTATTCCTTATCATTTTGTATAACTCATTAATGCCATAATATGTGATTATCAAAAAGTGGGAGACTGTTGGACCCCTTTTGAGATAAATGTTTTCATAAAGAAATATCATGCCAATATAAAAACCCTATTAATTCGTATATTATGTAATAACTGAATTCCATCATGTCAATGAATATTTATAATGGAATAAATTATATCACATATTATAATAAATTTCACTGAAAAATATTTTATGGATATTTGTGTCTTAATATATTTATAAGTGTATGTTTACATTTATATATGAATTTCACATAATCTGATATTGTTTTGTATAATAGATGAACTTTTTATGTATTACAGAGTCCCTGATACCAATAACCCAAAGGATTCACCGATGGATGACTCACTGATCCTGACTCACCAATGAAGGATATCAGTGATCGAATAATCCACCGATGCTGGAGTCAGCAATAGAACAGACATCACATCGATAGTTCAAGTGAATCACTGATGATAAACACACCAATGAACATGTCACATATGTTTGACACACCATTAGTTCAAAATGAGTCACCAATGATGACTCAATGTTGCCTAGACAAACCGATAGTAAAAATGACTCATGGATTCCCAGACTCACTGATACGAATGAAAATGATTCACCAATACAGAGATTCACTAATGATGACTAACTGATGCTGAAAACCAATGATTACATACTGATGAAAATGGGTCACCAATACTTATGACTCGCCGATAGTCATAAATTTTTTTTTTAATTTATAAAGAAACATTTGTATCTAAATGACATATTTAGAAAAATTAATGTTTCTGACATTATTTAATGTTTTTAGTAGGACATATAGTAGATAGTACGAGGTACATACATGTGGGGAGATCTGTGTGTCTACTGGACCTTGAATTATAAAATAGTTACAAGCTATATAATTAATGATATGGGGAATACACGTAAATGTATCAAGAAAAATAAAAACCAAAAACTCTCTAGCCTATTTCAAAAATACCATGAGATCCAAGGAAGAATATACTGGAAGATCAACAAGAAAAGATAAACATGTAAAGCTTACCAAAACATCCAAATAACAAGAAGATGAACACTTCATACTCCTAGAAGCAAGATCACAAGAGACTATGATACTCTGTTTTGGATCCAACTTCTAGAAGCGGACTCAAACTTCATTTCCACTACATCAAATGAGTACAGAGCTTCACTACATAACAAACCAAGACTTCTACACCTTATTATATTTATTTGTTTCTATTTTGTTCTTTTATTTACATTTTGGTATAGTGTGTGTATTTGTATATTAAACACACAATTAATTATTTGTATTAATAGAGGATACTTGATATCCTCACACTCACTCTCATTATTATTCTTTGTATCCCACATAGAATAATGGAAGAGGTCAAGTGTGAGCTGTTTGTTGTTTTTCCCACGAAAAACTATAGTAGTGGCAAAGTGTGCCCTGTATAGACTTGTGTTATGTTTTGAACTTCAATCCATGGAGTGGATAAACCTATTTACTAATTTAATCATCCTAGTTGTAGGTGATCACCAAGTGGAGAGGACTAAGTCTCATCTTGAGACTAAACCTCTTGTTTATATCTACTTCTTTGTTACCTTTTAGTTTTAAATCTGATTTTATCACATATTTCATAAATCTAAATTAAACATTGATAGTTATTTTATAAATTGTTTATAAGTATTTTGAGCTTTATGGTTAGTTTCAAAAGTTGTATTAATATTTTATATTAGTACAAGTGAGAACTAAAAAATCGTTATAGAATGTAACTACACATTTAGGACTGTTATAATAAATATAAATTCCTGAAATAATATAAATGCATAAAAAAATTTGAATAATAACCTAGTAAATGAATTTATCAAAAAAATATGAAAAACATATCATGCATGAAATTTTATGTTGTAATAAAAAATAATCAAGGAAACAACTAACAGTGTGTGCCCGGATAGAACTTGTGGTCGGTATGATTACTGTGGTGTGTGATAATTTCAAATAAGCATGCAGTCAATATGATGATAGTGTATATATTGTTTGGTAATTTATAATACATTAATTGGAAAAATTATCATGTGATACGGTGAAAAAAAAAACTAACAATCAGTTTGAAAAGTTCTAATGATTTGGTTAAAGCCTTCATATGGTATTTTGAAAACAACTCATCATGCGGTAAGGTGAATGCTTCAAGCAATCACATCAAACACATGTGGTGAGGTATCAATGGATTATGGTATGGTCGAGAAATAATTATGGTATGAAGCAGAAGATACTCATTGGTAAGACTAGTTACAAATCATGTTAGGTAGATTAACTAAGAGATATAAAATCTATATAAGATGAAAATTGGAATGTTGGGTATGTTTTAGAATATCTAAACAACTGAATTAAATAAATTCATCGAATACATTATTGAAGATAATCTATAGATATTTCTAAATAATACATAAATGAATCAATCAGATAAATTGATAATTATATTTCATCAAAACAACGTAAATAACAAATTCTATGAACTGAAGAAAAAAATGAAAAAATGGTTGCAGATATTTACCCCAATTTTTATGAATCTAAAAATAATTTATATACATTGATTGTTTTAATGAAATCTATAAAAACTAATCAGAATTTTTTTTCAAATGGTTGTTTTCTTCTCAAAGACCAAAACACCAAATTTATTATATAAAATAAAGGGGTTACATGAGTCGAAAGGATGGAATTCTATTTACATCCCAAATATAAAGCAGATGATGCTCAGGGGAAGATCAACTCTCTATGTATTGTTCTTACACGTCCCATGTTGGAAAGGGAATCGACAACTCTGTTTGATTCCTGATAAGCGTGCGTTGCAATGAAGGTGAGGGAGGAGAGTGAATGTAGATAGTTAATCTAGTGGGAAGTGATCATCCAAGCCAGGTGGATGGTACCGTTCTAGATTTCCTGGATGATAGTAAAGGAGAAGCTTTCAATCCATATGTTTTTCCAGTTGTGCATCGTGGAAAACAAGATTGTATGAATGACGCTGAGCATCTCAGCTTCCAAGGAGGTATGAATACCACATGATCCATAGAAGTAGCAAAGAACCTGATCTAGATGATTTCTGAAGATGGCTCCACAACCCACTAGGCCTGGGTATTCCTTATAGGCTCCATCCATGTTGATTTTGATCCATCCTATAGGGGGGATACCAAAAAACATCAAGCATGAATTTAGCGTGAGGATACTTACGTACAATCCCAAGACTTCGTAGAATCACCAAATCTCTGTCTGAGTTGTGACACTGATCCTTCTGTATCGATGCCGCCTCCCATGTAGCGATACAAATTTTCATTTTACCTGCATTAAGATTGAAAGAACTGTTGAAAAATGTATATTCGTTCCTACCATACCAAATCACATGCAAAAGCACTATAATTGCTTCCATAACGAGGTTCTTGATTTGTTGAGAGCCAGATGTCTCCAAACATCTATGAACCTGAGAGATTAGAGAACTAAAAAACCAATTCCATTCAAATATTTCAAAGTTATAATTCCAAATATCATTAGTCGTATCAAAATAAAGGAAATGATGGTTAATATCTTCATGATGTTGGTTATACATATGACATTTAGAGAAAATGTTGATTCCAAAAGTTTGTAAACAAGAGTCATTGGGAATCCTACCATGAGAAATATGCCAAACTACAGTAAATCTTGATGGTTTAATCCATGCTTTATTGAAGATATTAAACTAGATAATGTTGATCATATAATTTATGTACAAATGATTTTATAAACTCTTCGAGTCATGTATACCATTACGTAAAGGATCTCAGATCAGAAAATCATCATTAATAGAGAAATGGTAATTTTCAACAATACATTAAATATCTTCAAGAAAATGAGTATTTTGAATGTTCATGATGTTTTTCATAGTGTCACTTCTATGCAGAGGGAGTTGAGAGGAAGAAATCAAAGAGATCAAGGGTGTTCCAGTCCAGTTATCAAGCCAAAAATTCAAATTCGAGTCCATGTTGGCTATCCATATAGAATTATCTATAATGGAGTTGAAGGTACATTTAATGGATGTCCATATAGAGGACGTGAAATAATTATGTGTATTTCATTTGATTTTTTCAAGAAAATGAGCCTGAAGGAAGATAGTGAAAGGTGATTTGTTTCAAAAGAGATTCCACGTAATCTTAGCCTGAAGGTCCTGGTTAAAGTTAGTGAGGTTTTTTATTCTAATTCCTCTTTTTTCAATAGGCTTATAGAAATTGGACTATGATATAGTAACTAATTTCCTTTCTAGAGTGCTTCCAATCCAGAAAAATTTGTTATGGAAACATTAATGTGTTTTAAGAGACTAGCAGGCCATTTATAAATCATCATGGAATAGACTAGTTTAGAAACAATTGTGGATTTAACAGGAAAAATTCTCCCTACCATTGAAAGATTTTTGCATTTCCAAGTGGAGAGATGTTAAAGGGTTGTATCAATGATGGAAGAGAAATGAACAACTTTGGGTCTATCACAAAAAATGGTTAGACCAAGCTAATTAAATGGGAGAGAGCTGTCCTTAATACCAATCATATTCGTAATGCATGTTTTCCTACCAGGGGGATAGTTTTTTTCAAAATAAGTAAATGATTTCATCTAGTTGATATGTTGTCCAGACTCTTCTTCATAGAGATATATGATGACTTTAAGGTTACATAATTTACTTTTCCTCACTTTAAAAAAAATATTATATCATCAGCATATAGCAAATGGGAGATGCATTCACATTTCTAAATGTGGTGATAGGATTAATATTAAAATTTTCAATAGCTTGGGATATGAGTCTACTAAGGTATTCTTCAGAAATAGAGAATAGGATAGCCAAAAGGGGGTCTCCTTGTGTTAACCATTTAGAACAATTGAATTAACCTCTAGGGGTACCATTTAGAAGAATAGAGATAAGAGCCAAATTAAAGAGTGTTCTAATTCTATTGAAAAAAGTCTCATTGAATCCAAAATTTCTAAGCACTTTAAAAATCAATTTCAAATCAATGGTATAAAAATACTTAGTAATATCATGTTTAATGGCCACATTTTCACCTTGGGTTTTCTTGTTCAGAATGTTAGTGGATTCAGAGGATAAAAAGATACAATCTTGTATAGATCTACCCTTAATGAAACCAAATTGATTCCATGAAATAATTCTATTGCTACTAGCAAAAATATGGTTGGTAATCAATTTGGTGATAATTTTAAAAAGTGAATTTATTAGGGATATGGGTCTGAAATGATTGATTTCGTTAGCATTTTCCGACTATGGAATAAGGACAAGGAATTGAGAGTTCAGTCCAAGAGGAAGAATGCCTCTAGAGAATAGATATATAACCATTCAACAGACATCATCCTGAATGATATCCCAATGTTGCTGGTAGAACCCATTATTAAAGCCAACCGAACCTGGAGGACCGTCCGTGTTAATACTAAAGACATCATCCTTAATCTCTTG
Source organism: Viscum album (assembly GCA_963277665.1). NCBI lineage: Eukaryota > Viridiplantae > Streptophyta > Magnoliopsida > Santalales > Viscaceae > Viscum > Viscum album. The sequence goes on from OY728130.1 coordinate 889,423,594, forward strand.
ATCCATTGGGACATTATTAAGTAAAATATTATCCTCATCTATAACCATAATATGTAAAACTTCAGGTGGAAGATCTTTATCAATATTAGGCCAATTGAAGATATTGTGATAGTGAGTGTCCACATGGTTGGAAATGCTTTCATCAGTGTCAAAACATTTTCCCCCTTCCCTAATATAGGAGAGATATTTACATGTTTTTTTTAGAATTTTGAAGAGAATTGTATAATTTTGTGTATCTATCCCCATCGTTCAACCATTTGGTTTTGAAGATTTGATTCTTGAGGTTATCTTTAATGTTAAGGAGAGTAATCAATTTGGAAGAAATATTAATTTCATGTTGGGAGTTTTGAGAAAAATTAGATGAGGTGTTATGATTTTGATGTTGATTAATATCTTTTTCTGAAGAGGAAATATTATTATCTTTTTCATCTGATTTTGATTTACAATAGTTTTTTAGGATTTGATTTAGCATTTTTAGTTTCATAGGAAATGAAAAAAAATAATTGTTTTTGTTCATGTTAGTCCAAGAGATTTTAATAATGGTCGCACAGTCTTTGTCAGAAGACCAATAAATGTTATATCTAAAAGGATACATAGGTTTTATGCGGCTGTAGGGGAAACTAACCAGAATTGGGTGGTGATTAGAAGCAATCTTGTTGATGGTGATACTAGAAATGTTGTCCAATTTATCGAGTGAAAAATCGTTAGTGAAGGCTCTGTCTAGTTTTCTAGCCACAGTCTTATTATAATGATGTCCCTACCATGTAAACTAAGCACTTATTAGGTTAACCTCTATAAGGTTATTATGTTCAATGCACTATTTTAATTCCCTAGAAGATATGGAAGCATGTGGCGGGCCTAGATTTTCACTAACATCTAGAATGGCAATTAAGTCCCTAACAATAAACCAGGGTTTTTGAATCAAGATACTAAGATGGGTAATTTCAGTCCAAAGAGATCTTCTATCTTGATATATATTATAAGCATAGAAAAAAGTAGTGAAAAGCTATATTTTTACAAACATGTAATCACAATTAAAAGCTTGATTTGAAGTGGTAACAACATTTAAATTTTGAAGGGAAGAGTGAGAAAAAAACCCATAAGGATTCAATTGAGAGTTGATTAATTTAAGCCCCAACTAAGGAGTAACTAGGGGGACAAGCATGCATAAATCTAGTAGAATAATTAATTTTGGGCTCATAAATAGCAAACAGTTTCGGTGTGTGAGTAAAAATAAATCTCTTCAGTACATTAACAGTGTCAGGGTTCACTATCCCTAGACAGTTCCATAAAAGAACATTCATTTATAACTCTATATAATTCATGTTATAATTCAATAACTAAGTAAAACATAACAACACAATAAGTAAGAAAATATTGTATATTATGAAAACATGTATCATGTTCCAATAAAATTTGAACATGTTAGAGATTGAATTAGGCTTCATTATGTTAACATAAAAGGTATATAATCATTTTATATTTTAAATGAAATATATTTTATAATAATTCATTAGCTCTATCTTGTGATATTATTAATGCACGGTGATATAGTAAAATTTAATTTTCACATAAAATTATAGAAAGGTTTAGAAATAAAAAAAAATATTAATTTTATTTGTAATAATTAAAATATAAAAACATAAATTTAATACAGAAAAAATATCCCCCTTTTTGTTTTATTAAGAAACAAACTAGTTTTTTTTAAAACTCTATTTGTAAACAAACAAAAAGATAAATTTTAATTCTATTTCTCCAAATATTTATAACAACTAATTATCTCATTTTCTAATGTAAGTATAAAAATTAAATGGAATATTAATTTTAATAATATAGACATTAATAAAAAAATTCTCCCTTAAAACATTCCATATGATAAAAAATTAGATCACATACTAGAAATAATAAACAAAGATGGCTAAAGCTCCGCCAAAATTTATAATTTATTTTCAAAAAACATCATGAGTAGAAAATTATTCTGGAATATAAAATTTTACATATTCTCTGTAATTCAATAAAATGACACATTATTTATAAAACAGAATCCATTTTATTTTAAAATTAATAACATGTGGAAATGTTGTATAATAAATACATTAAAAATGTTTTTTTGGTACCCATGCTATTTTGTGTCCAATTGGGCTTATAAAAAAATTTTTCGTTGCCTAAGAAGAATTACAAAAATTATTATATTGTACATGAGAAGATAATTATCTATAGATATAAACTCTAGTAAAAATATGTGATTCATAAAACCATTGAGAAAATTCATCAGCATCATGTCCTTGCAGATGACATTTGAAATAAGTGACTGTATAAAAATTCCTTGTTAAAATTTTAACAAATATGATTTTTTAAATTTTAGAAATATCATTATTATAAAAAAGAATTAGGATTATATTTATTTAGTTGTATCCCATATACAATATTATAAAATTTTTTCCCTTGAGTAAATTTAGATTGCATTTATTTAAAGAAAAAATTTATTTTTTCAGATTAGCATATTCCATATGAACAATTTTGAGTTCATCACAAAAATTTTATTTTTTATATGAGACATAATTTCTTAAATTTTGATTTTACATTCCAAAATTAGAATTATTAGTTTCTAAATTCCTTATTTTTTTATTAAATGTTCTAATAAAATATAATGATTCAATTTTTCAATTTTCCAAATGAATATTTTTCCTTTAATTAATAAAATTTTTATGATCCAAAGTTAAAATTTCATAATTTCCAGAAATATTTTCAATTGCCACATTAAATTTAAAACATAAATAACAAAATTATATAAATTTATAATTTTCACTATTAGAACTAGAATATGATTTACAATCAGAATAATATTTAATAGAATTACAAACCTGATTTTTTGTTGTAATAAACAAAAATCAGAAGGTTTTACCATATCATCAAAAGTATCTATTAAATTATGGTGTTTTCCATTAAATAATGATTCATAATCTCTTTATCCCATCAACATTAATCATTGGAGTATGATTCGTTGGTGATGATCTAAAAATCAAGATATCCACATTTGAATTCATTTTAATACATCTTATATTTCCCTTCTGCATTTTTTGTTGCTTGAATTTTCTTTATGAGCACATGAATTCATTTCGAAACAAGAAAATTTTTAAATTATTTATGTGTGGTATTTGAATATTTAGAATCACTGAAATTATTAACATAAACTTATTTATATTTAAAAGAAATTAGGTCTCTCCTGTTAGATGAATGAAGATCATTATTATTAAATCCATGATCATCCTGAAATATAGATCCAATCAATTCATCTATAGAGAATTCAGGAAGAAAATTCTTCCATAAATGGATATTTCATTTTATTCATGTTAATTGGTACGTCTCCAAGTATAAACACAAATTAATGTGAGTGAATACTCATGGTAAACTAATAATATTGGTGAGATAATATCTATATATGATGATAATTGAAACTTCTTGTACTTCCGATCCATTATAAATGACTTAAGTAGCTAAATTAATAGGATAATTTATTGAAGATAATATTAAAATATTTAAAATTAATCAATAAATTAATCAATATTAAATTTATAAGAATTATATATCCTCAAGATAAAGTCAATAACAATTTCTAAAATCTGTAGAAAAAATCATAAAATGGTTGCAGATATTCTGCCAAATAATGAGGTATTTAAACAAAAAATTTATTAGTTGAAAATAATATAGAAAAACATAGATTTATATCAAAAAATATGGTGTAAAATTATAATTAGTATCTTGGGAAATATATTTGAAATAAAAACGATTTTGGATTCTGGAAAATCTATAATTCTTTGAATGTTGCATGATCCTCGGGGCTCTTTTACATCACTTGAAAAAAAATTGACATCCATTTATTCTAATGAAATCAATATAAATGTTTTATATTTCAAATGAAATAATTTATGAAATAAATAGATCCATATAAATTATTTTAACAATATATATTAAATAAAAACAAAACAGTAAGTATAAAAATATTTTGCAAACAAAAAATAGATATCATGTTCAGATAAAAATTCTAACATGTTATAGAATGAATTAGAATTATTTTTAATTAAATATAATTTAGATGAACATATTTTCTTTAAAATTATATTATTTTTATGATAATAAATTTAGTATTAGTCATGGTATAGTAAAAACATAGTGATCTAGTAAAAATTTATTTTCACATAAAACTATAAGAGGTTTCTAAAATATAAATGATTAATATTATTTTCCAAAAAAATTAAAACACAAAAAGGTGCATGAAAAAAAACATAATACATGAAAAAATATTTCTATTGGTTTCCACCTAGAGGATAATTATAAATTACAATTGAATTCATACTAACGATCGATCCTATTTTAAATACATTTTATTGGATAAATCCAATAGAAATAAGGGAATTGAATGTTCACCATGATGTGTTATAATGTAAAGGTATCATACAAACAAGTAAATTTCTATGGGTTGGAGAAGTTCATTATGTAATGAAATATGATGATATACTTCCACATTGTATGGATTATCATATACTCAACCAAGTTATTATAAAGAATCATTATCCACTTCCATAAACTGGTGATTTATTTCATATGTTAAGAGAAACTACATGGTTCATTAATATTGATTTATGATCAGGGTATTACTAACATTGTTTTTGTAAAGTAGAAATTTTGATGATTTCATTATGGATTTATTACTTCCAATATGAATAAAATTTTATACCTTTTTTATTTTTGAATACACCATCAATGTGAATGGAATTGATGAATTATATTTTTTTATGCGAATCTAGACTCGTATTTGGTGGTATAAATCAATAATATTTTGACGTATTCTAAAATTACGTATGGACATGAATAATATGTGGACATAGTTTTAGGTATCTTCAGGTAAAGATTAATTTTTGCTATGGTTTAAATGTGTGATATAATTATATAATATGTATTTCTCCTTGGGAAATAAATTTTTGAAAGGGGGTTTCTGTATATCAATAAAAGTATAAAACTATATTCTGTTGGAAAAAATGAAATAATTATTTGACATTAGAAAATCCTTAGAATATAAGAATATTATAAACTCTTTATTCATGATTTTTAATGACTTAGATCATGAATGGAAGCTTTTATAAGTAGTATTTTTCTTTTCCAATAGATCAATGATTTTAAATAATATATTCTAGAGAATAAGAATTAGCTTACATCAACATATATTCCAACATTTATAAATTCCAAATGAGGATATTATTTCAATTGTGGGGTATATCATTCTAGGTTTAGATGTGTTTTCATATAGGAAGATCATGTAGTAACTTATGGCTCATGATAGTTACAGGTTCATGATAATAATTACCAAGAACATTTTCTAAGATTGGATGATATATTTCATTACATGATATCTTAGAATCATTATATTTTTAATGAGAAATTTATATTGTTATTAAGACCTAAAATCTTGAAAAAAAAATTCACAAGAAGTGATTTGAACCTAAATAAGTGAATATATATTGGATACCTATAGATTCTTGACATTATTAACATTACATTTACATTCTGAAATGGTAATTCCATGGATGATTCATTGATATGTAAATCATATAGGTTGTTTTAAAAATATGCATAATATTAGTGGTAAATTATGAATATTATTATTGATAAGAATAAATATTGTGTTGAGAAAGTTGATTTTTTTAGTTTCCTTTCTAGTTTCCTTTTCCTTGATTTCATTGAGAAAGATAATGTTGATCGAAAATCCAACCCTGAATGTCACATCATGAGGTCAAAACTCAATATTATGGAGACAAATGAGGGATTATAACTCAATGCAAGATATTTGTTTGGTTTTAGGGATCATATAGTGGGTTCTCTAACATATTAAGAATAACTACTTCCTATATAAAATCAATATAGGTTCTTCATCCTAGAAATCAAAATATGTATAAGGTTATGATAGAATTTTTTTGAAAGATATAAATAATGGGGAAATTGGAAATGATTTTCTAGATATGACCCACCTATCATAAAATCAGGGACTTGAACAAATGAAAAATGATATGTTTCACTATTTAAATATTTCCACGTGATGTTGGGAGCCGATATCTATGAATTTTATCACAATTCTACGATGAATTGTTCAGATATGGGATTTTATATGGGTGATTTTTTATTGGCTCATGAATTTTACTCATTTCGACTATATTCATGATTCCAATATGATGGAATAATTTTGAAATGTCAAAATTATAATGGTTATAAAGTTGAATATATTTCATGATAAATTTTTTCTAATCAGGACCTTAGTTTTACATATTTGTTTTGTAAATACTTAAAATAATCCCTTGGAAACTAGTTTACTATGATCACAAATTATTATCCTCAACAAGATTTAAAATCCATGAAGATGATCAAAACATTGGGATAAATTCATAGATCTTATCTTGTGGATTTTGGTGGATCATGGTGGGAAATATTCCATTAGTGCACTCCATAGAAAATAATAGTTATCAGGATATGATACATATCATAACAACATGAAATTCTAAAATAAGAACAATGTACTCTATATTATGTATGACATGAAACACCAAGATTCCATGAACATATAAAACACCACGAATTTATGATATATTTAATTTCATAAAAAATATAATCCCTTCAATATCATTAATTGCATAGAACAATGTGTTTACCTTGTATTATATCTAATACTGAGTTCATCTTGTGTTACATGAAATACCATGTTTAAGAGAAATGTGGCATATTTTTAAATTATTATTATTTAATATAATCATTGTCCCATAGATGTTGGAATGGTGGGTATGAATATGATAAAGTAAATTATAAAAATATGGTTTATGTATTTATATATAATTTATTATTTAGTGTCCAACAAATGTTAAATAAAAATAAGAATCATTTTGAAGAAAATTAAATATTTTATGAAAATAATATATTTTATAAAAGTTGTCTAGTAACTCATTGCGCAAAAAAATTATAATTAAAATTTTGAAAATTTATAAAATTTATTTAAATAATATAAAGATAATTTCGTAATTATAATATCATAATTATCATTGTGTAAATTGATTGGATTTTTTCTAAAAAAGTTTTTTTTTCATAAATATTTAAAAATAATTATTTTTAGTTAATGAATAAATCCAAAAAAGGAAGTCTTTAGTGAAAACCTAAGGATCATACCCAAAGAAGAGGTAATGTTCTTCATCGAGTGATTTTATTTTATTTCTTCATCTATCCCATTATATTATAATTAAACAAAGATGATAGAATAAATTTTTTATCTTTATTATACTTAGTGGTTGTTTTGTTAACGTAATTACCTAAATCCCCTTCCACATCCATCAAATGGGCTAGGAAATAATCATTTGTGAGTATGGAGGACTACCACCATGTGAATTTATCTCATTATTTTCTCTATTAAAACCATTCACATTTGGGTATAATGATGAATATAAATTATATGTATGATATTTATAACATAATTATACACCAAAGTCATTATATCATATATACCTTTATACTTTTCATTTCATAGGGGATATAATTATATGGCATGTGTGTACAATGGAAAACCAAGAATATTAAACAATTAGGTCCTTTTGGATGTGATTTCTTCTATATTATGCCATCATAATAATGTAAAGCCACAATTATAGGCTATTTCAGTCAGGGATTCTACATTTTGTATCAATGGATGTTTAGTAGAATCCTTAGGAACTAGATTAAGGAAAAATAGATTAATAAATGTAACCTTAGATAGTATTTGATGAATAGGATAAAATCATAATGTTTTTGTATGAAAGAGACTTTGTGGGTATTTATTTAGATAAGTTCATTTATTTATTCTAAAAATTGATGTGGTTCTGGACCAGTTGTACATAGGGGTAAAAACTCTGAAAATAGTGCATTATGCTAGACCTGATCATCATCTGGTGCATGAATGAATACCATACAACCAAAATTGTTTGACACTCCTAGGGGTATTCTTAGGATAATTGAATTTTTCTTTACAAAAAATTATCATGGATTTTAAAATAGAGATATAACCAGTGAAACCATGATTATGATTATGAGATTGGTTATGCTTAATTTTATGAATATTTTTAATGTTGGAACCAAGGTTATTATTTCCCAGTAATTTATTATGGTTATTGTATTTTCTCAATCCTCTAATTTATTATTAGAGAGATTTTCGGGAAATGGATCATATAGTTCAAGCTAAAAAAAGTATTGAAGGTTCCACAACTTCCCAATGTTTGCAAAACTTTTGCGCTCCAAAATTTGGAGAATGTAAAGCATTTAAATTCTTTTTTCCTTGAATTAATTATGAAAATATCATAAATACATGAGTTTTGTAATGATGGGCTTCATGATTTGTGTTTCTAGAGAGTTTAAAGAATTGTGAAGGTGTGCTATGTACTTATTAGAATTTGAGTTTCACGGAGGGTATTTTTCAGAAAATAATACTTCATAAATATGGTAATGGAATTAGTTTCACAAAAACATAGATAATGTTTTTTAAGATATGATGCATTGAGACTTTAGATAGTGTTACTTCATGATTAAGAAAATTGGAGCATCGCAACAGTGCATTGTTTTATACGGAATTCTTCTTGACTATGATGAGCATTGAAAACAGAGAATTTAATTGGAGCATTGCAAAGAGAAGATAGTCACATAGACATTTTTGACCATTTTGAAAGTCACACTATAGTTGGTGGAGCTTCATATCTGGAAAATCCTATAAAAAAGAGGCTACCCATATTCTTTTTTTATGAACATTTCAATGAAAACTCAAAATTGCCTTGATTTCGTGATATAAGTGGTTATCCATGAAACATGTATTTTATTTGATCATGATCATCGATAAATGACTTCCCGAGTCTTAACTAATAAAAATTATTCAATGTAGTGTGTGATTCGTGATGATGGAGTGTTCCACAATGGCTTAGTGAGCTTAATAAAAGAAGTTGTTCTGTGACGGCACTCCCCTTCTTGACAGCAGGTTTTCCCCAAAGGATGTGCTTTGTGAAGGAGTGTGTTTTGAAGAGGAGTGATCTATGAGAAGGATTTATCATTGTGACGGAGTGACTTTCACAAAGTAGATTTGTAATGGATATTTGAAAACAGGATTTATAGAATATTTGTTTTAAGGGGAAATGGATTTCAGTGTGCATCAACTCATGTCTATGTTGCAAGAAGAGTCATGTGCTAATTTATGGATGGACAACATAATGAAAAATCAATTATGTGAACTTCTTGTTGATAAACTATGTCTAAATTTTATTAGAGAAGTGAGATAGGGGGAGTCAATGGGATTTTTCTGAAGGACATAGTGAGATATCCCTATATTCTTGTAATGGTGGTAAGCCTGGCATAGAGTGACTACAACTGAACCTTTATATTCCAAAACAAGTAAAGATTAGTGGATTCTGGTAATACACATTCAATGTATGATCCATGGACATATCCCTTCATGGTGAACCAAGTTAAAGTGTTGGGTTTTCCCCTTCCGTACGTTATTGTTTTGTTACTACCCTCATCCCTCACACAGTTTTAATGCATTTCTAAAATGGTGGGAACAATATTTGACACTTTGAATGAAGAAAATTTACACCCTAATTTACCCCTACCCTCTAAGGGTGTCTCGAGGTCATATATGTTTTATGATAGCCTAATGGATGATGGTATTAAATGTATTTTTTCTTTCATCAAGAATTCAATCAATGTTAGGGGAGTCCCCCTCTTCAATTGAAGTAATTTCCAGATTTGTAATAACATGATGAAATCTCATCTATGATCTCCTGGAATGTAAATCCATTTTATACTGCACAAGGAATATAAGTCACTTATCCCATAGGACTATCTATGGCTGATACAGATAGAAAAATGATTGAGGCAAACACTGATGAGTGGAATGCTTGCTGAGTTTCAATTTAGGACAAGATCTATATGGAGGTGATGAGTTTCTCTTTAGTTTAGTATATGTGGAAAAAACACAAAAATATTTATGAAGGAGAAAGTAAAGTGATGGATGTAAAAATCTATGTTTTTACAATAGGTATGATGATCTAAAGATGAAACCTTCTGAAAATGTATATTCTTTTTCTATCGAATTAGTAATGTTGTATGAGAAATTCAACGACATGGAAAAGAGATCAAAGACATTTATATTGTAAAGAAAATCTTGAGAATAATTCCACCTCTCTATAATGAAAAGGTTTCACCACTTGAGAACAGGGATATCTCTAAACATTCTCTTGATGATCTTCTGAGCAATCTGGTGGCATGTGAACTAAGATTTATTCCATAAGATGTGACGACTTGAGTGAGTAAGAAAATGGAATTCAAAGACATGGACAAAATTGAAATTTTAGGACATAGTAATGATGACTATAATGAGGAAAATGAACTTATTTATCTCATTTCAAAGAAATTAAAGAAGGTAAAAGAGAAAATAAAAGGTAAGATACATCCGGATTGTTTTCATTGTGGCGGAGTTGGGAACATTGTCTCTTAGTGCTTAAGAATGTTTACTAATGAAGGCAGTGAAGCTGCAAACATAGAGAATCCTTTGAAATGTTTTTAAATAAATGGAGATGTAAAAAATGTAATGAAAATATAGAGAAATGCTTTTTTATGTGAAGATTATGGTGATGATAATTATTTCTTTGAGTAAGAATAACTAGAATTTAAATCTAGAACTCAAGATTCCATTATGGATACCATTGACAAATTAGTACCGTACGAAGATAAAGCGTGATATAATCAAATGACCACTGATGTTGATCTACAGTTGAAACATAATAATTCTCTTAGTAATCATGATAATCAAATTAAGAGTTCTAAAAATTGTAAATAAGTTGTGTAATAATCATCAGAATATGTTGATAAACATGATACTGAAATTGAATGACTTGAAGAACTAGTGAAAGTAAAATCAGTGATCCTTGAAACCTTATAATATGTAGTGGAACTAAATCTCAAAAATGAAGAATAGGGAATGGTCATAAATGAAAATACATAAAGATTTTTGGATATTTCAAAGACTGTTGAGGGACTCGAAGAATAATTTATTACTCTTAGGCATAAACTCAAAAGTGAATCAAATTCAAAATAAGCAAATAGGAAAATTCAATTTTAGAAAATCACAGTTCCTAAGTTGATCGAGAAAGATAAGCATGGTTTTGATAGAGTTGAAAAGATTTTGATTGACCAAATACTATCATGAATGGGTAATAATGGAATCAGCTGTGATATTGAGACATCAAATATAGGAAATAAAATTATCGCGATTACAGTCAATGTGAAAATGGATATGTTTAAAATCCACATGATGTGCTGAAAAAGAAACTGTCAATTCAAACTGAATGGAGAACTAAAACCTATCCTTAGGAAACCAGAAATTATAGGTACCAAAGCTACCTTCCTAAAGAATGAGACATGATGATGAAATGAAATGAGAATTAATTTCCACATATGAAATGTCAATTCTATGTATATTTGGGCCATACCATGTCATATTGTTGTTTCAGGCACTTTCGACGGGGCGCGTACGTGTCCATATGGTTCGAGGATTACGGTGCTGAATGTTTCCCCATATTCCCACATTCCATAGGCGGGCGGCATCCGCTACCTGTTCGGGGACGTTTTCTCCTTGATTGAAATGGGATGATGGGATGTCGGTTCCTCCTTCTATGGATTCATCTTCAAAACTCATCACCTAGTCTAGGTCTCCCTTATAGAATAAGATGTAGTTCATGAAACTCTTCCTAGTGCTAGATCATTATGGATGCTGTTTAATTACACTTATTCTATCAGAGCATTCCAAAGGGTTAGGTTAGGGTAGCAACCTTCAGTTGGGGGATTAGTCATGATGAGGAATCACTAGCATGTCAAGATGCTGGAATACTGGCACATCTAGGATTCTTCCCCTTATAATAGAGATTCTCAAGGGCGTAGAAGCCCGAGGAATCCAACATCGAATGTGGGAAATTATATGTCATAGGCATGTCTATGAGGTTTTCCTCAGCTTCCCATGTTTAACACAGGGCATTCCGCAAGTTTAATGTCTAGAGGGGACGGATCAGACTGATCGGAACACAATCTAGAGTGGGTCAGATTGGTGTAACCCCTTGAGGGAACACTAATTTTAGGGATATCATGTGGTTGGTTTCATGTTTACTGCTAAAAGTATCAAAGAAATGGGGTGGCATGATCCTACAAGGATTTGGAGACCCGGGTAAGAATCAGGATGGATGATGGAGAGTATAATGAATTGGAGGGGGAATGGAATGGAACCAATGTGAGGATGATGGTGATGTTGTTCTTGAGTCTCAAAGAGAATTCCTATGTATCCATGTGGTATGGAGTCAATGTCCACGTAGTTCATCTGATGGAATATTACCATCGAATGGGCTTCAATGGATTACCATTGAAAATGGGAGTGACGACTTACCGTCAAATGGAGGGGTCACAATGAATTACTTCTGGATATGGTTCACTTTAGCTTACTCTTGGTTGGGGTCACAACGACTTACCACTGAATGAGATTCACAATAGCTTACCGAAGGATGGGGTCAAAACGGCTTACCACTGAATGAGTTTGAACCTTATAGAGGCTTCATACGCACCCCTCCTTAGAAAAGATCAAAACTACATAGTTTGGGAAGGGTCTAGGGGATTGCACTCTTGGGTGCCCAAGGTTGGTGTGGTGAACCGACGTGGATGGGTGTCGGAACAAATTGATGTTGGGATTGAGCCTCAGGGAGGCATCTTGTGTGTCCTACCTTAGCAAGGATCAAAGTCCACATAGTTCAGGATGCTGTTTGTTGAACGGATGTGGAAGGGTGTCAGAAAAACTGGATGGTGCGCTTGATCCATGGTGAGGATTCCTATGTACCCTGTCATAGCAAGGATCAAAGTCGACATAGATCATGATAGTTTTTTATGAACTGACATGGAAGGGTGTTGGAACAACTAGATATTGGGATTGAACCTCAGGATGGAATCCATTGTAAGCTGCATTGGAAAAGATCAATATCCTCATAGTTTGGGATGGTATTTGGGGCTTACACTCTAGGACACCTAGGGTTGGATTCCATGGTCAATGATTACTCTAAGACTACGTGAGTCATGCTCGGTGTGAGAAACAAAAGCCGGAAAAGACCTTGCGATCACGTCCCGAACGGTGCATCCATCAGTAGTGGAATGGGGCTTAGGCACTAGGCGGCCCAGGGAGAGGATGATTAGGACCTACACAAGTTTAGCATCCCAGGTTGCGACAAATCCCAGGGGAGAGGTAAAGGGTAACACAATCCCTATCCCCATTTTCCCTCTTAGTCCTTGGAACTGAAAAAGAGAGGAGGATCATGGATGTTACGTCCTGCAATAAAAGCTACGGACATACACCAAGGTTATTGCCCATTCCCAGCAAGAAAAATGCCACTCTGATATGGGGGATATCATCCTCTGTGAGGGATAATATCACTCCCATGGAGACCAGTGGGCATGCAGAATGTCCGAGTTGGGGGACCCAGCGTAGGATGCATGGGTGAAAGTCATAGTTCAAAATAATGTGTTGAGGAAAATGGCACATGGCAGTTTAACGACTTGCATATCGGAATAAGTAGGGTTCACTCCACACCCCTAGGACTTACATAATCGGTACCTTCTACACCATGGTGAAGAGAAGCGACCGGCAATGTCGTAGATGGGGGTGTCATGGATCGATCCATTGAGGGGTCCACGTTAGAGTGGCTATGCAAAGAAACAATAGACATTAGCGTGCCTATGTGATGGATCATGAGGCAAAGTGCAATGGGAAGTAGTGCCTAGGGAATTTAAAATCACATTGTTAAAACCTGGAGGGTCGCACAATAAACGAAATTTCAAAGTAGAGGGATTCATGGCATGGGCCTTGTGAAGCTCTGGTTCTCCATGTAGTGTTGGGTTCTTGTGAAGGGGTGTTCACCACATTGTGGAGTGTCCCAACCTAAGCATAGGGCATAGGTTCATATAGGAGGTGCTTCGTGACGTTGAAAGGCATTCACTTAGCACTGTCTCACGAAGCAAATGTGCCTCGCGAAGCAGTGTGTTGTGAAGCAATGTGCTTGGTGAAGTACAGTGACCCTGACTTAGTATTTGGATCACGTGTACATGAGGGGTGTTTCATGAAGCATAAACCCTCTGTGACAACATGCCTCCCCTTGGGGATCCCCTTCCTTCACGAAGGCCCGTGGGATCCATGAAAGTCATCCATCCCAAAAGAGGGTGTTTAGAAAAGGCAAAGGGGAGGCACATCGTAGATCAAAAGTACCTCGCGTAGCTCATGGTTCATAGAGAACAAGGTTCTTTGTGATTTGGGAGCAAGGATTTTGAAAGAGAAGATTTTCCATCCATAGGGATCAAATGGATCGTTGTATTTAAAGGAAAGATGCACCATGATGCATAGATCGCTCGACACAATGATGGTTTGGGTTGCCCCGCGATGGGATCGTGAACATCAAATTTTTTTGCGGAGCATCCCACCTCCTTGCTCCCTAGTGTGCCCGAAAATTTCAAAGGCATTCGTAGAGCGTCATTCCTCCTTTCTCGATAGTGAGCTCACGAACATCAAATGTGTCCGTGGAGCGTCTGGTCTCCTTGCTCTGCGGCAGGCAAAGGGCTATTGGGGCTCCGCGAACATTCTTCACGAGGAAGCCCCTTGAGGCTTTCAATTTCATCTTATTCTTCCAACATTTTTGCGCCAAAAAACTCCCCCCTTAGACATGGTTTTGTGAAAAAATCAAGGTTCAAAGTCTAAGGTTCAACTGCCAAAATATTCGGTCGTTCGTGAAGCTATATAGCGAAGAGGGCCCGCGAAGCAGATAGGTGACGTGCAAGACGAGTACGCCGCAAGGCTCAGCTTGATAAGGATGCAGCAGGACCCTTCGATTGTCGTCGTCTATAAATAAATGAGTGGGCCTCTCCTTTTTCTTTTCACATATCCTCGAATTTGTATCTTTTCACTTTCAATTCGCAAAGCTCTGTTTACTCCACGATTGTTCTCCAAGAATTGGGTCTTTGCGGCGCACAGTGAGTCCTTGAATCTATGGCAGTACTTCATGATCTTATGCTTGAAGGCCAAGGTAGGGCTCCATGAATAGGATTCGTGAACGAAGTCTGTGAACGTCCTTCACAAACAACCCTGAAAATCATCCAAATTTTAAAACTGAATGGCTTGTCAAGAATCTTCCCACGGACTCCTTGCAGATGATGCCCAGAGGGATGAGATGGCGAATAGTCTGGGTCTAGGGGAGTTAATTTTGAGCCACTATGACCATGGTTCATTGGTGTCTCTACTGTCAGAGGGCCAGAATAACTACCCACTATGTACGAGGTTGCATTTGTATGGCTTCGAGCTGAGGGACGATTTTCTTATCCCTGAAGCAAGTAGGGACGAGCCAGATTACTGGTTTAGGAGCACGTCATGCTAGCACCAATGCTTCAGGGCACCTGATAGTCATGACCGAGAAGGCTTCACACCTGTCATTGCTGACGGCTTATACAACCACTTGAATAATGTCGATGTGAAGGAACTACACCCAGAGAAATCTCCCTGTATACCTAAGATGATATTGAAGGTAGCTTTAAGGAACCCAGGGAAGGGGTGGTCTGAGGAGTGGGACCTGTGTCAGGGCAGAAACATCACAGACGATTAGGTTTGGGCCTACTGGGTTAGTTCCTCGTGCGAGGAGTTCTAGGGAGAGCTAAGGAGATTGGGTTTGTATGATGCGGCTTGGGCCTCCCAATTCCACATCTACCAACCGAAACAGCTAACACCAAAGTAGTTGATCAAATGTTCCTCAACGACCAATACCGTCCATTTACAACATGGGGATATCGGTATCAGCTTGTGGGATGTCCACTAGATTTCGGGGGTCCCAATACTAGGGTCTTTGTACGATGAATTCCTCCCCTTCATGAGTGAGTGGGAGGATCCACAGAAAATTATGTAGCTGGAAGTTGCATTAATGGAGATGGTGCTATGGGAGGAAAAGGAAGTGGTTAGATATGTCCATTTCAGGTGGTGGTTCAAGCCATTCCTAAACATCCCAGTAGAGAAGATAGTTCCCAGTGAGGCCTCGGACATTCCCGAAGGGGGATCAATGGGGAAAAGAGCACTTTTACTAGTTCCTCTTGGAGGATAGCTAGTGGAAGACCTGGGGATTTAGTGTCAACACTGAGCAGCAGCCAATAGTCAGGTTGGCGGTATTCATTACGACTCTCATTTACAGTTGGATCTTTCTAGTGAGAGATACAAACATGGGAGAGCACCCAAGCACTTTCATTATAGCATCCATGTTGGTGAATAGAAGGGGCGTCAATATTGGGATCTCGATTCTCACCAAATTAAACAAAATGTTGTTGAACATCAGCAAGGGGAAGAGGCCATAGAGGATATGCAGACCATTCCACCATCTGTATGGGTGGATATCAGCAAACATCAAGGGGGTTTATGAGTACCTTATCCCCATTTCTCTTATGGGGTCGAACTTCCATCCATATATCTTGAATGTCGCGGGGATTTTTCCAACCAAATTGACAACATCGTTGGTACTAAACTGGGTGTGGAAGGTGGAAGAGTTCAATTTTCACCTGTTTCCGTTGCTGGTGGAGGTATTCATTGATGACGGTCGTGGAATAGAAGAGTACTAGGCCTATCTCCATGTATTCAAAGGTAGATTCCTAGTGGCTAGGATGGACTGTGAGCCCCTCTACGAGTCATACACCCTGAACCGGTTTGCATGTCAATTCTGATGCATCCAGCGAATGACCCCTCAGGTCAATCAAGGGGTGTGCTACGAATAGAACTCGTGTGTTATGAGGCATATGTGGCTCATGTTCACACTTGAAGATGGGAAGATGTAGAATGAGCTGCCTCCACCTACCGCTGTCTTCGGGCTGGTAAAGGAATACACCCAAATCTAGGAAGCGACTTATCCAGAGTAGATGTTGAAGCATCCAACCGTTCGGGTTGGTGAGGGTGAGACTTCCTAACCTTGGGTTCAAGGCCAGAAGGTGTCAAGGGAATCTCGCGGTGGCGTGGCTGTCATGGTGGTGAGGCCTGCACCGGTCGAGGGTGAGGCGGCGGTAGTAGATCCAACAGCGGCAGCAGACCCGGTGGCCCCAGAAGAGCAGAGTCGTCTGGTGGGATGACCACCGAGATGGTTCCAAAAAATATCAACACAGGCCATAGGTAAATGGCAGCACCACATTGATATGCAAGAGAATGTTGTCGTCTCGGAGTCCTAGGACATCTGGGAGGTCAAAAACAATTCCCCGGCACAGCCGAGTTGTGGAAGCACCTAAACCATCTCGGAATGGAGATATCGGGGATATGCCCTATCCAAACTAGCTTTGAGGTGTCCCAGGTGGAGGCGGAGCAATACCTAGCAGATTTGGAGGAATGTTTTCATTCCCAGGGTGCTCCGTGTCCAATGACAGTCAGTGTCAATGTGATGATGGATCGTATGGTCCCTCCGAAAATTGTTTTCTGCTGAACTAAGAGAGCTCTTCCCTCTACCGGAATAATTAGACGATTCTTCCAGGGGGGGGATGAGGCTGGTATAGGGATCCCATTGGAGGAGGGCGAATTTGGGGATCAAGACTCGGATCGTGAAGAGTTAGATGATTCCCTTTAGGTAAGAATCCAAAAATCCTTCTTTTGGGATTTCTTCAAGGTCCTTTTGAAACCATTTCCAACATCTGAATCTTACAAGAGGGTCTCATACATAGAACACGTTATCATCCCTCAATGGATGCTCCTGGGGGCCATCAGGCTTTACTCCTATAGCTGCATCAAATTCCGTGTCTGGTAGGTCTAGGACACCCGAGGTGGATCCTCCAGAATCTCCATAACTTTCGACAATATAAGGGGGACACACCTTGGTGTTTTGACAGCATAACCCCAAGAACGAGACCAGAAATTCGATCTTTGTAAGTCCCCTTCATCCATGTTCATTACTACCACCCATTGATCATGCCAACTGACGTCCATGCCTCTTTCTGATTTGTACAGTTATTTGACTGGAAAGGGATGCTGCAGCGAGGTTGGTTGTTATTTCGTGTGGTGACCTTGCTAGGGTCATGCTAGTGATCGTGGAGGTGGATATACAGCCTGACCAGACTATAGCACTCGTAATCACTGGTGGGAACATCAATGGGGCCATCCCCAAGGTTATTGAGGTGGGATCCGATGATGGGGATCGACCGAACAACCCAAGTCCCACCACGCCTGATCAAACACCTGATGTAGATCCTGGTGATGAGTTCCTGGGCGAATTCCCTATGTATGAGCCTTCAAACTACATTGATTAGGACGAGACGACCTCTAATAAATAGGACATCAAAATAGTCTTTCACCGATCATGGATACTGATCACGCTCTTTATCAACAACACCTTCCAAGCACTATGGCTGGATGAGATGGACATACATAGCTTGTGACTATGTGAACTATGTGCTGGGGAAGTGGATTCCCACTTCCCTCAAATTCTCATATGAGATCATATGGAGGAAAATATTCAGGAGTATGATTGCGACCTCGGTGTGGGCCGGTAGTGGAGGAATGCGGTGAACATCAAGAGGCTCCGAGAGAATGAAAATGAATTTGAACGACTACAGGCCTAGGCATATGAACATTATACTTACCTTGATGTGCATTCAGATCTCGTATCATAGATGGAGGCCCAGCTGGAAGATGCCGAAGAGCGCATGAGGCATGCTTCCAAAGAAATGATTGTCATTCAGGCTGACATAGAGTAGTCCTAGGCAACGGCTGATGAGCTACGCCCCATCGCTGCTGAGGATGAGCAGGAGCTGAGCAGGTGGCAGCAACTTCTGGACGCCGCAAGATATAGTTTGGTGTAACTGCATCTTTCTTTTTATGGTGTTAACCCATCCATGGGAGGGATCGACCACCATGTGCTATAATAATATCTCACCCATGAACGTTCTTTCATTCTCTTATTTTTTTGATGCAATATTAATGAATGAGTTCTATTACTGGTGTTGGTTTTACACACACCTATTATATTTTTGAAATTCCCAGTGATCAATCCCTAATCTTATACGGATGGAGACCAATGTGAGAAACAAGAGATGATCACCATGCTATTCCATCCGAATATCAAAGTGCAGACCAAGATTTGGGCATCCGGGTTCTAAAAAACTGATCCAAACTTCCAGGGAGAAATAGGAGAGGCCTTATTAGAGGATGAGGACCTTAGAAAAATAGAAGTTTCATCCACCCAATGTGCTCCATTGCAAAAGCAGGGTAACACCAAGGGTGTTTTACATAATCTGAACACAAGGGGATGGAAAATGTGAATCATGATACCCAAAATTCATAACCATGTATGGAATGAAAATAAAGGATGACTATTGACTGGGTTCGAAACACATATTTAATAATGTTTTTTCCTGAAACACGGATAACAGATGAATGATGACTTCTGAACTTGTGTTAAACATGGGGCCTAAATTAAAACATTGTCCATTTGTCTTCTACAATGTTGGCCTAGGACAGTAGGTGAACCATAGGCTGAGCATCCATACTGTTAGAGGGTTCCTTCAGACATGGAAGAGGACGAGGGTCCGAATATAGGGTGTGTGAAGCCTAGAGTGTGGAATGAAGGGTTGTTCGAATAAATTCCAACACTCTTGAAATTACACCACCATAGTGGAGACACATTAGGTGTTCGTACCGTTATGATCAGGGATCACTCTTTCTTCCAGATATGATCTCTCTGGTGCGGGAACTGATGCGTCCCATCATGGTCATGGGGCATCTTGAACTTTTTAGTGTATAGTTTCAGTTATGAGGTCCCCTTGTAGGATTCGGACCAGGGGGCCGAAAGAATAAGGGGAATAGGAATTACAATTCCTGGTGGATGGACCCCAAGGCCTAATACCTGGAAGATCCCACATATCCCATGAGGATGGGAATCAATCCATATGTACTTCTCAAAGGGTGTCATGTAGTTTAACGTCTTTCAGAAAGGATGATAGTGATCTTAGTTTAAGGTCATAGATCTTGGACCATTGACAAATGGGAAATGCAGTAGACACACGGTGGTGTAATTGTACCACCCGACGTGAATGAGGACATGGAGTCTGGATCACCGTGTGGTCCTTGGGGGAGGTTTTGGGTTGAGGGACCAAAAAATAAGGTTAGGTTGGGCCCACGATACGGAACACGATCCCTAATATGTATCCCATGAAGATGGTAATTAAGACACACATACTTCTAGGAACGACATGGTCAGGTACCAGCACCATGGATAATAAGGTTGGGATGGTCTAGCCCTCACACCAAAAGATGTTTCATTTGATAGATCTTGTTTGTCCTTTAGGGTGGATATGTTTTTTAAGTGATAAAATCGGGGACTGGGGGATCCTAGTGTCGCCAAAGGAATCAAGACATATGTTGGCATTGACACATGGTACGGTGGATGACCAATACCGAACATGATTCCCCCTATGGTGAGGTCATCACAATGTAGTGATGTTTTTCATCGTGCATCCAGGATGATAATATCATAGTTTATGGTCATGTGATTGGACTGGGGATGCATTTTAACATCGTTCAATAATGAAAAAAAAATTTAAAGTCATGTGGGACCAGGTATCATAGTTTAAATTTTCTATGTCATGGACATGTAAGAGCGCACATGACGTGATAAAGCATACCCAACGTGAATGAGGATGAGGTCCACATCACACCACGCGTAATTTCGGCAATGGAGCCTCGGTCCAAGGGTTCAGTAGAGGTTAGAGAATAGTAGAGTCTATCACTGATTTGAGTTTGGCCTAAGGACAAGATTTCTAGGCATTCTGACATATCCCATGAGGATAGGAATCAATCCTTAACTTTGTTCGGAATGGTGGTCTTAGTTTATGGTCATAGAGCTTGGACCATGGATAAGCGAACTTCTCCCAACTAGGCATAGAATTCGATCTAGTCCCTAAGACCATGTTAGTCAAACTTGGTGTTGGAAACAAGGAAGGAAGAGGTATTTGCAGAACATGGGAGACAAGAAAAAGGTAAAGATGGTGTGGGTCCCTGAAAGAAACCTTACCATGGCTTTGTCCTCTCCAACGTGCGAATGTGCACTGAGGTATAGTACCCAACGCGTCAAAATTCCACACAAACATGGAGGAATGGAATATGTTGTAAATTATGTAACCCACATTTAAATCTTGATGATTTTATTGTGATGATTAAGGATAGTTGCAGACTGTGTTCGAAACACAACATCCATATTGTGTGACGTGAAGTGGGAACAATACATGAGCGTCAACTACTGACAATATTCATAACATTGGACTTATTTCAATTTTTTGTGAAAAATCCTCTAGGATGTTGGCCCATGATGGTATGAGGGCCCTTGGGATGAGCATCCATACTTTTTAGGGGTCCCGTCGGGTGTGAAAGATTATTAAAACTCAAATGGAGGGAGAAACAAGGCCTAAACAATGGGTGAAAGCATGTCCGGGTAAAGTCTGACATTCCAAGCGTTGAACCAGAGTACTCTTGGGCACCATGGTGAATCACCATAGAGGGTCAAGGGGATCAACATGAGAGCAGCTAATTAGAAAGTATGAGTATAGAATGAAGACACAAAGGACTCTCAGAAGAAATAGGTACACGTCATGGTTGTTAAAAACCAAACACGAATGAGGAAAAAATCCCATACCACACGATATATCCCTCCCATGTAAGAATGCAGGCCAAGGGGTCCAGATAACCATGATATTTCTGAGAGAGGGGGCTGGGCCAACAGAAAAAGCATCCAGGTGGTCCTACATATCCCATGAGGATGGAAATCAAGCCACACATAGTTCTAGAATGGAGTCGTTCAGTTTAATGTTTTGCGGCAAGGACGATGGGTGAGGGAAATAAATCTGACAAGGGATGTGCATGGAAAATCGAGTAATTGGACGTGGATGAGGACATAAGTCCATACCTCATCGTACAATACTGAACAAGACCTTGGGCCATGGGCCTGAGAAGGTCGACAGACCTGGCACTTGAGGCTATAAAAAAGATATCATGTCTAACATGCAGTTTAATGTCTTGTAGTGAGGATGATAACGATCTTAGTTTAAGGTCATAAAGCTCGGACCATGAACACCCAGTTTAATGTCATATTCATGGGAAAACTAAGTGGTGAGGGCTGATCATTGTGCTTATAGAAGACCATAGAGCGTCAACGATGGTGGGGAACAACTGTTGACAATATTTACAACACAATACCTACACTTATGCGACCGGAATTTGGGGGAAAGTAATTGAGTGCCGACCATTGACCATATTCACAACACAGTACTTGTATCAATTTGGTCCCCAATATCCTCAGGGATTTTGGATCGCGATAGTAGGACATCCCTTAGGCTATGTATCCATGCCACTCAGGAGTCCTTTTGGATATGACAGATGATGGAAACTGAAATGATGGGTCTCGCGAAACATTGTGGGGCCTATGTTTGTGGAAGGGGTGGTAAATTGTGAGAGAAATATCTCATGGGGATGTTTGGGATGTGGCGGAATAGCCCGACGTGAATAAAGACGTGTGTCCACACCACATCGCACACTCCCGGATGAGGACTAGGGCCAAGGCATGGATAGATGGTGGGGTAGGATGAACCATTACATGTCGTCTCTAGGACATGTGGGGGTGGACCATGAAAAAAGATGGATGCACTGTGTTTGAGACACAACATCTGTATCATGTAACCAGTGTGAGGAAAAACTCAATGGGGGACCTTGGATCATGGGGCTGGGCCAATGGACAATATATCTGGGCATTCCTACGTATCCCATGGGGATGGGAATCAAGCGACATGTAGTTCTAAAATGGACATGCAGTTTAACATCATGCATTGAGTATGTGAGAGTAATAGTAGAGCGAGTAGGGGAATAGGGTGCAACCCTCATACTCCTAACAAGGGTGGAGCTAAATAAGCTGGAACAACACCATGGTCATCCAAGAGAACTACACCTGGGGTGGATAGTAAAACCAATGAATTCGGGGGATGGACTCAAGATGTAGCATCTGAGTGTTTATATGTATCCCATGCTGATGAGAATAAATAAATACATAGTTATAAAAGATGAAGTTTAACATCGTGCGAGACGTGGTAGTTTAAGGTCATGTGGGACCATACAGTTTCAGGTCATGTGGGACTGGGTGTAGTTTACGTTCATGCCAAACCAGACAGTTTGGGGTCGTTCCGGTCCTACTGTAGTTTAGGGTTGTGCAGGACCATAGGGTTTAAGGTCATGTGGGACCATACAGTTTAAATTCATACTGGACTCTATGACTCAAGAAAAGTATTGCATAAAAATCATAGCATTGGTGGGAGGAGTTATATTCTCACCATCCATGGTGATAAGAGAGTACGCTCCATTGGGATAAACCTTGTGTATTACTTTAGGTCCTTCCCATTTCGGTTCCAACTTGTGTGGTTTCCTTCCAGGTATCATTAGTGTCATGAGAGCTAGTACCAAGTCGCTTTGAAAGAAGGAGCAGAGACAGACTTTCATGTTGAAAGCTATGTCCATCTTGTTCTGATATCTTTCTAGATTGTTTAGGGCACACAACCTCTTCTCATCAAGTTCTTCAATCTCATCTAGATAGAATTCAGCTACCTTATTTGGCATCTTTTGGTCATAGACCGTTGTACGTAATGAAGGTAACTGAATCTCAATGGGCAGGATGGCCTCAGTTATGTACACTAGGGAATATGGAGTCATTTGGGTGGAATTAAGATTAGTTTTCAGATAATCCCAGAGAGTGTTGGGGAGCTTGTCCGTCCAACAATTCTAGTTCTGAACAACCATTTTCTTCAAGATTTTAGAGAGGGTTTTATTGAACCCCTAGATCTGTACATTTTCATGTGCGTGGTAGCAGGAAGTATGGTTAGAACGTATGTTGTACTTGGCGTAATGTTTCATCAGCTCAGATGCTAGGATGTTTGTGCAGTTATTAATGAGGATGGTGTGAGGGACTCTAAATCGGAATATGATGTTGGTGCTTAAGAATTCAACGATGGCATGGACCTTGACTTCCTTGAGAGAAACTGCCTCTGCCCACTTGGAGAATAAATACGTAGTGGTCATGATGAACCGGCACTGGAAAATTGTCAGCTGTGGGTAGGGTCCCATGACATCGATCCCCCAAAATAAAAATTTCCTAGTTTACATGGTCATATGGAGAGGCTCTAGTAGCCGATGCATGAAGTTATCATGAATTTAGAATGTATGACACCTCTTAGAAAACTCGATGCAGTCGTGGATCATGTATGGCTGAAAGCACCCCAGTCTCTAAATCTGTTGTGACAGCTTTAGCCATGTCTAATGAGACCTGTAAGAGCTGGCATTAACCTCATGCATGAATAGAGAAATCATGACTCCATGAATTCAATGGAGGTGAATCCAATCAAAACCTCACATGTAAAGGATCTTCTCATGGCTAGGGTCGTCCTGGAGGGTGAACTGTGACGCATGACCTCAGATTCGCTCGCGCTCGGCCCAGTCTGCTGGTAGATAACCATTTTGGAGATACTCGGCAATGGAGGTTCTTCAATCTGGATTCAATACAATCAATGCATCTTGGGGACTTGGGGGTCCTAATATGGTGGCGTCGGCATTAAGGTGTCTTACCTGTGGGTTGTCATTGTCATCCGGGGTGACAGGGGAATGAATCACCGGTACACCACATGGATAATCAGGTCATCCTGTTTGGGCTCTGCAAGTGATGCATCTAGGC
Organism: Viscum album; assembly: GCA_963277665.1. Lineage (NCBI taxonomy): Eukaryota > Viridiplantae > Streptophyta > Magnoliopsida > Santalales > Viscaceae > Viscum > Viscum album. Next base: position 889,448,439 of record OY728130.1, read on the forward strand.
TTTACAAGGTGTCAGCCTGACCATTTTGAGATCAAGGAATATGGGTAACCCTTGTCCTAGACAGGAAATGGGCCATTAGCTGGAGAGTGCGCTCCAACAATGGTACATGTTTTGGATTTCTGATGACATAGTCAATGATGATTTGCTTGATGACTAGTTTGGAATCCACTTTCACATGCAAGTGGGGAACATCAATCTAGAGGGCCATCTTGGGGCCAGTTATGAGATCCTGATACTCTACTTAATTATTGTTGTGGCCTTATGACAATAGGACTGAGTACAGTAGAACAACTTGTGTTGGGGTAAGGAAGATGATACTCAGGACCACCCTATTGAGTATGGGATCATTGAGCCTCCTACTGGTGGGGATCTGGGAATATCCATTGATGTGCATCTTCCAAAATGGGATGTTTTGATCCACTGAAATGATTGTCTCGTCGGGAATGTCCAGATCTAGAGACTGTTCAGTAGGAGCTGGATGGGAAGTGAGGAATTCTTCCAATTCTTGTCCCTTTAAGGCATTCTGAGGGACAAAGTTGATGTCAAACTACTGGAGAATCACTTCCAACCTAGCTAGACGGCTTGTCAGCATGGGGCGGTTTAGGATGTACTTTAGTAGATCTACATGGGACACTAATTGTACCTCATCATGTTGGAGATAATGTCTCAAATTATGTTCTATGAATACCAGTTCAAGATATCTATTCTTGATATGGGAGTATCTGGTCTCCGTATCGAGGATCATGGGCTGAGGTAGTAGAGGTTGTTCTCTATTCCTTCATTATTCTTTGGGGTGTGAAGGGCACCGAGAGATCACTCCAGGGTGGCCACATAAAGGACCAACAACTTTTGGGAGACGGGTTGCATTAAGACTGGAGTCTGGAGAAGGTACTGCTTAATTTCCTCAAATGCGGTCTGACACTCTTCATCCCACTCATAGAGTGTGCCTTTATTCATGATCTTAGAAAAGGGTTTACACTTGCTGGCCAGATTCAGAATGAATCGGCATATGTAGGCTAAGTGGAATTTGAAACCTCCAAGCTCCCTCGTATTTATCAGGGGAGACATCTGGCTGATAGACTGGAACTTATCTTGGTTTATCTCGATGCCCCGGTATGTGACAAAGAAGCCGAGAAACATTCCAGAGGTGACTCTGAATGCACATTTCAACGGGTTCATCAACAGGTGGTGAGAGTGGAGGAAGCCGAACACTTTCTTATGGTCCTTGAGATGGTCATGGTGATGTAGGGATTTTAGCACCATATAGTCCACATAACATTAAACCGGTGTCCTGAGCATTGCATTAAATATGTGATGCATAGTCCGCTAATAGGCGGAACCCACATTCTTTAAACTGTAAGGCATGACATGGTAACTGAATGTACCTCATGGTGCCCTGAAGGCTATATATTCCACATCCTCAGGGGCCACTAATATCATATTATACTCGTCATACCTATCCATGAAGAAGATAGATTGAAACCCATCCGTAGCATTGTTCAAGAGTTCCATCAGAGGATAAGAGAAATCGTTCTTCCGAAAATGATGGTTGAGATCCTGGAGGTCGATGCAGAGTCTGATTTGTCTGTTCTTATTCCTGAATGGAACAATATTGGCCAACCATCTGGGGTATGAGACCTCCTAGAAAAAATCAGCTATGATGAGATTGTCAACTTTGGCATCAACCATGGCACCGTGAGAATGGTGCATCTTTCTGGGAGGCTGCTTGAACCCACAGTGATTTTCTGAAAGACCGAGACGGTGGAAGGCTACATGAGGATCTAGCCCTGGCAGCTCATTGTAACTCCATGAAAATACATCACGGTGCTGTTTAAGGAAGTCTATGTACCACTGCCACTCCTTGGGGGGCATTGTGGCACTAATCAGTGTGGTTTTCAGGTTTTCCTCGCTACCAAGGTCCATCTGTACAAACTCGTCAACTATGGAGGAGACACCCTCTTCCGGGGGACCATCCTCTAAATCCTATTCTTCACTTATTAAGTGGTGAACTTCTTCTATATCCTCTTCTTCACATATTAAGGGGAGTCCCTTAGTGGGTGGATCCTCTTCTAGGTCGGAAAACATAGATGGAAGGCTGGTACCATCCTGGGTGGTAGTAGACACAGCATCAGAGGACTCTTGTGTGGTTATGACCATAGCGATGAAGGTTGTTGATATGATCTCATTTGGCCTTCATCCCAAGGTCCCATGCTTAATGATATCAAAGAAGTAATGGGGCATCATCTTGATCTGGTTTATTCCATCCTATCGGAACAAGCATGTATGAAGTATTTTCATTGCCATGGGGCGGACTTCTTGGTACCTTATAGAGGTATGAGGCTCTAGTATCACTTGGGCCTAATCTATATATGAGTATGAAGTGATCATCCGACATATCATAGAGTTGGTAATGTTATCCCCCCTTGTTCTATAATAAATGAAACATTGCCCCATGTCCGGGGTTTTTAGCCTCCAATCGGTGGATTAGAAAGATGTAGGCATCAACCATATCTGTCCATTGGTTGGTCCTAGCCATAGCATGCTCAACTTCATTAGCCTAAATATACTTTTCAACGCTCTTGTAGTAGTCAGCATCCAAATTGTGGTCTTCACAAGAGGCAATGGGAGATGTGTCACCTTAGAGTACGCCCACCTGACCAATAAGTGAGTACATGAGGCACTAGTGGTATGATGAGGGAACCTCCACATGTAGGTGTAACTATGACCTACCCATCAATGTATTTTATGTGTTTCCCTAGTAGATAACTACAAATTTAGTGATAGAAACTAGTCCATCAAACTAGGTCTTAAAGCGGATCATATTGACCTCTGCATGTTATGTTCTGTCGTAACCCTGGATTCCTTAGTTAGAGGGAGGTAAATCATCCTCAGACAATCCGAGTTTTTGTAGTGTCTGAGTCGGGATTAGGTTAATCCCAGAGCACATGTCAACAAGAAAATGGTGAACCTCCATGCCATTGAACTGTCTAGTGATGTACAATGGGAAAATGTTCCCCTGTATGAGAGAGACTTCGTCTTCTCTAGCGAATGAGATAATGTCCTGACATTCATCCTTCTCGAACGCCTCAGTGTGGAATGCTTCTTCTTCTACTACTTCCATCTCAAACTGAATATGGATTCTAAAAGCCTCTGCGAGGGCCTCACACATGTCTGACGAGATACTAAGAGACTCAAGGATAGAGTGCATTTATGGAATGTTGGCCAAGTGTTTGAGAAACTCATACTTTCGTGTCAGGCATGAACATCTGCTTACAAGAGGTCACTCTATGACAAGAGGTATGGCAGGCCCTACTAGCTAGACCGACGGCTGATGGCTCTAGCTGATTTAGGCATGCACGGATAAGACCATGGGTGTGGGAGACCATTTTATGAACCATCTATTGGTCGTATGTTTGAGACCCGCGACAAGAATTCTACCTCCACCCACCCTCACTGTCACTACTATTGTTTGGCCTTATGAAGACACACACCACTTATGTCTGGGCTCGGCCCAACCTAACTATGTTGTTGTGGACCTATTAATGAAGCCAGTCTTCGAACACATAGCACTGTTTGAGGGAGTGACCCAGGATCCGGTGATAAGGGTAATAGTTAGGGTGGTCAGTGAGGTTTTCCTTTTTGGGCCTCCTGCATTCAGGCAGTCATACAATCACCTCCTCTAAGGTGTTGTGGGAGTAGTTAAGGACCTAAGCCCCATTGAACGAGTAGGTCCAGTTTCTTCTATCCAAAAAGGGGGATCTGGGAGCCTTTCCTTGATGAGGGGTTGGAGGAGCCTAATGAGGAGGTGGGACCTGATTATCTCGATGAGGTGGTGGTGGCGCATTGCACGGGGGTGCCTGTTGATTCTGATGTAGATGCTACTGGAACGGAGGTTGTGCCTGAGGTGGAGGGCCTCTATGGGGCTGCAGATCCTTCTCCACTGGTATCAGTTCTAGTTTCTTGGGGCCTCTATCTGGGCTACCATGGCGGGATCATCTCGGGTGGCTCAACTTGCAGGAATTGAAGGAGGCAATGGGTGTGTCTGGATGGCCTGTTGTGAGGCTTCATCTAAAAGTTGGTCCTTATCTGAGAAGTATTGGAATCCCCTAAGGTAGTTTTTGTTGATCATGGAGGGTAATAGTTCCATCATTCCATTACCTACACACATCATGAGTAATTTATCTTAAGTCAGTGGCATGTCTAGGGAATACATGAGCCCCTTCCATCGGGCAATAAAGTCTGTGATGCGTTCATCAGGCCTCTATTTGAACTTGAATAGGTCTGTGATACTAATCTTCTGAGTGGTAGAACTGAAATGGAAGATACATTGCCTATGAAGATTCGCCAATCATGCCACTAAGCCATTGGGTAGCTGGATGTACCAAACGAATGTCAGTCCTTCCAACGTCTGCACAAAACACTGAAGTTTGGTGTCTTCCTGCAGTGCTGGGGTACCTAACATGGGCCCACAAATTGAAATTAATTGGGCTAGGTGTGGTGGTTGTTCCCCTGTCCAATTTAAGGGGGAAAATGTGTGATTCCCAAAACCTGGGGGGGGGGGGGCTGGAATATCATCCACCCATGCCGAATATGGATTTCCATCAGGTGGGATAGCCACATGTTGAGTCTCTTTTGTTTAGAAAGTGGGAACTGAGTGCTCCCATTGGATCGTCTGGATGGGGGTCCCTATCTTAATGAGGATCCCTGACCACCAGTGCGTTTCCAGGCTCTTCAACATGGTAGGAAGGCCCAACGGATCATGGAGCGGCTGGCAGAACAAAATGTTGGGCTGCTAGGGTTACCTGAGCTGGGCCTTGGGGATTATTACACTACATAAGTGGCATTGGCAAGACATATTGAACCATCTATCAATGAGCTCTAGCCTCAACCATGTCTTCATGGGAAGGACGATCAATATTTCTTGAGGGTAGTTCTCCAAGAAGTAGTTGTGCCTACCCCTTCCATCCTGGATGAGGATCACCATTGTCTGGTCCTCGCTCTACAACACATTCAGAAAGGATTTCATCGACCATATACTTCTGTTTAGTGAGTTTCTGATGCAACACGCCTTTTTTGAGATCCTCCCCTACCTTCTGGACTGATGTGGACGGGTCGGAGGGTTTGACGTCTCTGATAGGCTCCTTTCCTTTATATAGATATTGATTGAGGGTTAAGGATTTCGTAAGTATAAGAAGACCCATTAGATTTCTCTATTGATGGATGATCCTTCGCAACAAATCCAATAAGTGTGATACTCCCTTGGGAGGGAGGTCATCTCTGAGGAGCTCTTGGTCGTCCACTTTTACTTATGGGATGACCATGTTAACTGCGACCCTTTCCAGAGGTATATCCTCTCTGTCACCCGAAAAATCAGGCTGACGTCGGGTAGAGTTGATGAGGAGGGTCACATACTACCCCCAAATACGAATCTACACGTGGGGGGGGGGGAATCCTCCTTGATAATCATTCGGAGTACCTAAGAACTCTGTACGAATCGTTTCTTGAGGGTCATTTGGTGTCCTAATCACTAAGGACGCTAGGCCACAGGGAGTGCTGCCAAATCGACCAGACAACATTTTACACAGATTTCCTCAAAATGTGCTTGAATCTTCGGATAAGCCACCCACTGGTAGTAGAGGTGGAATTTTGTAAACCAGAGGGTTTGATGGAAACACTCAACCTCCTTCGGGGTGAGGGCTTATATCGCTTTGAAATTTGGCACCATAGTGGACCAGAACATTTCAGAAAAGTATTCAGCCGTGAGGATATGCCATAATCTCCTTGGATCAGATTCACTGTCTGGGCCTTCGTTGCTCAACTCATCTACCAGAGGTGGCTAAGGAACTAGCATTGGTACTAGGGAATACCAATGGGATGGTAGGCTTGCCGGTGGAGAATATAGAGAGTGAGCTGACAAACCACCGCATCCCATGTTGTCCTCCTAAGATTGTAGCGAATCAGCCACCACATCGCGGTAGGATGGTCTAACAGCCGCAGCTCCTAGTGCATTGACTAGGGCTACTGGCGATGAACCACACTACTGATCACCAGCCATTGGTCCCCAAAATAGATCTCTGTGATCTCTAGTCTAGTTAGAGAGTGCCTCTTGTGATGATGGTGGTGGTTTCATGACTGTATCCCATGGGATTGCCATGTTTTCATCTTCTTGGATATACCTACGGAGTGATGCTGGAATTCGGTGGACCTATCCTTACGGGAGCATGAGGTTGATGCACCTCGTTCTTGCCCTAGTCTTTGACACAGAGGACCGAGGATAGGGTTCTATTGCTGAGTCATACTCTGATTTGGAATCTGATAAGTAGACTGGTTTGATTTCTATCCATACCTTCCAATAATTCTTCTTATGGTGGTGAAATCCCGTCATCCTACCCCGAGATGGCTCTTCAGGGAATAGAATATTTCTGGCCCAAGGAGTTCCTTCGGCCGTACTGGTGTTGGGGCGGGGAGGAATTCCTTCTGAGTAAGCTGAGGTGTGAGGGGTGTGTGGACAAATATGCAATGGTACACGAGGGGGACCTCTGTGCAACGTTCTGGAGTAGGTAGGACCTCCACTGGAGCTGACAAGAGCACGAGTATGACCTCCATGATTATATTCCTTAGTGATGTTAGTGTGAGGTCGGTCCATGCACTGGTCACACCGAACACGGGTAGGACCTCCGTGTCGGGTGCCAGTGAGGTGAAGTTGACCTCCACCCCTCTGGTTTCCAGTGTGAAGAGGACTTTCTCCAACAGCTACAAGAACATGAGGGGGTCACATCATAGAGTGACTGTATATGCAATGTCCCCACCCCGGTAGTGTGGGGTTGGAGGAATGACTCCATACCCAGTGTAGTGGGCATGGAAGAGGCTCATGTACCGCATCATTCCGTCATGGGGAAGGCCCTTATCTATGATGAAGGTGGCATGAGGCATACCTCCATACTGAGACCAGAAGTGGGGAGGATCACATTCTTCATGGTGATGGTAAGGGAAGGACCTCCATACTAGTCATTGAATCCACAGGTTGATCCACAACGGGTGTCCCCTACGCCAACAGCCAAGAGTGTCCACCCAGCATGCCCGTGGAGGTGTTGGGGCCTTGATCCAGGCCGAGAATATGTGTTCCCATGATCAATATATTCAGGGGCTGAATATATACGTCGTCAGTGGCATGGGCCACAGTAGTCATAGATGTTGAATCCCCTTGACAAGCATCCTCTTTGGCATCTGCCCGACGCTGGCGTCGGGTCAGCCAGAACGGTGCCAGTGGTGAAGGTAAGTGGCTTACCTGCTTTTTATTTCAGTGAACTAGGTGGCAGTGTTGGTGCAGCCTAGTGGGGGCCCTCCTCAGGGACCCCTGAAATGGGATCCTGGTTGGGATGACCCAAACATCTCCTACCTCATTGGCGTAGGGGAAAGATTCATTGAGGCGTTCTGGGGAGAGGCTCCTGAAATGACTGTATGTTGGGGTGGGGTGCAGTGTCTCCATTTGCTGCCCTCGGGGGCAACGGTAGTGATGAGGAACATATGACTCTAGTTCCTGGAAGGACATATCCCTAGTCGGGTTAATTGCCTCCACCGCATACCACCATATGAGTTTGTTGATCGCTCCTCACTTAATAAATTCGAAGGGGGAGATGGGGCGTAGGTTCCCAGCACTTGCAGTTGTGGAAGTCATTGCATAAGTGGTGGAGCCATGCAGGGCTGTCATGTCAGTATTTCCCCTACCCCTGTGTCAGTGGGAAAGTAGTGATCGGGTTCCTGGTGCAGCATCTTGGTTCCTGAAAGCAGGAAGGTTAAGTTGTTAGTGCATGAAACAAGGAAACTGATCTCCAGTGCCCCAATGTCATTCTGACTTCTATGGCTAGTAAGAGGGATGCATGCTAACAACGTCACATAATGAGATGCCCAAAACATTGACTAACCCAAATTCTGGTGAGTTTCACACCATGCCCAATATTTTCTTGGCGGGACCTGGCACTAGATTACTGGATCTGGTGACACGTCAGTCTACCGATGTCTTTAACGTTACTAATCTCTACATTGAGGAGAAGAGTTTACATCGAGTTCACCATTTATTTTTTCGATGATTTCACCAGGGCATGCGCATATCCATCCAGTACAGGGATGATGACGTTGTATGTTGCCCCGCATTCCCGCTTTACAAAGGCGGGCAACATCTGATTCCTATTTGGGGACATTTTCTCCTTGATTGAAACAAGATGACGGGATGTCGGTTCCTCCTTCCATGGATTCCTCCTCGAAACTCATCACCAAGTACGAGTCTCCATTATAGATTAAGTCGTGGTTTGTGAAACTCTTCTTAGTGCCATATCTTTATGGACACTGGTTAATTACACAGCTTTTTTCATGACATTCCAAAGGGTCCGGCCAGGGCAGCAACCTTCGTTTGGGGGAGTAGTCACATTGAGGTATCACTGGCATGTCAAAATGCTAGAAAACTTGAGTGTCTATGTTTCTTCTACTTATTATAGGGATTATCGAGGGAACAGAATCCTGAGGAATCCAATGTCAAATATGGGGAATTATATTCCATAGGCATGTCTCTGATCTTTTCCTCAACTTTCCATGTTTAACACAGGGTATGCCACGAGTTTAACATCTAGCGGAGATGGATCAGACTGATCGGAACACTTTCTAGATTAGATCAGATAGGTGTAACCCTTTGAGAGAACACTAATGTTAGGGCTAGCATGTGGTTGGCTTCCCAGTTACTGCAAGGAGCATCAATGAAATGGTGTGTCATGATCCTATCAGGATGTGGCGGTCTGTGTAAGAATTAGGATAGATGGTGGAGAGTAGAATGAAGTGGAGGGGGAATGGAATGGAACCAACATGAGGATGATGGTGATGATGTGGTTGAGTCTTAAAGAGACATCCTACGTATCCATGTGGCAGGTAATCAAAGTCCATGTATTGCATCTAACAATGTCTTACAGTCAAATGGGATTCAATGACATATCATTGAATAGGGGCGTGGTGGCTTACTTTAGAATAGAGGGGTCAAAACTTCTTACTGTTGGATGAGGTTCATATCAGTTTAACACTGTATGGGGTGAGAACGGCTTAACACTGCATGAGGCTCACAACAGCTTACCACTGGATGGCTTTACAATAGTTTAATGCTAAATGAGGTTGAACCTCTTGGAGGATTCCTACATACCCCGCTTTAGAAAAGGTGAAACCTATGTAGTTTGGGATGGGGATTAGGGATTACACATTAGGCTGCCCAGGGTTGGTGTGGTGAACCAATGTGGAAGGGTGTAAGAACAATGGGATGTTGGGCTTGAGCTTAGGGGAGGATTCCCTTGTACCCTACCTTAGTAAGGATCAAATTCCACATCGTTCAGGATGGTGTTTGTTAAACTGACGTGAAAGGGTGTTAGAACAACTGGATGTTGGTATTGACCCTTGGGGAGGCTTCCTAAGTACCATTTCATAGCGAGGATCAATTTCCACATAGTTCAGGATGGTGTTGGGTGAACCAACATGGAAGGGTGTCAAAACAACTGGATGTTGGGCTTGAAACTCAGGAAGGCTTCCTACGTACCCTACCTTGGCAAGGATCAAATTTGACATAGTTCAGGATGGTGTTTTGGGCTTACACTCTAGGATTCCTAGGGTTGGATTCAATGGTAAATTCTTACTCTAAGACCACATGGGTCATACTCAGTGTGAGAAACAAGAGGTGATAAATACATTGTGATCATGTCGTGAAAGGTGCGTCTGTGGGAATTGGAATGGTGCTTAGGCACTGGGCTGCTCAGGGAGAGGAAGATTGGGACCTATGCATGGATATAGGCCTTAGTGGAGACAAAGTCCAGGGGGAGAGGGAAAGGGCAACACAACCCCTATCCCCATTTCCCATCTTTCTCCTTGGCACTGAAAAAGAGAGGAGGATGAGGGATTCTACCTCCTACAAGAAAGGCTAGGGGCTTACACCAATGTGGTTTACCTTTCCCTATGGAAAAATGCCACTTCAATAAAGAGGATATCATCCCTTGTGTGGGATTATCTCACTTCCATAGAGACCAGTGGGAAAGGAGAATGTTTGTGCTGGGGGATCCCGCTTAGGATGCGTGGGGAAAATTCATAGTTTAACGTCATGTGTTGAGGACGATGGCGCTGGGCAGTTTAATGTCCTGCAGCTCAGACGATTGCGGGTTCACTCCAGACCCCTAGGACATAAATAACCGGTACCTTCTACACCTTTGTGATGATAAGGGACATGCAACGCCATGGTTATGGGGTGTCATGGAGAGATCCATTGAGGGGTCCACGTTAGCGTGGCTATGCAAAGAACCAATAACCAGTAACATGTCTATGTGAAGATGCATGAGTTGAAGTTCAATGGGAAGTAGTGTCGAAGGGACATTGAAATCACATCATGCAAACCTTGAGGGTCACATGGTAAAAGGAATTCTATAGCATAAGGATTTATAGGCAGGGGCCTTGTGAAGCTCTGGTGCTCCATGTAGTAGAGGGTGCTTGTGAACGGGTGTACTTCGCGAAGTGGAGTGTCCCAACCTATGCATAAGGCATAGGTGAATATTGGAGGTACTTTATGAAGTGGAAAGGCATTCGTGTAGAAATGCCTCATGAAGAAAAGGTGCCTCACGAAGAAGGGTGTGGTGAAGCAATGTTCTTCATGAAGTACACTGACCCTGCCTTAGAAAGTGGATCATGTGTACATAAGGGGTGTTTCACGATGTATAAATGATCCGCAATGACCCAGATCCCCTTGGGGATCCCCTTCCTTCTCGAAGGTCTTTGGTCTCCATGAAATTCATCCCTCCCAAAAGAGGGGGTTAAAACATGGCAAAGGGGAGGCACTTCTTAGAGCAAAAGTACCTCGTGTGGCTCATGGTTCACAGAGCAGAAAGTGCTTCATGATTTGGGAGTTAATAATTCAAAAGGTCGGATCTTCTATCCCTTCGGATCAAGGGGAGCCTAGAATTTATAGGCAAGAGGCATCACGAATCAGATCTCTCTCGGCATGAATACGGGTTAGGTTGATTTATGGTGGGATCGCGAACATCAAACTTCTTCATGGATCATCCTGCCTCCTTGCTCTGCGGTGTGCCCGCGAACGTCAAATTCGTTTACAGAGCATCCCGCATCCTTGCTCCGCAGTAAGCTCTCGAATGTCAAATGCATTCACAGAGAATCCCACCTTCTTTCTCTATGGTAGGAGTGGGGTTATTGGGTATCTTCGAATGGTCTTCACGAGGCAGCCCCATGAGGCTTTCCATTTCTTCTTCTTCTTCCCACATTTTGGTACCAAAAATTGCAAAGATGCAAGGAACTATTTGAATGGAAAAGATTTTGATAGCAAAAAAATACAAATAATTCATATCCTACATCTTATATGAGAATTAATTTATATGGATATTGTTTTAGTTGCTCTATCTTTGTCCATAAAGTTATTTATTGTAGGAAGAGGCCATACAAGAACAGTAGGTACAGAACTTAGAGACAACTCAATCCTTGTCAAAGAGACAGTATTGCTCTCACAAACTAGTTTTATCCACTGAAAAATGAATATGGGTATATAGAACCTGATTTTTTAGTTTCTTTAACATTATGGAAATGGAAAAAATTTCATATCTCATTTAATTAATTATCATTGAAAAATGGAAACCTTATTCATGCATATGTATGGACTATCATCTCCATGATTGTAAGACACTACATTTCTCGAAACCATATTTCATGATAGGTCTTAATAGTATAAATAATGAAAAAACATTATAATTATTTAATTATTATATATCTACATATAATAAAACATTGTGTTTTTTATAAGAACACGAACTTTCAAAAGCTAACACGAATGAAAAAAAAGGAATTAACATGAGAAAGAATGAAAACAATTAACAGTTATTAACGGCTAGGAGGTAATAATTTATTAAATTATAATATATGATGACATAAAAATTAATATGATCCTTTTAAATTTTAATAACATTATTAAAAAAAATAATGGAGGTCAAATCATGTTCAACTAAATGAAAGTGTGAGGTAAGGAACTTCATCTGAATTTTCCTTCATCGAGGTATATTGTGATGTTATGAACCTAATTCCTTTTATATGGTGTATATTACTCACTTTTGAAGTTTTATTTCATGATTAATTCATACATCATGGTATTCTATGTTTCTATTTGTCTTATTACCTCCAATGGTATTGGACTTCAAAATTAACAAGAGGTAAATGTTATTGTATAATCTTAGTTTCTTTTTTGATTGCTAATTTTCTCTTAAAACAATGTATTTTTTTTATCATTTCTTGTACATTAAATTCCTATTAAATTTCTATATTCTTGTATAATGATTATTATAATTATGTAAACAATTTATTATTTTAACATATGGAGTTTACTTTCAATGTTATTTCATTAACCATGGAGATATTTATAAATATGTATCCTTTCCTCAATATGAATATTTGATGACAATGAATATTGAATCCTGAATTAAATAGATTATTCGTTATATGAGAAATGATCGAGACCATTATTTATGAGTGGGGAATGGTATTATATATCCCCGCAATGCATCAGAAGGTCTTGTGGGAAAAATAAGTTTTCCAAATTAGATGGGTTTCTACCTCTGGTTTAAACTATCTTGTGAAAGTTCATGAAAATAGAGGTATCAGGATACCAGAGATCGTGGCATCAAATAATAAATAATTTACTTCATTCAAAACTTGATTATTATTAATATCCATGTCATGAGCCGCCTTCACCAGGATGAGAAAAGGGACATCAAACTGCTAGACCCTTCCTTCTTCATGTTGATGGAGAGATAATGACCCCTGAGACCCACCTTCAACAGGTCCTGGAGTGGCGACTAGCACCAAGGGTATAGAATCACAAAAAAATGAATGGAATTACCGTTTTTATTTAATAGGATCGGAAGATAATATAGTGAATCCAAAAAACACAAAAACTGGAGAAAAAACCAAAGCCAAAAGAAAACAATTCCCATATGCATGTCCCTAAGTAAATTCTACAAAAGTAAAACAAATTCCCCAAAGGAAGGTACCAAAGAAAAGAAAAAATACAGCAACAGCTACTATCCCACGGTCTGAAAATAGTTTATATACATGGGGTGTGTATACAAGTATAATCAGTAGGGAAAACAAAAATCTCTCATGAAAAAGTGGGGAGGCATTATAATGCCCCGTCAGAAAAGGAGAAAACTGAAGCACCTAGCAAGGATTCTATCCACCCAACCTCACCATGACAGAATCCTCAAATAACTCAAGCCATGTAATTTAATAGTAATAACACATCGATGTTTGGGTACCCCCAACACTTTCCCACTTGTTATTAAAGATATCCTACACGTCAAACCTCTCCCACCATTCTCACCGCAGTCTCATTGCCATCTCCGGCCCGTACACACCTGAGCTACCAAAACCACACATTCCACTCAAAAACACCTCATCCACATCCCACATACCACCTAAAAACACCTGGGCCACAAAAACCACATGTAACCATGCCTACAAACACCTAGGCCAGAACAACTACTGCTACGCTTGAAGATACATGGGCCTCGTCCTGAAGAAACTTGGGAAAAAACCTACCCGCACACACCTGGGCCAAACACCACAACTACCCTGCTTGAAGAATCTTGGGATATAATGGTCTTGATGCCATCAAAGCCTGTCTAAAGGATCTTGGTAAACTTAGGAAATGTAGAAGAAAAGGAGATAATAACCAGACACTCATTGGAGGGTTGGGGAAAACACCATCCCCCATCAAATGGGGGTGTTCGGTACAATGTACTTAACTCAAGTGGGGTTCTACTAAGAAACATATGAACTAAAATTTAAAATATATATATGTAACAAGAACTCATCCAAACCTAGGGGTTCCAAACCATCCCAACACAAAAAACCTCATTAATTTTCATTCATATAAAACACCACAATCACAACCATGTAAAAACTCATTCCAGGAAAAAAATTCCCCATTTAACCTATACTTGTTTTAATAATCATGTTATTCTATTTAAGTTAATTCTGCACTACTGGGAAACATACAAGCATAGCCACATGTCAAGGAAAGTAAAACAACCAAACATCAATTTAAGCATTCACACTCGGTTCCCTTGTAAAGTCACAACAATAAATGGGATCTGTGAGATCCCTTTAAGTACTGGAACCAAACCAAGCTACAAGATACATCCCCACACGACCTCAGGTCCACAAACCAATAACAACACAACAACAGAGGATCTCATCCCCATCCACCTTACTTCCCAAGCATCAACCGTTAACATCACCAGAACAAAAAAGGGAGTTTTCAAATTTTAATATTCCATTCATTTAGTTTAGTCTTTCTATTTGGTTAATCGGGCTGACCACATAAGGAATATTATTCAATGGGAATCTTTTTAATAAACAGATTTTATGCGACTAACTAGTTTCCATGTTACATTCATTAAATCACAGATGGCTGGGGTTCATTAGTGCGCAAGGAATGACCACCAACAACAATGATTTTTACTGTACATAAGCCCATATAATCCACAACATATAAAGGAATATAAAAGTGCACAACATCATCATTAAACACACCCCTTAATTCTTTAAATGTCTATTTATTATCATCATTATGGTTTGGATTCATCCATCTCTGTAGAATCAATAGTATACCCACCCCGCATGATACACAATAAAGAGAGACGATGGATGATCCCTACTTGGATGATCAAAGATCGAAGTTTTTCTTCACGCATCAAGAACTGAAGATGCACACCGTGTAGTAGAATAACATTGAGGACTCCAAGAATGAGTAAGAAAGGCTACAGCAAAGGCACGCCACTAGCCTCGGGAAGGGGAATTACAAATTCCCCAAGGGGAAGAATGAACCTAGCCAAGAAGAAGAAGAAGAAGAAATTCTCATGTGATAAAAAGGTGAGATCCTGGAGTTACAGGATATTGAATTTTGAATGAATTTAAAGACAGATCATGGTTTCACAATGTGGTTGGGTGGTTACACATGATGGAATTGATTTTTATATAATAATTCACATCCGAGAGGTGTCCATAATGGTTGTACGTTAAACAGTTTCCTTTAATCAGAAGAAAACGTGAAAAATGGGCGGAACTGGAAGGTATGAGGAAAGGGCGTGCCATCGATGAAAAACCACACATTTTGGTAAGTTAAGGGTTTATTGGATTTGGGGGATTTTGGATATCATTTATGGGATTTTAAATGGTTTTTAAAGGGGTATTAAAACACTTTTACATCAAAATACATGTTGTGGGAGTGGAAAAAGTCGGAAACAGGAAAAATAACGATGGGTGGGACATCGTTCGTTGAGACACCATAATGGTGCCACAATCATGGTTCCACCATGATGGGTGTAACCATTTTGATGTGCTACCATCACGGTACCTCCATCACGGTGTTACTGTAATGGTGCAACTGGTTCGGTGGAACACTATAAGTTGTGCCACCATTTTGGTGTGCTACTGTCACGGTGCCACCGTAACGGTGTGTGACCATGACCGGTGCCACCATTTTTGTGGAACTGTTGATGGAACCGAGTTAAATGTCCTTAATGAGCCACTGCCCGGTCCATTACATCAGATACCTCGAAAACTATTCTCACCCTTGAGAACTAAAACTAGACCAGAAGGTAAGAGAGAGGTCCAAAAAACCACCTCAAAAGATACCTCTCAGGAGTGAACCTCGTCAACATCTAGGAACACATATCCCTTAAGTAAACATACAAATTTTCATAGGTCATAGAATCCAGTCATATGGGTTAGGGAGTTCCCTTCCGCATGTCACGATAATATCCGCTTTGGGTGACACTGAATTTCCCACATGGGTTTAACCGCATCCACTTTAATGCGTCTTTATTAGGGATCAGATCCTCCCCATTCCATAATTCAGAATCTCCACCCACATTCATAGAACAAGGAAAAAGCACATCTCATAGTTAATATGGTCAATAATTTCATCACAAACAAGTACAAAACAAAACAGAACAAAACTCAAAATAGATTTGGGTACTATGCACGAATCTGTTCCTCCTGTTCCCAGGTAATCTCGTCGAGGCCACCATGCCTCCGAAACACCTGAACCAAAGGGATGGTTCTTCCATAGAGCACTATCTCCTTCTGATCCTTTATCATCAATGGTATCTCCAAAAACATATTGTCACCCCCTATATCCCACTCTCCGCAGTCAATGACCTGGGAGTCATCCTGTAGATATCGATGAAGATGGGAGACATGGAAAACATCATGGATCTTTTCCAACTGAGGTGGTAAATCAGGCTGATAAGCCACCTCAAGAACTCTCCCCACCACTTTGAAAGCTGAAATTAACCTAGAAGAGATCTTTATCCCCTTGCCAAACCTTCACTTCACATGTTGATGGGAAACCTTCAAGAACACATGGTCTCCAACATTGAACTTCACAGGCCTCCTCCTACGATCACCATACAACTTCTGCCACTCCTGGGTTGCCTTCATCTTATCACGCACAAGCTGAACATTCTCCGTTGTGCTCTACACTACCTCTGGACAAAGAACACCTACCTCCCCAACCTCAGTCCAGCACACAAGAGATGGACTCGCCCTTCCGTACAAGGTTTAAAACGGTTCCATGCTAATAGTAGATTGATATCTATTATTTTAGGTAAACTCCACTAAGAGAAAATGTCATTCCCATGATCCCCCAAAGTCCAAAACACATGCTCGTAGCATATCTTCCAGTGTATGGATGGTTCTCTCTGTCTTCCCATCTATCTGGGGGGTGGAAAGTAGTACTAAGGCGTAGCTGGGTGCCAAAAGCATGCTATAATCCCCTCCAGAATCGAGAGGTAAACTGTGAATCCCTATGTGAGACTATGGACCTCGAAACACCATGCAACCATACTACCTCATATACATATCTTCGTTCTAAGGCATCCACGACACTTGATTCCTTGATCACCAGAAAGTGAGCTGATTTTATCAGCCCGTCTACCACTAGCTCGATAGCATCACAGCCTCCTTTAACCATGGGTAGTCCTGTGAAAAAATCCATCGAGATGTCATCCCACTTCTACTCGAGGAAATATAATGGCTGAAAAAAACCTCATGGGACACGGTGTTCAGCGTTCAACTACTGACACACCAAGAACCTTTCCATAAACTCTGCTACTGCCTGTTTCACCCTGGGCCACCAAAACTACTCCCTCAAGCCTTGGTACATCTTAGAAACTCCAGGGTGTACCACTATAAGTGATTTATGGAACTGACAAAGAACACCATTTTGTATCATCTTTGGTACAAACAACTTCCCTCGGAAAAGCATCTTTTTCTGACTATCCTTCGATTATCCTTCCATATCATTTCCTTGGTTAACCCGATCACGCATCACTTCACTCTCTATGTCTCCACACTGAGACTCCTCCACCTTTCTTAGAAGAAAGGAATGCACTGTCATCTGAAGTATACAACCTCTAACAACATCCTCTCTTACATCAAGGTGTAGTGCAGCCAACTCTTCCATTGCCTTCCATGCATCCACAGATTCCTGAACGGCTTTCCTCCATGACTTCTGGATCAAGGAATCAGCCAAAACATTCCCCTTACCTTTAGTTTAATAGATCTTGATGTTTTAGTCCTGAAGAAACTCCACCCACCTTCTTTGTTACAAGTTCAGGTCCCACTGGGTAATGATATGTGTCAAACTCTTGTGATCTGTGAAGATGACAAAGTGCTCCCATATTAATTCCTCCACAACCTCAATGAAAACACTACTGATGAAAGATCTATGTCATGGGTGATAGAGTTATGCTCATGAGAACGTATATTCCTAGACCCATAATATATCACTCCCCATTACTGCATCAGCACACACCCCAGGCCAAGTCCCGAAGCATCAGAAAACACCTCAAACAACTTCCCTTCTTCTGGTAACCTCAGCACTGGGGAAATAACCAACTACCCGTTTAGATAACTAAAGGCATCCTGTCACATCTCACTTCATCACAAAGGCCTGATCTTTTCTGGTCCAGGCTATTAGAGGATTTGCAACTTGAGAGATGTTGGGTAAAAACCACCTATAATAGCCTACCAGACCCAGAAAAGTGCAAACCTTCTTCACATTCTTGGGTGATTCCCAAGAAACAGCTGCTTTAAAATTTTATGGATCAACTGCTACCCCTTGCTGAGACACCACATGTACAAGGAAATGCACTTCTCATGCCGTGAACTTACACTTGGACAATTTCCCATAGAGCTGGTGGTGTCAAAGGATTCCCAAGACCGTCCTGATGTGCTTAGTATGTTCCTCCTTTGATCTTGAGGAGATCAAAATTTCATAGATGAACACAATGGGGCATCGGTCTAGAAACTAATGGAAAACAGAGTTCAAGAGCCCCATGAACATAATAGGTGCGTTCGTAACACTGAACGACATGACTATGAACTCAAAGAGCCCATACCTGCACTAGAAAGCAGTCTTCGAGATATCACTATCCTTCACCCTTAGCTGGTGATACCCAGACCATAGATCGATCTTAGATAACCAAACTTCTCCCCTCAACATTCCAAATAGATCGTCTATCCTTGATAGAGGGTAACAGTTCTTGACAGTTACCCGATTCACTCTCTGGTAGTCTATGCACAGCCTAAGACCACCATCTTCCTTCTTCGCAAAAAATACCGAAGCACCCCATGGTGACACACTGGGTTAGAAAAAACCCTTCTTCATCAGATCTTCAATATAGATCCTCATCTCCCGCAACTCAGAAGGCACCATTTGGTAAGGAGCCATGGAAATTGGATGGGAACTATGTTGTAAGTCTATCCCAAACTCAACATCACATCGAGGGGGTAGAGTCACATACTCCTTGGAAAAAACATCCAGGAACTCCCTAACAACTATCAGAACATACATCATCTCAGCATCCGAGGATTATATTGAAATCTCGGCCAACTTAGAAAAAAGTGGCTCTACACACCGTCTCCATACATGAAAACTCTATTCGCCAACAAATGCCACACGCTGGCCATACTCATCGGAGAAAATGACTCTTATTCGAAACTTTTTGATAATATCATGAATAAAAAATTGTCATTCAATGCCTTGGATGACATCATATGGTTGTATATGCAATAGTAAATGATCCTTGCTAGACTAATGTGGCCCTATAATCAGTCTACACCCTTAGCAAACACAAGAAAAACTGGTCTGACCACTGACTGGCATACTCAAAACAAGGGGTATGTGAAGTCTCTATGCATCTAGGCCCAAGGAATAATCTAGAAAGGGTGTAACAAAGGTGTGTAATGCTCCCAAAACAAACAAGTCATGTTCAAGAGTAATAATCAGGTTGATCGTACCTTGAACGACTTCCATCCCTACTAGAACTACTGCCTATGCAGCGTGTAACTGCCCACGCCCAGCACTTCTGCCCCTCGTCTGATGGAAACCTCCCTGACCATGACCTGGTCTAGGTCCCTGAGGAGCTCCCTATGGTAGGCCTCCTCCTACAACATCTGTCCTCATAGGAGTGGTAGCTCGCTGTCCCTACTACTGTTATTCAAAGGGCCTGGCTAGAAACTGCTACTACTGAGGCGGGTGCTGAACAGGCCAACCACAACTGTACTTCATTCGGTCCAGGGACTGATTCAAAGGTGCCCATAGATTCAAAAGATGTAGCATCTCCGTACTAGGCCCGAAAGGAAAGGGTGAGGACCGTGAGATCGAAACCAGAACTGTTGGGGCCTACTCCCTGCTAGTCGAAACCTAGATAGCCCTAACGCTGGAGGTCTGCAACTGACAGACATTCCCTTTGAAAATCCCAAAAATATCCCCTCTCATGGAACACCTCCTAGTGTGTGCATCCACTCCCCCACTTCATCCTTCTTCCGGACCTCCAAGTACATTGGTAGGGTGAAGGGGGTAACATCATAATGAAGAGAGGGTTGGAGTGCCCCCTCTAAACGTCTCAGCCGAGACTCCTCATCCAGAAAAAGCATCCGAGTAAAACAAAGGATATCCTTGAACTTGATCCCCAACTCCCTTACTGACATGCGCCCCTACTAGGGGGAGAGAAGGTCATTCCTCTTCTCATCCTTCATCGTGAAGAGAGTAAATCTGCCCATAACTCCTTCTCGAAGTCAGTCCATGTAACCTTAGCCTCCCTCTTCTCCCCAAGGTAGAGTGTCTACCACTGACGCACTACTCCCCGCATCTGGCTTACAGCCATAAGAACCCAGTACTCCATCATAGCCCAAATCAAGCTGAAATATATCACCAGATCCCCGAGCCAGCACTTCATTTCAATGTCTGAGGTTCTACCCTCGTATATCCCGAGGGTCTACTATTGAAAGGAACGAAGAGTCCTCTACCGCTCATCGTCCTCCTCCTCTCGGTCAGTCCTCATCCGATTAGAGAATCCAACAACATGGGTATCTATCGCCCGTACTACTCATGGTCATCATATAGGTTCCATAGCTTCATAGTAAACAAGGAATACCTAAACATGAGTAGGGTAGAAGATTGATTTTAAATTTTCCTTTGACTTCTTATTCATTTTAAACCCCCAAAATACCGAAGACATAAAAGAACACAAGTCATTATTATGCATGTACATTTTCTAGGGTCTCTACCATGCAATCAGTGCAGCCTTACTTTGTCATTCGGTTGGCCTAGAATCATTGAATCAGATCATGGGGGGCCCTAAAATCCCATGTCCTAGCCCGTCTTCCCTATCATATTTCACACACCAAGATTTCCTAACACTATATCCATACCAACCCATGAAATCATCATTGTACCTAACCTTGAGCTCCACCAAATTTCTCAATCATGACTTTTATACCAATATGTAATGAACCGCCTTCACCAAGATGAGGACAGGGACATAAAACTACCAATCCCTTCCGTCTTCATGTTGATGGAGAGATAATGAACCCCGACACCCACCTACAATAGGTCCCAGAGTGTAGACTAGCAGCATGGGTATAGAATCACACACAAAATCAAGATAATTTCCCTTTTTGTTTAATAGAATCAGGAGATAAGATAGAAAATCCAAACAACACCAAAACTGGAGTTAAAAGTAAAGAAAAAAATAAAATCATTTCCATATGCATGTCCAAAAATAAATTCTACAATAGTACAAGAAATCCCCCCAAAAGGATGGTACGAAGGAAAATAATCAAAATATCAAAATCTAATATACCATGGTCTGAACTAGTACAATCCTCGATGATCCATGAAGTCCTCTTGGAAACCTGAAAATAGTTTCTATACGTAGGGTGAGTGTACAGGTATACTCAGTAGGGATAACCAAAATCTCTTGTGCACACATGGGGAGGCATTCTAATCACCATAAGAAAATGAGAAAACTGAAGCACATAGTAAGGATTCTACCCACCAAACCTCACCAAGGAACACACCCCAAATAACGCAAGTCAAGTCATGTAATAGTAATAACACATAGATGTTTGGGTACCCTGTGCCACTTTACTATTGGTAATTGAAGACATCCTATGTGTCAAACCTCCCCTGAAATTCTCACAGCAATCCCACTACCATCCCCTGCCCGCACACACCTGGGATACCACAACCACACAACCTGCCCGCAAACACCTGGTCCACAATCACAAAACCCTCCCAAAAATACCTAGGCCACAACAACCACTCCTAACCATGCTTACAAACACCTAGTCCAGAACAACTTCCGCCACGCCCGAAGACACATAGGCCTCATCCCGAAGACACTTGTGAAACAACCTTCCCACACACACCAGGTTCATCCACCACAACTACCCTGCCCGGAATATCGTGGGCTATAATGGAAGTTAGGCTATCAAAGCCTACCTGAAGGATCATGGGCTACTCAGGAAAGGGAGCAGAAAATGAGCTAATAACCAGCCACTCATTTGAGTATTGTAAAAAACACAATCTCCCATTAAATGGGGATGTTCGGTACAAAGTACTGAACTCGGGTGGGGTGTGTGTAGAGACCCGAAGCTTGACATACATGGTCATTACATTACTTTTGCAGAATACTTAATACCTAAAAAAACAGACACACACGGACCTTAATAGTTTGGTGTCTTTGGAAACTTTGAAAGTAATCTTCTAATCATGGTGAAAGGTCTTCAACATCTCCCCATTAAGATTTTCCCCTTTTTTCCTACCTAAAACCTTTCTTTATATCTTAGGGAAAAGAAAACATAAAAAGGGTGATCTCAAATGCTCAGTAAGGTTATGCATGGTTAAAATAAAAAATACCATATAAATTTGAACTAAAAAACATGAACATATTGTTTAAACATCAAAAGATTGAGAAATGACATAAAACATGGAAGTACGTTAGGAATAGATCATAAAGAAACATTAAGAATGATAAAATAGCATGGGAATAAAACATGTAATTGTGGCAACCATTAAGCACATGTTATGATTTCCATATTATCCAAGGCATTGCTGCCCAGACCACCTTAGTGGACAAAGTCCCTTTCTGAATCAAGTTCACTCCTCGTTCCCGTCCTGTATTACTGAACCGGTTTAACTTTCTATTACAGCCATGTCTATCTCATGAGATATAAATCATTACCCAATGCATTGAAGGGAGATATAGGTCCCACCCATCTCATAATGAAATCATTCTTACTTGGGCCACAAAATAAACATAAAACATTCACCATAACCCACAAGAAAAAAATGGGTTTCGTAAACCTCATCCGATCATCTCATAATCCATATAAAACAAATGGACATTTCATCACAAGAAAAGTGAAACCATGTAAATCATAGAGACATTAAACTTAAAACATACATATATGAAATAATGTCATCATAGATGAAAAGTGGTTTTGATAAAACTCTTGAAATCAATTCTTGAGGAAAATATCCATTCTTCTTCAAAATCAATTTCTTTTCACAAAATGTCATTCAATTTTAAAAGAAGAACGTTTTGTTGAAAATGGTCATGAAATCTTTGGGAGGAATCTTCATAAAAGTAAGGCTTTATAAAACCATAAAAATCATTTCATGTAGTATAAGTTAAAAAAACATTCTTCTCGTACTATTGTCAGAAAAGTCAAAAAGTACCTTATATGATAACCAAAGGAAAGATTCATTTCATACAATGTGGTAAAAAGTCAATATAGGGTAAAAATGTCTTTCAACATTCATGGAAGAATAGTAAACATTTTATGAAAACATTTTTAGTAAACATGGTCATGGATGATAAAAATAGCCCCAGCAAATACTTACGTATATGCAATCTCGGATAAACAAATGAGATTGAAAATTTATCCCTTACCTTAGGTCCGATATGTTTTGTATGGATCCGAACCTCCTGTATAATGATTTAAATAATTTTATTTACTTATTAAAAAATAACATTAATTGTTATGATAACATATATGGTTCACTTATGACATTATATTATCCGTTCTTTTTTAAATTCCATGTTAAAGAGGGTTTTGGGTAAAATCGTTTCATTTGTCGTTCGTGATTTGACTTGTAATTATTCATATGATTACATAGATCATGAATAATTAATTCCAGAATATAAAAAATGATTCATATATAATATATATTAGGAATATAAATATATATAATATATTGATAAATGGAAAGAAATACACAGTTCATGGTGACGGTAGGCTGTACGTAAGCATTAATGTTGTTTTCATTTCCTTATTGATTTGAATGAAATTAAGTAGATGACATACATATATATATATATATATATCAAGTATCATTATTATGTCATATATTTCATGATTACTTATTATATATATTTTATAATCACTCATGAATGGTTAATCATTGAGAATAAATCACATCGCGTCGTGGAGACGGTAGTCCGTACGTACGTACGAGCGATGATATCATTCCCATGATCGTGTAATTGTATTTAAGTGTATGTATAACATTTAAGAATCAATATAACATAACAATAATCATATATAGTCATTATTTACCCCATTATACCCATCCAAGTAAGGTGGTGGTGGAAAATAGATTCCACCACGACGTGGAGACGGTATTCTGTACATACGCACGAGTGGTGATTTCGTTTTCCGTACGATGGATAGATGGTTAAATAGATTTGTTTCATACTAATAATAACATATCACTATATGAGTGACACTTATGTTATTACTTCATAATGAAACAACTAAATAAGAAGAAGTAAAATAAGAAATAAAATTGAACGAATCAGTAACAGACATTATCTCTTCTTTGAAGCGCCTCATTGAGACCTCCTCTTAGGGTACTAAAATTGTTCTTTGAAGAACAAAAAGACCTCAAGAATGTTTATAGTGAAGTTTATAAGGGAAATGGGCAGGGTTTGGCCGAGAATCAAGGCTCCAAATTGTGTGAGGAAGAGAGGGAGGAGGTGCTCTTTTATAAGGGAGGAGAGGGGCACCTTTGGAAATCTTAAAAATATTAATTTATAATAAATATAACCCTACATAAAAACATCCAAAATGACTCATATTAGAATATTAGATTATATAGGGTTTTAATCTCATCAACCAAAAAAATTTAGGCATGTTAGGTAATTATTTTAAACATTATCATCTTGATTTATCCTTACATAATCAATTTAATTTTATTTGTGGTAATAACATACTAAATTTTAGATTATGAAAAATAATTATTTATTTTTTGTGAATTGTCCATAATTGGGTACATTATAACATTTTAGACAATATAAATTTAAATTTATAATTTGTATATAATTTTTTGATTTTTAATCAATTTTATAATTGGTTATTTTTATAAAATAACAATACTGTCAATTTTGACACTATTCATTTATTTGAATTTAAATAAAATATATACAGAAGATATGTTCGAAATAAAATCTTTAATAGATTAATAAATGGTAATATGTATCTATAAAATTAGTGGAGCACATTAAATAGTTCATATAATATTTATTTTATTATTTTTGAAACCATTTATTTGATTTATCTCTTAATAAAATAATTACTACAATATTTTTGTATAATTATTTAATACACATATTTTTTGCATAAAAATTAAAAATAAAATCCTATGATGAAGATATTAACTTTTAAAATATTAATTTTACTCTAATTTATCATCTTAAAATCACAATATTTAAATTGTTATATTTAATAAATTATGAAGGTAACAACTTCGACTTATTTTAAAATAAAATAATATAAGTGTCATAATCTCTTTTATAAGACTCCAAACGGTTATAAATTAGGTCATTGGATTATTATGGTGTAGATATAAACTACCAATAAGTTTTTGTCAGGTTTTTGGGTCTTTTAATGAGTATTATTATTTCAATAAAAACTATATTACTGATTTTCACTTAATAAATAATTTTTACATCATTAATGTATCACCATTAATGACAATTATTTAATCCCTAAAAATTCTAAATAAATAATCATGATGTAGATAATTTTATTATTTTTCTCAATACTATTCATGTTCGAAGTTTTATGATGTTTATCACTAAATTAAAATGATTATACTTATAAGATTTAAGAGAGTGACATGTCGTCACATTCTTTGGTTTTAATAATAATTAAATTATTTTCATGGTCAGAAGTCCATAAAATTAATATAATCTGACCCTTAGGTGATATGAGAATACCTTTAGCCATCCAATAGTATTTTTTCAAGGGTTAGTGTAATTTAATAATCATATATTTACCCTTAATTACCCGATTTACCTTTAACTACGGTAAATTTTATTTACCGTAGTTACTATTAATAATGCCCAAAAATAAAAAGTAGTCTATTAATATAATTTGGACCCAGTGATTCCAAATATGGAATCCATTTTTCCAAATTCAATGCACAGAATATGTAGAAATTAAATTAAAATTATTCCCGTTGTCGAAAGAAAATGGGGTTTTGATCAAAACATTACAAAAGATTGAATTGATTTGACCTACGAAATCAAGGTAAAAGCAGTGCTAATGACATACATTATATTAAATGGTAAAAATATATTCTATTTAGACTTTAAGAACATTAAATATTATAATTTAAACACATAAATCATTATGATGAAAAAGTTGTTTTTAATTAAAATATAGCATGTTTTTACTATTCATTAAAATGTGAATGTTATCAGAATAACATGAAAATTTTATCCAAGGTAAAATTTTATATAATTATTCCAAAGAATAATTTTATTTTGTAAAATTGAACATATAAACATGTCAAAAACATGATTTAATGTGGGTCTTCCATCAAAAGGAGACAAAACTGTATTTTTTGATAAATTATTATTTTACCCGAAAAATTTATTTTTTTCACATAAAATGTTTTAGAAAATTTATAAGATGAATAATAATGTTATAAAATTAAAAATTTGGTTAATTCTATTCATAACAGCTAGTTCGTGATAATATTATAATCATATATCATTGTTTAGTGAAGCCCAGTATTGCATACAACACACGCTATCGAGGAAGGTCACAATTGCATGTAATGAAAACCAAGTCAGGGTTGCGTGTAGTGAAAGACTCATTTGTTTTTGAGTATAAAAAAATAAAACCATATCTCATTTATACATTGAATATTTATATATATATACAGTCAATTTTGTGTAGAATAACTTCTATCAAATGAACTTCAAATTGTGTGTAACACGATCCAAGAATTGTGTTGTGTATACTGCAAGCTAATACAGTGTTTCATATAGCACAAGATAATATTGGTGTAGCATAAAACACATGACATCAAATAAATTAAAATGAATAATTATCATAAAATCTCAGGGTGTTACACTCTACCCCCCTTAAAATGAATTTAGCCCTCGAAATTTGGCGGGGTTATAAATGGTTTGTTACTTTAGAATTTCTTTCATAGAAACCCACATCATAAAAAAAAGGAATGGAAAAAATAATTTTAAAAAGTGAAGTATGAAACATAACAGTTACGCAAATTAACTCATCACGAGTTTTCCACATAGGATATCATAGGTGAAAATAGGGATATAGAGGAGAAATCATACAATCAAGTTCTGAGGGAGAGTGGTAGAGCCCATGGCTATGAAAAATCCAACAATCACAAAGCCATAGATTTGTGATGATATAAGGTACCATCTGAATGATCGGATATAAGAGAACTAGGACAACATTTTTGGCTTTCAATATCATTTCACTAAAGTTGAAAATTTTGAATTAGAAGAAATACTTACTTGATTTTGGTATAATCTCACTGTTGTTCATGAATTGAACAATTTCTGCTTCATCTATTAAAGAAATGAAGTATAATTTGTTATTCGTGAAGCGTTAGCAGATCATGTGATAGAATGATGGGTCATTCAATCTGTTTCAAACCAATGGATATAAAAAGTTATAAGTCCATATTATGCTGAGATTAATCTTATGTGGCTACAAAAATGGACTTATACTTTATTTATCATACTGCATAATAAAATAAAACTACATTCCACTAACCAGGGACTTCTTGTAGGCCAGTGGTAGGTGATAAAGGCCTGTCACACATCGGTTATGGGTTCGATTTCCACAGCCTTGTTCGACGCGATGAGATGTCGCCCGTCCTGTAGGTTGTCCTTTTTTCTAAAACTACATTATTATACCATCCTATCAATAATATCGAAAAATGTTCCATCCATAAACAATAATAACTTATGTCCAACGTAATCCATTCCAATCTTTAGGCTTATCTAAAATACTTCGGTCCAAGCTCATAGTATAAAGAAAACATTTACTAGAAAGGTTATCTACCAAGAAAGTCAATACAAGCATTTATCCCACATATATCACAAGATATATCTTCTTGGTTACATTCCAAAGACATGAATACCTTAGTCATGTATTCTCTTGAAAAATAAATTACCATAGAACCATAGTGAAAACATGAATGCTGTCAAAAGGTATCTCTTTCCACATACCAAAATCCCAAAAATTCAATATACTCAAACCATGATATCACATTGTCATTATATCAGTAATGTGCTCATGAATACAATCAAACATCTCATTATCTTCTTATCCATTCATTATGTTCATATCATCTAAATTTCAAAAATATCTGAATAACCTTCCATGGGTACTAGTACCATTCAACATATACATTCAAATACTTTAGGAAAAACAATAGTGTAACAATCCTTAGATGATTATTTATTCAATAGTACCATACATTATTCTTTCTAAACATAAAATCATTTCACTAACTTCTTAAACCACTAGCTGAGATTCATCATTTCTTTCATCTCATTTTTCATTTGTAGTCTCTTCATCATCATCCACAAAAATAATACACATGTGACCATGCTGATTCTCTTCATGAGATTTTCCCTTAGGGCATTGGTTTGAATAATGCCCATACATTCCACATTTAAAACATTTATTCATTATTGATGTCGTAGCAATACCGTTATCCTTGTCCATGGTGTTAAATAAAACTTTTCCATTGCACTTATTGTCTTTGTCTCCTTATTTTCAACACCCAAATCGTCTTCTAGTTCCTTTGAAACAATCTCCCTGATGCCTCTTCCCACATGATTTACATGAAGGGAATTGAACTTTCTTTCCTCTATGATCATAATGAAATTTCATCTTTCTCTTATTATCTGAGTTGTGAAACTTACCAAAGTTGAGATTATTGATCATATTATGATATTTCTGATTAGGCATAATAACGATGTTTGGATTTCCAAATCCCGTTTCATTTGGTTTCTCATGAAGAAAATCATTCCATTGTCCTTCATATCCTCCATTATAGTGAATCTTTCTGTTTCCAGCAATTTTCTAAAACCCAAAAAGAATAGTGTGAGGGGAAAAAATCATGATAGGGAAAACAACATAGTAATGGGGAATTAACCTCAATATCTAACATCTTAGGTTAAATTCTATGATCGTTACCATAGTTCTAGGACTATATCCTATATGTATACTTATCCTTAGGGACATCCCAAAACATACCATAGAAATATCTGTATGGATCTCACTAATGTTTTCACATCCTTGTTTCCAATGGTTGACTAAATCTTTCCTCTGATACAAACTGTAAAGACCCGAAGCTTGACGTAGATGGACATTACATTACTTTTGTGTAATACATAATATATAACAAAAACAGACACACAAGGACCGTAAGAGTTTAGTGTCTTTGGAAACTTGGAACGTAATCTTCTAATCATGGTAAAAGATCTCAACATCTCCCATAATGATCTTCCCCTTTTTTTCTTAACTAAATCCTTTCTTTATATTCTGGGGAAAAGAAAACATAAAAAGGGTGATCTCAAATGCCCAGTAAGGGTAAGCATGGTTAAAATAAAACATACCATATACATTTGAAATTAAAAACATGAACTTAATGTTTAAACATCAAAAACTTGAGCAATGACATAAAACATGGAAGTACGTAAGGCATAGATCATAAAGAAACATTAAGAATGATAAAATATCATGGGAATAAAACATGTAATTGTGGAAACCATTATGCACATGATTGATTTCCGTATTATCCAAGGCATTACTGTCAAGACCATCTTAGTTGACAATGTTCCTTTCTGAATCGTGTTCACTCCTCATTCCAGTCCTGTATTACTGAACCGGTTTAACTTTCCGTTCCATCCATGTCTATATCATGAGATATAAATCATTACCCAATGCATTGGAGGGAGATATAGGTCCCACCAATCTCATAATGAAACCAATCTTACTTGTACCACAAAATAAACTTAAACCATTCACCATAACCCAAAGAATAAAATGGGTTTCATAAACCTCATCCCATTATAAAATAATCCATATAAAACTAATGGAAATTTCATCACATGAAAAGTGAAACTATGTAAATAATAGATACATTAAACTTGAAACATACACATACGAAATAATGTCATCTTAGATGAAAAATGCTTTTGATAAAACACTTGAAATCAATTCTTGAGGAAAATATCATTTCTTCTTCATCATCAATTTGTTTTCACAAAATGTCATAAAATTTTAAAGGAAGAAGATTTTTTTGAAAATAGTCATGAAATATTTTTGAGGAAGGTTCATGAAAATAAGGCTTTATAAACCCATAAAAATCATTTCATGCCGTATAAGTTAAAAAAACATTCTTCTCGTACTTTTTTTTGGAAAAGTCAAAAAGTTCCTTATATGATAACCAAAGGAAATATTACATTCATACAATATGGTAAAAGTCAATAAAGGGTAAAAATGAATTTAAACATTCATGGAAGAATTGTAACCATTTTATGAAAACATTTTTAGCAATCATGGTCATGGATGATAAATGTAGCCCCATTAAATACTTACGTATAAGCAATCTTGGTTAAAAAATGAGATTGAACTTTATCCCTTACCTTAGGTCCAATATGCTTTGTATGGATCTGAACCTTATGTATAATGATTTAAATAATGTTATTGAATTATTACAGAATCATATTCATTGATATCATATCATATATTGTTCAATTATGACTTTATATTACCCGTTCTTTTGTAAATTCAATGTTAAAGAGCGTTTTGGGCAAAATCGTTTCATTTGTCGTCCGTGTTTTGACTTGTAATTATTCAAATGATTATTTAGATCATGAATAATTAATTCCAGAATATAAAACATTATTTATATATAATATATATTAAGAATATAGATATATATAATAGATCAATAAATGGAAATAAATACACAGTTCATGGAAACAGTAGGTCGTACGTATGCATGAACGCTGTTTTCATTTCCTTATTGAATTGAATTGAATTAAGTAGATGAAATACATATATATAAATAAATCAAGTATCATTATTATGTAATATATTTCATGATTACTTATTATATATACTTTATAATCATTCATGAATGGTTAATCATTGAGAATAAATTTCATCACATCGTGGAGACGGTAGTCCGAATGTACGCACGAGCGATGATATCATTCCCATGATTGTGAAATTGTATTGAAGTGTATGTATAACATTTCAGAATCAATATAAATTTACAATAATCATATATTGTAATTATTTACACCAGTATACCCATCCAAGTAAGGTGGTGGTGGAAAATAGAATACACCACGGCGTGTAGATGGTATTCTGTACGTACGCACGCGTGGTCATTTCGTTTTCCATAGGATGGATAGATGGTTAAATAGGGTTGTTTCATACTTATAATAACATATCAGTATAGTAGTGATACTTATGTTTTTAGTTCATAATGAAACAACTAAAGAAGAAGAAGTAGAAGAAGAAATAAAGTTGAAAGAATCGGTAACAGACATTACCTCTTCTTTGAAGCGCCTCTTTGAGACCTCCTCTTATGGTACTAAAATTGGCCTGGAAGAATACCAAGACCTCTATAATGTTTATAGGGAAGTTTATAAGGTAAATGGGAAGGGGATGGCCGAGATTCAAGGCTCCAAATTGTGTGAGGAAGAGAGGGAGGAGGTGCCCTTTTATAAGGGAGGAGAGGGGCACCTTTGGAAATCTTAAAACTATTAATTTATAATAAATCTATCCCTACTTAAAAACCTCCAAAATGACTCATATTAGAATATTAGATGAGATAGGGTCGTAATATCATCATCCAATAAAATTTAGACATGTTAGGAAATTATTTTAAACATTATCAACTTGATTTATCGTTACTTAATCAATTTTATTTTATTTGTGGAAATACCATTCTAAATGTTAAATTATAACAAATAATTACATATTTGTTGTGAATTTTCTATAATTTGATACTTTATAACATTTTTTACCATATAAATTTAAATCTATAATTTTTATATATTTTTGTGATTTTTAATCAATTTTATAATATGTTATTTCTATAAAATAACAATAGTGTCAATTTTGACACTATTCGTTTTTTTGAAATTATATAAAATATATAAAGAAGTTATGTTCTAAATAAATGCTTTAATAGATTCATAAAAGGTCATATGTATCTATAAAATTATTGGATCACATTAAATAGTTCATGTAATATTTAGTTTATTATTTTTAAAACCATTTATTTTGTTCATCTCTTAATAAAATAATTACTACAACATTTTTGTATAATTATTTAACATACTTATTTGTTGCATAAAAATTAAATATAAAATCCTATTATGAATATATTAACGTTTAAAATAATACTTTTACTCGAAATTTGCTTCTTAAAATCACGATATTTAAATTGTTATATTTATTAAATTATGTAGGTGACAACTTTGGCATCATTTAAAATAAAAAAATATAACTGTCATAATCACTTTTATAAGACTCAAAACGGTTATATATTAGGTCATTGGATGCTTATGGTGTAGATATACACTACCAATAAGTTTTGGTCAGGTTTTTGGGCCTTTTAATGAGTATTATTATTTCAAAAAAACTATATTACTGATTTTTCACTTAATAGATGATATTTGCATCATTAATGTATCATCATTAATGACAATTATTTAATCCCTAAAAATTATAAATAAATTATCATGATGTACATAATTTTATTAGATTTCTGGATACTGTTCATGTTCAATGATTTATGATGTTTATCACTAAATTAAAATTATTATACTTATAATATTTAAGAGAGTGACATTTTGTCACTTTCTTTGGTTTTAATAATAATTAAATTATTTTCATTGTCAAAAGTCCATAAAATGAATCAAATCTGACCCTTAGGTGATATGGGAATACCTTTAGCCATCCAATAGAATTTTTTTCAGGTTTTAGGGTAATTTTACAATATTATATTTAACCTTAATTACTCAATTTACCTTCAACTATGGTAAATAAAATTTACCATAGTTACTATTCATAACGCCCAAAAATAAAAAGTAGTCTATTAATATAATTTGGACCCACTGATTATAAAGATGGAATCCATTTTTCCAAATTCAATACATTGA
The DNA here is from genome assembly GCA_963277665.1 of Viscum album. NCBI lineage: Eukaryota > Viridiplantae > Streptophyta > Magnoliopsida > Santalales > Viscaceae > Viscum > Viscum album. Next base: position 889,481,333 of record OY728130.1, read on the forward strand.
AGTTGCAGAAATTAAATTAAAATTAATCTCGCTGTCGAAAGAAAAATGGTTTTTATTTAAAACATTACAAAAGATTGAATTGATTTAACCTACGAATTCAAGGTAAAATCAATGCTAATGACATAAATTATATTAAATGGTAAAAATATATTATATTTATACTTTATGACAATTCAATATTATAATTTAACCACATAAATTATTACGATGAAAAAATTTGTTTTTTGTTAAAATATAGCATGTTTTTAATATTCATTAAAATATGAATGTTATCAGAATAGCATGAAAATTTTATCCAAGGTAAAAGTTTATATCCTTATTACAAAGAATAATTTTATTTTGTAAAATTGAACTTATAAACATGTCGTAAACTAGATTTAATGTGGGTGCTCCATCTAAAAGCGGCAAAACTGCATTTTTTTTAAAATACTTATTTTACCCAAAAAAATTATTTTGTTCACATAAAATGTTTAGAAAATAAATAAGATGAATAATAATGTTATAAAATTCAAAATGTTGTTAATTATATTCATAATGGATAGTTCGTGATAATATTATAACCATATATCGTTGTTTAGTGAAACCCGGTATTGCGTATAACATACGCTATCGAGGAAGGTCGCGATTGCATATAATGAAAGCCAAGTCAGGGTTGCGTGTAGTGAAAGACTCCTTTGTTGTTGAGTATAACTAAATCCAACCATATATCATTTATACATTGAATATATATATATATACACACTCTATGATTTGTAGAATAACTTTTATCAAATTAACATGAAATTTTCTGTAACATGATCCAAGAATTGTGTTGCGTATACTACAAGCTAATACGGTGTTGCATATAGCACACGATAATCTTGGTGTATCATATGACACATGACATCAAATAAATTAAAAAGAACACTTATTATAAAATCTTGGGGTGTTATAGTGTGAATAATAATCATAAGAACTAAAATTATATATATAGGTAACAAACACTCATCCCAACCTAGGGGTTCTAAACTAGCCCACCACGAAACACCCTCATTATTGTTCATTTACAAAAAACACCACAACCACAACCATGTCAAGACTAATTCCCAGAAAAAAATTCCTCATTGAACCCATTCTTCTTTTTCTATTCATATTATTCCATTTAAGTAAATTCTTCACTATTGGGAAACAAATTTGAATATCCACAATCCAAGGAATGGAAAGCTTCTAGACAACAATTTAAGCATTCACACTCAGTTCTCTTGTAAAGTCACAATAACAAAAGGGATTTGTGAGATCCCTTGAAGTACTAGAACCAAACAAACCCCCATGATATAGCCCCACATGGCCTCAGGTTCAAAAACCAAAAAATTTCACAACAATAGAGGATACCATCACCATCCATGTCAATTCACAAGCATCAACCGTAAACATCACTAGAATAGAGCATGGGAGTATTCAAATTTTAATATTCCATTCATTTAGTTTAGTATTTCCAATTGGTTATCCAGTGTGACCACACAAGGATTCTTATTCATTGGGAATCTGTTTAATCTGCCGAGTTTACGTGACTATCCAATTTCCATGTTATAGCCATTAAATCACAGAAGACAGGGGTACATTAGTGCGCTAGGAAAGACCACCAACGACTATGATTTTTCAGTGTACATAAACTTGTATAATCCAAAACATATAAAGGAATATAAAATAGAAAAACTACATCTTCAAATAAACCCCATAAATCTTTAAAAGCTCATTTATTATCTTCATTAAGGTTTGGTTTCATCCATCCCCACAGAAACAATAGCGTACTCACCCCGCATGATACATAGTAAAGAGAGATGAAGGAAGGTCCCTACCTGGATAATCAAAGATCAACGTTTTTCTCCACTCATCAAGAATTAGGGATGCTCGACATACATGGGAGGAACTTTTAGGATTCCAAGAATGAGCAGGAAAGGCTACAACACAGGTTCACCTCTTCCCTCAGGAAGGGGAACTCCAAACGCACCAAGTGGAAGAACAACCCAGCCACGAAGAAGAAGAAGAAGGAATTCCCGTGCAATAAAAAGGTGAGATCCTAGTGTTACAGGATATTGAATTTTGAATGGATTTAATGATGGATTGTGGTTTCACAACACAGTTGGGTGGTTACACATGATGGAATTAATTTTCATTTAATAATTCTCATCGGAGAGGTGGCTATAATAGGTCTTTGTTAAACGGTTTCCTTTAATCCAAATAAAATTCACAATAGGGGTGGAACTGGAAAGTATGGGGAAAGGGAGTGACATAGAAGAATAACCACATGTTTTAGTAAGTTAAGGGTTTCCTGGGTTTTGGGGATTATAGATATAATTTATGGGCTTTTAAATAGTTTTGAATGTGGTATCAAAACACTTTTACTTGAAAAGAAATGTTACGATAGCAAATAAATATAGAAACTATAAAAAGAATGAATGGTGGGACACCATTCGGTGAGACACCATACTGGTGTAAAGATCATGGTGCCATCGTGAGTGGTGGCACCATTTCTGTGTGCTACCATCATGGTGCCATTATCGTGGTTTCACTGTAACTGTGCCACTAGTTTGGTGGAACACAGTATGCGGTGCCACCATTTCAGTGTGCTACCATCACAGTGCCACCTTTTCGGTGTGTTATCATCATGGTGCCACCATTTTGGTGTGCTACCTTGACCGGTGCCACGTTTTTGGTGGAACCATTGATGGAACCATGTTTTAGGAAATGTCCTTAAAGAGAAACTTCCCCGCCCATTACAATCTATGATATTTTTCTATGATATTAGACATAGACATATTTCGTTCTTAGTTTATTGATTAAATGGAATGAATTTTTAAATTTTTCCATGCCATATTGATTCTACCTTATCATTCCATGAATTTAATATTATATAAAGGGATGATAGTAATTTTATTTAAATGTAATGTGTATTTATTTTATTAGGTTTAAATGCGAATATCTCTCACTTAGTCCATCTTTTATTTTACATGTTAATTTATTATTATCACCCATATGAAATACCTTCTATACATAAAACAGTCAACATTATTCATTAAAACCTGGGAAAATGGAAACATATGAAGGTCATGTCAGATGCTCAGTATGATAAAATATAATCATTAACAGCTAAAAAACATAAATTATCATAAGAGTTTAGAAGGTTATAAATACATAATCATAGTGAATAATATAATCATAAAGGAACTCATACCCAAAAATACATGTATCATCCACAATGCAAACATGGAATATGTGATATAAATATCCATTTTAATAAAACATATATACATATAGAAAGAATAGAAAATAAATAATTGTATATTGGGACATTGTGATACTTTTCATTCTTATAAATGGAATAACCATGAGGTAGACTTCCATACATGAAACTTTTATAAATTGAATAACTAAATGGTGAATTGCATACCCAATGAATTGGAGGGATATTATGAAACCACCCATCATTGGTTTATCATGTAACCACCCATCACTGATTTATTATTCAACCACTCATCAATGGTTTATCATTGAACCATCAAGAATTCCTTTACCAAATAACCTCCCATTAAATTTTGATGTAAAATTGCATAATCATAACACATAAAATCTTGAATTTCATTAAAAACAATAATAGAAAAAAAAAACATTATTCATTTCACAACTGTAACACCCCAATATTTCATAGTGTGTTATTTCTTCAAAATAATTCAATAACTTGCACTACACGCAACACTGAGTTCAATCACACCATGACTTACAAAAAAAAAGCCATTAAAAAGAGGTTATGAATAGTATTATCTAAATTTTAAACTTTATATAATCCTTATAATTTTAGAATCCATATTATGAGTTTCTTAGATATAATGCAAGAAAAAATTTATTTTCAGTATTGCACTTTTATCAACTTTTAATAGTGAACCCTCTTTAAATACAATATTTTAAACTTTTTGACTAAATGGGGACATCAAAAATTTAAAATGAAACATCCCAAGCTTCCACGGTACACTTTCATTGAATAATACAGTAGCGTGTGTTGTACGCAACCTTGAGTTTTAACACACACCACAACCAATCAAACTAGCCGTTATGAATAGTAATACCTACTTTTTAAAATTATATATATTTTATATTTTAAAATGGACTTCATCTTTGGATTCGGAATATCGAATTTAGCCTAAGGTGAAGTTTTGGTACATTTCGGATAACTTTCATATTTTGATGAATAGTAAAAATTACTAAATTTTAATTAAAAACAACTTTTTTAATCAAAATAATTAATAGTGATAAATTATGAATTTGAGTGGTTTTAAAGTATATTTAGAATATATTTTTACCATTTAATATAATTTTGGTAATTGGACATAATTTTACAATTAAACCGAACATAAACAAGTGTCAATCTTTTGATAGTTATTATCTCTTAAAAACACGCTTTTTGTTTTGACAGCGGGAATTAATTTTAAATTAATTTCTGCCACTTCTGGGTTTTGAATTTAGAAAAATGGATTCCATATTTGGAATCAGGATGTTCAAATTGTGTAAATAGGTAAATTTTATTTTTAAACATTTTTAATAATTACTGCGATACATATTTTATTTACCATGGTTAAGGGTAAATCCGGTAAATAAGGGTAAAAAAAATAATATTATAATAATACTAAATTACCATAAAACGTGTCTTAACCCTATTGTTTGATACATGGTCTACCATGGGCATCTTTGGGTCAATTTTGGGACCCCATTGATCCACTTCAAAGTGATAATGACACTTTATTTTAATTAAGTTAAAATGAATACAAAAATGGCATAAGCTTACATCTTTTAAAAGAAAACTTTTTACATAGGGTTATACATGTTGGATTTTCGATTATAAATATTAATTAGAAATCTAAAAAGATTTACTACATAATGATATTTTATTTATAATTTTTAGACTTCAAATAATTTAAATTATTAATGTCACAATAATGATGCAATGTTTACCTCATTAATAAATCATTTAAATAAATAAGATTATAATGATTAAAATATTATATAAAAACTGTCCAATTCTTATTGGTTGATGTTATTTAGAATACGAGTCTTCTTATCTTTGACCTCAATGATTTTTGGACCATTATAAACCGAATATAATTATATTATAAAGTAATACTTTCACTCTTTCCTAAAGAGCCCCTCCTCTCCCTTATAAAAGGAGACCACTTCTACTCATTCCTCACACCTCTCAAGCCACTTGGCTCGTCCAAACTCTGCCCAACTAAGCTCCCCACATCCCTCTCCTTCTTCTTTGAAGCTTCCCCTTAGGAATAAAGCATTTCAAGAAGTCCTTTGGTTCCAACCAAAGTGAGTTACCTAAATTAAAGGTAACATTTTCTCTTAAATTATTTTCAATTATTTTGCTTCTCCAACCCACAAACTCTTTTTATTTCCTTTCTTTTGTAACAACACCAGTATCAAAAATATACTAGGATGTTGTTATAAGAAGGATTCAAACTACACATTCACACAACTTCATCTAATGGATGATGAACATAATGTTTCTGTGGATGGCAAACTAACGCCTCACGAAACAATGATTGTTCAAATACATCTTACCGCCTCTCATGGTGGCCATTAGGATGGCACTATAATTAAATATGATATTAATGATATATATTTTATATATAAGCTTATGTAATTCCATTTTATTTCATACAATTATTCGTTTCATGTTGTATATACATACGATAATTTCATTTGAGGAAGTGCGGACTACCGCCCCCTTAAAATGATATGACTCGTTCATACCACACATGGAACATATAAAGGATGGTGTTAATGAAATTAAGTAACATATATAAAATATTATATTTTAATGGAATAGTAATATACCTATTTATCATTTGGATTCGATTCTTTTAAAATAATAATTAAATGGAAGTAGTATTCGTGCGTACGTACGGACTACCGTCTCCACGAACGCGATGAGATTCATTCTCTATCGTATCCATTCAAGTATAATTATCATCTGATGATTTAAAAATGATGTTTAAGGACTTGATACAATTATAGATATGAATAATATAAATCCCATTAATAACGAATATGGCTCACATAACAAAGAATGTAAAGTAAAATGAACCCGTTAACACCTGAAATGACGATAATTCTAAGATATTATTAACAAATCAATTTTAAAAGATCATATATGATATCATATTAAAGTAACTGATTCTTGTATTATTCAATAACAATTATTTCACCATTATACAGGAGGTAAACCTACCATCGACCAAGGAAAAAGTACAAAGTAAGGGATTCTCTTATCTCACTTTCAATTCCGTGAGATTTCCATTGTTCGCTACTAAATTATTGAAAGTGGTGTATTGTGTACTTACATTTGATATATATTATCATGATTCACTTTATATTCATGTTATTCTGTAAATCATTTGGTGGTTATTAACTTTTGGCCATGCGACTCAGTTGATTAACGTGGTAAGGGGTTTCTTGTCTCACTTTTAATTCCGTGAGAATTCCATTGATCACCACTTAATTATTGCATGTGGTGTATGTGTACTACCCATGATTGTATTCATTGTGTAATATACTTTATTTTATGGGTATTTACATCATCATGGTATGATCTTTCTTTCATGGGTGTTTGTTTCTTAAGTTACCTAATCAATAAGGGAATTTGAGATTTCAATTTCCACTCATTTGGCTTTACGCATATTTCATTGATTATATTAACCCACGATTATGTGTGGAATCAATATTCATTTGATTATGTCATAATTTCCACTCCCCTTCCTGTGGATATACTTTTGATACACATAATCACTCCATTGAAAATTCTCAAGTCATTGATATGAATTTGATAAGAGTAATTTTAACTCTTTCACCATTTGTTGAGTTAGACATCCAATTCGTTGGTGTTGTTTTTACAGGAATATGTGTGAATATAATTTGATTGTTTTACACTGAATATCCAATAATATTTAGTGTATTTATATTTTTCACACATAATTATGTTGTTGATTTATCCTTAACCTAAGGATATGGCCTTTATGAGAGATTTCATCTCAACTTACATTCCATTGAGACTTCTTTGTTGATATACACCAAATCACTTTTATGTGGTGTATATATTGTACTTTGACATAGTATATCATGAATTCCCTTTATTCTCATGATATTACAAAGTTTTTATTACCTCAATTATTTGTATTCAAGTGTCTCTTTTGGTTAGAATCTCTAACTAAAATACCATTTTTAAATGTTTTAAAGACTTATTCATCTAAATCTTTCTCATTAATGTCCATGTTTTAAAAATGGTTTTAAGGATTTATTTATATGGACATTAAAGTTTAGAAATTAAAAATTATTTTAAAAGGTTTCAAAGTGGTATGGGACACTTTGATTCAAAAATCTATTTTTAAATGACTTCATGACAAATAGTGTGACTTTTAAATGTTTTCAAGAAAAGGGGGATATTTCTCTCAAATAGTTTTGATGATTATTTTCATCTATGTCAACATCCTTAATTATTCATGATTGAGGTTAATGAGATACAATACAATCTTCCATATTGTATCAATTGAGTTATATTTGACTGTGTATGTTCTATTTTTATACCATTCATGGTTTGTGGTTAAAGTATTGACATTTCGTATGCTAGTTTTAATACGAATGTTTATTTTATGCTTAAACCTATTCATATGAGGAATCCATTGGACATAATAAGTGACGGGTGGAGCCCGCTATAGCTCCTCTATGCATCGGTAGGTCTCATGAGACAAACTAGTGTCTTGGCACAAGGCCTTGGCAAAATCTTATTTGTAGTCTTGGCACGAGGCCTTGGCTATGTGGTTATGATAGTCTGGCATTATGCATTCCATCATTATGAAAGTGGTTATTGATATTGCATGTGATCATTCGACTAGTAGAATATCCATGTGAGTAAGTAAATGGCATTATTTCATTTTACCTTTGCCATTTTATGATGAAGTTCATGTTTCAAAGGCTTTTGTTTTAGTTATAAATTGCCTTAAGTGTTTATGCTTATTTATGAAAGCTTCTGCTATAATGTTATCCTTACTGAGCATCCGAGCTCACCCCTTTCAATGTTTTTTTTCCAGGATTATGAAGAAGTAAGTTATGAATGACCTGCAGGGATAGTATGAGGGGATATGAAGACAAGATGTTTTTTTTAATGATGTAATGTAAAAATTTATGGATGTATCTAGTTATTCCAAGGTTACTAAACTAATCGGTCTTTCGAGACTTGATCTTTCTCATGATCATGCCAATGTTATGTAATAATGCACTGACTCTGGGTAACTAGGGTCGGGGCGTTACAGTTGGTATCAGAGGAAGTTTAGTACAAACCTTGGAAGCTAGATTTAGATAAACTCTGATTATAGCACGTAGACATAAGATGAACTTTGAGGATTAGTATAGAAGAACTTTCTAGAATTTTGGTATTGTAGAGATTTTGTGAGTTTTCCGAGCAATAAATCCCTATCTGGATACGAGCAGGTAGAGGCGGCTCTGCCACATATGTGCCTAGGGGTAAAACCCGAAAACACCGCTTTGATCTAGACTCGAACGGGAACTGGTGCACGACAATGGGCCTTGCTGCACTCTTGGTTACGACACTCCCGGGGGATATGCTTAGGATAACTCTCATTTTCTTTACAAATCATTATGAAGGGTATATGAGTATATACTTCCTCAAAGAAAACATTTTTATGATTATGGATTATATCCATAAATAGTTCAATTTATGTTAAGTGTTTTATAAGTATGGGATTATGTGTTTTGATTCATAAACTGATCTAGTTTATGCCATGGTATAGAAATGGAGCCCAGTAGAAGGAATGAGAACTCCAGAAATACACATGATTCAAAGAGAAGGAAGGATCATATCTTTCATGGTCTTAAGCTAGAATTTATAAGAGAAATAATCTCCCATGTATTATCATCATATGAAGAAATAATATCATGTGTTGATAAGATAAGTAAAGAGTTTACTGAGTCCTATGGCTTTGAAGGGAAGCAAGATAATAAAAGGATGGAAGAGAGAAAGATGGATAAAGGGAAGAGGGAAAAGAAGAATTTTCTCATATGTGGTAACTGTGGAAAGAAACACCCTGGAACATGCCTGAAAGGAATGGGAGTTTGTTATAAGTGTGGAGGAAAAGGGCACAAAGTACGTGACTGCAAGGGTAAGAAAATGGTTTCAAATGTACAATGCTTCATTTGCAAGGAGTTTGGACACTACGCGAGCCTATGTCCCAGTCATCAGACTATGCCGCAAATGATGTTATTGGATAATAATCAAGTTATGATACTACCACAGATGAAGAGGAATGATTAGAGTTCTTATGATGATTATGTCAATTGAGTGTTGTATCAACAATGTACTTGTTATAATAATTATGGAGTATATAAGGATTGTACTGTAGTACTATTTCATTAAGGACTTGAGATGGTGTGGAACAAAGAAAAGTGACTCAGTAGCAGGTTAAATGTTTGGAAAATATATGGTTGAGAGAAAGATAAACCATAATATGGTCAGACACCGAGGTGGTGATTTTAGAATACTACATGATTGATTTGGATAAATTATATGGGATATTATTGACTACCTTGAAGCTGATTAATGATTTGTATATTCCATCATTGTTGGGTTTTAAAACATTTTTGGATTAATGAAGTATATCCAGCATTCTATATGGAATAGGGGAGCATGAATGTAATCAATAAGGAATATGGTAATTCAAGATGTTTCAGTTTATTAAAAGAATACAAGATAAAGGTATTCATATGCTATTGCGGGGTAAAAAGGATCTATATTATGTCTACCTTCCTTATAAATGTTGGACTGTGAGTTTGGACATAAGTATTTTGGATAGTTCTAGTTTGGATTATTTTAGATTACCATAAAAGGAAAACCCGGAGGTTGGGCGGCAACCCGTCGCGTCCGGCAAGGCTGCGAGACCTGAACCCGCAACTGAAGGGCGACAAGGGTGTATCACCTACCACTGGCCCATGAGATGTCCTGGATTAAATAATGTTGTTTTTTTTAAAAGATCAGGTATATGAATTATAAATTCATTTATTTTGGAACCATGTACGAATATTATAAATAAATAAAAAATTACATTCTATTATCTTTTAGAGTGAAAGATGAGTTTGTGGTAGAAACTTATTAATGGATAAAACTCTGATTATAAAGTAAGTATATCTCCTTATGATCTTAGCCAATCTCATAAATAAATTCCTCAACATTAATAAAAGGAACTTATAACAAAAATGTTTCCCTAGATGGTACCTTAAATCATCACTAATTTATGGCTTTGGGATTGTTGGCCTTTTCATAGCCATGTTCTCTACCACTCTCCATCAGATAATTGGTGGTTAGATTTATCCTCCACATCCATATTTTCCTACATGGAACCCTAGTATGTGTTATTTTCGGTAATCTTCATACTTTCCACTCTTTATTTTAAATAGAGGCCTCATTAATTCATTTTTCGATGTGGGATTTCAACTAAGATATTTTGAAACGTCAAAAATGTGTTATCCCAATACCCTATATTTTGTTGAACCGATGGTACTTCAAATCATCATATATTGATGAGTTTAAGGACCTAAATTTTATACTTTTTTGTGATTGATGACCTCAATCACTACCTATAAATATTTAGGTTTTTCCTCCAATTATATGTCTCTAATTTCCACCACTGTTCTCCTAATCAAGATCATAATTTGGTGGTGACCCTTTCATTTCTCTTTTCCTCATATTAAGACTAAATTTTAGTAACCCAATTTCCGATGTGGGTTTTCCCACAAAGATTTTTTTTTTATTTTCAACCTTTTATTTTTGAAGAACAATTTCAAATTGCGAGGACGCAATTTATTGAAGGAGGGGAGAATGTAACACCCCAAGATTTCATAGTGTGTTATTTCTTCAAAATAATTCAATAACTTGCACTACACGCAACACTGAGTTCAATCACACCATGACTTACAAAAAAAAGCCATTCAAAAGAGGTTATGAATAGTATTATCTAAATTTTAAACTTTATATAATCCTTAATTATAATTTTAGAATCCATATTATGAGTTTCTTAGATATAATGCAAGAACAAATTCATTTTCAGTATTGCACTTTTATCAACTTTTAATAGTGAACCCTTTTTAAATACAATATTTTAAACCTTTTGACTAAATGGGGACATCAAAAATTTAAAATGAAACATCCCAAGCTTCCACGGTACACTTTCTTTGAATAATACAGTAGCGTGTGTTGTACGCAACCTTGAGTTTTAACACACACCACAACCAATCAAACTAGCAGTTATGAATAGTAATACCTACTTTTTAAAATTATATATATTTTATATTTTAAAATGGACTTCATCTTTGGATTCGGAATATCGAATTTAGCCTAAGGTGAAATTTTGGTACATTTCGGATAACTTTCATATTTTGATGAATAGTAAAAATTACTAAATTTTAATTAAAAACAACTTTTTTAATCAAAATAATTAACAGTGATAAATTATGAATTTGAGTGGTTTTAAAGTATATTTAGAATATATTTTTACCATTTAATATAATTTTGGTAATTGGACATAATTTTACAATTAAACCGATCATAAACAAGTGTCAATCTTTTGATAGTTATTATCTCTTAAAAACACGCTTTTTGTTTTGACAGCGGGAATTAATTTTAAATTAATTTCTGCCACTTATGTGTTTTGAATTTAGAAAAATGGATTCCATATTTGGAATCAGGATGTTCGAATTGTGTAAATAGGTAAATTTTATTTTTAGACATTTTGAATAATTACTGCGGTAAATATTTTATTTACCATGGTTAAGGGTAAATCCGGTAAATAAGGGTTAAGAAAATAATATTATAATAATACTAAATTACCATAAAACGTGTCTTAACCCTATTGGTTGATACATGGTCGACCATGGGCATCTTTGGGTCAATTTTGGGACCCCATTGATCCACTTGAAAGTGATAATGACACTTTATTTTAATTAAGTTAAAATTAATACAAAAATGGCATAAGCTTACATCTTTTAAAAGAACAATTTTTACATAGGGTTATACATGTTGGATTTTCGATTATAAATATTAATTAGAAATCTAAAAAGATTTCCTACATAATGATATTTTATTTATAATTTTTAGACATCAAATAATTTAAATTATTAATGACACAATAATGATGCAATGTTTACCTCATTAATAAATCATTTAAATAAATAAGATTATAATGATTAAAATATTATCTAAAACCTGTCCAATTCTTATTGGTTGATGTTATTTATAATATGAGTCATCTTATCTTCGACCTCAATGATTTTTGGACCATTATAAACCGAATATAATTATATTATAATGTAATACTTTCACTCTTTCCTAAAGAGCCCCTCCTCTCCCTTATAAAAGGAGACCACTTCTACTCATTCCTCACACCTCTCAAGCCACTTGGCTCGTCCAAACTCTGCCCAACTAAGCTCCCCACATCCCACTCCTCCTCCTTTAAGCTTCCCCTTAGGAAGAAAACATTTCAAGAAGTCCTTTGGTTCCAACCAAAGTGAGTTACCTAAATTAAAGGTAACATTTTCTCTTAAATTATTTTCAATTATTTTGCTTCTCCAACCCCCAAACTCTTTTTATTTACTTTCTTTTGTAACAACACCAGTATCCAAAATATACTAGGATGTTGTTATAAGAAGGATTCAAACTACACATTCACACAACTCCATCTAATGGATGATGAACATAATGTTTCTGTGGATGGCAAACTAACGCCTCACGAAACGATGATTGTTCAAATACATCTTACCGCCTCTCATGGTGTCCATTAGGATGGCACTGTAATTAAATATGATATTAATGATATATATTTTATATATAAGCTTCTATAATTCCATTTTATTTCATACAATTATTCGTTTCAGGTTGTATATACATACGATAATTTCATTTGAGGAAGTGCGGACTACCGCCCCCTTAAAATGATATGACTCGTTCATACCACACATGGAACATATAAAGGATGGTGTTAATGAAATTAAGTAACATATATAAAATATTATATTTTACTGGAATTGTAATATACCTATGTATCATTTGGATTTGATTCTTTTAAAATAAAAATTAAATGGATGTAGTATTCGTGCGTACGTACGGACTACCGTCTCCACGAACGCGATGAGATTCATTCTCCATCGTATCCATTCAAGTATAATTATCATTTGATGATTTAAAAATGATGTTTAAGGACTTGATACAATTCTGGATATGAATAATATACATCCCATTAAAAACTAATGTGGCTCACATAACAAAGAATGTAAAGTAAAATGAACCCGTTAACACCTGAAATGACGATAATTCTAAGATATTATTAACAAATCAATGTTAAAAGATCATATATGATATCATATTAAAGTAACTGATTCTTGTATTATTCAATAACAATTATTTCACCATTATACAGGAGGTAAACCTACCATCGACCAAGGAAAAAGTACAAAGTATGGGATTCTCTTATCTCACTTTCAATTCCCTGAGATTTCCATTGTTCGCTACTAAATTATTGAAAGTGGTGTATTGTGTACTTCCATTTGATATATATTATCATGATTCAATTTATATTCATGTTATTCTGTAAATCATTTGGTGGTTATTAACTTTTGGCCATGCGACTCAGTTGATTAACGTGGTAAGGGGTTTCTTGTCTCACTTTTAATTCCGTGAGAATTCCATTGATCACCACTTAATTATTGCATGTGGTGTATGTGTACTACCCATGATTATATTCATTGTGTAATATACTTTATATTATGGGTATTTACATCATCATGGTATGATCTTTCTTTCATGGGTGTTTGTTTCTTAAGTTACCTAATCAATAACGGAATTTGAGATTTCAATTTCCACTCATTTGGCTTTACGCATATTTCATTGATTATATTACCCCAAGATTATGTGTGGAATCACTATTCATTTGATTATGTCATAATTTCCTCTCCCCTTCCTGTGGATATACTTTTGATACACATAATAACTCCATTGAAAATTCTCAAGTCATTGATATGAATTTGATAAGAGTAATTTTAACTCTTTCACCATTTGTTGAGTTAAACATCCAATTCGTTGGTGTTGTTTTTACAGGAATATGTGTGAATATACTTTGATTGTTTTACACTGAATATCCAATCATATTTAGTGTATTTATATTTTTCACACATAATTATGTTGTTGATTTATCCTTAACCTAAGTATATGGCCTTTATGAGAGATTTCATCTCAACTTACATTCCATTGAGACTTCTTTGTTGATATACACCAAATCACTTTTATGTGGTGTATATAATGTACTTTGACATAGTATATCATGAATTCCCTTTATTCTCATGATATTAAAAAGTTTTGATTACCTCAATTATTTGTATTCAAGTGTCTCTTTTGGTTAGAATCTCTAACTAAAATACCATTTTTAAATGTTTTAAAGACTTATTCATCTAAATATTTCTCATTAATATCCATGTTTTAAAAATGGTTTTAAGGATTTATTTATATGGACATTAAAGTTTAGAAATTAAAAATCCTTTTAAAAGGTTTCAAAGTGGTATGGGACACTTTGATTCAAAAATCTATTTTTAAATGGCTTCTTGACAAATAGTGTGACTTTTAAATGTTTTCAAGAAAAGGGGGATATTTCTCTCAAATAGTTTTGATGATTATTTTCATCTATGTCAACATCCTTCATTATTAATGATTGAGGTTAATGTGATACAATAAAATCTTCCATATTGTATCAAATGAGTTATATTTGACTGTGGATGTTCTATTTTTATACCATTCATGGTTTGTGGTTAAAGTATTGACATTTCGTATGCTACTTTTAATACGAATGTTTATTTTATGCTTAAACCTATTCATATGAAGAATGCATTGGAATTAATAAGTGACGGGTGGAGCCCGCTATAGCTCCTCGATGCATCGGTAGGTCTCATGAGACAAACTAGTGTCTTGGCACAAGGCCTTGGAAAAATCTTATTTGTAGTCTTGGCACGAGGCCTTGGCTATGTGGTTATGATAGTCTGGCATTATGCATTCCATCATTATGAAAGTGGTTATTGATATTGCATGTGATCATTCGACTAGTAGAATATCCATGTGTGTAAGTAAATGGCATTATTTCATTTTACCTTTTCCATTTTATGCTGAAGTTCAAGTTTCAAAGGCTTTTGTTTTAGTTATAAATTGCCTTAAGAGTTTATTCTTATTTATGAAAGCTTCTGCTATAATGTTATCCTTACTGAGCATCCGAGCTCACCCCTTTCAATGTTTTTTTTTTCCAGGATTATGAAGAAGTAATTTATGAATGACCTGCAGGGATAGTATGAGGGGATATGAAGACAAGATGTTTTTTTTTATGATGTAATGTAAAAATTTATGGATGTATCTAGTTATTCCAAGGCTACTAAACTAATCGGTCTTTCGAGACATGATCTTTCTCATGATCATGCCAATGTTATGTAATAATGCACCGACTCTGGGTAACTAGGGTCGGGGCGTTACAACAACATGATTAACACATGGAAAAGAAATGGTTTCTACAAAAAACTATTTAATAAATGATTAACCCATGGAAAGGAAATAGTTTCTGTAACAATCTCTTTGAAATATGATTATCTCATGGAAGAGAAATGGGTTAAATAAAAACATCATTGAAACATTAGTAACCATTGGAAATGAAATGGGAGCCATAACATTCTCATTTGGATATATAAAACCCATGGATAAGAAATGGGTTATACAAAAATCACTTTAATACATTATTAACACATGAAAATTAAATGGGTTCTATAAAAATATCTTAGAGACATGATTAAAAGATGTAAAAGAAATGGATTCAATGAAAATCTATTAGAAATGTAATTAACCCATGGAAAAGAAATGGGTTACATAAAAATATATATTAAACATTATTAACCCGAGGATAAGAAACAGATTCCATAACAATTTATTTTGAACATGATTGTCCCAATGAAAATAAATGTGTTAAATAACAATATAATTCAAACATTAGTAACCCATGGAGAATAAATTGGTTCCATAAAATATCATTAGGACATAATAATCCCATGAAAAATAAATAGGTTTCACAACAATCTATATAGGATATAATCAACCAATATAAAAGAAACATTTTCCATAACAATCTCTTTGAAATAATCTCTATGTACTCAAATCACTACTGTGTAATCAATTTGAAATAATAAAAATCAATAAAATTAATTTATTATTATGGAATAAATGAAAAATATCCAATGTTTAGATTTTTGAAAACAAGGTTTCTTGATGTTTATGAATGGAAATTCCCTTAAAATATCATTAGAAACGTTATTGAGGAAAATATACTTTAAACATTCCAATGTTTCCCATACCACCTTGATGCATTTGATTCATAAACCACATGAAAGAATAAAATTTAGTAAAATATATAATATCTTGATATGAATGATATTCATGAAATATAATGTTAAAGGATAAGTACATACACATCATAAACGATGATAGGTGTATAACATAACAAACGTCTTAAGGAAGGAAAATTATGACAAAAATCTATTACCGCATTGGTAACATTGAAACCGTAGTCCCCATAAACAATATATCATCAAATGCATATGTAAATACTCATAAATAACATATATGAATCATAAAATATATTCATGGTAAAAATATACACCAGAAAATTAAAATAAGAGGTGAATATTGCATAAGTATCGCAATAATAAAAGTGAGACTTGAAATTCCCTTACAATTGTGGTAACATATGAATCAGAATCCCTGAATGTACCAAAAAAAATGAAACATTTAAATACAATTAATTCATATAAATTAATGATATAATATATCAAAGTGGGAAGTATATACACCACCCCAAATGAGTAAGTGGTGAATATGAAATATATCTCATAGATGTAAAAAGTGAGTTGAAAATCCCTTACAATTGTGGTAAAATATAAAATGGATTGTTAAAAACTAAAACATATAATGCCATGAATATAATATAATTCATGATTTAATTATCTAATGTGTAGTATATATAAAAAACAATGAAAATAACTTTTTTATATGACATTTATCTCACAGATGTAAAAAGTGTGATTAAAATCCATTACAAATATTGTATCATTGGATTGAGAATAAATCAATGAAATAATTATGAGTGAAATATGTAAATACAAAAAATAAAATTGGAAATACATAATAATACCATCATGGTTCATTTCATTCATATACTTAGAATAACATAACCGATGAAATTCAATTTTAACCAAATGAATTTAAATTGAGTTAAGAAATCACTTACTACTTCAGTAAAATTTCAATCATGAGATACATGAAAGAATAAAATCAATTGAAACAATTTATATCATGAAATAAATGAAACTTGAGTTATAAAATGTCATAGGATAGTATATGCACCTTATAAAAGTAACAGGGTTCACAATAACCGATAATTCTCAATTGAATGTTAATTGATATGGAACCCCTTACATTGAGAATGATTTCTTATGTTTGTCCTATATCATCCTAAATAATACAATTTTTTTATAATTTATATTCTGTAGAGCCATTTAAAATTTTATTATTTACTTTATTTCACTTATATACACATTATATACAATTACTTAATCAATAATTTTTTTGTCGGATGTTTTGACTATATTCGGCTTTTGTGTCAATACTCGAATTTATTGGATGACTATGGACAATGTGGTCATTATTTAAACATCTACTGAATAATAACCCCAAAATAAATATCACATTTTTACCTAAATTATAAATTTTAAATAATACCGGAAATATTGTTATGAAAAATGAACCAACGTTACGATCATGGAGACGGTAGGTAGTATGTACTCAAGAGTGATGTTATCATATATCCATGATCATTATGGAAAGAAGGTAAGTAATTTTTATTTTTGAAATACTATAATTATATAATAACTGCCATATAATGAAATTATATATACTTACATATATTTTTCTTGTTAATTGGTTTTGAAAAAGGATAAATTATATCGGTTTTATATGGTGATAGTCTACACGTCCATGAGCGACATTATCACTTTTTGAGTGTGTGAAATGGAAAGAATAAATGAAATGTTATATGACCAGTTAGAAAATTATTTCTGGAATATAATAAATATTTCATATATGTTTATTAAAAAATTCCATAATATATTCCATTTAAATTATTAATTAATCACATATCTTTGAGGAGGTGGTAATCCATACGTCCACAAACGATGTTATCGTATGCCCACAAAATAGAAATAATGATGGTATGTGTTATTTAATAATTAAAGAAGTTTGAATAAACTAATAATTTCACATATATAATATCAAGAAAATAATTACATCTTTATTACCAACCTTAAAATATTGTAATGGAAGAGATAATGTAATATGTTCTTGAAGAGGTAGTCCTTCGTACACATGAACAATGATTCTATATCTCATTTGTCGGAAGTGTGTGATATTCTAGGTCAAATACTTAACATAAAAAATCTATAGCATATTGTGGATAACTATGTTATTATATAATCATCTAATAATTATAATTTATGTGTATTGACAAATAAATAAAACAAAAGTGATCATTGAAGAATGTTAACTCTTTTTCAGGTAACTCTTTTTGGTTTATAACAAAGTGATTCCTCAATTTTCATTATAAAAACATTGAGTTTGATATGATGAGAGGACGTATTTTTGGAAATTATTTTATAAGGGGTTAGATGAGAATTAGGTAATGATATCTATGAAGAATTGGCGGGGGGGGGGGTTATCTCCTTTTTATAGTGGAGGAGGAGTGCATTCCATAAATATTAAATGTAAACATTATTTTGAAGTATCTCATTCATCATGTTCCAAAAAAAATGAATCAAATACCAAAAAAGTGGGGATAGTTTTGAATAATTTCCAGAAATTGGGGTTTGGGCATGTTTCTAGTTCATTTGAAAACTTATAATTAATGTTTAACCACTACGTATGCACATTTTTACCTTAATTGTTGTAATTAATTTAAAGTTTTTTCACAAATATTTTTGGTAAATACCCATGTTTAACATGGTATAAATTATAAAATATTATTATTTATAATATGGTATCCATTTTTCCATATTTAAATCAAATAATTTGGAGAAATTAATTTTAAATTATCCCTATAGACGGAATCATACTATAAGATTTTTATAGTGAAAAGTTCCAAAGATTGTAATGAAATTATATCAAATTTCAATTTGAAATTGATTCCGATCATATAAAGTGGTTTAAATTATATTATATTGATCTAATTATACTTTTAAAATAACAATAATAATTAAATTATTAATTTTTTTATGAAAAAGAATTTCTCAATTAAAATTCGATGCTGTTCAATATTCATCAAAATATGGATGTTCTCTTAAATATAAAAGAAATTAACCCAAAGTAAAGTTGATATTATACATTCAAAAATGGAGTTTATTTAATAAAATAAAAATTAAAAAAGTGTAAATGGTTTTCTTTAAAACAAGTTTTCCATTAAAATCTGGTAAAACTACCTTATAAAATTATTAATCATTTTATGACTAAATGTGGATTAATTATTATATTAAATCTATCAAACATAATGGATGAATTTGTAAAAAATTTATTAAATATAAAAAATATATTTTTCATTAATATTTTTTACTAGTAGTAATTAATTTAATTTATTAAAAAAATCAATTTTGGTCCTAATAATTGTTTTTTTATAAAAAACCAAACCTTTTTATTCAATTTTATTTTCTTCATTTCTAATAAAATGTACCCAAAAGAATTTACCATATAAAAATTTTAAACCATATATTTTTAATACAATTAATCATATTAGTTATCACCATTAAAATGACTAGGTGATAACTATTATGTTAAATAAATAATATCAATAGTTCATTATTGTCTGGTAAGACTCAGACTTGAATGTAACACAAGTTATCAAAAATATCAATGTTCAATGCAATACAATATTAACATGGTGTTGAGTGAAATGAATGACAAACATTCCATTCCTTGGGTCACAGGCTATCAATGAATTTATATTAATTCTAAAGAAGATATTTCTTAAAATCTCCTGATATTATATCCTACCACCCTTAAATTGAATTCCTCTTTCGAAATAAAATTTGTTATCAAATGATTAACAATTTTATAATGAATTTACTAAAACTAGAATCATTAAAAGGGGTAATAATACATCATCATAAAAAGGAAAAGCGGGAAACATAATGGCTATCAAAATATAATCATAACTAATAATAAATATGGGGGGAACATCGGTGGGAATGTAGAAATAGAGTAAATAATAATATCAAATGATTGAGGCCATTGATCATAAATAATTGAATGATAAACGGAATGTCATGGTCCTCAAAAACATAAACCTGGGATGATAGAAATTACCATTAGTTCCTCAAAATTGGAGGCAGAAGGATAATACTTTTCCTCACGATCATTTTTTTTGAGTTAAATAAATATCAAATAATCAGGAAAAAGAGAAAATGAAAAGGGAAATAAAATTATTTTTTATTATAATTTAATCCATGAATAATTTTCTACCAACATATAATGGGTTTGTCAAACTATGAGTCTTTCAGATGAATTGTCTTATTTATTATTCACTAAAATAAAATTTTAAAGGACACATAAAAAAAAGTGAAAAAATATAGTCCTCATATCATTAAACATTAACCAATACGATAAAATTTAGCACATGGTTATATAATTACCCAAATTAATAAACTACCTTGTTATAAAATAATCTTCAAAATTAACTAGTAACATCCAATAATGAAACAAATAATATCAATAAACTCAATGATAAAGTGTTTTTCAACCACAAGGGTAATGTCACACCTTCTATATTTCAATCCAAAAATATAGTGATATTATTTTTTTGTAACATTAGTTACTTAGTAACCAAATGTTTTTCAATCATGTAGTTATTGATATGATAAGACCAGTTTTACAATAATTACCACAATATCCAAGATTATATAAACCCTAAATGTTCTCAGTAGAATAAAATAATTTCAAAAAAAATAATGCAATAAACAACATTATAAAGAAGTCGTATATATAAATCAACCTAAAATTTTTTTTATCCCACTTAACCCATCATTTCTTTTTCACATTAATACATCATCATCATTCGTATGAAATACCTTCTAAACAAAACATATTCAACCAAATTCATTAAAACCTATGGAAATGGAATCATACAAAGGGTGATCCCATATTCTCAGTATGTTTAAATATAATCATTAATACTTGAACATCGTCAATGTGCCTAATAATTCATAAGGGTATGATGAAATAATCAAAGTCCATTAGAAAATCATAAAATAACTCAGTTGCATCAATAACTAGATCATTAATTATGAAAATATAGAAATTGAAAGAGTCATAAAAATCAATAGTCATGATAAATGTTGTAACAATATTGATCGTTATAACCATTATAAACTGATAGAAATCTAAAATAACATAGGAAGGTATCAGAAACATTATTATAATTCTCATTCTTATAAATATAAAAAACATACAGTCAACATACATACATTTCACACCTACAAATGGAATAACATACATTTATTATTGATTTATAACATAACTCCCTATGAAATTTCAATTTATAATAACATAGTTATAACAGATATAATATTTCATTTCATCAGAAATTGATAGTAACAACCATTATCCCTTTCATATCATTATTAACTCATGGAAAAGAAACTAGTTCTATTATAATATTATGAAAACATGATTCACCCATGGAAAATAAATTGGTTCCATAACAATAAATTTGAAATATCTCTAAACCATTGAATATAAATGATTTTAAATAAAAATGTATCTGAAACATGTGTAACCCATGGAAAATAAATAGTTACAATTACAATCTTTTGAGGAGATAATTAACCCATGGAAAAAAACATGTTCTACAAAAAAATATATTTGAAAAATGATTAACTCAGGGAAAAGAAACATGTTATATAAAAGTATCTTTGAAATCTGATTAACCAATAGAAAATATATGGGTTCAAGAACAATCTATTTGAAACATGATTAACCCATGGAAAATAAAAGTGTTCCATAGTAATATCTAGGAAACATGATTAGCTCATGGATCAAAAACTAGTTCCATTAGAATCTCCCTCAAAATATATTAACATATGTAAAATAAATGGGTTAAATAAATATATCCTTCAGAAATTAGTAACCCATGGAAGTGAAATAGTATCCTTAATTATCAGTTTTGGATATAATTATACCATGGAATAGAAATGGGATTCACAAAAATCTAATTATGATATAATCAACTGGTGGAAAAGAAACCAGTTTCAAAAAAATATCATTAAAATAATAATAATCCATCCAAAGAAGTAATGAAGATGGTATCAATTAAAAATATCCCAAATAAAGGATATGTAACAACATGGGTTGTTGATTTGGATGAATGTAAGTTCCCTTAAAAGATCATTACAATAATTCTTGAGTAAAATAATCTTTAATCATTTAAAAGTTTCACACACCTCCTTGAAATATTTGAATCATAAAACCCATGATGTAATAACATTTAATGAAACTCATAATATCTTGGTAATGAAAATATTCATGTCATATCATTCCAATTATAAGTATATACACCACATAAAACAATATAAATGTAAAATATAACAAACGTCTCAATGAAGGAATATTGTGACAAAAAACCTTTAATGCTTTGGTAAATTTGAAATCATATACACCGTAAAAGTGTGATAATAAAATTGATATGTAGATAACCATAAATTCATGTATAAAAATCAAAAAATATTTTATTTAGAATTATATACACCACACACACAAAAGTAAGTGAATATGGTATAACTCTCACAGAAATAAAAGTGCGACTAGATTTCAGCACATAATTGTGGTGACATATAAATCAGAAACCCCAAAAGTAATAATCATCAAATGAAACATTTACATACCATAAAGATAATGGAATTAATGATATTATTTATAGAATGGGATATTATATACAACCCTCTAAATAAGTAAGTGCGAATATGACATTTATGTATCATATGTAAAAAATGAGATGGAAAAACCTTACAATTGTTGTAAAATCTGAATCGGAATCCCCAAAAGTAATAATCATCAAATGAGTCATTTAAATAATAGGAAAATATAATAATTCATGATATATTATATGAAATTTGAATTAGATACATGACACAAAAGATGTAACGGGTGAAAATGACATTTATCCCACATAAGTAAAAAGTGAGATGAAGATACCTTAAAAATACCATATCATTAGAGTGAGAATAAATCAACGAAGTATTTATGTGTGAATATTTAAAATCCTTCAAATTAAAGTGGGATAAAATAATTTAAAAAGATTTAATTTCATGTATATACATGTAATAAGATATCCAATGGAAAAAAGATGAACCCATTGAATTGGAAAATGAGTTAATAAATCCTTAACTAATTGAGTAACATTTTAATATGTCATCTGTGAAATAATAACATATATTTAAACATATAATATCATTAAATAAATGAAACTACTGATATAAATATTTTTAAGGCAGTATATACACCATATAAAAGTATGAAGGTTTAAAATAACAAATAAGTCTCAATGAAATTTTAATTGATGTAAAACCCCTTTCCTAGGGAATAATTTGTCATGATTTTCATACATCATCCTAAAAAAACATATGTTAATTATTTTATTGATTAATTAAATTTTTCATGTCTATTATTAAATTTATTTCACTTATAAATAGCTTATATAGAATTACTAAATCAATAATTATTATGTTGGATGCTTTGACCATATTAGGCTTATGTGTGAAAACTAAGTTTGATAGGTCGACAATGGTCAATGAGATCATTATTTAAACATTTAAAGAATAATTAAAATGAAATAATAAAAAATTTTCTTTGTAAATTATAGTTTTAAATCATACAATAAATTTGTTTATGAAAAGTTAACCACCATTACAATCATCGGTATGGTATGTCACTTGTATGCATAAGTAACATTCTCATTTTTCAATGATCATTATAGAAAAAAGGTAAGTAATTTTAATTTTTCCAGAATGAAAATTATATCATTATTAATATATTATATAATTATAAAAAATTATATATTTCATTATTGTGACTTAGGGATGAAAAAGGAAGAATCACATCTCTTTGAAGAGGTGATAGTCCAAACATCCATGAAAGTCACTATCATTTTTTCACTATGTTAAATTGATATATGAAATGAAATAATATATAAAATGATAGAAAATTGTTTCATGAATTTAATATAAATGTAATATATGTTTACTAAATCCATCCATAATACATTCAATGTATACTATGAATGAATCATAATCCTTTGAGGAGGTGGTAGTCTACACATCCACAAACGATGTTATCATATTCCCATAAAAGTGAAATAAATAAGGTAGGTGATATATAATAATTATAAAAGTGTTGAAACATTATAAATATCATATATATCATATAAAAAAACAATTACATAATTATTCCCTACCTTTAAAAGTGTAAATGGAGGAACAAAGGACATTGGTTTATGATGTGGTAGTCCTCCGTATATATGAATGATAATTTCTTATTCCATTTAATGGAAGTATTTGAATCAGTAGGTCAAAAACTTTTTATAAAAACACTTCATAATATTTAAAATACTAATGGTATTATATAATCATGGATTAATAATAATTAAAATTGTTTTATAATGAAACAAATCAAAACTATTCATTGAAGAATGTTACCTCTTTTACAGGTATCCCCTTCTGGTTTGAAGTAAATGAATTCCATGGATTTCATTTTGAACAAATTGAGAATTACAGGATGATATGAAGGATTTTGGGATCTTATTTTGGAATTTTTTATAATCCAAATGCAATGAGAGGTATGAGTATGTTTGGAAGTAGAGTACCTTTTTATAGTCGCGTGGGATTTCTATTCTGGTAAATATAAAAATGATAAATTGTTTCGGAGATCTCCCTTAAATATTGTTCCCCTAATAATGAAAACAATTAAATAAAATTGGGTATATTGTATAATAATATTCATAAAATGGGTTTTGGACATGTTTATTTGTCATTTGGCCACTTAATATTAATGTTTTACCACTATGAAAACACATTTTTACCCTAATTGGTCTAAATAATTTTAATTTCATTCACTAATATTTTTGTTCAGAAAAAGTTTATATTATGATAAATTATTAATTATTCAAATTCTAAATATGGAATCAATTTTTTGAAATTCCAATCACAAATTGTTTTGAAATTAATTTAATATTAATCCGATATATAGGTCAACATAACAAAAAAAATTTAAATAGAAATGTTCAAATGATGGAATTGTTTTATATCCAATTTTCATGTAAAATTGGTTACAATTACCTAAATTTTTTAAAATGAAAATAAAATTAACTAATTAAAATTCAAAATAAACCAAAATAATAATTTATCACTGTAAATTATTTAGACGAATAACAATTTTCAATTATAATTCAATGTCATTCACTATTCATCAAAATATGAATATTCATAGAAAAATAAAAAAAACTAAAGTAAAGTAAATTTTGATATTAATATTTCAAAAATTATGTCTGTATTGTCAAATATAAATTTTAAATTTGTTAGAAGTTAGTTTTAATACAATTTTTCAATGAAATGACGGTATAATAAACTTTTAAAAATATGCAACTTTTTATGCCTAAAATTTGATTATTTCTTATAAAAAACCTATCAAACATAATGGATGAATTTAAAAATATTTTATTAAATATATAACATATAAATATCATTTATATCTTTCAGTAATTGAAATTAATTTAATTTATTAAGATAAAACACCATTTTATACATAAGAATGATTTTTTATAAATACTTATCCTTTATATTTAATTGGTTTTTATTTTTATTTATAATTAATTTGTCACAAAATAATTCATTATATAATATTTTTAAACCATATATTCATAATATATTTAATCATATTCATTCCTACCATTCGAACAACTATGTGATAACTATTTTGTTAAATAAATAATATTGACAGTATATTGTTGTCTGGTAAGACTCAACATTGCATGTAACACATTTTGTCAAAGAAACTCAATGTTATATACAAATATAGATAAACATGGTGTTGTTTAAAATTAAATATAACCTTTTTATTTCAGTTAATATATCTATAAATTGATTTAAATTGATTTTATAAAAGATATTTCTTAAAATTTTAGGATTTCACAATTATTCTTATTGATTCATGATAACATCAGATTTATATGAAACATACTAAGAATTTTAGCTCACCATTATTTTCTTTATTTTCTCAAGAATCCATGAATTTTAATATCGTCGATGTGGAAGGATATTCTAGAGGAAATAATGTTATTCTTGAGAAAATAATGTCGTAATTTTATTTTTAAATATAATATGGGAATATTGTATGTATATACATTACCGAAACTATTAAACTATTCAGTCATTTTGGATGTTATTAATTGTATCTTATGCCAATATTATAAATGAAGACAACCTCTTCGGTCTATTGGGGTCTTTATTTCTGCACGTAGGGCTCATTTTGATGATATTTTGGGTCACCATTTTCATTCTTCCCTTTGTGGGTGATGATCGATGAGACATCGCATATTAGGTCTAGACTTGTACATGATATAATAGAGAATATTTAGATGATTATAAGGTGGATATAGATGAATTAGAGTCATAATAAATCATATGAAGACCACCATCATTAAATGTTATAGTTTGAAGTGGGAGATCATGTTTTCTTAAGAATATATCTAATTATAGGGCATCAAAATTTCAGTATGAATGTAAAATAGAATCCTCAATACATTGTACCTATCAAGAGACTTAAAAGTGTTAGTGATGTTTCCTAAAATTTTTATACTCTCCAAATATTATGTTCTGAGCATAATGGTTTTTATGTATCTCAATTGAATACATATTGGCCAGATCCTAACCATGATATTCAACGGGACCATGCTGACCTAAAGCAAGATACTAAACAGATTCATATGATGATATGAATTATGTATAGACAAGACAATATTTCTCATGTGAAAAACATCATTTTAGTGTGGGTTTTATGACAAAATGGTCAAAATAAGGGAGGCACATCGGAACATGAGAAGGAAATGCAATTGTAGTGGCCTAAACTCTTCCAAACCAATGCTAGTTTACCATTTTTTGAGGATATAAAAACAAAGGGTGGGGAAATGTAACACCCCTAGTTTCAGGTATATTACCCATCTATTTTTTATTTTGATTATATATAATACATCTGTCGAGTTTTATGAGTTCCTATAATGATTTATTGTGTTTTGTATGTGTTTTTAGAGGTTTACTATTTGAGCATTGTTAGAGGAAACCCTGCACTATCTCTATAAAACCAAGAAAAATGATGATGGGATTCATATGGAAGATGATTATTTACTTCATAATTTAAGAAAATTGTGCACATTATAAGTGAAACTGTGTGAATGAAGATAGTGGGAAATGTATGGTTGTTTCATGGTTTGTCAGACCATGTGGGCTAACCAAACCAGGGGATAACATTGAAAACATATCACTACATAGTCGTTGTATCATTTTCCAAAATGATTGGAACAACCATGTTGTGACCTGGGTAATGTCAAGTAGCATCCACATATTGGGAACATGGTTTCAAAAACCATGTGTCCCAACCATGTGATGTGAAGGTAATTATATGAAAATTAATCGTTAAGTTATATTAAGGCCTCATAACATAAATCTTTCTTTTCTTCCTTCAGGCTCTAAAACTCATATACATTCATAGGGTCCCTTGTCAATTCCCTTTGGCCGAGAATGTGATTTTGACAAATGATTTATTTTGATCTCCATAATCCAAGTTAAGTTATTATTCTTTCCCTTTCTATTTATATCAACTTATCTCCTCACACCTGGATCATTAGATCTAATCCTTAATGGGTAAATCTATGCTCTTTGATGTTTTTTATAATGATACCTTCTCAAATATATTAATATAAATGTGTTTTGATATGGATCTAGAGTTTTTTTGGGGTTTTAAATGATTCCATTAAACATTGTGGTGTAGGGGTATTCTCTCTCATATCCTCCTGTTCAAAAACATAAAGGATTGTTTTTGGTAATGTGTTCTGACTATAATTTAAAATGAAATGTGGTATGATTTCATGAATGAATCCATTTTTGGTTATTTTAGAACATGGATGTTTGGTAACATTTATAAGACCCCAGTTTCTTATAATTTTAAATGGTGGTTTAAAATTATTATTATGTTTTTATTCAAGAAAATTGTTTTCTGTAATGTCTTTAAAAAATGAAGATATGATTATATGAAAATAATTTTAATGAAACATAGAACATTCAGGTTTGCATGTTCTTATTGTGGTAGTAAATGGTCATATTTTACAACCATCAATGTGTGATGGAGCATGGTCATGAAGTACCACCATCAAAGCTAAACTGCAAGCTTGAGTGTGAATGTGACTCTGTTGGTTTGTGAACATAGAATGGGGTTTTCCATGTTTTATGGAATGAATTAAGATTGATTATTGAATTGTTATACGGAATTAATTTATATAATTATATAAACTATTTATCTACATTTAAACTTTTAATATAAACTTAATATTGTCCTCAAGGTTTGTGTTGGAATGTATCTAGTGATTACATAATGATTGATATACTAATCATATATTGGGCCACGTTGGTATGTTTGTAGATATTGTATACTAGGAAACATCAAAAATAAAGTTATCATACTTCTATAGTGATGTATCATGATAACCTAGGTTAGAAAGGTAGATTTAGAGCTTAGAGATAATTCATTTGATGCTTAGAATGATGCCACATCGGGATCTTTGGTTCATGTCATGTTCCCATCTCTGTCGGTTGATGTCTATCATGTTTTTTTCTTACTCATATATTTTCATTTTATTTGGTATTACCTTAGAGTTTAATTCATTATATACATCAAAAATTTAGTTATTTCAGATTTTTGAATCATGTCCTGACATGTTTCTAGTTTAGCTCCAATAATCCCATGGATTTTATAGATAAAAATTAGTGTCTTAAGGATGAAACCAATGGTTAATATCACCTATGATCTGAACCATGCAAATGTATTAGGTCATGATTTTTAGAAATAATGGAAATTAATACATTATGACATATATTTATGACTTCAAATTTATTTATTATGTTATTATTATTAATTACATGTATGATAACTTCAGATTTTTTAAGTGTTCTCAAAGAGGTGCCAAAATGGAGATCACTTTTACTCTTAAAAAATCAGAAGAAAACCAAGGAATTGAGTTAAATTTTTTAAATTTTATTCTTATATATAGATACATGAAATATAATAATAGCATAGTAAACTACAAACACCATAAAAATAAGGGTGTTTCTGAAGGAAATATCATGTGTTTTCTAGAAATGGCATGGACAATGCTTGTAGAACCTGATACTAGTACACATTTTTAGAGAAAATATTTTGGTATACCAGTTCACCTTTAAGATAATTTTATATATGTTCCAATTTTATTAACTTCACCTTACTATAATTATTTGAATAAATCTCCATATTTTTTTATCTTTGATTATTTGGAATCCCTTGTATTATGAATCTAAAAGGTAAAAATTTGGGTATGTTTTCCACAAAAGCAGTTGATGTAATTATTATTTGTTGTCCTCAAAATTAAAGGGAATATTTCTATTCAAACAAGGATATTGAAAGCATTAATTATATATCTAAAATAAATGTTCTATAATTTTAAATTAATGAATTAAAAACATCAAGAGGCAAGTTCCAAAAGATATGATGATGAATTTTTATTAAACATCCTAAAGAACAGCCAAATATAAATGAATGTATTAATGTTGTAAAAGATGGAGAATAATATATATCCATTTAATGTGATACACCCCAATATTTTTATGAAACATTTTTTCAAATAATTTCATTTCTTTTATTTCTTTCATTTCACATTATCAGGTTAATCTTGCGCTACAGGCTACATCATCTTAGCTTGGAGTTCACACAACACTGAGTTTTTTAAAGAAAAACATTATTGTAATTATTTAATATATAAAATAATAACCACTTCATTATAATGGTGGATATTAATAGGATAAATAGAATTATGTAAGTATGGATTAATCATATAAAAAGCTTTAGAAAATAAAAGGAAATCTTTTTTGGAGAAACTAATTCTTTGCACAGAATCTTGTTTTATACCAAGAAAATAAAAAATCACCCTTTCTAGTTTATATAAATGAAATATATATTTATATAATAAATTAAATATAATTTTTAACACTTATCGTTTGTTTTTTTTGATAATATATATTAACAAATCCAATTTTGTTCATAAAATCTGTATTTTTATAAAAAGCCAATTTTACCACCTTTTGAGGTAGTACTTTTTATAAATATAGTTTTTGAAAATTTTATAGATTATATTTGAAAAATTAAACTTATTATTTCAAATTGGTTCATCCAAATTTACATTGTTTATATTTTTGGTATTTATTTGTTATGTTTCTTTTTTTATGAATAGTGAAAAATGTTGCATTTTATTTAAAAACAACATTTTCATCGTAATAAATTTTCCTGTTAATTATATTTTTAATTGGTGTTAAATTATATTTAGATTTAATTTTTACTATTTAATAAAATTTATTTCATTAGAAACAATTTCTCATTGAATTATGATATAAAAAGAATTTATTCTTTTGAACGTTTTTACATTAAAAATATTTATTCTTGTTCCATCAATAAGATTAAATTTTAATTAATTTTATCCATTTATATATTTTGAATTTTTTAAAATGGATTCCATATTTTGAATTATAAGTTTCAAATTTATTAAATAGATCCCTTTTATTTTTATAAAATATGAATATTAACTTTAGTATTTTTTAAATAAATAGGGTTAAGGGTAAATCATGTAATTAATGGTTAAAATAATATTATTACTCTTATAAATTTATCACAACACATGTTCTAATTTTATTGGTTGTATTATTTTTGACCAAAATCATCATTGGGATGATTTTATGGCCCCTATAACCACTTGGATTACTTTATACCTTTTATAGTATTTTATTATATGGAAGTCAAATATGTCATACTCATGTTCATAGTAAGTATTTAATTTTTTATACATGGTTTAAAAGAATATATTGCAAACATTAAATATTAATTGTAAAATAATATGTATATATTCTTCATAAAAATTTATTTTTAATTTTTAGTTCATGAATTAGTAAATTAAAGGCATTCACAATAATGGTGCAATAATTGTTTACTTAGTAGACTTATAAAATAAATGTTACTAAAAATAATAATATAAATATTATTTTATATAACTAAATTCATACAATAATTTTATATATGAAATAGACATATTATGGATGTATTTAAGGTTTTCTTTATTATTTCTCATGCATTTATGATTTTTATATAATGTCATGTAATGAAAAGTTTCAAAATTGACACTAATGAAATTTTAAAATAAATAATATATTTTGAAATGATATAAATTTTATAGAAATATAAATTTAGAATAATTTATTGGGATAATGTTTAAAATTTATCACTTGAATAATTTAATTTTCATTATTAATTTTATAATAACTATATTAACACTTAAAATTTATAAAGCCTTCTTGTCACAGTAAGAGTTAAAGGGTTTAACTAAGTGTTAAAGATAAATGATAAGGTTATGAATGTTTACTATGTTGTCTAAAAAATATTAATTATGAAGATTTAAACACCTCCTCCTCTTATCATCAAAATAACTATAAAGAACCATCATTATTACCTTAAATGATCTTGAGTTTAATATAGAAATCACTTCCATTAACATTGAGGATCTTTTCAAGTTTATAGATTTATAGAATTCGGGACATAATACATTCATAAAATTACATATTATTACATAGTAGATACCATAAAAAATAGTACTCATTTCCCCCAAAATATAAAACATTTCAAATATAACAAGATTCTTTTTGACAAATAATAAACCATTTAACTTGGCTTATTCATTGTCCTAATTATCCATATAACCTATGAAAATAATCTAAAAACCTAGGATGAGAAAAAAACTCATTAAGGGAAATAAAAAGAAGGAAAGAACACATTTGTCCATGAATACTTGTAACATATGAAATCATTTTCAAAAGACATACTTTCCACCCATATATACTTACTTTATGAAACA
This sequence comes from Viscum album, assembly GCA_963277665.1. NCBI lineage: Eukaryota > Viridiplantae > Streptophyta > Magnoliopsida > Santalales > Viscaceae > Viscum > Viscum album. The sequence continues at coordinate 889,513,744 of OY728130.1, forward strand.
TGATATTTTTACAAGATTCCCACAATATAAAAGAACATAAATATAACCATAAAGGGATTTAATTACACAATCTTATAACCCGCCCAGATACCTTATAAATTGTAACCCTCAAAGCTACCTTACAATTTGTGTAACCATCGCAGTTACACTTGTTATAACCATATGGCCGACCCCCAACATAAACATTCCCAATGAATTTGAGGAAGATATATGTCCCAAACATCATCATAAACAATGAAAAATAACAAATATATAATCATACAACATAAATATTATCATAAAAACATTTCTTTTTAATTTTTTAAAATAGAATTTTAAAAGAGGATTTTAAAAGGAAAGTCTATTATAAATATCATATAATTAAAGTGAGACTTAGTGTAATATATGGAATATGTACAAAAACTATAAATATAGATAATGAACCATTTTATATACAAATACGATCACACAATCAATTTTAATACTATATAAATAATGAAGTAAAATGTTATCCCAAACAATGGAAATCTAGTTATGAGTTGCCTTTCCTCAGGTTTGTCTTAATTCAATCTTTTTTGAACCTCCTGTATAATGGTTAAATGAGTGTTATTATTATCTTAAAGAAACATATTAATCTTTATAACATCTTATATGATCATTTGATAACATCATTTCATCCTTTAATTGTTAGTATTTTGTTCCTTCCATTGTTTCAGGTGCGTTCTTACATGATTTCCATGATCGATTCGTGATGGATTTTATTGTCGATTGGAAGTGAAAATACAGAATTGGAATGGAATGGTAGTTACATATTTCCAGAACCATAAATTATACCAATTATCATTTTTAATTATGAAAACAGGATGATTTATAAGTTAAAACATTAATGATGTTCGTTTGGAACATTTTAGTGGTTCTTTGATAATAAGGATCTCATATTGTTTTATATATTAAAACCATGTGTAAAAACAGATTCTAAAAACATGGATGAGACATAATACATATAATATAACATAGTTCAACCATATATTTGCTTTCATGACCATACATTATGTAATTAAAGAAAAATTAAATCACATCATCCACGAAGTCGGTAATTCGACACAACACGGAATTTTTTTATTCCTTGAATAAGTGGGAGAAGAGAGGAAGAATGATTATAGATTTTCCATGAACATGAGAAAATCCAGAATAAAAAAGATTTATGTATCTTTCATTCCACATGGATAAGATGAGGGGATAAGATTATAATTAAAGAAAAGGAAAGGAAAGGAAAACACATGAAAAAGGAGGAGGGTGTCTTACCTCTTAATATATTCTCTTTGAGATCCTCCTTAATGCCTTGTATTTTGTCCTTTGGGTGAGACCAGAAGGTCTTGGACATGGGGAAGGAGATTGGGGAGGGCATATGGCATAAATAAGTCAATGACCAAGGATTGAGAGGTGCGGGAGGAAGAAGGGGAAATGGGTTGTATTTATAGTGGAGGAGGGGATAGATTTCACATTATTTTAATTATTATTTTATTATTTTGCCTCAAGACAAGAAATAGTGAGTCTTTAATAACTAAAAACATTAATAATGTCATGTGATCTTGAGATAATGGGCTTATTGCAGCACCACAACATCGATGACACCTCCATGAAACATAAATTCATTTATTTGTCAAATACCAAATATTCACTATTCACCAAAAATCAAGTATTTCAAAAAAATAAAAAAAACATCACGCCAAACATTTTTCGATGTTTAGAATCTATAAATGAACTCCATTTTATCGTAATAATTTTATAAATATGAAAAAATTAACATTTATTTAACAAAATACTTTATTCAGAAAATAACATTTTAAAGCATTTATTTACTTATTCAAATATATGGGTGTACCATACATTCAATTAAATCATATATACACAATATATTAGGTGAGGTTACTATTCATAAGAGTTTTTTACTATTCATAAGGTTAACATTACTATTTATAATTGTACATTACTATTCATTAGTGTCAAGTTACTACTCAGAAGAGTATATTACTCTATATAAGGGTACATCAGTATTTTAAGGGTATGTTACTATTTATAATGGAATTTTACTATACATAAGGGTAATTTACTATTCAAAAAAATTATGGTGGTCTTATAAGACTCTAAATAACTTAGTGATCACAATTTTATATAACTATTTTTCAAAATTCTAAACATATAAGAAGTAAAATTATGTTTAAAGACAAGTTATAAATATGTACTTAAAACAATGTTTCAAGCATTTCATATATATTTTTGTAACCTTTAGGTTTTTAATTTTCCCCACCTTCTAGAAATTTCATCCTTACAATTTTATTTACTCATTAAACAAGTGAGGGTATCTTTATTTCATAGAATTTTCTGATTCCAATGTTTCTTCTTCAACCGTGTGGTTTATCCTAAAAACATTTTCCTAGTGAAATACCTTATTCCGCAATACTTATTCCCTTCGATGAAGAATCTAAACATGTTTCTATTCATAAAGAAGGTTCTCTTCCAACTGAACTTCTTCTGGGCTCAGGACATGAGTTGAATCTGGAACATACTTCCTCAACATTGAAACATGAAAAATGTTGTGTACCTCAATAAAACTAGAAGGAAAATCTACTCGGTATGCAATTGGTCCAACATTATCCTTCATTTCAAAAGGACCAATGAATAACAGGCATAGATTTCCTTTCATACCAAAACACATCACACTTTTCAAAGGATATATTTTAAGTAAAACATGGTCATATGCCTCAAAATATAAGTCTTTCCTTCTGTTATTTGCATAAATTTTCTTCTTGCTCTGAGCTATCATCCTGTGCTTCTGGATCATCATCACTTTCTCTTGAAATTACTCCACTAATTCAGGTCCCATAAACACTCCTTCATTGATTCCATCCCAAAACACTAGATTTTGACACCTCTTCCAATACAATTCCTCCAAATGTGCCATCTTAATACTATAATGAATACTATTCCTATAAGAAAATAAAATAAAGAAAGATTTTGATCCCGACATCCCTTATAGTCCATTGAATAAGCTCGAAGCATATCCTCCAAAGTGTAAATTTTCCACTATGACTTCCCATCTGATTGAGTATGAAAAGCTATAATAAAATATAATTATGTGCCCACTAAATTTTGTAGGCCCTTTTACAAGTTATATGTGAACCTATGATCCTGATCAGATACAATGGAAAGGGGAACACCATGTAACCAGACAAACTCTTTGAGATATAATCAAGAAAGATGATCCAAAGACATTGTATCTCAAATAGAAATAAAATATGCATATTTTGTCAACCAATCAACAATAACCCAAATCAAAGTGTTCCCTTGATAAGTATCGGGTAGTCCCACCACAAGGTATATTGATACATTCTCGCATTTCCACTCTGGCACTGGAAAAGGCTCAAGAATCCCCATCGGTAACTGCCACTCTTCTTTAACCTGTTGAAAATTCAAACATTTCACAGTAAATTTCAAAATATCCCTTTTCATTCTATCCCACCAGTAATACTCCGGAAGGTCTCTCTACATCTTAGTACTTCTAAGATGAACCAAAAATGTAGAACTATGAGCTTCACACAAAATATATTTATTCAACTAGGACTCACATGGCACACAAAAACATTTTTCAAATCTTAAAACACAATATTTATGAATGTTAATTTATGGCAGCATAACCATTTAAACTAATTCTACATTTTTCTATAGCTCACAGTCTTCCTTCTATGCTCACTTAATTATATCTAATAACGATAAATGTACTGAAACCTGAAACAAAATAGATGTATTTCCTACACCAACAACTTCTAAAACAAAATTCATCAAATCCTTAATCAAGGGATCATGTTCCGAATGTAACATGGTTGGTTATGCATGATGTTTTTGACTCATGGTATCTGCCACTTTTTTTATTTTCCTGGATAGTAATTGATCAGGAAATAATAATCCTTTATTATTTCAAACCATCTTCTCTGCCTCATGTTTAATTCCTTATGATTGAATATATACATCGGAATTTTATGGTCAGTATATATTTGAAATTTGTCTCTATATAAATGATTCATCCAAATATTCAAAGAAAAAAACAATAGATTCTAATTCCAAATAATGTGTGGGATAATTTAACTCATGGGGTTTATGTTGTCTTGAATCATATTCAATTACCTAATCCTTATGCATCACAACACAACCAATTCTATTCAACAATGCATAAATATAGATAAACAATTCACCATTTCTGGATGGAATGGCCAAAACCGGAGCATTCACCAATATCTTCTTCAGTTCCTAAAAACAAACATCACATTCTTTTTTCCAAATAAATTTAACCCCATTCCATGTTAACTTAGTTATTAGGACAGATAAACATGAAAAGTTCATGACAAACTATCGATAATAACCTATTAATCCCATAAAACTACGAATTTATGTAACATTTGTATGTCGTGGCCATTCATCATCCACTATTGTTTTTGAATGAACAACTGTTATTCCATCACTATTTACAATATTCCTAAGAAAAGAAAATTTTTGTAACAAAAAATCACACTTTATAAATTTTCCATCCAGTTTCTTTTCCATTAAGATTTCTAAAACAACCCTTAGATGATTTTCATGCTCTTATTTACTCTTAGAGAATACTAATAATTCCATAAATAAAAACAACAACAAACATATCCCTGAACTCATGAAATATTCTGTTCATAGAATTCATGAATAGAGTAGGTGAATTAGTTACCCAGAATTGAATAACAAAAAATTCATAATGAACATATATAGTATGAAAATATGTTGTTGGGATGCCATCCTCCTTCACCTTCATTAGATGGTATCCATATCTCAAGCCAGTCTTGGTAAAGTACTGAGCTCTATGGAGATGATCAAACAAGTCATTGATATGAGCCAAAGATGCTTGTTTTTAATTGGGAGGTTATTAATTGTTATATAATCAATGCATTGTTTATGGAACCATCTATCTTTTTAACAATAAAATTAGGAGCTCCCAGTGGTTATGTACTAGGAGGAATGAATCCATTATCAAGAAAATCATGCAACTGATTTTTCAATTCAAGAAGTTCTATTTGAACCAAATGATATGGGGGTTTTGAAATTGGCTTAGCATCAGGAACTAAATCAATTCTGAATTTTACTTCCCACTTATGTATGACACCATGTAACTCATTAGAAAAACATAAATATATTCATTTACCACTGGCACATCATTAATCAGAACTATTCCCTTGTTTTCAACAATATGTGTAAGATAACATTAATTTCCATCATTCAATATCCTATAATCTTCTTGATATGTTATCAATTGTATGGATTCTTTATTGTATACAAATTGAAACACTTTCGAAAAAAAAACTTCTTTATCTCTACATTTAATATTAGCATGATAAACATAATGAAAATCCATTACCAGAATAACATAAAACTCAACTAAGGAAAAAGAAGGTTTTTGGGTCTAGTCTTTCCATAGACCACAATAGAAATATTCTTATAATTCCTCTTTCATATAACCTTTCCCCATGGGTTTTTGACAACATGTTATGGTCTCATTTGTTGAGGTGATATTTCCAATTTACCAGAAAATTATTCAAAAATGATGCAATGTGTAGTTCCCGTATCAAACAAAACCTTATCAAAATCTGATTAAACAAGAAATATACCTAATACAACTTAATTTGATGGTCTGACATCTGCTGATGTACCCGTGAAGGATCTCACTTCCCATTTTTGTTTATGGCCATGATTTTTTGCATCATTTTGATCTATCTTTGGGTTGGCATTTTCATAATGACCCATATCACCACATTTAAAACACATTATATTTTTCTTATCATGAATAGTCATAGGATAATTTTCATTACAATATCGGGACATATATCCAAACAGACCACATCAAAAATACATCCCAGTTTTATTAAGACATTCTCTAGGGTTATTCTTTCCACACATTTCACAAACTGGAAACTAGATTTTCATACCAACAGATTTCTTTGGTTGAATAATACCCATCTATTTTCATGTATTCTCCTTCTTATCCTTATTTCCAAAATTAACATGATCATCAGAAAACTCCATATCTACCCTCTCATCACATCGGACAAGTTTCTTGTAACTTTTGAATTCACAGGAGGCCAACTCTCATCGATACCTTGGCTTAAATCCTGACTAAAATCTATTTATATTGATATCACGATCAAAAATAAGATTTGAAGAATACCTCACCAGTTGGGAGAAGTTCTCTTCATACACAGCCACTGAATGTTCCTACTTTTGCGTATATTGATTCAATTTCTTCTCCATCCTATGTCACACCACCATAGGAAAATATTTTTCTAGGAAACTTATTTTAAATTCATCCCACTCTACGGCATCAATATCTTCTATATCCCTTATATTCCTTACCATTGACCACCACTAATCAGCTTCACCATCAAAAAGATAAATGGAAATATATACCTTTTTATTATCTGAATAACCCATTACATCAAATATACTTCCATGGGATTTAATCCATCCTACAGCCACTACTGGGTCAGAAGATCCACTAAAAGAAGGAGGGTGTTGTCTCATAAAATCATCTAATATTGTCATGTTCCGTTGTGGTACCTCTGGTTGTTCTCTTTCATGGATTCTACCACCATTTAGGGCATGTTTAAGATGATCCATTTCGATAACAAACTTCTCAGTTCCAATCCCTAGCCTTCCGGGCTGTAGGTTTGGATGGATGTCTTTCCATCGGTGCCTATCCTCTTCATCATCCCTATTTATTCTGTGGGAAACCATTCTGAAAAAACATATCATAGTCAAAGAGACATGATAATATTTAAATTATATATCTTTTCAAATTGACCAGACAGTAAAAAAACTTTTATGGTAATATATAAACATCATCATAACCCCTAATGTTATTTAAACCATCCTCTAATATCAACTATAAGGACCCATCCTTATTACATTACATAATCATGAATTTAATAAAGAAATAAATTACTTTAATATTGAGTATCATTTAATGTTTAGAGATTTATTGATTTTGTGACATAATAAATTCATAACATTACACATTATTATAGAGTTAATACCATTAAAAATAGTACTTATTTCTCTCAAAATATAAAATTTTTGAATATAACATGATTTTATTTGAAAAAGATTCAATCATTTAACATGGTATCTTATTTTCCCTAGACCTTCTTATAACCTATGAAAATAATTTTAAAACTTGGGATGTGTACAAAAACCAAAGTAAGTGATTTAAAAAGAATGAAAGAACACATTAGTCTATGAATACTTGTAACATATGAAAACATTTTTAAAAGACATACTTGTCACACATATGTACTTACTTTGTAAAAAATGACATTTCAACTAGATTCCCAAAACATAAAAGAACATAAAAATAACCATAAGGTTTCTTTCAGAATTACTGACACAATCTTATTACCCACTCATCTACCTATTAATTTTTAACCCTCAAGGCTACCTTACCATTTTTGTAACCATCACAGTTACACATGGAGTTACCATATGGCTGACCTCCATCTTACACATACCCAATGCATTGGAGGGAGATATAGGTCCCAACATTCATCATAAACTATTCCAAATAATAGTTAAATAATCATAAAAATTAATAATAGCATAAAAACATTGCTTTTGAATTTTGAAAAACATAATTTTAAAAGACGATTTTAAAAGGAATGTATGTTATAAATATCATATAATTGAAGTGAGACTTAGTAGAGTAGATGAAATATGTATACAAACTATAAATAAACATAATTACACATTTTTTATACAAAACCCATCACACAAAAATTTTAATACCAAATAAATAATGATGTTGAATTTTAACCCATAGAATGGGAATCGGCTTAAGAATTCCCTTACCTTGGGTTTGTCTTGTTTCAATCTTGTTTAAGCCTCCTGTATAATGCCTAAAAGCATGTTATTATTATATTAATGAAAAAAATTATTCTTTATACCATCCTATATGATCATTTTATAAGTTCATCCTTTAATTGTTAGTATTTTTCCTTCCATTGTTTTGGGTGGGTTCTTTACATGATTTCCATGATTGGTTCATGATGAATGTTCTTGTCGATTGGAAGTGAAACTCCATAATTGGAATGGAATGGTAGTTAAATATTTCCAGAACCATAAATTATACCATTTATAATTTTGAATTCAGAAATGGGGATGATTAATAAGATAAAAATAATAATGATGTTCATTTAGATCATTTTAGTTGTTCTTTGATAATAATGACATCATTTTGATTCATAAATTAAAACAATGTGCATAAAAGGATTAATAAACCATGGATGATTCATAATACATATATTATAATCAGTTTCAACCATAAAAATGGTTTCAGGACCAGACATGAAATAATATTAAAATCTCATCGTCCACGATGTTGGGAATTCCACACATCACAAATAATGTTTTTATTCCTTGAATAAGTGGGAGGGGAGAGGAAGAATGATGATGAATTTTCCATGAACATGAGAACATCTAGAATATACAAGATTTCTAGAGCTTTCATGCCTCTTGGATATGAGGAGGGGAATATATTATAATAAAATATATTTAAAGGAAAGGAAAACACATGAAAAAGGAAGATGATTTTGTACCTCTTGATCTATTCTCCTTGAGATCATCCTTAAAGACTTTGATTTTGGACTTTGTGTGAGAAAAAAAGGTCATGGACGTGGGGAAGGAGATTGGGGAGGGAATTTAGAAGAAATTAGTAAATGATAAATTCTTGAGAGGTGTGACAGGAATAGGATAAATGGTAGGTATTTATAGTGGATTACGGGAGAGATTTTACATTATTTTAATTATTATTTTATTATTTTGCCTCAAGACAAGAAATAGTGGGTCTTCCTTGACTAAAAAATGTAATAATGGAATGTGAGTTCGAGATAATGGGCTTAAATCTACACAACAACATCAATGACACTTCCATGAAGAAGAAATTCATTTATTTGTCAAATATAAAAAAAATAAATATTCAACAAAAAATCATGTATTTCAGAAAATTTCCAAAAATTCACCCAAACCATTTTTTAAAATTTAAAATCTAGAAATTAACTCAAATTTATCAAAATGAATTTATAAATATGAGATAACTAATTTTTAAATAAAATATTTCTTTTTTTGGAAAATAACAATTTTTAATCATTTATTTACTTATTCAAATATATGAGTGTACCGTACTTTCAATTAAAACTCATATTTACACTATCATAGGTTAGGTTGCTATTAATAAGGGTATGTTACTATTTATAAGTGTAAAACTACTATCAATAAGGGTACATTACTATTAATTACAGTCATGTTACTATCAGAAGAATACATTACTATTCACAAGGGTACATTATTATTCTTAAGGGTATGTTACTATTTATAAGGTTATGTTACAATTAATAAGGGTAAATTACTATAAAAAAATTAATTTGGTCTTATAAGACTCTAAATAACATACTGATCACAATTTCAGTAGACCATTTTTTGAAATTCAAATCATTGAAGAAGTAATATTAAGTTTAAAGGATAGTTATAAATATTCACTTAAAACAAAGTTTCTTGAATTTAATTTATTTTTTTTAAAATGTGTTTTTACAATAACTCACTAGGTGTCCATTTGTAATTTTAAATTAATTTATATTAATTTATTATTTTGACAGTTCCTAAAACTGCCCCTCACCCACATTATAAAAGGACACCTTTTCCTCTTCTTATTTAAACTTTTTAAGTATTATAGCTCTAAACGACTCATCAAAAGTAACTTATCCACATTATTTACGTTATGGTTCCCCAAAATCACCAATTCTAGTGTCCTTTAGAGGATATCTAAAAGAGAAATGAAAAATAAGTAATCCCTCTAACCGATAACACTCATTTTCTTGTTTTCTAGGCCTACATTAAATATATGATATATATAATAAAATTATAAATTCATAATACTTAATATGATAAACTATATTTATTATTACGAACATGACATTTTAAAAACCATTTCTCATTGAAAATAAATTGAATGTATCGCTTGTGAAAATGTACGGCTTACCATATCCCCATAGAGATACAATTCATTTTCCACAACAATCGTTTATAATTAGGAGTTATGGTGGGTTTAATTTTTATATAGGATATTCATTACATAATTTATATTCTTTAATGATAATATCATATCTTTCTTTTTACTGTATAATTTTCTTGGAAATTATAACACCGCTCATGCATACTATTGGTTTACCATCTCTACGATGCGATGAGAATCGTTTTCCATCTATATTTCACATGGATTGTAATAAGTATTAATTTTATAAATATATATAATATATACAACATAAATCTTATTCCATAATGATAATATATCATATATGTTTCCTTCAATAAATATGACAAGAAAATGATAATAGGGTTCATGCGTGCATACTGCCTACTATCTCCCTGAATGGTGTATTTTATTATATATATAACATTTATGAATCACCATGGATACATATAATATATATATACATATGAAATTTATCTCATTTATATAATTATATATATTTTTAATTCATGATCTATGTAAGAGGACCATGGACAGAATGAAAAACCAGAATAAAAAACAAAACAGTTATTACCCGAAACAAAACATTTCCAAGTAATTTTTATTAAGAGATTAATATAATGTTATAGGTAAATAATATATTTTATTATATATGTTAATATGGTTCTGTGGAAGATGTATAATAAAATTATACATATTATACATTAGGTTTTAATGTATATTAAGGAAGTCATGAATAACAGTAAGGGGATTCATATTTCACTTTTATTTTTGTGGGATACATTCCTCATACACTACTTATTTATTTTTTGAGGTTAATATACTCTATATGAATGTATGTTAAGAGTATTATTTTGAAGAATTTTTGTTAATATCCATATAATTTTCTTTCTTATATTTGGAATATGATTCTGCTGATTATAAATTTGTAAGGGCTCATTTCACAATCATATCAACATTCAGGGTTGTTTCCTTTTAAATCTTCATTGAGAAATATTTAACTTACACATATATGTTCTCTAAATATAATTTCTAAAAGTATTTTACTAATATATTATGAATATTTAATGTTATTTTTACCCATATTTGACTATTTTTGTAACGGTTTGAAAATTACATTGTTTATGTTTTATAAATAATGCTTGTTTTGACATTACATAAAAATATATACTAACAAAATGTTTTTTATAACTTATATAGAATTTTCATGATTTTCCTCCATCATGAATCCGTAATTCCTTGAATCATTCTTTAAATTTTTATAAGGTTATTTTCAAATAATTTCTTTCATTTATAATTTCATTCCCTCTTTAGAAAACTATTTCAAAAAGCAAAGAATATTTTCCTCAAGAATTTTTATCAAGTGATATATTTAAATCATTTTCATTTAAGATAACATTGTTACATATTACTTATTATTTACTGGGGATATTTTTAATTTATATTATCCATAATCGGCATATTGTTTATTAATGGTTGTGATGGAATGATATTTATTAAACTCATTTCTTCTCTATAGGTTATGTTATGATTGAATGTTATTTAGGAACCCAATTTTATTCAATGGGTTATGATATGATGAATTATTTATGTTCTTATAGAACAAATATGTGTGGTTTTCATTATTTGATTTGTGGGACGTATTTCTCCCTCTAATTCATATTGATGTTATAAATTTTCTATAAGATAAACGGGTACACATGAGGTCACCCTAAGCCCATAATAAGATGATACATAGGAGATCATCCTAATACCACAATAATAGGGTACATGGGAGGTCATCCAATGTCCAAAACTAGAAGATACATGGGAGTCCATCACATGCCCGATGTAGGTACATGGGTGATTACCACAAGATTAATATACTTTGAATGTCTTGGTAGGTATCATTGAAGATATATTATCAAATTTTCTATTCACATCAAAAATTCCATGTCCTAGGCTATTTTTATACTCTTATGGATCAGGTTCACTGATTATCATATAAATTAATGTCTTATGAGTGGCCAATGTTTATTCCACAAGTCATGTATGTGATATTTGATATGTACAGTGTGATCTTATAATGTTATGCTCATGACTTCATACCTTTAGGTTTATGATTATGCTTATGTATAACCTTTCTTACCTTTACTGAACATTTGATCTCTCTCTTTTCTTATGTTTTCGTTTCCCCAAGTTATAATGAATGGTTTTTGGTAGGTGTACTAAAGGGGATTATCTTTGTGGGAAACATTGAATATATTTCACCAAACAATATGTATTTTTCCAAGTCATCAAAATTACTAAACTTATTCAGTCCTTTGTAATGTGTTTGTGTATTATGAAAAAATGATGCAATATCCATGTATGGAAACATTAGTTCATTATAGTTTTTATCAGAGAATTGGTTTAGTCATCCATTGAAAAATATGATGGTAAAAAATTATTGAGATTGATATAAATTATTCTAAGGATATATCAAGGGATTTCTCTAAGGATAATACTTTGGATTCATATAATTAAAATTAGTAGACATTATTTTGGCATCATATAAGTTATTTATCACTATTAAATATTTTTTTGTTGTGATATACATTGCTTAGATGATGGTTTATGGTCTTAGGCAACATAAAAAACTAGAAGGTACAAGGTTAACATTGAATGTTTTAGAGTTAGATTTTATGGAAATTATTAAAATCTATTTACTAAGAGGAAATACCATGAAGATAAGCAGGAATGTGGTTTGAGTATTTTTTACACTATGGAGGATAAAGAGATCTCAAATTTCATGTAAAATGTATGGGTTTTCTAATTGTATTGTTTACATAAATCATATGAATCATGATTAGGTTTAGTTTAGGGAAACATAATACATGATTCATATTTCATATTATAGGAATGAATAAGATTATTAAGCCTCAAAATTGTCCTAAGAAATAAATTTTATAATTGAAGTTTTTGTGTTTTATAATTGTAACACCTCAATCTTCCATGGTACACTTTCTTTGAATAATACAATAGCATATGTTGTACGCAACACTGAGTTCAAGTACACCACGACTTACCAAACTAGTCGTTCAAAAGAGGTTATGAATGTTATTAACTAAATTTTAAATATTATATTATACTTATAATTTTAATCCATATTATGATATTCTAAGACATTATTTATGAACAAATTCATTTTTTCAGATAAAAGAAGTATTTTTCAAAAAATGAAATTTTATCGCCTTTTAATGGAGAAGCCTTTTTGAAACCAACATTTGAAACTTTTATATATTCAATTTGACAAAATGAAATTATTCTTTAGAATCGGGACATAATAATTTAGTATCAATAGTGTTTTGGTGTCTTTCTGATAACTTTCATATTTGGGTGAATAGTGAAAAATACTATATTTTAACTGAAATTAACTTTTTTAATCAAAATAATTTATACTGTTAAATTATACATTTTAATGGTTTGGAAGTATATATAGATTATATATTTACTATTTAATCCAATTATGGTCATTTTATGTAATTTCACCTTGAAATTTGACATAAACAAGTGTCAAACTTTTGATAGTTATTATTTCTTAAAAATACGCCGTTTGGTTTCGAAAGCAGGAATCAATTTTAAATTAATAAATGAAACTTTTATTTTTTTAATTTGGTATAATAGACTAAATTTTTGGATTCAGAATAACGAAATTAGCCTACGGTGAAATTTTGGTTCTTTTCGGATAACTTTTATATTTTGATGAATAGTAAAAAATTACTAAATTTTAATTAAAAACAACTTTTTTAATCGAAATAATTAATAGTGATAAATTATGAATTTGAGTGGATTTATATTATATATAAAATATATTTTCACAGTGTAATGCAATGTGGGTAATTGAACATAATTTCACATTTAAACCAAACATAAACAAGTGTCAATCTTTTGATAGATATTATCTCTTAAAAACACGTTTTTTATTTTAACAACGGGAATTAATTTTAAATTAATTTCCTCCACTTCTGTGTTTTTAATTTTGAAAAATGGATTCCATATTTGGAATCAGGATGTTCAAATTGTGTAAATAGGTAACTTTTTTTAGACATTTTGGATAATTACTTCGGTAAATATTTTATTTACCCTGGTTAAAGGGTAAATCCGGTAAACAAGGGTTAAAAAAATTATATTATAATAATACTAAATTACCCTAAAACGTGTCTTAACCCCATTGGATGATACATGGTCGACCATGGGGTTCTTTGGGTCGATTTCGGGACCCCGTGGATCCACTTGTAGTGATAGGGACACTTTATTTTAATAAAGTAAAAATGAATAAAAAAATGACACAAGCATATTTATTTTAGAAAAACAATTGTTACATAGGTTTATATATGTTGTATTTTAGACTATGAATATTCAATAGAAAGATAAACAGATTTACTAAATAATTATATTTTATTTATAATTTTTAGACTTTAAATAATTTAATTTATTTATGATACAATGGTGATGTTATAATTACCATAATAGTGAAAAATTAGAATAATCGATATTATAAATACCCAAATAAATATTATATGAGACATTTATTGAATTAAAATAATTTTATAGGTTAATATGACATATTATTATTGATTTAATTAATTTTTTTCTATGTAATAATTCTGTTATGTGTTTCAAGAAAAATAAACTATTGAATAGTGTCAAAATTGACATAAAAGAGTTTTTAAAAACAATATTATATTATTAATTGATATTAAAATCCTAAAAATCTAGGGTTAGGACAAGAGACTTAGATCATGATATTTTTATCTGTAATAGACCACTTGGGGTTCGCTTGGATGTATATGGTATGTTTATTAACCATATAATATAAAAATACAAAGAGACAATGTAAAAGTGAAACTAATTAACAAAGAGTTAATACTTAAAGATAAGGTTAATATAATGACCTAAACCTGTATAAATTCTATTGGTTGAGTGATTTTCGACCCATCCCCACCTTAAACTTTAAATAATCAACTTTGGTGATATTAGAAACCGAATATGAATTTATTATAAATTTATATTTCTAGCTTTTCCAAAGGTGCCCCTCACCCCTCTTATAAAAGGGAACTCCTCCTTCTCATTTATTCACACCTTCAATGCCTTTTTGTTCGGCCAAAATCTGACCAAATACTCTCTCAACTTATCTCACGACAACCTATAGACCTTATTTTGATCAGAAATCCATCCTATGGATCCCTTCTGATCAAATCAAATGGAAGAACCAGAAGAAGTGGTAATGTTTTCACCACCCCTTTTCAAGTTCCTTTCTTCTTACACTTCTTCTTTATTTTTTATTACCATTATAAAATAATAACTCTAGTATCTTATATATACTATGATGTTATTATAAATATGTTACATCAATATTCAGTATTCTATCCACCCTTTGAATAACATGTCACCATACGTGCGTACATACGGCTTACCGTCTCCACGGCGTGGTGTAATTGTTATTCAATAAATTATTATTTGTATGGGTATAATAATGATGTGTAATTCATGTAAATAATAAATATAACATAATAATTATTCTTTATATATGATATACCATAAAATTATATATTATTTTAATATCAAAAGAATGATATTGTTGCTCATGCATACGTACGGACTACCGTCTCCACGAACGCGATGAGATTCATTCTCTATCATACCCATTCAAGTATAATTATCATTTGATTATTTAAAATTAATGTTTAAGAACTGGATATCATTTTGGATATGAACAATACTCAACCTATCCATGAAAAACATGACTTACGTAACAAAACATATAAAAGAAAACGAGTAAGTTAACAACCGAAACGACGATAATTCTAAGATATTATTAACAATGCAACGTTAAAAGATCATATATGATATCATATTAATGTATATGAGTAATGAATAATTTAATAACAATTATTTCAACATTATAAAGGAGTTTAACCTACCCCCAGCCAAGGAAAACTACAAGGTAAGGGGTTTCTTAACTCACTCTTAATTTCGTGAGAATTCCGTTGTTCACTAAATAATTATTGAATGTGGTGTATGTGTACTGCCCATGATTGTATTAATTGTGTAATATACATTAATTTATAGGTATTTACATCATCATGGTATGATCCTTCTTTCATGGGTGTATGTTTGTAAGTTACCTAATTAATAAGGGAATTTGAAATTTCAATTTCCACTCATTTGGTTTTACACATATTTCCTTGATTATATTAACCCAGGATTATGTGTAGAATCACTATTCATTTGATTATGTCATTACATCCACTACCCTTCATTTGGATATACTTTTGATACACATAATCACCCTATTGATAATTTCTCATGTCATTGATATGAATTTGATAAGAGTAATTTTAACTCATTCTCCATTTGTTGAGTTAAACATCCAATTCGTTGGTGTTGTTTTTACAAGAATATGTGTGAATGTCCTTTAATTGTTTTACACTGAATATCCAATCATAATTAGTGTATTTATATTTTTCAAACATAACTATGTCGTTGATTTATCCTTAATCTAAGGTTACAACCTTTACGAGAGATTTCATCTCAATTTACATTACATTGAGTCTTCTTTGTTGTTATACACCAAATCACTTTTATGTGGTGTATATAATGTAATTTGACATAGTATATCATGAATTCATTTATTCTCATGATATTACAATTTTTTGATTACCTCAATTATTTTTATTTAACTGTCTCTCTTTTGGTTAGAAACTCTAACTAAAATACCATTTTTAAATGTTTTTAAGACTTATTCTTCTAAATCTTGCTCATTAATGTCCATGTTTTAAAAATCGTTTTAAGGATTTATTTATATGGATATTAAAGATTTAAAATTAAAACACATTTTAAAAAGTTTCAAAGTGGTATGTGACACTTTGGTTCAAAAATATTTTTTTAAATGGCTTCTTGACAAATAGTGTGACTTTTAAATGATTTCAAGAAAAAGGGGGATATTTCCCTCAAATAGTTTTGATTATTATTTTCATCTATGTCAACATCATTCATTATTCTTGATTGAGGTTAATGTGATACAATACAATCTTCCATATTGTATCAAATGAGTTATGTTTGACTGTGGATGTGCTATTTTTATACCATTCATGGTTTGTGGTTAATGTATTGACATTTTGTCTGCTAGTTTTAATACAAATGTTTATGTTATGTTTAAACTTGTTCATATGAGTAATGCATTGGACTTAATAAGTGATGGTTGGAGCCCGCTATAGCTCCTCGATGCATCGGTAGGTCTCATGAGACAAACTAGTGTCTTGGAACAAGGCCTTGGAAAAATCTTATTTGTAGTCTTGGCACGAGGCCTTGGCTATGTGGTTATGATAGTCTGGCATTATGCATTCCATCATTATGAATGTGGTTATTGATATTGCATGTGAATTTTTGACTAGTATAATATCCATGTGAATTAATAAATGGAATTATATCATTTTATCTTTTCCATATTATTCTGAAGTTCATGTTTAAAAGGCATTTGTTTTAATTATAAATTGCCTTAAGTGTTTATTCTTATATATGAAAGCTTCTGCTATAATGTTATCCATACTGAGCATCTGAGCTCACCCCTTTCAATGTATTATTTTTCCAAGGATTATGAAGAAGTAATTTATGAATGTCCTGCAGGGATAGAATGAGGGGATATGAAGACAATATTTTTTTATGTAATTTAAAACTTTATGATTGTATCTAGTGTTTCCAAGGATACTAAACTAATCGGTATTTCGAGACTTGACTTTCTTGTGATCATGCCAATGTTATGTAATAATGCACCGACTCTAGGTAACTGGGGTCGGGGGTTACAGTTTGTATCAGAGGAAGTTTAGTACAAACCTTGGAAGCTAGATTTAGATAAAATTTGATTAATGCACGTAGACCTAAGATGAACTTTGAGAGTTATTATAGAATATCTTCCTAGAATTTTGATATTGTAGAGATTTTGGGAGTTTTCCGAGCAATACATCCCTGTCTGGATACGAGCAGGTAGAGACGGCTCTGGCACAGATGTAGCTAGGGTTAAAACCCAAAAACACCACTTTGAGCTAGACTCAAACAGGAACTGGTGCACGACAACAGGCCTTGTTGCACTCTTGGTTACGACACTCCCGGGGGATATGCATAGGATAATTTACATTTTCTTTACAAACCGATTTAAAGTAATATATATATATATATAAGATGAGAGTAAATGTCCTTGGTATATCATAATGTGTTTCAAATTAAGAATATGGTGACATGTTAATCTCTAAATGATTTTATGACTACTGTTACTCACACAATGATTTCTGGTTTTAGTCAATGGTTAGATTCCAAGGAAGTCATAATGACTTTGAGAATGATGTACAAGGTGGTGACGATGGTGGAAATGAGATACAAAATGGAATGACTATAGGCGTAAAAGATATCGTCTTTATACCAAACCAGTTTTCCAAAAATATGATCAACAACATATATATTAACCAACTCCTAGACTCAACAAGGAAGACAAAGGTGATGAATGATAAGAGCTCCAGCAATGGAGACCATGGAGAAAAGAACCCTCTAATTCCATAATGCACGAAATGTGGTAGGATACACCTGGGACAGTGTCTCAATGGGACCAAAAAATGCTTTATGTGTGGGAAGGAAGGATATAAAGTGAAGAATTGCCGAAGCAAAATGAAGAGTACTATGGAAGAAGATAAAAATGGTCCCAAGAGTCCATTCACAGTCATTTCCTGTAAATGTAGGGGACCTGGCCATTACCCGAGTGAATGCCCTATTATATAGGATACTTTCTTGGTCAAATAAGACGCTATGTGGAAATAAATGGTTGGAGAAATGCTTATAAAGTATTAGTGCTCCTTTTTGATGGGTTTACTTTGGAATAATTTTCTCTTGTATTTGTAACCCCACAGTTTTCCATGTGAGAATGATATTTGAGTAAGAATTATCTCCTCTCTTGTGGATATAGGTATAAATAGCAATTTGGTTTTATATGATCATTGCGGTTTGAGAGAATTATAAGTTATTATAATTTGGGATGAAAATGCAAGGTATGATACAACATTTGTGGTTAAATTATGTTATGGTATTTTGAGGAATTTATCTCAATTTGGTAATATTATAAAATATAGTTTTTGAAAAAGGACAAAACGTAGACCGTGTGACAACCCGTTGTGTCGGACAAAGCTGTGGGAATCGAACCCACAACCAAAGTGCGATTGGGATTTATCGCCTACCACTAAACTACGTAAAGTCCCTGGATAGTGTGACTAATTATTTTTAGTTAAATGATTTTATTGATCAATAATAAGTTGATTTGGGTTCTTATTTCTTTTCAAATGAATACCCTTAGTATAGGAAAATGATTTGGTGACTAAGTGATAAATGTTATTTTGGAAGATGTTAACTTTGTTGGGAACACTATATGCCCAAGGAAAATAGAATACTATGGGGTTTCATTTGTGGAGTAATGGTAGATTTTTATTTACATTATTATTGTGGATTTATAGTAATTTGGGTTTTTATGGAAATGATTAACCTATAATTGATAATATGTGATGAGGTTAATAACTTTTATCTATATGACTTTAGGAGTATTTTTTGTCATTTGGAGATACAATTTAACATGGGAGACTACATAATCAAATTCTTCTATGTATTGGGTTTCAATATTAGTTTTGATTATATTGAAGGATTTTAAAGTCATTTGATTATTTAATGGAATTTATTTAACATTGGGGTATTGTTGGTTTAATTTTAGACCTTAAGATTAGTGTTTATTTCTCTCAAGGAATATCCTTTTGGGGGATCATTAGATCTTGTACTATCCATTTTGGTTTTGATTAATCTCTAAAGACAATGTAAATATATAGTTTATCCTGCATGGATCATGTGATTCTATAGAAGTTTATTCTAGCTCTTCCAGTGTGACCAAGTCTTCTTGAATACTCATCGTTTAAAAAAATTGAGTTAGTGGTGGAAATTTATTAAATAATGAAACTCTACTCAAAAAGTAAGTATATATCTTTATATTCATAATCAATATCATAAATTAATTCCTCATCCTTATTCAATTTAACTTAAAACAAAAAAAATGCTGTCCATTTACTTTTACTACTAGGAGATTAATGATCATTTGTCCCAACACAAGTTTGTGGTTTTCTTATTGGTAACTTTCTCCTGATCATTATTTCTATCCCTCTCCATCAGAACGTGACACTTATTTTATCATCCATATCCATGTTTTCCTACATGGAATCCGAGTATGGGTTATCTTGGTTGACCTTTATACCTCTCTTTCTTTCTTTTAAAGTGATAGTTTTATTTACTCTTTTTCCAATGTGGGACTTTCCATTATATTCCCAAGCACAATTTTAAAAATTTCGAGGACGCAATTTATTGAAGTAGGGGAGAATGTAACACCCCAATCTTCCACGGTACACTTCTCTTTGAATAATACAATATCGTGTGTTGTACGCAACACTGAGTTCAAGTACACCACGACTTACCAAACTAGCCGTCCAAAAGAGGTTATGAATGGTATTAACAAAATTTTAAAAATTATAATATACTTAAAATTTTAATCCATATTATGAGATTCTAAGACATGATTTATGAACAAATTCATTTGTTTCAGATAAAAAAAGTATTTTTAAAAAAATTAAATTTTACCGCCTTTTAATGGAGAAGCCTTTTTAAAACCAAAATGTGAAACTTTTATATATTCAATTTGAAAAAATTAAATTCTTCTCTAGAATCAGGACATAAGAATTTAGTATCCATAATGTTTTGGTGTCTTTCTGATAACTTTCATATTTGGGTGAATAGTGAAAAATACTATATTTTAACTGAAAACAACTTTTTTAATCAAAATAATTTATATTGTTAAATTATACATTTCAATGGTTTGGAAGTATAAATAGATTATATTTTTACTATTTAATCCAATGATGGTCATTTTAAGTAATTTCACCTTGAAATTGGATATAAAAAAGTGTCAAACTTTTGATAGTTATTATTTATTAAAAATAGGCCTTTTGGTTTCGAAAGCAAGAATCAATTTTAAATTAATAAATGAAACTTTTATGTTTTGAATTTGCTAAAATAGACTAAATTTTTGGATTTGGAATAACGAAATTAGCCTATGGTGAAATCTTGGTACTTTTCAGATAACTTTTATATTTTGATGAATAGTAAAAAATTACTACATTTTAATTAAAAACAACTTTTTTAATCAAAATAATTAATAGTGATAAATTATGAATTTGAGTTGTTTTAAATTATATTTAAAATATATTTTTACCATGTAATAAAATGTGGGTAATTGATCATAATTTCACATTTAAACCAGACATAAACAAGTGTCAATCTTTTGAAAGATATTATCTCTTAAAAACACGCTTTTTGTTTTAACAACATGAATTAATTTTAAATTAATTTCTGCCACTTCTGTGTTTTGAATTTGGAAAAACGGATTCGATATTTGGAATCAGGATGTTCAAATTGTGTAAATATGTAACTTTTTTTAGACATTTTCGATAATTACTTCGGTAAATATTTTATTTACCATGGTTAAAGGTTAAATCCGGTAAACAAGGGTTAAAAAAATATTATAATAATACTAAATTACCCTAAACATGTATTAACCCTATTGGGTGATACATGGTCGACCATGGGCATCTTTGGGTCGATTTTGGGACCCCATGGATCCACTTGTAAGTGATAGGGACACTTTATTTTAATTAATTTAAAATAAATACAAAAATGACACAAGCATATATCTTTTAGCAAAACAATTGTTACATAGGGTTATCTATGTTTTATTTTAGACTATAAATATTCCATAGAAAGATAAAAATGGTTCCTACATAATTATATTTTATTTATAATTTTTATACTTTAAATAATTTATTTTATATATGACACAATGGCGATGCAGTAATTACCATAATAGTGAAAAATTAGAATAATAGATATTATAAATACCCAAATAAATATAATTTGAGACTTTTATTGAATTAAACTAATTTATTAGGGTAATATGACATATTAGGATTGATTTAATTAACTTTGATCGAGGTAATAATTCTGTTATGTGTTTCACAAAAATCAACTATTGAATAGTGACAAAATTAACATAAAATAGTTTTTAAAAGGAATATTATATTATTAATTGATATTAAATTCCAAAAAATCTAGGGTTCTTCCAAGAGACTTATATCATGATAGGTGTATCATTAATGGACCACTTTGGGGTCTCTTTGATGTATATGGTATGTTTATTAACCATATAATATAAAAATACAAAGAGACATTGTAAAAGTGATACTAATTAACTAAGAGTCAATACTTAAAGATAAGATTAATATAAGGACCCAAACCAATCTAAATTATATTGGTTGAGTGGATTTCGACCCATAAATACATTTAACTTTAAATAATCAACTTTGGAGCTTTTAGAAACCGAATATGAATTTATTATAAACTAATATTTATAGCTTTTCCAAAGGTGCCCCTCACCCTTCTTATAAAAGAGAACTCTCCCTCCTCATTTGTTCACACATATAAAGCCTTTAGGTTAGGCCAAAACCTGCCCAACTACTCTCTCAACATCCATACCTAAAACCTAGAGACCTTTTTTTGATCCAAAATCCATCCTAAGGAGCTCTTTTGATCAAATCAAAATGAAGAACCCGAAGAAGAGGTAATTTTTTCACCACCCCTTTTCAATTTCCTTTCTTCTTCCACTTCTTCATTCTTTGTTATTACCATTATAAAATAATAACTCCAGTATCTTATATATATTTTGATGTTATTATAAATATGGTACAACCATATTCAGTATTCTATCCACCTTTTGAATAACATGTCACCATACGTGCATACGTACGGCTTACCGTCTCCACGTCAGGGTGTAATTGTTATTCAATATATTATTATTTTGATGGGTATAATAATGATGTGTAATTCATGTAAATAATCAATATAACACGGTAATTATTCAGTATACATGATATAACATCCAATTATATATTATTTTAATATCAAAAGAATGATATTGTCGCTCGTGCGAACGTACGGACTACCGTCTCCACGAACGCGATGAGATTCATTCTCTATCTTACCCATTCAAGTATAATTATCATTTGATGATTTAAAAATAATGTTTAATAACTTGATATCATTCTGGATATGAATAATATACATCCTAATCATGACAAACATGGCTTACGTAACAAAACATATAAATGAAAACGAGTAAGTTAACACCCGAAACGACGATAATTCTAAGATATTTTTAACAAAGCAACGATAAAAGATCATATATGATATCATATTAATGTATATGATTCATGAATAATTTAATAACAATTATTTAAACATTATACAGGAGTTTAACCTACTCCCATCCAAGGAAAAGTACAAGGTAAGGGGTTTCTTAACTCACTCATAATTTCGTGAGAATTCCATTGTTCACCACTTAATTATTTCATGTGGTGTATGTGTATTTCCCATGATTGTATTAATTGTGTAATATACATTAATTTATGGGTATTTAAATCATCATGGTATGATCCTTCTTTCATGGGTGTATGTTTCATAAGTTACCTAATCGATAAGGGAATTTGAAATTTCAATTTCCACTCATTTGGCTTTACGCATATTTCATTGATTATATTACCCCAAGATTATGTGTGGAATCACTATTCATTTGATTATATCATAATTTCCACTCCCCTTCCTGTGGATATACTTTTTATACACATAATCACTCTATTGATAATTTCTCAAGTCATTGATATGAATTTGATAAGAGTAATTTTAACTCATTCTCCATTTGTTGAGTTAAACATCCAATTCGTTGGTGTTGTTTTTACAAGAATATTTGTGAATTTCATTTGATTGTTTTACACTAAATATCCAATCATATTTTGTGTATTTATATTTTTCAAACATAACTATGTCATTGATTTATCCTTAATCTAAGGATACAGCCTTTATGAGATATTTCATCTCAATTTACATTCCATTGAGACTTCTTTGTTATTATACACCAAATAACTTTTATGTGGTGTATTTAATGTACTTTTACATAGTATATCATGAATTCCTTTATTATCATGATATTACAATGTTTTGATTACCTCAATTATTTGTATTCAAGTGTCTCTCTTTTGGTTAGAAACTCTAACTAAAATACCATTTTTAAATGTTTTAATGACTTATTATTCTAAATCATTCTCATTAATGTCCATGTTTTAAAAATGATTTTCAGGATTTATTTATATTGACATTAAAGTTTTAAAATTAAAACTCCTTTTAAAACGTTTCAAAGTGGTATGGGACACTTTGATTCAAAAATCTATTTTTAAATGGCTTCTTGACAAATAGTATGACTTTTAAATGATTTCAAGAAAAAGGGGGATATTTCTCTCAAAGAGATTTGATGATTATTTTCATCTATATCAACATCATTCATTATTCTTGATTGAGGTTAATGTGATACAATAAAATCTTCAATATTGTATCAAATGAGTTATGTTTGATTGTGGATGTTCTATTTTTATACCTTTCATGGTTTGTTGTTAAAGTATTGACATTTTGTATGCTATTTTTAATACAAATGTTTATGTTATGTTTAAACCTGTTCATATGAGCAATGCATTGGACTTAATAAGTGATGGGTGGATCCCGCTATAGCTCCTAGATGCATCGGTAGGTCTCATGAGACAAACTAGTGTCTTGGCACAAAGCCTTGGAAAAATCTTATTTGTAGTATTGGGACAAGGCCTTGGATATGTGGTTATGATAGTTTGGAATTATGAATTCCATAATTATGAAAGTGGTTATTGATATTGCATATGATTGTTCGACTAGTAGAATATCCACGTGAATAAGTAAATGGAATTATTTCATTTTATATTTTCTATATTATGCTGAAGTTCAAGTTTAAAAGGATTTTGTTTTAATTATAATTTACTTAAGTGTTTATTCTTATCTATGAAAGATTCTTCTATAATGTTATCCTTATTGAGCATCTGAGCTCACCCCTTTCAATGTTTTATTTTTCCCAGGATTATGAAGAAGTAATTTATGAATGACCTACAGGGATAGTATGAGGGTATATGAAGACAAGATGTTTTTTATGTAATGTAAACCTTTATGATTGTATCTAGTGTTTCCAAGGCTACAAACTAATCCGTATTTCGAGACTTGATCTTTCTTGTGATCATGACAATGTTATGTAATAATGCACCGAATCTGGGTAACTAGGGTCGGGGTGTTACAGGAATTCAAAGATTATGTTTTTCATTAAGTATTGAAAAGCATTTGTTTATTGGATATGAATATTTAGAAAACTGATTTAATGGAAAGGTGATATTCAATTGAAATATAATATTTTTGGAATGATAAGTCTTAATATATTCTTAATGATCAGATAATAATGTTTGGTTAATTATATGTTGGATATGAATAAGTAAATTAGACTGTACTGAATACCTCAGAATAGATTAATGATTTTTTGACTAAGTGTTTTATGCTATCTTGGATTGAGTTTAGAGAATTTTTGGACTTAAGGAATATGTATAATATAAATTTAAATAAGTAATCACTCATGTTTTCAATAAGTATTGATTTTAATCTTTGTTATTATCTTGTTTCAAGAGATTACATGATGAATCCATTAACACATTTAGTATGTCACAAACAAGAGAAGAATTATGATATAAGGGGGATCAATGATAATATATTTATTAGAAATTTAGTGACCCTTTTAAAATGGTTAGGAATTTCATATTTTAAAGGGGTATAAGGTTAACCAAATATGGAACAGATTATATTAATCTTTAGATAGGGATTTACAGATTAAAGTAATAACTCGTCATATGATTATTTATGCATTTTAGATAAATTGTGATAACCATTTTGTTTTTATAAATATATATTCAATGGCATATAATTATAATAATATATCTCATGATATTATAATGGTTAACGAATGAAAAAATCACCATCATTTCATGGAGTAAGGGATGAAGTGTAAATTGAATAGGGAACAACAAAAGGGTGAGATTGTTCTTATGGAATGTAATGAAATCAAGTAATTATTTATTATAATATAAATTATTCAATCTATTTAAAGGATATTGAAACCTAATTTTTTTCCTAGTATCTTATTTTATAATTAATCAAATGGTCTCTTATATTATCACATATTTATGGATTCATGATTGTTAGCTCTCTTCTAACCATGCTCTATATCACTCTCCATCAGAACATGAATGCTATATTTATCTTCCATGTAACTTTTTTTTATTTCCTCCTATGTTCACCTATTATTAATATTGTTTATGATTTACTTTGGGTAGCCATAATGTTTCTAACATTATAATTTTTAAAGGGATTTTTAGTATTCATTTTTACGATGTCGGTTTCTATGAATAGAACATTCATGTTTTAAACAATGGGTAACCTAGATGAAATTTGTGGGAGAAATTTATATTAAAAGGGTTTTAATGTAACACCCCATGATTTTTAGTAAATATATTTTTAAATAATATTATTAATAGCTTGAAATGAATTTGACAAAAAATTAAGTTTATGCTACACACAACACTGGTTTATCTTGCGTTACACATTAGAATGATTTTCAATGAAGAACCATTTTATTATTATAATTATTTAAACAATGGAATTATAACATAGTTTATATATTGGCGGATATTTATAGTATTAAATGAATTATGAATGTATGTATTACACATGTAAACCCATTTTGAATGTAAAAGAGAATCTTTTTTGAAAACCATTTTAAATGCATGCAAGTGTGTTTTATACCACTAAATTAAATCAAACACTCTTGTTGGATTATATTAATAATATATAAATATATATATATATTATTCAATTAAATTTTCAACATTCATCCTATGTGTTTTCTATACCTTATATTAGAACAAATCCAATTTTACGCATAAAAGCTATATTTTTATAAAAGGACTATTTTGCCGCCTTTTGATGGCAGACTTATTTTAAATTTAGTATTTGAATATTTTAATATTTTTTTAATAATATAAATTTATTCAGTTAAATATGGTTATAAAAATTTACATTGGTTGATTTTTTGGTATTTTTCTGTTAAGTTTCATGATATGTTGAATAATTAAACTTTTACATTTTTATTAAAAATAGAATTCTCATCTAAATAATTTATAGTGTTAAATTATATTTAAATTAATTTTAATGAATAATCGGATTAAATTTTTTCCATTTAATTATATTTAGGTAATTATAAACAATGTTACATTGAATTCAGATGTAAAGGCATTTTAATTTTTTGTATTTTTTACCTTAAATATATGAATTATTATTCTATCAAGGAAACTAATTTTATCAATTATTTGTTTTGAATTTTTAAAATTTAATTCCACATTTAGAATAATAATTTCCATATTTATTAAATAGGTACCTTTTATTGTTGGACAATATGAAAAGTTACTTTAGAATTTTTTAAACTACCACGGTTTAGGATAAATCAAGTAATTTAGGGTAAAAATAATATTATATGTATTCTAAAATTTGAATAACACTTTTAGTAATTTTATTTTATGATTTATTGCTGACATAAATCAACCTTTTGTTGATTTTATTTCCACTTGAATCCATATGGATGACTTTATTCCATTTATAGTATTTTGTTCAAAGGAAAATCAAATATGTCATAGTCATGTTCTTAATAATTGTTACATTTTTAAATTTGGTTACTCTAACGTTAACTTAGACTATATATATTAATATCTGAGATAAATTTTTTCTCTTCATCCAGATAATTTATTACTAATTTTTAGTGAAAATATAATTAAATAAATGGATTTCATAATGATTTTGTAATAGAAAAATCAAATAAAAGTTATTAAAAATGTTATAGTAAATATAATATGATTTAATTATGTAATCCATGAATTTTAAAGACTAACTAGACATACTATGTATTTATTAATTAATTTGTCTTTCTCTTATCATGTTTTTATGATATTTTTTAAAATGTCATGCATTGAATAGGGTAAAAATTGACAATAATGATATTTAAAAATAAATAAGATTTTATTAAATGATATAAAATTAATTAAAATATAAAATTAGTAAAATTTATTGGGATAAGTTTAAAATTTTCATCCATTAATCATTTAATGTTAACTTGGAATTTTATAGTAACAATATTAACACTAAAAGAGTAAAAACCCATGCTGTCAAAATAAGAGTTAAATGGTTTAACTAAGGGTCAAAGCCAATAGATGAGCATAATAATGTGACCTAAAATGTCTGAAAATTATTGGTTCAGAGTATTTCAACCCATCCCCATTTTCTCGTTGAAATAAATCACATTGGATCCATTTTCCATTGAAAATTAATTTATATTAAATTAATATTTTGATCTTTAACAAAAGTTCCCATCACCCTCATTATAAAAGGGTGCCTCTTCCCTCCTCTAATGTCACATATTTGAGTCTTATATCACTACAAAACACTAAAAAATAATCTTATTCACTTACCTATCCATATTTTATAGGTACTGGTACTCCCAAATAAGAAACTCTAAATTCCTTTAGAGGAGATCTGAAGGATTTGTTTCAAAGAAGAGGCATTCTCTCTAACCGATCACTCTATTTTTCTAATCTTATATACCTAATATGATTCTATGATATATATAATAAAATATTGTCTTCATAATCCCCAATATTAATAAATTTGATTATGATTATGAACACACCATTTATTCGAACCCCTTTTCCATCGAAGAAGAAATGAAGTTATCGCTCTTGCATACGTACAACTTACTCTCTCCACATAGCAATACAATTCAATTCTCATAAACATAATTTATGATTCTATGGTAGATGTATAATATAACTTTATCTGTCTTATAAGAGGGTTGAATGTATACGATGGATGTCATGAATTAAGGTAAGGGTATTTTTGTCTCATTTTAAGTTATGTGGGACACAAGTCTTATACACAACTTGTTTATTTTTTAGTTGTGTATATAAGTCCCATGAATGTATTTTATGGGTATTATTCTTATGATTAAGATATTTTAATATCTACATAATTCTCTTTCTTTCATGGGGAGTTTGATTATAGAAATTATAATGGTGTAAGGTTTTTTTCACAATCTCATCAATATTCAGGATTGTTTTGTTTTAAATATCTATTGTGGAATATTTTTCTTACATGTCAATGTTTTCTCAATGTATTTTCTTAAATAAATTTACTATTCTCTTATGAATATTTTAAGTTATTGTTACCCATTTTTACTTTTTATGAAATTTTTAAAAAATAACATGTTTTTCATTTTCTAAACAAAGGATCTTTGTGACTTTACTGAACAAAATATATGGAAGTAAGGTTTTTATAACTTATACGAAAAAAGATGTCTTTTCGGACATCATGAATCCTTAATTACATAAATATTTAATTACAATATTCCATGATTATTTCCAAATAAATATTTTCTAGTTTATAATTTGGTACCTCATAGAAAAATAATTTCAGAATGGAAATGGTATTTTCCTAAAGAATTATTTTCAAGTTATTTCTATATATGATAACATTAATTTATTTTACTTATTATTTTCTAGGGAAACTTTTCAAGGATATTATCCATATTTATTTATGGTTTATTTATGGTTATTGTGGAATGATATTTATAAAACACATTTCTTTTCCATAGGTTATGTTATGATTTAATGATTATTAGGAAACCCATATAATTCTATGGGTTTCAATATGATGAATTATTTATGTTTTTTTAGAATATGTATGTATGGTTTTCATTTTTTGATAGGTGGGAACTATATCAACCTCTAATGAATTCAGTAATGATAAATTTTTAATGATCTCAAAGGATACACTAGAGGTCATCCTAAGTCTACAATAAGAGCATACATGGGATGTATTCCAAAGCTTGCAATAAGAGGGTACATGGGTGGTCATCCTTTGAATGAATCTAGAAGGTACATGGGAGGTCATCCTAAGCCCATAGTAGGTACCCTATTTTTTCTCCCAATCCCATCATACATTGAATTATTTGTAGATATCATTGACATAATATTTTTAATGCTTTTATGTATTCCCCAAATTACATTTCATATTACATTTTTATACACTCATGTACAATGTTCACTGATTATCAAATTATTCATTTCTTATCTTATGCTAATGTTTATTATATAACTCATGCATTTGATCATCGACAAACAATGTTTGATATTCTATTGTTATTCTCATGTTCTAATGCACTTATGTTCATGATTATGCTTATGTATCTCACTTTTTTACCCATATTAAGCATCTGGGCCAACCCTTTTATTAATTTTTCATTTACATAGGTTATAAAGAATGCTTTTAGGTAGGGATACTAATGGGAATGATCTATGTGGGAAACATTGAAGATATTTTACCATACTAGATGTTTGTGTTCCAGGTTTCCACATAAAATAAAATAATATGTTCTTTGGGTGTTTGTTAGTGTATTCTAAAAAAATTCTATAATATCCATGTATTGAAATCCATATTCATTATATGATGTGGTGAGGAAAAATAAAATTCCTCACATCCAAGGCTAGGAAGATAAGCTCAGTTTCACAATAAAATTTGAAAAAAAATTAATTTGTACACACGATGAGAAAACTCCGGATAACAACTCATACATAATTTTTCTCTAAATTTGAACTTAAAGATGATGAATACGCATTAAAGTATCAGTATTGGGTTCATTATATGATATAATAATTTTACAAAATAAAAAAATGATACTTGTATGTTAGATCCCAAACATAAATCTAAGAATTTGATATGAACAATGTGAATGTTCTAAAATATGTTGACTAGGTAGAAAGAGTGGAATTTGTAGTGTATTTTTCAAATGTTCCAGAACATTAAAGTACTAGAATATTTCTTATTATTTATACACAAAGGAAATTTAATATTTTTCGAATGGTTTTCATGTTTGTCTTACTAAATTGTGAGTTATAAGAGGAGGTATATATTGACTAACCTTGTGGTTCCCTATAAGAAAATAATGATAATCATCTTTACATGTAAAATTAAGCATTTAATTGTTATAAAACAATCCCCAACTTCTCAATAATTTTAGAAATATTCCTTCTTGACATGGTTATAATTAGAAAGGGATGAGTTGATGAAACTTTCTATATACAACAAGATAAATACATATCCATTATTATTTATGTTTATATAGATGAAATCATATTTACTAGAGATGATAAAGAAATGTGTGATGATTTTTCATAAGATATGAAGTAATTGTTTTAAATTTTCATGCGAGCATAAATGAATCAATTTATTAGCATACAAATTTCCAATGAGATAAATCACAATTTTCTTTCTAAATAAAGTTTTATTAAGGATATGATGAAAGTATTTTTTATTGAATATTGAAAACCTGATTCCACACTAATTTTAGTGGGACCAAAGCTATCAAAATATCAATAGGAAAAATATGTTAACAAATGGGACATCAAAGATTTAATTGGATGTCTATTATATCTCATTGATTCATGACCATATTTAATATATGTTGTCAGTCTTTGTTCCAAATATCAATGTGAACCTAAAGAGATCCATTTTTTTGTAGGAAAAAGGACTCTCGTGTATATAAATGGTATACCAGTTTTGGGTTGAAATATAATAGGAAATAGAAGATTAATCTAATTTTTTGTGTAGTCGTTGATAGGGTAGGAGTTTTTTATGAATGGTGATCAACATATGGTGAAGTTTTCATCCTTGGTGATAGGTGTGTTTATTAGCATGCAAATAAGAAAACTTTAATAACTTTAAGAACATCATTGGTAGAATATGTTGCTACTAATCATTCCAAAAAGATATTTTATATGGATTATGACAAAGTTGGATGATAAAATTTTTTGAGTGATGATACCATTTTTCTTTTATGTTATAATCATCAAGCTATAAAGATGACTAAAAATATTATAAGGAATTCAAGGTGAAAGGATATTCGGGTTAAATATAAATTTTTATAAGATCTTATGGAATGAAATAAATTTAATATGGATTCTTTTCCTATAAATGAGTAGATTTTTTATGTGTTCACTAAGCTACTTACAGAGGAAGCATTCTAGAATCTGAGGTTAATGTTTGGCATTTAACCTCGTCCTTCTCAATTCTAAGGTTTGTTTCTCAATTAACCATCATCATATTTTCTTAAATTATTAATTTCAATTTGTAGAAACATGGGAATAAAAATAACTTAATTTTAACATCCCAAACATCCACGGTACGATTCCCATTGAATAATACAGTAGCGTGTGTTGTACGCAACTTCGAGCTCTAACACACACCATTACCAATCAAACTAGCCGTTATGAAGAGTAATACCCACTTTTTGAAATTTTATACATTTTATCATTCAAAATTTACTTCATTTTTGGATTTCTAATATTGAAATTATCTTAGGGTGAATTTTTGGTACATTTCTGATAAATTTCATATTTTTATGAATAGTGAAAATTACTAAATTTTATGTAAAAAAAACTTTTTAAATCAAAATAATTAATAGGGATAAATTATGAATTTGAGTGGTTTTAAATTATATTTAGAATATATTTTTACCATTTAATACAATGTTGTTTGATGGACATAACTTCACATTTAAACTAGACATAAGGAAGTGCCAATCTTTTGATGGTTATTATTTCTTAAAAACACGCTTTCTGTTTTGACAGTAGAAATTAATTTTAAATTAATTTCTTCCACTTCTGTGTTTTGAATTTAGAAAAATGGATTCAGTATTTAGAATTATTAGGTTCAAATTTTGTAAATAGGTCACTTTTATTTTTAGAAATTTTGAATAATTACTTCGGTAAATATTTTATTTACAATGGTTAAAAGGTAAATCCAGTAAATAAGGGTAAAAAAATAATATTATAATAATAATAAATTACCCTAAAACGTGTCCTAACCCTATTGGTTGATAAATATCAAACCATGGTCATATTTGGGTCTATTTTGGGTCCCCATGGATCCACTTTTAAGTGATAATGACACTTTATATTAATTAAGTTAAAGTAAATAAAAAAATGACATAAGCATATATCTTTTAGAAAAACAATTTTTACATAGGGTTATATATGTTATATTTTAGACTATAAATATTAAATATAAATATAAAAATATTTCCTACCTAATTGTATTTTATTTATAGTTTTTAGACATTTACTAGTTAAATTTATTTATGAAACAATAATGATGTAGTGTTTTCTTTATTAATGAAAGAATCAAATAAAAGGTATTATAAATTCTAAAATAAATATAATTTGAATGTTTTGATGACATCCAGATATTGTATTGGTTAATATGACATCTTATGATTTATTAAATGATTTTGGGTCGAATTAATAATTTTTTTAAGACTTTAACAAAAATCAATTATTATATATTGTCAAAATTGACATAAACAAGTTTTTTTTAAAAAAATATATTATTAATTTATATTATATTCATAAATATCTATGGTTCGGCCAAAAGACATATATAATGATATGTGTAGTATTAATGGACCAGTTTCAGGTCTCTTGAATGTTTATAGTATGTTTATGGACTATATAATATAAAAATACAAAGAGACATGGTAAATGTCAAACTATTTAACAAAGAGTTAAATCAAAAAGATAAAGTTAATATAGTGACTCAAATCAGTCTAAAACCTATTGGTTGAGTTTTCTTTGACCTATACCCTCCTTAAAAGTTAAATAATCCACTTTGGAGCCATTAGAAACCGAATAATAATTTATTATAAAATAATATTTTTAGCTTTTCCTAAGGTGCCCGTCACCCTTCTTATAAAAGGGCACTCCCCCTTCTCAGTAATTCACACCTTCAAAGCCGTTTGGTTCGGAAAAACAGTGACCAAATTTCCTCTAAACATCCCTAAATTTATCCTATAGGCCATACATTGGTCATACATCCATCATAGGGATCCCTTTTAATCAATTCAAAAGGTAGAACCCAAAAAAAGTATTGATTTCACCACCCTCTTTCAAATTCCTTTCTTCTTCCACTTCTTATTTATTTGTTATTTACATTATAAAATAATAACTCTAGTATATTATATATATTGTGATGTTATTAGAAATATTGTACAACCATATTCAGTATTTTATCAATCCATTGAATGACATGTCACCATACGTGCGTACATACGGCCTACCGTCTCCACGTCATGGTGTAATTGTTATTGAATATATTATTATTTTTGTGGGTATAATAATGATGAGTAATTAATGTAAATAATAAATATAACATGATAATGATTCTGTATATATGATATAACATCAAATTATACATTATTTTAATATCAAAATAATGATATTGTCGCACGTCCGTACGTACGGATTACCGTCTCCAGGAACGCCATGAGATTCATTCCCCATCATATCTATTCAAGAATAAATTTCATTTGATGATTAAAAATAATTTTTAGAGTCATTATATAATTCTGGAAATTAATAAGAAATATCCCATCCATAACAAATATGGCTCATATAACAAATAATATAAAAGAAAATGAATCTGTTAACACCCAAAACGACGATACTACTAAGATATTATCAACAAATCAATGTTATATGATCATATATGATATCAGATTAATGTATATGATTCTTGTATAATTTAATAAAAATTATTTCACCATTATAAATTAGTTTAACCTACCCTCTACAAAGAAAAATTACAAATTCAGGGGTTTCTTATCTCACTTTTAATTCCGTGAGATTTACATTGTTTACCACATATTTATTGCATGTGGTGTGTGTACTGCCCATGATTGTATTCACTGTGTAATATACTTTAATTTATGGATATTTACATCATCATTTCTTTATCCTTATTTAATGAGTGAGTGTTTCGTAAGTTACCAAATTGATCAGGTAATTTAAAATTTCAATTTCCACTCATTCGGCTTTACGCATACTTCATTGATTATTTTACTACAAGATTGTGTGTGGAATAACTATTCATTTGGTTATGTCATAATTTCCACTCATATTTTTGTGGATATACTTTTGATACACATAATAATTCCATTGATAAATTCTCAAGTCATCGATATGAACATGATAAGACCAATTTTAACACAATCTCTTTTTCATTAGTTATATATCCAATTCATTGGTGTTGTTTTTACAAGAATATGTGTTCATGTCCTCTGATTTATTTACACTGAATATAAAATCGTATTTAGTGTATTTATTTTTGTCACGCATAATTATGTCCTTGATTTACCCTTAACCTAAGGATATAGTCTTTATAAGATATTTCATATCAATTTACATTCCATTGAGACATATTTGTTGTTATACACCAAATCACTTTTATATGGTGGATATAATGTACTTAGACAGAGTATATCATGAATCCCTTTATTCTCATGATATTAAAATGTATTTATTACCTCAATTATTCAATTTTATCCCGTTTGGTTAGGAACTCTATCTAAAATATAATTTTAAAATGTTTTAAATATTTATTCATCTAATTATTTCTCATTAATATCTATGTTTTAAAAATGGTTTTATGGTTTTATTTATATGGAAATTAATGTTTAAAAATTAAAATTCCTTTTAAAAGTTTAAAATTTGTATGGGACACTTTGATTCAAAAATCTATTTTAAACAGCTTCTTGATAAATATTGAGACTTATAAATGTTTTAAAAAAGGGGGGATATTTCTCTCAAATAGTTCTGAATATTATTTTCATTTATGTTAATATCCTACAATATTCTCAATTGAGGTTAATCTGTTACAATTAAATATTCAATATTGTATTTAATGAGTTATGTTTTACTGTGTATGTGCTATTTTTTTACCATTCATGGTCTGTGGACAAAGTATTGACATTTCATATTCTAGTTTTAATATGAATGTTTATGTTATGTTTCAAAATATTCATATGAGGAATGAATTGGACTAAGTAAGTGATGGGTGGAGCCCGCTATATCTCCTCAATGCATTAGTTAGGTCTAATGAGACAAACTATTGTCTTGGCACAAGGCCTTGAAAAAATCTTATTTGTAGTCTTGGGACAAAGCCTTGAATATGTGGATATGAAAGTCTGACATCATGAATTCCATTATTATGAAAGTGGTTATTGATATTGTATGTGATTATTCAACAAGTAGACTATCCATGTGAATATGTAAATGAAATTATTTCATTTTATTTTTCCTTAATATACTAAAGATCATGTTTACAAGGCCTTTTTTAGTTATACATTGCCTTAAATGTTTATGCTTATTTTTGCAAGTTTGCACTATAATGTTATCCTTAATGAGCATCTGAGCGCACCCCTTTCTATGTTTTATTTTTCCCAGGATGCAAAGAAGTATATTATGAATGACATCCAGGGATAGTCTATGGGATTTCAGTGTTGTCTATGGAGACAATGTTGTTGTAGTTTTGCATTTTATGATGTAATATAAACCTTATGAATGTATCTAGTACTTTCAAGGCTACTAAACATATCGGTATTTCAAGACTTGATCTTTTGTGATCATGCCAATATTATATAATAATGCACCGAATCTGAGTAACTAGGGTCTGGGCGTAATATTAATAGATAGTGATATAATAAACAATTGTGTCTCAATACTATTTTGAGAGTAACGATTAATATGTGCTTTTCCTATTCAGGGAGAGTATATATTTAGGGGGTATTATTAAAAGGTGAAAATCCTTATTTTCATAATTTTTCATGTTTTCACTCTTTTACTAATTTTTTGAAATTCATTTTTGAATTTAAATATTCATATAATTAGTTTGAATATGGTGATGGTTGATGTGGTGTCAATATAAATCACTTTTTTTATACATAGAGATCACTCACGTAGGCAACAAATTATTGAATGGTAATTAATTTATAAATTTTATAGGAATGAAAGTGATTTTTCTTACATAGATTTCAATAAAATTAAAATTGTGAATTTGTTTAGATCAATTCAGGTGATTGAATAAGTTCCTATAGGTATTGTTCTTCATCAAATTATGGAAGGTTGGATCCAATTTTGGTGAAATTGATTATTTTATTTTATATTAGTTTCATTACATGAATTTCATCAAAACATAATTTTGATAATTGTGGAGTTCTTGTTTGTTGAGATAAAATGCATTATTATTGGATATAAATAAATTTTCTAAAATATATTTTTACTGGGTTTTAGTTGTTTAAGTAGTTCTGGAAGTAATATACTGAGTGAAAGACCGGTATAATGGTAATTAGTAATCCTTTTATATGTAACTGATAAATTCAATATGTGGTGTGAAGGAAACCTACATGTTGCAAAAAGG
This sequence comes from Viscum album, assembly GCA_963277665.1. Classification (NCBI taxonomy): domain Eukaryota; kingdom Viridiplantae; phylum Streptophyta; class Magnoliopsida; order Santalales; family Viscaceae; genus Viscum; species Viscum album. The sequence continues at coordinate 889,551,218 of OY728130.1, forward strand.
TGAATTAAAGTTAACACTACCCATGTAAAGGACATTTGGTTATTTTGTATAGGTGAAATTAAAATCCAACAACAATTTAATACTTACCTAACGATTGATATACCTGTAAAAAAGTTAATAGATTTTTACCTAACCTAAATAGGGATATAACACATGTGTAAAGGTTTTATTAGAGTTATGTAAGGGTATTTTTATAACCTCATAAAAGTGACATAAAACTATGTAAATGTCACATGTAAGATCAACTACTCATGAAAAGTTAACTCCAATTCACATGTAATGGTAATATAGAAACAAAAATTTTTATATAATGGTTTTCTTAAATTTTCACAACACATGTATTGGTATCCCAGATATCATTGGAGCAACATACAGGTAAAACCCATTTCCATAGTGGATATTCATGTATTATTCCCTATATTTAAAGGTAATCTAGAAACAACATTTGGTATATAAAGGTCTTTTTAGATCTTAACAACACATATATTGGTAACCAAGATATCATTATAGAAACATATGGGTCAAACACCGTTGCGTAAAGGATATTCAAATCTTATGCCCTCAATATAAAAGAAAGTAGGTGAAATCCACAATAAGAAGAATATCTACAGTTAATAAAAATATCATAGTCAATAAACTGAACATATGACTCATTGCATTTCATTTTACTGTATGACTCATGATTGATCAATTGGATACACATGTTATGGTTGATCAAGTGACTATGTGCCTCATAATTGATTTAGTGCTTTCATTACTCATGGTCAGTCCGATCATTGCAACAATACAGTCGACAAAAAACTAATTTTTAAGATAAGTTTTTAATCATAAAGATTCCATGTGTGTTGTTCAACAATGAAATAAAATTTTCATGATAGGTTCATTCTGTTATAGGAAGATTTATTAGATAGGAAGAAGAGAAATTCATAATTTGCTTCAAACCAATAATGAGGAACCCACCATTATATTTAACTAAAATTTATTTAAATTATCAAGCATGTATTATTTAAAGTAATATAAATACATGAAAATATCATGGAATGACGATGGAATAGATTTACATTCAAAGTATGATAAACCCTTGATAGTTACTACATGTGGATGAATTTACATGTATTCCAAATTATGAAGGAATAAGATACTTTATAGGTTTTATTATGCCATAATAATATCCAGGATTGAATATATCACATGCATATATTTATATATGTTTATTAATAATTAACAATGTTATGGAATGAGGTCTATGAAATAGATAATGTTCGAATAAGTAATCATCTATAGTCCTACATGAAATAATGAACACATATCATGAATTAACTACATAGAGTTATATATTTTGACACCCTAAACTATCCCATTGGCTTGAGAGAGAGGAGGTGTGCTACGAGGCCTGAAGCAACATTCCCAAGGCACCAAAGGCTAGAAGTAAATACCGAGGACATCAATAATAATGTAGGGAACAATTTTACCTTGAGATAAACCAACCAACCAATTGATCCATTACTAAAAAAACCCACATGCGTCATGTTAAAATTGAAACCCAAACCACATATTACCAAATTACAACCAAGTTATTCCATAAAAATTAAAAAACCATGAAAATCAACCAAACCAATCCAATATTAGAGTACCAAACAAAAGACTAAACAAAATAAAAAAATGAACCCAAGAAAAATCCACAACTCCATGACATGCTCTATGATTTAAGAAACACCACATCACTCAATCTTCACTGTGAACCACTAGAAAAATGAGATGATTTTCCTTTACCTGTCTCTCGGAATGCAACATCTTCAAATGTACCCATGTTCTAAAGAAAGGGGCGAGTAGTAATAATTAGTAGGTTTTCCAAAAATGATTTCCCTACACATGCCACTAGGGTAGAACTGTTATCCCCTTTATATAAAATATTTTATATAAAAAACAATTGTAACCATTATAAAAATCCAACCACACCATTACCAGGACACAATTACAAGATTTACACAAACAAGGGAAGGAAAATAATAATTCTATAATATATTTTCCATTATAATTTATCACAACCATTTCCATTTTTCAAAACAACACACAAAAACCATAATAATGTTGATTCAAACAGACAAACCGGTACACAACCATGGTGGTACTTCTATCCTTACCTGTTATCCCTTCCAAAGCTAGTGGTACTTCTCACCCACTTGTCCTTTTATAGTGGACCCTCAATATACTATACATCCTATTTTTATTATAGTACATCCCACCCACATCGAAAAAAATTCACACACAATAATAATTAACCAATAATTAGTATATCACGTCATGGTAACCACGTTATGAAAACAACCATTTCCAGCACACGCTAATTCACTTCAATAAATCGCCCTTTTATGGAAGACACCATTTAACCATTTTATATGAAAAACAAAATTTAAATTAAATCAAATTATATTAAAAAAATTCACAACCATTTTCACAAACCAAACCAATAAACCAAATTTAAAATCTATATTTTAAAATCACAAAACAAAGCCCCTTTTTGCAACATTATCTCATTTTACCCAAAATCCATAAATCATCTAACAAATGGTTTTCCATAAATAATAGAACAAAATATCACAATTAATTTAATATATAACAAATTTATTGAAACAATGCCTCAAGTTCTAACAATGTTTAGTGGAAGGAGAATCCACATATCTTTAGGGTTCCTATAAAATCAACCCGCAAGTAACTCCACCACAAATCGGGAGAACGCATGACCAAAACCACCCTAGATCCTCTTACATAACATTAAAAAGATTTAAAATAATCACTTAAGGTAACAAAAACACTAGATATACATAGAAAAAATGTATATCTAGAAAATTGAGCAAGAGTGAAGAGTATATATAGAGAAAAATAAGAAGAAACCAAGAGGGAAGACATACATGACATGAACCACCATCAAATAACGTTAAAACCACTTCAAATCCCATCGAATTTTAGTGGGAGATCACCCCTAGACCTTTAGAAGGATAAATACCTTGTAGGGTCAGTATGGGAGAAGAAATGAGGGAGTTAGGTTAAATCCTGACTAACCCAATTTTATAAAAAAACATTTTTAAAGGGCCACATGGTTATCTCACATGGATAGAAAAACCGTGCTCTAACCATATCCATGATAATATATAAAAAGTGCATATCACAGAGACTCCATGCATGGTTATACAACCCATGCACAAACCATCAAAAATACACAGTCTCAAGCTTCATGGTTTTCCTAGGGATTGTGCACGGTTTCCCCTAACTATTCTCAAACTGTTCAACATTAAAAAGGCCTCCAAAGGCTTCCTAAACCTTCAAAAACTCCACCAAAAAAATTTATTTACTTAAAAATACATAATAAAGGGATAAATACCTCAAACCTGGGGTATTACATGTGTACTCATGATGGAGGATAAAATGGAATTCAGATCAATTTCAGGAGAAAATTTATTTGTGTTCATTATCGTGATTCGAATTCAAAAACATTATGTAGTATCATGTGAATAATGAAATGAATAAGGGAGAGAGTGAATATGAGTATTTTTAACATTCATGGAATTATAATATATATTTATATTGTTTCAATGTAAATAAATTTTTTTATTATGTACAGTATTATTGTGAATAACATTATTATAAAATATTAGGTGAGTTTTCCATGAAGATCATCCAAAGAGAGAGATAGTGAGGATGGTTTTTGTATGTAGTGTTTTTAAGATGAGATGTACAAGTGAATTTAATTTCCATGGAAGAAGTATAAAAAGACATTGAAACTCTAATAAATCACTCATACTCTATAAGATAATGAAATATCTTCTCTTACCAAAAATTTTTAATATTATAAAGTCCGGGATGAACTTCTATACGGGATGAAACAAAATATTATTGGGATACATGAATTCATGAGATTAAAGGTTATAACCTACTATTTGTAAGAATATTATGATTGTAGTGGGTAGTCTAATCTTGGAGGATACCATATCACACTGAGGACTATCCTTACTACATTGAGAGTTGAACCATGAAAATATCTTGTGTTCCATTATTTTATTGTGTTTGTGTGTGATGATTTTTTTCAATGAAATGAAAAAAAGATTTTGATCATTAATTCATCCCCCTCATCGTAATCTCAAATAGATCATGTTGGTGTATTCAAAACTACTCAATGATGAACCTAAATATCATATATATATGATAATGGAATTTAATGAGGCTATAATGATATGAATGGTGGTAATAATGTGAGAAAATATAAAACATATTATTTTATTTAGATTTTGAAATTGAAATTTTAAATTCATTGAAAGTGATGATGAAAGTGGATAAATTTTTATTTAATTTGACTAAATATAGGATAATAATAAGGAGAGACCAAAAAATAAAGATAATTTTAATGGAGGATTTTCCTCATCGTATATCATTATGTTAAAACACCGGTATTTGAAAATTGAATATTACTTTGGATAAGGATGATGGTTTCTTTATTATCTATAATGTCAATATAAGATTATTCTTATAGAAAGAAATTTAATGACCTTTTCTTTCATCAATATATTATATAGGATCGTTGAATATGATATTGGGTTGTCATGGTTCGAGTTTTTTTCCTTTAATTTATTAGAAATTAAATATGTGAATAAGTGGATAGGAGTTTTCACTTATCTACTACAAGAGGAATATTCATCTTGATCTCTGAGGACTCTTATTATTGTGACTTTTGAAGACTACCAATTCCTTATATGTTAGAATTTCAACTCTTTTGAGATGTATTTGATTATATCTAATGGTATAGTGTTAATCCATCACATTTTATCATTCATATGGATTCAAGTGGATCAATTGAACTTGTGTTTTTTAGGTCATGCTATCAATATATCCACTTATATTGACTGGTGAAACATTTAAAAAAACATGACCACTATGGATCTAATTATTGTTGAATGTTGTTGTGGAACTAAATTAATAAAACACATTAAAATTAAATATTAAATTAATTATTAGAAAAATAAAATAACTATTTATTCATCATAACATGTAAAAAAGTGATATTTTTTTATAAAATGACAATCATGTTGATTCACTGATTCACACCCAATCAAAGAATCCTTAAAGATACAAATACACATTGTTATAAATATATATACACCACTAAAAGATACAGAACCAACTACATTATTTTGAATACTCTCTAGTGTCGAATATGGTATTAATCTCTTCATATCATCAAGGTGATTCTAGATATGATCTCTATATTATTTGGATGTCCTTCATTATAATGACCTCACCATTGAATAATCTGATAAAAAATTTAAATTATTCTTTACATTTCATAATTCATCTATCTCCATTATATTTGGTATCATTTGGGTTGTTTTGGGGGTGACTGGTGGTGGCTAAAACATATTCCACATTAGTTGTACGGAGATGAACAACTAAATTTCTGACAAACAATACATATCTAGGATGATGAAATGTGGATGGAAAGTAAACAAATTTATATACTAATCTTTATAAATATTTATATTCATAAACAAAATGATAATTTTAATAAAAATATGATGAATAAAATACACAAATGATAATGAAAAATATTAATCAATGATTCCTACCTTAAGGGGAACATCATCATTTCAAAATTATCGAATTTAATTTCTCTCAATTAATTAACTACAGAATAAATATATTTTTTTTTCTATTTATATACTAAAAACTATCTTAGGATAGACCTAAAGAAATTTTAAAACTATATTTTCACTAATAAACATAGGTTTTTATAAGAAATTTTGTGTTATTTTTTATTTAATATGGGTTGTGGTTTATAATATATTACTTTTTGAGCTCATAAACATGTTATAATGATTGTTTTCCCCATGGGATTAAAATTAACATAATTCCCATGATGTTTTGATAATACATAGATTTGTATTTTTGTAACCTTTAAAAGTTATACTTATGATTTCATATTATTATGAATATCAGTTTTTTTAGAATGGCTAGGTTGGTTTTTAAATTCATCTAGATAATGCACTGAAATTGCCTCCCACAATTCAATTTTTTTAAATTTTGGCTTAGATTCAAGTGTCCCTTCATTGAAAGTGGCATCGTTCATGTCAGTATCCATATATCATATTCCTCCTCCACCCAACAATGTTCTTATTATGATAGGGCTATGGTTCAGAGATGGTTCCTAGTCTAATATTAGGGTATCTTCAGGCGGCCTTCCACAGGAAATTCCATCCCACACACCAGAGGCAAATTCATATAATTAATTCATGTTTTTTCTATCTTCAGGCTTGGGATCAGAGAATACTTTTCATATCATACAGGAAAGGATGTTTCTTATTATGTTTCTCATGTATATCCTTCCCTATCAGCTCCTATGCATCCAATGATAGGATCAAATATACTCTCTCTCTCTCGACTTCAAATAAATACTTGTGTTGGATTTAGTGCCTTATCAAACGCGGATACTATTTGATCACTCAAATAGTTAGAGGTTGGATCAACCTATGCTTCCTAGGATTTTTTTCATCTATGTTAATGATTCTTCTCTCCATCTCCATCCCTAACATGAATCCATTCCATGTAATCTAGGACCATGAGGGAATACTCCCATTTCTATCAAAAATAGTTATAGTTCTTTATTTTACGTGTAAGAGGAAGCATCCAACATGACAGTTTTCTTGATTTATCCTATGAGTGGAGTCTATACTAGATCATGTTCACAACATGTTGCGTCTCTCCCATGTTAAGTTTTCAAAAATGCTAGGGTCCAAATCCAAGAGTATCCTTTTTAATGATATATTCAATAGTACAGAACATCCATGACCTTGGTGCATGATTTAAAAATGATTTCATGGCTAATGAAATTCATAGTAAGAAGGTATCTACAGTGGATGTACTAGAACCAAAATAAACTCCCTCCATGATTCAGGGTTATGATCATAAGATGGCCATGTAACTCAATACATGGAGAGCCCATCAACCATCATTTTTATATTTTTTTCATAATTCTATCTTTTTTTTGAATAATATTGATGATTCATAGTAAATCATTATAGTTAAGGTCATTTTTTGAATTGTTGTTGTCATATTTTATTTTGTTTATGTATAGTGTGACCTATGATGAAGGGAGCTTCTTTGGCATGGTATCCGGAACATTTATTCGAGAATCTTGGATTTTTTTTCAATGGATATTGTAATACAGTCATGGAATCCTCATTGAATAATGGAAGATGGATTCATTATTGGAATGATGGGAAAGATTTAGTTTCTTTTTCATTAAATGTCATGTTGGACATGTGTTTTTTTAGGGACATGTATACATGGTGAAATAAACAGTAGGTCATGACATATGGACTTGGCTCGACCAATACCATTACAGTATATAGGCCATTTAAACATTTAGTAATGCTAATGTCTTTCACCCGGTTCATAACCTCACAAATAACTCTCTTATAATTATTTTGATAGAGGCCCGAGAATATTCTATCGTCGGATTTTTCTTCACCAGTCAGTGGATGTTGGATTATGATCCCTATTCTATGGTTCAGTCATCTTGTAGAAAAAATATTTACTTGTTTTCATGTATTGGCATATATAATAAGCTATGTCAATTAAATGGGGATTTTAAATCTTGGGATAGAATTAAGCCTCACCGCTTTCTGGTGATCAATAATAAAATTTAGAAGGTTGAACGGGATGAATCCATAATAGAGGAGAGTTGGGATGATGATATTTCCTATGATCAAAAGTGTTAGAGAAGTCATCTCCATAAAAAAATTTTAGAATAAGAACATGTTTCCTAGGATAAAACCAGTTAGCTATAGCTAAAAGTGGGTGATTGAAACAATTAATTCTTCTAGGAATGTTATAAATAAAATAAGTGATTTGGCACCCCAAATTTCATAATGGATGATGGTTCTTAATCCAGTGATTTAAATTTTGTGATATTTTTAGTCAAAAAACAATAAAAATCAATTCATGTTGGAACTAATCCCTTCATATAAGATGGTTATCTGAGGGGACATTCAATTCTATTTGAATCACTTAGGTGGCATCAGTTTCCTTTAACACTAGCATTGATGACATTCCAGATGGGGTAGAGATTTCAGAAGCAGTGTTATTTATCAATTATGATAGTTATCTAGGGCCTGATGGGTTCCCTTGTTTTTATTCTATTAAACAATTGAGTCATATTAATAGTTATATCATGGATTCTATCTATGATTTTTCTAGGGGGGTCCGTCCTAGGGTGGCCTATGTGACCACCTTTATTCTCATCCCAAAGGTTAAGGACCCCTAATCTCTATAAAAATATCGGTATATCAGTATGTGTAATTTTTCATACATTTTTCGGTTTCAGAAGAGGATGATTTTTTTCTTAAGGGGAGATCTACTTAGGATACCATTACATTGACACAGAAAATAATATGAAATATTAATAGGAAAACACTAGTATCCAAAATATTTATCAAAATTGAAATGTATAAGGATTATGATAGGATGAAGTGGAGCTTCATTCGGAGGATTAAGTCTTTCATTGGATTTTCTAGTTGGACAACTAATTTTTTATTCAGATTCTTTATTTCCCCTCGGTTCCTAGTTCAATTTTTGGGAAGAATATGTGTCTTCTTAAAATATATTTTTGGATTGAGGTAGTTAGATTCTTTTTTCAGCCAAGGAGATCATTCTAGTCAAAGTAACATTGAGTTGGCTCATTATGAGAGAGAAACATAGAGTTTTTGTCCTTACATCCATGTGAAAAAGTAATTTTAATGAAATTTCTCTTATTTTAATTATGGATGATATTCTTATTTCACCAATGGTAGTAACCGGTCCATAATATATATTAAAATTTCTTGGAGGAATATTCAAAATTAAGCGAGAAGTGTATTAACCATGAGAAGATAAAAATGTATATATATAATTTGTGGTCGGTCGACAAGGGAAAGATGACTAAAAACCTACTTAGCATCATTAGAAGGAACTGTCCAATGTAATATATAGGAGATATGATCTAATCTATAAGGATTATTATTCAACATTTTGAGATTATTTTTGAAAATATTTCCTCTTGCTTTATCAATTGGAAGAACTAGTTGATAAAATTTGGGGGAGGATCAACATAATCAACTCAATACTCACATCCATCCCAATGCTTGTGCTCACAATTATCAATGTTCTAAATACTTTAGGGAGAAACATTTAAAATATGATGATATATTTCTATAAGGACGCTCATGTAAAATGTTTTTGCGATTGTCCCTCTTGGGATAACATGACAAATCCAACAGAGGCATGAAGAATTAATCTTCGGAGTTTGATGGTCACTATACAGTTCATATAGGCCACGATGGCATGGGATGTCATAGAGGGTCTCTTTCTATAGGGATAATTCATTATGGGGATGTATGGGGCACATCTAAATAACCCCCAAGGTAAAACCTTCTCTATTTGGAAGATGTTTCATAGGCATTTAATAGCACTCCAATTAATTTATAGGTGTATTTTCGACCATGGGGAGATCACCTTCAGTCATTAGAACCGATTTGGGATCACTCTTAGGTTTCTAGGTTTCCAAACTCCGAAAATCACATACACAAAGTAATAAAATTTATCATCAATCATTATAGAGGTCAAGAGCCATGATCAGTATTCATATATCAAGAATATTTATATTTTATCTGATCATGATTTTCTTGTCTTCATAGGGGTAATAACGGGTGTTTTATCAACCAAGGTATATAGTCATCTTTTCATGTTATACCAATTTATAGTGACTAGAGATGTTCAATATGGTGTAATTAGATTCCTTGTAAATATATCATTATGTTGTGGTGTGTTTGGACTAATATGGTTCTTATGGATGAGGAGGTCAAGTAGAAGGGGGATAACATGGTGCCCATATGCTGGTGTTGAGGGAATGCTAAAGAGGAGGTGATCAAGCCTTTTTTTATAGGGATTTATTGAACACAGTTTGAAGTGGTCTCCATAATATCATTAATTTTAATGTTGAATGGAACTATGGAATTGTTTTTTTAATGGATTGGATCTATTGTGTATGTAGTTGATTAGTTTAATAGAAAGCGAGGGTGATTTTATTTTCTATACAATACTTGTGTATTTGGAGTTGTAGGAGTAAGGATCGGATTGATGGCTCTTACATATCTTGCATGCACATTTTATCCAATAATATTATGATTTTATCTGATCATGATTGTCTTTTCATCATTGGGTAAACAATGGGTATTTTATCAACCAAAGAATTTAGTAATTGTTTTGCACATCAGACCAGTTCAGAATGACTAGAGATTTGATCCATTGTGTAATGTGATTCATGGTAAATATAACTTTCTTGTGTGGTGTGCTTGGAATAATATAGTTCCTATAGATGAGATGATCAAAAACAAGGGTGAGAACATGGGTACCATGTGTTGGTGCTTTCGGAATGCTAAAGAGGAGTTGAATGAACCTCATTTTTTACGGGGATTGAGTGAATGCATTTTGATGGGGTCATAGTAGTATCACATTTTTTACAATTAAATGGATCTATGGTATTGGTTGTTTCAAGGATTTTATCCAGGGAGTATGAAGTAGCTTAATCGAATAGAAAGTGAGGGTGATTTAATTTTCTAATGTTTTCTATTGAATTTGGAGTTCTAGGTATAAGGCCCGACTCGATAGCTCTTATATATCATGAATGTCTATATTGGTCCAATGATATTAAGGTATTATATAATCATGATCTTTTTGTCTTCATAGGGGAAAAATGGTGTTTTATCAACCAAGTAATTTAGTCATTTTTTCATTTTATACAAGATTAGAATGACTAGAGATGTGATTTGTGGTGTAATGAGATTCCTTGTAAATACAACTTTATGGTGTAGTGTTTTGGGGATCATACGCTTCCTATGGATGATGTGGTCAAACATAAGGGGGATAACATGGAACCCTTGTTCTGGTGTAGTCATGATGATAACGAATAGATGACTGAACCTATTTTTTAATTGGGATTCAGTGAACATAATTTTAAGTGGTCTTAGTAATAACACTAATTTGATTTCATTCAAGTGATTTATAATATTTTTTTTCTAAAGGCTTGGATCCACATTTTATGAATTAGCTCGGTCGAATATAAAATAAGTGTGATTTTATTTTCTATAGGTTATTAGTGAATTTAACGTTCAAGGAGTAAGGTTCAAATTGATTGATCCTATAGCTCATGCATGTCCATGCTGGTCCAATGATATTATGATTTTATCTGAGCATGATAATCTTTTCTTCATAAGAGAAACAATGAGTGTATTATAATTATAGGAATTTAGTCCTTTCTCACAAGTTATTCAAGTTTAGAATGACTAGAGATGTTTTCTGTGATGTAATGAGATTCATGGAAAAAAATCTAATGTGGTGTGTTTGGAATAATATAGTTTCTATAGATGAGGCGATCAAACATTAGGGGGATAACATGGTGCCCATGTGTTGGTGCTGTCAGAACTCTTTAGTGGAGATAGCTAAAACTATTTTTTGATGGGGATTGAGTGGACAAATTTTTAAGTGGTCTCAGTAATAACACTAATTTTAGCATTCAAGGGATATCTTGTATTGGTTTTTTAAAGTCCTAAATCCAGGGTGTATGAAGTACCTCAATTCAAAAAAATCTGAGGGAAATTTTATTTTCTATAGGTTACTAATAAATTTGGAGTTCTAAGAGTAAGGATTGGATTGATGGATCTTATAGGTCATATATGGCCACGCTGGTTCAATGATATTAACATTACATCTGGTCATGATCATGTTGTCTTCATAGGGGAAACAATTAGTAATTTATTAACTAAGTCATTTAGTCATTTTTTCATGTTATACCAGTTCATAATGACTAGATATGTGTTATGTGGTGTAATGAGATTCCTGGTAAATAAAACTTTTTGGTTTTGTGTGTTTAGAATAACACGATTCCTATGTATGCGGTGGTAAAAAAGAAGGGGGATTACATGACTCTCAAGTGATGGTGCGGACAGAACGACAAAGAGGAGATGATTGAAACTATTTTTTTATGGGTATTTAAAGAAAATAATTTAATTTGGGCTTAGTAATATAACTAATTTTAGAGTTTAGGGTAACTCTGGTTTTGTTTTTTAAATGATATGATCCATGATTTATGATGTTTCTTAGTTTAATAGAAAGTGAGGTAAATATTTGTAGGATACTAGTGCATTCAGAGTTCTTCGAGTGAGTCCCCAATTGAAGGATTTTATAGCTCATTCATGACCATTCTGGTCAAGTGATACTAATATTTTTTCTGATAATTATTGCCTTTTCTACATAAGGAAAATAATGGGTGTTTCATCTACCAAGTAATTTTATCATTTTTTGCATGATATATGAGTTCATAATGACTAGAGATGTGCTCTATGGTGTAATGAGATTCCGGGAAATGATAAGATTCTGGTGTGGTGTGTTATGAATAATATGGTTCCTATGGATGATGCGGTCAAATAGAAGGCAGATAACATGGTGCCCATGTGTTGGTGTTGTCAGAATTAAAAAGAGAATATGACTTACCCTCTTTTTTATGGGTATTGAGTGAACTCAGTTTGAATTGTTCATAGTTATATCACTAATTTTAGTTTTCAAGGTATATTTTGTATTGGTTTTTTAAGGGCTTGGATCCATGGGGTATGAAGTAGCTTAGTTTAAATGAAAGTGAGGGAAATTTTATTTCCTGTAGGCTACAAGTGCATTTGGAGTTCTAGGAGTAAGTCTCGAATTGATGGCTCTTACAACTCATTCATGGCCATGCCGGTCAAATAATATTATTTTTTATCTTATAATTATTATCTTGTGTTCATAGTGGAAACAACTATTGTTTTATCAACCAAGGAATTTATTCATTTTTTCATGTTATACCAGTTCAAAATTAATTGAGATGTGGTCTATAGTTTAATGAGATTCCTATTAGATAGAACTTTCTTGTGTGGTGTGTTTGTAATAATACGGTTCCTATGTATTATTCGGTCACACGTAAGGTGTATAACAAGGCATACATGTGTTGGTTCTATAGTAACACTAAAGTGGAGATGAATGAACCTATTTTTTGATGGGGATTAATAGAACATGGTTTGAAGTGGTCTCAGTAATATCACAAATTTTCTCATTCAACGGATCTCTGGTATTTTTGTAGAGGTTTGGATCTAGGGAGTATGAAGTTACTCAATTAAATATAAGGTGAGGGAGATTTTATTTTTTGTAGGTTACTAGTGATTTTAATGTTCTAGGAGTAGGGTTCATATTGATGGATCTTACAACTCATGTATTGCCATGTCAGTCCAATGATATTAAGATTTTATCTGATCATGATCGTCTTGTATTTATAGGGGAAACAACAAGTGTTTTAAAAACTAAGGAATTTATTCATTTTTTTAATGTTATACTTGTTCAGAATGACTATGGATGTGGTATGTGGTGTAATGAGAAACCTAGTAAATATAAAAATATGGTGTGGTGTGTTTGGTATAATAAAGTTTATATGGGCGAGCTGGTCAAATAGATGGGGGATAACATGGTGCCCATGTTCTGGTGTTATCAAAATGCTAAATAGGATGTGACTAAAACTCTTTTTTTGATTGGGATTAAGTGAATGCAATCTGAAGTTGATTTACAAATATCATTAATTTTAGAGTTCAACGGTTATTTGGTATTGGTTTTTTAAAGGCTTGGATCCAGGGTGTATGTAGTAGATCAATTGAATAGAAAGTGAGGGAGATTTTATATTATGTCTATTACTAGTGAATTTGGAGTTCAAGCAGTAAGTATTGGATTGATGGATCTTATATCTCAAGAATGTTCATGTTGTTCTAATGATATTAAAATTATATCTGATCGTGATCGTATTGAATTTATAGGGGAAATAATGGGTGTTTTATCAACCAAGGCATTTAATCATTTTATGCATGTTATACTAGTTCCAAATGACTATATATGTGCTCTATGGTGTAATGAGATTACTCATAAATATAACATTATGGTGTGGTGTGTTTAGAATAATATAGTTTCTATGTATGAGGTGGTCAAATAGAATGGGTATAACATGGCTCCCATGTGCTGGTGATATCAGAACACTAAATATGATATAAATGAACCTCTTTTTTTAAAGGGGATTGAGTATGCACGGTTTGAAGTGGTCTAAGTAAAATCATTAATTTTAGCATTCAAGGGATATCTAGTAATTGTAATTATTGTATTGGACATAGAGTGTATGAAGTATCTTATTTTAATTGAATGTGAGGGTGATATTATTTTCTATAAGTTAGTAGTGCATTTGGAGTTCTAAGAGTAAGGGTCAGATTTATGGAACTTACTGCTCATGCATGGAAATTATAGTCCAATTCAGATTTCATTCAGCTGATCTAGGTGTTCTAAAAATGAAATGGGATAGTTTCTCAACCATTAGGATTGTGATGGTTTGTATGACTCTTCCTCTCATAATGAATAGTGTACCGACATCAATGATATGGAATCAGTGGGGTCTACCTAGCAATTTTTATAAACATAATATTTATAGATCCTATCATTTTGATATCATAACTAAATGGGGAGTGGTTCATGATAGAAAAGTCTTTGTTTTTTTCTATTTTAACAACTTTTATGGTTAAGGGAGTTCTCTTATTACAAAAGCTAGATATTTACTAAGTGGGATTGAGGTTTTCCTTTCCTATATTATCATCATTGAAGATGTTGAGTTGGCCTCTTTGGATTTCTTAAAATATTTCCAGAATAATATGACCAAACCATGTCGTAACATATATCATAATAATAAATTTCAGAGGCTCCTCAACCATGTGAAAACGAGGCATTTGTGGATAGAAGTTAATAAAGTGGAAGACAGCATGGCTTCCAAAGGGATCTCTTAATAACCCTTTTATGGTTTTTTCTAGGATGGGGTTTGTACCACGTTAGTTTTTTACCATGTATGTGAATTTTTTCTTGGGATCCATTACATTTGTTACCATAGAATTTATTTTATCATGTTATTCCATGTTAGGTCTATTCTCCACATTAATAAAAAATATTCTTTGGATGGATCAAAATTTTTTTTGATCTCCATATTCCTAGGATATGATTCATTTTTCCTATATCCATGATGCATCCCAATCATAACATATATATATATATATATATATATTATTTTACATAAATATTAATTTAATCTAAAACATAATCAGACCATATAACCAACATTTTTAATTTCATTGGAGACTTGATACATACCAAAAATATTTTAAAAAATTTCATCACATTTCACATAAATAAACATTAAAACATTATCCCATATATATATATCATACAAAATATTATTCTTTAAAACATTGGTGAAGGAAGAAAATAAAATTTTAGGTTCGATTTGTATTAATGGTAATATTAATTGACAATTATAGAAGACTATATTTGATCAAATGATGATCTTGTGTAAAAGAAAGCATGTTCAATGAACATAAAGATCACATAAGGAAATCCTAACCAATTATATATGGTTCATAAATCAAGAATTGAGATATATGGATTTTAAAACTACGTTAAACATTATATATGGGGGTGTGAAAGCATAAACCATTAAACATGAGTTATCATGGAATATGTACATTTCACGAAATTAGATTATTATATAAATATAATCATATATTCTGTGGATAATAACCAAGCCATTCATATCATAAAAGACGATGATATCCACCACCCCATATGATAGTGGACTTCGATTAACCACCTATGTCCCAAAATGTAGTGGACATAGGCTAACCATCATTACACCCTTTGGATCTCAATAGATACAAAACATTACCCATTGAGTTATAGGTCTATAGTAGACCCACCCACCACATAATAATAAACCATATATATGAGTTCACTAAGAGCATGATAACATTAAAAATTCAATTATATCTTAACTAATCCATCTGAAATAAATGGATTCCATAATAATTTTTCACAAAATATGATCATAATCCATTTATAAAAAGATGTTGGATGGTGTCATTTGAGCATATTTAAATAAATTAAAGAAATAAATATAGGATTTTTGCCAAGATGGAAAATATTATATATGAGTATTAATAAGTATTTTTAAAAAATAATGAAAAATATTAATGAATTTATAAAAACATTTAATGAAAAATATTATATAAAAAAACAATAAAAAAACTACTTTTGAAACATATAAAAAATTGGAAAAGAAACGTAAAAAATAAAAACAGATGTAATGGTAGAAAAATGTATTAGTAAGGAAAGAATTAGAAAAATAATATATTTTTTAAAAAATTAGACAATTTTATGTAAAAGGATTATATCAGGTAGAAAATGTTTAAAATATTCCATTAAAATGATTTTGGGTGGGTTCCCTAGGACCAAATCATGTATAGACTTTTATTAACATTAAAATTATGCAGTTTGATATATACATGTGTTCCTCTAACAATCATTGTAATATTTCTCCTTTTTGTGATACATTTTTGGTTATTTCAAAAAAAATATTAGAGACCGGGATTTTAATTTCATTTCCTTTAAAATAATAATGATATCTTTGATATATTTCTTGACATAAAACTGAAAGATTAAAAAGATATTATATAATATTTAATAATGAATATTTAAATGCGACTATTATAAACAAGAAGTTGAATTATAGGTATAAATAAAAATAAATGAATTATGAAAATTATATATAATGGTTTTCAATATTTAAAATTTATTGTTTAATGAATAATAAATAAATAACCACTTTTCCCTAATTTCATTTTATACATCAAATATTTTTTTAATAAAAATGATTTTTCTTACATTTTATGCATAAATATTATAAATAATTTTATTATAAATTTTAACCTGTCTTTTAAAAAAATTATGTCCTTTTTTAAAATGAAACTTATAATTATCATAATTTTAATTTTTTAGATTTTTCTGAAAATATTAATTTGTATTGAATCATAAAAAAATAACGATATTGTAGAATATTATTATTTCCGTTAAACTATTCAAAAAGTCCAATTTTGGGATAAATTTATTTTAATATTTTATTAGTAAATTTTTATCAAATATATTTCCAATAATTTCATGATAATAAAAAATAAGTTTAATTTTTCTATAAATAATTTTATATACTTACTAATTCATTTTTTTCAAGGAAACTGATATGCATCTCCTTTTATCAGTTTAGTTTTAAAAAAATATTACAATAATGTGAATTGAATTTTATAAGATATATTACATATTTTTAACCATATTTTAAATTTTTTATGAATTAATATTCATTTTTGTTCATAATTAATACTATAAAATGTAGAATTGTGTGAGCACAATTAAGGTTAAATCATATTTGGCAGGGGTTAAGTGTATGATTTCTGGATAAAATTGATTAATTCTACTTTTATGAAGTGATATTGACACTATTTTATCCTATCATATAATCTGTTTCCATTTGTAATCATTTGGATTGAGAAAGATATTAATATATTTTAATCTTTTGAAAATTATCAAGTGTGTCATCTCCTTATTTTTAATGAAGACCATCTAACCTCTTTTCTAAACACTTAATTAGCCTCTTATCTAGTCTTAGAAAAATAATAAACATTTATAACACCCTTACCACGTCATATTGGTTTATATTTTATTACAATACCATCCTTTTAATCATGAAGGTGTAAACCAATAGAGGTGTCTCAATAAAGGTGAATAACTCTAAACCAATTACTTTAAATTTAATTCATTCATAAACCTTCTATAAAAATATTATATCCATCAAAATATTATTTATCAATTATCAAAAAATATAATGTGGTATTTTTATTATGATGTAATGACCTTTTTCTTCTACTTTTTTATCAAATAGTAATCTAATGTATCACTTGTGCGTATTTGTGGACTACCGCCTCCACGTAACGGTGCAATTCATTTGCATCACCATATCACATTGATATTTATAATGATTTACTTAATAAATGTATATAATATTTATTTTTTAATAATCTCTCTATAATGATAAAATATTATTTATATTTTTCTTCTTCTTTTTGGTAGGAAATGAAAGCGTCGATTATGCGTACATAAACTACTGTATCAATGAATTAAGAAAATTAATTTTTATCTCTACCTTTTATAGATGATTATAAATATTTAGATAATGAATATATATAATATTTATATTATTATTAGCATTATTGAGATTATGGAAGCGTGATGAAATTACAAGGATTGGAATTACTGAACTAAATAATTATAAAAAACAAAATAGTTAACACCCAAAATAAAGTATTTAATAAATAATTATGAATAAATGAGATTAAAATTTTATAATTGAACAATATGTGTTATTTTAGGTATAAATATTTTTTTAGTATAAATATAATAATATTTTTCAACAAGAGTTAAGTGCATTTTTGAAGCAATAAAAACATGATGAATGGATATTATATTACATTATCACTTTCAATTCGGATTTCTTATGTTTAAATTTACAATGATTAAATTACTTAAAACAAATCTCATAAATATCATATTTTTTATTATCCTGTATTTATTTCTATAGAGTATGTTTTTTTCGTTTAATTTTCCTCTATTTGTGTACTCAAGAGATTAAATGAATTTTTTTTGAGAGAAACCAACATTATTTATATATTGGGTAGGGAATCATTTTCATTAATGTTCATATTACCATAAAAATGAATTCATGACTGTTATTAAAATTCACCAATGATTTATTCATGACATTTTTCATGTTTTTTTAAAAAAATTACAAAATAATATTATTGTCATTTTTTAGATTATATAATTTGTTTTACCAAATTTATGAAAAAATTCATTATTTTAATGACTACACCATGAATGAAATTTTCATCCATCATTAGGTATTAATTATTTTAATCTTTCATTTAATTTTTCATTATTAATATTCAAATATTTATTTTTCAATAATATTTTTTAATTTTATAAATTTTCAAAAATTAATTTCAAAATTATACGTGCATTTTCCTCAAGAAAACGACCCAGAAATATTTTAAAGGTATTACTATATATGAATATATCTTTTTATGCAACATATTATTCATTGGGATATGATCTAATTAATCCATATTTATTTCATCTTTTTTACGTTTTGTGATTACGATGTTGGAAAAAATATGGAACCCATTTTTTTCAAGACTTATGTTATGAGGAAATGATAACCATTTTCATGATTTTTTGGAATACATATTTTAACATCATGTAATATATTTATAGTACTTCTTGATTTTTTTTAAATCCATTTTCTATGGGTGAATTTCATGAATTTCACTGATGTATATATTTTTTTGGGAAAGGACCAAATTTTCATGGATGTATGTTTGTTGGATTTAATGGAGTTTGTGTATAACTATGTATATAGTTTTAAATGGATTGTTTTCATGGGCTCAATGATCATTGGAGTATTTTGGGATTTTTTCAGGAATGAGGCCTTGTACTATTTTTATGACATATTCAAATCAGGAAGATTATTAATTATGTTAATCCTTAACTTGATATAAGCCTTGATACCTATTCATTTTATGAAAAATATACAAGCCGTTAATTTTTTTTCATGATGTGAACTTTTTGGGATAAATTCTCCTAACCCGATTTGAATAATTTTTCATTATATACACCACTAAGGACGTTAACATCATGAATAAATGATTCACTTCATTAATTTCCCATACCTAGTGGGTTTTTGTATTCTCTAGGATGAGAATTATTTCATTAGTTGTGCAACCTCTTCACTCAAATTTCTAGGGTTACACACAATGATTATTGGGTGATTTATTCTATTCTAAAAGTATCAAAATGTATTTTATTCATTGGTGTGTTTATACATCATGTTTTTATTATTCATTCCATTATCAATTTATTTAATGGTGTGAAATTTTATTTTCAATTGACTCAGAGTTTGATCTTGATTTTTTTAACAATGAATTCATTATTGATCTCATTCTATTTTATTCATTTTGTGTGTTCCCCATTAGGGGTATTGACAATTTTATTATATGAGTAAAGGTAGATTGTTCTATATAATTTTACCCTACAATTGAAACCTTAAATTTCTTGAATTTATTGAAATGAGTTATTAAATTATTAATAAAATGGATTTGAGTTGATTAATGTTTGATTTTGAAAAGTGAATGGTAATTATAAAACCCCACAAATTTTAATGGAATTTAAAATGTTGAGTGTATTTGAGAAAATTTTTGGCTCAATTTGAAAATTTATTTGATGAAATGATTCGAACTTGTACCATGAGATAAATGGATTAAATATGAAAATGGTTGGAAATATAATGAATTTATGGAAACATATGATTTTGTTTTGAAAAATGAGAAATCCATGTTGGAAATTGAAATTTTCCAATTGTTTTTTTGAACTAATTTGAACTGATTGAATTTGATATGATTTATGGATTGAATGAACAAATCATATGTGAGCATGAGTAGTTATAGGGTAATTAGAAAAATAATACTAGGATCTGACACTTATTAATGGATTTATGGTGAAAACCCCATGTTAAAAATACTATGAAATTTTTTTTCCTAATAGGGAGTTGATTCTTTACTACTTAACCCAAGGGATATGTTCACACATTGATATTAGATCTCGTATTGTGTAGTATGAGGATCCTATTACTAAAAACTAATATACCATTGGGATTATTATATGGTGTTATTAAAGTTTTCGTTTCATAAGTAAATTCCAATGATTATTGAACTCTTTTATTCATTATATCTACACTATATAAATATTTTATATTAAATTTTACTTTATGCTTATTTTAAAAAATATATATTATTTTATTTTTGAAATAATGTGTCCTTGAAAATTTGAAAATACCATGTCATTCAATGATTTATTATAATTTAATGAATATATGGTTTCATTTTTATTGAATTGACTGTAGAAAACATGTATATACCTTAATTATAATTATAGGTCACACCTTACCCTTTTCTTAGTGAGATTGTATATTACGTTTTGAGAGTTCCAAAAAAAAGGGGAAGCACCACTTGGCGGTGGTGGATGTTCTTCGTTCGTGGGAACTAGATTGGTGGAGGTGTTTGGTGAAGATGTGCTCTACAAGTTACATGGTATACGTATAGTATTTTACCTCATAATTTTTTTTTTATTTTTATAATGTACCATTTGGGTATTGTTTTACCTATTTTATTCTAGTACATTCTTCATTGGGAGTGATGAGTATATTGAATTTTATAATATTAATTCTACTATTTTTTTTTAAAAAATCATTCCCTCATGATCCTCATATGATTCTAGGTACTAGTCACCAACCTGTAGTGATTATAAACTCCTTTCAGTCCATGTTTGTGTTGGATTGGGTATCAACATATCTTAGTATCCAATTTATTTCATAGGAAACATCTATCCAGAGGGTTGGGACTTTCATTAATGTCTGTATGCAGTTTGAGTTATCATGGTAGATGGGAGTTGGGATTCATTATAAATAGGAGGTAGTAGGGAGTGAGTACGTGGCTAGCTCCCATCATAATTATCCTTATGTCACCATGGTTATTTTGGAAAATTGTAATTGATGATTAATTTTTTATAATTTCTAGTATTTTCCCAGTAAATATGAGTAATTTTTTGTTCTTCTAAATCTTTCATGAGATGATGATTTGTGTATTCTTGATTTTGTTTTAGTTTTGTATGGTTATTTTTTATACCATCATGCATTTGGAAATTCATTTGAATAGGTAACATAAGGAATCTACTAGTGAACCACATCAATCAGGTCCTCTAGTAGACCAAAATCATATTGAAATAGAGGTGCGTGATATCCAAAATCTTGGATAGGTAACGAAAACTATTTTCCTTTAGTCTGTAATTATAGAACCTCAATGGGGTCAATATTTAGGTCGCTCTCTTTATTTTATTCTTCAGAATACACAGTCATTCTAGTTATTGGATGATCCTCAAGGGGATAAAGACAGGTTGAAAAATATTGAACTTCTTTTTGAGTTTATGGGGAGATGGTTGGATTTTCAGGGATAGAGAAGAAGCATGAAACACTGTAGTGGAAAGAATTTAGTGTTATTTTCATTGATAATTTGTAGTGATAGTTGATGGTATGGGTGAAATTCATGGATTTTTTAATCCTCCTATAGAGTGATAGGATTGTGAAATGGTACGAAAACAATTTTTCTGATCTTGTTCTATTTTCTCATAAGGTGGAAGAATTGATAAATTGAAATCACAAATATTTGACATTGATATTCATTATGAAATTTGGTCTCAAGTCTTTATGTTTATGCCCACATCTTATGTTTACATTCTTGATAGTGAAATTATGGATGAGCATGATCTGGTTTGTAAATCAGGGTTGATGAAAGTTCATTTCTCTCCCAGTGAAAATTTTGTGAGTTCCCTCAAAGGGAATAGAAATCATAATGAGTCTCATGATGGTTCTAGGGAGCAGATATCACCTAGAACTCATTATTTCCTTATAGGAGGCCCTTCTACATGATTTCAGTGTGAAAATGTTGGAATTAAAAATGCATTTGTACTGAGGAACCAAAGATCTATATTTCTTATGGCCTCTCAGGACACCTATAGAAGTTTTTCTTTTTCTTTATTATTTACATAGTGGCATGATATCATTATCACAAATAGGTATTGTGGTGCAATGTAATGCTTCATAAAATATAGGGATCCAGCCACATTAATCCTAAATGATGTTTCTTCACATAATAGAAGAGTCTCTAGAGGATGTTGATACAGGTTCGATGACTGTGAGAGGTACCATCATTATAGATTCATCATTAGTGAAAAATTTATTTGTATTATTATATCACAAAAATTTATATTGACTCCTATTTTGAACGTAATAAATATTTCAATTGAGATGTTATCATATGTAAGGAATATTAATACACCCCTAAAAACAAAGTGAGAGTATAGTCTTTGGATTCCTACATGTTTTATCACTATATGAGATATTGAGCTTACCTTGAATTTTCAAGTTCATGATATGAAATACCTTGATGTAATTTTTTAGATGGACTGATTATTTCTCTTATAGTTCAGATTGAATATTATATTTTATATGAATCTTATATTATGACCAATGGGGTGTCCTATTCCTTTCAAGGACAATGTGACTTGTGTTGAACCTTATTCTCCAATGCTAAGCTAGGTAATATCATTGTTATACTTTTTATAAGTAGTTGGATTATGTATGTGATGATATTACTCAACTTTTCAATAATTTTCATGATGTTTTTTATGATATCTCTTGTTTTCCACTGATAATAAGGGAATAGATCACTTTTGATTGATAAACTGGAACATATCCGGTGTTTATTCCTTCTTACCCTATGGAACAAGTGTGGATGAAATTTTTGAAGACCCAACTATATGACCAACCAGTGAAAGGATTAATACTCTATAGTGAGTCACCTTGGATGGAAAATATTCTATTCATAAAAAAAACTAATGGGACACATCACCTATGTACTGATTACAAAAATCTCAATTGATTCATTGAAGTACAACAAAATAGGGGTTTAGTGGTGGTTATTTTTTATATTGGAGGTGGTGTAATCATCCACCATAATATTCTAGGATGGTTGTTTAAAACATACACTAATTATTTTTCTCATTATACAACACGGGTTTGATTCATTCATGGAACCTTTTTAGTGACGTTTTATTTAATTATGTGGAGGCTTTTCCTCTATGAAATATTGAGAATTTTATGGATGTTTAAACTAAAGATATATAAATTATATATATAACAATGATTTAAAAAATGATCATTTTTTTACCATATATATAGGCCACTTAAAAATACTCTATATAGTGTGGCTAAAATAATAAAAATATGCAAAATATGGATCCACCTACAACAAAAAAGAACCATATATAATCAACACATCCGATAAATTTTGAATGAATTGTAATTTTAAAATTTTAAATATTATTCCAATTAAAACATTATAAAAATAAAAAATAAAACTAATATCCAAAACAATATTATACACAGAATATAATTTCTCACAAGGATATACAGAAAACATACATTATCGTTTACTAATATACACACGAGTGAAGAACAATAATTTGAACATTAGAATTTGAAAATGTAAAACGTAAACTATAAAATGTAAAATATACCAAAACTAGCATAATAAATATTTATCATATTTCCTTTTGGGACCAAGTCAAATCCATTTTACAAGTCATTTCAAAAATTCACCAGGTTTCATCTTACTCATATTATTCCCTTAGAGAAAACCCATCAAACTTTATTTAAAATAAACAATTTCTATCTTTATGTACCGCGTCATATCCCATTTTATAGATAACCATTTCCCATTAAATTCCACTTATAAATAATTAATAATGCAAAATAAAATTTTATTAGTAAAACCATTTTATTTTTACAATCCATTAAATACCTCTAAATAATCCATAAAAGGGATATATAAACTCATTTGACCATGGAAGCACCATCAAAATATTTCGAAAACTTAGTGGTACATGTTTAATATTAGGCCAGAATGATAACATCACAATCTTTTTGGGAAAATCATAGAAGACATAAAATATATATAATATATTAATAATGATTTCACATGAATATAAAATCTCTATAAGACTATGATATAGAAATATAATGGGCATCTACCTATAAATGGACCATAACATACCATGTAAATCGATATTCAATAAAAAATAATAAAAGTCAAAATAATATAACTAATTAGAAAACCATTATTTAAAATAAATTAAATCATTAATCCAATGTGTATATTAAAACAAAAACAATAATTGAAAATTAAAATTTCAACCAAACTATCTTTTTATATTCCTTTTTATTGATTTTTAAACCCACGATTAAGATCTTCTAAATCACCATTCAAAATAAAGAACTCCAGTATAAACATTGAAAATAATGACATATAAAAATTGGAAAAATTATATAATCATGATTAAATTATACTATAAAATAAAATAAACCACTAACCATCATAAAACATTTAAATCAAGGAGAAAATCATCTCAGGTTGACCTCAAATTTTCAATGTACTTGTATTCATGAATTTCGTCATTTATTTTTCATTATATATATACATATCTATAAATCATGAAAAACATAAATTAAGAACCCACATTAATATATGAAAGCACATTTTCTTTTATCACCTATTGACTAACATCTATCCTCGTTATTTGGGCCATCCTAACTCTCCCTCTTAAAATGAGAATACTAAAATCCACAATTATTCACAGTAATCATACACAACCCATAGAAACCCTAATATATAATTTATGAAAATAAAAAATTCATTAAAATATGATGGAAGAAATTACATGAAATCATTTAAAAAATAACAAAAAACATCATAATATTTATGATTATGAGAGAAAATTTGGGAAAAAACATTGAAATTTGACAAATAATATAGATTTTATACAATGTAAGTGAAATATAAATATCCCCTACCTCAAAACACAACATGTTTTCTCAATAACCATGTCATTGTGTAAGTCTATCATGAGTTTAGTTACACATCACTCTCTTCTAAGAAAATTTCAATACTCATCAATATTATATGGTCCCAAATAGACACATTCTCTTTCTCTATGTCAATTCCCTAATAGAATAAACAATCAAAAAGAATCTGTAAAATTAAATGGTGTTTTATATTGAAATTTAATTTCAAGACCAAAAAAAATGTTTGAACCAAATAATTATAAATAATTTTGATTTACCTACTCACTCAAAACATGCATCAATGCAATATCACTGGGGACACATCCAGTCGTCTTATGATATAAGTCAACTAATGCTTTATACAAAGAATTGATCTTCACATCCTTCATTTCTATATGAATCCCCTATTTCATTATTATGATCCCTTGATGCTGAATTGTGTTTTAAATTTCTATAAAATTCCTTTAAGAATTATGTGGATAGTAGAAACTACAATGGGGAGTAGATGTGGTTACAATAACTAGGGACTAGAAAAAGACCTTAGATAGTAATGGTCCGGATCCCATCATGCTCACGTGATCAGGATGGTCTCTCCCAAATAATTGTCTTACTAGATCATCATAGGAGATCGAGAAGGACTGCACGAGTTTGGAATCCCAATGTTCATTAATATTTACCAATAAATAAAATATTTTTCATATTTATAGAAATACATATTAACCAAGAGGAAAATGAAAATAATTTATTACAATGAAAAAGTAACTTATACCCTAACTTCTCTGGAATGATCATTCATATAACCATGATTTTCTTTCGTATGAACATCCAACCAATGTTTTTTTGGGAGACTTTGTGTCCTAAATTCTATTACTACATTTAAAAAGATAAATAAAAAATTTAATATATGAAATCAATAATTCTATCTTACAAAATTTTAATTTATTTAAAATAATACCATAGTTTATATATTTCCTAAAAATCTCATTGAAACGATAGTGAGGTGGATGGATTTTTTGTTCAAATTGATACATTTTTTTCTGGAAAAATACAAAAATAAAGGAATTTTAATTTAATACTAATTTATGCAATTACATAACCTTTTCATATCTATGTATATCTTTGAAATGATATTTATTTAGCAATATATTTTATTATACCATGTACTTCTAATGGAAATGAATATCAGAAAAAACTTTTTACTTCTCTATAGCTACTATATATGGTATCTTTTTATACTAATATTATATGGAAAATGATGAATCATTTCATTCATTGCATAATAACCATCTAATATATTTTTATATCATACAACAGTTTTCAAACATCCACTTTAATCTGATAATATCCGCAATGGTATATTGAAATAACATCTATACAAATAGATTCATTTTAAATGTTATAATTTAATTAAATAGTGGAATCCAGTTGATCCATAATGTATTAAAATTTCCAATATATGGGAATAAAATAATTCATTCTTCTCAGATTGAGGCATATTACACTAATCGGGATATGTAATCATAAGGGAATTTAGCTTACCAACTAACTAGCCAAGTATATATCCAAATAATCATACAACATCATATGTGGGAACCTCATAAAAATCAAATGGGACAACTATATGAAATCTGGTAAGATTCCATATATTTGATGTGTTAATATTTTTCTTTTTAGTAAAATGGTTTCTATATATTATGAAAAAACATTTATTAGTATAACAATGTGCAATAACTTTAGTCATAATAAAATTTGTACCTCTCACCTTAACCCTCCAATGCCATCATGATGAAACTAGAGAAACCACAAGTTCACTCGATATATATTCTCCATGTGTTGAGCCAGTTGAATCAAGAGGAAATGTGAAAGATAATGATGAGAAGTAGATGGAAGGTGTTCTACACAATGAAAAGAGGGATAAGATGGTTGTAGAAAATATTGACATGTGGAAAATGGAGGGTGTACTAGATTTAATAGGGACAAATCCTGATGGAACATGAGGGGCAAATATTTTATAGGGTATGCCAACTGGGAGTTGACTGGGATTATTAAAATGATTATTCCTTTGAATTCCTTTAATTTATAAAAAAAATAAATTCAAAACATATATTTCAAAAAATTCATGTAGTAATTGAAATTAAGTAATTATAATAGATTAAAATTACTAATTGACATAATATACATAGATAAGATGAAAATTGAGTACTTATACCAACAAATATGACATTTAATTTTTCAAAATTAACGAAATATTGCTTAAAAATGAATCTAAATATGACAAAAATCCATTGTACTGGAAATTAATGACATATAACATAGGTTGTCAAAAGTTAATGGATTACTACACATACAATCATTTTCCCTTCAATTATATTTTTATATTTCTCCATAAATAATTTATCTACTTCTTCCACCAATCAAATACTAATATTTTAAATATCATGATGGGTAAATAAGTCACATTTATACTTTTGATGGGATTCAATGTTAGAGGTCAAATCTTCCACTTTGGTAGCCTTGTCGTACAACTCTCCTTCTTTTATGTGAACAAAAAACTACATATTTAATAAAAAATATCTTTCATAAAATATAAATTTTTTACTTATTATGATAAGATATAATAATCATATAATTCAAATTCACCGACATCCATCAAGAAAGATATGTTTACAGAAATACATTGTAAAGAATCCCTTTCAATACACCTGGTAATATCAACCAAATTTCAACTCAATAAAACAACTAATAAATGACCATGGTGGTATAATTATATAATATCATTCATATTTACATAGTATCCTACTCAAAAAAATATAAATATACAATTATTTTGTGTTTATAAACCCTCTTCCTTATTGACTATCTAAAATTTAAAGTCGTTCACATTTTAAGGGTTGAACCGTCTTGCCAATTATATTGAAACTCAAGCCAGAGACATCAAATCCTCTAAAAACCCAGCACAGATATTAGTATTCACTGTCAAGAAATACTATTATACACTATTAAACTAATAAAATATATGTGTCAATAAAATAACTATGTTATTTGGAATGTTTATGATCTTAATCAACGTGAAAACAATTCTATGATATCTTTATAAACAATTTTTGTTTTATAATTCCCATTTTAAGTCAAATTCTCAATAATCTATTTATTTTTATCCTAATATTTTAAATAAATGGAAATGAAATTTTATTATTTGATAGGATGTGACTATGTTCTTATAATAATTCCATTTATTTCAGTGTAACACTTGAGATCCTCCCAACTGATCGACCAATAGTTAGAATGGTTTTTCATTTCTCATGTAGTTGAGATCGATTTGAAATGTCATCATGGAATCCAAATCGATTGAATATTATATAAATATAATCCAAGAGTATAGAACCAAAGGTAAGACACTAATCTGCTAAATTTCCTTCAAAAATATGTCCTCCATGTTGAGATTTAATTTTCAAGTATGATTTAAAATGAACAAGGTATCTAGGAAATAAAATAAATAAAATATAAAAAAAATTAATTTAACTTACATTTATTTATTACTTAATATGTAAGATGTATAAATAAATTACCATTCAATTAGATACACCCATAAATAATTTATGAGACCTCCTATTTTAGTAAATCAACCAAATGCATAGTAAACTGAATCATGAAAGTAAAACTTGATAGAGGAAATATCATCTCCATTAAACATTTTGTCAGTAATAATATATCTTGAGGGATATCAAGATCAACTCATTTTAGGTTTTTGTTAGATTTTTGTTTCAATAGACTAAAAAAATTGAGTATAACTATCGTGAACATTTTCGGTATCAATGTGTGAAATTTCAATGGGAATAACTACTATAAAAAAAATATGTGAATCATAAATTTTCAATCCATATAAATTAAGATTAAGTTGGTAAAAAAACATGATATTTTAGTTCAATACCCATCAGATATATTCAAAATTTTCAAAATTCAATGGAATGTATCTTTATCAAAAAATTTAATTTAAAAACATACCTAAGAATTCTTTTCATTCTCATATGGCTATAGATCATTCTTTATATTAATTGATTGTATGAACTTCTGAGCATTAAAATGGAAAATTGATTTTCTAAACTCATTATGTAATGTGAATATCTAATTTATAGAAAAATTCTTATCATTATGTATAAAATCAATATTTTGATTCAAAAAATTAAATTAACAACATGGAAGTTTAATGAATAATATTTTTTCATTCATTATTTCCTTTTAACTAAAATTAATGATGAGTTAGAACTCATTTACCACTATCATTAAAATTATACACCTTCCAAAATTATATATCAACATTTACAAGTTATACCAATATTCCATAACCATTCATCAACTTTAGAGTTAGTCTACGATCAATATACCCTATGAAATTATAATTGTTTAAATTAAATTTTGGAGATGCATCATGAATTTCTGATGACACAAGAAGAACAATTTTTTCTATAAGGTAGGTGTTCATTATAAAAAGAGACGTTATAGAAAAGAAAACCCATATTTGAATTCATTTTCCAACCAAATAAGTTCCCATGTCTAGGGATATCAATAATTTTTCACATTAAATAAGCATTCATATTGAACATTATTTAGAATATTAATTAATGAATAAACATTGTTTCTCCCTAACTCATGTTATTCATCAATTAATGGATGCATGTATAATTCAATAACATTTCCGGGAATTTTTTTGATAGGAATAATTATCAAAATGATAACATACATTTTTGTATATAAACTCACTAAGGAAAATCGTATGGGTTCCCAAAAATAATGGAAATGCTATAAATGGTACTCGAAGTCCCCAAAGGGTAGGATCCATCTGGATCCAATCCCAATCACTTATTCCGAGGAACATATGAGAAATATGGATATAATGAATATAAATATTACATGATATTTAATCTCATATATGTCTCAAAAACAAAACTTTTTATTATCTATAAAATGTCACATCATGTGCTCAACTATTTTCAAGGAAATATATAATATTTATAATTGATGTCATAAATGGATGTAATTAGGAACCATTACAGATGTGTTATTTGTCTTCTACTTTATAGTAATATATTTATTTATAATTCTAACATCACCCATTGACTACCATCTAGAAGGTGAAAATTTAGGTAATCATTTCTACTTGAATAATCTCATCACTAAAGCATAAAATCATTGGGAAAAGCATTTATTTTATTATAATTATGACAATGGTTTTCAGAAACATTTTGTATATCATAAAATAACTCTGGGATCTATGATTTAGGAAATGTATAATGAATCAATTGATATATCAGGGACATCGCCTTAATTGTAATTCCTCAAAAGCATTTGATATTGGACAACTTAAATAGAAAAAAATGTTTTTTGTATCCCATACATCCACTATAATTCTCTTTATTTCCATCATTAACTAATTCATGAATCAAATTATTATAATTAGTGAAGTTGTCTCTTATATTAGCCTCTAAAAAGTCAAGAGGTGGAACCAATTATATGTTCTGTTCTTGATAAGGGTGTCCTATATTCCAAAAAAAATTATATAAATGTTACTATTTTTAGATCCATTTATATGTTTTTATAGTGTGTTTTGAATATTATATTTCTTCCTTGAAATAATGAAAGAATTTTTTATATGGTTTTTCATTTCATTTTCTATTGTCGATGAAGTTGGGAGCTCATTCTATTGATTGACATCAGTAACCAATATTTTTGTAAAATTCGATTCATCATGCCAAATCCAACATATTTATAATTTATTTTCTTCACTTTAAATCATTCATAAACATAATGAATCTTCAAACATATTTTAAATTTTTATTTATGGAATGGACGCCTTATTTTCCATACAACAGATTGATTAATATTAAAAAATATGGAAACTCCTCCAAACCCTTGGCATACTGAGATGTGTTCATCAATAATTTTAAAATGATTTCATCTATATATCACAACTTGTATACAAATCCTAAAAAAATAAAAACCAATAAAATATTATTTAATTTAAAAAATAATTACTAATTTATTGTAAATATAAAATATAAAATGTTACTAATATCCAGATATAAAAATGTGACTATACATTGTTAAATAAAATTAAAACACATATTAATTATTATGTAATTTTAAAAATAATTAATAATTTACTGAAATCAGGAATATAAACTATTACTAATATACATAAGTCAAAATGTGTCTAATCATCGTGAAATTAAAGTAAGATAAATAATAGGTATTTATAAATTTTAAAAAATAATATCTTATTTATTCAGAATCAAAAATAAAATAAATTACTAATATCCAAATATCAAAATGTTCATTCACTTCATTAACTAAAATCAAAACACCTAATAAATATTTTTTAGTTTAAAAAGAATTACTAATTTATTAAAAATCAATAATATATAAAATTACTAATTTATTTAAGGGCAATTTCTTGGTAGTGGCGATGAGGGATCTGTGGATTGGCAGCACTGTATCGATGGAATGGGGTCATGGGATCACTAAATATCAACATCTAATTCTACCAAATAACATACCATAAAAAATACTTAGAAATAAAAAAAATATTAGAATAAAATTCAGCGATCAATATCCACTAAAATAAATTAATTATTGGTGAAAATGGCATATAGACTCATCTAAATGTATTTAACACACCCAATAATGTGAATAATGGACCATGACTAAGGGTGATCTACTATGGGATTCAAAGGGGAAGAAGAGCAAGTGATAGTGGTGCTACTAACCGAATAAGGGACAATATTTTGAGAGGTAGATCAATTGAAATGGAGAAAGGAGAAATGTGAGCGACTGTGCGGGACTATGGAGGGGAGTCAAGGGCTTGAGATGCATCTCAAAGAGGGGAATTGATGTCATGGGGAGGGAATTTGAAAGATCAGGGAATGATGAGGGGAGAGGTGTCATCATCTATGGTAGGAGATTAGAGGTCTTGGTGAAGATAGGTATAATTGGTTGTGGAAATAGTGAATGTGGAGTGTTGTAGAGAGGGTAAAGGGAATCATTGGTAATGTAATGGCAAAATGGGAGCATTGATAACGGAACGGGTGAGAGTAGTGAGGTGGTGGGGCAGGGAAGAGAGTGACATCAAGGGACTAAGTTATGTGGTTTCTCAAGAACTAGGGGGCATGGGGAAAAGTGTGTTTTCTAATAAATAGAAAACATTTAGCAGAGTTTTTTTTAAAAACTATTAATTTATTTCAAATGATTTAACATCATTTTCTAAAATCTCCTCTAATAAACAACCATTAAACAAATAAATTGGTGTAGTGTGGTGACGAAAAAATATCCCAATCCATGGAATAATGATCTATAAGAAAAGATAAATCGGGTGAAGTTAATTTCAAAGATTTATATATGGTTATGTTATCATTAGTTGAGAATATAAGAATCTAACAATCTAAAAACCACCCTCAGGAGAATATATATACATTAGGAGTATCATGCTATGCCATTTGGTATAAACAATGATTCTATATTTTTTGTATGTCTTTGGTGAACTAAATGTTTAATGATCACCTTCAGTCATTGTTTGTGGTATTTACATATTAAATCCTATTTTTCTATCATACCAATGGGGTCCCAATGTGTAATTTGACATATGTAATGAAAATATTGAGAAAAAAGATGATTTTTGTTGATAATTCAAATTGTAGTTTCTAGATTCGAGATGTGTTGTTCTTTAGGAATTTTGTCTTAGAAAATATGATTTATGATGATCCTTATAATGTAAAAGATGTAGCGACAAGGTAGATAATGGGTAATGTACTAAAAAATGACGATACTTGGGCTTAACATGATATTAGAGTAGGTTTATTAAATATTTCTCAATGTTTTATTCTTTTATGAACACTATTAATAAAAAATGAGTAAAGGTCATTTGGGATGAATAATTTTGTAGTTTCATTGTTGTTTTATGATGCTTTCAAACTTATGAACTGGTTCTGACACTTCCGGAGGCTCGGTATGAATATGTGGTATTTTTTGATGCATTAGATAGGGGTATGGGTTGTGTCCATATTTATGGTGATCTTGCAGAATGATATGGTAATATACATCTTAGGCCATATAAGAAGAGTTATTTTACCAATGAACATTAACTCATAACTCTGATGAATTATTTTACGGGTTAAAGGCATTTCATTTTTATTAAATAGTTCTCTATTTATTATGATTAGGAATCTTGGTTTATATATTCTCTTAAAAAGTTATGATTAATTGATAAAGGTGATATTTGGAGTAACATATGTCTTTTAATTTTGAAATTTCATATACCCCTTGCATGGGAACTGAAATTGCTCCTGCTTTGATCAGACTAGTTCTAAACCATGATGTGATAGAATCATCATAAGTGCAGAATCTAATGGATCTATCTTCATGGATTCATTTGGGAGTCTGGGATAATTACTGTTAGGTTACATTGGAGAGGATGAATTTTAACTCCTCTCTTATCAAGATAATTCTATGAGAGAAGAAATTTGATTATCAATTCCATGGAATTAGGGACACTCATTATGAAGAGCTAGGGTGCGGTTCTCGACGCTTTCCCTAATGTTTTATTTGTGTGAAGATGGTGTTCCCTAGATTACAATTTCCTCAATTGAATTTACTAATTCATCCCATATAATTCTTCTAACTTTTGGGCCTTGTTTCAGTAAGGGTAATACCTCATTAGATGTATTTTATATGTATGTATTTGAATATTTGGGATTACCTGAGTGGACAAATATAGGTATCCTAACCCAATTCAATTTTTAGAATCATTTTATGGATGAAGAAGATCCAATTTATTCTGATACTACAACCCCGATGATATCTTTGTCTTTATCTTTGTGAATTTTCATTGGTCATTTTAGTTTCATAGGAAACAATATCTCCCATTGGCACCTATTTGGATTAAGTATCTAGGATTACCTCTTCCATTACAATTTTTTTGATTCTAATTTCGATTGGAATCATGGTGGGATTTATCATTTATTTGGATCATCGCACACATGGTTTCTATTAAACAATTCCTCTATGAATTATTATTCGTATTGACATCCCCAAGGCCTTTGTGTAATTCATCTATATTGTGATTGAGGGGGAAATTCTATGTAAGAAACATGTATGTTTTGAAATGTGTGTTGATTTCTCTTCGTTCTACAATCGTTTGGGTCATGCCACTACTATCTTCCATCACTGGGTAAAAGATGATGAAATGGAGGTCACTTCTCATTTAGAGGACCATGTAGGTAATGGATGTTCAATTGCCGTCAATTCTATTAAGAAAGAACCATTAAATAAGGATGATAATCCGAATAATGTTGATTCTTTCAACCAGTTCAGTAATGATATGGCTGAACCCAAGCCTATATTGAAAGAGACTTCGGGCTTAATGGGAATGAAGGTAGCGGGTTCTATTTCCTTGGAACATATCCCTAGTATCGTGAAATCCAGAACCTATGTAGGGGATATGAGATCTA
The DNA here is from genome assembly GCA_963277665.1 of Viscum album. Taxonomy (NCBI): domain Eukaryota; kingdom Viridiplantae; phylum Streptophyta; class Magnoliopsida; order Santalales; family Viscaceae; genus Viscum; species Viscum album. The sequence continues at coordinate 889,586,240 of OY728130.1, forward strand.
GTAAGTGAAATAAATAGGAAGTGGTGATGCAAGATATATGAGAGGGAAGTTCACTATGCTGTAAGTATTTATAGGATTCAATTCAAGGTACTAAATGTTTTAGGAATATTGTGAATGAGATTAGACCAATTGAGTACCTATCTCATCTAATTCTTTGTAATCGTTTTGATGTTCTGGAAGTAGAAGCATTTGTTTTGGATCATTATGGGGTGAGAAGGCTAATATCTCCAATGAATGACATGTATTGTCTGGGACATAGTCATGTTATTAGACTTCTATCAACTTTTATGGTGATAGTGTTGAGTGATTCCACCTTATAGGGTTTCATATATTGAGTAGAAATAATGGAAATAAGTGTAACGATCACTCTAGGAGGTGCAATTTTTTTAAGGGGAATAAATCAAAATGGACGATTGATTATTCCTTCCTTACCAAACCCTTAGATATAAGGACTTTCATGAATTTGAGGCATGAGTATATGTTATGTAATGAGAAAGAACGTGAAGGTGATGATTATAAGGAAAATAAAAAAACAAGTGGTGTGATGCATGGAGACTCCTTGGTGGTAAATATTCCCGACATCATGTCTTCAAATGGTCCAGCCGATTCACAACATGAGGTAGGTATGGAGTCCTCACCCAAGGGGAAATCATGTTTTCTCATTCAGAATTTAGAGGATGAAATATTGGAGGAGGCTTTTCCAATCTTGTCCCCCATAGAGGTTGCATACCTGATGTATGAGATATTGATTCTAGTGGACACCAAAAATGAGTAGTGTGATTAAATAAACATGTACGATATTATTTAGACAATAGGACTCATCAAAAGTAAGATAAATGTGGAAGAGTACATTCAAACAAGGGAGAAATGTCTTTTTGTTTTGAACATCTAATCAGGAACAACCTTGAAACAAAGGTAAATAATCATCATTTGAAATCATTTAGGGATAATAAATCTAGTAGGCTCAAACATTACGTTAATGCTGTGTCTATTTCATCCAGCGTAGGATGTTTGTGTTTTTTAACATCTGAGGTTTCTCACTTTTCCTTAAATGAGTGTGAAAAATAAAAAAAATGCAATTTTAAGGAAGTGAAGATCTTTACTATGGGGAAACCATTGGTGAGTGGATGTTCTATTTTGAGGAAATCATATGTTTCTGAAACTGGTAAGTTGTTCCTTTATTAGTGAAGAATTTAGTAAGAAGGGATTTCCACGATTCAAAATGGGTGGTGCAACCTGGAACAAAAAATAAGTTATATGATATGAGGAATGTATTTTGGTGTCTAGGTTTGATACTAGAAAATGATGAATTTTTTTCTCTTTTTTATACCTAACAAAAGATAATATCCGAGCACAAGAGACCTTTGGGAATTCTTCTGCAAACATCAATGGCATATTGGAAATATGACAATATTTAGATTGGACTTTTTGGTTGGGTTTACACATACTCATCAGGGGAAGAGTGTGAAATGGGTTGTTATTTTCAGGTGGAAAAAATCATCTCACTATATACCAATTTAATATGAATCCAATGTTGATGACTTGGGATGTCTCTATGAGTAAGTTATATTCAAATTACATGGAGTTTCATCTCCTATAGTCTCTTATAGGGGTTCCTATTTCACATCTCTTTTTTTGAGAGGCATCGAGGAGGAACATTGATATTAGATTTATTTGATCATACAATATCATCCAATGATGGATGACCTTAAATATGAAAATATAAATATTTTTGAGGACATTATACATTCATGCATTCTTGGATTTGGTAGATCTTAGGATGACCATTTCAGACTGTCTGAGATTTTCTAAAAAATAGCTACTATTACACTATAATAATGGTTTTTTTGAAGCATTGTATGGATTTCCATGTAGACAGCTATTGTTTTTATCAGAAAATGGTAATTTTTTTTGTTTGGACTTAGTATATTCTAAGATACGGTGGAGAAGATTCAATTGATTCATTAGTTGATTTTGATTTCCTAGAGCCATTATAAATCTTATATTGGTAGTCATTGATGAATGTTTGTGATCTATTGTGACCTAGTGTTCTTAAGAGTTTTCCTTTGGATGGGTCACCAACATCCAGGAAAATGGGGAAATCATGTGCCACCATTTATGGGTCCATTTGATATTTTTTAGTGAGTGGGTAAAGTGGCCTACTTTTTGGAACATATACTATAATATAATTTGATACACAACATGTTTTACGATTACATGCTTTAGATGTATATTTCTAACCAATATAATATTTTTATCATGGATTACTTTGATATTGGTCCTAAATTACCAATAACTAGGCATCTTGTAAGTGTTATTGAATCTAAGACAATGGTTCTTCATCAGAAGGCAATACCATTGGTCGAAATGATATGTTAACATGTTTCTAATGTTCGTGAGATTTGGGAGTATAAGGAACAAATGATGGATCAGTGGCCCCATCACTTTGATATATAATCTTTATGATAGTTATTCTGGTGATAAAAATTATTAATGACAATGATTTTGTAACATTATGTTAACTTCACTCTATTATTTTCGTTACATTTTTAATCTCTTTTTTTTTGAATTTTAATCATTTCAAGATGGAGGTATTTTTTCATAGAAAATGAAATAATGTTCATGGATTTATTTTTTCTTATTTAATAGAGTTGGTTTATAAATAGTTATATTTTTTAAGGGATAATTTTCCTTGGGTTCAGAAGTATTCAAGGACATTTGGGGATTTTCTTCTAGAACCAATCTATGTATAGTATGTAGGAAATAATAACATAATGAAATTAATTCATTAAGTGAATCTTTCACCTGGGAGAATCCATGAAACTATTTTATGATGTAAAAAATTTATAAGGAATTAATTTTTTTCTATATGTGAAATTTTTGGGGTATGTATTTTTTTACCCAAGGTTGTTTTTTTTCATATACGCCACTCAGTATATTCACGATGTGAATCTAGTATTTACATCATGAATTATTCATGCCTAGTGGGTTTCTAGATATTTTAACCTGAAATTTATTATATTCATTATATACCCTGTAATATCGAACCCTTAGGGATACAGCAGGTAATGTTTGGCGGATTTCTTCCCTTGATAATGTCTCATTTTCTCCATTGATATCTAATGGTTTTCTTCAACATGATTTTATATTTCATTAAACTATCTGTAAAAAATGGTGGTGTGATATGCTATTTCTAATTGAATCAAAGGAATATTATGAGGGTTAGTGATCTAAGATTTCATGGTTGACGTCCATCACTTTTTTTCCTTCATTAGTGTTCCTCGATATTGGTATGATCATTTGATTCCATGATTAAAGGTAGGTGGTTTTATATTATTTTTCCTACAAAAGAAAACTTTTATTTCTTTTTTGAATTAATAAGAGTTTTTTAATGATTTTAAAATTTGTATATAAGATGATTGATGTTTTATTTTGATAATGGACTAGAAATAATGAAAAAACCACCTTTTTTAATATAGTTGAAATTTTTGGTTTGATTTTATAAAATTGATAGCTTTATTTGAAATTTTCTTATTGAAATTATTTTTGATTGAACCTTGAGATAAATGTCAGAAATTGATAGATTATTTTAAAAGGCATGAATTAATGAATGAATATGAACTATTTTTTAAACTAGAAAGGAATGTTGAGAAATGATATTGGGTAATTATATTTTGACCCAATTTGAAATGATTTATGTTCACATGATTGATTGATTGATTGACTCATTCACTTTTGAGCCTAGGTATTTAGTGCATAATTAGGATGGGAACAGTAGGATCTAACTAACTAGAAATGGATTGAAAATTAGTATACTAACTAAACATACTATTCCATGATTTTATCTAATAGAGAGTTGGGTCACAATAGTTTGTTTCATAGGACATGTGAGAATATTGAGCTGATATTAATGATTGAGTAGTGCGAGGTTCCAATTAACAGAAATTAACATACTACATAGCTTTTTATAGGCTTCATTGATATTATTGATTTTATTATTATAAAACTTTTATTATTGGACTATTTTATTCAGGCTAAATTATTTATACAAAATGTTTATATAAAATGTTCATTTAAGGAAATTTGGAAAATAACTACAAACATTTTGTTTATGATAGAATGTTTTTTTCTGAAACTATATAAATCTCATGAAATGAATTATTTTATTTAAATTGACTAATTGTTTTGTATTTCTGTATGGAATCCTTAGTGATAGCCTTCTGGGATTTATAGCTCACACCCGACTTTTTCCATCAGACGATTATAGATTATATATTTCCAAGAACTTGCATAGGAAAAGAATCACATAGAGGTGGGGAATGTTCTTGATTATTGGGACCTGGAGTGACAGAGGAGATAGGAGGATATGTGACCCACCAGTTGTAAGGGATATGTACGATATTTCACATTGGAATTTGTTTTGTCTTTTAATGATGTATGATTTTTGTTTTGGTTTATCTATTTGATTCTGGTACTTTCTCCCATTAGAGTGTTTAGAATAATGACATGTATGTTTTTATTCTAGTATTTTTTTAGATAATGTGGTTCCCTCATTATCCTTTTATGATTCTAGGAACCAGTATCCAATACATTGGGATTTATAATGCCTTTTGGACCATTTAAATTCCTTCTCTAGTGTCATCATACATAGGTAACTAGGTTTGTTCATGAAATATTTTAATAGATTATGATTAGGGGACTAGTTGGGATGTTATATTCCACCAAATTAATTAGGTATATACTGTCGTTTTATGAGAGAAATAGGTACATGGGTGGTTAACCAAAGCCTGATAGAGGATACATGGCATGTTATCCCAGGACCAAAGCAGGTACATGGGTTGTTAAATTGTGATGAATATCATTATGGGCATCCTTGAAATAAGATATCAATGATTTTTCATAACACCACACCATTATTCTTTGATAGAAGTGGATGACTTGGACCAATAGAGAAAATAAAAAATATAATTAAAAGCATGTTTATAGGAGTAAAAAATATGGGACCACATTACAATCTTTTTCTCGAAAGGAAATAAGATCACTAGGGAGGTCATCAAACTAGGTAATGATAGGATCTCATGGCTCATATTCTTTGATTACTGTATGATTATTTTCTTATGAACTAAAATTCATAATGACAAGACTCACAAAAAAGATCCATGAATTGTTGGGTTTGGTTTTCAAATGTTATTCTCATATTCTCGTCCCTTATACACATTTTAAACGTAAATGATCATTAATATATCTATTTTTACCCTAATTGAGCACATGAGTTCATCCATTATCATTTTTCATGTTCATTAGGATATGAATAAAGGTTTAATGTGTGGCATGGATAATTATTCCTCTAGTTGTAAATAACATAGTGTGAGATGGTAGAGAACATTTATGTATGATTAATTTAAATATCCATGTTTCCAAAAACACTAAACCTTATTGGTTCTGAAATGGATTGTAATAATAAGTATTGAATACTCATATAATAAGATATAATATTTATGTATGAAATTTATGGGTCCCTATAATTTAAATATCATGTAAAAAATATACAGATATTTCAAGGTATAAAGATAACCAAGAGATACTATAATAGTAATATTAAAAGATATTTCATATGGTCTAGATAGATAACACTAATGGGGAATAGATGATATCAGACTATTAGGTGCTATGGGATATTAAGAATTGAGACATATTCTCATGAAGTTCACCAGTGGATATGATTCCCCAAAAACATATCCATCTACAAATTACATGACATGTATAAAACATGTCATTACACAAACTACCATGATATTTTAAGCCTATATTTTTTATAGTTTAGAGAAATCATTATCTAATGAAGATCATATCATTCTTAATTAATATAATTTTCCCACAATAATAAGAGCTACCTAATCAGTAATATGTCTTCAACATCTCCCACAAATTCATCACACAAGATAAACTCTTAGAAAAATTATATTTATTACTTTTTCTCATGACCAATGGAAATGGAAACACAAATAGGGGTGAGCTCAAATTTTAATTAAGGATAAGAATAAGTAATAATTATAAAAGATAATATGTGATTATAAGTTGAGTATATGGTAATTGTAATATAAAAAATGAACATGACCACATCATATAGGATTTATACCCAATTAAACCTGGATTCATTAAGAATCATTGAATAAGGATTAATATGAACATAAGGACATGATACATAACATGGAAGTGTTTCTTTAACATAAAAAATAGGCATTAAAAATAATATAAATAGATTTCATTACTATATTTTCATAATAAAAATATTTCCACAGTTTTTCTCCAATGTAGAATAAAACATTACCATTTCATACTATGAAGGTATCATAAAACGTTACAAATACGCGTTTTCAAGGTATCATATTTATTAATTAGGTTATCTAGAGATGTGATCACAATTATATCATTGCTAGTGATTAATTATTTACCCAATTCCTTAGTGATCAAAATTGGTGAACCATTGATATTCATAAATTTTCATGCATATGTGTTCCACATAATGAAATCATACATATTTCAATCATAAAATAATTAACCTGCGAAGGAAATGTGTCACATGATAATAAACAATATAAGAAATATACATCCACGGAATGAATGAGGATGGTATATTTATATAATAACATAAAAATAAAGGGAGTATATTTAGGAACATGGAAAATACATTTTTAATATCATTTGATAAAGATATTGAAGCAATGATGAAATAAAACTGTTTTGAAAGGATTGAAAACTCCATTAATTTGTTTTCATTAAAATGAAAAACATCGAACTTGATATAATGGTTTAAAAATATTCCTTTAAAAATAAAATGAAGGTGTTTTTAGAAAATAATTTCATAGAATGAATGATTTCAAGTATTCCTTTGAAGATCTATTATATGAACCCAAGATGGAGAAGACCTTAGGCCACCAGAGATAGGAGTGGGATGAATCCAACCAAGAACAAGCCTGCATGGTAGGAAGATATCAATTTCAAGGAGCCGATAATGAGCTGGGATCACCAGCCAGACCACAACATCATGGGAGGAATCCAGGGGTACAAGTATTGATCAATTACGGGAGACCCTCAAAAAATGGAGTCAATACATGCATTCTCACACCCTATGATTCTTCCCAATAATTTGAAATAAAACTATATTCCATATAAATGATAACCCATTCAGTATAATTTGTTAGGCTACCACATGAAGACCATAATTATCACATCATATGTTCCTTGGATATATGTGACATGTTCCAATTCTAGAATGTAACAAATTATGTAGTGAGGCTATGTCTGTTTAGATTTTCCTTAACAGGAAAATCATGTGAGTGGATCCAAAGTCTTCCCTCCCATTTAATAACAACATGGGAAGATTTGGTGAGGAATATTTTGACAAGTTTTTTCCCTATATCAAATTTCTATAGATCTACAGTTATGTATTCTAAATTTTTAATAATTAATTGGAGAGTCTTTATATAGTCTATGGGAACATTTAAAAGGCATGATAATATGATGTCTTCATCATGGAATCAAAATTTATCTTCTCATTAAATCATTTTATAAAGGATTGTCACAGGGAAATCAATTGATAGAAGATGATGTTGAAGGAGGTTCGCTGATGAGAATATCACTGGAGGAAATCTACAAACTACTTGATGAGATGCCCAGTAACAAATTTCAATTAAAATCAGAAGAAGTTTTAGTTCAAGGTGTGAACATGGTGGAAATAGATGAATGGATGCTCAAATATAGATGATGATATGGAAGATAGATGCAATGATGGATAACCAAAATCTCTAAGGTATGTATTGCGAAGATGAAAATTATATTGATTATAATCGAAAAAATTATGTGTGGGGATGGAGGACGAAACAACCACAACAACAAAATTAGAGTCATGCTCAAGAATTTAAATAGTGACAACAAGTTTTTCATCCCAAACTTATAGGGCCCCCACTGACCAGTCAAGTCCAATTGCTGGAAGAGATCCTAGAAAATTTTAGGACCCCAATAGAAGCTACACTAAATGTCTTGAATGCATACTCAATAGATAATGGAAATGCTCTAGGAGAATTGATAAATGACTCACTCAATCAACAAGTTTCAATGAGGAATAAAGAATTGAATGTTGGTCAGATCTCAAAAACACTTACAGAAAGACAATGTGGAGAGATTCTAGGATTCCCAGAACATCATAGTCATACAGTTGTGAATGACATATTAATTATAAGTATAATGAAGAAAAAAGGGAGAAGCATAGAATTTGGAGGAAAAAATGAAAAATAATTAGTTTAATATAGTCATGAAAAGAACAGTGAATGTGAGGAGGAGGATGAAGAAGAAGCACCACCACTATACCAACCACCACTACAATTTTCATATTAGGTGAAATATGTTAAGATTGATGAGAATAAGTATATGTATTTTTGAGATGTTCAAGAATATACACATGAACATCATATTCACTATGAAAATTGAAAACATGCATGTCTATGTAAAGTTCATGATGGAGTTAGTGAAGAACATGAAGAATATTGAAGAATTAGCTACCATTCCACTGGAAGGAGAATGTTCCACAATATTTTCTAGAATCCTACCAATGAAACAATGAGATCTAGGTCGTTTTTCAATTCTGATTACCATTGGTACTAATGAGTTTAGTAGAGCATTATGTGATCTAGGTGCCAGTGTAAATATCACGTCATATGCATCATTCTAGAGCCTGGGATTGTAGAATATGAAACCAACTTGTGTTATGCATTAACAATATGATACAATAGTAATACATCCTCCAAGAGTACTTTAATATGTCATTGTCAAAGTGGATGTGTTCAATTTTCAAGAAAATTTTATATTGATGGACATGGATGAAGATACAAATTCAATAATCATTGAAAAAATGTTCCTAGATATAGGAAGGGCATTGATTGGTGTTCACAATGGAGTGATGAGTTTGAGAGTTTGGATATAGGAGGTAAAATTCAATTTTCACCACGCGATGAAAAAGGCAGATGAAATAATGGTTGTTTTTTCAAGAGATGATTTGCTAATTGAAGAGGATTCTATTATGCATAGGGGAAGAGCTTATGTAGATTCCAAGGAAAGTAAAGAAGAATGCATGAATGAGATGAAGACGAATAAGAAAGTGCTGGAATAGGCGATGATAGTATAGTAACATTCAATTGAGATGAATTGAAACAATGCTAATAAGTTTGGTATGTTAGTGAAGTCCCATTTGATTTTTCATGAAATTCCAAGAACTTCTAGATTGGGCCTGTGGAGATTTAGAAAAGTTTCCACAATGGAAGAGTGAAGTTAGTTTTAGATAAAGGGATAGGACCAATCTACAAAGTGGAATCAAGGTTTTGACATTTTGTAGATCCAGATCTGGTAACCTATTTCCTACCGTCATTCATACGAGCTGAACAAGGTATGGTCAAGAAAAAATAGTAAAAAATCACTTCGTGGAGGAAACTTTATTTTTTAGATTTTTTCTTTTTTTCTTTAATGATTTTATTAAAAATCACTCATCCACAGACTTTTTTAAATTTCATTGTTATGGACTTCGACTTTACTTATGCATTTTTATTTTATAGGGCCATTAATGAAAGAAAAGGGGAGAAGCAAGTTGTAGAAGGAGAAGAAGCTGTAGAGTAACTACACATCAAAAAGGAAGCTTACATATCATGAAAATGTTCAGAAATATCCTCTATAACCCAATTTTGAAGATTCAACTTTCAAAGGCACTATGAGATTCAATTCAGTAATTTTTTACAATATTCCCCACATTTTAGTGTTTTGGATATTTAATTTAGAATTTCATGTCGTTAACTTAATTCATTATTTAATCAAGTGATCTAGGAGACATAAAATTCCTAGTAAAATTATCATGCCCTGAATTTATATTTCATTGTCAATAAATTTAAATGAGAAAATTTGAGAAAATAATTAGTAGAGATTAGAATGTGGAATTTGAGTTGACAAATCATGATTTATAGGGAAAATTAATCATAGTAAATGAATTTTTTCTAATATTTTTTCATATTTTTAATTTATGATGTTTTCATCAATTTATTCAATTATATATAATAATTTCCATAAGTTATTTACCCAACCATTCATCACATTCTCATGCCATCCATTAAGCCAAATGTTTCCATTCTTTCTATAGTATATTTCTTGAAACTCTATGGTATGTTTCCTTCTAGAACTTTTATTGCATATTACAAAATCTATGACTAAATAGAATCATTTTTAAAATTATTGAGGCATTATTTTTGTAATCCCTTATCCTGAGACCCACCACGCATTAATACATTTAGAATCCCGTAAATGCCAAGAACTCCCTTGTTAGGAAATGAGACGTGTTACAAGCCTATTTTATCCATTAATACCTTACTCAAAATATTTTTAATGATATTTAAAGTAATTAGTGGGGTGGAGGTACTTTATTAGCAGTACTGAGATATACATCATCATGTATATTTTCCTAGGGTATTCTTGATTTTGATATGGGGAGAGTCCATGGAATCATTCATTGTATTATATTTTCTCCCCGCTTTCTAAAAAAATTTTGCTTGTGTTTTTGGAGGATAAAAAATCATAATTTTCTAGAACGGTGTTTTTTTATCATCTCTGGTTAGGTGATGGAAGTGATATTTGTCATGATCACAACCTTCAAAAAAGAAAATAAATAGAAAATAAATAAAAAGAGAAAGAGAGGTTGATTTGTTCTATTCAATTTCTTATATCATGGGCCTACATTAAATTTTTGGGGGAAGAGGGGAATATATTCTGTAAAGAGAGATCATCATTGAGATTATATTCTTTATCATGAAAAATGATTTAGAGTTGAACCTACTTCTTTAGATTTACTTTTTATATCATTTACATTACCTACCCTAAAGCCTCAGAGTTATTTGATCCTAAATAGTGATTCCCTCACAATTAATTTTGATTCTGCCTTTACACAGTCGAGATGTTAGATGCCATGAAATCCTATGTTAAGATATAAGTTTTTGAGGTATGTGATAAAATATATTTACATTTTTACCTGGATGATGAGAAAAAAAATTAAATAGAGGTAGATAGAAAATGTCATTCATATTAATAATGGATTGAATAATGGAAATTGAGGAATGAAGAAACATGGAAATTTCAAAAGATGGAATGTAAAATACATCGTTGAATTTATTCTTTAAAAATTGAGGTGTTGATGAATTTGACTATATGATGCTCAGGAAATTTAATTTTATATTTGATCAATTGTTTTTATTGAAATTGAATTTAAATCATTTTAAGGTGAATTCCTTTGTATTGTGTTGATATTTCATCCTTGAGGATAAGGCCAAATTCAAGTGTGGGGGGATTAGAGAAATGTATTTCATGCATATATTTTTGAGTATTTTCTTATATTGAATTGTGTATTTCAAGGAATGATGTCTACTATTTTGGGATTAATATAATTGTTTTTTGATTAATTGTATGAAATGAAGTATCTGTGAAAAAATTAATGAAAAGGGATGGAAATATGTGCCAAAAACCCTTCAAACCAATTTTCTTTTCTCGCAACGCAACATCATATTTTTGGAGATGAAGTAGAGATGGAAACTGAAGAAAAATAACTACACGTCATGTACCAAAAGTACAATTCATGACCATTTTAGGTGAAATGGATCTACACTAGACAAGACGTGATGACCATATACACTGTGAACATCAAGTATAAAACATGAATTGAGAGTACAAGACGTGACCCATGTCAAACAGTCAAATCGTCATCCATATATATAATGTTGTGTTATAAAAGGAGGATCAAGGGCACACAACGTGTAACCCAGGAACACATCGTGTACTTTTCGATGCATAAAAAATTTACAGGTAACATGAGACACGGGTTTGGATCAAATTCCCCTATAAATAACACCTAATGCTCCATTCCAAGACACTCCAGGACCAGTGGAGTCCATGCAATGGAAAGGGACATCCATCAGATGATAGAGTGATGATCCAATGCCATTATTCACCACCATTCTTCCGCGTGATTTGATTGTAGGGGGTGTGTTCTTAAGGATTATTTTCTACATTCTATTCCTATTTTGTAGTTTTTCAAACTATTTATCCAATTCCAATTATCTCTCTCTCTTCATACTTCATGAATATTGTGTGATGTTTGAGGTGTTTCATTTTAATTTCATTAATTTATTGGCATGTTTCTGTATGATCATTATTAGATATAGTTTAGCTATGTTTCAAAATGGTTTAGGTTTTCTTATTTCATTGATTGAATTTAGTAGATTATCATTCCAAATCTTTAATAATTGGATTAAGGCGTGATTCCAAGAACAAGGACCCCTGATGACCCAATTCCGAAAACAATACCGAATGAACCTGTAATTACTGAAATTTTGAGCACACAAACCTAAAAATCAACGAACCTAGCATTCCTCCTATATTGAATTTCAACCCCATAAATAATAATGTTTCTTTCTCTTTATAATAAAATCAAACTATTTCTATTTCTATTTCCCTACTTAATTTATAATATACACTCTATCCTTATGGGTTCAACACTCGAACTCACCAAGTAATACATTTATAGTTAATTTTTTTGAGTTTTAATAAGTTAAAAAAATTTTATCCCCATAAGAACTAATTAATCCCTTTGGGTTGTCAATCCACCGAGGAAACAGCCATGCTCAATGATAGGGACAAATTAAACCCAATACCAAACCCCACTCAAAATGGTATTTCAATAAGAATTAGGAAAAAGATTGAATTGTATAGTGTGTATGAAATCCCAACATTAATTTAAATAATTATAAAATACCTCTTACATTCAATCAATTTTTATCACACATGAATCAGCATGATAAATCACCCCTCATGCTATCTATGAGAGGGTGTGTAAAATAAATAAATAAAAATCATACAGAAAGTGGCGAAGCAGGTGCTGTGCCTTTTCCCAGTGGTTGTCTAGAATGGAGTCTTATTTGGAATGCCCTGGAATGGTGGGAAGAGGACTCGTTTTATAGGAATTGTTCTATCAATACTTGTAGGCCCAAGTCCTAAATGTTATCTATGTAGAGCCATCAACACGATGTGTACCTGAGCTACATGTCGTGCATTTTGAGATCTGATTTTTACTCCACCACATTGAATCTGCGGACACTACTTTGACTTTTTGACTTTTTCACGATGTGTACTAATGGTACATGATGTGTACATGGATTTCACACTATGTATTCTCTTCATGAATTGTCCAGCGCAGATCTGTTTCACATGATATGGTCAGGACATGTAATCATGGTTCAAGATGTGTAGTAATTTTTCACAGTTTCCAACTGTGCTACCTGCTCAAAAATCTGGTGGGACACCACCTCTCTTCTCTAATGGCACCGAGTGTATTTAAGCTCCAAAAACCATATCTTTTAGTTCCATTTTCAAATATTCCAAATTTCCTACCATAAAACGTAAAACAATTCAAATCATTCAAAAATAAGTAATATTATTCAATTAAATACAAGAATCTATTCATAAAAACAATCAAAAATATATGCATGACATATAGTTATCAAATCCCCCACAAGTGAATTCATACATATCCTCAAGGATGGAATCTCATCATACTATAAAGGACATTCACTATAACATGCGTCAATTTTTTTTCAACTAAATAAATTGTTCAAATGGAAAATAAAATATTCAAGCTTCACATGGGAAAATTCATCAAAGCCTCTCATTCCAAGGAAACAATTCAGTCAAGTATTTTACTCTTCTCCTTTTTCAATAGTTGGGTTTCTTCATTCATTCATTCCCATTTTTCAATTCATTGTTATTATGTATTCTATTTTTAATCTACCGCACATGAATTTTCCACTAATTATTAGGGTATAAATGAATAATATTCATCTCTTACATCCAAAACATGTAACATACCATAGACATCCAGTTATCTAGAAACTCTACCGTATAAATTTAAAATCACATTTAATCATGAGGGATTCATCATTAAGGATCAAATGACTCTGTGGATTTAAGGGAGGTAGGTAAATTATGTAAAAATTGAGGCTCTAAAAGGAGGTTTGACTCTAATGAATTTTTCATGATATTCAAAAAACAACTCAATAAGTATTTTCAATTAAAAAATTGATTTCTCTTTTCTCAAAAAAAATCTCAAATTAGTCTCATGATACATGTAAGAGTAGTTAATGAATCAACCTATGTTTCTCTTTTTTAATATTTTTTTTCTTTTTTGAATGTTGTGCTTAGGAAAGATCTCACATCTATCACCTAACAACATATAATCAAAAATCGATGGCCAAGGAAAAAGTAATTTTTGTTCATACCAAGACAGAATCCCTAATTTTTTATTTTTTCAATTTTTTTTTCAAACGTTTATTTTTATTTTTATTTTTTCATCAAGATAGGTGAATGATGAAATAAAATTAATGATAGATGGCCTTTCACTATGACACAAAATAAAATCCCCCTCCAAAATATCCTTGATGAAGTATATCTCGGTACACCCAATAATGCCCCCCCCCACACTTATTATTTTAAATATCCTAAAAACATTTGTAAGAAAGTAGGAGTGGATAAAATAGTCTTATGAAATGGATCATTTCCAAAAAAGGCTTTTCATGGATTCTACGGGTTTAAAAAGATTAATCCAAGGCGGGTCTCTGGATAAGGGATAACAAAAAAGAATGAATCAATCGTTTTAAAAGACATTTTGTTTAGTAATAACTTCAATAAGATGCAATGAAAGTTCTAGAAGTAAACATTCATGAGTTTCAGAAGAAATATACTATATAAATAATGTAATGTATTGGCTCAGTGGATGTCTTGGGAATGAGATGAATGTTTGGGTTAATCCGTTATGGAAACAGATACAAATTATTTAATCAATCAATGAAATTATTAAAAAATTAAAAAAATGACCAATTATAAAAGAAATTAGTCTACAACGATCATCATTATCTTCTAAATAATGTTTTTTTTCCAATCCTAATCTACATGTTTATCCAAACTAATTATTTTCTAAATTTTTCTAAATCAAATTTATTGACATAGAAATTTAAATATGTGGCATGATAATTGTCCATGGTATTTTCATGTCTCCTAGTTATGTTGAGTAAACAATGAATCAAAAGCAGGGTATGAAATTTAATATTAAATCCCTATAAAACTGAATAAAGTGGGGAATACAATAGAATATAAAAAAATGAAACAATTACTCACCTTTAAAATTGATGCTTTCATGTTGGTTGATCTGGTTCTGCCTACACAAGATTCGCGATGTGTAAATGGTCTTGTAGCGTCTCTTCCTTCTACTTATAACTACATTCTGCCTACTGATTGTGCCTTGATAGATATGAAACGTTAATAGAAACAAGTGAAATTAAATTCCATTTAAATAATGATAAAAATATTAAGATAATTAAAATTAAATCCTATCATAAAATTAAACTCTAATAAATAAATAAATATAAATTTCTATAAATCAATAAAAATATCGAGTTGCCATCCGAAATTGGTTTTTTAACGGTATTTTAGCTCAACAATACATGGGTTAGATGATTGGAGTGTGGTATAGAGCTAACGATCTCATGTTTACTAAATTTTTTCATTGAAGTCCAACTAGCTCAACATGAAATTTCCTCAATGGAATTGGCATTGACCTCAAGGTGGTGACCAATGTCTGAACAACCTGAGTATAACCAACATGATCTCGACATCATTACATGATTAGTAAACTTATTATTCTATAATTTCATTCTTTATTTGTTTTGTTTCTTTAATTATTTCATCTATTTCTGCAATATGCTCTTCAACTTCATTTATTGTTGCTTCACTTTGATCCTTAACGTAGTCAGCGCATGGTGAAGATGGTTCTTCTTCTTCTTCTTGCGGCTCACTTAATCTATCGGAAACATTTGTGATCAATATATAAACCTTCATCTCCTCAATATCATCATCATCTTCTTCATTTTCTTCTTCATATTCTTCTTGTTATTGTCTGCTAAATTGTGCTTCAATCTACTTAATTGCTACAGTAAGGTCACCCTCTCAATCATCTTCCAAGCCTGCAAAATCAAGGTTATAATAATAAATAATAACATTTGAGATGTTACTTTCCTTATCTTAATTTCCAATTCTTATTTTCGTATCACTATCCTCATGGAACTCTGGTTCTAGGCAATGGGGTTTGTGAATTTAGTGGATAGGTATAGTTGTGGGAACTCGTAGGGTTGGATTCTATTTTCTTTAACCTTGATGAGTAGTTTTTCTATATAATTAAGTTGGTAGGGAAACCATTCCATGGTATTCATTCCACTTTGTAGTCCTGCCGTCACACCTAAAAAAACCGAGTGTGATAAAATAGAAATTAAATAAAAAAATTATTCTAAAATTAGGAAAGAGAAAAGATAAGAAAATACATTGTCTAAACTATTCAATTAATAAATATATACTCCTATCTCTGGAAATTTCACCAAAAATTTGATTTCCCTGTGGGCATCTTTTATTCCCACCAGGTTACCAAATTATGAATTTTATAAATATGAAACAAATATATATTTAAACTACTGGGTTGTATAGGATATGTATGTTTGAGGTAGAAACCGCGTAGATACTGTTGTAGAAATTATTAATTAAATAAAATAAATCTAAACTAATTTTGATTAATAAATCTCTACTCCTATCCCCACCAATGGAGCCAAAACATTGATAGCCTTGCAGGCGTCTTTAATTCCCGTAGAGTTACCTAATTTAGAAATTTATAAAAATGAAACAAATATATCACTAAACTACTCTGTAGTATAGGATATGCAAGTTTGAGGTTGAACCCACAAAGATATGGTTAGAAAAAATATTAATTAATTAAAATAATACTAAGCTATATTCGATTTGATTAAATCTAAAATACATAGAATCGTATTTTTGGAGAAAGTTGGAGAATAAAATATAAAATGGGTGCAGGGAAACAATGATTCTATTTTAATGAAATGGCAATGTATAAATTATTTAATTGAAAAGTTTGTAGGTGTCTGAATAGGGTTATACCGAGTCCAATGGTCTTGATAAACGCTCTCCATCTAATTCTATAATTTTATCATGATCAGTTACTTTGTATTGCAATAAATGGGTAACCCGAAACCTATTTTAAAAATATGCATGAATCCAACCTAATGGATATTGTGGAATTATAACCCCTAGATCTCATATTAAACAAATTTATTCAATCTAGTAAATGGACATGTGAAAGGAAAGAAAATAAACTCAACCTCAACCCCGCTCACAATGGTCACGTAAGAAAAAACTAGGAATCAACTTGAATTGGAGAAAAAATATGGAATCCCAAAATTAATTTAATTAATTATAAAATACATCTTACATTCAATTCCACTTCGTCACGCTTACATCGGGTCAAATAAATCACCCACTCATGCTAACCATGAGTAGGTGTATAAAAATAATGAAATGAATATCCTACAGAAGTGGTGGCAGCAAATGTGTCTTCATCTAGTGAGAGTCTGTCATCGAGCTCCATCTGAAATGAATTGAAATGGTGGGTGGAGGACTCTTGTACAATCATTTTTCCTTCAAAACCCACATCCCACATCCCCAAATTTTCTCTACGCAATGCCTCAGCCATGAAATTTACTTTGGTACACGTCATGTATGTTAGATCCATTTTTTCCTCCACTACATTGAATCTGCAGATACTACTTTAACTTTCTGACTTTTTTCATGATGTGTAATGATGGTACACATCATGTGATCATGGTTTTTGTTCTACTCTTCATCAATGTCACTCTTGTGTAAATACAATTAATTAATTTGGAAATTTGACAACTATCGTGTCGTGTACTTAAGCTACACGACATGTACTCATCATTGACAACATTCATGCTCTTCATGATTTTTTCTATGTGGTTTGCAACATGTCGCAAATTAAAACTACACATCATGTAGTGAAGGTACACATTATTTTGGTTCTCTACTCTGGAATCTCCTGCTCCGCTTTGACTTCAAAATTCAAGTGTCATGAACCATCTCTTCCTTTATGTCATGAAGTGTCTTTAAGATCAACTTATTACCACTTTTCTTTCCTTTTAAAAATATTCAATGTTTTCTTCCATAAAACATAAAATATGAGAAATCACTAAAAAATTGTCATGGATATTCAATAAAATACAGAAAAACATATTAAAATACTCAAAAATATATGCTGGA
The DNA here is from genome assembly GCA_963277665.1 of Viscum album. NCBI lineage: Eukaryota > Viridiplantae > Streptophyta > Magnoliopsida > Santalales > Viscaceae > Viscum > Viscum album. The sequence goes on from OY728130.1 coordinate 889,604,492, forward strand.
AATACACATATCAAGTCCACCCCACATGAATTTAGCCTTGTCTTCAAGCATTGAATATCCTCATATTACAAAGTACATTCACTATAACATTCTAGAAATTAATTCTCAACAAAAGAAATTGATGAAATGGAAAAGTAAATATTCACACATCACATGGGAATATTCATCAATGCCTCACTCTTGAAAGAAATATATCTAATAAGAATTTTACTTTTATTCTTTTCGAAATATCTACGTTTTTCATTCATCCTTTTTCATTTTTGAATTCATTATTAATATGCATGCTAGTTTCAATTTACCTCACTTGAATTTTTCTGCTCATTTTCAAGGTACAAATATAAATAGAATTTAATGCATAAATAAAAAACATGAAAATATCCAAAGTCTTGTAAGGAATATAAAAACTCCACTGTATAAAGACAGCAAACACAATTAATTATGAGGTCTTCACAGTTAAGGATCAAATGACTAAGAGGCTTTAGGGTAGGTAGGTAAATTATGTAAATCAATTTATTCTAAAACGGGTTTTTTAACTCTAAAGTACATTTCATGATAAAAATGGATAAGCTCAATGAATTTATCCCTTTACACATTTCATTTCTCTCTTCCAAAAAAATCTCAAAGTGGGACCATCATACATGTAAGCACAATGAATAAATCAACATATCAGTTTTTTTTCTTTTCATTTTTTTGAAAGTTATGCTATGGAAAAATCTCACATCCCTCAGATACCCACATATGATCAAAAGGTTTTTTGGTCTGGAAAATCATCATATTTGATCCTCCCAAGACACAAACCAATTTTTTTTTATTTTTTTGACATGTGGGGTGAATAATAATGTATAAGTAATGAAACATGTCTTATCCACATATCATACTGAGAAATTCCCCATATGAATATCCATAGTAATGTATATCACGATACAAAGAAAAAGTTCCCTCCCCCACACTTAGTATTTCAAATATCATGATAAGAATTCATAAGAAGGTAGGGATGGATAATACAGGCTTGTAACATGGATCATTTCCTAATAAGGATGTTCATGAATTTTACGAGTTTAAAAAAGATTGTTTCAAGGGGGTCTCAGGATAAGGTCTAAACAAAAATAATGACTCAATCATTTTAAAAGTGAATCTCTTCATTCATAGCCTTGATAAGATAATATGAAATTTCTAGAAGAAAAAAATGGCTGAGTTTCTCATGAAATATACTATATAAATAATGGGAAATATTTTCTTAAGGGATGTCTTGATAATGAGAGGAATAGTTGGGTCAATTAATAATTGAAATTCATATGAATAAATAAATCAATCAATGATAATTTGATAAATTCAAAAAATGGACAAATACTATAAAATTCCAATATATAATGATTAATAACTTCCCTAAATCATGATTTTTCAAATATTCATCCACATTCTTATCTATAATAATTATGGTTTCAATTTTTCTTATTCACATTTATTGAAAAGGAAATTTAAATAAATGTCAAGGTAAATGTCCTAGGTAGTTTCATGTCTCCTATATCAGTTTAGTAAAGAATAAATCAAATAAATGCATTGAATATTCATATAATCCTCTAAAATATTAGAGGTGGAGAATACAATTGAAATGTTCAGAATTGAAACACTTAATACCCATTGAAAATTATGGGTCAAATTCACCTTCGTAGGTTCTTCCTACTACTGCCTCATTTGCCTTTGATAGACCTAAAAAATAGTTAGAAACAGGTTAATGTATACACCCTCTCAATAATTTTAAGAAATAGAAAGGGTAATTGAATTTATGTCCTAATATACAATTAAATTCGTAAGAAAACAATAAATATATAATCCTATAATCCGATAAATACATGGGTTACCTCCCGAAAGTGGCACTTTTTTAGTGGTTGTTTATCTTGACCATACATAGGTAAGATGATTGGATTGAGATATAAGTCTAACCATCTTTTTTCCACCCAATATTTACTCTTTAATATTCCTAGATCAACTTGATTTTTCTTCAATTTAATTTTCATAGACCTCAGAGGTGGTGACCAGAGTCTGAATGTAAGATCATCAATTTTATCCATAAGTTATGAACTTATTTATGTCTCAGTTGAGTCCTTTATTTTGGTAAAATATGTGTTTACCATGTACATGAGGAGGATCAAGTGTGTTCTATGGGTTTGGGACACAATGGAGGCGGAAAATGGGGCTTTCTAGGCATGTTTCATAGTTTGTGTATGGTTAGTAAAAACTATGTTGAGCATCCCTGGTAACCATGCGGCCATGGGAAGAGGCTTACACATGGTTATAGCACAATTAATATATTTATGTGAGGATTCCTAGAAAACAAAAATAAGGGGTTTTTTAGACAATGGATCATGTACGGATTTTGCATGATTTGGAAAAATGTTTTGGTAAACCGTGGGCCCAGTAAATTTGGAAAATTTTCAAAAATGCCACCCTGAGATTTTTAGGTTCAAATTTGGGTTCTCCTCTATTTCAAACCCTACATACTTGGGGGAGAACATGGATGTCCGAGATTCCAAGAAGTGGCTATCCATCGATTCCTGGCCATTTGGATCATTGTTGTTTACGTATTGATGCCCCATGTTAGTTCAATTCTCATCTTGTTTATCTTTTTAGTTTAGGCTTCGCATCTATCCATTCTCTCAATATGATGCTCTAAAACCTACATTTTCCAGTGAGATCGTGGTTGATGTTTCAAAGGAGTTTTTTATTAGGTTCTAAGGATATAATTGAGGGTTTTTTGACAACAAAATCAAGGTAGGTGGTTTACAAGTATTACCCCATAGTTTTGATTATGGATTTCTACATATGTATAGAGATATTGTGGTCCTCTTATTTTAATTTTGTTAAGTTGATTGAATAGTAAATTTTGTGCATAAACTATTAATTGGATCCCTCATCATCCTTGTGGGAGTCAATGAGGTTGTCTGGAATGATTTTGAGTCATCTATGGGGTGCACCGGCATTCCGAGACCTAAAGATGGATAAATTTAAGTGTGAAATTGGTGCGTGATAACATAGTGCCCGTGAAGAACATGTGAATATGGTCGGTTGAGTTGAAATGAAATAAGGAGATTGGTTCCTAGGGATTCTAATGGAATAAGGGGTTTTTTGGGTTGAATACCAATGGGAAATATTAACTATGAAATGGAAATTGGGTAATGGGTTGATGACCTATGACTTATGAATGATAAATGAGCCAAATGAAGTAATTGAGGTTGTGATAACAGCTTATGAATTGAAGAACATGTAAATTTGTTTCATATTGGAATTGATAAATTTTTTTAATGGGTTAATACATGGGAATTATTGGTTATTATTATTGGGTTGAGTGTAAATAAGTAGTTATGTTATGTGACATGAGAATTTTTCTTATTAAATGATAAATCAGATAAATGGTTAATGTATAGAAATGGTAAAATATTCTTAATGGGTTAAAACACAAGAATATGAATTGGGATAAATGTAATTGAAATATAAATTGTCTAGTTTTCAAATGGTTATGGAATAATATTAATTCCCATGTTGTTTTTTTGTATTGTGATTTCTAATGGCATTGGTTTTGTTTGGTTGTGATGTGGTATGGATATTTTAAATGGAAAAATAGCATTTGCACAAGTTTTGGTGGAGTGGGGTATTTCTATGATCGTCTTTGACCATAGGTAGAGTTATTCATATGCTCTAAACTCCACCCCAAAAAAGCACAGATTAGGGAAGGGTACTGATGATGTATTCCCCTAATGATTTCATTCATCCCAAACTGAGGCTTCAAGGTAAGGTTAATTTGTTGTTGTGATATATGTATACCTTGTGAGTAGGGACTTGAATTATTCTAGTATGCATTGTAATTGATTTCTTTATACCCCTTTGTAGATGGCGTATATGTCTATCCCAAGGATCATGTGATAAAATGGATCATGTAATGAAGATGATATAAGTAATGAAATTGGAATAAATGCTAAAAATGAATGAAATGAATATTGTTGAAAAATGGAACCCGAACTATATTTTTCATACTTAAAATTTTCTTATATATTCATAAACTATCTATTAGACTGGATATTTTGTATATACCACTGGTGGTGACCTGCTGACCATACTCAGGCCCTCGTTGGGTACCAGATCAGATTCCATTGTTGATGGTTCAGATTTGGGAAAGGGATGTTACTAAGGAGTTTTGTCAAGCATATGATTTTCATGGATGAGGTTCTAGGATTGGAATGAATACTGTTCAAGGATTATATTGATTCTTTTATTTTTTTTTGGTTTTATGCACTAGTGGCACTATTAGTATGACATGACAAAGTTGTAATTGACTTGTGGTTTTTACCCAGTATGGAATGTTGGTCTATGCATGTTTTTCAATTGTTTCATATTATTCCACCATTCATATTGTGTTCTAATTATGTTTACTTTGATAAATCGGGTATATTCTCCCGATGTGAATCATTAGACCATCACCGATTGTTGGCAACCTCTTGCGCATGGGGAGTCATGCATGAGGTCATGTGACGACTCTCCTCAGGTACCAATTTAATGGCTCCCAGGTTAGTTACATTATAATGTGGTATCAAAGCTGTTTATTTCTGCAGCCTTATTATTTGGGATGGTATACAAGAGGTTAAGAAGGTGTCAATCCTTGGTAATGAGAATGTTTTTGATAGTAGATAACCCATTTATGGGGGAAACCCAAGTTTCCCAGGGTGGGAATTTTTGATCTTGATGTGTGTTGTTACAGATAAACAATATTTCACCATTCGGTGAAGCACATGTTTTGTGATTTGTATGATTTATTATATTTTTTTGATGGATGTAATGGAATTAGTTTGTGCAATAATGAATCATTTTTAGAACCTAATTATATAGGTGGCATGAATCATGAAAGGCACACACAAGATGGATCTAGTGAACAGGCACATATAGATATTCTAGTTGAAGGGAATTATGGTTGATCTCCACTGTTCAGGTGACCAGTTAATTACGGTGAAGGTAACAAAGGATGTGGATAGTTTTCGGGTGTCTATTGTGTATGGTAGATGTTATGCCCAACATAATAAATGGTTGTGGAAAGATCTCTGATCTTTTAACCTGGGAGATTCTCCTTGGCTCGAGGGGGGGACATTTCAATGTCATTATTGATCCTGAGGAGAAGAAGGGTGAGGGGAATTTCCTAGGAGGGTTAGCCAGGTATTTTCTCATTTCACGGCTGGTAATGGATTTCTAGGCTTCTCTAGAGACCCATTCATGTGGTGTAATAATCGACGAGGCAGCAGGAGGTGCTAGAGTCGGATTGACTATTTCCTTGAAAACATCAACACCATCTCCATGTTTCCAAATGCCCATGTTAAGCACCTAATTTGAGGGATCTCAGATCACTCACCCCTGTTGATCTACTTTTCTCCATGTTCAGAGACCTCAAATGTCTTTAGGTTCTATCATTACTGGACTTGCATCCCTGGATACAAAAATTTCATTTGCGAGTCGTGGGGTAATCCATTGTAAGGGAACTCATGGGTTGTAGTTCATAGGAAACTATGGCAGATAAAGTTAGGGTTGATGGTGTTTTCCAAGGACCTTTCTCCACTTCATCGGAACATAGAGGAGATGGAGCAAATAATTGAAAGTCTCGAGTCTAGTCTAGAAGAGAAATGGAGTTACTCGATGTTTGAGGAGCTCTCAAAAATGATGAACTTATGGGCGGAGATAATTATTAAGTAGGAACGTGTGGCATGAGAAAGATCTAGGATTAAGGGGATGAAGGAGGGTGATAGGAACTCAACCTACTTCCATTATTGCTTGATGTAAAAATGGTTTCCCATGCAACCAAAAATTATACATGGCAATGGTTCATATACGGATGAGAGAAGCGTAATGGGGATCATGGAAAACATGTTTTTTAGGGACCTCTTGGTCGTCCCTAACCCAAGGATGGTCATGGGATACCCCAGTGATAATGTGTACATTTGGGAGGCAGTTTCCACCTATGTTTTTGATGGGGAAAATGTATTTATAGAAATGAATCCAGAAAAGGATCAAATCCACTCATGCATGATGAATCTCAACCCAGATAGTCCCCTAGGCCCTGGCGGCTTCCCAAATTATTTTTAGAAGAATTCCTGGGATGCGATGAAGGGTGAAATCACTGCTCCTATTTAGGAATCCTTGTAGGGGGGCTTCTGAGGGTTTGTTGTTCTACAACCATAGTTCTCATTCCAAAGGCTAGAGATTCCTCTTCTCTCTCACACTACAGACCGGTGAGAATGTGAATCATCCCCTATAAGATCCTAGCGAGTATAATCAACTTGAGGGTGTCAGAATTCCTTTTGCATTAGACTTCTCTTGAACAACATGGGTTTGTCCAAGGATGGTACATCCAAGGGGATATTGGAATGGATCAAGAGAGTTTGAGAGATATTAACACAAAACCCCGTGGATCGAACATGTCTATAAAATTAGACATGAATAAGGCCTATGACAGGGTGGAGTGGGGCTTCATTAACAGGGTGCTTACAACAATGGGATTCTCTCATAAGGCCCTATAACTCATCTTCAGATGTTTTAGCTCCTCTTGGATTTTTGTATCCTTCATGGGAAATACCTATTGTTTTTTCAAGGCTACCCGAGGGCTTCAGTAGGGGAACCCTATCTCTCCCAGTATTTTCATTCTTGTACAGGACACGCTTAGCTATCTCATTAGTAGGGGTCTATCTAATGGTTACTTACTCCCTTATCACAGGATATTGAACCATCCTCATATCTCCCACCTAATGTTAATTGATGATATTTTGATCTTCATTAATGATGGTATGTGATTAGTAAATGGCATGAATAAAATTCTTGTAGACTATTTCTTCTAGAGTGGACAAGTTATTAATAATGCCAAACGAAGTATTTACATCTCTAATAGGTGTCCACCTTGCAGGTTCTCTTCTCTATGCACAATTCTTGACATGCAACATGGTCCTTTCCCATGAATTACCTCATAGATATTATATCTCCAGGGTGGCTCAGGATTCGCAACATGGATCATATTGTAAGCAGGATCAAAGGTAGGGTTCTCAACTGGAAGATTCGTTTCCTTTCATTTTGGGGGGTGAATTACATATGTTAATTGTCTGATGACTACTATCCCCATCCATGCATTGGCCTCTAACGTTGTGCCTAAAGGCGTCACTATAACATTCGATAGTCTTTTGCCTGGTTTTGTGTGTGATGATCTCTCTATAGGAAAGCATCACTAGGTTTAATGGGAAAGAATGGAAAGGCACATATAGGAAGGAGGTGTTGATGTCAGGAGTTTAGAATCCATGCTTCATTGTATGTATACCAATCATGCATGGGAAGTAATTGAATGGAATACCCTTTGCGGGAATTCTATTTATCACAGATGGGTGGATGGTGAGGAGAACTTTGGAAGTACTGCATCCCCCTTCTGGTTCAGGATATATCCCATCATCAGCACCCTTAGACGGAACTCACGCTAGATTGTGGGGGAAGGTAACATTTTGTTTTGGAAATATAAATGGTCCATCTCTGTTTTTGGGTTTCCAATTTGCCCAGCCCCTTTATCTCCTTTAAGGAATCCATCACCCACCCCCAACTAATCAAGTCAGTGCTGAATACAGAACAATAGGACCTTTTTGAGTCCATTTCAAACACAGACACTTGGGTGTTCACCGCATCCTCCTCAGGGCGATTCTCTACCAAATATTATCACAAACTCTTGTTTTTTCTAGGCCATAATGAAACCTAGAATACAACAGTTTGGTACAAAAAAATCCCTAAAAAATATAGTTTTCTAACAAGGAGGATCAAGAATAACTCTCTTTCCGCTGATGAGCAGGCTAAGAATGCAGGCATCACTCGGGTCTTGTGATGCCACTACTGCTGTAATTCGAGGGAGGAGAGCACTTACCACTTATTTATAGACAGCAAGTAGACCCAAGTTATTTGGTCATTTTTGGGAAAAATCATGGAATTATCCTATAGTTATCATGAGAAATCCTCTTTTTTAGATAGAAGGTATAATTGGTTGGATATTAAAGACGTGGAGAGGGGGCGCGCTCCATGTTCTTAAGTGATGGGTTCTCGTGCATTTGAAAATCCAAGAACCATGCTCGATTTGAAGGGGATCTTCCTATAGAAAGGGTCCTCATTGTGCGGTCACAGAACCTTCTGGCAGACCTAGTTACACATATCCCCATATGAAGGGAGGCTCCTTCGATGAAGCTACATCAGGTGAGTGTACTCCTGGCTGACACATCACGTAACAGGCCACAAGGACAATGATTACGATGGATAACTCTTGTACCAGGATACATGCTCAATTCGGATGGATCGTATAAGCTGTGGGAAATGAAAGGAGAGGGTGTTTTTAGGGACATATGGGGCGGTGGTTTCATGTATTTCACTTCATATTAAGAGAATGGTTCTCCACTACAGGCAAAGGCCAAAGCATTGCTTACAGAGCTCACTCTTTGCAAGCATAGGAACATCATGATTACCCAAGCAAAGACTGATTCCCCGATTCTTCATAACTCACTCAATGGAAATGTTCACATACCCTGGTCAAATTCGTTCATGGTTAGAATCATCCTTGACCTCCTCCATAATATTCGGGTGACTCATATATGGCTTGAGGGGGGAAAAGTTGTGGAACATCTTGCGTCTATCGCAAACTCAAGTCCCAACATCACTTGTATTACATCGATTAACCTCCTGAAACCTGAGGGAGTTAACTTGATTAGAGGATATTCTCTATTTCTACGTTACATTAGGCCCCCTATTCCCATGGTCATCATGAATTTTGCTTGTGTATTTTTCTTGTGGCTCGTTTCTTGTCCCCCTTTCTTGTTTCTCATCTTCGTTTCTTGTATCCCTTTGTTCTTCTTGTATCTCTGTTTTTCTTATTCAAAAAAAATTTAACATTGGATGGATGGTTAGATTATGAATAATGGTTTATTTAAATTTATAGAGTGAAATTTTTCAATCTATTGTTAAATCTCATCAGTCATTCTTCCAAGCGTCGGGTGAACGATAAGTTTAAAATGAGAATAATTGAGTTCAAAGAGGGTATCCTTTTTTTCTAATTTAACCTTGTTATGTATAGTTTTGGGAAGTGAGAGTGACCTAGTTTGAGACATTAGATTTGGATTATGATGCCTTTCCAGTTTTAATATCTCATAGGTGATGTGTTTAGGGAACTATTAGTAATGTTATGGGACTTATGTCATGAGGTGTTGTTCGTTAATGTGAGTGTGTAAACTCTCATGGTTCATGACCATACAGAGTGCATTATAGACCTTAGGGATGGTTCCTGGGTCTTGGTGACCTTGTGAGTAGAGTCATTATGAGTATTTTTTTGTATTATATAGAGGATTTTTGGCTGGTAGTTCCAATAAATGTGTACATAATTGGTGGGTAACCTAGAGTAAATGCTTATTTGGTGTGATAAGAATAGTGTGCATCAAAATTGGGGGTAGTGACATTCATGATCATTGATTATTTTGTGTCATGAAATGTATTTTTTAGATAGAGGACCAATGTATTTTCCTGGTAGTGACCCTAGTCTAGGGAGTTGGTATCATTCAACCTTCAAGGTAACTTCTAAGAGAGGTCGGACATGATTCCTAGTGATTTTGGGTGTCTGTTGTACATGTAGATATTTTGATCCATTCAAGTGGGGCTCAAAGGGTATCATGGTGAAATCTTGGCCTAGAGGGATAACTGTGAATGTTGATGGTTGGTGGTGCAACTTGTGTTGTGGTTACACATTGATAGTTTTGGGGAAATCAAGGATGACCTCATGGGAGGCTAGCCCAACAGTGTAGGTTCCTTGGAATATGAAGCAACAGAAATGCTTTAGGGGTGGAATCAATGCATAATGAGTATCATCACATTTCACAAAATGGTATAGTTTTGTCTTGGGTATTCTGAATTTCACTCAAGTTTCTATGGTAGATTATAAGGATTATTGGAAAGTTTCATCGTATAGATGTTTGACCCATCTGTTTGGAGAACAATCAATGGGGGGACTTGATGTTGTTTTCATGCAGAGGACATAAGGGTGACTAATGTGTAGTTTGATTCTTTTTTTTAGGTTACACATGAGGTAATGATTGTCATATGGCTGAGCTTGTTGTATGAATTATTTTTGTGGTTGGATGAAATTTTGAAGAATCTTTACGGCCTATGAGGATGGAGTTCCAAGATGCATGGTTATGTGATTAAGCAGTTGTCGGGATATGCTCATGAAAAGGTTGACATGTGGGAGACTGGTGGGTTGATTGGTTTGATAGGCCATTGAGTTGGTTGATTCAAACCAGGTTCATGTCGGAAGATCTAGAGTGGTGTACAAGAGGAAGTGTCAAAGGTATGATGGTTCACGACTTCTTGGGAGTGGTGGAAAGTGATGGTTGGTATCCACACCTGCATGGGGGTGGTTACGTGCTGATGATATGTGATGAGATGAGTCTAGTAGGGAATCTTGAGGATTTGGAAGGTCATGGTGTCCCATAGTGAGAGGTGAAACTAGTAAGTGATAAGCTGGTGGTGGTGTTCTATGACAAATTCATAGAGTACTATTGCTAGTGACAATCATTCCCATTATCTTGACATCGTCCCTGGTATGTTGGGAAGCACTAGATTTACACAATGATTATTAATGGTATTTGGTGGGATGATAGAAATCATAAAGTTTACGCTCATGTGAATAGAATATGTGGAGTAGATAATGGGATGTACTCCCTTAATGGGTTTTTTGTAAGGTTACCAGGATGGACTGGGTGACGATGAACACAGTGGGTGTTATTTGCAGAATCCAGGAACGGGCACCAGATGATGTTCGTATTCTTATTATAGGTAATGGTAGACATCCATGTCTATGTTTTGGGGCTCCGTATACGATAGAGTGTAATCCATGTTGGTCAGAATCCCTCGTGGAGAAAATTAGTAACGACACACCTAAGGTGTGACGTGATATGTCAGTCCTACATGGGGAGATGAGAACGATGAGATGTTTTAGTGACACTATATTTCTAAGGATGAACTTGAATGGTGTATGATGGGTATCATATATAGGCCAAGTGGGCCTTTATTATTATTTTAGGGGATCCAATAATTGGATTATTGCTCACAGTGGTTCCAAGCAGAATCTGAGATATATGTGGCTAGTCGTCAGAGGGAGTTGTTGGATGTAACAATGGTTTTAGGGAAGGTAATATGAGTTCTATGATTACATTATGTGTCTTGGGGATGTGGAAATGTATTTATGTTGAAGGTACCATGGCCTTTTGATGTAGTTTCATTCCAATGGTTATGTTATGAATTACAAACTGTGTCAACAGGAGACAGTTCAACTCGGCTTGGAGCGAGTGGTTAATGTAAAGAGTGAAAAATCACCTTCATGGATGTTTTAGGATGGGATGTGCATTTCAAATTTTGGACTGGGAGTCATAGTGACCCTATCCTTCTTCATATTGTGTATGAATGGTATTATTGCTTTTGTCAGGAATGTTGATTGGGGTGAAGCCTGATGATGGGTTGGAGGACAACAATTTCGTGATGAAGGAATTCTACTGGGATCCTATAAACAACCTCGGTGGCTGAGTTGGATGATGAGAATCCACTCCAAGTTAGAAAGAGCCACGAGAATTGGAAAATGAGTAGCATTCCATCATTTAAATATGCATGTTTTGAGAGTGACCCACCACCGGGTTGATGTTGTAGTGGCTTGTTATTTTCAAAATTGAAGTCGTACTAGAGTGGGGTCATCTTGATCATAGTCCACAAATGGATAGTTTAGGTATTACCTTCTGGGGTTTTTAATCATAATGTTGGAGGCCAAGGTAGGGAGAGAACCATATAGGAAATGTTGATGGTTGGTGGCAGAAAAAGAATTTCGGGTTAGATGGACTTGAGTGATCATCGTTAGCGCAAGTGCCCCAATATATTTAGTTGTGATGGGAGGCATGAATATGGAATGGTATTGTTAGGACATGAGTTTTGGATTGATATAAGTCAAGAAATGTGGTTGGGAGGATTGTGTGTTTTCATTCAAGTGATACCAGGTTTTGTCCATCGTTAGATTTATGAAAACAGAAGAAAATGACACCATGGGATTTGGGTTATGAGTTTCAAGGAGGATCTGACTGATGGGGTGTCGATTCGGTTTTCTATAAGGGTATGATGTTTTGTGAAATGTTATGCCTACTATAATTAGGAATGATTACCTATGATTTATCTAAGAGGTTCTACTGGATGTGTATGGTTGAAGTTGATGAATCCATGAGGAGTATCTGGTTTGTGATATGGGTTGTGATGAGGATGTATTTCAAGTCAAGACCGTGCCTTAGATAACTTTTATGGTATCATTGAAATGTAATTGATAAACAAGGAAAATTGGAATGTATAGGTAGGCCTAGTGGAATGATCTAATTTTATGGAAGCTCAGTGATGATCCGGAAGAGTGGCTCGAGGACGAGCCGTTATATGGTGGGGATGTTATAAGATGTCATATTTTTATACATAAGGTATGTCCTTGTTTATATCTTATTTGAGTCCCTTATTTTCGACAAATTAGTGTTTCCCATGTTCATGAGGAGGCTTGGGGAGTTCTAGGGGTATGGGACATGAAAGAGGATGAAAAATGGGCTTTTTGGGCATGTTGCATGGTTTATGCAGGGTTAGTTAAAACCATGTAGAGAATCCTGGGTAACCATGCTTCCATGGAAAGAAGATTATACACAATTATCATACAATTAAGCCAGCTATATGGAGCTTACTAGGAAACCGTTGGGAGGGTTTTTTTCAGATAGTGGATCATTCACGGTTTGGAAAACCGTGTGGCTAAACCATGTGGCACAATAAAGCTGGAAAAATTACAAAAATTCCACCATGATATTTTTATGTTGAAATTGAGTTTCTCCTCTATTTTACCCCATACAACCCTAGGGATGAACAGGGAAGACCTGATATTCTTATAGGTGGTTCTCCCTCGATTATTTTCCATTAGGAGCACTATTGGATGCAGAATAATGACCCAGGTAAGTCCAACTTTCATCTTTCTTCTCATTTTGGTTTAGGGTTCAAATCTCTCCCCTCTCTCCATCCAAAGCTCTAAAAACTCACTTTTTCATTGAGATCTTGGTTGAGGATTCAAATAATTTTTCAATTGTAATTTAATTCTATGATTGAGGGTGCGTTCAACAATAGAATCAAGGTAGGTGGTCTGTTTGTATTATCCCATAATATTGATTATGGATTTCTGCATGTATCTTGAGATATTGATTTCCTATTATTGTTCTATTATTACCTTGAGTATGGATTGGAAAATTGGGTGGCTAAATGATGAATTGGACCACTCACAATCCCCAGGGCATGTGTTGAGGTTTTTTGGAATGATATAGAGTCATCCATGGGGTGCGACAACATTCTGGGACCTAAAAATGATAAAGTCAAGTGTGAAATTGATGTGTGATAACTTAGAGCCCATGATGAAAATGTTCATATGGTTGGTTGAATTCAAATGTTATAATAATAATAGTTTATAGTGATACTAATGGCATAAGGGGATTTTTTGGTTGAATACTGATGTGATATATGAACTATGAAATGGAAATAGGGTAATGGGATCACTTTTTACAACTTATGAATGATAAATGAGCCTAATGAAGTAATTGAGATGGTGATAATTTCTTATGAATTGAAGAACATGTAAATATATTGCATAAGGTAAATGATAAATATGTTTAATGGGTTAATACATGGGAATTTTGAGTTATAATTAATGGTTTGAGTGTAAATATGTAGTTATTCTATGTTACATGATAATTGTGCTTGTCGAATGATAAATGTGATAAATGGATAATGTATATAAATAACCAAATATTCATAATATGTTATGGAATGGGAAATGGAATTGGGATAAATGGAAATGAAATGTAAATGGTTATGGTGTCAAAGGGTTATGGAATAGTTTTAATTCCCCTGTTGTTGTTATGTATTGTGATTTCCAATAACATTAGTTATGTTTGGTCTTGATGTGATATGCCTATGGTAAATGGAAGAATAAAATGTAAACATGGATTAGTGGAGTGGGTATTGAAATTAGGGTCCATTACCATAGTTTTAATTAGACTAAGGATCTAAAATACACCCCAATCATGAACAGGTTAATGAAGGGGACAAAGGATATATTCCCCTAATGGTTACATTCCACCCAGACTGAGGCTTCGAGGTGAGGATAATGTGTTGATATGATATGTGTATCCATAGTGAGTAGGGACTTGAATTTTTACCTTCTGAATTGTATTTTTTTTCTTCAGAACCATTTGTAAATTAATTATATGCCTAACCCATGAATCATGTGATAAAATAGACCAAGTAATGAATATTATAAGTAATAAAATTAGAAACAATGATAGCAATGAATTAAATGAATATTGTTGAATAATGGAACATGATCTATCTTTTTTATGCTTGACATTTTCTTTTACTTTGATTCACTATCTATTTTACTAGATATTTTGTAGTCACCGTTGGTGTTGGCCTACGGGTTTTTCACTCACACCCTTCTTGGGACACCATTGGGTACCCGAGAAAATTCTATTGTTGCAAGTTATGATTTAGGAAAGTTATTTTCATAATGAGTTTATTCAGCCTTATGATGTTCATAGATGAGGGTTTGTGCTTGGAATCTAGACTTTTTGGGGATTATGCTGATTCCATTACTTTTTTAGGTTTTCTACACTTGTGGCACTACTAGAATGACATGGAGAATTTCTATTTGACATGTGGTCTATGCCCAGTTCAAAAATGATTAGAAATGTATGTTTATTAGTCTTTTCTAATAATACCACTATTAATATTATTTTCTGTTGTGGATTACTCTAGTAAAGGGGGAATAGCCTCCTCACATGACTCATTAGACCCTCGCCGCTAGTCGGCAACCTCTGGAATACGGGGATGTACACTTGAGGTCATGTGACAACACGCCACGGGGCACCAATTGGCTCCTGGGTTGGTGATACGACACTGAAGAAAATAAGTATCTATAACAAGATCTCATCATCGGTCCAGACTTAGTAAAATTCTTATTCATCAACTAATGGATACATGTGATGAGTTTCATCAATAATATCTTCAGGTTCAGCCTCTATCTCTTTAACTTATTATTTTACTAATAATTAATTTTTCATCTACGTAGTCAGCATAGGGTGAATCTAGTTCTTCTTCTTCATCTTCTTATATTGCACATAAATTTTATAAAAAAATGGTCGTAAACTCAGAAACCATCATCTCTTCTTCTTCCTCTTCTTCATCATATTCAGCAGTGCCTTCTTCATTTGGCTACAGTCCTAGATTCTCAAGGATGATTTGTAGCATATTAGTAGCTGAGCTTCCATTTTATTCAATTTATTCTTCATATTACTTCCTTCTTCAGTGTACTTCATACCATTCGACTTATACAACAAGGCCACCCTCTTCATCATCTTAGGAACCTGAAAATTCTAGGGCAAACATAATAAGTATTAAAATCAACATTGTAAGTTGTACTTACCTCTATATCAATGTTCATGCTTATTTGTTGGGATGCTCCTCATGTAATTTCAACTCCATGCTATGGGGTGATTTCTATTCAGTGCATGGGTACAATTTTGGGAACTCATACGGTTGAATTCTCAATGCTTTAATATCAATGGTTTTTCTCTTCATATCATTCAGTATGAAGGAAAACCTCTCCTTAGTAGTCATTTCTCTATTCATTCCTGCCATCACAACTCAAAATACCTAGTGCGGTAAAAAGTAAATAAATAAAAAACCTATGATAAAATTAGTAAATAGAATAGATGGAAAAAATATTTTGTCTAAATTATTCAATCAATAAATTCTCCACTCCTATCCCCAGCGGTGATGCCAAAATTTTGATATACCTAATAGCATCACTAATTCATATCATGTTATTAAATTTAGAAATTTATAAACATGAAACAAATTGATCACCAAACTACTGGGTAGTATAGGATATGCAAGTCTCAGGTTCAACCCATAGAGAGAGGTTTGGAGAAAATATTAATTAATTAAAATATACATAAGATAATTCTTATATTAATAAATCTAATCCACCAAGCATATTATTTGAGGAGAATGTGGGAGAAGAAAATATAAAATGTATTTTGAGATGCATTGATTCATTTTTCATGATATGATAAGGTATAAAATAATTAATTAACATTTATGCAGCTATTGAAATAAGGCTATAGCGAGTCCAATGGTCTTGATAATATCTCTCTATCTGAAGCTATCATTTTTCTTGATCAGTTTCTTTGTATTGCAATAAATGGGTAACCTGAAACCTCGATTAAACATAGGGATGAAACCAACCCAGTTGTCATGGTAGAAGTCCATCACCTAGATCTCATATTAAAAAATTTATTCAATATGGGAAATGGTCTTCTGTAAGGAAATAAATTAATCTCACTCCTCAACCCCATTCATAGTGGTCTTTCATGAAGAAATTAGAAATGATATATAATTAATGAACAAATATGTAATCTAAACATTAATTTAATTAATTATAAAATATATTTTTCATTCAATTCACTACAACAAAACTGCTATTTAGTGGTGGTTTATAATAAACCACCGCAAAACGTTGGTTTTTTTATCACCCGACCCTCCTTCCCCTGTGACCACGTCCCCCCGCTTCCCCCGACCACCCGACCACCCCGACCCTGGTGACCCCGCGCAACCCCAGCGACCACAGAAACCCTGGGACCCCGCGACCCCCGGCCCCCCACGACCCCGGAAGCTGCACCGTCATCCCCTATAGTTAGGGTTTTATTTCTCCTTTAGGTTTTTTTAGTTTTCTAGTAGGTATAAGAATCAAATCCCAAAGAAAGGTTTGTGTGTAATTAATAAAATAAAATTTTATTAAATTGTGGTTGAATATAATGATATCTGGGGATGTTTTTATTATGTGATTGGGTTTAATGCCAACATAGAAGATATATTTTAGGTGTGGTTGGCTATAATGTAAACCTGATGAAATTATTTACATGGATTCAGTTGTAATTCAATCTAAAGTGTGTTTATTAGTGAGGGGTTGCATGTATTTATAATCATGGATATTGATGAAATATGGGTTTGTTGTAATGACAACCATAGACCGTATAGGGAATGGAATGGATGTAATTACGACAATAAACATATTTGAGTTATGGGTTGCGTTCACTTCCAACATGTGTTTTTTTTATATGAGTCAGTTCTTAAATTTAATATACTTCCAACTACCCTTCATTTTGGGAATATTTCATGATAACCATAGGTATTTATTTGTAACATGTTTAGAAATATTAGTAAAACTGGACGAAGCATGTATAGTTGATCCTGGAAGTCATGGTGGAATCCAATAACATAAGGGGTATTTTTTATTTTGGTTATATTATCATTATATCAATGTCACGTCTATATAAACTCATATTTTCTATATTTGGGTAAGAAAAATGTTTGTGGTGGCCTTCAAATTTGTACTCAATCCCTACTTAGTCTAAATTGTATTTGAGAAGATTTCATGGTTTTTGTCAGGTTCATCGACCATCTGGCTATCTTGATTCACATCATCACATTCATTTTATTTGTCAAAAAATATCTCAAATGTTGATTATTTAACATGTTTTGGTCTCTTTAAACCATATGTAGTTTCGAAAATAATGGGGTAATATCTAAGGTAGTATGTCTCAAGTGAGAGATATGGAATGTTGGAATAAATTAGTCCAATCACCCAAACCCATGAAATGGTCTAGCTGTTCAGAAATAAAGGTGTTGATCATGTGCCCTCATAACCAAGTCTAAGGAATATCTGCATGTCCCATATCAGTAATCCATACCCTCATTGTTGTATGATGGAACTACATCATAGAGGCATGGAATATACTATCACCCTGTTTCTTTTTAGAATAGAACATAATTTTGTAATGTACCCTACGTACCAAACTGTTCCATGAAAATTGTCCCATAGGCTTGAAGAATATTCCATGAATTCTATTTGTCACTATGATAAAGGCATCTATGAAGACCAAGAAAGTACCAAGAAGGGGTGTTCTAATGGTGAATAGAGGTGACAATGTGGTCTAAAAAGAATGATTAGACTCTATCATTAATGTATTCATTTAAAATAAGTAATGGGACACCAGAGTATCCATTGAAATGGATATGGAAGAAACCATGAAAGTTATATAAGTTCCCAATACCAATCATGTACTTGAATTCGAATATGGATTCAAACTACAAAACCATATCATGGTGGCTTAAAGTGAAACTATGCTAGATAATTTGAACGGATCCTGTGTTTCCATGACCATAATAGTTATAGTATAAGGTTTTCATTATGATCAGTGGGGATGGTTAATGATATCCTCCACAATTATAATTTAATGAATGGTTCCATCCTCTACCACATTCCACCTTTTGGATGGTCTCTCATTAACCAATGGATACTCCATACACTATTTTGAACCATTTCTTTGTGTTGAGTTTTGTTCACACATTATAGCCCCTCTCACTCTCTTTTTCCACATCTTTTATTTTAAATTACACTTAAATGATTATTTTCCTTATTTTTTCATTATAGGTAGGTATTTAAAGGTGTAATGAGGCCTTGGGGGATATCCCTATATAGTGGGTCTATAGGGATCTTCTAAAAATTGTTTGTGGATGTTGATTTATTTGGAGATACCCTATTAGGATTTGATATTGAATATCACACTTTCCCTCGAAGCATATAAAGTTATCCCTATGGGATATTTCAGTCATGGAAGATAGTTCCAACTAAACCACATAATCAATCAATGGACTGATTGAGAAAATATCCCACCTACTACCATTAGATTCTATTGAATGAGAATGGTATTAGTATTCCACTATTTTTAATGGTCATTCTTCACCAGTTGGTCTCTATTTCTTATTGACTTAGGCATTCATAATGTATGTTTTAAACCTTCCAAATTCATTCTATTCAATGTGATTGTTGTACCCCGAAGCTTAAACATTTGAGAATTATTTTAGCAGTTA
Organism: Viscum album; assembly: GCA_963277665.1. Classification (NCBI taxonomy): domain Eukaryota; kingdom Viridiplantae; phylum Streptophyta; class Magnoliopsida; order Santalales; family Viscaceae; genus Viscum; species Viscum album. The sequence continues at coordinate 889,623,578 of OY728130.1, forward strand.
AATAAATTATGAAATTATATTCTTCTGCACCTTCAAATTTGGGTATGAATCTTTTTTGGATACCCCAAATACATAACATTAGATTATCATTTTGTAATGTCTTATCAAAACCATGGTCCATTTCATAGGATATTAAACTTTGTGACACAATGGTCTATACATCATGACCATAAAATTAATACCCCCCTCCAAGGTATTATATGATACCAGTAATCCTTAATTAAAATCAAGTTGTTTTTTAGAATATCTATGAAGACTAACCAATCATTGGTTCTATGTTTTTATATATAAAAATGATAACAGCTATAGGTTTGAAAACCATGACCATAAAATATCCGATTCATCCCCTAATGATATATGTATATGTGTGTCAAGATCTACATTGATATCATATTTTTATTCCTCTCTTATATCGCTATATATATCACATACTTTTTTTCAAGGATACATTCCCTTAAACTCTATACATAGATTGGTCTATGATCATTGAAATTAAACATAGTGTGAATATCCATGAGATTGTTTATATGATCATTGGTCTATGAACAATGAAATTAAAAATAGTGTGAATAGTTACTAGGCCACTCAAAAATGGATAGTGTTTGATCACAAATTTTATACTCATGAACAACCTAAGGGTACTATTTCCTCAATTCATGGGAAAAAATGGCTTCATATATAGTAAATTCAACATGACCTCAATCTGGTTATTGTATAATATCTTTATTAGCTATAAATACGTACATGGGAGTCAGATAAATAAAATATCTCAATATAAAAATGTTCCCCTACCCATGAATCAATGGTATGTTAATGATGTCCCCTATCATACATAGGATATATTTCTACATGATATATTTCACAAGAGGATTATTCATCAATGTACTTATATATAAATTCAGTCCTTATATTTGAAAATCAGACCTCTAACTTCCTGGATGTATGAATTGGAATCTCATCAAAATTGATTTTTTAATGGTTATTTCGTAAGGGAATGAATGTAGAGAAATAGACTGAGCTCATGAGACTTTTTATCTGTGAGAGATCAGTATGAGAGTATGTCAATAACCTTTGAAGGTTTGTAAAATATTCTCCAAAGATATTGGTCATTAATTATGAGAAATATCATTTATTTGGTGATGGTCTTCACATAGACCCTGGTAAATCTCTACTTTCTTTGGGAATAAATCCATTTTGGAGGATGTCAATAGGGACATGTGAATGGAAGCTAAATATTCTTGGAAATCGATGGTTGTTCATTCCTTAGTTTTATCAGGTATGCACCAAATTAATAGTGGTAATAAAGAGAATCCAAGGTGCAAGGAGTAGAGGTAGGATGAACCATAACATTATGAAAAGGCCCATTCTTATAGAAATAATTCATCCATTTTGTGCTTCCAGTTTAGGGACATTGAGGAATTTTGAGACCCATTTATTGATATATCATTGAATTTTTCTCTATTATGGAAATTTTATTCATCATTGTTTGTTTTTTGATGATGGGGTTATAGAAGATGTCTCATGTTTGATTCCTTGTTTTTTGTGTAGGAAAATTATGATATACATGGATAAAAGCTGGATCACATTACCGAGGAACACACCTCAGTTTGATAAGGGTTTGAATGAGTTTTTAGATTTTGAAATTTCTAATCGATCCGTTGAAGGGAGAATAAAATATCAATGTCATAAATGTAAATTTAGAACATGGTTGAAGAGATATGAGGTTTATGAATATTTAATACGGAAGCCATTCCCTGCTCAATATTTGTGTTGGATTTGGCATGGATAATCAAATGTTGTACAAAGATTGAGCACTGATGTTAATCCGCATAATGAGGTACCATGTTTGACGAAAATGGAAAATGAAATGAAAAACCTAATAAATGTTGCATTCAGAACTGCAAGACCCCACTATCATCATCAAAACATATCAGAACAACCAGAAAAGGGTGCTACAAATTGCAACGTGACAAGTGATGTTTTTGAGACTATAACATAGGCAGATCAAGATTGTCACATATCATTGGATCCTCCTCTTGATTCTGTGGAGCCAAATGTAATAGAAAACTTCATTGAGGAAAATGTGTTTCATGATTTAGTTGATGATGGAAATTAAGATTTTTATAGTTGGTGTTTGAAATATTCAAAGCTTTAATTTTTTCTGAAGTTGTACCATAACAAATTTCTATGTGGAATTACAAATAAGGAAATGTACATGATATTGGAATTGATTCGTGATGCATTTCCTGAACCAAAAATCTCATAATCTTTTTATGATATGAAAACGTTTTTTAACAAACTTGGTTTGAATTATACAAAAATACATGTGTGTCCCAATGATTGTATGCTTTATTGGGGAGAGGATTCAAGTAGACAGAATTGCAAAAAATGTTCTTCTTCTAGATGGCCGGAAAAGGGTGATGTTGGAAGTCTGAATGAACATAATTTTAGGGAGAAGAAGAAAATGAGCACACCTGCAAAGGTTTTGCATTACTTTTCATTGAATCCTCGATTGAAAAGATTATTCATGTCATCAAAAACTGTTGAACACATGAAGTGTCATTCTGAAGATAATAACAATGATGGGTTAATGAGACATCAACACGATTCTCAATCATGGAAGACATTTGATTCTTTACATCAAGATTTCTCAGCAGATCCAAGGAATGTTTGATTGGGATTGGCTACCGATGGATTCAACCCATTTGGGACATTGAGTACCAATTATAGCATTTGGGCAGTTGTTTTGATCACTTATAATCTGCCTCCCTGGATGTGTATGCAACAAACATCTTTTATCCTTCCGATTATTATTACTAGAAAACAAATGCCTGGAAATTATATTTATGTATACTTGCAGCCTTTGATTGAAGAATTGCATGAGTTATGGAGCAACATTGTTGAGACATTTGATGGTTCTTCTAAAACAATGTTCAAAATGCATGCTTCTTTAATGTTGACCATTAGTGACTTCTCTTGGCTTGGGAATTTATCTAGTTGGAACACATACACGAGATTGGCTTGTCCCATTTGTAACTTTGATTTTAATCCCAAACGGCTACCTTACAGTAGAAAATGGTGCCTCTTGTGTCATCGAAGATTTCTCGATGTATCTCATAGATTTCGGCTGAACAGATAAAATTTAATGGTTCCATTGATTGTAGACCACCTCCAAAGTTGTTAAATGGTTTTAAAATATTGGCACAGCGTGAAAATGTTGAAACAGAATTTGGGAAGGTTCATCATTTGAATGATAGCGGAAAACAGGTCTGAAGTGTATCATCAAGCAAAACCAGAACACAATAATGCAAGAAAAAAAGTATATTCTTCAAACATCCATATTGTGGATTTAATTTGTTACGGAATAATCTTGATGTGATGCATATTGAGAAGAATGTCTGTGAAAATTTGATTTTCACATTGCTTAATGAGCATGGAAAGTTGAAGGATCATCTCAATTCTCGCAATGACTTACAAGCAATTAACAAAAAACGTGATCTTTGGCTATATGAGAATGGTAAGTATCCTCCGGAAATTTTTTCAATGAAAAATAGGGATAAAGATACATTATTTCAAATGTTAAAGAATGTTAATGTATCTAATGGGTATTCAAGTAACATCTCGAGGTGGGTTGACTTGAAAAACCGTAAGTTACATGATTTGAAAGGCACACTTCATATATTTTGTTACAACAGTTAATACCATTGGCATTGCGTACATTATTACATGAAACAATTACTACTATTGTACTCCAGTTCTTCACATTGTTTGGAAAGCTATGGGAGAAATCTATACATCCATTTCATATTGACAACTTCCAGGAGTGGTTTGTATTGACCCTTTGCGCAATGGAGATGGTCTTTCCTCCTTCCTTTTTTACTGTAATGATGCATTTAACTGTGCATTTGGCTGAGGAAGCTAAATTAGGAAGCCCCGTTCATTATCGATGGATGTATCCAATTGAGAGGTAATTTATTTATATATTTTCCAGTTATGTATGCAATTTTTGGTACTTAATTAGATTCATAATTATGATTATTTTATTTCACATATATCTTGGGCATTTTAAATCATACGTGAGAAATAAAGCTAAACCAGAAGGCTCAATTGCAGAAGGCTATGTGGATGAAGAGTGTCATACCTTTTGTTCTTGATACTTGGATGATATTGAGACAAGATTAAATCGATTTGGGCATGTTGACGACACATGAACTAAATCTCAAATAAATCAGAAATCCAAAATATTTCCTTCTATTGGCTGATCAGTTGGGAGGACCTCAAATGTGACACTGACTGAAATGTAATAATACAGGCACATAGATATGTGTTGCTGAATAGTGAAATTGTAGATCCATTTATTGAAGAGTTGAGGATACAAACAAATAGACTAATTAGAGGCCGATAATGAAATGAGATTGATATAACGGAATCAGTTAATAAAGAGCTTGTATAATGGTTTGCATGAAATGTAAGTTCATAAATATTGCAATAAATAGGAATATTAGTTTGACACATACATTTTGTAAATCTAATAAAGTATATTTCTTTTTTCAGATCATGAATACTGATACTCGAGCAGAGGTATTAGAAGATTTTATGTTTCTTGCTAGAGGTCCTCTAAAAGAAGTTAGAAAGGTTGATGCTTATAATGTGAATGGCTTTACATTTCGTACAGTCGATCGAGAAGTGGGTTTGAGTACACAAAATAGTGGTATATTTACATTTTCTAAAGTGGAATACTATGGAAAGATGCATGATATTATTGAATTAAACTACCATGTACATTTTTCAGTTATTTATTAAAATGAAAATGGGTCGATATTATCAGAGGCGTTAAAAGAGATTCCTTGCAATTTACATCTGTAAACTTCTATCGCTTGATGGATGTTGGTGATCGTGAACTGCATGATCCATATATCTTAGAATTGCAAGAAAAAATGGTAAATTATGTGAATGATGTTGTTGATGAAGGGTGGAGTGTAGTTTCTCACGTAATACAAAGAGATTTGTATGATATGGGTGATGAGGTGGAAAATATGACCTCTGAAATTGAATTTAACCAGCAATAGGAAATAGAATTATATGCCCATCATGATATTGAATATATTAGTCTTGCAAGGATGAATGAATTGGATGAAGCAATGGAGCAGGAATCCAACATTATTGAAGGGGAAAATTATTTTATGTTCAATTATTTATTTATTCTGTAACCACTTGTTTCATTTATGCTTTCATTCATTATCATTTTTATATATATTTTGTCTGTTAGTACTCCATCTGTTATCATTTATAATTTTTTTATGCATAATTTTTTTTGAAATATATATTCTGAACCTAATTTTATTTGATGAAATGACAGGAATGCCAAGGAAGAAGTGTTACATTATTCCATCCAGTTCTGTGATAGATGACTATCCATCTGGCTCCCTCCCCATGACATATGATGCATCAGCTTCCACACCCCTACACCATCTCCCCCTGCACCATCTCTCACAACATATGTGGATATCCCAGTAGAGGCTGAGTCATCGACTCCCCCTTCAGGAGCCTCAGTAGTGGGGTAGCGACGAGCCCCTTCCAGTTCATCCCGGACATACTGTAGTGCCACAATCATAGGTACAAATTTTAATTAAATAAATTTATTGAATTTTGTCTATACTAATTGTTTTCCAATTGGAGATGAAAAAAATGAAACTGTGGAGAAAAAAATAAAAAGTTCAGATGTTTGGAATATGAATGGTGAGAAGATTGTTGTGCCATGTGATTCTTACGGGGTCCCTACGGATGATGTCGTTGGGTTTCTTGGTGAGATTCTATGATAGATGGAAGCGGAGCCCATTTCCATTCCCATTTCATATGATTATTAAAGACATATGCCTACAAGATGAAAAAATGAAGTTTTTGATTCTCAAATCAAGGTAAATTTATTACATTATGGTTTAATTTAATGTCATGTTACTAATATGTTCAAAATGTATTTCGGTATACATATGTTCTTCCACTTTACCGTTGCTGATGTGATAGCACGGAAGTGGACGTTGAAAAATCTAGGTAAGAAGTGGAATGATTTTAAATGGATATTGTGGTGTGATGTCAATGATGCTTCGTTGATCACGCTGCAAATGTATGAGAAGTTACCCTGTGGGGTACCAAAATAGTAGTGGAAATTGTTTGTTGACATGCATCAGAATCAGAAGCGGATGGTATTGAAATATATATATTATTATATTATCCTCATTTTACATTTATACATGTATATGAAAAGGACATGACATTAAATAAATCAGTATTAAATTGCATTTTATTTATTTCAGGATCTATCAGACAGAATGCATCAAACCGAGCGAAGCAATTCATCCTGCACATTGCGGGCTCAAAAAGTTTTTCTAGAAATAGAATTTCATTGGTAATATTTTAATTACATTAAATATTTATAAGATAATATTATCTATTTAATATATTTAATTATTGTTTTATCTTTGATTAATGCAGTTATAGAGTTTAGGCCATGAAGCATCCATAACTGAACTGTGGTTGGATGTTCACAAGAAATCAGATGGATGTTTTGTTAATGAGCCTGCTAAAGAAGTTGGGGTATGAAGTCAATTTTTTATCAAAATAACTTCTTATCAATTTTTTATGTGTTAATATATATTTATATTTGATTTATAGGTTAAAAATTAAGATCTATAGGATGCCAATCCTGCGCATTCCTACTATGTATCCCAGGATGACCCGGTTGCTAATTTCATTGGGAAGGATCATCTTGGGAGAGTGCGCGGGATGGGTTTGGGACTCGTGCCATCTGAGGTTTTTAGCAGGCCACGGGGGATAGCTGTTGTATCTAATCATGACTTTATTCAGCCCGGAGATGCTAAGAAATATATTATTTCTTTACGAAACACAGTTCACCAGCAGGGGGATCAGATATCTGCATTGCAGAAAGAGTTGACTGAACTACGTCAGCATATGAGCAGATATTCCCCTGGTGGGACTGCATCGATTTGTGCTATGCAAGTAAATCACAGAAAATTAAAATCATTTAGTTGCTATCTTAAATTTGTTTTATGTTTTAGTATAAATATGTAACCGTATTTAATTTTCAATATAATGTTCTTACAGGTGACAACATAAAGTGGAAATGATGGTGGAGAGGGTGACGATGCATCATCAAACCCTGAGTAGATGTACTATTGATGTCTTGAACAAAAATGAAAACAATTGGTTTGTATATGTAACATTTGAGGCACATAGTTTCCACCACACATTTTCATGTCCTAAAATTTCCTTGATTTCTCATGTTTCTTTTTATGCATTTTATTGATTTCTGATGTTTTTTTTTTGTTTTCATTTCTCGAGTGTGGTATACATCATTCCATTTAAATCTATGTTTGTATTGGTAGTCGAGATTTTGGATGACTAGGAGTTAAACCCATTATTGATGTGTTGATCAGATTGGGTCATTTCATAGTGATCAAGGGGATAGTATTGTGGACACTTGGGTGAGGCCCATTGTTGAAAATGTCTGATTTAAGCGTCAAAAGTATCTAAACATGCTCTAGCTCTTCTAAAATGTCATGAGAATGTTCTAAATCAAGGGAGGTTCACTACGATATAGGTGGGACTGAGGGGTGGTAAATTAGCATAAGTCCACGAATATAGGCAGGAATACATTATAAATTAAAATATAATCTCAAAAATGGATATCGACTTGACGCAGAATTGGTATGTCTTATAAAAACATGAATTTTAAGAAAAGAACTACCAAATACTTCAATATTAGGATGGTTACAATGGACCATTTCCAACCATAACTGTTTTAATCACTGAACTATTACTGCATGACTTGAACTGCATTCCCAACACAATTTCCACTTAATTATGGTATGTCTGTTAATTATTACCTATCATTATATCCGTGAATTATTTATATTATGATTCTTAATTCCATTGTTTGATTCATTGCAAGCTATACGGTCATGAATCTTTAATTACTAGAATTCCATAACTTTCTTCCTTACCATTCATGACTATTCTTTCTACAACCACTCTGCCAAAGGTTACATTTTCCATGACCTGTCTGATTCTCCCCACCATAGGATTTTAATATTCAACATTTTAATAAAAATATGAATCTAATTCCCATGAAAAACACTCTGTCCACCACAAAACATGGTTTTTGGATGTGAGTCAACATAATTATACCATTTTCCATCACGACAATCCATCATAGGCATACCGTGAAGCCTCATCTGGAACTAATATTCCATCTTTGAACAACCTGTGGTTCACTTCCAACCACATAGATTTACATCATCCACTTAATAATAAATAGAAATGGTCTATTCAAATTCACATGTATTATGCAATCATCATTCCATGCACACACATTCAATCAACATCAATAACTACATCTTGAACTTTAATCCAGATTTATGATGTTATAAAACTCGATCCTCTTTCATAGTCATTCATAAAAATAGGATAACATAGCTTTTCTACTAAAAACTCTAGTCTACATCAATCACCACAATGTATTTAATACCTAACCTATATTCCAGCATAAAAATATGTAAACTAAGACTCACTGGAAATATCTACATTCCTATAAAAGCTATATCCCAATGTAACTCTAAAACTATTCCCACAATACAATTTTTAATAACAATATATTTATAATGTGTTATTAAAGCTATTTCATCAGTTCAAATTTATTATGATTATTAAGGATGGTTTCTAGGCCACAAAACCAAAAAAATCATTATATAAATGGGTTGGTACTAATATAACTTCTAATTCATCAATTAACAATTTTTATAAGTAGAGTGGAATCGCTATGGATGATCTATCCTAAGAGAGTGAATTTATAAGATTTAGTGTAATCCAGTTTGGGATGATACAATGGTGTATCAATGGAGTTTTATCTTCATATTATTTACTATTTATGATATTGTATACATGAGTACGAGGAATGTGATGGAACCTTTGATTGTTTTTTCGGGTTTTATTTTTTTTTCAGGGCAGTGGTGCAGCAGAATCCAAGAATTATTATTTTTTATTCTGGGCAGCTTTTATCGGTAGTTTTAACCGCCGCGAAATGTATACTGGCCACGGTTTAAACCACCGCTAAACGTAAAATAAACTTTACTTCTAGCGGAATATATAACCACCGCTAAATAGGAGCATTGTGGCTGCCTTATTCCACGGTGGTTTACCTGAATTCAATGGTGGTTTTACTGCCGCTGGAAATTGAGTTTATTCGCTGCAGTTATAACTGCTGCGAATAAAGCTACATCCAGGGCTCATAAAAACGCCGCTAAATTCAAGAAAACCGCCGCGAAATGAGGCACCTATGAAAGTTTCCTAAAACCGCTGCTAAACCATAAAAATAGCCGCTAATAGATTGTCGACGCCCTATTTGGTGGCAGTTTCTGTAAATCTCCCCCAATTAGTATAACGGCGGTTTAAACTGCCACTAAAGGACGATTATATTGTAGTGATTCCCCGTCACCGTGCTTTCACCTATACAATGAAATCAACTGCTCATGATAAACCTGGTCGGGTGTATAAAAATAATGAAATAAAAATCCTACAGATGTGGGGGTAGTAGGTTCCCCTTCGTCTGGTGAGTGTCTGACGTTGAGCCCCATAAAAAATAATTGAAATGTTTGGTAGAGACCTCCTTTTATTTGAATTTTTCCTTTAAAACATGCATCCCCACATCCTTGAATTTTCTCTGTGTGTCTCCCCAATCAAGACGTGTACTTGTGGTACATGTCATGTACCTTACATCTGGTTTTTCCTCCACTGCCTCAAATCCACAGATTCTTCTTTGATAGTTTGACATTCATCATGACGTGTACTAAAGGTACATGTCATTTAATCATGGTCTGCATTCTCTTTCACATTCATGTTAATCTTGCGTGAATTGTATTCATTAATTTGGAACTTTTACAACCATCACATCATGTACTTATGGTACACGATGTTTACTAGGCATTCACACCATGTATGCTCGATAGGACTTGGTCATCATGGTCTGCATCATGTCAGGAATTGAAACTACACGTCATGTTCTAATGGTGCACGTCGTGTAAGTGATTTACTCTAAAATTTCTAACTCGTATTTGACAACAAAATTGTATTTTCGCGCTGCTGTGCTTCGCTCGTGGAATGAAGTGTCTTTAAGCCCAATTTTGCACTAATTTTTGGTTATTTTCAACAGATTCAATGTTTCCTTCCATATAAGACAAAACAAGTCAACTTACTCACAAATTGGAATGAATATTCAATTAAATACAAATATCAACACATTAAAATACTCAAAAATATATTCATGAAATGCTCTTATCAATACATGTATAGGAATATTCCAAAATATTAATGTTTATATAGTTATATAAACCATAAAATAGTTTCTGTAAAAACAATTTACCATACTTGTAAAATATAAATATAAAAATGACATTAAAAAAACCTTTTCAAAATTGTCATGTTACAATTTTTGAAAAATTATTCATTAAAAAATGATAAACAATAATGGATCCTATTAATTTTTAAAAATACTATTAGAAGAAATTTGTAGTGTAAAATAAAATATATGTTCTTAAGGGAAAATCAATTTTAATACTTATAAATAATTTTTTTGAAAGATCACATCATAGAAATTTTTAATAAAACACACTCTTGAAATGAGAGAAATTGTAATTTATTAGTGACATGAGATATTACATAATTGTGTTTCCAAATATAAAGAAGTACACTGGTGTAAAGGGAAAATATGGAAATATAGGGAAAATTATCATTAAAGGGAATGTGAATTATTCTTTATATTTCAATACTTTTACAAGGAATAAATTCATTGATGATAAGTTTTTTCATCAAAAGATTCAATTTCACAAGATAAAAAGAGAATTTTCAATATACAATCATATGGTAGATAAAATCAAGTATAAGAGTGAGAAGTTAAAGATGAAACATTATAACTCAAATAAAGGGTGTTCGAGTTAACCAAAATCCCTTACAACCTGGGTAATATTTCAATCAAAAATAAAATTGAATAGAGGAAATAAATATTCCGTTTTATATCAAATGAATTACCTAAAAAAATTTAAAAACATTTCATAGTAATTAAAACAAAATAAGACCATATAAAAGGAAAATCATGGATATAAATATAAAAGTCCTTATAGATATAGATACAAGAACAAGAAACCCTTAACATTATTTCTGAATTCCATGAATATATAATAAAATCTATTATAATAAACATATATTACCTAAAAAATTATTCCAAAACATTATTAATATATATGTTTAATACTTTTTAAATTTATTTATGATCATTTTTTACAAGTATATTTGATAGTTATTATCCTCATTCAACATTAGGAGTCAATATTTTCGATTGTTTCGTATTGGTTTCTTAACTATGACATCAACCATCACTGTTGTTACAAAATTATTCATTCCAATAATTCAAGTTATTGGGATTTATGATAAATGATGGTATACAATATTATAATTTCATTTTATTAGAGTTTTAGTTATGGTTCTTGAAGAATGAATTATAAATGATCATATTTCGTTGATTTTAAAACTATAAATACTTGTCTTATAATTTAGGATATAAAATTATATATTAAAATTACATAAAAAATAAAATATTTAATTATTAATATACAAAATTATTTTTCTATATCCATATATGATATAAATATTTAGCATTGTTCATGTTGGTGGTCGAACATACTCCACAAGAACATGCTACAGTCTATGTGTGACTATGACTATGGAAGCGATTATTTATTTTTAAATATAATTATCACAAGATTATATTATTATTATTATTTATATTATTTTCATGTAATGTGTAACAATTTTGATGAGTATTAATTGTAAGGTGAATGAAAAGGAAGCCTTTGAATAAAATGTGATTTTCATGGAGGTTGTAGTCCATATACACGTATGAGAAACATTATACTTTTTTTTATTTAATGGTAGGGGAATTGATTATTGGTATAAATCTAATATATTAATATTTTAGTAGATTTTTTTAATGATTTCATTATATACATATGGTTATAATTTGTTTTTAGTAATGTGGATTTAACACCTAGAGTTGTTTTGAAATATTTTTTTGAATTAATTTAATCTTTTTATATTTTTCATTTCACACAACAGTGGATATAGTTTTTTATACCAATGAACAATGTGTGACTTGAATTATTTGACAAACATGTAAATAGTCCACTAAAAAACATATATTTTCTTTTAGTTTAGCCAACACTATGTTTTTCAAGTATTACACACAATACTGAGTCCCTTTGGTAGCATGCATTACACACAAGACCTAGTTTTACTGAACTATAATATACAATTAATAATATAATTAAAATATTATTATAATTGCCATATAAAATTTAGTATTTATGTTATGAATAATATTAACTAAATTATGAAAATATTATATACACAAATATATAAAATTAATCCATTTGTTATCGATTTGTTATAACTGAAAGAAAGAATTATTGGAGAATGAATGAATTCATTTTCTAAGAATCCTAATGCTCTATATACAATTTTTGGCCTAAAAAAATTAAAAAAACCTCTAATTAATTTATTAAATAAAATTTATATATTATATATTCAATCAAGGTTTTTGATACTCATCCAATAGATTTGATTGGTATAAGATAAGAATAAATACAATTTTATGAATAAAAATCTGTAATTTACATAAAGATAATTTTACAACATTTTAATGGTGAAACCATTTTAAATATGAATTTTGACACTTTTATAATTTTTATTTCAGAAAATAAGTATAATTTAAACAATTTACATTTGGTGAATTGATGGTATTTTTCTAAGGGGTGTAATTTTTTATGAATAGTAAAAACATTGAATTTTAATTCAGAACTGATTTTTCAACTATTTATTTATATAGTTAAATTATATATCATTATGATATTAATGATTAATTAGATCAACAGAATATAAATTAATCCAAATATAGGTAATTGGAATCAATTCGAACTTGAAATAGTATATAAGAACTTTTAAAAAATTTGAATATTTTTACATTTAAATCCCGCTTTGTCGCCCCATCTATGGGAATAAATTGAAATTATTTTTTTCCACCTATGTGATTAGAATATGGAAAAATTGATTCCATATTTTTTTTCTGAATAATTTATAATATATTATAATGGAAACTCAGTTATTTTACCAAAACTGTTAGTGAATGTGATTAAAAATAATTACAATGATTAATAAAAAAATTAGATTTAAAAAGGACTAAAAAATAATACCATGGAACAGAATATACTAGAAACATGTCAAACATCCATTTTGTAGCCATATTTTGAAAATATCCTCCTGTGGAAAAAATTCAGACTATTATGGAAGCCACTTGAGGTAGAATAAACATTTCTATAATTCTCTTTTAAAAAATGTACATGAATGCCACATATCCAACACTAAAAAGGCACTCAACCCTCCCTCTTATTCACTCTACTAAATTCCTTTGGATCACCCCACATCTAATCAAAAAATCTCCAAGCATTCCTCCATTAATCCTCAATGCCTCCCATTTTAACGACCATCTAAGGAATACCATTGGTTTTAACCAGGAGGATTTACCCAATAAAGTGGTAACATCCTTCTACAAGATCTTTTGTTTTATTTTCATTCTCCAAACCGTCAAATATTCTTATTACATTATTATATATTAACCTACGAATCATAAATATACTAATATTATTTTATTATTTGTGTTAGACTTACACGTACACACATTTCCATCAAATGGGTAACAAACTTTCCGTTCATGTGTATGACAAACTACTGTCTTTGTAAATGATGAAGTTCTTTTTCCTTTTACAACATCTAATTGTTGGAAATTATGATGTAAAATATATTTTTATATGATAGATATGATATTTATTTTATATTTATTACTCTTAAAATATTATATAAACACAAAACTTTAGTATATATATTTTGTGTTAACTCGATATCTTTTTTTGAGGATGTGTGGACTACTACATCCTCAAAGTGAAGTTATTCATTACCACACTACATAAAATGAATCATCATAATTTACATATATTAATTTAAACGACGAAGATTAAAATAATGAAAACAAGATACAACTAGAAATAAAGAGTAATTGAGTCCTAAAATAGTGATGTCCAGGTAAAACACCTCATATAGGGTTCACTCCCTTAGTATGAAATGATGTCAAACAATGAATGTATGTAATGGTGCCATTGTGGAAAATCATAGAGGCCAAAAAATATAAAAAATTATTTTCCTCTTTCAAGATTTGTAGAAAACTAATTCAACTTTTAATTATCTTCATGTAAATTCTAATGATATACGATATACCCAAATGAGTGAAACCCATTCCATGCATAAAATTATGGAGAATCCTAGAATCCTTTTCCCCCTATAACCGATTAATGTTCCATTGACTGCAAAGGCGGAGGCCTATTTACATAGACATGGATTAAGAATGAAGGGAATAAAAATAACCAATGTGTGTATAAAAGTAATGTATTATTTATCCCCTTCCATTTCAAACAACATGAACTCCTTAAAAAACCCACATATATCATGAGTCATCGGTATTAAGTTTGCATCCTCTATAAGGTGGGTGCCAACTCACCCAATGTCCTTGCACACCTCTATGGGAACATTGATAAGAATAAAGAATAGACAAAAATGGACTACATTTGGGGGATATAACCTATTTTTAACTAACCAGACTATATCAACCAAAATATTCCTCTTATGAGAAACCATAGATTTATTTCTCCTGGTTTTTCCATCATAGAATGTCAAGTTCATTATTATCCAAATAATGCAGCAACCTGAAACCCTCACCATATCCCTAGCCTTAAATTCCGTTAATATATGGTGTCAGAAGTAATAATATGGTTTTGTTGTAGATATATAAAATCCAAATATTTCTTATATATGAGTTTTTACATGTACAAATAATGTCATGACATAAGGATAGAGAATTTCATATCACTTTTTATTTCTCTGATAGACTTCTATATTCATCACTCATTCCATTTATGTGGCGTATATAATTCCCATTGAAATGTTATCTAATTAATCTTCTTATTTTCATTATATTTTAATGTTCATGTAAATTTATACATTCATGGGGATTATGACTCAATGATACCAATGTGGTGGCCATTTATTTCTATAATATCTTCATTTATTGGGATTGTCTATGATCATGATTCAATTGATGAAATCATATGATAGATATCACAAGAAAAATAATGAATTTTCTTATCGAAGATTTATACATGTTACCTTCATGTATTAGTACCATTTTACCACTCTTTCTTACTTAAGAGAATTAAGAAAATGTATTTATGAAAATTTGACTTCATTTCCCCTTTCGATCTAAAATATGGGTTTGTTGAAAACTGTTCCATTAAAAAAATGATTTAGAAATCTAAATATGTTTTAAAAGGGTTATAAATTATTTTCAAATAACACTTCATAATTTTTCATATAGTTATTTTAAATTAAAATTATTTCAATGATTGCACGCTTTCTTTTAAATTTTTTAAAGCCATTTTCTAGAAAATGGAACAAAAAATGATTTCATGATTTCATTCTTATTTTTTCATTGAATTAAAGAAGAAAAAGGGTTTAATTTTTAAATCATTTTTTCTGGGTTTTTTTGGTGTTTTCAAATAATTGTTTTTATTAATATTTTAAATATTTCATTATATGTTTTGAAATATATTTTAAAAGAAAATTGTTTAAAAAATGACCTATTTTTTAATAAGCATTTTTCATATCAGAAAATTTATTTTCTTTAATAAATGTATTAAATAAAATTATAAATATTTCTTTGTATGAAAAGGATTTTGAAAATGTTTTATTAAAAGGATTTTGAATGAATGGAAATTTTTATTAAGAAATGTCTTATGAGATCTTTCCAAATCCTTCTCCGTCTAATAGATAATACATTGTTATAGATTATGATTTACTAGGGATATATCCCAATAATATAATTTATATTATTCCATTAATTTGTTATGTTTAGATAGAATAATGTTTATAACACCTATTCCACTTCCATGGGTTATATGATTTTGAAACCTGCTTATCTTCACGATTTATACTCTGCTGAAATTATTATGAGACAAATATCGTTTGAATAGGTAATTATATGATTAAATGATTATGACACCCATTTAATTTAATGGGTAATGATATGATGTTTATGAAATCCATATGTTTTTATGTATTTTGATATGATGAAATATTTATTATCTTGTGGCTCAAGTATGTATGATTTTATTTTTTGACCTATCGGACCAATATCTCCCTCTAATGAATTGGGTATTGATTTATATCTCATGAGATAATGTTGGTAAACTAGTCAATGGCCTTGATCAAAAATAGGAAACATGTGCATCATTATCCATATAGGGAACCATGTGTGTCAAGATCCACTATGTGAAGTTGGGGAAACTCGATCCACTATGAGAATATGGGGAAACCTAATCAACTATGGGAACATGGAGAAACCCAAACCATTACAAGGAAAAAACATTTACTATGTATGGTGATGTTTCCCACCTAGTAGGTGTAGTCTCCGTGAAGTTCCCTAATATGTATTTGTAAATTATCCTTGACTTATGGGGAATAATGTTACATGTTTATGTGTCTCCCAAAAATTACTTATGCCTTTTATATGGTCACATGTCTCATGTTATTGAATATTTAATGATTTATGTCTTATGAACTACCAATCATTATTTCATGTCTTTTTATAGTGATATTTTTATAAAGGGTATGATATTATAATGTTACAATCATATTCATATACCCTGATGGCCATGGTATGCTTACATATCTACCTTGTTTACCCTTGAAGACCATTTGAGATCACCCTTTTCAAATGTATCATTTCCCCAAGTTATGAAGGCTGGTTTTATGTATGATTACTAATGGGGAATATATTTATGGGAAATATTGATGTTTTTTCACCAATATATGATATTATGTTTCTATGTTTCCAAAGTCACTAAAAAATTATGGTCCTCTGGAATTAATTTTTGTAATTAAATTCATATTCATCTAAAACGATGTAATATCCATGTAATTTAATCCTGGGTCACTATAGATAGTATCATATAAATTTTTTAATCAACCATTGGAAACTAGGATTAGAAACAATTTGTGAAATCCTATGGTATATTTCTAAGGGTACCTCTTGGGATGTCTCTAATGATTATTATAACGATGAGTTTAAGTGTTGGAGAATGTACCCTAATTTTATTAATGGAAAGAGTGAGTGGTTTCCCAGAAATAAATACCCATATACATACAAAAAGTGGATGTGGCAATAGCACATATGTACACATGGGTAGAAAATCCAAAAACACTGTATTGTGCTAAATGTGTTCTGGAACTGGTGCATGAAAATAGGGTTTGATGCACACATGGTTTGAAACATCTGGGGGATATGCCTTGGAAATTCAAAAAAACATTAAAATACATTATTAAGTATTTAAATTGAATAATATTTTGAATAAAATAATATAAAACTATGTTTTAATATATAAAATAATTAGGTGTCATTATTTCGACATCATATAAGAAATGTTTTATGAGTATGTGGATTGTTGTTATGATAGGTGTTTCTCACCCTATGGTTGATGGTTCTATTAAATAGTAGGAACTTGAAGTAATTGTGTTATCATTGAATGTTTGAGATTTAGAAAATATGGTCATGATGAGAATTGACCTTCTATATGGAAATATCATGAATAGAATCAGCAAGGTCTATGAGTATTGATTATACTACTGAAGACAAAGAGACCACAAACGACATGTGAAAGGTATGTGATGTTATTCCAATATTATCTACATTAAATTTAATTATTATGATTGGGTTTAGTTTGATTAACATTAATAAAAGACTCATATTTCATATTAGTGGAAATGAGTATTAATGGATAATTTGATAAAGCCTGATAAATGGTTAAAGTTAGATGATTGAAGTTTATATATATAGGTATTACAGAATTATATTATATGAATCATGAAGTATATGTTTTTAATTAACGATGTTAGAAAATATATTGAATGGATTTTATGAACTATAAATGAAATTTAATATAAAGGTTATATTTTGGTTAAGGGAAGGTAAGACTTAGTGTTTCCCAGATTTTGAAAAAAATTGTGTTTAGCTTGGGTAAAGAGATGATTGATATGGATAAAGTAAATTGGTTAGTTCTAATTAAAATGGAAAAGATTCTTTGTTTTTTGAAAAATTTGTTTATGTCATCATGGTTTAATATTAAAACTTCTTTTATTTAAAGAATATATCCAGTAGTCCATGGAGTAAGGAAGAATGCATTTTTTCTAAAATAATTTATCATAATTTAATTTATTACCATGTTTTGGGAGAATATACAGTGTGGGTATTCACATGTTTAGAATGTGAAAACTAGGAGTTACTTTTTTGATATTTGGTGGGATCAATGTAAAACTGATTTTCGGGACCATTTTTCTAATGTTTTGGATTTTCAATATTCTATGTGTTATAAGGTTAACTATTTATGGAATGATTATGTTATGAATTGGATGAATTTTGTGAGATTAAAAAAATTATCCCTCTACATGAGGATTCATTCATATTAGAAAACCTATTTTAACCACTTGCTATTGATAATAATAGAAGAAAAATAACATGAATTATCACAGATATCATGATTTGTTAGTGCTTCTGTAATTGAAAATTACCCATTTTGGAGAAAGGGGTGAAGTAAAAATTGGGCAAGACATGAAAAAAGTGTTATATTTTATTTATGAACGTTAATTAAATCAAGTAAAAATATGTTCTTATGAGAAAAAATTCTCAACTTTATAAAAATGGTACTGGAATAAAATGTTTTCCTATCACCGTCACTTTGCTTGATATTAATTTCCTCTTTAATACTTCTTCGCCTTATGGTTTTGTGATTGTAAAAATTATCTAGATCTCCCACTTTATTATGATTAGTTATATTTATCAATATCAATGACTATTTATTATTCTATTCTATATGCAGGTGTTCACTTCACACCTATGTTCTCTTATGTGGAATCTTAGTTATGTGTTACATTTGGTGACTGTTATGTTTCTCACATTCCCCTTTTAAATGAATTTTTAATATTTTTATTTATGTTCAGGTTTTATATGAATTTTACATTAAAATATTAAAAAATTGATAAAAAAAGATGAATTTGGAGGGAAAAATTAATTTTAAGGGGGCTATAATGTAAAAACATGAGATTTTGATAACTATTTTTTTGAATTCATTCAATCACTTTGATATTTTTCATTTTACACAACACAAAATATAAATTTTGTTATATGAAATCACTAAATCTGCCTTTTTTTATATGAAACACGAAGTCCCGATTAAATAACATGTGACACACAGATTATAATGAGGTACAAAGAAAATTATGTTTGTCATTTATTAACACAATACTGAGTCCCTTCAATATCTGGCATTACACACAAGGCTTAAAATCCCCAAACTAAAATATACTATTAATATTATTAATAAAATGTTATTACAGTTACCACCATTGGAATGGAATTTACAAATAAAATTAACTAAATTTTGGAAATATTATCTACCCATATAGTAAAAAATTAAACCATTGGTTTTCAAATAGTTTGAAATGAATGAATGATCTATTTGATAATAGAAGAAATTCCTTTTCTTGGAAATCAATTTTCCACTATACAAACAAAATTTTATCTTAATTATAATAAAAAACACTTTTGATTAATTTTTTTCACTAATATTTATAAATTATATATTAAATAAATATTTTTAATACTCATCTAATAGATTTTATAGTTATAAGAAAAGAATAAATCAAATTTAATTAATAAAAATATGTATTTTCCAAAAAGTTAATTTTCCACATCTTAATGGAGAAACCATTTTAAATCATATTTTTATTATTTTATAATTATTAGTTTTGAAAAAAAAATGGATGTGGAATATCAAATCTTACTTTGGGTGAATTTCTTGTATTTTTCCGAGAAGTTTTATTTTTTAGACAAATAGTGAAAAACACTGAAATTTAATTCAAAACTTATTTTTTCCTAATTGATTTATACCATTAAATTATATCATATATTGGATTTAAAGTTTAATTAGACATATTTTAAATCAATTATTCCAATTTATTTCTTTTTATTTAATTTTATATTGAAAATGTATATAAAAAATTTTATTCTTTTGAGCATTTTTACCTTAAAACCCCGCTTTTCCGCCCCGTGTATAGGATTAAATTTAAATTAATTTATCCACATTATATGACTATAATCTGTAAAATTGATTCCATATTTTTAATAAACATAATTTATAATTTATAATAAGTTTAACATTATATTTGAAAAAAAATATTAGTCAAAGTGACTAAAAGTAGTTACAATGATTAAGAGAAAAATTATCTTAACAAATGACTAAACATAAAACATATAAGGAAAAATGACTTAGAAAATTAGAAAACATTTTTATGGAAATATTTCAAAGATATACTCCCATTGATCTAATTTTTACCATTAGTTGGTCCCCATTAAATATGAAATGTTTTTGTTCAATTCTGTTTTAAAAAAACATCCTAAATACCACTCCTCATGCACTATAAAAAGGCACTCACCACTCCTACCTATTCACACCTCTAGATCCCTTTTTATCGACCAATATATGATTAAATAATCTCAAAAAACGACTCCATTCATTCTATAAACCTATATTTGTGATGAAATACAATCATGGAATTCATTTGGTGAAAACCAAGTAGAGTTACCCTAAAGAGAGGTATCATCCTCTCTCAAGATCCATTATTTTATTTTCATTATCCACCCCCTAAACTCTTCAAATTTAATGATTATATAATAACCTATGTATCATAAATATAGTAATAGTTTTTCATTCTATGAGTTAAACCAACTTACACACACTACCATCTAATGGGTATTGAATACACCATTCTTTTGTACGGTGAACTTCCACCGCACGAAACGCTGTTGTTCGGTTTTTCTTTACCACCTCTTGTGGTTCTAAATTCTGATAGAAACAAATTTTTATATGATATATATTAAAATTATTATATATTTACTCTTCTGTAATAATTTTATAATAACATACCTTCATTTAATCTATTTTTTGCTAATACGATAACTTCATTTGTGGTTGTGTGGACTAAAGCCTCCTCAAAATGATGTGATCCATTCACACTCTACAAGGAATATGTGAAGGATGTTTTTAGTGAACATATATTATATATATGAAAAAATAGTTCTATTGTACTGATATATATATATATATATATCATTAATTTTATTTCATTCAATATGATAATTAAACTGAATCATCATTCATCCGTACTTCTAACATACTATCTCCATGAATGGTGTATTCTAGTTAATATTTCTATATTTTATATATAATTATAATTACATATATAATGAACATATATGATATTTATATCACTATTTAAATGCTATTAATAACTAAATCAAGATATAAGTAAGAGGATCAATAATAACAAGCCAAAACAAATACAAAAAACAAAATAGTTATTTCTTAAAACATGACATCAACATGGATTTATTATTAACCAGGTAATATAAAATCATAACAAAAAAATATATGTCTTGAGACCCAAAATTCTCCAGGAATACGGGTCCTTCTCAAACGACTGAGACATGGTGGGTGGTATGGCGGCCGAGTTCTTTAAAGATACTCTTGTGGGGAAGCATCCTCACTTGCATGTTGGTTACCCTTCTGGCTATCCAGCTCATTTCGACAGTATTTTGAGACTAGTGATGGTGGAGGTTAATGCAGATCTTGAATCCATTCCGGATGAACAGGAAATCCATGACCAGGACCTCTCCCTTAACTGCTCAAGTGCTCCAGGTCCTGACGGTTCCCCAGGGTTTTTCTATGTTGCTTCGTGGGAGCTGATCAAAGAGAAGATTGTGGAGTTAGTCCAGGATGTGTTTCGTGGTGGTAATATCCCATGTGTGGCATCAGAAACATCTCTAGTGTTTCTTCTGAAGATTCAAAACCCTTCATCTTTAAGGCAGTATAGGCCGATTAGCCAAGGTAATTTCTCTTATAAAATCTTGGATGTGTTTGTTAACAGGCGGCTCTCATCTCACATGGCCCTATAGATCTCCACTGAATAGCACGGTTTCGTTCGAGGAAGGTCCATCCAGGGGGCTATTGGCTTAGCGTAGGATACGATCAGTGACATCGACCAGAAATCACTTAGTTCCAACATGGCCATCGAGTTGGACATGGAGAAGGCTTACGATCGCATCGAGTGGTGTTTCATCATCCACATTATATATTTCATGGGGTTTTCAAATGGCTCAGTTGACATTCTATTAAGGTGTTTCTGCTCCCCATGGATGGGCATCTCGTTCATGGGAAAATATTTTAGTTTCTTTAAATCAGTACGCGGCCTTCGGCTAGGCGACACTCTGTCCCTGACTCTCTTTATATCAATGCAGGATGTTCATAGAAGAGTCATTAATGGGGTGGTTCAAGCCGGCATAGTTCAACAATTCCTGTGTAAATTCCTATTCCAGGGGTTGTCTCACCTCATGTATGTCGACGATACATTTATTTTTACGAATTCAAGTAAATGATTATTACAGGGCATCAAGGCAGTCATCGATGAGTACTGTGATTGGAGTGGTCAGTTGGTGAACTGCAGAAAAATAAGCGTTCTACTTCTGGACAGTTTCCCTTCTAGTAGAGTGAGTTTCGTCGAATCTGTCTTGGGCTTCAAGAGACGGGTTTCCCTTCAATGTACCTTGGTTCCCCTATTTCTCTGGGCTATCTTCACGTGCATCATTTTGATAGGCTGGCGAGTAAGGTTATGAAAAGGATAGGCAACATGAAATGCCACTTTCATTCTTTTGGAGGGGGGATTACGCTCGTCAACAACAGTTTATCCTCCATCCCCAGTCATGTCATGTCCACCTCCAGAGTTCCAAAGATGGTTGTTTCCCGGATGGATAATGTTATGGTCATTTTCATAAGGGATGAACATGAGGAAGGTAAGCACCACTAGGCTGCATGGGGAAGGCTGGCCCGTCCGGTTCGGGAAGGAGGTGTTGGTTTTAGAAGCATTTCAGATATGACACATGATTTTCACAGGAAGCTGGCTTGGGAGGTGCTGACTGGTGCGTCCCTATGGGGTCGCTTCTTGGCGAGGAAATACATGATCTTCCATGAGGTGCCTCAGGGTTGTGCTTTTGGTATTTAGCGTTCTGTGCATCTTCACATCCCAATGGTGGAATGTTTTTCCCACTGGATTGTCGGGAAGGGTGAGATATGTTTCTGGGTCAGCAACTGGGTTGGAGTTATGCTAGGATTTCCGAGTTGCCTCACTCCAGAGTTGACAGTCTTTCAAGCTTGCAACCATATGAATTTGATTCAAACGGTTTTGGACAGGACCTGGTGGATGGTTTTCGACCTCATTGACCTTTCTGATTCTCTTGATGTTTTTGTTTTCACTAGAGCTGTGTCTGGTGTTTTTTCTGTTAAAGTGTATTACAATCTGTTGCATGGCTCAGTTGGATTTGTGGAATGGGGAGAGGCGGCATTGTGCAAGGAGGTTCCGGATAAGTATAACATTCTTTTCTGGCACATCTGGCATAAGGCCCTCCCTATGGATGATATTATTAGGAGATTTATAATTTACATGTGGTCTCGGTGTAGTTGATGCATTAACCCTCAAGAGGAATCATCCCGCCACATATTTTTAGGGGAAATGGGAAAGATGGGTGTGGTCCTCCATCGGTGTCTCCTTCATCGGGCCTCTGGGACCAACTCTCCTAGATTTCTAGTTCCAAGGGGTGGGGAGGAACAAATTCGAACTCAAAGAACGATCATCCATTCTCTCTGTCGGTTGTTGGTTCTTTTGGTTGCCACGTAATAAGGCAAGATTAGATGGGAAATTATATTCTAGGACATCCATTGTTTCCAGCGTCATGTTCTTGGTCTCTGAAATTGCATTCCTCATTCCCAACTGGGACTCCACCCCCAATTTTCGTGATGTTCTTGGCCCTTGTCAGAGCTCTCCTTCCTCTGACAACTCTCTCTCTGGTCGGTGGATCCAGTGGCTTCTGCCCAGCAAGGGTCTGAAATTGAATACAGATGGTTCGTGTGCTTTGGGTGTGATGCGAGGTGGTGGTCTGTTCCAAGAATCCCTCTTCTCGATGACCATTGCTTTTTCATCTTTTTTTGGGAGTGGAACATCCCTCCAAGATGAAGCTCTTACTATGTTGGTCAGCATTAAGTTATGCAGTAGGATCAACATCATCTTAGCAGCATTGGAGATGGATTCCCAAATCCTACACATGGCTCTCCTGGGTACTTCCTCCATCCCGTGGTTGATCCTTTATCATATTAGAAAGATCAATATATTGATTGGAAACAGTCCAAAGTTCTCCCACCTTTGGCATGAGGGCAACAGAGCAGCTGATTATCTTACTTCCCAGGCTCCCCTCGTCGACTTCTTCACCTGTTTGGCTATCCTTGGGTCGCTTCCCCCTGAAGGGGCCTCCATTATTATTGGGGATTCTCTAGGGTTTCATTTCGTTAGTCCTCTGTGATTCTCTCTTTCCTTTGTTCAAACACCTCCTGGGGTGTGGCTTTCAAATTTATAAATAAATATGATGATGATGATACATGCCATATTCACCAATTAAATATTTTGTGTGAGTTATATATTAAAATTTTAAAAATTATATCATGATTATTCTTCTTTTCATGATATTTTATGATTCATTTTATTTTATTCTTTCATGGCGATTATGAATCAAATTTACCAAAGTGGTAAAATTTTACTTCTACAATATCATTGTTTATTCGTATTGTTGATTATTATTCTTCCATTAATGAAATATTATAATCCATATCTCAAGATCACTTACGAATTTTTTATCTCCTCTATATATCTATGATGTCTTCATGTATTATTACCATTATTCCTTTCTTTGGAACTTAATATTATTATGAAATTGTTTTTATGAAAAGAAGACTTTATATCTAATTTTGGTCAAAAATAAGTGGTCATTAAAACCCATGTTTTATAAAAATGGTATAATTTTTTTATTTTCAAAAGTAAACACAATGATTTTAAAATAATACTTCCTATTTATTAAAAAATTAAATTTCAATGAAAATGATTTCAATGATTCCAAGATTTCTTCATAGTTTCTAAAATCCATTTTCTAAAAGGGTTATAGAAATTATTTCAAGACTTCCTTTTTAGGTTTGCAATGAATTTTCAATGAAAAAAGATTTAAAAATGTTTTAATCTTTAATTATGGTTTTTCATGGTGTTACAAAATAAAAATATCTTCAAAATATTTTCAATATCCCTTTTTATTTTTTCAAATTTATTTTAAAATAATACGTTTTTCAAATAGATTTATGTTTTAAAATTTATTTTTCATAGCTCAAAAGATATTTTCCATAAGAATTTATTTAAATTATACTATAATGATTTATTTTTAATAAAAAGATATTGAAATGGTTTTATAAAAATTATTTCTAAGGAAAGGAAATCTTCCTTAATAATTGTTTCATGTGATCTTTCAAAATCCTTATTCATCTAAAGTGATATATATTGTTATATTTTGTTCTTCACATGGAACATGACCCCAGAATAGAATATATATTCTTTCTTGAATGTTTATTGTTTATATGGAAAGATGTTTTTGACACTCGTTCCTCTACTACTTGTAAAATATTTTGAAACATGCTTTCTTTCATGGGTTATGCTTTGATTTAATTATTATGAGACCAATCACTTTTCAACAATTAATTATATGATGAAATTATTATGACACTCATTTCATTTCATGGGTTTATGATATAATGTTTATGAAACCATCACATTGTATATGTTATGATACGATGCATGTTTTACTAACTTGTAGAAAATGATTTTATAATTTTATTTGGTGATGGATGGGACCTCCATAGAATGAATTTGGTAGAGATTTATATCTAATGAGATAATTATGGTCAACATGTTATTGGGTTTGATCCAAAATGGAAATTAGGTGCATCCTAATCCATAATGGGGAATAGGTTTGTCCTTATCTACAGTGGGATGATGGGGAAATCGAATCCACTATAGGGAGATGGGAAAACCTAATGAACTATAGAATGATGGGGAATCTTAATCCCTTACATGGGAAAAAATGTTATTGGTTAGGGTGGTGTGTCATTCCCAGTAGGTGTAGTCACCATGAAGTTCCCTAATATTCTTTTGAAAATATGCCTTGACTTATGGGGAATGATGTAACATGTTAATGTGTCTTCTCAAAATTCAATGTCTTATGATTTTAATATGGTCACATGTTATATGTTCTTGATTATCTTAGGATTCGTGTCCTATGATCTGCCAATATTTATGCCACGTCTCATAATTATGATATTTCTATATAGAGTATGATTTTCTAATGTTAAGATAATGTTCTCATGCCCTTATGCTCATGTTATGATTACATATATCCCATTCATAACATTAATAAGAATTTGAGCTCATACATTTATTATTATTAATTTACCTTGGTTATGAAGAACAATCTTATGAAGGATTAATAAAGAGGAAGAGTCTTATGAGATATGTTGAATATCTTTCACCATGTTAGAAGATTATATTACCAATTCTCCAAAGACACTAAACTATTATGGTCCTCGAGCATGTATTTTTGTAATGTGTTGAATTTTCATATAATATCATTTAATATCAATGTATGTTAAGATTCAGTTACTATTGTTTATGATAAAATTAATGAATAGATATTTAAGGGTATGTGATAATTACATTGTGAATTTGGATCTTCTCTAGATATTTACATTGGAAATAATTTTCTTAATGCACTTTGGTTAGATTAGGGGAGTCTAAAAATTAATAGGGACTATATAGGATGTTAAATTGGAAGTTATTATTTATAATACCAAACAATATGTGAGGATTAAAGTGGATGGAAGTTAAATAATTTTGTAGTTGGAAAAGTAGGACAAATCCTTGGAAATTAATGTTAGACATAGATTAAGAATGTAATTTGTTGAGTGTAAGGAGATTTAGTTGTAGAAATATTGGTGAGAATTTAAGGTTTTAATTTATAACCTAAAAATATAATTATATAAGGTTTATGTACCCAATTTATTTAGAAGATATCAAGCATTATTAGATTTCCCATTTAAACACATATTAATTTGGATTAAAAATTATCCATGGTAATTATTTTTTTACTAAAAGTACAAGGTGAACATTCTTATGATATTTACAAGTGATGAATCAGAATTTGGGATAAATTTAATGTAGTAAAATTTATATATATATATATGATAATATTAAATTTTTAATTAATGTATATAATCTGTAGAAAAAATGTTTTGTAGAAAAATAACATTTTATTCATTAAGAGTTCTTAATCTTATTTAACATTGATTTCAAACAAAATAAGTGTTAATATTATTTATATATGTTTAGAAATCATATTATAGTGTTAATATTAAAATAAATCAATTCAATTTTAAAAATACATAATATTTAGAAAAGTTTCAATTTATTAAAGTAACTGTTTTACCAAAATAACTAATATATAAATGGGTAACATAATTATATGAATACAAATAAAGGAGATCCCATTAACTAATTTGATGATTTATATTACATTTTTTGGATACATTAATCTCATTCAAATTATAAAAGTTTTAAAAACTAATTTCAATACAATAACACATTAATCATGAAATAATGTAAGGGAAAAATTTCATTCTATGAATAAAATAAATTTATTAATTTCTTATTAATAAAAATTTGATAGATGTTATATTATTTTGTTATATATAATATCAATAAATTTAATTAAAATTGTTATTTAACCACAATATATTGAAATTCATGCATAAAGAGGAAAATTTTAATTAAATAAATTTTTAGGACTAAATTATTTTCATTAATTATTAAGATACACTACTATAGTTTTATCAATTCTTTAAAAATATTCTTTTTTTTATCTGAATTTAATAATATAGTTACCCTTATATATACAAACCACTTATATGAATAGATAAAAATGGATATATTTTGTTTTGTGATGCATGTGAAGAATGATATTAAAGATATTTTATTTATTTGAAGGTACAATATATCATAAAATATTTTTGGGCACATTATCCTGCCTTAAATACATTGTATCCCTATAATTTTAAAACTCATATGATGGGACTAATTTCCATAGGGTCAAAATAAATAACTATAAAATGATAAATGAGTATGTACTAATTTAGGATCTGATGTAAAGTTTCCTAATATGAAAATTCAGTTGAGACATCATAAAGTGGACTACTCTAGGATTACTGACATTAAAAATTCAACTAAGTGTGGAAGAACTATATCTATATGGACTAACATTGAAAAAACATTGAATAAAATTCCAATATATTGGATAAAATAATCATACCTTTGGGTTTTTTCATTTATTACTCAATATCTAATGGTTTTGGTGGTGAAAACATACACAACATAATAAATCCAAAAATCTAGTGTGAAAACGCACTACTAACACCAATAGAAGTCATTGCATATGATTTTACATGTTCCGTAGGCCTTGGAAGTTAATAAATCCTACCATCCTTATTATTAATTAGATTAGGGAATTATATTGGTTATTTAATATGTTTCCCATTTTTATGAAATTGAACTATTAGTTGTTTCATAGAAAAAACTCTTTTTCCATTTCACCATGTTCACTGAACTCTTTATTTTTCAATGAAATAAAAATTCATCCACTTTGCTTCATGAATTTTCATGGGTAATTTTCATATCATTTTTGACATATAGGAAGTTAAATATCCTATACATAATTATATTAACCACCTAAAATTACATATAACTCTATCCTTCTCTTCTTTGGCATGTTTCAGTATTCAACTATGCTTACATATTTATCAAAACAATTAATAGGTAATTCGAAATTTTAAACTGGTTAATTATTCATTTTCTTATTCTATTAGGATAATTATCAGGAAAGTCATTGAAATGTGCATCACACTATATTTTAACTTGATTCATCATAGTTAAAGCTATTACTAAAACATTGATGATAAAAAATAAAACTTTGGAGAACATATATATATATATATATTTTAAAATTATATCTTAAGAATGTTTCACTCTATAACACCCTTATATTATCCAATAGTCATTTATTTTCAACAATTATCACTATAAGTCGTTTTTTCAATAAATTTAATAAAAAAATGAATCTAATACCAAAATAGTTAGTAAGAAAATAACTTATAATGCTTATAAATAGAATATAATCAATCATTTTATATACCTTGAGGGTGTCTATCTAGGTGTGTTATCTTGGACTCGTTAATTGTGCACCAAGTGAATATTGAGTAAAATCTCAACCATTATTATTTGGGATAATTACCCATTGGTGCTTCTATTATAAAAACATAAACACATGAAAATATCCAAATAAGAATGTAACTATTAAGAGAAACACATAATCTTTAATTTCCCAATTTTTTTGACAAAATTATACCTACGGATTTCATTAAAATAATCTCATCCTAATTCCTATGAAACCTAAAATATCAAATTCAACCTCAAATAACATAAAATTATATCTTTACCTTTGTAATTATCATCAAACATTACATATCTATAGTTGATAAAAAATTCAACTCTTATGTTATTAACAACATATAACATCACAACCTTTAAGATTATCTAAATCCTTCTCTGATACTAAGTATCATTACCCTTGAACATTTCTATCTCATAAGATTGTAATTTAAATAAATTAATGCATTAAATATGTTCCCCTATCCTTTTAGGTTTAGAGTTTTAGAGATTTAGGACACATAATTTACTAATAAATCCCATGAATTGCACGTCTAATGGGAATTTTTTCCATTATACTAAGTGATAAATAATCCATAATAAGTATTAAATATATTCAAAAAAGTTATCAAACAATATAAAATTATAGAAATATCATGCATTTTAATTTTATTTATAATCATTAGAAATGGAAACATTATAATGGGAGATCTGATATATAGAGTAATGGTAAGGATAAGAAATAATAGTGAAATATAATATATGATAATACGATGAACATATGAGTATGAAAAAATTAATAATGAACATGAACACATCACAAATGATTCATAACCAATAAAACAGGAGTTATAATGAAATAATTATCAAATTAGGATTAATATTAACATAAAACATGATGAATAAAATAGGATTTTGGTTCCAATATAAACATGTGATATTTATAAGGTTGTCACTAAAACAAATCAATATGGTTTCATAAGTCTAATATTACCAATTTTTTCCCAATGTATCCTAAAACATTACCATGACATGTTTCCAATGTATTAAAAAAATTACCAATGCATGAAACAAAGCTATCATAATCATCTCATAATATGATGTTAATTATTTACCCAAAGTATTAAAGAACTGTCTAGGAACACAATTCATTTTAATAACATGTACATGCCTATGTGTTCCACATATGGCAATCATATATAACACAGTCAAAGAATAATTCACCCAATAATTAATTACATTAAATTATAATACAAAATATGAGCATGATATATACGAACAAAGTAGTTTGATGGTGTTATTTGTGAATATCATAGTAATGAATAAATGACATTGATCAAGATAGAAAAAACCATTTTAATATCATTGGGTAAATCAATTCAAAAATAATGGTAACTCCCCCTTTTTAAAATCATTCAAACACTTTTAAAAAGGATTTCATTATAATCAAATACATTGAGCATGAAAAATAGATTTGCGAAATTATCCTTTTAAAACAAAAATAAATGGGATTTAGATATTTTTTCAAAGAATAAATTATTTGAAATATTTCTTTGAATGTACATAAATATATTTAATACTTATTTCATTAAAATATAAAACCATAAAAAAAGCATTAGAAAAATAATTCCTTTTCAAAAGAAACTTTTTACTATTAAATATATATTTGAATATATAATATTCTTTTCATAATAATAATGAGATAACATCATCTTGAAAACCATATTTTATACATGGAGTAGAATAGTTTTAGATATTATGTAACCTACATTGATAGAAACTGTAAAAGATTTTTTCAAATTTATTACCATACACATAAAATATGAATTTATGGGTCACATTCAGAAGTCATTTTCAAAATTGTGAAATTGAAAACTCTTCAAATCATTTATTTCTAAAAATGATATTAAAAAAGTGATACATAAAACTTTTATAAATATATTTATAATAAATTTATTGTGGATGATAAAACATACGATTGTAAAGGGATGAAAATATTTAATAATTTTAAATACCATTGTTGAAAACAAAAATATAAAATGAGAAAATATATAATCCTTATGAATACATTAAGAGTAAAATATAATGGATACATCAAAAAACACATAATTATGTTTCCAAATATAATGGATAAAATTATAAGAAAAAAAATATATAAATGGTGGGGAAACCATATTTTAAAGGAATGGGAATAATTATTAATGATGTTAAACATTTATAGAGAATAAATTTGTTTCAGAATTATATTTTTTACAAAATTTTAATTATAATTGTTGAGAAAGAGAAATATTATTAAGAAAATATATGGTAGATGAACCCATTAATATAAGTAATAAGATAAAGAGGAAACATTACATCTCAATGAAAGGAATTTCGAGTTAATAAAAAACCGTTGTGTTTTGGCTAGAACTTGAGTCAATGACAAAAAAGTAGAAGGAGTTAAGTCAATAATCTATCATATAACTTTTCCGTTACATTATGTTTTGAAAAAAACACACTTTTTCCTTAAATATTATCTTCACTTTATATGAAATTTTATTTTCTTTAACCTTAAATTTTTATTCTATGTAATGCTTAATGTTCCATATCTATGTTTAACCTTATTTCTCTTAATACTGAATTACATAAGAATAATTGGAGACTTATTCAGACCTCAGAACATTAAAGTCTCTTAGATACCGAGTATTGCTGTTTTTAGACTCTGATTCCATCTGTTTTCATACACTATTTAATCCTGATTTTGGACTCCGAGTTTCACAAAAATCAGACCCCGAATTCTCCAAAATTCAGACTCCGAATTTGTTGAAATTATGCCTTCTCTAAAATTAAGACTTTGAATTCTCTGAAATTAAGAATCATAATTCTCTGAAATTCAGACTCCCATTTCAATGAAATTCTGACTCTGAATTCCTTAGAATACATACTCTGAATTCCTCAAAATTCAGACTCCAAACTCCTCAGAATTCAGACTCTGAATTTTTGTAAAACAAAACTCCATTATCTCATAAAATTAGAATCCAATTTTCGACATATTTATAATCAGTTTCTCAATATATTTAGAGTGTGATTATTCATATTTGTTAATGTTTTTTTTCGTTCTTAATGATTTTGTTCCACCATTATCGAATTCTAGTTTACATAAATTTCTTAAGCATTAGAATTATTTTCATATATATATATTAATTATTTACACATGATTATGTTACAATGAATTGATATCATATAATCTGAATCTTACTAACCATTGTCTGAGTGACCCATTTCAAGGTCCCTCAGAAATTCAAGGAAAAATATAATAGTTGGGTGATGATACGACTATTGTATTTTTTTTCTTATAAATACCCCAACCATTTTAAGAGTTCTATATATTAACAGCTCTATATATAACATTCTATGATGTTGTGAAGTGATTTCTAGTGATAGAAACTCTCGTTCCTTTTTTGATCAATGAACATCTTGTTCAACTTTGAAAAACCTGTTCAGATTTCCTATTGCGAACGCGATTTTGGGTCAGTACAATCGAGGGCTTCTAGGGATAAGATGACATATGTTCTAACTACCTTAATGTTCGAGGGATCATGGGGATAATAAGATAGATTCTGATATTCTTATCATAGAATGACCCTGGTGTGGGTAAGAAATAAAATTCTTGAAATTATAAATCAAGGTACCTTTATCCAATGTTTTTGGATACCCTTCTCTTTGGGGTAAAAGATTTAATATACCTATTTTCTTATTGTTGTTATAGGTTTTATTTTCACTGTATTTTGTTAATGAAATAATGAATAATTTTATTATATTTTCTTATACTTATATATACTCTGAAAAATAATTATTTTATATGCTTTATGGTAGAATATTTATCTAAGAAAAACCTTTCCCAACCTACTTAAGATTCTTTAACTTTAACTTTTTTAAGTTTAAGTTTCATAAAATTAGACATGGGCCCCTCTAATTATCTGTTTCAGTTAGAACCAAAGAGGGTTTGTGAATTTACCTTATTTAATGTTGTTAAACATAAATTTCCTTTTAGGTTTAAAAGGGTAAAGTATTTAAACCTACAATTCACCCCCCTTGTAATTGGGCATCTACATCTATATATGGATCCTACAATTATTATAAGAGAAGGTCTCTAAAATACCTATATTTTCATATAAGTTTTCTTTCTCATCTTTTCATGCTTAACATAAATTGGTCATGTTTTTATTAGAGATTTTTGTTTATAAACATTTACTACTAACAAGTTTTGTGGAAAATAAATATTTTTTAGATATTGTAGGAATGGATTCTGTTTTTATTGAAAAAATAAATCATACCAGACCACCAATCATTGATGATAATTATTGAGAGTACTAGAGTGATTGGATGAATACCTCCATGATCAATACTAGTGTTGATGATTTTTTTTTTTGTTTACTGGTGAATACAATATTCCGGACAATGAAATCTAAACCATCACAAATTAAGAAAAAATATCAATTAAACTAAATGGTACCCAATGATCTTATATGTTAGATGAACTATAATATCTATCTTAAAATATCTTATTATAAATCTACAAATCATATATATAAGAAACTTGATGTTACACATTTTTGAAACATTAAATGTGATGGAAACTATAAGAGCTATGTTAAGATATGAATATCCTGTATTTTAATTTCCTTATAGAGAACTTTTTTGAAAATTGAAACAAATATTTATGACCACCATCAATAGTATTCAATCTATAGGAGATAAATGTCTTGATGAGGATGTTCTTGTGGAAAAGATAATTGATATCATTCTCGATGTGTTCTAATCATGAAGGATAGCTATTTTGAGAATAAGAAATTATATAACATTACTCTTGATGATTTATTTAGATCTATTATTCAGAAAGAAACAAGAATTAATAGATATGATGACTTCAATGGGAAAAAGAATGGTAATGGAAGTGTTTCTTTCACTAATACATCAAAATCCAAGACTCTTGAAAGGGTAACTAGATCATAATCTATGAATGATATTATTATATATTAATCTAGTGAAAGTCACTTGTTTGAGAATGAATTATCCAATCATGCATGAATGATGAACATGAATGTGGGAAAGAAACATTTTCAGTATAGATATAAGAATATAGATAGAAAGGACAAAAAAGATTATGACATAACTTGTTATGAATGAAAATGTGCTAGAAATATCAAACCTAATTATCATATGCTTAAGAGAAAAGACAGAAATGAAAAGAATTATGAATGTAATAGAAATAATTAATACAAATCTAAGTCTATGAAAGTGTTTAATGATAATGAAACCTAGAGTGCTATTGGTGGGGACTCTTCAGATGAATCTTTAGAATATGATTCTTTTAGTCAGAAGAATATTGGTCTTATATCTATATTACCTATTGAAAATCATTATCTTATGGATAAGGTACACAATGATAAATTCTTAACAAATAATTACTTACATGAAAATTTTCATAATGAATTATATTATAAGTCTTTTTCTGAATAAACATATTCATAAGAAGATAATATCATACAATCATTGTGAGAAGTTTCTAGATTTGAAAAATTACCTGATAATAAAAACTGTAAGATAAAAAATAATTTAGAGAATGATAATTCTAGAATTTATTTTTTAGCAAAATAAGTATTAGTTATGTCTAAATGTCTTGATCATAAAACTATTGGCTTTGAAAATAATTCTAAAAACCTTAAGGAAGTTAATTCTGAGAATGATAAACATTCTAAGAATCTAGAAAATGTTATTTCTGTGAAACAAAATTAGAGACTAACTTTAACCCTAACACTAATTACTATAGGGATACGAATTTATTCATTAGACTACAATAAAAAATCATTCCCTTAACAAAAAATTTATCAAATTTCACTTTTGGATGGATTGAATTTGATAAAATGTATTCACAACTTCATCCTCTTAGGAACAGTGCTGGATTTGGTTATACTCATTCAAATCCTATTTTTAGTCATAATTATTTCTTTCCCAAAAGATATCATTTTTCACTAAGTGTTAATGTGGTGGACATTGGGTAAAAAATAGTTCTTTAAATAAAACTCTATCATTTAGTTTTCATAAAGATTATTTTTCATAGAAAATATGGATATCTATGTTTTAAATTTATTAAATTTCTATATCCAAGAATGTTTGGATTTTGGATGTCTAGATATTTTATTTTCATGAAAATAAAGGATGTTCGAAAAACAATACATGGTGCATTAGTAGATGATGTTCCCAAAATATGATTGGTAACAAAACCTCTTTGAAAATATTATCAAGACGAAAGGAGGAAAAGTAACATTTAGAGATAATGCTGAGGGAGAAATTTTTGGTATAAGTAACATTTTTCTTTTTGGAAAATCCTTAATTTCAAATGTTGTATTTGTTAAAGGTCTTAATCGCAAACTTAAATGCCTAATAAAATTATGTGATGAAGGATACCTTCTGAATATTTGAAATGATAATTTCTTAGTACACAATTCAAGGAACAGTTTATTCTATATACCCATGGGCATGAGAATGTTTATATACTTAACTTAGAAGACATTATGATCCAAGAAATACCTTACCGTAGTACAATGGAAGATCGATCTTGTTTATGGAATAGAATACTAGGATAATGTAACTCTATGAACATATGAAAACACTCAAATAAAATACTTTTTACGGGATTACCGGAGCTTAGATTTGATTCATAAAAAATTTGAGATCTTTTTTAATATGGAATGTAACATAGGTCATACTTTAAATCTTTCAGTAAAGTATAAACTTCCAATACATAACTGCTAGTGCATTTAGATATTTTTGGTCCAATACAAACTTGAATTATTAGAGGAAAATACTATGTATTTGTTTTAGTTGATGATTACATTAGATATACATGGGTCTATTTTCTGGCAAAAAAATATGAATCCTTTTCTTTTTTTAAATCCTTTTTAGTCAATGAAAAAAATGAGGAAAATTTTCTCTAGATAACTATTCATTGTGATCATGGTGGATAATTTCAAAATTCATATTTTGAAGAAAAAAAATATTAGTAAGAAACGCATTACTCATAGCTTCACAACATCAATAACTCCAAAAAAATGGTGTTTTTGAAAGAATAAAATGAATTATTCAAGAGATAACAAGAACCACGTTGACATAGAATTTTATTGCATATGAATTGTGGATTAATCAAAAACCTAAAAATTCTTAATTTAGTGTAATTGGATGAAAAATATCCATCATGAATACTAAAGATAGCTTATATAAAATTTCACCCAAATATGATGAAGGAAGTTTCTTACACTATTCCACTACTTTTAATAATTATAGAGTTTTAAACAAAAAAATCTTGTACTATTGAGGAAACAGTGCATGTCAAATTTGGTGAAATTGTTTGTTTTGTTTTTAATCATCCCCACCCAACATCCCCGGACGTGTCTTCAAAAAATGATTATCAATATTTGAAGAAAAATTATTCTAAAAAGAAAAATAATGATGGAAAATTTTCTAAAGTATTTACCCCACTATATTTTCTACCTTATATTGATGAAAAAGTTTTACAAGTCCCAAATCAGTTTGTTTCATAAGAATAATCCTAGTGATAGTATCAATGGTGATTTAAATAAACCTTTAAGGATTAGAAGTTATTTATTAAATTAAGTAGCAAATATAGTAATTATTTCCAAAATAAGATCCTAAAATCACTGATGATGATTTAAGTGATGATGATTTAGGTGATGATGACTGGATTAATGCTAACCATAAAGAACTAAATGAATTCAATAGGAAAAATGTATGGGACACGGTTGAAATACCAAAAAAAATTCAATAATTTGAGTTAAATGGGTCTTGAGAAATAAATGTGATGAAAATTTAATCACTGTAATAAATAAAGAAAGATAAGTTTTTGATGTCTAAAATAAATAAGAAAGAATGAACTATGAAGAAACCTACACTACAGTATCCTGAAATGAATCTATTCATATTCTACTTGCCATTGCAGCATTCATTAATTTCAATCATTTCCAAATAGACCTAAAGTGTGATTTCATTAACAAATATGTTCAAGGGAAAGATCATTTCAAACAACCTCCAGGTTTTAAAGACACAAAATATCCTAAACATGTTTTCAAAAATACCAAATATTTATATGGACTTAAAAAAATAGGATTGGTTATTCACATAAATAACCAATGGATTTTCTTGAGATAAAGGGATAGAAAATTTGAGACGATATTTCTACAGCCTAACGGCTATATAACATGGTTTTAGAAAACTTTGAAAAGAGAGGGGAAAGAGGTCACCCACTCATAAATAATTCATAATAACGTATGGGTGCTCAATAAGATCATGGTATGGATATTTGAATGACATACCACATGAGAAGGAAACATGAAAGAAAAGAGAAGATGTGATTTCTTTTACGAGAAATTCAGCAGCCTAACGACATCACATAAAAAGTCAGAAAACAAATTTAGGAGAGAAGAGAGGGTATCTCATCATTTGATCATAAAATGGGAAGTAACAAGATCATTTAATAACATACCCTCAACGTAAAGATATGGAATATATAAGACACAACATAAAGGAAGTAATGATTTAAAAGAGGGGGTGAAAGAATACCTTAACTTGAAGAGTAACTTTGAATGATTGAAGGTCAGGACCTTGGGAGGCTTGAGGGAACCTAAGGATGACTTATTGGATGTTAAAGAGACTAGAAGATCATTTGTGAGGATTTGGAAATTAAATTAATGAGGTAATGTCTTGGTACTTATAGGAGTTGTGAGTGGACAAGTCATTAATGGCCAAGGGACACCTCATCAGCGGTATTGGAAAAACGATTGTCTTTACCATGGTATTTTCCCATGGTATAGGCCACTTAGGACACCTCATATCATATCTTACTATTAATATGTCGACTATAATTATTTCATAATTTTTACAACCTTAATTACGTCACTAAACACATGAAACTCAAAAACTATATATTCAATATTCACTGAAAATTAAACTTTCACAGAAAAAT
The DNA here is from genome assembly GCA_963277665.1 of Viscum album. Classification (NCBI taxonomy): domain Eukaryota; kingdom Viridiplantae; phylum Streptophyta; class Magnoliopsida; order Santalales; family Viscaceae; genus Viscum; species Viscum album. The sequence continues at coordinate 889,662,060 of OY728130.1, forward strand.
CCCAAAAACATTACATTAACCAAATATTGATGCTCTGATTTCAAAAATGAACTCCATTTTATGAAAATAATTTTATAAATCTTTTTACTTTGTAAATAAAAAACACTATTCACCTGAAAAAACTAATACTTAATAAATAATTTCTAAAACGGCTATTTACCTATTTTATTGAATCACATTACATAATCAAGGTGCCAAAATTATATTAATATTTTCTTTAAGTTAGGTTACTTAATCCATTTGATCACATTAAAAATCATGTTTGAAATAACTATTCATAATTTATTATTCATAAAAAATTATGTTAATTATATTAGACTATAAATTTCTTACTGAACATAACTGTAGAAGACCATTTTTGGGAAATCATTACACATTATTAATTATTTAAGGTTTACATAAATATTTTTAAAATATCCTTTTTCTAAAATTCATCAATAATATGCATACTATATTTATCCAGACATTTGAAAATTCACAAACTACACCATAATAAGAATTCCAAATTTATATTTAAATCAAAGGATTACACAATGCTAACACGATCTCGTTACATAGCCCCTCATAACCCCAGCATAAGACCAAAGTGTAAGGTGTGCTAAGGTGATAGAATCTTATGGTGGCTTATCCAAAATTTCCCATGTGGTGATTTCTATCATCTTGAACTTCTCATGAAGGTGATTCCATTACAGTTTCACACGATGAAGTTTGTCTTGGGTTTCGTCCAGAACAAAGACCAGTGGTGCTACCTCTTTCCCATGTTCTGTCAGATAGGCTTTGATCGGACCGAGACTAATGGATGTGGCCATTTGATATTCTTTCTATATTAATTAACCAAGATCACTTGTATTTATAGACAATAATCATAACATTTAGTTTCCAATGGTCATATAACAATCGAAACCCAACAGTCTTATTTTAATTATACGCATTTTATTAAATGAAATAGATTTGTTGAGTATAAAATAAAATAACAAACAAAATCGGGAAGAAAATTTATTCAAAATTTTGGGTCATTACATTACTCTCCCCTTAAGAAATTGTTTCCTTGGAATTTTAAAATTTGGATTGGATATTTCATTGAAAGCCCCACATCGGAAAAAGAGTAAGTAAAATTATTACTTTAAAAAAATAAACGTAAGTACAAATGTCACTGGAGTTAACCCATACAAGGATTACATGTAGAAAATCATGGATATGGAAGAGAAAAAAAGGTCAGGTTATGATGAATAGTGGTAGAAAACTTGGTTAGGAGAAAAATAACCACAAGAAGTTCACAAACTTAAGATATGTTAAATAGTCTTTTATTACCCAGTAGGAAATGTAAACCAAATTTTTTTTTGTTTTATATTCCTTTTCATAATTTTGAATAATTCATTTAATACATAGAATAATAAACTATGGAAATATACTTACCTTCAAGTAGAGTTTAATCCATTATTAAGTTTCTACCAAGACTAATATTTTCTCCAAACAATGATAATTCAAAAACACTTGGTCTCATCCAAAGCACAAGAATATTCTTCTAGAGAATCACATAATCCAAAAAATAAGAACTATATCTTTCCCTTGACTATAGTCATCAACTAAAACTACAATGATTAGTACAAGGTCATATAATCCCCAAATAAGATAATCCTTTATAAAATGAAATAAGCCTATTAATGTCCAAAATTCAACAAAAGTACCCAAAGTTCTAGAAAGAGCATTCAATAGAAAATCATCATTAAAATTCTTCAGAAAAATCCAAATTAAGATTGGAACCCAAAAATAATAAGGATTTAATCACATGGTCATCCACAATAAATCTTAACATTTATCTCCAAAAAAAAGTTCTGTGGAGATTCATGTTCTGATTCCCTGTTCAATGAGTTTATCTTCTTTTCTTAATTGTGTTGTTTCTGTATGGTTGTTGGATGTTTTTATCAAAATCAATACATCTAGTAGGAATTGGAGTTATTCATGTGTTCTTCAGTGATTTCACTAATGTGTTTTTGAATTCATGTATTTTTACACTCTAATGTTCTACTTCATTAACTGCTCATGAGCCATGCATTATTTAATCATCAGGTGTTTTTGTTTTAGTGGAGAAAAAGAAATATCTCTTTACATTGTACCTCATACTAATAGGTGTCGCATCTAAAAAATAATTAATTATGTTAGTGTCATTAAATGACTCAAATATGACTGTTAGAATACAATTTTAAATTTAATTGAGAAAGACAAAAAAATTGGTAAGTAAGGAACGATGTCACGATTGGTGGTGAGTCCGGGATGGTGACACAGTCACGGTGAGTCCGAAACAATGCCACAGTTAGCGGTGACTTTTCCTTTTCAAGATCTAGAAACAGTAGAATGGTTACGATGTATGATCATTTTCATGTTCTAGAACTGGTAGCACAGTTACAATGTCTGGTCCATTGCGAATTCTGCAACTAGTAACATGGTTATGGAGTAACAAACATTATGAAATCTGGAACTAGTAGCATGATTATGATGTCACAGAAATAGTTTCTGACACTTTGTTGGGTTTTTAGTCTATCTGGTGAGACATTTTGATCATTGAAATAGTGTCTCATACTTAGAAAAATCACTACATTCTTTTTTAAAAATTAATACTCACAAAATGGATTATAAATAAAAATAATCATAACAAAACATCATAGAATAAGATTAAACATATTTTATGTAACACCCCAAACACAGTTACCCAGAGTCGGTGCAATATTACATAACATTGACATGATCATAAAAGATGAGGTCTCGAAATACCGGTTAGTTTAGTAGCCTTGGAATCACTAGATACATTAATAAGTCTTACATTACATCATAAAATGAAAACTACAACAACATAGTCTCCATAGTCCACACTAATATCCCCTCAAACTATCTAGGTAGGTCGTCATAAAATACTTCTTCACATCCTAGGAAAAATTAAACATAAAAACAGGTGAGCAAAGATGCCCTGTAAGGATAACAATATAGTGGGAACCTTCATAAATAATGATAAACATTTCAGACAGTGTATAACTAAAACAAAACACTTTTAAACAAGAACTTTAGCATAATATGGAAGAAATAAAATGAAATAATGTCATTTACTTATTCACATGGATATTCTACTAGTCGAATAATCACATGAAATATCAATAACCACATTCATAATGATGGAATGCCTAATATCAGACAATCATTTCCACATAGTCAAGGCCTTGTTCCAATACTAAAATTAAGATTTTGTCAAGGTCTTGTGCCAAGACACTATCTTGTCTCATGATATCTGCCAATGCATCGAGGAGCTATAGTGGGCTTCACCCGCCACTTATTATGTCCAATGCATTCCTCATATGAACAGGTTTAAACATAACATAAACATTCATATTAAAACTAGAATATGAAATGTCAATACTTTCTCCATAAACCATGAATGGAATAAAAATAACACATCCATAGTCAAACATATCACAAAAACTTCAATACAATATGTATGTTTTGTATTAGAATAAATCAACTTCGAATAAGCTTAAAATACATCAATGTATGTTGACATAGATGAAATCAAAACTATTTAATAGAAATGTCCCTTTTTGTGAAATCATTTAAAAGTCGCATAATTATGAAATAAAATATTTAATTTGAAAATTTTCTTATAATCTAGCAAGGGAAGCTTCAAAGATTTTATAATGGCGTAAAATAGCTGCACTCGCCGTATAAGTTAAAAAAGACATTCTTACCTTAATTTTTTCGAAATAGGTAAAAAGGACCTTGATTGGAAAACGATGGAAAGATTCCTTTATAATCTTCATATAAAAATTCAAACAAGGGTATAAATGACTTTATCCCATAGTCTATAAAATAGTAATAATTACTTAAAATACATATTTAAGAAACATGGATGTGGATGATAAAGGGGTCCTGGTAGATAATTACATATAAACAATCTCAGATAATGAAGAGATTGTGAAATAAACCCTTATCATGTACTTTTCCTTGGTTTAGGGTAGTTTAAACTCTTTTATAATGGTTAAATAGTTGTTATTAAATTATAAAACAATCATATACATTAATATGATATCATATATGATCTTTTCACATTTCGTTGTTAATAATAACTTATTATTATCATCGTTTCGGGTGTTAACTTACTCGTTTTATTTCATATGTTTTGTTACATAAGCCATGTTTGTTATGGATAGGTTGTATCTTATTCATATTCAGTTTGAAATCAAGTCCTTAAATATTATTTTTAATCATCAAATGATAATTATACATGAATGGATACGATGGGGAATGAATCTCATTGCATTCGTGAAGATGATAGTTCGTACGTACGCATGAGCGAAAATATGATTCTTTTGATATTAAAATAATATATAATTGGATGGTATATCATATATACAGAATCATTATAATGCTATATTTATTACTTACTTCAATTACACCTCATTATCAAACAAATCCAAATAATAATGTTTTGAATAACAATTACACCACGACGTGGAGACGGTTAGTCGTACGTACGCACGTGTGGTGACATGTCATTCAAAGGATGGATGGAATACTGAATATAGTTGTAAAATATTTATAATAACATCATATTATATAGAATATACTGGATTTATTATTTTACAATGGAAATAACAAATAAAGAAGAAGTTGAAGAAGAAATGAACATGAAATAGGGTAGTGAAAACATTACCTATTCTTCAGGTTCTTCCTTTTGATTTGATCAAAAAACACCTTAAGATGGATTTCAGATCAAATTAGTTCCTATTGGTTAAAGTGAGGGAAGTTGGAAGGATATTTGGTCAGGGTTTGGCCGATCCAAATGGATTTGAAGGTATAAATAAGAGAGAAGTGGGAGTGCCCTTTTATAAGATGGATGAGGGGCACCTTAGGAAAAACATGAAATATTATTTTATAATAAATTCATTTTCGGTTTCTAATGGATAAAACTGATTTATTTCGAGACTAAGGTGGTTATGGGTCTATAAAAACTTATGCAATAGGTTTTAGACAGCATTGGGTCACTATATTAACTTTATCAATTTTATTTAACTCTTAGTTAAATAGTTTGACATTTACCATGTCTCTTTGTACTTTTATATCATATAGTTAATAAACATACTATAAACTTCCAAGATACCCCCATGTGGTCCATTAATGATACACCTATCATTATATAAGTCCTTTGGAAGAATCATAGATTTTTACGTTTGGAATATCAATTAATAATATAACATTTGTTTTATAAACTCTTTTATGTCAATTTTGACACTATTGGGTATTTAGTTTTTGATAAATTCATAATAGCATTATTACATTGAAAATAATTCTATAAAACCAATCCTAATATGTCATATTAACCACAAAAATTATTTTAATTCATAAAAGTCTATGAATACATTTATTTAGATATTTATAATATCAATTATTTTAATATTTGATTAATTAGGTAATTACCGCATCACTATTATGTCCTAAATAAATTAAATTATATAATGTCTAAAAATTATAAATAAATTTAAATTATATAGTAAATATTTTTATCTTTCTATTTAATATTTATAATCGAATTTATCTTGTGTATAACCTTATATTAAAAATATTTTAGTAATTAAACTTTGATTTTAAGTCTTTTAAATCTTCTTTGAATTAAATAATAATAAATGTACTAATCTCATCCAACTGGAACTAAATGATAATATTTCATTCCTAAGGTTGTTTTTGGTCGAGATACACTTGTCCAATAGAATTAGGACATGTGTTAGGCTAATATTAATATCATTTTTACCCTTAATTACCCTATTTACTTTTAACCGTGGTAAATAAAAGTAAACAGTTACTATTCACCAAAACTTATTTTCATCTCATTGATCCACATTTTACTTACTGAAATCAACCATTTCTCTCGGATTTTGAAATTCCACTCACAGAAGTGGTAAAATTATGTTTTATTTGATTTTTCAAATTCTCGTAAGAGATGGGAAAAAGATGGGGAAAAGTTCTAGGAAATTTTTATATATCTAAAATTATTATAAATTGACTCCAATGAATTACATTGAACTTATATAGGTATTATGTATCTATTTAGACCCTAATTAAATTTAAATAAAATAAATAATTATTTAAATAAAAATTTTGTTTTAAATTATAACTCAATGTTTTTTTCACTATTCGTCAAAAATTTAATGTCTTCAGAAAAAACCCCAAAATTCACCCTAACCTAATTTCGATATTCCGAATCCAAAAATGAAGTCCATTTTTAAAGATAAAATTTAAAAAAATTAAAAAAGTGGGAATTACAATTAATAATGGCTAGTTTTATTGGTTGTGGTGTGTTAGAACTTGAAGTTGCGTACAACACACGCTGCTGTATTATTCAAAGAGATGCGTATCATAGAAGCTTTCGGTGTTACATTCTCCCCTCCTTCAAATAATTATTTCCTCGAAATTTCTATAATATTACTACATAAATAGATTCTAGTGGTTCTTCATCATAAGTTCCTCGTGTTCTCACGTTGCCTCTTCCATATTATGATTTCTCCATAGAACTTTACCAGACGAGTCATCCGGTTTCTCAGTACTTATTCTCAGGTATCAAGAATCCTAATAGGCTCTTCACAATAAGATAGATCAGGTTCCAGTTCTAATTCCTCATAGGTGAGTACATATGTTCGGTCACTCATGTATTTTCTCAACAATGAAACGTGGAACAAATCGTGAACTTTGGAGAGATTTGGAGTAATTTCCAAATGATAAGCTACAGCCCCAAATCGTTCTAGAATTTTGAAAGGTCCGATGTACCTAGGACTCAATTTACCCTTCTCACCAAAATGTATAACACCATTCCATGGATATACCTTCAAGAAAACATGATATCCTACATAAAATTCCAAATCCTTCCTTCGATTGATGGCATAGCTCTTCTGCCTACTATGAGCTGCTTTGATGTGGTTTTGGATTACCTTCACCTTTTCCATCATTTCCTCCACCCGTTCTGGGCCTACAAGTTTTCTTTCACCAGCATCATCCCAACAGGTTAGTGTGCAGCATCTCTTTCCGTATAACATTTCATATGGTTCCATCTGAATACTTGAATAGAAGATATTATTATAAAAAAATTCCTCCAGAGGTAAATATTGATCTGATAAACCCTGAAAGTCAAGTAAGAATGATCTCAACATGTCTTCTAAGGTTTTAATAGTCAGTTCTAATTTTCCATCGGTTTGAGGGTGGTAGGCAGTGCTCAAACGTAGATCAGTATCCAAGGGCTTATGAAGAATCTTCTAGAATCTTGAAGTAAAACGGGGATCATGATCAGAAAAAATCAATAGGGGTACTCCATGAAGTCTCACAACTTCATTAATATATAGTCTATCTAGAAGATCAAATTGTAAATCCTCCCTTCTAGCAAGAAAATGTTCTGACTTGGTAAGACGATCAACAATGACCCAGATTGCATTGTTCCTTCTAGGAGTCTTTGGTAGTCCCATGAAAAATTCCATCGTGATATTATCCCATTTACACTCAGGTATAGGAAGAGGATGCATGACTACTCCCGGTTGTTGCATTCCATCTTTCAATTGTTGAAAACTATACATCTTGACACAAAATTAGTAATCTCCCTCTTCATATTGTCCCCCAAAAAATGCTCCTTTAAATCACTATAGATTTTGGTTCTCCAAGGGTGTATAGAGAAATTGGAACTATGAGAATCGTCCAACAATTCCCTTTTTAGATCAGGTATATTGGGAACACAATGCCTCTTCCCAAACTTCAAAATTCCATCTTCATAAACAATTTCACTCAATCTCCCATCATTCATAGATTTAATCTTCTTTTTAAACTCTTAATCATCATTTTGAGAACACTTTATCCTTTTGAGTAAATATTGTTTGGCAACCATTTGAAAAATAATTGATGTTTCACCTTCAATTTTGATTCCCATATCCATATTGACTAGATCCATTTATATAAGATCCTTTTCAACTCTCATCTTGTGTAAAACTCCATGATCTTTTCTACTCAAAGAATCTTCCAACTTATTTTCCTTCCCCGGGTGGTAGTGTATCGTGAAATAATAATCCTTGAGAAGTTCAAGCCATCACCTTTGCCTCATGCTGACTTCTTTATGTGAGAAAATATACATTAAACTATTGTGATCAGTATATATCTCACATCTTTAACCATAGAGATAATGTCTTCATATACTAAAAAAAGATTACAGCAGCAAACTCAAGGTCATGTGTAAGATAGTTTTTCTAATGATTTTTTAGTTTTTGTGATTCATAGCAAATAACCCTATCATTCTTGTATAAGGACACAACCAAGTCCTTTTGTCAATGCATCACTATAAATAACAAAACCGTAATTACCCGATGGTAGAGTCAATATAGGATCATTGACTAATATTCTCTTCAATTCTTCAAAACATTCTTCACACACTTTTGTCCAAAAAAAATTAACCCCATTACGTGTGAACTTCGTTAATGGGTTAGCCAATCGGGAAAAATTCTGGATGAAACACCGATAATAACCTGCTAAACGAATAAAATTGCATACCTCAGTTATAGTCGTTGTTTCTGGCCATTCTTGGATTTCCTTGGTCATAGAATGATCAACGAAAATTCCATCTATAGAGACAATATTTCCAAGAAAAGAAATCTCTTGAAGCCATAATTCACACTTTCTAAACATCCCATATAATTCATGTCTTCTAAGAGTATTCAGGATAATGAACAAGTGATTTTCATGACCATCATAGCTTTTGGAGTATACCAAGATATCATCGATAAATACCATTATAAAGTCATTAACATATTCTTTGAAAACATTGTTCATTAGAACCATGAAAATAGAGGGTTCATTAGTCCATCCAAAAGGCATTACTGTATACTCGTAATGCCCGTACCTGGTTCGAAATGAAATATTTGGAATTTCTTCCTTGTTTCACACACAACTGATGGTAAACAGATCGAAGGTCAATCATTGATTAATATTGAGCTCCATGAAGTTGGTCAAATAAATCATCAATGTGAGGCAGGGGAAACTTGTTCTTTATTTTTATAGCATTGATCTCCACGTAGTCATTACATAACCTCATAGATCCATATTTATTTTTATCAAAAAGGAAAAGGGCTCCCCATGGAGAAAAAATAGGGAGAATAAATCCATTATTACTCAATTCCTCTAGTTGTTTCTTTAGTTAAACTAATTACACAGTGTCCATTCTATAAGGGGTCTTCGATATGGGCCTTGAACCCAGAATTAAATCAATGGAAAACTCAATTTCTCATTCTGGATGATGTCCAGGTAAATATTTCAAAACCACATCTACATATTTTTTTCACAATAGGTACATCCTCTATTTGATCATTTTTTCCTTACACGCAGTTATTTTGTTCTCTTCCTCCCAAATAATTGAATTTAGTTGAGCTACAGGTGGTGGATCTAGATAAGAATCAGTTGATGATGATTCTTCTCTAAAGATTAGGTGTTCTTTGTCATCATCATAAAAAATAGTAACCTCCTTCTTCATACAATAAATCTTCACATCATGGTCCAAAATCCAATCCATACTGAGGATTATGTCAAATTCAATCAAAGGTATGATGATGAAATCAGCGGATAAAGAACATTTATGTGCTCTAATGGGGATTGATTCACAAAACGTTGTTGCAATGATACTTTCCTTAGGAGTTTTAACTTACAAATCCCTTGTTAAATCCAATTGTAAATATCTAATTTTCTTAGAAAACTGAGAAGATATGAAATAATGCGATGATCCAGAATCAAATAATGCATTTTCTAAACTTGAGAAACCATTAAATTACCTTCCACCTTGTCTTTTAGAGATTCAACCTCAGTAGTAGTGATAGAATAAGCATGGCCTTGATCCCTTGGCATTTTTTGAGGTATGTTCCCCAGACGCTTAGGACATTCATTTTCATAATGTCCCATCTCCCTGTAGTTGTATCATTGATCATCAGTAGATTCTTTCTTCCCCTTTCAATCACGATCTTGGTGGCCTTTTCCCCACACCTGTAACAGACTCACATTCCCTTCACGAAAGTACCGGGGTGTTTATTCCCACATTTACTAAAATATGTATAATAAACTTTTCCCTTATTTCCTTTATTTCCATTTCCAGATTGATTAGCAGATCTCTTCTTCTCTTTCTTTGCTTTAAAGTCGTAATATATAGAAAATTATTTTTCTGTCATGATAGCACATGAGACAATATCTTCATACGACGAGAAGGATTGTGATAATAATTCTCGAGGAAGAAATGGTTTTAAACAATCAAAGAAATGATCAATCTTACTTCTTGGGTTATGTATATAATTTGCCGCATACCTTTCTAACCTTGTAAATTTAGCCACATACTTTGTGAAATTCTCATCCTCCTTTTATCTCAGACTCAGAAATTTTCTTTCCATATCTGCTCGATGGTCACGAGGAAAGTATTTTTCTAAAAATCTCTTTAAACTCCCTCCATTCCATATTCGATAAATCATCATCTTCCTTTGTGTTTTGAATCAATGACCACCGTTGGTCAGCATCTCCAGTGAGGCAGTAAACTGCCATGATAATGTTTTCCCTTTTACTACTCCCTAAGGTATGGAATATTTTCTCAAAGGAATTTATCCATTTCTCAGCTACTAAGGGATTTGTACTCCCATTTAATGTTGGTGGTTTTTTCCTCATGAAGCGATCTAATATTAATCCTCCAGGCTACGGATCAGGGTGCTTCATATGGGTATGGTTATTATTCATAACCTGAGTTAGTTGTCCCAGTATGGTGATTAACTAATTAGCACCAGTTGCATCACCAGCTCCACTATAATTATATTGAGTAGGTGGGAAATCCTGAAATTGAGTGTGTGCATTGATATGGTTTCCATTTCTTCCACTAGGCGCTATTTCAAAACAATGGCATACACTAGATTAGTTTATGAATCGCAAAACATAAAACCAAACATGTAAAACACTTAACATGAATTGAACAGTTTATCGATAAAATCCATAATCATAAAAATGTTTTCCTTGAGAATTATATACTCATAAACCCTTCATAATGGTTTGTAAAGAAAATGATAATAATCCTAAGCATATCCCCCGAGAGTGTCGTAACCAAGAGTGTAACAAGGCCCGTTGTCGTGCACCAGATCCCGTTCAAATCTAGATCAAAGCAGTGTTTTTGGATTTTACCCCTAGGTAGATCTATGTCAGAGCCGCCTCTACCTACTCGTATCTAGACAGTGATGTATTGCTTAGAAAACTCACAAAATCTCTACAATACCAAAATTCTAGGAAGTTCTTCTACACTAATCCTCAAAATCCATCTTAGGTATATGTGCACTAATCAGATTTCATCTAAATCTAGCTCCCAATGATCGTACTAAACTTTCTATGATACCAACTATAATGCCCCAACCCTAGTTACCCAGAGTCGGGGCATTATTACATAAAATTGGCATGATCATACAAGATCAAGTCTCGAAAGACCGATCAGTTTAGTAACCTTGGATTAACTAGATACATTAATAAGTCTTACATTACATCATAAAATGAAAACTACAACAACATAGTCTCCATAGTCCACACTCATATCCCCTCAGACTATCCCTTCAGGTCAGTCATAAAATACTTCTTCACATCCTGGGAAAAAAAATGTAAATTGGTGAGCTCAGATGCCCAGTAAGGATACCAATATAGCAAAAACTTTTATAAATAAGTATTAACATTTAAGGAAATGTATAACTAAAACAAAATCCTTTTAAAAATGAACTTCAGCATCATATGGCATAAATAAAATGAAATGATTCCATTTACGTACTCACATGGATATTCTACTAGTCGAATAATCACATACAATATCAATAACCACTTTCATAATGATAGATTTCATAATGTCATACTATCATAACCACATAGTCAAGGCCTTGTGCCAAGACTAAAAATAAGATTCTGTCAAGTCCATGTGCCAAGACACTATTTTGTCTCATGAGACCTACCGATGCATCGAGGAGTTTGTTGAGTCAATAAGGTTTTCCTTATGACTTTTCCATTCCTTCTTGTTTTGAAAATCACAAACACCTTATCTTTAAGGAAAATTGCTTTTGTAAGGAAAATTGCTTTTATAAGGAAAAATGTTTTCTTAAGGAAAAACGCTTTTATAAGAAAAATTTATCCTTATCATATTTTCATTAATATTTTTCTTAAGTATGAAATTCGGATTCACTTTCTCGGAATCATTAAAACTGATAAAAAGCATTCTGTTTTAGGGTTCGGATTCTGGACAAGAACTATAAGGAAGTTTCACTCCGAATTCCGGTTATGAATTCTGACTAAGTTCTATTCCAGATTCAGGATACGAATTCTGAAGAAGAATTCCCATTACGAATTCTAATGAAGAATTCTCATTACGAATTCTCATTACGAATTCTGAAGAAGAATTCTCATTACGAATTCTAATGAAGAAATCCCATTTCGAATTCTCATTACGAATTCTGAAGAAGAATTCTCATTACGAATTCCAATGAAGAATTCTCATTACGAATTCTAATGAAGAAATCTCATTCCGAATTCTCATTACGAATTCTGATGACGATTTCTCATTACGATTTCTGATGAAGAATTCCTATTCCGAATTCCTATTCCGAATTCTCATTCCGAATTCACTCATTAAACAGAATCTGGATATCATTGTTTTATACACTCTGAATTTGTTCACTCCGAACTTTCACTCCGAAATTTCTATTCCGAACCTTTATGTTAGATTTTAAAACGATGTCGTACTTTCTGTTACACTTACTTTGTTATAAAACGATGTCGTCCATTTTGTTATAAACTAACCGTTGTCTAAGTGACACGTGTACAGGTCCCTCCGAACTTTAAGGGAAATATGACCGTTGGAGAAGGAGCCGACCTCACCTATAAATAGGAGCTCATTTGAAAAAGCTCAAAACGGACGGATGGATGAACATTTGGATTTTGTGCATACATGCTGTTGAAGTGATTTCTAGAGAGAGAGTCTCTTATTAACTCTCAAAGCTTCGTGCGACTCCGAATGTTGGTGATTACATTCGAGGGCTTCCGGGGATAGGAAGACAGAGGTGCCGACTACCTTAAAGATCGAGGGCTTTCTTGCTGAGAAAGACAGAGGTTGCCAACTACCTTGAAGTTGAGGGCTTGCGGGGATAGCAAGACAGAGACACCGATCTTCGTATCGAGGGCTTACCCTGGTGTGGGTAAGACAGACTTGCTTGAAAGTATAAATCAAGGGACCTTTATCCAAGGTTGTTGGATACCCTTCTCTTTGGGTTAAAAGACTATTATCTTGTTGCTAGTAGTTTTACTACTCGTTTCTATTCCGCTGTAATTTGTATCTTAAGGAAAGTATAACATTCTTATACTTCCTTACTTACTCTGATTCATTCAGATTCTATACGCTTTAAGGTAGAATCTTATATTGTAACTTTTGTTAAGTTTCAAATTCTGGAACCATATTTCCGGAACTTACTTTTGGAATCTCTTTCCAAGTTTAGTTCGGTGTTAGAGGTGTTGTGAATTTACTTAGTTTAACTTTGTTAAACTTAGTTCTTTCCTTTTCTTAAGGAAACTCTAGTTATTCATAACTAACTTTAAAGGTTCCTAAGGAATTTTTAAAGTATACAATTCACCCCCCCTCTTGTATTTTGAGCATCTCATATTCTATTTCGATCCTACAATTGGTATAAGAGGTTGGAAACCTCTTACTCTATACCATTCTTACATTTGGTATCAGAGCCAAGGTTACTGAAATACTTGTACTCACGTTCAAGTTTTTCTTGCTCACTTTTCAATTCCGAACTTTTTCATTCCGGATTATCCATTCCAAACTTTTCCTATTCCGAACTTTTTAATTCCGAATTTTTGTTATTAACAAGTTTGTCTTCAAGTTATTTTCAAGTATGGCAGGAATGAATGTTGGTTCGATAGACAATTTGAATCCTACAAGGCCACCAATATTTGATGGTAATGATTATGAATACTGGAGAGATCGTATGAAGACGTTTGTTATCAATACTGGAGTAGATAACTTTGTCATGCTTACTGGTGATTACAAAATTCCTGACAAGGAAGTCAGAACCTTTACTAACCAGGAGAAGCAAGAATATCAACTCAACTACAAGGTACGCAACACTTTATTATGTTCAATGACCAGAAATATATATAGCCAAATTTCTTCTTGTGAAGCAGCTAATTGTATATGGAAGAAGTTAGAGGTTACTCATTTTGGGACTTCTAAAGTGATTGAGACTAGGAGAGCTATGCTTAGAGCTGAATATCATGGCTTTAATTTTCCTTATGGAGAACCTATCTGTAAAGTACAACAAAGATTTATGACAATCGTCAATAGTCTACAGTCTATGGGAGAGAAAGGTTTAGATGATGAAGCTCTTGTGGACAAGATAATTGACATTATGCCCAATGAGTGGGAATCCAAGAGAACAGCTATAGATGAGAACAGGAAGGTTACTCAAATAACTCTTGATGAATTATTTGGAACTCTTCTACAACATGAGACCAGAATGAAGAGAGATGCTGACAACATCAAGAAGAAGAATGGAAATGGTACTGTTGCTTTTACTACAACTTTGAATCAGATGAAAGCTAAGACTCCTGAGAGAGTAACCAGATCCAAATCGAAGAAAGTCATTTTCCAATCCGAATCTAGTGAAAGTGAAGTTTCAGAAAATGAATTAGCCAATCTTGCTCGAAGGATGAACAAGATAGCTGGACAAAGAAACTTTCAATCCAAGTATAAGAAGACGGATAGGAAAGATAAGAAAGATGGAGAAGTTACTTGTTATGAATGTAAGAGAGCAGGACATATTAGACCAGATTGCCCTATGCTCAGAAAGAAAGAAAGAAAGGAAAGGCATTCAGACAGGAACAGGAAGAAATATTACAAAGCTAAAGCTAAGAAAGTTTTGAAAGCTAATGACACCTGGAGTGCCAGTAGTGGTGACTCTTAAGATGAATCTTCTGAATATGAATCTTCAGGACAGAAGAATCTTGGTCTTATAGCCAGATTACCTATTGATAATCATTATCTTATGGCTAAGGTACGAAATGCTGAATCTTTGACCAATGTTTCTTTAAATCCTAATGATAGTAAGTATTATAACTCTTCTGATGAAGAATCATCTTCTGATGAGGAAAATACTTTACCTACTTTTGAAGAAGTCTCTAGATTTGCTGAACTTCTTGAGATTGAGAATTCCAAACTCAACAAGAAACTTGATAAGGCAAATTCTAGGAATTCTATTCTTACTAAAGAGATATCAGATCTTTCTAAAGATCTTGATAAGAAAAATGCTGATTTTGAAAATATTTCAAAAAATCTTGAGGAAGTAAGTTCTGAGAAGAATAAACTTTCTAAAGAGTTAGAAAAAGTAATTTCTAATAAAAATGTTTTCGAGCCTAACTCTAGTTCCAAAACTAATGATTTTGAAGATAAAAACTTGGTTGTAAAACTCAAGTCCGAAATTTTTTCCTTAAAGAAGTGCTTATCAAACTTTACCCATGGTAAGGAAAATTTTGATAAGATGTATTCTCAAATACGACCTTTAAGAAATAAATCCGGATTTGGTTATACCCATGCAAAACCTGTTTTCAGCAACAATTATTTTGTTCCTCAAAGTGCCCCATTTTGTACTAAGTGTCAATGTGGTGGTCACTGGGCAAGAAATTGTTCCTTAAACAAAACCCAATCCTTAGGTTTTCATAAAGCTTATTTTTCCAAGAAAATGTGGGTACCTAAGATTTTATTGTCTAGAAATCTCGGATCCAAACAAGTTTGGATTCCGAAAGTCTAACTTTGTTCTTAATTTCAGGAAAATAAAGAAAGTTCCAGCAACAATGTTTGGTACATGGATAGTGGATGTTCCCGGCACATGACTGGTAACAAAAGCTTCTTTGAAAAAATTATCAAGACGAAAGGAGGAAAGGTAACTTTCGGAGACAATGCTAAGGGAGAGATTGTTGGTATTGGTAATATTGTTCTTTTAGGTAAAACTTTGATTTCAAATGTTCTTTTTGTTAAAGGTCTTAAGCACAACCTCATTAGCATAAGTCAGTTATGTGATGAAGGTTACCTTGTGAATTTTAGGAATGATAAATGCTTAGTTCACAATTCCAAGGAAGAATTTATTCTCTCAGCCAACAGGCAAGAGAATGTTTACACCTTAAACTTAGAAGACCTAAGAAGCCAAGATTTACCTTGCCTAAGTGCAATGGAAGATCATTCTTGGTTATGGCATAGAAGACTAGGACACTGTAATCTTAGAAACCTATGTAAACTCTCTAAGAAGAAACTAGTTAAGGATCTACCGGAGCTTAGATTTGATTCTTCTAAAGTTTGTGATCCTTGTCAATATGGCAAGCAACATAAATCTAGTTTTAAGTCAATCGGTGAAGTCTCAACAACTGATGCATTACAGTTGGTGCACATGGATCTTTTTGGTCCTACACAAACTGGAAGCATTGGAGGCAAATACTATGTGTTTGTTCTAGTTGATGATTACACTAGATTTACTTGGGTCTATTTTCTAGCAAGGAAATCTGAAGCTTTTTCTTATTTCAAAAGTTTTAGAGCTCAAGTTAAAAATGAAAAAAACCTTCCATTGAAAACTATTCATAGTGATCATGGAGGAGAATTTCAAAATTCTGATTTTGAAACTTTTTGTAGTAAGAAAGGTATTACTCACAACTTTTCAGCACCTAGAACTCCTCAACAGAATGGTGTAGTTGAAAGAAGAAATCGAATTCTTCAAGAAATAACTAGAACCATGTTGAGTGAATATTCTATTGCTAGACATTTCTGGGCTGAAGCTGTAAGTACTTCTTGTTATACTATAAATCGAGTTTTGATTAGACCTTTTCTTAATAAAACTCCTTATGAGTTATGGAATGGTAGAAAACCAAGGCTTTCCTACTTCAAGGTTTTTGGTTGCAAAGTATTCATTTTGAATACTAAAGATAACTTACATAAATTCGCACCAAAATCAGACGAAGGAATTTTCTTAGGATATTCCACAACCTCTAAGGCTTATAGAGTTTTTAATAAAAATACTTGTACTGTTGAGGAAACAGTACATGTGAAATTTGATGAGTCAGATCCTTTTGTTTTTAAAACTTCCCAACTTACATCTTCGGATGTGTTTTCAAAAACTGATTGTCAACCTTTGTTAGAAGAACCTTCTGATAAGGAAATTGTTCTAGAAGATACTTCTGAAACATTTACCCCAGAAGACTTTCTACCTTATGTTGATGAACAGGTTTTACAAAACTCAAATCAGATGTTTCTTAAGAATCATCCCAGTGATAGTATCATTGGTGATGTAAATCAACCTGTAAGGACTAGAAGTTCCTTAAGAAATGAAGTAGAACATCTAGCATTTCTTTCCCAACTAGAACCTAAAAGCACTGATGAAGCTTTAGGTGATGATGATTGGATCAAAGCAATGCAAGATGAGCTAAATGAATTCGAAAGGAATAAAGTCTGGACCTTGGTTGAAAGACCTAAGGAAACTTCTGTTATTGGAGTAAAATGGGTCTTCAGAAACAAATGTGATGAAAATGGAGTCATTGTTAGAAATAAAGCTAGACTTGTTGCTAAAGGCTATAATCAGCAAGAAGGAATAGACTATGAAGAAACCTATGCTCCAGTAGCTAGACTTGAATCTATCCGTATTCTACTTGCCTTTGCAGCATTCTTTAATTTCAAACTATTTCAAATGGATGTGAAATGTGCTTTTCTTAACGGTTATGTTCAAGAGGAAGTTTTTGTTGAACAACCTCCTGGCTTTGAAGATACAAAACATCCTGATCATGTTTTTAGACTTACCAAAGCTTTGTATGGCCTTAAACAAGCCCCAAGAGCATGGTATGATAGACTCACTGGATTTTTGCTTCAAAATAACTATGTTAAGGGAAATGCAGATCCAACCCTTTTTATAAAGAAAGATAAGAAAAATGTTTTGATTGTTCAAATTTATGTTGATGACATTATATTTGGTTCAACTCAGCAATCTTTGACTGATTCTTTTGCTAGTCTAATGAAATCTGAGTTTGAAATGAGTATGATGGGTGAGTTAACATTTTTCCTTGGTTTTCAAATTTCTCAAAAACCAGAAGGAACCTACATATCTCAACATAAGTATATTAAAGATCTTCTTAAAAAGTATGGTTATGACAACACGAAGAGTATAAGTACTCCTATTGGTACCTCAAACTCTTTAGATCTTGATGAAGCTGGGAAACCAGTAGATCAAACATCTTTTAGATGTATGATTGGAAGTCTACTTTACTTAACTGCTAGTCGACCAGACTTAATGTTTTCAGTATGCTTATGTGCAAGATATCAATCCAATCCTAAGGAATCTCACTTAAAGGCAGTTAAAAGAATTTTTCGCTACCTTAAGGGAACCATGGATCTAGGATTATTTTATACTTCTGGAAATGATTTTGTTCTAAAAAGCTTTTCTGATGCTGACTTTGGTGGTTGTAGAATGGATAGAAAAAGTACATCCGGAACTTGTCATTTCTTAGGAGATTCATTAGTTTCTTGGTCATGCAAGAAGCAACATTCTGTTGCACTCTCCACTGCTGAAGCTGAATATGTAGCAGCTGGAAGTTGTTGTGCACAAGTGTTGTGGATGCAACACACACTCACAGACTATGGCTTGAGTTTTACTAAAACTCAAATTTTGTGTGATAACACAAGTGCCATTGCTCTAAGTAAAAACCCTGCACATCACTCCCGTGCAAAACACATAGATATTAGGCATCACTTTCTTAGGGATCACACACTTAAAGGAGATATTATTCTTCAGTTTATCGGAACGCAAGATCAACTTGCTGATATTTTCACAAAATCTTTACCTTCTGATAGATTTGAATATATTAAACAGAAGTTAGGAATGATAACCGTAAGGTAATCTTCCTTAATTAACTTCCTGTTGGAAAAATCTTCTCACAGTAATAAACTCCTTTTCATAGGGGGAGTACATTTGTTTGTTTATTTAACAAAGTTTTTTCAAAATTTGTTTTCAAATTTTTCGGAACGAAATTTTCCGGAATGGAACTTCCGGAACTACAATTTTCCAGAATGGATATTTCCATACAAAATACTTCTGGAATAAAAGTATTCGTATTGAAAATTTCCGGAATGGAAAATTTTCCTACTGGTATTTTCATAATGGAAAAACTTTCGTATTGATTCTTCCATATCAGGTTTTTCGTATCAAGTTTTTTCGTATTGAGTTTTTTTTTTTTTTTTTTTCGTAGTCGTCTTTACATTACCCATTACGAATAACTTTCCTAAGCTAATCCGAAAGGTATGACTTCCTTACTGAAGTTTTCGTAATCATATTTTACTTGCTGGCAGTTTCTTATAGTTTGTTTTCGGTTTTTTTTTAATTTCTTGAATTTTGTTTTAATAAAACCTCAAAAAGATCGGATTCAATCTCTCAACCGTCAGATCTGATCTCAGATCTTTCTAAACCGTTAGATCAACCGAGGAAGTTGAACCGTCATTCCAAAGCCTATATAAAGGGGACCCTATTTTCTCGTCCCACATCGATCTCAAGCTCTTGCGTGCTGAAGCTCTGTCTCTCTGATTTAAGGCTGTTCCGAACTACAGTTTTCCAGTTCCGAACTTCAGTCTTCTCAGTTCCGAACTTCTCAGAGACTTCTAATCCGAATGTCTGCAGAGTTAGCTTCTCAAGAGATGTCTTCAACAAAGCCCATTTCACAGTGGTTAGTCTACAGAGAGCGGTTAGTGCATCCGAATTTCTTCAGCAACTATGATTCTATTATATCAAAGAATATCAAGCTCAATGGCTGGGAAGATGTTGCGATATCAAAAACTGGCAACCAAGATGAAGTTTACCCAGACTTGCTTGTTGAGTTTTATGAGTCGGTTGCTTTCTTCGTGGAAGACAATAGAGAAAAATTTTCCTTCAAATCGTATGGCAAGACTTATAAGCTATCTTACACCAAGGCTGCAAGCTTGGTAGGGTTGAATTATGAAGGGGAAGCTGAGTTTATCTCGCATGTTCTACCAGACTCCTTGGGTAGTTTCAACAAGGAGAAAGCCTTAGAAATTCTCGGACTGGATGATGATAAGGCTTCGAAAATTGCAACCCTATCTACAAACTTCCGGATTCTGGAGTTATGGGTGCAAGGGCTTATTGTACCGAGAAAAGGAGACAAGGACAGCTTGAAGAAGAGTGAGATATACATCTTAGATTTCTTGATAAATCAAAGGAAGTTCAACCTGATGAAGCATATCCTTCTTAATCTTGAGAATTTAAAGAAAGGGAATCTGAGAGCTCAGATAGTAATGTATCCGGCAATATTGTCGAAGCTGATAGTTCGGTGCCTTGAGTCCTTCAAGGTTGCTTGCAGTTCTAAACCGAAAGTTTGCAAGATCATGTTGCTCAGTGATGCAACTCTTAAAAGGATGAATATAGCTTTTGACAAGAAGTCTGGCATGTTTATTGATCTTCCTCCTCAAGAAGAAGTGACTCCGAAAGTGGCTGATCCGGAATCGCCTAAGCCGGTAAGGAAGAGGAAGCTGAAAGAAGTGGTAGGTGAAGCTGAAGAACCTAAGTCTAAGGAAGTCCATTCCGCACCTCCTAAGCCTAAGAAGAAGAAGACATATACTGATGAGGTTGCAGCGAAGTGGAGAGCTGACAAGGAAAAGAGGAAGGAAGGAGATCCGCAGTTCGGATTGGATCCCGCAGAGGCTAAAGCTCTGAAAGAAAAGGCTGCTGATGAGCTCGAGAAGCAAGCTAAGGAAAAGAAGCTGAAGAAGAAGTTGTCAGAAGCTGAGGCTGTGCAAGCCTTGTTGAAGTTTAATGAAATGGTTTCAGCAACCATTCCCGTTCCGAGAACTTTTTCTTTGGACTCTCTACCTGAGACTCCAGGAAGAAATCTCGATGATCCGAAAGAGGCTGCTGCTAAGAATGCTGAGGAAGTAGAGCTAGTGGAAGAAGTGGAAGAAGCTGCTGAAGGAAGTGGTGAGACAGGAGATGTGCTCAAACAAGTAGATGAATACAAGGGAACTCCTTCGGAACACCTGTCGCTCCGAACTTCTGAAGCCGAATCTTCAAAACTAGTTACTCCAGTAATAGAAGGAAAGGAAGGAGAGGAAGAAGTTTCTTATCATGGAGAAGAAGAACATCTTTCACTTGATGCTGCTCAGAAAGAAAATATAGAAGTTGTTGATGAGGAAGATTTGGTTGTTCAAGTTTCTGACAGTGAGAAGAAATCTCCGGAACAGGTTTCTATTCCGAAAAAAGATAAGGGGAAACAAGTTATTGCTGATACCCCGAGTTCAGAAAAGAGTATGAGGAAGGAAGCTGGTAGTTCTTCAAAGAGGAAGTTGGAGCTTATTGAAGAAGAAAATTCTCCTAGCAAGATGTCAGATTCGGAATCATCTTCGTTGGGGCACGATTTTGTTGTTCAATCCTTGAAGAAGTTGGTGGGAACCATTCCGACTTTCTCCAGTATTGATTCTCGGTGCCAGATGCTCCAACATACGCTGAATCAGAAAACCGATTCCGTATCCATGGTAATGGATAAGTGTGTTGAGATAGAAGCCCAGTTCAAAAATTTCTTCATTGGTTACGAAGCCCATAAAAGATCTTGCAAAAGGATGACTAGCTGGTCGAAGAAAAATGTGGAAGAGATGAGGTTGCTGGATGAGTTTCAGGAGAATGTTAAGGATGCTTTTCAAACCGAGGATAAGAAGTTTCATGAGATGACTGCATCATTCGATGAGAAATTGGCAGAGGAAAAGAACATTCGGAGTCAGGAAGTAAGAGATCTGAATGGAAAGCTCAACTCTGTTAATCAAAGTTGGAAATTTGAAAGGGATCATCGGATCAATTTTCTAGAAAGGATAAAGTCTCAGGAAGAGAAAATGGAAGCTCAGGAAGAAAAGTTGAAGGCTCAGGAAGAAATCATTCAAGCTCAGTCAGCAAGAATAGTTGCCTTAGAAAAGCAAGCAGAGGAAGATCATAAGGACCTCAAAAAGATCAAGACTATTCTCAAGGGGCTTATGTCAAAGGAGAAAGATCCGAAATAATCAATCCGATCTTTTTGTTGTAATCTGTTTTTGTTGCTGACATTTCAAATTTAATGAGAATCGTGCTTGTTGTTCTGTTTTGTTGTTGTTACTAATCTTTCAGGTACTTTGTTATTTTTTTTCCATTCCCTCGAAATTCTTTTTGAAAATCACAAAGGGGGAGAAGGAAAAGATCCTTAAGAAAAAGAGGAAATCTAATAAGTGCTTATCAAAGGGGGAGAAAGAAAAATACCCAATGAGATAGAACTCTAATAAGAGTTTGTTTAAGGGGGAGTTTTTATCTTAAAGAAATATCACTCCGGAAATATGAATACGATCCTTAGAGATTCAAAGCCTAAGGGGGAGTTAGTCGTATTCATCTATATTCTTAAACCAAGGGAGATAAGCTTTATTGTGTTTCTTTCTTCCTAGAAATAGCTTTTTCGTAAGGATGTTTGTGCTTTCCAAAAAGGGGGAGATTGTTGAGTCAATAAGGTTTTCCTTATGACTTTTCCATTCCTTCTTGTTTTGAAAATCACAAACACCTTATCTTTAAGGAAAATTGCTTTTGTAAGGAAAATTGCTTTTATAAGGAAAAATGTTTTCTTAAGGAAAAACGCTTTTATAAGAAAAATTTATCCTTATCATATTTTCATTAATATTTTTCTTAAGTATGAAATTCGGATTCACTTTCTCGGAATCATTAAAACTGATAAAAAGCATTCTGTTTTAGGGTTCGGATTCTGGACAAGAACTATAAGGAAGTTTCACTCCGAATTCCGGTTATGAATTCTGACTAAGTTCTATTCCAGATTCAGGATACGAATTCTGAAGAAGAATTCCCATTACGAATTCTAATGAAGAATTCTCATTACGAATTCTCATTACGAATTCTGAAGAAGAATTCTCATTACGAATTCTAATGAAGAAATCCCATTTCGAATTCTCATTACGAATTCTGAAGAAGAATTCTCATTACGAATTCCAATGAAGAATTCTCATTACGAATTCTAATGAAGAAATCTCATTCCGAATTCTCATTACGAATTCTGATGACGATTTCTCATTACGATTTCTGATGAAGAATTCCTATTCCGAATTCCTATTCCGAATTCTCATTCCGAATTCACTCATTAAACAGAATCTGGATATCATTGTTTTATACACTCTGAATTTGTTCACTCCGAACTTTCACTCCGAAATTTCTATTCCGAACCTTTATGTTAGATTTTAAAACGATGTCGTACTTTCTGTTACACTTACTTTGTTATAAAACGATGTCGTCCATTTTGTTATAAACTAACCGTTGTCTAAGTGACACGTGTACAGGTCCCTCCGAACTTTAAGGGAAATATGACCGTTGGAGAAGGAGCCGACCTCACCTATAAATAGGAGCTCATTTGAAAAAGCTCAAAACGGACGGATGGATGAACATTTGGATTTTGTGCATACATGCTGTTGAAGTGATTTCTAGAGAGAGAGTCTCTTATTAACTCTCAAAGCTTCGTGCGACTCCGAATGTTGGTGATTACATTCGAGGGCTTCCGGGGATAGGAAGACAGAGGTGCCGACTACCTTAAAGATCGAGGGCTTTCTTGCTGAGAAAGACAGAGGTTGCCAACTACCTTGAAGTTGAGGGCTTGCGGGGATAGCAAGACAGAGACACCGATCTTCGTATCGAGGGCTTACCCTGGTGTGGGTAAGACAGACTTGCTTGAAAGTATAAATCAAGGGACCTTTATCCAAGGTTGTTGGATACCCTTCTCTTTGGGTTAAAAGACTATTATCTTGTTGCTAGTAGTTTTACTACTCGTTTCTATTCCGCTGTAATTTGTATCTTAAGGAAAGTATAACATTCTTATACTTCCTTACTTACTCTGATTCATTCAGATTCTATACGCTTTAAGGTAGAATCTTATATTGTAACTTTTGTTAAGTTTCAAATTCCGGAACCATATTTCCGGAACTTACTTTTGGAATCTCTTTCCAAGTTTAGTTCGGTGTTAGAGGTGTTGTGAATTTACTTAGTTTAACTTTGTTAAACTTAGTTCTTTCCTTTTCTTAAGGAAACTCTAGTTATTCATAACTAACTTTAAAGGTTCCTAAGGAATTTTTAAAGTATACAATTCACCCCCCCTCTTGTATTTTGAGCATCTCATATTCTATTTCGATCCTGCAGAGTTATAGCGGCCTCCACCCGTCACTTACTAAGTCCAATGGATTCCCCATATGAAGAGGATTAAACATAACATAAACATTCGTATTAAAACTAGCATACGAAATGTCAATAGTTTCTCCATAATCCATGAATGGTATAAAAATAACACATCCACAGTCAAACATATGAAAAAATCATCAATACAATATGGAAGTTTTGTATCATAATAAATCAACATAAAATAAGATTAAAATCCATCAAAGGATGTTGACATAGATGAAATCAAAACTATTTAAGAGAAATATCTATTTTTTTTAAATCATTTAAAAGTCACATAATTATGAAAAAAAATATTTACATTGAAAATTTTATTATAAGCTTATAAGGTAAGCTTCAACGATTTTATAATGGTGTAAAATAGCCGCACCCGCCATATAAGTTATAAAATACATTCTTAACTTAATTTTGCCGAAAAGGTTTAAAAGGACCTTGTTTGGAAAATGATAGAATGATTCCTTTTTAAACAGCTTATAAAAAGTCAAAAAAGGGTATAAATTACTCTATCCCATATTATTTAAAATAGTAAGAATGATTTAAAATATATTTTTGAGAAATATTGACGTGGATGATAAAGATGTCCCAGTAGATAATTACGTTTAAAAAACCTCAGATAATGAAGAGATTGTGAAATAAACCCTTACCTTGTAGTTTTTTTTATAAAATAATATGACATTAATGAAGAAGACTAGTTGAAGTACATGCATGAATCCATGAAGGGAAATTGTCCAGGCAGAGCTGGTTAGTGCCGAATGGGCCTGAGGACGCCAGCTGATGAGCCGCGTTGTTTCCATCCCTTTTGGTGAATGATAAGGTGAACACTGAGAATCATTGGCGGAGTGAGACAATTCTCCTGAAAATAGTACCAAATGACTGGAGTCCTCCGTTGTTGTGATTGATACCGTCGATCATGGAAAGACAGACAGACTCAATGATGATGTCATCCCATCCACATTCAATATCAAGAATCACACCAGCAAGGATGGCCTTGGCTTCTATGACTGTCGGTTCCCAGAATGTCTGATTTGGTTCATACTTAGAAGCAAGGATTTTCCGTAGATGATTTGTGCAAGGAGTTCTAGGGAAACAAGCCCAAATTTTGGAAGAGATGTGCCCACATTGCTCTTGAGAATCCGTTCCATTGGGGTGTTCCATGGATCAAAAGGAGAGGGGAGACACCCGGCATAGAACATCGGTTGTGGCCTTCCCAAACATCAATCCAAGAGGAAGCTCGATCAATCCAGAATTTGGGGGGTCTGTGGGCATGATGAAAAACAGTGTCATTGTGCCGGACCCAAATAATCTAGACCAGAGTGCAGAGTGAACCATCATCAGCCAGGGAAAGAGAGGAACACCAATGCATCATAAGATCGGGAAGGTCAGAGGCCAATTCCAGTGATGTAGTAGAAGCCGAGCCCCATTGATTCCAGATTTCCTTAGCTCCTGGGAAGTGAATGATAGCGTTCTGAGGGCTTTTAGGGGTGTTCGAGCAGAAATGGGAAATGGTGGTTCTTTCCATATGTCGATAAACGAGAAGGCTCATTGTTGGGAGAGATCCCATGCAAACCTACCGCCAGAAATGATGAATCTTTGGGGGGACATGAGCGAACAGATTGATTTCCAATGACCCTCATCCCTACCAACTGGGTGGATTCCAAGAGCATGTCTGTAGCCGGATCTCACCTTGTAAATTCCCTTAATGTCATTGATCCAGAAGCGATGGTCAGGGCCTGCGTCTGGTAACAAGGAGATGGTGAGGATAATTCTTTGATCTCTTTCGTTAAACCATTTGAGGATCTTATCCAAACACAACCCTTGTCCCTGGTCGAAAAGGAGGTACCTAACAGTGGTGTCGTCCAGACCTAGTTGGGTTGGGGATGTAGCCCGTAAACCATACTTATCAACAAGCCAGGGATCAGACCAAATTTTGATAGATGAGCCAGTCCCAATCCTCCAACCCAATCCTTTATCCAGGAGATTTTTATACCCCCAAATGATTCTCTAGAGGAAGCTGGGATGAGGACCAAGAGAGGAAGAATGAAAGTCCGTGTGGGGAAACTACTTAGCTCATAGAACTCGCTCACATAGATATGATGGATGGTCAATAAGGTGCCATCCTTTCTTTTCCAAAAGCGCGTCGTTGAAGAGATGAAGATTATGGAACCCCATCACACCCTCTGATTTGGGTTTACAGAGATTCTCCCAGGCCATCCAATGGGGTTGATTCCTTCCATCATGCTTCCCCCACCAGAAAAAGGAAGTACATGTGTGGATCTGATCGGTGATGGCCACCGAGAGCTTAAAAAGGGACATAAAGTAGCTGGGGACATATTGGATGATGGATTTAATGAAAGTCTCTTTTCCAGCTTTCTAAATTCATTTAGGGGTCCAGCCTTGGATTTTAGACTCAATCTAGTCCACGATTGATGCGAAGATTTCTTTTTTGGACGGACCAATCACCGTGGGGAGCCCGAGATACATCAGATGTTTAACAACCATATGGATTCCAGCTGATGCAGAAAGTTCATTCCTCTTAGATAGGGGCACCCCTACACTAATGGAAATTTCATATTTACCATGATTGATTGTTTGGCCAGACGCCCTCTCATACCGGCGGATCGCCTGGCAGATCACCCGGCATTCATTAATTTTTTCTCTGGAAAAAAGTAGGCAGTCATTAGTGAAAAATAGATGCAAAACTGGAGGGGTAACTCGATAAACTTTTTCCAAATGAATAGACTTAGAGGAAACATCCCTAGAAATACGATTAGAAAACACGTTAGTCACCAGGAGGAAGATAAAGGGGGAGAGAGGGTTTCCCTGGCGAAGGCCTCGAGAAGGGGTGAAATCTCAGGTAAAATCCCCATTGACTTTGATTTTAAATGAGACAGTCAAGATGAAGTTCATAACCATATCTTTCTATTTAGCACAAAAACCCATTTTATGAAAAATGACTCTAAGGAAGTGGCATTCAACTCTATCTTAGGCCTTGGTCATATCCAATTTTCAGGCCATGGTTCCTCTTTTCATCGTGGAGTGTGATTTCATAGAGTGGAACACTTCCTGGGCCACAATCGCATTATAAGTGATCAGTCTATTGGCCACGAAGGAAATCTGATTTTCAGAGATACTATCTGGTAGCCAGGGTCGCAGCGATGGACAAGGATCTTTGAGAATATCTTATCAGAGATATTACAGAGGTTGATAGGTCAAAAGTCAGGGATCACCAAATGTTTCTTGATTTTGGGGATGATAACGAGGACAGTTTCATTGATGGTCGTAATGCTGGTGTTGCCAGCCCAGATATTTTTAATCATATTACAGATGTTAGGACTGATTATGTGCAAGTATTTCTTAAAAAATAGGGCATGGAACCCTTCTGGTCCTGGAGCCTTGGTGGGATGAAAATGTTTCAGATCCAGGCATATCTCGTCATCTGTCACATATTTGGAGAGAATCCAATTGATATCATCAGTGATCACAGGTCTGATACATTCTTCCACCTCAGCAGACATGAAAGGGGTTCCTGCAGAGAAGATGTTTTGGTAAAAGCCAGTCAAGGCCTCATGGAAACCATTGGTGTCAGAAAAATTTCTTCCATTGGGTTGTGATATACAGGTAATATGGTTTTTATCGACCCCTGGCTGAAGATTTCTGATGAAAATACTGGGTGTTAGCATCCCCATCTTTGATATGGTTGTCCCGTGCACGCATAGCCCAGAAAATTTCCTTGACGCATAGGGTCGTGTCCATCTCTCTTTGTATGGCACAAATCTTAGAGAGATTGACATTAGATGTGGGTTGTTTGAGGAGAATGTTAAGTCTCTTTTCAAGCGTGTCGTAGTGCCGGTCAGGGTGATAGAATTTCTTGTTTCTCCCAGACCTCAAATCAGATGCGACATGTTGGATGTTGAGGCAAACATCCTCATGAGTACATTTCCATCTTGATCAGATCACATCTTCGCATTCCTGATCTTTTGACCAGAAGATCTCAAATCTGAACGGGCTGATAAAAGATCAAGTATGTTCGCCACATGTACAGTCAATGAGGATGGGACAGTGGTCTGAGTAGTTGAGGAACATGAGTTCGATATGAAACATGATGAACATATTAATCCAATTAGAAGATCCAAGAAATTTGTCAAGATGCTCTGCGATATGGGTGCCTTATGAGTTGTCGCGGAACCAAGTAAACGGATTTCTTGAGTACCCTAGATCGACCAGGTCCTCCTTGGAAACTGCTTCCTTGAAACATGACATCGAAACTGAATTTCTAATGGATCCTCCCTCTTTTCCTTATAGAACATAATCTCATTGAAGTCTCCGCCGAATAGAATAGGGCCTAGTAAGTCAACTCTTAGCTTGCATAGAAGATCCCAGGACGTCACCTTGTCATTATGGGATGACTAGCCATAAAAAACCACAAATGTTCAGGGTGGGTGAATGCCCGTATGAATGGTCATAGCCACATGGTGAGGAGAGAAGGACAAAATTATGAAATCGACATTTTCCTTCCAAAGGAGACAGAGTCCCCCTGAATGGCCTTGTCTAGGCACCGGGAAACAGCCTTGGAAGCCGCACCTCAGAGCAATACCATTGGTGTCCTTGCATTCCAGTATGGTTTTGGACAGGAAAACCATATCGGGGTGACTTTGAGCGCAATTTCATTGAAGCATGCGAACCGTTCGGGGGTTGCCAAGCCCACGAAAGTTCCAACATAAGAAAATCATTTATCTAGGTAGGGGTGGGACTCTCCCGCCGCTGCCTTTGGTATCTCCAAACATACTTTTCCATATTTTGTTCTCCATATTTTGGTGAGGTTCCTTCCTAATTGACATGTTTTATTTTGACTCTTCCTCACCCTGAGATTTGGGTTTTCTGTGTGCCCATCACACTCGCCTCATTGCCTCCTTTTCCACATTCGATGGGTGATTGGACCTATTAGTGAAGGTCCCGACATTCCAAGGTCCTTCATTGTAAGAGTCCTAGCTTTGGTCAAGGGTGGGTCAGGTCCCAGATCTAGTGGTTCGACGTGCATCAGCATCGGTTTTGAGCAATATGACGGGTAATTTTGTTGCATCGGCACCAACATTACTGCTGTTGGAGAATTGTCCCTAAGGGGTTTTGGTTGAGCTTCATCTTCTCTCTGAGCACCAGCTTCAACCTGAGTGGGAGGGATATCCTTTGGTAAATTCATTGGCCCAGGCATAAAGGCTTTTTCAGGCATGGGGTAGGTCAGACAGGAATGTGCCAAAATGAGATGATCACAGTCATTTTGTTTCTACATCTCCAGGATGAAAGAATAATTATTGGTTTTGGCACAGATCCAGGGGCCGTACTAGAGGATATCATTACCCGCATCACTCATATGATTAGTAGTGCACATTATTTCTAGATGGCCAAGGTTACCACAATTAAAGCAGAAAATTGGGAGTTTCTCAAACTTGAATGATATCCAAGTGTTTGTATATTCAATCATTAAGAACATTCCCCTCATAAGTGTATCTGAAACATCAATCTCCCCCTTAATTCTATCATCAGGGCCCCATTGTATTGGGTCTAAACTGTCTCATTCCTGAAAGTGCCCTAAACTGTCCCCAATTCCCCTCATAGTATGTTCCGTTCTTTCATGGAAGGGGATTCCTTTAATTTGTATCCGGAAGGGGGAACGGGTTAAAATCACTCATTAGATATCACCCCCCCTCTTTGAATTATTCCATGATGAGGATTTTATTATCGAAGGACCACGATCTACCCCGCATGATTTTGTCCCTATCTTTCTCGTTAAGGAACTCAAAGACAAAGCGATTGATCCCCGCCTCCCGAATTGATACTCGTGCATCACGTTTATGGATTTGATGAAGAGTATTTTTGAGAGCCCCCTGATTTACCAATATGTTCTCCACAAACATTCCTACCACAAGAAGAGACAAACACTTTTCTAACAGTGCATCATCGCTTCTCCATGCCTCAATCACCGCCTTTTCTTTGGCCGTCAGGGACAGCCTATTCGACTGATTTACCAAGTCTGCATCCATAGTGCAAAAAGATTTCACAATCCTCCAAGAGGACCAGTGCCCTTTCAGTCCCCTCGGTCCTCAAAAATCCAACACCTAGATCAACAAGAGGGTCCCTGGACCAGATGCCCCGACACGATCTCCACCACAAACCACCCTACAGGTACCAGCTCCATAGCCTTTGCAGTCAATCGCACCACAAAGGAGACGCTCCTAAGCCATGTTTGTTATGAATAGTTTGTATATTATTCATATCCACAATTATATCAAGTCCTTAAACATTATTTTTAATCATCAAATGATAATTATACTTAAATGGATATGATGGGGAATGAATCTCATCGCGTTCTTGGAGAAGGTGGTCTGTACGTACGCACGAACAACAATATCATTTTTTTGATATTAAAATAACATATAATTGGAAGTTATATAATATATATGGAATCATTATAATGTATATTTATTATTTAATTCAATTACACATCATTATTAGACTCATCCAAATAATAATGTTCTGAATAACAGTTACACCACGACGTGGAGACGGTAAGTCGTACGTACGCACGTATGGTGACATGTCATTCAAAGGATCGATAGAACACTGAATATGGTTTACCATATTTATAATAACATCATAGTATATAGAAGATACTTGAGATGTTATTTTAGAATGTAAATAACAATGAAAGAAGAAGTTGAAGAAGAAAAGAACTTGAAAGAGGGTGGTGGAAACATTACCTCTTCTTCGGGTTCTTCATTTTGATTTGATCAAAAGGGCTCCTTAGGTTGGATTTATGATCAAAATAAGGCCTCTAGATTTTAATTAATTATATTTTGAGGATATTTGGTCTGGATTTGGTTGATCCAAAATGTTTTGAAGGTATTAAATAGAGAGAAGGGGGAGTGCTCTTTTATAAGAGGAGTGAGGGGCACCATAGAAAAAACATAAAATATTATTTTATAATAAATTCATATTCGGTTTATAATGGATCCAAACTGATTTATAGTGTCTAAGGTGGGTATGGGTCGAAAAGACCTCAATAAATATGTTTTAGATAGGTTTGGGTTACTATATTAACTATATCTTAACTCTTAGTTAAATAGTTTGACATTTACCATGTCTCGTTGTATTTTTATATTATATAGTTAATAAACAAAGTATAAACTTCTAAGAGACCCCCAAGTGGCCCATTAATGATACACCTATCATTATATAAGTCCTTTGGCCGAACCTTAGATTTTTATGAATAGAATATCAATTAATAATATTATATTTGTTTTAAAAACAATTTTAAGTCAATTTTGACACTATTGGGTATTTTATTTTTGATACATTCATAATAACATTATTACTTCAAAAACAGTTCATATAACCAATCCTAATATGTCATCTTAACCTAGAAAATTATTTTAATTCATAAAAAGTCTAAAATTACATTTATTTGGATATTTATAATATCAATTATTTTAATAATTCATTAATTAGGTAATTACTACATCACTGTTGTTTCATAAATAAATTAAATTATATAATATCTAAAAATTATAAATAAAATACCATTATGTAGGAAATATTTTAATCTTTCTATTAAATATTTACAATCGAATTTATATTATGTATAACCCTATATTAAAAAAGTTTTAGTAATTAAACATTGATTTTTACTCTTTTAACTCTTCCTTGAATTAAATAAATGCCTTAATCTAATCCAAGTGGAACTAAATGAAAATATTCTATTCCTAATTTTGTTTTTTGGTCAATATAAACTTGTCCAATAGAATCAGGACATGTGTTAAGGTAATATTAAAATCATTTTTACCCTTAATTACCCTCTTTACTTTTAACCGTGGTAAATAAAAGTAAAAAGTAGTATTCACCAAAAATTATTTTAATCTCATTGGATCACATTTTACTTAATGATATCAACTGTGTCTCTCGGATTTGTGAAATTCCACTCACAGAAGCGGTATAACTATGTTTTATGTGAATTTGCAAATTGTCCTAGGAGATGGGTAAAAGACGATGAAAAGTTCTAGGAAATTTTTACATATCTAAAATTATTATAAATTGATTCAAATGAATTACATTAAAATTATATATGTATTATGTGTCTATTTTGACCATAATTAATTTTAAATAAAATAAATAATTATTTAAAAAATAATCGGTTTTAAACTATAACTCAGTGTTTTTTTCACTATTCATCAAAAATTGAATGTTTTCAGAAAAATTCCAAAATTTCACCCTAAGCTAATTTTGATATTCTGAATCCAAAAATGTAGTCCATTTTGGAAGATAAAAATTATAAAATTTCAAAAAGTGCGTATTACTATTCATAACGGGTAGTTTGATTAGTTGTGGTGTGTTAGAACTCGAAGTTGCGTACAACATATGCTACTGTATTTTTCAAAGAGAAGCATACTGTGGAAGCTTGGGGTGTTACAATTTACAAGATTCAAACATGATTTCATTGATTTAGACATGATTTTTGAGCATTAAAGTAAGAGGAGTCCAACATATATAGAGTGTGATCATATGAGGATGAAATTACTATGATTATACCATATCTCCATTAGAGCCTTCATGTGTTATGAGACACCTCTCATAGTCTATGATTAATACACATTACTATTAAGATATGTTCCTAGTGGTTCACACCTAAATAACATTCAAAATCATAGCCAATTTAGATGAACTGCAGTTAAATACGTAGTTATTCCCATAGTGGGGGGAGTTTTTGGTGATTTCCATGTTTTTGAGACCATAATATACATAATAAATACAATATTATTCAAGTTTTTATTAATAAATATTGAAATAATTAAAAAAATATGCTCAAATGTTATTATGTGAATACAAAGAAATATATATTATGAATTAAATTTTCATTTAGTATATTATGGGTTTGAAAGGAATCAAATCAATGAATCATATTTTATTACATAATTTTTTTTGATATTATAAGTATGTGATAAAGTATTGATGACATTTACAATATGATTTTTTTATGTTTTAGAATTTATAGGTATGTTAAATAGGTTAGCTTTCATATGGACTGAAATTAAATTTATAGAAGTAAAATGAGAGTTGCATATCAATGATAGATTTATCTCACCTCTCATGATATCTTTCATATTCTAGAGAGATAATATAAAAGTATTATCAAGAACATTTCGATCCATGTTTGAGGATTGACCATTTGAAATGCCATGATTGAGTCAGCATAAAAATCACCATTTATTATCCACACTTTCACTCATATTTTTATATTTTAGTATAAATAAAGTCTTAAAGAATGTATAAATGATCTAGAGGGTTCTAGATTCAGTTCCATCAAGAAAAGATCACTAAAATTGTAAGATTATTTGTTTGATGAAAATAAAATTTGGTATGGTTTTGATTTTAATTTTCTTGTTAAATATTAAATTTACATACTTATTTAAATTACATTACATCCTTGGGTCGATAACAAGGCGTTTAATCACTATATAAAATGTCATAACATCCAACCCAGTGTCAAATTTTTATTTCCCATTCCTTTAAATTTTCATTTTTAACCATGTTCCATGAACTTGTATTAGAGTGACAATGTAATTCTAATTAAAAATCTCAATTAAATTGCCTAGAATTTGAAAAGAAGGTTTGTAAATGGTCCTAACGCAACTAATGGTGAATCAATCAGATTGAATATTATCGTGTTATTAATTATTGATGATTTATGGCATTTTTTAAATATAAATATCATATATTCACCAATGGGTACTACTCACCCATTTGGATAAGGAAAAATATATATATTTTAATAAAGAAAAATTCACACCGACATGATGTAGGCTTGGGAATTTGATACCCTGGTTTAATTAGGGGGTGTTGGACAATGGAAATAACTATATGTGATTTTATTTTTTTTTAAAATGTTTTTTAAAATTTAGACATAGAGTTATAAATAAAAGCCCCTCCCTTTCCACACATTTCAAGCTAGGGTGTGGGAGTGTACCTATAACCACTATCCAGCTGGGCCACCATGACCTAGTGTGCCTACTCCATACCCTATTTATTTGATGGAGACCCAATATGGTTGATTTAGTCCTACAAAATTATAAACTATTTTTATAAAATAGATTAATTTGTTTCTATTTCACAAAAATTATTTCAGGATCCATGGGTCATATCAAAAATTTATTAAAATTAATTTAATTACATATTTATTAATTAAATATTTCTTTAGGTTGAATTTGAGGAATTCTACTTTTTTGAGAAATTTAATTACATGTTGACTTATCATGATCTGTGACCAACACATTCATATTTATTTATTTATTTAAATTAATTATTTCATTTATGATTTAATACATAATAATTATTTACTCTTTTCAACATCTATGAATCGTCCCTCAATATTTAAATTTATATGGTTCGGTGTGTTCACATTTGAGTGGTAAAATATCATTCCCCAGGAATGTTTCTTTCTCTCATTACTTAATTTAATTTGTACATTTAAAATTTACAAATTTTTAATTATTATTTTTTTCATTATCATGAACTTTTCCCTCAATATTAATATATATAAGGGCCATATTGGTCATATTTGAGTTATAAAATATGATTCTTGCATTATGAATTCGCCTCACCTATGTGTGAGTATAAATTATAATAATCAAATGAATTCATGATGATTTGGTACAATTTTAGAGTTGATGTGAAATAAAGTAAGTTAAATAAATTAGATTTTTATTATAATTTAAATACAATCATAGAATGAATCATGGTATTTACTATGGTCTTAATTGATCCATTATCCAATCAATGAACTAACGAGTAGGTAAAACATCCCGATCATGTCATTATTTATCCTTTTTACCTTTCGTTGTTAATAGGATTATTATGTTGTATCTATATGATAACATATTATTGCTAACATGAATGAATATGTAAAAATGAATTATTTTTAGCTTAATTCTAAACATTTATGCATGGATTAGTTTTTAGTAACATAAAATAGAATAAAAAATTTAATAGAATAGGTTATCTTTCCTCGTGAATGAAAAAATAATTCCTTTATGAAGTCTTATTCCAAGAAGCTTCAATGACATACATTAGATTGAAACCATAAGTATGAGGTTATTATTATCAATAGTTGAGGGTGTATCTTACTATTTTAGAGTTATTATGAGAATAGTGAGTTGAATGTTCTAATAATTACTATAATGATATAGACATAACTAGTTTGTTCCAACTCTAGTGTCATTGTTTTGAGTAACTCATGGGTATGATTTATAGAAGTTGGGACTTCCCTCAGCTTATAAGGACCCATCCTTATTACATTACATAATCTTGAATTATTAATAAATAACTTCCTTTAACATTGAAGATATTTTAATGTTTGGATAATTAGAGAATTAGGACATAATACATTCATAACATTACACATTAATAGAGAGTGGATACAAAAAAAGTATTCATTTCATCCAAAATATAAAACATTTCAAATATTACAATATTTTCTTCAAAAATTATTTAATAATTTAACATGGCTTCCCTAGTTGTCATACACATCCTTATAACCTATGAAAATATTTTAAAAACTTGGGATGAGTACCAAAATCTCAGTAAGGGATATGAAAATAAGGAAATAACATATTGGTCCATGAATACTTATAACATAGGAAATCATATTCAAAAGACATACTTGTCACCCATATATACTTACTTTATGAAAAATGATATCTCCACAAGATTCCAAAAAACATAATAACATAAATAGAACCATTATGTTATCTTGGGGAATTATATATATAATCATGTAACCCTCTCAGATACCTAATAATTTGTAACCCTCAAAGCTGCCTTAAAATTTGTGTAACCATCACATTCACACATGGAGTGACCATACAGCTGACCTGGGACATACACATACCCAATTAATTGAAGGGAGATATATTTCACACCCTTCACAATAATTAATTCCCAACAACCAAAACATAAACAAACAACATTAATAATTTCATAAAAACATTGTTTTTATATTTTGTAAAACAAACTTTTAAAAGGGGATTTTAAA
This sequence comes from Viscum album, assembly GCA_963277665.1. NCBI lineage: Eukaryota > Viridiplantae > Streptophyta > Magnoliopsida > Santalales > Viscaceae > Viscum > Viscum album. Next base: position 889,698,480 of record OY728130.1, read on the forward strand.
GCAAAAACCCACTTACATAAATCATATAATTTAAGAGAGACATAATAGAGTGTATGGACAATATATATAAACATTAAATAATCATAATTAAACATAATATAAACAATACCAATCACACAAAGAATTTTAATACCACATAAATAGTGAGGTATAATTTTAACTTAGAGAATGGAAATCAAAATAAGAATTCTCTTACCTCAGCATTGTCTAAAATGAAAATTGATTAAAACTATAGTATGGTGGTTGAAAGAGTGTTATTAATATCTTAATGAAACATATAAATCTTTTTAATTCCTTATAATACCATATCATTACATCATTTCATCCATTAATTGTTAGTATTTTGTTCCTTGCATTGTTTAGGATGTGTTCTTTACATGTTTTCCATGATCGTTTCATGATGGATGTTCTTGTTGATTGGAAGTAAAACTATAGAATTGGAATAGAATGGAATTTAAATATTTCCTTAGCAATTAATTTTACTATTTATCATTTTTAATTCTTACATGGGGATGATTAATAAGTTAAAAAAATATGGATATATGTTTAGGTCATTTTGGTGATTATTCAATCGTAAGGAACTCATTTTGTTTTATAAGTTAATAACATGTATGAAAAATTATTCTATAAACTAATATAAGATATAATAAATAAATTATAATCTTGTTTGAACATAAAAATGGTTTCATGACCTGTCTTGAGGAAATTAATGTAAATTGAAATCACATCATCAAATATGTCGGTAATTTGACACATCATGGACGTTGTTTTAATTCCTTGAATAAGTGGAAGATGAGAAGAAATGCAATGGTTAGTATTCCATAAACATGAGGAAATATAGAATAAATAATATACTAGATCATTTATTCTTCTTGGATAAGGGGATGTGAGGAAAGAAAAATAAAATAATTGAATCTCGAAATGAAAGAAAGTTGAGAAATTCATTATAAAAATTTGGCAGCCAAACAACGTCGCTTAAAATTTCATAAAATATTTTTATGAGAGAAAATGGGTCTCTAATTATTATTAAATCATATGGGAATTAAGGTGTATATGTAATAACATATCACAATATAAGACAACGGAATTTAAAAATAATAACATAAAATTACTGAAAAGAAAGAAAACAAAAGAGGTTGTTTACCTCTTGATATCTTCTCCATGAGATCCTTCCTAAGGCCTCCGATTTTGGCCTTTTGGTGAGACCAGAAGCTCTAGGACGTGGGGAAGAGCCTTTTGAGGAGTATTGGTCAGAACATAGGTAAGGGTCAAGGCTTGAGAGGGGTGGGAGGAAGAGGGGAATGAGGGTGGTATTTATAGTAAATGATAGGGTATATTTTTCATTATTTTAATCATTATTATAATAGTTTTTCTCATGACATTGAATAGTCTGGATTAATTTGACCAAAAATAGTAATAATGGCATGTTACTTTGACCCAAATGGCCTAACATCAGCCTTGAATCACCAATGATACAGTAAATCAAGTATTTAGCATTTATCGTATTTTATCATATTTTACTATTCATAAAATTTTTTATAGAGATTTTCATAAAATTCATATAAATTAACCCGAACCAATTTTTTGATTCTTAGAATTAAAAATTGAACTCCACTTTTTTAAAATAATTTTCTAAATATTATTAAATTAAATTTTAAATAAAATAATACTTTATTAAAAAATTAACAATTTTAAAACAAGAACTGCTTTTATATCACATCGAAAAATTAACCAAGATGTCATTATATTAAAACCATAAGAAAATAAAATAATAATACAATTTACTATTCATTAGGTTCATATTACTATTCATATTACTATTCATAAGGGTATATTACTATTCACTAAAATATACGTTTGTTCTATTGGTCTCCAAATTACTTACTGCTCACAATTTTAGATGACTGTTTTGTGAAATTCAAAACATAGATGTGGAAAATTTATATTTAAAGGAAAGTTAAAAATATCTACATAACAAAAAGTTTCATGCATTTCAATTTTTTTTAGAAAAACATGGGATGTTACATTATCCCCACCTTCTGTAAATTGTATCATCATAATTTTATTGACTTATTAAACAAGTGAGGGTATTTTTTCCTCATAGAAATTTTAGACTCCCATCTTTCTTTTAAACCATGTGGTTTCTATACAAAACCTTTACCTGATGGATTACCATATTACAAAACACATAATCCCTTTGATCAAGAATCTGAATTGGTTTCTATTCATAGGAATGGTTTTTTTCATGTGAACTACTTCCAGTCTCAAAGAAAGAGTTGAATCCGGCACACACTTTCTCACCATAGAAACATGGAAAACATTGTATACCTGAGACAAACATGGATTCAAAGCTACTCGGTATGCAACTAGTCCAACTTCCTCCATGATTTCAAAAGGATTTATGAACCACGGACTTAGCTTCCCTTTCATACCAAAACACATCACGCTTTTCCATGAAATGATTTTAAGAAAAATAAAGTCACATACCTCGAGAGATAAGTCATTCGTTCTATTATTTTCATAACATTTATGCCTAATCTAAGATGCCCTCATGTGTTGCAAGATCATCTTAACTTTCTTAGCCACTTCCTATACTATTTTTGGCCTCGTCAACTTTCTCTCACCGAATTCACACCAAAACACTAGAGTCTGATAATGCTTCCCATAAAATGCCTCAAATAGTTCCATCTTTATACTGGAATGAAAAATGTTATTATAAGAAAAATAAACTAATGACATATGTTGATCCCAACTTCCCTGGTAGCACATTGAACAAACTCGAAGCATATACTCCAACGTTTGAATTGTTTGTTCTGATTACCCATCTGATTAAGGATGAAAAGCTGTACTGAAATTTAATTATTTTCCCATTTAATTTTTAAGGACGTTATAAAATTTTGAAGTGAACCTGTGATTCCAGTCAGATACAATAGAAAGAGGAACTCTATGTAATCTAATAATCTCTTTTAGGTACAGCCAAGAAAGCTGATCTAAATACATTTTATCGTGAATATAAGGAAAATGTGTAGATTTATTTAGTCGATCAACAGTAACCCAAATCTCATTGTTACATCGAGATTTATTATGTAGTCCCACCACAATGTCAATGGATACATTCTCCCATTTCCACTATGGCACTGGGAAAGGCTGAAGAAACCTCTTTGGTAACTGTATATCTTCATTAACCTATTTACATTTCAAACATTTCATTGTAAAATCAGCAACATCTCTTTTCATTCAATCCCACTAAAAAAACTCTTGATAGTCTTTGTACATCATAGTACTACTAGGATGAACTAAAAATGGAGAAATATGATATTCACACAACCGGTATTTTTTCAACTGAGAACCAAAAGGTAGACACAACCTTTTTCAAAATCTTAACACACAATATTTATCGAGATTAAATTCTTGAAACATACCCATTTTAACTAATTTCACATTTTTATGTAGCTCATGGTCTTCCATCTATTCTAGCTTAGTTCTAGATGAAAATACCGACTACACTATAACCTGAAACAAAACATAGGTATTTCTGGCAACAACAACATCTAAGCTTAAATTAATCAAATCATTAATCAGAGGATCATGTTCTAAATATATCATGATTAATGATTCATGATGTTTTCAACTCAAGGAATTTTCAACATGGTTATCTTTTCATAGATTGTAATTGATCGTGAAATCATAATCCTTTATTAGTTCAAGCCATCATCTCTACCTCGTGTTTAATTCATTCTGAGTGAATATATATTTCAGACTTTTATGGTCAGTATATATTTGACATTTTAATATGTATAAAATAAGCCTCCATATTTTCAAGGAAAAATCCAAAGATGAAATTTTTAAATCAAGTGTGGGATAATTTAACTAATGAGGTTTCAGTTGTCTTGAAGCATAATCTATTACCTTATCATTCTACATCAAAACACAACCATGCCCATTCAGAGAACCATCACTATAGATGAAAAAATCACCGTTTTTGGAAGGTAAGGACAAAACTGTATCATTCACCAATCTCTTCTTCAGTTCCTCAAAACAAACATCAAATTCTTCAATCCAAATAAATTTAACCCATTTTCGTGTTAACTTATTTATCGGTCTAGATAACCATGAATAGTTCTTAACAAAATATTAGTAATAACCTATTAATCCAAGAAAACTATAAATCTCTATAACATTTTTAGGTCTTGGTCATTCATCAACCACTGTTTTTTTGGTAGGATCAACTGTTATTCCATCCTTATTTACAATGTTCCCATGTAAAGAAATTTGTTGCAAACAAAAATCAAACATTCTGAATTTTATGTACATTTTTTGTTCCTTTATGGTTTGTAAAATAACTTTATGATGTTTTTCATGCTCCCCTTTTTTTAGAAAATACCATAATGTAGTTAATAAACGTAGCCACAAACATATCTAAGAACTCAAGAATTATTCTTTTCATAAGATTCATGAATAAATATGGTGCATTAGTTAACCCAAATGGAATAACAACAAATTCATAATTCCCATATCTAGTACAAAAATATGTTTTTGGGATGTCATCATCCTTCACCTTCAGCTGATGGTATCCAGATCTCAAGTCAATATTGGGAAAGTACTACGCTCTCTTGAGCTAATCAAACAAGTAATCAATGTGGGGAAAATGGCACATGTTTTTTACAGTGATGTTATTCAAATCTCGATAATCAACATAAAGTCTCATGTAACCATTTTTCTTTTCAAAGAACAAAATAGGATCACCCCATGGTGAAGTGCTAGGAAAAATGAAACCTTTATCAAGAAAATCCTACAATTTATTTTTCAATTCAAGAAGTTATATTTGAGCCATATGATTTGGGGGATTTGAAATTATCTTAGCAACCGGAACTAATTCAATTGTGAATTCAACTTCTCTGTAAGGTATGACACTGGGTAACTCATCAAGAAAAACATCATGGTATTCATTTACTACAGGCACATCATTAATCTGAATAGTTCCATTTTTTCAACAATATGTGAAAGATAACTTTTATTTACATCTTTCAACAGTTTCTCAACTTCTTGATATGTTATCAATTGTATGGGTTCATATTATATAAAAACTAAAACTCTTTTGGTAAAACAACTTTTTAGATCTACAGTCAATCTTAGCATGATAAACATAAATCCAATCGATTCTAAGAATAACATCAAACTCCAAAAATGGAAAAAACCACAATGTATTCAGGTCAAGTATTTCCAAAAAACATAATAGAAATATTATTATAATTCTTATGTTCTATATTATTTCCCTCTGCTATTTTAACAAAATGTTCCGGTCTCATTTGTTGAGGTGATATTTCCAATTTACTAGAAAATTTCTCAGAAATGAAGGAATGTGTAGAACCCATATCATACAAAACTTTATGAAAATCTGAGTAAACAAAAAATGAACCTGATTCAACTTCATTGGATGTCCCAAATCCTAATGAAATAGTCTCAAAGGGTCTCACTTGATTCTCGCTCAAATTTACCCAATAGAAGAAGGTAAGATGGTCCTTGTAGTTTAGCTTGGGTTATCAAATCCACAGAGACCTAAGAAAAAAACTATAGACATGTACATTCTATGGACTATTTTCAGCAATGAAGTGGCCAACATGGAATGATTTTGGATGGGTTTTAAAGATATCTAATATATTTAAGTGGATTTAATTTAAAATAATGAGTTGATCCTAGGTTATCGCTCGGGGTGGATTGGACGTATTTTCTTTTTAATGATTTAAATTTCTTAAATTTGAGATGGGTTCATTTAAGGAGATAAAACAAACATCATCACTTACTGGTTTAATGCCTACACCATATAATACTAATCACCTATACACTTGAAGGATCAATGTTTTGAGCACTTCATGGTAAAGGATCGTATTAGTACTTGAAGTGTGTGGCCTTAAATTCAACAAGGACGATGAAGTTTAAAATAATCAAATAAAAATCCCAATTAAAGAAGTGATTGTACATTAATTAGGTGATAAATAACATCCAATCCAGCCCCTTGATACTCCCTTGGATCAACCCATAATTGTGTTATCCCTCCATTGATCCCGTGTTTTCAATGGAAGCGGAAAGTAGACTCATGAGGGAGGAAATGGAGAAGTAAAGAAAACAACAAAAATAAAATGATCACTCCACCATTGTGTGAATAATTTCACAAGGGTTGGTGTGAATAAATTCACACCTTGATCCAACAGTATCATAGTGATATTAAGAACAACTGAATAAGAGTAGAAGAAGAACTTTTATTAAGAAACTAAAGTGAATTGAACAACTTACATGTGAAAGACAAAATTGAGGCAACAAAAATGCAGCATAACATTACAATTGAACAAAGCATCCAAGATCTTCAACTCCTTCACCACCACTACCTTAAATAGGAATTTTGGGAGACTTGGGTAGAGCCTACAACAGTAAAAATCATCTCAATTATTTTTGGTAGGTCATAGGTGGTGGAAAGCTTGTGGAATTAGAACTTTTCCACATTTGACCCGAGGTGGCAGCCAGCTTTCTTTCACCGAACAGATGCGTCTGGAAGGCCTTATAGACGGCCGAATCAGGGTGGGACATAAAAGAAGAAAATGGAGCTCCGGATGTCTTCTAACATCCTGTATGATATGGTCCCATTTGGAGTTTCGGATTCCGAGATATGACAAAATTAGTGGGCTGTTTTTCTAGGCCGCAGAATCTGGACCAAAATTTTATCTCTAACTTGGGCTGCCTCAATGACCACCATGGAGGCCGAATTAGCATTATCTACTGAAGAGTGATTTGTTTCTATGAATGTATTCTAGCATCCCAAAACATTTAGGATTAATTGGGCCTGTATTTTGGGCCCCACAGTCTCATCAGTGGGATGATGTCCAATCTTCCTTCTCCAAAATTGCTTCCTTTCATTTCCAAATAACTCCATCATCCTCCATGAATTCTCCACTGATATCTGAATCAAACATGTTCATATTTAAGTGTATATCAATTTCCAAAAATATAAAATTAAAAAATGTATAATTATATTCCTTAAAATCATATGAATCATTTTAAATGATGTTCAAAAATGTACCACATAATAGTGCATTTTAAGAAGGTATTACAATCATAATGTGAAATGATGTTCAATGTGTAAAATGCAATAAAATGGTGTTTATGAATAATAAAGCACATGAATATTATATATATTAAAAATTAATATTAGCCTCATTTAGTGGCTAATCAGACCCCCCAACTTGAGTTTTTCTAGTCCCGAGCAAAATATATCTCAACAATATGAAATTCGAATTCCCTTTTCTAAAAACATTTTAATACACAATGATCACCAAAAAACCTTATACCCAACAATCATGAAAACCATAAAATTATTTTAATACAAGATAGTTTCATAAGAAGATCCCAATCCCAAGCCCATTCCTTTGATCAAATTCATCATCATACTTCATCCAACTCAATTTGGTGTAATGATGTGTTGTGAATCACAATAGATATGGGGGTTCATTTTCTTTCAATGGAGAAATCATGGAAGCGCTTGGCGGAATCACATTTAATCCAAATATGAGTATTCTTCAACCTTTTTTGTTGTTTTTTCTCAATATTACTATAGTAATTTAGATTGCAGTTAATCAAATTAACCCATGTAGCAAGACTTTGCCGATGACTCCCAGACTCAAAGGCCATAGGGCACCAAGTGAAGCCCACATACTCGGGCATCGTCCCGAGTTAACTTAATCAAAAACAAAGTCATATTACCATAAATAGAGATATATTGAAAAAATCAGGGCTAGACAACTCTAGAGTCACGATCTCCAAGTGCTGAAAGCTTCGCATTTTATCAATCCATTGATCTACACGTAAATTTTTATTTTTTTATTATTTTTTTTAATAATTTGTTTTTTGGATTTTTTTGAATACTCATATTATTCATAAAAATAAAACCATCCTATTCTATTTATTATGGGACCCCAAAAATTCAAATTATTACCCCACAGTCTAGAGGACGTGGATTGTGGCGTTTTTTTATTTGAATGAAAATATAAACGATAAAATATCACATTGGACAGCCACACTTTCCAAAATCGATGCTCATGAAATTATACAAGGATTAAAATCAGAATTAGGGTATTCTAAATTATTTGATATTCAGTTTCAAAGTGTGCAATGCGTATTACCTTGTTCAAAGTTAAAGGAATTTTTCCTTCCATTTAATTATTTTTTCAAATCATTCATTTTTTTTGACACAAAATCATTTTTTTTATTTTATCTCCCCCCCAACATAAAATAACATTATCCCCTGTGTTTAAATAAAAGAAAATTTTTAAGGGGGTAGAGGTAGAGAATGAATGTTAAAAAATGAAATTGAAAATGAGGATCATGGAATGAAGTCACCTGGTGGTTGAAGTTTGAAGTTCGTACTGCTCCAATTTATTCCTATGATATCCATGTCGCTTGCAAAGTTCCCTAGTGGAAAAAGGAAAAACAAAACAAACAAAACAAAAAATATATATATATATATAATAAAGGATTTAAAATATAAGTATATATATAAAAATTATAGAATAAGGAAGCACAAGAAGCCACAGGTCAGTGGTATGCACGCACCCCTGTCTCCCTTCAGTCTCGGGTTCAAGTCCCCACGGCTTCACCGGTTGTGACAGGGTTTTCCCCACGACCTATGGTGTGGACTTTGTTTTATTATATTTTTGTTTTTTGTTTTTTAAATTTTTAACCTAAAAACACATCAAAAAAAACTAACTGATGATACGTTGTCTTCTTTTTAAATTTCTGGGTAAGGTATTACTCAAGGATCACACCACGTGACACGGATGAATATGGTGCTCCCCTTTCGTACCCATCCATACTCATTATAGAAGAACAGGTCAACAGTTTATTTTTTTTCGAAATATCAAAATGTCTTATTAAACCTATTTAAAATATAAAGTTTATTAAAACAACGAAATTATTGGAAACTTGAAAACCATGGGTTTCCTCCCATTCAGTGCTTTGTTTAACGTCGTTATCCCGACAGGGAACCTAAATCTATTAATTTGATCCTGCTTCATAGGTTGGCTCAGTTAACTCAACCTCTATTTCATGTTTATTGAATGATTCAATGAATGGTTTTAACCTTTGACCATTGACCTTGAAAATGTAACCACTTGTGGGATCTTGAATTTCTACTGCCCCATGGGGGTACACATAATGCACTATGAAAGGACCTGACCATCTAGACCTTAACTTTCCCGGGTGTAAATGAAGTTTTGAACTATACAAGAGAACTAGTTTTCCTGGTTTAAAATGTTTGAACATGATATTCCTAGATTGGTAGCCTTGAACTCTAGCTTTATTGATCCTTAAATTTTCATAAGCCTCCATCCTTAGTTCCTCCAGTTCGTTGAGATCTAATTTCCTTTTTGTTCTGGCCAATGAGATGTCATAATCCATTTTCTTAATTGCCCAAAAGGCCATATGTTCAATTTCCACTGGCAAATGGCATGCTTTACCATAAACCAACCTATATGGGGACATTCCTAAATTGGTTTTATATGTAGTTCTATAGGCCCAAAGAGCATCTAAGAGTTTCTCAGACCAATATTTCCTAGATGGGTTGACAGTTTTTTCAAGAATTTGCTTAATCTCCCTATTCGCTAACTCAGCTTGACCATTGGTTTGAGGATGGTATGCAATGGACACTTTATGAGAAATACCATACTTAGACACGAGTGAAGAGAATGGGCGGTTGCATAAATGGGTTCCTCGATCACTGATTATAGCCCTAAGAATTCCAAATCTTGAAAATATGTTCCCTTTCAGAAATCGAATCACAACTTGATGATCATTGGTCTTAGTGGGAATGGCCTCAACCAATTTTGAGACATATCAACAACTAAGAGTATGTAGAGGTATCCTCGAGAGTTTGGGAAGGGACCCATGAAGTCAATTCCCCAACAGTCAAATATTTCAACCACTAATATGGGAGTGAGTGGAATTTGATTCTTTTTTGTGATGGACCCAACTTTTTGACACCTAGGACAGCTTTGAAAAAATGTGTAGGAGTCCCTTGAGAGGGTGGTACAGAAGATACAACATTGAATATTCTTAGCAAATGTTTTCATAGAGGAAAAGTGACCTCCACATGCCTCACTATGAAAGAATTTAAGGATGGACTCTTGTTCAGATTCTGGAACACACCACCTAATGACTTTGTCAGGGCAGAACTTATAAAGGAATGGATCATCAAACACATAGTGTCTAACATCATAAAAGAATTTCCTTCGAGCTTGAGTCCCTAAGAATTTTGGAATGACTCATGTCACTAAGAAATTTTCTATGTCAGCATACCAAGGGCAGTCACTCACAGAGTGTAGGTGTTCATCAGGAAACGAATCAGACACAGAAAGGTGATTTGAGTTGACTTTGAATTCCATCCTAGAGAGGTGATCAGCTACAACATTTTCAACTCCCTTTTTATCCTTGATTTTGAGGTCAAATTCATGTAAGAGATGGACCCACCTAATCAGTCTAGCCTTAGCATTTTGTTTTTGGAAGAGGTATTTTAGTGTAGAATGGTTAGTAAACACTGTGATGGGTGATCCTGAGAGGTAGGACCTAAACTTCTCTAAGGAAAACACAATAGCAAGTAACTCCTTTTCAGTGGTGGTGTAGTTGATTTGGGCATCATTTAAGGATTTGCATGCATAAGAAATGACATAAGGAGTTTTATCACAACGTTGTCCTAACACAGCTCCAACAGCAAAGTCACTGGCATCAAATATATGTTCAAAAGGAAGGTTCCAATTTAGAGATTTCATGATGGGAGGAGAGGTGAGAGAGGATTTGAGGGTTGAGAAAGAACCCTCACAGCTTTCTGTCCAAACAAATAGAGCATCCTTTACTAGGAGAGCACAAAGGGGACGGGATATTGAACTAAAGTCCTTGATGAACCTTCTATAAAAACCAGCATTTCCTAAGAATGACCTCACTTCCTTGATAGTTTTGGGTGATGGAAGGTGAAAAATGATGTGAACCTTTGCTTTATCAACATCAATCCCCCTACTCGAGACCAGATGGCCTAAAATTAGTCCCTCTTAAACCATGAAATGGCATTTTTCCCAGTTTAGGACCAGATTCTTTTCTTCACATCTTGACAAGACTCTCTCCACATTCTGCAGACATCCCTCAACAGTATCCCCAAACACAGAGAAGTCATCCATGAAGACCTACAGAAAATCCCCTACCATTTATGAGAAGATCCCCATCATGCACCGTTGGAAGGTTCCAGGGGCATTGCATAACCCGTAGGGCATGCGTTTGAAGGAAAAGGTACCGAAAGGAAATGTGAATGTAGTCTTCCCATGATCCTCTAGGGAGACCTCAATTTGATTGTACCCTGAGTACCCATCTAGGAAACAGTAGAAGGCATGACCTGCCACTCTCTCAAGGACTTGGTCAATGAATGGTAAGGGGAAATGGTCTCTCTTGGTGAATGATTTTAGTTTCCTATAGTCAATGCAGACCCTCCATCCACTACTCACCCTTGTTGGAAGAATCTCTCCATCCTCATTGGTTATCATAGTGATTCCAGCCTTTTTCTGAACCACTTGGATTGGGCTCACCCATTCACCCTCAGCTATGGGATATATGATACCAGCTTTCAACAATTTCAGAAGTTATTTCCTTACTACCTCCATGAGATTAGGATTGAGTCTCCGTTGAGGTTGACGACATGGATTTGAATCAGATTCCAGAACAATCCATTGAGTCCCGATAAGTGGGCTAATCCCAGGAATATCAGAAAGCGTCCAACTAATGGCTTTCTTATTCTTCCAAAGGACATCTAGAAGCATCCTTTCATGATTGGATTCAAGAGAAGAAGAAATGACAATAGGATGTGTTTGATTTTCCTCTAGGAAGGCATACTTTAGTGCAACAGGAAGTTCCTTCAAATCAAGATCAGGTTGGTTCAGAATTTTAGTAGATGATTGGGACATTGTATCAAGATCAATTTCTTTTTTAAGAGTTTCAGATAGGATTGATTCCCCACATGTAGAAGTTTCAGCTACTAAATTGGCTTGATCATATTTAGGGAAGGAATTTGGAGTGGTCTCCATGAAAGTGGTTTCTTGAAAGGTTTCACTGCTTGTTGGACCTAAGACTTCATCATAATAGAAATTTGAAAATGTTTCAAGCCAAGGAGATAAACTTCTTTCATATGAACAAAGGAAATCAATCTCATCCTGACTTAAACATTCATCAAATATTCCTTGATGTTCCATGGATTCATTATCAATGCTTCCTATCATGTTTACTTCAGGAATGTCCTCTTCATCCCCTATTTGTGATCTTGCATTGTAGATGTTCAAGTCTAGACTAATGTTCCCAAAGGTGATGGTCATGTTCCCATTTCGAACTCGGATAACAGAGTTGATTGTTGCAAGAAAAGGATGAACAAGGATGATTGGGGTTTGTTCCTTATTTCCTAAGTTTGGATGGTTGTCAAGGACAATGAAGTCGGCAGGGTAGATGAAGTTTTCAACCTTTACCAGAACGTCCTTTAAAATCCCCTTTGGAACCCTAATGCTACGATCAGCAAGCTGAAGTGTGACAGATGTGGGTTGGAGCTCTTCTAGGCCTAACTGGAAGTACACAGCATATGGGATGAGATTGACACTAGCACCTAGGTCACACAAGGCCTTGACAACTTTTCTCACTCCTAGTTCAACATTGATGTAAGGGAAACCTGGGTCTTTCAACATAGGAGGAATGGTCCCTTGAATGGTGGTACTCACATTAGCAGCCAAAATCACTTGGTTTTTATGTGAATTTTTTTTAAAAGTCAACAAGTCCTTACGGTACTTTGAGTAGGAAGGTATGGTTTGGATTTCATTGAGAAGAGTAATGTTCAACTTGAATTGTGAGAATATTTCCCTCAATGTTTCACTCAGTTCAGGCTTGGGTTTCCCCCTCATGTGTTGAGGAAATGGTGCAGTTTGTGGGGTCATTTGTTGAGGAGTTGTTTCCTTGAAAATTTTATCAGTGTCCTCAGTTTTATCTTGTGGTTCATTTGAATTTTCATCCAAGTTTGAATATTTAGGTGGGTTCTGAATTAGTTGTTCAGGTTTCTCAATTGATTTCCCACTTCTTAAAACAGTCACAGCCTTTAGTTGTTCATGATTTGTTTGAGCAGAACTTCACTCTCCCCTTGAGGTTGAGGATGGAACCGCCTGAGTAGGCATGGGTGCCTTTCCAGTTTTGATGGTTTGAAGTTCTTGTTTAAGGGAAGAGACTTCTGAGTTCATCCTCTCCATTTGTTTGCACAGTTTTTCTAGTAGGCTTTGTGGAACAGTTTGGGTGGGTGCTTGAGTAGGTTGGTTTATCCCAGGGGGATATTTTGGAGATGGTATGGTTTGTTGAAAATGGACTGGTGGATGTTGGTATTGGTTAGGTTGAGTTTGGAACTGGTTATGGGTTTGGTAGTACTGATGGGGGTAAGGATTTTGTCCCTTTGGTTGGATAGGTTGTTGGTTGTCTTTCCATCGGAAGCATGGGTGGTTGTTATACCTTGGGTTGAAGTTGTTTTGGTATTGAGGCTTTTGAAAGTTCAAAGCATTTACTTCCGCTGGGGGTCCTCCTAAGAGAACATTCTTTATGGATGGAATGGTTGGGCAGTTGTCTGTCTTATAGTCATGTTTGTCACAAATTGTGCAAACAGAGTCAACAGTTTGGATTTCGTGGACTTTCCTAAGGTTTATCTCTTCAACCATCCTAGAGAGTGCTACGAGTTTATCCCTAAGGCTTTCATGTTCTCTAATTGTATGAATTCCAGTAGTTCTTTGTGGCTTTTTAGAATAAGGTGACGTTCCCCATGTTTGGTTTTGTTCAGAAAGGCTTTCTAGATACTTGTAAGCATCATTTGGGGCTTTGTTTTTAAAGGTTCTATTACACATCATGTCAATGAATTGTTTGTTCCCCGGACCCAACCCTTCATAGAAAATTCACACTTTTTCAGGAATAGAAAAACCATGGTGTGGAACCTTGTTTAGAGTGTCTTTGAACCTCTCCCATGTTTCATAGAATGACTCTCCCTCTTTTTCAAAAAAGTTTTGGATACTCTTTTTAAGTTCAATTGTTTTATGATGGGGAAAGTATTTTTGTAGAATTCTCTTTGTAGTTGGTCCCAACAGTTGATGGATGATGGACTCAAATTTTTTAGCCAATTTTTAGCTCTATCCTTTAAAGAAAAAGGAAATATCCTCATCTTTGAAGATTCTAGTTGATGTGGGGGACACATGGTTTCTATAATGTCATTGAACTCCTTAATGTGTAGGTATGGCATCTCGGACTCCATTCCATGGAATGTGGGAAGGTGGTTTAGGACATGGGTTTAAAGATGTAGTTGGAATCTCCTATTGCATTGTATCTAATTCATGAGGGCACATTGGTCCAGGAAGGTGTGAGGTAGTCATTCATGGTTTGATCAATTGCATTCCCCAAGTTTGGGTCTGCCTCATTTGGGTTTCCATTTTGGTTCCCACCCGGGTTTATGAGTTGGTTTCTTTGAAGACCTTCCATTGAAATTGGCTCAATTTTTGACTCGGGGGTGATAGAATGATTAGGATCTAATGGGAAGAGTTACCTTGGCATAATTGACTCCCCAACCCCAGGACTATCCACCCTAACAAGACGGTTTGATTGATCGTGGGTGTAGGCGGACATGCACCAAAAGAAAAAAAACGAGAAAGGGACAAGATAAGAGAATTTGGATGAGAAAAGAAGAAATGGGGTAGAATAGAATGGGTGTTTAGATGAGTTACATGGGTCCTTGGAAACGGCTCCAAAATTTGTTTCTCGTTCAAATTTACCCAAGAGAAGAAGGTAAGACGGTCCTTGTAGTTTAGCTTAGGTTATCGAATCCACAAAGACCTAAGAAAAAACCTATAGACACATACATTCTATTGACTATTTTCAGCTATGAAGTGGCCAAAATGGATTTCTTTTGGATGTTTTTAAAGATATATAATAATTTAAGTGGATTTAAATTAAATGAATGAGTTGATCCTAGGTTATCGCTCGGGGTGGATTGGACGTATTTTCTTTTTAATGATTTCAATTTCTTAAATTTGAGATGGGTTCATTTATGGAGATAAAACAACATCATCACTTACTAGTATAATGCCTACACCCTCTAATACAAATCATCTATACACTTGAAGGATCAATGTTTTGAGCACTTCAAGGTAAAGGATCGTATTAGTACTTGATGTGTGTGGCCTTAAATTCAACAAGGACGATGGAGTTTAAAAATCATCAAATAAAAATCCAAATTAAAGAAGTGATTATACATTAATTAGGTGATAAATAACATCCAATCCAGCCCCTTGCTACTCCCTTGGATCAACCCATAAGTTGGTTATCCCTCCATTGATCCCATGGTTTCAATGGAAGCGGAAAGTAGACTCATGAGGGAGGAAATGTAGAAGTAAAGAAAACAACAAAAATAAAATGATCACTCCACCGTTGTGTGAATACTTTCACAAGGGTTGGTGTGAATAAATTCACACCTTGATCCAACATTATCAAAGTGATATTAAGAACAATAGAATAAGACTATAAAAAGAACTTTTATTAAGAAACTAATGTGAATTGAACAACTTACATGTGAAAGACAAAATTGAGGCAACAAAAATGCAGCATAACATTACAATTGAACAAAGCATCCATGATTTTCAACTCCTTCACCACCACTACCTTAAATAGGCATTTTGGGAGACTTGGGTAGAGCCTCCAACAGTACAAAGCATCTTAATTAATTTTGGTAGGCCATAGGTGGTGGAAAGCTTGTGAAATTTGAACTTTTCCACATTTGACCCGAGGTGGCAGCCAGCTTTCCTTCACCGAACAGACGCGTCTAGCAGACCTTCTGGACGGCCGAATCAGGGTCTGACATAGAAGAGGAAAATGGAGATCCCGATGTACTCTAACCGTCTATAAACGTTGGGCCCATTTGGAGTTGCTGATTCCGAGATATGATCAAATTAGTGGGCTCTTCTTCTGGGCCGCAGAATTTGGACCAGAATTTTATCTCTAAATTGGTCCGCCTCAATGACCACAATGGAGGCAGAATTATCATTATCTCCTGAAGAGTTATTTGTTTATATGAATGTCTTTTAGAATCCCAAGAAATATGGGATTAATAGGGACTGTATTTTGGACCCCACAGTCTCATCAGTGGACTGATGTCCAATCTTCCTTCTCCAGAATTGTTTCCTTTCATTCCCAAATATCTCCATCATCCTCCATGAATTTTCCACTGATCCCTGAATCAAACATATTCATATATAAGTATATATCAATTTCAAAAAATATAAAATTAAAATATGTATAATTATATTCCTTAAAATCATATGAATCATTTTAAATGATGTTAAAAAATGTACCACATAATAGTGCATTTTAAGAAGGTATTACAATCATAATGTGAAATGATGTTCAATGTGTAAAATGCACTAAAATGGTGTTTATGAATAATAAAGCACATGAATATTATATATATTAACAATTAATATTATCCTCATTTAGTGGCTAATCATCACTACACCTTTCTTCTTATAGTTTGGCTTCTTTTCTTCATTTGAATCTCTCTTTGGGTAGTCATTTGCATAATGACCCATCCCATCACATTTAAAAAACATTATAGTTGGCTTATCAGGATTAGTCTTTGGTTCATTTTTATAACAGTCTCGGGCCATATGTACAAACTTACCAGATCAAAAACACTTATCAGAATTGGTAATACATTCCCAAGGGTGATTCTTTCCACGCTTTTCAAAAACTAGAAACTGGATTTTCTTACCATCAAATTTCTTTGGTTGATTCATACCCATCTCTTTCTATCTAGACCTCTTCTTCTACTTGTGTCCAAAAAATTCATGTGATCATCAACAAACTCCATCTCTTCCCTCTCACTACAACGAAAAAGGTTCTCATAATGTTTGAATTTACATGAGGCCAACGCCCTTCGATACATTGGATTTAATCCTAAGTAAAAGAGGTTGATTTTTCTATCAGGATTCGGAATAATATTTGGTGCATACCTCACCAGTTGGGTGAAGTTTGCTTCATACATAGCCACTAAATCCACCTCTTTTTTATTCAATTCATGGAATTGCATCTCCATCCTAATTTCCACCACCTTAGAAAAATATTTTTTAAATTAAATACTTTTACATTCATCCCACTCGAATGATTAAATATCCTATATATCTGTGATATAACTTACCATTGACCACCACTGATCATCTTCACATTCAAAATAATAAATTTCAAGGCATTACTTTTGATTATCTAAACAACCCATTACATCAAATATCATTTCAAGGGCATTAATCCAGCATCCATCTTCTACTAGGTCAAAAGATCCATTGAATGTAGAAGGGTGTTCTCTCATAAAATGTTCCACTATTTTCATGTTTTTTGTTCTACCTATGTTTTCTATCATTCATGGATGACACCACCATTTATTTATTATGTTATCTAAGTCATTACTATCACAAACTTCATGGTTCCAATCCCTACCATTCCAGGATGCAGATTCAGAAGGATGTCATTATGTCAGTGCCTCTCCTCATCAACTTCCCTGTTTCTTCTACAGACAACCATTCTAAACAAAAATATCTTAGTTGAAGAATCATGGTAATATTTAAATGATATAAAATTTAAAATTAACCATATATTAATAAAAACATTTATGGTATTATATTAACATCATCATAACCCCTAAAGTAATCTAAACCATCCTTTGATACCAACTATAAAGACCCAACCTTATTACATTACATAATCATAAACTAGTCAAGAAATAAGTTCCTTTAAGATTGAGGATCTTTCCAAGTTTATATATTTACAGAATTTTTAAATAATACATTCATAACATTACACATTAATATAGAGTGGATACCATAAAAATAGAATTAATTTGTACCAAAATATAAAACATTTCAAATATAACATGATTTAATTTGACAATTATTCAATCGTTTAAATTGGCCTCCTTATTATTCATACGCATTCTTATAACCTATGAAAAAAATTTAAAAACATGGTATGATAACAAAAAGATAAGTAATGGACATGAAAATAAGGAATGAACATATTAGTCCATGAATACTTATAACTTGTCAAATCATTTTAAAAAGACATACATATCAACCATATATATTTACTTTTCGAAACATGAGATTTACAAAAGATCCAAAAAAAAGAAGATCATAAATAGAAGCTTTAAGGTATCTTGGTTAATTACATACACAATATTTTAACCCTCTCAGCTACCTTATAAATTGTAACCCTCATGACTACCTTACAATTTGTGTAACCATCAATGTTACACTTAGAGTAACCATAGATCCGACCTCTAATATACAAATAACAAATGCATTATAATGAGATATACGTCCCACCCTTCATCATAAATAATGACCAAGAACCATAACATAAGCATAATACATGAATAATTTCATAAAAACATTACTATTCAATTTTTTAAAACAAAATTTTAAAAGAGGATTTGAAAGAAAAATCCCCTAACCAAAATCATATAATTGAAGAAAGACTTATTATAGTGGATAAAATATGTATATACAATAGAAATAAACATAATTAAACCTAATATAAACAAAACCCATCACACAAACAATTATAATACCACATATATAATGAAGTATAATTTTAACCGAATGAAAGGAAATCGTGTTAAGAATTCCCTTACCTCGGGTTTGTCTTACTTCAAACATGAATAAAAATACATTATAATGTTTAAAATGGTGTTATTAATATCATATAGAAAAATATCCGTATTTATAATACCTTATAAGATAATTTAATTACATCATTTTACCCTTTAATTGTTAGTATGTTGTTCCTTGTAGTTTTTTCGGTGTGTTCTTTACATTTTTTCCACGGTCGGTTCGTTATAGATGTTCTCGTGGATTGGAAGTGAAAATACAGAATTGGAATGGAGTGGTATTTAAATATTTCTAGATCCATAAATAATACCATTTTTAATTTTTAATTATGACATGAGGATGATTCATAAGTTAAAACGTTATTGTTTTTAGGTCATTTTGGTGATTCTTCGATTGTGAAGAATTCATTTTGTTTTATAAATTAATAAATAGTGTTAAAAAAGGATTCCAAATCATTATATAAGATAAAAAACATAAATTAAAATATAGTTCATCCATAAATATGGTTTCATGACCAGTTTATAAGGAAGAAAAATAAATTGAAATCACATCGTCCACGATATCGGTAATTCGACACATCACAGACGATGTTTTAATTCCTTGAATAAGTGGAACAACAGATGAAATATAATGGTTAGTATTCCATAAACATGATGAAATACATGATATGTAATATAATGGATCATTCATGCCTCTTGGATTAGGGTAGGTGAGTAAATAACAAGAATGTAATGGAATCTTTAAATAATAGAAAAGTTGGGAAATTCCTTACAAAAATTTGGCAGCCTAACGGCATCGCTTAAAATTTCATTAAATATTTTGATGAGAGAAAATGGGTATCTCATTATTAATAATTAATATGGTATTTAAGGGGGGTATTTAATAACATTTCCCATAAAAATCCAAATGAATTTAAAATTAATAACCTAAAATGAAAGAAAAGAAGGATAACAAAAGAGGATGTTTACCTCTTGATCTCTTCTCCTTGAGATCCTTCTTAAGACATTTGGTTTTGGAATTTTGGTGACAAAACAAGCTCTAGGACGTGGGTAATATCCTTGGTAGGAGTATTTTTCAGATCTTAGTTAAGGATCATGGCTTGGGAGGTGTGGGAGGAAGAGGGGAATGGGGTGGTATTTATGGTGGAGGAGATGAGGTATTTTTCATTATTTTAATCATTATTATAGTATTGTTTTCTCAAGAATATTAATAATATTAATTCATGTCACCAAAAATAGTAATAATGGCATGTGGGACCTAACCAAGTGGTCTTACATCATCCTTGAATCACATGTGATGCACTAAATCAAGTATTTAGCATTTATCATATTTTATCGTATTTTACTATAAAAAAATTCTATAATTTTGGAAATTCCCAAAACATCACCCTAACCATTTTTTGATGTGTAAAATTTAAAAATGAAATCCCTTTTTTAAAAATAATTGTCTAAATATAATTAATTTAATTTTAAAATAATTCATACTTAAACCAATAATTAACAATATTAAAACTATAACTACATTTATATCACATAAAAAAATTAAAATATATGTCATTATCTTAATGACTTAATAAAATAATATAAAAATAAAATTTACTATTCATCAGGGTCATGTTTCTATTCATATTTCTATTCATAAGGGTATTATACTATTCACCAAAAATTAAGTTTGATCCATTCGACTACAAATAAATTACTGAACAGAATTGTGGATGACTGTTTCATGAAATTCAAAACATACATATAGGAACGTTCTGTTTGAAGGATAGTTATAAATATCTACATAAAACAATGTTTCGTGAATTTCAATTTATTTTTATAATACCTTGGCATGTTACACAAAAAATCATTTATTTTTTAGTTAATACAGTTTTCGATCTAAAATTATATCTTGATGCTCCTTGATTAGTGGCATATAAATTGATTGGATTATGAAGAGAAATTTTGAAGGATCTATTCTATTAGAACATTCATAAAAAATAATAATATGAATCATGTAGTCGGGGGTTAATAAGATTCTATAAAATAGTGCATGTCCTCAAAAGATCAATAAATCAATATTGTATGTTAGTAATCAAGATAAAGTAGTAATCTAGTAAATTTACATGACATATATTGAATTTATATCACCAAAAAATAAATTTAAATATTAAAAATATTTGAGAAAGAAAATATCCAAAACAATAATAAATTTCATGACTGGTATGTGATCTAATTCATATTACTATTCCCAGAATGAAAGTATTGTGTATTGGAATCCGAACACCATATTAAGACCCATTAATGAGTAATCATGGTGTTTAAAGATAAATATAAGATGGATATGGACAATGTAATAGTTGACTAGTGCATCATTTTGAGATCATTGTAGAGTGTATTTTATAACATGGATGAGTATGAAGATTCATAAACGTTTTTTCTCATCTCCAAGGGATATAATATGAGAGAGGTAAATAATAATGATATGAGATATCTAGTGCACTATATAGTTACCTTTATGAAATAGGGAGTTATGAAGGACTTCATATACTAAAAATGTTTTAGGAAATTTAAATAATAGTGTCACATGGGTTCAAATTGAACAAATAACTATAAATAAAACTTTTTCTTACCTATTTATCACTAATATTATTTATATTCATTGTTACATATAATATTAATAACATGAAATATTTGTTCCTAGATCTATTGAACTTACTTTTCCCACAATATAAGGATATGTAGATTAATAACCACTAAATTATTATAGTTAACATGAGGATTAAGCGAAAGGATAAGTATTAAAAGGATAAAACTAATCCAAATAACATGACTCACCAAACATTTAAGAAGAAGAACATAACAATGGAAATAAACATTCTTGAAGTAGTCTATTTTTATTGTGGACAGAAGAGAAACTAGATGTAGAATTGTAAAAATGGGAAGCGGAAGAAGGATAATGATTCCGCATCGGGTATATTTCTCATTGAATAAAATCCATCAATTTATATATGTTTTCTATTAAATAGATAATGTTCTCGATATTTCTTTCTTCAAATATAGGAACCATGTAGATCCAAAAATATTGAAAGGGGTGATGTGGATCTCTAAAAAGTTAATAGTGAATGACTGTAAGTATTAGTAGTAGGGTATTTTCATCATACATTTCATTATGGTTTCATTAATGTATTAAAAAAATTTAATAATTTACATTTTATTAAAATAATCATAATCTCCTTATTGAAATTATACCATGTTGATGTTGAAATATGCATGCCATCCAAGATGTCTATGAAGGTAGGTATTGTGTGGAGAAAAAATGGGCTAAGACAGCTTAGAAATCCACAAAAAGGGTTGTGATCATGATGTTCTGATCCTTCGGGAATGCATAACTACTCACAATGTTTATAGAGATGTTGTGGATGTTTTTAAAGTAACATGAAAGATGTGTATGTCTATTTTTGGAGCTTCCCACCCAGATTCAAATCCATCATGAAACTTATTTTTATGGAATTAAAAATCACATAATGGATATATTAGCTGTCTACACACCTATAAATTCCCACCACTATAAGACCATTAATGGGAAACAACCTTTGATCTTCTATAAAGGAATCTAAATTCAAAAAAAATGAAACTTTCATCTGATAGAGACAACATGGATATCCATAGGTACCTATATTTTATGAAACTACGTCCCCTTATTTCTTGAGGACCCCAAACCATGATACATATTCATTTAATTAATTTCCATTCACTTAAAGTTAGAATAAATCACTTTGTGGATCCTGGGGATTCACAAGAAAATCATCCATTGAAATACTCACCCCATGGGAACCAATACATCACTCATAGGTAAGGCCATCCTATTTCATTATAGGTACACCTTCAAGAGATCCATATCCTTAATGAACCACCTATCCTTCATGAAACCCCAACCTTCATAAACACCCCAACAGGCCTGTAACGCCCCGACCCTAGTTGCCTAGAGTCGGTGCATTATTACATAACATTGACATGATCCCAAGAAAGATCAAATCTCGAAAGACCGATTAGTTTAGTAGCCTTGGAAACACTAGATATATTCATAAGTTTTACATTAAATCATAAAATGAAAAACAACTACAACAACATAATGTTTCCACAATCGACACTATTAACCCCTCATAAAATCCCTGCAGGTCATTCATAACTTATTTCTTCACATCCTGGGAAAAATAAAACATAGAAAAGGGGTGATCTCAAATGCCCAGTAAGGATAACAATATAGCGGAACATTCAAATTAAGCATAAACATTTAAGGCAATGCATTACTAAAACAAAAGCCTTTTAAACTTGAATTTCAACATAGTATGGAAAAAGTAAAATGAAATAATGCCATTTACTTGTTCACATGGATATTCTACTAATCGAATAATCACATGCAAAAAAAATCAATAACCACTTTCATAATGTTGGAATGCATAATGCCAGACTATCATAACCACATATCCAAGGCCTCGTGCCAAGACTACAAATAAGATTTTTTCAAGGCCTTGTGCCAAGACACTAGTTTGTCTCATGAGACCTACCGATGCATCGAGTAGATATAGCGGGCTCCACCCGTCACATATTAAGTCCAATGCATTCCCATATGAAAAGGTTTAAACATAACATAAACATTCGTATTAAAACTAGCATACGAAATGTCAATAATTTCACCATAAACTATAAATGGTATAAAAATAGCACATCCACAGTCAAACATACCAAAAAACATTCAATACAATATAGAAGCGTTGTATTACAATAAATCAACTTCAAATAAGCGTAAAATCCATCAAAGGATGTTGACATAGATGAAATCAAAATTCTTTTTAAAGAAATATCTCTTTTTATTTTGAAATCATTTAAGATCCATATAAAATAAAAAAATTTCTTTTAAAATATTCTTATAATCTTGTAATGGAGGCTTTTAAGATTTTATAACGGCGGAAAATAGATGCACCCGCCGTATAAGTAAAAAAACCATTCTTACCTTAATTTTGTCGAAAAGGTTAAAAAGGACCTTGTTTTGAAAATGACCGAAATATTCCTTTAAAAACCTCTTATAAAAGTCAAAAAGGGTATAAATGACTTTAACTCATATTCTAGTAAATAGTAAAAATGTTTTGAAATACATTTTTAAGAAACATGGATGTGGATGATAAAGAGATCCCAGTAGATTATTATGTATAAACAACCTTGGATAATGAAGAGGTTATAAAGTAAACCATTACCTTGTACTTTTCCTTGGTTGGGGTAGGTTAACCTCCTGTATAATGGTGAAATAGTTGTTATTAAATTATACAAGAATCATATTTATTAATATGATATCATATATGATCTTTTAACATTGATTTGTTAATAATATCTTAGAATTATCGTCGTTTCGGGAGTTAACTTACTCATTTTCTTTTATATGTTTTGTTACATAAGCCATGGTTGTTGTATCTTATTAATATCCATAATGATATCCAGTCCTTAAACATTATTTTTAAATCATCAAATGATAATTATACTTGAATGGATACGATGGAGAATGAATCTCATCGCGTTCGTGGAGACGGTAGTCCGTAGGTACGCACGAGCGACAATATCATTCTTTTGATATTAAAATAATATATAAATGGATGGTATATCATATATACAGAATAATTAACATGTTATATTTATTATTTACATGAGTTACACATCATTATTATACCCATCCAAATAATATTATATTGAATAACAATTACACGACGACGTGGAGATGGTAAGCCGTACGTACGCACGTATGGTGACATGTTATTCAAAGGGTGGATAGAATACTGAATATGATTGTACCATATTTATAATAACATCACAGTATATGTGAGATACTGGATTTATTATTTTAGAATGGTAAGAACAAAGGAAGAAGAAGTGGAAGAAGAAATGAACTTGGAGAAGGGTGGTGAAATCATTACCTGTTCTTCGGGTTCTTCCTTTTGATTTGATCAAAAGGGCTTCTTAGGTTGGCTTTCTGATCAAACTATGGCCTCTAGGTTGTAGTGAGGGATGTTGGGAGAGTATTTGGGTAGAGTTTGGCCGAACCAAAAGGCTTTGAAGGTGGGAAGAAATGAGAAGGAGGAGTGCCCTTTTATAAGAGGGGTGAGGGGCACCTTTGGAAAAACTAGAAATATTAATTTATAATAAATTCATATTCGGTTTCTAATGGCTCCAATGTCGATTATTCAAAGGTTAAGGTGGGGATAGGTCGAAAACCACTCAACCAATAGAATTTAGACCGGTTTGGGTACTTATATTAACCTTATCTTTAAGTATTAACTCTAAGTTAATTAGTTTCACTTTTACAATGTCTCTTTGTATTTTTATATAATATGGTTAATAAACATATCATATACATACAAGCGACCCCGAAGTGGTCCATTAATGATACACCTATCATGATATAAGTCTCTTGGCCGAACCTTAGATTTTTAGGAATTTAATATCAATTAATAATATAATATTTGTTTTAAAAACTCTTTTATGTCAATTTTGACACTATTCAATAGTTGATTTTTTGAAACTCATAACTGATTGATTACTTCTCACAAAGTCAATTAAACCAATCCTAATACATAATATTATCCTAGAAAATTAGTTTAATTCATTAAAAGTTTCATATTATATTTTTTGGGTATTTATAATATCAATTATTTTAATTTTTCACTATTATAGTAATTACTGCATCATCATTGTGTCATAAATGAAATACATTATTTAATGTCTAAAAATTATAAATAAAATATCATTATGTAGGAAATCTTTTTATCTTTCTTATGAATATTTATAATATAAAATCCAACTTATATAACCTTATGTAACAATTGTTTTTCTAAAAGATATATGCTTGTGTCATTTTTGTATTCATTTTAACTAAATTAAAATAAAGTGTCATTATCACTTACCAGTGGATCCATGGGGTCCCAAAATAGACCCAAAGATTCTCATGGTCGACCATTTATCAAACAATAGGGTTAAGACACGTTTAAGGGTAATTTGGTATTATTATAATATTATTTTTTAACCCTTATTTACCGGATTTACCCTTAACCATGGTAAATAAAATATTTACCGCAGTAATTATTCAAAATGTCTAAAAATAAAAGTTACCTATTTACACAATTTGAACATCCTGACTCCAAATATGGAATCCATTTTCCTAAATTCTAAACACAGAAGTGGCAGAAATTAATTTAAAATTAATTCCCGTTGTCAAAACAAAAAACGTGTTTTAAGAGATAATAACTATCAAAAGATTGACACTTGTTTATGTTTGGTTTAATTGTAAAATTATGTCCAATGACCAACATTATATTAAATGGTAATAATATATTCTAAATATACTTTAAAACTACTAAAATTCATAATTTATCACTATTAATTATTTTGATTAAAAAAGATGTTTTTAATTAAAATTTAGTAATTTTCACTATTCATCAAAATATGAAAGTTATCCGAAAAGTACCAAAATTTCACCTTAGGCTAAATTTGATATTCCGAATCCAAAAATGAAGTCCATTTTAAAATATAAAATATAGATAACTTCAAAAAGTAGGTATTACTATTCATATCAGCTAGTTTGATTGGTTACGGTGTGTTAGAACTCGGTGTTGCGTACAACACACGCTAGCGTACCGTGGAAGCTTGGGATGTTTCATTTTAAATTTTTGATGTCCCCATTTAGTCAAAAAGTTTGAAATATAGTACCTAAAAAGGGTTCACTATTAAAATTTGGTAAAAGTGCAATACTGAAAATGAATTTGTTCTTACATTATGTCTAAGAAACTCATAATATGAATTCTAAAATTATAAGGATTATATAAAGTTTAAAATTTAGTTAACACTATTCATAACCTCTTTTGAATGGATTTTTTTTTAAGTCATGGTGTGATTGAACTCGGTGATGCGTGTAGTGCAAGTTATTGAATTATTTTGAAGAAATAACACACTATGAAATCTTGGGGTGTTACATTCTCCCCTCCTTCAATAAATTGCGTCCTCACAATTTGAAATTGTTCTTCGAAAATAAAAGGTTGAAAATAAAAAATATCTTTATGGGAAAACCCACATCAGAAATTGGGTTACTAAAATTTATTCTTAATATGAGGAAAAGAGAAATGAAAGGGTCACCACCAAATTATGATCTCGATTAAGAGAACATTGGTGGCAATTAGAGACATATAATTAGAAGAAAAACGTAAATATTTATAGGTAGTGATTGAGGTCATCAATCACAAACAAGTATAAAATTGAGGTCCTTAAAATCATCAATCTATGATGATTTGAAATACCATCGGTTCAACAAAACATAGGGTATTGGGATAACACATTTTTGAGGTTTCAAAATATCTTAGTTGAAATCCCACATCGAAAAATGAATTAACGAGGCCTCTATTTAAAATAAAGAGTCGAAAGTGTGAAGATTACCGAAAATAACACATACTAGGGTTCCATGTAGTAAAATATGGATATGGAAGAAAAATCTAACCATCAATTACCTGATGGAGAGTGGTAGAGAACATGGCTACGAAAAGGACAACAATCCCAAAGCCATAAATTAGTGATGATTTATGGTACCATCTAGGAAAACATTTTTGTTCTAATTTTCTTTTCTTAATATTGAGTAATTTTTTATGAGATTGGATAAGATCATATGGAGATATACATACTTTATAATTAGTGTTTTATCCATTAATAAATTTCTACCACATACTCATCTTTCACTCTAAAAGATAATAGAATGTAAAAAAAATCTATTTACACTATTCGTATAGGGTTCCAAAATAAACGAATTTATAATTCATCTAAAAGATCTTTTAATAAAAACTACATTATTTAATCCAGGACATCTCGTGGGCCAGTGGTAGGTGATACACCCTTGTCGCCCTTCGGTTGCGGGTTCAAGTCTCGCAGCCTTGCCGGACGCGACGGGTTGCCGCCCGACCTCCGGGTTGTCCTTTTATAGAAATCCAAAATAATCCAAACTAGAACTATCCAAAATACTTCTATCCAAACTCACAGTCCAACATTTATAAGGAAGGTAAACATAATATAGATCCTTTTTACCCCGTAATAGCATATGAATACCTTCATCATGTATTACCATATTCCTTATTGATTACATTCATGTTCCCTTATTCCATATAGAATGCTGGATATACTTCATTAATCCAAAAATGATTTAAACCCCAACAATTATGGAACATACAAATCATTAATCAGCTTCAAGGTAGTCAATAATATCCAATATAATTTATCCAAATCAATCATGTATTATTCTAAAATCACCACCTCGGTATCTGAACCATATTATGGTTTATCTTTCTCTCAACCATATATTTTCCAAACATTTAACCTGCTACTGAGTCACTTTTCTTTGTTCCACACCATCTCAAGTCCTTAATGAAATAGTACTGCAGTACAATCCTCATATACTCCATAATTATTATAACAAGTACATTGTTGATACAACACTCAATTGATATAATCAACATAATAACTCTAATCATTCCTCTTCATCTGTGGTAGTATCATAACTTGATTATTATCCAATAGCATCATTTGCGGCATAGTCTGATGACTGGGACATAGGTTCGCATAGTGTCCAAACTCCTTGCAAATGAAGCATTGTACATTTGAAACCATTTTCTTACCCTTGCAGGCATGTACTTTGTGCCCTTTTCCTCCACACTTATAACAAACTCCCATTCTTTCAGGCAAGTTCCAGGGTGTTTCTTTCCACAGTTACCACATATGGGAAAATTCTTCTTTTCCCTCTTCCCTTTATCCATCTTTCTCTCTTCTATCCTTTTCTTCTCTTGCTTCCCTTCAAATCCATAGGACTTAGTAAACTCTTTACTTATCTTATCAACACATGATATTATTTCTTCATATGATGATAATACATGCGATACTATTTCTCTTATAAATTCTGGCTTAAGACCATGAAATATATGGTCTTCTTTCTCTTTGTATCATGTGCATTGCTGGATTTCTCATTCCTTCTACTAGGCGCCATTTCTAAACAATGGCATACACTAGATTAGTTTATGAATCAAAATACATAATCCCATACTTATAAATCACTTAACATAAATTGAACTATTTATGGATATAATCCATAATCATAAGAATGTATTCTTTGAGGAAGTATATACTCATAATCCCTTCAAAATGATTTGTAAAGAAAATGAGAGTTATCCTAAGCATATCCCCCAGGAGTGTCGTAACCAAGAGTGCAGCAAGGCCCGTTATCGTGCACCAGTTCCCGTTCGAGTCTAGCTCAAAGCAGTGTTTTCGGGTTTTACCCCTAGGTACATCTGTGCCAGAGCCGCCTCTACCTACTCGTATCCAGACAGGGATGTATTGCTCGGAAAACTCACAAAATCTCTACAATACCAAAATTATAGGATGTTATTCTATACTAATCCTCAAAGTTCATCTTAGGTCTACGTGCTCTAATCATAGTTTATCTAAATCTAACTTCCAAGGTTTGTACTAAACTTCCTCTCATACCAACTGCAACGCCCCGACCCCAGCTACCCAGAGTCGGTGCATTACTTCGTAATATTGGCATGATCACAAGAAAGATCAAATCTCGAAAGACCGATTGGTTTAGTAGCCTTGGAAACACTAGATATATTCATTAGTTTTACATTACATCATAAAATGAAAAACTACTACAACAACATAATGTTTCCACAATCCACACTATTAACCCCTCATAAAATCCCTGCAGGTCATTCATAACTTACTTCTTCACATCCTGGAAAAAATAAAACATAGAAAAGGGGTGAGCTCAAATTCCCAGTAAGGATAACAATATAGCGGAACATTCAAAATAAGAATAAACATTTAAGGCAATTCATTACTAAAACAAAAGCCTTTTAAACTTGAATTTCAACATAGTATGGCAAAAGTAAAATGAAATAATGCCATTTACTTGTTCACATGGATATTCTACTAATCGAATAATCACATGCAAAAAAAATCAATAACCACTTTCATAATGTTGGAATGCATAATGCCAGACTATCATAACCACATAGCCAAGGCCTCGTGCCAAGACTACAAATAAGATTTTGTCAAGGCCTTGTGCCAAGACACTAGTTTGTCTCATGAAACCTAACGATGCATCGAGGAGCTATAGCGGGCTCCACCCGTCACATATTAAGTCCAATGCATTCCCATATGAAAAAGTTTAAACATAACATAAACATTCGTATTAAAACTAGCATACGAAATGTCAATAATTTCACCATAAACTATGAATGGTATAAAATTAGCACATCCACAGTCAAACATACCACAAAACCTTCAATACAATATAGAAGCTTTGTATTACAATAAATCAACTTCAAATAAGCGTAAAATCCATCAAAAGATGTTGACATAGATGAAATCAAAATTCTTTTTAATGAAATATCTCTGTTTATTTTGAAATCATTTAAGATCCATATAAAATAAAACATTTTCTTTGAAAATATTCTTATAAGCTTGTAAGGGAGGCTTTTAAGATTTTATAATGGCGGAAAATAGACGCACCCGCCGTATAAGTAAAAAAAACATTCTTACCTTAATTCTGTCAAAAAGGTTAAAAAGGACCTTGTTTTGAAAACGACCAAAAGATTCCTTTACAAACCTCTTATAAAAGTCAAAAAGGGTATAAATGACTTTAACTCATATTCTAGTAAATATTAAAAATGTTTTGAAATACATTTTTAAGAAACATGGATGTGGATGATAAAGGTATCCCAGTAGATTATTACGTATAAACAACCTTGGATAATGAAGAGGTTGTAAAGTAAACCCTTACCTTGTACTTTTCCTTGGTTGGGGTAGGTTAACCTCCTGTATAATGGTGAAATAGTTGTTATTAAATTATACAAGAATCATATATATTAATATGATATCATATATGATCTTTTAACATTGATTTGTTAATAATATCTTAGAATTATCGTCGTTTCGGGAGTTAACTTACTCATTTTCTTTTATATGTCTTGTTACATAAGCCATGTTTGTTGTATCTTATTCATATCCAGAATGATATCCAGTCCTTAAACATTATTTTTAAATCATCAAATGATAATTATATTTGAATGGATACGATGGAGAATGAATATCATCGCGTTCGTGGAGACGGTAGTCCGTACATACACACGAGCGACAATATCATTCTTTTGATATTAAAATAATATATAAATGGATGGTATATCATATATACAGAATCATTAACATGTTATATTTATTATTTACATGAGTTACACATCATTATTATACCCATCCAAATAATATTATATTGAATAACAATTACACCACGACGTGGAGACGGTAAGCCGTACGTACGCACGTATGGTGACATGTTATTCAAAGGGTGGATAGAATACTGAATATGATTGTACCATATTTATAATAACATCACAGTATATGTGAGATACTGGAGTTATTATTTTAGAATGGTAAGAACAAAGGAAGAAGAAGTGGAAGAAGAAATGAACTTGGAGAAGGGTGGTGAAATCATTACCTCTTCTTCGGGTTCTTCCTTTTGATTTGATCAAAAGGGCTCCTTAGGTTGGCTTTATGATCCAACTAAGGCCTCTAGGTTGTAGTGAGGGATGTTGGGAGAGTATTTGGGCAGAGTTTGGCCGAACCAAAAGGCTTTGAAGGTGTGAAGAAATGAGAAGGAGGAGTGCCCTTTTATAAGAGGGGAGAGGGGCACCTTTGGAAAAACTAGAAATATTAATTTATAATAAATTAATATTCGGTTTCTAATGGCTCCAAAGTTGATTATTCAAAGTTTAAGGTGGGGATAGGTCGATAACCACTCAACCAATAGAATTTAGACAGGTTTGGGTACTTATATTAACCTTATCTTTAAGTATTAACTCTAAGTTAATTAGTTTCACTTTTACAATGTCTCTTTGTATTTTTATATAATATGGTTAATAAACATACCATATACATACAAGAGACCCCCAAGTGGTCCATTAATGATACACCTATCATTATATAAGTCTCTTGGCCGAACCTTAGATTTTTAGGAATTTAATATCAATTAATAATATAATATTTGTTTTAAAAACTCTTTTATGTCCATTTTGACACTATTCAATAGTTGATTTTTGTGAAACTCATAACAGATTGATTACTTCGAACAAAGTCAATTAAACCAATCCTAATATATAATATTATCCTAGAAAATTAGTTTAATTCATTAAAAGTTTCATATTATATTTTTTTGTGTATTTATAATATCAATTATTTTAATTTTTCACTATTATAGTAATTACTGCATCATCATTGTATCATAAATAAAATAAATTATTTAATGTCTAAAAATTATAAATAAAATATCCTTATGTAGGAAATATTTTTATCTTTCTAATTAATATTTATAATATAAATTCCAACTTATATAACCCTATGTAAAAATTGTTGTTCTAAAAGATATATGCTTGTGTCATTTTTGTATTCATTTTAACTAAATTAAAATAAAGTGTCATTATCACTTACAAGTGGATCCATGGGGTCCCAAAATAGACCCAAAGATTCCCATGGTCGACCATGTATCAACCAATAGGGTTAAGACACGTTTTAGGGTAATTTAGTATTATTATAATATTATTTTTTAACCCTTATTTACCGGATTTACCCTTAACCATGGTAAATAAAATATTTACCGCATTAATTATTCAAAATGTCTAAAAATAAAAGTTACCTATTTACACAATTTGAACATCCTGATTCCAAATATGGAATCCATTTTCCTAAATTCTAAACACAGAAGTGGCAGAAATTAATTTAAAATTAATTCCCGCTGTCAAAACAAAAAGTGTGTTTTAAGAGATAATAACTATCAAAAGATTGACACCTGTTTATGTTTGGTTTAATTGTAAAATTATGTCCAATGACCAACATTATATTAAATGGTAAAAATATATTCTAAATATACTTTAAAACTACTAAAATTCATAATTTATCACTATTAATTATTTTGATTAAAAAAGTTGTTTTTAATTAAAATTTAGTAATTTTCACTATTCATCAAAATATGAAAGTTATCCGAAAAGTACCAAAATTTCACCTTAGGCTAAATTTGATATTTCGAATCCAAAAATGAAGTCCATTTTAAAATATAAAATATATATAACTTCAAAAAGTAGGTATTACTATTCATATCAGCTAGTTTGATTGGTTACGGTGTGTTAGAACTCGGTGTTGCGTACAACACACGCTAGCGTACCGTGGAAGCTTGGGATGTTTCATTTTAAATTTTTGATGTCCCCATTTAGTCAAAAAGTTTAAAATATAGTATCTAAAAAGGGTTCACTATTAAAATTTGGTAAAATTGCAATACTGAAAATGAATTTGTTCTTACATTATGTCTAAGAAACTCATAATATGAATTCTAAAATTATAAGGATTATATAAAGCTTAAAATTTAGTTAACACTATTCATAACCTCTTTTGAATGGATTTTTTTTAAGTCATGGTGTGATTGAACTCGGTGTTGCGTGTAGTGCAAGTTATTTAATTATTTTGAAGAAATACCACACTATGAAATCTTGGGGTGTTACAAGGCCCCTCCATGGTGAATCCTCTAAACATAAACACTTTTTTAAAGGATGAGTGCCTAGGGACCCTATTCACACCAAAAACTCATTTTTCCATATCCCAAGTTCTAAGTAAGTCGGTATCATTATACCATGTTTCTTCCCTTTTTATTTTAACTATATCTTGGACCATTACCTTGAGTTTTTCTCCTCAGCATTATAACCCTAATGACACTTGTTCCTAATACTAGGAACACTAAGCTTGGGAGACCAGATTTATACTCCTCCAAAACAGTTTTTATGACATTCCTTCCCATATTATCATATACAACTGATGCATTATTAATAAAGGTGGCATCATCAAGGGATACTTCTCATCTTTATTTGTTGAGAGGAATTTTTTCAGATATTTATCACCTATCTAGAAATTGTCGCATGGGGTTTAGAGCCCCAATATGTGAGATGCATGATGTAAAACCACCTAACCCAACATCCTAGACATACAATGTTAAACTACATAGAAACATCCTCAACACACAATTTTAAACTACAGGTCATACCCTATATGATAGATTTGGGATTCCCCATGTATGATCATCATGGGATGAAACTGCCTTCCCAACCATTGGATGATCCTACTAATTTGGGAATCTTCCATGAATATTACCCACACCATCCATCCCCACCAAGGGATGGTCCTCGTTCTTTTTGTAGCTTCCATGAATAATCCCCACACCACCACTCATCAACGGTCTATTCAGGAAACGATGTCCTTACCGCACTATGTTGAATTGTATGGACTGGTCCAGTCATAGAACCTTAAATAGTGGCCTCTAACTATGTGTTTTTTGATCCCTATCTTATAACAGGGTATGTAGGACACCTCTATGATCCCCAATCCTAACTTTTCAAAACACGTAGGATACCTCCCTAAGGTTTCACCCTAACACTTCAACACCATCAAATATTCGTGCCTCATCCCATGTAGATGAATTACAACAATTGTGACTATCTTCAAACATGAGGATAAACATAACCATAACCTCATGTGTGATCATATCCCCCTTGGGGACACACATAACAAAAACCTATAGGTTGATCTTCTTCACCATTGGGAACACACTTAACCAAAAAATCACGGTTGATAAGTTTACATATATTCATAAATTCACCAAATTTTTCTCACAGGTTGATAAAAGCATGAAATATCTATCTCCAAAATACTATAATGTTATTATAAAATCCTGAATCATTACCTCATTGAATAATATTGGGATTCCTAGGGTTAAAAACCTCAGATGTATTACTCCCCTTGGCATCAATTTCCGCATGGCCTACACAGGATGCCTTGAATACCATACATACGATGCCTTAAACATGATATGACCTCCAATAGAATACGAATTTATAATTTCCCAAAATATAAATTTTTATAAATTCTCATACTTTCTGAATGTTACCATCTACATTGACCACATATTTCTACATTGTCGAGATAGGATAAGTGTAATTAAATAGTGACCACCTTGAGATGGAATCAGGAATGAGTTTCATGAACAAAAATTAAATAATTGAGAGAGACCCGGAATATGTGACATTATCCTATGATGAATTTATTTATGTTTGAGAAAACATCCCATCATCCCATTTCAATCAAAGATCCAACATAACTAATCATGGTGGCATAGGTTGTCTATCATTGGAAAGAAGGAATGCTGGAAAAAATTACCACAGTGCATTCCATGA
This sequence comes from Viscum album, assembly GCA_963277665.1. Classification (NCBI taxonomy): domain Eukaryota; kingdom Viridiplantae; phylum Streptophyta; class Magnoliopsida; order Santalales; family Viscaceae; genus Viscum; species Viscum album. The sequence continues at coordinate 889,733,559 of OY728130.1, forward strand.
TAAAGAAGCATCATAAAATAATGTTGAACCTAATGTAATTTTATCTATTTAAATAAGGATTATATCTATAATATTGGACACCATTATATTTTAGCATGACAGGATCCATCTATCAGAATCCAGGCTCCCACCGAATAATTTGTTCACCTGATGCAGAACCCCTCTCTTGCAACTTGATCAAGAGAATATTTTAGGGGATCCCTGATGTAATGTATCATTTAATAAGATCCAATATATATATTGGAGAAGGAAAAATGATTTTTTCACATTTGGAATAACATTCATTACTCATTTACTAATTGATGTCTCCATATATTTCCATAGGACACAATTTTCAATGAATACATGATGACCCAACACCAACAGGTGTGTGGGAAGGAGGGATAAAAGTGTATAAGTATAATGAAACTATGATCCTTACATGATTTAAATATATTACATGACTATTGGGATCCCTCTACCTATGCCACATTTTGATTTTGTTTATATGAGGTTAATGCTAGGGGAAATCCACCCAATCATATTGACAAATTGTTTTAGGAGTCTATCCCTGTAACACTCAAACATGTTCCTCCCCTAATCCACACAAGATTACTCGCACCCATCCACATTAGAGATGTTATCAGACCTCACAGTCTGAATAGCAAGGCTATCATACCCATGCCCTACCAACTTTGGTTTTGAACACCCAACATCATCATGAGGGACATGATATTAACCCTACCAAGTAGGAGGAATATTATATTGCTCATTTGGAAACAGCCACCACAATCACATATTACTTTTCCACTGCATCAAATTAGTGGGACCCAATTATTTTCCACTTTCAATCAAGATCCCAACTATCTCTTAGACAGGCCAGGTTGACTCTCCTTGTCCTGGGTTCCATTAGAACCATTACGGTCCATCTCATGATGAATAATTTCAAAGTGGTTTGCCTCCTCACACTACCAAAAACTAGTGAAGAGTTCCTCATCATAATGAAGATATTTTATAATATGAATCCTCATCCTGGGTCAAGAGGATATGAATCCTTTTTAGGGATTTTTCTTGTGATGTAGGTCACAATTCATGTTGAAGAATCCCTAGAGACCACCAGAAACTAATGTGTATATAACCCTGGTTCCACCAGAGGAAGGACCACATGAAACCTCATTTCCCCATCTATATCTCAAACCCTTATAATATGTATTACTCATTAAGGGAACCTTCTCCAACACTTCCTAATATAGGGTAAGAAGCCCGTATATTTTGATTAACAATCTATGAAGTAGAGGTCCATGAAATCCCCAAATCCCTATATAGGTACCTATAGGTTGATGATGTTCTTTTCTCCTTGAATTGATCTGTAGTGAGATTTAATATTCCATAAATAGACTCCCTCTTCTCAACATCCACATTGGAAGTGGGATAGATTTATATGTATGAATTCATGACCATAGACATTGGTGATAACTCCATTGACCCCCATAGATATGTCATTGCTCTCTATCCTGGGGATGTTTTGAACACTCCATCCTACTTGTATGTGATCATGAATAATTATTTACCATATAAATATATCCCATTATTTAAAGGAAGGTTGGCCTATATGTTACCCCACTTGCATGAACATAAACTGAAAATCATGTCAGTGTTTTTTCCACCACCATTTTTCTGGTCAGTGCCTATTGGTGTTCTAGATAACCATAAATATGACCGTCTTATGGGTCATGACCAAAAATAATTGTGGTGGAATCCTTGTCACTAAGAAACTTTTAGTCTCATTTATAATACCTATAGCAGTATAATTTTTGCTCTCAGAGTCCTTCACTAAGGACCTGGTGACCTGGTTCTCCTAGAATATATAGGCAATTCTCACCCACCTTCAAGAAATATAGTTCCTTTACAATTTAATCCATGGAAATATTGATTATATCCATCAAAATTGTATGTGGGCAGAAAATGAAGATCTATATATAGAATATGATACCCAAAATATTATATATATCACCATGATTTATAATGGACACACATCAAAATCCTCATTGTTCTTTAGCGAGTCATGGAAGTGGCATCACAACATGTTCAAATCAGAGGTTCCGGTAGTATGATTCCCTCTATTTCATCAATTTCCCATCCAAATATAGAGATAATATCTCCCCCACACCTATTAATGGTGAGTGTTTTTCTCTAACCACCTCCATTGTGAATTTTTATCCCCATTGAACCTATCGATTATAAAAGAATTTGAACCATCAAGATAGCAAAAAATAGGGAGAACCTACCCCCATGGATGGGGAAACACCTGACCAATCCCCTAACATGTTCCTACTTTCATCAGTAGAGACAAGAGTTGGGCCTTAGGATTACTCATAGTTAGACATTTCCAAATGCCCACCAATGTCCTGAAAAAGGGAATGAGACCACTATGCCCTTTTTCCATCTGAGGTCACTTTGGAAACTGAGTCAAGAACATGGATGGATTGTTTTATCTAGGAATTAGAGAGAAACAAGAGTCTTAATAATGAGATTATTTTTGAGTTTCACCTAGGTAATGAAAAATTTAAAAGATACCCTAGCTCTTATCCATTTGAAAACACAATCCTTCTTAGGTGGGCACCTAGGGTTTAACCTAGTGGCCCAACAAATCTGATCAATAGAGAATCCATGGGATATGAAAACAATTGAGACATGAGTCATCCACTCCATCTGAGTGTCAGATCTATTCCCTTGGTATTAGTTCTAGTACACTTCCTAATAAAATTAGATTTTAAGATAATTAATGAATAAAAATACTCTCTAGGATGATGTGATAACTACTCTCATTTCCAATCATGAGGTCGTTGAAATAATAAAAATGCAATTCCATATGATGGGAAACCATTTTAGGAATGGGTAGACTTTATTTTCTTCCACCATAATTTAAAAATAAATGATTGACCATGTTTAATGGTATTGGTGACCCATTGAAAGACCTAGAAAACATTACCCCATGGTGTAGGAAAAAGTAAGAAACTCCAAAATAGCAGGATGTCATGAAGATATGATGTTTCATTAAGACTCTAGAGGGACCCCCATTTAATTGGTAAATCTATTTTACTCTAGGGCTTGTCACTGGTCAAAAGGTTATTTGTAGGAAGTTCTTCTACCAATTTTGTTCCTCCATGCATATGACCAGTATCGTAGACCTCTCAAAATGGAAACCAAAAGTTGTTGAGAGAGTAGAAAATTTAATTACTTGATGGAAGGGTATCAAAAACTCTCTTGATATTTAGATTTATCTGAAATATATAATAAAAATCTATATAGTGAATTCCAATTTTGAGGTGTTCCCTACATGTATCTCCCTAAATTACTAAAGTGTATTTAAAGAGTTCGATGAGAAAGATAAGATTCTGGAAGATGCCTACCAGTAGACCAATAAATGGTCATGATTGTTAACCCTTCTAACCCTCATATGAAGGCCCATGACAAAATAAATTGCCACTATAATGTACATAGAGGTTACTAAGATAGTTTAATGAAATTTTACTTTACCATATGAGCATTTTCAAGAACATCCTCACCATTCACAACCTCACAAGGTGTATCTTCATCTACCACAATCTCACTTAGAGAATATTTCCCATCCTCCCCATAACTACCAGAAGCCTAGGGAACCATTCTATAAAAGGATGAACAATATATAATCCTAAAATAAATTATAAGTCCTAATATATTTAATCTATTCCCTAGAAAATGGTATTTTAATGTTTCTATAATTAAAGAGAGGCCAAGATGAAAAAATTACTGATTATTCCAAATACTACATATAAAATATGATTCATGGACATATCATTAAATACTTATTTGTCTTCAATGATTAGAATTGGGGATAATAATATCATGGATTAGTCAAATTGGATAATGTTCCATAATATGCGGAATATGTATCCACTAACCCCGATGATGGAACAAAATATTATAGTCAGTGGATGCAGGCCCCTAGTCATAGATCATATAAGTACTATGAATTTTTGGATTGATAGATAGCTACCCATTCTCATGATATCATAAGTTCCTTCTTGATCATGCCAGAACCTCCTTTGTATACTATGCCTCCCTCAGGTGTTTCCTCCATGTCCAAATCATATCCTTCGAGGTCTTGAAAGATTAGGTGTTGATATTACAAGGGAAATTGGAGCCCCCCATCAATGCTGAAGCTAACATGCAATATGGGTGACTTTATGCATCATGATTTGGTAGATATGACTAGATCACATATGATTCCAAAATATGCCACTAATGAGGACCATGAATATGTCATCATCAATTCCGTCAAACTAATAGACCCCTTTATGGTTCCCATATTTGAGGAGGACTATGTTACCACCATAGGATTCTCTAGATGTTGTCATGGATGGAGAGGATATGGACGTAATAGCAGGTAGAATGATTATGCTGGAATTTTAGACTTGTATTTTAATTCTACAAAAACCATAAAGAAAGCATCAAAGAGGTATCAATAGGAAAAGTCCTCCCAAAAACTCTGTTAGTCACGTCCTACAAGGGATTGACCTTAGCCTTATAGTTCTCAGCTATTAGGTGTATAGTAAATACTATCTAGCCAATATCACGATACAACCAATACTAGATGGACCCAAACTCCTCTAAAAAGGGAACATGCTATGAACCCATCTATAAAATTATCCCCTATAGGAAAATGTAATCACCTTTAACTAAAATATGATGCTATAAAACACTTTTATGATACATACTATAAGGATCATGATCCCCAATTAACTCATACTATAAAATTAATGTCATTATTACCTTATCAATGCCTTGAATACACACTATATGTTTGAGGTTTAGTTATCTTCCATCAAGGAATACTACATAAAAGAATCTAAATTGGAGTAATGTCATGAAATCATTTCATTTTTTGAAGAATATGAAAGTGTTACCATCTAGGGGAAGATTTTATTATTATAAGTCACATTATAGTTCAATAGTGTGGAAATGCATCACTTCTTTATGGATACTGGCTCTAGAGTCAACCTCCTTCTTAATGGACACTCCATGAACTTAGGCGTACAGAAGAGGATTTCAGTCACAATATGATGAAAAATAAAATGTATTATAAGAGTAATAAATATCCACATGGTAGGAAATTACTATACATAATGTTCAATAACCTAGTTAAAAGAACTAAATTTATGGTATTCTCATTGTATTCTACCTACAATGCACTTTTGGGAATGCCTTAGCTTTATTTTCATACAAAATGCCCCTATTTTGTAACAATAGGACCTTGAATATTCCTTTAATAGTTGGGTAGGGGAACTCTAGGGAGATACACCCCAATTTGATCTGATGAGGCTCACCATCTGGAATCTAGGTAATATAAATGTGTTGAAAAAAATAAATATTTATGTGGTTGAGTATGTCAACACCCTCAATAATTTTCCATCCACTATCCCAAATCCTTGAAAATACCTAAAAGATAGATTCATTCTACCAATTCATCAATTGGATACAATGACAACAGATTTGGGATGCTGTTTAATATTCTCAAATAAGAAATAGTCATGGTTTAACTAATAGTTATATAATGGATAGGCCTAAAAAATATCATAAAACCCTACCCCTATAAATTAGCAAGAAGTTCACCACATATCCATTGATCCATGACATTACTGCATGTTCTACAAAGTATTTATGACTCAATGAATGTCAACCCTTAACCATTTATTTTATGTCTTGTGTGGGACTCATGGTTATAAATAATGTGGTATTGGATCAATATCTTTTTCACAATTGTTTCTAAAAAACTAATCCCCCTTCTCAAGGATCCCACACCTTCCAGGGTAGACACTGGTCTTAAACTTATGTCAATTGTTCTGTTAGAGTTCCCTCCTTTTTTACCTCCCAATATCAAACGATAAATAAGATTTAGGAGATGTCACTCCTACATTTGAAAACGGTGTCTCCGTGACATTTGATGAGTTTACTATAGTTAACCTCAGCACTAAAGATGATCTAAAGCTAACAATGATAAAAAAAACTATGTATCTATAAGAAAGACTATGATATGTGGATTTATTATAGAATTATTATGATTTATTCACCTTGATCTATAATGAAATGAGTGGGAAAAATCCCTGGGTTGGCATTCATCACCATAGGCTTTTAGTGAGCCACTATAGGATTAAATATTAACCCTAGAAAGATATACCCTTCCCAAAGAGTGATGGTCAAGGATTAAGTTGACAATATTTTTAGGTCCCACATCATTCGAGTCATCCAGTGAGCTAAATGGCTTGCAAACATTTTCCCTGTCAGGAATAATAATGGGAAGATCAGGGCTTGTTTTGGCTTGTAGGACCTTGACTATTATTTCCCAATGGCTGATTTTCTACTTCCAATAATACAGATATTGATCAATGATAAGGTGGGTCCCAAGGACCTATCTGTTATGGATAGATATTTTCAGTACAATCATATTTGGATATCCTTTAAGGATTATGAGGTCACTACATTTGGGGAACCCTAGGGGACCTTTCGTTTCTGAGTGATTCCTTTTGTATTAAAGAATTATAGGGATACATACAAATGTTCTAGGCACTGCATATTCAATCCACTCAGTATGTCATTAGTGGTGTGTCAATTTCGTGGCCAAGTCCCACCAATTCCAGTAAAATCTCAAAGTCGTTGATACAATGTTCAACTTCCTCTACTCCTATTAATTGAAGCTGATCACATTGATATTCACATTCAATGATAACTCACGAGAGTTTCTATGATTTTTCATAAGATACAAATACATTAAGATCAACCTATAAAAAATTAAATTTTTCATCCCAATTGACTCCTCCACAAATCCTTTTAGTAATTCAAGGCCTCTAAGTCCATGTAGAATAATTTCTCCAAATTGTAGAAAATCTAGCCAGTATGTGTAATCACATCATGAGACTTTTGAGGAAAAGTTTCATATACAAATGGGATGACTACATACAGACTAACATTGAAGATATAATGTGGTACATTCTATAGAATCTTGTTTTAAACCCACATATCTCTAGAAAGTTATTGTTTTTTATGTGAGAACTATCAAAAGATCCCTTGGGATTTTTTTAGCCGAGAATAATAATAAGGATATGGAGAACAAATTGTATTATCTCAGCCACATTCTCCTTGACACGAAGGCCTTAGACTCCCCCATCAAGAAATATTTCTTCACCATAGACATTATAGTATATAAATTAGGTAATTAAATGTTTCATAATGAGGTATAACAGGTGTCCTATATTGAACCACATAAGTACATATTCAACCACCTCATACTATTAGGATAATTAGTGAACTAGGTGGGAATCCTCTAGCATTTGAAAATCAGGTTTCCCCATTAAATCTTATCAAATAAGATGTCGTGGAAGACTTCCTAGGTGCATGTATGATACTTTATGAACATCCCATGGATTTTTATTTTCGAGATGAAGTTATTCTCTCTATAGATCATGTTACACTATGTTTGAAGATACATTTTGATGGTAAGACCTAAAGTATGACTAGTATATGTCTCAATTACTCTAAACTAAATAGAGTTTTCCTAGGGATTATCTTCAACAACCCTCCACATGAAATAATTTAATACTCCTTACTATTATGAGAATGCTACATGAACTATGCGGAATAATATTAAGATCTTATTACTGGTCTTAACGTGGTCATCAAAATCGATGTCCCCTATTTACAAGAGAGGGTAGACTTATAGCTAGTCATCAAGAAGATAATGATTGAATATGTCATTAGAAAAAAAAACATGTACCCATAATGTAACATAATTTCTATCTAATGGTTCAATTAACTTCCAAGATGAAGGTGAATTAGGATCCTTTATCGTAGAATGGATGAGAAAATACAATGGGATACAAAACTTCATTTCCATCATGGATTATTTGAAAGAGAACTCGTAAAGCATTATTAAGATAACAGGAATCTACTGACGTGAGGAGAACCAGTCAAATTCATTATTATTATTTTTGCATTCATCTCTCCATCTATGAAATGGGATCTTCTAGGAAATAAGCTTGAAGAAGAATCTTCGTTATAGGGACATTCTTCCTAAATGAGTTTGAATCCTAGATATAAAATTATTTTATCACTATTCATGTGAAGGCCTCTAGAAGAGGTTTGATCAGTATAGAAATGGTATAATTTCTAATGAATTGACATCAGGATACCCTCGCTAACTCGTTGTTGAATAAGGTCTTTCGATCTCTCTTTCAATGAGTTTAAAATCCTTGGATTCTCAATTAGGACCAATATTTCTTCCTACAGTCAAGACAGGGTCCTGTTCTCATAGAATTTTTCATTCCATTATAACTCTAAAATATTTATATTGGATTCTTGGAAGTAAAATTCCCCCCATGGATATCTAATCGATTTGTACGAGCTCTACACCATTTGTTGGAAGACCAAACTATTAAAAGATTACTGTAGAAAAAAGATCATATCATGAACTCGTATAGAACCTACCTATGAGGATTCTCCCTCTAGGATGGCTATATATATATATAGGTTTCTAAAATCTTCCTTCTTTTAATAAATAATATAAAGTAAATTAGAGAAAGAAAAATAGTCAAAGAATAAGTCTCTTTCCTCACCCTCCCTAAAAGGTTCAAAAATATCTGACCCTTTAGGGGGGGTCCACGAGGTTGTACTTAATATATAAGGGTTTAGAACCTAGGATACATGAGGTATCTTACTATCTAGATTATATGGGATGAGGACCTCACCCGATTTCTACTTATATATAAGGATTTATAACATCATATCACCTTAGATCTTTAGTACTGAAGTACGTCTTGGTTCTTTTTCTCCTTACTCACGCAGTAGTATACCGAAAAATGGTATTGGAAGAATAAAACAAAGTAGAAGATGCGAATTTGAGTAATGGGAGAATGGAAACCGATGATCGGGCCCTATAGCGGTAGAACCTGGTGAACTGGGTGTACTACTTCCCAACCTTCAGTAGACTTCTATTATCTTATTATTTTATTTACATTTCTTCCCAGACCATTTTGAATGGGAATGTTCTTTTAGAACCTTATTGTAATGGGTAAGATATTATATAACCTTTTGTGCATCTCACTTGGTTGGTATAATATAGGTAGTATAATTCATTTTGATATTATACTCTGGTACTTATATATATTGACTAAAAACTAACCTAATCTATATTATACCTTTTTGAATTGAAGGAAACTCCAACTATCTTAAATAGCTACTTGAACATTCAAGGTTGAGATGAAAAGGACTGCCCTTCAACTATTAGATTATCGCTCTCCCTTAAAGAATTTTAGTTGAGTTATTATCTCCTTAGAGATGTATAGTTCCATTGTGTCCTTCCATAATCTATTAAACTATCAGTATTCTTCTATTAGGGTTGACTTTCACTTCAAGTTTTATTTATATAATGTGCCATTTTGGTATTCAACTACATTCCCAAGAAGTATAGGATATGGATCATACTCTTCAACAAAAAAGAATGTGATCAACATATATTCCCCTATGAATAATACTAGTGGTTGTTGTGGTTGTTTCTAAGAATCAATAAGGGAAAGAGATGTACTTATTTAATGTAATTTAGCCAGCAATGAATAAAAAAAGCAAATGGCTATGATAGAGGATCAAATTACTATATATATCATTTCTTCTCCTTGGATTGATATGAAATATTTGACCATATCTCTTTTTTTCTCAGGCAGGAACCAAAAAACCTAGTAGTTGAGTACTTATAAGAGGCTATTCAGGTGATCAATATATATAATTACTAGTTTCGATGAATTCTAGACATGAAGAATGAATGCTCGGTATGATATCTAGTAGATGCTCAGGGATGACTTGGTAGTAGGCCATCAGGTGCATCTTTTAGGGAAACTAAGGATCTCTATCATTGGTTCATTTGATGCCATCAATCAAAAATGCAGTAAGGATCTATGTATGTGAAAAAATAATAAGTCCCACGTGATGGAAAGTAGTACATGAGAGGAATAGAGAGGACTCGAGGAAAATACATGATTTAGGCCCTAAAAATTTTATCTTCATTGGCCTTGTTGTCTATAGAAAAGACCTTGGTTGCTCTCCTAAAACTTTAGAACCCTAAGATATAAGTAGTAGATACTTATATATTATATATAATGGTTTAGAACTTGTGTATGTATGTTTTGAAATCCACAACGGACTAGCCATGGCCTCAGTACTCTTCTAATTGTGTGATCGGTCGATAGCTCGATTGGAACGAATGTGGAGTGATGTGGATAAGGAACATTAGTTAATTATCCTTATTAGTGTGGAATGGTCGCTTAGTTGGTTTCTATAAGGTTCCCACATCTCGGACTGTACTCTTGATGATTGAAATCATATAGTGTGGTTCATCAGAACCTGTAATGCATAAGAAATGGTCATATTAGTAGATGCATTCCCTTGATGTAGATATTAGAGAGATGGAATGGTAGAAAGATATGTTTTTTGGTAGGGGGTTAGGAGGATTGTGGAATCATCATATATAGTACTATTAGAGTAGAGTACTAAGGGCCCATACTAAAATATATCACTCATGGAAGTGGATGTGAATGCAGTTGGGCTGTCGTTGGAATCATCAGAGAAGATGGAAGACAAGTTTCAATTGAAAAAGGTTGCACTAGAACAACCAGTATATGATTTTAGATCGTAGGGCATCCATGGTTGGATGTAATACAAGATGAATACTGGTTCAATATCAGAATCCCAACAACTCGATGAATGAACCAATCGTAGTAGAAAAATACCCCCTTTTCTTCTATATTCTTGAGTTGTTGTTTTGTTTAGCATAGGAAACTGTATTGAGATAATGCATCTTATCTCCTTAATTTCCAGAGGTTAACTAAATGTATGAAAGGACATAGAACTCAGAAGAAGATATTCTGGTGTGGTTGGAGACTATTCAACTTCGATAGTCAGACTCGAAAATTGAGTAGGTGCCCTAGAAAATGTGATCATCACTACCACTACGAAACGAACAATCCCTACAACTGATAGATATGCTCCATAGGAGAACATGTCATTCCAACCCTTCAATGCGTCTACAAAATCTAGAATGTGACATGGCATTCACGTTAGTTCTAAAAAATGCATTAGACAGAGGGTTCGATTCACCCTAAAAAAGTGATCCAAATATAGAGATGGCCTACGAATTCTGGTTAGTCCATCCTTGTGAATTTACCGGCCCAATAGTGAAATCGATCAAATAAAGAAAAAAATGGAACCCATCGAATTTACATAATGGAATTTTTCCACTGTATAATTGGTATCATGAAGGGGCATGTCAATCCCTGAATTAGTCGGTACTATTCTAGTGAGTCCACTGATCGTGAACAAAAATATGAACCTCGCATCAAACAACATGGGTGTTTCAAAGTACATGATTGAACATCCCCAACAGGTAGTGAGCCAAATAATGATTTTAAAGCCAATAGGAAAAAACTATTATCATGGTATCAATAGTGAATTATGAACGGGTATCGACGTCTAACCCAATAGTAAAAATATGATACAGCCAAACCAGAGAGAAAATAACACCAATACTAATAATGGAATATACAATTATGAGATCGTAGAACACCAGTTTTTTCGAATACTTTGAAATAATCTAACTGATGATTCTTGAGCCATGATGAATAAGGATGTAAACTTTAGGTCTCTTCTCTCTTCTACTCATCAATATATGTGATGAAAGGTGTACTATATAATCAAATGATTCAACTTTTCTAGGAAATATAGAAAGGGTTTATGGTGAATGCTGTCAGGTATAAGTGCTTTGTGATCATAAGGACTGTAATAGTTCTCAATAAAGAAGAACTGATGTGATTGATGAATTTTGAAATCATTTGATTGAATGTAATCTAGAATCATGATCACATCTTTTTTACTTTGTACAGACCATTGATAGTATCAATTTTAACTACTATCAATGTAGATATTTCAACCAAATACTACTTTATAATAATCTACATCTTTCAGTGATTTAATGTTTACTCTAATACTAAGTTGAGGTAGTTGATGCTTTATAGCCATACCAATGGTACAATCACCATCAATGAATCCTGTAAACTAATTGGATTAAGCATCTAGTGTAATAGGTAAAATGACAGGGATATCCATTACTTGACAGACACGATTTTGTTGAAGTAGTCATGCTGAATGTTTAATATTACCATTAATACAATTCATGAGTTTCATCATACCAAGTCAATGATGTAGTCGATAATGATAATTTTTATCACCTAATCACATTTTAATACATCCACCAAGGATATGTTGGATATATCATAGTAGTTGTATATATTCTAGTCCCATAGTAATTTCAAGAGATGTATATCCTTGCCTTCCTAGAGGGTAAGATCTTTTTAAATCTTTTTTACTAACTCGAATACTTCCATCACCATCGATAATTCCAACTAGCCACTCATAGAATAATTTGGGTTTAGTTGTTGCGCATGTTGTATCTGAGGTTCCTACTAGACTTCGTTTATGTGATTGGTTACCTACTGATTGTGTCTTAGATACTCTATTTTGACTAGATTAGGGTTTTAATAGAAAACCACTTATGAACATAGTGGGAGTACCATGAATGAGATAGTACCACTATCTAGCACAATGAATATTTAGATTTGAATTTTAAAATGTAAATTTAAAATCGAAGAACCAAAATAAATGCTGGTATAAAATGGGGCCTCCAACACCAGCTAGATCAAAAAAAAGTTGTATTGAAGTTTCAATAAATTAATAACCTTATGAGTACCCCAAACAGTATGGAAGGATCTAACACTATGGGGAATGTAGTCATGGGAAAGGGCCACACAAATAACGGTGAACTTTTCATCATCATTGCAGGTCCATAAATGTTCGATATCATTGAAATAAAATTGATATCACCTAAAATAGAAGATAGCCTACTAAGATACTAACTATAAATTACTAAATCAACCATGCCTCATGAATGGCTAGTGATCCCACTTCAGGGCGGATAAACCATCCAACCAGTTCTGCTACCCAATTCCACTATTGTTGGGCACAATAGAAGAAATAGATTCATAGGAAACAACCATAATGATATATTATCTATGCATTGAAAGGAGATTTTGGGGGACCCAATCAGAATTAGAAGAAGACAATTTCTATAACCACCTATCATATCTAGCAACACCATGAAAAATATCATGACTATAGTGTGTTCTATAAGAAAAACATTATATAGCTTATGGTTCCCTCCTATGATTTAATTCCCTAGGGTTGATAATTCCATATGAAAAAAAACTGAAAATCATGTTACAATAAGTCTTGAAAGTGAACTGAAGAGGAAATACAGAGTTCCAATATCCTTTTGTTTTGTTGAGAAAATTCATCGTTATGTTATAGTTTATTTGGTTTTGTGTTGATTTCCTACCTGCTGACCTAGTTCTTCAAATGCCATGGAAAACTCTAAATGACCTCATGCCCCATGAGTCCCCTCAAACCATTCTATCATTCTCAATTCAATACCCATTCCAACACCCTATCATACCAAAAAACACCTCCTAATTCGATGAATTTAAATAAGCTATCAAAAAATGGTTCCTATATATATTAGGGGTCTAGCTCAAATCTTACTTCAACAACTACAGTTTATAATTAATTAGTTTTTTGGGGGGTATCCTTATTTGACTCATTGGTTTGGTTGTAATTCTCTATGTCTCTACTGCTGAACTAGATTCATCAACATTAATCTACTCTAATAGTCGAAAAATTATTTAATCCAGACATATGTTCAAGATTATGCTTATATAAAACAACAATATATATAAGTATTTGTATCAGCATACCTGATCCTCCCTATAGGGATGCCACTTATATATTATATATAAAGGTTTAGAACTCAGATACTTCACCCTGTTTTGTTTAGAAAAGTGAAACTTATTATATAAGTGTTTGGAACCCTACCCTAAGGTGTATGATCTTTTATAAACTTATTTCTATTAGTTGAATTTTTCCAATTTCGAAAATCATGTAGTTATAAAAATGATTTGAATGCTATAGTAATGGTTGTTTATATAATATAAATTTCTTTATTTAGTATTAATGAATAAATCATTTGGATAAATGTTTTTTCTCTATGAGGCACTTTGAATCCTTTCAATATTTTTAAATAAATTCTACTCGAGCATCGGTCACTACCAGTAAAAACCTCTCTCAACAAGACCTTTCCAATTGTGTCTGAATCATAAAAGAAAATGAAGTGTGTCCAAAATGGTTCTTTACATATAGTGTTACTCCTAGGACTACAACTAAAAGCACCGTAATATTTTTCACCACAAACCACTTTTGTCAATTGTGATTCCCAATTTTGGTTATTGAATTCGACACAAATTCACTCTCACATGTTTCTCATGATGGAAAAATGGAATTATCCATAAGGACTCGCTCAGATGTTGACCAATATCCTACTGTGTTCTTTGATTTTTGATGATTAAGCTGAATATAAGCAGAGATAGCTTCAGGATTTTGATCTAGGTCATCTTTAAACATATTTCACACTTGCAGCATAATCTTAGTTCTAGAAGATACCAAAATATATGGAATTGGATTCAGCGACAAAAACTCTATACAAATAGGTAAGACATTCCCTCCTTCCTTTTTTCTAAAAAAATAATTAGTTCCTGACTAACTATTTTGGATATTAAATAGAACTTTAGGTACTCTTCTAAAAGTGGGGACAATTATTAGAAGATTACCTGGCTTCATAGATGTCCTCGCTCTATTTCGTACGGATGTGGGGAATAAGGTATATATTTTTCCTACATCTTCTACCTTCTTCTTGATTCTGGGGATGGGGAACCCAATGAATAATAATGTAGCCTTGATCAAATGGGGACTCATTCTAGATAAGAATGAAAACAAATAAGCAATAAAACCAATGTTCTTCAGCTATACGGCCTTCATGCTCCTCAAATAGAACATTTTAATATGATCATAGTTGTCATATGTTTTATCTCACACCCTATATTCCCCTAAGAGGGTCCTACTATTCCATAACATAGTTTGTCAACCTTGTGAATTTTTATTAAAGAATAATTCCAAAAATAGGAGATGACCTGATCTCCCTAAAAATCAGTCATTTTACTACTAGGGGTGAAACCATTGATCACATGGATTCCCTACATATAAGGGAAAATCATGTTCTATCATTTTTCTACAATATCCAACAATTCCACTTTTGATCTTCCAAGAGGTAACAGCCCTGATTGAAGCATAAGGAATTATAGGTCCGTAAGAAGAAGAAAGAAGGTATCCCTCTGTTTTGCAGTTTTTCAGAATAAAAGGGGGGGTCTATTTAGTTTAGGGTGAGACATTCTCCCTTTTAATGTGGGGTTCCAGAAATAATGTAAATACCTTGAGAATTCATATTCAATCTACATCAAGATCCAGGATACTGTGAGTATAGAAGATTATGATCATGCCTCTCCCCCATATAATGTTTTACTCTAAGATCTAGTAAATAATTTCAGCCACGAACAAATTTTGGTGCCATGGATGCAAATATTATAAGCATTCTATTTATGCATCCAGAAAATATTCCTTATCAAAATAGGCCATATTCGATCTTCATTGGCATTTCATCCTAGATTCATCTATGGTTGGTTTTTAATTTTGTTGGCCTCTTTCCCTATTGGATATCTCTTCAACCCTCTACACGGCTGAAAATCTAGTAACCTAATAAGACATTATTCCCATTTACATACTCTCTAACCCATTATGAAAAAGGTATGACATTAGGATGCATTTTGGTAAACCCAACCCTGATCTTTCCCTCCACCAATTTTGATGATGGGAAAAATTGTTATATCAGCTTCCAACAAATACTTCTATCCCAAGTTCCATAAATTTCGACATGGTATAAGAAATATAATATTGGATGACTCAATTTTCTGAGTATCTACAACATGATATCCTCCCTCTTGGATGATCCAAGCATGAGTGAATCACTCATCATGTTGTACATTACACTCCCTAGAGTGAACCAATCTTTGAGAAAGCCCTATATTGTTGAAGTATTAATTGAATTATTATCCATTTCATAAAAGATAAGAAGATGACATGGGTCATGCAAGAGGTTTATGTTGGATCTTGTAGATCCCATCAACGAGTGTATAAACTCTCCCACAACATTTGGTGGTTGGTTTCTTTCGGCACATCATTTTTCCTGGAAGCATTAAATTTACAAAGAGGTTTCATTCATGCTAGATCCATGGAAATTTTTTTGGATCAACCCCCATAGATACACAAAATTACAAAATAAACTTGTCCCTTTATATTTTGAGGACTTTATGTTTTTGGTTCCCACATAACAATGATGAATCAGTGGAGTAGTTTCATATTGAATACAACAAACTTGTTTTCAATGTAGAAAATATTAGTTCCTCTTAGAGATTTCAAAACCAAGTATATTATTGAATTTGTGAGCTCCCACATCATACATTGTCATGGGTTTCCTCACACAATTCTCACAAACAATGACCCTGACTTCCTATATTATGAGATAATGAAGTTGGGCACCAGGTACAACATCTGGTCCAACCACACTTCCCACTATCTCACATTGGTGAATTGGAAGACTGAGGTATTCAACAAAAACCATTCTAAAATATGATGTGCTAGAATTAGAATATTTTGATAGATAATCTCTCAAATAAACTATACGTTTATCTGATGAAAAATGAGAGTTCCACCCAGGTGACCACATACTCCCTGGTGTATGGAACAATGTTTTTTTTACCTATATAGGTTAATATATAATCTCTTCAAATAGTCATGGATAAAAAGTTGTTTCCAAATAAAATGGTATAATTCAATCTATCTAAGATGGGATCCATAGAGGAAATTAGGATTAATGTGCTACACAATATATAGAGGCACTAAATATAGATATTTTAAACATTTAACAAGATTTTTTAGCTTTGATAATTCATTCAAGGTTACATGGTACTGGTTCTATGAACACTGATGATACTCAGTAAGAAACTGCTAAAGCAGGAAAATAAGTGTGAATTTCATCAAGTTATTCATAAGGTATAATCTATTGGAGAGTACACATTATTCACCAAATTCTGAGAGTGTATTTCACCTCCCACCAATGTCATTTTACTTAATTGATACATCATGTCAACAACAATCACATAACTCAGGTTCTGGAATTACATCCTTAAACTATTTTTTCACTTGGTCTAAGCTCCATAACATTGAACTAGATGCTCCAGTAGTCTGAGCTATATGGATCTAAACTAGATATCACAAGATCCTCATCACATGAAGATAAACTATATCTTTACACTATGTGATGTGTAAGTTCTGGATTTAGTGGAATATTGTGATGTTTCATGCCCAACTTTTCTTTTTTTCATTATCGATGAACAATCTGAGATTTACATGATGATAAACATTATGATCAATGGGATTGAATCAATAAGAACAAACAAGGGATAAAACTCTAAAACCAAGAACAAGATCATCAGACATAGATTATAATTATTTTAATCAATTAAAAAAATTAAATTTTGATAATTCATTCTTCATTGATGGATATAAATAAAGATCTATCTTATACAATCATTTAATTGTTAGAATCAAGAGACTATTCCCTCTATTGATGACCCACACATGTTATGTAAATATCTAAATGTCTTGGTAAAAATCAATGGGTGATAGCATAATATATCTTTTCTCTTGGGTCATTCTCCTTTGATCTCCATGATAATTTCATCCAAAGTGTTATCCTTGATATCTCTTGGCATGAGAGTGGAAAGTGGATGAAGATCACTCTCTTCTACATCACGTATTCTTGGACAAGGGATCCCTATAGAGCTTCAATAGGATTCTATTGATTCATTATGCACGACTAAATGAATTAATTGATTTTATTGAAATATAATATAATTCAGTTTATATATCAACAGGGTTAGAAAAAAATAATATCCTAAGTCAATTTTTTTATCCATGTGGAGCCCAATGTTAAATAATAATAATATTATTATCATTTTTACATTCAATTATCTTGATAATTAAAATAATTTTTTTTTTCAAATAAAATTCAATATGTATTATTTCTCACCAAACCATTAAACTAGGTCCACCATTTATCTATAATATTCATCAGTCATTGAATAATGTCTATTTATTTATTAAATTAATATCACATCATTATTCATGAAAAAATAAATATTACATTTTTTAAATAACAAATAAAAATTTATTAAATAATCTTCTCTCATAATATTCTCTCAAATAGTTGTTGACAGAATATATGAAATCAAACAAATAAGAATAGTTGTTAAACAACATCTAGGAATATTATTTATTTAATTTGTTACATAATAAATAAAAATATATTGTTTAACTACGATTCTGGATACACTTATTCGGTGACCCTCTAGGTTTCGTTCTTAGTGGAATTAGGTGATGCATCTTAAATTCCACAGTCAATATCTAGAAACAGAACAAGGAAACCATTGAGAAGGTAATAAATGTTTCACTGATATAATACATCATACAGATACTTACTATGTAATATAATCACTTTATCAAAATATATCTAATCACATAGGTTGGACGTTGGTGCAACCAATCTATGTGCACAATGTATCTTTATTTAACTTATCAAAAATCAAACTTTCATATAGAACCCCAAGGCCATGGATTTATTTAGGATATATAATATCCATCAAAGGGCATGTGATATCAATATCTGTTAATGAAAATAATGGAGAAATATTTTATTGTAATATTCATTAATTCAATATTACTCGTGATACACCCAACACATCCTACCGCCCCATGAACATATTTCATCACCATTTTCATCAATATATCAAAGTACATCACATATAATATTAATTAATAATAATATTGAAGTATATGGATCAATGAACACATCAGTAGATAGAAAAATTTAATGATACGTACATATTTGGATTTCCAAGAAGCATGTATCATTCTCATAATATGATACACTTGATATTTCCAAGAGTGTACACCACGAAAAGGTGACTCAAGGTCTTATGAGTCTCCATACGTGATAGATTATATCATTTTCCCCTGAAATCATATCATCCAACTATAGAAAATTTATTTATGAATACTTTCATGAAACATTGAGGTTCTTATCATAGTAGGGAACTACTATGACCTTTTAGTGTGATAGAAACTTTTAGGACATTTTCACATACTGTGTTACATAGAAGAATAATCAAGATGTGATAATAAGTTTATTAATATTCAAATCTAGGAATACAGGTTATCATAATATATATAGAAGTTGGTTCTAGGGAACCAACTCCAATATACTCCCACTTAATGTAGTGACAATTACCAACAACCTTCAGTCCACTTGATCTCACACAATACTATTGCTTATATTGTGATAAAACATTAGTCAAGGTGTTTAACACATTTTCAATAATCGGAACTATTATTAATACAACCTCACCCCTCTCAGAATATTCTCTAAAAGGTGATACTTTCATAGTGTGTACTTTTTCCATTTGTGTGACCTTGGTTCTATTGTAAGACCCACCACATCTGTTTTATCATAATATGGTGTGATAAGGTCATTATGGATAGGTAACACATGAATATCCTGTACAATGTTCTATATCAAAATGGATTACTTGGATACATCATATGCTGCTATATACTCAAAATCTACTATAGAATCAGTGACAACATGAAAATTCATTCTCATTGATCTCATATCTCTTCCATTGAGTCAAAAAAAATTCTGATTGCAACTTAAGATCATTTAGATCTATAAAAATACTAGAATCAATATAACCCATGATGACTATCTCCATGTCCCATCCATACACCGAGAGCATATCCTTCACTCTTCCCATATTCTTGAGGATATATATTATTTTAGACCAATGTATTTCTCTATGATCTGCTTGATATTTTCCTACCATGATCAATTAATAGGTACCATCAACCCTTGTACATTACATGGCATATATGATTTATCATATCACTAAAGAATATGTATTTTTACTCCCTCTCCCTTTCTCCTAATGTGATTGGGGACACAGTTTCATTGAAAGATGTATACAACATGACACTAGAACCAATCCCCTCTTATATTATTCCGTGTTAAGTCTCTTTAGTATCTGATCATTGTATATACTTTGAAATAGTCTATGAATCCTATTGGATATATCATGAATGATATTGATCCCTAAACTATAGATCGATTCACCTAAGAATTTCATGGAGAAAAACTTGTTAAAATGATCTTTAACAGACTATAATACTAGAATTTTACTAACAATAAGTAAAATGTCATCAACATATACTGCAATGATAATAGTTGCAAACCCACTAAACCTATTGTAAAAACATGGGTCCCATTCATTCATAGAGAAACCAAATTCATTTATAGATTCATCGAATCAAATTTTTTATGACCTTGATACTTTCCACAATCCATAAATGGATCTCTGCAAGTTGGAAATATTTTTTCATAAACATGTGTAACAAACACTTCTAATTATTTCATATAGATATCTTTTCAAAGTTTCCCATTAAGGAAATATGTTTGGAAACACATCTTCCAAATATCATAGTCATGGTATGAGGAAATAGTATGAACAATTCTGATGGATTTAATCGTGGAAAATTTTGAAAACGATTCATCATAGTGAATTCCATGACATTGTTTAAACCATTAATCCACTAGCATTTCTTTCTATGAAGTTAATTTACCTTTCTTTTATGGTTTTCTCCTGAATACCCATTTTTAACCTACGGGATTTACATAACTCGATGCATTGAGTAGAACCCAAACAATGTTCTGATACATGTAATCCAATTCAGAATTAATGGTTTATTTTATGTTGATATAGTGGGTTACCTAGACCCAACTATGTAGTAATTTTGATTACCATATCGGGCATATATTAATATATACATGATGTTTACATACCATTATAGTGTATATATTGTTGTGTCCACTATTTGATGGTAATTTCCATAGATTAATTATTGTATCAAACACTCATAACAGATCCTAGGATGATAGTACAACCTCAAGATATAATTTCATTAATCATTAATGTGTCCTATGGTCTAGTTACATTTTTTATACTGGGCATAGTATATTTTTGAATATCAGGTGATGGGGGCTTAAAAGCATTGAGACTTCTTATCATGATGTTTTCACTTGGTGATCTCTAGTAGTGAGGTCATTAGGACTGACCCGCCAGTAGGAACACCCCATGTTTTGGGTGTCATTGGTTATTCCAATCTACACACATGTGTGTTGGTCTCCCAACTTGAGACCATTAACAATGTGTGCCATTTGATTTCCTACATTGATGAATGAAAAAAAACCATGATATTGAAATCATGGAGAGGTAGCTTCTGTTGGGTGCATTGTCGGTGGTATGAAATTGGTTGGATGGTCAGGAAAGGATTTGTCTCTTTCATGTTAAGTAAGTTGTATATCTTAGGTGTAACACCCCGACCCCAGTTACCCAGATTCGGTGCATTATTACATAACATTGGCATGATCACAAGAAAGATCAAGTCTCGAATGACTGATTAGTTTAGTAGCCTTGGAAACAGTAGATAAAATCATAACGCTTTACATTACATAAATAAAACATCTTGTCTTCATATCCCCTCATACTATCCCTACAGGTCATTCATAAATTACTTCTTCATAATCCTGGGAAAAATAAAACATTGAAAGGGGTGAGCTCAGATGCTCAGTAAGGATAACATTATAGTAGAGGCTTTCAAAGATAATAATAAACACTTAAGGTAATTTATAATTTAAACAAAAGCCTTTTAAACTTGAACTTCAGCCTAATATGGCAAAGATAAAATGAAATAATTCCATTTACTTATTCAAATGGATATTCTACTAGTCAAAAAATCACATGAAATATCAATAACCACTTTCATAATGATGGAATGCATAATGCCAGACTATCATAACCACATAGCCAAGGCCTCATGCCAAGAATACAAATAAGATTTTGCCAAGGCCTTGTTCCAAGACCCTAGTTTGTCTCATGAGACCTACCTATGCATCGAGGAGCTATAGCGGACTCCACCCGTCACTTGTTAAGTCCAATGCATTCCTCATATAAACAGGTTTAAACATAACATAAACATTCGTATTAAAAATAGTATAAGAAATGTAAATACTTTAACCACAAACCATGAATGGTATAAAAATATCAAATCCATAGTCAAACATAACTCATATGATACAATATGGAAGATTGACCTCAATCAAGAATAATGAAGGATGTAGACATAGATGAAAATAATCATCAAAACTATTTGAGAGAAATATCCCCCTTTTTCTTGAAATCATTTAAAAGTCACACTATTTTTCAAGAAGCCATTTAAAAATAGATTTTTGAATCAAAGTGTCTCATACCACATTGAAACTTTTTAAAAGGAGTTTAAATTTAAAACATTAATGTCCATATAAATAAATCCTTAAAACCATTTTTAAAACATGGACATTAATGAGAATGATTTAGAAGAATAAGTCTTTAAAAAATTTAAAAATGGTATTTTAGTTAGAGTTTCTATCCAAAAGGGAGACAGTTGAATACAAATAATTGAGGTAATAAAAACATTGTAATATCATGAGAATAAAGGAATTCATGATATACTATGCCAAAGTACATTATATACACAACATAAATGTGATTTGGTGTATAAGAACAAAGAAGTCTCAATGGAATGTAAATTGAGAATCTCTCATAAAGGATGTATCCTTAGATTAAGGATAAATCAATGACATAGTTATTTTTAAAAAATATAAAAACACTAAATATGAATGGATATTTAGTGTAAAACAATCAAAGGACATTCACACATATTCGTATAAAAACAACACCAACTAATCGGATGTCTAACTCAACAAATGGAGAATGAGTTAAAATTACTCTTATTAGATTCATATCAATGACTTTAGAAATTATCAATAGAGTGATTATTTGTATCAAAAGTATATCCACAGGAAGGGGAGTGGAAATTATGACATATTCAAATGAATAGTGATTCCACAAAAAATCTTGGGGTAATATAATCAATCAAATATTCCTAAAGACAAATGAGTAGAAATTGAAATTTCAAATTCCCTTATCGATTAAGTAACATACGAAACATACACCCATGATAGAAGGATCATACCATGATGATTTAAATACCCCTAAATTAAATTATATTACACAATGAATACAATCATGGGCAGTACACATACACCACTTGCAATAATTAAGTGGTGAACAATGGAATTCTCATGAAATTAAGAGTGAATTAAGAAACCCATTACCTTGTACTTTTCCTTGTTTGAGGGTACGTTAGCCACCTGTATAATGTTGAAATAATTGTTATTAAATTATTCATGAATCATATACATTAATATGATATCATATATGATCTTTTAACGTTTCTTTGTTAATAACATCTTAGAATTATCGTCGTTTCGGGTGTTAGCTTACTCGTTTTCTTTTATATGTTTTGTTATGTAAGCCATGTTTTTCATGGATAGGTTGTATCTTATTCTTATACAGAATGATATCTAGTTATTAAACATTATTTTTAAATCATAAAATTATAAATATAATTTAATGGGGACGATAGATAATGAATCTCATCGCGTCCGTGAAGACGGTAGTCCGTACGTACGCACGAGCGACAATATAATTCTTTTGATATTAAAATAATATATAATTGGATGGTATATCATATATACAGAATAATTATCATGTTATATTTATTATTTACATGAATTACACATCATTATTATACCCATCCAAATAATAATGTATTAAATAACAATTACACCACGACGTGGAGACGGTAAGCCGTACGTACGCACGTATGGTGACATGTTATTAAAACGGTGGAAAGAATACTGAATATGGTTGTACCATATTTATGATAACATCACAGTATATATAAGATACTGGAGTTATTATTTTACAATGGTAATAACAAAGAAAGAAGAAGTGGAAGAAGAAAGGAACTTGAAAAGGGGTGGTGAAAACATTACATCTTCTTCGGGTTCTTCCTTTTGATTTGATCAAAAGGTCTCATTAGGATGGCTTTATGATAAAACTATGGCCTCTAAGTTTTATTGAGGGAAGTTGAGAGAGTATTTGGGCATGGTTTGGCCGAACCAAAAGGCTTTGAAGGTGTGAAGAAATGAGAAGGAGGAGTGACCTTTTATAGGAGGGGTGAGGGGCACCTTTGGAAAAGCTAGAAATATTAATTTATAATAAATTCATATTCGGTTTCTAAGATCTCAAGAGTTTATTATTTAAAGGTTAGGTGGGGATGGGTCGATAACCACTCATCCAATAGAATTTAGATAGGTTTGGGTCATTATATTAACCTTATGTTTAAGTATTAACTCTTAGTTAATTAGTTTCACTTTTACAATGTCTCTTTGTATTTTTATACTATATGGTTAATAAACATACCATATACATCCAAGCGACCCCAATGTGGTCCATTAATGATACACCTATCATGATATACGTCTCTTGACAGAACCCTAGAATTTTAGGAATTTAATATCAATTAATAATATAATATTTGTTTTAAAAACACTTTTATGTCAAATTTGACACTATTCAATAGTTGATTTTTGTGAAACAGATAACAGAATGATTACATAGAAAAACAGTTAATTAAATCAATCCTAATATGTCATAGTAACCTATAAAATTAGTTCAATTCAATAAAAGTCTAGAATTATATTTATTTGGGTATTTATAATATCAATTATTCTAATTTTTCACTATTATGGTAATTACCTCATCACCATTGTGTAATAAATAAATTAAATTATTTAAAGTCTAAAAATTATAAATAAAATATCATTATGTAGGAAATATTTTTATATTTCGAAGGAATATTTATAGTCTAAAATAAAACATATATAACCCAATGTAACAATTGTTTTTCTAAAAGATATATGCTGGTATCATTTTTGTATTTATTTTAACTTAATTAAAATAAAGTGTCCCTATCACTTACATGTGGATCCATGGGGTCCCATAATCAACCCAAAGATTCCCATGGTCGACCATACATCAACCAATAGGGTTAAGACACGTTTTAGGGTAATTTAGTTTTATTATAATATTATTTTTTTAACCCTTGTTTACCTGATTTACCCTTGAACCATGGTAAATAAAATATTTACCAAAGTAATTATCCAAATTGTCTATAAAAAGGTTACCTATTTACAAAATTTGAACATCCTTATTCCAAATATGTAATCCATTTTTCCAAATTCAAAACACAGAAGTGGCAGAAATTAATTTAAAATTAATTCCTATTGTTAAAACAAAAAGCGTGTTTTTAAGAGATAATATCTATCAAAAGATTGACACTTGTTTATGTCTGGTTTAAATGTGAAATTATGTTCAATTACATACATTTTATTACATGGTAAAAATATATTTTAAATATAATTTAAACCAACTCAAATTAATAATTTATCACAATAAATTATTTCGATTAAAAAAGTTTATAATTATAATTTAGTAATTTTTTACTATTCATCAAAATATAAAAGTTATCCAAAAAGTACCAAACATTCACCCTAGGAGAATTTCGTTATTTCGAATCCAAAAATTTAGCCTATTTTACCAAATTCAAAACATAAAATTCGAATTTATTAATTTAAAATTGATTCCTGCTTTCGAAACCAAAAGGCATATTTTTAAGAAATAATAACTATGAAAAGTTTGACACTTGTTTATGTCCAATTTCAAAGTGAAATTACTTAAAATGACCATCATTGGATTAAATAGTAAAAATATAATGTATTTATAATTTCAAACCATTAAAATGTATAATTTACCAATATAAATTATTTCGATTAAAAAAGTTTTTTTCAGTTAAAATATAGTATTTTTCTCTATTCACCCAAATTTGAAAGTTATCAGAAAGACACCAAAACATTATTGATACTAAATTCTTATGTCCCGATTCTAAAGAAGAATTTCATTTTTTCGAAGTGAATATATAAAAGTTTCAAATTTTGGTTTTAAAACGGCTTCGCCATTAAAAGGCGGTAAAATTTAATTTTTTGAAAAATACTTCTTTTATGTGAAAAAATGGATTTGTTCATAAATCATGACTTAGAATCTCATAATATGGATAAAAATTAGAAGGATAATATAATATTTAAAATTTAGTTAATACCATTCATAACCTCTTTTGAACGGCTAGTTTGGTAAGTCGTGGTGTACTTGAACTCAGTGTTGCGTACAACACAGGCTATTGTATTATTCAAAGAGAGTTGTACCGTGGAAGAATGGGGTGTTAAATTCTCCCCTCCTTCAATAAATTGCGTCCTCAAAATTTTTAAAATTGTGCTTGGGAATATAATGGAAATTCTCACATCAGAAAAAGAGTCAATAAAACTATCACTTTCAAAGAAATAAAGAGAGGTATAATGGTCAACCAAGATAACCCATACTCGGATTCCATATAGGAAAACATGGATATGGATGATAAAATAAGTGTCACGTTCTGATGGAGAGGGATAGAAATCATGATTAGGAGAATGTTAACAATATGAAAACAACAAACTTGTGTTGGGAAAAGCGATTATTAATCTCCTTGTAGGAAAAGTAAATGGACAACATTTTTTTGTTTTATGTTACATTACATAAGGATGAAGAATTAATTTATGATATTGATTAAGAATATAAAGATATATACTTACTTTTTATGCAGAGTTTCATACTTTAATAAATTTCCACCACTAACTCAATTTTTTTTTAAACTATGAGTATTCAAGAAGACTTGGTTTACACTGGAAGAGCTAGAATAAACTTCTATAGAATCACATGATCCATGCAGGATAAACTATATATTTACATTGTCTTTAGAGATTAATCAAAACCAAAATGGTTAGTATAAGATATAATGATCCCCCAAAAGTATATTCCTTGATAGAAGTAAACACTAATCTTAATTTCTAAAATTAAACCATCAATAACCTAAAGTTAAATTAATTCCATTCAATAATCAATTGTCTTTAAAATCCTTCAATATAATCCAAACTAATATTGAAACCCAAAACATAAAATAATTTGATTATGTAGACTCCCATGTTAAATTGTATCTCCAATTGACATCAAAGACTCTTAAATTCACATACTTAAAAGTAATTAACCTCATAACATATTCTCTATTATAGGTTAATTGTTTCCATAAATAACCCAAATAACTATAAATCCACAATAAAAACATAGACAAAAATCTACCTTTAATCCACAAATGAAACCCCATAGTATTCTATTTTCCTTGCGCATACAGTGTTCCCAAAAAGCGAACATCTTTCAAAATAACATTTATCACTTAATCACCAAATCTTTTTCCTATACCAAGGGTATTCATTTGATAAG
Organism: Viscum album; assembly: GCA_963277665.1. Classification (NCBI taxonomy): domain Eukaryota; kingdom Viridiplantae; phylum Streptophyta; class Magnoliopsida; order Santalales; family Viscaceae; genus Viscum; species Viscum album. The sequence continues at coordinate 889,761,044 of OY728130.1, forward strand.
ACATAAGAACCCAAATCAACTTATTATTGATCAATAAAATCATTTAACTAAAAATAATTAGTCAAACTATCTAGGGACTTCACGTAGTCCAGTGGTAGGTGATAAATCCCAATCTCACTTTGGTTGTGGGTTCGATTCCTACAGCTTTGTCTGACGCGACAGGTTGTCACACGGTCTACGTGTTGTCCTTTTTCCAAAACTATATTTTATAATATTACCAAAATGAGATAAATTCCTCAAAATATCATAACATAATTTAACCACAAATTTTGTATCATACCTTGCATTTTCATCTCAAATTATAATAACTTATAAATATCTCAAACCCCAATGATCATATAAATCCAAATGGATATTTATACCTATATCCACAAGAGAAGAGATAATTCTTACTCAAATATCATTCTCACATGGCAAAATGCGGGGTTACAAATACAAGAGAAAATTATTCCAAAGTAAACCCATTAACAAGGAGTACGAATACTTTTTAAACATTTCTCCAACCATTTATTTCCACATAGATTCTTCTTTGACCAAGGAAATATCATACAGAATAGGGCATTCACTCGGGTAATGGCCAAGTCCCCTACATTTACGGCAAATGACTGTAAATGGACTCTTGGGACCATTTTTATCTTCTTCTATAGTACTCTTCATTTTGCTTCAGCAATTCTTCACTTTATGCCCTTCCTTCCAACATGTAAATCATTTTTTAGTCCCATTGAGACACTTTCCCGGGTGTCTCCTTCCACATTTCTTTCATGATGGAAATTGAGGGTTCTTTTCTCTATGGTCTCCATTTCTGTAGCTCTTATCATTCATCACCTTTCTCTTCCTTGTTGAGTCTGGGAGTTGGTTAATATATATGTTGTTGATCATATTTTTGGAAAACTGATTTGGTATAAAGAAGATATCTTTTACACCTATCAACATTCCATTTTGTTGCTCATTGCCACCATTGTTCCCACCTTGAACATCATTCTCGAAGTCACAATGAATTCCTTGGAATCTAGCCATTGACTAAAACCAGAAAGCATTGTGTGAGTAACAGTAGTCATAAAATCATTTAGATATTAACATGTCACCATATTTTCAATTTGAAACACATTAGAATATACCAAGGTCATTTACTCTCATCTTATATATATATTACATTAAATAGGTTTGTAAAGAAAATGTAAATTATCCTAAGCATATCCCCTGGGAGTGTCGTAACCAAGAGTGCAGCATGGCCCTTTGTCGTGCACCAGTTCCCGTTCAAGTCTAGCTCAATGTGGTGTTTTCGGGTTTTAACCCTAGGTACATGTGTGCCAGATATGCCTCTACCTGCTCGTATCCAGATAGGGATGTATTTCTCAGAAAATTCATAAAATCTCTAGAATATAAAAATTCTAGGAATTTATTCTATATTAATCCTCAATGATCATCTTAGGTCAACGTGCTCAAATCAGAGTTTATCTAAATCTAGCTTCCAAGGTTTGTACTAAACTTCCTCTGATACAAACTGTAACGCCCGGACCTCAGTTAACCAGAGTCGGTGCATTATTACATAACATTGGCATGAATACAAGAAAGACCAAGTCTCGAAAGACCAATTAGTTTAGTAGCATTGGAAACACTAGATACAATCATAAAGTTTTACATTACATAAAAAAACATCCTATCTACATATCCCCTCATACTATCCCTGCAGGTCATTCATAAATTACTTCTTCATAATCCTGGGAAAAATAAAACGTTGAAAGGGGTGAGCTCAGATGCTCAGTAAGGATAACATTATAGCAGAAGCTTTCATAGATGAGAATAAACACTTAAGGCAATTTATAATTACCACAAAAGCCTATTAAACTGGAACTTCAGCATAATATGGAAAAGAAAAAATGAAATAATACAATTTTCATATTCACATGGATATTCTACTAGTTGAACAATCACATGAAATATCAATAACCACTTTCATAATGATGGAATGCATAATTCCAGACTATCATAACCACATAACCAAGGCATCGTGCCAAGACTACAAATAAGATTTTGCCAAGGCCTTGTGCCAAGACACTAGTTTGTCTCATGAGACCTACCGATGAATCGAGGAGCTATAGAGGGCCCAACCCGTCACTTATTATGTCCAATGCATTACTCATATGAATAGTTTTAAACATAACATAAACATTCTTATTAAAACTAGCATACGAAATGTCAATACTTTAACCACAAACCATGAATGCTATAAAAATAGCACATCCACATTAAATCATAACTCATTTGATACAATATGGAAGATTGTATTGCATCACATTAACCTCAACCAAGAATAATGAAGGATATTGACATAGATGAAAATAATCATCAAAACTATTTGAGACAAATATCCCCCTTTTTCTTGAAATCATTTAAAAGTCACACTATTTGTCAAGAATCCATTTAAAACTAGATTTTTTAATCAAAGTGTCCCATACCACTTTGAAACATTTTAAAAGGTGTTTTAATTTCAAATCCTTAATTTCCATATAAATAAATCCTTAATACCATTTTGAAAACATGGACATTAATGAGAAAGATTTAGAAGAATAAGTCTTTAAAACATTTAAAAATGGTATTTTCTTTAGAGTTTCTAACCAAAATAGAGACACTTGAATACAAATAATTGAGGTAATCAAAACATTTTAATATCATGAGAATAAATGAATTCATGACATACTATTTCAAAGTACTTTATATACACCACATAAAAGTGATTTGGTGTATAACAACAAAGAAGTCTCAATGGAATGTAAATTGAGATGAAATCTCTCATAATGGTTGTATCCATAGATTAAGGATAAATCAACGACATATTTATGTTTGAAAAATATAAATACACTAAATATGATTGGATATTCAGTGTAAAACAATCTAAGGACATTCACATATATTCTTGTAAAAACAACTCCAATGATTTGTATGTTTAACTCAACAAATGGAGAATGAGTTAAAATTACTCTTATCAAATTCATATCAATGACCTAAGAAATTATCAATAGAGTGATTATGTGTATCAAAAGTATATCCATAGGAAGGGGAGTGTAAATTATGACATAATAAAATGAATAGTGATTCCACACATAATCTTGGGGTAATATAATCAATGAAATATGCGTAAATCCAAATGAGTGGAAATTGAAATTTCAAATTCCTTTATCGATTAGGTAACATACGAAACATACACCCATTAAAGAAGGATCATAACATGATGATGTAATTACCCTTAAATTAACTTATATTACACAATGCATAAAATCATGAGCATTACACATACACCACATGAAATAATTAAGTGGTGAACAATGGAATTCTCCCGAAATTAAGAGTGAGTTAAGAAACCCCTTATCTTGAACTTTTCCTTGGTTGGGGGTAGGTTAACCTCCTGTATAATGTTGAAATAATTGTTATTAAATTATTCATGAATCATATACATTAATATGATATCATATATGATCTTTTAACATTGCTTTGTTAATAATATCATAGAATTATCGTCGTTTCGGGTGTTAATTTACTCGTTTTGTTTTATATGTTTTGTTACGTAAGACATGTTTTTCATGGATAGGTTGTATCTTATTCAAATCCAGATTGATATCAAGTTCTTAAAAATTATTTTTACATCATCAAATGATAATAATACTTGAATGGGTACGATAGAGAATGAAACTCATCAAGTTCGTGGAGACGGTAGTCCGTACATACACACGAGCGATATTATCATTCTTTTGATATTAAAATAACATATAATTGGATGGTATATCATATATACAGAATATTTATCATGTTATATTTATTATTTAGATGAATTACACATCATTATTATACCCATCCAAATAATAACATATTGAATAACAATTAGACCACGATGTGAAGACGATAAGCCGTACGTACGCACGTATGGTGACATGTTATTCAAAAGGTGGATATAATAATGAATATGGTTGTAACATATTTATAATAAAATCACAGAATATATAAGATACTGGAGTTATTATTTTATAATGGTAATAACAAAGAAAGAAGAAGTGGAAGAAGAAAGGAACTTGAAAATGGGTGGTGAAAACATTACCTCTTTTTCGGGTTCTTCCTTTTGATTTGATCAAAAGGGCTCTTTAGGATTTCTTTATGATCAAACTAAGGTCTCTAGGTTGTAGTGAGGGAAGTTGAGATAGTATTTGATCTGGGGTTGGATGAACCAAAAGGCTTTGAAGGTGTGAAAAATTAGAACGAGGAGTGCCCTTTTATAAGAGGGGTGAGGGGCACCTTTGGAAAAGCTATAAATATTAATTTATAATAAATTCATATTCGGTTTATAATAGCTCCAAAGGTGATTATTTAATAGTTAATGTGGATATGGGTCTAAAAACACTCATCCAATATGATTTAGACAGGTTTGGGTCATTATATTAACCTTATCATTAAGTATTAACTCTTAGATAATTAGTTTCACTTTTACAATGTTTCGTTGTATTTTTATATTATATGGTTATTAAAAATACCATTTACCACCAAGATACCCCAAAGTGGTCCATTAATGATACAACTATCATGATATAAGTCTCTTGGCCTATCCCTAGATTTTTAGGAATTTAAAATCAATTAATAATATAATATTTGTTTTAAAAACTCTTTTATGTCAATTTTGACACTATTTAATAGTTGATTTTTGTGAAACACATAACAGAATTAGTACTTCAGAAAAATTAAATTAAATCAATCCAAATATGTCATAGTATCCTATAAAATTAGTTTAATTCAATAAAAGTTTCAAATTATATTTATATGGGTATTTATAATATCAATTATTGTATTTTTTCACTATTATGGTAATTACTACTTCACCATTATGTCATAATTAAATTAAATTATTAAATGTCTAAAAATTATAAATAAAGTATCATTATGTATTAAATCGTTTTATATTTCTAAGGAATATTTATAGTCTAAAATACTACATATATATCCCTATGTAACAATTTTTTTGCTAAAAGATATATTCTTGTGTCATTTTTGTATTCATTTTAACTTAATTAAAATAAAGTGTCTCTATCACTTACAAGTGGATCCATGGGGTCCCAAAATCGCCCCAAAGATGCCCATGGTCGACCATGTATCAACCAATATTGTTAAGAGACGTTTTAGGGTAATTTTGTATTATTATAATATTATTTTTTTAACCCTTGTTTACCAGATTTACCCTTTAACCAAGGTAAATAAAATATTTACCAAAGTAATTATCCAAAATGTCTAAAAATAGGTTACCTATTTACACTATTTGAACATCCTGATTCCAAATATGGAATACATTTTTCCAAATTCAAAACACAGAAGTGGCAGAAATTAATTTAAATTTATTTCCCGTTGTTAAAACAAAAAAGTGTGTTTTTAAGAGATAATATCTATCAAAAGATTGACACTTGTTTATGTCTGGTTTAAATGTGAAATTATATTCAATTACCCACATTGTATTACATGGTAAAAATATATTTTATATACAATTTAAAACCACTCAAATTCATAATTTATAACTATTAATTATTTCGATTAAAAAAGTTGTTTTTAATTAAAATTTAGTAATTTTTTACTATTCATCAAAATATAAAAGTTATCCGAAAAGTACAAAAATTTCACCCTAGGCTAATTTCGTTATTCCGAATCCAAAAATTTAGTCTATTTTACCAAATTAAAAACATAAAATTTTCATTTATTAACTTAATATTGATTCGTACTTTCGAAACCAAAAGGCGTATTTTTAAGAAATAATAACTATCAAAAGTTTGACATTTGTTGATGTCCAATTTCAAGGTGAAATTACTTAAAATGACCATCATTGGATAAAATAGTGAAAATATAATCTATTTATACTTTAAAACCATTAAAATGTATAATTTAACCATATAAATTATTTTGATTCAAAAAGTTGTTTTCAGTTAAAATATAGTATTTTTCACTATTCACCCAAATATGAATGTTATCAGAAAGACACCAAAACATTATTGATACTAAATTCTTATGTTCCAATTCTAAAGAAGAATTTCATTTTTTTCAAATTGAATATTTAAAAGTTTCAAATTTTGGTTTTAAAAAGGCTTCTCCATTAAAAGGCGGTAAAATTCCATTTTTTGAAAAATACTTCATTTATCTGAAAAAATGAATTTGTTCATAAATCATGTCTTAGAATCTCATAAAATGGATTAAAATTATAAGGATAATATAATATTTAAAATTTATTTAATACCATTCATAACCTCTTTTGAACGGCTAGTTTGGTAAGTCGTGGTGTACTTGAACTCAGTATTGCATACAACACATGCTATTGTATTATTCAAAGAGAAGTGTACCGTGGAAGATCGGGGTGTTACATTAGGCCTAGTTGATCAGGTTGGTGCTACCTTCATAAGAATTTCGCCAAAAATATTGAATGGTAAATCAATCAGGATGGATCAAAAAATAATAATGCAAGAAAATGGTGATGACACAAGTGTGCATCATGCTTTATAAGATATTTAAAGACAAAGAGATCATAATACACATTCATTGTTCATAGTTTGGTAGTCATTGCTATGACTATCCATGTCTCTTTAGGGGAATTGATGGGTTACTAGATTCGGCTCTTGTTCTATGGATTTTATTTACTAATATCGAGATAAGAGCCTATAGGGTCACACACAATAGCATGTTCAATAATCCGCCCTATTCAGTTGAATATGTATATTGGACATGGTTGGCCCCACCATAGTATCTGAGTGTTTTCCATGGTATCAATCACCAATGAAATAAATAAATACATTATTATTCATGTTATGAATAATTAGGATTAAATTTAATTAAATTATTTATATGTTAAGTAAATACGAGAAAAATATTATTTGAATGGATAATTTTTTCAAATTAATGGTTCATTTAACATTATGCAGGATTGGAGAGTCAGGTAAAATGGGTCAGCATATCATGTAATATAAATTTTATATCTTATAAGTATGTGATAAAATAATAAATAATATTGATGCAGTTTAATTGTTCATAATTATTTATTTAGTAGATGTTGAAATAAATGGGGGCTGGGAACCAAACTGAATATTTAGAGACTTCAATATACAAAAAAGAAGATGCACTCTCACCAAAGACTATTCATTCATTTTTGAATTAGATTTCCTCTCTCCTACCTATTTCTAGAGAGATATTATATTCCTCTTTATGTGTTGATCCAAGATCCTCCTTCATGCATCAAAGGTAAAGGATCACAGTGATCATCGGGGCGTCGATGATATCGTCATATCATCGCACTAGCACCCAAATTTCGATGATCTGAACTCCCATAGATTTTTGAATAACTTGTGTATGATCTAGTGGGATCCGGATATGAATCCTTCATGCAACGATCAATGATGATGAGTTTCTGTCGACCACACCTTCAGATCTCTAAAGGTATGTTTACAGTTTTAATTTACATTCTCATTTAATTTATGTGTGATCTTATGACAAAACTAGGGCTCAGATCGATAGTGATGACAAGTTACCTCATCTATTCATTGAAAATAATAAAATCCCTAGCCCATAGACTTCTTTTATGGGCCCTTGTACTATCCATTGGTATCACAATATCCATGTAAAATTTCGAAGCCAATTTGAAATTAATTTGTATAAAATTAAGTAGTGGGATTGAAATCAGTCCCACCCGTTCGACAGTATGCCCAACCAAATCTGAACGTCCATGTTATGGCCATTCAATTTATTGTATATTGATCGTGTGTGCGGTTTGGAATCGAGTGTTAAATTTTTTTAACGGTTTATTTTCAATCACCTCGAACTACCGGCTAAGATCTGACTGGATTCCATTCATCAGATATAATACCAAATTTTGGTTATTATTATAAAAATATTATTATAATAATAGTTTAATAATATAATAATATAATTATATTAAAAGAGTAATATATTATTATTTAATTAAAATGCTAAATTTAGCCTTTAGAAAATTTGTTGAATAAACACACAAAAACAAAAACCTAATGGTGTGGAAATTATATAAGAGACCGCAAGTGGGGTGTTTTACTAACAATGCAGAAAAATGCATGTGGGTTTGAGGTGTAGTAAAACAAATAAGGTGGAATGAAAATGAGGGACCAAAAGTCCCCCCTAATACCAAAAAAGGACCATGGAATGTTTTTTTAACAATGAAAAAACATTGTTCAGAGAACTTTGGAGGTCCTTCTCCGGTATTAGGGGGAACTTTTGGTCTCTGTTGTCATTCCCCCCAAAAATAAAAAATAGGGTGAATCTAATTGGGGCCACTCGACCACCCCTTCCTGGCATGGGGTACCATGCCAGATTCACCCCTACCCACCACCGGTGAGGCTGGCCATCCACACCGCCCCATCGCCCTAGGGCTTCCTTCGCAGCCTCGAATCTGTCCCAGGCCACCACCCCTACTGGCTCCCTGCCGCCTCCTGCACCTTCCGCCACTGGTGGAACCGCCCAAGCCTCTTCGTTGGCCAGATCCTGGCCACCCTCCTTGCCACAGATGATGCTCTAACCTTCGGTGAACCAGATCTAGGGCCGCTGACCTCCTCAACCAAGTGCATTCGTCGGACGGTGCACCTCCCTTGGTCAGAGACGCTACGACCCGGCCATCCTCCTATTTGTCGCTACAGAGCTGCGTCACCCACCAGATCGCCGCCAGGCCAAAACCCCATCCTAGGTTCCTCCGCCAATGGACCTCCTTTTTGGAACCATTGCAACCGGCAGACAACACTAATCACACACAGCTAACCCAATTTCGACCATCCTTTCAATCGTCAACAACCCTCACTGGTGACATGGATCCAGGGGAGGCCAGCCCTACTGCTGATTGCTTCCAATTCCTAACACTTGTTACCAGACTTTTACAGTGCAATAATTTTATTTCATGAGTCATTTCTTCATGATTATCCCCACATTAGGAATGAGCGATATGAGCGATCCAAAATGGTTCTCGGTGGGCCCGCCTTTTCCAGAGTTTTGCACGACCCAAAACAGGTTATCTCAGGTACAACGTACGTGATGGTTTTTTTTTACGTTAAAAAAATCCAGAAAACAATTAGGGAAAAAATATTTTTAAAATTACACTTTAAAGGCTGCATCCGCGACCCCGCCTTTTCCCTTAATTTTTTTAAATATTTTTTTGTTTTGTATGTATATATATATATATATATATATATATATATAACAAAACATTTCAGTAGAATATCTCTTCTATTAAAGATCATGCGCTACAGCCATTACAGTAGTATAGATTCTGACAGAAACTCTTATCCAAACCACTCTTTTATAAGAGGGCTTGCCCTGAAAATCATTCTGCACTTTCAATATGGGATTCAGGATCTCCCTTTCCTGCGCAGTACATTCTGTATTTCCGATGTGGGATTCTGTTTCAAGTATGTGACTTGAAAATACAATAAAACATAAACTATAAGGCCAATATAAATAAAATTTTAAACATTGATTAAACATAAAATAAATAGTTGAAATAAAATTAATTTCCTAAAAAATGTTGATGAAAAATAATCTATAACCTTTCAAAACCACCTACTTGAAACTTAAAATTTTTGCAAGTACGTGAATTTGAAAGACTATAAAATATAAACTATAAAACAAATATAATTGAAACATTAAATATTTATTAAACATATAATAAATAGTTGAAAACAAAAGAAATTTCTAAAAAAATGATGATGAAAAGTAATTTAAATGATTTCAAAACCGCCTACTTGAAACTTAAAATCTTTCAAGTACATGAATTAGAAAGACCTTAAAACATAAAATAGAAGACCAATATAAATGAATTGTTAAACATTGATTAATCATATAAGAAATAGTTGAAAACAAAAATAATTTCAAAAAAATGTTAATGAAATATAATTTATAAGCTTTGAAAACCGCCTACTTGAAACTTAAAAATATTTCAAGTACATGACATTGAAAGATTATAATTATATTACTAATTAACTAATTATTTATTTTATAATTAAAAGTTATATTAATAAATAACTAAATAATTATTATATAAGTAATAATTAATGATTAATAATTAATAATTAATAATTTAATGAATAGTTATAATTAATATTTATATTACTAATAAACTAATTAAAAATTACTAATAAATTATTAACTATTACATAATTAATAATTATATTACTAATTAACTAATTAATTATTATATAATAATTTTTAATAAATACTAACTAATAATTTTAATGAATAATTATAATTTATAATTATATTACAAATTAAATAATTAATAATTACAAGTTACTTATTAATAATTATTAATTACTAATTACTAATTATAATGAATCATTATAATAAATATTTATATTATTAATTAACTAATTAATAGCTAATAATTACTAATTACTAATTAATTAGTTATAATTATTATTTACATTTCTAAATAACTAAGTATTTATTATATGTGTAATAATTAGATTACTAATTAATTATTATATAATTAATGATAATATTACTAATTAACAAATTAATTATGAAAATTTTAATTATTAATAATTACTAATTAAAAATTATAATAATTATATTTAATAATAATATTACTAATTAACTAATTAACTATTATATAATTAATAATTATATTACTAATTAACTAATTAATTATTATATAATAATTTTTAATAAATACTAAATATTAATTATAATGATTAATTATAATTTATAATTATATTACTAATTAACTATTTATAAAAATGGTCTCGACTCTATCTTTCTAAAAAAAAATTAACTAATTAACTATTATATAATTAATAATTTTATTACTAATTAACTAATTTGTTAATATGTAATTAATTATTAATAAACACTAATTAACAAATTCCAAATTATATAGTTAATAATTATATTACTAATTAACTATTTTATTATTAAATAATTAATAATTATATTTCTAAGTAAATAACTAATTATTAAATAATTAATAATTATATTTCTAAGTAACTAATTAATTATTAAATAATTAATAATTATATTACTAATTTTCTAATTATATTAGTAATTAACTAAATATTTATTATATATTTTATTATTAATAATTACTAATTAACCAACTAACTATTATACAATTAATAGTTTTATAATTAATAATTATATTATTAATTAACAAATTAATATTTACTGACTAATAATTAATAATTATAATTAGTAATTATAATAAATAATTTGAATTAGTAATTTTAATTATTAATTATAATTAATAATTTTAATGAATATTTTTAATTTATAGTTATATTACTAATTAACTAATTAACTATTATATAATTAAAAATTATATAACCAATTAACTAATTAATTATTATATAATAATTTTGAAAAATTACCAATTATTAATTATAATGGATTAATATAATTTATAATTATATTACTAATTAACTAATTAGCTATTATATACTGAATAATTATATTACTAATTAATTTGTTAATTATTATATAATTAATTATTAATAACTTCTAATTAACTAATTAATTATTATATAATTAATTATTAATAATATTAATTTAATAATTAAATAAATTTTTATATGTTTAATCCATGTTTTAACTTTAAATTATATCTGTCTTATAGATTATATTTTAGTCATTCAAAACCACATAATTTAATCATTTTAAGTTTCATGTATGTGGTTTTGAAAACTTATAAATTATTTTTCATGAACTATTTTTATGAAATTATTTTTATTTTTTACTATTTTTTATATGTTTAATCTGTGTTTATGTTTCATTTATATCAGTTTTATAGTCTATATTTTATAGGCCTTCATAGTCATGTGCTTGAAACATTTTAATGTTTTATGTTGGTCGTTTTGAATGATTATAAATTATATTTCATCAATATTTTTTACGATATTCTATTTATTTTCAAAAATTTGTTTTATGTTTAATACATGTATTATGTTTCATTTATAATGGTCTTATAATTTATATTTTATAAGCTTTCAAAATCACATACTTGAATCTTCCTATGTTTCAAGTAAGTGGTTTTGAAAGCTTATAAATTATTTTTTATCATCATTTTTTATAATTTTTTTTGTTTTCAACTATTTTTTATATTTTTAATCCATGTTTTATGTTTCATTTATTTTGGCCTTATAGTTTATATTTTAAATTATTTCAAAGTCACGTACTCGAAACAGAATCCCTCATCAGAAATTCAGAATGTTCTGTGTAGGAAATAGAGAACCATAATCCCACATCGGAAATGCAGAATGATTTCCAGGGTAAGCACTCTTATAAAAAGGAGCCTTGGGTGAGAGTTTCTATCAGAATCCAGACAGCTGTAATTGCAGTACTGCTGGATTTTAAATAGCGGATAAATTCTGCTGAATCTTTTTTTTGTTTTTGTTTTTGTTTTTTATTGTTTATATATATATAAAAACAATACAAAACAAAACAATATAATAAAAATAAAAATAATGATTTTCAAGATTTTTTTCATCTTGTTTTAGGGGAAATGCGGCATCTTAGATGTTGCCTTTCACCCGAGCCCAAATCCGGCATCGTGGATGCCGCCTTTGTGGCATATTTTCAAAAAAAAAATTAACCTAGCTTTTTATAAAATATATTTTTTAAAAAAACTTATTTAAAAAAACTCTGTACGAGACCCACTTTTGAATTGTGCCGAGTTTCCACTCCTTCGGTAAATTAAATTAATGTCTTTAACTAGTTTAATTTTAGTTTTAAATTAAATTAATTAAAAATATTATTTTTTTATTAAAATATTAATTTTATTAACTAGATGAAATAAATTCAATTCTGTTATTTAATTTAATTAACTAATTAAAATTATTTTTATTAAGAAGTAAATTGATTATTAGATCAAAATTATTATTAAATTATTTTAATGATTCAATTCAATTAATTTAATTTAATAACTCTCCTACTTTATTTAATGCAATTGAATTTTATCACACATATTTATACCTGATTTCTAGTCTTGACCACTTAATCCTATAAGTTTTTATTTATATAATTACTTATTTTTTACTATGTGTGATGTTTTTAATTCATTAAATGGTGGTATGTGCATCGTCTTTTTTTTATAAATGTATAAGGATATGTGTGTCCATTGAATATGAAGTACTATAAACCCCTAGCCTCCCTCGCCTTCACGTTAGTATTTTTGTACATCAGATGAAGAGGGTTTACGATGTAGACCCTGCCATGATGAGGTGGTGTTTTTTGACTAAGATGATGTAAGACATGAGTTAGACCCTACCAAGATAAGGCGATATGCCAGATGAGCAGCATACATACTTGACAAGGGAGAGCTGCATCAAGAGTCAAACAGCGACTGAGGTATGATGCCCCTAGGTAAATTTAGATGCACAAGACCAGTCAGGTAGTAGTTTACCTTTATTCATTTAGATATTATTTTATGCATTTTTAAACAGAAGGAAAATACATAAAATAATAAATAATAAAATGCACAAAGAATCGATGTGTTCATTCCTCTTAATGTTCATTTGTGAGTACAACAACATAAATGAAAAAGATTAATATAAATGGATTACATTCATCGATATAAAATCACAGAAAACCCTCAATGAAATATTAATCCATGTATTTCCTTCCATCATTCATGTTTAAATAGGGTACCGATCATGCAAAAGCTGAGAGTGCCTCTTACTACTGGGGAGTTCTTATGAGAGTGGTGGGATGACTTAACTAAAATTGTAGCAAACAAATATCCAAATATGTCTTGTTTTAATTTTAGAGGCAAGCATTGAGTAAATAAATTTCATGTTTAATAGGATGTGAATTCACTCAACAAATCAAGGAACCATCATTTAATGAGGTTGGCCGGCCAAAACCCAACCTTGAACCGTTCGATTAGTGGCGTAGCCATAGCCTGTAGACTATGAGGGGAGGTTCAAGGATCCTCGACACTAGAATACTCAAGAGATAGAGTATTCTGATTCTAGTACATAGGGTCCCTAGAATTTTGTAAATTAGAGGGTGACATTTAATGATTAAATTAATAATTAATGTCTATTTTGTTAATCATCATAATTTCTTATCAGCAAAGTATAATATTTATATAAAATTGAATGAAATACCACATGTTAAAAAATGTGACAAATATTCAATAATGTTAATGTATGAACAAGAATGAAATCCCATGTATAGTCTAGGAACATACACACATTACTACTATATCACAAATTCAAGGTGATGGTGTGCCTAATTGTTACATCACCTTAGGAAGTGAGGGAGTAAAATGCTTTCAAGAGACTCATGAATCAAGCATATAATGGTTCTGTCATAATTCTATCATCAAAATATGATGTTAGTTGCAGTCAATACATCATTACATGGATGATATCACATATAGTATCATCTTCAGGAAGTTACCGAGGAGAATGTTAAGAAATATTTGAATGTGATTATTACACTTGATTTGTTTAAAGTGAAAGACAATTAACAATCATTCAATGCATCCCATTATTATACCTTTTAACACAATTTTTCTATTTTCGTTTAAGGATATATATGAATATTATGAAGAAAGATATTAATTACATTTTAGTAAAGGATCGCCAATTAATAATAATATTAAAGAACATATTGTCTTTAGTTCTTATGGTGAATAAATTGGAAGACAATAAGAAAAGTCCACTGAAAAGTAAAACTCTAATGGAGCATTCACAATGTCTTTTTTTGATGTGAATTAATTGGTTATTAATTCACTATTTTTTTATTTAAATTCATTGCCAATAATGTTTAAAATTATTTTTATTATTATACTGACTCACCAATTTTTAATACTGAATGCTTCTGTTTTTTCCTCCAACATTGCCACATTGGCAATCCATTTCCCGCTGCCTTAGGTTTGTGGTCGTAGACATATATCAATTCTCTTTTTACCATGGCTATCCACCTGTTTTCGTTGTTCAAACATATGGAACTGACCCGGTGGTGTTTTTTCTTCAATTTGGCTCCGTGGCATTCTTTGGTTATTCTGGTCGTTCCTCAAACCATCGTTTTCAACGGAATTAATCACCCCTAATATGACTCGCCTCTACACAACGCTGCTTAGATCGACCACCTCGCCTCTGCTTCCTCCAAGAGACCATTGTCTTCGACGTCCTCATATCCTGGCGCCCGAACCCATGTAGGGTTACCTCGACGACAACGGACTCCGCAGCACATATCCTATGTACCGCATCTGGTGGAGCTCCGTCACGGCCTCTGCTCGGCGACAGTGCTCCGATGACCGGCCAAGAGACCACTCGAACTAGATATGGTGTCAGCCTAATGTGAATAGGAAAACCGGGCAAGATACCATCTGTCATTGTAAGTATCTCATTTTTTCTTATGGCTTATTGAAACCCTATCTTGATATCCCTGTCACATATCTCTGTTGAGGCGATTCAATACCTTTATAATCTGTTAGTTTGAGATTAATATAAGATGCATGTGTGGGGGTGTTCTTGTCATGCAGTAGGACCCAAAGGGTCCGAAGCACGTTACATCTCATGTTCTTGGGCTTTTCATTTCTTTAATTTTCATTTTCGTATATTCTTTTGATTTCTGCTTGTTCGCGAATCACTGGAACCAATCCTCTCTTATCTGTTGTTCGTTATATGACTTTTCACCCACCATATCTCCACTCATCCACGTAACAAGTGGTATCAGATCCACCATTCGGCTGCTGACTTGATTATGTGCCTACTGTCTTCTTTGCTATTCTGTCACAACTAACGCTTTTCTTTGCAATATTTCGTCAACCCTTCTCTTCTGTTAGTCCTAATATTTTAGGTTATAATAACATTGAAAAGCCCGCTGTTTGTTTGGTATATGGATAATTATTGTGACCCTAATATACATGTTAATTTTTTCACATTCTGCTCATTTAATTGTCACTGTTTACATAGTGTAATAAATTCTACATCTTGTGATTAGTTGCATGTGGAAATTACATCAATATATTCCCACAAGAATACTGATACTATTACACCCTGTTTAAAATTCAGTTTCATGATATTTCACATCATAATTGGATGCCAACATTTGGCAGCCCCCTATACTGCTTTCAAACCTGGTCAATTTTTCATTCTGTGTTCTGTTCCAGCATTATTGTAATTGATGTTCACTGTTTTTTTTCTTTTTTGGTTTATAGTCTAGCTTTCTACTAGTTGTGTTAATAAATTGGGTTTTTGTTTTCTTTCCGCACCTTTGTATCTGTTTTATTCTGCCATTTTATTGTTGTCTTTAAAATTTCTTTTAATACTGAAATTATTTTCTTTAGCGAATAATTTTGTTTTTCTGCCCATTGTGAAAATTTATCCCTAGTGATCTTGGCCAATCCTTTGGGGGCGTACACTCTCGTTGTCCCCAATTTCTTGGATTTCACTCACTATATAAATATTTCTAGAATGTGGTATGAAATCGAAAAATTCAATGGAGACAATGACTTCAATTTGTGGCATATAAAAATGAGGGCATTATTAGTCTAACAAGGTCTTATTGATGCCCTATTTGGGCCAACTAAACCCATAACAACTGTAGATGAATCTTGTAAAACAATGGTTGTACACCATCCGGTCCCTAATTACATTCTAGTTAGAGCCCATAGTTCCCTCTTATTTTCCATATGAGATAAAGTCTTTAGGTAAGTGGCCTTCGAGTCCACTACTGCCGACATTTGGTTCAAGTTAGAGAAGCTCTACATGATTTCCTCTGTAGTTGGTAGGCTTTATAAGAATCACCACATGTTCACTTTTAGGATGAGACTGGGTTCTTATTTGAAATCCCATCTTGATGTTTTCAATAAAATCATGCTATACTTAGCCAATATAGATGTCACGGTAGATGACGAGGATCAGGAAATTATTCTCCTGGTCTCTTTGGACCATAGCTATAGAACTATTATCGAGACCATGATGTATGGTCGTGATTCTTGCATCTAGAAGAAGTCAAGTCTTCCCTTCTATCTAAGGAACTTCACTCAAAACCTAAGGTGATAGGTGAGGTTGAGAGTTTGTTCACTAGGAGTATACCTCAGGTTAATAGAAAAAACAAACATTTTAGCAGAGATAACAATAGTAATTGAAAAGAACCTAGGCATGAATGAAAGTCCAAGAATAATGATAATAATGATAGAAAAGTTACTTGCTTCCATTTTGGGATGACTGGTATATTAAGCCCAAGTGTAGGAAGCTTAAGAGAGAGCAAGAGCGCACATATCCCACTGACCATTCTCTTATTGTTGACTCTGTTTATGACACAACCGATGTTCTAAATGTGTCCAGCCATACAATCAATCGTGAGTGGGTCCTCGAATTTGGCTGCTCCTTCCATATGTGTCCCCATAGAGAGTCTTTCATAGAGCTGGTTGAGAATGTGGAAGGGGACGTCCTGTTAGGGAATAACAAGAAATTAAAGGTTGAGGGAAGAGGGTTTATCCTGATTGAATTGAATGAACATTCCATTATCACCATACATGATGTAAGGTGGGTCCCCAACTTTCCATGAAACTTCATCTCTCTAGGAGTCCTAGATCAAAATGGATATACGTTTAGATATGAATTTTGTACTATCAGTGTTTCAAAAGGATCAAGAACCATCATCAAAGGATCCCTTGTGAATGGTTTGTATGTATTGAATGGAAGGACCCATTTAAGACAGTTGGGAATTTATTACAATACAAATACTAAAAACACTATCCTCTAGCATAGAAGGCGGGGCATGTAAGCTCCAAAGGGCTTGAAGAACTCAAGAAGAAAGGATTGCTGAGTGACATCACACCAAAGAATCTCCCATTTTTCAAAGATTGTGTGATGGGAAAGGCTAAAATAGTGACCTTCAATAGATCCTCCTTCAAGGAGGCCGCCCCACTAGATTACATCCATTCAGATTTATGAGGGCCAGCCCGGACCACCTCTCATGGTGGATGTTTCTATTTTGTCACCTTTATCGATGATTACTCCAGGATGGTTAGCGTATACATCCTCAAGAATAAATCAGATGTATTCCAAACATTCAAAACCCGGAAATCCTCAGTCGATAATCAGAATGGGAAGTGATGACCATGAGGACCAATAATGGTCTTGAGTACATGTCAGCTGAGTTCATTCAATACTGTGAGTCTGAAGGTATCAAGAGGCATAGAACTGTTAGGGAAACTCCCCAACAGAATGAACTGGCAGAGATGATGAATCAAAATATCCTTGAAATAGTTTGTAGCATGCTTTCTCATTCGGGGCTCCCCAAATCCTTTTGGGCTGATGCCAGTAACACTACATCGTACCTGATTAATAGGTTTCCCTCTTCTACAAATCAATTCATTACTCCAGAAGAACTATGGACTGACAAGCCCCCATCATATTCCTATATAAGGGTCTTTGTGTGTATAGCCTATGCCCACATCAAGACTAAAAAAATTGAAACTAGATCCCTGAAGTGAATCATTGTTAGTTATCCAGAGGGAGTTAAATGATATAAACTATGGGTGGATAAACTAGGATAACAACGGCGCATTATTAGAAGAGTTGTAGTCTTCCATGAGTCTTCTGCTCCTAAGCCCAGGATTGACACACCGAGCAGTTGTGATCCAGACCGTCATAAGTCTGATGAACAAGAGTCATCTACTCATGTTGAGATTTATGTTCAGTGTACTTCTCCTCCTCCTCTACCACTAATGCGGCTGACTCTGAGATGAGTTCTGGTTCAGACTCTGACTCTAGAACTTCCACCGATCATCAAGATTATCAATTTATTAGAGATAGGAAAAGGAGAGTCTCTAGACCTCATGCTCGGTTCATCCAGTATGATATGGCATCATATTCCTTTCATGTGGCCCAATATCTCATCGATGATGATCCTCAATCATATAGGCAAGCTTTAAAGGATAAGGATTCAAATCATTGGATCACAGCCATGAATGAAGATATGCAATCTCTAAAGCAAAATCACACCTAGACCGTTGTTCACAAGCCCATGAATGCTAAAGTGATTGGGTGCAAGTGGATTTACAAGATAAAGGAAGACAACACATAGGGAAATAAAATAAGGTTAAAATCTATGCTAGTCGCAAAAGGATTTCTTTAGAGAGATGGAATTTACTTTGCTAAAATCTTTTCCCCTATTTTCAAACACTCTTCCATTCGGCACCTGTTAGCCTTCGTTGCTTATCTCGATCTGCACATCAAGCATCTTGTTGTTAAAACTGCCTTCTTACACGGGGATTTGAATGAAAAACACTATATGAAGCCTCCTGGCGGTTATTAAATGGAATTCAAACCCAACCAAGTGTGCCTTCTGAATATTTCCTTGTATGGATGAAAACAGGTGTCTAGGCAATGGTATATGAAATTTGATTCTTTATGTTAAATAACCAATTTACTTGGATCCAATATGATGCATGCGTCTACTTAAGTCAATTCAAGGTTGTATGATTTAGATTTTTCTTTACGTAGATGACATGTTAATCATATGTAATAATATGAGTTTTATCACTTCCATCAAATCCCAACTTAATGGAAAATTTGAAATGAAAGACTTAGGTGCAGCTAAGAAGATTGTAGGTGTTTAAATCTTTAGAGATAGACCCAACAAATTGATATTCTTATCTTATCATGCTTATATTTTAATGATCTTGTAGTGATACATGTTTGAATCACTCAAACATCTAAATGTACCTCTTTCTCAACACTTTATGTTGTCTTTAACATAATCAGCGACTAGTGATGATGATGTGCAATTTATGTCCAAAATTCTATATGCTATCATTTTTTGTAGTAAAGTGTACTCTATGATTTGTACTAGGCCTGACATTGCTTTTTCTATCTGCACCCTGAGAAGATTTATGGCCGCTCCTGGAAAGCCCCATTGGCATGCCCTTAAGTGGCTTCATAGATACCTATCTTGTTCATATAATTTTTCTTTATGATATGGTAAAAATGTTGATACTTCTAACATTTTGGTAAGCTTTGTAGATTCTGATTATGTAGATAACATTAACACCAGAAAATCATTGACTGGATATGTATTCACTGCCTACGGTGGACCTATCACTTGGAAGTGCAACATGCAGACTGTTATTGCCCTCTCCACCACTGAGTTCAGATACATTTCACTCATCGAGGTGGTAAAGGAAGCCATATGGCTTAAAGGATTGTCTTCTGAACTTAAGCTTTTCAATTCAGTTATTAATGTCTTTTCTGATAGTCAATCTGCTTTGCATCTATCAAAAAAATTTAGTTTTTCATGTAAAATCAAAGCACATAGACATTAGATTACACATTATTAGAGACATTATAGAACAAGGAACCATGTGTGTCAAAAAGATACACACTGATAAAAATCCATCTGATAGTTTGACCAAATCTACCGTTTTATCTTAGATCAAATTTAGTTTAGATAGATTGAACTTGGTTCCTGTTCCACAACCCTAGGTGCAAGAACATATATGAATTTAATTAACAATTTTGGAGTTTTGTGAATTAATTGGTTATTAATTCATTATTCTATTTATATAATTCATTTTAAATAATTTTTTAAATTCATTTTATTATTATACTGACTCACGTATTTTAAATACCACATGATTCAGCTTTTTCCCTCCCTCATTTCCACATTGGAATTCCATTTCTCGCTGCCTTTTATTTGTGGTCATCGATCTGTATCACCGCTCTTTTTAGCAGGGTCGTCTACCTAGTTTTGTTGTTCAAATAGATTGAACAGACATGTCAGCATTTTCACTTCGGTTTGGCTTTGTGGCATTATTTGGTTATTCCGGTCATTCCTCGAATTGTTGTTCATAGGTGGATTAATCACCCCTATTGTGACTCGCCTTGACACAACGCTTCTCAGATCGATCACCTCACCTATGCTTCCTCCTGAAGATCATTTCCTTCGACATCCTCATATCCTGGTTCTCAAACCCGTGTAGGGTTACCTCGACATCAATGGACTCCACGACACACAGCCTATATACCGCATTTTGTGGAGCTTCGTCACGGCCTCTACTCTGTGACAACGCTCCGACGGCCATCCAAGAGACCACATGAACCAGATACGGTGTCAGCTTTAAGTGAACAGGATGACCGGGCAAGATAGCGCCTGACATTGTAAGTATCTTGTTTTTTTGCTTACGACTTATTGAAACCTTATCTTGTTATCTGTGTGACATATCTTTGTTGAGTCGATTCAATACCTTTGTAATTTGTTTGATTGACATTAATAAAAGATGTGTTCATGGGGGTGTTCTTTCCATGCATTAGGACCCAAAGGGTACGAAGCACGTTAAAACTCATGTTCTTGTTTTTTTATGCAATTTTCATTTTCACATGTTCTTTTGATTTCTACTTGTTTGTGATTCATTTGGCACCAACCTGCTCTTCTCTATTGTTCATTGGTTGAATTTTCACCCACCATATATCCAATCATCCATGTAACACATGATGAGGTTGGTTATTAAACATGAGGTTATTTTCATCGCATATTAAGATGTAAATTTATGGATGTTTAAAAATTCAATGAACTGAATTGAATAAGTAAGAACCCACTTTTTCTTCAGTATATATTCATTATATAAAATGACTGTTTTTACCATACTACATGGGTATTGAATACAATACAGTAATAACATATGTGTATTAAAATTCAATAACCATGTAAGTATTGGAACATGATAAGAAGTAAGGTGTCTTATCTAAAAGATAAGACACAGTGATTCCTTAGTCAGCGATGAGAAAAACATAGCTTCTATTTTTCCATGTGAATGATTCTAGGTGAACAAGTTGTTGAGAATAACTAATTTTTCTTTTCTCACATTACCTATGGACATAATGAGATGTTATTCTAAGTTTAGGAATGAATGCTATTTGTAGTAACATACTCAACCAATAGTTCAGTGGTACATGAATCATAGGCAATAAATGATGAATATAAAATGTAAGTCTTTTACCCGCTTGTGGAATGATAATTATTTTTCAGGGAAAATTAAGTGAGTGTCAAGGGTATACCCAGTATGGTTTTAAAGCTCAGCATAACTAAAAATCTTTGGTATTATTGACATCAATTTTTTAGAAAAATAGACCATTAAAAATAAAGAAACAACACAATGATTCCTGATTTAGTTCAACAAGTGAGCGTGATCTATTCCAAAGGAAAGATAGAGGGAAATATGCTTCATAAGACTCCTTTATGTAATTAAGGAATGTGAAATTGAGGTATAAACATGGTCAAAATATATGAGCGGCTTCAGACCAGTATGCTAAAGAGTATATTAAATAAACATTCATCAATCATGATAATGTTGTGTGGAGTAATTCCTAAACAGACGTTACTTTATCTACGTCACATCATTGATGGTAATAGGGAGGATAAATGATTAGTCATACATATTAACATTGATAAAAAACATATAGAATAGAGAAATTTCTAAACTCATATGATTTACATAAATGTTACGTTGTAAGTAGTATCAATGTTACAATTTGAGGAAACATCCATTATATTACAAGACATGCTTTTCAAATTTTGGTGAAATCAAACAAATTTAATTCAAAATACAAATGAAAAATGGATATCCTATGAAATTTAGTATTAAGGATATCCATAATTTCATAAGACATGTGTTTGGATGAAATGAGTATGTTAGGGAAGAAAAAATATGCATTAGGAACAAACACATTGTGCATCTATTGTCATTATCCTAATAGTATCTTAGGATATTATATAAATCCCTAACATAGAAAAGTAGTAGTCAAGTGATGGACTAACTTTATATAAAAGGATGAAAATATATATTAGATATAGTGGGAGAAATATTGACTTGGATTTAGTACTTTCGCTGGGTACAAAAATGGGTCGTATCAGAATAAGTTCCACAAGTACTTGTGGAATAGGAATGTTCCAGAGACACATACTCTGTAGGAAGGTTAAAAACCATGGTGATGGTTTCATAATCATTGTGGATGGTGATACATAATTTATTGTGAATGATAATTCATATATGTAAGTAGTATATGGAAATATGATAAGATTGACAAGATCAATTAAAATTCAATAATGGATTCTCTCTACCAAATTGTAAAGGGTCTTATAAGTTGAATACTATGGTGGGTATTCATGTGATTTGATACATTGATGGTACAAGTGTTGTACCAATAAGGCTCAATTGGTAATACCAATTCAGTATTCCTAACTAAATTAAAATTATTCTTATCATAGCTAACTTATAAGATTATTTTATTATCCATTGCATGTCAAGATCAACATTCATGGATTGTGTTTATACGACGCAACCAGAAAGGGATGATGACATCATATGATTCCAGTAATTGTTAGAAGTTACTGAAATTATATTTTGGATTAAATTACCCAACAAGATCATAGAGAATTCAGTTAGAATGAATCATTGTCATGTGTCTACCAAAGGTTAGTGGGAGTGCCATTGTTTTCCCAGTGAAATATGATTGAAAACATATGGAAAACGGATATTGGTCTTACAATTAGTTAGGGATAGGATTAAAGTAATTATCCATTGATTGAATTATATATCAACTTATGTTCTTGGGAACTAGATCTATCTCGGAAGATCTAAAAGTTGCTTGGGCTTAGTCTAAAGTAAATATATTGACATTGTATTGAAAAATACAATTTGGAACCATTCATGTTAAGAATTGTTGCTAATTTTTCATGACATAATATCTCCAGGTCAACATGTTAAGAACGTGGGAGGAGATTAATGTTGTGAGTTGAGTTATATATGATTCAGTGATGGATAAATCTCATATGTCATGATATGTACAAGAACACATATTTCCATCATGTACTTTATTGTGTTCAAATATGAGTTCTATCCAAGAGCACTACATGTTGAGATTTCAGAACTATCATATTACACTTCAGAAAGTAAAAATGAAAAGTACCCTGTCTAAGGAGAAGAAAGATACAAGTTATTGTAGGTAAAAAACTATTCTTCCTTAGATCAATTGGATCTAGTATCATAGTTAGGCTAAGGGGATGAGAAAATAAATCTCAGAAAAGCCAGTGGTATCCATATCTATAAATACCTAGTATGTTCCAGCATCTAAGGCTGCTAAAAAGAAGTTATTAAATGCAATGATTTGCTACAGTTCTTTTAATCTCACCTAGTAAGTGTTATCATAATGTAAATTATGATATTCTTAATAACCATGATTTCATTCTTTGATAGTGGAAAAAATGATACACTTGGGGTTACCATCTCTTGAGAAGTTTTAATCAAGGATATGAGGATGTATATAGTAGGATATCTCAATGGAGGAAACAAGGAAGACACAGTAGCTAAAGTCATTACATAGCAGAAACATGATCTTTATCATACGGGTAACTAACAATATTTGTTAACAAGTTTTCTCTAGTGCCTATGGGAGTGTTGAAATAGTGGGCGTTTATACCCCACTATGCAGTACTTTTGATTACCATATCATGTATATAGTTAGAGATACATTATTTTTACATATATTTGTAGTGTAGATATTTCTACGTCCACTATTTAATAGTAATTACAATATATTAATTTTCATATCAAAAGGTTATAAAGATCCCATGATATAAGGAGAAACTTGATATACAATGACATTAATCTTAAATATATCCTATGGTCTAGTTACATCTTACTAACTAGACACAGTAAATGTTTGAATATCAGGTGTTGGGGGCTCATAAGAATTGAGACTTCTTCTATTTATGTTCTGACATGGTGATCTATACTATTTAGATCATGAGGATTGACTCGCTAATAAAAACACCACATTTTTTGGGTGCTATTGGAGGTTCCTATCTAAAAACATGTGTATTTGTTTCCCAACATGAGACCATTACCAATGTGTGCCATTTAATTTCGTACTTTAATTCATGGTAAAAATCATGATATTGAAATCATTTTGAGATAGCTTGTTTTGGGCGCATCATTGGTGTTATGACATTGGATGAATTGTCAAGAAAAGATTATTCATTTCCATGTTAAGGAAGTTGTATATCTCTGGCCGGGTTGATCAAGATGTTGCCACCTTCATAAGTCTTTTTGTAAATAATTTGAAAGGAAAATCCATTTGGATAGATCAACAAATAATAATGTAAGAAAAGGGTGATGACACAAGTGTGCATCATTCTTTATGAGATATTTAAAGAAAATGAGATTATAACACACTATTAGTGCTCGTAGGTTGATAGTCATTGCTAGGACCATCTTTATCTCATTAGGGGCCTTGATGGGTTACTAGAATCTGCTCTTGGTCTGTGAATATTATTCACTGCTATTGAGATAATGAATTAGAGGGTCACACACAATATAATATTCAAGAATCCACATTATTTAGTTTAATAGTTATACTAGACATGGTAGTCCCCACCAGAGGATTTCAGTGTTGTCCAAGATATCGATCCCCATAGAAATAAATAAATTCATTATTATTCAAGTTCTAAATATTTGGGATTGAATTTATTTAAAGTATTTACCGCCAATAGCCCTAAGGCCTTCATTTTTTATTGATTTATGATAATACACCTTTCAAGGGGTGAGGTGGAACCCTTACAAGGATTGTAGGCATACGTATTACATGGCCCGTAGGCCTTAGAGGAATTCATTACCCGTAGTTTTCAGACATTACATACAACCCAGAATAACTACTTGGAACTGTTCCTCCCTAGCATCTTTATCGTGATATCATCTCTCCTCCTTCGCATGGTTGTTCGGCTAGGCTTTCCCATGCATTTAAAATATTGTCCCAATGGCAGGTGTCATACCCTCTCATTCTTGCAATCTGTTGAGCTTCTACTATGGTGAAAGCTCCTTGAACATCCTTCTTCTAGAGCTTGTTACTTATAGGTTTTATGGTTCGTATATTCACTTAAGGTGGCGTAAAGGCCTTGAGGTGTCCCGAAGGCCTTGTTGACTTGAAGGCCTAGGTGGCCTGAAGGCCTTAAAGGACTCGAGTACCAAATCATTGGCCAGAAGGCCCAAATAGGGGAATATTCTCGATTGATACAGTGCCAAAAAGTACATTCTATGGCTCCCGCTATAGTACCTGCTATAGTACTACTACTTTAGCTGCTACAGTACTACTATAGTACCAGAAATATGCCTCCTCCTGGATTTTATCCTGGGTCTCCAATATGCACTTACGGAGGCCTCACCAACTAGGCCGAGGCTCATGTGCTATTTAAATTATTTAGAAGTTATGTAAATACCAGAAAATATTATTTGAATGAATATTATTTTAATATTAAAGGATCATTTCATATTATGCGGTATTGGAAAGTCAAGTTAAATGACTCAGGTTTATCATGTAATATATATTTTATATAATACAAGTATGTAATAAAATAATAAATTAAATTAAC
The DNA here is from genome assembly GCA_963277665.1 of Viscum album. Lineage (NCBI taxonomy): Eukaryota > Viridiplantae > Streptophyta > Magnoliopsida > Santalales > Viscaceae > Viscum > Viscum album. The sequence continues at coordinate 889,787,453 of OY728130.1, forward strand.
ACAGTTTAGTTTTTCATATTTATTTATTTAGCTGATGTTCAAATAAAGGGGTTCTGGGGAACCCAATTGGGTATTTAGCAACTCCACTATAAATAATGGAAGAGACACTCACACCAAGGACTATTCATTCATTTATGAATGAGAGACTCTCTCTCCTCCCACTTTCTAGAGAGAGAAAGAGTCCCTCCCTCTCATGTATTGAACCATGTTCCACCTACAAGAATCGAAGGTAGAGGAACACAATGATCATTGGGATGTCAATGATATCATCGGATCACCGCACTAGCACTCTGATTTCGACAATCAGTGCACCCGTGAATTTTGAAAGTGTGTGTGGGAGATCTAGAGGGATCATGCTATGGATCCTTCAAGAAAAGATCAATTTTGATGAGTTTTTTTCGATCGATCCTTAAGATCTTTAAAGGTATGTTTACATTATTAATTTATGCATTCTTTTAATTTACACGAGATCTTCATACCAAACCAGGTCTTAGATTGTCAACGACGACATGTTCTGTCATCCAATCGATGAAAAATTTAAAATCCCTGGACCATCAGCTTCGGTTGTGGTCCCCAATACATTTATTCGCATTTTGTATCTTCTTAACTGTTTACTACCACTATATAAGAGTGAAGTTCTTCATTATCAACCTATAATGAGTCACCATATTTGGTGACTAGAAAATTGTATCTCTCTAGTTCTCTTACAACTTTTACGCTCCTATTCAGTACATTTTTTTCATGAATTATTTATTAAATAGAGACCTATGTAATCTATTCATGTACCAACTCTTGTGTATCTTGACCATCAACATCATATAAGTCAATATTTCTTCCACATACCTTTTTGAGTATTTTCTACCCTCAAATAAATACAGCTTTTGAGATAAAATCACTTTTTTATTTGATGGGTTGTATAGGTAGAATCACTTTTTATCCTTGGTATTCCATATAAAGATACACTCTGCTCCCTGGGGTGCTAATTTTTTTTTCAAATAAGGACATAACAAATGCATCACAACACCATACATGTGTATGCGACAAGATGTGTTTCTTTATACACTATAACTTGAAGGGAATTACATTTTCTACTTTAGTTGATACTGAATTTAAAATATATTCCGCAATTTGTAATTCATATCCATAAAAGGATAATGGAATATCGATGTGAATCATCATCAACCATACCATGTCATCAAGGTATGAATCGTTCTTCCACTAACAATATTCCACTATAGTGCCTAATTGGAGTGGGTTTGGAATGAATCAAAAAACCCCATAGAATGTCGATGAGATATTGTTCAAGATATTCACCACCATGATCCAATAAATGATTCTTTATCTTATTTCCATGTTGTTTCTCTACTTCATTTTATAATTCATTGAATTTGAAAAAGGACATGGACTTATACCTCATTATTTTTTCATAGTAATTTCTACTCAAGTTATCTATAAATGTTATGAAGTAAGAATATCAACATCTTTCTTCTACTAGAAATTTTCCACACATCAGTGTGTACCAATAAAAGTTGCTTTGTGGCCCTTCCACCCTATCCACTGAATGGTAGTTTGGTCATTTTTTCTTCTAAACAATTATAACATCATTCAGTTGGTTTTATCTCAGAAGATTCTATGTAACCATATTGACAGGGAGTTGTTAAATGATTATTATTTAAAGATCATTATTTAAATGTTCCAAACCATAACATATGGTTTCTTTTTCAAATAGATAAATTTTATTTTAAAATTTTAAAATAAAAACATATATATCCAAGAATTATACATAAATTTTGTTCTCGGTAATTATTGGTACATAATAAAAATCCTTTAAATTCAAAACAACTCATGTTGGAAATGAAAGGTGGTAGTAACCAATGGTTAGAGCAGACAACCTCAAAACATTGGAGGCTTGTAGATCCACCTATACTCTAGAAATCATTCCACACATATGATAAGGTCCATTCCTTCATAGATTCTTTAAAATATAGTGACCAAAGCAATGGATAATTGAATTATTTGGCTACATCTAGTGGTTCTAAAATTGTTGTTGAGGCAAGTGTAATTAATGATAAATATGAAAATCGTAATAAAAATATAGTTTTGACTCCATGTCGAGGGCTGGCTGAAAAAAAGTATTCATCAAATGCCTTAAAAATCCAAAAGAGTTTAAACATGTTGAATGGAGATGGAATTGAGAATGAGGACCTAATGTATGGAAAACTTATATTCCATGATGTAAGTAGAATCAGGTTAGATCAAGGTCCTTAGAAGATAATGAGACTATCGACCAAGAAGTGAACTCAAAACCAATGATAGATTGTGGGCATGAATATGTAGGGGATATAATGGTTGGGTATTATTCGAGGAAGTGGAAGAAATTTATATCCTTTCTGGGAATTTCACATTCCACAAGGGGGAGAAGAAAACTAGACCTCACTCATATTAATCAAATATTAGAAAAAAATAGTTACTTGAGCTTCATGTAAGTATAAAAAAATGATACAAATGAAAAACAGGGGGATCCATCTATGGTTTAATGGGTTAAACAGGTCTCTAGTTAGATGGAAAAGTAGCCTCCAATCTTAGGAATCAAGGATCATGAAGGAGAAATCAAGGTGTAGGAACATGTGGGTGAGAAAGAGGATAAAAGAGATCTTGATAGAGAAATCATTATATGGGATCAGGAATCTGTGCTTAATTGAGAACAAAATGGAACTATAAGAGAATTTATAGCTAAAAAGGGATGTATTTGGTTGTTATTATCCAATCAAAGGAAGAAATTATTAAAAGTTTCATTCAAGTAAATTCTCCATGTGTTGAGGATGATAAAATTTAAGAGAGATTATTTCATGTTAATACTAATGAAGAGAAAGGTGTGTGGATTCAAAAACAATATTGATTTCTATCTCAAGGCTTCAATGATAAGAAAATAAACCCATATTAATTCATACATACATGGTATAGAATGGCCATCCATTTTTATGATCCTATCAACAATGACCAAGATATCCAGGTAAATATTCTTCACTGGGAATTATATTGGGTGTCAAATTCTACAATTATTAGTTCGGTTCTTAGTAAAATTTTGACAACTTTTAGTACATGGTGATTTTTTTATTTTATGGTTTCACATTTTTCTATAATGTGGTTTTGAGAGAAAAAATTATATTTCGTGAATATATATGTGAGCCCAAAAGGATGTCTCTAACACCCAATATTGAGATATTGAAAGAATACATAGACTAAAAAATACACATTTAGGTTCCCCACGATCTTTTGTCTAGTTCTTCTTCCCGTGGTCTAAATTTCCACATGAGAAACATAATTCCTCCTATTCCATGCCATATATTTGGATCTTCCTCTTCTTTTAAGGATTATGCTTATGATATTTATACTTTTTATCAGTCTTCATACCCTTAACCTTGATCTTAGTTTTCTTATTAAGCATAAGGACTATAGGTTTTCGACTCCCCATGTCCCTATCCCCATGGAGAATTAATGTATGATGTTATTAAATACACTTATCATTATTTCTCTTATTATAATTAATAATAAAGCTTGATATGGTTTTGGGTAGTGATGAAGGTATAAGATCTATGTGAAACATATCTAGGAATTTAATCCCTAAGATGTAAAAGAACTCAATGTTTACATTTTTATTAACAAAAATAGGCCCAAATGGTGAAGAATATTCAATATTAGATGCAATAAAAGTAGTGAATATCTTACCTCTCTCTTGTATTGCCTTCTCCTGATGGAGATCTTTAAGGCGAGACATCACGCTATATGAATCCATGTACTTATGTTTCTTCAAAACCTCATTGGTCATCTATGATAGCATGAAAATTTTAATATATATGGAATCATTTAAATGTATCTCATAATGGTTTGAATCTTCATCACCCACCTTATTATCAAGAACATTAGTAATATATTCTTCTATAACATGCAATTTTCTTTCTTGCCGAATGATAATGAGTATGTTCATATTCAACTATTGGAAATTTTTTCCAGTGAGAATGTTATCCTTCTCATGTTTGGATCCCAATGATATTTTAAAAATCATTTTATTACTATTTATATAAATAGTATGAGCATAATTTTAGTTCTTTATATAATTAAATATAGAAATTGAAATTGAAATAAATTTATTAATCCACCAATATTTTATCAAAACCAACTAAATATCACAATTGTCTTCAAAATTGATAACATCATGGATATTATAGTGTAAAGGATCCATATTCCCTTTCTCATCACTCCAAAATCCATGGGTCCAACATATTGAATTGTTTTAGGTTGGCATTCAGAATTCTAACTTCATTAACTTGTAGTTCCTTGTTTTGTTGAGTGGACTCCCCAATCTTGAAATCCTTAAAAATATTCCTCAACCCTTTCCCCTCATTAACACCAAGTCCTACTTTGGTAGTAAACCATTTACGTGAACTTATTTGAGTCCTCCCAAATATTCATGTTATAATTCACCAATAATTGATGGAACCCCAACTTTACCTAGTAAAACACTTTTAACTATGTTTCAATTTTAACTGAAGTAGCAGAAGTCTATACCGAAATAATATATAGTGGAGAGATTTTATCTCGTATGTGTAACTATCAAATTACGATCTTTATTATGTACTCATTAATATTAATTAAAATTAAATGTGTGATTAAACATGTCTTACATAATATTAATGAATGGAAAAATTTATTTTACTTGTATCTTTCATGCTTGTTGAGTCTTTAATTATTATGATTGAGAAAAAACATCCATAATGAAATAAAAATGAAACTTGACTAAAATAAAATAATAAATTTGTAAGATCTTGAGATTCCACTAATGGTCAGTTTATCTAAAGAATGATAAATTAACTATTGACCAAATATAAAAACACCTCGAACAAACTATGGATCATGTAACATTCTCCACCTGTCTACTTATGTATCTCTCATTTATTGGTTTCACTAAGGCTCCAATCTTGAACCAAATTCACTAGCTTGGGAGCTCCATCTATTAAATATTCTATTTCTCACATATATGTGAGGGGAATACGTAACATAAAAGAAACCATTGGGACAAAATTATTTACATAATAAGAGGATATATGGGACACAAGAATAAAATTTAATTTGAAATAATTTAAATAAAACAAATCAAAAAAAATTTTCTTGGTCTAAGGTTATGTTTATCCATTAGAATGAAGAAAATTAAACAATTAATAAAATTAAAATTCAATTATAATCATTTTTATTTAGGAAAAATATCTCTCAAACAATATATTTATCTTCTTTAATTAATCAATTATTATATCATAATTCTCATATTAATTTTCTTGATATTCTCATCCATAATAATTTTAATCAAATTAAATAAATTTATTTAATATTAACCCTGTACATAATTGTACCATGATGGAAACATGGTGATACCCATAACACTTTTACCAGTATGTATTATACTCATATACTATTTAATCATTCCAGCAATGGAATACATGACTTATCACATACATTAATGATAGGTACATTCTACTTAATTATTACACAAATTACATGATTTTTCTTTCACTTGTTATTATTCAATGAATATAGAGTAATAACTATAATATGAATCCTAGATGATACACAGAACTGAATATTAAATAGAATATAATTAAGAACATATATATATATTAGAAACCCATCACATGACGTGTCCTATCAACTTAATGACCACGTGAATGAACATGTTGATAAGGTTTAAAAATTATACTAAATTGCTTTTTATTATTCCCAATTTGGTTTAATTACATGGTGTGTACAAGCTAGCTACACAGTGCATACTATTCTCACCATCTATCTGAGGCACACACTAAAAGACTTAGTGTGTAAACCATGACATTGGTAAATTTGGAGTACATGAGGTGTATGTGTGATATACGTCATGTGGTATCTGAGTTACATGGTCACCAGTCAATTTGGCCATGTAAGAAGATACATGAACCATCTGTCACTAAATGACTCCACACTTTTTAAGTGGGATATATGGCATGCACATCGAATGACCATGAACCCGGACGGAACAGTTAGCATGTGATTTTTAATTAAATTAACCACATATAATAAATAAACATGCCTTGAACTAATTATAAATTAATTCTTTTTGCATTTGACACTAGTACACAACATGTGAATTTCAGTTACATGGCATGTACACTTGTGTTATCTTATAATATTTCTCAGCACATATAGATGAGATCTTCAATTTTATTTCATTCATAAAATTAATCGATTTGAATATTTTTATAATAAATGAAAGAGGATGAATTAAATCTAACAATTTAGATTAATGAATAACAAAACATGAAATGAAAACTAAATTAAATTTATGTATATCATTCAATGATCTTTAAATTATTTTAAATAATTATTTGATCACTCTGATAACCACTTGTAGGTTCTTAGCGCAGTGGAAGCATGTGATGGGTCTTTCCAAAAATTTATTTTTTTATCACAATCGATGAACAATCTGATATTTACATGATGATAAATTCCATGATCAATAGGAATGAACCAATGAAAATATAAAATGGATAATGTTATAGAATAGACCACAGGACCATCACACATTTTTTATAATTACATTAACCAATTACATAACTACATTTTGAGAATTAATTATCCATTAATAAATATAACAACATATATATGATATACCATCACTGTGTTGTTGGATTAATTAAAAGATTCCCTCTAGTGGTGATCCACATGTTTCCCAAAAATATCTAAACATATCTATATGAATTTCTAGGAACTATCCCAAAAAATACTATAGCTCGCGTCATTCGCCTTTGATTTCCATGAGAATATATTTGAAAGCAATCTCATTGATTTCTCTTGAAAATATATCGGGAGGTAGATGATGATTTCTCCCCATTCAAGGGAGTGATCTTGGAAAAGGGATCTCTCTAGGGCTTTAGTAGGATTATCATGATACTTTGTGCACAATAAAATAAATTATTTGTCTCTATTGAAAAATACTACAATTGGGGTTAAATATCACTAGTGTTAAAAAAAATATAGCATGAGTTCCCTTTATTATTTATTTAATCCCTGTGGAACCCCATTTCAAATAAAAAAAGTCATAAAATGTTCTCTCCATGTTATTGACATGGGACATAAAATTAAATATTATTTATTCAAATAATATTCAATATTTTTTTTCTCACCATACCATTAAACTTGGTCCACCATTCCTCCACAACAATTATTTGGCCTTGAATAATGTGTATTTATTAATTAAATAAATATGAATATATTAATTGGGAATAAATAAATAAATATTATATTCATTTCGAAAATAAATATTATTAAATATTCCAATCAAACAATTTTCTCTATTGAATAAAAAGAGACAGAATTTATACGATCAATAAAACATGAATAATTATTGAAACATGCACATTAATAATATTAATTCATCATTTTAAATAATAAATAATAATATATTATTGAACTGATATTATGAATACACATTATGTGTGACCCTCCAAATGTATTTCTCAGAGGCATTTGGTTAAGAAGTCTAATGTCCAAGGTTAGCATCTAGAAACACTCCAAGGAAACCATAGCATGAGAAGGTAATTCTGCAATGATATAATACCTCATACAGACACTTACTATGAAATATATTTCCTTTATGATGAAATCTCAATTAACGGAGGTTGCATGCTGGTGCCATCAAGATATTTTCTCTATGTATCTTTCTTTGAATTTCCAAAAAATTTACTATTGAACACTATCACCATGGACATATTTAGGATATATTATTTCCAAAAAAGGGAATGAGATATAAACATCTGTTATAGAATATAAGGGTTATATAATTTCTCTTATTATTAGTTAATCCAACATTACAGGTGACACGCCCAACATATACTACCTCATTGTGAACATAATTTGTCACATTTTTCATCAATATATAATAATAGACATCATATAATATTCATTATTAATAATAAAAACATTGAAGGATGAATCCATACATTTGTATATATTAACCCCCAATGAAACATATAAATGTTGGCTTCCAACTCACGGGTCTCATTATCATAATATCCAAGACTGGATATTACTAAGGGAATAAACCATGAGAAGGTGCCTCAAATCCCTATGAGTATACACCGTTGATAGCTCGTATCATTTGTGTCCCATAAAGTATCTCATCCAGCTATAGAACATCTAATTATGAATACTATCATGATTATTCTAGGTTATTATCACAATGGGTAACTGTTATGACCTTTTAGTGTGATGGATACTCTTAGGATGTTATCACATACTATGTCACATAGAAAAACAATCATGTTATGATAAGGAGTTTATTAATACTAAATAATGAATAATGGTTATTATAAAGTATACATAAGTTTATTATAGGGAACTAAATCCAACAAGTTGATCATAGGATTCCTCATATGTTAAATATGATATGACCAAAATCAACTTCATGAGAATACAATATTAAACTATATCCCTGACATATGTTGTTTATTTGGGATGTATAATATGTTAAATATGTATTGAAAAACACTAATTCCCTATGAATATAATGTTAAAATTTATCCTTACCCTATGTTGTAAATATAGGATTCCACTTATGTTAAATGTGAGAAGACAAAAACCAACATCCTTATCAAATGATATTAAACTATAGAATTACTATATATGGTGAACATAGGATTCCCAATATTTTAAATGTGAGATGAAAAATCAAGATTAAAATGAACACAATGTTAAATTACATCCTTATTATAAATATCCTTACCATAGTAGCCCATATTCAGTGGTTAAATTATTAAATTGGAACAATATACTAGAAATCACCTCTTCAAGGGCCAACCATTGTAGAGGTCATAGAAAAATAGATACATATTTTACCATACATTAAAATTGAAAATATAAAACACAACATAGTAAATCCCTAGAGAACCTATTTTTTATACTAGAATAACCCTTTATATCTCTTATAAGAAACTACTTAGCATCATTGGGAAAATAAAACATAAGAATGGGGTGGGCTCAAATGCTTAGTATGGTTTGAATATAGTGGAATCTATCATGAATATACAAGAATAATCAACTTGGAAGGGTAAATAATAAGGAAAAAATTCCACTAATAACTAAATTTATAATAATATGGTAGGAATAATAGATGTTCAAATAATCCAATATACCTAATCTAAGGAGCTTCGAATAATATTGTGGATATAAAAACTATCTGATTAATGACATGGACTTACAATAATGATGGAATTCATAAATATTAATGTATGAACTATTAGGAAATATCTTCTAGATAGATATTTTCTAGATCAATCCTTTTTCTAGTTTATGTCTGTTTATAGAAACCCATTTGATTTAGCCAACTAATTCATCTAATGAGACTGTAGATACATTTAGGGGCTTGAATTAAATGTTCCCTAACCCATGTCTTTAATGTCCAAAGAATTCCTCATATATTGAATAATCCATATAAATTATAAAAAAAATTATTTTATCATCAAATATATGTATTGGGTAAAATATACTGATTTAATATTATTTCCATAGTTATTTGAATAACATTATATGCAAAAACCATATGTAAAAGTAATATATAGTTTCTAATAAACTGAATCAATTATGTGTATTATCCATATATCAACATAAAATAACCTGAAATTCATCATAAGAAAAAATAATATAATTTCAAAAACAATATTATCTTGAAACATAAATGAAGTATATTGTTAACCCATGAATGAAAATTGAGTAATTAAATCCCTTAAAAAATTTAAATTAGTAAAATAATATGCTCTATAAAAGTAATAATTCTCAAATGAAACATTTAATACCTTGAAGATAATGATATTAATGATATGATATATCAATTTTTAGTATAAATAAGCCAAAAAAATTAAATATGTAATTAATAATACATAAATATCATTGATGTAAGTGGGAGATGCAAAACCCATACCTCAAGGTTTCCATTAGTCTCACATACTTTAACCTCCTCTTGAATATCACTTCCTTGAAGGATACCAAAAAGGCCTTAGTAATGGTCTCTGAGTGAGACCATAAGAACATGGACATGGATAGAGTGGTGAGGAGAGGGTTTGAAAGATATTTTGGGAGATTCATGGATTTTAAAGTGAAATGTTTTAGATAGTGGTTGTATTTATAGTTGAGTATGTGTGATTTTAAGTGATTAAATAATGATTTCATTAAAGCCAACCACATTGAGGTGAATTTAATTTCAATGAATTTTTTGATAATTAATTTTGAAAATGTTGGTTAGGCTCATGTAACACATCGACTAATCACTCAATGTTGAAAGTTATAGATATTTTAATCCTTTACCTTTTAACAATAACTTGTTCCATTATTTTAAATTTTACTTGGGTAAATATTTCCTTTTTCCAGGGTAAATTTATTACGCCTAAAAATAAAAATTAAGGTAATAAAAAATTTGGATATTTTGATTCTAAATATGTAATCCATTTTACAAATTTCAATTCAAATAATTTCAAAATTTTGAATTCAAATTATTCCCACAGACATAATTGGAAAATATGTTTTTATAGTGAAAATGTTGAAATGTTTGAATTGTTTATATATAAAATATCAATGTGAAATTGATTAAAATGGCCTTAATTGGATTTATTGAAATATAATTGAACTAGATATTATTTAAAACCAATATAAAATATAGTTTAACTGTATATAGAAATTAGATGAAAGTACATTTTTCAGTTAAAATTAATTATTTTTCACAATTCATTAAAAAAATGAAGAATCTATAAAAAATTACCAAACTTTAAACATAAGAAAACATTAATATTATGATTTAAAAACCAATATATATTTTTTCAAGAAATAAAATATTTTTAAAATTTATTTTTAAAACAATTACACAATTAAAAAGTGGAGAAGATTCATTTTAGAAAAATATAGATTTTATACTTAACATTGGATATATTATATTCATAAGAATATCAACATTATTGGATGGATTTAAAGGTTTGATTGAATATATAATATATAAATATCATTCATATCTTTCAAAAATAGTGATTAATTTAATTTATTATTATAAAATGCAACTGTTGGAATAAAAATAGTTTATTTATAAAAACATATTGTCGATGTTCTAATAGTTTTCATTTTTATTTATAATTAATTTTTAACCAATGATTTCATTTTATATATTTTTTACTATATTTACATAATATAGTGAATCCTATTGACACCTTTAAATTTAAAATCATGTTTATAATAAATTTGTAAAAATTATAATATTTAAGAGTATATCGTGATTCTTTGAAGAATAGTGTTTTGGGTAATGCATGATATCAATGAAATTGAATTTATTCAAGAGAAAACATGACATGATAAATTTTGGTGTTTTATGCTCCCCTATTTCAATAAAATGTTCTCCTATAATTTGACATTTCACTTTAGAAATCAATGAATGATACATGAAAATTCATTTGTGCGAAACCCACATCATAAATAGGGTTAATAAAACATCCCTGTAATAAGAGGAAAAGAGAAATGTGAAGGTCACCAAAAAAATCAGGATTTCTAATATCATAGTCATTAATGAAAATTTAAATCATATACATGGAAAATAAATCTAGTTATCAAGTTCTGGTAAAGAGTGATAGAGAACATGGTCATCGAAAATTTAATTATCACAAAACCAAAAATTTGTGAATGGTTAAAAGGAAATTTATTTCTCATTAGGAAAAAGGAAAAATATAATATTTTTTCAAAAATAATTGACTATATATGATGGATTATATTACTATATAGATAAAAATATGATGAAATAATATTACTTGATTTAATTCCATGTCATTATAATATTCTCATAGTTTTTTTCTTTTATTTTATTTTCAATTCATCTATTACGCTATGAAATTGTTTATCATGTTGATTTTTTATGAATGATGAAGTTTAATGAATCATAGGATCCAGAATTAATAAATTTGGCCTTTAAATAATTATTGAAACCAAATTTTCAGTAAATTTTATCAACATAGCATAACATCAAATTTTCCACTTAATTCATTCCATCTTTAGTTACCATAAGACTCATCCAAAATACATCCTTCCAAAATCAATATCCAAAAATTTATAAGTAAGGCTACTAAATTTCAGAAATCAACATAGCATTATATTCTCCAAACAATATAATGTATCTATTATTCTTAAATATCAAATATATTATTACCTTTATCACTTTAAACACGAAATGAAAACATGCATTCTTCCAGAAAAAAATATCAGGTTACTGATTATATTCTGTAAATCCAAACATATTGTAAAATCCATAAACCAAAATATTAGTAACCAATTCCAGGGACACATATACATTCCATAAAAAAAATATTTATCATTATTATATCAATATTGGGTATATATTTAGTGGATTCTATCCCAAATAATGTGTATTCCAAAAGATAAACTTACAATAGAATTATTTCTCATAGTTACTGGTAATATTCATCATTCTTTTAAATCTATAAAAAAATAATTGTAGTTTAATAATTATATATTTTATAGTTTAGATATCTAAAAATTATTGATAAAAAACTCAAATAAAATTATTCTTCAATACAAACACAAGAACCCCAACCATTCCTCTTATGTTGTATCAATAGTATAAGCTTTACCATGATCCCTTTTCTCTTTATTTGGTATATTACCTTAACACAAAGGGATTTAATTTCTATAGTCACCATATCATTATAGTGGAAGAATTGCACATGGGATAATTATTTCTTTTCCATCAAATCACGAGCATGGTGTCCTTTTTACCTGCACTTGATAAATAATCATTTTCCATTTAAGTATGTAAATTTGTATTTTTTCTATAAGTATCACATGTTGGAAAGTCCATCATTACCATCATCCCTTTATCCGACTCTTTCTCCACCATTCTATTCCTTTCATTCATACCCTCAATGTAATAAATTTTTTGATATTTTTCTCTACCTTGATAGTACATGATCATATATCATAATATGATGATAATGTTTGTGAGACTAGTTCTCTTAGAAAAACAGTCTTAAACCTATCAAAGAAATGAAAATTCTTTCACTTTGGATTACATATATTTATGTGGTTACCCTTAATTATTCTTGGATCTATTTATAAATGAAGAAAAACATTATATTACATCATGAAATTATGGAAAATAATGAATAATCATCGAACTAGTGAAATAATTAACATAAATTGAATAAACAAGTATTATTAATCCCAATATCAAAACCTTGGTTTCTTTCGGAATATTTCCAGATTCTATCATATTTTTTCATATGTTAATTTTTTTTACCTAAATCTATTTTCCAAGGATTATAATAAATATCTTCTGATAAAATATATAAATAATCTGACCCTAGTATCATAGTGTTGGCAGTCACATTATTTCATTGGAATAATATACAAGGAATCACACCAAAATGTACTGACAAATTTAGTATATTTTAAAAAACTAGATATATACTTGAACCTTATAGTACGAATGAAAATATAAAACAAAACATATAATATCCTTTGAGAACACCATTAATCTCACAGATTTACCTAGTATATCAATCATAATAAATATATTGGAATCCTAGGGAAAAGTAAAACATAGGAAATGAGTGAGCTTAAAGGCTCAATGAGGATTACAAAGAGTGGAAGATACAATTTATAAAAAATAATAATCAACATTTCTATGTAAAAAAATAATCTCACATGTCAGTATTCAATAACATGAGAATAATATATTAGGAATAAAATATGATAATGTAACGACCTATAAATAATCACATGAGCTTTGATGATGACCGTATATATTATAAATAATCGATTAGTCACATGGAATAACAATAATGATGGAATGAATAATGTTGGACATCTGAAATATCAAGATATATCATCTTGATAGTTAATGTAAACATAAATCCTCTTTCTAATTTATGTCTATGTATATAAATTTTTATGATTATCCTAAATGATTTGTCTCAAGAAACTACTGACACATCGAGGGGATAACATTAACTGGTCCCCAACCCACATTATTATTCTCCAAAGCATTAATCATATATCTAATAATCAATATATTTGGACAAAAAATTTCTTACAATAAAATATCAATATTGAGTAAAACATATGGTTTTTATGTTCCTTCATCAATTATTCAAATAACATTCATTGTAAACACTGCATGTTAAAATGGTATTCAATTAATAATATAATGAATAAATTTTGTGTATCCACTATAAATATATATAAATAAAGTTGAAATAAAACATAAGACAATAAAAATTCATTTCTCACATAACATCGTTATGAAAACAATAATTAAAGTATATGTTTAATATAATTAATGGAAATTGAGTTCATAAACCCCATACCATTTTGTAACCAGTCAGATCGTATTCCCCATAAAATAAATAATTATAAAATGAACATTTAATACCATAAATACATTGAGATTAACATTAAAATATGTCAATGGGTTGTATACACACACCACCCACAAAATATAATTTGTGAATAATGAAAATAACTCACATAAGTAAAATTGAGATGAGAAATCATTTCCTCACACTTTCCTTTAATTTTTCATACATTAACCACCTCTTGAATATATCCTCCTTTATTTATCAATTAAAGAACTTTTAAATATTCATTGGGTTATACTGACAGCACATGGACTTGGTAATAGTTTAGAGGATAGGGTTTTACAAATTCTTATTATCCTTAGGGAATTTATGGATAAATGGGGTGGTGAGTAGTGGTATATATACATGTGTATGGGTGGTTTTAAGTGATTATATAATGATTATTTTATGTTTAAAGACATCCGAATTCATTTGGAATTAAAATAAATTAATTTTTATTATAATTAATGTTGTAAAGGATCGTATGATCAAGCAACACATCAACCAACCACTAAATGTCGTAAAATTTATGTATTTTAAGCTTTTACCTTTTAACATTAATTTGTTTCATTATTATACTTATACCACTATAAATCATTCTTTTTAACATGGTAAAATTTTTATGCCTGAAAATGAAAAAGACCTTAATACATAAAAGTTTCAATCTAATTTGAAATAAGGAATCCATTTTACAGAATTCAATTCATAGATTTGGAAATATGGTTTTTAATGTAAAAAAAGTTCAAATTTTTTAAATGTTTTTATTTCCAAAATTAACGTGAAATTAATTCCAACAAGCTAAATTGGATTTATTGATGAATAATTGAACGTATTTCCCTTTAAACCAAATTTAAAATATAATTTATCTACATAAAAAATTAGATGCAAATATATTTTTCAAATAAAATTCCTTATTTTTTCATTATTCATCAAAAAATTAAATTTCCTTGAAAAATAACAAAATATCACCCTATGATAATTTTGAAATTATTCTTTGAAGAATGAATATTTTTTAATTAAATAAAATTTATAAAATTTTAAAATTTTAGCTTTAAAATCGGTGATCCATTAAATGGAAACAAAATTTCCTTTTAGAAAAATATTTCTTTTTTATGGATAAAAAAGGAATTATTCATATCTTAAAACTATCAAAAATATTGGATGAAAGTCAAATTTTTTTATTGAATATGTAAAATATATATTTTATTATGATATTTCACAAGGAGTGACTAATTTTATTTATTGATATAGAATTTAATGGTAGGCAGAAAAATATTTTTTTATAAAAACACATTCTTCAAGTAAAATTGGTTTACACTTTTATTTTTAATTAATTAGCATACAATTAATTAATTTTTTAAACATGTTTAAACTATATTTCTTTAATCTAGTCAATACTATTCACACCCTCCAATTTTACATATAGTTTACAATGATCATGTCAAAATAATAATATTTAATATTATATAATTGTTCATTTAGTCTTGGTGTTGCGTGTAGCACATTCTATCATTGAAATTGAATTTCTTTAATAAGATAAATTATGTTAAATCTGGGGTTTTACACATACCCTATGTTTTGAACTATAGATTCCTCATATAATAAGAATTTTTGACTGAAATCAACATCATCACCACATGAATTTAAATGGTAGCCTTACACTATGTGGTGAACATTGGATGCCACCAATGTCAAATGTGAGATGACCAAAACCATCATCAAGAGAACAAAATTTTAGAATATAGAACTTTTCCATGTGGTGAGAATAATATTTTTAATATATTAAATGTTTTATGAAGAAAACAAACATCCTGAGCACATGATGATAAATTACAACCTTAACCTCTATGTTGAATATAGGATGCCATAAATGTCAAATTTGAGATGACGAAAAACAACATATTTAGATGAATATATTAAATAATAGGATAACCCTAATGGGGGAACATGGGATGACTCAGGTTAAATGTGGGTTGAAAAAAACATCATCATAACCTGATTTTAAACCATAGCCTCACCCTATATAGTGATGATAGGATGCCTCATATGTGAAATATGAGATGATGAAAACCAACACTATGAGAATACCACATTAAAAATACTTTAATCCTATTTGGCGTATATAGGATTCCTCTCATATTAAAATCTCGAATTCCAAAACCAGCATCCCCAACAGATGATGTTAAATTTACCCTATTTTATAAACATTAGATACACCATTATAATATTTGGATGACTTAATGTACTCTCTATAGAGGACATTAAGCCTCTAGTATTGGTCCCCAAGAAATATTAATTTTTGAACTGTGTGTTGCATGATTCCCAATCCTATGGGATATATATCTATGCTTGGATCTCACATACTGACCCATCCCCCCAACATCAACTCATTGAGAGGCCCCCCCATCATTATAACTTTAACTTTTTTGTAGTTTGTCCTAAAATCTTTTACAGAAATTGGTCTCACCATCCTTAAATTCACAATGGGTTATCATAAATTCAACCCACTCATTCCTCTTTATGACACCCACCCACCCAATTCAATCTCTATGAATATATACTACCAGTTACACCTATGGTTTGAGCATCATGGCCTTAAAATAGTAGCAGTTTTAGTCAAATATATAATTAATTAAACTGTAAAACCCAAAATCCTCATCTAAAAAAGATAAAATATATCCTTACCCTATAAAAACATGATATCCCTCTTATGATGACTATGAGATGATCTATAATTCTTTCATGGGATTCAAACACCTTTCTGAAATTGGTCCCCTACCAAGACATTTTCCAGAGCAACATATGTCTTGATTCCTATTCACATCGAATATATAATGATGCTTGTATCTGTTATCTTTTATCCTTACCAACCCCCAACTCATTCTAGGGTGTCCTTCTTATGTTTTAGTCTTGATCATTTCTAATGTGTTCAACCGATGCATTCATGCACATGGCATGATAATTCCTTAATAATTAATGTTACCCTTGTTACATTCCAACACATTCACTTTAAATCTTCATGATTCTATTGATTTGGTTCATTGACATCATCAAAATATAAAAAACCTTTTAAAAATAATGGAACATGGACACATTGCCACACCGACCTCCATACTCATAGTAATTGATCGATCCCTAGAAATTATTGATGGTTCATGTGTTTTCAACATTGTCAATAGTCAATCCCAAATTTGTTCGCCTCATTCTAGACTGGTGTAGTAGTTCAACCTCTAGTTCAGGAATAGTTAGTAGTCATTCCCTACCCATCGCTCACCATTTTCTTCTATACAGGTACTAAAAGTCACATTTTAACATCCTTTCCTCCTACCTACACACTAGTGGGAATCCATACACCCTATATGTCATCCTCCAATATACCTCATATGGTGATTAAGTATATTGGATCCATTTGGATTTTTCAATGTCGATATATTTTTACCATTATTGTGAAATATTTTATGACAATTAGAACATCATTATCTGTCCTTATTTCACATATCAACCATAACTCAAATGATTATAGGAATCTAAAAAAATTTCCCTAAGTAATGTTGAGACACATAGGCCCCTCTTAAAATAAAACATTTCACTTTTTGGTCCGAATTCTATGACCATTATACTAATAGTTTGATACCAAGCATCATGACTTCAAAACAATGTGTGAGTGTCCTTGGGAATGTGTCATGTAGAGATGGGTATCTATAGACCCTAATACATGCTAGTTTATACCTCTTCTATTTCCAACACATTCTTTTGGGATGTTCAACCTTTTTCCAAACATTATGACATTATACTATTTTTTTATTTTCTATTATGATATCTACAACATTAAAATAGGGGCCATTGTCCAAGCATCACGACATTAAACATTGTGTAAATTGTCTCGTAGTTTCCTAATATGAAACATGTCCCCCAATTTCCCTTTATTCACCTCAGGTTACTTCTCATTTTCACTACACGGGATTTTCAGAATCACACATTCCCATACCTTGTAATATGAAATAGCACTTTAAACCTTTGGAAACTTTTTTGCTTTTCATTTTGACCATAAACAATTGGAACCTTCATAGTAAGGCTTGAATGTCCTTAAGAAACCCATGTTAGGAAGCAAAAAGGTCTATCATGTTTATAACCCATAAATGAAACTTGAGAAAAATTTAGACTTCCAAAAAAAATTCGCTCATTGAGTTGCACAAAAATATGATGGTGTAACAAAAGAGGAACAATGCAAAAATGATCAGTCATGAACCATAAAAAAACTAGGCCACCCTCACTAGAACCCATTAGTTTGAAAAAATGTTAAAACCAAATCTTTGCACCCTTTACTTTGGGAGCACCACTATGAGGTACTTTCCATTGTGTTCCATTTTCATTCATCACATTACCATAATCATATAGTATTTATTCACTTTGGTTCACATGACCACAAAATAATTTCCTATAATATGATATGAAAATCCATTTCACATGGCATTAAATTGAATGATTCATAATCCTCACTCTATATCACTAAACTACATGTTTAACAACCTCACTACAAGATGTTAAAAACTCAATGTTATTTGACTTCATTACATGACATAAAACTGACAAGTGTCCTTGGACCTCACTTCGGGAACTGATTTTGGCCACCTACCACGCTATTTTAGGTCCTTGATTGTTCCTTGTAATCCTATATGACTATCCCCATTAGGGATAGGTCTCACATTTATTTAGATAGATACTCCCACCTGTTGTGCTTAGAAACATGGTGGTGTAATTCCGAGGGTGTTGACCTCCACTCAATTATCCCCTTAGGTCATAACCATACTTTTAAATTTCTTGGATTTGGAACCTCACCATCTTACTTGTTTGAATATCCCCCCAAAATGGTAAGAAAGCCTAGCAAAAATAGTCCACCTACCATCTTGGGAACACGCTCTAACATAATTTTGATGGAAGTTCTACTGGTCCCTTTCTTCTTATAGGTTCAATATTACCCACATTTTTTTGTCTCCACCCATGTAAGATAGATATTAGAACATGCGTTTTTAATATAGACAACAATTATCATCTTTCATCCTTTTACTCACATTTTGTTATAAATCTTAGATGTCTGGATTCATATAATCTATTATTTCCATTTTCAAGTCAAAACTAGTTCCCCTGGTGGAACTCCATTTGTGCAACTATACACATTCAGAAATCAAGATCATAGTTTATAGAGTCCCCCTTTCCAACAAATATTTCCTATCTATAACTATAATATAAGTGTGAAATATTTTTTTACCATATTTTCCATACTTTTTATGAATCATGATGGATTACAGATTTATTGTCAGTTTTCTCACTAATATGATCAAGATTATATGAAAATAGAACATTTATGTTCATGGGAAATTAAAATAAACAACATCAAATGTTTTGGGTGTTCATCCACACATTGGAGCCTCTACATTATTTCATGCTATGATATAGTTTTCCATGGGTCAACCCCAGTGATCATGTGCTCCTAGCATTTTCTGAGAATCCTCTAGTGCATACTACCACTTGGTAAGCTCCTCCGCTTCCTCCTAAACAAAAAGAATGACCTCATCAACCTGAATCTGTGACTAGAAGTCCTCGAATGGGTACTCAGTCATCAGAGATTCCGCCACAATAGACTCAATCCCAAATGCTACAAAATGAGACCTTAATTGACTAACAAAATATTTTTAGGATTTGATGAAGACTACATGTCCGCATACTAAATATTATAGTTAAATTATCTCTTTCTCATCGACCTAGAGTGGCTAAGTGTTGTCAGTCTTCTTATTGTTCTATGAAATTTCAAACTTTTAATACTCTGTATATGCTCGTTAGATGTCAAAATCCTAATATAGAGTGTTGAGGTTGTAAGAGTCCACTCCCCCAATCCCTATAATGACTAGAAAATGGAAATGGGATCCTAATCAGGTTGTTGGATCTTATAGTAGTGTGTGATTGATGAAATTTCAAACCATCCTCCACTGCATATGCTAGACGACATAGTTCTCCTCTATAATATCTGAGTCGAAATCCTAGAATTACTCATGAAAATAAAGAGTATACATAGGGAATACCTCAAAAACATTAGTTGAAGGATTATCAATAATCATGTACATGGGTGGGATAAAACCAATATATAATGGGAACTCATCCAAACTAGATCCTTCACCTGCAATTGGTTACCCTAAATCCTCCTATGGAACCACAAAGGTAGGAACAAAAAACATAGCCTCCTCAACCAACTCTATTGGTTTCATGATTCAGGACACCTCCATTGAGTTCTTGTCTCCAGAAGCTACCTTCTATGGAACCAGTGTGGTTTACCTGACTATCATTACATTCTTTTTCACATCATTCAATGGAACAACCTCAACCATATCAGTTATGATAGCAATTTTATCCTTCATTTCCTTAGCAGCATGCTCCACAGACTCAAGCATCAGAATTTGTGTCTCGGTCTCAAATGTAGTTTTCATTTCCATTTAGACACATGAGGTTAAAAGGATTCAACATGTGAAAGGCTACAAAATTATGATAATTAGAGAAAGGGATAAATATTGTAGTACTATTAAACACTATACAATAGTTTGAAAAGGTTAACTGGAAATCCCCCTAGTGACAATATTCCCCCAATAGCTGATACCCAAGCTATAAAAAGATGAAACGTAGCTATATATTGTAGATCTATCCAAAATAAACACTAAATTATTATATAATTTCGAAACATGTATCCCCAAACCAGTATATGGGATATAGGGTTACCGAGAATCACTTGTAATTTTTGATCTGTTACCATAGTAAGAGGAACCACTTCAATAATAGATGGTTGGCTACATTTTATGAAAATGTTGGGGGATACCTTGTACATCACCATGAAGGGTTGGGGCTGATTGCTTATCATATGATTTAGGTTCATCATGAATCCCACTCCACCCCCGTGATCAATTCCATCACATGTGAAAATGAGTTATAAAAGGTATTTATAAAATATTCACAGTCAGTTAGAGTTTCTAAAACATTGAATATTACCTTATCATCCTTAGAATATTTTCCAATATGAGAGATATTATAAGAACTAAATCCATAGGATACCTCTTCTACCCCCTCTTTTACAGTTTATCCCATATTTGAATTGATCTATAATTTGATTAAAATGGGAGGTAATTCCCAATTGATCATTTATTCAAATTTTCAAAAGGAGATCCATCGACGGAAGTGGATGAGGCTTTCCAAATCATACATTTAGTGTAGTGCCTTATCATTAGTAAAATGGATTCCATCCCTAGTATAGCCCAATCTAGGGATATGAATGAACTCACCTTGAAAGTTAATACATAAGAACATGAGAGGGTTTAATTGAATAAATACTTCCCTATCTCTTATGAAATCATTGAATATGGTTTCCTTTGAAATGTAACCATGTCACAACAACTTCTATAGAGGTTCAACAAATTCCCTTGGTACAGCCACTCAAAATTCACCCTACCTCTGAAGCTACATCCAAGGAAAACTTAGATTTAATATATCTACTCCCTCTAGATCCTCATATTTTTCAAGATGAAGAATTGATACCACAACTTCTACACTCCCTGTTGGCCCTACACATCATCTATGTCATGCCTTTCAAACCACTGTACGTCCTCGACTCTATGGCTATAGGTACCCCTTTTAGGAGTCATCATAATTTACATGTTTCATAAAAATCCCCATTAGATACATTTTTTTTAAACTATGTACATGTTAAAGAATGATCCTATAGGAAACAATGACTAGGGGTTTCTCATTATTCAAACTTTCATCATCCCACATTAGCATCAATGATGACTTTAAAAATAACTGAGGGATGATGTTTGACATGTACCCCTATGTATAAATTCATTGTATGTTTCAAAATGAACAAGAAGGAACTACTAAACCATTAGGGAGTGTATGATTTTTATATTTTAATATACTATACTTCTCTCACATGTACACCACCTCAGAAGAAATTGATGTATGAAAATTTCTCCACAATGCTCGAACCATCATCAGTGAGTACCCCCATTTGAGGGGTAAAAAATAGAATATAATGAGATCCCTTAATCCAAACATCAATAACATGACATTTAGATCAATATAAAGAGGTCTAATCCAAATAATTTTGTGAATTTATGAAAGAAAATTGGTACATGAGGGAAAAATTATGATTGGATACTCACACCTGACCATGAATGTAGTGAAGTATCCATATAAAAAAGGAACGGGCCCACAAAAACTAATGGGTTCCTTCCTCAAGCTAATTATTTTTATGAAAATGTAAAAAATTTCTACAACCAGCACCTCTAGGTTGATGTGTTACACAACTATTAGAATTACCCCATAATAATGGTGCTTGTCCACACCACCATATGGTAGTCTTGGCCTGGAAGCATCCACCCACAGATAGGCACTATGACAAATATCGCATGTTGTATTTTTTAGAATTTAGGGTTGAGGTTATATTACCATAGGTTTTTTAGGCTCACCTCAATAATTATACAATAATAGTTCTCATTGCCTCACATAGATTCCTTCAGGAAATGGAATGGTCTCCGTAAGATCCAATATATGGGATTGTTTAGGAAATATACAAGCCAACGATTATAATATATTACCTTAATAACCATATGTTATATACTATTTACCAAAACAAAATTCAATATAACCCTCTCAATGTCTTCTATCTTCCCATGGACCTCCGAAAAATTATATTTAAGAGATGCTAATAATACATTCACAATTTAATTGGGATCCCAATAATCTTTAAGCGATCACATAAGCTGACTCCAACCTATCTATAATTATGGTGGAATCTCTTAGTCCCTGAATTCCACCAGATTAGCAGCTCAGACATGATATTTGGATGATGTTAGATTTGGAACTACAAAATTGACACCACTTCATACAGACCTACCATATTTAGATTCACCTCAAACTCATCATAGGACTGGAATAACCAGTATTCCTAGTCCCACTCATTTATAAAATTTCCACCAAGTTGCAAATCCTAGAGCATATTCTACCCTTTGATACTATATTCCAATCCATCCTTGAGATTATTATCATATTGTAGAGGAAAAGATTCATCATCGAATACATCACCATTGATGTTGTTTAGTGGGATACACAATGAGTGATTGGGGATCAGCACAAGACCATTCAAAATATGCCCCTGACATATATATGGCATTTTTTCCCCAGGCAAGATTATAATATAATAGTCAATCTTATCATGATTTGTATTGGGGATTAACAAATCAGTCACCAACCTGAAGCCATATAATGTTAGCCTCTTGAAATGGGTATATATCTTTTTTACCTCTATCATAAATTTTTTTCTATGTATCATTCTATGATGCACTCCAAAAACACTATCCAGTCATAATGATTATATCTATCTCCCTTCGTTGAGTTGTGCCATCATCTGCACCATCAATAATGATTTTGTTTTCTAGTTTTATAAGTTCTCTAATGTAGGTTCATGGGGATCTATTTTTGGAGGTTAATTTTCCATGGTCACGTTTTTAAATGTTCTCAAGACCCATAGAACTATGTTTGTTAATTCCTGTATTTTTTAAGAGTAAAGGTCCTATGATTGTTAAGGATATCTGTCAGATGACAATCACAATGGTTTTGAGCTTCATGAAAAGGCAGAACATGTATGTATTTTTTGAAAAGCTTATAGTCACCCTAGGACCCCACCCATACTAATAAGCATATGGTTAGGTAGAGTTTTGGAACATGGCTTTCACATCACTAATTTTTTATGATTTACCATAAGAATATAACCTTCCTCTCCCATGTTGTATAAAATTTTATGGGCGGGGGGTGGGGGGGTGGGGGGCATTTCTTGATGATGAAATAGTTATGCCACGTGAGATGTTGAGGAAGGAACAACAAATGCATAGAAATTACTAGAACACCAGCAAAAAAATCAACCAATGTGGATGGTGTCATGAATGTCCAAACCATCGTCAATACACACATGCTCGTGAAGATTTTCAGGAAACCTTATATGTTTTTATGGTGACTTATATAAAATGTACATATATTTATAGAGTTTACCACAATGATAAATAAATCCATGAAACAAATTTCTATGATAATAATTTCAGGAAATGAAAATCCCCATGTTCTCTACACCTATAAAACCCCTCAACAATCTAAATTATATAGGTTTTGTAATTTTGAATTTCCAATAAAGGCTCTGAATTCATGAACCTCTAACCTTGATGATAAAAATAAGATATGGATTACCAATGGTACCCATATTTCATTGAACTACCTCCCATGAGTTATTGAGGACCCCAACTTATGGTATAGATGCGTTTTTTGATCGCCCAAGCACTTCTTTTTTGAATAAATAACTTTATTGCTCTTCTATTTTAAGATATAATTTATCTTTCATGAAACAAATTCCATGGGAACCATGACCTCACTCCAAGGTAGGTCCACCCTATTTCGCAAAAGATAATATATCACAAGACCCATATCTTTTGCGAGAATCCTATCTTCTATAAGCACTAAAATTTCATGAAACACCTCCACTAGTCTTCTACATGGTTCCTCCTTTAATTAGACAGCATTTCATGATTTTTTATTTCATAGGAACCCAATTCCAAACCAAAATAGGTTTTTTAGAATCCCAAATTTGTGTACAACCATTATCATAAACCATTGTGTCTATCCCATTTGCTTTAAGAACATCCTAATCCATTACCATGATTTGTTTTCTAATAATTATCATCATAATTCCTCTTTTGGTAAATCATAGGCAACGTAACTTAAAGTTCCCTTATTTGCACTCCTCCATGGGATTTCTTATACCTTTTAAGACAGAAATGGATGTACAGTAGATGTGTATGTCCTAAAGGTTGCATCATCAAGTGAAACTACAAAAATTTCTTAGTAGGAAGGTCATACACCATATCTATCTATCTTATAATGGAGTTGCGTCCCATGGTTTAGACCCACCCACCCCAAATTCTGAGCTACATGATGTAAAACCACCTAGCCTAAAATCATAGTTACACGATATTATACTACATGATAATATACATAGTAAATAATGATATGCTATACATCATACACTATGTGATAAATGTGGGATACCCCATGTACAATCATCATGGGATGAATTCTCCTTCCCCACTATTGGATGATCCTCCTCCTTTATAAATATCCAATGTGTAATCCCACACCATAATTCTTCATAATGAGATGATACTCCTACTTCGGAAACCTTCCATGTGTAAGACCCACACCATCCCTCATCGACACTCCTTTTTCGACTTGTGCATACATACCAAACAATGTTAAACATCATAGACTTGTATTTTCAAATGAATATAATATATGGCATCGAATTACATGGGTTTTGATCACAATATCATAATAGGGTTCATTGGACACCTCCCTCAGGATCAATCCAAATATCCCTACACAATTGGGATACCTCTATAATGTTTAATCGTGATACCCCAACACCATTAAATCCACATGTGTACTCGCTAGGAGACAAAAACACCTAAGTGTGGTCATCTTCCTCCATTGGGGACGCATGTAACTAAATGGTAAACTTTGATTATCTCCCACTAGGGACACACTAAACCAAACCCTCAGGTGTGATCATATTCTCAATTGGGTACACACTTATCCAAACCCTTATGTGTGGTTATCTTCCCTATAAGAATACACATAACCTCACCCACCTGTACCCAAAATAAGTTAATCTTATCAACTATGTATCTTCAAAACACATTGAACTTGTGATATAATACTAAATAATTACCCCATATAATAATCATGGAATTACTGAAGTAAAAAACCTTTGATTCATTATGCACATTGACATTAAATACCCCATGGATAACATGATATTCCCTACATTCCACACCTACGGTTCCTAAAAAATATTTCCTTCAATAGAAGAAGACTTTATATGTTCCCAAGTGGTCCAATTTCCAAATATTATCCAACATTCCCAATATTACCATCTACTCCAACCATATATTGCAGCCCTATCATGATAGAAGAAGTGTAATTTTTTTCTTTCTACATTGAGATGATTCTATGAATGAGTTTCCAAAAGAAGACTAAATTCTTATTGGGAGGCATGCACATTGTGATGAACTACAAGGAGGAGTCCATGAATGAAAGAACTGACATCACATTAACATGTTTCAATCGAGGAGCCAACATCACCTACCATGGTGTCAGAGGACGTCTACCTTTGTAAAGAAATAATAAAGGAGATAAATAGCGTGATCCATGCCCCGATGAGAAATCATTGAAAACATACCACATAGGGTATTATTTACATTTTAGAAGTTAAAAATGTCTATTTTATTGGGAAAACATATTTTGTGGTATGTAACATTTTTCAAAATAACAATATAGAGGTGAACATGGGAAACCAATTTGGGAAATTAGATGAAAATATAGCTATAATGACTCATATCCTACCCACATATGAAACACAAGGCATTTTAATGTTAATGAGAAATTATTAAATAAATTACATTAAGAAGTGTATTTATAATAATTTATTCCAAATCCCTTGTATGTATTTATTGTTTGTTTTCATAAGAAAAATGTCCCAAGAACCATTCCCTTGGGAGGGTAATGTGCTATAGAACTACTAGAATTGATTCATACTGATGTATATAGACCACTTCCCATAGAAAAAATGTCTAGGTTTTCATATATCATGATTCTTAGAAATGCTTATAGTAGGTATTCATATATTTACATAATAATGTATATGATATATTCTTTTAGTTTGTTATGGAATATCAGAATGATGTAATGAATCGTCATGGTAAGAGGTTTTAGAAACTATTGTTAGATTTAAGTGGAGAGTACCTTAACCAACCATTCATCGATCACTTAAATGTGAATGAGATAGTCATTAAACTCACTCCTTCATATAAAAATTATTTGAATGGTGTAACTGAAAAGGAAAAATATCTTTCTTATCATTGTATGATCTATTATGAGTCATTCAAATATACCATTATCATTTTGGCGATATGAATTGTAGAAAAAAATATATAAACCAAAACAAGTACCAACTAAATCTTTTGATGGGATCCCATATGTGTTACGGAAGGGAATGAAACCTCATCTATCACACATATGTGTATAGGGATGTTCGATGTTTGTTAAGACTGCACCTTGTGACCAACTATCCCCCTGTAGCATTAAGTGTGTAACACCACAATATTTTTATAAAATATAGTTTTCATTAAAATAATTTATTTAATATAATGCAATGCACAATTCACCATGTTATGTTTGTAGTACATGCTACACTAAGATTCTACAAAATATCATTTTATTATTTTAATTATTTAAATATGAAAATTTTAAAATAGCTGTTAGAGTATAAGACATTAATAGGATTAACTGAATTATGAAATTATGGTTTACAAATTTATATATAATTATGTGAAGAACTAATTATAAATGAATGTAAAACCCATTTTAAAATAAAAGGAAAAGTTTTTCTGAAAAACTATTTAAATGTGTACAAGTGTATTATGCCAATAAATAAGAAAATAAATCTTGCTGGATTATATTAATGAAATATATTTATAATATATTCAATCTATTGTTCAACAATCATAGTATGTAAGAACAAATCCAATTTTATTCCTAAAAGAAATATTTTTCTAGAAGGTCATTTTGCATCATTTTAATAGACCACTAGTTAAAAATCTAATTTTTAAACTTTTATAAATTATATTTTTAAAAATAACCACAATATTTTAAAAAATAATGACAAAATTATCTCATGGTTATTTTTTTGTATTTTTCTGAAATGTAACATCTTTTGACAAATAGTGAAAATAATGATATTTTTTGAAAACTATATTTTATTTTAAAGTATTTACTAGGTAAAATTATGTTTTGAATTAGTTTTAAATTTTAATTATTTAATTTTATTTTTTTAAATCTAATTAATTTTTTTAAATGATTTAATACATGAATTTAGTGTAAAAACAGTTTGTGTTATAAAAGGAATTTTTACCAAATAACTATATTTTATGGAATTTTTTCAGTTTTATTTTAAATTAAATTAAGAAACATCTATGTTTTTAATTTTAAAAAATGGAAGACAACTATAGATTAATATTTTCTATAATTATAAAATATATCTCTTTTATTATTGTTCAATATTAATAGTGACTATGGTAAAGGTTGTTACTATGGAAAAGGGTAGACTGGGTTATTTAAGATAAAAATAAAATTATAAAGACTATAAAATGAATCTAACACATTTCATAATTCCATTGGATGAATATAATTCAACCCTTAACACATAATGATCAAAATTATGTTTTTAATGGACACTTTTCCATGAAAATGGATTATATATTATTTAAATCAATGAAAGACAGAAGATGACACTTTCCTTGTCATAAATATGGCTTATGTGTCCACATAAAGAAAAAATGATGTTATGAATGAATAGAAATGATTATATTAATATTATTTTATTTATTTTGATGATATTAATTTATTTTAAATTTTTATATGTGATGTAATTAACTTTAATGCTTATAAAATACTCATTCAGTTCTTGTGAATGTAGATCAAAAATCAATAAAAATAATTTAATTAAAATGATAATAAGTACTAAAGAACCGAAATACCCAACTTAATATTATTTTTGAGTATATATCGTCCATAACTATCCATGTATCAAATTTACGATCATTTTATTCCACATGAAAATGATTATGACATTTATAATATTTTATTTATGTTAAAGACAATGTTCTCACATTCGTGATTTAATAACGATAACATTTTTAATATAACTGTATAACAAATAACTATTTGACTATAAATATTTTATATAATTAAAAATGATTTATATTAATCATACCAATTAATATATATTTTTATTGAATTAAAAATTAACCGAAATAATTACATAATTATGATACAATAATTATCCATTTAATTGAAAAATGAAATAAATGATATTAAAAATAATAAAATAAACATATTTTGAGTTAATTAAGTTGACCCATGAATTATAAAAATGAATATGACATATTATGATTTTATTAAAATGTTTTTTAAAAATTTATTTTTGTGTATATATTTTCAATGTCAATATAATAGTGTCAAAATTAACAATCTTGATATTTTATGAAAATAATATATTATTAACGAAATTAAAAATCATAAAAATATTAAAATAATATAAAGTGATAATTATAAGTTCTAAAAATTTATTAATTGAGTATTTAGGATAAATTGACACCATTTTAGTAAAATTAAATTTTTTTATATTAAATAATTTGTTACCCTTGTAACATGTAAAATGGGTTAACTAAGGGTTAATCAAAATGTTATAGTTTTATATTAAACTAAAAATTGTCCAAAATCTACCAGTTGATCTCATAAAAACCTTATAAAAAATTATATTCGAATTATTTTCAATTTTGAGGTATTTGGATTGATATTTTATTTATTATAAATTAATATTTTGAGAAATTCCCAAGAATGCCTCTCACATTCATTATAAAAGCACACCTCCTACCTCATCTAATTTCATTAACATGAGCCTTATATGTTATAAAATATCTAAAAATTCATTTATCCACTTCCCTAGACACATTCTAATGTTTTCAGTCATCTGAAAATATAAAATATAGAGTTTTTATGGGAGATATAAAGGATCCCTTTCGAATAATAATCGATCCATCTATTTTTCTACTCTTCAATATCTCCTATAAATATAATATATAAATCATAAAATAGTATATTTATAATCTTTAATATTACTAAATTTTATTATTATTATAAACAAACCATTATAAATACCCTTTTCCAACAAACAAGAAAATTAAATACCGCTTGTGCATACGTAGGACTTACCATTTCAACGTAGATATACAATTAATTTTACACCACCATATTTTATAGGGGGAATTATGATGGGTTTAATGTTTAAATATTTTATTTATAAAATTATTTTACTTTTGTAAGGATAATATTATATATAATTTTTACCTCCTAATCTTTTGGGAAATGATAGCGTCACTCGTGCGTATGTATGACTTATTATCTCCATGATGTGATGTGATTCATTTTCCATCTATATTTAATATTAATGGTAATAAATATGACTATTATAAATTTATATGATATATACTTATATATATAATTATTCTATAATGATAATATATAATTTTATTTTATTTCTTTTCATTTGATAAGAAAATGAAAATAGTGTTCATGCGTACGTACTGCTTACCTTCTCTATGAATGGTGTACTTTATATTATATATTTAAATTGTATGAATCACGATAAATTAATATATTTTTAATATATATAGGATATTTATATCATGAATATCATTCTGGAGATGAAAAAATCATGATCTATGTAAGAGGACCAAGGATAACAACTCAAAACTTGAACGAAAAATAAAGTGGTTATTACCTGAAACATAACTTTAACATGAAATTATTAATAAGTGAGTAATATAAAGTCATAAGTAAATTTTATATGATATATATATATATATATATATATTAATATGGCCTTTTTTTATATTTATAATAAGAATATATTTGGTATACATGAGTTTTGAACATATACAAAGGAAGTCAAGACTCAATGTAAGGGGATTTTTCATTTCACTTTTATTTCCATGAGAGTTATTCCATATTAAAAAATTATTTTCATGGTGAATATAAATTAAATGAATATATTATATGATACTTATAATTAAATTTATGGGTATTTTCATATCCATTATATGATATATCTTTCATGGGGTATACAGTTCAAAAATTACAAAACCAGGAAAGTAATTTTGTCTCAATTTTTCTTATTTGAGACACATGTTATGCTATGAACCTATATTATTTTACAAGTCATATATACTATAATTTGAAATTTTTTATAATTAATATCCTTGTTTTAATTACATTATATTCTTCATGTAATGTCATTCTCCCTTTGGACAAGAATCTACAATCAATTAAATTAATATTTTCTAAAAATGTTTCAAAGTGTTTAAAGTGATCTTTTATAAATTTAAAAGGAAAAGTTTAAAAAAGATATTGAAAATGTTTTTTCATGGATTAATTTATAATATTTCATGTTTATTTTCAATTAATTTTTTTCTAAACGATATATTATTTTAAAATAAAATTAAAAAAGAAATGATATTTAACTACAAATTATTTCAAGTATTATAAAAAACATTTTCCATATAAGATGACATTATATGATGTTACTTTTTATTTATTGGGGATATGATCCATGGGTACCATTATTATTTATTATCAAGATGTTTTATCTATATTATGGTATGATATTTATGAAAACTATTTATTTTCCATGATTTATGTTATAATTATGTGTTTGTGAAACTCATTTCTTTACATGGGTTTTGATGTGGGGAATGAATTGTGGTTCTATAGAACACATATGTATAGTTTTTATTATTTGATGGGTGGTTGATATATCTCACTCAAATGAATTAGTAAATTATTTATATCTCATGAGATATACATGACCATAATAAAGTGGGAACTCAGTTCAGTAATACAGGGCCGTAATGAGATGTAAACATGGTTCAGTAATGCAAGGTTGAAAAGTGAGTGAAAACGGTTTGTTAAAAGACATTGTACACTATGATGATCTTTAAAATGTTCCTTTACTAATATGGATATGATTTTCTATTCTTATTTTTTTTACACAAATATAGGTATTATGTTATGCTCTCATGGGTCATGTTCTTAGATTATTTTTTGACTCATGTCTTACAAACATCCATGTTTTACTCCATGAATGAATATTTTGATCTTTGATATGAAATGTATAATTTTAAAATGATATGTTCATGTTCATATACCTTTATTCTCATATTATTATTTCATATGATCATGGTTTGACATTTCTTATGTTTACCCTAACTGAGCATCATATATCACCCTTTCCTTATGTTTATTTTTATCATGCTATGAGGAATGATTTTAATGAGATTTTTTCTAGAGGTATTTCACAAGGATGATGTTGATGATCTATAGTGAAATACAAAATGATGGGTTTAGAGGTAGTTTGTGTTAATTTTTAATAACTATTTGGTTATGAATTCAATTTTTCATGTGTTTGTCCGATTTCTCTAAAACTACAAACCTAAATGGTCTTTGGTTATGTATGTGATCCATTATTTCATTTTTATGTTGTTCATTTTGATGGGAAAAAATTACTTAACATTTGTATTGTTTATGTATTTAGCAGTGAATCCAAAAGTGTGGATTTATGGACATTAAATTTGGTATTAGAGAAGGGTTTAGATTAATTTATAGATTTTGATGTTCTCAAGAGAAGTTATCTTAAGAGTTATAGACACAATCATTGGTATATAAGACCACCAGCTCTGAGTCATATAAACCAATTTTTTGGTTTGATGTTATGAAATTTCATGTTGAAAAATTATATTCTTGGATATATTTATTTAAGTAATTAATTGTTATTGCATTTTGAGATGCAAAACGAAATGAATGAGATAAAATTTTATGTTAAAACTTTTATTTAATATTAAATATGTTAAGGCGATTTTTTATGATTTTTATCATGTTGTTGGAAATTTAAAAGGAAAACCCCGAAGGATGGGTAAAAACCCTTCATGTCCAGTAATGCTACAAATATTGAACCATCAACCAAAGGGTGATAAGGGTGTATCACCAAACACTATCCTATGTGATGTCCTAGTTAGATTTTCATGCTCGTTTTTAGTTAAAAAATCCAATGGATAAATTTTATTATTATTTGGGAAAAAAATTTAATCATAAATATTATTATGGAAATAGAAATTTATTTTGAGTTATGTGATTAATATGATTTTGGAAGACAATAATTATTTCTAAAACCCAATATGATTAAGGTAAACATAATACTATCTGATTTTATTTGTGTAATAATAGTTTTATTTTATATGATTTTATTTTTTATTTATGGTGATTCTTTCTCTTTATGAAAATGGTTAATGTACCATGAGGATTATTAAGGCAATTCTGTTTTGGTATGAGTCATTAATAGACACTAATGTTATTTGGATATAAATATTAAAATCTATTTCAAAATACCATGTGATCAAATCCTTTTTATTTTTTTTGGTAATAATCCTATTTTAGAATATATTTTGGCAAATTTTAATGTCATTTATTGGTTGAATAACCAATGTTGATTATTATTTATTACAGATATAAGGGATTAATCTTTTTGGAGAATTATCTTAACATGTACAAACATTTTTTGGTTGTGATAAATGAAAAAAGTTCAATATAATAGACTATTATGTTTTTTGTAATTATTAATATATAAGAGATTATTTTGATGGTTCAGGAATGAACAAAATTAGCTTAAATAATCATCTTCTCGAGAAAAAGATTTTTTTTGTGGTCAAAATTGATTAATTGATGAAAATATAATTTTCAAGTAAGTATCATTCCTGATGTTCTTTGTACAAATGGTAAATCATGTACTAAAATATAAATAAATAAATCTTAAATAAAAACATTAAATAAAAATTCTACTCATTTAATTTTTTCACTGATAAATCAATGGTCTTTTAACTCCTCACAGATTTATGGTTTTGAGAGTTCTAGCCTTATAAGAACCATGTTCTCTATCACTCCCCATCATAAAATGATAGTTAGATTTCTCTACTATGTCCTTGTTTTAACTTTCCACCTATGTTCTACAATTATGAATCCATGTTATTAGTTACTTAAGGTAACTATATTTTTTCTTACTTTCCATTTCTAAATGATGTTTTATTATTAGTTTTTATAATATGGGTTTCTAAGAAAGGAATTTGAGGTATTTAACAATTGATAACCGAGAAAAAATTAGAGGGTGAAATTAATTTTAATAGGGGTAGAATATAACACCCTGATATTTTATAGAATTATATTTTTAGATAATCTAATTTCATTAATATCTTGTGTTTCATGCTACACCATGTTAAGATTGAGTTATATGAAAAATTGAGTTTTCAAGAAACATCATTTTATTATTGTAATTTTTTAAACAAGAAAATTATAAACTATCCTTTAGAATGTATGGAATGAAGAAGATTAATTTTATTATAGAACTATGTTTTACACATGTTTATATAATTATTTGACCAACTAATTAGAAATCAATTTAAAACCGTTTTTAAAATAAATGGAAATGTGTTTCTGAGAACATATTTAGATGTACACAAGTGTGTAAAACTAATAAATAAGAAATAACCATTTTTGGATTATGAAAATGAAATATATTTCTAATATATTAAATATATTTCTTAACATTCATATTATATATTTTCTAGATATGATATAATTACATATCCAATTTTATGCATAAATAAGTTATTTTTCTAAAAAGGATGTTTTGGCATCTTTTGATGGCAAACTTTTTATTTTTTTCTGGAAATTTTTATAAATTATATTTGAATACAAATAAAATTTAAAAACGGAATGTCAGACATATTTTGTGGTGAATTATTATTATTTTTCTGAAAAGTTTGTTATTTTGAGAAATAGTGAAAATAACGATTTAATTAAAAAATGCATTTTCTTTGAATATATTTATACATTAAATGCTTTTTAGATAATTTTTAAATTTGAAATAGAAAATTTTATTTTAAAATAATACAATTATGATTTTTCAAAAGGATTTTATACATGAACTTAGTATAAATAATTATATTTTTTAAAATAATAAATTTCCAAAAACCTGTTTTTCTTGGTGTTTTACCACTACTATTTTAGATTTATTTCTGGAAATTATGTGTTTTGAATTTTGAAAAATGGATTCCAAATATTGATCCATAGTATCCAAATTTAGTGAATAGTTCTATTTTATTTTTTTTTCAATATGCATAGTAACCATGGTAAACATTGTTACCACGGTAAGGGGTAAATTAGGTGATTTGGGTTAAAAAATGATGAAGACTGTCAACATCACTCTAACACATGCCAATAATTTATTTGATAATGATACATAAACAATTAATTCATAAGGATCTAAATTTAGTGGTTTAGTTTACCATTTTCTTTGAAAATGGTTTTAAAATATTTAAATCATTGAAAGGCCGAAAATGTCACATTCACTATCTTAAACATCTCTTATGTGTCTACATACAGGAAAAAATTTGTTATGAGAAAACATAAAAGATTATATAATGATTATGGTTATTATTATTTTAATTTATTTTTAATTTTTATATGTGAAATATTACATGTAATTATTTTGAAAAACTGATGCAGTGCTTGTGCAAGCAGATGAAAAAGCATTAAAATGATTTTAATTAAAATGATATGATCCATTAAAAATGAATATACATTAATTAATATTATGGTTTGAGTATAAATAGAGCATAATAATCCATATTTTTAATTAATTACTATTTGGAGCCACATGGAATAGATTATGAAACTTATAATAGTTTATATAAAGTAAAAGTTGTCACTTTCATGTCTTAATAACTATATCATTTTAAAGAAAGGGTTTTTCAAAAGATATATTTGACTATAAATATTATTTTATAAGATAAGTTATTTATATTTACCATAGTAATTTATTTATAATTTTTAGTGAATAATTAATGACAATAAATTATTATAGATATATGATAAAATATTTATTCAACTAGCGAAAAAATCAAATAAATGATATTTGAAATATTAAAATAAATATATTTTGAATTAATTTAGTTGTTCAGATAATTTTATAGATTAATATGAAATATTAGGAATCTATTAAATTATTTTTTTGACATTATGTTTCAGTTCATATTTTATTAAATTCAATATAATAAATAGTGAAAAAATTGACAATCATGATATTTTATGAAAATAATATTTTATTATATTATTTTAAAATCAAAAAAATATTTAATAAATACATAGTGATTGGGATATATTAAAAAATGAAATATTCTCAATATTTATGGACAATTGAAAACTTATAATTAAAAAGTATTATTATTTAATAAAAAATAATTTGTTACTCAAGTTAAAAGTAAAATGTGTTAACTACGGGTTATTCAAAATTAAAAGGATTAAGATTAAATCGTAATACATAGAAAATCATTATGATAATTTTTTTAGATCCATATATCACAGTATATATTAATCTATTTCAATTTTATTTATTTTTTTACATTTAATTTATTATAAATTAATCTTGTGAGAAATTCAAAAAATGTTCCTCACCTTCATTATAAAAGTAAACCTCCACCCTCATCTCATTTAATCACATTGAGACTTATATGGTGGAAAACTTCATTGAAATTTTCTTCCCCACTTCCCTAGACACATTTTATAGGTTCTTTTCTTCCCAAAATACCAACTATATAGTCTTTAGAGGAGATCTAAATGAGACATTATGAAGAAGAGGTAATCGATATAACCAATCACCCTATTTTTCTACACTTCAATACCTCCTATAAATATTTGATATATGTCATTACATAATAAATTAACAATAATAAATTTAAAAAAATTTGTTTATAAATACGTACACACCATTATATATCCCCTTTCTCGTCATACAATAACCATAATCCATGAGTGTTACACATTTGTGAAATGAATACGACCATAATATAAATAATTTATAACATCATATCCCATCCCAGGAAATTTTTAATTTCTCCCATACATGGGTTAGATACTCCTAGGAATAGTCTTGTTGAAAAATTATAATACGTCCTAATCTCCTATATAATAATCATATCTATATGGAAAATTAAAATGAAATCATTAATACCAAATTTTCATGTCCCAAACCTAGTTTATTCACATGTATCTTAACCTGGACGGTGATAAGGCTGCAAGCGCAACTCCTTATTTTCCAAAGGCTTCTTACTAGAAGTGAGTTTTTATGCCAGTATAGTGGGGAGACAATACTCTCATAATCAAAGTAGCATAATGGTGTAATAAATTGATAAATGGATGATTAATAATATTAACTAATAGTGGAAACTAAATCATCCACATACAATAAATAGTCATTATTATAAATATAAAAAATCTTATACATAATGATTTAACATCATTTATATACAGAAAACGAATAAGAAAGTATGTAATTAGTCACATATACATTCAAGAACATCAAATGAACTTAAAAAACAAAACAATATCTCCAAATTTTATCATCAGCCATAAAAAATCCATCTTCTCCCCTGGTCCTAAGATATAATAAATCCATAATTGATTTGATTTCACTAATCCCTACCTAAATCCATGAAGTCTATCTGGGTAACAATCAGTGGCTTGAATAGTGTGTGAGATATACATAGTAGGACACAACAAATGGTTTCAATATAAAATCCTTCATTTGAATATAAATATTACAACCTTAAAGTGTAATAAAATTATTTTATATAAAATGTAAAATGGACCAACAATTTTAGACAAAGATGCTCATAGGATTCTAGGTTGTACATACCTACTTTGGACTCGTATAAAAATGTATCTGAATGTATTAAATCACACACACACACAGACAGAGATATATGTATATTCATTCGAGATATGTCATTAATGATATACCTGCTTCCACAAGGACCCACGACATAGTTCATAGGATTCAACATAGTGTATCAATATGTAATGAGTCTCATATATCTAAACAGAGCATCATAATAAAGATAGTAAAATAAATGGTTTGGAGGTGGGATTATGGAATCCATGACCTCAAGGGTTAATCCAAGTCATTTTAAAAACTCATAAAACTTCTCTATAAGTGTTTGAGTGTAATCCAAGGGATAAACCCAAGTAATTCCACATTAAAGGAGTTTGACTAAGTCCTTAGAGCTTAACCAAAGTAATCACATGATAAACCTAACAAGGGATAATGGGGTGAATTGATGTCACAAATGTTCTTAAACATCAAGATGAATCTAAAATGTGTATCTAAGGCATTATAATATCTAGAAAAGAGTTATGTGAATCTTCAGTACATTGAAAATGCATTTACTTAATATAACAAGGATCGAATTTCAGGGTGGTATTTCCCATAAAAATTGACTAAATTATGTAGTGGGGAATCCTCTAAGTTCTTAAGTAATTACCTTATGAATCCAAGGAAATATAAACTCTAAAAACTCCTATTATAGGAAAATATTCCAAAATAAAGGCACCGATATGTGAATATGAAGTGTAACATTAGCCATGTAATATTCAAGAAAATTTACTGTTTTCATTTAATTCATCTTATTATGATTCATTTATTGATGATAAGGTTTATGAATTATAACAACATGAACCAAATACAAGAATATGAAGTGTAACATTGGCCATGTAATAATCATGGAAATTTTTTACTTCTATTTAATTGAATTCACTAGCCTTCATTTATTGATTATAAATATTAAGGGAATGTGGGTAAAATTAGAAAAGATAAATTCATGAAAATTCACTGATTCTATTAATAAATTTAATTATTAATTCAATAAACCCAAGAAGTTTTTTATCCATGCTCCATTAATATAATCATTACATTTTCGAAAATTATTTCTCATATTAATAGTTGAAATAAAAACACTGATGTGTGTTTTTATTATAAAATCAAAATTGTCAATCATGAATTTAATGGGAGCACCCAAGGGCTATCTCATGTTGAGGTTTATGATAGCCAATGTAATTAATGATCTAAAACGTAATTAGGTTCTAAAATAGGCCAACCAATTCAAGGATGATTAATTTTAGTGGGAAACACTATGAGAAACTGGTGAGAAGCACAATGAAAAAATATAACCTTTAAGACTCTAAGGGAAAATATATGTACCACCTACTCTTTTCCTATCGAGGAAATATAATACGGTATCAGTACATGGGTTGTTCTAGATCAGAATAAAACAAAAAATAGACAAATTACATGAAAATAGGACTTACCATCATGCACGAAAATAAAACTGGTGACCTTGAGATAAATGAAGGAAGGAAGCAAAATCATTATATATATTTTCTATGGCTATCCATCATTATAAAAAATAATAGATTCATAGTTTTGATGTAGGAGTTATCACCAATCATATATTAGGCCATTAGAGGATAGTAAAAGGAGGAGAGCCAGTGTTCCATTAGATGAAAAATAAATATAGAAGGGGATCTTAAAATAAAATATGTAAAAAACATAAATCTTCCAAATTTTTAATTGTCCCTTATTTTGGTTGCATGGTTTCCCAATCCATCAACAAACAATGTGTATCGAACTATAGAAGGGAAATCCCATCACATGGTTCCTTCACATGATTTTCTAAACCATGAAAACCACGTGTGTTAGAAATTATCTAGGTGACACCCCTAGAAAATTCTGGTAACACTGTTAGACAAATGATTCAAATGTTGTGCACATCCTCTTTATCACTCTCTAACATGATACGTAGGTGTCCCAAATCATATGGACTAAGGGACACAATTGAGGAAGAAATGGAGCATGTTCTATTTCCCCAAAACAAGGAGTTATGGACTTAAATAAAGCCCCATACACTATTGATTCCTTCCATAGAACCTGGGGAAAATTTATAAATATAAAAAGTTAATCTAAAATAATAATTAAAGGATCTATACCTCATGTGAAGAATTAGGTAAATAAAAAAAATATTATTTCAATCATGGTTCATTTCATCATAGTATTTCATGTATAAAAATATATTGAAGGCCTCATATTTAATGAAGATAAACATATATTCTAAATTATAAGATGTTATAGTCTCTTACTTTACTAGTGTATAATTGTGATATTTTGGTCTTGGATATAGAGATTTGGATCATGATGATGGTTGTGTACTATATTATGGGTAGTGTAACTCTGTTACATTGGGTTGTTTATGAATTTGGATTCTAGAATTTGGTTTGAATTATCTCTATTGTGAGTTTCATTTTTGTGTCGATTGGTATTCTGTGTTTGATTTTTTTACATCATGTATCATATTATTTCATATTTATTATTTTTGTTTAATTTTTTGTGTTATAAAAGAGTAAAACATTACCTAATAGATTATTTATCATTAGTATTTATTACCATCTATTGGTGTCTTGGTATGTTACATAAGGTTTTTGTCATTTTAGCCATACCATGGAAAATGTGTTGGGGTCGGGATGTTACAAAGAAAAAAATAAATGGAATAGATTTTAAAATGAGTGATTTAGGATTCATACTTTACTTTGTGGGATTACAAAATTGTTAAATATGTTACATCTTCAAAGTGTGTTATTTTGAAGAGAACAAAACCTCTAGGACATGGATAAGATAATCGTGGATGGATTTGTGAAGATATTCACTAATTTAATAGGAATGAGAGTGAGGAGAAATGAACCAGTGAAAGTTTATATTTGTAAGGGTAAGAGAGGGATATTATAGAATAAAATGCTAGAAAAAAAATATTTGAATAAATTATTATATCATCAAATAATGAACAAAATTGTGATTCTATAGTAAGGGACAATAATATGAATAGAAACAGTGGAAATATTATATTTACCTAAACTCTAGATGGTTAAAATCTTCATACATAAGTATTATTTCTCAATATGGTACATAAATAGTACTTGTATGCTATTTTAATATTAAGATATATTTTTTATTATTTATAAAAAACAAAAAAAATTTATCATCAAATATCGAAGTAATGAATGAAATCAAAAAATTCATTTTATCAAAATGGTTTTCTAAATTTTCTAAAAAAAATTATTGAAAACATAATATATATTGCAAAAAACTATATTTAAATAAAACTAATATTAAAAAATATTAATTGTTCATGGTATTATTTTATATAAATTACTAATTAAATAAGTGTGAATATGTTTTTTAAACATGAAAACATTATATTAAATGCATCATTTTAAATTGATATGTTTAATATATCAAGTTAAAAGAAATAATTTATAAATATTTATTTCAAAAAAGGATCCCTCTTTTGAACATTAAGTGATCTTAATTACATTCCCTTTAATTTAATTATTTATCTTGATAAATTAAATTTTATATGTACATAACTATTTGAATATTTGTTTGTATTTTATAAATAGATGCAATCACCCCTTAACATTAATAATAATAACACCAAAATAATGTGACACACATTAAAACATTTTTATAATATTTTATTTAAATATTAATTTTTTTATTTCACTCAAGTGTTATTTATTATATGTGAATTGTATTATTTTATATTTGGTACTAAGTATATCCCAATATTAATATATCTATTTGTTAAATGAATATCGAAATATCATAAATATAATGATTATATTTCCAACAACCATATTCCTGATGAGAATATAACTAATTATCATATCTATAAAAATCATATTACATAACTATACACACACAAACACACACACACATATCATTACACACATATATGAATTCATTCATTCTATTTACTTCTCTGTCAACATGTCTATTATATATCTTTTGTTCTTTCTTCATCCAAATTTACAATCATGGTTGTTATCATCATGGAAATTGATGGGTATAAAGGCTATACATTTGAAATATTTTTATTTACATATGGATATATTTCACATAAATCTTTTTAATGTGTTTTATATTGTATTCACACAATTATTTTATTTTTTATCATTCAATGTTTGTTTTTATATCAATAAAATATATCATGGTGAATATTGGATTGAGTTCGTATATATATCAAGCAATTGAATACATTATTTATTTAATAGGAAAAAATATACATGATTAAATCACGTGGATATATATTCTAAACCTTTAAAATAACTTCATCATTGAAATTTAATTTCAATGATGAAAAAATGAGGTTACATCTCCTTAATAAATTTTCAGGTCCCCATGTTACTTCCACAATCTTACAATTTCTCCACATAACATTAACCATGTGGCTTGTCTTGAATCATTGTAATTTATCTCAATGATCCATGTTTTCTACGGTTTTTTCCTAATAAGAGAGATCATTCTCCAGCTATAGAACATCTGATTTAACTAAATTTGTAGGATTAGATATGTAATTCCTCAAAGGAGATACATGGAAGATAGAATAGTACACATGGTAGAGGATTATTGGAAGTGTTAGATGATAATGTACCATCACTATATCATCATCGATTATGAAAGGGATCATATAACTAGGGCATAACTTCACATTCCACCGAAACCTTGAAACCATATTCCACAGTGATATTTAAAGGAGTACATTATCTCTAACAAAAAAATTCAAAATATCATTGATGAATAAAAACATAGAACATGTTTTCACTTATTAAAGTTTTAATATTCCGATGAATAGTATTAATCATCTCTATCATGTAATGACCATGATTTGGTTGCATCATCTTATTCACCCCAACATCATCCCAATATGTTATAGTTCTATAACTATTCCTTATAAAATTTCTCATACTGTTCCATTAAAATTCTATAATAAAAAATATTTTTATATGAGAACTCCATTAGGTGAGGTTGTTGATCCCAACATCCTTGAAAATCATTTGAACGCTACCTTAGTATATCCTTCAACGTATAAATGGTAATTTTATCATGAATATCAGTCTAAGGGTGATAAAAAGTACTAAATCGTATTTATGTTCCTAATAGATGTTGAATAATTATCTAAAAAAATATCATAAACCATTTATCATGATCAATACAATAGAGAGTTCCCCTTTGAGGCCTTGGAAAGACTGCTAATGAAATACATGGTTCAATTCACCCATTTCTATACTGGTATGGTTAATGATTTCATCATCCCCTTGGACATATTATGTTCATCATCAACATTAATGTTAACCATTATTTGAGATATATACATTACAATATCCCTCTTCATTTGTGACCATATAAGTTTACCTAGATATCCTTATACATCCCGATTATTATAGGAAAGATAGAGAATTATGTGTATTTATCATCATTCAATAGATCATTCATCAATTTTTCTATTGATTAGACACGTATTTAATAACCATATCTTATAATCCCATCAGTTTTAATTTTTAACAATGGAATATTCCTTACCATATCATGTATATAAATATACTAATTATTCACTTCTTTGATAAAAAATGGATGGATTCTTGAGTAATCATTAGGGAAGGATTAGATTTCTACCATTCCCTTATATTACTGAATTACATCTTTTGAATAAACATGAGTATCACATCTCTATAAAACCTCATAATTGGAAAACTATCTTTATCATTCCTTCTTAGAGCATCAACCACATTGTTTTCCTCCACAGGGTTGTGATGTGCTAAT
The DNA here is from genome assembly GCA_963277665.1 of Viscum album. Lineage (NCBI taxonomy): Eukaryota > Viridiplantae > Streptophyta > Magnoliopsida > Santalales > Viscaceae > Viscum > Viscum album. The sequence goes on from OY728130.1 coordinate 889,831,217, forward strand.
CAGTCACAACCCTTAATCAACTCTAACTATCTCATTTGGGTAATTTTAAACTCATTTAGTGAAAACATATAATTTTATATCTTGGGATTATATATATATATATATATCACAATTTTCATCATAAGAATAATACAATCGTATCTTTAATGAAAATATTACCATTTATTGCGCTAATTCAACAATCAAGTAATTTTAGTCATTGATATTTAATTGATGTAAATCACATAAAAACACCATATAATTTAGTTTGAGGACACAACTGAAATCCTTATTTGATTTATTATTATATATCAAAAAACCAACTCTATTATATGGTATTGTGATAATGGGTTTAGTGACTAAAATTCATTTGAGCTCCCTGAAATCTTATTCAAATTTACCTATCAAGAATAAATTCACTCTGTTTTGATTTTTGTTGGTTAGTTGATTGGATATCCATAACAAATTTCTCAATAATCATTGATAATATCCAAAAAATCATATAAATATATGGATCTTTGTAATAAATGGTTTTCTAGGATATTGTTCCATAACCTATACCATTAAAGGATCCATAAATATACTATCACATGTGATTTTATGACCATAGAATGATAAATTTTATAGAAATATTTCATAGTTACTAAATTTAACATTTAATATATTCATTATGAAGTTACGTAGTGAAATAAAAAATGATAATTATAGACATCATTAATCATGTAATATATAATATTATATTCTATCAATACCAATATAAATTGATTCAGGGAATCAATAATGAATCAATTTGTCTTATCCATTAAGATAGTGGGGGAATATATATTTCAAAATGGAATAAGTATGAATTCATAGTGTCCATATCTAACATGAAACGCTATATTGGTAATAACCTCCCTTTTAACCCTTAAAGGATGATATCATGACCAATGTTTGAACTTTGAAAAATATTAATACCCTCATAATTGAACAAATATATCAACAGTATAGGGTAGAGGATACTTATTCTTAATTATAAAATTATTATTTTTATGATAATAAATATTTATACACATTGACTAATATTTATTATTAACCAAGAGGAATGTTGTAGCCTATTGAGAATAATTTTCTCATATAAAACGTTTATCTATATTATATTGGAGTCAATTCATAAATCCAACAAATTTAATAAAATCCATTTTATAAGCAGTCCATAATATATTTATTGGATAAAGTATGAGTTCTATTAAAAAATCAACTTCAGTATCTTGAGGAAGATGAGTAAATTCATCTTGAAACATGTTGACATATTCTAAAACAATATAGATATATTATATAATGATATTTTCCCTTTCCATTTTAGTATTATACCACCCATTATTGGGTATTAATAAAAATATAATGGATGTAATATTTATTGGTAGTACATAGTCATTATTTTATAGATGGATGGTCATAATTGGATATGAAATATTAATTTTACTTCCCTATCCTAATAATAAATATGTGATCAACAATGGGAGATCTATTCCATGCCTAAAGTATCAAAAAATTAAAATAATGGGATAAATATGACTTTTGGATGAAAATTCCAACAAATTTCTATCATAAAAGTGTCATTAACATGGGTTAAAATCACCACAAAAATATAATTCTTCATTGATATTTCAATATATAACTATCTGGGTAGTGACATGTTTCTATTATTATCTATTGGATCCTGTTGTGAAGGGTGTGCATACGTGGCATGAGGGAAACATTGCTACATATTCTTTAGCTATAAGAGGCGACCTCGAGGAGCCTATCACTCTCTATTCATGTTTGAGTTCCTTTACTATGGAATATGTTAATTTTTTAGGGGTGATTCCCTTGGTCTTCACTATTTTCATCCACCATAAACTCTATGTTTTCTTGCCTTTTAATAAAAATTCGTCTTCTCAGTCAAAAAAATATAGAATGAAGTGACTTATTTCCATCATCATATTTTACATACATGAAGGAGTGGTTTGAACAAGAATCAAATAAAACCTTTAATGTTCATTAGTTGATGTTAATTATTCCATTGACTACTTAATTTCCATGACCCACTTTAGTAGTTTTGACGGTAAAGGATTTACCATTCTCCATTGGCTTAGAATATCATATGTAATTATTGTCATCATTAATAATGTTTCCATGAAGTTTTTGGAATAACACCTATAAGACATAATATTTAATCATTTGGGTGTGGGTAGTTCACTAGGGTAATATTTCCATCCTTCAATTCCATTGGGTTTCCTCTTCATGTCTCTAAAAATTCATGTTCTTGATGTACTTCCCTTCCATAATAAATTATTTAAATTTTCCTTTGATTCATTTCTCCCATATTTCTCCCCACATTTATGGAATTTATGAAGTTGAATTTTTTTCCATCCATAGGGTTTTTAGTTTAATTTCCATAAAAATCAATTTTTCTCTTATTATGCCAAAAACCTTGTGAATAATGGTGTTCTCTAATATATATTCCTACTATAAAATCACATCAAATGATTTCTCCATAAAAACAATTTCCTTATAGATAACACTTTTTTGATATTGAGAGTTAGGACAAGAAATAAATTATCAAATTTTTATTCATGTTAAATTATAAAAAATAGAAGTATATCATGAAACTATTGTGAGATTTTCTTTATATGTACTGATGGATTCATCATCCTTCTTCTTTAGCGCAAGGAATTATAAATTCCTTTCAGTGTAAAGCATATGAAAGAAACACTTACTTTAAAATACCTTTTAAAATCTTCTCATTTCACGGCATATATTTATTCTTCTAGATTCATATCCATGATTAGGGTTTTCCATTTATTAGCTTCACATCAAAAGTGACAAATAGCTAGTAAAATATTTTCATTCTCCATGAAGTAGATAAAAAAATTAGGTTTTCAATTTTATTCATCCATTTATGAAAAATTACTCTATTAAAAGTCCTAATAATGGATTGTGGATGATTTCATATGTATTAATTTATAGATAGTTTTTTATACCATGTAATGTTTTGGAGTTCTTTATAATTTGTGTTATTATTCATATCTTGAGAGATTTGGGTGAGAATTTCTGTTATATTTTTCACTCAATCTCCCATAAAGTCTTGTTTCCAATTAATACAGTTTTTATATTACCCATAAACATCATCATTTACATAGTTACTATTAGTGAAAAATATTAACTAAAATATACAAGGTTAGTGTGAGTATAGGTCAATAATTAATTGTGTCAACAATCACAACCTATGGAAAATAATATGTAAGATATCCTAAATTATGAAACATTTATTCTAACCTATGATATTTTCGACACTTTTGGTTCAGTATAGGTAATATTTGGTTATATCCCCTTATTATTGAGAATTACTAAATCCCTATTTTATACCATATCATTTGAATCAATCATAACATAAATTTATATTAAATTATTTTTCACTAATATTCATTTCATCTAATATTTAATCAGACCTAAAAACCTCTAGGTTTACTGTCATTGGAGGCTAGGTACATTACAAATATATTTTAAAAATAGTCAAAAAATCTCCATCAATACTAAACATATATGGTACACTTATAGAATTCTCATAAAAAAATTATATTCATAACATTTATAAATGAAATAGAATAATAAAAGATATCATATTATTAATTAAAAAATAATGAGAGATAGTAGTACAAGAACACAAATGAATAAAGGTTAAGTACATGGGTTTTATAACATAATCATGGTATATGAACATAATAAAAATAAATAATACCCATTTAAAAATTCTTCATAATTCAATAAAAATACATACTAATATGATAATAACATCAGACATGTGACACATTGCTTTGAAAATAAAAGTCAATAAATGCGAGTCATCGTGATAATGGGATGTTGAATAAATAAGAATGTGTCACAAACATACACAACGATACCACAACATAGGTTAAGGATAAATACAATGGCATTCATATCATAATAGAATAGTCTAACATCCTACCCAGACAATTGTGTATATGTTCAAACCACCCATGTCCCAAAACATAATCAATCTAGGATAACCAAAATTGGCTTATCAGGACATCATGATATTAAAAAAATTACCTAATTTATTATAGGTACATAATATATCCATCCATAATATAATTATATATATGTATGTGAAACAAAAAATGATATCATTCATAATTTTGTCACAAAATAATGAACCCACGCGAAACAAATCTCAATCAAAATGATATTCTAAGAAATATGATAATAAGATATCATGAGAAATAATTTGGATTATATCATTATAGAATATCTTTGTGGTGAATATAAAAAAATAATATGCTGATAAAATAGATGAAAAATATTTTATTTAATCATCATGAATTATATTTTTTAAATAAGAAGAAACAACCATTTCTTTTTGATAACATTTTATAAAAAATGTGAATAAGAATTAATATATATAATCATTAAAAAAATGGAATCTCGATAAATTAAAATGTTTATGAATTTTATAAAATCAATTCAGGGGGAAAGAGTTAAAATCATTTATTCTTTTCTATCTATTTTATAAAATTTCAAATTAATAAAACTAAATATTGTATAAAATGAAAAATAAATAAATTCAAACATGAATAAATAATGAAAATGATCATAGAAGTTAATACGAAGTGATTATTAATGTATATTCATTTTTAATTATAAAAAAAGTTAATAATATTGAAATGGGTGAGAAATATTCAAAGCATACATGAAAATATATGGTCGGTCTCACTTATAAGAAACACATCAAGTGAATTCTAAACGTGAGGGAAGTAAAAGATTTAAGATGGTCTATAGAAATCAATAGTAAACAATTTAGACTAAAATAGATGGGGTTTCTGACTAAAGAATATATAATTTTCAAAATGTATATTCATCCATACCAAATCAATATTTGAAAATGATATTAGAAAAAAAAACCCACCAAACTCGATTCCTAACTAAGTATAGTTTTCACACCTAACATCCCAAAAAATCGAATAAAATTTATTCAATAGTTGTTTAACAATAATTTTCATGTACATTTCATTTATTATAATTATTATATTATGTTCATTTATAATCGTTATATTTAATCATGGTGTCATTATTTAAATTAATGGATTTTTGTTTCATGAATTAACAGTAGCATAAAATTATTAATAATGATGGATGCTTATATAAAATGTGTAAATAAAAATAGAAGTGTAATGATATGAATTTAATGTCTTTAAAAAATTTAATCATTATCCATATATGAAATATTATTAATATAATAACAATGATCCATATAGAATAAATATTTTCATTTAATTCTTAGTTCATTTGTTCTTTTCTTTCTATGATGACCATAATTAATTTAATTTTATTTTATGATTATTTATCAACTGAAGAATATAATTAATATATTATATAATTATTGAGGTAATATTTATACATAAAATTTTTTATTATATCTATCAATGGATCATGTAATAATGTATTAAAATCAACATCCTTATATGCAGGTATACATACAATGAGCAGATCTATGTTTATAAAAAAATATTATATCATTATATGGTTTTAATATTAATATTATTGAATAAAAAAAATTTTTAAACTTATTAATTTACAAAAACCATAATACAATAATTCCATATTAAAATAATCCATGGTAGTGGTGATGTTAAATTAAATATACTGTCCATGGAAGTGGTGAACATCCCATAATACCGACGATGTTTTCGTTTTAGAAAAAAAAATAAAGGAAGGTTGATTGTGGATATTCCATTAACATAATAAAATTTCAGTATATTTCTGATATTTACTTCCGTATATTAGTATATATATAATATATTTTTTGGGACAATTAGAAATAAAATAGATTTGAAATGTTTTTATTAGTAATTCTTACATTACTCATTCAGACGACAACCTTTCCAAATGGATTAGACCTTCAAAGTGTGGTCATCTTATGTGACTAGAAAATATAGGGAATGATTTATAGTTTTTTATAGGATTTTGGGTTTATCAAGGTGAATTTTAGAGTATTATGTTTGAGGAGAAGTGGGGTGCTAAAGGGTGATATTTATAAGGTGAGGAGAGGGTTTCTTTAGAGGAAAATATTATATAATAAAATTGTGACCCAACATATGATTCACTAGTATGGGGCATGTGACTCTACATTAATGGGTCTAATAAAATATTATTATATATTATATAAATCTAAATAATTCATGAATAAGAATTATTATGATATACCATACATACACTGTACATATAAAGTACTTTTATAATCCCATATAAATTTTATATTGTAGGAAAATAAATAAACATAAAACTAAGAATACATGTACATGACGATTCAAAAAATTACATTCAATTTAGCATAATAATTTTTTAAATTTTAGGAACTGACCTTTTAAACGATATATATATATATATATAATAGTTTCATAAAAAAACTATAAAAAATATTAATTTTTCCTAATGATATTTCATGTCAATCAATAATTAAATAATTTATTTTTTACTTATTTTTACAATGTAACAATACATCAAATTTACAATTTAAAACATTTCAATTTTCTTTAATAGGACAAAAATTCACAACACTTTAAAACAATTATTTGAAAAAATATCCAATTTTTATCATATATTATTTTATCCACATCCCCTTTTATTTAATTATATATCTTCTAAATGTTTACTTTAATCAATAAATACATATTATAATCATTATTTTAATTTTATAAATACATCAAATCAGTATTAAAAAACAATAATAAGTAACACGTAAATAAATTTATAAATTATTATAATCAAATAATTTATTTTTATTTTATTTCAATACTAATAATAATTTTTGAATTATATTATTTTCAATTTTTTACTAAATATTTCCAAAAATCAATATGTTTATTGAATACATTCATACAAAAATACTCTATTTTCAATGACAATGTTTCCAATAGCTATTTTTCACACAAGCATACATCCAAGGACCCTATATATAATGGGAATACTTCATTAATTTATATATACATAAATCCATATTTATAATCATTATTCCCATTTAATTAACTCTCAGTTTTTGTTATATTTTTGGTATCACCCCAACCCCAGTTACCCAGAGTTGGTGCCTTATGACATAGCATTGGCACGATATAAGGAATCATGTCACGAAAGACCGATCAGTTTAGTATTATTGGAAACCAGATACATACATTAATTCAACAGTACAACTTTAGAATAAATACAACACTAATTTATTCCTTTAGAAACATCTAAGCCTCCAAAATTTTTCCAGCATGTTACTCATAACTAAAATCTTCATATCCTAGTAAAATGAAACATAAGAAAGGGGTGATCTCAAATTCTTAGTAAGAGAAAGTAATACAGAAGAAGATAACATAAACATTAGGCATGGTGGATAATTGAAAACATATAACTTTACAAATAATGAACACTTTATGGTAGGAACATGAACTAGGTAAATAATTCCATAATAAAACATAATCATGGGTATTCTACTAGTCGAATAACCACATGAACCATCAATATTATTTCCATAATGAGGGAATTTATAATGCCGGACATTCTGAAAATTTTTGTCATAGCATCGAATGTAAGAACCCATACCTTCTTTTCATGAATGTTTTCCTTTTCTGGTCATTTTTGGGAAAAAGAGAAAAATATAGAAATTTGCTAAGTACACGCCATGTACTTTATAAGTACACACTATGTACTTTGTTTCCACTTGAGGTCGTGTGATGGTCGTGTCATGGTCACACACATGACCATGTAGGGGTGACATGGAGGCCGCCTAAAGAGGATTATGGAAATGCCTAGTACACGACGTGTACTGCAAAATTACACACTGTGTACATTATTTTATTCATTAAATGGACCAGTGTCACGTCTTAACCCCAGAACCAGCTTCTTCTCCAGCTTCTTCGATCGAGAGCGAGGATACATCCACGAATCTTATCCGATCCCCCGAGCCTCCATCTATTCTCAAAATCGACTGTCGTCGATTGCTTTGGAACCGCAGTGGTAAGCTCTTCTTTCTTATAGAGCATCATTTTCCATTTCCTCATCTTTCTCATGTTATTGTGGGTTAAAAGTTTTGTGCTTTTTCAATGAAAAACAATGTTATAAGGAGAATACTGCCTCTTGGTTCAAGTATATCATTATCCTAGTATCCAGGTAGGTGGTTTGTTCCTTTCTATTCAATGTTAATGAGTATTATGAGATAATTCCACTAATACCCTTGAACAGGGTATTGCGTGTTTCCTATTTTTCTCCTATTGTTTTTCTTCCGTGTTTCTGTGCTTGATTAGAGGTAATTTTGTGATGTATGAGAATAAATTCTATACATAGATGTTTTTCCCATGCCTTGTTCTGTTTAAAACCTTTCGGTCTTGTTCAGCCTTTGTCCGTTATACCTGTTTTCCATGCCTTGTTATCATAGGATAGAGTGTCGTTTTTATGACATGGTTGTATTGCAGTAGAGTGGACATCCAAGTAGTTTTGTAGGATTATTTGGACATATAGCATTAATATGCACTGACTAGAATAGGTCCATGAGAACATGGTGCTATAGACTATAAATGGATAGACCGAGTGAGCTTCCTCAGAGAGTCTTGGACATTTTAGACTATATGGGATATACCGAGTGAGCTTCCTAGAGAGTCTTGGATATTATAGACTACAAGAGGATTGACTAAGTGAGCTACCTAAGAGAGTCTTGAGCTTTATAGTCTATAGGAGGATAGACTAAGTGAGCTTTCAAAGAGAGTCTTTGTTTGTTTGATTTTCCTTAAACCATTCTAGGATATAAGAGGAATTGACCGAGTGAGTTTCCTTAGAGAGTCTGTGATAGACCTGAGGATATAGGAGGAATTGACCGATTGAGCATCCTTATAGAGTCTTTAGACCTTGGGGATATAAGAGTAATTGACCGTGTGATCATCCTTAGAGAGTCCCTGACTACACTATATTATAAGGTTAATTGACTAAGCGTGCTTCCTCAGAGAGTCTTATAAATTCGTGTGACCAAAATAGAGGGGTTAGGCTAAGTGTACTTCCCAGAGGGTTGTTGGTACTTCATGGATAGGACATGTGGGGTTGGCTGTGAGTACTTCCAGAGTGATTCCTATTTGTGGTAATCTGTTTTCATAACTACTGCTTGTTGATTGTGGACTGTTTACTGTTGTGTATTATCCTGATTACTACTTACTATTGCTGTTTAATGTACATTACCTGTCATATACTCACTGACTTTTAGTCATAGATCTTCGGGTGGTTTCCTACTGGGACTTCGTCTCACACCCTATTTAGGTCATGCTTTTGGGCCCAATTAGATTATATTGTTTCATGTATAGACAAGGGAAAGCGCCCTTCTACTGTAGGTACATGACATGCTATGGAGCTGGAGAGCTTGAGACTAAGATATGGCTTGCGATGATGATGAGTTATCTGTTTACTTTTATTTTTTAGTTTTGTTTAGTACTGTGTTCAACATTGTGATTTTTTTGGATATTTTACTAGACATATATGTATTATGCATCATTTTATATATATGTTGGTGTTCTCCAGCTATTTACGATTTAGTCTTCCGCTATTTTACTATTTTCGGATATTTACTTCTTCTGCTATTGCATGTGTTATTTACATCGGTTGTGTACTCTTCCAATGAGGGAAGAGTTTCCCCACCATCACACCGAAGGCCCTCGCTGCTAGTTGGCAACCTCTGGCATTCGGGGAAATGCCCTTGAGGTCATGTGACCAACCGGGAATGGGGTGCTTCTGGGTGGCTTCCAGAACCGGGATGTTAAAAAGTGGTATCATAGGAATTATTTTCTCTTGATTTACTGTTTGGAGTCTATATCTAGGGATAGGATAGAATAGGTAATTAGTAATAAGCTATGCCCCGGAGTAGCTAGCCCGTATACAGGGGAAAAGACAATCTACCTTCTTTTATTTCATTTTCTTTTGGTTTTTCCATTTTTACAATTGATTTGATTTCAAATTGAGTGACTCACATGATGTGTGTTTTTACTGTTGATATTATTGAGGTTATATTTCTATTGCAACACGATGAGATGAGGGTATACCAGCTCACACATCATATAGGGACTTCCTAGAAATCCCATGTCATGAATTTTTCAATACCATCTAGGATGAATTAGTGATTAAATGCCATTGTGATAGATGATGGGTAAAATTTGCATGATTTTGTGATAGTTTCCTTGATATAAATACCTACTATTTGATAGGAAATTTTTTTTGTAGATATTTATTGGAATGAACACTAAATTTTGATTTTTGAGGTGTTATGGGCCCTCATGAATCGGAACTTGGTGGATCATTAACTTTCTCTTTTGTATATGAAATGTAGGAGATCCTAAGATTTGATTCATGGGGATTATGGGACCTCACGAATCAGAATTTGGCACCTTCAGGCTTGTTTTTTGTGTTTTCTGGACTTTGGAGCACATTCGGAGCTGCTCGGAAAAACCCAGAATACACAGCGTCTACTTTACAAATACACGTCATGTAGTTTCCAAACCGTGTTACTGACTGTGTAGGAAGAAACAAGGAGTGGTGGAAAAAAACTTTCGGAACACACCGTGTAGGGTAGTTACATGTCATTTTGTAGTGACAGTGTGTCTACCCGTGTGACTAACGACACGGTTGGATAAACCTTAACATTACACACCATGTTTTGTTTCACACGCCATGCCTTGTAATCTAATTACCCGGCTGTGTCATGAACAACAGGGGTCGGGGAAAGCATTCAAGTACAGGGCGTGTTCCCATGGAGCACGCAGTGTAGAGTGACCCATGTAGAAGAACATGTATCTAACAACATGGGTCATTGAAACCTTATCTAGTACACACCTTGTCCTTCTTGAAACACGCTGTGTAGTCTAACATTAAGAGGACCGTGTGGGTTATCCATGTAAAAAGACTCAGACAGGGGAATAGAGTTAATGTACACACCGTGTGTGGGGACAACACGCCGTGCGGTTTGGGCGTGACATGACCAGTTATGGCAGAAGTACATGACTCTGTGAATGGATTAAGAGAACACTCCGTGTAGTTTTTATACCCATCATGTAGTCAAGTTTTGTAAAACTTGAATTTTTCTTCCTCCGTGTTCCCCTCTCGTACTCTTGTGTTCAGTCTTTGTTAATACTGATCTAAGGTGTGCTTTTGATCTTCCAGAGTCATGCCACCAAGACGTCCTCCAGTTGTACGTCAGCTGCCAGATAGTGATCAGACACCAGGTATGACTGATCAGGGATCTCCTGCAGATTCTCCTGTTGTGCCAGTCTTGGAACTAGCAGTTATACCGGTTACAGGTGCTAATGTGCAGTTTAGGGAAGATTTTCTGATAATGATGCAATCTTTCCGAGGAGAGCCACCTCCTGCCCTGTTGATGACAGAATTGACGCGAGTCTTTCAACAGTAGCATCCTCTCACTTTTTCAAGGGAAGGAGGACCCCAGGCTACCAACTCATGGATAGAGTCCACACTCACAATTTTCGAGCATCTGGAGATACCTCCAAATAACATGGTGAATATCCTGACCTATATGCTCCGAGACTCTGCCAAGAGGAGGTGGGAGGTGATCTGAAAGTTAGGATGCTAGCTGGGTATGACTTGGGATGTGTTTTGGCGCATCTTCTACGATTATGTCTACCTGGTGACTTTGAGGGCCGATCGAGCCCAAGAGTATATGAATCAGGAGCATGGTACACTTTCGGTTATAGAGTACTCATCTCGCTTTACTGAGCTGCAGCGTTTCATGCCAATTCCAGGAGGCGATGAGATATTCCTTGTGCGAACGTTTGAGGATGGTTTGAGGCACGACATCCACTCACATGTGAACATCTTTTTTTTAACATTGATATCCTCTATCATCAACCAGGTGCTCATCACTGAGCGCAATTTGAGGGTTTCTGGAGTAGTGATCCAGGGCGGTTCGACATCCAGAGTTAGTGTTCCTCCTACTGATAGTAGGAAGCGCCCTAGGGAGTCTGCTCGAGGAGTTCCGAGCATGCATAATGTATCATCAGACAGTCAGGTTGTATGCTACTAATGTGGTAGGAGTGGGAATACTAGGCCTCAATGTCAAAGAGACCCGATGGAGTGACCATCTTTTGGCAAGATGGGCCATCTTCAGCATTTCTGTCAGATCTTCTCACTGACAGTTGGTGGTAGGGGTTCTTCAATGAACCCGCGTTCAGGGGATTCCTCTCCAATTTATCACATGTCGGAGAACTAGTGTTCTTATGTCCGTTCGGGCCTAGGTGGAGGCCGCGAACATGGTGGTCAGTCACTAGGCTACCTACGACAGTAGACTGGATCATCTCAGAGAGGTTAGGCAGGGTCATAGGGCTGTGGGGTAGGTCAGTCCTTTGTAGTGGATGAGACCCATCCGGAGAAGGATCCCAACCTTTCTACAGTTTGAGGAATGATCTTAGTAGCCTCAGTTTTATCTTCAGCTCTTATCGATACTAGTTCTACACAATGTTTTATCTCTGTTTCTATTGTGGGGAGCCTTGGGCTCTGCATCTTTTCCTCTCCTGATACATTGACTTTAGACACACCATAGGGTACTAGAGAGGTTAGTGTATGTCAGTGCAGAGATATCCTCTTGAGGCTGCAGTGTTTCACATCGTATGAGACCTCTATGTCCTAGAGATGACGAGCTATGATGTCATTCATGGAATGGACTGGATAGTTCTCTTCCAGGCATTCCTTGACTGTTATAACTGCAGAGTGAGTTTCGTATCACCACAGGGTTGATCATTTCTTTATAGTGGTGAATGGGATGTCCAGGCAAGCATAGTGGGTCCAAAGCATCATGGGTTGGGGGAAGTTACAACCCAGATTTCTAGCCTTTATCTAGATGACCAGGGGACATCACAGTTAGACTTTCCTCTAGTGGTGGATCATTTTAGATATTTCTTTCTAGAGGACTTTTCCGGTATTCCTCCATAGCGTGAGGTATACCTCTTGATTGAGCTCATGCCAGGAGCAACACCGGTGTCTATCCCTCCTTATTGGATGGCTACAGCTGAGTTACAGGAGCTCAACAAGCAATTGGAGGAGTTGCAGGCGAAAGGTTTCATCTGACCCAGTACTTCTCCTTGGGGTTCGCCCGTCTTATTTGCGAAGTAGACAGATGGTCCCCTCAGGCTTCGTGTGGATTATCAAAAGTAGAACCAGTGATCGGTCAAGAAACGGTATCCCTTGCCTAGGAACAATGACCTCTTTGATTAGCTTCTAGGAGCCCGTGTGTTCTCGAATATCAATTTTAGGTACGGTTATCATCAGTTGCACCCTAGACCATCTGATATACCCCTTACAGCTTTTCGGAGAAAGTATGGTCTATACGAATATATGGTTATGTCGTTTGGTCTCAAGAATGAGCCTATAGTTTTCATGGTACTGATGAACCGACTGTTCCCTCCATACTTGGATTCTTTCATGGTGGTTTTCATGGACGATATCTTGGTGTACTCTCACACTTGACATGACCATGCTACCCATCATGAGATAATTTTGAGTATACTGAGAGAGCATCAGTTATATGATAAGATCTTGAAATGTCACTTTTGGATGGATTAAATTCACATCTTGGGTCATTTTATCTCATAAATAGGAGTGTCAGTAGACCTAGAGAAAGTGAGGGGAGTAGTTTCCTAGGAGAAGATGAAGAATGTATTTGAGGTGCGTAGTTTTCTAGGGCTGGTTGGATAGTACAGGAATTTCATACTGTACTTTTCATGCCTAGAAATACCACTGACAGGTCTGACCAAGAAAGTGGTGAAGTTCTTATGGTCAAATTCTTGTGGGTCAGCCTTTCTGGAGCTGAAAGGGAGGTTGACATCAGCACCGATACTGGTCTTGCCAGATCCGGGCTAGAGCTATACTATTTACTGTGATGCTTCGGGTATTTGTCTGGGAGCTGTGCTTATGGAGGGAGATGTAGTTGTTCCATACAAGTCTCTGAAGTTAAGGTCACATGAGAAGAATTACCTGACGCATGACCTGGAGGTGGCATTAGTTGTTCAGGCCTTATGTTTTTGGAGACATTATCTTCTGGGAGAGCACTTTTTTGTGTTCACCAACCACAAGAGTCTCAAGTACATTTTCACTCCGTGTGATCTGAATATGGGACAGTGCAAGTGGGTTGAGTATCTTTAGTCCTTTGACTTTGAGCTTGCCTATACACCTGGGAAGGGAAATGTAGTGGCTGATGCATTGAGTAGGATAACTCAGATTCAGGCAGTTCAGGAGGCCATTAGTGAGTGACACATTATGGTTCTATTCTCTGAGATGCATTTGGAGGTGCACAATAGTCAGGGGTAGACATTCCCATCTTCAGTAGTTGTTACCTCTACTCTTCTTGATCATGTACGGATAAGGAGGCTATCAGACTCAAAAGGCCTAGTCTTGCAGGAGGGTGTGTCAGGAGAGGACTCTCTTCCTATATTGACCATAGGAGAGGATGAGATCTTGTGTTTCTAGGGATGTGAATGGGTGCTATCAGACATACACGAGGAGATGATATGAGATTTTCATTCCTCGATTTGGGTAGTTCATCCTGGCATCATCAAGATGTATCCTGATTTACATCATTACTATTGGTGGCCAGGTATTAAGAGAGATGTTGCGGGTTTTTCATGAGGTGTTCCACTTGTCACCATGTGAAAGCAGAGGATTAGTGACCAACATGCCTTCTACAATAGTTACCCATTTAACAGTGGAAGTGGACTGATGTCACAATGGACTTCGTGACTAGTTTTCTGTGGTCACATCGAGGGAATAACGCGGTATGGGTTGTCATTGACAGACTCAAAATGGTTTCTCACTTATTTTCAATCAAGGAGACCATCAGTGTTGATGAGATGGGGCATTTGTACATTCGGGAGATTGTACGTATTTATGGAGTTCTGCACTCCATTGTTTCAAACATGGATTCCTGTTTTTACTTCTCGGTTCTGGCTGGGGCTTCAGAAGGATTTGGGTACATAGGTACTTTTGAGTACAACATACCATCCCCAAACATATGGTCAGTCCGAGTGTACAATTCAGGTGATTGAGGATATGCTCCGAGCATGCATTCTAGATTTTGAATGTTCTTGAGAGAAGAATATACCTCTTATAAAGTTTTCCTACAACAACAATTTTCAGGTGACTATTCAGATGGCACCGTACGAGGCATTGTACGGTGGGCCATGTCGGTCACCATTATACTGGCTGAAAGCAGGAGAGGCAACTTTGTTGGGACCTTGTCTTGTTCAGGAGACCTCAGAACAGATAGAGATGATTCAGAAGAGGATGTCTACACCACAATCTTGATAGAAATCATATGCTGATCAACGTAGATGACATCAGGAGTTATAGTTTGGGGATCAGGTTTTCATGCGTGTCGCCCCACGGTTGGAAAACAAGAGGATTTAGGGATAGGATAAGCCTTCACCGATGTATGTCGGACCATATGAGGTGTTGGAGAGAGTTGGACCAGTTTCCTATCAGTTGCAGTTACCTCAGAGGTACCAGGATATGCCTGACGTCTTCTATGTTTCTCAACATCGACGTTACTTTTCATACTCATCTCATGTCCTTCAACCTGAGAAGTTTGAGCTCAAAGTGGATGAATCATTTGAGGAGCATCACATCTGGATTTTCGATTATAGTACGAAGGTTCTCCATGGCTGGTCTGTTCCTCTGGTATTGGTTCTATGGCAGCACGAGCAAGTACATGACGAGACTTAGGAGACAGATGTCAATGTATGATCACAGTGGCCATAGTTGTTTGAGGTTTCTTCTTTTATGCCTCGCTGGGGAAATTAGGGGACAAATTTCTTTATAGTGGGACGTTTCTAAGAACCCAGACCTACTTTTTACGTATGTTTTTCTTTTCCATTCGTTTTTTGGAAAAAGAGGAAAATATGGAAATTTTCTAATTACACATCGTGTAATTTATAAGTACATGCCGTGTACTTTGCTGCCGCTCGAGGCCGTGTGTTAGCCGTTTCATGGCCATACACACAACCATGTAGGGGTGACATAAAGGCCACCTAAAGCGGAGTACGGAAAATCATATTACAGGCTGTGTACTCCAAAAGTACACACCGTGTACTGTCATTTTTTTCATTAAACAGACCAGGGTCACGTCTTAAACCCAGAACTGTCATCTTCTCTAGCTTCATCGATTGATAGCGAGAGTACGACTGCGAATCTTCTCCGATCCCCAGATCCTCCATCCGTTCTCTAAATCGACCACCGTCAATTGTGTTGGAACAGTAGCAGTACACTCTTCCTTCTTCTAGAGCATCGTTTCCAATTCCTCCTCTTTCTCAAGTTATCATGGGTTAAACGGTTCGTTCATTTTCATATATCTATGAAATTATAAGGAGAATAAATACTCATAGTTCATGTATATCATTATCCTATCATCTAGGTATGTGGTTTGTTCCGTTATATTCAAATTTAATTAGTATTATGTGCAAATTCCACCAATACCCTTGAATGCGGTATTATGTGTTTCTTATTTTGCCCCTATTGTTTTCTTGACTTTCTTGTGTTCTTACGTTGTGGTAATTTAGTGATCTATGAGGATAACAGCTATTCTTGGATATTTTTCCCCTGCCTTGTTCTATTTACAACCATTCAGTCCTGTTCAACCTTTGGTTGTTATACCTTTTTTTCATGCCTTGTGATCATAGGATGGAGGGTTGTTTTTCTAACATGCTTGTATTGCTGTAGAATGGTTATCCAAGTAGTTATGTATGATACTTTGGCCATATTGAATTATTATGCAATGACTAGAACGGGGCCATGTGAACCAGGTGCTATAGACTATAAGGGGATAGACCGAGTGAGCTTCCTCAGAGAGTCTTTGAAATTTTAGACTATATGAGATATACCAATTGAGCTTCCCAGAGAGTCTTAGATATTATAGACTACATGATAATAGACCGAGTGAGCTACCTCAGAGAGTCTTGGGATTTATAGACTGCATGAGTATAGAATGAGTGAGCTTCCTTAGAGAGTCTATGTTTTTTTGATTTTCCTTAAACCATTCTAGGATATAGTAGGAATTGACCGGGTGAGCTTGCTCAGAGATTCTGCGATAGACCTGAGGCTATAGGAGGAATTGACCAAGTGAGATTCCCAAAAGAGTCTCTATAACATGGGGCTATAAGAGGAATTGACCATGTGATCATCATCAAAGAGTCCCTGACTATACTAGACTATAAGGGGAATTGACTAAGTGTGATTCCATAGAGAGTCTTATAAATTCATATGACCAACCTTGAGGGGTTAGGCTGAGTGTACTGCCCAGAGGGTAGTCGGTACTTCTTGGATAGGACCAGAGGGGATGGCTGTGAGTACTTCCTAGAGAGATTCCTGTTTGTGGTTAGCTATTTGCTTCACTGCTTCATGTTGACTGTGGACTGTTTACTATTGTGTATTATCATGTTTACTACTTACTATTTCAATTTACTGTACTATACCTACCACATACTCTCTAACTGTTAGGCCTAGTTCTTTGGGAGGTTGCCTACTAGGATTTAGTCTCACACCCTGTTTGGGTCATGTTTTTGGGCCCAAACAGATTATATTTTTGCAGGTATAGACAAGGGAAAATTCCCTTCTACTAAAGCTACTTGACTTACTATGGAGTTAGAGAGCATGAGACCATGCTATGGCTTGCGATGGTAAGGAGTTATCTTCTTAGTTTTCTTTTTTACTTTGGTTTATTACTATGTTCATCATTGTAATTTTTTTGGTCATTTTCCTCGACATATATGTATCATGCATCATTATATAGATATGTGTGTGTGTGTGTGATCAAGATATTTACTATTTCATCTTATGTTGTTTTACTATTGTCGTATATTTACTAAATCCTCTATTGCATGTGTTATTTACATCCACTGTGTACTCTTCCAATGAGGGAATTGTTTCCCCACCATCACACCCAAGGCCCTTGCTGCGGGTTGTCAGCCTCTGGCATTCATGGAAATGAGCCTGAGTTCTTGTGACCAATTGGGTACGGGGTGCCTTTGGATGGCTTCCGGAAATGAGACGTTACATCGGCCAAGAAGTCTAAAAATGATTTAGGCCTCATCCAAAACCATATATCAAATTGGGAATGGACTTTTACAATTCCATTTCTAATTGTCTCGTGATAACTACTATTTCTCCTAGGAGCTATAGCAGGCTCCACCCATCACTTACTAAGTCCAATACATTCCTCATATGAAAAGGTTGAAATATAACATAAACATTCGTATTGAAACTAGCATAGGAAATGTCAATACTATAACCATAAGCCATTAATAGTATAAAAATAACACATCCATAGTAAAACATATCAAAAAAACTTGAATACAATATGGAATATTTGTATCATAATAAATCAACTTCAATCATGTGTAAAATTCATCAAAGGATGTTGAAATAGATGAAATGAAAACTATTTGAGAGAAATGACTCTTTTTATTATGAAATAATTTATGAGTCAAATAATTATAAAAGAAAACATTTATTTTGAAAATATTCTTATAATCATGGAAGGGAGGATTCAACAATGTTATAATGGCAGAAATTAGCCGCACCCTCCGTATAAGTTAAAAATACATTCTTACCATAATTTTAACGAAAATGTCACAAAGTACCTTTTTCGGAAATAGAAGGAAAGAAACCCTTATAAACATCTTATAAAAATAAATCAAGGGTGTAAATGACTTTAACCCATAGTATAGGAAATAGTAAAAATGTTTTGAAATACATTTTAAGAAACATGGATGTGGATGATTATGATGTCCCAGTTGATAATTACGTATAAACAACCTCGGATAATGAAGAGATTGTAGAATTAACCCTTACCTTGTACTTTTCCTTGGTAGAGGGTATGTTAACCCCCTATATAATTGTTACATAATTTTATTTAAATTATACAAGAACCATATACATTAATATGATATTATATAAGATCTTCTGATATTGCTTTGTTAATAATAATTCGGTAGTATCATTGTCTTGGGTGTTAACTGATTCGGTTTCCATTATATGCTTGGTGATATAGGCCATGTTTTTTATGAATAAGTTATATTTGATTAATATCCAGAATTATATTAAGTTCTTAAACATTATTTTTAATCATAAAATGAAAATTATTGTTGAATGATTAAGAAGGGGAATGAATCTCATCGTGTTGTGGAGACGGTAATCCTTACGTAGGCACGAGCAACAATATAATACTTTTGATATTAAAATTGTATGTAAATCGATGATATATCATATATATAGAAGAATTAATATGTTATATTTATTATTTACATCAATTATTCATCATTATTATACCCATCCAAAAAATAATGTATTGAATAACAACTACACCACGACGTGGAGATGGTAAGCTGTGCGTACGCATGTATGGTGACTTTGTCATTCATATGATTGTTAGAATAATTAATATGGTTGTAAAATATTAAAAATAACATTACATTATATAGAATATAATGGATTTATTATTTTATAAGGAATCAACAATGAAATAAGAAGTGGAAGAAGAAAAGAACTTCAAAGAGGTGATGAAATATTTACCGCTTCTTCAGGTTCTTCCTTTTATTTTGATCCAGAGGGAAACATAGGTTGGATTTATTACCAAAGTAATGACTCTAGGATTAAGGTAGGATAGTTGGGAGGATATTTGGGCATTGGTTGGCTAAGCCAAATGGCTTTAAAGCTGTGAATTTGAGTGAAGGGGAACTTCCCTTTTATAAGAGGGGTGAGGGGCACCTTAGGAAATGTTTAGAATTTTATTTTATAATAAACTAATTTTAGGTTTCCAATGTCTCCAAAATGATTTATTTCAAGGATAAGGTGGGGATGGGTAAAAAAAGACTCAAATAATAGGTTTTAGACAGGTTTGGGTCACCATAATAACCTTATCCTTTAGATTTAACTCTTAGTTAAATAGTTTGACATTTACCACATCTCTTTGTAATTTTATATAACATGGTTAATAAACATACTATAAACTTCCAAGAGGAATCCAATAGGTTCATTAATTCCATATATAATATTAATTAGTCCATTTTTCCGATCCTTATATTTTTAAAATATTATATCAACCAATAATATAGTATTGGTTTTAAAAACTCATTTATGTCAATTTTGACACTATTTATTAATTGATTTTTGTTAAAGTCATAACAACATGATTACATCAAATAAAAATTAATAAATCAACCCTAGCATGTCATATTAACCTATAAAATGAGTATAAGTCATCAAAAGTCTCAAAATACATTTATATGGGTATTTATAGTATCAATTATTTTAATATTTCATAAATAAGGTAATTACTTTATCATCATTATGTCATAAATAAATTAAATAATTTAATATCTAAAAATTATAAATAAAATACTATTATGTAGGAAATATTTTTATATTTATAATGAATATTTATTGTCTAATTTATCTTATGTATAACCATATATTAAAAATGATTTAGTTATTAAACTTTGAATTTAACACTTTTAACTCTTCTTTAAATAATATAATAATAAATTCTTTAATCTAATACAAGTGGACCAAAAGGACCATTTTTTTCCAAATTTTTTTTGGTATAATTACACTTATCCAATAGAATTAGTACATGTGTTATGGTAATAATAATATCATTTTTACCTTTAATTACACTATTTACTTTTAACTGTGGTAAGTAAAAGTTAAAAGATACTATTCACACAAAATTATTTTCATCTTTTTGATCCACATATTACTTAATAATATCATACATGTCTCTTTGATTTTTGAAATTAAACTCATAGAAGTGGTAAAATAAAGTTTTATACAAATTTTCAAATGCTCCTAGAAGGTGGGTAAAAGACCGCAAAAAGTTCAATAAAATTTTATATATCTAATAATATTATTAAATTACACCAATTAATTACATTGAACTTATATAGATATTATGTATCTATTTTTTCCTGAAATAAATTGAAATAAAATTATTAATTATTTAAATAAAAATTTTGTTTTAACCAATAATGATGTGTTTTTCACTATTCATCGAAAATTGGAAGTTTTCAGAAAAATACAAAAAATTCCCCCTAAACTAATTTCAATATTCCAAATTCATGAATAAAGTCCAATTAGAAAAATAAAATTTATAAAATTTTAAAAAGTTGGTATTACTCTTCATAACAGCTAGTTTGATTGATTGTAGTGTGTTAGAATCCTGAAGTTACGTATAATGCATGTTATTGAATTATTCAAAGGGAAACATATTATTAATGATTTGGGTGTTACATTATTCCCACATTCAGATAATTTTATCCTCAAAATTTCTAGAATACTACCACACAAAATGATTTGGGTGGTTCTTCATTATAAGTTCCTCTGGTTCCCACATTTCCTCTTTAATCTTATGGATTCTCCATAGAACATTAACTAGACGAGTCATTCGGTATCTCAAAACTTATTCTCTGGTATCAAGAATTCTGATAGGCTCTTCACAATAAGACAGATTAGGTTCCATTTCTATTTCTTCATATGTGAGTACATGCATTAGGCCAGGAATGTATTTTCACAATAGTTATACATGGAACACATCATTAACATTAGAGAGACATGGAAGAATTTATAAACGATAAGCTACATCCCCAATTCATTATAGAATTTTGAAAGGTCCAATATACCTGGGACTCAATTTACCCTTCTTATCGAAACTTATGACACCCTTCCATGGAGATACCTTCAAGAAAACATGATCTCCTACTTTAAATTCCAAATCCTTTCTTCATTTATCAGAATAGATAATTTTCCTACTTTGAGCTGCTTTAATGTGGGTTTGGATAATATTCACCTTTTCCATGGTTTCCTCAACATGTTCTGGTCCAACGAGTTTTCTTTCACCAGCATCATCCCAAAAAGTTGGTGTGTGGGATCTCTTTCTATATAACACCTTATATGGTACCATCTGAATACTTTAATGGAATCTATTATTATAGGAAAATTATACTATAGGTATATATTTATCCCACATACCTTGAAATTCAAGTGATCAAGATCTCAACATGTATTCTAATGTTTAAAGAGTCTATTCTGATTGTCCATCAGTTTGAGGGTGGTAAGCAATGCTCAATCGATGTTTAGTATACAAGGATTTCTGAAGACTTTTCCAAAATCATGATGTAAAATGGGGATCACGATCAGAAAAAATTGATATGGGAACTCCATAATGTCTTAAAACTTCATTAATTTATAGTCTTTCTAGACATTCAAATGTGGTGAATTGTTAAGACAATCAACAATGAACCATATTGCGTCATTCCTTTTAGGATTCTTTGGTATCCCCTTGAAAATTTTCATCGTAATATCATCCCATCTCCACTCAGGTATGGGAAGAGGTTGAATGACTCCCCTAGGATGTTGTCTTCTAGAATTCACTTGTTAAAAAACCATACATCGTGACACATAATCATAAATCTCTCTCTTCCTGTAGTCCTACAAAAAATGTTCCCTTATATCTCTATACATCTTGGTGCTACCAACATGTATAGAGAAATTGGAGTTATGGTCATCATCCAACAATTCCCTTTTTAGGTCAAGTATATAGGGAACACAAATTCTCTTCCCAAATTTCAAAATTCCATCTTAATATATAAAGTTAATAAATCTCCCATCATTCAATACTTTAATCTTCTTTTAAAACTCCTCATAATATATCTAGGAACTGTTTATCCTTTCTAGTAATGTTGTTTTGGTAACCATTTGAAAAAGTATTGATGTTCCACCTTCCATGGTTATTCCCATATCCAACTTTACTAGATCCAGGAAAATATGATCTCTCTCAAATCTCATATTGTTCAAAACTCTATGATCATTTCTTCTCAAAGCATCTGCCACCATATTTTTCTTCCCGTGGTGGTTTTGTATAGTTCAATCATAATATTTGAGTAGTTCAAGCCATTGCCTTTTCCTCATGTTGAGTTCCTTATGTGAGAAAATATACATCAAACTCTTGTGATCAGTATATATCTCACATGTTTCACCATAGAGATACTATTTCCATATCTTCCAAGCAATGATTATAGATTCTAACATAAGATCATGAGCAGGATCGTTTTTTTCATTAATTTTTAGTTTTCGTGATGCATAGGCAATAACTCTATTATTCTACATAATGACACAACCATGTCCTTTGTTTGAAGCATCACTATAAATAACAAGCCCATCATTCCTTGATGGTAGAGTCAATATAGTAGCATTGACTAATATTCTCTTCAGTTCATCAAAAAATTCTTCACACTCTTTTGTCCAGAAAAATTTAACCCATTTACGTGTGAGCTTGGTTAATGGGTTAGCCAATCAAGAAAACATTCTTGACGAAATGCTTATAATAACCCGCTAAACCAATAAAACTGTGCACCTCAATTATAGTCTTCGGTGTGGGACATTCTTGGATTGATCTTCAATTAGAAGGATCAACATAGATTTCATCATTAGAGACAATATGGCCAAGAAAAAAATCTCCCCAAGCCATAATTCACACTTGCTATACTTCCCATATAATTCATTTCTTCTGAAGGTTTTTAGAATGGTGCGCTAGTGATTTTCATGATCTTCATAGATTTTAGAGTATACCATGATATAATTAATAAATACAACTAAAAAGTCATCAAGATATTCCTTGAAAACTCTATTAATTAGATCAATGAAAATAGAGGTTCCTTTAGTCAGCCCAAAAGGCATTACTATAAACTTGTAATTCTCGTACCTGGTTAGAAATGCTGTCTTTGGAATATCTTCCTTCTTCACACACAACTGATGATATCCAGACCAAAGGTAAATCTTTGAAAAATATTGAGCTCCATGATGTTGTTCGAAAAAATCATCAATGCGAGGTAGGGGATACTTTTTTTATATTGTTATAGCATTGATCTCTCTGTAGTCAATGCACAACCTCATAAATTCATCTTTCTTCTTGACAAAAAGAACAGGGGATCCCCATGGAGAAAAAATAGGGAAAATAAATCATTTATTACTCAACTCCTCTAGTTGTTTCTTTATTTCCACGAATTCCACAGTGGTCATTCTATAAGGGATCTTCTATATGGGCTTTGAGCCATGAATTAAGTCAATGGAAAACAAAATTTCTAGTTTTGAAGGATGAATAGGTAAATCCTATGGAAACACATCACCATATTCTTGAAAAATAAGTACATCCTCTATTTTAACATTCCATTCCTCAGCCATAGTTATTTCATTTTCTTCCGTAATAATAATTAAATTCAATTGGGCTATTGGGGGTAGATCTAGATAAAAATACGGTGCTGAAGTTTCTACTCAAAGATAAGGTACTCTTTATCATCATAAAAAATTGTAACCTCCTTCTTCTTACAATAAATTTTTTCATCATGGTTCTAAATGCAATCCATACCATGGATTATATCAAATTCAATCATGGGTATGATGATGAGATCAGCAGATCAATTTATTTTATATACTTTAATGGGGACTGATTCACATAACATTGTTGCAATGATACTTTACTTATGAGTTTTTACTGACAACTCCCTTGTTAAATCAAATTAGAAATATATAATTTTCTTATAAAACATGGAATATATGAAACAATGTGATGATCCAGAATCAAATAAAGCATTTTCTAAACTAGAGGAAACCATTAAATTACCTCCCACCATGTCTTTCAGAGCTTCAACCTCAATAGTAGTGATCATATAAGCATGTCCTTGATCCCTTGTCCTTTTTTGAGGTAAGTTTCGCCGATTCTTAAGACATTAATTTTCATAATATCCCATGTCATACAACTGTAGCATTGAACATTGGTAGCTTCTTTAATCCCCTTACAATCACCAGAAAGATGGCCTTTCTGTTCACATTTTTAGCATACTCCTTTTTCCTATTGACAGGCACTGGGTGCTTCCATCCACAATTATCATATGTGAAAATTAATCTATTCCCTTATTCTTTGTTTCCTTATTTCCTTTCTCAGAATGTTCAGTAGATCTATTATTCTCTAGATTTGTTTTAAATTCATAAGTCTTAGAAAATTCATATATTGTCTTCATAGCACATGAGACAATATTGTCATATAGTGAGAAGGATTTTGATACTAATTCTTGATGGAGAAATGGTTTTAACCAATAAAAGAAACAATAAATATTACTTTTTGGGTTGCATATATAATCGATATCATGTGTAACACCCAGACCCTAGTTACCTAGAGTCGGTGCATTATTACATAACATTGGCATGATCACAAGAAAGATCAAATCTCAAATGACCAATTGGTTTAGTAGCCTTGGAAACACTAGATATATTCATAAAGTTTTACATCATAAAAATGAAAACTACAACAACATAGTATCCATAGACCACACTTTTATCCCCTCATACTATCCCTACAGGTCATTCATAATTTACTTCTTCATATCTTGGGGAAAAATAAAACATAGAAAAGGGGTGAGCTCAAATGCCCAGTAAGGATAACAATATAGCGGAAACTTTCATAAATAAGAATAAATATTTAAGGCAGTGCATAACTAAAACAAAAGCCTTTTAAACATGAACTTAAACATAGTATGGCAAAAATAAAATGAAATAATGCCATTTACTTATTCACATGAATATTCTACTAATCGAATAATCACATGCAATACCAATGACCACTTTCATAATGATGGAATGCATAATTCCATACTATCATAACCACATATCCAAGGCCTCATGCCAAGAATACAAATAAGATTTATCCAAGGCCTTGTTCCAAGACACTAGTTTATCTCATGAGACCTACCGATGCATCGAGGAGCTATAGTGGGCTCCACCCATCAAATATTAAGTCCAATGCATGCCCATATGAAAAGGTTTAAACATAACATAATCATTCTTATTAAAACTAGCATACAAAATGTCAATAATTTCACCATAAATGATGAAGGTATAAAAATGACATATCCATATTCAAACATATCAAAAAACCTTCAATACAATATTGAAGTTTTGTTTCGTAATAAATCATCTCCAAATAAGCTTAAAATCCATCAAAAGATGTTGACATAGATGAAATCAAAACTCTTTTTAGAGAAATATCTCTTTTTATTTTGAAATCATTTAAGAGTCATATAAAATTGAACATTTTATTTGAAATTATTCTTATAATCTTGTAAGGGATGCTTTGACGATTTTATAATGGTGGAAAATAGATGCACCGACTGTATATGTTAAAAAAACATTCTCACCTTAATTCGGTAAAAAAGGTTAAAAACCACCTTGTTTGGAAAATGACAGAAAGATTCCTTTATAAAATTCATATATAATGTCAAACAAGGGTATAAATGGATTTAACCCATATTCTTGTAAATGGTAAAAATGTCTTGAAATACATTTTGAAGAAACATGGATGTGGATGATAAAGAAATCCCTGTAGATTATTACGTATAAACAACCTTGGATAATGAAGAGATTGCGAAATAAACCCTTACCTTGTACTTTTCCTTCGTTGAGGGTAGGTTAACCTCCTCTATAATGGTGAAATAATTGTTATTAAATTATACAATAATCATATATATTAATATGATATCATATATGATCTTTTAACATTACTTTCTTAATAATATCTTAGTATTATTGTCGTTTCGGGTGTTAACTTACTCGTTTTCTTTTATATGTTTTGTTACATAAGCCATGTTTGTCATGGATAGGTTGTATATTATTCATATATAGAATTATATCAAGTCCATAAACATTATTTTTAAATCATCAAATGATAATTATACTTGAATGGATACGATGGAGAATGAATCTCATCGCATTCGTGGAGACGGTAGTCCGTACGTGCGCACGAGCGACAATATCATTATTTTGATATTAAAATGATATATAATTGGATGGTATATAATATATAAAGAATCATTATCATGTTATATTTATTATTTAACAGAGTTACACATCATTATTATACCCCTCCAAATAATAATATATTGAATAACAATTGCACTATGACATGGAGACGGTAAGCCGTACGTACGAACGTATGGTGACATGTTATTCAAAGGGTGGATAGAATACTGAATATGGTTGTACCATATTTATAATAACATCACAGTATATATACAATACTAGAGTTATTATTTTAGAATGGTAATAACAAAGAAATAATAAGTGGAAGATGAAATGAATTTGAAAAAGGGTGGTGAAAACATTACCTCTTCCTCGGGTTCTTCCTTTTGATTTGACCAAAAGGGCTCCTTAGGATGGCTTTCTGATCAAACTAAGGCCTTTAGGTTGTAGTGAGGGAATTTGAGAGAGTATTGTTCCAGAGTTTTTTCAAACCAAAAGGCTTTGAAGTTGTGAAGTAATGAGAAGGGGGAGTGCCCTTTTATAAGATGTGTGAGGGGCACCTTTGGAAAAGCTAGAAATATTAATTTATAATCAATTCATTTTCGGTTTCGAATGTCTCCAAAGTTTATTATTCAAAGGTTAAGGTGGGTATAGGTCTAAAATCATTCAACCAATAGATTTTAGACAGGTTTGGGTTACTATATTAACCTTATCTTTTAGTTTTAACTCTTAGTTAATTAGTTTGACATTTACCATGTCACTTTGTATTTTTATATTATATAGTTAATAAACATACTATATACATCCAAGAGACCCCCAAGTTGTCAATTAATGATACACCTATCATGATATAAGTCTCTTGGACGAACCTTATATTTCTAAGAATTTAATATCAATTAATAATATAATATTTGTTTAAAAACACTTTTATGTCAATTTTGACACTATTCAATAGTTGATTTTTGTGAAACTCATAAAAGAATGATTAATTTGATAAAAGTTAATTAAATCAATCCTAATATGTCATATTATCCTAGAAAATTATTATAATTCATTAAAAGTATAAAATTATATTTATTTTAGTATTTATAATATCAATTATTTTAATTTTTCACTATTATGGTAATTACTGCATCATCATTGTGTCATAAATAAATTAAAATATTTAATATCTAAAAATTATAAATAAACAATGATTATTTAGGAAATATTATTATCTTTATAATGAATATTTAAAATGGAATTTATCTTATGTATATCCCTATATTAAAAATGTTTTAGTAAATAAACATTGATTTTAACTCTTTTAACTCTTCTTTGAATTAAATAATAATAAATGTCCTAATCTAATCCAAGTGGACCTAAATGATAATATTTTATTCCTAAGGATGTTTTTGGTCTAGATACCCTTGTACAATAGAATTAGGACATGTTTTAGGGTAATATTAATATCATTTTTACCATTAATTACCCTATTTACTTTTAACCGTGGTAAGTAAAAGTAAAAAGTTACTATTCACCAAAAAAATATTTTCATCACATTGAACCACATTTTACATCTTGATATTAACTGTGTTTCTCAGATTTTATAAATTCCAATCACAGAAGCGGTAAAATTAATATTTATGAAAAATTCAGTTTTTTTAACTACCACTTAGTAGTTTCACTATTCATCAAAAATTGATGTTTTTCAGAACAATGCCGAAATTTCACCCTAAGATATAATTTATATTAAGAATTAAAAAATTATTTCTATTTTACAAAATTATAAACATTTAAGTTGCATTAGTTAATTTTATTATTAATTCCCGCTGTCATAACAAATAGCGTGTTTTTAAGAAACTATATATATCAAAAGATTGACAATTGTTTAGGTCCAATTTCAAAGTGAAATTAATTCTAATGAACACCATTGGATAAAATGGTAAAAATATATTCTAATTACAATTTAAAACCACTTGATAATATAGTTTATCAATATAAATTACTTTGATTAAAAGAGTTGTTTTTAAGTATTTTTCACTATTCATAAAAATTGGAAGTTCTCATAAAAATACCAAAAATTCATCTGAGGATAATTTCGATATTCCTAATCCAAAAATAAAGTCCATTTTGAAATATAAAATATATATAATTTCAAAAGGTAGGTATTAGTGTTCATAACGGCTAGTTTTATTGGTTGTGGTGTGTTAGAACTCGATGTTGCGTACAACACACGCTATCGCATTATTCAAAGAGAAACGTAAAGTAGAAGCTTGGGGTGTTACATTATCCCCTCCTTCAAATAATTTCGTCCTCAAAATTTCTAGAAAACTACCGCATGAAAAGACTCAGATGGTTCTTCATCAGACGTTCCTCGGGTTTCCACATTGCCTCTTCCATCTTATGGTTTCTCCACAAGACTTTTACCAGACGAGTTGTCCGGTTTCTCTGTACCTGTTCTCTCGTATCAAGAATCCTGATGAGCTCTTCACAATAAGACAGATCAGGTTCCAGTTATAATTCATCATAGGAGATTACATGCACTACGTCAGGCATGTATTTCCTCAATAGAGATATGTGGAATACATCGTGAACTTTGGAGAGACTTGGCGGCATTGCCAATCAGTAAGGTACAACCCCAATTCGTTCTATAATTTCAAAATGTCTGATGTACCTGGGACTCAATTTACCTTTCTTACCAAAATGTTTGACTCCCTTCCATGGAGATACCTTCAGGAAAACATGATCACCGACCTGAAGTTCCAAATCATTCCTTAGATTATCAGCATAGCTCTATTGACTACTTTGAGCTGCTTTGATGTGATTTTAGATTACCTTCACATTTTCTATTGTTTTCTCGACCAGTTCTAGAACTACAAGTTTTCATTGAACAACGTCATCCCAACAGGTTGGTGTGCGACATCTCTTTCCATATAACGCTTCATATGGTGCCATCTGAATACTAGAATGGAATCTATTATTATTTTAAAATTATACCAATGGTAAATATTGATCCCACATACCCTGAAAGTCAAGTGAACAAGATATCAGCATGTCTTCTAAATTTTGGATAGTCCATTCTGATTGTCTGTCTATCTGAGGGTGGTAGGCAGTGCTCAAATGATGTTCAATATCTATGGATTTCTGAAGACTCTTCTAGAATCATGAAGTAAAACAGGGATCACGATCAGAAACAATCGATAGGGGTACTCCATGAAGTCTCACAACATCATTAATATATATTCTTGCTAGACGTTCCAGTGGTATATATTCTCTTATAGCAAGAAAATGTGCTGACATGGTAATACGATCAACAATAACCCATATTGCATCGTTCTTCTAGGAGTCTTTGGTAGCCCCATGTTAAAGTCCATCATAATATTGTCCCATTTCCACTCAGGTATGGGAAGAGGTTGCAATACTCCACCAGGGTATTTCCTTCCATCTTTCACTTGTTGACAAACCATACATATTGACACAAAATCGGCAATCTCCCACTTCATGTTGTCCCACCAAAAATGTTCCTTCAAATCTCTATAGATTTTGGTGCTCCCAGGGTGTATAGAGAAATTGGAACTATGAGCATCATCCAGAAATTCCCTTTTTAGATCAGGTATATCAGGAACACAAAGCCTCTTCCCGAATTTCAAAATTCGATCTTTATTCACAAAGTCTCTCAATCTCCCATCATTCACAGCTTTAATCATCTTTTGAAATTCTTCATCATCGGTCTGAGAACTCTTAATCCTTTCTAGTAAAGATGGTTTGGTAACCATTTGAAAAAGCATTGATATTTCACCTTCCCTAGTTATTTCCATGTCCATCATTACTAGATCCATGAAAATTGGATCCCTTTCAATTCTCATCACGTTCAAAACTCCATGGTATTTTCTGCTCAAAGAATCTGCCACCTAGTTTGCTTTCCCCGGGTGGTAGTGTATCGTACAATAATAATCCTTGAGTAATTCAAGCCATCTCTTTTGCCTCATGTTGAGTTATTTCTGTCAGAAAATATACTTCAAACTCTTGTGATCAGTATAAATCTCACATTTTTCACCATAGAGGTAGTGCCTTCATATCTTCAAAGCAAATATCACAGCGGCTAACTCGATATCATGAGTAGGATAGTTTTGTTTATGAATTTTCAACTGTCATGATGCATAGGCAATAACCCTATCATTCTTCTTAAGTACACAACCAAGTCCTTTCTTCGATATATCACTATAAATAATGAACCCATCATTCCTTGATGGTGGAGTCAATATAGGAGCATTGACTAATCTTCTATTCAGTTCTTCAAAACATTCTTCACACTCATTTGTCAAAACAAATTTAACCCCTTTACGAGTGAGCTTCGTTAATGGGTTAGCAAATCGGGCAAAATTCTGTACGAAACGTCGATAACAACCTACTAAACCAATAAAGCTACATACCTCAGTAATATTCGTAGGTGCTGGCCATTCTTGGATTGCCTTGGTCTTAGAAGGATAACAGAGATTCCATCTTTAGAGACAATATGTCCAAGAAAAGAAATCTCCTGAAGCCAGAATACACACTTTCTAAAAATCCCATATAATTCATGCCTTCTCAGAGTCTTCAAGATAATGCGGAAGTGATTTTCATGATCTTCGTAGCTTTTTGAGTATACCAAGATATCATCAATAAATACCACCACAAATTAATCGAGATATTCCTTGAAAAATCTATTCATCAGATCCATGAATACAGAGGGTGCACTAGTAAATCCAAAAGGCATTACAATGAACTCATAATGCCTGTACCTGGTTCAAAATACTGTCTTCGGAATGTCTTCCTTCTTCACACACAACTGATGGTATCCAGATCGAAGGTCAATCTTTGAAAAGTATTGAGCTCCATGCAATTGGTCAAAAAAATCATCAATGCATGGTTGGGGATACTTGTTCTTTATTGTTATAGCATTGATCTCCCTATAGTCAATACATAACCTCATGGATCCATCTTTTTCTTAACAAAAAGAATAGGGGCTCCCCATGGAGAAACACTAGGGAGAATAAATCCCTTATTACTCAATTCCTCTAGTTGTTTCTTTAGTTCGACTAATTCCACAGTGGCCATTCTATAAGGGGTCTTCGATATATGCCATGATCCAGGAATTAAATTAATGGAACACTCAACTTCTCATTCTGGAGGATGTCCAGGTAAATCATCCGGATATACATCTACATATTCTTTCAAAACAGGTAAATCCTCTTTTTGAACATTCCTTTCCTCACCCAATGTTATTTCATTCTCTTCCTCCTCAATTATTGAATTTAGTTGAGCTACTGGGGGTGAATCCAGATAAGAATTAGGTGGTGACGATTCTGCTCTAAATATAAGGTGTTCCTTAGCATCATCATCAAGAATCACAACCTCTTTCTTCATACAATAAATCTTCGCATCATAGTCCAAATTCCAGTCCATACTAAGGATTTTATCAAACTCAATCATAGGTATGATGATGAGATCAGTAGATAAAGTTCATTTATGGGCACCAATGGGGAATGAATCACAAAACTTTGTTGTAATGATACTTCCCTTAGGAGTTTTAACTGACAACTCCCTTGTTAAATCAAATTGGAAATATCTAATTTTCTTAGCAAACTAAGAAGATATGAAACAATGCGATGATCTAGAACCAAATAATGCATTTGCTAAACATGAGAAAACCATTAAATTACCTGCCACTACGTCTTTCAGAGCTTCTACCTCAGCAGTAGTGATAGCATAATATTTTCCTTGATCCCTTGGCATTTTTTGAGGTAAGTTCCCATGGAGCTTAGGACATTCATTTGCATAATTACCCATCTCCCTGCAATTGTAGCATTGAACATTGGTAGCTTCCTTCTTCCCTTTGCACTCACGGGGTTGGTGGCCTTTTTCACCACACTTGTAATAGACTCTCATTCCCTTCAAGAAAGTACCGGGGTGTTTCTTCCCACATTTACCATAAGATAGATATTCAACATTTCCCTTCTTCCGCTTATTTCCATTCCCAGATTGATCAGTAGATCTCTTCTTCTCATTCTTTTCTTCAAAGTCATAAGACTTAGATAATTCCTTTTCAGTATTGATTGCAAATGAGACAATGTCTTCGTATGATGAGAAGTATTGTGATAGTAATGCTCGACGGAGAAATGGCTTTAACCCGTCAATGAAATGATCAATCGTACTTCTTGGGTTACGTATATAATCTCTAGCATACCTTTCTAACCTTGTAAAGTTAGCCTCATACATTGTGACATTCTCATCCTCCTTTTGTCTCAGACTCAGAAATTGCCTTTCCATATCTGCTCGATGGTCATGAGGAAAGTATTTTTCTAAAAACAGATCTTTGAACTCCCTCCATTCCATATTTGATACTTCATTATCTTCCTTCGTATTTTGAATCAATGACCACGATTGATCAGCATCTCCAGTGAGGCGGTAAACTTCCATGATAACTTTTTCCTTTTCACTACTCCCCAATGCCTGATATATTTTATCTAGGGAATTTATCCATTGCTCAGCTACTAAGGGATTTGTACTCCCATTGATTGTTGGTGGTTGTTGCATCATGAAGAGATCTAACATTGATCCTCCACGCAGTGGATCAGGGTGCTCCATATGGATAAGGTTATTATTCATAACCTGAGTAAGTTGTCCTAGTATGGTGATTAGCTGATCGGCACCATTTGTATCACCAGCTCCACTATAATTATCTTGAGCAGGAGGGAAATCCCTACATGGAGTGCGTTCATTGATACAGTTTCCATTTCTTCCACTAGGCACCATTTCTAAACAATGGCATAAACTAGATCAATTTATGAATCAAAATACATAATCCCATACTTATAAAACACTTAACATAAAATTGAACTATTTATGGATATAAATCATAATCATAAGAATTTTTTCTTTGAGGAAGTATATACCCATAAACCCTTCATAATGATTTGTAAAGAAAATGAGGGTTATCATATGCATATCCCCCAGGAGTGTCATAACCAAGAGTGCAACAAGGCCCGTTGTCGTACACCAGTTCCCGATCGAGTCTAGCTCAAAGCGGTGTTGTTGGGTTTTACCCTTAAGTACATCTGTGCTAGAGCCTCCTATACCTACTCTTATCCAGACAGGGATGTATTGCTCGGAAAACTCACAATAAATCTATACAATACCAGAATTTTAGGAAGTTCTTCTATACTAATCCTCAAAGTCCATCTTAAAACTGTGTGCTCTAATCAGATTTTATCTAAATCTAGCATCCATGGTTTGTACAAAACTTCTCTGATACCAACTGTAATGCCCCAACCCAGTTACCTAGAGTCGGTGCATTATTATATAACATTGTAATGATCACAAGAAAGATCAAATCTCGAAATACTGATTGGTTTAGTAGCCTTTGAAACACTAGATATATTCATAATGTTTTACATCATAAAAATAAAAACTACAACAACATAGTCTCCATAGACCACACTCTTATCCCCTCATACTATCCCTGCAAGTCAATCATAATTTACTTCTTCTTATCCTGGGGAAAAATAAAACATAGAAAAGGGGTGAGCTCAAATGCCCAGTAAGGATAACAATATAGGGGAAACATTCATAAATAAGAATAAACATTTAAGGCAGTGTATAACTAAAACAAAAGCCTTTTAAACATGAAATTAAACATAGTATGGAAAAAATAAAATGAAATAATGCCATTTACTTATTCACATGGATATTCTACTAATTGAATAATCACATGTAATACCAATAACCACATTCATAATGATTGAATGCATAATTCCAGACTATCATAACCACATAGCCAAGGCCTCAGGCCAAGAGTACAAATAATATTTTTCCAGGGCCCTGTTCCAAGACACTAGGTTGTCTCATGAGATCTACCGATGCATCGAGGAGCTAAAGCGGGCTCCACCCATCACATATTAAGTCCAATGCATTCCCATATGAAAAATATTAAACATAACATAAACATTTGTATTAAAACTAGCATACGAAATATCAATACTTTAACCATAAACCATGAAGGGTATAAAAATAACATATCCATAGTCAAACATATCAAAAAACCTTCAATAAAATTTGGATGTTTTGTTTCATAATAAATAATCTCCAAATAAGCTTAAAATCCATCAAAGGATGTTGACATAGATGAAATCAAAACTGTTTTTAGAGAAATATCTCTTTTTATTTTGAAATCATTTAAGAGTCATATAAAATAAAAAATTTTCTTTGAAAGTATTCTTATAAAATTTTAAGGGAAGCTTCGATGATTTTATAATGGTGGAAAATAGCTTCACCCGCCGTATAAGTTAAAAAAACATTCTTACCTTAATTCAGTCAAAAAGGATAAAAAGAACCTTGTTTGGAAAACAACGGAAAGATTCATTTATAACTTCTTATAAAACATCGAACAAGGTTATAAATGGATTTAACCCATATTCTTTTAAATGGTAAAACGTTTTGAAATACCTTTTTAAGAAACATTGATGTGGATGATAATGAAATCCCAGTAGAATATTACGTATAAACAACCTCGGATAATTAAGAGATTGCAAAATAAACCCTTACCTTGTACTTTTCCATTGTTGAGGGTAAGTTAACCTACTGTATAATGGTGAAATAATTTTTATTAAATTATACGATAATCATATATATTAATATGATATCATATATGATCTTTTAACATTTCATTGTTAATAATATCTTAGTATTATCGTCGTTTTGGGTGTTAACTGACTCGTTTTCTTTTATATTTTTTGTTACGTAAGACATGTCTTTCATGGATAGGTTGTATATTATTTATATAAAGAATGATATAAAGTCCTTAAACATTATTTTTTAATCATAAAATGATAATTATACTTGAATGGATACGATGGAGAATGAATCTCATCGCGTTCGTGGAGACGGTAGTCCGTACGTACACAGGAGCGACAATATCATTCTTTTGATATTAAAATAATATATAATTGGATTGTATATTATATATACAGAATCTTTATCATGTTATATTTATTATTTACATGTGTTACAGATCGTTATTATCACCATCCAAATAATAATATATTGAATAACAATTACACCATGACATGGAGACAGTAAGCCGTACGTACGCATGTATGGTGACATGTTATTCAAACGGTGGATAGAATAATAAATATGGTTGTACCATATTTCTAATAACATCACAGTATATATAAGATACTGGATTTATTATTTTAGAATGGTAATAACAAAGAAAGAATAAGTGGATGAAGAAATGAATTTGAAAAAGGGCGGTGAAAACATTACCTCTTCCTCGGGTTCTTCCTTTTGATTTGATCAAAAGGGATACATAAGTTAGACTTATGATCAAAATAAGGCCTCTAGATTGTACAGAGGGAAGTTTAGAGAGTATTTGGGTAGAGTTTGGCCGAACCAAAAGGCTTTGAAGGTTTGAAGTAATGAGAAGGGGGAGTGCCCTTTTATAAGAGGGGTGAGGGGCACCTTTGGAAAAGATAGAAATATTAATTTATAATAAATTCATATTCGGTTTCTAATGGCTCCAAAGGTGATTATTAAAAGTTTAATGTGGGTATAGGTCTAAAACCAAGCAACCAATAGAATTTAGATAGGTTTGGGTTACTATATTAACATTATCTTTTAGTTTTAACTCTTAGTTAATTAGTTTGACATTTACCATGTCACTTTGTATTTTTATATTATATAGTTAATAAGCTTACTATATACATCCAAGAGACCCCCGAGTTGTCCATTAATGATACACCTATCATGATATAAGTATCTTGGCCGATCCATAGATTTTTAATAATTTAATAACAATTAATAATATAATATTTATTTTAAAAACTCTTTTATGTCAATTTTGACACTATTCAATAGTTGATTTTTTTGAAACTCATAACAGAATGATTACTTCGAACAATGTCAATTAAATAAATCCTAATATGTCATAATATCCTAGAAAATAATTTTAATTCATTAAAAGTCTCAAATTATTTTTATTTGGTTATTTATAATATCAATTATTTTAAGATTCCACTATTATGGTAATTACTGCATCATCATTGTGTCAAAAAAAATTAAATTATTTAATGTCTAAAAATTATAAATAAAACATAATTATGTATGAAATCATATTATCTTTCTAATTAATATTTACAATCGAATTTATCTTATGTATAACCCTATATTAAAAATGTTTTAGTAAATAATCTTTGATTTTAACTCTTTTAACTCTTCTTTAAATTAAATAATAATAAATGTCATAATGTAATCCAAGTGGACCTAAATGATAATATTTTATTCCTAAGGTTGTTTTTGGTCGATATAAACTTGTCCAATAGAATTGGGACATGTGTTAGGGTAATATTAATATAATTTTTACCTTTAATTACCCTATTTACTTTTAATCGTTGTAAATAAAAGTAAAAAATTACTATTCACCAAAAAAATATTTTCATCTCATTGTACCACATTTTACTTCTTGATATTTACCGTGTCTCTCAGATTTTAGAAATTCCAATCACAAAAGCGGTAAAAGTATGTTTTATAAAAAAATCAGTTTTTTTAACTACCACATTGTAGTTTCACTATTAATCAAAACTTGATGTTTTTCAGAACAATGCCAAAATTTCACCCTAAGCTGTAATTGATATTCCAAATTCAAAAATGATTTCTATTTTACAAAATTACAAAAATTTAAGCTGCATTAATTAATTTTATAATTAATTCCTGCTGTCACAACAAATAGCGTGTTTTTAAGAAACAATATATATCAAAAGATTGACAATTGATTAGGTCCAATTTCAAAGGGAAATTAATTATAATGAACATAATTGGATAAAATGGTAAAAATATATTCTAATTATACTTTAAAACCACTCAATAATATTATTTATCACTATAAATTATTTTAATTAAAAGAGTTGTTTTTAAGTATTTTTCACTATTCATAAAAATTGGAAGTTCTCAGAAAAATACCAAAAATTCATCTTAGGATAATTTTGATATTCCGAATCCAAAAATGAAGTCCATTTTGAAATATAAAATATATATAATTTCAAAATGTATGTATTACTGTTCATAACGGCTAGTATTATTGTTTTTGGTATGTTAGAACATGATGTTGTGTACAACACACGCTATCGCATTATTCAAAGAGATGTGTATCGTAGAAGCTTGGGGTGTTACATTCTCCCCTCCTTCGAATAATTTCGTCCTTGAAATTTCTAGAATACTACCTCATGAAATGACTCGGATGGTTCTTCATCATATGTTCCTCAGGTTCCCATGTTGCTTCTTCTATCTTATGGTTTCTCCACAGGACTTTTACCAGATGAGTCGTCCGGTTTCACAGTACTTGTTCTCTCGTATCAAGAATCCTGATGGGCTCTTCACAATAAAACAAATCAGGTTCCAGTTCTAATTCTTCATAGGTGATTACACGTCTTGGGTCAGGCATGTATTTCCTCAACAGAGAT
This sequence comes from Viscum album, assembly GCA_963277665.1. Classification (NCBI taxonomy): domain Eukaryota; kingdom Viridiplantae; phylum Streptophyta; class Magnoliopsida; order Santalales; family Viscaceae; genus Viscum; species Viscum album. Next base: position 889,869,577 of record OY728130.1, read on the forward strand.
ACATGGAACACATCGTGAACTTTGGAGAGACTTGGCGGCATTGCCAATCAGTAAGCTACAACCCCAATTCGTTCTAGAATTTCGAAAGGTCCAATGTACCTGGGACACAATTTACATTTCTTACCAAAACGTATGACTCCATTCCAAGGAGATACCTTTAGGAAAACATGATCAGCGACTTGAAATTCAAAATCCTTCATTCATTTATCAGCATAGCTCTTTTACCTACTTTGAGCTGCTTTGATGTGATTTTTGATTACCTTCACCTTTTCCATCGTTTCCTCCACCAGTTCTAGACCTACAAGTATTCTTTCACCAACGTCATCCCAATAGGTTCGTGTGCAACATCTCTTTCCGTATAATGCTTTATATAGTGCCATCTGAATACTGGAATGGAAGCTATTATTATAGGAAAATTATACAAAAGGTAAATATTGATCATACATACCCTAAAAGTCAATTGAACAAGATCTCAGCATGTCTCTTAAGGTTTTAATAGTCTGTTCTGATTGTCTGTCTATCTGAGGGTGGTAGGCAGTGCTCAAATGAAGTTCATTATCCAGGGATTTCTGAAGACTCTTCCAGAATCATGAAGTAAAACAGGGATCACGATCAGAAACAATCGATAGGGGTACTCCATAATGTCTCACAACTTCATTAATATATAGTCTTGCTAGACGTTCCAGTGGTAGATCTTCTCTTATAGTAATAAAATGTACTGACTTGGTAAGAAGATCAATAATAACCCATATTGCATCATTCCTTCTAGGATTCTTTGGTAGTCCCATGACAAAGCCCATCGTAATATTGTCCCATTTCCACTCCGGTATGGGAAGAGGTTGCAATACTCCACCAGGCTGTTGCCTTCCAGTTTTCACTTGTTGACAAACCATACATCTTGACACAAAATCGGAAATCTCCCTCTTCATGTTGTCCCACCAATAATGTTCCTTCAAATCTCTATACATTTTGGTGCTCCCAGGGTGTATAGATAAAATGGAACTATGAGCATCATCCAAAATTTCCCTTTTTAGATTAGATATATTGGGAACACAAAGCCTCTTCCCTAATTTCAAAATTCCATCTTCATACACAAAGTCTCTCAATCTCCCATCATTCACAGCTTTAATTTTCTTTTGAAATTCTTCATCGTCGGTCTGAGAACTCTTAATCCTTTCTAGTAAAGATAGTTTTGCAACCATTTGAAAAATCATTGATGTTTCACCTTCCCTGGTTATTCCCATGTCCATCTTTACTAGATCTATGAAAATTGGATCCCTTTTAATTCTCATCATCTTCAAAACTCCATGTTATTTTTTCTCAAAGCATCTTCCACCTTGTTTTCTTTCCCCGGGTGGTAGTGTATCATAAAATCATAATCCTTGAGTAATTCAAGCCATCTCCTTTGCCTCATGTTGAGTTCTTTCTATCAGAAAATAAACTTCAAACTCTTATGATCAGTATAAATCTCACAATTTTTACCATAGAGGTAGTGCCTCCATATCTTCAAAGCAAAGATCACAACTTCTAACTCGAGATCATGAGTAGGATTGTTTTGTTCATGAATTTTCAACTATCGTGATGCATAGGCAATAACACTATCATTCTTCATAAGGACATAACCAAGTCCTTTCTTTGATGCATCACTATAAATAATGAACCCATCATTCCTCGATGGTAGATTTAATATAGGAGCATTGAATAATCTTCTCTTCAGTTCTTAAAAACATTATACACACTCTTTTGTCCAAAAAAATTTAACCCCTTTACGTGTGAGCTTTGTTAATGGGTTAGCCAATCGGGAAAAATTCTGGACGAAACGTCGATAATAACATGCTAAACCAATAAAGCTACGTACCTCAGTTATATTCGTAGGTGCTGGCCATTCATGGATTGACTTGGTATCAGAAGGATCAACAAAGATTCCATCTTTAGAGACAATATGGTCATGAAAAGAAATCTCCTGAAGCCAGAATTCACACTTACTAAACTTCCCATACAATTCATGTCTTCTCAGAGTCTTCAAGATAATGCGCATGTGATTTTCAATATCTTTGTAGCTTTTTGAGGATACCAAGATATCATCAATAAATACCACAACAAATTCATCGAGATATTCCATAAAAACTCTATTCATCAGATCCATGAATACAGAGGGTGCACTAGTCAATCCAAAAGGCATTACTGTATACTCATAATGCTCGTACCTAGTTCGAAATGCTGTCTTTGGAAAGTCTTCCTTCATCACACACAACTGATGGTATCCAGATCGAAGTTCAATCTTTGAAAATTATTGAGCTCCATGTAGTTGGTCAAATAACTCATCAATGTGAGGTATGGGATACTTGTTCTTTATTGTTATAGAATTGATCTCCCTGTTGTCAATACATAACCTCGTGGATCCATCTTTATTTTTATCAAAAATAACAGTGGCTCCCCATGGAGAAACACTAGGGCGAATAAATCCCTTATTGCTCAATTCCTCTAGTTGTTTCTTTAGTTCGACTAATTCCACAGTGTCCATTCTATAAGGGGTATTCGATATCAGCCTTGATCAAGGAATTAAATCAATGGAAAACTCAACTTCTCGTTCTGGAGGATGTCTAGGTAAATCTTCCGGAAATACATCTACATATTCTTTCATAACAGGTACGTCCTCTATTTGAACATTCCTTTCCTCACACACAGTTATTTCATTCTCTTCCTCCTCAATAATTGAATTTAGTTGAGCTATTAGTGGTGGATCAAGATAAGAATTAGGTGGTGACGATTATGATCTAAAGATAAGGTGTTCCTTATCATCATCATCAAGAATCGTAAACTCTTTCTTCTTTCAATAAATCTTCACATTATAGTATGAAAGGCTGTCCATACTGAGGATTATATCAAACTCAATCATAGGTATGATGATGAGATCAGCAGATAAAGAACATTTATGTGCTCTAATGGGGACTGACTCACAAAACGTTTTTGCAATGAAACTTCCCTTAGGAGTTTTAACTGACAACTCCCTTGTTAAATCAAATTGGAAATATATAATTTTCTTAGCAAACTGGGAAGATATGAAAAATTGTGATGATCCAGAATCAAATAATCCATTTGCTAAACTTGAGGAAACCATTAAATTACCTGCCACCACGTCTTTCAGAGCTTCTACCTCAGCAGTAGTGATAGAATAAGCTTGGCCTTGATCCATTGGCATTTTCTGAGTTATGTTCCCCTGAAACATAGTACATTCATTTTCCTAATGCCCCATCTCCCTGCAATTGTATCATTGATCATTGGTAGCTTCCTTCTTCCCTTTGTAATCACAAGCTTGGTGGTCTTTTTCACCACACTTGTAACAGACTCTCGTTCCCTTCAAGCAAGTACTGGGGAGTTTCTTCCCACATTTACCACTGGATGGATATTCGACATTTCCCTTCTTAAACATATTTCCATTCCCAGATTGATCAGTATATCTCTTCTTCTCTTGCATTTCATTAAAGTCTTAGGACTTAGAGAAATCATTTTTGGTCTTGATATCACATGAGACAATGTCTTTGTACGATGAGAAGGATTGTAATACAAATGCTCGATGGAGAATTGGTTTTAAACCATCAAAGAAATGATAAATCTTACTTCCTGGGTTACGTATATAATCTCCAGCATACCTTGTTAACCTTGTAAAGTTAGCCTCATACTTTGTGACGTTCTCATCCTCCTTTTGTCAAAGACTCAGAAATCGCCTTTCCATATCTGCTTGATGGTCCTGAGGAAAGTATCTTTCTAAAAACAGAACTTTGGACTCCCTCCATTCCATATTTGATACTTCATCATCTTCCTTTGTATTGTGAATCAATGAACACCATTGATCTGCATCTCCAGTGAGGCGGTAAACTGCCATGATAACTTTTTTCCTTTCACTACTCCCCAAAGCCTGGAATATTTTCTCTAGGGAATTTAACCATTGCTCAGCTAATAATGGATTTTTACTCCCATCGAACATTGGCGGTTGTTTCCTCATGAAGGGATCTAACATTGATCCTCCACGCTGTAGATCCGGGTGCTCCATACGGGTAAGGTTATTATTCATAACCTGAGTAAGTTGTCCCAGTATGGTGATTAGATGATCAGCACCAGTTGAATCACCAGTTGAATCACCAGTTCCACTATAGTTATCTTGAGCAGGAGGGCAATCCCTACATGGAGTGTGTGAATTGATACGGTTTCCAACTCTTCTACAAGGTGCCATTTCTAAACAATGGCATAAACTAGATCAGTTTATGAATCAAAATACATAATCCCATACTTATAAAATAATTAACATAAATTGAACTATTTAGGGATATAATCCATAATCATAAGAATGTTTTCTTTGAGGAAGTATATAATCATAAACCCTTCATAATTATTTGTAATGAAAATGAGAGTTATCCTAAACATATCCCCCTGGAGTGTCGTAACCAAGAGTGCAGCAAGGCCCGTTGTCATGCACCAGTTCCCGTTTGAGTCTAGCTCAAAGTAGTGTTTTCGGGTTTTACCCCTAGGTACATCTATTCTTGACCCGCCTCTACCTGCTCATATCCAGACAAGGATGTATTTCTTGGAAAACTCACAAAATCTCTACAATACCAAAATTCTAGGAAGTTCTTCTATACTAATCCTCAACGTACATCTTAAATCTATGTGCTCTAATCAGAGTTTATCTAAATCTATCTTCCAAGGTTTTTACTAAACTTCCTCTGAGACCAACTATAACGCCCCGACCCAAGTTACTTAGGGTCAGTGCATTATTACATAACATTGTCATGATCACAAGAATGATCAAATCTCGAAAGACCGATTGGTTTAGTAGCCTTGGAAACACTAGATATATTCATAATGTTTTACATCATAAAAATGAAAACTAAAACAACATATTATCCAAAGACCACACTCTTTTATCCTCATATTATCCCTGCAGGTCATTCATAATTTACTTCTACATATCCTGGGGAAAAATAAAACATATAAAATCGGTGAGCTCAAATGCCCAGTAAGTATAATAATATAGCAGAAACGTTCATAAATAAAAATAAACATTTAAGGCAGTGTATAACTAAAACAAAATCCTTTTAAACTTGAACTTCAACATAGTATGGGAAAAATAAAATTAAATAATTCCATTTACATATTCACATGGATATTTTAGTAATTGAATAATCAAATGCAATACCATTAACCACATTCATAATGATAGAATGCATAATGCCAGACTATCATAACCACATAGCCAAGACATCGTTCCATGACTACAAATAAGATTTTTCCAAAGCCTTGTTCCAAGACACTAGTTTTTCTCATGAGACCCCCTCGATGCATCGAGGAGTTATATTGGGCTCCACCCTTCACATATTAAGTCTAATGCATTCCCATATGAAAAGGCTTAAACATAACATAAACATTCATATTAAAACTAGCATACGAAATGTCGATACATTCACCATAAACCATGAAGGGTATAAAAATTACATATCCATAGTCAAAAATATCACAAAACCTTCAATACAATATGGATGTTTTGTTTCATTATAAATCATCTCCAAATAAGCTTAAAATCCATCAAAGGATGTTGACATAGATGAAATCAAAACTCTTTTTAGAGAAATATCTCTTTTTATTTTGAAATTATTTAAGAGTCATATTAAATAAAACATTTTCTTTGAAAGTATTCTTATAAGATTGTAAGGGAAGTTTCGATGATTTTATAATGGCGAAAAATAGATTCACCTGCCGTATAAGTTAAAAAACATTCTTACCTTAATTCTGTCAAAAAGGTTAAAAAGCACCTTGTTTGGAAAACGATGGAAATATTCCTTTATAAACTTCTTATAAAAAGTCAAACAAGGGTATAAATGGATTTAACCCATATTCTTGTAAATGTTAAAAATGTTTTGAAATACATTTTGAAGAAACATGGATGTGAATGATAAAGAAATCCTAGTAGATTATTACGTATAAACGACCTCGGATAATGTATAGATTGCGAAATAAACTCATACCTTGTACTTTTCCTTGGTTGAGGGTAGGTTAAACTCCTGTATAATGGTGAAATAATTGTTATTAAATTATAAAATAATCATATATATTAATATGATATCACATATGATCTTTTAACATAGCTTTGTTAATAATATCTTAGTATTATCGTCGTTTCGGGTGTTAACTTACTCATTTTCATTTATATGTTTTGTTACGTAATCCATGTTTTTCATGGATAGGTTGTATCTTATTCATATCCATAATTATAAAAACTCCTTAAACATTATTTATAAATCATCAAATGATAATTATACTTGAATGGATACGATGGAGAATGAATCTCATCGTGTTCATGGAGACAGTAGTCCGTACGTACGCATGAGCGACAATACCATTCTTTTGATATTAAAATGATATATAATTGGATGGTATATCATATATACATAATCATTATCATGTTATATTTATTATTTACATGAGTTACACATCATTATTATACACGTCCAAATAATAATATGCTGAATGACAATTACACCACGACGTGGAGACGGTAAGCCGTACGTACGCACGTATGGTGACATGTTATTCAAAGGGTGGATAGAATACTGAATATGGTTGTACCATATTTATAATAACATCATAGTATATATAATATAGTGGAGTTATTATTTTAGAATGGTAATAACAAAGAAAGAATAAGTGGAAGAAGAAATGAATTTGAAAAAGGGTGGTGAAAACATTACCTCTTCCTCGGGTTCTTTCTTTTTGATTTGATCAAAAGGGCTCCTTAGGATGGATTTATGATCAAACTAAGGCCTCTAGGTTGTATTGAGGTAAGTTGTGTGTGTAGTTTGTCAGAGTTTGTCCAAACCAAAAGGCTTTGAAGGTGTGAAGTAATGAGAAGGGGTAGTGCACTTTTATAAGAGGGGTGAGGGGCACCTTTGGAAAAGCTAGAAATATTAATTTATAATAAATTCATATTCGGTTTCAAATGGCTCCAAAGTTTATTATTCAAAGTTTAAGGTGCGGATATGATGAAAAAAATTCGACCAATATAATTTATAATGGTTTGGGTTACTATATTAACATTATCTTTTAGTTTTAACTCTTAGTTAATTAGTTTGACATTTACCATGTCACTTTCTATTTTTATATTATATAGTTCATAAACATACAATATACATCAAAGAGACCCCCATGTGGTCCATTAATGATACACCTATCATTATATAAGTCTCTTGGCCGAACCATAGATTTTTATGAATTTAATAACAATTAATAATATAATATATTGTTTAAAAACCCTTTTTTGTCAATTTTGACACTATTCAATAGTTTATTTTTGTGAAACTCATAACAGAATTATTATTTCGAAAAAAGTAAATTAAATCAATCCTAATATGTAATATTATCCTATAGAATTATTTTAATTCATTAAAAGTCTCAAATTATATTTATTTGGGTATTTATAGTATCAATTCTTTTAATTTTTAACTATTATTGTAATGACCGCATCATCATTGTGACATATATAAATTAAATTATATAATGTCTAAAAATTATAAATAAAATTTAATTATGTATTAAATCCTAATAGATTTATAATTAATATTTAAAATCTAATTTATCTTATGTATAACCCTATATTAAAAATGTTTTAGTAAATAAACTTTTATTTTAACTCTTTTAACATTTCTATGAATTAAATAATAATAAATGTTCTAATCTAATCCATGTGGAACTAAATGATAATATTTTATTCCTAAGGTTATTTTTGGTCGAGATAAACTTGTCCAATAGAATTAGGATATGTGTTAGGGTAACATTAATATCATTTTTACCCTTAATTACCCTATTTACTTTTAACCGTGGTAAATAAAAGAAAAAAGTTACTATTCACCAAAAAAAATTCATATCATTGAACACCATTTTAATTCTTGATATTAACCGTGTGTCTTTTATTTGTGAAATTCCAATCACAGAAGTGGTAAAAATTCTATTTATGAAAAAATCAGTTTTTTTAACTAGCACTTAGTAGTTTCACTATTCATCAAAAATTGAAGTTTTTCAAAACAATGCCAAAATTTCACCCTAAGCTATAATTGATATTCTGAATTAAAAAATTATTTCTATTTTAAAAAATTCCAAACATTTATGTTGCATTAATTAATTTTATAATTAATTCCCACTGTCACAACAAATAGCATGTTTTTAAGAAACAAAATATATCAAAATATTGACAATTGTTTAGGTCCAATTTCAAAGTGAAATTAATTCTAGTGAACACCATTTGATAAAATTGAAAAAATATATTCTAATTATACTTTAAAACCATTCAATAATATAATTTATCACTATAAATTATTTTGATTAAAATAGTTGTTTTTAAGTATTTTTCACTATTCATAAAAATTGGAAGTTCTCAGAAAAATACCAAAAATTCATCTCAGGATAATTTCGATATTCTGAATCCAAAAATGAAGTCCATTTTGAAATATAAAATATATATAATTTCCAAAGGTAGGTATTAATATTCATAACGGCTAGTTTTATTGGTTGTGGTGTGTTAGAGCTCGATGTTGCGTACAACACACACTATCGCATTATTAAAAGACAAGTGTACCGTAGAAGCTTGGGTTGTTACAACATGCCTTGAAAACCATGTATAGTTAGCTTCATACTTTGTGACATTTTCATCCTCCTTTTTCCTCAGACTCATAAATTTCCTTTCTATATCTGCTCGATGGTCACAAGGAAAGTGTTTTTCTAATAAAATCTCATTAAACTCCCTCCATTCCATAATTGATATTTCTTCATCCTCCTTTGTGTTTTGAATCAATGACCACCATTGATCAACATTTCTAGAGAGGCGATAAAATATCATGACAAATTTTTCCCTTTCGCTACTCCCCGATGCATAAAATATTTTCTCTAAGGAATTTATCCATTTATCAGCTAAAAATGGATTTGTATACCCATTCAATGTTGGTGGTTGTTACCTCATGAAGTGGACTAACATTGATCCTCTATGTTGTGGATTTGGGTGCTCTTTACGGGTAAGTTTATTATTCATAACCTGAGTGAGTTGTCCCAGTATGGTGATAAGATGATCCGCACCCGTTGTATTCTCAGCACCACTATAATTATCTTGAGTAGGAGGGGAATAACTACATGGATTATATGAATTCATATAGTTTCCAATCCTCTACTAGGCACCATTTCTAAACAATTACATACACTAGATTTTTTTATGAATCGAAATACATAATTCTAAACTTGTAAAACACTTAACATTAATTGAACAGTTTATGGATATAATCCATGACAATAAAAATGTTTTCTTTGAGGAATTATATAATCAATAATCCTTCATAATGGTTTGTAATGAAAATTTCAATTATCCTAAGCATATCACATCGGAGTGTTGTAACCCAGAGTGCAGTAAGACCCGTTGTTATGAACTAGTTCCCATTCAATTCTAGATCAAAGTGGTGTTTTCTTGTTTACCCCTAGGTACATATGTTCCAGAGTCACCTCTACCTACTCATATCCATAAAGGGATGCATTTCATGGAAAACTGACAAAATATCTACATTACCAAAATTATAGTAAGTTCTTTTATACTAATCCTCAAAGTATACCATTGGTTAATGTGCTCTAATCAGAGTTTGTCTAAATCTAGTTTCCAAGGTTTTTACTAATCTTTATCGAAAACCAAATGTAATGGCCTGACCCAAGTTACCTAGAGTTGGTGCTTTATTACATAGCATTGTCATGATATAAGGAATCATGTCCTAAAAGACCGATTCGTTTAGTATTATTGGAAACAAGATACATACATAAGTTCAACATTACAACTTGAGAAGAAATAAAACACTAATTTGGTCCATTGAAAACATTGAAGCCTCCTAGATTATTCCTACAAGTCACTCATAACTAAATTCTTCATATCCTAGGAAAATGAAACATAATAAAGGGGCGAGATCAAATGCACAGTATGTGTAAGAAATACAACAAAAGATAACATAAACATTAGGAATGGTGAATAATTGAGAACACATGCCATTACAAATAATGAAAAATTTATATTAGGAAAATGAACTAATTAAATGATCTCATAATAAAAGATAATCATGGGAATTCGACTAGTAGAATAACCACATGAACCATAAATATTATTTTCATAATGAGGGAATGTATAATGTTGGACATTATGAAATATTTTGTCAAGGCCTCAACCAAGATGTCTAAAAATGATTTAGGCCTCGGCCAAAACCATATATAAAATTCGGAAAGGCCTCAGCCAATTCCACATCAAATTTTCTCATGAGACATATCGATTCACCGATGAGTTATAGCAAGCTCCACCCAACAATTACGATGTAAAATACATTCCTCATATGAAAAGGTTTAAATATAACATAAACATTCATATTAAAACTAGCATATGAAATGTTAATACTTTAACTATAAACCATGAATGGTATAAAAATAATACATCCACAGTCAAGCATATCACAAAAACTAAAATACAATATGTAATATTTGTATCATAATAAATCAACTTCAATAAAGTGTAAAATCCATCAAAGGATGTTGACATAGATGGAATAAAAACTATTTGAGAGAAATGTCTCCTTATATTTTTAATTCATTTATGAGTCATATAATTATAAAAGAAAATATTTATTTTGAAAGTATTTTTATAACCTTCTAAGGGATTATTAGATGATATTATAATGGCAGAAAATAGCCGCACCCACCGTATAAGTTAAAAAGACATTCTTACCTTAATTTTATCGAAAATGTCATAAAGTACCATATTTGGAAATTGACAGAATGATTCCTTTATAAACATCTTATAAAAAGTCAAAAAATGGTATAAATGACTTTAACCCACAACTTAAGAAAAAGTAAAAATGTTTTGAAATAAATTTTAAGAAACATAGATGTGGATGATTAAGATGTCCCACTAGATAATTACATATAAAAAACCTCGAATAATGAGAAGATTGTAGAATTAAACCTTACCTTTTAATTTTCTTTGGTCAAGGGTATGTTATCCTCCTGTATAATAGTTAAAAAAATTGTTATTAAATTATACAAGAACCATATACATAAATATGATATCATATAATATTTTCTAATACTTCTTTGTTAATAATATTTTGGTAGTATCATTGTTTTGGGTGTTAACTGATCTGGTTTCCTTTATATGCTTGGTTTTGTAAGACATGTTTGTTATCAATAGGATTTATTTGATTCATATCTAGACTGATATTAAGTTTTTAAACATTATTTCTAATCCTAAAATGAAAATTATATTTGAATGATTACGAAGTGGAATGAATCTCATCGTGTCATGGAGACAGTAATTCGTACGTACACACGAGCGATAAGATCATTCTTTTGATATTAAAATCATATGTAAATAGATGATATATCATATATAAACAATAATTAACATGTTATATTTATTATTTACATCAATTATACATCAATATTATACCCATCCAAAAAAATAATGTATTGAATAACAACTACACCACGACGTGGAGATGGTAAGTCATACGTACGCACATATGGTGACTTTGTCATTCATATGACTGATAGAATAATGAATATTGATGTACCATTTTAATAATAACATCACAGTATATAGAATGTAATGGAGTTATTATTTTATATTTGAAAAAACAAAGAAAGAGGATGTGGAAGAAGAAAAGAACTTGAAAGAGGTGATGAAATATTTACTTCTTCTTCGGGTTATTCCTTTTGATTGGATCAAAAGGGCTCCTTAGGTTGGATTTATGACCAAAGTAATGCCTTTAAGATGAATGGAATATAGTTGATAGGATATTTGGGTAGGGGTTGGATAATCCAATCTCTTTGAAGGTGTGAATTTGAGAGAAGGGGAAGTTCCCTTTTATAAGAGGGGTATAGGGCACCTTAGGAAAAGATTAAAATATTATTTTATAATAAAATCATTTTCGGTTTATAATGGCTCCAAAATAATTTATTTCTAGGATAAGGTGGGGATGGGCCGAAAAAACTCAACCAATAGGTTTTAGACAAGTTTGGGTCACTATATTAACCTTATCTTTTAGATTTAACTCTTAGTTAAATAGTTTCACATTTACCATGTCTCTTTGTATTTTTATATTATATGGATAATAAAAATACTTTAAACTACCAAGAGAACCCCAAGAGGTTCACTACTGAAATATATAACATTATTTAGTCCCTTTTTCATAATCATAGATGTTTAGGAATATTATATCAACCAATAATATAGTATTGGTTTTAAAAACTCATTTATATCAATTTTGACATTATTTAGTAATAGAGTTTTGTTCAAGTCATAACAACACTATTACATAGAAAAAAATTATTTAATCAACCCTAACAAGTAATATTAACCTATAAAATTATTATAATTCTTTAAAAGTCTCAAATTACATTTATTTGGGTATTTATATTATCAATTATTTAATATTTTATTAATAGGGTAATTACTGCATCATCATTGTGTCATAAATAAATTTAATTATTTAATGTGTAAAAATTATAAATAAAAATCCATTATGTATGCAATATTTTTATATTTCTAACAAATATTTATAGTCGAATTTATCTTATGTATAACCTTCTATCAAAAATGTTTTAATTACTGAACATTGAATTTAACACTTTTAACTATTCTTTAAATAAAATAATAAAAAATGTCCAAATCTAATCCATGTGGATCAAAGGGAACATATTTTATTCCTAAGGTTTTTTGGTCTAATTACAAATATCAAATACAACTAGGACATGTGTTTGGGTAATAATAATATCATTTTTACCTTTAATTACCCTACTTTTTTTTAACCGCTGTAAATAAAAGTTCAAAGTGACTATTCACCAAAAATTATTTTCATCTTGTTGAACCAAATTTTACTTACTGATATCAACCGTGTCTCTTGGATTTTTTTAATTCAACTCACAGATGTGGTAAAATTATGTTTTATACAAATTTGAAAATGCTTCTAGAAAGTGGGTCAATGACGGTAAAATGTTAAATAAAATTTTATATATCTAATATTATTGTAAAATGAATCGAATTAATTGCATTGAAATTATATATTTATAATGTATATATTTTTGGCTAAAATAAATTTAAATAAAATAATTAATTATTTAAATAAAAATTCTATTTTAACGAATAACGTGGTGTTTTTTACTATTCATCAAAAATTGAATGTTTTTAGAAAAATACTAAAAATTCACCCTAATCTAATATTGATATTACGAATTTAAAAATGCAGTCCATTTTTAAAATTAAAATTTATGAAATTTTAAAATGTTATTATTAGTATTCATAATGACTAGTTTGATTGGTCGCGGTGTGTTAGAATCTCGTAGTTGCGTAAAATGCAATCTATTACACTATTCAAAGGGAAACATACCATGAATGTTTTGGGTGTTACATTTTTTAATTTTTTTTCCTAATTTCCATAATTAAAACTAACGATGATATATTAATGGAAAAATATTGGTATAAGATTTTATCTAAGTAGTATTTTTATTTACCTGTAGATATATTCCACTTTTACTTTTCATAATGATTTTTAATATTACATTCTCATATTAAATTAATTTTTATATTTAATTATAATATTTTATCTCAATATAATTTATTTTGAATAATACTTGTTCTATGTTACTTGTAAAATAATATATTAAAAATTATATTTAATTAATGTCAAAAATACATAGTAAAACTGTGGGATGTTGTAGTTCATGTTTTCATGATTTTCTCAATCAAATCCTTGTATATTTTGTTCACCAATCCTTATATGTTTTCTTATTATTATTCCCATACATGGATATTATAAAACCCTTAATATTGATACACAAGATTAGGAAATAACTTATAGAGGGATGAAAATAAATATACTATAATCATTTTTATAAAATATATGATGTTTTAGTTGGTGTTAATATCATGTCTTGTCATGTGAAATTCCATTAAGAATTATTACAATGTATAATCCAATAGAACTCTAAACATAGATCATTGTCAAGTGGGCATTGATTTTTTATAGGAAAATATATTAATGTAATTATTTTTTCCTGGTAATTATAAATCCTATCCACAAACACATAAAAAGTGTAATGCATAGTTATAATCTTATAAGAATAAATAAAATTTAGGAAAATTAATCTCTTTAACTTAAATAACTAACATACACTATCCATGAATATTTTAAAATTCATGTTAGTTCACATAGAAGATACATGGCCAATATATAGGATCCCTATAATGGATATATTAGCCACCATAAAGACCGATAATTTTAGTTTAAATGATATTGAAGTATCATTAATTGTTTAATGAAATTTTACTTCATGCAAAAGATTAAAAATTTAACCTTATTCATTTTTACCCTCATAATTTTACTAGTTAAAATATCACAAATTTTCTTCTGTAAACCCCTCAACAACATTATGATATCAGGTAAATGGAATTCAAACATATTTATCATGTTGGTAATAATATATTCACAAAATATATCAATAAAATAATGCATGCTAAATCTCAAAATCAAATCCTTCCAAAAATAGAAAAAATATTTCTAAAAATATTTGATAAATAGTATAATTGATTACATGTGTAGAAAATAATGATTGATTTTACATATTACACAAAAAGGTGTTTTTGAAACCTTATAATGGTTGTGAGTTACTTTTTATGAAGAATTTTTAATTATCCAATAATTTTAAAAGTATCCATAATCCCATGTTTTTCTTTTCATATAACATTTATTCAATCATAATATTTCATAATAATATGCATAGGGGTCATGAATCCACACTAAAATGGGGTTAATTAGTCTGTTCAATGTTACACAAAATAATTTTTCCCATTATAGATTTTAATCCATTAAATTCTTCTGGACGAATGGATCTATTTAATGATACCCGACACAACACACCAATTGAAAAGTTGTAAAATAAAGAGTAAAAAACATAATAACTAGAATTTTGGCCCTAAAATGGGTTAATACATCTACGATGCATCTGGGTTGGGTTTGAGGCATGAATATCCAATTATATTATAATATTAATACTAAGGGAAGGTATGAATGATAAACCTGATTTTTCCCAATTGTTTTATTTTTTCGGACATGTTCTTTGTATTGGATCCCTATTACTTTTACTGATTCTATGAACCTCTATACTAAAAAATATTTTCACATTACTATAATATTTCACATCTTTAGAAGATAAATAATATGTTTAAATCATGTAATTTTAATTAAAAATAATTTTTTATCAGAAACATGCAAGCTAATCTTTCTCAATTATAGAAAGGTCAATTACTTGATATGGAAGGAACCTACCTATTATATTCTTCCTCAATAATTACTGATCCTTATATTAATAAAAGTTACTATGAAATCACCTTGATTAAAATGATTATGCATAGTTGTGTTTTCACTTTGGTCTCCCCTCTTCTTCTTATTTATTATTCTCTTACATTGATAATAAAGATACTAAGTTCTGCCATATTGTTGGTTACTCAATCATTTTTTTCACATTTTATTTAACTTATCATTTAATTAATATACTAATTAATAATTATATAGTTAATTATAATACATTTTTATATGGAAATATCTAGGATTACTATAACATGATAATTTATTAAACCAATCAATTGAAAATCATTAAATCCTAAAATATTCTATTTTCATAAATAAATTTAATATTTATTCATGAATCATAAAAATTCAAACAAAAAAAATAACTTCTTATTTATTCTAAGTATATTATTATTTAATTATCCATTAATTATGAATTATTATTTTGTTTTAAATTTTATAAAAATAATAGCATCCTTTCATGCCTACATGATCACTTAATTTAATATAATTATGGTGTAAGGATTTTTTTCATAGGGAATATTTCTTATTAATATATAAGAATGGATCTTGGGTGAAATCATAGGCTAACACGTTAAGAATCATGATACTGAATCATTGAAAAATAACATGACATCATCAATATTATTATTACAGATTCTAGAAGAAACCCTATTAATCATATGTGACCTTAAATAATATCTTATTTATAAGGTTTAATACATAGGTTACTAAAGTATATCATTATATATGATTTTAAATAAGTTTTTCAAAATATTTCATAGGGGCTCACATATCCGTCTGTTGGAGGACGATGAGGACGCGTTGCCTGTTGCCCCGTATTCCTACTTTCCAAAGCTGGGTGGCATCTCCCACTTATTTAGGGCCATTTTATCCTTGATTGAAATGGGATGATGGAATGTTGGTTCCTTCTTTCGTGGATTCCTCCTCGGAACACATCACCCAGTTATGGTCTCCCTTATAAGCTTAATATGTTGTTCGTGAAACTCTTTCCAGTGACATATCTTCATGGAAACCGATTAATTACACTGCTTCTATTAGGACATTCAAAAGGGTCCAGCCAGGGCAAAAACCTTCGGTCGGGGGAGTAGTCGCGTTGGACATCATTGTCGTGTTTGGACGGTAGAACAATGGTGTGTTTGGGCTTCTTCCCCTTATGATAGGGATTCTTGAGGTCACAGAAGCCCGAGGCATCCCATGACGAATGCAGGGAGTTATATGACATAGGCAAGTCTCTGAGGTTTTCCTTATCTTCCATTGTTAAACATAAGGTATGTCGTTAGTTTAAAATCAAACAGAAGCTAATCAGACTAATCATGACACTGACTTGAGTGGTTCATATGGGTGAGACACCCAAGACGAACACTAATGTCGGGGCTAGCACACGGTTAGTAACCTGGCTACTACTTGGAGTAGTGAAGAGACAAATTGGACTGATCTCACTAGGATGTGGCGGCTCGTGTAAGAATTAGGATGGGTGGTTAGTGGTTAAGTAAAGAGGATGGATAATGATATGGGGTCAACTCAAGGGTGACAATGACGTTGGGCTTGAGCCTTAAAGAGACTTCCTACGTATCCTCATGGAAGGGAATCGAAGTCCACGTAGCTCAGTAATGGTATAGGTTTGGGGTGTGTGCAGAGAACAATGACCCGGTGATATACAGGGTCTTACACATGGATAACAGCCTGGGTTGGTCTGACACCTGAGGGTGGACTAGAGATGTGGGTACCAACAGATGGGACTACAATGTCTTACCACTGTGTTGGAAACACAACGGATTACTGCTAGTTCAGATTGGAAATTACTTACCATTGATCGAGGTCACAATGGATTATCGTCGGATGGGGTCACAATAGCTTACATCTAGATGGGGTCATAAAGACTTACTGCTGGATGGGGTCACAACGGCTTACCGCTGGTTGGTGTCATACCACTGGATGGGGTTGGCAACGACTTACCACTAGATAGGGTTGAACCTCATGGAGGTTTCTTACATACCATGTCTAGGATATGTGGATCAAATCCAATGTTGTTTGAGTAGGTATAGTTTAATGTCGTGTGGGATGCAAAGGGGGAAAACAGTTTAACATCATGTAGGACGAAGTGGAACCGACATGAAGGGGGTCGAAACTACTAGGTGGTGGGCTTGAACCTTAAGGAGGCTTCCATTTTACCTTGACATAGCAAGGATACATGTCTATGTAGTTCAGAATGGGGTTTTGTGCCCTGATGTGAAGGTGGTTGGGACCAATGATTGTTGGGGTTGAAACTCAGGGAGGCTTCCTACGTTCCTTGCCTTATCACGGAAAAATGTATATGTTGTTAAAAAGTTTGGTGAACCGACATGAAGAGGGTCAGAACCAATGTCTGTTGATCTTGAACCTCAAGAAGGCTTTCTACGTACCCTGACTTAGCAAGGATCAAAGTCCACCTAGTTTGGGACTGGGGCTTGGTGAATCGACATGAAGGGGGTTAGGACCAATGGTTATTGGGATTGATACTCATGGAGGTTTCCTACCTACCTTTCCTTGGCAAGGATCAAAGTCCCCATAGATTGGAATTGGGTGTGGGGCTTACACTCTAGGAAGCCCAGAAAGAATGCCATGGTCAATTATTACTCTAATCCCACGTGAGTCATGCTCTATGTGAGAAACAAGAGGCAATGAATACCAGAAAATCACATCACGAAAGGTGCATGTATGGGAATTGAAATGGGGCTTATACATGGTTAGTAGCCCAAAATGGAAACAGGCGATTACCCGTGACTGGAATCCTAGGGAGATGGAGACTAGGACTTACTCCATTATAGAGGCTTGGGTGGAGACAAATCCCAACAACAGAGTGATTTGGAATGGAAGAGAGGAGGGTCCCAGTTCCCCCCCCTCCTATGGTCCTTGGCACTGAGGAAAAGAGTAGGAGTAGGGATGCTACCTCCAGTATGAAAATCTAGGGGCTTACATCAAAGTGGTTGCCCTTTCCCTGCATATAGATGATGCTCAAATAAATCGGATCTCATTTCATGCGAGGAATGATTTCACTCAGGTGGATACTAGTTGGCATGCAAAATTTCCAAGGTGGGGGAACCCCACGTGTGATGAACGAGATGAGGTCAGAGTTAAACATCATGTACTAAGGACGATGGTGATTAGCAGTTTAACATCCTTCAGCTCGGATGAGGTGGGTTCAATCTGCACCCCGTAGGGCTTGCTTAAATGATACCCGCATGCCCTTGAGGGAAGGAATGAATCATCAATTCTATGTTGTTGGGGTGTTATGGAGTGATCCATTAAGGGTTCCATGTTAGCGTGGCTATGAGAAGAATCAATAGCCGTTAGCGTGCCTATGAAAAGTAGTATGAGGTGAAGCAACCCATTGGGAATTACCACCCAAGGGACTTTGAAATTACTTCGTGCAAACCTAGAGGGCATCATGGGAAATATAGTTGTAGAGAAAAGGGGATCATAGGTAGAATCCTCATAAATATCTATTTCTCTATGTAGTAGATGGGATTCGCAAAGGGGTGTGCTTCACGACGTTAAGTAGCCAATCCTAGGGACATGCCATAGGTGCATTTGGAAGCATCGTCACAAAGTGGAGTGGAATTCGTAGAGAAATGACTCATGAAGCAAGGGTGCCCCGTGTAGCGTAGTATTACGATGTGATGTACCTCACGAAGCATAGTTACCCTACCTTATCAGGCGGGTCACATGTGCATGGAGGGTACTTCATGAAGCATAAACCCTCTACAATGACCCAAGTCCCCTTGGGAATCCCTTTCCTTCGTGGAGGCTTGTGGGATCCTTGAAGAGAATCCCTCTTTGAATGAGGGATGAATTCATGAAAAGGGGTAGGCACTTTATGATTCAAAAGTACCATGAAGAGATCATGGTTTGTAGAGCAGAAATTACATCGTGATTCAAGAGCTAAGAAGGTGAATGTTTGGATGATCCATCCATTGGGCTTGGGGGAGCCCTGTATTTATAGGCAAGATGCTCCAGGAAGCAAAGCTCTCTCAGAGCGAAGACAAAGCTTGCTCTATGGTGGGTCACGAATGTCAAATGGGTTATTATAGCATCCCGCCTCCTTTCTCTATGGTGGTCCCACAAAAGTCAAAACGGTTCGTGGAGCATCTTGTATCCTTGATCCACAGTGGGCCCAAAAATGTCAAATCAGTTCACGGAGCATCCACCTCATTGATCTGCAGTGGCTTCGCGAAGGAGAGATTTTCAGAAGACATGGGGCTATGGGGGCTCCACGAATGGTCTTCGCAAGGTATCCCCTAATTCTTTCCTTTTGTTCTTGTTCTTCCAAAATTTTGGCACCGAAAAATGCCCCACCTCACACTGGGAGCTGAGGATAAAGTGAGGGTCAATGTCTGAGGTTCAATAGCCAAAATAAATTAGTCAATAGCGATGATGACTCATGAAGGGGGCTCGTGAAGTGGAGCGACTATGGGAGGGCGGAGCGCACCGTGAAGCTCGCCTTGTTTGGGTACGCCGCAAAGCGCCAGGTGTCCTCACCTATAAATAGGGGAGTTATACTATCTTTTTTAGATTCTCTTCTCCGTGCTTTTGGATTTCAGTGCTCTTGATTCGTGAAGCTCCGCATAATCTGTGATTACTCTCCATGAATCGATCCTTCTAATTTGTGGTGCACAATGAGTCTTTGACTTCACGTCGGAGCACTTTGTGACTTCTGTTAATAGGTCAGGGTAGGGCTTATCGAACAACCTTTGAGAATGATCTCCACAAACATGCTTCGCGAAATATATTCGTGAACCAAAACCAAAGAATTCCTACACTCAAAAATTGAATGGCTCTCTAGGAGGCTGCCAGGGGTGCTTGAAAATATGGCCCAAAGAGAGGATATGGCGAATATCTTGAATGTTGGGGAGTTGGTACAGAGACACTCTAACCATAATTCGTTGGTGAAGGTGCTATTGGAAATCGAAAAGAACTATCCACTATGTAAGAGACTTCTTCGGTATGGATTTGGTCTTAGGTATGAAGTCTTCATCCCTGAAGGAAGCAGGGATGAGCAAGATTACTGGTTCAAGAGCAAATCGTGCCAGTGCCAGTGGTTCAGGGACGCATACGGCTATGCTTGGGAAGACTTCTTGACTGATTTTATTGATTGTCTGTACAATCATCTGAAAACTGTTGATGGGAAGGAATTGCATCTGGAGACATCCCCCACCTATTTAACAAACAATATTGAAGGAATCTCTAAGGAACCTTGGGAAGGGATGGTCTGATGAGTGAGATCTATGCCAGGGCAGAAACTTCACAGATGACTAGGCATAGGACTACTGGATATGTTCCTTGTGCGAATAGTTCATGGAATAGGTGAGGAGAGTGGTCCTGTATAAGGAGGCTTGGGCCTCCCAATTTCATATTAATCAGTCGAATAAGTTGATACTAGAGTTGTTGAGAAGATGGTCGTCAAGGACCAATACCTTCCATTTACATCATGGAGAGGTCCACATTAGTTTACAAGATGTGCATTAGTTATCTAGGGTCCCGATATTGGGGGTGATTTATGATTAATTCCTCCCCGTTACGGGTGCATGGGAGGATCCAGAGAAAATTATGATGTTGGCGATGGCATTGATAGAGCTGGTGCCTTGAAAAGATAGGTATGTAGTGAGGGATTTTTTTTTCAGATGATGGCTCAAGCAGTTCCTGAACTTCCCAAAGGATAGAATGTTTCTAGTGAGGCCAAGAAATATCCTGAAGTGGGATCAATGGAGAATGGATAACTCATACTGGCAGCTCATAGAGGATAGCTATTGGAATACGTAGTTATTCAGCATTAGAACAAAGCAGAAACCACTGGTCAGGTTTGCTGCATTCATTGTGACACTCATCTGTGGTTGGATCATTCCGGTGAGAGATACGAACATGGGAATATAGCCATGTACGTTTATCATGTCATCCAGGCTGTTGATAGGATGGTGGGTCAACCTCGGGATCCTGATGCTCACCATGTTGTACAAGATGTTGTGGCATATCAGGGAGGGGAAGAATCAACAGGAAATATGCGAGCCATTACACCTCTTATATGGGTGGATAGTGAGGCACTTCAAGGGGATCTATCAGTACTGAAACCCCATCTCCCCTCTATGATCAAATTTCCACCTGACCATTCTGATTATGGCAGGGATCATTCTGGACAAGCCAACTGTATAGGAGGTTCTGAATCGGGTTTGAAAGGTAGAGGAGTTCAATTTTCATCTATTTCTGTTGCCAACATGTGCATTAAATGATGATTTCCAAGGAATGGAAGAGCCCAAGTCCTATCTCCTAGCCTTTCATGATGGAGTCATGGTGGTAAGAGTGGACCGTGATCCCCTCTTTAATCCATACACCTGACATCGATTTGCAAGGAAATTTTGGTGCATGCATTGACTGACCCCACATATCTATTTTGGGGTGCGCTACGAAGAACATCTATCCATGATGAGGCATATGTGGCTCATGATCACATAGAAATAGGGAAATATGATGAACGAGCTTCCTCTACCCACAACCATATTTTTGTTGGGGAAGGAGTATCATAAATGTTGGGAGGTGGCCTACTCGGGGGATACCCTAAAGCAGCCAACTGTTCAGGCCGGTGATGGTGTGCCTCCCCAAACTCGAGGCTGGGGATGGAAGGGGGCAATGACATCGTATGGTGTTGGGGTTTCAGTGGTAGTGAGGCCCTCATCGGTTGTGGGGGAGGCATCAACAATAGATCTAGTGGTGGGGGTGGACCTGGCGGTCCCAGAAGAATAGAATTACCTGAAGGGGAGGCCACCCAAAAGATTTTACAGAATATCCACCCAGGCTCTAGGAAAGCAGCTACATCACATAGACATGCCGCAGAATTATCTCTTCCCAGAGTACTAGGACTTCTGGGATATAAACAGGAAATTCCTCGACTTGTACGAGATGTGGAAACACTTGAACCATCTCGGGATGGATTTTTAAGGGATAGGCCCTGTCAGGGCTGGTTTTTGGGTGTCCCAGGAGGAGGTGGAGAAATAACTAGCCGAATAGGAGGACTTCGTCCAATCCCGGGGTTCCCCACATCCAATGATGGACCGGGTGAATGTGTTATTGGATTGAATGACTCCTCTATAGTTGTCAGCTGCCGATTTGGGGGAACAGTTCCCTCTACTAGATGAATCGGAAGAATCCTCATTAGGGGAGGCAGCTGGTAGAGGGATCCCTCTGGAGGAGGGTGAAGTCCGTGATCAAGACATAGATCTTGAATATTTTTCAGATCCCCCTGAGGTAAAATCCTGAATCACCACCACAGGATCATCTTCTAGGCTAATTTGGACCCCTCACCAATGATTAAACTATGTAGGAAAGCCGCATTCACAGACCCCGTTCTCATACCTCAGTGTATACAGATTTAGGGACATTGGTATCCATGCCTGTTGCTATGGAGATTAGTGTGTCTGGATGGGCCAATACATTTTAGATGGCTCCCATAGAGTTTTAATACATCCCTATGATATATGGAGGGCCACCTCTCGAGGTCCCCATAGCAAAAACCTGGAACGAGACTGAGAGTTCCAACTCTGTAAGTATCCTTCGCACAATTCATGACTGCCACTCATTGACTAGGATAACGACATCTATGTCCTTTTGATATGAACATTCCTTCAAATGACATGGGATTCCATGGCAAGGTTGATTGTTACTCCTAGCAGCACCTTTCCCAGGGAAATGTTTGTGGTCATGGAGGTGGATATCTAGACTAACCAAGCATCGGAGCTCCCGATCACTTGTGGGACCCTTAGTAGTTCCAGACTTGAGATAATTGAGGTGTGATCTGATGATGAAGATCGATCGGACATCTCTGGTCCCACCATACCTGATCAAACACGAAATACAGACCCTATTGAAGAGTTCTTGGGGGTGTTCCCTCCATATGATCCTACCAACCCAATAGATTGGGACAAGACATCTTCTGATGAAGAGGATAGAAAGATAGATCGTCACCGGTCATTGAAGATGATCAAGTACATTATTGATCACACCCCTCAATAGAAGTGGATAGACCATATTGCATTACTTCATTTGCGACTATGCGAATTGTGTACTAGAAGAGTGGATGCTCAATGTCCCCACATGCGCGTCCGAGATCTAATGGTGGAAAAGATTTAGAAGTATGATTGTGGACATTTTGTGGGTTGGTAGTGGAGGAAAGCAGTGAACATAAAGAGGATTCATGATTCTGAAAATGAGGTTTAATGTCTATAAATCTAGGATGTTGAGCACTCAACCTCCCTCCACATGAAATCAGAGCTAATATTGTGATTGAAGGTCCATCTGGAAGTGGCCGAAGAGTGCATGAATAAAGACTCTGAAGAAATGACCATCATCCGGACCGCTGTGTAGGAGGCCAGGATTTTGGCTGATGAACAGTTCCCTATCACTACTGAGTAGGATTGGGAGTTGAATAGGTGACAACAAATCCTGGATGCCACAACTCAAAGGGTGGTGGAGCTGCAAATTTCTTTTGATGGGGTCAACCCATCCATGGGAGGGATGGATCCTTGGGTTCCCTAATACTTGAAAACCTTCAAACAAACATTCATTCTTTGATCATTTTATGCGAGCTACAATCCTGAATTATATTATTTTTATTGTTTTATTGCATTCCCTTCATATTTTTTGAGTGTCCAACGATCAATCCCTAGGCTCACATGGGATGGGCCAAATGTGAGAAACAAGGTACTTCCACCTTATTATTCCATCCAAATGTAAGAGTGAAAACGAAGTGTTGGGAATCCAGGGGTTTGGACAACCAATCTGGATTTATGGGAATAAAAAAAGTGCTATAGTTCATGAGTGGGGTAACTCTAGGGGAATTTGACTTATTTCAAACATAGGGGAATGGAAAGTGTGGATCAATATACCCAAAGTTCAGAACATTGTGATTGTGGCGTGACAATGAAGGATAACTGTTGATTGTGTTTGAGAAACAATATCCATATTGTATTATCCTAATATGGAGCTAATAGATGAGGGTCGTCCACTGACCATATTCGATACATGAGGCATGACTCAATAATGTTATCCATTTTTCTTCCAAAACATTGTCCTAGGGCAGTAGGCGAGCCATTTTCCAAGAATCCATACTATTAGGGGGTTCTTTTGGACATTAAATAGGATGGAGGTCAGAATAAAGGGTACTAAAAGTGTGAAGTGTGGAGTGATGGGTTGTTGGAATGGAGTATAACACTCATGGAATCATGAAACTGTGGTGGAAACACATTAGCTGGGCGTATCTGTTTGATCAGGGATCAAACATACTTCTGACGGTGATAGATACATAGTTTAACTTCTCATGGTAAAGACGGTGCTCAATGTTCAATGGTCATACTGCATGGACCAGGACCAGACCTGAGGGGCCAGAAGGGTTAATTACCCTAAGGCTGGGCCCAAGGTAAAATTTCTAGGAATTGCTACATATCCCATAATGATGAGAATCAATCTAAACATAGATCATAGACACAACAAGGCTGGAGGCCAACAACGATAGGGGAAATCCCCTGTAGTAAGGAATCTAGTGCATCTCATGACTAACATGGGGAATGCTTAACTTGTTCAGGGTAGAACTGCAGTTTAGTTTCATACCTCAAGGACATGTGGGCTCATTCATTTTAACACCAAACGATTGGACGAGGAGTGAAATGGGAGGTCCTAGTAAGGGAGTATGTGGTTTTGTAGCTATAACCCCAATTTTAATGGGGACATAAGGAGTTTGCACCACACCATGTATCCTCTAAGGATGTTCTTTAGGTCAAGGGACCAAATGTAAAAGTTAGTTTAGGCTTGAAGAAGAGTGGTTGAGTGTTCCTACGTACCCCATTAGGATGGGAATCAAGATGCTTGTAGTTCTGAGAGCACATTTTAACGTCGTGCGGGATGATGGAAGGCATGTGTGCCATGGCTGCACTAGTACGTGTCCTACCAAAACTACTAAGCCCGCATGAGTCGTTCTCGATGTAGGAAACAAGGAGTAGTGATGGAACTTTACCGACACAGGAAGGAACATGTTAGGGGAAATGGGATACTAGATGAATGACATCCCAATGATGATGACCTGCCTACTGGACACATCTAGATGCACAAAGTGGTAAAGCTGAGTATGTTGGAATTCCACCTAAACATAAGGATGTGGAAATATGTGAATCATGATGCTCGAAATCTGGGCCACGATTATGGTTCCATGATGATAGGGGACAACTATTGACCATGTTTGAAACACACTATCCATTTTGCGTTAGCCTAGAATGGGGATAAGAAAATGAGGTTCGATCGTTGACAATTTTCGAAACACAAGACCTATCACAAATGTTGTCTGAGGTCCTCAAGGATGTGGGCTTGAGATGGTAGGTAAGCCAATGTGGCCTGAGAACAGGCCTTAAAGTGGGTCCCCTCAGACATGAAATAGGATGAGGACCCAAATAATGGGCTCATGAAGCTTTTACATAGAATGAGGGGAATTTCACCGTGAAAATTAGACACTTTGGGATCTTTGTCACAACGCACCTGAGTATGACAATAAGATGTATCCGATAGAGGGAGTTGATTCCCTTTCCAAGGACAAGTGTCCTAGGGCTACACACATGAATCTTAATTGTTGTAGGATGGGACATTAAGTGGGGATCGACCTAATGGACTATGGACAGGGTGGTGAAGTAACCAAACTTGACGTGTATTTCCCATAGGGAGATCTTATTTTTGGGTCATAGAACTCAGACCATGTTCGTAAAAGACATGGGAGGCAAATGGTGTGGCTGTTGCAAAACCCGATGTGAATGAGAACCCAATAGGTACTCACCACACCAAATGTTTACAAAACTGATTGGGCCTAGGGGCTAAAGAGAGGGGGTACGATTTTAGATTCCTAGGGCTGGATCCAAAGGCATGGTACATGGGCATTCCTACATAACCTATGAGGATGGGAATTATGTCATACATAGTTCTGGAAGATGTCGTGCATTTTACCGTCTTGCGGCAAAGATGCAATGTCATGTTAGTTTATGGTCATAGAGATTGGACCCTGGAATGGTAGGTAATGCGGGAGACACATGGTGAGGTAATTATAAAACCCAATGTGAATGTGGACCTGGAGTCTAGATCACCATGTGTTTCTTGGGGAGGATTTTCATCGAGGGACCAAAAACACAAGTTAGGTTGGGCCCAAGGCAAATTGCATGGGTGCTTCTACATATCCCATGTGGATGGGAATCAAGCCACATATAGTTCTAGGATGTGGAAAAGTAGGGTACCAGTGCTAGGGATAATAAGGTCATGCCGTTTTGGCCCTTGCATCAAAAGAAGTGGCATTTTTAGGTCTTTTTTTCCTATTTGGTGAATGTGTGTTTTTTTGGGAGGCGATCGACCAAGGATAGAAAGTCCAAGAATCACCAGACGAATCAAGCCGTATGCATGAATTGACAAATGGTACAGTGTTTAACCGATACCAAACATGATGTCCCCTTAAGTGAGGACACAATGACGTAGTTCCATTGTTTTTTTGTGTGTCTAGGATGATAATTTCACAGTTTAGGATTGTGTGATGGGACCAACCATGAATTTTAACATCGTGTAGTATAGACGTAATGGTTCAATGTGATGTGGGATGAGACAGCATAGTTTAAAGTCATATGGATCCTAAATATACAGGAAATATGAGGTTCAATAAGTAATGTTCATGCTATGATAAAGAATACCCGACGTGAATGGGGACGAGGTCCACATTACACTACACGCGATTCGAAGAATGAAACCTCAGCCTGAGGGGCCAGAAAAGGTTAGAGGATATGGGAAAGGAAATACAAGCTATCAGTGGAGCTGGACCCACAGACGAGATGTCTGGGTCTTCCTAGGTATCCCATGAGGAAGGTAATCAAGACATACATAGTACATGGAGGTTGCTTTTAATGTCATGCATGACAACATTCAGTTTAATGTTAGATGGGACAAAAGGCAGGAGGGACTAACTCCTAGAAAGGGATGTACATGGTGAAACTATTGCAAACCCAATGTGAATGGGGGAATAATCCCCCACATTCCACACCACACAGTATTATATGTGTCGAGGCCCAAAAGGATGCAAAGAGGAGATATATTAGTGGAACTAAATCTGGGCCCAAATAAGAGATGTATGGGCTGTCCTACATACCCTATAAGTATGGAAATAAAGCCATACGTAGTTCTTAAGAGAGGAAGTATAATGATATCTTAGTTTAAGGTCTTAGAGCTCGGATCATGGAGAAGAAGAACTCTTCCAAGTAGGAGAAGACCTCAATCCAATCCCTAATCCCACATGAGACAAACTCGGTGTTGGAAACTAGGGCAGAAGGGATCTTTGCAATACATGGATTTCTTGAAAGGGGGGAATCAGTGCAGAGCCCCAAAGAACACCTTACCACGTTTTTTTTCTCTTAACAGGAAAATGTGCACTGAGGGATAGTACCAAGAGTGTCAAAATTCCACTTTAGACATGATGGGGTGGAAAATGATGAGAATCATGCGACCAACATTTTGGGAATAATGAGGTTGGTGTGACGATGGAGGATAACTACTGACAATGTTTGAAACATAGATTCTATATCTTATGACTTGAAATGGTAATAACAAATGAACATTGACCACTGACTATATTCACAACACGAAACATGGATCAATTTGTTGTTTGAAACCCTCAAGTACATTGGACTGTAATGGTAGGAGAGCCCTCGGTCCAAGAATCCATACCATTTGGGGGACCCTTTATATGTGAAAGATGATGAATGCCTTAATGAAGGGGAACACATAGCCAAAAAGGTGGGTGAGAGAATGTTCGGGTAGAATCCGACACTCTTGGTGCTAGGCCAGGGTACTTTTTGTAACATTGGAAAATCACCGAAGAGGGTCGAGGGACTTGAATTAAAAGCATCTGACTCGACACTATGAGTGCATAGAAAGGGAGAGTAGGGTTCTCAGAAGAGAGAGGTATGTGGATTGGTTGTTACAAACCCAACATGAATGGGGCATGATCAAAACACACCATATATCCCTCTCCTAGAAGAATGCAGGCCAAGGGGCCCAAATGACAAGAAGGTTTCTAAGAGAAGGGGATGGACACGAAGACTAGTCTCTTGGGTGGTCCTATGTATCCCATAAGGATGTGAATCAATACACACATAGTTCTATAAAAATGATGATGTACAATTTATCATCATGCAGAAAGGATGCAGGATAATGCCAAGATACCCCAGCGAGGGATGTGTATGGTGCGATGAGCAACCCGTTGTGAATGAGAACATAATCCCATACCACATCGTGTAATCCTAGGTGAGAACATGGTCCAGGGGTCCGAGAAGGACTAGGGACCTGAGGCTAGGCCATAGATAGAATTTCACAGCCAGCTTTCAGTTTGACATCTTGCCATGAGAACGATGGTGATAGTAGTTTATTGTCATAGATCTCGGACCGTAGATGTCTAGTTTAATTTCATGTGTGTGGGAGAACTGAGTGGAGAGGGTAAATCATCATTCTAATAGAAGACTGAAAAGTGACAATGATGATAAAGGACTGATGTTGAACAGGTTCACAACACAGTATCTTCCCTTGTGTGACTAGAGTTCGGGGGTGAGTAATTGAGCATCTAACATTGAACGCTTTCGCAACACAAGACTTGTCTCAATTTTTGTTTGAAACCCACAAGGAAGTTGGCCCATCATGGTAGGAGATCCCCTGGGTAGAGCATCCATAGCATTTGGGGGTCCTTTTCAATATATAAGGTTATAGAAACCCAAATGATGGGGCTCACAAAGGATGGCAGGCCCTGCACTCACAAAAAGGATGATAAATGAAGGAGGGATGTCTCATGGGGATATGCGTGGAATGGAAAAATATCCAGACATGAATGATGACATGAGTCCATACCACACCACACATTCCTAAATGAGATCATGGACCAAGGGGCCGAAAATGACAGGGGACTAGAGGCTGGGCATCCCGACCAGCTGTGGTCATATGGACACTCACCTAGGTACTACCTTATCATTATTCCTAGTCCCACATATGCAATGCTCAATGGGGGAAACAAGGAGTAGTATTATGCTTTCCTCAAAAAATAAGGGACCACCTGCTGGAATAACACTTCTGCTCGAGGAAGACTAGAGTTTGAAGAGACAACAGGGCAGAATGAACCACCACACTCCATGTTTGGGACATATGGGGGTGGTGACAGTGACAAATTATGGGTCTTTAACAAATTTGAAACACAACATCTATATCGTGTGACCTAAAATTGGAACAACAAATGAGTGTAGACCGCTAACGTTATTCAGAACACAGAACTTATATCAACTTGTCTCTTGAGGGCCTCGAGGGCGTTCTCCCTTAATGGTTGGAGAGCCATTGGGTCGAGCATCCATGCCATTTAGGGGCCCTTTTAGATATGAAATATGATGGATGCCCAAATTGGAGGGGCCTATTAAAGCATGAATATGACTATGTGGGACGAGACTCAAGGGGAGATCTCAGAGATTGGGGCTGGGCCTGCAGGAAAAAAATTCCAGGCAGTCCTACAAATACCATGATGATGAGAATCAATCCATACGTAGTTATGAATGAACCATGCAGTTTATCTTTATGCTGTGAGGATGTGGGAGGAGAGAAGAACAAGGGAGGGAACGTGGTGAAATCATCATATCCCTGACATGAGTGTGGAAAAGGAAGCCTATACGATGCCATGTGGGACCCTCCAATAGTACTATCCCCAGGAGGGCATAGTCAAATAGGAAACTGGGGCTGGACTCAAGACGAAGCATCTGACCGTTCCTACATATCCCATGAGGATGACAATCAATCCATACGTATCTCTTGAGATGTAGTTTAATTTCACACAGGACGATGCACTACTTAATGTCATGCCGGACGTTTCAAAATTTAAGGTCATGTTGGACCAGACAGTTTAGGGTCGTGCGGGACCATCATGAAGTTTTAGGTTGTGCTGGATTGTGTAGTTTAAGGTCATGTTGGACAATACAATTTAAGTTCATGTTGGACCCATACATCATAGGCAATGTATTGCTTTAGAAACTTGGCATTGGTGGGAGGAGTTATATGCTCACCATCCATGGTAACCAGGGAGTATACACCATTAGATTAATTCTTGTGAACAACTTCCTTCCTATTTGGGCTCTAACATGGGTAGTTTCCTTCCTGGTATCATTAGTGTGCTTAGGGACAACACTAAGTCACCTTGTAAGAGGGAGTGGAAGTGAACTTTCTTATTGATATCTCTAGCTGTTTTTTCTGGTGCCTTTCCAAATTTTGTGGGGCACACAGCTTATTCTCATCGAGCGCTTCCAAATCAGCCATACATATTTATGTTACTTTATCTGGTGATTTCTGATCATAGACAGCTATGTAAAATGAGGGAAATTGGATCTAGATGGGTAGAATGGCCTCCATTCCTTATA
The DNA here is from genome assembly GCA_963277665.1 of Viscum album. NCBI lineage: Eukaryota > Viridiplantae > Streptophyta > Magnoliopsida > Santalales > Viscaceae > Viscum > Viscum album. The sequence goes on from OY728130.1 coordinate 889,900,493, forward strand.
CCAGGGAATGTGGGGTCACCTGGGTGGAATTACGGATCGTCGTCCGATAATCCTAGAGGGCATTGGGGAGCTTGTCTAGATAACTCTTCTTATCCTGGTTGACCATTTTCTGCAGAATGTTAGAGAGGGTTTTGTTGAACACCTCGTTCTATCCATTTTCTTGTGCATAATAGCAGGAGGTATGGTTAGAACGGATGTTTTACTTAGCATACAATTTCATCAGCTCATCTTCTCCAAAGATCGTGTCATTATTGGTTAGGATGACATGAGGGACTCCAAATCGGTAAATGATTATTGAGCTCATGAAGTCGATGATGGAACGGGCCTTGACCTCCTTGAGTGGAACTACCTCTGCCCACTTGGAGAAGAAATCCATAGCGTTCAAGATGAACTTGCACCGACATGCTATAGCATGTGGACATAGTCCCATGACATCGAGTCCCCATACTGCAAATGGACAATAGTACTTGGTAGTGTGGAGAGGCTCTAGTGGCCAATGTATAAATTTGGCATTAATTTGGAAAGAATGGCACCTTTTGGGGAACTCGATGCAGTCGTGGATCATGGAGGGCCAAAAGTACCCTAGTCTATGGATCTAGTGAGATAGTTTTAGCTTGGTCTGATGAGCCCAACAGGAACTGACATGAACCTCTTCCATGACTTGGGATTCCTAGAATCCTTGAATAAAATGGAGGATAACCCCATAAAACCTGAGTTTGTAGAGGATATGTTCTCTACTAGGACCATCCTAGAGGGTAAACTGTAATGCGAAGCATCAGATTCTCTCATGCTCACCCCGATCTAATGAGAGATTACCATATTAGAGGTACTTGACAATAGAGGTTCTCCAGTTAAGAGACACTTCAATCACTACGTCCAGTGGACCTGGGGGTCCACACGTGGAGGCGACGACAGTAAGGTGTCTTACCTGTGGGATGTCATTGTCATCTGGAGTGACATGAGAAATGACTCTTCGGTGTGCCACGTGGATAATCATATCATCCTATTCAGGCTCTGCAAGTGACATAGCTAGACTAGCTAGGGTATCAGCTCAACTGTTTTGATATCGAGGGGCATGAGTAATTTCGGGACAAGATGGGAAATAGGCTATTAACTGGAGAGTGCGTTCAAAAAATGGCACGAGCTCTGACATTCTGATGACATATTCAGCGTTGATCTACTTGATGACTAGTTTTGAGTCCCCTTTCACATGAAAATGGGGCACATCAACCTTTAGGGACATCTTGAGGCCGGTAATGAGAGCCTGGTACTCTGACTCATTATTGGTGCGACCTTCTAAAAACAGGAATGAATACGGAAGTTTTGATTATGATGGGGTAATGAAGACAATACCCAGGCCTACACTATTGATCCTGGGGTCATTGATCCTTTTTCCGATGGGGCTTCGAGAAGCACCATCAATGTGCATTTGACAGCATGGGATGGATTAGTCAACCGAGAGGATTGCCTCATCAAGAAATTCATGGTTTGGGGACTGGTCTATAAGAGATGGATGGGAATCAAGAAAGTACTCCAATACTTTCCCCTTAAATTCCTTCTGAGGGACGAACCTAATTTCGAACTAATAGAGAATCACTACCCACAGAGTTAGATGGCCTGTCAACATGGGGTGGTTCAGGATGTGCTTCAGCAGATCAACTCGGGATACTAACTGTACCTCGTGGTGATGTAAGTAATGTCAAAATTTCTATTTAGGGAATACCAATTCAAGGAATCTCTTTTCAATATGGGATTATCTGGTCTTCATATTAAGGAGCATGAGGATGAGGTAGTAGAGGTTGTTCTCTATCCCCTCATTGTTCTTCTAGTCGAGAAGGGTGCCAAGGGATCATTCCAGGGTGGTCACGTAAAGGTCTAGGGGGTTTTCCAGAGATGGGTAGCATTAAGACATGAGGATGGAGAGGATACTGCATGATTTCTTCAAAATTAGTTAGTCAGTCTTCGTCTCACTCATAGACAATACCTTTCATCATGAGTGTGAAAAAGGCATACACCTTCTGGCCAGATTCACGATGAAATAGTGTATATAGTCCAAGTGACCTTGGAAACCTTGAAAATCCCGAATGTTGCTCGGGGGGGAGACTTCTAGATGATGGACTTGATCTTCTTTCGGTCGATCTTGATGCCCCTTTTTCTGACACCAAATCTAAGACACTTACTAGAGGTGACCCCGAAGGAACACTTCAATGGATCCATCTTTAGGTGGAGAGAACAGAGGAAGATGAACAATTTATGAAGGTCTTTGAGATAGTCCTAGAGATGATAAGATTTTACCACCATATCATCCACGTATCATTCCACCAACGTTCCGAGGATCGGCTTAAATATGTGATGCATAGCCCGCTGATAGGTGAAACCTGGATTCTTTAAATCGATGGGTATGACTTGGTAATATAATGTACTTTATGGTTCCCTGAAGGCTGTGGACTCCTCATCCTCAAGGGACATTCAGATATGGTTATACCTGGAGTACCCATCCATGAAAGAGAGGGATTGGAACCAAGCTATAGTGTTGATCAAAAATTATGTCACAGAAAGGGGAAAACCATCCTTCAGAGAGTGACAGTTGAGATCCCAGAAGTCAATGCAGACTCTAATTTGTCAGTTCCTCTTCCTAATTGGTATAATGTTGGCTATCCATCTGGGGCACTAGACATCCTTAACAAAATTGGCTTTGATGATCTTATCATCATTCACCTCTACCATGGCACTGTGAGAAGGGTGGATTGTTCTGGGAGGCTGCTTGAACCTATGATGATTTTTTGGGAGACTGAGGTGGTGGAAGGCTACCTGAGGATCTATTCCAAGCATATAATCATAACTCTATGTGAACAAATCATGGTGTTTTTTGAAAAAGCTTATCCACTACTATTTCTCCTTGATGGGCAATGCAGCACTGATCAATTTGGGTTTTGGGTCGGCTACGCTACTAAGGTTCACCTGTACCAATTCATCAACCGTGGTAGAGACGCCCTGTTCCCATTAGGGATGAGAATCCCTTAAATCATCTTCTTCACTTATGGAGGAGGGATCCTTGGTGGGAGGAGTTTCTTCTAAGTTGTAATATCCTAATTGGAGGCTGGTACCAGCCTAAGTGACAATGGTCACTACATTAGGGGACTCTTATGCTGTCGTGACCATAGCGATGAAGGCTATCGATCTGATTCTATTTGGTCTTCTACCCAAGGGGCTACACTTGATGATATCAAAATAATAGTGGTGTGTTGTCTTGAGCTTGTTAATTCCGTCAAGGAGAAACCGGCAAGTATGATGTATTGTTGGTGATATGTGGTGGATATCCCGATACCTTATAGGAGTAAGAGTATCTGGGATCACATGATACTGATTTGTATATGAGTATGAGGTTATCTTCCGGAATCATTTAGACTTGGGAATGTGTTCCCCCCTCATTCCAAACACAATGAAGCATTGTACCATGTTCAGGGTTGTAGCCTCAAACCGATGGATTGGAAAGACATAGGCATCATTTAAATCTTTCCATGGGTCGGTTACAACCATAGCATGATCAACCTCAATTGTCCAAATCTGCTTCTCCTTGATCTTGTAATAGTCGGAATCTAGATAGCAGGATTCATAAGAGGTAAAGGGAGATTTTTCACCTTGGTGCTTTCCCACTCAACCATTAAGGGAGTATTTGAGGAACTAGTGAAACGATGAACGAACCGCCGCATGCAGGTGGAGCCATGGAATGCCCATTATCGCATTGTAGGTGGTGTCTTAGGAGAAAACCATAAATTTGGTGTTGGAAACAAGTCCTCCAAACTAGGTCATCACGAAGATCTTGTCGACCGGTGTCTATTTCATCCTATCATAACCTTGGATTATTAGGTCAGATGTACTCAGATCATCTTTGGACAACCCCAATATTCGCAGTTTCCGTGTTAGGATTAGTTTGATCATAGAGCCCGTGTTGACAAGACAGTGGAAAACATCCACGCTATTGAACTGGCTAGTGATGTATAGTGGGAGAATGTTCCCCTGTATGGGAGAGCATTCATCTTCTACCGAGAACGATATGATGGCCTGATATTTAGAATTCTCAATCGCATCAGTATCAAAGGTTTCAGCGGCTGGTACATCTATCTCAAAGTGGAGGGGGCTTCTTAAAGCCTCAGCGAGGACCTCACGTATATTTGATGATATGAGAAGGTCCTCAAGGATGGAGAGAGTTTCTTTAATAATTGAAATATTTTTTAGAACATCATACTTTCGTGTCAGGCGTGAATTTATGCTTACATGAGGTCTCTCTATGACAGGATGTATGGTGGGCCCCGTTGGCCAGACCGATGGGTGACTGGTGCTAGGAATATCCAACTTCTCACTAGTCGAAACCTATGGAGTGACTACCAGATGAGGTACCAATGACTGGGGCTGGTCCAGAGAAAAATGTGGCTGATCACGACGTAGCCGACATGGCTCTTCCTGATCTAACAACACGAATAGAAGCGAAGGCAGATCTGATGTCACCAGACGATAAGGATGCACATGCTGTGATCTATTGTAAGAATGTTTCTATGTTTCTATTTCATGTAAATCCTGACTGAAAGTGCTAACCAAAGCACTCCGACGTCCCATATAACTGCGACTCTGTTGACGCTGATGACGGTTGGGGACATTGGGAGGATCTAGGTGGTACTCGTCATCATCAGAAATCATCTAGGGGTTTACCAGCTCTACAGTATTAACCAAGGAATAACCTTGAATGTCACTCGAATAGTCTTCCACTAATCGACAGATTTTGGGAGTGATCAACATCTCCAGGGACATGAAATATCCATGAGTATGGGATGATGAAGGATTTGGCGTGGTAATTTCTTTTCCCTTGCACCACTGGTGTTTGATCTTCTGGTAAGAGGTTGGCTAAGACGATAACGCATAAGTAGTAGATGTGTCTTCTGAAGGGTTTGGCCAATTCAGGCATGCACAGAAGACACCATGGGAACGAGTGACTATTTTACGAGCCATCTAGTCATCATACTTCTAGGACCCGTAGTTAGAAACCTGATTCCATTCACCTTCGCTGTCACTGTTGCAGTCTAGCCTCACCAAGATACATGTCACTTGTGTCGGAGCTGGGCCTAATCAAACTATGTTGTTATCCACCTGGTCTTGAAGCCAGTCTTTGAACACATAGCACTTATTGAGAGTTTTCCCCATGTTCTGGTGATAGGGGATGTAATTTGGGAGATTAGTGAGGATTGCCTCTTCTGGCCTCCTACACTCAATAAATTGTACAATACCATACTCCAAGGCACTGTGGAAGTTACCAAGGACCCGAGCCTCATTGAATGAGTAGGTCTAGTTCCTCATGCCTAGGAAGGGGGCCCTTGGAGCCTGACCCTAAATAGGGGCTAGGGGATCCTGTCGTGGAGGTGGAGCCTAGTTATATTGCCTGATCAGTGGTGGTGCATTGCAGGGGGGAACCTTCTGATTATGAGGTGGGATCTGCTGGGCTAAATGATGTGCCTAAGGTGGGGGGCCTCTGTAGGGCTATAGAGGTACTCCACTAGTAGCAACTCTAGTTTCCGGGGGGCCTATATTTGAGCCACTGCGGAAGGCTCAGCCCTGTTGGCCCTTCTCACCGGGATTGCAAGTGGCAACAGATGTGCTAGCTGATCCTACTGTAAGGCTTCCTCTAGGCACCAGACCTTATCAGAGAAGTCCCAAAATCTCTCGGGGTAGTTCTAGGTGATCAAAGGGAGGACTAGTTCCATATTGACATTCCCTATACACATCGTCATCAGTTTCTCTTGAGTCTGTGTTATGTCAAGAGAGTTTGTGAGTACTTTCCACTAGGCGACAAAGTTTGCAATGTGATCATCAAATATCTTCTGGCAATTGGAGAGGTCCGTGATACTCGTATTCTGAGTGGTGGAACTGAACTGGTATAGGAATTGCCTACGGAGGACTTCCCAGCCAGCTACTGATTTGATTGGGAGCTGGCTATAATAGACAAATGCCGACCCTTTCAATGTCTGTATGAAACATCAGAGTTTGGAGGCCTCCTACTATGCTGGAGTTCCCAACATGGGTCAAAACCTTGAGATAAAGTGGGCCAGGTGCTGCGGTGGGTCCCCTATCCTATTAAAGGCAGAATATTTTGGATTTCCGATACCCGGGGGTGCTGGCATCTCATTCACCCTTTCCGGATATGGATTTCCATCAGGATGGATTTCCACCTATCGAGGCTCTAAATCTACGAGGTGGGCGATGAGTTCCGCCATTGGATCATCTAGGCAGGGATTCTATTCTTGAAGGGGATCCCTAACCACTAGCGTGTTAGTGGGTTCTTCAACCAGATAAGTAAGACTAGTGGATCAAGGAGTGGCTAGTGGAATGACATGCGCAGCAGCTTGGGGAACCTGAGTTGGGTCCAGAGGATTTTCAAGACATTCAGGAGGATTTGACAACACATTCCGTTCCCTCTTGTTGGATGTTCCAAACACAACACTCTCTGTTTGGGTAGGCTGGTCAGGGTCACATGGGGGGTAGTTTTCCAAGGGGATGTTGTGCCTGGACCTTCTTTCCTGGGCAAGGATTGCTGTAGTTTGGTCGTCGCTCCACAACACGTTTAGAAAAGAAGTCATCAACCACATTCGTTTTCTTCGTGAGCTGTTTGCACATCATAGATTTTTCGGGATCTTTCTATACCTTCTAAAATAATCTGGATGGGTCAGAGGGTTTGAAATCTCAGAGGTTCTCTTTTCCCTTATTTAGATTTTAGCTGAGGTTTAATGACTCGTCAGGAACATGAAGACCTAAAATATTTCTATGCTGGAAACTCATCCTTCCCAACAGATCCAATATGTGTGTTACTCCCTCAGAAGGGTAGGTCCTCTCTGAGAAGCTCTAGGTCATTCTCTTCCCCTAATGGGTTGTATATGTTAACCACGACCCTTCCTGGAGGTATATCCTCTTTTTCGCCTTGAAAATAGGACTGGTTCTAGATATAACTAATGTGTAGGTAATCATAATTTCACCACCCATGAATCTATATGTGGGGAGAAGACTCTTTGATAATCATATAGAGCACCTTGAAGATATAGAAGCATTGTTGTTGGAGCTCCCTTTGGCAGCCTAGCGACTCAGGGCGCTAGGCCGCAGGTAGTGCGGCTAAATCAACCAAATGAAATTGTTTGCTGATATCATCTAAATTCACTTGGATCTTAGTGTAAGCCACTCACTGGTGATGAAGGTGAAAGTGCATTTCACAGAGGGCTTGATGAAAACACTCGACTTCCTCTTGGGTGAGGGATTCTTGTGCACATAAATTTAACACTGCAACTGGCCAAAACATCTCAGGGAAGTGGTTTGTCGCAAGGATATCCCATAAGTTACTGGGATCAAAATTAGGGTATGGTCTTTCATTTCCACACTCATCAACCAAAATCATATAAGGATCCAATAGCAGTACCAAAGAAGACCGCTAGGACGGTATGCTGGCGGGTGGAGAATACAGCGAGTGAGCTGAAAAAACACCACATCTTGTGCTATCCTCTGAGGAGTGTAGTGACATAGCCACCACATCATGGTTAGATAGGATGATGACCTTATTTTACAGTGCAGGGACCATGACTGCTGGAAGTGGACCATGCTGCTTCTCGTCCACCATTGATCCCTAGAATAGATCTCTGTAATCACTATTCGAGGTAGGGAGTCCTTCTAGGGATGATGGTGGAGATTTCATGGTCGTAATCTGTGGAGTTTCAAAATTTTCATCCTCCTAGATAAAACTATGAAGGTATTATGGAATCTGATAGGCCTCACATTCCATAAGTAGGAAGCTGATGCACCTTGTTCTTGCCTCGGATCTTGGCACGAAGTACCTAGGTGAGGGTTCCATCGCTAAGTCATATTCCGTCTCAGAGTCTGAGAAGCAAACAGATTTGATCTCACTCTGAATCTTATCAGTGTTCTTTTTATGGTGGTGATGACCCACCCTCCTTCTCTATGATGGTTCTTCATGACATGGTAGATTTTCAGCACAAGGTGGACCTTCAGCCATACTGATGTTGGGGTGAAGAGGATTCCCACCTAAGTAATCCGGGGTGCAAGGAGCACGGGGAAAAATATAAAAGGGAACACAAGGAGGTCCTCTGTTTCCACTAGCTCATGTCTGGAGGGGACCACTACTGGGAGAGCTGGAGTGGGTTGGACCTCTGTTAGAGTTGATATAAGCATGGGTGGGACCTCCATACTTGTTTCTGCTGGCAGAATTAGCATGAGGAGGGTCCCCATACTGGTCAAGCCGAACAAGGGTACGACCTCCGTGCTGGACGTCAATGAAGTGAAGCTAACCTTCACCCTGCTGATTGTTAAGGTGAGGAGGACCTTCACCAGTTGTTGTGAGGACATGAGTAGGGCCCCCACATTTGAGATTGACCCGATGTGTCAAATCCCCATACAGGTCCCCTGTGGAAGGAGGAATGTCCACATACCAAATATAACGAGTGCGAGATAGGCTTCGAGACTGAGTGTCACTGCCATGGGGAGGACCCTCATTCAGATTGAATGTGGCATAGGGCGGACCTCCATGTCGAGCATGTAAGTGGGGAGGATCCGTGTTTTTCATGGTGGTGTTACAGGGAGGAACTCCATACAGAGTGTCATTGGTGTGGGTCGGCCTGTTCTAGACACCGCCTGCGCAGACAACCAATAGATTTGACCCACCCTGGCCGTGGGGAAGTTGGGGCCTCAATCCGAACCTGGTACATAAGTGCCCCCAATCAATGTACACAGTGGGATGATGATACACGTTGGTGGTGGCTCGGTCTAGAGTAGTTGTTGACGTCGACCGACCTTGGTGGGCTTCCTCCTCAGCCTGTGCTCAATGCTGGCATCGGGTCATCCGGACTAGGGCCAGTGGTGAAGGTACATAGCTTACCTACACTTCGGCTCAGGGGACTAGTTGACTATGCTGGCGTAACCTAGTGGGGTTCTACTTGGGGGTCCCTGGAATGATATCTTGATCGGGCTGGCCTGGACATCCCTCACCTCATCAGCGTAGGGGAGGGAGTCATCGAAACTTTTCTGGGAGTGGCTCTCGAAATGGTTGTACTTTGGGGCGGGGAGCAGTGGCTCCCTACGCGGACCATGGGGGAGACAGTGGAAATGAGTAACAGATGCCTTTATATCCTAGAGGGGAATATCCCAGGTCGGGGTAATCCCCACCTCCTTATGTCGGTGTACGCAGTTGTTTATTACAGTTCATTGAATGATTTCAGAATGGGAGATGGGACATGGGAACCCAATAGTCGCAGGTGTGGAATCTGTCGCAGAAGTGGTGGAGCGATGTGGGATTACCTCATTGGTACTACCCCTGCCCCTGCATCAATGGGTGGGGGGCGTTCGGATTCCTGATGTAGCATCTTGGTTCCTGGAAATAGGAAGTTTAAACCATGAGTTCCGAAACAATGAAATCGACAACCAATGCCCCACCACCATTATGCCTCTCATGGAAGTTAAGCAGGATCCATGCTGACAACATCATAGACTGAGATGTCCCACGTTCAAATGTCCCATCTTCTGCTCAGTTTCACGCCATGCCCACTATTTTTTGGTAGGGACCTGGCACCCGAAAAATGGATCCGGCAACATGCTAGTCCACTGTTGTCTCGAATGTTACTTATATTTAAACTGAGGAGAATACCATTCACATCGAGTTCACCATTTCTATTTCCTAATATTTCTCTAGGGTGCGCGCATCCGTCTGTTGGAGTATGTTGAGGATTCACTGGCTATTGCCCTGCATTTCGAGTATTCAATGGCGGGTAGCATCCGTTACTTATTCAGGGACGTTTACTCCTTGATCGAAATGGGATGATGGGACTTCTATTCCTCCTTATGTGGATTCCTCCTTGGAACTCATCACATAGTTCTGGTATCCCTTATAGACTTAAGACATTGTTCATGAAACTCTTCCCAATGACATATCTTCATGGATACTAAATAATTACAATGCTTTTATTAGGACATTTCAAGGGGTCCAGGCATGGTAGCAACCTTCAGTTGGGGGAGTAGTCACGTTGGACATAACTGGAGTGTTTGGACGCTGGAACACTAGCGCATCTGGGTTTATTCACCTTATGATATGGATTCTCGAGGGAGTAGTAGGTTGAGGCATCCCATGTCGAATTCGGGGAGTTGTATGCCATAGAAACTTCTCTCAAGTTTTCTTTAGCTTCCCATGATTAACACAGGGTATGCCATGAGTTCAACGTTTAGAGGAGGTGGATTGGAATGATCAAAACAATGACTAGAGTGGATAAGATGTGTATGACCCCCGGAGGGAACACTGATGTCGGGTATAGCACGTGGTTAGTTACCCGGCTACTGATAGGTGCAGTGAAGAGAGAGATTAGCCTACTCTCATCGGGATGTGGCTGCTCGGGGAAGAATCAGGATGAGTGGTGGGGGGTTAAGTGAAGTCGATGGATAATGATATGGGGTTGACTCGAGGGTGACTATGACGTTGGGATTGAGCCTCGAAGATACTTCCTACGTATCTCCATGGTAGGGAATCAGTGTCCATGTAGTTCAGTGGGGGTATAGAATTGGGGTATGTGGAGAGGACAAAAACTAGATGATATACAGGGGCTTACACGTTCGTAGCAGCCCGGGTTGGTCTCACATCTGAGGGAGGACCAGAGATGTGGGTTCTAACAAAGGGGACTACAAAAAATTTCTGATGGGTTAGAAACACAATGGCTAACCGCGGGTTGGGATTGGAAATAGCTTACCATTGATTGAGGTCACAATGACTTACCATCGGATGGGGTCACAATGCCTTACCACTAGATGAGGTCACAATGTCTTACCACTGGATGGGGTCACGACGACTTTCCACTAGATGAGGTCACAACAGCTTGCCTCTAGATGGGGTTGAAAACGACTTACTATTGGATGGGGTTGAACCTCATGGAGATTTCCTACGTACCCCATCTCAGAGATGGTCATCAAAGCCTACATAGTTTGAATGGGTATAGTTTAACTTCGTGTGGGATGAAAAGGGGGCATACAATTTAACGTCATGAGGGATGAAGGAGATCCATCATGAAGGGGGATGGAACAACTAGTTAGTGTGATTGAACCTCAGGGAGTACTTCTACACACCATACCTTAGTAATGATCAAAGTCCCTGTAGTTTAGAATGGGGTTTGGTGCACCGATGTGAAGGTGGTCGAGACGAATGGTTGTTGGGATTGAACCTCAGGGAGGATTCCTACGTACCTTTCCTTGGCATGTATCAAATTCCACGTAGATCAGATGTTTTGAGAACTAACATGAAGGGGTTTGAACCCAATGGTTATTGGGCTTGAACCTCAGGAAGGCATCCTACTTACCCTGTCTTCGAAAGGATCAAAGTCCCAGTAGTTTGGGAATGGGACTTGTTGCGCCGGTGTGATGGGGGTCAAGAATAATGGTTGTCGGTATTGAACCTGAGGTAGGATTCCTATGTACCTTGTCTTGGCAATGATCAAAGACCAAATAATTCAGAAATGGGTGTGGGTCTTACACTCTATGCTACCCATAGAGGATGCTGTGGTCGATTCTTACTCTAAGACCACCTGAGTCAAGATCGGTGTGAGAAACAAGAGGTAGTGAAGACCTGAAGATCACATTGAAAAAGGTGTATCTGTGGGATGTGTAATGGTGCTTAATCGTTATTAGTATCCAAAAATTGAAATAGGGTCTTACAGGTGGTTGGCAGCCCAGGGAGATGGAGACTGGGACTTACTCCAAGATAGAGGCCTGGGTGGCGACATATCCCAATGAGAGATGGATTTGGCATGGAAGAGAGGAGGCTTTCGGTGCCCATCCCCCCTCTCTGGTCCTTGGCCCTGATGAATAGAGTAGGAGAAGGGATGATACCTCCTACAAGAAAGTCTAGTTCCTTACACCAAAGTGGTATCCCTTTCCCCATGGACAAACTCCGCTCCAATAAAGAGGATCTAATTTCATGTGAGGAATGATTTCACTCCCGTAGAGACTAGTGGGCATGCAGAATGTCTAAGGTGGGGGAACCTATCATGTGATATATAGGGAGATGTTATATTTTAACATCATCTACAAATGATGATGGTTCATGGATGTTTAACATCCTGCAGCTTGGATGAGGTGGGTTCACTCTTCACCCCTTAGGATGTACATAACTGATACCTACTCACCCTTGAGTGATAGAAGGAATTAGCAATGTCATGGTATTAGGGTGTTATTGAGTGATCCATTGAGGGTCCATGTTAGCGTGGCTTTGCGAAGAAGCAATAACCATTAGCGTGCCTATGAGAAGAAGCATGAGGCGAAGCAACGTAATGGGAAGTCCAACCAAGGGAATTCAAAATCACTTCGTGAAAACCTAGAGGGACGAATGAGAAAAAGGTTTTGTGTAGTAAAGGGGCTCATAGGTAGAAGCCTCATGAAGCTCTGGTTCCCCATATAATGGATGGGCTTTGTGAAGGGGTCTTCATCACGAAGTGAAGTGGCCAAGCCTAGGCATAAGGCATAGGTGCATTTAGAAGGTGCTTTGCGAAGTGGAGTGGCATTCATGGAGTAATGCCTCGTGAAGCAATGGTTCCCTGTGAATCATAGTATTGTGACGCGATGTCCCTTGTGAAGCACAATGACCCTACTTTAGCATACAGGCCACATGTGCATGGTGGGTACTTTGAAAATCATAAATGCTCCATGACGACCCGAGTCCCCTTGGGGATCCCCTTTCTTCACGGAGTCCTGTGGGCTCCACGAAGGGCATCCCTGTTTGAAGAGGGGATGAATTCAGGAAAAGGGGGAAGCACTTCATGATGAAAAAGTACATGTAAGTGATCATGGTTCGTAGAGCAGAAATTTATTCACAATTGTAGAGCTATGAAGGAGAAAGGTCAGAGGATCTATCTGTTTGGATCAGGGGAGTCCGTTATTTATAATCAAGAGGATAAGAAAATTAGAGCTCACTCGTCTTGAAGAAAGATCTTGCTCTATAGTGGGGCAGGAACTTCAAATGAGTTCACGAAGCATCCCGCCTCCTTGCTCTGCAGTGGGCCCGCCAACGTCAAATCAGTCTCCAGAGCATCCCACCTCCTTGCTCTGTTATGGCATCATGAATGGGAGTTTTGCACCGTCCATGTGTCTATGGGGGCTATGAGGACAGTCTCCGCTAGACAGACCCTAATGCTTTCCATTTGTTATTATTCATCCCAATTTTTGGTGCCAATAATAAGTAAACAAGATTTCAACAAATTATTTTAAAGATCATGATTTAATCTAATATATCATAAAAATAATCTCATGTATATAGAAAAATTCATTGTTTTTTAATGTATTAACAACTTATATCTATATATTTTTGGAGTAACTCTTATTTATCACTATGTAAATAGAATTACACAAATATATGATTAAAGAGAAATTAAATATCATCAATTAAATTTTATATAACTATTTAAGATATCAATATAATGTTATATTTTATCATATTTATATTATGTGTTAAACTGTGAACTCCTCAGTACTTACCCAAACATATATTTAGAGAGATGTTACATAAGCCTTTTCTATTTTATTTCTTTTTAAAGGATATTATTTATTATTTCTAGTTAACTCAACATTATTCTAATAAACTCAAAAAGTATTTATCCACTTCGCCACATCTAAGAACAACAAAAAAAAAATACATCATGAATCAATTAAACATCAATAAAAAAATTTTGAGTAACAAAAAAATTTATCATCATTCTCAGAAAATATCCCAATAGTAACACATTAATAAATTAACAGATAATATTACACCTCAAAGTCAAATCTAGAATCATTTTTTTAATTCAAAATCAATATATACATTATCAAAACCATCCTCATATCCTTCTTTAAAGAGATTCTATATTAAAAAATTTTATTCCCCATGGAAATCATTTAATCACTACCAAACATACTATAAAACAACCATATATTCCTAAAAAATAATATCATTTATATTGTCATTTAATAATCAATCTCCCCCCCACAATTTTTGAATTAAATTTTCACATAGTGAAATGAAAGAATAAAAATAATACATCATCAATGACTAATTCCAAAACACAACAAGCTTCAATCGTCACACGAAATAATGATATTTTGAATATTTTTTAACCCAAATCTTTGAATAGGTTAAACTCTAATAAATCATAATCAAGTTTGATATTTTATAATGATTAAATTAAAGAATATTCACCATATAAAACCATCATGAAATGATGAAATAAGAAATATATCACCTTATATTGGATCTTACATCTTGTAGTAAAACTAAAAATATTCTCATTTAGTTATCCCCTATACACAACAAATGTAATTAAATATAATGAAAAATAAAAAACTAGATATTAGTATAAAGTGGGTTCTTTAAATATTTTTATTGAGAGTAATGAGGATAATAGTTTCTTCATTTCCTAAAACTTCTTTATATCTACACCAATCATTTGAGTACTCTTCATTCTATATCCATCTGTTTTATATAGAGAAATTTCCTTATAATGTATTATCTTTTTTACTTATTTTAGTATATTACATATTTATAATATTTCCTTTCACATATGTAATCATAAAACAAGAAATTATTACTGGGTTTTCTATTTTATCACACGTATTTACTTATGTTGGAATGAGTTTCATGTACTCTATTATTATCTATATATATTGTTTTCACCTTCCACACTACATATTAGAAATCCTTGGGTAACTAATTTTTTAGAAAAATCTAATGAATCTTGAATTCATATTAATTTACATTTTCCACCAAATAAATTCTTTTTTTTCATTCTATTAATGATTTATTTTTTATTGTTAAATCTTTAAAATTTCAATATTGATGTTCATTGATTTCTTCTAATGATCATTTAATTATCATTGAATTTAATAAAACCTGAGTATTATTACTTGTGTAACTTATTTCTTTACCTTATTAGTTTTGTAATATTCTATACGTTTCCCATTTCAACCTCCATTGGTTATCTCATCTTCATTATTTATTTTATTTATCAAAATGAATATCCTTTTATCTTCACTAATTTATAAACTATTCTTGATATATGTAAATTAGAATATATCAACATAATGACTACTTATTTTTTCAATTTCTAATGAAATTAACCAAGAGTTAATAAATCATTTTGGTAGATAGATTTACCATCTTTGGTTTACATTAAATCAATATAATGGAATTATTATTCACTTTATCATTGATCTGACATGATCCATGCCAAGTTTCTCTAAATTATTGATATTTCATTCCAATAATAAATTGATTTCTATCAAAACCATTCACATAATCATGAATATATAATTAATCTTGATTTTGTTAGTTAACTAATATTTAGATTGATGTTGCAGACTTTGTATTTGTGGACCAAACAAGCCACCTTGTAATATATTTTTGGGGAACCCAATTTGTTTCTCATTCACACACCCATTCCTAAAGTAACTATTAGTATATTGGAATTTATATTTACAATTAAAGATCCATAATCCACTTTTTAACATGCACTATCAATTTAAAAAACATTAGTATAAATAATAAATTATAGATAATGGGAATCTTTTTCCATTAAGAATATAGTAGGTATATAAATAGATTTTTTCAGTCCATTAAAAATGATTATATGAGATATTCTAGGTGGGGTACCTTATTATAGAACTATGATTGTGACATACCTTAGATTAACAACATGTAACACTAAGTATTTATTATGCCAATATTTATCATTTTGACCATTAGATTAGGACATTTAATGTTGAGGCTATTTTTATCATCATGTGTAGATCCAAACATTTTATCATAATCTTTTTTAATCCTCTCACTATGATCTTCATGCATATTTAATCTATATTATAAGTAATTTTCATGTTTCATTATTCAGTGGTCTGTGATCTTTAATTGAGAACTTTTAACACAAATTTTTCACTGTGATTTTATTATAATGTATGGATATTCATCTAAAAGAATTTTCTCACAAAAGTTCTGTCATTACTAATATTTTCATATTAATTTTTTTATTGAAAAATGCTAAATGAGAATCTAAGAAATAAAAAAGGAAGAAATACCTAAATATAAGTATTATTTTCCCCACAATATCAAAGGAATTAGAAGGTGGACAAACCACATAGATAATGTGAGTCTCCAAGAGACTTGCAATCACGTGACTAGCATAGGGCTATGTGAAGGAACAAATTGTAGTAGATATCTAGTAGCAGGTCCCAAAAATCCCCTCTTTACAAAGTCCTTATGCCCATAAAAAAGTGATTTGGACATCTAGAGTTTGTGAGGCTATAGTAGGATTACCACTCCCAGTCCACACAATTTTTTATTGGCAATTTCATGATAACCCGTCCATGAAATCCATTGATAATAGGGGGAAAATATCCAAAACATAGAGGCTTCTGGTGGTTGTAATGATCATGTAACACATCACATATGGGAAAGGTAAATATTCGTGATGACATCCAAAGAAACTTGAGAGAACCTCAAGCCTTTTTAAAATAAAACAACAGAAATAAAAGAAAGGGAGGAGTAAGAGTACTCCCATGGTCATTAATTGATTCCAACAAACTATGGAATGATGTAATGTGGTCCCATGAGACTCCTTGAAAATCCACCCTTATCTCACAGAGACCCCCATACAATCCATCCTTTTCTCACGAATTGTCCCAATAAAGGCATCGAGCATCTCGTGAGTTCCTTTCAATAGGAAGTCTAATATTTCAAGTCCCTTGGACATATTAATACACACAATGTGAACTCCTTTTGTATAAACAGATAATTCAAATCATTTATCATTAATTGAAAATAATCCAAAAAGGGGTATTTTAAGGGAGGGACTCCCTATCACTAAAAATTAAGTGATGCCATCTGTAACAGTCGATGACAGAGACTTGGACTGACTACAGCCTCGATTCATGCAAGATACACCATGAAAACTGAAAAAAAATCCAAGGTGGTGCGGCCTATAAATCCCACACCCCATTAATAAAAATATACCGCTACCTATAATGAGATAATGTTGAATATTTGGATTTTTTTCATCCAAGCACCATGACACATCGAAGCACTATAAAAACATCTCAGAGTGGCTAATCTCAGGACCAACAAGTCTTACATTAGGTAATATTACATCAAATATCTAGAGAAATCATGGGCTATGCATAATTTTTTTTATAATCATTCATAGATCACGTTAAGGTTTTCTTTAATGATGTGAAAAGAACATACCACACATCTACCAGATAATATGAGACAAAAAATAAACTAGCACTGAATATGTCTAAAACATTCTCAATATATGGTCTATGTCAAATATTAACGGTAGAAGACATAAGTGGAAAACATGTTCTCTAAGATCATGCACTTCAGTTGAGACTTTCATGTCACACAAAAACAATGTGACATGTCTCTAAGATCATGTGATGCTCCATCTATATTCCTCCTAGGTGATGATAAGTCTTAGAGACATGTTATAGAAGAACACATGGTTAATATGGTCATTCCACATTAGTATCTTGAGGCCCACTGGGCTTTTCACCCAAACCTTACGATGTCCTTTAAATACATCTCATTTCTCATATAACGATGAT
This sequence comes from Viscum album, assembly GCA_963277665.1. Classification (NCBI taxonomy): domain Eukaryota; kingdom Viridiplantae; phylum Streptophyta; class Magnoliopsida; order Santalales; family Viscaceae; genus Viscum; species Viscum album. Next base: position 889,918,139 of record OY728130.1, read on the forward strand.
AGCTCATGTCATCTAACTATCACCATCACATATGGGTATGTCAACTAATCTCTCATAACCCCCTCACTATAGGTCAACCGAGACTCACGACTCCCTCTTGAAAAGTCATCCGACAGTCCTTCTTCCCTCTGGACAAGTCACCTAAGACTCACAGTACCCTCTATACATGTCATATAGATCTCATCATTACATTGAGTAATTTAATCCAAGATAAGATACATCATCTAAGACATGTCATAATGACCCTCATGACACCCTCCATGTGTGTCCCTACCTCTAGTGGTAATACCTGAAATGTTGGATGGATCATACGATGCCTTCTGAACATGTCAGTTAAATTAGGCATTGGATATTGGGTCAAACGATCTAGATCGGGCGATATCCTCTGGAAAAGTCTGATGGGTTATGTGACACCCACTAGATGAACTTGCTAGGTCACAAGGGAATCCAAGGACTTGAATACATTTCTTGTCACCAATTTATTAGCACCTATAAATAGGGAACCCTTAGTCTGTAATCCCCGATCAAATGAACAATGAGATGTCTAATTCAAACCATAATTGTGATATGGAGTGTTGGATTTGGTGGCCTAGAACCAAGTAATTTGTAAATTATTCTTTAATAAATTCCTTATCACTTCTTGATTGTTCTTCTACATGAAAATTCTTGTGATGATGTCCTAAGGATATATGTTACAGTAAAGGGTAAGAGTGGATCCCCACAATGATGTAAAAAAAGAAGTTCCAAAACATTGTTCTTGAATATATGTTTCATGGACGGATGATGTTATTTTTGTTGAGTCAATAAGGTTTTCCTTATGACTTTTCCATTCCTTCTTGTTTTGAAAATCACAAACACCTTATCTTTACGAAAATTGCTTTTATAAAGAAAAATTCCTTTTATAAGGAAAATTGCTTTTATAAGGAAAATTGCTTTCTTAAGGAAAATTGCTTTTATAAGGAAATTGCTTTCTTAAGGAAAATTTCCTTTATAAGGAAAATTGCTTTTATAAGAAAATCTATCCTTATCATATTTTCATCTAGATTGTTTATTAAGTATAAGATTCGGACTCTGATTGAGTTCTACTCCAGATTCAGGATAACGAATTATTATGAAGTTCGATGACGAATTCTCATTACGAATTTGATGATGAATTATCATTCCGAATTCTCATTCTGAATTCTCATATTAAACAGAATCTGATCATCTTTGTTTTATACACTCTGAATTAATTCAGACTCCGAAAAATATTTTGGTTAGACTCCGAACTTTTATTCTGCTTACACTTCTATAATTTGTCTACTCTTTATTATTTTCATTACACTCCGAACTATCACTCCGAAGCTTTCATTCTGAACTTTTATGTTAGAGTTTAAAACAATGTTGTACATTCTGTTACACTTGTTTTGTTATAAAACGATGTCATCTATTTTGTAATAAACTAACCGTTCTCTAAGTGACATGTGTACAGGTCCCTCCGATCTTTAAGGAAAATATGACCATTGGATAAGGATCTGGCCTTACCTATAAATAGGAGCTCATTTGAAAGAGCTCAGTACTGATGGCTAAAAGGCTGACTGATCTTTGACTCATGTGATTACATACTTGAAGTGATTTATAGAGAGAGAGTCTCTTATTAACTCTCAACGCTTCTTGCGACTCCGAATTTTGGTGATTACATTCTAGGGATTCCGGGATAGGAAGACAGAGGTGCCGACTACCTTAATGTTTGAGGGCTTCCTTGCTGAGGAAAACAGAGGTTGCCAACTACCTTGAAGTTGAGGGCTTGTGGGGATAGCAAGACAGAGACTATGATCTTTGTATCGAGGGATTACCCTGGTGTGGGTAAGACAGACTTGCTTGAAAGTATAAATCAAAGGACCTTTATCCAAGGTTGTTGGATACCCTTCTCTCTGGGTTAAAAGACTTATATCTTGTTACTTGTAGTTTAACTACTTGTTTATATTCTGCTGCATTTTGTATTGTAAGGAAAGTATAAAATTCTTATACTTCCTTACTTGTACTCTGTTTCATTTATATTCTATACGCTTTAAGGTAGAATCTCATATTGTAATCTTTTTTTAAGTTTCAATTTCCAGAACCGTATTTCCGGAACCAACTTTCGGAATATCTTTCCATGTTTTGTTTGGTGTTAGAGGTTTTGTGAATTTTCTTAAGTTTAACTTTTTTAAACTTAGCCTTTTCCTATTCTTAAGGAAAACATAGTTATTCTTAACTAACATTAAAGGTTCCAAAGGAATTTTTAAAGTATACAATTCACCCCCCTCTTTTAAATTGAGAATCTACATCATTATTTCGATCCTACATTTGGTATCAGAGGTTGGAAACCTCATACTCTGTACCGATACTACATTTGGTATCAGAGGAGGTCTCTGAAATACTTATACTTACGAATAAGTTTTTCTTTCTCACATTTTCATTCCAAACTTCCCCATTCCGAACATTCTCATTCCGAACTTTTTTATTACGAACTTTTGCTACTAACGAGTTTGTGTATCGAAGGATTTTTCAAGTATGATTGGAATTAATGTTGGATCAATTGATAATCTAAATCCTACAAGACCACCAATATTTGATGGTAATGATTATGAATACTGGAGAGATCGAATGAAGACTTTTGTTATCAATACTGGAGTGGATAACATTGTTATTCTTACTGGTGATTATAAAAAACCTGACAAGGAAGTCAGAACTTTTACTAATCAGGAAAAGCAAGAATATCAACTCAATTATAAGGTATGAAATACCTTACTTTGTTCAATGACTAGAAATATATATAGCCAAATATCTTCTTGTGAAGAAGCTAACTATATCTGGAAGAAGTTAGAGGTTACACACTTTGGAACATCTAAAGTTATCGAGACTAGAAGAGCTATGCTTAGAGCAGAATATCATGGTTTCAATTTTCCTTATGGAGAACCTATCTGTAAAGTTCAACAGAGATTTATGAATATAGTCAACAGTCTACAATCTATGGGAGAGAAAGTTCTAGATGATGAATCTCTTGTAGATAAGATAATTGATATTATACCCAATGAGTGGGAATCCAAGAGAACAGCTATAGATGAGAACAGGAAGGTCACTCAAATTACTCTTGAAGAGCTATTTGGAACTCTTCTAGAACATGAAACCAGAATGAAGAGATATGATGACAACATCAAGAAGAAGAATGGAAATAGTACTGTTTCTTTTAATACAACATCGAATCAGATAAAAACTAAGACACCTGAGAGAGTAACCAGATCCAAGTCCAAGAAATTTACATTCCAATCCGAATCAAGTGAGAGTGAAGTCTCTGAAAATGAACTAGAAAATCTTGCTCGAAGAATGAACAAGATAGCTGGACAGAGAAATTTTCAATCCAATTATAAGAAAAAGGAAAGGAAAGATAAGAAAGATGGAGAAGTTACTTGTTATGAATGCAAGAGAGCTGGACATATAAGACCAGATTGCCCTATGCTCAAAAAGAAAGAAAGGAAAGAAAGAAATTCAGATAGGAACAGAAAGAAGTATTATAAAGCCAAAGCTAAGAATGTTCTAAAAGCTAATGACACCTGGAGTGCCAGTGGTGGTGAATCTTCATATCAATCTTCTGATTATGAATCTTTAGGACAGAAGAATCTTGGTCTTATAGCCAGATAACCTATTGATAATCATTGTTTTATGGATAAGGTACGAAATGATGAATCATTGACCAATGTTTCTTTAAATTACAATGATAGTAAGTATTATAACTCTTCAGATGAATAATCTTCTTCTGATGAAGAAAATACATTACCTACTTATGAATAAGTCTCTAGGTTTGCTGAACTTCTTGTGGTTGAGAATTCCAAACTCAATAAAAATCTTGATAAATCAAACTCTAGGAATTCTATTCTTACAAAAGAGATATCAGATCTTTCTACAGATCATGATAGGAAAAATTCTGATTTTGAAAGTATATCAAAAAATCTTGAGGAAGTATGTTCTGAGAAGAACAAACTTTCTAAAGAATTAGAAAAAGTAATTTCTATGAAAAATGTTTTCGAGCCTAACTCTAGTTCAAAAACTAATGATTTTGAGGATAAAAACTTGGTTATAAAACTCAAGTCCGGAATTTTTTCCTTAAAGAAGTGTTTGTCAAACTTTACCCATGGTAAGGAAAATTTTGATAAAATGTATTCTGAAATATGACCTTTAAGAAATAAATCCGGATTTGGTTATACCCATGAAAAACCAATTTTCAGTAACAATTATTTTGTTCCTCAAAGTTCCCCATTTTGTACCACGTGTCAATGTGGTGGTCACTGGGAAAATAATTGTTCCTTAAACAAAACCCAATCTCTAGGATTTCACAAAGATTACTTTTCTAAGAAGATGTGGGTAACTAAAATTTTATTGTCTGGAAATCTCGGATCCAAACAAGTTTGGATTCCGAAAGTCTAATTTTCTTCTTGATTTCAGGAAAATAAAGAATGTACCAGCAACAATACATGGTACATGGATAGTGGATGTTCCCGACACATGATAGGTAACAAAAGCTATTTTGAAAATATTATCAAAACGAAAGGAGGAAATGTAAATTTTGGAGATAATGCTGAAGGAGAGATTGTTGGTATTGGTAATATTGTTCTTCATTGTAAAACCTTGATTTCAAATGTTCTTTTTGTTAAGGGTCTTAAGCAAAACCTCATTATCATATGTCAGTAATGTGATGAAGTTTACCTTGTGAATTTTAGGAATGATAAGTGTTTAGTTCACAATTCCAAGGAAGAATTTATTCTCTCATCCAAAAGGCAAGAGAATGTTTACACTCTAAACATAGAAGACCTCAGAAGCCAAGATTTACCTTGCCTAAGTGCAATGGAAGATCATTCCTGGTTATGGCATAGAATACTAGGTCACTGTAACCTTAGAAACTTATGTAAACTCTCTAAGAAGAAACTAGTTGAGGATCTACCGGAGCTTAGATTTGATTATTCTAAAGATAGTGATCCTTGTCAATATTGCAAGAAACATAAATCTAGTTTTAAATCGATCGGTGAAGTCTCAACAACTGATGCATTACAGTTAGTGCACATGGATCTTTTTGGTCCAACACAAACTGGAAGTATTGGAGGCAAATACTATGTGTTTTTCTAGTTGATGATTACACTAGATTTACTTGGGTCTATTTTCTAGCAAAGAAATCTGAAGCTTTTTCTTATTTCAAATGTTTTAGAGCTCAAGTTAGAAATGAGAAAAACTTTCCATTGAAAACTGTTTCATATTGATCATGGAGGAGAATTTCAAAATTCTGATTTTGACACTTTTTGTAGTAAGAAAGGTATTACTCACAATTTTTCAGCACCTAGAACTCCTCAACAGAATGGTGTAGTTGAAAGAAGAAAAATAATTCTTCAATAAATAACTAGAACCTTTTTGAGTGAATATTCTATTTCTAGACATTTCGGGGCTGAAGCTGTAAGTACTACTTCTTAAACTATAAATCGAGTTTTGATTAGACCTTTTTGTAATAAAACTCCTTTTGAATTATGGAATGGTAGAAAACCAAGACTATCTTACTTCAAGGTTTTTGGTTGTAAAGTATTCATTTTGAATACTAAATATAACTTACATAAATTCACACCAAAATTTGATGAAGGTATTTTCTTAGGCTATTCCACAACCTCTAAGGCTTATAGGGTTTTTAATAAAAATACTAGCACTGTTGAAGAAACAGTACATGTAAAATTTGATGAGTCAGATCCTTTTGTTTTTAAACCACCTCAACCTACATTTTCGGATGTGTTTTCAAAAACTAATTATCACCCTTTGATAGAAGAACCTTCTGATAAGTATAATGTTCAAGAATATACTTCTGAAACATTTACCCCAGAAGAATTTTTAGCCAAAGTTGATGAACATGTTTTACAAAACCCAAATCAGGTGTTTCTTAAGAATCATCCCAGTGATAGTATCATTGGTGATGTAAATCAACATGTAAGGACTAGATGTTCCTTAAGAAATGAAGTAGAACATCTAGAATTTCTTTCCCAATTAGAGCCTAAAAGCACTGATGAAGCTTTAGGTGATGATGATTGGATCAAAGCCATGCGAGATTAACTAAATGAATTTTAAAGGAATAAATTCTGGACCTTGGTTGAAAGACCTAAGGAAACTTCTATTATTAGAGTAAAATGGGTCTTCAGAAATAAATGTGATGAAAATGGAGTCATTGTTAGAAATAAAGATAGAATTGTTGCTAAAGGCTATAATCAGCAAGAGGGAATAGACTATGAAGAAACCTATGCTCCAGTAGCTAGACTTGAATCTATTCGTATTCTACTTGCTTTTGCAGCATTCATTAATTTAAAACTTTTTCAAATGGATGTGAAATGTGCTTTTCTTAACTATTATGTTCAAGAGGATGTTTGTGTTGAACAACCTCCTGGCTTTGAAGATACAAAACATCCAGATCATGTTTCTAAACTTACCAAAGCTTTGTATGGTCTTAAACAAGCCTCACGAGCATGGTATGATAGACTCGCTGGATTTTTGCTTCAAAATAACTATGTTAAAGGAAATGCAGATCCAACCCATTTTATAAAGAAAGATAAGACAAAAGTTTTAATTGTTCAAATTTATGTTGATGACATTATATTTGGTTCAACTCAGCAATCTTTGACTAACTCTTTTGCTAGTCTAATGAAATCTGAGTTTGAAATGAGTATGATGGGTGAGTTAACATTTTTCCTTGGATTTCAAATTTCTCAAAAACCAGAAGGAATCTATATATCTCAACATAATTATATTAAAGATCTTCTTAAAAATTATGGTTATGACAACACTAAGAGTATAAGTACTCCCATTGGTACCTCATACTCTTTAGATCTTGATGATGCTGGGAAACCAGTAGATCAAACATCTTTTATAGGTATGATAGGAAGTTTACTTTACTTAACGGCTAGTCGAACAGACTTAATGTTTTCAATATGCTTATGTGCAAGATATCAATCCAATCCTAAGGAATCTCACTTAAAGGCAGTAAAAAGAATTTTTCGCTACCTTAAGGGAACCATGGATCTAGGATTATTTTATACTTCTGGAAATGATTTTGTTCTAAAAAACTTTTATGATGCTGACTTTGCTGGATGTAGAATGGATAGAAAAAGTACATCTGGAACTTGTCATTTCTTAGGAGATTCATTAGTTTCTTGGTCCTGCAAGAAGCAACATTCTGTAGCACTATCCACGGCTGAAGCTGAATATGTAGGAGCTAGAAGTTTTTGTGCTCAAGTGTTGTGGATGCAACACATACTCACAGACTATGGATTGAGTTTTACTAAAACTCAAATTTTGTGTGATAACACAAGTGCCATTGCCCTTAGTAAGAACCCTGCTCATCATTCCCGTGCAAAACACATAGATATTAGGCATCACTTTCTTATAGATCACACACTTAAAAGAGATATTATTCATCAGTTTATTGGAACACAAGATCAACTTGCTGATATTTTCACAAAATATTTTCCTTATGATAGATTTGAATATATTAAACAGAAGTTAGGAATGATAACCGTAAGGTAATCCTCCTTAATTAACTTTCTGTTGAAAATGTCTCCTTACAGCAATAGACTCCTTTTCAGAGGGGGAGTACATTTGTTTGATATAATAACAAAGTTTTTCAAAAATTTGTTTTCAAACTTTTCGGAACGAAGATTTCTGGAATGGAGATTTTCGGAACCACAATTTTTCCAGAATAGACATGTTCGTACAGAATACTTATGGAATGGAAGTATTTGTATTGAAAATTTCTGGAATGGAAAATTTTGTACTGGTATTTTCATAACGGGATTTCTGTACCGAATATTTCATAATAAGTTTTTCGTTTTCAATTTTTTTTATAAAATTTTCGTACTAAGTTCTTCGTGCTGAATTTTTCGTACTGAGTTTTTCGTACGGAATTTATTTTTCGTTGTCATAGTTTTTTTAGAATGTTACCAAATACGAATAATCTTCCTAAGCTAATCCGAGAGGTATGATTTCATTACCCAAGTTTTCATAGTCATATTTTACTTGCTGGAATTTTCTTGTATTATGTCTTTGGAAAATAGTTTTCTTAATTCTCTGTTTTAATAAAAAACCTCAAAAAGATCGGATTCAAGTTTTCAACCGTCAGATCTAATCTCAGTTTATCCCAACCATTTGATCAACCGAGGAAGCTGAACCGTCATTTCATTGCCTATATAAAGGGGACACAAATAGTTGTCCCACATCAGTTTTCAATCTCTCGCGTCCCGAATCTCTACCTATCTGTTTTAAAGCCGTTGTGAACATCAGATTTCTTCATTCTGAACTTTTCAGAGGTCATCATATCCGAATGTATGTGGAGTTAGCTTCTTAAGAAATGTACTCCACCAAGCCTATTTCACAATGGTTAGTTTACAGAGAAAGGCTAGTCCAACCAGATTTCTTCAACAACTATGATTCTCTTATTTCAAAGAACATTAAGTTGAATGGCTGGGAAGATATTCCTGTATCCAAACCGGGGAACCAAGATGATGTTTTTACGGAGTTACTTATTGAGTTCTATGAAACAGTTTCCTTCTTTCAGGAAGATAATAGGGAGAAGTTTTCTTTCAATTCTTATGGAAAGACTTACAAACATTCTTATGCCAAGGCAGCCAGCTTAGTAGGGCTGAATAATGAAGGTGAATCTGAGTTTATTTCCCATGTGTTTCTAGATTCAAAGGGTAGCTTCGACAAGGAGAAAGCCTTGAAAACTCTCGGACTCTCAGATGAAAAATCTCCGAAGATTGCTAGTTTGCCTATAAATTTCCGGATTCTAGAGTTGTGGGAGAAAGGGCTTATCGTACCGAGGAAAGGTGATAAAGACGGTTTGAAGAAGAGTGAGATCAATATCTTAGATTTCTTGATAAACCAAAAGAAGTTAAACTTCATGAGGCACATTCTTATAACCATGGAAAATCTTAAGAAAGGAAATCTCAGAGCCCAGATCGTAATGTACCCATCAATTTTATCGAGGTTGATAGTTCGGTGCCTTGAGTCTTTCAAAGAAGCTTTCAGATCTAAGCCAAGGGTTTGTAAAATTTTGTTGGTCAGTGATGATAACCTTAATAGGATGGATGTGGCTTTCAACAAGGAGACAGGTGAGTTCTTTGATTTTCCCAATCAAGAAAATGTGGCTCCGAAGGTTACTGAACCAGAATCATCCAAACCAGTAAAGAAAAGAAAGTTGAAAGAAGTTGCAGTTGAAGTTTAGGATCCTAAAGCTAAGGAAGTTCAAACCGCACCCCCAAACCAAAGAAGAAGAAGGCCTACCCTGATGAGGTTGTTGCGAAGTGGAGAGCAGATAAAGAGAAAAGGAAAGAAGGGGATCTGCAGTTCGGATTGGACCCTACGGAGGCTAAGGCATTGAAGGAGAAAACAGCTGATGAGCTTGAAAAATAAGTAAAGGAAAAGAAGCTCAAGAAGAAGATGACAGAAGACGAGGAAGTCCAAGCACTATTAAAGTTTAATGATATGGTATTCGGAAGTATTATAGTTCCGAGATAGTTCTGCTTGGAATCTCTACCCGAGACTCCAGGAAGAAACCTTGATTTTCTGGAAGAGATTACAACTGAACATGTTGAACAACTCGAGCAGGTTCAACAAGTGGAAGAGGACGAAGTAGTTGCTGAAGGAAGTGGTGAAACAAGAGACTTATTGAAAGATGTAGATAATTATAAGGGTTCACCTTCGGAACACCTATCAATCCGATCATCAGAGGGTGAATCCTCTAAGTTAGTAACTCCAGATAAAGATAAGAATGAGGAATATGTTGTTCAAAAAGTTGTTGATGATATTATTCAAGTGCCTACTGGAAAGCAGAAAAATCTTGATCAAGAACAGATTCCAAAAAAGGACAAGGGAAAGCAAATCCTTGTTGAGACTCCGTAATCAGTGGCTAGCAAGAAAAGAGAAATAGGTGATTATTCTAAAAGGAAGTTGGAGGTTATTGAGGAAGAAAATTATCCATGTAATGTTTCAGATTCGGAGTCATCCTCATTGGTACATGACTTTGTTGTTCAATCTTTGAGGAAGTTAGTTGGTTCCATTCCGACCATCTCGACCATAGACTCAAGATGCCAAATGCTCCAACATGCTCTGAATCAGAAATCAAATTCTGTATCTATGGTTATGGACATGTATGTCGAGATAGAATCCGAATTCAAATCATTTCTTGCTGGCTATGAAGGCCACAAAATATCTTGCAAGAGAATGACGAGCTGGTCAAGGAAGACTATAGAAGAGATTAGTCTATTCGATGAGTTTCAAGACAATGTTAAAGCTGCCTTTGAGACTGAGGACAAGAAGATAAATGACCTGACTTCATCCTTTGAAGAGAAGCTGACAGATGAAAAGAACATCCGGATTCAAAAAGTCAGAGATCTGAATGGGATGTTAAATTCTGTTTCTCATAACTGGAAATTTGAAAGAGATCATCAGATTCAGTTTGAACAGAAGATGAAGGCTCAGGAAGAAAAGATGAAAGCTCAGGAAGAAAAGATGAAAGCTCCGAAAGACAAGATCAAAGCTCAAAAAGAAAAAATTCAAGCCCAGGAAGAAAGAATTGAAGATCAAAGTGAAAGAATAGTGGTCTTAGAGAAGCAAGCTGAAGAAGATCATAAAGACCTGAAGAAGATCAAGACTATCTTTAAGGGGCTCATGTAGAAGGAAAAAGATCTAAAATAACTAAATCCGATCTTTTTGTTGTATCTAATTTTCTTTGTTGTCGGGATTTTAAACTTAATGAAATTTGTGCTTGTCGTTCCTTTTGTTGTTGTTGCTAATGTTTAAGGTACTTTGTTTTTTTTCCATTCCCTCGATTTCTTTTTGAAAATCACAAAGAGGGAGAAGGAAAAGATCCTTATGAAAAAGAAGAACTCCAATGAGAGTTTATCTAAAGGGGAGAAGGAAAAGATCTGTAAAGGAAAAAGAACTCTAATAAGAGTCTATCTAAGGGGGAGTTTTTTTATTAAAGAATACTTTCTTTTTCGTAATGAAATGTCACTCTGGAAATCTAGAATACGATCCTTAGTGTTTCAAAGCCTAAGGGGGAGTTAGTCGTATTCATCAATTTCCTTAAAGCCAAGGGAGATAAGACTTAATGTTTTTCTTTCTCCTTAGAATTTCTTTTTCGTAAGGATGTTTGTGTTTTCCAAAAAGGGGGAGATTGTTGAGTCAATAAGGTTTTCCTTATGACTTTTCCATTCCTTCTTGTTTTGAAAATCAAAAATGCCTTATCTTTAATAAAATTGCTTTTATAAGGAAAATTTTTTTTATAAGGAAAATTGCTTTCTTAAGAAAAATTGCTTTTATAAGGAAAATTGGTTTCTTAAGGAAAATTGCTTTTATAAGGAAAATCACTTTTATAAGAAAAACTATCCTTATCATATTTTCATCTAGATTTTTTCTTAAGTATAAGATTCAGATTCATTTCTATTTTCTTGGAATTACTTGAAACTTTGGTATGAATTATTTTATTTTAGGATCGGAATTCTGGATAAGAACTGTAAGGAAGTTTCACTCCGAATTCTGGATAAGAACTGTAACAATGTTTTATTCCGAATTCCGGATACGAACACTGATTGAGTTCTACTCCAGATTCAGGATAACAAATTCTTATGAAGTTCGATGACGAATTCTCATTATGAATTATGATGATGAATTATCATTCCGAATTCTCATTCCGAATTCTCCTATTAAACAGAATCTGATCATCTTTGTTTTATACACTCTGAATTAATTCAGACTCTGAAAAATATTTTGGTTAGACTCTGAACTTTTATTCTGCTTACACTTCAATAATTTGTCTACTCTTTATTATTTTCATTACACTCCGAAAATTCACTCCGAAGCTTTCATTCCGAACTTTTATGTTAGAGTTTAAAATGATGTCGTACATTCTGTTAAACTTGTTTTGTTATAAAATGATGTCGTCTATTTTGTTATAAACTAAGTGTTGTCTAAGTGACACGTGTACAGGTCCCTCTGATCATTAAGGAAAATATGACCATTGGAGAAGGAGCCAACCTTACCTATAAATAGGAGCTCATTTGAAAGAGCTCAGTATTGATGGCTAAAAGGCTGACTGATCTTCGACTCATGTGATTACATACTTGAAGTGATTTCTAGAGGGAGAGGCTCTTATTAACTCTCAAAGCTTCGTGTGACTCCGAATTTTGGTGATTACATTCGAGGGCATCCGGGGATAGGAAGATAGAGGTGTCGACTACCTTAAAATTCAAGTTCTTTCTTGTTGAGGAAGACAGAGGTTGCTAACTACCTTGAAGTTGCGGGCTTGCGGGGATAGCAAGATAGAGACTCTGATCTTCGTATCGAGGGATTACCCTGGTGTGGGTAAGACAAACTTTCTTGAAAGTATAAATCAAGGGACCTTTATCCAAGGTTTTTGGATACCCTTCTCTTTGGGTGAAAAGACTTATATCCAGTTACTTGTAGTTTAACTACTTGTTTATATTCCGCTGCATTTTGTATTGTAAGGAAAGTATAACTTTCTTATACTTCCTTACTTGTACTCTGTTTCATTTAGATTCTATACGCTTTAAGGTAGAATCTCATATTGTAATCTTTTGTTAAGTTTCAATTTCCGGAACCGTATTTCCGGAACTGTATTTCCGGAACCTACTTTCGGTATATCTTTCCAAGTTTTGTTTGGTGTTAGAGGTTTTGTGAATTTGATTAAGTTTAACTTTGTTAACCTTAGCCTTTTCCATTTCTTAAGGAAAACATAGTTATTCTTAACTAAAATTAAAGGTTTCAAATGAATTTTTAAATTGTACAATTCACCCCCCCCCCCCCTCTTGTAAATTGAGCATCTACATCATTATTTTGATCCTACATTTGGTATCAGAGGTTGGAAACCTCATACTCTATACCGATCCTACAATTTTAGGGATACCAATAATATTGTACATTAGGGGAGAGGGCTAAAAAAACATTGAGTCACCTTCTCATGGTGTGTGCCCTTGGTTATATCTAGGAAGATGTTATGGGAACGAGACCTGCCAGTAGGAAATCCACATTTCATAGTGTCATTGTATGTTCATATCTACAGACATGTGTATTGGTACTTAGATATTATGATTACTATTAATGGATATTACAACTCATGCACTTAGATGTATTGATGAAAACTGTGATGATACACTATTTGAAGAGTGGTAGGATATGTTGGGTGTCTCACGAGTAATACTTAATTAATAGTTACTGTGAGAAATGATTTTTCCCTTATGTTGAATAAAAGAAGTAGATATCCATGTTCCATTGATAGAATTAATATAACCAAATTAAATCCATGGACATCGTGAGGAATGGTTAAGTTAATTTCTGGTAATTTAAAGAGATAATAATCAAGAACATGGGTTGATGGAACCAACATGCAACCCACTTGATTCGAGATATCGAGACAAAGAGATTACATTACACGGTACACATTAATAGGAGGTGAAAAATAATTGCAGTGTTAAATTCATTTTCTATGTGTTCCTTGGAATTATTCTTGATGCTAACCTTGGAATTTAGGCAGGGTCCACCTAATTCCATAGAGAAATATGCCTAGAGGGTCACACACTATGTGTGTCCAAGTATATCAATTAAATATTAATTTAACAAGTTGAATGAATCTTTTTCCTAATTTTGTTTTAATAATTATTCCAGGATGCATCATCACATTTATTTCGACATGAGTTATTAAATAGAATATATTGTGGGTAAAATAATATATTTATTTGTGAGTAATGCAGAAATATTTATTTAATAAATAAATAGTCATTATTCAAGAACTAATAAATATAGTGGAGGAAATAAGAGAATGGGAAAAGAAAATCAATCACCGTGTATATTAATATACATGTCCTCTATTTTTTCTGAGGATTTGTGAGAAATAATATTATTTATTTAATTAAATAATATTAGGTATAATTCACTAGGTGCATTTCGAGTAATAATAATAATAATCAACTGTTAATATAAGGCATGAAGTATTACTAAGAATTAAATGAATTTAATAAATGATTTCGGGTAATTGTTTCATTTTATTATTCTATGTTAATAAAATCACAGTTATATAATTCTCGTTAGCCAATCCATTCATTTTGGTTGTACACAACAGATCTACAGAAACCTCTCAACCAAAGAGAGAATTCTTTTCATCCAAGAACTCTTTCAAGCTATGAGAGATATCCTCCTCAACCGGATCAATGAGAGTGACCTGCAAGCGGCTCTCAAGGAAATTGAATTCATACATCGCAAGAGGATTCTCTTCTACGATAGCATCTAGAGATCCCTTTGGAGATGTTGAGAGATACATGGAGCATGTGTGGATCACCACTAGAGGAATCCTACACTTGGATTATATGACATAATGAAAGATCACATAAAATCAAGACTGGAAACATCAATAGAGAGATAATACCATCCTGGTAATTCTTGTCTTTTAATTAAATTAATTATAACCAACATATGATGATCCTCTCTATAGTTTCGGTACTCCCCTATATTAATTCATTCTTTGTTCTATTCCAATGATATGGCATTTTATTATCATGATGGATCTCATATTGATCGTCATTAACAGAAAAAATTAAAGTATGGTACACCCACCAACACGCTTTAACAGTTCCCAAAAACTACGAGTAGTATTAGAGCGGTTATATCATTGATTATAATTATTTAGTTTTCTTTAGTGATATGTGCATTTAAAAATTTAGTTGTTTCAATTAAATTAAATCATTCTATAAATCAGAATCTCAAGATCTATTCCTCCTCTTTTATTTATCATTAAACTTACAGAACTGATTTTTTATTTTAATTTTGATTAAATTAAAATAGAGGATCTCATCTAGCGGTGAAAATCATCATGGCCATACAAAACCAGGTTGTTTCATTGGATTTTATCTAAGTATTGAAGACTCCATGTGTTGACCTAGAACATGTGGCACACAATTTTCAATGTACACACCGTGGGGCCCATTTAACACGGTGTGTAGTCCATATGGGTTAGGGTTGGACCGTGTACACCATACACATCTTTCCCAGCTAGAAACCGCGTAATGTGGATACTACACGACTTTTGTCCCACTGATCACACCTTGTACTCTGAATATTTCTGAAGTACATCAACACGCCAAGTCCTCAGGCATGTACTTTGGATGGACGGTGAACAGAAGTACACACCGTGTAGTTGGACTACACACCGTGTACTCATCCAAATTATACAAATTTATTAAAATTTATTATTATATTATACAAACCATTGAGAAGTGTACCATAGTGTGGGATTAATGGTGAGGCACAACATGTGATAAGTTATATATATATATATATGTGGGTGTGTGTTTAATTTAATGTCTCTGTAATGTGCAATTCTAAGCATTGGGTAGTTATGAATGGGAATTCACTGGGTTGCCTCTAAGGTACAAGTTAGGTGCAAAGATAATTTTAAATCAATTTATTTTTTTATAATTATGATGGATGTGAATCTCAAGGAAATTAAGGAAAAGGGTCTTAGATTAAAGTATTGATTGATTAAAGACAATTAATTGATTTGATTATTATTTATCTTAAACAATAAAGATTAAATAATTGAATGCTAGTTTTATTTATCTGTAAATATCGTTTCATGTACCGATGATCATGAGATAGACCGAGACCTTTTTCTGTGAATGGTTTCTTTTAAATTATTATTTTTAATTAAATTTTTTGGCATGCGATCCTTCTACTCATTAATATGTAGGGATTGTGTGCCCTAGAATTATTTTATGTAAAACCCCGTTTTACCCCTCACCCATGGGTGAGATGAAAGAATATGTAATTGATGGAGCTGCCAAGCTACTAGAGGTGAATCATGTTAGGAGCCAGGGTGAACCCAATCCAAGATGGTACAAATGTGGATAGGTGGAATACTATAAAAAGGAAACTAAAAGGTTCATGGTGTTTTCCCCCTAGGTCCTGGGTTAGTTTATCAACCACTAGATAAACTAAAAAATAGAAAAAGATCAAGATCATACCATTTATTTTAATTATGTTAGATTCATGGTTTATTTATTATGGGTGTGTTATAACAATCAAACAAGTAATGAATTAAACAAGCATGCAAGATGAAACTAAAATTTCAATGATTTATGTGTAAATATTATCTCAGACATGGTTAATCACATAAGTATATCCCACTTAATATTAAAAAGTATGTAATCATTGATTACAAATGTAAATTTATATATATGGATAAAATCCCTCAAATAAATATTAAGATGGTATGGCCCTCAATAATCATGGTTAAAATTGAACCACAACTCAATGTTCTTGACCAACCCTAGTTTGGGTGCTTTAAATTGTTAGGTAATTCTAATTCATGTTTTTGGGTTGAATTTACATAGATCACGTCAAGGGTTGACTGCCACAGCATGACTTGGTGTGACCAGGAAGAAAAATTTGTGGAAATCCAAAAAAAAGGATTTCGAGATTAGGGAGTCCACTCAGTGGATAAAGAATCTACAAGTTCATGTTGCTGGAATTTGGAATTCCTACCTAAAACCCCTCATGTTTCTTGACCAACCCTATCTGGGGTAATATGAATGGAAATTAAGATCATTAACACTAGAATACTCAGAAAATAAATATTCTGAAGTCAATGGTGAGGGCTATTGGATTTCAATAAAACAATGAGTGACTAATAAGTATTAATTAATTTATTTTTCTAGAGTTTATCATGATAAAGTACTAAACATTTTTTCATCTTAATTTGTATAAAAAACAAGAAAATTACTTCAAAAATATCATTGAGAACCATAATCGAGAAGTATAATCTTCCCAACGACACCAATTTCCAAGTATAGCAGAGGCATTTACACATCATCCTTCACCATGAGAAGAAATTGTATGTGCTGGAAGGTCCTATTCTAGTTGCACCTAGAAAAAGGCTAGTGATGAGGAACTATATCTCTATCTGAATCATATGGATGATTCCATAGATTTCCAATGTTTCATGCTATCAACCATGTCTAATGTTCTCTTGAAGAAACACGAAAACATGGATGTGTATAGCATGGTGTCTCATCATAAGGACCTCTATCAAGAGAAGATGAGAAATAAGATATATGAGATCTCTAATGATTTGTTCAAAACTAATCTTGGAGAGTATACATCAACCGAGCCTCATGTTTTCAAGATTATTGGATACATTGAATACCTATACATCTTAGGGAATATGTTCCCTGATGAGTTGAACACAGATCGCATTCTATCATCACTTCACAGGACCTTGTCTATCGTTATTGTCAACAACAACATGAGAAACAATGATAAGAGTCTATCTGAACTTTTGACCTTATATATCTTGGTAGATAAGGACCTAGGGTGTGAAAACCCCACAGTCTTTATGGTGAATAAGAAAATGAAGGACAAGGAAAAGGGGCCAAGGATTCATAAATTGTTTGAATCCCCTGAGCATCGTCCCTCCACGAAGCGGACGATCTAGAGGCAGGGCAAGGAACAAGAGGTTGTATGTTTTTCATGTGGAAATCAAGGCCACTTGAAGAGTAACTACACCCATAAGCATGGGGATTCTAAAGGTTTTTTAATTATCAAGTGTAATCTTCCCATTTCTACACATCATGTATTATATATTTATTGGGGGGATCACATCTGTAATCAAATGCATGAACCAAGTAGATTTGTAAATATTTCCAAAGGAGAGGTTGATCTTTGAGCTGCCAATGGTGTGAGGATGGCTGCTTTGGCCAATGGGGATTACCATATCTCATTTCCAACAAGACTGATTTTAGTTTTACATAAATATTATTATGTGTCTAGTGCTTCCAAGAACATAATGTATGTATATTGTTTGGATATGGATAGATTTATTTTCAAATTTGAAAATAAGTGTTGTTTATTTTTTAAGAACAACATATGTTATGGTATGAAGCATTTAAATAACAGTTTGAATGTATTAAATTATGAAATCCAAGTGTTGGAAATTGATAACCAAATAAATTCACATGACACATACAGCATGCAGTTGTTGCATCGCCATCATGGTCATGTAAATGAGAAGCAGTTGAAAAAGCTCTACCAAGATGTTATTTTAGACTCTACTGAGCCAATACCACTTGACAGATGTCACACTTATTTACAATGTGAAATTACCAAGACACATTTTGGTGGACATGGTTAAAGGCACACAGAGCTTCTAGGATTTGTGCACATAGATGTGTGTGGAACATTTTCAGTACAAGCTAGAGGTGGATATTCTAACTTCATTAATTTTACTGATGATTTGAGTATATATGTATATATCTACTTAATGAGTTATAAGTCATAATACTTAGAGAAATTTATGTTATTCAAGAATGTAGCATAGAATCATCTTGTTAAGAAGAAAAAGAAGCTTCGATTGGATTGAGGTGGAGAATATCTGAACCAAGAGTCTATCGATATTCTACCCGATTCTCATAATCTATCTCAACTCTCTCATAATTATACACCAAATGTGGAATGGTGTTAGTGAAAGGAAGAATTGGACCTTGTTGGACATGGCGAGTTTGATGATGAATCATGCCGACCTTCCATTATCCTTTTACGGATATGCATTACAAACTGCAACACACACATTAAACTGAGTACTGACTAAGGAATAAAATGGAATTACCTCCAAGTTATGGTATGGAAAGAAACTCATTTTGACACACACACGTGTATGGGGATATGAGGCATTTTAAAGGACTTCTCAGGAAACAAAATAGCACCCTAGGGAATGATGTATATCATTATAGGATATCCCATGGAAACAAAAGGATATTACCTATATAACCCTTCAGACAAGAATGTGACTATCGCTAGACAATCAATCTTTCTTAAGAGGGATCACATCCTCAAAAAGGAAAGTGGGACCAAGATTGACTTCAATGAAGTTGATGCTCAATATACACATGAATTATTACAGAAACAAGTTCAAAAATTCCCCATGTATGAGGTTATTGAAACATAAGTACTTCAAAGGAGCTCAAGAGTGGAATGGGAACCTGCGAGATTTGGTTTCCTAGTCACCGAGGATGGTGAATCATTATTGTTTTACAATGATGAACCTTTATCCTAAAAGGAATAAGTATAAAGATCAGAAGCTACAAGATGGCTAGAAGCTATGAATTATGAGATGGATTCCATGTATCAGAACCAAGTCTTGGTTTTGGTTGATGATCCACTTGATGTGAAGAATGTTGGAAGCAAATGGGTATTCAAGATAAAGTGATACATTTAATTTTAGGTTAACACCATGAAAAAAAAGGCTAGTGGCTAAATAATTCTGGTAGTGTCAAGGAATTGACTATGATGAATCCTTCTCACCAGTTTCCATGTTTAAATTCAAAATAATAATACATTCCATAGCAGCTTACAGTGAATGTGAGATATGTAAAATGGATCCCAAAATAGAATTACATAATGGGAACATTCAAAAAGTTTTCTATATGACACAACCAAAAGGGTTTGTGACACCAGGTGAATCCAAACGGGTTTGCAAGTTGCAAAATTCCATTTAGGGATTAGAGAAAGTATCAGTGTCATGTAACATTTGATTTAATGAATCCATAAATGAATTTGCTTTCATTAAGAATTAATGTGATCCATGTGTTTATAAGTGTTTTAATGGTAATGTTATCTTTATCCTAGTAGTATATGTTAATGACATATTACTAATTGGAAATGATGTACCTGTCATACAGTCAGTTAAGGACTGGTTGGAGAAGCATTTCTCAATGAAGGACTTTGGTGA
The DNA here is from genome assembly GCA_963277665.1 of Viscum album. Lineage (NCBI taxonomy): Eukaryota > Viridiplantae > Streptophyta > Magnoliopsida > Santalales > Viscaceae > Viscum > Viscum album. Next base: position 889,937,976 of record OY728130.1, read on the forward strand.
AGTAGCGTACATTCTAGGGATCAAGATAATTCGTGATAGATCATAGAATCTACTTGGACTAAGTCAGGGTATCATGTTTGACCAGATAATAATGAGATTTAATATAGAACAATCCAAGAGGGGATTAGTTCTAGTGTCACATGTCCTACAACTTTCTAAGAAAATGCTTCCTCAGACACAATAGGTGAAACATAGTATGAGTATGATCCTATACGCTTCAGCTATATGAAAAATCATGTATTCCATGTTATATATTAAGCTTCGTGTTGCCTATGCACTGATAATTGTTTGAATATATCATGAAGATCTATGAGAACAACATTGGACTGCTATTAAGACTATCTTTATGTATTTGAGAAGAACTAAGGATATCTTCCTGGTGTGTGGAGGAGATGATGAGCATTCCATCAGAGGGTATGTTGATGCCTATTTTTAGACAGATCATAATGATATGTAGTCACAATATTAATATGTTTTCTATCTCAATAGAGGAGCTGGTATTTAGAAGAGTTCAAAGTAGCCAGTTTTTTCTGATTCTATAGTAGAGTCTGAATATATAGTTGCTTCTGATGAAACCAAGGAAGCTGTCTAGATTCAGATCTTTTTCCAGGAGATTGATTTGTTTCCTATAATTAAATATCATATCACATTATGTTGTGATAATACTACAGCAGTGGATCTTGAAAAAGAACCATGGTCACATTAGCATAAAAATAACATACTCCAGAAGTATCACCTCTTGCGGGTTTACTATCAAAAGGGTGAAGTTGCAATGAGAAGAGTGTCCGTGAAAGAGAATGTAGAAGAACCCATGACTAAAGGACTATATCAATAGAAGCATGAATATAATGAGTGAGCTAACGGGTTAATGGTTGTTACCAGTTTTCTCTATTCCAAGTGGGAGTCTATCAGAGTTGGTGGCCTAAAACCAACTACTTTATAATTTATTATTTAATAAGTACCTTATCACATCTTGGTTATTCATCTACATGACAATGCATGTGATAATGTATAATGTATAGTTATTTCAATAAAGGGTCGCAACAAATCTCTGCAATGATGTGTTCCCGAAAGTGCCATAACATTATTCATGAAAATATTTTATATGGATAGATGATGTTAATTGAGGGACAGAAATAATACAGGCCATTAGGGGTGAGGACTCATATAACATTGAGTCTCCTTCTCATGGTGTGTTCCATTGGTTACATCTAGGAGGATATTATGGGAATGAGACCCGCCAATAGGAAATCCAAAATTCATAGTGTCATTGGATTTTTCAATCTGTGGATGTGTTTATTGGTCTATAGACTTTAAGATTATTATTAAGGAGTATTACAACTCACACACTTAGATGTGTTGAATAAAACTATGATGAAACACTATTCACAGTGAGATAGGATATTTTGTGTTCATAATGACTAATAATGCATTAATAGATAATGCGAGAAAGGATTTGTCCCTTCTGTCCCATAACAGAAGTATATATGTCATTATCTTTGATGGAATTGATATAACCTAAATAAATACATGGCCATGGTGAGGAATGTGTAAGTTCAATTCCAGGAAGTCAAAGAAATAATATTCTAGAACATGGGTTGATGGAACCATTATGAAACCCACTTGATTCGAGATATCGTGACAATGGGATTACATTTCATGGTAAGCATTCGTAGGAGGTGACACGTCATTGCGACATTAACATAATTATCTATGGGTTCCTTGGTGTGTTTCTAGACGCTAACCATGGACTTTAGGTGGGATATGCTTAATGCCACTGAAAAAATGCCTAGAGGGTCACACACTAAGTGTGCCCAAGTATCTTAGTAATTTATTAATTTAAAAAGTTGAATAAATATTATTCCTAATTTTTGATTAATAATTACTCATGGATGCCTGATTGCATTTATTTTGACGCTAGTTATTCGAGAGAATATATTGTTGGAGAAATAATATATATATTTGCGAGTAATGAAGTATTATTTATTTATGAAATAAATAGTTATTATACAAGGACAAATAAATATAGTGGAGTAAATAAAGAGTGGAAAAACAGAAGTACACACCGTGTATTTTAATATACAAAACATGTCATTTCTCTGATGATTTGTGAGAAATAATATTATTTATTTAATTAAATAATATTATCTATAATTCATTGGGTGCATGTCATATAAAAATAATAGTCAACTGTTATTACTAGACATGGGGTCTTACCATGAATTAAATTAAATGAATAAATGATTTCGAGTAATTAGTTCATTTTATTATTCTATGTAATTAAAATACCAATTATATTATTCTCATTAACATATACATTCATTGTGGTTGTGCACACCCAATCTATATAAATATCTCAATCCTAAAGAGAATTATTTTCTTCCAATAAATCTCTCAAGCAATGAGAGAGAGAGATCCTCCTCCACCGGATCAAGGAGAGCAATTTGAAAGCGGCTCTCAAGGAGATCGAATACAGACATCACAAGAGAATCCTCTTCCATGCTAGCAACCATAGATCCCTTTGGAGACATCCATAGACAGATGGAGAATGTGTGGATCACCCCTAGAAGAATACTACACTTGGATTCTATGAAGCAACGATGGATCACATCAGATCGTGACCAGAAACATCAATAGAGAGTGGATAAGAACATGAAAATTCTTGTCTTTTATTTAAATTAATTATAACCAACATATGATGATCCTCTCTATGGTTCATGCACTCCCCTCTTTTCTTTCATTCTTTGTTCTTTTCCAAATATCCGATGTTATATTATCAGGATGAATCTCGGATTGATCATCATTAATGGAAAAAATTATAGTTGGGTACACCCACCAATGAGCATCCACTGCACTCGAAACCTACATGGACGATGACTTTCTAAGGCATGTGCTCCACATCAGATCTCCAAAGGGATATACCAACACATATTTTCGATGCCATTGATCATTTTCCATCCCTTTTTCCTCACACTGATAATAGCTCATGTGGGAATAAGGATTTGTAGTTTTCTTATCATTCATATCATTTGTCTCTGCCATCCAGGGAAATGGTAGTTTTTAATCCCAGATCTATTGAACTACATGAAATATAAATCCAACAATAAAAAGGATACACAGGATTCCATCCTATGCCCCTTTCCCAAATAAAAATCCATTTTGATTAATGTATTATGTCAATTCCTGTTTAACCAACAGAAGATAGTCTTTCCCATGGACAGATTAGTCCAACATATCCATCTGTGAAATGGGAAATGCATTGAAGTATGATGACTCAGATTCATTCCACAACTAGGATATGTAGGATTTCACCCCAAGGCCCAAGATCTATAAAAAATCTTCTTAGTGCGGTCCCATCACATATGATCCACATCTTAAAAAATTTAAATTGATCATTTTCCATCCCTTATTTCTCAAATTGAGCATATCTCACATTAGATTAGGGAAATAAAATTATAATGTCATCTAAATTATGAGTCTCTACAATGACATGAGAAACCTCAGTGAATAATCCCGAAACAAATGAACTACAATAACTTTGATTCTCACCATAATCAGGATATGTAGGACATCTTTCTATGAATTGATCTTCAACACCTAGTGTCTTAGAGCAAACACACACACAGATATATATATATATATATATATATTCTCTATATGTTATTAAAATACATGGGTCAAATAAACTATATATGCATTGATTCCTGAAATAACTAGTATACATAGGACACCCCATAATGGCGTAGTCCCCTACTCAGAATATTAAATGCCTCCTTTCACTGCAGCACATTCCGGAGCTCTGGGTAATATGTCTTCAACACGTAATTGACCCCCCATTACAAGGAAATTATGCAGAGCATAAGATACATAGAGATTTAATAACTAAATAGACACCACTATTTTTCACATAAATGAGTATTAACCCATAATCATTTGGTTAGGGTAACCGGTCCAGTTTCAGGATAAGGATGTGATTAACTTACATATCTTTTATCTACAAGAGTGTACCGTATTCGGAAATAATTTCCCAAAAATGGTTCGATGAGTCTGACCTTAAATCCTCTCAACCAATGAGAATACCCAATAGTTATTAGGTTTTAAAACCTTGATGAAAGCCTACCTTTGGAATGATGGTCTATACCCAGCTATGGGTGAGGGAACCATTAGATGTATTCAATAAGAGTAAAAAAGGTAACCTGATGTTCAACACTGTACACAACACATACACCCCCAAATAGTCTACCATCAGGCCAAACCATGCCCACTTAGATGAGGGTTCCTAATAATCACAACTCGAATCCCAACAAAACAAAAATGGTGAAACCATAACAAAACTATAAAATAAAAAATGGTTTTTTATTATCTAAAAATCCATTTTTTAATAAATTTTGAAAAAGTGGAAATCCAGGCATGAATCTATCAAATGATAGAATGATTAGTTAATCATGCGTTAGGCCACTTTGTTTTGGATACCCTCTACAAATAAAGTAGTAAGACCGTTATGATCCTACAGATTATAATCTATAACTAGGATTCTCATGGAATAAGTCCATCCATGGTATCATAAATCCATGATATAAGAATGGAAAAATTGGGAATAAAATAACAATTGTGTTTACCATGAATATCTGATTGTTCTTGTTAAGAATACAATACTGCACTAACTGGTAACCGTGTTTTTTCTTCATAACTAAAGATACTTATCTCAACATTCAAAATTAAGATGAAGACATCATTATCTAGTTTATGATATGGTAATTCATCTATAGATGCAATCCCCAAAGGTCACAAAGTGATCTCACATTCTCAACAACTCCACTGTCATGTGGCAAAAATGATGGGTCATGAGTACCACAGACATAGTACAATCCCAACCATGGAAGATTCTCGAAAGGTTCTCTTTGAAATGAAACTAGAAATTCTGCATCACCCAAGGAAAGCTTCTCTTAAGCATGTAGTCTTTATCAATACAAACAACTACATAGGGATCTTATTCCAAAGAAAAACAATCATCTACATTAGTATCTAATGAAGGGGTATTAGGAATCAAAATTCATATCCCTTCATGTTCAGGTTCTACCGAGGATGGCACCTATCAAATACCATCACCAACACTATCCCAGTAGTACCCAATGTTCAACTACTAATGGTACCAATAGATATTCATCCACCAATGATGCCCACACATGGGAAATAAGGAAGGATCATTGGAGGATGAATTCATTGGATACCCAAGAGAGGGCTCGTATCATCACTCATGATGATGATGGATGAAAAAATATTCTTGAAGGATGTAGCGAGAGGATCATATTCATTCTCAGTCATAACAGGTTTCTAGGAATATTCTCATAGAAGACATGGGGATTTACATACCCTACCACTTGTATATGAATCTAATCACCATATTCTGATGGCACAAGTAGAATTCTTTTTGGAGCATATCACATCTTCAATCGAAGAAAAATTCCCGTGTATAATGGAGATGAATAATGTGAAAGATTGTATCCGTGAATATTTTTGCTAAAATACCAATATATTTTATAAATACTTAATGATATCTGCCAATATATTCAAACATTATTATTGATAATGAGACGAGGACATACATATATCTCTACATCCATGACAACTCAACACACTAATAATTAGGAACAAGTATTTGTACTAGTGAAATCATATATTCTTGCTCCCATCCAAGAGGATTATCGATATATTCGAATAATGGATGAGGTGTCAGATTGGTCTCAAACTCCCATTCTAATTGTGGATCACCAATTTAATGTGTAACATACCTCAATACATGGGACCATTGCTATTTAAATAGATTGGTGATATATTCAAAAGGAATAGGATCGAGCTCATATCCTTATTATAGTAGGGAATAACCACTTCATATGGTCACAAATCCTTGAGACATGATCATATTTATATCTTCTTCAAAGGCCTTGGATTAGGAATATATCTTTGTTTTGGGAAAGGATTGCTATGTGAGATTGAAACAATCCTTGGGAAATTATTATATTCCTATTAGTGAATCTGGCTAGAATATTCAAGAAGATCATAGAATCTATGCATGTATTCCTACACCCACTAAAAAGGAATTCTCCAACTTCATTCCAAGGAAATAAAAGAGGAGGATCATATCCCTTCTCCCATTCTAGAGGTCCTCCTTCATATTCTAGCAGGGAATGCATATTCTGACCAGGATTATATTAATGCTCCAACTGAGGATCATCAAGTGAGATTGACACATTCCTCGGGGCTGACTCATACTCTTGTCAAGAAAGTCCAATGATATACCCTAAAGGCTCAATATTGGGCACACACTCCCATATTGAATAAGGATCACCAATTGAGAATGGAACATGCCTTAGGAAAATATCATATTCCTTTCAATAATGAGACATATCATCGACATTTTCCATAGCTTATCAGAAGTGGTCTCATACTCCCACAACATCATATGGTTATAGACATGTTCCAAAAACTGTGATACAGTAGGCTCACATACCAATACAATTAAAAAATGAGGTTAGGAATATTCTAGACATGTTTCTGAAAATGGAACATATTACTAATATTTTCAATTCTAATTTCATTATTGTCATCTGAGACACATTCTCAACACCATGAATTTCCACCAGATCTTCCATCATAGCATAAGAAGAAGACGTTCATTACAACGATAGTCCTCCTCATGGTACTGTTAATATGGATTGTAGAGACTATACTCCTCAAATCAATCATGTTCAAACTATTAATGATGATATCTCCCAATAATAGGTAAATCCCACCCTTTCCCAGACACCTACATATAGAAAGGTGTTCAATACTCTTATGCCTTCATATAGTGGGGTTCTCAGAACATCAGGTTCAAATGCATATGGTTCTCCATCAACTTCTAGTAACACTCCACTCCTGTCATTATGTGACTATTAAAGACATATTCTTCAGTCTGAGCAGATGGTGTCATGTATGTATGTTGAAGAGAAAGCTAAAATTGACATACTGAGAGATATTTAGTCAAAAACCACCTCTCCATTATATTCTATCCACCCTCCACATTCAACTATGATATCCTTTCTGAGCTAGAAATCGAATGAATCCATTATCTATGCGAAAAATATGTAAGCTACTCAATAGTGGTTGAAGGATCAAAATCTCCCATATTGTCGATACATGTTCCCACATCATACAATCAATATATTCTATTGCTAGCCTGACATGATTGCAATATCAATGGAGCAGGACCCAAAAATTAAAAATAGCTCAAATCTACAACATTCTTGGCGTTATTTCATTGTTACAGTTAGAAAACTTATATACGAAGGCACATATAACTGTATTTTTCTACGGGGATAATATGTTTGGTTACTCATTAATGCACTAATGAAACAACAGAACCCCTTAGATTCGGCATCCTGTAATCTTATAGCCTATTGAGAAATCAGGGTATTGGGTAACGCTTGGGCTAGTGGGTTACTACAACAGAATTTCTGTGATTCAAAAATTCCCATACATAATGGATAGTACAATAGTATAGTCAACAACAAATCAATAAAGTCCCCTCAAATAAATTAGAATAAATTTTTGATTTCGATAATGAGATTCAATAATCCTAACAAATTACCATGGAGAATGGTTCACATCATGGTATCCCATCACACCCATCTCCTATGTTAGAATAGTTTCCCCACATCAAATAATACATACTAGTATCTATAGTAGTATCCATCTAGGAGCAGACCTAGCCCCATGGTCCAGGGGAATATATATCGTGGACTCCTCCTATTATATAGTCAATTCCTGAAAGGATTCGGGATATTCCCTTAGTAGATATGAGAAAACCCCAGCCCTCGTGGCTGGGGGAATTTATATCATAGTCGAAATATCTAGGTTCATCATCTTATGATATGGTCCTAGGATAATTAGAGGTGATTTCAAATCACCCAACCCTAATGTGATGGGGGAATTTATATCTTCATTTCCCTCATGGGAATCATCAATTCCCCGATTGGAATCACTAGATTCTCATCAATAGGACCAATTTATAAAAATTAAATATTTGGATGACCACCTCTCCATAGGTATGAGTTTATTTTTATCATCATCATCATCATCACCACCAGATAGAGTATTGGTTTTCTCTAGGTTTTGTGTGAAAACAGCTACTGTCCCACCTATTTCTTGAACCGTGAGACAAATCTCACCTGGTTATGGTCCATATGATAACCAAAATTAGAAAACCCTCAAATTCATTGTACATATCCCATGGGGGAGGAACATAGAAAATACATGATCAGACCCATCATGGGTTTCAAGAAAAAATGTCCCAATATGGACAAGGGTGGAAATAATGACCATAGTGAGCGTAGTGTAGATTCATCATATTGTGTTGAATGAAATGGCACAACCACTATTCCCTGATATACCTCATTTAATTTCATCATTTTCAACATGGAATACATTTACCATGAGTCAAATTTAGACAACCACAACATGGAACATGTACCCCGAGTGGAGGGTTATTTGGACGAGCCTTCCTAGGATTCAATGCACCTGTAACCATAGAAGGCTCCAAAATCTGGCGATGCTGAATACCGAGCCACCACCTATAAAGAGGAACACAACCAATTAAAAATAGAATGGTGTGGCTATGACCTGATCACCATCCAAAAGAATTGTGATTCCTTACATGAAGTAAAAATTGTCGTAATATTATATTAAACACAAACACTATTGTAACTAAATGTCGAACGACTTAGGGGTAATATTATCATTGGGTATAATCTTCATGCAGAGATGATGATTCTCCCTCCCATAGCTGAACCATCAGCATAAGCATTATTTGAGCATCATATTGTCTCTAGATCTAGACATCTTGTCCACATAAATGAGGTCGTCAAAAATGATCATGGATTCCCTCTATTATGGTGATAGACTCTCTCTCAATGAGGTAATCATTCTGTAATATGATGAATCAAGAATTAGTGGGAGTTGAAGGATGTAACATCCCAGATCTGGATGCCATTCATATTTTCGGGTTACTATAGTAGAACTGTAGCAGGCACTGTTCAGTCTGTGGCAGCAGGAACAATTCATCCATTTGGGATTTTCACCCACCGGTTTGGGCCTCGGGACCTTTAAGGTCTTCATTCCACCCAAGGACATCGTGCCAGTAAGGCATTCAGGACACCTCAAGGCCTTTGGGCCACCTCAAGGCCTTCAGGACATCTTAAGGCCTTCAGGCCACCTGAAGGCCTACGGGCCATCTGATATTTGTGCTTAATGATCAGACATATGCTACAAGGAGTAGACTTTAGATGGGTATCAGAGCAAAAGCTAAGAGGATTGTCAGAAAGAGAGGGTATGTAATTACTATTGGGACTAGCCGATGCATGAATGGGAAGCCTAGATGAACAACAATGTGAAAGGCAGAGAGCTGATATCAGGTTGAAGAAGCTAGGAGGAGCAGTTCCAAATATAGTCTATATAATTCTTGAATCCTATGTGTCATGTAATCTCTTAGCCTATGGGACTTTTAAGTGTTCCCCCTCATCCCTTGAAATGGGGGTTATAAAAAATCAATAAAACAAAGAAGGCCTTCGGGCCATTCGGGTCAAGGTGAGGGACTTAGGGGTGATCATGGGGATATTATTCAATCAATGGGATAGTGCAACATAGCAGAATATATAATAATACAATATTGAAAGAAATAAACAACCTACTACTGAACGAAATAGTGGATGACTAAAAATTTAGATAACAAAGCCTCGTACCACAAAATAGATGATGCAACATGTTATTTGTTTTCAGAAAACTACAAAAACAAGTACACTACAAAAATACGCAATATATGTCTCAAAAGCATAAAACAAACAAAAAGAGGCTAGGAAGCATCGCACGCTGCAACACGGCACCATGCTCTCCGGCTCCTAATATGTATTTCAAGTACCTATAGAATGTAGATTTCCCTTATCGACTCCAAAAATAATATAATCATCTTGGGCCCAAATGAATTACTCAAACAATGTGTGAGATGTTAATCCTAATAGAAGACCACTGATGATCTGTGCCCATCTATTTTTGAAGATATATATATATATATATATATATATATATATATAATAGGTAGTCTACAATAGTGTAAGAAATAACTATAAGTACTGAAATAAAGAACAATAGTTGTCTGAAAAATACAATGTAATAGGTATAAGGGAAGACCGACTCTATTCTTGTGCTTTGGCTTGGCAGACATGTCATAAGTCATCCATTTCATTATTCAAATTCTATGAATTATATAATGTTTCAAGGTCTTTAGTTGGACAGAAGACCCCACCGTATAAAAGTAACTATCAAATCATGACATAATAACCATTTAATGATTTTCTAATAGAGACTGGCCTGGGTATCCCTCATTGGATCCATGATTCGCTCGACATTTTAATTAAGCATCAATCATCTGGACCACCCTATATGTGGCTCGCTCATTGCCTTTACAAAATTAACCTATTGAGCCCGTCCATTTTCTTTTAACCAAGATAGTGGTTCACCCAAGGTGTGAAATGTGCAATTAGTCACATGAGCCCAACCCTGTATTTTAACCGAGATTGTGGCTCTCCCATTGCTAATTACCTATTTTTAAAATTTAGTTCAATTTCACATTCCATCCCAAATGAAACACATATGAATTAATATATCACATGGATTTAAGATAATAAACTCATGTGGGATCAATTCAAAAAATAACCAACTCATGTAAATTAAACTATTACATGGTCAAACAAACATAACTCACATAGGGAAAACAATTAACAAGAATACTATTCAATTTAGATATTTACATGGCTTAACATCACAAGTATCACACGTAGGAAATTCAAATAATGAGAAATATATTTTTAATTCAACTCATGTGGGTTCAATTAACAAATTAACCAACTCATGTTAATTATACTATTACATGGTCAAACAAAGATAACTCACATGGGAAAAAAATAACAATCATACAATGCTATTTAAAAATTTACAAAACATCACAAGTATCTTTCATGGGAAATTCATATAATGAGAACGAAATTTTTAACAACCCCTGAATTGGAATTCATGTGAAGCCTCATAGGAATTTGCCACCAGACAATTCAAAAAACAGTCAGCTGAGGGGACGCACCCATAGGGTGGTCCCTAATTAATCTAAATAAGTAAAAACATTCTTTAATAAATTTAATCAATCAACTAAATGTCCTTAGGTATTAACCTGGTAAAATTCTCAACCAAGATACACAGTAAACATGGATACGTGGTACCGTGTCACATATAAACAACCTAATATTGAACAATAGTCATAAGACCTCCTACATCATAGAAATATGACTCTTCTCATCTATCCTCAACCTCCAATTCAAGATATAATGTCATAGATCTTAAAAATGATGATAAAATCTCAACCTTAAATAACTTCATCGAGACCAAAATTCATGACGAATGACTCAAGTGGAATTGAGGGATTACTAATTAGGTTCAAACGTAATCAACAGTGATGGAATTAGGGTTTGGATGATCAATCGGGAAGGGAAATCATGTTCGGTGCTACTTGTTCATAAAACTAGAAGAGGACCTATTCGTTTTCCCAAAAACAATGCTACTGGCCAATTTATCAGATAAAAAGAAAATTATATGGTGTGTACTTAAGTCCACACGTTGTGTCCGTACAAAAATCTGGCCAGACCATTACATGGCAGTGTTCTTGGATTAAATGGCATGAAGCCCTTTATACACAGAATGTATATGGAAATACACAGTGTTTAGGGCCCAATAACCCTGTGTAAGAATCCTGAAACCATACCATGACCCCCTTTCCCCCTTTTCATAATTTTAAATAGAACGGGAAAGATGAGCACCTAAATGGAAGAAATGGGTTCTTACAAAATTCCCCCTTAAATAAATTCATCCACAAAATGCCCTTCCAAAGGTGGAGTGGGAATATTAGAGAATAACTCCGACCACTGTGATCGTACGTTGGCCTCCATCTGCCAAGTCACTTCTTTCACTCAGATATGCTTCCATAGCACTTGTACAGATGAAAGAGACTATCCATGGGGAACCTTCATTCTATACTCCATGATACAAATAGGATGTTCCTCAAAGGTGTCATATTCATTCAACACATATTACTTAGGGTCAAAAGTCTGAGATAGGTGCTAATGATAGAAACGTAGATGAGATATGTAGAATACATCATGCATGGCATGGTACCTTTGAGGTAACTACAACTGATAGGCAACTGGAAGGACCCTCTCCAAAAGCTCTAACAACTCGACATATCGCGGTGAATGCTTACCATGTTTCCTAATCCGTCTGTTTCCCAACCTCGGTGAAGCCTTCATGAAAGAACCGATTCACGACCTCAAACTCCAATGGTCATCTAAGGTGGTTGACATAAGATTTTTGAAGAGACTTTGTATTAGACATATACTTCTAAATAAAATGGAAATCCTCCGAAGTCTCATACATGTGACGCGGTCCCAAAAAAGATATCTCACCTTCTTCTAACCAGCATAAGGGAGAATGACATGGTCTACCATACATGTACTCATATGGTTCCATCTATATTATCTCCTAATAACTGTTGTCATAGAAAATTCCACTAGAAAAATGTTCTTCTCCCAAGAGACCCTAATGTCTAAGATGAATGCTTGCAGCATGTCCTCTAGCACTGGTATCATACACTTTGATGGGCCATCATTCTAATAGTGGTCTGATTTGAATAGAAGAACCTATGTTCTAAGTGACCTCTAAAAACACATCTAGAAATGAGACATAAAATAGGATTCCCTATCTGAAATGATAGAATTAGGGACCCCTATAATTCTTACCACCTCTTGGATATATAACTTTTCGAGCTAATCAATACCAAAGGTCTCCTTGATCGGAAATAATGGAGTGACCATCATATGTCTATAAACAACATCCCACACAAAATCATTGCCCCTATGTGACCTCAATAAACCCGTCATGAAATATATCGTGATATCATCCCATTTCCACTCCAGAATAGGTAACCGCTGCAAAAGCCTAACTGTTCGCTGATGTTTTACCTTCACCTGCTGACAGGTGGAACAACTAAAAATAAAACCAACCACCTCTCTCTTCACAGGCAGTGACCAATATTGACAGCGCAAGCCACAATACATCATGGTAACTCTAGGATGCACTTCCCAATATGAAGCATGAAACTCCCACATAAAATCCTCACATATGTCAACTGGAACCATGAAACGTCCATGGAAACGTAAGATCTCATCATCATCTATCATACAACCAGGAGGTGGATCCTTACTTGATACACACTCCCATAGGACTAGTCCCTTAGAATCTGATAGTTGTATTATCCTCACTCGTTCAAGGTGGGTATAATTCAATGCTAAATAAGAAAATAATGTATGATCATGACTATCATGTACCTCCCAATGCATCTCATAGAATAACACCAAAAGATGCCACTCACTACTGGACTCCTGCACTGCCTATATCTGAGTCCCACTACATAACGCCTTGGACATTGCATTGCCTTTACTAGGCATGTAGGAATTTTCAAAATCAAAGGAACGAAGATATTACACCAACATTTTCTCCCTCATATTCAGATCACACTGTTTAAAAATGTACTTGAGACTATTACGTTCTATGTACACCACAAAATGATCTCCCAATAAGTAATGAATCTAATAGCACAGGGCATGAACAACTATGGATTTCTTGACATTTTGTGTCAATTAGTTCCTCTCATGTGGAATCAGCTGCTGAGACCTGAACACAATGACTCGACCCCCCTACACAAGCACTGCTCCCAGCCCGATACCTGATGCATCGCAGTACACAATGTAACTCCTACCCGAATCAAGAAAAATCAGTATTAGTGATGACATCAACATTCCATTAAGATCCTAAAAGGATGTATCAAAACAATATTACCATATATACTTCACACCCTTCTTTTTCAATCCTTTCATCGGCACTACTACATGTGAGAAGTTCTGTATAAAATTAATATAGTAACCATCTAGCCCTAGAAAACTCCACACCTAAAAGATGTTATTGGGATTCTCCGAGATAATTACTACTCTTTCATACTATGTGTCCGCTTATAATCCTATCTTTGAGATGGAGTGACAAAGATAGTGAATATAATCCATCTAGGAGATTCATTTTTAGGGATTATGATATAACTGATGCTCTTTTAATGTGCTCAGTATGATCTCAAGATGGGAGGCATGATCGTGTCGATTACGAGAATACACAAAGATTTCATCCATGAAAACTACCACACAATAATCCAATTAAGGATGGACAACTCGATCCATAAATTTCATGAAAACAACTGGCAAGTTCATGAGACTAAATGACATAACCAGATACTCATATATCCTATTCATACTACGAAAGGCTGGACAAGGTATGTTTGTCGGTCATACACGCATCTAGTAATATCCTGACCTCAATTAGATTATCAAGAACACATAGGCTCCTTGAAGTTTAACAAAAAAATCCATCAATATCTATTAAGGGATATCGGTTCTTAACAGTCAGTTATTTGAGTTTCTGATTGTTCACACATTTCCTAAGGGTACCATCTTCCTTTTTCACAAATAGATTGGTGAACCCCAAGGAGAAGTACTGTGTCAGATGAAACCCTTAGCTTCCAGTTCATCCAACATACTCTTGAGTTATTAAAAATACATCATCTCTATTCTGTAAGGTGGAAGGGATACTGGTGCAACTCATGGAACAAACTTGATAGTGAACTCCAACTTCCTAACCATAGGTATGCCTGGAATTTCCCCTAGGAAGATTTCCCTGAAATGATCAACCAATGAACGGAAATATTCCTGATGAGTTCCTTGGTTATCCAGATATAAACTAGTAATCTGTTCTATTATCCCACTCAACGCACATTGCTCTGGTCCAGCTCCGCTTTGCTAGACATCCCACTCTCCCTTGTATAAAAATGATCCACCCAATGGTGACGTGAAACCCATACTGCAGTGATAGAAATCAAAAAAATGCATGAATAGACACTAGCCAATACATTAAAAAGATTATATCAAAGCCTGTTATCATTAAGAAATAGAGATACCCAAAAAATGAAACCCAAAAATATCAAGGGGGCACTCCTTGCATTGGCGAAAACATACCGTTCCAATCCCTAACAGAGTGTCTACTTTCTTAATATAATCAGATGTAAAAACATAGATCACTAAGCTCTCCAAAATTGGAGAAGATATAAAACTATGTGAATCCCTTGTATCAAAAAGTGAAGAAGCTAAAAAAGAGGTGACTATAATATTACCTTTGATAGTAGAATGTCCATGATCCTTATCCTTCTGGATCTATTACACTGCATAAGTCTGGCCTCGTCTATAGCCCTGTCACTCTACTTGGATACCTTAATATGACCTTCCAATTATTATAGAGAACCTGGGGTCTGGTAACCACGACCATGACCACTACCTCATCCTGAATGCCCCGATGTATTCCAATTCCCTAATTGGTGAGAAGCTGCTGACCCTTCTTTTGAATGTGGAGTCGGCATAGACCCTCTCTCACTAGATGCTGGAGGGAAATTCCTGGAAAAATATTATAAATTCCCTCTCGTTCCACATGTTGGACACTCGAATGGGTCCATCGAGCAAGGTCGACTAGTTTGTCAAATCATTCCACAAAGAAATCACCTCACCTCGATACTAGAAGATACGTTCGGTGCAATAGATTCACCACGTGTTTGATCTAGTCAACACATCCTAATACCAGTCAAAAGAGTGCCAAATATTGGTTCCAAACCTCCCTAGCTCACACATCTATATTCCCTCTGTCTCTACTCGATAATTAGTGTTTGGTTCACTATAGTAGATATAGTAGTTAGCCGGATGATATTCACATGCGAGAAGATTTCATACATGATACCACCTACTAATTGCATGGGCTTTGATATATCATCACCCATAAGAATAGGTGAAAAGTGCTGAAGCTTAGTAAAGAAGTAAGAGTAATCCAAAACTTATAGAGTACCCTACTCTAGATGCATAAACTCATGGGATTTGTCAGGGCTCAATGTCTCGTAGTAGAATTAGTCATAGATAACAATATGAATTTCTTCACATTCCATGTACTACGGATTCATTGTCCATGTGGGAACAACCTACCATATCTAGGAGCAATCACACAACATATAGTTTGCGAGCTTGACCATCATCTCAGGAGGCACCTCCAGATGCTCAAAGATTGTTAACATGGACTCCAGCCATGAATCTACTGCATGTGGCTCACCTTCTCCAGAAAATGTGGGTGGATGCTACTGCTGGAAAACTAGTGTCAGCTCTTCCATAGACGTGGCATGCTCTGGTGCTCCATAAAAGAATTTCATAAACGTCATAAATCATTCATGGAAAAGTGCATCATCACCTGCGACCAGCATAACTTCTTGTGTTCGAATTTGGATGACTAGAGTGTCCACTGGTAGTCCATGTCCAACCACCTCTATGGGATTCTCATTTCCACCCACTAAGAGTACTACTGGAGGTTGTCATGGTGAAATTTCCATGAAAATTCTAGCGCACACACCTTACTACATTCATATTCATCAAATTATGCATTTTAATAGTGAAAGAACTAAATAGGGGAAGACAGCCTCAAAAGTTCACAATGTTGCTTGAATGAGGTGTAGAAACCATACATAGCATGTACCCTTATGAAATCACATGTTCATGTAGTCATGTCATCCTGGGCGTGTATCAACCCCTGTTACACGGCGTGTTAGAATTGTACATGGTATGTCCCCTTAAACTCTTACCTAGGCATGTAAATTTGCCTACGTCGGTGGTATAAACATCCTTGTTACACGACATGTTAGGTTGACACACAGTGTGTACTTGTGTCTTCTCTCTAGTCCATGTACTTCTCCTTGTCTAGATCCACACAACGTCTAACAATACATAACTACACGGGGTGCACATATAGTACACGACATGTTCTAACAAAAACACAACAACCTATTTTCTCTCTCACATGGAGGGTCACATGGTCAAAAACCACACAAACTGTACACATAATACATTTAATGTACTTAAAAACTTCTTTCCGTACAAAATATAATAACACACAGTGCGTGTTCATAGCATCACACGATGTGTTGTGTAGGTATCCAGATAGTGAGCCTAAAAAACATCCTTGAAACCCATATTTTTTCAAAATAATGAAATGGTGTTCCAAATTCCAATCTGTTGGGGCCCATACTCCCCAGAAATCAAGTATTGGCATCACATTTGGTATATAAAAAACCAAAACAGTCCAAATCGACTACTTGATCCACCAAATTCCGAACAAAGAGGGCCCATATTCCTTAGGGATCAAATATTGGTTTCCACTCTAATAAAACCATAACACATACCAATACACCTATCACAATAGTAGTCATATCTATCATGGTATCTAACACAACAACAAGCATATATACCATTTCATCTATCACAACAACATGCAACCATTAATGCTCCATAAATGGCATGGCAAGAATGAATGACATGTGATTTCTAGAAAGTGATTATATGATGCATGAGATGGAATAAACTCATCTCATCATGTTGAAAAAAAATATAACCACAATTATATAATACTGAAAACATAAATACAGGTTTTCCACCCAATGATGAAATCCAATCAACTGTAACAGCTCAAAATCCAAAATAACTATTTAATTCGAGGAAATTTGGAATGTCCTTATTTACGAGGTAGCTACTTCTAGGCATAGTTAATTACTAAATTCCATTTCCTTTACATCATTTCCAAACTTTAAAGAAAACTATAATAACCTCCCTTTGATACCACTTTGTAATTCCTCGGATCCATATGCCACTCAATAGGTTCCGCGTACCTAGATGGCCAAATGACCTGAAAAACCTTTTCCCAAATGCAAGAGGCTACCGACTAACATTAGGGGAATTAGGGTTGATAGTGTGGAAGCTATGCTCTCATTAGATGAGGGTAACATAAAGGAATAAATAATAATACAATATCATAAGTATTAAACAACATACAACAGAAATAAATAGTGGATGACTAAAAAGATAAATAAAAAATACATGTTCCACATAAAAGATGAAGAAACATGGTATATTTTATAAGAAAATATAAAAAACAAGTACACTGCAAAAATACCAAATATATGTATTAGAAGAACAAAAGATATAGAAATAGAATAGGAAGCATTGAAATACATAGCTTGATCCCATGCTCTCTAGATCCTAATCAGCATATCAAGTACCTGTAGATGGGTGCTTTCCCTTCTCAACACCTACAACAATATAATATTCTTGGTCACAAAAGAAAACCCCACACATGGTGTGAGAAATAAATCCTAGTAGGGGACCACCTATGATCTGTGACCAAATATCAGTGAAGATATATATATATATATAATAGTTAATTTACTATATTAAAATCAGTAACTATATGTATTCATAGAAAGCACAACAGATGTATGGGATGATAATGTAAACAACTATAAGGGAATTCTAACTCCAATATTTTTCCTGGTCATTCCAGATATGTCATAAGTCATCTATTTCATTATTTAAATTCCATGAATTTTATAAAGTCTCGAGGTTAAGTCTAGGCCCGAAAACCCCCTGTAAAAAAGTAACTGTCAACTCGTTACATAATAATCATTTAATCATTTCCCAATGGATCCCAGCCTGGGTATCTATCATGGATCCATGGTTCACTCGAAATTTTAATTATTCCCTAGTGAGGCCATCCACCCTATACCTGGCATCCCACAGCCTTTACAGAATTAACCTCTTGAGACCTTCCATCATCTTTTAACTGAGAAAATGGTTCACCCAAGGTGTGAAAGGTGCAATTAGTCACACGATCCCATCATTGTATTTTAACCCAAACTATGGCTCACCCATTGGTAATTACATATTTTATCATTTAATTGAATTTCAAATTCCATATAAAAGGAATCATGTGTGAATTAATCTATCACATGGATTTAACATAATCAAATCATGTAGGCAGAGTTGATATATTAACGAACTCATGTAAATTACATTATTACATGGTCAAACAAAGATAACTGACATTGGAAAAACAAATTAACAACTCTACTATTATATTTACACATTTATAAGGCTTAAAATCACAAGTATCTAATGTGATAAATTCATATAATGAGAAAGAAATTTTTAACAACCAATGAATTAGAATTCATGTCAAGCCTCATAGGCTTTCTCATCGAAATGAATAAACAAATATCATCTGAGGGAACACTACCCTGGGGTGGCCATTAATCAATCCAAAATGTTAAAAAATTATTTAATAAATTTAATCAATCACCTAAATGTCGTTAGGTATTATCATGATCAAATTATCAAACAAGAGACACCATAAACATGGGATCATGGAACCATGACACATATAAACAACTCGAAATTGAATGAAAGGCACAAGACCACTTACCTCATCATAATACAACTCTCCTCATCCAGCTTCAACATCCAATTCCAGAAATAATGATGTGGATCTACAAAAAATTGATAAAAATTGAACCATAAATAACTTCGTCAAGACCAAAATTCACAATGAATGGATTGAGAGGAATCAGGGGATTACCGATCAGATTCAAACGCAGCTGATGACGAAGGAAACGGGGTTCAGATGATCAATATATAAGAAAAATCCAATTCTATGCTTCTTGTTTATCCAACTTGTAGAGTCCCTATTGGTTTTCATAAAAATTAAGCTACTACCCGATTTATCAAATAATAATAAATGTACACAATGTGTACTTAAGTCCACATGTCGCATCCATACAAAAATCTGGATAGACCATTAAAAGGTTTTGTTATGGTATTACATTGAATATAGCCTTTTATACATGGAATGTATATGGAAATAAATGTTTTATAGGGCCCAATAACCCCATGTAATAATCCTAAAACTATCCCTTGATCCCTTTTCCCCCATTTTCATAATTTTAAACTAAAAGAGAATGATCTGTACCTAAAAGGAGGAACCATGTTCTTACAAAGAAGGGACCACATTATTAGCCCCCACAAAATATTTATAGTGGGGAGATGGCTCAGACAGTAGTGAAATGAGAGTTACATAACATAATTTATTTCTTGGATACTTGAATGGAAATCATTGAAGGGTGACACAGAACTATGTATCCTAAGAGGAGGCCATATCCTAAATGTTTTGATGATATTCCACCTCTACCCAAATTTTGAAATCCTACCTTCTCTACCATTGATAATGGAGGAGACCCAAAACAACATCTCACACACTTCGTATCCAGATGTGGGACGATAATGTTCCCTTTAGATCAAAATGAAGCAACAATGGAGATATTTTTCATATATACTCTAACAGGACCAACTTTTGATTGGTACAATAGTCTACTAGAATGATCTATTTTATGATGTGAAGCCCTTCACCATCAGTTCCTTTATTTTTTCAGCTCCACACTGAGGAAAATGAAAATCTTTGACATGATTAACTATAACAAACACAAGAATTATAGGGATTCTGATTTCATAGTGAGGTCGAAAGGTTTATCCTATATACTCAAAATCCATCACTCATTGAATAAACCACCATAAATATATTCTATAAATATCATGGATGAGTTATAGATGCCTTTGATACGAATTAAGTATCCAGGTTGGTTTTTTGAGTTCACTAAAGTGGTGTAATATATTGAGTAGTCTATTCAAAAAAACAAATACATATCTTGACTCATGCCTACAAAATAGGTGAAAAGTCCTAGAAAAGATATAGCTACATCAGTTACTCTCAATCCAGTAGTAGTTCCCATCTAGGTACCTGGGACATTCTTGAACTGACCAACACCACCTGCCGAGCAGTGACAACCACAAAATCAACCTCAACCACAAGAATAGTGAAATCAGGGTTAGTCGAGATTTTTGGACTGAATGAACAATGTATAATCCTTTTGAAAGGAAAAATTCCCCAGTTATTCCTTATAATTCACTGAGAATTACATTATGAGGCTCTCATATCCTAGAACACCAAATGAGGTCAACCTCTTTCATCATCCAAACTACTTTCTATACCATAGACGGCTGGGTCATTATATCCATGACTACTTCATCTTTGAAAACATACTTTTAGTAATGGATGATTTTGGATAGCTGGTGTGAGAAAAATCCCTAGAGAAGGTAGAACATGTAAGCATTGTCTTGTCAGAAGTATAATATAGATGATATAATCTTACGACCAGGAGTGCACAAAAGTTTGACAACTGGATGAACTGAAAAACTATTGATCGAAATCATTCCACCCAAAAAGAATAGTTGTGTTGACCTAAAATAGATCGACCATATAATAATGATACATCAGGAATTTCCTCCAAATGGTGGGTCTAACCACAAGAATAATGATGAAATGTAAGAGTAAGAATCATATTCTTCTCCAATGGAAGCCCTCACTCTTGCAGATATCTACCCTGCAATATCCACTCCTTGAGGACTGCCCCACTAAATAGGATCCTCATCAGACAAAGAGATCATAATTGGTTCTTTCAATGGGATACACTTGGAATTCCCCTTAACTAATGATGAATATGCTCTCAAATATTAATTTCCCACACATAATTTTGGAATGGGAGGACAAATGTAGTGAAACCGACAATTCAGGGGATTGTGTGGACTGGGTTTGACTAAATATTCCAGTCATACACTGATGGAATACATATATTCATCATAGAATCATTGTAATCAACTCCATATTGCCCAAATGAGGAAGGGATATACCCCATATCCCTCTATATGTCACCTGTAATGATTATCTTTTTGGGATCATTTAGTTGGGGTTCAATACGATCAAATCAATTAATAGGGATGGCTTGTGCGATCGGTACCACGGATTATATCAATTCCCCTAACTTCTTCATAACCCCCACGCCTATATACATCAAATTCCATGGATCTTGAACATCATACCTAGTATAAGCCCCATATCTGGAAGGGACAACCTTTTTCATAAAATTATGACATTCTGAAATAAATGTCTTTTATCCAAGCCATATTCTCAATCCATTATTTGATATGACATTTTAAATAACTCAAGTAGGCACTCGTTGAAGCCCTCAGAAGGCCAATATAGTTTGATATAGAAGTATTTATAGTTGATGTCTTTTTAGTGGAGATTATGTTCTCAAAATGTCATGCATCCATCACATAACTAATCATGATCAAGAGGAGGATATTCAAGGGTGCATCAGTCCCCAATATATCTCAAGAAAACTCAATAATGTCAACATATAAAGGTCTCTAATTGATAATGGTTTTTGGATCAATCTAATACCAGTTCAAACCCTACAATGTATGGGATATGGAAAAGGGGACCTATATCCCACATAAATAACCATTAAAGGGCACAACAAGCATGGTCATAGACCTCTTAGGAAGATCAATCTCAAATTCTTGTTTTGGAAACTCACAAATGACACAAATTTAATGTTTATCAAGAAAAAAACTATATACAATGTACTAAATGGATGGTTCAGGCTTCATATCCACTTTGCGGTACCTTAAGTATTCCGTTAGTGTCTGAAGTACCTCATCAATGGAAAATTCTGCACACTACACGGTGATAATTTCCCTTTAGAGACATGTAGAGCTATACATGCTAAAGAGGATTTCTATAAGAAAGGGGAAACCAATTGAGTATGATGATATATATTGTTCATCCCCTAATGGATTGAAAACTACCCATGTGAATCCCTAGAGTATGTTCATCATTGACTATGTACTCCCCATAAATCCGGTCGAGGTAATAAATCTCTTCATTGATGTCCAAGCCCCACCTTTTCTTAGGGATAGTATAAAAGACAATTAGATAAAATATCTCCCTATGACCACACATATAACAGGGTATGATTGTGTCTCATCTAATATCCTCCCTCACCCTAATTGTGATGGAGAAGCCCCCAAATTTCCATCTTCACCTGAATATGTCTTCATAGACTCAGATATGGAATATGATGAGGATGTATTTAGGAATTATAATCCCACATTTAGAGAAGGTGTATCCACCTCTATAGATGAGATCAGATTGATAAATATGGTAATGAAAGAAGTACCATACCTTACAGTGATTAGTTCCACCATTCTCATCGAATAACAATAGATTTACATTTCATTTATAAAGAGACATCAATATGTGTTCACTTGGGAATATATATAAATTCATAGACTAAATATAGATATGGCTATGTACTATCTTGTCCAACCCGGTCAGCATCAAGGATTCAAAAAGGCAGCTAGGAGGATGCACCCCTATCATGCCACCTATGTAGAGGTAGATGTTGACAACTTGATCAATGAAAAAATTATTTAGGAAGTGTAATACCCAATATGTATTTCCAACAACATCCTTGTAATGAAAAAGAATGGAAATATTAGGGTCTTCCTTGACTTCATAGAATATAATAGGAATTTCCAAAATGAAAATTTCCCATTTCTGATCACATAACTCTTGATCGATGAAATTTTTGGCTTCCACACAAAATCCTTCATGGAAGGGTACTTAGGATACAATCAGATCAAGGTGGATAAGAATAGTGAAGAATCCACTCCCTTTATATCTCTTCAGGGAATATTATACTATCATTTCATGACCATTGTATTGATGAACACTGGGACTACATATCAGTGCACCATGCATCACAAATTTAAGCCATTCCTAGGAAGGATAAAAAGTTTTATGTCACTCACCTTGTTGTTAAATCCAAAGAGCAATGTGATCATATCATGGATCTATGTAAAATCATAGATAAGTTTTCGAAACATAGTCTAAAGATTAATCCACTAAAATTCACTTCATGTTAACATCGGGAATGTTCATTGGCTTTTCTATACCCCACCATGACATTGAGGTTTCCCTGAATAAGAGTAGTTCTATTTCAAAAATTTCACCACTAAAAATCTCAAATAATTAAGGGGACCCAAAGGGAACCTCACATACATTCAGCGGTATATAGACAACAGGGATGGAAAATCTCTCTCCTTGACCATGCTAGAGAAGAAGGGAATCACCTAACAATGGGATGATGAATTCCAAAAAGAAAAAAATATTCTCGAGAAGTACATGTTGTACCAATTATTTCTGATGCATCCTGTATAGGGGAAACCACTCATTTTTTATATAGCTTCCGTAGAGTGCTCATTGGGCACCCCCTCACATAGAAAAAAGACATAGGAAGTGAGAATAGCCTCTAATAACTCAACCTAATGATGCTATGTACTGAGACTAGATATTATAATTTTTAGAATAACTTCCATGCACTAATATTTACTGTTAAAAGGATGAATAATTACATGGAAAACCATAAAGTCAATTTTTTATCTCGTATTGATCATCTCAAGTGCATCCTTGGCCACCCAATGTTGACTGGTCACATTGTAACACCCTGAAACTTTTACGGACCTTTTTTAGAATGAATTAATTTTCATTGATTTCTTTCATTTCAGTATGTCAAATAATAATTTCACATGGATCCAAAATCATATATGTTACACGCAACATCTACTTGGCATACGTTACACACAACACTCCGTTTCTACAAAACATTTTTTTATTTTTTATAATAATTTAAACAACATTATTATAAACTCTCAATTAAAAATAGTTATATGAATTGTATTAAATACTTTTCAAATATTTTTTGTAATGGTATTATATCAATAAAACATATTGATATTGAATGATATAATATTTGGTAAAGTACTTCTATGTTTCCAAATATAATTTTATCAAATGAGTTGTTTTTCATGTCATTATGTGATAAATAAAAAATTTAATTTTAGACACATTTAGAAATTTAATTTTATAAAATAAAATTCGTTTTTATATTTATAATTTCAAATTTATTTTAGGGTGAATATTTTGTATTTTTCATAGAAAAATCATTTTTGGATGAATAGAGGAAAATAATGAATTTTAATTCAAACCTACCTTTTTATCTAATTTATTTATAAGGTTAAATTATATTTTAAATTGGTTTAAAAATTAAACTAGACCATATTTTCATCCATTAATCCAATTTAGTTTATTAGAACCAATTTATGTTGAAATTGTATATAAAAACATATCATTTATTTTCTCATTAAGATGTTAAAAACCTGTAGTATCATCGCGTTTGTGAGATTAAATTTAAATTCATTTCTTCACCATATGTTACTGGTATTTGGAAAAATTAATTCCATGTTTTTAATGATAATAATATAAAATTTATAATGAGGTAAATGTTTTTTTTTTGACAGAAAAAATGATTGTTCGTTTATGTTTTACCACCTCTCATGGCGTCATTTATGTTGAAAAATCAATTTATAAACAATATTTATAAAATTTTTAATAACATTAATCTTATATAATTATTTTACAACATATATCTTTATACATTCCATTTTGTGTAAATATGATAATATCACTTAAGGTAGTGTGGACTATCGCCCCTCAAAGAGTTGTGACTGGTTTACACACTATATGGAATGCATTAAGGATGGTTCTAGTGAACATGGATGATAAATATCACTTTATAATTATAATTTATTTATTTTATATACATATATTTATATAAATTTATGGAATTTGTTTCTTCCTTTCCATACGATAATAAACACCAAATCATCATTTCTGCATACGTATGGCCTACTGTCAACCTAAACCATGTATTCCATTTCATACTTATATATTATATAGATTATTATAAGAAAAATATTCTATATATAAATTAGATTTATATCATGGTTTAAATACTTTAAATAATTATATAATTATAAGTAACAAAGATACAACAAATTAAGACACAAATGAATAATGAAGCGAATATTACACGAAGATAAACTATAACATATGATTTTTATAAAGAGGGTATTATAAAGTTATAAATAAAAAATATATGGAATTAGTTATATTATTATTATTTGATGAAAAATTTATAATAAAAATATTTTTATACAAGAATATTGTATGAGTTTGAATAGAGTCGAGACATAATGTAAGTGAATTTCATTTCACTTTTATTTCTATGAGATAAATTACTTATTCCCAACTCACTTATTTTATATGGTGTATATACCACAATTTAATTTTTTTTATGTTTCTTATAATTAAATTTATGGATATCTAAAAATCTATTTTATTATCTTTTTTCATGGAGTTTACGTTTCAAAAGATACAAAATCAGTAAGATAGTTTTTTCTCAATTTTCTTTCTTCGAGACTTGTTTTTTGTTATACACCTAAATATCTTTCAATGAGTAAATAATTCCATTTTACAATTAATATAATTAATATAATTATTTTCATTGTATTTTAGGCTTCAATTTATTTCATTTATTTACATGTGGAGTATGATCCCAAGATACCATGTGGTAGGATTTTGGTGAAAGAATCTCATTTTTTATCAGGATTGATTATGATTACGATTCTATTGAAGAAATATTGTGATAAATATATCATGAAAATTAATGGGTTTACTAATTATCCTTTTATACCAGATATATACATATATTAGTAACATTATTCCACTTCTTGGTACTTGATCTTTTTAAGAAAATGTATTTATAAAAAACATGAAAATATTTCTCTCTTCAGTACGAAACCTATTTTATTTCAAAAAACATGTTTCAAAATTGTTTTCCATAATGATTTAAAATTTTACATGAAGATAATTTTTATGGAAGAAGGATTTTAAAAGTTTGTTATTATTTTCAATGCTTCTGACATATGTTTTCAAATAAATTTTTAAATAAAATTATTTTTGAAAATGTTTTATGCTTTAAAAATAATTTTTTCAATGAATAAAAAATATTTTAATCAAGAAATGCTATTAATGATATTTCAAAATTATTTCCCATATAAGAGGTAATACATTTTTGTTTATCATGAATTTTTTTGGGAAATGATTCAATGGTTCCATTCAATCCCCTCTCTAAATGGTTTATGGTTTTTTTGGCATTATGTTTTTGAAACTTGTTTCTCTTTCATGGGTTATATGACTTTAAAACCCACTTCTTTCAATGGGTTATGATTTTGATAAAATGATTATGAATCCAGTATCTTTTTCCATAGGTTATTATGTGATTTTATGTTTCTGATACCAATTTCATTACATGGGTTATGACATGTTTATAATGATCTTTTGGAAAATATAAGTATGATTTCAGAATGATATGGGTGTGATATATATCTCCTTCCAATGAATTGGGTATGGATTTATATCTCATGATATAGACAAAGACGATCTTGGTAGAGATCCTTAATAACTAATATGGACATGGTAGTGAAATATGACAACAATGATGGTATGAGGAGTGAACTCAAGATACTAATATGGCTATGAGAGTGATCCATGACAAACAAGGAGGCATGGGCAGTGAACCTGTAACACCAAGATGGTATTGGAAGTGATTATTTGACTACATTGGAAATCATATTATATGATTATGTGTTTAGAAAAAATATATTTTATTTGTATGTTATGGTTTCATGGATTATTTTCCTTATTTACTTATGAATGTTGTCTTATTAACTTCCATGATTTATTCCAAGATTCATGTATATGATCTTTGATATGTTCTATATGATCATCTATTTTCAGGATCACACTCTCTTACACTTTTCATCATGATTATACTTATATATATAACTTTTTTAACCTTACTGAGCACATGATCTCACCCCTTTTTATATTTACATCCCCAGGTTATGATGATATTTATCATGACTGATGTGTCTAAGAAGGGGTATAGTCAAGAAGGTCTAAGAGTGAGATATTGTAGCACATTTCTATACCATTGTTCTGTTTCCATGTTTCCAAATCCAATAGACTGGTATGGTATTTTGGTGTCTATTTTTATAATGTTTTATGTATTCTTGAAATGTTATGTAATATTAATGTATGAAAAGAGAGGGTCACAAAATTTTTTATAAGAGAAAAGGTTTTGCTATCCTTTAGAAACTGGGATGTGAAAATAATTTTGATAACTCAAGGGAAATGTCTGAGGATAAGTCTAAGAATAAGTAAATCTATAGGAAAATGTCATAGTATTTTCTTAACGGATAGAGAGTGTGGTTTCCTATAAATACATACATATCTGGATAATATAAGTTGATGTGTCTATAGAATATATATACCTAGGGGTAAAAAATCTAACAAGGTGTATAGATCATGACATGGAATAACTTGGTACACAACAATATTCCTTGGAGCACACATGGGTTAATGCTCATAGGGGATATGATTTTTTAATTGAAAAACTATTCATGAACCATAATAAAGTATTTAAATAGATTTTGAACATGAATAATCTAGGATAGACCTAAGGTTTCATAGAAGTTGTCATAATTTAGATATCCTATAAGTGACTTTTCAGGATTATATGGTTCGGCAATATGATAATTTATTCTTACTCTATGTTTTGTGGTTTTTTTCAATGACTGGAACCTGATGAAACTGTGATAGTGGGTATTGTGATGGAAAATTCAAAGATTTTCCTCCTGAGAAACCGAATACTATGGGAGCTAGAATGAAAAAAACTTATTTATATTCTCACATATATTATTCAGTGATGTAATGTAATCAATAAAACCAGGCAGTTAGATTAGATTGAATCCATGGATTGGGAAGAGATCAAGAACTTAATTTTAATTAAGTAATTTTGTTGGATTATTTGTACTAGGATGAAGAAAGAGTTCCTGAATTTCATGCAAAGGTATAATGAATATGTTGGTACCTACGAGGATAACTTCATGAGACATGAGAGTTACACTTTTGGAATTATCATCTAAACTGAAAGTAATGTTGATAGGATCTTTAGTGCCTTAAAGCCATGTCGCAAAAGGGAGTTTTCCATAATATAATTTAGTAGAAATGAATAGATTTTTTGTTGTGAAATCAATGGTTAAATGGAAGTTGGAGTCACTTATCAATCTCAATTTTTTGAAAAGAAAAGGAAGATGGAGTTTGAAAGAAAATCTAAAAACCACGAAGTAATGATGATGAGATTTCCTTTATGCTCAATGTGTGGGAACAGTAATTGGGGAAATTACCATAAGCGTTCTTGTAACACCCCAAGCTTCCACGGTACGTTTCCCTTCGAATAATGCAATAGCGTGTGTTGTACGCAACCTCGAGCTCTAACACACACCACAACTAATTAAACTAGCCGTTGTGAATAGTAATACCTACTTTTTGAAATTTGATAAATTTTATTTATCAAAATGGACTTCATTTTTGGATTCGGAATATCGAAATTAGCCTATGTTGAATTTTTGGTATTTTTCTAAGAACTTCTAATTTTTTATGAATAGTGAAAAATACTTAAAAACAACTTTTTTAATCAAAATAATTTATAGAGATAAATTATACTATTTAGTGGTTTTAAAGTATAATTGGAATATATTTTTACTATTTTATCCAATGGTGGTCATTAGAATTAATTTAACATTGAAATTGGACATAAACAATTTCCAATCTTTTGATATAAATGGATTCTTAAAAACACTCTATTTGTTGTGACAATGGGAATTAATTATGAAATAAATTAATGCAACTTATATTTTTGGAATTTTGTAAAATAGACATCATTTTTGAAATCAGAATATCAATTATAGCTTAGGGTGAAATTTTGTCATTGTTCTGAAAAACTTCAATTTTTGATGAATAGTGAAACCACTAAGTGGTAGTTAAATAACTGATTTTTCGTTTAAATGAAATATTACCACCTCTGTGATTTGATTTTTTAAAAATACGACATACATGGTTGTCATTAAGATGTAAAATTTGGTTCAATGAGATTAAAATAATTTTTGGTGAATATTAACTTTTAAGTTCTTAATCACGATTAGAGGTAATTAGTGTAGTTTAAGGTAAAAATAATTTTTAATAATATGAGATGAGCTTGACACATGTCTTACCCTCATTGGATGTGTCATGGCCGACCAATAAAATACATGGGTAAACTTGGGGACCCCATGGAGCCACTTTAGTTGGAAAATGACATAAATACCTTTTATTTAATGTTAAAGTAAAAAATGACACAAACATTAAATGTTTTACTAAAACAATATTTACATGGGGTTATACAAGTCATATTTTTGACTATAAATAGTAATTGGGAAGCTAAATAGATTTCCTACATCATAGTAGTTTTTTTATAATTTTTAGACATTAAATAAATTAAATTATTTATGACATCATGATGATGCAGCGATGACCTCATTATTTAACGATTTAAATAAAATGAGAAGATAATGCAAAATACAAGGCTTAAACTTCTCCAAAGCCTATTTGATGAGGAGATTTAGAACCCTTATCACCTTATCCACTAATTATATAAGTGTGGGACCTTTAGAATCCTAAAATCATTGTATAATAATGTAACATTTCAATCTTTCCAAAAGAGACCCTCATCTCCTCTTATAAAAGGCCCCCACATCTACCACCTTATTCACACTTTAAAGCCATTTGGTTCGTCCAAAATCTGCCCACATACTCTCCCAACTTCTCTCCCTTCATCCTAGAAGATTTACTTTAGTCAGAAAGCCATCCTAAGGAGTCCTTTTGATCAAATCAAAAGGAAGAACCCGAAGAAGAGGTAACGTTTTCATCACCCTCTTTCAAGTTTCTTTCTTATTCCACTCCCTCTTTGTTTATTATTTCAATTATAAAATTATAACTCCATTATCTTCTATATACTTTGATGTTATTATAAATATGGATCAACCATATTCAGTATTTGACCAATCATTTGAATGACATGTCACCATACGTGCGTACGTACGGCTTACCGTCTCCACGTCGTGGTGTAATTGTTATTCAATATATTATTATTTAGATGGGTATAATAATGATATGTAATTCATGTAAATAATAAATATAACATGATAATGATTCTTTATATATGATATAATATCCAATTATATATTATTTTAACATCAAAATAATGATATTGTCGCTCGTGCGTACGTACGGACTACCGTCTCCACAAACGCGATGAGATTCATTCTCTGTCGTATCCATTCAAATATAATTATCATTTGATGATTTAAAAATAATTTTTAAGGACATGATATCATTCTGGATATGAATAATATACAACCTATCCATGAAAAACACGACTTACGTAACAAAACATATAAAAGAAAACGAGTAAGTTAACACCCGAAACAACGATAAATCTAAGATATTGATAACACAGCAATGTTAAAAGATCATATATGATATCATATAAATGTATATGATTATTTTATAATTTAATAACAATTATTTCAAAATTATAAAGGAGTTTAACATACCCCAACCAAGGAAAAGTACAAGGTAAGGGTTTACTTCACAACCTCTTCATTGTCCAAGGTTGTTTATACATTATTATCTACTGGGACCTCGTTATCATCCACATCCATGTTTCTTAAAAATGTCATTCAAAAAATTTTTACTATTAAATTGAAAATGGGTTAAAGTCATTTATACCCTTATACATTTTTTAAAGGAATCTAATCGTCGTTTTCCAAACATTGTACTTTTTGACCTTTTTGACAAATTTAAGGTAAGAATGTTTTTTAACTTATACAACAGGTGCGGCTATTTTTCACCATTATAACTTCGTCGATGCTTCCCTTACAAGCTTATAATATTATTTTCAAAGTAAATGTATTATTTTATAATTACGGTACTTTTAAATGATTTCAAAAAAAGAGAGAGAGATATTTCTCCCAAATAGCTTTGATTTCATCCATGTCAACATCCTTTGATGGGTTTTAAGTTTAATTGATATTGATTTATGATACAAAACTCCCATTGAACATTTTGTGAAATATTTGACTATGGATATGTTATTTTTATACCATCCATAGTTTATGGAGAAATTGTTGACGTTTTGTATGCTAGTTTTAATACGAATATTTATGTTATGTTTAAACCTATTCATATGAGGAATGTATTGGACTTAATAAGTGACGGGTGGAGCCCGCTATAGCTCCTCGATGCATCGGTAGGTCTCATGAGACAACTAGAAGTGGAATTGGCTGAGGCCCTTTCCCAATGTGATTTATGGTTTTGGCCGAGGCCTTAATCATTTTAGACATCTTGGTCGAGGCCTTGACAAAATGTTTCAGAATGTCTGGCATTATACATTCCCTCATTATGAAAGTGGTTATTGATATTGCATGTGATTATTCGACCAGTAGAATATCCATGTGAAGAAGTGAATGGCATTATCTCATTTTACTTTTTCCATATTAAGTTGAAGTTCATGTTTTAAAGGCTTTTGTTTTAGTTATACATTGCCTTAAATGTTAATGTTTATTTATGAAAGCTTCCGCTATATTGTTAACCTCACTGAGAATCTGAGCTCACCCCTTTCAATGTTTTAATATTTTCCAGGATGTGAAGAAGTATTTTATGAATGACCTGCAGGGGTAGTCAAAAAGGGATATGAGTGTGGACTATGAAGACCATGTTATTGTAGTTTGTTTACTTTTTTATGTAATGAAAGACTTATGAATGTATCTAGTGTTTCTAAGGCTACTATTCTAATCGGTCTTTCGAGACTTGATCTTTTGTGATCATGCCAATGTTACAAAGTAATGCACCGACTCTAGGTAGCTGGGTTCGGGGCGTTACAGTTGGTATCAGAGGCAGATTAGTACTAACCTTGGAATCTAGATTAAGATAAACTCTGATTATAGCACATAGCCCGGAGATAGACTTTGAGGATTAGTATAGAAAAACTTCCTAGAATTTTGGTATTATATAGATTTTGTGAGTTTTCCGAGCAATACATCCCTATCTGGATACGAGAAGGTAGAGGCGGCTCTGGAACAGATGTACCTAGGGGTAAAACCCAAAAACACAGCTTTGAGCTAGACTCGAACGGGAACTGGTGCACGACAACGGGCCTTGCTGCACTCTTGGTTACGACACTCCCGGGGGATATGCTTAGGATAATTCTCATTTTCTTTACAAGACACTATGAAGGGTTATGAGTATATACTTCCTCAATGGAAACATTTCTTTTTATGATTATGGATTATATCCATAAATAGTTCAATTTATGTAATGTATTTTACAAATATGGAATTATGTATTTTATTTCATAAACTAATCTAGTTTATGCCATTGTTTAGAAATGGCGCCTACTGGAAGGAATGGAAACCGTATCAATGCACTCACTCCGTGTAGGGATTTCCCTCCTGCTCAAGATAATTATGGTGGAGCTAGTGATACAACTGGTGCTGATCAGCTTCTCACCGTACTGGGACAACTCACGCAGGTTATGAATAATAACCTTAATCGTATGGAGCACCCTGATCCGCAACATGGAGGATCAATGCTAGACCATTTCTTGAGGCAACAACCACCAACCTTCAATGGGAGTACAAATCCTATAGTAACTGAGCAATGGATAAATTCCTTAGATAAAATATTACATGCCTTGGGGGGTAGTGAAAGGGAGAAAGTTGTCATGGCAGTTTACCGCCTCACTGGAGATGCCAATCAATGATGGTCACTAATTCAAAACACAAAGGAGGGTGATGAATTAACAAACATGGATTGGCAGGAGTTCAAAGAGCTGTTCTTAGTAAAATACTTTCCTCGAGACCATCGAGTGGATATGGAAAGGAAATTTCTGAGTCTGAGGCAGAAGGAGGATGAGAATGTCACAAAGTATGAGGCTAACGTTACAAGGCTAGCAAGGTATGCTGTAGATTACATACATAACCCAAGAAGTAATACTGATCGTTTCTTTGATGGGTTAAAACCATTTCTCCGTCGAGCTTTAGTATCACAAACCTTCTCTTCATACCAAGGTATTGTCTCGTGCACTATTAAGACGGAAAAGTAATTCTCTATGTCGTATGACTTTAAATCAAAGCAAGATAAGAAGAGATCCACTGAAAACTCTTGTAAAGGAAATAAGGAAACATGGAAGAAGGGTAGAAATGAATTTCCTCCATGTGATAATTGTGGTAGGAAGCACCCTGGTGCCTGTCTAAAAGGAAAAGGAGTATGTTACAAGTATGGTGAAAAAGGCCACCAAGCTCATGAATGCAAGGGAAAGAAAGCGGTTGTCAACGTGGAATGATATAATTGTAGAGAGAAGGGACATTATGCAAATGAATGTCCTAAGAATCAGAGGAACTT
Source organism: Viscum album (assembly GCA_963277665.1). Classification (NCBI taxonomy): domain Eukaryota; kingdom Viridiplantae; phylum Streptophyta; class Magnoliopsida; order Santalales; family Viscaceae; genus Viscum; species Viscum album. The sequence goes on from OY728130.1 coordinate 889,972,212, forward strand.
ACCTCAGAAGAGGCCAAGGGATCATGGTCAGGCTTATGCTGTCACTACTGCTGAGGTGGAAGCTCCGAAAGACGTGGTGGCAGGTAATTTAATGGTTTCCTCAAGTTTAGCAAATGCATTATTTGATTCTGGATCATCGCTTTGTTTCATATCTTCCCAGTTTGCTAAGAAAATTAGATATTTCCAATTTGATTTAACAAGGGAGTTGTCAGTCAGAACCCCTAAGGGAAGTATTTTTGCAACAATGTTTTGTCGATTAGTTCCCATTAGAGCACCTAAATGTTCTTTACCTGCTGATCTCATCGTGATACCCATGATTGAATTTGATATAATCCTCGGTATGGATTGGCTTTCGGACCATGATGCAAAAATTTATTGTAAGAGGAAGGAGGTTATGATTCTTGATGATGATGATAAGGAACACCTTATCTTTAGAGCAGAATTGTCGCCACATAATTCTTATCTAGATCCACCCCCAGTAGCTCAACTAAATTCAATTATTGGGGAGGAAGAGAATGAAATTACTAAGGGTGAGGAAAGGAATATTCAAATAGAGGATGTACCTATTGTGAGAGAATATGTTGATGTGTTTCCGGAAGATTTACTTGGACATCCTCCAGAATGAGAAGTTAAGTTTTCCATTGATTTAATTCCTGGATCAAGACCCATATCGACGACCCCTTATAGAATGGCCACTGTGTAATTAGTTGAACTAAACAAACAACTAGAGGAATTGAGTAATAAGGGATTTATTCACCCTAGTGTTTCTCCTTGGGGAGCCCCTGTTCTTTTTGTTAAGAAGAAAGATGGATCTATGAGGTTGTGCATCCACTATAGGGAGATCAATGCTATAACAATAAAGAACAAGTATCCCCTACCTCGCATTGATGATTTGTTTGACCAACTGCATGGAGCTCAATACTTTTCAAAGATTGACCTTCGGTCTGGATACCATCAGTTTTGTGTGAATAAGGAAGACGTTCCAAAGACAACATTTCGAACAAGGTACGGGCATTACGAGTTTACTGTAATGCCTTTTGGATTGACTAATGCACCCTCTGTTTTCATGGATCTAATGAATAGAGTTTTCATGGAATATCTTGATGACTTTGTAATGGTATTTATTGATGATATCTTGGTATACTCCAAAATCCACGAAGATCACGAAAATCACTTACGCATTATCCTGAAGACTCTTAGAAGACATGAATTATATGGGAAATTTAGCAAGTGTGAATTCTGGCATCAGGAGATTTCTTTTCTTGGCCATATTGTCTTTAAGGATGGAATTTCCGTTGATCCTTCTAAAACGAAGGCAATCCAAGAATGGCCAGCACCGACAAGTATAACCGAGGTACGCAGTTTTATTGGTTTAGCAGGTTATTATAGACGTTTTGTCCAGAATTTTGCCTGATTGGCTAACCCATTGACAAAGCTCACCCGTAAAGGGATTAAATTTGTCTGGACAAAAGAGTGTGAAAAATGTTTTGAAGAACTGAAGAGAAGATTAGTCAACGCCCCTGTATTGACTCTACCATAGGGGAATGATGGGTTTGTTATTTATAGTGATGCATCGAAGAAAGGACTTGGTTGTGTCTTTATGAAGAATGATAAGGTTATTGCCTATGCATCACGAGAGCTAAAAATTCATGAGAAAAACTATCCTACTCATGATCTTGAGTTAGTAGCTATGATCTTTGCTTTAAAGATATGGAGACATTACCTATATGGTGAAAAATGTGATATCTATACTGATCACAAGAGTTTGAAGTATATTTTCTCACAAAAAGAACTCAACATCAGGAAAAGGCGATGGATTGAAATACTCAAGGAATATGATTGCACGATACATTACCACCCTGGGAAGGCAAACAAGGTGGCAGATGCTTTGAGCAGAAAAGACCATGGAGTTTTGAATGTGATGAGAATTGAATGGGATCCAATTTTCATGGATCTAGTGAAGATGGACATGGGAATAACTAGGGAAGGTGAAACATCAATGCTTTTTCAAATGGTTTCCAAACCATCATTACTAGAAAGGATTATGAGTTCTCAGACCGATGATGAAGAATTTCAGAAGAAGATTAAAGATGTGAATGATGGATGATTGAGGGACTTTGTGTATAAGGATGGAATTTTGAAATTCAGGAAGAGACTTTGTGTTCCCGATATACCAGATCTAAAAAGGGAATTGTTGGATGATGCTCATAGATCCAATTTCTCTATACACCCTGGGAGCACCAAAATGTATAGAGATTTGAAGGAACATTTTTGGTGGGACAATATGAAGAGGGAGATTGCTGATTTTGTGTCGAGGTGTATGGTTTGTCAATATGTGAAAGCTGGAAGGCAACATCCTGATGGAGTATTGCAACCTCTTCCCATACGTGAGTGGAAATGGGATAATATTACGATGGACTTTGTCATGGGACTACCAAAGACTCCTAGAAGGAATGATGCAATATGGGTCATTGTTGATCGTCTTACTAAGTCAGCACATTTTCTGGCTATACGGGAGGATCTACCACTTGAAACTCTAACAAGACTATATATTAATGAAGTTGTAAGACTTCATGGAGTACCCCTATCGATTGTTTCTGATCGTGATCCTCGTTTTACTTCAAGATTCTGGAAAAGTCTTCAAAAGGCCTTGGATACAGAACTTCGTTTGAGCACTACCTATCACCCTCAAACAGATGGACAATCAGAAAGAACTATTCAAACATTAGAAGACATTTTGAGATCATGCTCTCTTGACTTTCAGGGTATATGGGATCAATATTTACCACTGGTAGAATTTTACTATAACAATAGCTTCCATTCAAGCATTCAGATGGCACCTTATGAAGCGTTATATGGAAAGAGATATCGTACACCAACCTGTTGGGATAACGTTGGTGAAAGAAATCTTGTGGGACCAGAACTAGTGGATGAAACAATGGAAAAGGTGAAGGTAATCCAAAACCACATCAAAGCAGCTCAAAGTAGGCAGAAGAGCTATGCCGATAACAGAAGAAAGGTTTTGGAATTTCAGGTGGGAGATCATGTTTTCCTAAAGGTATCTCCATGGAAGGGAGTTATACGTTTTGGTAAGAAGGGTAAGTTGAGTCCTAGGTACATCGGACTTTTCGAAATTCTAGATCGTATTGGGGCTGTAGCTTATCGTTTGGTGATGCCGCCAAATCTCTACAAAGTTCACGATGTTTTCCACATATCTCTATTGAGAAAAGACATGCCCGACCCAACACATGTACTTACTTATGAGGAATTAGAACTGGAACCCGATCAATCTTATTGCGAAGAGCCCATCAGAATTCTTGATGTGAGGGAGCAGGTGCTGAGAAACCGGACGACTCGTTTGGTAAAGGTTTTGTGGAGAAATCATAAAATGGAAGAGGCAACGTGGGAACCTAAGGAACTTATGGTGAAGAACCACCCGAGTCTTTTTATGCAGTAATACCCTAGAAATTGCGAGGACGCAATTATTTGAAGGAGGGGAAAATGTAACACCCCAAGCTTCCACGGTACGTTTCCTTCGAATAATGCAATAGCGTGTGTTGTACGCAACCTCGAGCTCTAACACACACCACAACTAATTAAACTAGCCGTTTTGAATATTAATTCCTAATTTTTGAAATTTGATAAATTTTATTTATCAAAATGGACTTCATTTTTGGATTCGGAATATCGAAATTAGCCTATGTTGAATTTTTGGTATTTTTCTAAGAACTTTTAATTTTTTATGAATAGTGAAAAATACTTAAAAACAACTTTTTTAATAAAAATAATTGATAGTGATAAATTATACTATTTAGTGGTTTTAAAGTATAATTGGAATATATTTTTATCATTTTATCCAATGGTGGTCATTATAATTAATTTAACATTGAAATTGGACATAAACAATTGCCAATCTTTTGATATAAATTGTTTCTTAAAAACACGCTATTTGTTGTGAGAACGGGAATTAATTATGAAATAAATTAATGCAACTTATATTTTTGGAATTTTTTAAAATAGACATCATTTTTTAAATGGGAATATCAATTATATCTTAGGGTAAAATTTTGGCATTGTTTAGAAAAACTTCAATTTTTGATGAATAGTGAAACCACTAAGTGGTAGTTAAATAACTGATTTTTTGTTTAAATGAAATATTACCACCTCTGTGATTTGATTTTTTAAAAATCCGACATACATGGTTGTCATTAAGAAGTAAAATTTGGTTCAATGAGGTTAAACTAATTTTTGGTGAATAGTAACTTTTAAGTTCTTAATCACGATTAGAGGTAATTAGTGTAGTTTAAGGTAAAAATAATGGTTTAATAATATGAGATGAGCTTGACACATGTCCTAACCTTATTGGATGTGTCATGGCCGACCATGAAAATCAATGGGTCAACTTGGGGACCCCATGGAGCCACTTTAGTTGGAAAATGACATAAATATATTATATTTAATGTTAAAGTAATAAATGATACAAACATGATATGTTTTACTAAAACAATTTTTACATGGGGTTATACAATTCATATTTTTTACTATAAATAGTCATTGGAAAGCTGAAAATCTTTCCTACATAATAGTATTTTTTTTACAATTTTTATACATTAAATAAATTAAATTATTTATGACATCATGATGATGCAACGATGACCTCATTATTTAACGATTTAAATAAAATTAGAAGATAATGCAAAATCCAAGGCTTAAACTTGTCAAAAGCCTATTTGATGAAGCTATATCGAACCCTTATCACCATATACACGAATTATATATGTGTGGGACCTTTATAATCCGAAAAGCATTGTATAATAATGTAACATTTCAATATTTCCAAAAGAGCCCCTCCTCTCCTCTTATAAAAGGCCCCCACCTCTACCACCTTATTCACACATTCAAGCCTTTTGGTTCATCCAACCTCTGCCCAAATACACTCCCATATTCTCTCCCTTCATCCTAGAAGCTTTACTTTAGTCAGAAAGCCATCCTATGGAGTCCTTTTGATCAAATCAAAAGGAAGAACCCGAAGAAGAGGTAACGTTTTCATCACCCTATTTCAAGTTTCTTTCTTCTTCCACTCCCTCTTTGTTTATTATTTAAATTCTAAAATTATAAATCCAGTATCTTCTATATACTGTGATGTTATTATAAATACGGAACAACCATATTCAGTATTCTACACATCATTTTAATGACATGTCACCATACGTGCGTACGTACGGCTTACCGTCTCCACGTCGTGGTGTAATTGTTATTCAATATATTATTATTTAGATGGGTATAATAATGATATGTAATTCATGTAAATAATAAATATAACATGATAATTATTCTTTATATATGTTATAATATCCAATTATATATTATTTTAATATCAAAATAATGATATTGTCGCTCGTGCGTACGTACGGACTACCATCTCCAAGAACGCGATGAGATTCATTCTCCGTCGTATCCATTCAAGTATAATTATCATTTTATGATTTAAAAATAATGTTTAAGGACATGATATCATTCTGGAAATGAATAATATACAACCTATCCATGAAAAACATGACTTATGTAACAAAACATATAAAAGAAAACTAGTAAGTTAACACCCGAAACAACGATAAATCTAAGATATTGTTAACAAAGCAATGTTAAAAGATCATATATGATATCATATGAATGTATATGATTCTTGTATAATTTAATAACAATTATTTCACCATTATACAGGAGGTTAACCTACCCCAACCAAGGAAAAGTACAAGGTAAGGGTTTACTTCACAACCTCTTCATTATCCATGGTTGTTTATACATAATTATCTACTGGGACCTCGTTATCATCCACATCCATGTTTCTTAAAAATGTCTTTCAAAACATTTTTACTATTAAATGGAAAATGGGTTAAAGTCATTTATACCCTTATACATTTTTGAAAGGAATCTTACCGTCGTTTTCCAAACAATGTACTTTTTGACATTTTTGACAAATTTAAGGTAAGAATGTTTTTTTAACTTATACGGCAGGTGCGGCTATTTTCCGCCATTATAACTTCGTCGAAGCTTCCCTTACAAGCTTATAAGAATATTTTCAAAGTAAATGTATTATTTTATAATTATGGGACTTTTAAATGATTTCAAAAAAAAAAGAGAGAGATATTTCTCTCAAATAGCTTTGATTTCATCCATGTCAACATCCTTTGATGGGTTTTAAGTTTAATTGAAATTGATTTATGATACAAAACTCCCATTGAACATTTTGTGAAATATTTGACTGTGGATGTGTTATTTTTATACCATCCATAGTTTATGGAGAAATTGTTGACGTTTCATATGCATGTTTTAATACGAATATTTATGTTATGTTTAAACCTATTCATATGAGGAATGAATTGGACTTAATAAATGACAGGTGGAGCCCGCTATAGCTCCTCGATGCATCAGTAGGTCTCATGACACAACTAGACGTGGAATTGGATGAGGCCCTTTCCCAATTTGATTTATGGTTTTGACCGAGGCCTTAATCATTTTCGACGTCTTGGCCGAGGCCTTGACAAAATGTTTCAGAATGTCTGGCATTATACGTTCCCTCATTATGAAAGTGGTTATTGATATTGCATGTGATTATTCGGCCAGTAGAATATCCATGTGAAGAAGTGAATGGAATTATCTCATTTTACTTCTTACATTTTATGTTGAAGTTGAAGTTTAAAAGGCTGTGTTTTAGTTATACATTGCCTTAAATGTTCATGTTTATTTATGAAAGCTTCCGCTATATTGTTAACCTTACTGAGCATCTGATCTCACCCCTTTCAATGTTTTAATATTTTTCCAGGATGTGAAGAAGTATTTTATGAATGAACTACATGGGTAGTAAGAAAGGGATATGAGTGTGGACTATGAAGACCATGTTATTGTAGTTTGTTTACTTTTGATGTAATGAAAGACTTATGAATGTATCTAGTGTTTCCAAGGCTACTAAACTAATCGGTCTTTTGAGACTTGATATTTTGTGATCATGCCAATGTTACGAAGTAATGCACCGACTCTGGGTAGCTGGGGTCGGGGCGTTACAGTTCTAATAAATGTTTTAATTGTGTAAGGGAAGGCCATTAAGAATTTGATTGCTGATGTGATGGATAAATGTACAAAAACAGCATGAATGGATAAAAAGATTCATAGAATACACCTCCAACACTTCAGTGACACATGTTCAAGGATAATGGGCATTATAATAACCTATGCCTAAACCCAAGGGCTGGTGATGATGATTGGAATCAACAACCTCAAAAGCTGAGGGGAAAGTGGAAATATCATGAAATTTATATTTCTAATGAGGGGTGAAATAATGAAATGATGAAGGATACACTTATCATCCACTCTATAACTGATAATATCTTAATTTATTCTAGATCAAGTGACTCATTAATATATAAATAATTTTATAAGGGTGATAATTCTCCACCAAAATGAGTAGATGTGTAATTAGTATTGAAATCCCAAAATGGTACGACGATTGCATCCCATGTTTATGATTCATTTTCAATGGATTTTTGTTGTAATGTGCTTCCTATAAATCTTTTCATTCCTCAATTTGTTAAATTTGATGTCATATTAGGCATTTACTGTCTTTATATTGATAAATCCAACATCAATCATCGAGGAAGGGAAGTTACCTTTGTTATTTCAAACCCTCCTATGATCTTACATCAGTTGGATAATAAGTATAAATATCATGTGGATATTACATCTAGTATATGGGTCTTTATTCCAATTCAAAAGGGTTTTTTATCTCAAATGGTTGGGGAGAAATTGATATTGATGATATGCCTATAGTTTTTGAATTCGTAAATTCCTTTCAAAAAGAGTTTATTAGACTTCCAAAAAAATGTGAAGTTAGGTTCCTAATAGAACTCATAACTAGTTGCACAATAATATCAAGGAATCCATATATAATGGCCATAATTGAGTTGTAGGAATTCAATAAGAATCTCTAAGAAATCATTAATAAGTGATTAATTTTTCCAAGTGTGTCCTATTAGGGTGCACCATTTCTATTTGTGAATATGAAAGATGGATAATTCATACTCTACATTTATTATCAATAGTTAAAAAAGATCACAATCAAGAATATGTATTGTCTTCCTCATACTGATGACTTGTTTGATCATTTACACAGAGATCAATACATTTCCAAGATTGGAATATGTTGTGGATATCATCAATTCATGGTCAAGGAGGAGGATATACCCAAGATGTCATTTTGTACAATATAAAGACACTATGAATATATAGTGAATCCTTTTGGTCTTACAAATTCAACTACTCGCTTCATGGATTTTATGAATTGAGTCTTCAGAGATTACCTTGAGTAGTTTGGTCTTGTATTTATAAATGATATTTTTATATATTCAATGAGAAAGTTAGATCATGAAGATCACTTGAAAATTATAATAAATTCGATAAGGAAGGAGAAACTCTATGGAAAATTGTCAAAGTGGGAATTTTTTCTACAAAAGGTTTTATTTTTGGGTAACATAATCTTAATAGATGGTAGATCAATAGATCCATCAAAGACAGATGCTACTGAATGTTGGGCTAGACCAACCCCTGTAAATGAGATTTGTTGTTTTTCTGGAATAGATGGATATTATTGATGGTTTTTGGAGAATTTATCATGACTATATAATTCTATGACCAAGTTAAACTTGTAAGGTTGTCAAGTTCCAATGGAAAGATCAATGTGAGTAATATTTCAAGATAGAGAATAAAAGGCTTGTGAGTGAACCTATGGTTACAATACCCAAAAATTTAGAAGATTTTTTAATATATATCAATACATATAGGAAGGTATTGGGAAGTGTTCATAGATAGAATAACATGAGTATCAATTATTCCTCATAACAGATGAGTATTCATGAGAAAAAATAACCAAATGATGATTTGGAGTTAGTGAGGGTAATTTTTTCATTTAAGACATGGAGAAATTATATTTATAGATAATATTGATATATATAAAAATCATAATATTCTGAAATATATATTCATACAGAAGCAGGTGACCATTTTCAATAGAAGATGGTTGTAGTTAATAAAGGATTATTAATTCTCTATACATTACCACCCTAAGAAAGAAAACAATGTGGCCGATTCTTTGAGTTGAAATGATCATTATAGCATATCCATTATGTGGATCATACAATGTTAAACATTTCTAGAGTTTAAAAGGATAGATCTAAAATTCCTGAAGAAAGGGGAAAAATTTGTTCTTTCTCAAATGAATGTTCAACCCTCTATCCAAGTGAATATTAAAGATACATAAAAGGAAAATATAGAACTAAAAAAGAAAGTTATAAATATTCCTGAGTTTTTCCTTGATCAGGGTGGAATTTTAATTTTCATGAACAATGTATGTGTTCTTTTCATTATATATGTGAAGAAGGTTATTTTACAACAAGATCATAGTTCTTCATTCTCTATTCATCCTGGAGGTACAAAGATGTATAGGGATTTGAGATAATACATTTTGTGGGATGGAATAAAGAATGATATAATAGAGTTTGTATCTCAGTGTTTGGTATTACAATAAGGTATGGACAAAAGAAAGAAGTATAAGGGGATGTTTCATCCATTACGCGTACTAGAATTGATATTGTAGAACATAACTATGGTTATTTTCATTGGAAACCCCAAAACCTCTAAAGGGTTTAATGCTATATTGGTGGTAGTCGATCACCTTATAATGTCATCACACTTCATCTCTATTTGAGAAGTCTTATCTATATATTTTTATGACTAGATATACATTATGGATGTGGAAAGGATACATGTAATACCATATTCCATTGTATCATATCAGGATTTTAGGATCACCTCAATGTTATGGTGATGTATTTAGTAAAAAACAAGATACAAAATTTAGTTTCAGCACTTCTTATCATCTTCAGACATATGGTTATTCTGAAAGAATAATTCAAACCCAAGAGGATATGTTGAGATCTAGTTTTATGTTTTTCAATGGAGGCTAGGATCAACACCTTCATCTAGTTGGGTTTAATTACAATAATAGGATTTAATCCATTATTCAGGTGACACCATATAATGTCCTTTATTTTGTTGAAATTTAGATATCCAACATGTTGAGATGATGTTTGAGAAAAGAATCCATTTGCGCATGAGATCATTGAAAAAACGATTGAGAATGTTTGAGACACTCAAAATCATTTCCGGGAAGCTCATATTCTGCATAATATTTACAATGATAATCTATGTCATGATATAGATTTTTAATTTTGTTAAAAGTTTTTTCTAGGAATCTTCCCTTGGATTAAGGTTATGAGATTTGAGAAGAAAGGAAATCTAAAACAAAAATATATCAATCCATTTGAAATTAATGTTCATATCAGGACAGTAGGCTATTTCATGGAACATCCTCTAAATATATATCATGTTCATGATGTGTTCTATGTATCTATCATAAGGAAGTACATACCTAAACCATCACCTGTACTAAAATCAAATTTCATACCACAGGTGCATGATCATTCTTATGAGGAACAAACAATTGATATTAACAATCATACATAGAATCTTTTATAAAAAACAACTCACCTGGTCAATGTTTTTTTTGAGAAATAACTAACAATATAAAGCTATGTGGGATCTTGAGGATATAATAAATTACATGTATCCTTATTTTTTCAACTGAATAAAGAATTTTGAGGGATAAATTCATTTTAAGGTGGAATAATGTAACAAACTGGGATTTAATTAATCATTTTTTAAAATTAATTAAATTTTTTCAATAACTATAAATTCAATAAACAAAAAATTCCATTCAGATGGAACTGACTCGGTGTAAATTACAAGAAACACCGACTTGGATAACCTTACACATAACACTGAGTTTATATGAAACATATTTTTATTGTGAAATTTATTTAAATGATATTAATATAACATAGTTGTTAAATTTAGTAATATAAATTGTAATAAATAATTTTAAATTAATTTTTATAATGTTTTTATATAAATAAAACATATTGATAATGAAAGATATAATTTTTTGTAATGTAAATATATATATATATACCATTTTTTCAAGTGAACTGCTTTTCATGCCCTTCTGTTAAAAATAATATAATTATTTTTAGACACATTTAGAAAATAAATTTGATAAAATAAACTTCATTTTGGAATTTTTAATTTCAAATTTATCTTAGTGGGAATCATTTTTATTTTTCAAAGAATATTCATTTTTGGATTAATAGTGAAAAATGTTGAATTTTTATTCTAAAAATAATTTTCATTTAATTTATTTACAAAGTTAAATTATATAATAATTTGTTTAATTTTTTTAATTAAATCATATTTTTATCAATAAATTTAATTTACATCTTTGGAATTGATGGTTCTGGGTGCAACGGAAGCGCTGTTGGGCAGACACCCAACATTAATTTTTACCACGGTCAATGATTCCTCCATGATAAATAAGATAATGAATGCTAGTCTCCATGGAATAGAATCAATGATTTAGATAAAGAAGGAAGAGGCCCCAAACCATTAGAGAGGATCTTTCACATCATGTCTATAATTAATTTAATTAATTTAATAAAGAAAATAATACCGGGATATTCAGTATATTCTTTTTTTATTATTTTTATTTTCTATAATGACCATTTTTTATTATCTTGTTATGCTTTCAAGGATCCAAACTAGAATCCCTCTATTAGTGATCCACACGTTCTCTGATAGCCTCTGATCGACACCACTCATTCTCCTAGTTCTAGCACGGTGAAGTCAGAGTCTTGTATCGGTCGTTCTTGATCACCTGCTCATCTTCCTTGATGAACGTCTCCCATTATTGAGAGAGGCAGGAAAGGGATTCAAGAGACAAATTTTTTAGCTCAATAATTCTCAATTTACTGGGTGTGTGTTTTAGTACATGGTACAATAGACTTACGTGTCCATCTATCAACATGGGGAGCTTATTACAATATTTAAATATTTAATAAACATTAAATACGTTAATAACCTTATATGAAACCCATTTTATTAATAATAATACAACGTCATTATTTATTGTTCACCAACATGCATAAAACAGAGTTATAAATTAAATTCTGTGTCTTAAAATAATATCAATGCTATTTTAATTTGTGAAAACAACCTAAATAATTAATTTTCATCTTGGAAATAATTACTTTACTACCAGAATTGCCTTGGTATGCATGAAATCCACATCCATTTATTTAACACCTGAATAAATAAATAAATAAAATAAATTATTCTCATAAATAAATATTTTATTTAAAAACTAGTAAATAAATATTTATTCAATGTTCAACAAAATAAATAAATATATTTTACCCATAGTACGGTGAATAAAAATTTATTTAATTTATACAATGATTTTAATTTGAATAAAATTAATACACTATTTTGATAATAATATTTAAAATTATATTCAAATATAATTGAACCAAGACCACCAGAAACAGATAGTGTTTGACCCTCTAGGATTATTTCTCATTGGCATTGGTTGGACTTTCCTAAAGTCCAAAACCACTTTCTAACAACATTTCAAGGAACCCTATAAAACGAAATTAATGTTTCAAAAAATACATCCACATATAAATCCTCACTGTGTAATATAATCCATTTTCGCAGTATCTCATCAAGAAGGTTTCATGATAGTGTCATCAACATTTATGCTTGATACGTCATCCTTTAACTACTTGAAATAAACTCATCATTACACCATGGACATGGAATTTTTTTGCGATGGTTCTATTTCAATCAAAGGGCCAAGATATCAACTTCCATAAATGGAAGGAATAAATCATTCCTCGACTTATACATTAATAACATGCCAGTCATGATGCACCCAATGTACCATACTTCCCACCAACTTTCAGTGTGACTTTTTTCGTCTATAAATAAAAGTGCATTAGTCATGACACGTATTTATGATAATCTTCATGTCTAATGATCATTACACACACTTGTAGATAAAAATATTCAAAGACACCAAAACATGCAGAATTCCTACTGGAAGGTCTGTTCTCATAATCTCATTTCATAGAGACTACCATGTGAGAACTTCATGAGAGGAAGTATCTTCTTCTTACGAGTACTCACAACTAACAATTTACATTTTCTGTGTTCCATCATTCTATTTCATCAAACCGTAGAACTATATTTAAGAATATTGTTATAGCATTTCAAGGTTCTTATCATAACAGGGAACTACCATGACTTTATCAATGCAACAAATACTCTTGGACATTATTACATCATAGTAATGAATAATAATGAAAAATATGTAATAAGATGTTTAATATTTAAATACATTAAATATCCATGTAATCAATGTACAACCAGTTGGTTCTAGGACACTAAATATTACAAACTCCCACTTTTACTAGAGCCAACAACCAACGACTTTTATTTAGGTTGACCTCACATGGTGATAATGTTTCTACTAAGTCAAGTCATTAATCAAGGGGTCCACCACATTTTCTTCTTTTAAAATACAACTCATTTCGAATTCACCTATCTGAGAAAAATTCCTCAACAGATGATACTTCTGAAGTATGTGCTTCGCTCGATGATGTGACCATGCCAGTTTTTCAATAGCCACTACTATACTATTATCACATTATAGTGTGATGGGATATTTACAGCTAGGTATCACATATAGATCCTAGACAAAGCATCACATACAAACTATTTCTTTATCTACCTCAGAAGCTGTGATATACTTAGACTCTGTTGTATAATCTGCAACCAAGCTCTGCTTTGAGCTCTTCCAACTCATTGTTCCTCCATTAAATGTGAAGATGTATTCCATTTACTACTTCATGTCATCTTGATCAGTCTTGAAACTATCATATATATACCGTTTGATGAATAGTTATTCATCTCCTCCATAATCCAAGATCATATCCTTATTTCGCCTCAGATACTTTAGGATATTCTGGACTACCATCCAATGGTGGTCAACTGGGTCAGCTTCATATCTTCCAACCTCACTCAATGTGTATGAGACATCTTGCATAGTACATAGCATGAAAAACATGACTGACCCAATACCTAATGCGTATAGAGTCCTTTCCATTATTTTTCTTTCCCCTTGTATCTAAGGACACATTTTCTTTTGAAGATGAATTCCATGTCACGTTGGAAATAATCACCTCTTGGATTTTTCCATACTAAATCTATTAAATATATTATCAATTTATTTACTTAGAATTAGGCATAGAAATCTCTTGGATCAATCATGATGGATCTTTATCCCAAGAATATATACTTCCTCACCCAAGTCCTTTCATGGAGAATCATTTATTCAACCATTCCATAAAAGTCTATAAGACTGGTATCTCATTTCCAATAAGTAACACGTCATCAACATATAATATTTGAAATATTAATGCACTCCTACTAAACCTTTTGTAAACACAAGGATCACATTCATTCTTGATAAAAACAAATTTCATTATGGGTTCATAAAAAATAATGTTCAATGACATGGATGCTTTCTTTAATCCATAAATGGATGTATGAAACTTTTATATCTTATTGGCATCATTTGGAGTCATAAATTTTTCAGGTTGTGTCATGTAGACATCTTTATAAAGGTTCCAATTAAGGAAGTCTGTTTTGACATTCATTTTTAAAATATCATAGTCATTATAAGAGGAAATGGACAATAAAATTATGATGGATTTCAGGATTGAAACTGGTGAAATGGTTTCATCATTGTCACTTCCTTGATGCTATTTGAAGCCTTTTTCAACAAGTGATTCATTAAAGGTACTAACATATCCTTCCATGTACAATTTTTTTATGAGAAAACATTTTTATCCAATATGGTTTACATCAACTGGAGGATCCACCAAAATCCAAAACTAGTTTTAGTACATGGAATCCATTTCAAAATTCATGGATTATTGCCACATGGAAACATATGTCCCACTTACTGATTCCTTTTACATTAGGGGATCATTATTATAAACTAATAATGAGTCATTATCCTCCTTAACTATAAAAATGTATTGATTTCGTTCTCTATCCTCTCCTATATTCCTATGTAGTTTTTGTGTCTCTAAAATAGTTCATTCTTCCCCGGGGCATTGTGGAATCAACTCATGTACCAACTCTTGTATACCATGAGCCTCAAATTCAATGAAGTCTATCTTTCTCCAACTATCTCATTTGGAGATGTGATACCTCTCAAGTAATATTGAATGCCTTGAAACTATAACCTTTTTGTATGATGGGTTCTGTACATAATATCCCCTTGTTTCCTTAGGGTATACTATAATGGTACACTTTGTCGTTTGGGGTGAAAGTTCTTTACCTGAAGAGGCCTTAACAAATGCATCGCCTCTCCACATATGTAAATTTGAAAAAATGGTTTTATTTGTATTTCGGAATTCATATGGAATACCATTTATCGATTTATTTTGTACATGGTTTAGTATGTGTGCCATTGTTTGTAATGCATATCCCCAAAAGGTAAATGGAAGACCTGCATGACTCATCATTGATCTCACCATGTCTAGTAGGGTGGGGTTCCGTCTTTCGCTCACACCATTCCACTGGGGCGTGTAAGGGGGAGTGATTTAGGATAGGATCCCAAACACTCGTTAGTAATCAATGAGATCCTGATTAAGGTATTCTCCACCTCAGTATGAGCGGATTTTCTTAATCTTCTTACCTTGTTGGTTCTCCAATACATTCTTTTTTTATTTGAACTTATAAAAAGAATCTGACTTATACCTTATTATGCAGATATATATATCTTTAGTAAAATAATTAATAAAATTTATGAATTATGAGCACCATCCACTAGCTTTAACTGTAAATTGTCCACACACATTAGTATGAACCAATTCAGGAAGTTCTTTAGCCCTTTCACATTTCCCACTAAATGGGGATTTGGTCATTTTTTCTTATAATCATTAATGACATATGCCAAGTGGTTTTAGTTAAAAATAATCTAAATATCCATCATGATGCAACTTTGTCAAGTGGTTCTGGTATATATAAACAAGCTGATGATTCCAAAGTTGTGTGTGGTACGAGTCATGCGATGTATCTTTGTTAATGATTTACATTACATGGTTTGGGTAATCCAACACGTATATACCGTTGTATAAATGTTCCCTAACAAAACAAATGATATCTTTGTAAAAGAATAAACATTCATTTCCAAACGTGAACACAAATCCATCTGTATCTAATATGGATACTGAAATAACGTTTTTAGAAAAAAAGGCACATAATAACAACCCTTTAACACCAAGATCAACCCAGTTGTAAACGTGAGGTGGTATTCCTTGAAATCTATATTAGCAAGTCTGGATTTATTGGCTTCTCACAGATCTACCTCCCCGCAGAAAATCTTCATGAATCTGCTTGGTTCCTGTATATGGATACATAGGTGATAACCACAAGTTGTATATAATAATATTTGTACAAACAGTTAGATTTCATTCGATAAAAATCATACCTAAATATTCCCCTTGCCTATTAGGTTGGGTGAAGTTTTTCTTTCAATTGAATTTATTTCCAAATGTGAAACAAACAACCTCTTATCCCCTTACCTCCCCTTTATCATCCATTTCATGGAAGGTTGTGAAGAATCATTAGGCTTAAAGCTCTTTCATTCACTTTCCTTTTTTTCACCATAATGATAGAAGTCTTTTTGCGCTTCATTTGTTTTTCCACTTAGTGAATGAGGATAATAATATTAGATAGTAAATTCTCGATGTTGTTCATTTTGAAATTGAAAACAATGTTGGAGAAGCTATTAGGGAGTGATGCAAGAGTGAGATAACTGCCCAGTTCTTTAGGGAGTTTAAACCCTTGAACCACTAGTCACTCAATGTAGCCAATGAGATTGACTACATAAGGCCTAGATAGAGAACCCTCTCCGTGATTACTATAAAAGTGTTCTTTGGAGATATCAAACCTTTCCTATCTTGATATCGCCTCATAAATACCACAGTGGTTCTCGATCATGCTATAAGCATCTATGATTTCATGAGACTTCATTAGCTCACTATAAATTGATGATAACATCAAACATTAAATGTCGACTACATCATTCATATGTTTCTCATAAACCATGAAATATTCATCACCCACCTCTTTGGAAAGAGGATCAGTTAATGCTTACTCCAACACATAAGACTTCTGTTCATGGTATTGGACAACCCAGATCAGTCTAAACCATTCCTGGAAGTTACTACTGGTGAGGATGTTGTATTTATTAAGAATTGATCTCAGGGATAGTGTGGTTGACAACCTTTTTATTTTTATTCTACAATTAAATGAGAGTATAGTTAGTACTTTATTTGATTACATTTTTATGAGAAATATTAAATTAATTTTATTAAGTCTCCCACTATTTTTGTAACGCCCCGACCCTAGTTACCTAGAGTCGGTGCATTATTACATAACATTGTCATGATCACAAGAAAGATAAAATCTCGAAAGACCGATTGGTTTATTAGCCTTGGAAACACTAGATATATTCATAAGTTTTACATTACATCATAAAATGAAAAACCACTACAACAACATAATATCCCCACAGTCCACACTATTATCCCCTCATAATATCCCTGCAGGTCATTCATAACTTACTTCTTCACATCTTGGGGAAAATAAAAATAGAAAAGGGGTGAGCTCAAATGCCCAGTAAGGATAAAAATATAGCGGAACATTCAAAATAAGCATAAACATTTAAGGCAATTCATTACTAAAACAAAAGCCTTTTAAACCTGAACATCAACATAGTATGGAAAAAGTAAAATGAAATAATGCCATTTACTTATTCACATGGATATTCTACTAATAGAATAATCACATGAAAAATCAATAACCACTTTCATAATGATGGAATGCGTAATGCTAAACATTAATTTCTTTTCAAGGCCTCGTCCCAAGACCTTGGGGCTAACTGTAACCGGAACCCAACCCGGAGTGCCTCTAATAACCGGACACCAACCCGGAGTGCCTCTAATAACCGGACACCAACCCGGAGTGCCTCTAATAACCGGAGACCAAACCGGAGGGCTTACTTTTACCAGTCCCTAACCTGGAGGGCTTACTTTTACCAGTCCCCAACCTGGAGGGCTTACTTCAACTAGTCCCCAACCTGGAACATACTTTTCCAACACATTCATATGAAGTAAAGGTTGAAATATAACATAAAAATTCTTATTGGAACTAGCATACGAAATGTCAATACTTTACTCATAAACCATGAATGACACATCTACAGTCAAACATATCAGAAAAATTCATTACAATATGGATGTTTTATATCATAATAAATCAACTTCAAATAATCGTACAATCCATCAATGGATGTTGACATAGATGAAAAAATTTTTTAAAAAAATTATTGAGAGAAATATCCCTTTTTCATGAAAACATTTTAATGTTACACAATTTAGAGAGTAAGGCATTTAAATACATTTTTGGATCAAAGTGTCCCAAACCACTTTGAAACTTTTGAATGGAATTAACACTTTTAAAACATTCATTTTCATATAAATAAATCCTTACAAACCATTTTGAAAACGTGGACATAAATGAGGATGATTTAGAAGAATAAATATTTAAAACATTTAAAATGATGTTTTAGTAAAAGTTCCCTTAGAAATAATCCCTTTGAAAACTATTTTATTAAATATGGACATGGATAGTAAATATGTCCGTGTAGATACTTACGTAAAGACAACCTCGGATATTAAAGAGATTGTGAAGTAAACCCTTATCAATTTGGTAACTTATGAAACATACAACCCATGAAAGAGGTATCATACAATGAAAATGTAAATACACATAAGGTAAAGTGTATTACACAAAGAATACAATTATGGGCAGCACATACACCACACAAAAGATAATAGTGGAAATATGGCATGAATCTCACAGAAATAAAGAGTGAGATGAAAACCCCTTACCATGTTAATCAACTGAGTCGTATGGACAAAAGTTAATAACCACCAAATTATTTATAGAATAACATGAATATAAAGATAATCATGATAATATATATCAAATTCCAGTACACAATACACCACTTTCAATAATTTAGTGGCTAATAATGGAAATCTCACGGAATTGAATGTGAGATAAGAAAATCCCTTACCTTGTACTTTTACTTGGTTGGGGTAGGTTAACCTCCTGTATAATATTGAAATAATTGTTATTAAATTATACAAGAATCATATATATTAATATGATATCATATATGATCTTTTAATATTGATTTGATAATAATATCTTAGTATTATCGTTGTTTCGGGTGTTAGCTTACTTGTTTTCTTTTATATGTTTTCTTACGTAAGACATGTTTGTAAAGGATAGGTTTTATATTATTAATATCCAGAATGATATAAAGTCCTTAAACATCATTTTTTAAATCATCAAATTATAATTATACTTTAATGGATACGATGGAGAATGAATCTCATCACGTTCATGGAGACGGTAGTCCGTACGTACGCACGTATGGTGACATGTTATTCAAAGGGTGGATAGAATTCTGAATATGGTTGTACCATATTTATAATAACATCACAGTATATATATGATACTGGATTTATTATTTTAGAATGGTAACAACAAAGGAAGAAGAAGTGGAAGAAAAAATGAACATAGAAAAGGGTGGTGAAATCATTACCTTTTCTTCGGGTTCTTCCTTTTGATTTGATCAAAAGGGCTCCTTAGGTTGGATTTCTGATCAAACTAAGTCCCCCAGGTTGTAGTGAGGGAAGTTGGGAGAGTATTTGGGCAGAGTTTTGCCGAACCAAAATGCTTTGAAGGTGTGAAGAAATGAGAAGGAGGAGTGCCCTTTTATAAGAGGGGTGAGGGGCACCTTTGGAAAAGCTAGAAATATTAATTTATAATAAATTCATATTAGGTTTCTAATGGATCCAAAGTTGATTATTCAAAGGTTAAGGTGGGGATGGGTCGAAAACAACTCAACCAATATAATTTAGACAGGTTTGGGTACTTATATTAACCTTATCTTTAAGTTTTAACTCTAAGTTAATTAGTTTCACTTTTACAATGTCTCTTTGTATTTTTATATAATATGGTTAATAAACTTACTACATACATACAATAGACCCCCAAGTGGTCCATTAATGATGAACCTATCATGATATAATTCTCTTGGCCGAACATTAGATTTTTAGGAATTTAATATCAATTAATAATATAATATTTGTTTTAAGAACTCTTTTATGTCAATTTTGACACTATTCAATAGTTGATTCTTGTGAAACTCATAACAGATTGATTACTTCGAAAAAAGTAACTTAAATCAATCCTAATATATCATAATATCCTAGAAAATTAGTTTAATTCATTAAAAGTTTCATATTATATTTATTTGGGTATTTATAATATCAATTATTTTAATTTTTCACTATTATAGTAATTACTGCATCATCATTGTGTCATAAATAAAATAAATTATTTAATGTCTAAAAATTATAAATAAAATATCATTATTTAGGAAATCGTTTTATCTTTCTAATGAATATTTATAATCTAAAATCTAACATATATAACCCTATGTAACAATTGTTTTTCTAAAAGATATATGCTTGTGTCATTTTTGTATTCATTTTAACTTAATTAAAATAAAGTGTCATTATCACTTACAAGTGGATCCATGGGGTCCCAAAATCGGCCCAATGATGCCTATGGTCGAACATGTATCAACCAATAAGGTTAGGACACGTTTTAGGGTAATTTAGTATTATTATAATATTATGTTTTAACCCTTATTTACCAGATTTACCCTTAACCATGGTAAATAAAATTTTTACCGCAGTAATTATTCAAAATGTCTAAAAATAAAAGTTAACTATTAACACAATTTGAATATCCTCATTCCAAATATGGAATCCATTTTTCTAAATTCAAAACACAGAAGTGGCAGAAATTAATTTAAAATTAATTCCCGCTGTCAAAATAAAAAACGTGTTTTTAAGAGATAATAACTATCAAAAGATTGACACCTGTTTATGTTCGGTTTAATTGTAAAATTATGTCCAATGACCAAAATTATATTAAATGGTAAAAATATATTCTAAATATACTTTAAAACCACTTAAATTCAAAATTTATCACTATTAATTATTTTGATTAAAAAAGTTGTTTTTATTTAAAATTTAGTAATTTCACTATTCATCAAAATATGAAAGTTATCCGAAATGTACCAAAATTTCACCTTAGGCTAAATTCGATATTCTGAATCCAAAAATTAAGTACATTCTAAAATATAAAATATATATAATTTCAAAACGTAGGTATTACTATTCATAACGGCTAGTTTGATTGGTTGTGGTGTGTTAGAACTCGAAGTTGCGTACAGCACACGCTACTATATTATTCAAAGGAAAGCGTACCGTGGAAGCTTGAGATGTTTCATTTTAAAAATTTTTTGATGTCCCCATTTAGTCAAAAAGTTTAAAATATTGTATTTAAAAAGGATTCACTATTAAAAGTTGATAAAAGTGCAATACTGGAAATGAATATGTTCTTGTATTATGTCTAAGAAACTCATAATATGGATTCTAAAATTATAAGGATTATATAAAGTTTAAAATTTAGTTAATACTATTCATAACCTCTTTTGAACGGCTTTTTTGGTAATTCATGGTGTGCTTGAACTCGGTGTTGCGTGTAGTGCAAGTTATTGTATTATTTTAAAGAAATAACACACTATGAAATCTTGGGGTGTTACATTCTCTCCTCCTTCAATAAATTGCGTTCTCGCAATTTGAAATTGTTCTTCGAAAATAAATGGTTGAAAATAAAAAAATATCTTTGTGGGAAAACCCTCATCAGAAATTGGGTTACTAAAATTTAGTCTTAATATGAGGAAATGTGAAATGAAAGGGTCACCACCAAATTATGATCTCGATTAGGAGAACATTGGTGGCAATTAGAGACATATAATTGGAGGAAAACATAAATATTTATATGTAGTGATTGAGGTAATCAATCACAAACAAGTACAAAATTGAGGTCCTTAAACTCATCAATCTATGATGATTTGAAATACCATCGGTTCCACAAAATATTGGGTATTAGGATAACACATTTTTGACGTTTCAAAATATCTTAGTTGAAATCCCACATCGAAAAATGAATTAATGAGGCCTCTATTTAAAATAAAGAGTGGAAAGTATGAAGATTACCGAAAATAACACATACTAGGTTTCCATGTAGGAAAATATGGATATGGAATAGAAATCTAACCATCAATTATCTGATAAAGAGTGGTAGAGAACATGGCTATGAAAAGGCCAACAATCCCAAAGCCATAAATTAGTGATGATTTAAGGTACCATTTAGGACAACATTTTTGTTCTAAGTTCCTTTTCATAATGTTGAGGAATTTATTTAAGAGATTGGATA
Source organism: Viscum album (assembly GCA_963277665.1). Lineage (NCBI taxonomy): Eukaryota > Viridiplantae > Streptophyta > Magnoliopsida > Santalales > Viscaceae > Viscum > Viscum album. The sequence continues at coordinate 889,994,661 of OY728130.1, forward strand.
AGATCATAAGGATATATACATACTTTATAATTAGAGTTTTGTCCATTAATAAATTTCTACCACAAACTCATCTTTAGCTCGTGAAAAAAAATTCTATTTATACTATTCGTACAGGGTTCCAAAATAAACGAATTTATAATTCATCTACCAGATCTTTTAAAAATAAAACTACATTATTTAATCCAGGACATCTCTTGGGCCAGTGGTAGGTGATACACCCTTGTCGCCCTTCGGTTGCGGGTTCATGTCTCGCGGCCTGGCCGGACGCGACGGGTTGCCGCCCGACCTCCGGGTTGTCCTTTTATGGCAATCCAAAATTAATCTCAAACTAGAATTTATCCACAATATTTCTGACCAATCTCACAGTCCAACATTTATAAGGAAGTTAAACATAATGTAGATCCTTTTTACCACGTAATAGCATATTAATACCTTCATCATGTATTCTTTTAATACACTGAAACATCCTGAATTACCATATTCCTTATTGATTACATTCATGATCCTTTATTCCATATAGAATGCTGGATATACCTCATCAATCCAAAAATGTTTTAAACCCCAAAAAAAATGGAATATACAGATCATTAATCAGTTCCAAGGTAGTCAAGAATATCCAATATAATTTATCCAAAACAATAATGTATTATTCCAAAATCACTAACTCGGTATCAGAACTATACTATGGTTTATCATTCTCTCAACCATATATTTTCCAAAAATTTATCCTGCTGTTGAGTCACCTTTCTTTGTTCCACACAATCTCAAGTCTTTAATGAAATAGTACTGCAGTACAATCCTTATATACTCCATAATTATTATAACAAGTAAATTGTTGATACAACACTCAATTGGCATAATCAACATAAGAACTCTAATCATTTATCTTCATCTGTGGTAGTATCATAACTTGATTATTATCCAATAACATCATTTGCGGCATATTCTGATGACTGGGACATAGGTTCGCATAGTGTCCAAACTCCTTGCAAATGAAGCATTGTACATTTGAAACCATTTTCTTACCCTTGCAGTCACGTACTTTGTGCCCTCTTCCTCTACACTTATAACAAACTCCCATTCCTTTCAGGCAAGTTCTAGGGTGTTTCTTTCCACAGTTACCACATGTGGGAAAATTCTTCTTTTTCCTCTTCCCTTTATCCATCTTTCTCTCTTCCACCCTTTTCTTCTCTTGCTTCCCTTCAAAGCCATAGGACTCAGTAAACTCTTTACTTATCTTATCAACACATGATATTATTTCTTCATATGATGATAATACATGCGAGGCTATTTCTCTTGTAAATTCGGTCTTAAGACCATAAAATATATGATCCTTCTTTCTCTTTGTATCATGTGCATTGCTGGAGTTCTCATTCCTTCTACTAGGCGCCATTTCTAAACATTGGCATACACTAGATTAGTTTATGAATAACAATACCTAATCCCAAACTTTTAAAACACATAACATAAATTAAATAGTTTATGGATATAATCCATAATCATAAAAATGTCTCCTTTGAGGAAGTATATACTCATAAACCCTTCAAAATGATTTGTAAAGAAAATGAGAGTTATCCTAAGCATAACCCCCGGGAGTGTCGTAACCAAGAGTGCAGCAAGGCCCGTTGTCGTGCACCAGTTCCCGTTCGAGTCTAGCTCAAAGCGGTGTTTTCAGGTTTTACCCCTAGGTACATCTGTGCCAGAGCCGCCTCTACCTGCTCGTATCCAGACAAGGATGTATTGCTCAGAAAACTCACAAAATCTCTACAATACCAAAATTATTGGAAGTTCTTCTATATTAATCCTCAAATTTCATCTTAGGTCTACGTGCTCTAATCAGAGTTTATCTAAATCTAGCTTCCAAAGATTGTACTAAACTTCCTCTGATACCAATTGTAACGCCCCAACCCCAGTTACCTAGAGTCGGTGCATTATTACATAACATTGGCATGATCACAAGAAAGATAAAATCACGAAAGACCGATTGGTTTAGTAGCCTTGGAAACACTAGATATATTCATAAGTTTTACATTACATCATAAAATGAAAAACTACTACAACAACATAATATCTCCACAGTCCACACTATTATCCCCTCATAATATCCCTGCAGGTCATTCATAACTTACTTCTTCACATCCTGGGGAAAATAAACATAGAAAAGGGGTGAGCTCAAATGCCCAGTAAGGATAACAATATAGAGGAACATTCAAAATAAGCATAAACATTTAATGCAATACATTACTAAAACAAAAGCCTTTTAAACTTGAACTTCAACATAGTATGGCAAAAGTAAAATGAAATAATGCCATTTACTTATTCACATGAATATTCTACTAATCGAATAATCACATGAAAAATCAATAACCACTTTCATAATGATGGAATGCATAATGCTAAACTTTAATTTCTTTTCAAGGCCTCGTCCCAAGACCTTGGGGCTAACTGTAACCGGAACCCAACCCGGAGTGCCTCTAATAACCGGACACCAACCCAGAGTACCTCTAATAACCGGACACCAACCCGGAGTGCCTCCAATAACCGGAGACCAAACCGGAGGGCTTACTTTTACCAGTCCCTAACTTGGAGGGCTTACTTTTACCAGCCCCCAACCTAGAGGGCTTACTTCAACTAGTCCCCAACCTGGAACATACTTTTCCAACACATTCATATGAAGTAAAGGTTGAAATATAACATAAAAATTCATATTATAACTAGCATACGAAATGTCAATACTTTACTCATAAACCATGAATGACACATCTACAGTCAAACATATCAGAAAAATTCATTACAATATGGAAGTTTTATATCATAATAAATCAACTTCAAATAATCATAAAATCTATCAAAGGATGTTGACATAGATGAAAATGTTTTTTCTAAATTATTGAGAGAAATATCCCTTTTTCATGAAAACATTTTAATGTTACACAATTTAGAAAGTAAGGCATTTAAATACATTTTTGGATCAAAGTGTCTCATACCACTTTGAAACTTTTGAATGGAATTAACACTTTTAAAACATTCATTTTCATATAAATAAATCCTTACAAACCATTTTGAAAACGTGGACATAAATGAGGATGATTTAGAAGAATAAATATTTAAAACATTTAAAATGATGTTTTAGTAAAAGTTCCCTTAGAAATAATCCCTTTGAAAACTATTTTATTAAATATGGACATGGATAGTAAATATTTCCCTGTAGATACTTACGTAAAGACAACCTCGGATATTAAAGAGATTGTGAAGTAAACCCTTATCAATTTGGTAACTTATGAAACATTCAACCCATGAAAGAGGTATCATACAATGAAAATGTAAATACACATAAGGTAAAGTTTATTACACAAAGAATACAATTATGGGCAGCACATACACCACACAAAAGATAATAGTGGAAATATGGCATGAATGTCACGGAAATAAAGAGTGAGATGAAAACCCCTTACCATGTTAATCAACTGAGTCGTATGGCCAAAAGTTAATAACCACCAAATTATTTACAGAATAACATGAATATTAATATAATCATGATAATATATATCAAATGCTAGTACAAAATACACCACTTTCAATAATTTAGTGGTGAATAATGGAAATCTCACGGAATTGAATGTGAGATAAGAAAATCCCTTACCTTGTACTTTTACTTGGTTGGGGTAGGTTAACATCCTGTATAATATTGAAATAATTGTTATTAAATTATAAAAGAATCATTTATATTAATATGATATCATATATGATCTTTTAATATTGATTTGATAATAATATCTTAGTATTATCGTTGTTTCGGGTGTTAGCTTACTTGTTTTCTTTTATATGTTTTGTTACGTAAGACATGTTTGTAAAGGATAGGTTTTATATTATTCATATCCAGAATGATATCAAGTCCTTAAACATCATTTTTTAAATCATCAAATGATAATTATACTTGAATGGATACGATGGAGAATGAATCTCATCACGTTCGTGGAGACGGTAGTCCGTACGCACGCACGTATGGTGACATGTTATTCAAAGGGTGGATAGAATTATGAATATGGTTGTACCATATTTATAATAAAATCACAGTATATATATGATACTGGATTTATTATTTTATAATGGTAACAACAAAGGACGAAGAAGTGGAAGAAGAAATGAACTTAGAAAAGGGTGGTGAAATCATTACCTCTTCTTCGGGTTCTTCCTTTTGATTTGATCAAAAGGGCTCCTTAGGTTGGCTTTCTGATCAAACTAATTCCCCTAGGTTGTAGTGAGGGAAGTTGGGAGAGTATTTGGGCAGAGTTTGGCCGAACCAAAAGGCTTTGAAGGTGTGAAGAAATGAGAAGGAGGAGTGCCCTTTTATAAGAGGGGTGAGGGGCACCTTTGGAAAAGCTAGAAATATTAATTTATAATAAATTCATATTCGGTTTCTAATGGATCCAAAGTTGATTATTCAAAGGTTAAGGTGGGGATGAGTCGAAAACAACACAACAAATAGAATTTATACAGGTTTGGGTACTTATATTAACCTTATCGTTAAGTTTTAACTCTAAGTTATATAGTTTCACTTTTACAACGTCTCTTTGTATTTTTATATAATATGGTTAAAAAACTTACTACATACATCCAAGCGACCCCCAAGTGGTCCATTAATGATGAACCTATCATGATATAAGTCACTTGGCCGAACCTTAGATTTTTAGGAATTTAAAATCAATTAATAATATAATATTTGTTTTAAGAACTCTTTTATGTCAATTTTTACACTACTCAATAGTTGATTTTTGTGAAACTCATAACAGATTGATTACTTAGAAAAAAGTCAATTAAATCAATCCTAATATATCATATTATCCTAGAAAATTAGTTTAATTCATTAAAAGTTTCATATTATATTTATTTGGGTATTTATAATATCAATTATTTTAATTTTTCACTATTATAGTAATTACTGGATCATCATTCTGTCATAAATAAAATAAATTATTTAATGTCTAAAAATTATAAATAAAATATAATTATTTAGGAAATATTTTTATATTTATAATGAATATTTATAATCTAAAATCCAACATATATAACACTATTTAACAATTGTTTTTCTAAAAGATATATGCTTGTGTCATGTTTGTATTCATTTTAACTTAATTAAAATAAAGTGTCATTATCACTTACAAGTGGATCCATGGGGTCCCAAAATCGACCCAAAGATGCCTATGGTAGAACATGTATCAACCAATAATGTTCGGACACGTTTTAGGGTAATTTAGTATTATTATAATATTATTTTTTAACCCTTATTTACAAGATTTACCCTTAACCATGGTAAATAAAATTTTTACCGCAGTAATTATTCAAAATTTCTAAAAATAAAAGTTACCTATTTACACAATTTGAACATCCTGATTCCAAATATGGAATCCATTTTTCTAAATTCAAAACACATAAGTGGCAGAAATTAATTTAAAATTAATTCCCGCTGTCAAAACAAAAAAACGTGTTTTTAAGAGATAATAACTATCAAAAGATTGACACCTGTTTATGTTCGGTTTAATTGTAAAATTATGTCCAATGACCAAAATTATATTAAATGGTAAAAATATATTCTAAATATACTTTAAAACCACTTAAATTCATAATTTATCACTATTAATTATTTTGATTAAAAAAGTGGTTTTTAATTAAAATTTAGTAATTTTCACTATTAATCAAAATATGAAAGTTATCCGAAATGTACCAAAATTTCACCTTAGGCTAAATTCGATATTCCGAATCCAAAAATGAAGTCCATTCTAAAATATAAAATATATATAATTTCAAAAAGTAGGTATTACTATACATAACGGCTACATTGATTGGTTGTGGTGTGTTAGAACTCGAAGTTGCGTACAACACACGCTACTGTATTATTCAAAGGAAAGCGTACCGTGGAAGCTTGGGATGTTTCATTTTAAATTTTTTTTGATGTCCCCATTTAGTCAAAAAGTTTAAAATATTGTATTTAAAAAGGTTTCACTATTAAAAGTTGATAAAAGTGCAATGCTGAAAATGAATCTGTTCTTGTATTATGTCTAAGAAACTCATAATATGGATTCTAAAATTATAAGGATTATATAAAGTTTAAAATTTAGTTAATACTATTCATAACCTCTTTTGAACGGCTTGTTTGGTAATTCATGGTGTGCTTGAACTCGGTGTTGCGTGTAGTGCAAGTTATTGTATTATTTTAAAGAAATAACACACTATGAAATCTTGGGGTGTTACAATTTTATCATGTCCCAATGGACCTCACCATTGAAATAGGAATGTCCATTTCTCATGATATACTAGTGGAATGGATTCATATTCCCCTTCTGTAAAACCCTAAAAGGATTGGTAAAGCAATTTGAAGGCATTTAGGTAGGATGTTATTTGAAAACTGTTTTCTTTCTTCTCCTTCATCTATTGAGTGGACTCCCCAATCCTAAAATTAGTACATTGGATTTCCTCAACTCTTGCCTCCAATATTACACCACCTCAATCAAGGGATACTCCAAATGATGTAATGTGGATAAGTCAACCCAAAAACATTCATAAGGGATTATTGTATAAAATTATGTGTCACAAAAAGGTTTGATTAGACACATAGTCTTATTTAATATTCCCTTCATTATGTAACAGAAGGCTTGGTCTGACTTAATATTTTATTTTATAGATTTTTATCTCTTATGATTTAATTTATTATTATCATTATCACAAGCTTGTTAATATTATGTGGAACTTAATTAAGTGATTATATATGTATTGATAATATTTATGCATAAGCCTTGTTTATTTTAGTTCCATATTTCATGCTTTTTTAATACATTAATTATATGATCGCGACAACTCATCCATAATGATATAACATGCAATTGATAGAAATAATATAATTCAAAGGGAATGATCATGAGCTTTTCTAATGGTAATTTTGTCTAGAAGTTTATAATATAAGCCTGATCTATGGGAGAAACACCTTGAACCTTTTGGGTTTCTGTTTACAGCTTTACACCTATCCACCTCTGTATCTCTTGGGAACAGTTTCATCTCGACTCCAACTTGAACCGCCTCATTTATCATGGGAGTTACATCCATTACATATTCTTTTAAACTCAAACATAGGTGAGGGTTAAAAGGGGGTTTTACTTAAAAGAAACCATGGGAACAGATTCCTTATTTATTAATGAGGAGATATGGATAACATGCCAACAATTAATTTAATAAATAAATAAAAATAAAAATAATCACATTCAAATATATTGGCCTAGCTCTTGATAAATTTCACTCGAATCTATTAATTATTATCACTAATTAATAAATCTATTTATCTTAATCCATTTATGAATTTCCATGAGATTCTCATCCATCATAATTTTTAAAAAATAAATTCATTTAAAATTATCTTTGTATGTAACATGTACCTTGGAGGAATCCTAGTGAATTCCCATTCATAATTACTCAATGAGTAGAAATGAACATTACACAGATATTAAATTAAACAGAAATACAAAAAACACCTATCATGTTTTATTCCTCATCTTTACAATCATCATCGTACATATATCCAGAGGTTGTATAATATAATAATAAATTTTATTAAATCTGTGTAATTTAGATGAGTATATGATGTGATGTTCCAACTACACAATGTGTACTATCATTCACCATTGATCCGAAGTACACACCCAGGGATATGGTTTGTAATTGTAATTTATATGTATTTGGAGTACACGACATGTCCAGTGGGCCACACATTGTGTAGTATCCACATTACATGGTCTCCATCCAAGAAATCCATGTACAGGGTACACGGTCCAACCCTAATCCAAAGGGACTACACATCATGTCGATTGGTCCACACTATGTGTAATCCAGGAACCGTGTGCCTCCTATTCCTGGTCAACACATGAAGCATTTACAACATAGAAAAACTCTAATGACATGACTTCGTTTGGAGGACCAGTCTCGATGTGTTGAACCTTCATACCTGGTGTGTTAATAAAACATCCTGTAATGTATTCTGGTGTTTTATGGTCATGAACCTTTGGAACCCCGGAAGAGATCCTATATTTTATTTTAATCAATATTAAAAGAAAATATCATTTCCATTAGGTGAATGAGAAATGAAAATATAGAGAAAAGAACTTGAAATCTAGATTCAAAGAATGATTAACCTTGAATTGAAAAGATAAATTATTAAACCAAAAATCATCAATGAATTATTTAAATAATTATAAACTATGACTTAACTAATATGATACCACTTGAAGGTTTAGAGCGCAGTCGAATTGTGGTTGGGTGGGATCCCAACATTAATTTTTACCATTATCATGGATAATTACGAGATCAATACATCGATGAATTCCAATCTCCATGGAATAGAATCAATGATTTAGATAAATATGGAAGTTGCCCAAATCCTTTAGAGAGGATCTTGCACATTTTATTTATAATTAATTTAATTAATTTCATAAATAAAATAATACCAGGATCTTCGATATTTTCTTTGTTGATGATATTGATTGTTTGGATTGACCCGTATGGATAATCTTGTTGTTCTTGCAATCATCCAAACTTGAATCACTCTATCAGTGATCCACACATGCTCTGATGGCCTCTATTCGACACCACACATTCTCCAGGTGCTAGCACGGTAAAGTGAGATTATTATTCTAGTCGTTCTTGATCACTTGTTCTTCTACCTTAAAGAATGTATCTCATTATTGAGAGGGGAGGGAAGAGGATTCGAGAGAGAAATTGTTTAGCTCAACAATTATAAATTCACCGGGTTTGTGGTTCGGTACATGGTACAATAGACGTACATGTCTATTTATTGACATGGGGGTTAAGTTACAATATTTTATTGTGTAACATCAATTAAATACTTGCATAACCATAGTGAAAACCCATGGTATTAATAATAATATCGCATCATTATTTATGGTGCGCTAACATGCACAAAACTAGATTATAAATAAAATTCCACATCTCCAAATAATAATAACATTATTTTAATTTGTACCAACTTCTTAAATAATTATTTTTCATCTTGAAAATAATTATTTCACTACCAGACCAGCCTTGGTATGCATGAAATCTACTTCCTTTTACTGAACACACAAATATATAATAAAATAAATTATTATATTAAATAAACATTTTATTTAAAACTAGTAAATAAACATTTATTAATTTTTCAATAAAATAAATAAATAAAATTTACCCACAATCTGGTGAATAAAAATTTATTTAATTTAGAAATATTTTTAACATGAATACAATTATTTCATTGTCTTGAGAATAATATATATGAATTAAATTCAAATAGAATTTAATCAATACCACCAAGTTGACTTCATGAGTGACCCTCTAGTATTCCATCTCATTGGAATTAGGTGGGCTTGCCTAAAGTCCAAGAGTACTATCTAGAAATGGGTCAGGGAACCCAAGAGAAAGATCATAATGTCACAAAAACAACATCCACATATGAACACTCATTGTGTAATATAATCCCTTTGTCTCAATATCACATAAAATAGCTTTCATGATTGTGTCATTAACTTTTATGCACGATACGTCATTCTTTAACTACGTAAAATAAACCTACCGTTACTCCATGGAAATCAAATTTCCTGCAAAGGTTTTATTTAAATAAATGTACCAAGACATAAAAATACATAAATTTAAAGTACACGCCATTCCTTGACTTATCATTTAATAACATGTCAGTCGTGGAGTAACCAACATATCCTACATCCCACCAACTATCTGCATGACGATTTTAATCAATAAATAAAAGTGAATTATTCATGACACATATTAATGATAATCTTAAAGTCTAAGGATAATTACAAACATTGACAAAAATATGTACCTAATTATACCAAAACATTTGGAATTCTTACTTGCGGGTCTATTCTCATAATATCATCTATCAGAGATTAGTAAATTTGAACATCATGAGAGAAAGTGTCATCTGCTTACGAGTACTCGCACATGATAGTCTAAAAGCTTTGTGTCCCATCATAGTATGTCATACAACCATAAAACTATATTTAAGAATATTTTTATTTCATTTCAAGGTTCTCTTTATAGTTGGGAACTTCCATGAACTTATCAACATAACAAATACTCTTGGACATTACTGCATCATATTCATGTAGAAAAATGAACAATATATAATAAGATGTTAAATATTAAAATACATTAAATATCCATTAATTAAAGTACAACAAGGTTTTTCTAGGACACTAACTCTTACGAAAATTAATTATCCATTGAAATAGGATATAAAATCTTAACAAACATTAAATCATTTTTACTTTACAAACACATAATGTTGTCCCATCATCTAGATTAAATTTAGATTATTTTATGAATCTTATGTCACTGGAATTTTTAAAAATGGATTCTATATTGGGAATTGGAATAATTTAATGTATATAAAATTGTAAAATTATTTTTTTACCAAAAACATTATTGAATTTAGTTAAAACTTGTTACAATGATTAAGGTAAAATCAACATTAACTAAGGAACAAACCACAAAATTAATTGCCCAAAATGTCCTAGTAACTTCTCAAACACACATTGGATGTCCATAATTCGACCACACACCTTTTATTCTTTAGTTTGGTTGCTTTTTTATGACATTGGTTGCGTAAATACGTAGTTACACCAAATTAATTTTTAAAAATACCATGTGAGTCCTTTCCATCCCCACAAAAAGGACACCGAATATCCTACTTATTCACACCTCTCGCACCATATATATTTGGATAGTATCTAAATAATTAACTTCAAAATATCCATCAATTATTCCTTGAATCATTCCATTGGGCAGAAAGCATTCCATGGAATGCCTTTGGTTAAAACCAAAAGGAGTTACCCAAAAAAGAGGTAACATCCTTCCTCAAACTCCTTTCTATAATTTTCTTTCTCCACCCCCTCCACTCTAGTTATTAATTTTTTATAAAAAATACAATATCATAAATATACTGATAGGTTGTTATTCTAAGGTTTTGACCGATACTTACATAGTCATCCATTTAATGGGTAACAAAATATTATTTCTGTTTACGAAGAATTACCGCCTGAAAAAACAATGATTGTTCATTTTTCCTTTACCAACTCTCATGGTGGTAATTATGATGGAAAAAATATTTATATTATATATATATATATATTTTTTATTTATAATTAATTGATTATTATTTAATTATTTTACAAAACATATCTTTTTAATTTCAATTTTTGTAAATGTGATAATATGACTTGAGGAAGTACGGACTACGACCCCCTCAAAGAGATGTGATTCATTCACACACTCCATGGGAATTATAATGGATGGTTTTAGTAAAATTATATGATACATAATACATGATAATTATAATATAATGATATTATATAAATATATAGTCATATATGTTAATTTATGTTTTTCTTTCAATACCAATATAAAAAGAGAAACAATGTTCATGCATGCGTACGACATACCATCTCCATAAATGGGGAATTAAATTTCATATATATATATATATATTAAATATATAATTATAATAAAAATATAATTAATTGAAATGATATTTATATCATGGTTTATATTCTAGAAATCAGGATATATGTATAAGGACCAAATACATAACAAATTAAGAAACATGCAAGAACAAAGCAGATATTACCCAAAGTGAAACCATAACATAGAACTGTTATCATGATAGTAATATAAAGTTATAATTAATCCATAAATTTAATTAGATAAAATGACATTATTTTCTAAAATATTTATAATAAACATAAATTTTTTATAAAGGAATTTTGTATGTGTACTTATAGAGTCAAGAAACAAGTTAATGAAATTTAATCTCACATTTTATTTCTCTAGGAGACAGGCCTTATTCTCCTATCACCAATTTTTGTTGTTTATGTAATTACAATGAATGTATTATATTACTATTATAATAATATATTTGGGTATTAACATATCCATTTCATTATCATTCTTTCATGGGGTTTATGTTTCAAAAGTTTCAATATCGGTAAGATTGTTTTGTCTTAATTTTCCTTCATCGAGATGCATGTTTTGTTGTGCACCTAAATTATTTTTTGAAGTGTGAATAAATCTATATTACATGTAATATAATGAATATCATTATATTAATGATGTTTTATGCTTCATTTAATTTCATTTACTTATCTGGAGAGTATGATCCCATGTTATAATGTGGTATAAATTTGCTGAAACAATCTCATTGTTTATCGAGATAATTTATGATTATGATTCTATTGGTAAAATATTGTGATCCATCTCTCAGTAACTCTATTGAGTTCCCTAGTACACTGATTATTCAAGATATTCCCATTTATTATAACCATTTCCACTCTTTTTTTACTTAAGATAAAGAAGAAAATGTTTTTAATAAAAATATGATTGTATTTATCTTTTCAATCAGAAACATGTTTCATTTCAAAAACCATGTTCTAAAAAAATGATTTCAAATGATCCATGAAGATAATTTTCAAGGAAAAGTTGAATTTAAGAATGTTCTATGTTTTACATTGCTTATTTTATATGTTTTTTAATCCCTTTTCAAATAATACATTTTTTGAAAATGATTTATGTTTTAAAAAATAATTTTCAATGTGAAAAATGATATTTTCCTTAGAAATTGTTTTTAAAAGAACATTGAAAATTATTTCCCATCTATGATTACATTCTTTGTTGTTAATCATGCATTTCTATGTAAATTATTCAATTTTTTCATTCATATTATTTATATGAATTGTTTATGTTATGTTGGCATGATATTTATGAATCTCGTTTCCAATTCATGGGTTATATGAATTTGAAACCCACTACTTTTCCCAACATATAAATTAGATGTAATGATTATGAAACCTGTATATCATTCCACTAGTTATGATATGATTAATTGTTTTTCGTAAAAATTTCATTTCATGGGTTATTATATGTTTTTTAATTATCTTGAGGCAAATGTATGTATGATTTCACTATGAGAAGAGTGGGACCTATATCTCCCTCCAATGAACTGGGTAAGGATTTATATCTCATGAGATAGACTAAGAGGGTCTTATGAGTGACCCATAACTACTAATATGGTCATGTGATTGAACCATGACTACCAATATTATATGAGGAGAGAAATCGTACTATAAATATGTCTGTGGGAGTGAACCATGACTACCAAGATGGTATGGGAATTAAACCCATACTACCATGATGACCTTTATAGAGATTCCTTAACTACCATGGAAATAAAATTATATGCCTATTTTCCTGCCATAATATCATATTGTATTCCTATTTTATTCTTTCATGGATTGTGTTATTTATTTATATATAATTCATATCTTATTAAATTCTATAATTTACTCCACGATTCATGTATATAAACATTGATATGCATGGTGTGATCTTCTATTTCCATGATCATGTTCTCACACCATTGTGATCTTTATTATGCTTACATATCTCTAATGATTACCCATGCTGAACATTTGAGGTCACACATTGTTATTTTTCCTTCCCCATATTATAATAATATGTGTTATGTTTGATTTTTCTAAGAATGGTTCTAGTCAAGAATAATTTTGTGGGAGGTAATATTTCTATTTTATATACCAGTGTTTATGTTTCCATGTTTCCAAATGAAATATACTTGTACGGCCATTAGGTGATTGTGTTATAATTTTTTAAGTATTCCACAGAAGTTATTTAATGTTAATGTTTGAAAATCAAGGGTCACTATATGCTTGAATTGATGGGAATCCATTATACAACATTACAACATTTATTTCATATCACAGAAGTAAGTAAAAGAGAATGACCTATCTAATTTCCTCGCATCACATTCTACCTTGGAAAATACAAAGAAAGACACCATGGTTCTATATGGGTAGGTATTCTATGACCATGAAAATCCCTAGACATGGGAGATTTACTTTTACGGTGCCTCCCAGAGTCTGGGCGGCACAATGATAGAAAACCTAAAGCTTAATTGGGTTGGTCTAGAGATTATATTTGTCTCTCCAAACAATTATGTTTTTCCCTACTATTTATCAATATCTGAAGGCTTCACAAACAATGAGGATGAATATCTATCCCTCATATCTAGATTATAACTATCCCTAAAACTACAAATAACCCACCTACAGATAAAATGGGAATCAGAATTAGTGATAAAATAAATCAATGGTGAAAATTACATTAAGAAGAAAGAACCACCCCTTTTTTGCTATGTGAGAGGACTTATGGAAAGGTTCCCTTTTGGTACCAAATTTCTTTATGTTACCCAATCACATAATACTTGCATCGACAGACTTTCTAATGCATCCACCATCATGAAAAATTATAGTCAGGAGGAAGAAATATTCAATATCACAAACCGAATAATGGTCTCATCAATCATCATTTGTGATATAAAAGATATCATTTAGATTAGAACAACCCCAAAGTGTGATGAACCAATCACCAAACATAGATTAATGTAACCCATAATTATTTATATCTATAAGATGATCCTCCCAATAGACAAAGTTGGTTGGGTATAGATTCAGTACTACACAACAAATTACACACTACAGGATGGTCCAAATAAGCAGAAAACCCTCAACACATGAGGCTTTAATAGAACCATACTCATATTCATAGGTGAAGGAGAAATTCTCACCATCATGGAAGAAGTCCTTGTAGGCTCTTATGATGCCCACCAATATGGTACTAGGATCTCCCACCAAATAAATAGGTCAGGAGAATACTAGAAAACCATGATAGAGGAATACATGCAATTCACCGAGAAATTTCATGTGGTCCAGATCCATGGAACCTTCATCTCTCAGCTCACAGAATATCTATATACAGATAAATATTCATATCCTTTTTACATTTTGTGAATGGATGTCATAGGGACATATCCCCCAGCCACAACTTAGTATTTCAAGTACATCCTTACTGAAACCATCTTCTTTTCGAAATGGGACGAGGAATACCCCTGAAAGAATTCCATACAATGATTATAATCAACTTTATAATGTAACATATGATCACAAGGTTTTCGGTCCCTCACACAACATTAACAGAAAACAACACCATATTCTTTTCTATAGAATTTAAGAGACTATAATGAGAGTACAATATTGAGTCTAATAACTCATATCAATATCATGTAGCATTAAATTAAATGATAAAGGGATTAAATAAGACTATTGTATATAGAATAATTGATAGTGAAGAAGGATAATATGTCTTGGATAGAAAAATTCATCCATGATTTATGGGAATACCGTACTACCAGGAATACATCCATATATGTGATGACATACTCATTGGTGTACAAGATCGAGGAATTTTTTCCCATAGAGTTCTAGCTACATTAACTATGAATAGCCATTTCCAAGAATCTCTATGATGCTGAGAAATCTCAAAACTAGATGATTGAATTGGAATGGAATATTGGGAATAGGATAATCACACCACACAATCTAGAGGTCCAACATAATCGGATTTCATGGGCCATTAATAAATGGCTTTTAATCCTTTCATTCCTCCATGCAGTATTGGTGCCAGATCTCAAAGCCCTGATGATACCAGGAAATAATCCACCGAAGCTATAACCCAAATGGGAAGAGACATACATCATATGTAAAATCTATTATAATGGATCCTACATATTGTCCATCATGTATGGAAATGGTTTTACACCACCCACCAATGCAATGTTTCTCAAAATATACTTTACACAATTTTCATCACCATCAACATCCACATCAGTGTGAGTCCCACAAATTCATCCTAGTTACATGAAATTAAACAAAACAAGATATTAATCTCAATATGACATTAAACTATATAGAGACATCCTAGCAACAATATGTTAAAATAAAAAACTTCTTGCATCCTTACCACATGACGTAAAACTATGTGGATCTGTAACACCCATATTCATTCATTTAGAGTCACCCATTTCCTTACCGAGTGATGTTAAACTACACGGGTTTACGACAACTACATATATCTTGATTCAAATTTCCAATAAGATACTTAGGGAATCCATGATATTACATCTTGGTCCATGCACCACATGACACAAAATTACCATGTCCCACTCTTAAATGCCTATGTATGGTGATAGGAACCCATAGCGTTCCTTGTTGCTCACACCGAGCATAGATTAGGATGGATTAAGAGTTTTGGTAAGCGATTACCTAAAAAACAAGGCATAACTTCTTTCAAAAAACCCCATCTTTGTCTTGATGGAAATACCATGAGTCCTCACTGCATGATGTTAAACTGAACAGTTAATATTCCTTACACGACATGAAATGACACACTCAATTGGACCATGCCCAAGAGAACCAATATATTTTCTTTTGGTCTTCTAAAACACCTCCAACCACCATATCCATATTCACATTGGGGATCCCACATCCATACCAAATGATGTTAAACTACACTATTCTTAAAGAACCATGTGTGGCTTGATTCTCATTTTCATGAGATATATACCAATTCACAGACATCCATCCTTGGGCCCAACTACGACATCATCACCTTTTCACATAAATCCATCGGTATCCTTGTTTCATGACATTAAAATGCATGGTTCCTTGAGAAATAAATATGAATTTATTTCTATCATCACAGGATACAATGTGACGCCTGGGTTTTCAATTCTAGGCCCAACTAAAAAAATTAACAGAAATAATGGCCACATCTACTTATGGGTCAGAACTGTGTATAGTATTTCTCATTAATGAACTAAGTATGATTGTATTCCATCTATCCTAATATAAGTAATGATGTTCTAATTTCTAAATCCATTCCATCTCTCTAAAAATATATATAAAATTTCCCCCTATTTGAGCACGGGCCATACCTGCATAGGGAACTTCATTAAGAACTTTATGTGACTTGATTCCCATCAACATGGGATATATTTTAACAAACACAATTTCATTCATGGGCCTATTTGTAATACCGCCCTTTAATGTTAAGGTACCAACATCCTCACCGCATGAAGTTAAACTACATGGCGTTTTAGAACTATATGGGGTTCGATTATAATTCTCATGAGATAGTAGTGATGCAAATAAATCATCCCTTAGGACCAACTATGACATTTCCATCCTTTCTTGTTGATTCCCACATCCTTGTCGCATGATGTTAAAATGAATATGAGTACATGCTTTACACATGACAAAATATAGTATTACAACACATCCTTACCGTATGATGTTAAACTGCAATGAAAATGTATTGGTGACAATAAATTAAAATTGAAGAATAAATATGTTATTACCGTACGATGTTAAACTGAAAGGACAAATGTCCATACCACATGACATTAAAATACTCATAAATTTCCCTACTACATGAAATAAAACTGTGCAAGCCATCACCCATTATCATTCCTTATCAAAGGACCATAAGAGCCATACCTCGGTCAACAGAAGTATGGGGTTCTTTCACAATCTGCTAAAATCACCTCTATCCGTGGGGAACACATCATTTCTTGAGTACCTCAAGTTGTCTCAATCCTATCATAGATCATGAAAAAATAATTTTTCTTATTTCATCCATGTTATTGACGTAGAAGGTAATTAGAATCACCAACCAAAAACATCTTAGACAAATACAAATGGATTTCTAATTCTTTGAGCATGATTTCACCATAGTGGAACCCATCACATCAGTCTATTTTAGGTCATCCTTGGTTTGACTCTACCATATCATTACTCATGTATTGAGAACCTTGACCCATGATTTACAACATTTCCATATACCACTCAAAAGGATGTAGGGGTTCTCTTGTATCTGTGTATCCTAATTAGACTCTTGTGTAACATCCCCCATATGAAGTCCATGTGGGGCACCACATTAAACTACCTACACTATTACCAACGCTATAAAACCTTATTCTCTTTACTATGATGGTCCAAATCTCAATACCTTAAAATACTAGTGAATGATACAAATAAACATAATAGGTTGAAAACCCACAGAGTATGGCCTGAGAAAAATTCATATATTTTCTCAAAAAACTCTTCATCTCTATAGTTTAGGAAAAAATTTAGAGACAAATAAAAACTAAATAAAGCTCATTGTGTCTACATTGTAGCCCTAATAAAATCCAACATATTACCACTAGACACCCTAGTAAAGGAAAAAAGCAATAGTAATGTTTTTTCATGTATCTTAATCATGTGATTATGTTCTCTAGGTGGAGAAACATCATTTAGGGTGTTTAAACCCTTCTTGGATATTACACTTTCCACAAATCACACTTCTTGATTTTGGTACCATATCTCACCCGTAAAGATTTCATGCCCCATGGAAAAGTCATACTACATCAAGGGACCCTTTGATTTACTATTCATTCATGCCTATGTCTCATTCGTATGTTCCTATATCCATCAACAAAATGCTTCACTCTTCAAAAAGTACATTACAATACTTTTGATCCCTAACATCATTGTGATAATAGTCAAAACATTAGTGTGGATGAACTAATCATGGTATTATTGTCACATATAATTCTATCATTCTGATCACTCTAAACCGTGTCTTTTATTATTGTATTAGACTATCTGAGTGGAATCAACATCTTCGATACTACATCACCGTGTTTTTACCCTTTCTCAAGGTAGATATGTGACACTCCATTCTCGAACATTCTGATGGACCACACCTTATTATTCAAAACCACATGGCATAGGGATAGAGCTTCACAATCAGTAGCTAAATTGAAATGGGGTTCTATAAACCAGTCCAGATAGATTTCATACCATTCTAAACTTCATTGGTAATACTCTTGAGTCTTCAAAAATCTTTCATAGCCCTCATAATTAGATGGAGATCATTTATTGATTGGCCTTGCTACTAAGACACAAGAGACCTGATTCAAAAACTAAAGGCACCTCCTACATACAAGAAAGGACCTTCAATATCTGTGATCCTCAGTGAAACTGTGGAATAACCAATGATCGTAGAGTGTTACAGGAAAAACCCAAAATCTCTCTTCCATCCTTTATTCACATACTGATCCTTTTGGGTTATGAAATAAGTCACCCACACTCTAACAATTTATGTAGGCCTTGAATCTGTATTATTTCTCCATTAACCCATGTTATATCCATAAATCTTCCACGATCATTGAAAAAGAGTGGATATAAATTTATCTGGACATGCTATTGATTCATAAGGCATTATTCACACCAACTAATAGCATATACTCATTGAAATAAAGGAACTCTAGTCCTTGCGAGCCCTAGAAACACCACGATAGAACCTATTACCTTAGTGGGTTTATGTTCATTCCTGACATGTCTGCACTATATTCAAATGTCATCAATATCTAGTCAGATCTAAAATACACTAACTACAATACATCAAGGTCTAATCTCAATGAACATAAACTAAAATACCTCATGGTCTATGAAAAATGACCCTAAACTACAACACATAAAGGTCTGAGCTAAAAGAACCTAAAATAAAATACATCACGGTTAAGCTAAAAGAACATAAACTACAGTACATCATGTTCTATGATAAAATACACTAAACTACATTACATCATGGTTCAAGAAGAAAGACCCTACCCTACAGTACATCGATGTCTGAGCTAAAAGACCATAAACAAGAGAAATATAAATGTATGATATAAAAGACCCAAATCTAATGAAATATCCATCCATTCAATGTTATGAAATTTTATTAAATGTGTGTGAATATCCAAAAAATAGTCATGGGGGACTGAAATAATGAATTCCAAGTGAATTATCTCATACAAGATTGACATACTTGGGGGGGGGAGGGATCTTATGCTATTAAAGATGGTATATGGATTAGTAGGGTGGTTCTGTGTGTCCCTGATGTCCACAACCACATTTCCCTCATTCCAAGTGTGATTAATACTGATGTGACTACAGATATTATTTCTAAATCAATGAACAAGGTAGGTGATAGCCTAAGGAATATTAATATTCACTGGAATGGCTTCATGAAGAAGGCAAGAGTATGTTTCCAACTTAGCAAGCAGAATAGCGTGAAAAGTGAACAAGTCCAAACCTTTGTACATGGATAGGTCCCCATCCATGAGAGAATCACTTTGAACATGAGAGACACTAAATGAAAAGATAATTGATCTCTCATAGTTTTGGATCACTCCTCCGCCACCTATTATACCATTGATTCATGACCCATCCATGTTGATTTTTTGGCTGAAAATTGGGGGAGAACAGCAAACTGAATTACCATGAAAAGGAGGGCTGTGAGATGATAAAAATGGGATTTTACCATGAATCAACAAACATAGTGAAAGTTATTTGTCCCAACATTTGATAAGAGGATCCATATCCAAATATAAAGAAAAATCATCAACCATAAAATAATGAAAAAACTCATAGAATCCTCATTTATGTACCTTTTCAAAGCATTCCAAATCATCTAGTATTCGACTCTTAAGATAAGAGATCATGCACTGATATCTAGGGTGTTGTCTTGAGTGTCAGTGAACGATGGATGAAGAAAAACATTGGGGGAATGGAAATGACCAGATCCCCCACAAAATCCACCAAGGATGCTCCATATAGAAGGAACCCAACCCCATTAGAAGAAGGGATGTGTGATAGTTTTCACCTGATGATAGAAACAATACCTAAAGCTAGAGGAAAGGGAGATACCCCTATGTTGTATTGAGTCATTAGTTTGAAGCGCGAGATTATCAATGTTCTAAAAGAGGTAGTTGAGATTATATGGAAGATATTTACACAAAATGAATTTAACCCAAACATTTAGATCTTGATTCCAATGAAGGATCCCCCTGTACTCCATAGTTGAGAAAATTCCAATTGCAGAGGTAGTAAAGACCATATTTTCAGGGTCTAAATTTGATTCAATGGTACTAAAATTTTTTTTTTCTTCTTCTCAACAGTGGCATGGATAAAAGAGGGATAGTTTCTAGATTGATTGAAGGAAAAATACAGAACAAGGTATCCTAAGAAATCCAAAATCCTCCCCATCCATTTATAATTCCAGCAGTTGATAGATCCACAACCCACTATCCAATGAGAGTGCTGATTAAGGACTAATAAATATATCCAGATCCTATTCCAAAATCATGAGCACCTACTTCATGACCCATCCAACCACTCTGCTAATGAAGTATCATGTTTGAGCTAAATGTCCTTAATCTACATCATGGATGTTATTTTGACTGAAAATGTTTTTAAGGCCCAATACATGGCCTTAGAACAAACAACAGTCTATAGGAAAGCCTATCATCTTTGGTGAATGATAGACCACTCCCTCTCCAAGGAAGTTATCATACCCAAAAAATCTATCAACAAATTAGGTGATGTCAGGAAAATTTGAACAATACTTTAGTAGAGAATCTCATTTTCGGGGCAATTCATGAGTACTTCTCAAATGGAATGTGTTATGATTTAAATATCATGATCCAAATATCCAAATTTACTGGATTTTATGAAAATACTGGGTAGCACTGTCAATTCTAATAATATCAAAATAATGAAATCTCATGAGCATCATCAATAAATGAAAACATAATAGTAATTTAAAAAAATAGAAAATTCATTCATTAATAGTGTGAAAAATAAGGGACGAATCATCAAATTTTGGAGTCTATCTAATGTCTCAAAAAAACATAATGAATTATAGGGATCAATGTAAGATAAAAGTTTACTATCTGTGCTAGTATGGTCTGAATGAGTCTGATACGAATCGTCAATGGAGAGCTGGAGAGACTCTCACCTCGCATCCACATATTTTGCTTCAAGATAAAGATTCTTAACTAAATCCATCAACTCCTCAACCTTATTTCTTGATTTTTTCTGAGGAATATGATGATGAAGAAGGATCAAAACTTAGATGATTTATTATTTCCTTTTATCCCTATATCTTTGCAGTTTATCCATCCATTTGAGCCTACAATTTTGAAATCAACTAATTACCTTCATCTAATTAGTCTGGCGTCTCACTCATCTTCCTTGAAAGAAGATACTCATCTAAAAATACATAAAATCTATTTAAATTGATTCTAGATATTTCATAGTGAAAATGATTTGGATCAAATTTTCATATAGAGGTTGTTTGTCAAAACCACCTACCCCATGTCATGAAATAACAAGTGAAGGTATTCCCCTTGCTTAAGTAATACATCCAAGGGGATATCTGTTATAATGGCATGAATCCATTACTATATCATTCTACATCAGGAATGATCCTTTGCAACCAATAGATTAGGCATTGTAGGAAAAGTTCTTAATAAATGAACCAATGAAAAAATAGGGGAAGAATCCCCATATTCCCTAATCCTAATAGTTGTATCATACATAGACTATGATAGAGGATTAATTTCCAAGATAAAATATATTTCACCAATATAATATTCATCTCTCGAATGGGTTCTCATTCTCTATGTCTCTCCATGATCTCCAACAAAAATCGGTCATCACCATTGAAAACAGGGCTGGGGAAGCAAAGGGCCTTTCCACATTACAAACCAAGTGGTCGGGCACACCACCTAAGTAATCATCTACCCAAGCATGTGAATAAGCATGGGTATGGAAGATCAAATAATCTATAGGAATAAGTATGATATTAGACTTTCAATCTTTACATTCCAACATCGTCAAAAATTGGAAGATGACTCTAGGATGTCACTTAACTAAAATACGGACAAAATAAAGAGGGGATTCCCTTTGAATGTAGCCAAACTGATAATTGAATTAATAAGGTGCATATGTTTTCCTTATAAATATCTCATATAATCTAGATGTGAGAACCCACTATCAGAAAAAGATCATATACAACCTTTTATCAAGGGAACCACTACTGTTATCAATAATCGGTCCAGCCGATGCGTGAAAATCAGTAAAATCGAAGATTTCATATTGGATTAGCACATCTGTAACCTCATCATAGTTTAGAGACAAGGCCCTGGCCCATGATATATTCAATAATCTTGGGTTTGATGAAGATTTGGGGATCTAGTTGGCATTATAATATTCATGACATTGAAAATACTCCCTTATCTTACCAGACAAGAACTAGAGGGGACCACTAATCCTATAAGGTGTGCTACCTTTTTTAATATGACCAAGAAGATGGAAAAAGCGTGAAAGGACTGGTTTTTTGATATTTTTTATCCATAAATTCACAAGGTGTTCTTCCTTCACTAATTTGTTAGCTTAGATCCCTAAGACCACATCCCCTGCTGAAAAAAGAAAACCATTCAAAAAAACATGGTTATTAAAACTACAATGCTTTGGTGAGGAGAGATCTTCAAATTCACTCAGTAGCCACAAGTTTATAATCCTTTCCGTCCGTGATATCCCAATACATGCTAATTTAGTAAAAAACATGCTATAAAGGTCACCAATGAGGACATATAATAGGTTTCTAGTCACCATTACAACAGAGGATAATATTGATAAAATTCATGAAGGAAATGTGGAAACACATTCTCATCTCCCTCCTCAATTTCACCATTATGATAATAATAATATATCTCACCAAAACAGAGGTATGCAATGGCTCATCCTAGACATCCACAATAGGAAGGAATTCAATAAACATCTCCCCAAGAGGGGGACTACAACCCAATTGGTAGATGTCCCATAAGATGATACACACTTTTCCATGGTATAGGTTGAATGTGTTAGTGATCAGACACCAATGGATGATCATTTATTGGAGAAGGTAGGGTTGGGGGTAAATTAGGCACTTAAAAATACACAGAGTTACATAAATATGAAATTCTTATAGATGATCTGACAAAAATATGCATATTTCCCTATCCCAAAAGTGTCATTCACATTCATCAGATAAATTACCACAAGGATAAGGATGTCACATCAAACTCCATCCATCACATGGATTGTTAAAAGAGGAAGAAAATATAGTCAAATATTTATTAGAATTATGTTTATGAGAAATGTCACTACGATCCAGACCTAAGGGAGATTTTAATAATATAGAATATATCTCTTAAAGAAAAGCTATGATCAGTTGACTGTCCTTTTCAATTGGCATTTGGAAATAGTCAAGGGAAGTTGACACCTAGGGAGATAAAAGATTAGAGTCTGGAGGGGGATGTGAGAATCATCCATTATACCAAACTTGTATAGAGGAATCCATTGAGATAAAGGATATTCCTAAAGAATAAATGAATGAAACCTCTTCAGTCTCTCATTATCAGTATATACATGATAACAAGGATCAACATTATGACTCATAGAAATAATAGACCTTTTATTGGCCACAACTAGGGAATATTGATAAGAAATTGAAGCCATTTGAATAAGAGTAAGTGGAATATGTTAGATAAATAGAATATAAAATCTGTTCAAAGGAAAAAATACATAACAAACTAGCATCATCATGCACATCATAGGAATCAACAAGGGATTCATGAAAAACATAATAGATTCATGAATCCCCTAATACTAAAAGGTCTCATGCGTCATATAATCCTATAGGGAATCACACAATCATAGGACCCCATAGAGACTTTAGATTGTGCGACCTGAACATGGTCAAACTAATTCAATGAAAAGAGATTGAATGATCAAGATAGTAGACCCCATAGAACCTACAAGACAATATGATTCGTTGCAACTGAAATTCATAATGTTACTAAAATATGATTTGTGAACAATTTATAAAGGAACCATTGAAATAGAGGTCTTGCAGAACAATCCTCATGGAAGGGTATCATGAATATGTCACATGAATAGGTCTCACATTCTAGACTCACAGAACGAACTTATGGAAAAAGGCATACAAAATGGAAAATGTGAGAGTGCTATGAAGAATTGGTGGCTAGTGAAATGAATCACTATCCACCCCTATATATAACGAATTTTTCGGAATACCACGCATCACCCGGAAGGCCAAATTTCACCCAAGTCACAGAATCATGGCACCACCAATAACAATTGATGACATTCAAATTCCTCATAATCGAGCCCTTTACCCCATATAAATCACTCCTAAGTGGGCGAATTTGTTGAAACCCAACAAATGAGCATTTGGAAAATAAAAATAAATTGAAAAACTAAATAAGGATTTTATTTTCCCTACAATATCTAAGTAAGGTGTAGTTGACCAAATATCTCAGATTCCATGAATCTATAAGAGACTTGTGATCACATGACAAACATAGGATCATGTGATGGATCCAAGTCCAGTGGACAAAAAACAACAAGTTCCATGATTCCCATCTTCAAAAATTCCTTATGCCATTACAATGGAACTTAAGACATCTGGAGTTCATGCAATAGTAGTAGGATAAGCCCCCCCATCCACACAGTTTGTCGTTGCTGAGTGCTTGACAACCCATAAAAAATACTTGGAAATTAGAAAGGAAAATATCCAATAGGTGGATGCATATATAAATCATAAAGATCATGTGACACATCACCGATGGGAAGGGTAAATTTCTTTTAATTCATCTAAAAAACTCGTGAGTCCCCTGAGACTTTGTAAAATAAAAAATGAAATTAATGGAGGGGAGGAGGTAGAAGCCTATCATGATCGTAGAAAAAATAAGACACATTATGGAAGTATATAGAATGGTCTTGCAAGAATCATGGAAAATTTTACCTTGTCTTTGAGAGAACCCCAGACCAACCATCAGTGCTTTGAAAAAATTCCTAGGCAAGGCAACAATCATCTCGTGAATTCCCGACAACAGGAACTATGATCATGCGAAGGCCCTTTAGAAATGTCAATAAGACAATATGAATTAATTCAGCATGACCACATAAATAATGCATTCATTATTAAATTGGTAGTAGTACAATAATGTAGGTGTTGATTGGAGGGCATCATGGTCACTGAAAATAAACGGATTCCCTCGGGAGTGATCCATGGAAGAAACACATTATGATGTGTCATCCCTGTTCCCTTCACCAACTCTATTCTAGATTCATTCTAGATACACTATTCAAACCAATGAACAATGGGGGATGTGAGGCCTATAAATCCCCCACCCAAAAATTAAAATTAGACCGCTACCTACCATAAGGAGAATAATTAAAGGTTGTATTTTTCACATCCAAGCGCATCAGAACACCCAAGCACCAGGGTGGATTTCTCAGAGTGGATGTTCTTGCTACTATAAAGTATTACATATAGAAATAGTTTTGTGAATATCTATATAAATCATATACCATGCATGAAAACTTCACGTGATAATTCATAGATCGCGTGAAGGAATTGTAGAAAGTTGTGTGAAGAACATACCACACATCTTCAAGATCACATATGATTGAAAATAAACTGACAATCCATAAATATAATGCATTCACAAAATAAGGGATTGAACAAATATTAAATGTGATATAATTAAGAAGAAAACATATTTTTGGACCCTAAACCTCTTCGTGCGAGCCATCCAAGACATAGAACAACACCGAGACAAGTCATACTGATCTCACAACGCTCCTTATATATTATATACAAGTCATGATACGTCCTCTATACATGTTAGAGAAGACCACATGGTTCCTTTGGGTGTGCCACTTTAGTCTTATGAGGTCCTCAAGGATCATCGGCCAAGCCTTACAATATCATTTAGATAAATTTTAATACTCATATAAGGGCACCAGATCATGTCATCTAATTCATGCAGTTTCATTTGAGCATGTCAACGAATCACTCACAACACCCTCTGGGAATTTATGCTGAGACTCATGCTGATCTCCACACAAGTCAACTGAAACTAACTATTCCCTCTATAATAGTTCAGTGAGACTTTCACTACCCTTTAGGAATTCCATCTATATATTGAGATAAACTCTATTAATGTCATACAATACATGAGACACCTTTTCAAACATGTTATAATAACTCTCGTGACACCCACCATGTGTTTCAGCTAGCTCATGCGATTATACAAGGGCATGTAGATTGGATAATGAGACACCTTCTTGAAATGTCATCCCATATATGCAATAGATCTATGAAAATCAATATGGATCTTTCCATGTCTTCCAGACAAGTTAGAAAGGTTATGAAGCACCCTATTAATGAACATGTTTGGTCATAAAATCCCAAGACATGATAACATTGTATGTCCATAGTGTGTAATCCTTGATCAATAGAGAAACCATAGTGTGTAAGCACCAATCAACATAAATATGAGAACTATGATTTGCACCATAATTGGGATTTGTAGGATGCCTTTCTAAGGCCCAATAACCACATTAAATCTCAAAAGTTGTATCCCGATACAAAAGACCCTCACCCCCCATGCGATGACATTTATCATTTCATATTACGTCTTTCTAACACTGAATATAGATCAGGTGTATTAGGTAGTTAAAATATTCTTATCCTTCACATCACGAATCTCTTATAGCTAGGGAAATTCTAGTGTGTAAGACTTGATTAGTTGAATTATGAGAATGTTGATTCCTATAATAACTGTGATATGTAGGACACCATCCTATGCCCCAAGGTCATATAAAAATCCATTTAAATGAATATTACATTATAAATCTTGAATAATCAAACAAGAATCAATACATGATCATGGAATCTTATAAATGTATCCCAAATACACTTCCATGGGTAATGGAAATAATGAAAAAGAAATGTTTCTCAGAAAGAGAGAAACAATGTGACTTTCCAGATCCGACTGCCACATACCCCGTTCCCCGAGCCCAGTTAGCCACATGACCTCTAGCGCAATTACCCATATGCCAAGGGATGTTGACTAGTAGTGGGGGTGTAAATGTAAAATCATCATGGAGATTTCACCCCCATGTTAGAGCACAAAACATTTAAGTAGAAACATATAGTATTGGATGCAAAAAAAACAAATAGTTAAATTAAAAAGAAGAAGAATAACAGATACATTAAAAGACTGAAAAAAACCAAAATCCACATAGGATGTGTTTGATATAAATATTCATGCATAGAAAGCTAATATAAAATGGGAACATTGAAAACGAATACATGTATAGATACAAAGTAATCAAAATCCAAAATGTGATCCATACCATCTTGAGCCTAAGTCTAGTCCTATGCTCCTAGGCTCCAACAAAAAGTAAGAAATAAATCATGAGAAGAGGGGTGATTTCCTTTATCCATTCCTACAATAAAATTGTTCTCTCTAGTGCCAAAGGTGGCCTGAGTAAGGTGAGAGAAAATCTCAGTAGGCCACCACCAATGAAGTCTAAATGTAATCTGAGTGGCACTCATGAGTAACCAATGTGCAGCTAAAAGCAGGATATTAAATAAATAATGAATAAATACTTAACCTTCTACCTATGTTCTTAAAGGAAATCTAATGGGTATACATGATTCACCTCGATTCTAGAATGTCTGAATAAGTCACTATGTATATATATGATATCACTGGAAAAATGCACGAATGTCTCTCATCCATACAAGTATATATATAGTTGGCATTGGGTAAGAATACCCCCTATAAAAGATACTTTCATTGGGTATGAATGCATCCCATCCAAACAAAAAACACGTATGGGTTAAGAATGCATCTCCTCTGTATAGAGGTTATGACTGGTATAGGGTACGAATTCCTCCCATCCTTGTAGTGTTTTTTACACGTAATTTTCATCCTTGCGTGTGTACCGCTTTCGTGGTTGTACCCAATTTTTTTTAAATATAAAGAAAACCATCATACATCATTTCTAATTAAGTAATCAAGAATCCAATGTTGAATTTATAATGAAACCCAAAGAATGTTGCATGACCATTCAATCCCTTGAAACATTCATTTATGGAATTTAATTTTATAGGTTCACACTATTTAATCCTTTCCATCCCATTCAATTTAACCATCCCACTATCCCAACATGCCAAATTCAATAACTGGTGCTACAGACTAGGTAAAAGACCATATCAAAATATTCCTAAGGTCAAGTTGGCCATACCAATCCTAGGAGGTCCAATCATCGAATATGTGTCTTGTATTAATAAAAAACAAGTTGAACAAAGGCCAACTCATTTAAAACCCATTCTTGATACCATAAAGCATAATTACCCAATTCATGAAATTGGCCTAAAATGGCCAATTTAGGTGGAACACCGCTTGGGAGTTCATATAGTACAAGGGTGATCTCTAATCCCTTAAACAATAGTTAGATAACCCAAGTCATAACACTAGGGTCAATTAGAAATGAATAAACCAACATAATAAAAGACATCTGCAAAGGTTGTCCCACAGAACAATGAGATTAATCAAAAAATGGCCAAATCTAAAATGGAATACTATGTGTCCACAAACCATAGGGTTATATATGATGACTCAATTAGTATCAACCATAGATTTAGTGCAGGATGAAGCTGATCTGAGTTTCCATCCAACACCATGAAAATAGGGAAAATGATCCTACTACTAAATAGCACAACTGATGGCGGAATTTAGTGAGGAAGGAGGAGAGAATGAGGTTAGCCTTACATCAAGGGATAGAATGCCTCATATGAAATTGAATTCGTACACTAGAAGAAGGAATAGTAATCAGATAAAGAATGAGGCCTTTGGAAACCTATGGAGGAACAAGGGGGGATGTTGTGCAAATGAAGTAAGTGAGAAAAGAAAATTATGAATCAAATTAGAGGAGTGAAAAATGGTTATTTTCCCTTAAAAACTAGATCGTATGGTCTATGGACTCAATTTTTCCAAATCATGCATAAACTAAGCACACTCCGCTGGATCACTAGTAACATCACACAACCTCTACACATGTATTCACTAACTGTGCATAGACCATATAGAGGATCTCTCGAACCCATATGAAACCATCCATAATGACTGGGTTTCATGGTTGCAGACAAACCATGTAGCCCATTTTACATTACCTTTTTCAGATTTCTGGGCTCTAGATGAGCCATAGATGCCCATGTGACCTCCTTAGCATGATTAGGTGAGATCAGTATAACCACATAAGATAGTCAAAAATAAAAACTATCAATCCATAAAATGTTCAATGATTTGGGTCGTCACAACCTCCCCTCTTTAAAGGAACCCATCACCAAGTTTCCCCTCTAAGGGTAAAGAGGTACAGTCAGCAAAGAGTTCAAGACATTGATATTGTAAATCAACATCCCATTCCCATGTCTGATCTTGTACATGGTACTGATTCCATAGCACCCAAACAAGAGTAACAGACCTACCTCAGAATGTATTCACGCACTGATCGACAATACAAATTGGATACTCCTCGAAGTAAGCATCCATATATAGCACAAACTCATCAGGATGAAATACATGAGATGGGTTTTGATAATATTGGAAAACCTGAGATACTTGAAAAACATCATGCATGGATAAATATCTCTGAGGTAGTTCCAACAGGTAATACATTGGTCTAATTCTCTTCACAACCATGAAGTGTCTAACTAATCTCGGTGATAAATTACAATGATTCTGAACATGTCTATGCCCTATCCTGGGAGAGGCTTTCATAAAAACTTATTCACCAACCTCGTACTCAAGAGGTTGTGGTGACTTGTTCTCATAA
This sequence comes from Viscum album, assembly GCA_963277665.1. NCBI lineage: Eukaryota > Viridiplantae > Streptophyta > Magnoliopsida > Santalales > Viscaceae > Viscum > Viscum album. Next base: position 890,025,203 of record OY728130.1, read on the forward strand.
GACTATTGTTTATATTGATCTTTCAATATATGATTATTAATTTGCTGGACCTACTCTAAAGTCTCTTACATGATACAAGGACCAAGCACAACTAAATCCCCTTCTTCCAACCATCATAAAGGAGAGTGACAAGGCTTATCATACAAGGCTTTATAGGGAACCATATCAATAGTGGCATGGAAACTATTTTTTTAATAGAACTCAATGAAGGAAATATGATTCTCCCAGGAACCACCAATGTTATGTAGGAATGCATGGAGCATATCCACAAGCACCTGAATTTTATGCTCATTCTATCCATCTATCTGCATGTGATAGGCCGTGTTCAAATGTACATATGTACCAAGGGCCTTTTGGAACCCTTTCTGGAACTGAGATGTGAAATATGCATCTATATCAGAAATAATAGAATGGGATTATCCATGAATCTTTACCACCTCCTTAACATATAGTCTTCCTAAATCATCTATAAAAATGGTGTCTCACATAGGTAAAAAGTGTACGCCCTTTTTCAATCAATCAATGACAACCCACACTCTTTTATTTTCTTGAGGTGATCCCAGAAAACTTGTCATGAAGTCCATCAAAACATCATCCCACTTCCACTCAGTAATAGACTATGGCTGCATAAGCCTTGATGGATAGTGATGTTCCTCATCCACCTTCTGATAGGTGGATCATCACGTAATGAAACCATCTATCCCTCATGTCATACTAGGACACCAATACCGACATCATAAATCTCTATATATTTTGGTGACACCTGGGAGAACTGCACAGGATGAGGCATAGAAATTCATCATCATCTCCTATCTAATGTCTTCTAGAACCCATACACACCCACAAAAAAGAAGAATATAATCTTTATCATTAGTCCAACCAGAAGTGGTATCATCATCAGAGACACTCTAATATATGACAAGGCCTTCAGGATCAGATAGTTGTCTCAAACATACTCATTATAAAAGAGTATATTCCACCGCTAAGGATGAGATAGTAGTCCAACCATGATACTCCAAAACCTAAACATTAATCTCCATTAATAAGGCCATAATCTTTCATTCATCACTGGACTCCAGAACTTTCTGTGTCTGAGTCATTCAAGCTCCATGCATAGACTACGAGATTCTATTTTCTTGGAGTGTAAGAATGTTTAAAAGGAAAATATTGTAGATACTCGACCCACCTACGATGCATGAGATTTGGATCAGGCTCTTTGATAATGTATTCTAGTATCTTGTGGTCAGTGAACACCACAAGAAACTCTCCCAATATATAGTGTCTCCAATAGAATAAGGCAGGAACAATAACACCGAGATCGAGGTCATATGTTGAGTAATTCCACTCATGTGTCCTCAATGGAAGAGAACCATATGCAATGAGTTTATTATCCTACATCAGAACATCTCAAAGACTGATACATGATGTGTCACAATAGACTATGCATTCCCTACCTAGCTCTGGATGAATCAGTATCATCATTGACATAAGTCTACCCTTCATCTCCTGAATAATGCTTCCAATGATTCAGACCTTTCAAATTTCACACCCTTATTCGCTGATCCTATAAGTTGTGTTGTAAGACATAAGCAATCCTTAATGAAACATTTGTAGCATATGAAAATCCCCATGATTCTCTGTATATAAAATATGTTCTTGGGATTCTGCCAAGAAACTACAACCCTCAGTTTCTTTGTGTCAATATAAAATCCTTACTCCAAGATGATATGAACCATGAGTGAACATTATCGATCATGAAGTGGCATTCACTAAGCATAGATAGAGACGACCCTCTCTTAGTTTATTCAGCACGATCTCAATATGGGGTTCAAGGTCATGTCTTGAGATACAATAAACCAAGATATCATATATTTAGATAACAAAAACTTAATATGAATACTAGTGGAAGACCCGATTCACAAGGGCCTTGAAGATAGCAGGTGATTTCGTTATTCCAAACGGAAAAACTATGTACTCGTAAAGACCATAACTGCTCCTAAAAGCTATGAGAGGTATTTCTGAAGTATGAACACACACCTAATGATACAAAGACCTCAAATATATTGCAGAAAACACCTTTTCTCTTCAAATCCAATCAATGATGTCATCTACTCTAGGAAATGAATAACAGTTCATGTCTGTTAGCTGATTCAACTGATGATAAACCACACAAAGCCTAAGACTACCATCCACCTTCATGGAAACAATAATAGGTGAACCCCAAGGAGAAGTGCTAGGGTATATGAAACCTTTAGCTTTAGATCCTCAAACTAATTTTTGAGTTCCAGAATCTCTTTAGGTGGCATCCTATACAGAGGAATGGTCATATGTTCTTCTTTCGGAACATATATGATAGTAAAATCCAACACTCACACAAGAGGTAAACTAGATATGTCTTTAAGAAAAATATCTATGAAACTATATATTATAGGAGAATAAATAGTGGGTTTCAACCCCTAGACATATAATTAAAGACTGTTCACCTTTTTCATAACACTACACGACCTCTACTGCTCGAGTCCTGACCATGTCACATAGACATTGGATTCTTCGTTATGCATATGTGTTACACCCTCTAGTGAGGTAAACGTAACCCTCTGATGACTAAATTCAATATGGGCTCTATAGGGAACTAACTAGTCAATCCTAAGAATTACATTTAAACTCTACATATCGTGAATGTAAAAATTCCATTCAAAATGATAACCACCTATATCATGGGGAAATTTCTAACAATGGTGAACACTCTCTCAAAGGATACCTAATGGTGAATCTTTCATCATGAAACCATTATAATACTCAATGTTGAGGTCCAAAATTTTAGTGATAGCCTCATATAATAATGTGAGAGTTGTACCTGTATGAAACAAAGTAGATACTAAAGAGGAGGATACAAGAATAGTACCTCGTATAGTAGATGGTATAGTGTTCTTCTCCTGTGGTACAAACTGAACAACAGGAAACTAGCCTATACTGTGGCCCTGTGTCCTTTCTGGACTACCCTAAGCTGGGAAACTCTACTGGTGCTAAGAATCATAAGTCTGGTTTCCTTTTCCACAACCAACACATTTTCCTAATCGATCGATGGTATTCTAGATGCCTAACAATTGTGACCCTTCTGACCCTACTCCTGACCGTGGAGTAGATGCAGATCCTTTCTCACAAAGAACATGAGGGAATGTCCCATAGAAATTGTGGAGGTGACCCATCCTGCCATAACCTCTTCACTCCATTAGATTTCATGTAAAATGGCTCTTAAAATGTCCTAGAACCCCACACTAGTGACATATAGGAGAACCCCCAGTGAAAGGAGCATGAGCACTGCAACTCTAATGAGACACTTCGAAATGTCGATTCCCCCCCGAAGAAGATCCATTAAAATCTTTAGGTGAAAAACATCCTTGGATCAAACCATCTTCATCCCTATATTTTCACTCTATTATTAGGGCATGGTTGAAAATTTTATAAATAATCATGATCTTGAAAATAGTGACCTGTGATCGGATGGAATAATACAACCAATCCTCGAATCTCCTCCAAACTATAAGACCATCAGCAACTAGAGAAGGAGAGAAACACTACAGTTCAGTGAAGCAGGATGTGTAGTATATAATTGACATGGCCCCATACTATAAATTAATAAACTCTCTATCTTTGTCAGCCCCTTAGAGACTTGGGGAAGAATTATTCATAAAAAAACCATCTAGAAGTTATCCCAAACCATCTCTCTATGTTGGCCTGCCTGGGTGATGACATCCCAACACCTATTGGCTAAGTCGAGGAGCATATAAGAAGCTAGCTTGAGACTCTATTATAGAGTCATATCAAGGTGTTCAGATAAAAAAATAGTATCCTAAAACCAAGACTCTATAGAAAATTTCCATCCATCCCCCGAGAATGTAGGAGGATAATGTTGTTGAAACTAATGAGTCAACTCTACAATACACGGGGTAGGTCACAGTTCACCTTCAATATTATACATCATACGCAAGAAACCCTCTCAAAACTAGGTATCACCACACAACTCAGGTATTGGAGGATGAACTATAGGTAGCTCATTTTGAAGAAAAACTGGAAGGTAAAGGCCCACCACCTCAGGAACATGATCGTCACCACCGTTACGACACGTGTCTCGAGGATGTCATGATGGCATAATACAATAATGCCAAATGAACGTATCAGAAGGGGTTTAAGTGATTTAAATTATTTCATTCAAGAAGCTATGATAGGGACTATAACCTTCATATAAGAACAAACACACCTCTCTTTTATCTTCTAAATCAAGTACAAGACGTTAGAATAGACCGTAATAGTACACAAATACGATGAACACCCACTACCCAATACTATGGTTGTGTTCGGGTCATGTTCATAAGTTAATTATGTGTATAAAAGAATTTATCAAGTTACAAATTATTTTAATCATTTGATTCCAATGATATTTCATTTTCTAGACCATAAGGACCCATACACCTTTCGAATTTGATGATGAATCTCACATGGACATCATTTCCAATTAAATAAATGTTTATCCATGTGATTAGATCATTCCTCAAATGGTTGAGCTAGCTGGAATTCCATTTTCCAATCCATAAGGGCACATTCACCTTATGACCCAAAGAGTGGAACCCACATGACTCAAACCATAGAATGATCCAAATCCTATAGAAAAGTGTCAGCACAATTAAATATATTTAGAACAAGGAACAACATTATGAAACACAAAATGCTAGCTGAAATGAAAATGTGACATGGAATATTTCATGGATTATTCATATTGTGCCTACTGTGATGCATGTTCTAACAAACAGACCTCATTTCATGGATTAGAACAATGAAATCTAAATTTATAGTGTCATCAATATCAATAATGTCACACAACATGGGAAACATGAAATGGTAAAATAATATCAACAGTAATAGTAGAATTAATAAAAATAATAATTCATGCAACTTCCACCTTAACTCGAACATGGGTTTGCAACGACCAAGAACCGATTGTGACCAAGTCCCAAGTGTTCTGAGTCTCCAATATATTATATCCAAATAGTAATGAATGAAAGGAAACCCTTATTATACCACATTGTTATTTCCTATACATGGATTCCATGTAACCCATTCCCCAAGCCTGGTTTTCCACATGAATCCTAGCACGTCTCCCTATAAACCAAGGGATGCTAACTAGTAGTGTGGGGTGTAAAGGTAAATTTAGTGGGTATACTTTACCCCCATACCAGATTACACTACAAGAAAATAGAAACATACAAAAGAAGAAGAATAATCAATCATACAGGTAATGTAAAAAATGGAAGAATAATAGATACAATGAAATATTGAATAATAACTTATAGCCACATAGCTAGTGTCTGATACAAATATTCATGGATGGAATGTTGATACAAAATGTGAAAAGGGAACAAAAATAAAAGTATAGATACAAAGTAAAAAAAATATTTCCCCATAGAATCTTGAGCCTATAACCGATCCTATAATCCTAAGATCCAACTAATGGTAGGAAATCAATAACCAGAAGAGGGGTGAATTCCTCTTACCATACCTGCAACAAAATAGTCTTCTTGGGTGCCAAAGGAGGCCAGAGTATGGTGAAAGATACATCTTATTAGGCCACCACAAATGGTGTATTTGTATAATCATAGTGGCACTCATGAAGAACTAGTGTGCAGCTAATAATATGAAGGTAATGCAATAAATAATAAACAGTTAACCTCCCACTCAAGTTCCTAAAGGATACCTGACATGTCTACCTACTTCAACTCAATGATATAATGTATGAATAAGTAACTATATATATTTATATATTGTATAACTAGCATGAGGTAAGAATGGATCTCATCTGAACATGTATATATATAGCTGGCATGGGGTAAGAATGCCTCTCACCCATAGAAGATACTAACATGGGGTAAGAATGCCTCCAATTGAAACACTATACAGGCATGGGGAAAGAATTCCTCCCACCCTTACAAGGGTTATAACTGGCATGGGGTAAGAATTCCTCCCTCCCATACATATATAGAGGTTTTCACTGGAAAGGGGAAATAATGCCTCCCACAGATACACTTTACAAGTTGCATGGGGTATGAATGCCTACCATGCACACATTCCCATTTCATGTCATAAGAATTCACATTATATAATGTAAGAAAAACCATCTTACATCCATTCTAATTAATTAATCATGAAGCCAATGTTTTATTTATAATGAATCTCAATTATATCATATGACCATGCCATCCCTTGAAACATTCATTTAAGGCATTTTAGTTTATAGGTTCATGCTATCTCATCCTTGGAAACCCAATCAATTAACCATCCCAGTAGCAAAACATGCAATGTTCATCATCAAGGGCTCAATCCAAGGGAAAAAACACATGTTAAAATATTCATTCGGTAAAGTTGTCCATACCAATCCTAGTAGGTCCAAAAATCCATGGGGTTTCTTGGATTAGTCAAAATTCCCATGAAAAAAATGAAAATTATTTTAAAAAACATTCAAGATACCATAAACTATAATTTCCCATATTGAAAAATTGGCCTTAAATGGACAATTTAGGAAGAACTCCCCATGGGAGTCCATATTGTACAATGGTGATCTATAATCCTATAAACAATGGTAAACTAACAAAATTCATCACAAAATGGCCAATTAGACATGAAGAAATAAACACATTAATGATATCGAAAAAGGAATGCCCATAGAACAACAAGATTAATTAAGAAATAACAAAATAAGAAAATGGTAAACTATTTGACTAACTGCTTTAGGGACGTAGATGATGACTCACAGAGTAGTGAACTCAGATTTAGAGAAGGTTGGAGTAGATCTAACTTTCCATAAAACTCCCTAAAATAGGGAAAATGACCTTGCATCTAAATAGAACAATTTATGGATGAATTTAGTGGGGAAGGAGGTGATCATGAGGTAATCCAAAAATTAAGGGATCCAATACCCTCAAAAAAATTGAATTTGGACACCATATGAAGTAGTAAAAAGAAATTGAAGGTGGTGGGAATTTGAAACCTAAGAAGGAAGAATGAGGTCTTCTATGTGCATGAAGAAAGGTAGAATAAAAAATTACATCTTAAAGGGGTGGGGGAAATGGAATTTTTCATTTAAAAATAGGCTTGCAATGTTTCTGCACATGGTTTTCTCAAACTATGAGAAAACCATGTGCACCCCAATGCCTCGCTAGAAACATCACATGATCTCTAAACACGATTTCACTAATCATGAACAAACCATGCATAAGAGCTCTGAAACCACTCTATGACCAGTTGCATGACCATGAGGACTGGGTCACACGATTGCTGACAAACCATGCATCCCAGTCTACTTTCCCTTTTTCGGTGTTTTGGGCTCTAGCTTAACCCTGGATGCTCTCATGACATCCTTACATTGATTAGGTGGAATCATTAATTCCATTTAATACATTCAATATAAAAACAAATGATCAATACCTTGGTTATGGATTTGGGTCTTTACATACATCAAAACTACCATAGAGTTTGAGTGTCAACTAAAGTCATCCAGATGGAGAGGAAACATCCAAAATCATTATGAGTAAAGTATATGAGTTGTAGTAGGGATTTAAACACTAAATGAAATAGAAATTTGGATTTAATCACATAATTTCTATAGGGAATGGGTCATTTACATCATAAATTAGGTATTTGAATCACAAATACACACCATTCCATGTTTTTCCAAAATCATATCTCCTCAGGTTAAAATACATTGAGAAACACATTTATGACATAAAATATTATTATGGAGTCAATGTTATTATGCAATAAACTAGATTCATAGCCTCTTCCCTATGATAATTTTATGTCATAAGGAATAAATTTATGGTGTAAAATACTCATGTATATAGTGTCAAAAAGAGAACCCTATAGAAAAATTGAAAAATTATTCACATTTCTTTCAAAATATAAAAATACACTAAAAAATAATGAGAATCCCTTAAAATACAGAATATTGAAAATATCTCCATTAAAAAAAATTCCAACTTTAGGAAGTCATATGTAAAAAGGGTTTTCTAAAAAGTGGTGAAGAAACTACTTACTTATTGATGAATCACACTCCAAAGTCTCAGAAGAATCTGTTCTATGTCACCATAACACTCTGAATAACCAAATACACTTCCACATTAGACCTTCACATACGAGTCAACAATATCCATTTCTTTCTTCACAAATGTGTTATCTAGATCCTACTCAATCTCTTACCAAATTAGAACATGATAGAGATTAGGATGGTACATCCTATGTTGAGATACGTGGAAAGCATCATGTTTACAAAAAAACTATTCATGAAATCCAAACTGATAAAAAACCTTCCCAAACTAATCATTTTCATCAAATGTTAAAATATATCTTGGACAATTGTTCCCCTATTTCCCAATATAATGGTTACCCAACCAAGGAAAACATTAATGAAATCATTTTCACCAATGGAGTAATCCAAAGTACAACATTGAGGATCATCATACAAATTTATATGACTATTTTCAATCATCAAATGCTAACATATATCATAAATCTTGGTCGATGTATCCGAAAAAGGTTTGTTCAATTAAGAGAGGCCTCACCCACCTCTTAACAATAATGAGGTGCTCTAAAAAAGAGACTGTATAATATCTCAATGGGTTCCATCCAAATCAAAAATAGTTAGCTATATTTATTTCAAAACTCAATTATTCCATGTTGATTATCCCATGATCCACCTAAATCCAAGATTCTTGCAGAGAGAATATCCTCTATGTTCAGAATTGCATGTTCTGTCTATCAATCAGTATATTAATGGTAAGCTATTATCAACCAGACATATTTTCTAATCCCTCATAGAGAATATAATGGAATCGAGATGTAAACTAGGGATCCCTTTTGGAGATAATGGTTAATGGAATCCCATGTAACCTCATAATCTCCTACACATAAAACATTCAAATATCTTCAACTTTAGCATCATCCTTGATTGGATTGAAATAGGTTGTTTTCATTTACTTATCAACCACCACAAAATTAAATATTTTCTGTTGGTAAGTCTATGGATGTATAGAAATTAATTCCATGGAAACCTCAACCCATTTTCAAACCATAAGAGGAATATTCTAGAGAAAACCATAAGGTTTCAGATGTTCTGCATTTTTCTATTCGTTGGTGTAATAGTGAGGTACAAAATTATGAATGTCACGATTCTTACCCACCCAATTAAAATTCCATCTCATACCATAATACAACTTTATATCACTTGTATTAATGGAATGTGAATAATTTCAACATTAAAAAGGGTAAATCTTCAAATAAGCTAGGTCAACAACATGTTTCCAACTGTTCATAACTCTATTAGTAGGGATAGGGAAACGAGAAATGTTCTCCCCAAAATTTATGGTTTCCAAAATTCCTCTAAACTCATTATACTACAAGATAACCTATATAATAGACTCTAAGAGAGGTGATGATAACTAAAAAATGGTCATAAACATACTTAAATCATCCATTTGATAATTTAGATGCAAATTAGGAAAGACCTTCTTATGGCTCCAATATTACTTTATTTTAGTATAGGATGCGACAGAACATCACTGCTAATAATGTTGGAAAAGAAATTCAAATTCCCTATGAAGTAAGAGATATGGAAATTTAATGTGTATGGGATCTCCACACACCACCTCTATATGAGTTTCAAGTCTATCTGAGAAAATTTATAACTCAGACTCTGATGGTAAGAAATAACTTTTATACTCTTCCTAAAATGACAATGCCACCAACACATATGCACAATCAGGAATGAGGTATGATCCAAATCATTAGTAGGTTAATTCTTCTCACGGAGTGAAAAATTTCGATATCCATTGTCCAAACATTATCATAACACATAAGCACACAAACAATACCATCACCATAATAATCATAGTTTACGACATACCCCCTACCGAGATCAGGTAAGATAAAAAAATTTGATGTCAAATTCTATTTCATCCCCACAAAAGATTTTTACCACTTGGCATCTCATATAAATATCCTCCCTTTCTAGGATATCTAATTCAATGTTGATTAAAAATTATAGAAAAATTTAACAAAATTTAGATATTATCTAGTAATTATAAGGGTTATATGTGTCCCAATCAAGATTAGTGCATCCTTCCTTGAAATGAAATCCATTACCATCATATGATTGACTAATTTTCCATGAACATAAATCATGTGTCCCGAGAACATCATTTATTGAATCGAGAAAATTCATTTTTAATTCTTCCCATAATGTTGGTGACTTCTCAGAATTTCCAAAACTATATTCATATGGTTCTCATGCTCATTCTCGAATTCCAAACAAACCAAAAATATCATCCATAAACAAAAAAAAATGATATTAAGATATTGATGGGATTTTCATTTAATTAATGTAAGACATATATAGGAACATTATTCTAAAAAAAAGGAAGCACTAGGTATTTCTAATGTCTATACCTATACATAAAATATTTCTTTGGTATATGTGACCCCATAATTATTAGGTGTTGATTACCCATACAAAGATCAATATTTGAAAACCTCCTAACCCACTTTATCTTATTGAACAATTTATTGACATGGTGTAATGGGGTAATTATTCATAAAACTCGCCCATTTTAATATTTAATAGTCTGAAAAAACGATATGAACTATATATCTTCTTGGAAATGAGAAGACATGATGCCCTTGGTGAAATATTTCAGAGTAAATGACCTTTCTTAATCAGATCATCTATTTAAATCATGATATTTTTCAACTCTATTAGTTCCATATGATAAGTGGGATGATATAAAAGAAATCAACCCAACACCATATCAATCATAAAATATACCTCCCTATCCAGAGGGAGAATGTAAAATTAATCTAGAAAAACATTAGGTAAGTCCTTAACAAAAATGGATGATCTCTTATAGTGGAAACATTATCAGGCTTGACTACAACAACAAATATCATACTTCTGATCTATGCCTGGAAATGGCCTTCACAAGATGGCATCAAGTCCTACTTCCCCATGAAACACTTGATAGCTCCTATTTTTAGAGAGGAATGTATCTTTATGATGATATCAACTAATGTCATCATGATGATAATAAAACCACTAAATCATTATTATGATCCCGAATATATCTGGATCGAGAACAAATAAATCCTAGACTAACTCCATGATGTCTATTGATAGAGATGTTTATAAAAAATGAAACACATTATTACATCCTCTGTACTAGAGGAGTCTCTATATTAATATAAATGGATGTTGGGTCAATTATATGGTTTATGACATCATGAAAACAAGAATCAAGAATTGCATGTGTTCACCAGCAAAAATGAAGTAGTTTCTATAGAAGATGAAATTATAAGAATAATTATCACTTCATTGGGTATGAATCAATGTTCTCAAGAAAATAATTCACTTCATGAGTGGGATATAATCTTGAGGACGATGTATGAGGACCTATATACATTGAGGATAATGAAGTCACCACAGAAGCCTTTGGATCTGAGGACCTATGGTAGTATTGAGTTATAAACATAGCCTCACAACACCATTAAATATGTCCTTATTGGTCACAAGAACTGAAATCATGGTTGGTATTGGAAAATAACATGGAGTGTTCCATACCTAGAAATAATTATAGAATGTTAGAGGTGAACTGTTAGCTACAGTAGATAGAGAATAGAAATCCTGCAACTATTAACTACGTTAACCACCGCTACGATGGTTATGAAACTTCTTAATATCTCATTATGAACTAATGAAGTTTTGGAAGGGTATAAGGGAAGGTGTAAAATTACCAATCTTACCCATATTATCCATATCTTCTATAATATACCCAACAACTAATTAATCATTAGTTTAAATATTCTGTATATACACCTATAATTGAATATCAGGTATTCAACTCTATCTATATAAATTATTTTTTAAATTCTCATTCTTCACCACCATTGGAGAAAAAATTATAGTCTCCATGAACTGATTTGTGTACTCAGACACCAAATTATCTTCCTACTACAATGATAGGACACCAGGAGAGTGTGTGTTCATCATTGATTCTTCAAAAAACTAAAATAGGAGTATATCAACACACTTCCAATAAAACCCCACATGATGGTTTTCTTATACCATGGAACCTGACATCTAATTTATGGAACCCTCAAAAATAAACATTGAAAACATCACATTAAGATCCTTAGGTGTATCTAGGAAGTCCATTTACTCATCTATCCTATCCATATAGTTCTCCACCTCTTTATGTTCAATCATTCCTTTAAAGGTTGGGAGTTTGTCGTGTTGGAACTCTCATGATCGTTTTGTGTCTTTCTTATCGACTTTATTTCTCACAAAAATTGGTTTATGGGCTTGTTGTATATTATAGACCATGACATGAGATACTCACACAACAACCTGTATAATATTATATTCCAAATAAGGATTCCATTGAGAAGAATATCTTATTGTACCATCTTGAGGAACCCAATTAAGAGATCTTGAAGGGATATTTCTATATATATAAAATTGAATAAAATGGTCAAAAAATAGGAAACAAATCACGATGAACAAGTTAAAAAAGAAGAAACTTTGATTTTGATTAAAACTAAACATCTTAGACACATATCCAAACATACTATGGTAACTTGAGTCTCATTATGGAATGATCTATCTAGGCGGTCATCGAAAACTTCTTATGATGTTATAAACCTTCTATATTCTATATAATATCCTTATGAAGACATATAAACACCATTATATTACTATATTTCCATTTCATGATCTGAATAACCCTCAAAATAATACCTAATCTAGGATGTAGAAAGAACATATCAGAATTCACGATCCCTACATGCTAGCAACTTGCACCTAAGAAAGAAACAAAAACCAAAGGGAATGATATTTTCAAACCTAAAAATGCCAGATTGTATATATATATATATATATATAAGAATGAGAGGAAGATAAAAAGGGAAATATATTCCGAAACCAAATACAATAAGAGAATGTGTTACAAATCAATGTAGATAAACCAAACATCAAGGTGCGGTTCTGATAACAAAGGGAAACTATGAAAAGAATACAGCTACTCCATTTGATAGGTAGGAACCATCATACTATCTCCCCACAACTTGCCTATATCCAAATGACATAAAACTCACAACTCAATGCAGCATATAGACATTTTCTATATTAGTAGACAATAACTGGCTTATACATGGATGAAGGGATTAGTAGGGTATGAGCTTAATAAGAACTGTGGGTTCCCACCGATGTGTTTTATATTAAGTCTATATAAAAAAATCATGGTATGATGAATTTATAGAAAAAAATTTCATGATAATAAATAAATATTTTTATATCAAAATCATATTATATCATTTCCACTTTTTACATAGTTATAAAAAAACATAGGTATAACAGTTACAAGCCATACATCAAGAAATCCATTTCATTTTCATTATAAAAATGTATATCATTTCAAAGAAATAAAATTCCATACAAAAATTAAAAGAATTACGTGTATTGATCATGGTTTTGTTAAATAAGAAACTCATACATTAGTCATTACTAGTGTGTACTACAAGTCAAAAGTAATCGAGCCTCATGGTCCATGGAATAGAAGAACACCCTAGAAAGCTAACCCTACTATAATGTCATCAAAATTCCATGATTCAAATACATATTGATGATGGAATGGAATAACACACTAGAATATAAAGCATTATATCAATATCAAATTAAGATAATCAATACTAAACATCCTACATATTTACCCAAGAATCTCATATCCAGTATATCAAATCATTTCAAAAGGGATTACCCATTTCAAAATATAATTTTAAACACCCTTTTTTCCATCAAAACCTACATAGAAAACCCATTTCTCAATTCAGTTCATAGTTCATTTAAATTCATCTTTATTATAACAAAATATAGTAGAAAATAATATTTTATTAAAAACGAAATTTTATGGACACAGTGTAGTAAATATTTCCATTTTATTTATAAAACCATTTTACAAAAAAAGAGAAACCAGTGATTCACAAAACATAGGCTAGTGATGGAACCACCAACCTCAAACTCATGTTGAATGCTATGAATGATGAGTTCCACCAAAACTATTAAAAATAAAGAATAAAAAATGATTCCACATAATCAATTCCTTTTTATTATAATTAAAATCCATTAAAAGGATCTGTGGAAAGGTTAGGTCACATATAAATTACGAACGGTGAATGAGGCACCATGGCCATATAAAGGATTAGCCCTAAAAATATTATATGAAAATAGATACTTTGAATGGCCCAAATGCCTTATTTGTTATTTTATTAAAGTTAATCCCCCTTTTAAGGATGGAAGGGGAACCCATACATGACCCGTAGGCCCAAGGCACAAGGCCCGACATGACCCACAATACATGACCTGAAGGCCCAGAGGCATACCATGCCCATTATATGAAAATAGATACAAAACAAATAATTAGGAATTAATACATGATAAAAAGATCCAATAAACATAGCTCTATGCCTATATAAAAAACAATGGTAATAATGAAGTTTAAGGGACACCTTATTAGAGATATAAAATGTGCCAACCAATGTGACCCTGAAGGAGGGGAACCTCCCAAAATCACATATATGGTTTTCATGAGTTCTACATAGGGAGAAAAAATCTGAATGGATTATGATTAAATATTTCATCAAAAAATCTATTTTGTTTTTGGGGTTTATTTAATAAATCATGGATTCACATTGAAAATCCATACACATTACTTTTTTAACAAATATAGCATTTCCTATGGTTAACATACTCAAACAAATGCATTTTCGATGAAAAATATTTTTATAGCGTAACGGTATTTATGACCTAAACTATTTTTATAGAAGTTTCGTTATAACATTATATATCCTAAGATACAAATTTATATTTTAAATTCCCCCTTTAGGCAGTACCGAACCAAAAACCTCAGAAAAAAAAGAAACATGATTGATATGCCCCCGAATCAGAAAAACACATTCATAAATATCAATGTGAATTCCTTAAAATCTAGGATGTTAAACATTTAAACATATAAAATCATTTCATATTGAATCTATTATTGTGATAACTCTTCATGATTACTCCATTTATTTTCTAGACATGAATCACTTCATCATCTTTGATTTTAAACACCTATATGTACTATCCATGTGTTGAATATTTCTTATCATATCAAAATTCATAACAAAAAAATTTCATGGTGCATATGTTATTTTATTTAATAACTCTACATTTCTAGAATGATTTTCATACACTATTTTGAATTATTTCCATACTATTTTAACCTCGTATATGTTTTCCCAAGAATATTTGGGTCACAACATTTAGGAATCTTCATAAAAAATTTGTATTCTTCTTCATTGAATTCTTCAACAAAAGATAATATTTTTATAGCTTCCTTGTATTTATTCTATTAATTTATTTTTCATATTTAAACATGAATCACTGATGTGCATGGATTTATTGAAGTAATCCATGACATTTTCATTAGATCTGTAGTGGAATCATATTCTATTTTTTGGGTCTTATTTCTTATCCTTATTAAGTGTGTCTGGTTTATCATTTTTTTTTGCATATATCACATTGAAAATATATCATTATTATTTATTTTATATCATAAAATCTGTAGTGTTTTATTTTGAAGAGATTAAGAGTCATTCTTGATAGATCTAAACCATTATTTATCATTATAATCACCACATTTTATTCAACTCCTATAGTAATTATCTATTCTTTCAAAACATTTTTTGGAAGACATATTCACCTGATTTTATGTTCTTTCCCTTAATCCAATTGAATTATTCTTTATTTTTGTTTTTCTCTACCTTGATTTAAGTCTTCTTTTTTTCCAATGATTGATATTTTACAACATAATTCAAGGGACTTGTTCCCAACCCTTTCAGAACATGAAGAATGACCAATAAATCATGATTTTTCCCATTAGCTTCAAAATGGTAAAAATTAATAGTTTTTTATTTATAGACCCAATAACAATTCATATTATTTGTTTATAGGGAACATAAACTTATTCTCTTTCTCATATCCACCCTTTATGTAATGGTTTCTTCTAGTAATTTGTCTCCACCCATATAAATCCATTGTCGACTATGCGATATACACTATAATTTAAAATAATATTAGTAAAAACAATAATTTACAAAGTCAGAGTAAAATGATTCATTAATATCATTGTATGTATATCTGTTAAATATTTAATAGCCTTTTTTGCAATAATAGGTGTAATTTTAGTAGAATTAAACTTATAATGAATTCTGATGGTAACATCTCCCCTCTCATCATCATGGGAAGGAATAACTTATACCACATTTTCATTTCTTATTTTTACAATTAGATCATGAAATTTCATGTTGAGAGTACCATTATCATCCTCAACTGTGATAACCTGTCATAACAATATTCTTTTCCTTATTTAAATATGATCTTTGTGAATCCTAATACTTTCACTCAAGGAATTATTAATAATTTCCTCCCTTTTGGATTTGAAAACAAATTGAGCTTTTGTAACATAAATAATAGCTTTGTGTGTGTTTTTATAGTGAATGGATCATCTTATAAATGATTGTATTACCATAGTTTTGTCATCGATAATATTTTTAGGAATTTCATCAAACTTGGTTATATATTTCTTCAACAAACAGTTTTTTTTTCATTATCTTTTGTATCTGTGATGAGATTTTTTAATATCTACAAATTCTCGTCCATTATATTCTTTAACTCATCTTCCCCAACCAATAGCTTTGTTATATCATCCTGTAGATCATTGATGAACTATAATATAAATGTGAAAAATCGATAGGCACCATTTTTAGATGAACATTAACATAAGAAATAAAACATTTATCTTGTTGTCACATAATACTCACAACATGGACTATATTATCCAATATGATAATTATTAACATCTGAAATATTAATTTATCCACATTTATTACCTTTATATTGTGCTATATAAACTTCCACATTCCTTATATATGTTTATTACTTTATCTTATTGGATTCTCTATTCTTCCGGATCATAAATTTCTCAGTATATATAACCTTCATGTTTGGATTAAGAGGAAACTCAAAATTTTCATCAAATATGATCTTCATATACAATAATTTCCAAAAATAATTATGAAGTAAAAGATCCAATAAAATGTGGAACAATCTATTTAACCCTAAATGAGGTGACAATTAGATCATGTAGCCATATTATGATAGGGTCGAAATAATGTGGTAAATTATTCACTATATTATTTTTCCCATAAATCACATTGAACCTAATAAATCTAATATTTTCATCACATTTTATTTATTTTTAATGGAATACATACTCACTGTGTTTTATTATAATTTAAACAAATTTATTGGTTCTATAATATGTTGGAAATAATAATTATTATAATTAATTTCTAGAATTATAATTGTTTTTCAAAAATTTATTTAAATAATTCATCATGAATTGATTGTAATTTTGATTATGTTAACTATTTGAAAAATGTAATTTTGAACAAGTAATGGTATGAATTTTTTTGACATATTATTTCTCTGAAATTTATCTATACTATATAAGATATTTAGTTTGACCCTCCTTTTTTCTTATGTGCATAATACATTTTCGAAGTTCTAATTAAGACATATATTCTGTGTTTTGTATGATTTTTGGGGTTTTAAATACTTACCATTATCCCATTATATATTTTTATTAAGAATCATTGGAAATTTTCTTTAAACAATAAATTTTATATATTCTAATAAGTTATTCTCTAGGCTACATAATTTTTATCCATAATCCCATATATTGTTATAATTATCATAATAGATTTTAGAATCTGTTGAGATATTGAAACCTGAAAAAATTAAAATTCTTATAGCTTAACTATACCACTCACGTATGATATTTTATTATATTAAATTTAATGATCTCAAAGAGGAATGTTGTGATGTCCCAGACTGTTCTGATCCATTCCTTTGCTAAAATATGGCGTTTGAGATGTTCTGGGAGGTCAAGGTGACTCATTCCCAATAGTTTTCCAAATTTCTAGTTTTGTAAACAGTGTTTCCAGTTTTATTATGGTGTGATAGAAATGGTGTGACATAAATGGTGTGACAGAAAAAGTGTGATAGAAACAGTGTCATATAAACAATGTGACAGAAATGGTGTGACGGAAACAGTGTGACAGAAACAGTGTCACAAAAATGGTGTCATAGAAATGGTGTGATAGAAATGGTGTGACCGAAACAGTGTGACAGAAATGGTGTCATAGACGTGGTGTCACAGACATGGTGTCATAGCTCATGAACAATTTATCCAGAACTATTTCATTTTTCCTTTTTCAAATTTCTAGTTTTTTCCAATTTTTCCAATTTAACATTTTCATTGACGTAAAATTTATTCAAAACCTTTTTTAAGGGATTTAAGGATGATTCAATGCCCATAACTCCTTTATTAATTTTCCTAAGTCTCAAGATGGTTTTATTTGGTCAAACTACGTGGTTTAATGTGATCCTCTTTTAATGGAAAATCCAGCGTATCTTAAACCGCTTCTTTGTTAAATCTTCTAAAGGGGAAAGATATCTTCCTCCCTTGTTCTTCCTTCTTTTTCTCTGGAGCATTATGATTGAGACTCTCCTTCCATACCGTAGTAATCATGAGATCAAACTTTCCCCCATTGATTGGTTTCCCTCGATATTCATCTTGCAACAATTTCACCCCTGTTTTGGTGAGACCAAGCAGTATCCAGTAACTTTGATATAAGGTATGATTTATCATAATTATTTTGTGTTCATATTCTCCTATTTCTCCTTGATATATAATGGCATGTGATCTTCATGATTCTAGTGGAGTTTCTTGGGTTTTGGTTGGTGTGTTCATGTCGCAACAACCTTATGTGGATGCAGTTGTCACGAGGGGAGGTGATCGTGATCCATTTTGTGGATCGTTCTCGTATAAAGAAGGTTAAGAACCATTTGAGATAGAGGATTCGTTTATTCTATTATATTTTACATGAAACTATTGTGTTTTAATGTTTTAGCCACTCGATCATAATGGATTTGATATATTAAATATTTGAACCAAATAAATAAATTGATATGGATCATATGTTATTAACACTTGTTTTGCTAGATAGTGTGAATTCTATATTTTCTTTGTTATCTTTTCATTAATTATGGAAATTGGTAAAGAATGTAAATCCATAATTAACTAATAATTGTTTGGTTAAAGATAATGAGGCATGTAATTGAATCTGGTTCTTCTTATTGTAATTTGATGTTAGTGAAATTGGTGCAGTAAGCATTATTAATTATTTTTGATAGTTTACATTTTAGGTTTCACGAAGGTGAATCCTACGAATAATAAATTGGTTAATCCAATATGGATTAAAGAACTGGTTTTTTGATAAAATATAATTCGTTGTAGGGTTTTGAGTTACCTTATTGCTTGTTTAAGGTCTAAGATCCCAATTGATATGATGGTTGTTTTCGAGCTTCTTATGTTATTATGTCAGCCTGGAAGGCTATTATGATATGTGGATGTAGGGAGTCCAATTGGTTGGGGAAACAT
Source organism: Viscum album (assembly GCA_963277665.1). NCBI lineage: Eukaryota > Viridiplantae > Streptophyta > Magnoliopsida > Santalales > Viscaceae > Viscum > Viscum album. The sequence goes on from OY728130.1 coordinate 890,044,843, forward strand.
TTGACTCCTGGAGTGGTGAGATGAATTGGTTTATGCATGTGGGTTTTGTGGAGGAAAACCGGGATAATGATACGGGTTGGATGTGAAATTTGGATGCTTACATATTCTTATTGGTTGTTTATCTGCTTTACTTTCCCCACTACTCAAGGTAGTTGTTCTTCCTTACCCTTCTTCTAAAATGGGTGAAAACGTATGGGTTATGCCACATGAATTCTGTGTTTATATTATCAAGGTAGGATGGGTCTACGCTGTTTCTATAGGTGGAAAAGACTCAACAGGTTATTCGTCTACTCACCATGTTGAGCCCCCTTATGTTTAGTAGCATAGAATTTTTTTCTATAATTTCTGGTAATATGGTAATGTAATTTCCATTAGTAAACAGTTGAATAAATTATGCTAACCCATGGGGTTGGAGATTTCTAGGGAGAAATGATGAGGTTGTAATTTGAAGGAACATTGAACATTGGGAGTGATGATAATGAAATAATGTTGAAATTATTAATGGTTAATTAATATTTACAGAATTAATTAACCTAAAGTGAAACTGATTAAAAGTGAATGATGTAATATAATAAATCTCTTTAAATTGTTGTGTGCTTATTGGATACCTAATCATAGAAGTGGTAGCCAAGAGTACGAGAGACATTAGCTGCAGTTGATTCTAAGACATGGTTATTCCCATAGTGTGGTTTTGAGCTATCTTTTATTCTATACTTTTTGTCTTTCTGTATGCTACTTCACCTTGTTGGTAAGGGAAACTGACACCCATGGGATTCTGAGCCCTAGGGGGTGTTTTCCACAACATTCTGGTGGGAGGATGGATGGTGACTACCCCCTTTGGCCCCGCTCTCTTCTCTTGGAAGTTACGTGTGCTGGTAGGAACATTGGTTAAATTTCTCTATATATGTGTGCAGAGGGCTACAATGGCTTGTGGTTATTCACACACATATATTCTGGATATAGTTTCCTAAGAACTATTATAGGTGTGACTTGTATTGGCTATGGTGGTTTGAGGATCCTTACTCAACATTTGGGATATAATGGCTTGAGGTTTAATACCCGATGTATGATACACGTTATGTAAGATGTGGTGGCTCCCAGAAACTATCTTGTTACTTTTCTTATTTGACGTGTTGGTTTTGGTGCATGAGGTGCATGTTGTGGTTCTTTACTGAGGGGTATGCGGGAAAGCCTTTTTAGAGAGAGATTCTTAGGACGTGCGACATTGGGGAAGAATAGAAAACCAATGGGGAAGTAGTAGCAGGGTACCCTTGATGTTAATTATTATATTTTATACTCTCTTATGTGATACTTGGTGAGAGTATCAATAGTGAGGATGGGATCATAGTATACTTGTTTAGGTGATGAGTTAGTTTCACTTTTTGTTCATTGTGCTTTAGCATGCTTTATTTTCTTTTGCATGGGAGGCTTTGGGGATTATCCTACTAAGTATACTGTTATACACACCCTATGTATATATATACAATTTTTTATGTCACTTGTAGCTGGTTGGAGACTAGGATGGTCACTACTAGCCTGGGGTTGCAGGAGCTGTTTGGACCTCGTGGTTAATATTGTTTTTTACATTCATTTTGGTACTTGCAGTTTTCTCCATTTAGTTGTAGTATTTTTTTATGACATTAAATATGTGTAATTGGTACTTCATTTCAATTGTTGTCTGAGATAGAGTTGGTTGGTGTCTATTCTATCCCTCTCTTCCGCATGTATTCACTTATAGGTTAATGCCTCCATTTTGTGTGTTTAATATACCCTCAGTGCTAGTCTCCAACATGGGGCCTACTAGTGGTAGGAATCATTGGTCATTATCTCCCTTCCCACATTTTTGGCCCAGGAGGGGTACACATTGTGGGGAGGGCATCATGACAGAGTGGTATCATAGGTCTGGTTGACGAATAGGATGGATTTGGGTGTTAGGCAAAGGTGAGGATTCTTGGGTTTGTGGGGAAACAATGTTAGTCATGCTTTGTAAGTGATGTAAACCCTAGAGACCGGCTGAAACATAGGCGTTTTGGGGCCCCTTTGATCTGATGCACGGACCTTGAAGTTTACAAGTTCTACTAAATGAGGTGGTACTTGTTGCAGGGTAGATACCTAGGAAAGGATCATGCATCATTCTTCTTTGTGCCTATGTTTTAATGGGTAGAACAAGTGATAGATTAACATAAAATGAATAAAAGAAAACCATTAATTAATTTATGACAAGTCTTACATATTCTAGGTTTAGGAGATCTAACTATTTTTTATTTTACAGGTATGGATCCAGGTCGATGTACTTATTAGGATCACATAGAACATGTCCAGTAGGCTGTGCCAGCAGATCGTCACTGTGTAGAGGATGATGAAAAAGATTGTTATAGGAGGACACTCTGAGCATTTTAGCTCTAGAGTCTACAAAATTATGAGGGATTAGTTTCATTTGTAGTCATGAAAGACTGGTTAGAGGAGGTCAAGATAGGATTCAATTTTATATGTGCTCAGAAGGAGCACTGGCTGTCCTTCGTTGTGATGAGACTGCATGGAGCAACAAGGGAGTGGTGGTTCTTTTTCCTCGGGGAACGTGAGGAGTCAATGATCTCATGGGAGGAGTTCCAAGACATGTTTATAGGCGAGTTTCTTTCTTCGACTGTGAAGACGTCCATTTCCCAAGAGCTTCATACCCTTCGACAGGGGAGCTCCAATGTGCGAGAGTTTGGAATCCATTTCAGGAACCTTTTACTGTACGCTTCGGACCTATTTCTAGATGAGGAGGCTAGGGCGAGGCATTTTGTTGAGGCTTTGTGTTTAGAGATCCAGTGCCAGGTCACCTCATTTATGTGGATGACATATCTTGAAGTGCTGGAAGGGGAAGAGATTGTCGAGAGGACATTGGACAGAACCATATTGGTCGAGAGGTTCGTCATCATGATTCCTAATGAAGCAGAGCTGTGGTATGAGGTTCCCATTTTTCTAGGAATAAGTGTATCTGTTTGGCCGGGGGTAGGTCCCAGCCCTCAGAATCTCGTTTCTCTTAGGGAAGTAGCTCTGAGCAATATACTAAGGGATCATGGACTTGTTATTCTTTTGGGGGTCGATGTAATCAGTAGTAATAGTGACCGACCTTTCAGAACAATCTTCGTGCACCAGGTTTTCCACTCTAGGTTCCTCTGTTGAGGCAGTTCCTGCCGAGGCAGCAGCTGCAGGTTGTACCAGCTTTAGATCAGTAGAGGGTAGATGTGGAAGGATGAGTAAAACCCCGTGACACTCCCCTTCCATAGAGATTAGAGCACATCCATGGTGGTGGTCATCATCAGCATCAGAGAGCTCATGGAGGAGGTCGTGGTTAGCTTCATTCTTTAGTGTTTCCAGCTCCAGGAGAGCCAGGCATTGTTGAGGGTACCCTTTTCATGTTTTCTACCTTATTGTATGACTTGTTTTATTCAAGATTGATACACACCTTCATATCACCTACCCTTTTCCATGATTTGGGACTTGAGGTAGAGATTCTTCCAGTTCCCTTGGCATTGACTATGCCAGTTAGAGGCTGAGCTAACATGTTTGAAGTATGTGGTAGTTGTGAGCTAGTGTTGGGGGAACACCGCTCTTGGGGAGATTTTCTATGTTTATGAATACAACCATATGATTTCATACACGACATAGATTGATTGTATTCCGTTCCAGATATCGTAGATTGCTTCAGGCGACAGGTCATGTTCTATGATACAGATGGAGATTCAGTGGTATTTGTTGTTGAGAAAGACCCTTAGATGGGTTTGAGGCATGTTCTGACTTTATCATCCATGATGGCTGAGTTGATGTTGAGTTCTTCAGAGGTTTAATAGTTGGCATTTCCTAGGGTCGTAGAAGATTACCCAGATGTCCTTTCAGAAGAGGTTATAGAATTACCCCATCGATGACAGATAAATTTTTGGATCGATCTACAACCAAGAGCATCTCTTATCTCTCTGTATCCATCTATGATGGCCCCTTATGCGTTATGAGAGCTACATATACAACTTGATGGTCTGTTATAGTACAGTTTTGTTTGATTGAGTGTGTCACTGTGGGGTGTACTGTTTTTTTAAAGAAGGATGATGGATGTTTGTGGTTGTATATCGATTATCATCTTTTAAACAATGTGACAAAGAAGAATAACTATCATATTCCATGGATTGATGATTTATTCGATCAACTAAAGGTTGGATGTTGTTTCTCAAAGATCAATTTGCAGTCAAAATATCACCAGATTCATGTGAATGATGAGGATATTGCAAATACTACTTCTCATTGTCTTTGTGGGCATTATGTGTATTATGTAATGTCGTTCGATGTGACAAATGTTCCAGTTGTGTTCATGGGATTAACGAATGCTGTGTTCTATGAGTTCCTGGACATGTTCGTGGTGGTTTTCATTGATGACATACTTGTGTACTCCACGTACGAGGAAGAACATGTAGAGGATCTACACACAATTTTGGTAGTTCTTCGTCAACATCAGCTATTTGGGAAGTTTACGAAGTGTAAGTTTTGGGATCGAGAAGTCCATTTCTAGGGGAATTTTGTGTCCCAGTAGGGAGTAGCTTTGGATCCATCTAAGATATAAGAAGATATGGCTAGGAAACCCCAATGATAGTGTTATATAGACTGATCAGTGTTAGAAATCTTTTGACTATCTAAAGGAGGAGTTAGTAAGTGCTCTAGTTCTTTGTATTCTAGTTGAGGGAGTTTAGTTTGATGTTTTCTATTATGCTTCATATCTAGGGTTAGGCTATGTTCATATGCATCAATGATTAGTTGTTTCTTATGGGTCATGATATTTTCTTCCCCATGAACGTAACAATGCCACTCATGATCGTGAGTTGGCAGCCGTGGTGTTTTCTCTAAAATTGTGGAGACATTACCTCATTGGTGAGAGCTTTGTGATTTTCACCTATCATAAGAGCCCGAGGTATGTATTCTCATAGAGAGACATAAACTTGACACAAAGTCAGTGGATAGAGTTCTTACAGAAATACGACTTAAAAATATCATACACACCTGGAAAGAGGAATGGTGTAGCTGATGAGTTCAATAAGAATTCATGTGGTGATGTAGTACGTGAATTTTGTGATTCTTAGAGAGTAATGGAAGAATTGTCAGCTTTAAATCTTGATATAGGAGAATTTAGGGATAGAGGTTGTCTTTTCCAGATGATGGTGTAGTCGTCTATGGTGCAATAGGTAGAAGAATCCCAGTTGGGGGATCGTGAGGTGGAGGTCTATAGAGACTAAGTTTTTTGTGGAGAGGCCCCTAATGGTTTGTCTAAGGATGAACAACACTGAGTGTTGTACCATGGATGGATATTTGTTCCTTTGTCCATGCACGAGACTGTTCTTAGAAAGTTCCATAGTTCCCCATTAGTAGTGCATCCTAGCATGAAAAATATGTATTGAGCCATGAAGAGTATGTTTTGTTGGCCTGGGATGAAGTGTGTAGTTGCAGAGTTTGTGTCTCTATTTTTTGTATGATAGAAGGTGAAATCCAAACACCGTGTTTCTGGTGTTTTGATCCATCCATTATATATTCATCACTGGAAGTGGGAGGACATCTCAATAGACTGTGTTCCTAGTTTACCTTGAGCTCTAAGAGTACTTGATTCTATTTGGGTGGTAGTGGACTATTTAACGAAATCATCCCACGTTATAGTAATACTAGAGTTGATCTCAGTGGAAGTTTTGTTGAGGCAATATCAGGGGGAGGTGGTGAGACTTTATGGAGTCCCAAGGACAATAATTTCTGATCGAGAGATTAATTTTAACTATATTGTGTGATGAGGTCTCTAGTCTACTTTTGGTTCTCAACTATGACTTAGCACTGCTTTTCATCCTCAAACAGATGGTCAGATAGAGCAAACCATCCAAACTCTTGGAGACATGTTACTGTCCTTGGTTTGGAATTTTGTAGGTTCATGGATGAGGCACTTATGCTTGGTGGAGTTCACTTACAACGATAGTTTTTACTCCACCATCGGTATGGCATCATTTTACTCCATGTATGGCAGACCTTACCGTTCTCTATTATGCTGGAATGGGGTTAGAGAGTCAACAAATCTTGGACCTGAAGAAGTACAGAATACAACATAGATGGTTCAGATAATTCATGAGAGGATGAAGATAGTGTAAAATCATCAAAAATCATATGATGATCAAATTAGGAGACCCTTAGAGTCTGATGTGGGGGATTACATGTTTCTGAAGGTGGCTCCCCGTCATGGGCAGTAAAGGTTTGGTCATGTTAGTATTCTTTCTCCACGTTTTTTTGGCCTTTAGAGGTGTTATCTTATGTCAGAGCTATGGTGTATCAAGTATCATTTCCCTCATAAATGAGTTAGATACATGATTTTTCCATGTATCATAGCTCCTCTGTTATCGTCATGATGACTCTCTGGTCATCGATTAGATCTAGATCAATGTTGATGACAATGAAACATTAGAGGAGCGGCTGGTAGAGATCCAAGACCATAAGGAGGTGGTGTATCATAGTCGTTCTATTCCCTTGGTTCATGTCTTGTGGCAACACGGTGGAATGGACAAGAGAACCTGGGAACGTGAGTCACAGATACATGCTCATTACCTAGAGATATTTGATGTTTAAGTCCTTTCCTGTAAAGATGTTCTCTTTTTGGTTATAGAACTTTTGTGTTTATAAGATGATTTTCTTATGTTTCTTCTTATTGATTTCTCTCTTTTGAGAGGTATCTCATGGAGTGGTTGTTCAAAACCCTTTTTAGTTTCCTTTTAGGTTTTTTTTGGATTCTCAAGAATGAGAATGTTTTGATAGGTATCTGATATAAGGGACTGAACCTCTTTGGTCCATTACTTTGCTAAAATCTGGTGTTTGATATGGTATGAGAGGTCAAGGTGGCTCATCCCCAACACTTTTAGAAATTTCCAGTTCTATAAACAGTGTCTCCAGTTTGATGAATATTGTCACGGTGTGACAAAAACAGTGTGAAATAAATGGTGTGACAGAAACGGTGTGACAGAAATGCTATGACAGAAATGGTGTGATTGAAATGGGGTTGTTGACGCTTCGTTCCATCACAGAGTCTAAATGAATGGAAAATGAAATGACTTCGCATTAATTGATTCATCCTTTGAAGAAAACATTAAAAATTGACAAAGGCATGAACAATGGTTTTTTCCATTTGGGTCATGCAAGTTCCCTTATAGTCACGCAAGTACAATTTCATGCATCATAATGGCCGCGCAGGTCACTTGCACGCCCTATTTTAAATTTCTCCTAGGGTCTCTTTAGCCAATAAATACCCCTGTGGACCCCCATTTGAAGAAGGATTTTTTCCAGAATTCATATACAGAGCTCTGAATGCCCAAGTCTCTTCTTCAAGTCATCCGAACACTTCTATGGTAATTCGCTACCTAGAATGGAAGGTCTAAACAAGATTAATAAGGTCTAAGTGTTAGAATTCACTAACAATAGCATGCCTAAGTGTTTTACCCTTAAGGTAAATGGACACACTTGTGCGCCTCCTTACCCACTCATTGAAACTTCTGTACCACTCTTCTGAAAGTACCTCTGGATAATTCTAAAGGCATTGGTCAAAGATCACCCATGTACTACTCTTTTGGTCAAGGATCACCCAAGTATATATGTGTCTCCCAAGTATGCATGCATCACCATGACTTGCGCGCCCATGCAGTACTTGAGTGACCCCCAGGACTTGCACACCCTTCTATTTTTGGGTGCCCTTCCTGCCCATTTCACCTCTATTATGCCATTCAACCTTTCCTATTCAAGATTCAGTCTTCAAGACACCCTTTAAATCCATTTATGGCATGTTTTCATGATTGAATTCCTTATCTGAAAGGAATTCCATGGAACATCTCTCAAAACCTAGTTATTTACACATCTTTATGTCCCTAAAGTTTGATATTTCATTCATTCAACTTCATCATTTAAGATGAGAGAACCCTATTCATGGGCCTCCTTTTCAGGAGTAATTCCCAGTCCAAGTTCTCTTAATTGGGCATCATCTTTAGGAGTAAGCCCCAAGTCCCCTAATTTGGGAAGCCTCCTCAGGAGTAAGCCCCAACCATAATTCCTTTAACATGGGCATCCGTTTCAGGAATAAACCCCAGTTTCAAATCTACAAATGTGGGAATCCTCGTTAGGAGTAAGCCCAAAATCCATTAATTTTAAAATTCTCTTAACCTGGGACTCCTCATCAGGAGTAAACCCCAGTTTACAAATCCCTTTAACCGGGGCCTCCACCTTAAGAGTATGCCCCAGTATTAAATTTATCTTTACCAGTTTTAATTTACTTTTGATTTGGACTTTCTTCTTAGGAGTAAAACCGAATCACAAGTCCCTTCCTAACTTGGGAATCTCCCTTAGGAGTAAGCCCCATGAATAGAGTATTCAAATCTCCATAAAGTACATATACCTTTATGGACCTTGTTCCTAGATTTCTTCCCTGAAGTAAATCTTAATCTTCATCTGTTTGGGCAGTCATACATACATAAGCCCCACATCAGATCTTATGATTGCATCTTTCATGGCACAATTGTCTGGTTTTACCAATACCTCTTGTTTCTCACACCGAGCATGACTCACGTGTGCTTAGAGTGTAAAATTGATTATGACATATTTCTTTGAGCCATCAATCATAAACATCATACTCGTTTAGTCGAACTACGTGTGTTCTGATTCCTTTTCTAAACAAAGGATACGTAGGTAGCCCATCTGTGGGTACGATCCCAACTCTAAAATAATCCATGTCCTTCTAAATGACAATAAACTTCATGTGCCCCACTGAGTACCTTTAAATCTAGTATGGTCTTCATAATGACCAAGAGACTTTTATGTATTTAAGGATACCATTGACTAAGAATCTATAACAAATACAGATGATTCTATATCAATAAAGAACCTCGAATACATATAAAAGATTCTATAAATTTCCTACATATCAATCATTGATTGTCAGATCTAAAGGAAACCTCATTTTATACTTGGTAATGTAATAAGGACTCATGATCATAACTTAAATCCATAAAGATAGTCCTGGAGTAGACAATAATTCCCCTAAAAAGGTGTGATGAGTCTGACCTCCCATCCTCTCGACCAATGCAAATTTATAGGCCTCATCAATCCATAACCAATGAGTGCCTAGCTTTGGAATGTAGGTCCAAATGGATATGGAATCATTGGATTTTTCCAATTCTACAAACAAAACCATTAGAAACCGATTGGAATGATTGAACCATCAATCAATGAGGTTATCCCCAATTCTAGAGGAAAGAAAAAATGGAGAACCCGACATGAATCCTTAACCAAGTTAAAATGATGCTTTGATTATTTGTTAGGCCCCTATTTAAACTCAATGAGAGGGACAATAAGGCAATCAATAACACATTTTCTCATCCAAAAGATGCAGTGGTCGGACTTATCTTGGTTTTGTCTATTATATCAAACATGAACTCTTTTCCAAGTTCATCTACATTACAAGAATGGCTTTTCTGAAGTTCACATCTGTGAATACCTCTACTCTGAAAACCTATGCTGCGAATGCCACTGCTGTTACTCCTACTGGATTGTCGTCCACTCTAAGGACAACCTCAACTACCCAGTTTCTTCAACACTGGGTATCAAATGCGTTGGATAAGGAGTACCGTCAAAACCGTACTATTATGACTCTGGAGGCCGCTCGACATGCCCTCAAAGTCAATAATTCAACTTGGTCATCCGGATAGCGATGACCAGCGATCAAGAAGCAGGGGGTGCTAACTACTGTCTTTAACCGTTTTGGGTCATTATCCTGAGAACAAAATCACCATTAACACCCATATTCTAGGGAGGTGAATGAGAAGGTCCCACAGTGCCTTAATTAAAAGACACATGAGTCCTTCCCAAAGGCTTCCATCAACAATAGCCGCCAGACTCATGCGGTAGTGCACCCTCGACATGATGAGGGTTTCATCTCCCGAGCAGGCATGACAAACCACCAGAGGCGACAACCGGTTAACAGTGAGCTTGAACTTATCTCAGAAGTTTTCTAAGAAGTCCACCAACCTAACTGTGTGGCATGAAATGAATGGGTACACACACCAGTCCGTCTTAATCCTGGTGTCTAGCAGACTCGTCTAGCAGTAGCATGCCATTCCAACCAAGCAATTCTAGAAAAGTACAATAGAAAGGAACATACACCTATTTACAAATGATCATCTAGTCAGTAGGCTTTTCTAACTACATCTGATAAGGCCCACCCACCCAATGTGTTGACAACTGATAAACAGGCACATATACCTACTTAAAATCATCAATCCTGCCAGCAGCCTCGTCTTCTAGTGTTGAAGGAGGCCCATCAACCATGTTTGGAAGAGTGCAATTAGAAGGAACATACACCTGCTAGTATTGATCTAGCCTACCAATAGTCTCATTTGGTAGCATTTAGAGAAGTCAGTCGGAAAGCCCCGGCAACAAACAGGAGGAGGAATCAACTCTATGCCCCCACACTTGAGTACTGTCAGGATTCACTGGCAAGAAACAGAGGACTGGAGCAGAAACACAAACCTATGCCAAGCACGGAATTGACATATATCATTGTTTCGGCTGCTGAAGTCACCAAGCACATTCTTTCAATGCTGAAAGAGTAGAATCAAATCCCAGCTCATATTCTATATGCTTTCCAGGATATTATAATAGCTTCAGTAGCATCACAGGGAACGAAATGAAAATCTATCTCTACTAGTGGAGTGACTCATCGACAGATCACTCCGGAGCAGATACACACCTATGTTCCAGTCCAAGAGGGTTTTGGGGTGTACTCCGCCATATCATATGGACAAACAAGTCAGGCACATAAACCTGGTTTGAGCAGAGATAATCAGCCTAACCTGATCATTTCTCCTGAGTAGCCACACACACCTGCCAAATTGAGTAAGAAGGAGTCTAAGAAGAAAACCCACCCAGCACAGTCAAGAAATCAACGACTAATTTGTAACAATGCCTTAATCAATGCTAGTGTTCTTGATGCACTTAGACAACTATCTGTTGCAACTCAAGATTCTTCTCTCTCAGTTCCCAATAGTGGGAAAATTAATTTTGAATGTCTACACCAGACACATCCACATAAAGGCTTGCATCATGACAATTTCGTCAATCTCGAAGTTTCATCTTCAGATGAGAGCCACAATAACCCTCTGTTTGGTCAGAAGATCAAGGCGCAAAATGTTTCATCTTTTTCTATAACCCACCATGGTGGTCCTCCCCATGATGATGAATTTATCTGTGAAATCCCTCTCTGCGGTAGTAATTCACATTGATTGTAAAGTTATTCAACAGACAATGTAGGGATGAGAAAGCCCTCATATCTTGAGGCACTTCCAAATGTGAATCTATTCATTTCTGATGCTTTATATTTATCAGGTGAAACTCTTTCTCAATCGGAAGATAGCCTGGGGTGTTGGTCATTCTCTGAACCACCCCTGGGTCGTTCATCTTCTAGTTTGATCAGTGATTTCTCTATCAATCTTGTTGAATCGGATGAAGCAACAAGGAAGCACCAGCTTTGGTCTAATCAGGTAGAAGAATATTCATTAAATAATAAATAAGAAATGATGAACATGAGAAAACAACTGGCGAATGGTGAAGTGCCGGTCATGTTTTGGCCTCTGGCTGAATCTCAGTATGACATTCTAGAGATGCTGACGGAAGAAAGAATTCATGATATTCATCTCAACATATGGAAAACTATTTTTTAGTTGAAAAATAATGTATTATCATATGATGATTATGAAAATCATGTTAAGACAATAGAAGGGTTACAATACCAAATTAACTTGTCATCTCTATCAGTCTCTCGATATATGAAGGATGAAAAGCAGCAGAGATCCCTTCAACATTCATGCCTTGGCTCACTAAGAAGATTTCTCCAGTTAATTTCCAATGTCCTATCTAGTATTTTTATCAGGGGATGAGGTATTCAAGCAGCACTACATTTCACTATAATCTCCAGTCATCAAATCCCACCAAAAATGGTCTCACGAAACGTTATTTCCCGTGGACAACCACGATCCATGGGTTTTGTTTTTAATCAAAATCTTTCCCAAGAATAGGCCTCAACTAGTTCTTCTCAAAATAAATAATACAAATAACAAGTTGTTTAATTACTCATACATCAAGCAAAAGAGAATATTGAACATGCCTCTCATTTGGAGAAAGCACATCACTAAGTGATTGAAGTGTCAAAAATCATCCAACGGTCTTTTGAGCCAGTTGATTAATGTGGATGCAGGTTGATGCATCCAGCTAATATCCAGACTTAGGTCCACAAGATCAGGAGAGAATTTAAGAAACTCTCAGATATAGCATTTCAAGTGCCACCCTAGCTGGACAGGCTGTGGACTCTTTTAACTCAACCCCCAAAATCAACAAATAGGATTCGAGGAGTTGATCAAAGATGCAAGGAACATCCCCAGTCCACCAGACTAGGGACTTTTTAAAATACACAATCCCTCCCTCAGAGAAATTCAGTCTTCTCTTGATTGGTGATGAAGCCTAAAGAGGAACAAAGAGCCAAATTATCAGGAGATTCCCTCCAAATTACAGTTCTTCAAGAAGTTCTTGAGGGATCGAATCATCAAAAGGAAATGTATCATCAAGGACATGGGATGTGACAATATCGCAGAAATTATGATAGAATAGATGCAATGCATTATGCATCAATAAATTTCATCAATGTTGTTGTTGTTGATCCAGCAGATGAGGTTCACTCAGAGGGATCAGATGAAGAGGTTCCTACTCAAGAAGTTTTATGCACAGTCACAAAAGAAGAAGGTGTGCGTACACAAAACCAAAGGATTACTCAAAAGCTAGGTAATCCTTCACGTAACCTACTTACCCCTCTCTGAAAGGGATCCAAAAAGGGGAAATCAAAGAATCATGTTACATACCCTTCCTCTGGAGAATGCCAATCGCACTCACTAGAGCAAATATTTTCATAACAAGAGAACGAAATGAAGTAATTGAGGAGGATGAATGCAGAACTACTTCAGGGTAGTCTTCTTCCTAAGCGTGCTATCAAAAGAATTTGATATGGCTACAGAAATGGATAAAAAATATCCTCTTTTATTAGTACACCCTCATAGGTCTAATACTACTGGTCAAGTGCAACAACAATTAGTGGTGCTACCATCAATTACAGCAGCAACCACCACATCTGTACCAGCTCCAGTCATTGCACCTGTTCAAGTCCATGATCAACTGGTCCAAGCTCAACCAGATGTTTCTCAAAAGTTAATAACTACTATTGAGTCATTAACAGCTCGTTTGGAAGCTATGGAGGGAAAGCGTGCTCAAATTCAACCAGAAAAGAGATCTTACCCTAAATGGGTTGATGCAATTCCTCCTCCATCAAATTTTGCAAGTACCACATTCCCAATATTTAAAGGTTCGGGAGACCCTTAACACATTTTGTTTGTCATTTCAATCCTATGATGGGAACCCCTCAGCAACAAGAAGCAGTTAAGCTCAGGTGTTTTGTACAGTCATTACAAGGACCAGCCTTTGCCTGGTACACAAGCTTGCAATCCCGGTCAATTATCGGGTGGGAGGATCTTCGCTAAAAATTTCTTCTTCAGTTCAGCTCAACGTTTCCAAAGACAATAGTTTTTGATCTTACAAACTATAAGAAAATGGATAATGAAAGGGTTTCAGATTTCACTATTCGTTGGAAGGGATTAACATATTTCCTAATCATAGAACTCCCTCAAGATGAATTGTTTCCAATTTGTGTGGCGAATTTACATGTTGAGTTGCACGCACCGTTGTTCCTTGTGTAATATACTGGAGGGTTTTGAGACCTTACTTCAATCTCCCAACAGATTGAAGATTCTCTTATAAACACTAACGACAATGCTTGTGTAATTCCATCAGCTCTAGGTAAGAGAATGGGTAAAGTAGGAAATGCTACAATTATGCTTAAACAAGCACATGTACCTGCTTCTACTTCAAAACCTTCATCTTCTCGAAGGGATCCACCTCCCGAGCGTTAGAAACAGAGGTTGTTTCATCAAGATGATCAATTAGATCAATGACATAAACAATTTGAGGATTTGAAAAGAAAATTTTACTCTTTCCGAAATGAACAAGTTCCTGGTTATTTCATTTTGGATCTGGAAAATAATTTGTTTCAATTGACAAGGCCTAACAGGCCAAACAAGGAATGAGATGAAGACCATCCCAAATATTTCCTATTTATCAAATGTTGGGGCATCCCATTCATGAGTGTTTTTTTTCAAGGAACTCCTGAAAAAATGGTTGATTTGGGATAATTCAAACTGAATGGTTCTTCAGCTCAGGTATCATGTGTTACTGCTATAGTTCCAGAGGAAGGTAGGCGATTGGAAAGAAGTTAATAACAAAAATTCACAAAAATATGATGATTGGATGGTCAGAAACACGATCAACCAAACTCATGCTATTTTACGAACACAATTGAAGAAACCAATTGTGCCTTCTGCTATAAATGTCGTAGCAAAACCCTCTTCATCAGAGGGAAAATCATCAAAGAAACATCATAATTAAAAGAAAGGAGAAGAATCAGAAGAAGATGAGTATTTTTCAAAGCCTAAGTTGTCTTTGACTCTGGAAGATTTCATGACATATAATTCAAATCCACGGGCACCGCCCCACCAAACGGCACAGCCTAAACAGGCTAATCAGGTAGTGTCTTCATCGGATGAAGATTTGATCTTCGGTTCTGTTAATATGATTCGATTAACAGATCCAAATTCCAGTCGCAATTTCGATTTTGATGAGCCCAAATTCCCTATATCATATAGAGTATCAGAGGAAGTTTCAGAGGCTCAGGATACAGGGGAATATGTGGATCTTTCAAAGTCCACTATTCCAATTCTACACCTCCTAGAACTGTGTATGCGGAAGAAACTCCTAGTAGAGCCCTTCAACGATCTCAACAAGAACAAGCAAGTTCTTCCACACAAGGTAGACTCAGTCCTGGATCAATTATTCTGGAAGATCGGTTGAAGTTTCTATCTTTTTTCTCTCAGCAAGTAAATATACCTAATTGGTATAATCTTCCAAATCCAAGAGTATTACCAACTCCTATCCCGGTACAAGATGCATCAAATTCCAAAGCATCAACTTCCAAGGTATCTGCTAAAACACATGTTCCTATTGGGAAACGTAGACCTTTGGATCAAAATTATGATGTATTGAAACACCTGGCCCATGTACCATCCATGTTATCAATTTTGCATGCCTCGAATTTATCAAAGGATCTTCGGGAGACACTAATCTATGCTTTGTCAGGTCCTCAAGAGTTTGAGACTGAAATTTCTGCAGCTGAAGTCTACCATGTAGAGAATAATACTACAGCATTCCATGCAATAATATATTTTACTGATTAAGACGAAGATGATTTCTTTCATGGACATATTAGACCTTTGTACTTATCTAGAAAGGTCAATGGAATAGACATCCAAAGAGATTTCATTGATAATGGCTCAGGAGTCTACCTCATGCCCATTCATACACTTCGTCGATTGGGCCTCACGGAATCTGATTAATCTCATTATACTTTCATGTTACAAAGATTTGATAAAAATGAACAAGAACCACTGGGCGAGATTACACTCAGAACTCAGTTTGTAGATATTGTATCCAATTCATATTTCATGGTTGTGGATTAGGATTCAGCCTTCAACAACTAGCTGGGTAGACCCTAGATACATCGGCATGCGGCTATCCCTTCGCCATATCATCAATGTCTCAAATATTGTTTTGATGGTCATGTTGATACATTTTATGGTGATAAGGCCTCATTCAAGACATGTGAATCTCAATACATTGAGGCGGAAATCTACCACATGAGGGGAAAGGGGGAATCCACAACAAAGGACATTACCATAGTTAATGCTCCATATGGTTTGGAAAAGATTCCAACAAACCCATTAGCACATGTTAGTACAGATTATGTGTTGCCTAACATTCAAATTGATAGGATAGACCCAAATCAAAAAACAATTATGGAAACCTCGATAATTTCAATCACGGCAATCAAGCTAGACAGCATGGAAGAAAGCGGTGATCCACCAAGCAATGGTGAAAGCTCAAATGGAGATATCTTCATTTCATCTGCTAAAATCCAGCAAGTCTATACTTCGCCAACCAGGCCAAAAAACGTTATAGCAATGTTAGAGGTTAACCATGATTTCGATTCTTAGTCTATCATCTCCTCTGTATTACCCAAAGAATACCCCTCATCATCAATCGAGTCATAAATGGAAGCTTCTTCTTCAAGATGTTCAAATTTTAACATCTCTTCTGATCATAGAAATTTTGCTTCATCATCTACTATGAATGAAGAGATAGATGAAATAAAACGTGTTGATGAAGAAGAGGAATATATCAGGGATGCTCCTCCGGCATTTGAAGAGGATATCTCTTCTACTATGGATGAACTCATATAAATAAATCTGGCTACAAAAGAAGATCTATGCCCCACTTTAATTAGTGCGTCTATGACTCTTGAAGAGAAAGAGATGTGTATTTCCTTTCTAAAGAAAAATAGAGATGTATTTTCTTGGAAATATACAAAGTTTCCATGGATTTATCATGATGTTTCTACTCATCATTGGGGTTTTCTAGAAGGACATTGGGGATTCAAACATGCTGCTAGAAGAACACACCCATCCTATGCTTCCAAAATTGGGGCTAAAGTGGATAAGCTCATTAAATCTAACTTCATCGTAGCAGATAAATATCACATATGATTGGATAATATTGTCCCAGTGAAAAATAAGAATGGGAAAATTAGAGTATGCATTGATTTCAGAGATCTTAATCGGCATTGTCCTAAGGATGATTCTCCAGTTCCGATTACAGAACTATTAAGTGATGGAACAGTTGGCTATGAAGCACTTTCCCTTATGGATGGATATTTTGGGTATAATCAAATCCAAATGGATCCAGAAGATGAGGAATATACAGCCTTTAGAGCCTCTCAGGGTGTGTTTTACTATCGGGTAATTCCCTTTGGCTTAAGGAATGCAGGCGCAACAAATCAGCGTGACATGCATCGTATCGTCAATTACTCTTTAGGGAAGTATGTTTAATGTTATGTGGACGATTTGGTGGTCAAATCCTGGCAACATCCTAATCACTTGGCTTATTTGGAAGTTATATTCCACAAACATCGGAAACATATGTTGAAGATGAACCCCATTTAATATGCTTTTGGGATAACCTCAAGAAAATTTCTCAGCTTTTTTATAAGCCATCGTGGTATTGAAGTCGATCCTGAGAATACCAAGTCAATCCTTGGTATGTCACCTCCTCAAAATTTGAAATAATTAAAATGAATTCAAGGACACTTAGCCTATATTTAGTGTTTCATCAGCAATTTGGTAGGCTAAAGTTTACCCTTCACCAAATTGATGATGAAGGGAGTCACTTACTAGTGGACTGAATAATGTCAATAATCATTCGATATTATCAAGAAATACCTCTTGAGTCCACCGATAATAATTCCACCTATTGAAGGAAGTCCACTTATCCACTATGTGACATCTCTATAGCGATCATTGGGTGCCTTTATTGCTCAAAAGAATGATGCTGGGAATGAAAACCGCCTATACTATCTCTGTCGGACTATGCTAGAAGCAGAAACCCGATATTCAAGTATTGAGAAGTGCTTCCTAGCATTCATTTTTTCTGTTCAAAAGTTGAGACACTACCTGCAACATCACAAGGTCCAATTAGTATATCGCAATAACCTACTCAAATTCATCCTTAGTCGTCCAATGCTTATAGGATGTATGGCAAGGTGGGTAGTGATTTTGTAGCAATTTGATATTCAATATGTGTCTCAAAAGGCAATAAAGGGCCAAGCTCTGGTTGAGTTCTTTTCTAAACACACTTCAGTGGAAGACACATCTTCATATATTGAACTCCCTGATGATGAAGTCTTCTCTATTCAAGAAAGTCTTAAAACATGGGAAATGTACTTCGATGGTGCTCTCAGAAGTCCAACATGGAGGAAAATGAAAATTAGTCAATTAAACAGTGTTGGGTTAGGATTTGTACTCATTTCCCCAAAAAATACATTGCTACCTTATTCCTTTTCATTATTGGGAGGCTGTACAAATAATGAATCCTAATACAAAGCACTTATTGCAGGATCAGAGTTGGTGCTTCAAGCAAAAGTGAATCACATAAAGGTGAAAGGTGATTCAGACCTAGTAATCAAAATAGTCAATGGGGATTATGCCATTAGAAAAGAATAAGTAATCCCTTTGTATGATTACGT
The DNA here is from genome assembly GCA_963277665.1 of Viscum album. Classification (NCBI taxonomy): domain Eukaryota; kingdom Viridiplantae; phylum Streptophyta; class Magnoliopsida; order Santalales; family Viscaceae; genus Viscum; species Viscum album. The sequence goes on from OY728130.1 coordinate 890,063,171, forward strand.
GATAGAATTAATGGCAGAGTTTCCTTCGGAACCAACATTTTATTATGTCCCAAGATCATAAAATTCCCAAGCTAATGCACTAGCTAATATATCCACAGCTCTGGAAGATCCAAATTGGGATGAGACAACCATCAGTATTGCCCACCATCGTACAATTTCACCTTATGTTCAAGCCAGAATAGTGGAAATAAATGCAATTAGTCCCATCTTCGAACCATATGGTCATACTATAGGTTGGATGACACCTATCGGAGAATACCTTCAAAATGGAACACTTCCTCCTGATAGATGCGGGGAAAGAACAAATACGGCGACGTGTGGTCAATTTTACTCTTTATGATATCCCAGATCACCTAGATAAAATTCCCTACAAGCGTGGTTTTGATGGAGTTCTTTTCAGATCCATTGATGGTGAAGAGACAATGGCTGTCATGAAAGAAGTGCATGTAGGAGTCTGTAGTTCCCACCAGTCTAGACATAGACTGTCTGATCAGATTAGAAGGCTTGGATACTTTTGGCCTTCAATGATACAATATTGTATTGATTTCACAAAGAAGTGTCATTCATTCCAAGTACATGCCAACTTAATTCATCAACCTCCAGAGTTACTTAATAAAGCTAAATACTCGTGGCTATTTTCCACATGGGGAATGGATGTTGTGGGATGTTACCCTTCAGCTACGGCCAAGCAGTTTAAGTATATTCTTACTTCTACTAAATTCTTTTCCAAATGGGCAGAGGAAATACCTCTCAAAGAAGTTAGTTCTAAAATCATTGTTATCTTTATCATGTCTAACATCATTACTGGATTTGGTGCCCCTCATGCCATATTGACGGAAAATGGGACCAACTTCTGTTCATCCGATGTGAAGAAGTTGTATCAAGAATACAACATAAAATCCAATCATTCATCTCGGTATCATGCAGCTGCCAATGGCCAAATAGAAGCCTTCAATAAGTCTTTTTCAAACATACTGCAAAATATGGTGGATAAAGATAAGAAATCATGTCCTGATAAACTCTTTCATGCATTATGGTCTTATCAGACCACCACCAGCACTACAACGCGGTCAACTCCAAATTCATTAGTATATGGAATGGAAGTAGTCTTGATCATTGAGGTTCAATTACCTTTTCTCAGATTAGCCATTTGTGATCAATCATCTATATATGAACAATCTCAAAAGCGATTGGATGAATTGGAATGGTTATATGAGAAAGCATTGTGTACCCTACACCACTTGGAAGTCTGTCAGAATCCAATATCAGGAGCTTTCAACAAAAAAAGTTCATCTTCGTTCATTCGATCAGGGAGAATTGGTATTAGTTCTCAGAAATCCAATGATACCAGGAAAGAAACCTCCCAATATTGAGCCAAAATGGGAAGTACCTTATTCAATACATAAGTTCTACTCCAATAGATCTTATTCTTTAATCTCAATGGAGGGAGAACTCATCACTACTCCAACCAATGCCGTATTTATGAAAAAATATTTTGTATAAATCCAAAATACACCAGCAAAGGTTCATGAATACGACATTAAACTATTTGAATGTCCCTTACATCTGACACGACATTAAATTGCACCACCCAGGGTCTATGCATATGAATTTAAACTATTCGCACTTACGTCCAACATGACATTAAACTGTGACGTCCAAACTGTATGACGCTAAACTTTACAGAAGTCCCTTACGTCCAGAAAGATGTTAAATTGCATTACCAACAGTCCATGCATATGACCTTAATCTATTTTCATTTCTCTCATACCATAAGATGATAAACTATGTCGCTTTCATTGTCTTATACGACGTTAAACTATATAGTAATGGTTCATGCATATGACCTTCAACTATTTGTGTGTCCCTTACATCCAGCACGACGTTAAACTGCACCGTCTACGGTCCATGCATATGACCTTAAACTATTCGCACTTTCGTCCAACATGACGATAAGCTGTATCGTCCTTTTTTCATCCAGCATGACATTAAACTGTGAAAAAGTCCATAATACGTCCAACATGAAATTAAAATGTGTTCTCTTTTGTCCTTACTTCATGACATTAAACTACACAGTCCTCTTTTTTTCCAACATGACATTAAACTGTATTGTCCCTATCATCATAACTACATGACGCTAAACTGTATAGAAATTCCTTAATATGTCCTACATGACGTTAAAGTGTATTTTGTCCCTACTACATGACAATAAACTGTGCAGCACCAATATTCCTAACTGTAAGACTTTTAACTGCATAGTCCCTTCATGTGTCCTACATGACATTAAACTGTGCATTGTTATAGTTGTTGCTACCTCTTGTTTCTCACACCGAGTATGACTCACGTGAGCTTAGTGAAAAAATCAACTATAACACCCTCTCTGGGCCTCTAAGCATGCATAAGTCCCAACACCATTTTTAATGTAATTTTCCCCAAGAACAACTTGATCACTAATTCATTCTTTAATTGAATTATGCGGACTTTGATCCTTGCTTTCTAGGTTGGGTATGTAGGCAACCTCCCAATGGTCAAGCCCAAAGCCAATCTCTTCACATTGGTTCACGTCCATCTCATACGATGTTGATTCGTGAAACCTCTCCTAGAGTCAATATATTTAAATTGGTTCACCTTCGTCCTTGATATATGACGTTAAACTGTACAACATTTATGTCCTGTAAAACAATAAACTACATAATTCATTGATACCCTCACCTGAGAGGGAATCATTATTTTCATTGATTTTCAATCATGTTATTTTCCAAAAAAACCATTTTCCCTTCATGGAAATACCTGAAACTTTTATCTTGGGTTAAACCATCAGTGCACTAAAGTCCCCTTTCACCCTTCACATGTTGGAACCAAATTTGTACAAAGGGTATTCTTAGAACTACGTGGGCTTAATTCCCATCATTATTGGATACGTAGGAACATTTGAGTGTCTCTCGAATCTAGCCCCATGTCTTTTGGGCCTAACCCCAAATTCCACTTTCAGTCCCCCTGGATGAAAAGTCCCTGTGAAAACACACATTGTGTAATTCTGATAATGGTCTGAGTTATATGACCCTAAATTAAGATCTATTACACTTTCATCCCACTAGACATTAAAATGTATTTCAAGAACTATGTATGGATTGATTCACATCCTTATGGGATACGTATTGAAGTCCAACATTTCAATTCAGAACCCATCCAGAACATGATTATGGTTAGAATTGATCTTTGTATCTCTACATACATTGGAAAATACCCATTTTTATGTGTCATAATCCTAATCTTAAATATTTTCAGATCTCTATACCCTTTTTTCTTGACTTCTGGTCAAAAAATGTCCAATTTCTGAGAGTTCTTTTGCCTGACTATGCAGCACGTTCCCTTAGGTGGCATTGCATAAACAATATACATAACAGACTTATCATCCAAAAGATGCTATTATTTGACTCTACAGCCAATTCCCTTAGGCGGCCCTACATAATTCAACCCCCTAATGGGTTTGTCAAATTGTGGTAACTTCATTCTTGGGTGGAAAACCACTTTTGTCCTTATTTGTCTTAATGAAAATATGTAGGGATCTGTAAAAATATCCATTCTTTACATATTTGTCTCATACTATTATTCATGATCTGAAAATATTCAAGTATATGGTTAATATTTTTCCTTCCCTACATTTGGGTCAGACCTTTGTAGGAGGGATATTCATCCAGTTCTTCGATAATATTGTTTAGAAATATCTTTTCCGTATTCAAGTACCTATTTATATACTACAAACTCTATACTTTGGAAAAGTTGAATCCCCATAAACATTCACTAGAATCTTATCAGTAGAAAAGTAAATTTCTGAGAGTTATTTTGCCTAACTATGCAACACGTTCCCTTAGGAGGCCTTGCATAATTAGTCTACATAACGGACCTGTCAGCCAAAAGATACTATTTATTTGACTATGCAGCCAATTCCCTTAGGTGGCCCTGTATAATTAAACCACTAACAGGTTTGTTAAATAATGGTAACTTAATTCTTGGGATCTACTTCTTGTAATGCCTTTTAGATATTTTTCATATCATTCCTCAGATTCAAATTTTATTAAGTCATAGTTTACATATTTTCCCTCATATTTTATTTTGGTAATATGTTTTCAAACAAATTATCAAGGAATTGAGTCAACTTTTAATCCATTCGGTCAAAGATATTTCGACATTAAACAATAGCCTCTTTATGGACGATGTACATGACTAAAAACATCCCACAAAAGACAAGGGAACTCTGAATAAAAGTCAAGTTCCAGCTCACTAAACATACATTGTGTATGATTTAGTTAATATTGAGAAATTAAAAGATTCAAAGTTTGTAGGGGTATTTATAATAATCCTAGTAAAAAAATAAAACTATGCTTCTTTTTCTTCTTTACCTCAGAGTCAGATCCTCTTTTCTATCTAGATCCAACTCTGAGGGGGGGGGGGGGGGGGGGGCTTTTGTTGATGCTCCTTTCCTTCACAGAGTCTAAATGAATGGAAAAGGAAATTCCTTAGCATAAATTCATTCATACATTAAAGAAAACATCAAAAATTGACTATGGCATGAACAAGGGTTCTTTTCCATTTTGGTCATGCATGTTCCCTCATAGTCGTGCAAGTAAACTTGTGTGACTCATAATGGTCTCACAGGTGACTTGCGTTCCCTATTTGAAATTTTTCCCAGGGTCTCTTTAGCCTATAAATACCCCTGTGGGTACCCCATTTGAAGGAGTATTTTTTCCAGAATTCACATACAAAGCTCTGAACACCCAATACTCTTCTTCAAGTCTTTCGAACAATTCTAAGGAAATTCATTACCTATAATGGAAGGTCTAAACAAGATGAATAAGGTCTATGTGTTAGAATTATCTAACACTTGTGTGCCTAAGTGTTTTACCGTTATGGGAAATGGACACACTTGTGCACCTCCCTACCTACTCATTGAAACTTACACGCCACTCTTCTGGAAGTACCTCAGGATAAATCTAAAGGCTTTGGTCAAATATCGCCCAAGTACTACTCTACTGGTCAAGGATCACCCAAGTATATATGTGTCGCGCAAGTATACTTGGGAAACCAAGACTAGCATGCCCATGTTGTACTAGCACGACCCCCTAGGACTTGCACTCCCTTCTAGTTTTGGGTGCCCTTCTTGTCCATTTCACCTATCTTGTGCCATTACGCCTTTCCTATTCAAGATTCAGACTTAAATACACTCTTTAAAGCCATTTATAGCATGTTTTCTTGATTGACGTACTTATCTGGAAGTAATTTCGTGGAACATATCTCAAAACCTTGTGATTTACACATATTTATGTCAATAAAGATGGAGATTTCTTTTATTCAACCTCTTCCTTTAAGATGAGAGAACCCTATTCATGGGCCTCCTTTTGAGGAGTAAGCCCCAGTCCAAGTTCTCTTAATTTGGCATCCTCTTTAAGAGTATGTCCCAAGCCCCCTAATTTGGGGATCCTCATCAAAAGTAAGCCCCAACCATAATTACTATTACCTTGGCTTCCTTTTTGGAAATGAACCCCAGTTTCAAATATAAAAATGTGGGCATACTCATTAGAGGTTAGGCACAAATCCATTAAATTTAATATTCTCTTAACCAGGGCCTCCTCTTCAGGAGTAAGCCCTAGTTTTCAAATCCCTTTAACCTGGGCATTCTCCTTTTGAGTAATCCCCTATCTAAAATTTCTCTTTACCAGTATTAATTTACTTTTGATTTGGTCTTCCTTCTCATGAGTAAAACCCAATCCTAAGTCCCCTCCAAACTTGGGCATCTTCCTTAGCAGTAAGACCCAAGATTAGAGTATTCAAATCTCCATAAAGTACATATACCTTTATGGACCATACACCTAGATTTCTTCCCTAAAGTAAATCTTAATCTTCATCTGTTTGGGAAGTCATAAATAAATAAGCCCCACATCATTTCTTAGTATTGAATCTTTCATGGCACAATTGTCTGGTTTTACCAATTCCTTTTGTTTCTCACACCAAGCCTGACTCACGTGAGCTTAGAGTGTAAAAGTAATTATGACATATTTCTTTGAGCCATCAATCATAAACATCATACTCCCTTACTCGAACTACATCGATTATGATTTATTTTCTAAACAAAGGATACGTAGGTAGCCCATCTGTGGGTACGATCCTAACTCTGAAATAATCAATGTCCTTCAGAATGACAATAAACTTCAAGTGCCCCACTAAGTGCCTTTAAAACCAGTATGGTCATCATAATGACCAAGAGAAGTTTTTGTATTGAAGGATACCATTGACTAAGAATATCTAACTAACACAGATGATTCACTATCGATGAATAATCCCAAATACTTATAAATTATTCTCTAATTTTCCTACATATCAATCATTAATGTTCAGATCTAAAGAAAAACTCATTTAATACTGGGTAATGTAATAAGGATTCACGAAAAAAACTTAAATCTATAAAGAGAGTCCTGGAGTAAAAAATAATTCCTCTCAAAATGGTGTGATGAGTCCGACCTCCCATCCTCTCGACCAATGAAAATTCATAAGCCTCATCAGTCCACAACTAATGAGCGCCTACCTTTGGAAAGTAGGTCCAAATGGATATGGAATCATTGGTTGTTTCCGGTTCTACGAACAACCCTGTTAGAAACCAATTGGAATGTTTGAACCGTTAATCAACAAGGTCATCCTCAATTACATAGGAAACATGTGTGAAATAAACGGTGTGACTGAAACCGTGAGACAAAAACGGTGTGACAGAAACAGTGTGACAGAAACAGTGTGATAGAAATGGTGTCACTGAAATGGTGTGACAGAAACGTTGTGACAGAAATGGTGTGACAAAAACAATTTGACAGAAACAGTGTCACATACATGGTTTCACAAATAGTGTGTCACATACACAGTGTCACATCTCATGAATAGTGTTTCTAAAACTGTTTCCTTTTTCCTTTGCCAAATTTCCATTTTTTTCCAGTTTTGTCGATTTAACTTTTTGTATGAAGTAAAATACATTTAAAGCCTAGTTTAAAGGGATTTAAGACTGATTCAAAGACCATAACTCCAATATTAATTTTCCTAAGGCTCAGGATGATTTTATTTGGTCAAACCGCGTGGTTAAGTGTGATCCATTTTTAATGGAAAATCCAGCATCTCTTAAACTGATGCTTCATTAAATCTCTTAAAGGGGTCAGATATCTTTCTCCCTTGTTCTTAATTATTTTTCTCTAGTGATAGATGCTTGAATATTTAATTCCATCCCATAGGAATCATGAGATCAATCTTTTCCCTATAGATTGGTTTCCCTCGATGTTCTTCTTGCTGCAAGTGCACACCTGTTTTGGTTCAACGAAGCAGTATCCATCAACTTCGCTATAAGGTACGATTTATCAACGTTATTTTTGGCTCATATTCTCATGTTTATCCTTTAAATATGTTTTCATGTGATCTCCATGACTCTAATGGAGTTTCTTGGGTTTCAGTTGGTGCTGTCGTTCCGCGACATCATCGGGTGGATGCAACCATCACGAGAGGAGGCGATCATGATCCACTGTGCGGATTGTTCTCGTATAAAGGATGTCAAGAACCATTTGAGATTGTGTATTTGTTTCTTGTCTTTTATTTTACGTGAAACTATTGATTTAACATGTTTTAGACACTATATCAAAATGGAATTGACATATTAAATATTCAAACCAGATAAATAAATTGATATGGATCGTTTGTTATTGCCTCCTATTTTTCAAGAGAGTGTGATATATATTTTTTTGTTGTTTAGATTTTAATTATTTATGAAAATTGGTAAAGAATGTAAATCCATAATTAATTGATAATTTTTTGGATAAAGATAAATAGGCATGTAAATGAATCTAGTTTTACTTCTTGTAATTTGAAGTTAATCAAATTGGTGTAGTAATCATGTATAATTATTTGTGATATCTTACTGTTTAGGTTTCCCGATGTTGTAACCTATGAATAATAAATAATTTAATCTAATATGGATTAAATAACTGATTTTTTGATAAAAGATAATTCCTTGTAGGGTTCTGAGTTACCCTCTTCCTTGTTTAAGAGCCATGAGCCCAATTGATATGATGGTTATTTTCCTACTTCTTGGGTTATGATGTGAGCCTAAAAGGATACTGTGATATGTGGGGGCATGGATGGTTATTAGTTGGGGTAGTAGTTGATTCCTGGACTGGTGAGATGCATCGGTTTATGAATGTTGGTGTCGGTGAGGATACCGAGGATAATGAAACGAGTTGAATGTAAATGTTGGGTTCTTGTTGATACTTATTGGTTTTTAGCTGCATTACGTTCCCCACTACTCAAGGAAGATAGTCTTTCTTACCTGACTTCCGAAAGGGGTGAAGTCGCATGGGGTATGCCACGTGCTTTTTGTGTTTAGACTCTCAAGGGAGGATGGGTCTACGCTCTTGCTATAGGGGGAAAAGACTCGATGGGTAGTTCGTCTTCTCACCGTGATGAGCCCCCTTGGGTTTAGTTACATAGAATGTTTTTCTATAATTCCTAGGAATATGAGAAAATAATTTTTTTAAATCAATAATTGAATAAATGATGTGAACCCATGGGGTTAGAGCTTGCTGGGGCACAATTTTGATGTTGTAATTTAAAGGAACAGTGAACTTTGGGTGTGATTCTAATGAAATAATATGTAAATTAATAATGGTTAATTAATATTAAATTAATTAATTAACGTAAAGTGAAACTAATAAGAACAAAGTGAAGTAATATAATAAAGTTATATAAATGGTTTTGTGCTTGTAGGATACCTAGACTTATAAGTGGCATCCAGGAGTCCGAGAGACGTTAGTTGTAGTTGAGTATAAGACTAGGTTATGCCCATATTGTGGTTGTGAGCTATAATATATTCTGTTCTTTTTGTGTTTCTATATGATACTCGACCCTGTTTGTAAGGGAAACTAACCCCTAGAGGATTTTGAGCACTGGGGGGTGTTTTCCCCAACATTCTTGTGGGAGGATAGATGGATGACTACCCCCTTTGGCCCCGCTCTCTTCTCTTGGTATTTACTTTTGATGGTAGGCACAATGGTTAGTTTTTCCCATATATATGTGTAGAGGGATGTAATGTTTTTTGGTTATTCAGACACATATATTATGGATATAGTTTCCTATGGACTACTATATGTGTAACTAGTATAGGCTATGAAATCTTGAGGATCCTTACTCGGTGTATGGGATATAATGGCTTGAGGTTTAATACCCGACATATGATACACATTATGAAAGCGGTGGTGGATCCTAGAAACAACAAGATACTTTCCTTATGTGGTCATGGTGCTTTTGGTACATGAGGTGAATATTGTGGTGCTTTGCCCAGGTGTTTGTTGGCAAGCCTTTTTGGAGAGAGATACATAGGATGTGTAACATTGAGGCAAAGCGGAAAACCAGTGGGGAAGTTGTAGAAGAGTACTCTTGATGTTCTTTATTATATTATATTCTCTCATATGTGATACATGGTGACAGTATCCATTGTGAGGCTAGGAACTCAATATACCTATTTAGGTGATGAGTTAGTTTCACTTGTTCTTCACTGTGGTTTTTCATCCTTTATTTTCTTTTGCATGAGATGATTCAAGGAGGATCCTACTGAGTATACTGTTATACTTAACCTTTGTATATATAAACTATTTTTCAGGTCACATGAAGCTGGTTTGAGATTAGGCTAGTTACTACCAGCTTTGGGTTGCAAGAGCTGTTTGGGCTTTGTGCTTACTGTTGTTTTTACTTTCATTGGGGTACATACAGTTTTACCCTTTCAGTTGTAGTAGTTTTTCATGACATTACATATGTGTACTTTGGATTTCATTTATACTATTGTCTGAGTTGGAGTTAGTTGGTTTCTGTCTTATCTCTCTTTTTTGCATGTGTTTTCTTAGAGGGTAATGCTTTCCATTTGTTTGTTGACTTATCCTCAATTGTAGTCGCAATCCTGGGGCCTACTGGAGGCAGGACTCAGTGGTCATTATCTTTCTTTTCACATTGCCGTCTAGGAGGGGTAAACTTTTTTGGGAGTAGGTCGTGAAAAAATTCATAATGACATAATTTTTAGATTAACTTATCTTCACTTCCATGTGAATCAACATAAGAGGAGGAAGAATATTTTATGATCAAAATAATATATAAACAGATTTAAAATATTTCCAACCATATTAATATCACATGAAAACATGCCATAAAAAAGTAAATCATGTGCATGGATGTTCCGCAAGAGTGATTTGAATATTGTAATGTATTTCAAATATTTTTCCCTCCACAATGTATGGCTAAAAAGGGTATTCGGGACACAATATAGGATATATGGGATATATTTTTTAGTTTTTATAAGATGTCTATCATTATTCTAAGAAGTAACATTGGAAAATAATTAGAGAATAAAATGAAATTTAATATATTCGTGTGTGGATAAACACCATTGATGTTTTTGGGAGCAGTGACCCAATGAAACTTCTTTTCTAATTATTTTTCTTATCCCTGGAAGTTTATTAAATTATTTTTATAAATTATTTTCTTCAGTGATAATAGTTATTTTATTTCTCGATAACATTTTCATCAAGCCTGTTTTTAATGTTTCTTGAATCTAAAGTGTAAAATAATTAATTTTATAATCAAAATTACTTAGGTGATGTATTTCTCAAAAATATAATGAAATTTACTCTATTTACCTAATTTTAGGTCTTTGAGTAGTTAAATAACATATATATAAGATAGGAAAACAATATGAGGGTATTTTAAGGATATTATATTAGAATTATATTTTCTTTTAGTGTTATTTATGTTATCACTATGAAATTAAATTAAATGATTTCCTTAAACCAAAAAGAAGTTATTGTCTAAAAGAATTATACTTTTCCACTACTACTATTTTAAAATATGATACCTTAATTTTTTTAAAATAATTTTCTTCTCACAAAAAAATCATCATTAATTACATATAATTTTTATTAATAATATTTTTAAATAAAAACAATATATTTCTAGTATAATTAATTTTTAATAATATTAAATTGAAGTCTAAATTTTGAAACATGTATAGAAACTTCATTAAGAGATAACCTTGGGACTTCTATACTGCATTATTTAGGGGATTAAAATTTAAAAAAGGTCCAATAGAAGACCACATATTTTAATTAGAACCATTTAAGGGGAGGTTATATAGTTTGACATTACTTGTATATATTTATAGAAGTTTAACAACCCAATTCCTTTCCTGTAGATCCCGAAATTGACCAAATGTACCATTATAATGTTGGGATTATCATTTTTTTAAAACTGAAACCTCTTTTGTTGACCTTGTGTGTAAGAAAACTATAGGATATCGACATGAAACATCGTCTACATACCTTAAAAAACCAAGGAGTGGCCTTATAGGGTCTCCATAATAATGGATAAAATCAATTATTTTAATTAGTTGTATTTATCAATCGAATAATACTATTAGAATCCATTTTAGTAACTGGATAAAACTTCTAGCTTCAAAATAAAATATATATTCATTCATTAACATAAAAAAATTAATGGAATTCTATGTGATGGTTAAAATAAGAATCTTTAATAATTTAGTAACATATGTGTAAACATAAAACAATAAATAATAAATGTATATCAAATAAAACATATGGATTTTTAAATTTCATTAGAAGGAGATTCCAAATAGTGGGTCTTCTGTCCCCACTCAATAATAATTAGAAATTAGAATTAATTGAAAATAATTTTTTCATGTGAATGTATTCTGTATTTCTTGAATTTCTATAATTAGAAACAAAACATTTTTTGTAACAAAAATTGATGGTGAGACTTTATAGGAATAATGACAGAGATTAAATATATTATATTTTTCTTATTCAAAACATTAAATCAATTTTCAATATTTTTATTTAATAATTTCAGGATTATATTTATCTAATATATAATAGTACCATAGAAGTTTTTGTAGGAGGATAATTAGTTAAAAAATCATACATGATTGTAGGACTCATATTGCAAACATGAAAAAACAAGTATCAATAATATAATTCAAAAGGACTTATACATGATAAGTCCACTCAAGAGAATCCAAAATCCCCTTCTAAAAATAACATGATTAGGTATAAATTTTTTTATCAAACCACTATGGATAGATCAATGATGTTTTATAACACATCTGAAGACCAACCCAAACTTAAAAATAGTTTTTCTTTAATATCCCCTATGTAATTTTTTCTTACAATGCACATTTTAGTTATCAATATGAAAAAATGTAAAAACCCCAAAAAACAATTTGTTTTCTGAAAAGTAATATTCATATAAAAAATACTATTTCAATAAAACCAATATTTTAACCAATGAGTGTATAATAAGTCTAATTATATATTTATATATCCTGAAAAAACAAATATAATTTTATAATTTCAAACTAGGAATAAATATCAATGAACAATTAATTAGAATTCCTGTGATCAAAATTTTATTAAATTTGAAACCTGAATAAACAATTCAATAATCTAAAAATAATATTGAAGAAACTATGAGACAAAAAGAGATTAATAATAAACACTTAGATGGAATAGATGATATAATTGGACATTGATTTCAATAACCTAAGAAACAAGATCAGTGAATGTTTAATTTAAAAAAACATGTTAATACCAATGTTAAATGGAAAGAACATGTGTGTTCTATATAAACTTATATAACAACTAAAAAGAAAATACACAATGTTGGGAATGAAACAGGCCAAAATTTCCCTAACAATTTTACTTAAATAAATATAATATTAATTACTTATTATAGAAGTAAAACATAATTAATAAAATATAATAATAAGTTATCAATAATTAGTTGAATAAAACATAGAGTAAATGATAATATAGTAATTAATTTAACTTCCACATGGTTTACTGATAAAATGTTTTTTTATTAAATAATAAAAAATCTTTTTCATTCAAAAATAATAGTTTTGGTTATTAATAAATTTTATCAAACACTTCTAAATTATAATAATTATGAAAGATAATATTCAAATATATGAACATGTGTATTGAAATTTAATGAAATAAAAATTAGAATGATATAATTCTTGGAAAACAAAATGTTTTTGGAATCCATTTTTCAATAAAATTGCATTTTATTTGTACATTGAAATTTCATTTAAAAGATAAATTTATAAATTTTTCAACTTAAATATTATAATATGAAAATCATTTTTCAATTAGAAATATCATTATTATACTATGGTGAATTTTTTGGAGTTTTCTTAAGTAATTGATTCTTAGTTGAATAGTTAAAATACAGTTATTTCACAAAATACTAAATTTATAATTATATAAGAAAGAACTATAAAAGTATTAAACCTTTTAATATTCAAATTTTATATTTTCAAATTTAAATTTAACATTCTAAAAAACAATTTTTTGTATTTAGGAAACATATGATTACCATTTTAAAGACGTAAATGATATTTGAAAATAAAAACTATTTTTGTTACTTCCTTTTAGTTAAATAATATTATAGGAAAAATTTTATTTCATATATTATAAATACCTGTAGTATTATTTTTTTATAAATAAGAAATTGTTAAAGTAAAAACAAAATAAATTGTCAATTTTACAATACACATAATCATTATGCATAAAAAACACATTTTTTAAAAATGGATTTTTATACTTTAAATGATGTAATGTTAGCATTTCTTTTTACTAGATAAATATTTTTTGTCTAATATAATGAATATAATATTTTGAATTAGAAGATCAACAATATATAATTATACCCATTTTACTATTATTAATTTAATGTATATTACTTAGGTAAAAAATTTGTACTATTGTAAAAGAAAAAAGGTAAAAAAATTCTAATGGTAATGAAATTTAAAACATATTTAAAAAATGTTTTAAATTCTAATTTTAAGGTATTTTTAACATTATATCATCCATTAATCCATTATTTCCCATTTTATATTCTTCATAACATTTAATACATGTGATCTCGTTTTATAATTTTATGACATTTAAAAAATATATTTTTCTCAAAACTTATAAACATTGTCTCCCACCAACCCTGAAGGCCACCCCAAAATAAGAATTACTTTAGAAACACTAAAATTATCACTTCACATATTATCATATTCTATTTTAATTTTTCTTCTAGTCATAATATATTAGGTTAATCCCCCAATTTCCAAGGAGTTTTTAAGGGAAATCCTATGTCCTCATCATGAGTATTTATTTCCATATGTTTTTTCTATTCTTTCTTACATTCCCAAATCTAAATTTCTAATTCATATAAAATTAAATCATTATTTTTCTATACTAAATTATATTTTTATAATGTAATAATTGTTTACCATTTTTCCTATACTAAATTAAGAAAAATTAATTCCTCATCCGTTCCTTGTGGGCACTACACCCTCCTTAAAGTGATAACTTTTACTTTTTACAATAATTTATATATTCACTAGTAAAAATTCTAAAATTAAATAATATCTGTGAAATATATACTATAGTTATTTTTATGAGGGTAAAAATTATAATCCACCTTTTTTCATTCTAATTATTTATGAAATTAAAATGTTAAATGTGAATTGTGTGGACTACTACCTACATAAAGAATCATATCACATTTTCAACTAGTTCATCTATTATTTATTAAACTCTTTTACAATATGATTCATCACCATAAAATTATCCATATAATATAATAATAAATATTTTATTATTAAATTATTCAAAAATAAAACATTTACATATTCATAATCATCCATTACTTCTGGTATGTTCATGTTGGTGTCACTCTAATTATCTACATGATCCTTACTATAGTATAATATGATCAATGAACATGAAACATAATTTATTTTAATATAAGATTTTAATATGAAAAATATATTTTTTATTTTGTTTTTTTAATTATATCATTAATATGAAAGTCGTATATTTAGATACCCTCGTTGATCTATTAAATATAACTGAAACATGATTTTTAAAAATTATTTCTATGAGAATAATAACCAAAACTATAGTAAAATGAAGATATGAAATTAAAAAATTATATAATGAATTAATTTAGTTACCTTTTATGATTTGTGATTAATGAAGTGTGGAATAAAATTGAATAAAAAAAATTATTTTATGAAAGTCGTTTCAAATGATAATGGTTGACCACATAAGACATTGGAAATTAATAATAACTAATATTCTTCTTAAGAATAATTATATAGGAATTTTATAAAAGTATATAGATGTGAATATGTTTTTGAAAAAAATATTAACATAGATATTTTTTTACCTTAGGTCAGAGAGCACAATACTAATCAGGGAAACAATATAAGGGGTTCTTTTTCTCATTTTTAAGTCTAAGACACATGTTTTATTTTGCACAGAATTTTTTTATATTGTCCATAAAAACTAAATTCTAATGATATATCATGAATTAAATTTTAATCGTGGTATTTTATGATCAATTCCATGTCATCCCTATGAAGGTGTTTTTATTAAAATGTTACTCATCCTATAAGTGTTTTATTTCAAATTTATTTTCAAATCAAGATTATTTTTGAATGATTATCCATCCATATTTTTTGAATTCTTCAAAAAACATCTCATAATATTCACTTTTTATTCTTGGTTTTTATACTACTAATCAAAATTTTGTTTCCCCATTATGGATATTATAACCAATGGGTTTTGTGTAAGAGGAATTGACCCCTTATCTTTTTCTTGGTTTAAAAATTCTTTAATTTGATAACAATTTTCAATGGATGGTATTGTGAATTCCTATATATATACCACAATAGTTAATTAATACCCTTCTATAATACGTCACCATCTTATTAATTTTAAAATAAAATTTTAACATATTCTGTACGGTTAATTTTTATCAATTTGTGATAATTATAAATTTTAGATTTATCATGTGGAGAATTATTTTATATACCATTATCAATTTATAGGTATGATTATCTCTAAGTATCAATTGTTTATAAAATAAATTATTTTTCTCCTAGAATTATAATTTTTTTCCAAATTGATTTTTGATGATCGCATATATTTATTATTTCCAATTTTATTTTTATAAAACTACTATAAATTATTTTCCTTCTAAGTCATTTTAATATGAAATATATATTTCTTCATTGAAAATAATCATCAAATGTTACAATTAATATTCTTTACATGGATGGGTTATATAATTATATTTTCTATCAAATATATGATCCATCACTAAAATTTGATATCCTAAATAACAACCATGAAAAAGAACACCTTTTCATCCATTTCTATTACATTATGAATACCATATTTTATATTTCATTGATTGATGGGTTTTCACCTAGATTCACACATGCATTAATGAGTTAAATTATTTACAGAACAATATATTCTTTATCTATAAATAATAATTACCGTATGAGTAATTATATTTTTGACAGGTATTTAAGTATAATTTTACCGAATATATTTGGATACCAATTTACATTCTCTGGGTTTATCATGTTATTATTTTTATTTTAATTATGAATTATTTTCTTATGTGAATATATTTGGAAAGGTAATGCAACTGATTTAAAGTCCACGAGTTCTTTGTGATACAAGGAATGAAACCAAATTCTTCTTCCCATGGGATTTTTATAATGTTGTGAATGAATAATTTTAGTTGGTATATGTACATATAAATAAATGATTGTTGGGGTCCAATATCTCTATATAGTACATTGGTAAATAGTTTATTTCACACGATACATGTATCAATATAAGAAATTTAGTTTCTCATAAGAGTTTGTGAATGTGTCCAACTCAAAAGATGAGTTTTCACTCTTTTAATGTTTGTTCTGTAGTATTTTGCTTATTTCTATGAATATGTAATTATCTCATGGACAAGGTTTATTGACTCATGTTTCCACACACTTTTGGTTCATGTTTTTTTTAATAAATTTTGAAAATATTTTATACATATGATTTATTGGGTATATGTTACTTATATATCTGTATTTTTTCTGTATTCCCATATTATGATCACTTATGATGTTTGATTACAAACACATTTATTTTCTCGTATAGAGAGTCTATGATCTTATATTTTATTTATTTCAATTTCCCCATTCTATAAAGATCACAAAATTATGAAATTTTCGAAAGAAAATATTATATGGAGAATTAATTGGAGATGTTGAATCCTTATATTAGATTTTGTAGTTCTTATATAGTGGGAAAATGATTTTTTGTTGAAACATAAATGGGTTTTTTGGTTAATTGTGTTTCCTATTTCTCTAAAAAAAATAATTAAAGCCTTTTTTGAATTTATTTAATGAAATATTTACATAAAATCATGTAATTGAGAAAGTCATGTTCATGGACTATTATAGTTGGTATCAAATCTTGTTATTTATGAAATTTTTATAACACCTGATCTAGGAGTGCATGTCTCTAGCATTATTACATATGTTAAATTAAGGTTTAGATAATTATAGGTATTATGACGATTCCTAATAGGGGTAATTTAACAGTTATAAACTTCATCGTAGGATAATATGTTAAGGATTGTAATATTTTAAATGTTATACATAACCTTTTAGGATACTTTCAAAAAATTGGAATATTTTCGGGATTAGTATATGGAGACATTATTGAAAACACATGGAAAATTGAATGGTAAAATTCTAATTATAGAATAACATACATGAATTATGGAAACATATAGATTGCGTGGTTTTCAAGAAAAATTCATCCTTACCTAGATATTGGATAGTGGCTATAGATGTGGTGCATATGAACATTGGTGTAATCACCCTAAAAAACCTCGTTGATCATTGAAGTGATCTTCACACTGCTGTGAATGACTAGGCCTAAGACTACACAACATGCTTGATACGTCTAGGTCGGATAATTTTTAGTTAATAAGATCATATTTACAAGGTATTATTAATTATTTATTTACAAATTATTATAAGATATATGGTGAATAAGCATGAGATAACACACCATAATGTACAATGGCTTGAACAAAGAGAGTTATATGATGAACCAGGTGTAAAATAGTTGAAATGGAAGTGTCATAGGTTGGTACAGAGGATTCATTAGAGAATACATATTCAGATTGAGTTTCATGACCGGTCCTCGGGGCCCGTGCTGTGACTACCCCAAGCCCGCCTTACATAGGCCAGGGGCTGGCGACTAGCACCAAAGGCATGAATCCCGATAAAAGGGAAGACATTGCATTTATATAAGAAAAAAACACCAATGAGTATGTAAGCTAAAGTAAACACTAAGTAAACTGAGTACAAAAGAAAGTGTTGGAATGTAAATGGGCCAGAATACAAACCCAATTGAAAGTAAATTACAACTGAAAAGAAAGTACAATAGTAGAAAAGTAAAGCAGTAACACCGATCCATCCTTTGGAAATCCCACCCAAAGGGTGGGTACAGATCGTCTCCTCATCTCCTCAGGTCCATTCGTCCGCTCTGTGTACATCTCGTCTTGTGATCCACCTCTAGGTATTGTCCAGCTCCCTGAGCCTCAACCACGATCACCGCTGTCTATCGTCTGTAACCAACACAACATTGTGCGGGCATAGCCCGTGCTGGGGTGAGTATATGATACTCAGTAGGGACCTTGAGACCCCCTAAGGTCTCCCAGAATCCATAAAGGATAAACCACAAAGGAAAGGTACAATCATGAAGTATCAACCAACTCTACTTAGGTATATTCCCATAAATATACCTAAGTCATCAATTCCAGTTTGGCTCCAAGTCACAAGCCCAAGTTCAACCTAGTCCATGCAAGAGAGTACAACAAAATCCACACAGGAAAGAACAACCTAATCCACACAAGATAGCAAGTCAATCATATTGAAGATAATTATTGAAATTCAAGACTAAGATCACACAGGTATACTACTCACGAAGAGGGGTGGAGATGATAGGTGTAGCCTCTGAATCATCTCCCCTGATGAACACACGTAGGATCCATGTATAGAAGTCAACACTGCCGAACCCACATAGGATCCTAGTACAGTAACCATCACTGCCGAACCCACGTAGGATCCAAGTATAGTTTGCATCCCTGTCATACACACATAGGATCCATGTACAGTCATCCTCACTTCCGAACCCACATAGGATCCATGTACAGTAATCACCGTCGTCGAACCCACGTAGGATCCTAGCAAGGTAGTGGTTGCAGTCGCAGCCAGCTTTAGGGTTCATGCACACAATATACTAAATTCCGGGAGGGTCCACTTCATGATTCAAAGGGGTGGATACATCAACTGTCACGAAGACCAGAGATGATGTATCCCAACGTTTCGTCCCATGTCATAGGAAAAAAACCAATAAAAACGTTCCCGAGTCACGGAGAACAATACGAACAAGCCATTTTCCTAAAGTACACGGCGTGTAGGTAAGCGATACACACCGTGTCATCAGACACTGGGTACTGCCCATGTGAAACGGCCCATGTCAAGGGGATAATCGTGTAAAAAGTAAGTACATGAAATGTGGTATGGTTACATGACGTGTCTTCAGTCCTTGGGTATTGTCTGTGTACCACCGCCCGTGTTGATGGGCTGCTCGTGTAAAAAGTAAGTACACGGTGTGTGGTATGGTTACACACCATGTCCAAACATCCGGGGTCGGCTCTGTGTATGCTATCCAAGCTTGTCCGTGTGGTGGAGTACCTACCCTTGTACTGCACCACATTTCTGTGTATTCCTAAAATATACGCCGAGTCATCATGAAGCCACTTCTGCCAAGGTGAAGGTAGTACACGTCATGCCTCTTGGCCATGTGATTCTGCCCGTGTCCATGTATCTCCCAGATTACACACTGAGCCTTGCGAAGCCACTTCTATCTTCCAATGAATAAAATACACGATGTGCCTCATGGCCGTGTATTTCTGTTCGTGTCAATGTATTTCCCTTGAATACACGCCACATCCATCGACGTCTCCTCTGTCAAACTATGTGGACAGTACATGTCATGTAACCGGTGTCACATGCCTTGTGTCACTTCATCTGATGTTTGTTACTTATGCAGGTGAACACCTGTACTACATGGCGTGTGCTTTGGAAGGACACATAGTGTATTCTTTTAATTTTCCAAAAACGACGTCTCTTGCAAGCACTCCTCCTGAGGCATTCGTCCTTTGGTCCGATGATATGTTTTCTACAAAACATTCATTCCTACGTCATCTCTATATTCCGAGACCATTTCTGATGTTTTCGAGCCTCCTATCAGCTCCAAAAACATGCCTTGATTCACCGCTCAGGAACGGTTGGAGAACACCATACAACAAGAACGGTGTAAGAATCAGACCGTGTTAGTTTGGTCTGAATCCTTTCGCATTAGTTTGATAGATAAAGGTTTAGATAGAAACATCAATATGGAAGGAAAACCAATATTTCTCAATTCAAAACACACCCCTACCTTCATTCAAAAAGTTGATCGCTTTGACGGAGGTTGGAGATTCTTTCGTAGTTCCATTGACGTTGCCGCGGAAAAACAGTATCCCTTCGTCAATGTTGAGAAGAAAGAAGCCGAGGTTGGCACTGGCGTTCTTGGAATTCATCGATGAGGAAGATGAGGTTCTTCCAGAGAAAAGAGCTCTCTCCCCCAACATCCTCACACAACAACTGACCCCCCAAAATAAAAAAAACTTATCTTATTTTATTACATCAAGACACGCATTTCAATTTTAAAATTCAAACACATAACTCACTTCATTGATTAAGATTGAGTTGTCTAATTTAAGAGGACAGAGGGGAGTGTTAAAAATTAATGGGGAGTTTCCAAATTTAAGAGGGGTTATAAGAGTTAAAGGAATATTAAGGGGTGGGGCTCGTGTGGCCCCCAGCTCACAAATATCCTGATAAGAGGAGTTAGGATCTAGTGGGACCCACCCCAACTCCCATACTTAGGATAAAACCACTTAGGATAGAAGTAAAATTTGTTCCGAAAATTTTATTTACTCCTCATTTAATCCTGAATTTTTAACAACTCCTCCCAAGAAAATGGACCTTCGGAAAAGGTCCTCTTAACAAATTCCGCCACTACGGTTTCATCGGTGCCCTCAGACTACGATTTCGAGCACCAGTTCAAAAGATATTATAACCTGCTCATTCATTTACTAAACGTACTCGAGATAAACATCGGAAAATGATTCTGGGCACACCGGGCCTCGGAATCAGGTTCCATCAGAAACTATGTTCTCGTATAATCCCAAAAAAATTAAGAAGAAAATTTCCTTGAAATTTATGAATCTTTGCATTACTCCAACCTCAGATATTTATGTTCCCTTAAAGATATATCACAAACTAGGGGAACAAATGAGGGTACTGAGCACGCGTCTGAGCCTCCCTCTCCCATTTTCTCTCTTGGAGGTTCCCGTGCTGCCACCTGATGTGCACTAGAGGAATCGACTGTCCATGTAGGACCCACTCCTGTCGATCCTCGATCTCCACCGGGACCTCCGCAAAAGTCTCCATGTCATCGATGTCCATCTCCCCCTAATCAATGATATGCGTTGGGTCATGCACGTATCTATTTAGCTGAGATACCTAGAAGACATCGTGCACCCAGTGCAACCGAGGTGGAAGATCCAGGTGATAGGCCACCTTATCTATCCTACTGAGAACCTGGAATGGTCCGATGAAGCGTGAAGATAACTTGCTGCCCTGGCCTAATCTCCATAATCCATGCCGAGGTGAGACCCGTAATAAAACATGTTCTCCATCCTCGAACTCTAGTGCTCTCCACCTTCTATCATCATAGGACTTATGTTGCCTCTGAGCAGTCCCCATCCGCTCCTGGATTATTTGTACCTTCTCCCTTATGGCCTGGACCATCTCTGGTCCTACAAGTGTTGACTCCCCAGGGTCTGTCCAGCACAGAGGTGATCTGTAGGATCGGTCGTATAATGCCTCATATGGTGCCATCCTAATGGTGGGGTGGTAGCTATTTTTGTATGCAAACACCACCAAAGGAAGATGATCCTCCCAGCTGTGACCAAAGTCGAAGACACATGCACAGAGCAGGTCATCGAGAGTCTGAATGGTCCTCTCCTTCTGACCATCCATCTATGGGTGAAATGCGGTGCTCATGCGTAGATATGTCCCAAATTCCTTCTGCAACCCCTTCCGAATCTGATAAGTAAATCTATCATCTCAATTGGAGATGATATTCCATGTCACACCATGAAGTAGTACGATCTCCTGAACGTAGAGGTGTCCCAAGATTTCCACTGAGCCCTAGTCCCTGACTGGTAGAAAGTGGTCCAACTTGGTGAGTCGGTCGAAAATCACCCAAATGGAGTCATGAACTCTGTAAGTACGTGGAAGCCCTGTCATGAATTACATATATATCTTGTCCCACTCCCACTCCGGGACCTCCATGGGTTGAACCAAGCCTACTGGTACCTGGTGCTCTGCCTTCACCTGCTGGAAGGTGAGGCATCGTGAAACGATCTCTACCACAACCTTCTTCATACCCGGGCACCAGTGCTGTCGTCTGAGATCCTAGTACATCATCACCATTACATGATGTACCGCTAACGAGGAAGTGTGAAACTCCCTCATCACCTCTTCCTGTAATGCATCTGGTAACATGGTACGTCCTCTGAAAATGACAATGTGCTCTCTTCCTACATAGAATCCATCAGGTGACCGTCTTGAGGATATCCGTTCATGTCGTGTCTCACAGCCAACGTCCCAATGTTGTGCCCCACTGACCCACTGAAGAAGTGGAGGAGTGACTCTGAGCGACTGTAGAAAAGCTACCTCATCACTATCCACGAAGGATATGTGAAAAGCGGTTAACTGCTCAGTCGCCTCTCCAAGTAGGTGAATGCCCGACCTCCTACTAAGAGCATCGGCTACTATGTTCCCCTTCCCAAGAGTATAGAATATCTCAAAGTCATAGTCCTGGATAAACTCGAGCCATCACCACTATCTTAGGTTCAGGTCCGTATGCGAGAAGATATACCTGAGACTCCAGTGGTCATAGTATACTATAATGTGCTCTCCAATCAGATTGTGCCACCACATCTTCAAGGCGAAGACCACTGCTTCTAACTCTAGGTCATGGGTAGCGTAGTTCTTCTCTTGCTACCTCAACTGTCGTGAACCATAGGACATCACTGCTTGCTCCTGCATCAAGACACACTTGAGTCCAATCTCTGACGTGTCGCAGCAAACTATGTACCCTACGCCCTCCTCCGGTAGCCTCATGATGGGTGCACTGGTCAATATCTGCCTTAGCTCTAGGAAGCTCTGCTGACATCTATATGACCACACGAAGGGTTTCCCCTTCTTCATCAAAGCTGAAAGTGGTGCTGCAACTCTGGAGATATCTGGCACAAATCTTCCATAGTACCTAGCCATACCTAAGAAACTCCGCACCTCCATCACATTCTTGGGTGGCTCCCAATCTAGCACTGCCTCGATCTTCGCAGGATCCACCGCAACTCCTGCCTCAGAGATAATACGCCCCAAGAAGTGGAACTCTCGAATCCAGAACTAAAACTTCAAGAGCTTACCATAATGCTGGTTCTCTCAGAGTGTGTTCATTAAAACCCATAAGTGGTAGGCATGCTCCTCCTCAGTAGTCAAGTATATCAATATGTCATCGATGAAGACTACAACAAATCAATCGAGGTAAGGAAGGAAGATCCTATTAAAGGGACTCATAAACACTTCTAGAGCATTGGTTATGCTAAAATTCATCACCAAGAACTCATAGTGGCCATACCGACATGTGAAGGCCATCTTCTGCACATCCTCGTCTCAAACTCTGAGCTGATGATAGCCTGAACTGAGGTCTATATTTGCGAACCATCGTGCACCCTTGAGATAATCAAATAGGTCATCAATACTTAGAGGAGGATACTTGTTCTTCACGGTCACGTGGTTTAGGTGAAGATAGTCCACACATAGTCACAAGCTCCCGTCAGCCTTTTTGGTGAAAAAAAGTCAGGGATGCCAAGGGTGAAACAATGGGTTGGATAAATCCCTTTCCCTGCAAGTCCTCCAGCAGTACCTGTAGATCTTGAAGCTCACTAAGAGCCATATGATATACTGGAGAAGATATCGGGGCTGTCCCCGGGTACAGGTCAATATATAAGTCTACCACTCTACGAGGAGGTAGTCCTGGAACGAAGTCAGGAAAAACATCCGCATACTGATCCCCCACAATAGGAAAACTTGGACTCCACACGTTAACTGCTCCAAAGATGAGAATAGCCAACTGATGATTAATCGGTTGTCCTCTCCTCTGTCTGAGTCCATCCTGCCCTGCAAAGGCTCCCTTCTCACCAGTGAAGGTAAACCTGCTCTCATCAGTTCGAACACATCACACCATGCGCCTAATATATTCGATCTGAGCATGGACCGACGATAACCAATCCATGCCCAGGATGACGTCATAAGGCCTTGACGCTGCTACAAGAAGATCACAGCCGAATCTCTCACCTCCTAGAGTAATCTCACACTGCCGGAACCAGTGCGTAATCGCAATGTCTTCTCCCGTAGGGGTCTCTAGCCATATGGATCGAGCCAACGACTCCATCGGAATTTCTGAGAACCGAACAAGGGAAGTGGTAATGAAATAATGACTTTCTCCTATGTATATAAGAACTGCAGCAAAGATGGATTAGACACAGATAGTACCTCGAATCATCTCAGGTGCGTCGTGGTCGTAGGCCTCCACTACCTAAAGCTGAGACTACCTTTTTCTGCCAGCTTTCTATGGTCGGGGTGGACCTTCTGGTGGTGGGGTTGGTAGAGCTTCAAAGCGTCGCCCACCACCCGCTGCTCAGCCAGCTCCACTGGCTCATCCTCCTGCTCCTTGCAGACCACCACAGTTGAACCCTTGCCTCAGCCTAGGTGGTCCCTCAACTATCTGCTGCTCCTCTGCATGGTGGGTCAGACAGTCTCAAACCATGTGGCCCTGTCCGCCGAAGGCATAGAACTGTCTAACTCTCATATGACAGGCTCTATTGCGTGTGCCCCACACATCTGAACCAGTGTCCCGAGTTTTTCCACCTGATGGAATGGTCCGCTTGGACCTCTATGACATATGCCTATTGCCAGCTGCAGAAGACTCTGCTACATGCCGCCCTGTGGTAGGTCTCGCTGCTGGTGAAGGTTCAGTAAGAAAGATCTCCACAGGAAGGACACACTCTAGTACACTCTACTGCGTCGGAATACTGAGGGAGATCATCAATGCCGTGATTTCATGCCTCAATCCCTGCTCGAAGGTCCAGGCCTGGAAGAATGGGTCGCGTACCATGTCCGTGGAGTAACATGAGAGATCAGTAAATCTCGCAGAGTGCTGGGCTACTGTCATGTTTCCCTGACACAGCTGTAGTAACTCTTAGATACACACCGAACGAAGGGACGTTTGGTATGAACATTGAGGAGAAAAGGATCTCGAAGTCTGACCAAAGGAGATATGCCTCGTCGTGCACCTGGAGCATCAGGCTCCACCATCTACCTGCTGCCGCGTGCAGGATACTCACCGTAAGGATCAACATGATGACTTCTAGTGTCCCTACCAATATGAAGACTCGAACTACAACCTCCATCCAATCATTAGATGCTTGAGGGTCCATCTCCCCGTGGAACCTTGGAGGTCTCTGATGCTGAAACTCGTGCAGTGCACTCAGGTGACATGAACTCTCAGCTGCTAGGGATGGTGGAATCGGTGGCTTGGCTGGTAGATGTACTACCGGTGCCTCCGCTATAATGGGGCCCTGCACTGAGGCCTCATCACTCGGTGGGCTGCCGCCTCGCACAAAACTTGGAACCCTATTTCACTACTGACGTGGGGCCATCCTGAAAAGAAACAGGTGCACCACAGTTAATACAGTATACCTGGTCAGCAGACACAAATTAATCTAAAAGAAAACTTTTAAAACACATATGCAATCAATGTTTTCGTGCATTGAGTCGGAAATTAGAAGTCAGGGTCTTGGTGTATGGATACGTCGACCGCCGTACTAACTCTGGACTCCCTGGACTGATAACCACACCCAATACCCTTAACACTATTGCTTCACACATAAGAAATTATCAGAATCCTAAGTTCTACAGTAGAACCGACTCCTCTAATACCAAGTTATCATGACCTATCCTCGGGGCCCATGTTGTGATTACCTTAAGTCTTCCTTCAATAGGATAGTGGCTGGAGACTAGCACCAAAGGCGTTAAACCTGATAAAAGGGAAGGCATTGTCTTTATATAAGAAAACAAACACCACATAGTATGTAATCTGAAGTAAACGCTAAGTAAACTGAGTAGAAAAGTATGTGCTGGAAATTAAATGGGCCAAAATACAAACCCAACTAAAAGTAAAGTACAACTAAAAAGAAAGTGTAGCAGTAGAAAAGAAAAGAAGCAACTCCTAGTTGTCCTTTGGAAATCCCACCTAATGGGTGGGTACAGATAGTCTCCTCAGCTCCTCGGTTCCAGCCGTTCTCTCCATCTATGTCCCGTCCAGCGATCCACCTCCAGGTACCGTCCAGCTCCATGAGCCTCAACCATGATCAGCGATGTCCATCGTCTGCAACCAACACAACACTGTACGAGCATAGTCCATGCAGGGGTGAGTATATGATACTCAGTAGGGACCCTGAGACCCCTGAAGGACTCCCAGAATCCACAAAGGATAAACCAAAAAGTAACGATACAATCATGAAGTATCAACCAACTCTACTTAGGTAAATGCCCATACATATACCTAAGTCATCAATTCCAGTTCATCACCAACTCACGAGCCCATGTTCAACCCAGTCCATGCTAGAAAGTATAACCCAATCCACACAGGAAAGCACAACCCAATCCACACAGTATAGCAATTCAATCATATCAAAGATAATGATTGAATGTCAAGACTCAGCACAGGTATACTAATCACAAATTGGGTTGGAGATGATTGTTATAGCCTCTGAATCATCTCCCCTACCAAACCCACGTCGGATCCAAGTACAGAAGTCATTGCTGCTGAACCCACCTAGGATCATAGTATAGTAACCATCACTGTGGAACCCACATAGGATCCATGTACAGTGGTCATCGTAGCCGAACCCACAGAGGATCCAACTACAGTCATCCTCACTGCCGAACCCACGTAGGATCCAAGTAGAGTCATCATCGTCATCGAACCCATGGAGGATCCCAGTATGGTAGTCGTCGCAGTCACAGCCAGCTCTAGGGTTCCCGCACACAGCATACTCAATGTCGCAAGGGTCTGCTCCTCGAGTAAAAGGGGTGGATACATCAACCATCATGATGACCAGAGATGATGTATCCCAGTGTTCCATCCCACCTCATAAGGAAAAAAAACTAAGAAAAACGTTCTTGACTCATACAGAACAAGATAACCAATCCATTTTCCTAAAGCACACGACGTGTAGGTAAGCGATACACAACATGTCATCAAACACTAGGTACTACCCGTGTGAAACGGCCCGTGTAATGGGGCTGGTCATGTAAAAAGTAAGTACATGACATGTGGTATGGTTACACGTCATGTCTTTAGTCCCCGGGTGATGTCCGTATACCATAGCCCATGTCGAAGGGCTGTTCGTGTAAAAATTAAGTACATGACATGTGGTATGGTCACAGGCCATGTCTAAAATTTGAGGGTTGGCTCCGTGTACGCTGGCCATGCTTGGCCGTGTGGTGGAATACCTACCTGTGTACTCCACCCCATGTCTGTGTATTCCCAGAATACACACCGAGTCATCAAGAAGCCGCTTCTGCCATGGTGAAGGTAGTACACGCTGTGCCTCTTGTCCGTGTGATTCTTACCATGTTCGTGTATCTCTCGGATTACATGTCGATCCTCTCAAAGCCGCTTCTGCCTTTCAATGAAGATATTACATGTCGTGCCTCATGGCCGTGTATTTCTGTCTGTGTCTGTATATTTCCCTTGAATACACGCCATGTACATCGAAGTCTCTTCTACAAAACTGTATAGATAGTACACGCCATGCGACCGGTGTCACACGCCGTGTGTCACTTCTTCTGATGTCCATTACTTATGGCGCTGAACGCTTATAGTACACAGTGTGTGCTTTGAAAGTACATGTCATGTCTTCTGGATTTTTCCAGAAACGACGCCTCTGGCTAGCACGCCTCCTGAGGCATCCTTCATTTGTTCCGG
Source organism: Viscum album (assembly GCA_963277665.1). Classification (NCBI taxonomy): domain Eukaryota; kingdom Viridiplantae; phylum Streptophyta; class Magnoliopsida; order Santalales; family Viscaceae; genus Viscum; species Viscum album. The sequence goes on from OY728130.1 coordinate 890,091,352, forward strand.
TGATCCGTTTTCTACAAAACTCCCATTCCTAGGTCATCCTGATGTTCCGAGGCTGTTTCCAATGTTTTCGGGCCTCCGATCGGCTCCGAAAACGTGCCCTAATCCACCGCTAAATAACAGTTAGAGAACACCATAAAATAAGAACGGCGGAGGAATCGGACCGTGTTAGTTTGGTTCGATTCCTTCCGAATTAGTTTGAGAGAAAATGGTTCAGATAGAAACATCAATGTGGAAGGAAAACGAATATTTTTCAATTCAAAACACACCCCTACCTTTATAAAAGAAGGTTTATCGCTTTGATGGAGGTCGGAGATAATTTCTTTGTTCTCTTGACGTTGTCGTGGAAAGACGGCGTCGCTTCGTCAAAGTCGAGAAGAAAGAAGCCAAGGATGGCACAGCGTTTTGGCGTTCGTCGATGAGGAAGATGAGGTTATTCCAAAGAAAAGAGATCTCTCCCCCAATATCCTCACCCAACAACTGACCGCCCAAAATAAAATAAGACTTATCATATTTTATTACTTCAAGCCATGCATTTCAATTTTAAAATTCAAACACATAACTCACTTCATTGATTAAGCTTGAGTTTTCTAATTAAAGAGTAGGGAGGGGAGAGTTAAAAATTAATGGGGAGCTACCATCTTTAAGAGGGGTTATAGGAATTAAAGGAATTTTAAGGGGTGGGGATCATGTGGGCCCCACCTCACAAATATCCTAACAGGAGGAGTTAGGATCTAATGGGTTCCACCCCAACTCCCATACTTCGGATAAAACCACTTAGGATAGATGTAAAATTTGTTTCACAAATTTTATTTACTTATCATTTAATCCTCAATTTTTGAAAACTCCTCATGAGGAAATGCTCGTTAGGAAAAGGTTCTTCTTAAGAAAATATCGCCACTGTGGTTTCATTGGTTCCCTCAAACTAAGATTCCGAGGACCAGTTCAAAATATAGAAAAACCCGCTCGTTCATTCACTGAATGTACCCGAGCCTAACTTCGGAAAATGATTTTGGGCACACCGGGCCTCGGAATGAGGTTCCGTCAAAAATTACATTCATGTAAAATCCCAAAGAAATTAAGAAAAAAAATTCCTTGAAATTTATGAGTCTTTACATTGATATTTTAAATTCATATGATAATTTACTATAATTTTAGTATATATTATCATACCCTATTTTCTTTTTATATTTGGTCGGTAAGAAGATCATAAAATAAAGCATTGAAAGGTATGTATCTAAAAACTCTTAAAGGTTATTTTTTGAGAAAAATGATTCATAGTATTACCTATGATAGTGTAGTATATATGTCATTATGAAATAAATCCAAATGAATTTTAATCATATAGACACAATTAACTATTTCATTAGTGAGAATTATTAAAATTTAGATGTCACAATTTATTTTAGTGGGGAATAATTTTCACCTGAAATTTCACTATGCATTTTACTTGAATAAATATAATTTTAGTAGTTTATTCTATAGACAAATCATATCTAAAATTAATTATTACATATTAGATGAAAATTATTAATAAATTATAAGATGGTTAAAACCACTATTATAATAATTTTTTTATAAAAATAAATTTCACACGTTTAGAGGATAAATAATTATTATGATTTAATATTAAAAAATAATATTCATTCTCAAATAAATGTCCAGAGTAATAATAAATTAAATAAACCAAATCTAAATTATTTTTTAAAATGTTTAACATTAAAATATATAAAATATTGTATTTTTAGAGATTTAATTTGAAATTAGAATGGAATAATATTGAGAACTTATAATATTTAATAATGACATTTTTTAATAAATAAAACATTTCTTTGTATTGTGAATTTTCATCTAAGATATAAATTTATAAATTTTTGAATTTTAATTTTAATATTTTAACATTATTTTATAATTTCAAATATCAATATTATCCAAAAGTTATTTGTTTTCATTTTTATGAAATATTCTCTTGTTATGTTAATTGTTAAAATACTATCTTTTTACAAAAACTATAACTTTAAAATTATATAAACAATACCATGAACATTATAAAGAAATTTAATTTTTAAATTATATGTTAAATAATTAAATTAATATATTTTTTAATAATTGATCTAATTTAGAAAACCAATGAAAGACATTTTATGGACATAAATAATATTTTCAAATAAAAACAGTTTTGGATCTTTTCATTTAATTAAATATTATATTGGTAAATTTTGATTCAAGTTTAATTTAAATCAAAATTAATTTTATTTTTTCTATATTAAAATAATTTATTTCATAAAAATAAAATATATCACTAATTTTACCTTATAGATAAACTTAATACATAAAATTACTCTTGTTTTAAAAATGGGTTTATAGAACTTACTTGTGCTAATGTTGAAATTGATTATCTTTTCACATAGAGATGATATATACAAAAATTAATTTAATATTTTTAATCATTATTTGGAAATTATTTAAAATTTGAATTTTTATTTTTGGTAATTAAGATTAAATTTCTTTTATAAAAATTAGTTTCCAATGTAAAACAGAAATGTTAAAAGTGAAAATTTGAAGAGTAAGGGACATACAAACATACATAAAACAAGTATTAAAATGAATAGTTAAGGAATTATAAAATTAACCCATCCCAATATCTATTATTTTCTATTTTTATTTCTTATTGGGCTTCGAAACCTTTGATTTTATTTATAGTTAGATTAAATATCTACAAATGTCCCATTCTTGCCCCTGTAAAAGGGGCATCTCAACACCCTTTAATGGTCACCCAAATGATTCAGTTTACCCTTAAAAATATATCATTTTCCTTCCCCTTTATTTATCTTCTGTTTAATCAAGACTATGGGAGAAATATATTAGTGTAATTGCTCTATCTTAAAAGAGTCTTCCAAAGGAAATCCCTAGGCCTCAATGTGAGTACTTCTTTCCTTACTTCTTTTCATTTAAATCATACATTCCCAAATATTATTTAAAAATTATAATATAATTAATTTATTATTATGTTTATACTATATTTTATTATTCCAAGGTAATAAATATTAGCTACATTTCCACTTTTATATTATGAAGATTTAATCCATTATTTTTGTATTATGAGGACTACTACCTCCTTAAAGTGAAGAATTCTGTTTTTTTGTTATCAGATATCTTCATTAGTTATAAGTTATAAAAATTTGAATAAAATTGTAATATATAATATATTATTATTATTAAGTGAAAAAACATAATACACCTTCTTTCACACTCATTCACTATTATACAAATATTTAGCCATGCGTTAAGGGGTCTACCGCATCCACGAAGCAAGGAATCTCATTTTTTCACCTAGTTTCATTTTTTAATTAAAAATCAAAAAATATAATTTACCACCTCAAATTTATCTGAAGAATATCATTACTCATTTATAATAATTATAATATGGAAAAGGAAAACACTTTTTAATAGTAATCATCCATTAATTGTCGTATGAGAATGTCTGAGATGGTCTTACCACCTACTTGAACAATTAAAAAAACTAATTTCATATATGTCTATAAGAAATTAATTATATAATTATATATAAAATAGTTAATCAAATAATTTTTTTTTGTTCTTGTAGTGGTAACAATAATAATAAACTCATTAATTAATATACCATTATTCATGTGTTCAAAATAATTGAAACATACTTGTCTCTGAATTCATATATAAGAGTCGTGAAAAAAATATACATATAATGAAATTATTATATTAATAATAATAATAAATAATCAAATCATGTACCTTTTATTATTTTTGAAAGAAAAGATTTTATTTAAAATTATATAAAAACACCACTTCTCTAAAAATTAGTAAAAATTATCAGGATGAATCAAACCCAATATTGAAAATGGATGATAGATAACTAAGATGAAAATAGTCAAATATTATAAATTATGGTTATAAAAATATATATATCTGGATAATGTTACAAAAATAATAATAAAATAATTATAGTTTTATACATGAGTTTAGAGCTCATTCAAATTATAAAGGTAACAAGGTAAGAGTTTTTTTGTGTTTTTTCCTAATATATGTGCCATAATTTACTTTTCACACCATTTTATATGATGTATATATTAAAATTTTCACATGTTATATAATTAATTATATTTTAATCATGTAATTTTTAGAGTAATTTCAATCTTTCACTATAATGGGTTATTGATTTAAATGATACATAAAACATAAGGGTTTTTTTCAATGTTGTTTTCAAATAATGGTTTTTTAATAAAGATAATCTATATAGGTAATTTATATTCATTCTAAAAACAACAATGATTTTCATTATATATTAATGGGGCTTAAAATATCTTCTAAAAATTTCATTTCCCATTATCATGTATTTCACATATAGTGTTTTTTATATGTGAAAATGAACTCATATATTATTTTCTGTCGAGAAATTATATTTCTCAATATCCATATTCGTTGAATTATTTTTTGAATTTACATATCAATGGACTATTAAATTTTTGTGTTAATTTTACAAAACATGAACTTCTTTATCTGTTTTAAGAAAGATATCATTTTCCATAAGGTTGTTCTAACAGAGTGTGGAAGTCACCTTTTTTTATATTTATTATGTGAATACTTATTTCTTCTCCCCTTCAAATTTTATATGAATTAAGAGACCCAAGATAAATATATATATATATATATAATAAATATATTCCAAATTTTAATTAATACAACTCACAAGTAGTCACAAAACCCAAGTACTAAATATTTCATGACATGGATTCTAGAAACATAAAAACTATTATTTTTTATGATGTCAACATTTATCCAGAAACTAAACCAGCTCATAATAATTCAACAATAAATAACCATTTTAAAATACTAGGGAAGGGAAAACATTATAATGGATGATATAAAAAATCATTTTTGGGAAACATTTCAAATACAAAAATGTTTTCAACATAACTATTTTTGACGTCATAAAAATGAGAATTATATTATATAAAAAGCATGATTCAATATGTGTTAACCATAATATTGAATGATATAAATATAAACACAAATGATAAAACTTTTTTCATGTTATGAGAAAAAATTTTTGAATCATATAACATGATCCATGAAATTTTGATAACATTATAGAAAAATCATAAATATATGATTTATTTTCATTGTGAACAAGGATAAGCACCTACCGATTCACATATAAAATTTATAAAAGTACTAACCTCCAATACATTAAAACTTTATAAAACTCACTATATTATAACCCATTCAAATAAATGTTATTTATCATGAGATATAAGAATTTACTCAAATCATTGATGTGATATATTGTTATGAACCATCAAATAATCCATAAGTTTTAATACTATTTTAAAAACAAATAATCATATTATAAAATAACCCATAGAAGGGAAAAATGGAATTCATGACATTATCAAGTGGTATCTCATAAAATAAAATAAAAAATAAAAACATATGATTTAAAATATTATACAGCCAAATGAAATAAATTGTATGTGAACATAGAATCTGAATCTTGAAACACAACTTGGGTATAGATAAATATTTTAGATACATAGATAATATTTGGGGGAAAATTTATAAAAAAATTTATTTTAAAACTTAGAATACATTTTATGAAGTAGTGTTTAAAATACAATCTATGATTTTTAAATAAATTTTCAAATATAATTTAAAAAATAATTTATAGAAATAAATAATATTTTAATAATAGTTTTCTTTTATAAGAAAATGATGGTTATATGATTAAATATAAGAGATTTAAATTGAAAGCCTTTTAAATAAAAATCTATTTTTTTCAAAACCGATATGGTTTTAATATATGATAATATATCATTTAATTTTTTTAATGATAAATATGCGGTTCTGTTTAGGTAAATCAAAAATGACAGATAAATAAAGTGGAAAAAATTTGTGGGAAGGGGAAATATTGTTATGGAAAATAAATGTTACTTAGAAAAATATTCGAATTATTCTTTGAAATACTATTATTTATAAATTAAATAACAATGGAATAATGAATAGATATAAAACATAATTCCCATGAAATAAATGATGGTTTATAACATAATATCACCATTTTGATGATTCCAACAAACATTTAACGACGAGGTTCAATAAAGGGGACTTTAACTCAAAGAGAGGTAACATAATTATCATAATCTATACCTTTAATTCCTACTAAATAAAACATTCCCAAACATCATCTATAATGAACATAATTATCTTATGTACTTAATTTAGGACCTTATTAAAATATATTATCCATTATTATCTTTTTTATTAATATTTAATTGAAATATTTTACTTATTTATAGTTACTTTTACTAATGGTAGTTAGATAGTTCATTTTTTTGGGTCATTAAAATATCAGGTTAGTATATTTCATTCTTAAAAAAGGATTTAATGTCAAAAATTATGTAATTATTTAAGATAAAATAATTTTTGTATTTGAATTATTCATTTTTTATTATTTCTGTTATACTAAATACATGAATAAAGTTTGTGAAAATGTGAAACATGAATGAAAATTATTTTTTTGTTAATGTTTATTTTAAATACCCTAGCCTTAGTGGGGGAATGTTGTGATGAAGACCATGTTGATCAACCATTACAATTATGTTATTGTTGTTTTTTAAGGACCCCATATAATAAATCCATATGAAACTCTTTCGTGGGCTCCCATTACTATAGAAATCATTTTTAGAAATGTTCCCCTCCCTCTAAGTGATTTCGACACCAATTACATCATTAATGAACATTTATCATATTATAATAAAATTAGACATAACCCATGGTGATCTAGACATTCCATGAATTACCACTACTAGAACAGTGGATTCTGATTCATCATACGAGTTGTTAACATCGTAATCCCTACACAGTGTAGGGGTAGCGAACATAGCCATTTACTCTTGTCCAGTAGAGTTTCCTAGATGATAATAAGTATGGAAATCCAAGTACACTAAACCCATATTATCCAAAATAATACAAACCCCTATCATTTCCCTAAAATACACAAGCTGTAGAAATTTATCAATATATTCAAACTCGATATCCCGCCATATACATGACTAATGACATCAATTACCAATTATTGGAATGAATGATGGAATTTAAAAATTGAAAATTTTATAATTTAATTTTCCACATATAATCCAGATTTATTCATTAAATATATCATTTATACTATCCTTGAGAGGAGGTTATGGAAGATAAATATTTGTGCGTCATGGAGACATTATTCTACACGTACACTTTCCTAATGTTGGTATGTTTTCTTATTAAATGGAAGGGATTGAATAATGATTAAATATTTAATATTATGACATTTATGTTTACATAGGAAACTTATTTCATTATTTTAAAAAAATTAGAGATGTTTATGATAGAAAAAATAAATAAGGAAACACTATGAAGAATTGGATACACATGTCGGGGACATTATTTTTTTCTGGAAATTTTCTTTTGAAATGAACATATTATTATTTATAAAAATGAGTCAAGGGTTATTTATGTGGGATAGAGTTATATGATTATAGAATTAGTATATTTTAACAGAGAAATTCAAATGAATGTTGTGTCTTGAAGTGGTTGAAGTTTTAGCATTTTATACATGAAGAGAAGGGTAGTTCTTGAAGTGAACCTTACATTTTCAATAATTTAACGTTACTATTCATCGGTCAATGGCCACAAAATTTAAACAATTGGAGGGAGAATTGGTTGTGTGTTTAAACTCACCACAAATTTTTTTTTTAAATAATTATGTTTTCATTTTTTCGCTTTTCTGTCTTACTAAAAAATATTTTACAGCTTTTATATTTTATCACGGTAACTAGTTTTTTCCATAGTAATTAACATTGATGAAAATGATTAAAAATATTTGTATTACCTAGTTTAAAAATTCAAATTTAAAATTATCAAATAACATAATCATATCGAATATCTAAATAATGGAGAGGATAATTTTACAATTAAACCATTAATACCTTAAAAAATATTCTTTAGAAATTTAATGATTTACATATTTAAATTTATATATAATATGAAATTATCATTTTTTATGATTTTAAATAATGAATGGATTAAATATAAATAATTAAATGTTTCTAGGATTCAAATAAAATCCATAATTTAATCTCACCTGGAAAATACTTCATTCATTGAGATCACTGAAAATAGTATTTATTAAACTAAATGTTTAATTTATCTCTACAAATATTTGATATATTATTTACTGGCCTAAGTAATATTTTTAATTCATTATTTTATTCTAGAAATACATTTTGGATTAATAAATATTCTTTTTTATAATTTTTTTCCTTTATTACTTAATGTTAAATTCACATTAATATTTTTTTTGTAAAAAATATATTTTGCAACTAAAATTTCCTTTCTAATAAGAAGATAAATAATTTGTTTTATGTAAATCTTGATATTATAGATTCAAAAAAAAACTTTTTTAAAATTTAAAATCCTAAAATATTTAAAATTATCTTTTAAAATAAAATATAAAAATTTTTTTAAACAACTTTTAAAGATATCATTTTAAAATAATAAAAAATATTAATTGTTTATCTTCTAATTGTAATATTTTTAACTATTTACCATCTTATTAAATATTCTAATTTTATTAATAATGTTATTCTAGTAAATTGTTTTTCTGTTATATTTTCTGTAGTTTGTAATGAAGTTTGAGAAATATATCATCAGTTTTACAAAGTCTATAATTTTCAGACACTACATTATACCCCATTAAAATAATTTCATCCTCTATATTTTATTACACTAATGAAAGAAAATGATGATTATTTTGACTCACTAAAAAGAAATTTTCCAACACACATTCATTAAGATTATTTTTCCACCATTGAACCTTGACTAAATGGGTAATTGTGTTCTGTATAACCATGTTTTTTCATCCAATGATCTCCATGTGTTATTCTTCAGAGGAGAGTTGAGGTTCCAGTTTCAAAACTTTGGAGTTCAGTACATGTTATGGATATGGTATATAATTGCTCATAAATGATACTCATAACACTTTATACACATGATATAGGTGAGTATTGATTAATTAGTGATAATTTATGACATTGAAATGATCAAGGATCTCAAAGGGAACAATGTATCTATGGTCCATTTCTTTTTTTTCTAAAATATCATAACACATATCCATATATATGAATAGAATAACCTTATCACAAAATTCAATACCTATATCTATTCTATTATTATTGGAATAGATATTTTAAATAATTTCCATTTTCATATTCCATTAAATCTTTTTTAAAATCTCTTTCATTTCCTAGTTAAGGTAAATCCCTATTAGATTTTATTCCCCAGCTTCATACCAGCTTTTCGGAGTCCAACTTCTCTTCCCCTAAAGATCCTCGTATAGTTCCATTTATATTTTTGAATGGAAGCTACAGTTTTATGTGAAATCTCTAAAAGGAAGATGTTTACCCCTAAATCATTTGAAATCATTTGAATATCCTCTAAACATATCCTCAATAAACTCATCAGCACTATAATGTAAATATTTGTTAGAGGATCTAATTAGAAATATTCTCCGATGAAAATAAAATGTGTTCAAGTTATATGATTATTGATATTAACATAGAAGCCACTATGAAAATTAGATATTAAAGGTATTACTAGGCCTAAATTAAAGTTATGTTTTTCATTTTTCCATACAAGTATGGGTAATGGTTAAATCATTCCTTCATAATTATTTCCCTATTCCATAACATGCTAATATAACAATTATCAAGATATGTACTCCATGATTTCCCTCTTTATGTTAACCGGAAATATTTATTATTTAATATATATCTCTCTCTCTATATATTTTTATATATATTTTCTTCAATGATATATATAGAAGGGTAATATATGTGCATCATCTAAAAGATCACTCTTTTGTTTCAGTATAAACGAGATACATATAATTTTTTAGAATTGAATAACAACACAATTATCAATGTTGATGTCTGTAATATTTTCTACATAAATTTTACATCCCCATAATCCATCTGTGCCTCATTGATACTGACATGAATTGACGGTTGAGTAGAAATATTGTCTTAGTATGATTTATCCTATTCCCATATGACCTCAAGATTTATAATTTGAAGATAATTGTGTATTTGGTCTATTTAGATCCTCATAAATCATAATATAGTGTCGTATTTTCTATTAATACTATCAACCAACATGTATGTAGTTCATGGGTGGTAATGTATTGATTTGTAATAATATTTGATCATATCTAACAGTCTTCATTGGTATATGTTTCATTCAATCTATGAGAATATATAATTTGTTCTCCTATGATCAGTGTATATATCACATTTCCCACTAATAATATAATAATAATAATTTTTTATGAATAATTCACCATAACTAATTCCAAATCATGGGTTTGGTAATTTTAATCACGATATATTAATTAGTGTGAGTTATAAAAAATGACCTTCATATTTTACATGGAGATGAAACCCATGTATTTCAATGATTCACCACTATAAATTAATAAGCCTTCACCTCTATATGGTAATATAAGAATAAGTTTTGTGAAAAACCTTTCCCTAATATCCTTAATGATTTTGACACATTCATATAACCAAATGAAATTGAATTCTTTCTATTTTATGTTGGTTAATGGATTTCATAAATGCCATTAATTTATCACAAATATTCAGCAATATCGTGATTAGGAACGAAAACTACAGAATTCAATCATAGTGGATGGTCTAGGGAATTTTTCAATAACATAGATTATTGATGTATCTATAGATATAACCAATCTTATGATGACAAGACCTAATAGCGATACTTTTTGTTGCTTGAATTTAAATTTCAAACTCTTTTCATAAAATCTATCCTTTATCAGGGTCCTTAACACATTCCATTAGTGTTCATCATGATCTTCCATCATTTTAAAATATATATGACCATAGTCTATAAATACTACCATAAATTGATATTTGTAATATATAAAGATACGAATCATAATATTCATTAATATATCAGAGGCATTTGTAAGTCCAAATGATATCACTATAAAGTCATTGTGCTTATACCCTGTCTGAAACATGGTCTTCAGAATATCTTTCATTTTTACCCTCCATCGATGATATCCACATTGAAGGTAAAATTTTGAGAAGAACTATAATACTATTAGTTAATCCAATAGGTCTTCAATATAGGGATTACTATACCATTTCATTATTGTGATTTTATAGTGCTTGTGACAACTGATGCAATGATTAATTGATATATCCTTCTACATTGTTTAGAGAAAATTATCACACCATGGTTATGCACTGGGACATATAAAACCATTTTCAAGATTATCTTGTAATATATTATTAAATAACTCTATTTCAATAAAATATATTATATCGGAATTCAGCAATATGGGTAGTGATATAGGGTTCATTTTCATTTAGAACTAATCCTAATGTTCTAGAGGAAAACCAAACTATTAATTGTGAAAGACATAAGTATATTCCCACACAATAGGCATGTTATAACTATCGAATCCCACCATGATAATATAAACTTAGAACCACTTTTTATTGGGTATCAAGACCCATATTTTAGACTTTTATTTCCAACAGTAGGCATGATTATCCATGTATTGATACTTGAATACTAAATGATTGGGGGTAAAAAAAAGTAGATTTACCTTTTTTTCATAAATTACTATGAGGTTAATATAAAAAACACAATCCACAAGTAGAATTATGTCCAATTTAGTAGTTGGAATAAAATCCAGAATTTCAAGAAGTATCTCCCCAAAAATATCATCTCGAGCAAATTTGTACTCCTCTATTTCATTAACCATGATTCTAAGTGATTTAATTTATATATATTTATTCAATGTATGATTTAGTTAATCCAAATTCATTGAAAATATATATGATATTACGAAATTTGAATAACCTGAATCAAATATTGTATTTATAGAGCTAGATTTGAAATTAGTATACCTTTCACCATTTTTTAATTGTTATCTACCTATGTAGTAGTGATTATATATTCCCTCCCATTCTCACATAGTATAAGCAGTTTCAACTACCAATTTCCATAATTAATTCTTTGGCTAGAGAATTTATTCTTATAATTCCTATAATCCATGAATATGATGAATTGAAGAGAAGGTAAAGCTTCCAATGGGGCCTTCTTCCCCTCAGTGGTGTTATTCTCCATCCTTACATTTCCTCATGTATCATAGGATCATTTTTCAACATTTCCACAATTGTAAAAATTCTTGGAACCATTTAGGAAATTTCCTAGGTGTTTCATACCTCATTTTTATCATCATTATAGTTGTAAATTAATTCCCATGTGAGTCTTTTCATATGTCTTCTATGATACTTATTTATTCTTATTCTCTCTCTATAATCATGTGGGACTCCACAATCCTTTTCATTCGTAAGATAATATCATACAACATTCTCATTGCTTCATAATTATCATACAATTAATTCCTTTAGAAGAATTTTTTTATGCCACTATAGAAACATTCTATTAATTTTTCTGATCTAGAGATAGAATTAAAGGATTACCTTGTAGTGTCATGATGTTTTCTTCTTATGATCCAACAAACTCATATTCCTTTTTATAATTCAATGAATTCTAGTTCTAGTGTAGTTCGAAGAGTCTATGGGGTATATTTATATAATAATATAACCATTAAATCATCCAACACCATAGAATCCAATTCATCCATTTTAACAATATTCCTAATGAGATTACACTATAAGTCAACCTCACTATCTAGACAATAGAAGAAAAATTAGACTCTTCATAATCAGATAAATAAAGATAGAAAATATCTTTTCATATTTCATTAATTCATTTTTCAGTAATCAATTCGATAGAAGTACCATTAAATAATATGGACATTGATGAATAATGGATTCAATAGTAAGCTACTCTATTCTTAGTGTGTTTGGGAGATCCACAATATTTTAGTTATTTTTAATAACATGGGATACTAGTTTTTAAAATTCCCATGAGATTTGGATAAATGTTCCCATATAATTTAGAATATCACCACATTATCCGTTAAGTCCATAATTATCTTAGTTCATTATGGTTCCCAACATATCCTTTATAGTGGAATCTTCATTGTGTGGATACTTATATTTGTAAATATTATATGAAAAAAATGATCCTAAATGAAATAACTCAAAAATATTGAGTATATTTTTCTTTAAATACACTCTAATACTCAATCTAGGTTATCCATTATTATTTTTCTGTTAAAGTTTTCATAACCATATTAATTAATATAATAAATAAATCCTTAATAATGTTTCGTTAAAGAGAATGTGAATTTAAAAAATCATATCCCAAAGTAGTTTTAAACTAGTGGTGTCGTTTTTCATTTTTATCATTCATGTGATCAGAGTTAAGTCAACCCAAAAACCCTACTTTTGGGTCATTTACCCTGGGTAAATGTCACAACCTATCCTACAGGGCCCTGACGTGACTACTCCAAGCCCAAAATCCATAGGACAGGGGTTGGTGACTAGCACCTGAAGGTTTTTCTCGAACAGGGAAGGCATTCCATTAGAGATCTGTACTAACTCAAAAGGGGAAACAGAAGTAAAAAAATAACAAAATTAAGGTATAACCATGATAGGAAAGAACAACCAGAAGTAAAACTGTATACTTAAAACAATGGGTGAAAATATGATCCCTAGAAACTAAAAAGAAAGTAAACCGCTATCAAATCTTCCCTATAACTCAAACTAGAGGGTAGTAGATATAAGTCTGAATTCGAAGAAAAGGATCTCAACAGCTCCCATTGTGTCGATCTCCACTGAGTCTAGAACCTCTAAAGTCTTCCTCAATGCATCAATAGTCTACACCAGACACAAAAGTGCGGGTGTATCCCATGAGAGGGTGAGTATAACAACTCGGTAGGGGACCTCGAGACCCCCAAATGTTTCATAGTAATCCACAATGGAAAACATCACAAGAAATTCAAAAAAGGTAATATCACAAGCATGATATAAATCATGAAGCACAAAAGAAAATAGATATCTCACTATAATGGTATATCATCTTGGTTACTGGGATCGGGATGAATAGTCATAAATCCAGATCATCCTATCTGTAGTAACTCTACTACTGACCTGTATAGGTCACTATGTGCTGACCCCTATTGGTCACTAGATGGTGTATCATATTGGTCGCTGGGGCTGACCCGTGTTGGTCGCTAGTTGATGACTCATATTGGTTGCATGTGATGACACATATTGGTCGATGGTGGTGACCTATATTGGTCACTAGGATATTGGTATGGATTATTATTCATATAGCTATATCATCTCACTATAGAGTTTCTGATTCTGATCCGTATTGGTCTCTCTTCTTCTTCATGTCACAGTCAGCCACTGGATTCTTGCATGAAACTCGTCTAATATTTGGAAGACTTTGATCCTTAAGCAATCATTCATATTTCAACTGGTATTATTTCCTGAAAACCACATAACCATGGTACTGACCCATCATAGGTGTCCCAACGTGACAGACGACGGGACGATCAGACACCTGGTCTATGAGATATGGCGCTTTTGTAAAAAGGGACCAATTTGATTTAATTCTAACAAAACCTAGGTAACATGTCAAACTATATAAAAAATAAAGTAAATTATCTCCAAAGGACCTCCTTGTTAAATGTTTTCTTGTGCCACATACAGATCATCGGTCAGACAATCGGTTTGTTAGTTACACCCCTTTTCGTGAAACGGGGGTGATCGTACCTCGGTTTAGCATGGCTCGGTTAGGCCCACTGGAATATGCCAAAGGGACTGTGTAGAGACCCAAAGCATTACGTACATATACATTAATTAAATTTTTCGGAATACATAATACATTACAAAAACAAACACACAAGGAGCGTAATAGTTTAGTGTCTTTGGAAACTCGGAACATAATCCTCTAATCGTGGTGAAAGATCTTCATCAAATCCCATAATGATCTTCCCCTTTTTTCTTACCTAAATCCTTTATTTATATCCTGAGGAAAAGAAAACATATAAAGGGGTGATCTCAAATGCTTATTAAGGGTATTCATTGAAAAAATAAAACAATCCTTATACATTTGAACATAAAAACATGAACACAATGTTCAAACATCAAGATCTTGAGCAATTAAATAAAACATGGAAATACATAAGACAAAGATCATAAAGAAAAATTAATCCTGATAAAAAAGAATGGGAATAAAACAAGTAATTGTGGCATCCATTAAGAACATGCTATGATTTTCATAGTAGCCAAGGCATTGCAGCCAAGACCATCTTAGTGGACAAAGTCCCTTACTGAACTAGGTTTACTTGCCGTTCCAGTCCTGTATTACTGAACCAGATTTACTTTCCATTTCAACCATGTCTATCCCATGATATATAAATCTTTACCCAATTAATTGGATGGAGATATAGGTCCCACCCATCTCATAATTAAATCATTCTTACTTATGTCACAACATAAACATAAATCATTCATCATAAACCAAAGAATAAAATGGGTTTCATAAACATCATCCCATGAGAACATAATCCAAAGAAAAAAAATGGATATAATTCCATCATATTAAATGTGAATCCATGTAAATCATATATACATTATACTTTAAACATAATCATACTAAATAATGTCATCTTATATGGAATATAGTTTTGACAAAACACCTGAAATGAAATCTTGAGAAAAATATCCTTTCTTTTTCAAAAAAAAAAAAATTTTCACTAAATTCCATGATTTTTTTAAAAGAAAAGGATTTTGTTGAAAATAATTATGAAAAATTGTAGATTAAGATTCATGAAAATAACGCATTATTAAACCGTAAAAATCCGTTCATGTCGTATAAGTTATAAAAACATTATTCTCATTCATTTGCCGGAAAAGTAAAAAAAGTACCTCCTAACATAAAAAAAAGAAATATTCCTTACATACCATATACTAGAATCCAAAAATGGGTAAAGAGGACTTTAAACATTCATAAAACCATTTTTAGAAAGCTAGAGCATGGTTGATATATATAACCCCAGTGAATACTTACGAATAAACAATCTCGGATAAAAACGAGATTGGAAAAGTTGTCCCTTACAAAGATCATTTTGAAAATAAAATAGATCAATTATGTGTATTCACTATAAAGTCACATAAATAAATTATAAACACGTGATAAGATATAAAATTTCATTTCTCAAGTAATCAAATAATGACCTAAACAAGAAAGAGAAGATTAACCCAAAGAACGGAAATCGGGTTAAGAAGTTCCCTTACGTCATGTTCGACTTGACTCGATCATTCTTTAATATTATGAATAATAAAACAAAGTTAATTTCTACTTGATTAAGAACCTATTTCAAATTTATTATTCCTTTTATATCACTTATTATCATGTTATAAACATTATGTAAACATTTAAGTTAATAATGTTCGTTTTGTCGTTATTTGGTACTTGAGTCAAAAATTGACTTCTTATAATTACATGTTGCTCATGTGGTAAAACGTTCATTATATCCATAATGATATTCATGATTTATATATTATATATATCATATATATCCTGCATATACATGTATTTATAATATTACATAACATATGGAGGTAAGAAATGAAATGCACCGTTCATGGAGACGGTAAGCTGTACGTACACATGAACGCTACATTCATTTCTATTTCTTATTTTAATGGAATTAAAACAGAATGATAAAAAGTTATATATAATTCCAGTATAATATCATATATAATATCATTAACTACATCCTTTATACATCCCACATAAGGCATTAACGAATCACATCAATTTGAGGGGGCGGTAGTCCGCACTTCCACAAATGAGATTATCGTATATACCCACTATGGAAACCATAATGGATTGATGTAATTGGGAAGTAAATAAGCATAAGGAAATCATAAACATAATATGTATTATATATAAATACAGTTCCATGATAATGTCCACCATGAGAGGCGGTAGGAGAAAATCGAACATTCATCGTTTCGTGAGGCCTTAGTTTGCAATCCACAGAAACATTATGTTCTTCATCCATTAGATGGAGGTGTGTGTAAGTGTAGTTTTAATCCTAATCATAACAACATCCTAGTATATTTATTATACTTGTTTTGTTACAAAATAAAGTATTAATAAGAGTTTTTGGGTTGGAGAAGTAGCATAAAAGAAAACAGCTTAAGAGAACCAGTTACCTTTAATTTGGGTAACTTTCTCTGGTTTGAACCAAAAGGACTTCTTGAAATGCTTTCTTCCTAATGTAAGGCTTATAGTGGGAGGAGTGGGATGTAGGGATCTTAATTGGGAAGGGGTTGGACGAGCCAAATAGCTTGAGAGGTTTGAGGAATTGGATAGAAATGGCCTCCTTTTTTAAGGGAGTGGAGGGGCTCTTTAGGAAAGAGTGAAAATATTATTTTATAATATAATGATATTCGGTTTCTAATGGTCCATAAATAATTATAGTTGAAGGAAATATGACTCATGATCGATATATAATCATTCAATCATAATTGGACATGTTTTGGATAATATTTTGATCATTATAATATTATTTATTTAAATCATTTATTAATGAGGTAAATACTACATCATTATTGTGTCATAAATAATTTAATTTATTTGATGTATAAAAATTATAAAAAAAATACCAACATGTATGAAATATTTTTATATTTACAATGAATATTTATAGTCTAAATGATAATTTATATATCCCATTATAAAAATTAATTATTAAAATATTTTTGTTAATGTCAATTTTGTCTTTACATTAAATTAATTAATCCAAATTGTCATTATCACTCCCAATTGGCTAAATGGGGTCCCAAAATAGATCCAAGGATGCAAATGTTCGGCCAATACTCATCCAATAATTTTAGGACAAGTTTTAAGGTAATTTTAATTTATAATAATATTATTTTAACCTTGAATTACCTTATTTACCATTAACCGCAGTAAATAAAAGTCAAAAGATACTATTCACCAAAAATTATTTTCATGTTATTGAAAAAAAGTTTACTTCTTGATAACAACCATTTATGTTAGATTTTTGAAATTAAATTCATAGAAATGGTAAAATTTCATTTAAATGAAATATTCAGTTTTTTTAACTACCACTAAGTGGTTTCACTATTCATCAAAAATTGATGTTTTTCAGAATAATATCAAACATTCAGCCTAAGATATATTTGATATTATTGAATTCAAAAATGATGTCTATTTTTTCAAATTTAAAACATTTAAGTGGAATTAATTATATTTTAACGTAATTCTCGTTATCAATAAAAATAGCGTGTTTTCAAGAAACAATAACTATCAAAAGATCGACACATGTTTATGTCCGAATTCAAAGTGAAATTAATTACAATAACCATAATTAGATTAAATGATGAAAATTTATTCTAATTACACTTTAAAACCAATTAAAAAGATTATCTAACTATATAAATTATTGCGATGAATATTTTTTAATTATAATATAGCGTGTTTGTACTATTCATCAAAATATGGAAGTTATCAGAATAATATGAAAAATTTATCCAAAGTAAATTTTTATATCCTGATTCCAATGAATAATCTTATTTTTTCATATTTAACTTATAAACATTTCAAAAAATATATTTAATGTTGGTGCGCCATTAAAAGGCGAAAAAACTGCATTTTTTAAAAAATACTTATTTTACCCAAAAAATATTTTCTTTTCTCATACCATGGTCTAGAAAATATGTAAGATGAATAATAATGATCTAATGTTAAAATTTGGTTAATAATATTTATAACAGCTAGTCCATAATAATATTATAACAATATATCGTTGTTTACTAAAACCTGGTATTGCGTACTACACACGCTATTGAGGAAGGTCACGATTGCATGGAATGCAAGCCAAGTCAAAGTTGCGTGTTGTGAAAGACTCCTCCGTTGTTTTTTATAACATAATCCAACCATATTTCATTTATACATGGAATATATATATATATATATATACTCAATATTTTTTAGAATGACTTATATCAAACGCACTTGAAATTCTATGTAACACAATCCAAGGATAGTGTTGCGTATACTGCAAGCTAAAACGATGTTGCGTATAGAGCAAGATAATATTGGTCTAGCGTACAACAGAATACATCAATGAAATTAAAAATAATAATTCTAATAAAATATTGGGTTGTTACATTCTACCCCCCATAAAATGAATTTCACCCTCGAAATTTGTCGGGGTTATAAATGGTTTACTACTTGAAAGTTTTTTTCATAGAATCACACATCGTAAAAAGGAATACTAAAACTTCATTTTAAAAATGGAAGTTATAATCATAATGGTCACCAAAAGTAACTCAGCACTGGGTTTCCACATAGGACAACATAGGTTAAATTATAGATATGGTTGAAAAATCTAAAAATCATGTTCTGATGGAATCTGGTAGAAAAGAGGGCTATGAAAAAAGCCAAAAATCACAAAGCCATAGATTTGTGATGAACTAAGGTACCATCTGATTCATCATATACAAGAGTACTAAGACAAAATTTTTGATTTTCAATATAATTTTCCTAATGTCGAAGAATTTTTTAAAGAAATATTTACTTGATTTTGGTACAATCTCATCTTTGTTCATGTCATGAACAATTTCCACTTCATCTCTTAAAGAAATGAAGTTGAATTTGTTTTCAATAATGTGTTAGAGGATCATGTGAATGAATGATAGGGCATTCCATCTTTCTCAAACATAAGGTTAGAAAAAGTTATCAAATATACATAAGTCCTTCTATGGTGAGGTTAGTCTTATACGATTCCAAAAATGAACTTATACTTCATCTATCATATCGTATAATAAAATAAAACTAGTTTCTACTTACTAGGGACTTCCTATAGGCTAGTGGTAGGCGATAAAGGCCTGTCGCACTTCAGTTGTGGGTTTAATTCCCACAACCTTGTCCAACGCGACGGGTTATCGCCAGTTCTACATGTTGTCCATTTTCATAAACTATATTATTATAACATTCCATCAATAATATCGAAAAAATTTATAGCCTTAAACAATACTAACTTATTTCCAACATAATTCATTCCAATCATTAGGCATATCTAAAATAATTATGTCCAAGCTCATAGTATAAAGAAAAAAATTACTAAAAACGTCATCTACCGATCATTTGAATACCAACATTTATTCCCATTTATCATACGATATATCTTTTTGGTCACATTCCAAACATGTGAATACCTTAATCATGTATTCTCTTGAAAAATGAATACCCATTGAACCATAGTGGAAACATGAATGTTGTTAAAAGTTAACTCTTTCCATATACCAAAGTCACAAAATTTCTATATACTCAAACCATGATATCACTTTTTCCTTATATCAGTCATGAGCTCATGAATACTATTTAACATTTCATTTTCTCCTTATCCCTTCATTATGTGCATATTATCTACTTTTCAAAATCACTTTTCATGCTTACCGGTAACATAAAATTATTGAAAACCATAACAGACTAATACAAAAATATCCCAATATACCATAAAAGTACATCAACAACATTATTCTTGAATACCAATACATAAACACTTCAATCCATCATCTTTAGTGATTGTCATGGAATACGTCCTTCCTTGATTTAGAAGTAACCTCTTAGGTCAGGGCATTGAGTTGGGTAATGCCCATGTTCTCCGCAGATAAGACATTGGACTCCATAACAATCTGTCACTCTATGACCCTTTTCTCCACATAGATAAAATCTTCCCCTCCATTTGAGGTATTCCTCATAGTTCTTCTTCCCTTATTTAGAAATCACAATCTCCCCTTCTCTATGCTCCTCACCATGCGAACATTCCTAAAATTACATCTTCCTCTTATTTGATGAATTAGGAATACAACTAAACTTCACCTTGTTAATCATATATCAAGATGACTGATTCGGCATAATCACAATATCTTTCTTTCTTGGCGTTACATAATTTTGTTGATCATAGTCACCAATTTTTTCATCGGAATCAACGTTAACTGAATTATTTCTCGTTCCCTCCATTTACTAAAACTAGAAACCGTAGTGTAATAAATAGTTCAAATAACGATGAACCACATAATCATTAAAAGTCAATTATGGGATGTCTAACTTCTCACACATTCTTTAATCCATGATACGTGAGGTTCACACTAGTTTATTCATGATTGTCAACATAACTCTACTACTGAAACCTATAGTTATACTAAACCTTAGGGATATCCCTAGACATACCTTAGAAATATCTCTAGGGATCTCACTAAAGTTTCCGCATCCTAGTTCCCAAAGGTTATCAAAACCTTTCCTCTAATACCAATTTTAGAGTCCCAAAGCTTGACATACATAGACATTACTTTACATTTACGAAATACATAATACATAAAAAAAACAAACACACAAGGACAGTAATAGTTTATTGTCTTTGGAAACTCAAAACATAATCCTCAAATCGTGGTGAAAGATCATCAAGATCTCCCATAAAGATCTTCCCCTTTTTTTCTTACATAAAACCTTTCTCTATATCCTGGGGAAAAGAAAACATATAAAGGGGTGAGCTCAACTGCTCAGTAAGGGTTAGAAGGTATAAAATAAAACAAAACACATACATTTGAACATAAAAACATGAACACAATGTTTAAACATCAAGATCTTGAGAAATGCCATAAAACATGGAAATACGTAAGACATAGATAAAAAATAAACATTAATCCTGATATAATAGGATGGGAATAAATGTGTAATTGTGGAATCCATTAATAATATGTCATGATTTCCATAGTACCCAAGGCATTGCATCCAAGATCATCTTAGTGGACAAAGTCCTTTACTGAACCAGGTTTACTTGACGTTCCAGCCCTCTATTACTTAACTGGATTTACTTTCCATTTCAGCCATGTCTATATCATGAGATATAAATCTTGACCCAATGCATTGAAGGGAGATATAGGTCCCACCCATCTCATAATGACATCATTCTTACTTGTGCCACAACATAAACTTAAATCATTTATCATAACCCAAAGAATAAAATGGGTTTCATAAACATCATCCCATTATAACATAATCTATATAAAATAAATGGATATAATTTTATCATAATAAATTTGAAACCATGTTAATCATTGATACATTATACTTGAAACATAATCATACTAAATATTGTCATCTTATATGGAAAATAGTTTTGACAAAACACTTGAAATAAAATCTTGAGGAAAATATCCTTTCTTCTTCAAAAACATTTTCTTTTCACAAAATACCATAAAATTTTTAAAAGAAAAAGGATTTTGTGGAAAATAAATATGAAATATTGTAGAGTAAGCTTCATGAAAATAACACATTATGAAACCGTAGAAAATTCATTTCTCATATAATCAAAGAACGACATAGACAAGAAATAGAAGATCAACCCAATGAATGGAAATTGGGTAAAGAAGTTCCCTTAGCTCATGTTCGAATTGACTCGATCATTCTTTAATCTCGGGAATAATAAACCAAAGTTAATTTATACTTGGTTGAGAACCATTTTCAAATTTATTTTTCTTTTTATATCACTTATTTCTATGTTATAAACATTATGTAACCATTTAAGTTAATAATGTTTGTTCTCTCGATATTTGGAACTTGATTCAAAAATGGACTTCTTATAATTACATGTGGTCAAAGGTTCATTATATCCAGAATGATATTCATTATTTATATATCATATATATTCATCATATACATGTTTTTATAATATTACATAACATATGGATGTATGAAATGAAATGCACCGTTCGTGGAGATGGTAAGCCATACATACAAATGAACGCTACTTTCATTTCTATTTCTTATTTTAATGGAATTAAAACATAATGATACATAGGTATATTATAATTCCAGTATAATATCATATATAATATCATTAACTAAATCCATTTATACAACCCACATAAGGCATTAACGAATCACATCACTTTCAGGGGGCGGTAGTCTGCACTTCCTCAAATGAGATTATCATATTTACCCACTACGGAAACCATAAAGGCTTCATATAATTGGGAAGAAAATAATCCCAAGGAAATCATAAACATAATATGTATTATATATAAAAACAGTGCCATCATAATGGCCACCATGAGAGGCAGTAGGAGAAAATCGAACAATCATCGTTTTGTGTGGCATTAGTTTTCCATCCACAGAAACATTATGTTCTTCATCCATTAGATGGAGGTGTGTGTAACTGTAGTTCGAATCCTCCTCATAACAATATCCTAGTATATTTAGGATACTGGTGTTGTTACAAAAGAAATGACTTAAAATATTTTAGGTGTAACACCCAAGACTTTTATGATAAATATTTTGCTTTTATGTTATATAAATCATCAAAGGAATCTTTCACTACACACAACACAATCTTGGATTTCTTTACACACAATCACGACCTTCCTCGATAGCTTGCATCCTACGAAATATCGAGTTTCACTAAACAACTATATGCTATTAAAATATTATTAAAACTAGCCGTTGTGAAAAGTAATAACCACTTTTTGAAAGTTTATAAATTTTATTTTTCAAAATGGATTCATTTTCGGTTTCGAAATACCGAAATTAACCTAGGGTGAAATTTTTGTATTTTTCTGAAAACATTAAATTTTTGATGAATAGTGAAAACACTGGGTAACTATTTAAAAACCGAGTTTTTTTAAAATAATTATTTATTTTATTTAAATTTATTTTTTTCAAAATTGATACATAATACATATATATGTTCAATGTAATTTATTGGACTCATTTTATAATAATTTTAGATATATAAAAAGTTTATTGAACTTTTGATCATCTTTTACCCACCTCCTTGGAGAATTTGCAAATTTACATAAAACATAATTTTACCGCTTTTGTGAATGGAATTTAAAAAATCTGAGAGACACGGTTGATGTCAGTAAGTAAAATGTGGTTCAATGAGATGAAAATAAATTTTGGTGAATAGTAACTTTTTACTTTTTTTTCACGGTTAAAAGTAAATAGGCTAATTAAGGCTAAAAATGTAATTATTATTACCCTAAAACATGTCCTAATTCTAGTGGATAAATGTAATTCGACCAAAAACAACCTTGGGATTAAAATATGACCATTTAGGCCCCCTTGGATTAGACTAGGACATTTAATATTAATTTATTTAAAGAAGGGTTAAAATAGTTAAAATCAATGTTTAATAACTAAATCATTTTTAATATAAGTTTATCCATAAGATAAATTCGACCAAAAATATTCATTAGAAAGGTAAAAAGATTTCATAAATAATGGTTTTTTATTTGTAATTTTTAGACTGTAAATAATGTAATTTATTTATGACACAATGATGATGCAGTAATTATCTTATTAATGAAATATTGACATAATTGATGTTATAAATACCCAAATAAATGTAATTTGAGACTTTTTATAAATACCCAAAAGTTATGGGAGCTAAAATGAAAAATCTTGTAGCCATTCTCCCACAACTTTCTCAAGCTATGAATCATGCAGGACTTCCCAACGAGCAAAGGAAGTAGAAACATTCTGTTTAATCCTTCATGAGGCAGCGTCCGCCTTCATTCAGTGGGTCTTCTCATCCATTAGTGGCTGATCAATGGATCACTACCACCGAAAAAATATTTTCAATTCTTCAATGTTCTGAACCTGATAATGTCATCTTAGCAGTGTATCGTTTGGAAAGAGATGTTTATCAATGGTGGAATCTTATTAAGAATATGAGGCAAAGGGGTGAAATTGAGTCCATTGAATGGGACAAGTTCAAGAAATTATTTTTCAATAATTACTTCCCTCATATTCTTCTAACAAAGATGGAGAAGGTGTTTCTAGAACTGAATAAAAATGATGATGAACTTGTTGTTACCTATGAAGAAAATTTTACAAGACTTGCAAGGTATGCTTCTTGTATTATTATCCAACCGGAGAGTAAGATCGATCAATTCTTTAGAGGCTTAAAACCAAGTCTTAGAAGTGCATTAGCCATAAGGGACTTCAATGGCTACGAGGAAATCATTCGATGTGCTCTCAATGTCGAGATGGAGATTGGGGTAACCCATCAGTCATATGGGTTTGATAAGAAGAGGAAAATGGAATTCAAAGGAAAATCTAAAGAGCACACTGAAAAGAAGATGAGTTTTCCCTTATTCTCAAAGTGCAGAAAGAATCATGGATGGAGTTTTCTTAAAGGGACAAGTAAATGATTCAAATGTGGAAAGGAAGGTCATCGATCATTTGAATGCTGCAATGATGGGAAGAAGATGTCTAGTGATGCGAACAAAGAAAAGGCTACACAGAGTGAACCTCCTACACATCAATGTTACAAGTCAAAGGAAATGGGTAATTATGACAATCAATGCCCTAATCCAAGGGTTGGTGATGATGATCAACATCAACAAACTCTTATGGCTAAAGACAATGGAAAGTGACATACAATTTCCATCATCAATGTGGAGTACGATAACAAAGTGGTGAAAGGTACACATACCATCCACTCTAAAGTATAAAATGTTTTATTTGATTCTGGATCCACCCACTCTTTTATTTCTGAATAATTTTCTAATGGTATCTCCGTATTACCTCAACAATTAGATGTTGAGTTAGCTGTGAAAACCCCTAATGGCACAACAATCGCATCAAAATACTATAATTCTTCTCCGATTGAAGTTTGTGGGAAAGTGCTTCCTGCAAATCATGTGATCCTTCCAATTGTGGAATTTGATGTGATTCTTGGCATGGATTGTATTTCTCTATATGGATCTCATATCAATTTCCAAATAAGTGAAGTCACATTTCATATTCCAGATCAATCTATGATCTTCTATCGATGCAAGGATGAATGTTAGGTCCACTAGGCTGAATACCCTGAGAGGGGGGTGAATCAGGGTATGACTAATTAAAAATTAATGCCCTTTCTGATCTTATTTCGCTGTAAAGAAAAACACTCTTCTTTCTCTTTCCTGCTGCACAAAATAAACAGAAAGTAAAGCAAGCACAGGACACAACAATTTTACTTGGTTCACCGCTAAGGGCTACGTCCAAGGAGCATACGCCGACAGGTTGCCGGTCGTACCAAGTCCACTAAACTTCACTAGCTGTGGATTACAATGTTCGGGCTAGATCACTTCTATGCCCAGGCTCACTGCCTATACAATGTTTGGGGTCAGCTCACTGCTTTCCCAAGGGTCACTCCTAGTTTCTCTCTCTCTGGATCACTGCCGGTGGAGAGGATCACCTTCTTCCTCTTCCTAAGCTCACTGCTCTTGGAAAGAATCCACTCACAGTTTATAGACCTGTAGGTCTCTTCATTTTCATGAAGGAATGCATCTTCCTCTGTATGTAGATGCTCTGTTGAAGTCCAACTTTCACCCACAGATGAATCTCACATTACACCGGATGTACCGGGCAACCTGAATTTTTACGCGCAACCCTTACAGTGTCATGCGCGCAATTTCTATGATTTGCGCGAAATTCCTTTTTCGCGCAACCTCCAAATATTACGCGCAGCCTAGAAACTGCCTTGTGCGCAATTCACTACTTTTGCGCGAAATCCACTTTTCGCGCAATCTTCCTTTTACGCGCCAATCACCAACTTTCTGCGCAGCCTTTTCTTTTCGCGCAATCTGACTTTACGCGCAAACTTTAAGTTTACGCGCAACACCCTTTTTAACTTCAATTTCGCGCACCAGAGCTCGGGTATTTTCTATGTCTTGAACTCTATGGAATGGAGGAGGGTCACTTCATATTTATAGGCAAAATCGGCCCTGCACGAAAAACCCTCCTTGAGCGCGTAATCCGCTTTGATCGCGAAATAGAAATCTTCCGCGCACAACCATTTTCCGAGCACTGTTCCATAATTTCGCGCACCTCATTCCTTTGCCATTTTCCGAGCTTCCAGCCTTGAAACATCTTTTGCGCGAAATACAATTTCGCGCAACCCACTGTTTTGCGCGCCACACTTCAAGATTTCGCGCAACCCGCTAATTTTACGTTCCACGCTTAATTTTTCCGCGCACCTCTTTCATTTATCTCTCCTCAACCTTTGCCAAAAACATATCACTCCATTTTCAATTGGCGATTTTCAAGCCCATAAATTTGGCAAACACTGGGAAACGGCGCCACCTTATACTGCTCCTTTGTACCGCCTCCATATCGTCCTTTCCTTTGTCATAGTTCTTTGACAACATGGAATGTCAACAACTTCTCGGGAACTCGACAATTCTCCATGGAAACCTGCTTTGTAAACAAACACAATCAACCCAAAAATACTGCAATGTTACCTTGAGGGATTTTTGCCCAAAAATGATCATAACAATCCAGTGGAAGTTTCTTCTATCTTATGGGTCTTGATTCCACTAAATGATAGTTATTTATCTCAAATGGTTTGTGAGAAACTCACTATTAAGAATATGCCCATTGTATGAGAGTTTGACGATGTCTTTCCAGAGGAATTTCCGGGTCTTCCACCAAATTGTGATGTTGAGTTTTCAATAGAACTTGTACCGGGTGCTTTGCCTACTTCAAAGACACCTTATAGAATGGCCCCAATTGAGTTGTAGGAATTGAAGATGAAAATCCAAGAGAATATTGATAAAGGATTCATATGCCCTAGTGCGTCACCTTGGGGAGCACTTGTTCTGTTTGTTAAGAAGAATGATGGATCAATGAGACTCTACATTGATTATCGAGAACATAACAAGATCACTATCAAGAACAAATATCCTCTCCCATGCATTGACGACTATTTTTACCAACTACACGGAGATCAATACATTTTTAAGATTGATCATCATTCTAGGTATCATCAATTAAGGGTTAAAAGGGATGATATACCAAAGATGACTTTCCATACAAGGTATGGACACTATGGATTTATAGTGATGACATTCGGTCTTACAAATGCCCCTGCTATCTTCATGGATCTGATGAATAGCATCTTTAGGTACTATCTTGATCAGTTTGTCGTAGTATTTATTGATGACATTCTTGTCTATACAAAGAGAAAGTAAAAACATGAAGATCAATTGAGAATTATATTGAAGAACCTGAGAAAGGAGAAGCTTTATGCTAAATTTTCCAAGTGTGAATTTTGGCTTAAAAAGATGCATTTTCGGGTCAAATAATCTAAAAAAGAGGGGATATCTGTGGATCCAGCAAAAACAGAGGTTATCGAAAGATGGTCGAGACCATAAATAGTAACTGAGATCCGAATTTTTCTTGGTTTGGCTGGATATTATTGATGTTTTGTAAAAGATTTTTCACAATTATCTAATCCAATCATCAAGTTGACTTGGAAAGGAGTTAAGTTTTTTTGGACGGAGGAATGTGAAGAGAATTTAAAGGAGTCGAAAAGAAGGTTATCCAGTGCACCTGTGCTCACACTTCCATGTAGTGGAGAAAGGTTTGTGATCTACATTGTTGCATCCAAGAAGGGGATGGGGTGTGTTCTTATGAAAAACGATATGGTGATTGCTTATACCTCAAGACAGTTGAAAATCCATGAGAAAAATTACCCAACTCGTGATTTGGAGTTAGCTGCAATAATCTTTGCATTAATGATTTGGAGGCGTTATCTTTATGGAGAAAGGAGTGACATTTATACTGATCATAAAAGTTTAAAGTATATTTTCTCAAAAAAAGGAGCTGAATATGCGCCAAAGAAGATTGTTGGATCTGATTAAGGATTACGAATACTCAATTCATTACCACCTTGGGAAAGAAATCATGGTGGTAGATGCATTAAGTCGACAAGACCATGCTAGCATATCCATTATGAGGATCACAAAAGATCCAATATTTATGGATTTACAAAGGATGGATCTCGGAATTATAATGAAAGGGGAAAAATCGTATCATTCTCAAATGAATGTTCAACCATCTATACATGTGACGATTAAAGAGGCATAAAAAGAAGACGTACAGTTACAAAAAAATGTGAGAAATGTTCCTGAATTCAACCTTGGTTGTGATGGGATAATAAAGATCAGGAATCAGGTTTGTGTTCCTCCCATCCCAGAATTAAAGAAGGAGCTACTGGATGAGGCTCATAGTTCTTCATTCTCTATTCATCCTGGAAGCATGAAGATGTATAGGGACCTGAAAGAGTACTTCTGGTGGGATGGAATAAAAAGAGATGTTGCTGAATATGTCTCTCGATGCTTGGTATGTCAACAAGTTAAAGCTGAGACATAGAAGTCTAAGGGGATGTTACAACCATTACCCATACCTGAATGGAAATAGGAAAACATCACTATGGACATTGTCACTGGACTTCCTAAAACATCCAAAGCCAATATTTCTATCTGGGTCATAGTTGATCATCTTACAAAGTCGGAACACTTCATCGCTATTAGAGAGGATTTCACTCTAGATCATCTTTCCAGGATATATATGAAGGAAGTGGTAAGATTGCATGGTGTACCACTTTATATTATATTTTACCGGGATCCGAGGATTACCTCAATGTTCTGGCGAAGTCTTCAGCATACTCTAGATATAGAGTTGAGTTTTAGCACTGCTTATCATCATCAGACAGACGGTCAGTCTGAGAGGAAAATTCAAACTCTAGAAGATATGTTGAGAGATTTCACTATAGATTTCAAAGGTGGTTGGGATCAACACCTACCTTTGGTGGAATTTTCTTATATTAATAGATTTCACTCCAGTATTCATATGGATCTTTATGGAGCTCTCTATTGAAAGAAATGCAGGACTCCAACTTGCTGAGATGATGTTGGGGAAAGAAAGCTATTAGGACATGATCTTGTTGATGAGATGGCAGAAAAGGTCCGATATATTCAGCAACACATAAGAGCAGCTCAGAGTTGACAAAAAAAATATTCCGATAACCGAAGAAAAGACCTAGAGTTTTAAGTGGGTGATAAAGTGATCTTACGAATATATCCTTATAAGAGAGTAATGAGATTTGGAAAGAAGGGAATGCTAGGCCATAGGTATATCGATCCTTTTAAAATTCTGGATCGTGTTGGGAAGGTAGCTTACTGATTGGATCTTCCACCGAAACTCTCCCAAGTTCACGATGTGTTCCTTGTATCTCTCCTGAGAAAGTACATACCTGATTCTTCACATGTACTCAGATCAGAAGTTGTACTGCTGGAGCAAGATCATTCTTATGAAGAACAACCAATAGA
Source organism: Viscum album (assembly GCA_963277665.1). Taxonomy (NCBI): domain Eukaryota; kingdom Viridiplantae; phylum Streptophyta; class Magnoliopsida; order Santalales; family Viscaceae; genus Viscum; species Viscum album. The sequence goes on from OY728130.1 coordinate 890,121,579, forward strand.
GATTCTGGATCGTAGCGAAAAAGTCCTACGGAACAAGACCACTCGCTTGGTGAAAGTTTTATAGAGGAACCACCAATTAAAAGAATCTACATGGGAGCTTGAGGATATGATGAGGGAGAGGTATCCTCATCAGTTTTTTACAAAGTGACGAATTTCGAGGGCGAAATTCTTTTTAAGGGAGGTAGAATGTAACACCTGAGACTTTTATGAGAAATATTTTGTTTTTATTTATATAAATCATCAAGGGATTCTTTCACAACATTCAACACTATCTTGTCTTGCTTTACACACAATCACAACCTTCCTCAATAGCTTGCGTCGTATGCAATACCGAGTTTCACTAAACAATCATATGCTATTAAAATATTATTAAAACTAGCCGTTATGAATAGTAATAACCACTTTTTAAAATTTTATATATTTTATTTTTCAAAATTGACTTCATTTTTGGTTTTGGAATATCGAAATTAGCCTAGGGTGAAATTTTGGTATTTTTATGAAAACTTTCAATTTTTGATGAATAGTGAAAACACTGGGTTACTATTTGAAAACCGACTTTTTATTTAAATAATTATTTATGTTATTTAAACCTATTTTAGGTCAAAATTGATACATAATACCTATATAAGTTCAATTTAATTCATTTGAGTCATTTTATATAAATTTTAGATATAAAAATTTTTTATTGAACTTTTGACCGTCTTTTACCCACCTTTGCGGAAAATTTACAAATTTACATAAATCATAATTTTAACGCTTTTTTGAATGGAATTTCAATAATTCAAGAGACAACATTGATTTCAGTAAGTAAAATGTGGTTCAATGAGATAAAAATAATTTTTGGTGAATAGTATCTTTTTAATTTTTTTTACCACGGTTAAAAGTAAATATAGTAATTAAGGGTAAAAGTGTTATTATTATTACCCTAACACATGTCCTAATTATATTTTATAAGTGTAATTCGACAAAAAACAACCTTAGTAATAAAATATGACCATTTAGGTCCACATGGATTAGATTAGGACATTCAAAATTAATTTATTTAAAGAAGGGTTAAAATAGTTAAAATCAAAGTTTAATAACTAAATAATTTTTAATATAGAGTTATACATAAGATAAATTCAACTATAAATATTAATTATAAAGATAAAAATATTTCCCACATAATGGTAATTTATTTGTAATTTTTAGACTGTAAGTAATTTAATTTATATATGACACAATGATGATGCAGTAATTATCTTATTAATGAAATATTGACATAATTGATGTTATAAATACCCAAATAAATGTAATTTGATACTTTTTATGAATTAAAATACTTTTCTATGTCAATAGGACATAGTAGTATTGATTTAATTAACTTTTTTCTAACTAATCTTTCTGTTATGATTTTCACAAAAATCAATTACTAAATAGTGTCAAAATTGACATAAAATAGTTTTTAAAACAAATATTATATTATTAATTGTTTTGTTATTCCTAAAAATCAAAGGATCTGAAAAATGAATTAGATAAGTATATATATATTAATAATAAACAACTTGGGTTTTTTTGATTTGTTATAGTATGTTTATTAACCTTATAGTGTAAGAAAACAAGAAGACAAGGAAAAAAGTTAAAATATCTAACTTAAAGTTAAATCTAAATGATAAGGTTAAAATAGAACCCTAAACTTGTCTAAATTATTTTTTATGAGAGGAATTAGACCCATACCTACCTTATCTTTTAAATAAATCAATTTGGAGCTATTAAAAACCGAATATGACTTTATAATAAAATAATATTATTAGTCTGTCCTAAGGTGCCCCTCTCCTCCCATGTAAAAGGGAACCTCCTCCCTCTCTTCCTCACACCACTTTTAGCCGTAAAGGTCGTAAAAACCCTAACAACGTATCTTTTCCACTTCCATAGAAACATCCTAGAGGTCTTGGCTTTTTTCAAAGACCAATTTTAGTTCCCTAAAAAGAGGTCTCAAAGAGGCGCTTCAAAGATGAGGTAATGTCCGTTACCGATTCTTTCAACATTATTTATTCTTACATTACATCTTCTTTAGTTGTTTCATTATAAAGTAATAAAATCAGTATCACCCATATACGTACATGTTATTATAAGTATGAAACAACCATATTTCACCATCTATCCATTCTTTGGAAAATGAAATCACCGCGCGTGCGTACATACGGAATACTGTCTCCACTTCGTGGTGTAAACTATTTTCCACCACCACCTTACTTGGATTGGTATAATGGTGCAAATAAATAACTATATATGATTATTGTAATGTTTTATTGATTCTGAAATAGTATACATGCACTCCAATACAATTCCATGGTCATGGGAACGATATCATCACTCGTGCGTACGTATGGAATACCGTCTCCACCATGTGATGCGACTCGTTCTACATGATCTTCATTGCATGATGATTATATAAATGAATTTAATGAATTAATATGATATATATTACACTATTATAATTCTGGAAATGATTTTTCTATAACCTAAAAATAAGAATATAAATTTATTCGACAAAACACGGATAAGAAAAAAAAGTAATAAACACGCGAATAACAGGTAGTAATGAAATAATACTAATAAGAAGATAATAATATGACCATATATGATACCATAAAAGTAAATATGTTTTTGTAATAAGTCTATAACATTATTTAAATCATTATACAGGAAGATCAGACACTTACGAAGCAAATCGGACCTAAAGTAAGAGAAAATCTCACAATCTCAATTTTATCCGATATTGTTTATTCTTCGGTATTTACAGAGGTATATTTATCATCCACATCCATGTTTCTTCGATATGTAATATTATTTATATCCTCATACAATTGTTTAAATCCAATTTTACCCTTCTGTGAGTTTTTAGTAAAAGATATGAAATAAATCTTTTTTCATTTTTCGTATGAGGTACTTTTTGACTTTTCCGACATAAGTACGAGAAGAATGTTTTTTTAACTTATACGGTATGAATCTATTTTTAAAACAATATTTCCAAGAAGCTTCCATTACAAGTTTTAAAGCTTATTTTTATTCTACTTCTTTTTGTTTAAAATTGTATGACATGTTATGAAAGGAAAAATGTTTTTGACGTAGAATGGATATTTTCCTCAAGAATGGAGTTCAAGTGTTTTATCAAAATTATTTTCCATATAAGATAATATAGGGTTCTGATTATATCCCTATTATTACATTGATTTGATTATGTTGTGATGGAAATATTTTTATGAATTCCTTTATCTTATATGAATTGTTTTATGATGTCACGATGTTTAAGAATCCCATTTTTATTACATGGGTTATGGAATGGTGTATGATTTATGATTTTGTGGCACGCATAAGAATGGTTTCATTATGAGATGGGTGGGACATATATCGCCATCCAATTCATTGGGTACTGATTTATATCTCATTAGATAGACATGGCTGGAATGGTAGGTTAATCCGGTTCAGTGAAATAGGACTGAAACGAGGATTGAACTCGGTTCAGAAATGGACATTGTCTGCTAAGATATTCATGGAAATGAGTCTTGACTACTAAGAAATTATTCTATATGATTATGTGTGTACACAAATAAATTTCATGTTTTAAGTTATGATTATTAGGATTACATTTCGCTACTATGATTTATCCCATGTTATGAAATTATGATCTCTTTTGCAGGTTATGAATTCCAAAATGTTATGTTCTTATGAATATGATGTGATTGATATTTCTTTTTTTTACCCTTACTGAGCATTTGAGCTCACCCTTTGGTATTTTTTCTTTCCCCAGGTCAGGAAGAAGTTTATTAATTAGGATAGGCCAAAACGGGACTCTAGATATGATGAAATAAATGGGAGACAATGTAGATGCTTTATGAACCAGTTGTTTATGTTTCCCAGTTTCTATGGACAATATAACTATACCATCCTTTCATGGTTTTGTTATATATTGTAATAAGTGTACTTAAATTTTTAAGTAATAACAATTTATGTAAAGTATGGGTCTTTATATTAGGGGTTGGAGAAGTAGAATAAAAGAAAACAACTTAAGAGAAACCGTTGCATTTAATTTGGGTAACTTCCTTTGGTTTGAACCAAAAAGACTTCTTGAAGTGCCTTCTGATTAATGTAAGGTTTCTAGGGGGAGAGGGATGTAGGGAGATTAATTGGGAATAGGTTGGACAAGCCAAATGGCCTGCGAGGTGTTACTAATTGGATAGAAATGGTCTCCTTTTATAAGGGAGAGGAGGGGCTCTTTAGGAATGAGTGAAAATAATATTTGATAATATAATGATATTCTATTTCTAATGGTCCCAAAATAATTATAGTCAAAGATAAGATGAATCATGGTCGAGATATAATCATCCAATCAAGATTGGACATGTTTTGGATTATTTTGTAATAATTATAATCATATTTCTTTAAATCATTCATTAATGAGGTAAATACTGCATCATTATTATGTCATAAATAATTTAATTTATTTGATGCATAAAAATTAAAACAAAAATACCTACATGTTGGAAATAATTTTAGATTTACAATGAATATTTATAGTCGAAACGATAATTTATACAGCCCCTAATAAAAATTAATTACTAAAAGATTTTTTTAATGTCAATTTTGTCTTTACATAAAATTAATTAATCCAAATTGTCGTTATCACTCCCACGTTGGACAATGGAGTCCCAAAATCATCCCAAAGATGCCCATGTTTGGACACTACTCATCCAATAATTTTGGACAAGTGTTAAGGTAATTTGGAACTATTATAATATTCTTTTAACCTTGAATTACCTTATTTAACTTTAACCGCAATAAATAAAACTCAAAAGTTACTATTCACCAAAATATTATTTTTCATCTTATTGAACCAAATTTTCCATCTTTATAACAACCATGTATGTTGGATTTTTTAAATTCAATTCACAGAAGTGGTAAAATTTCATTTAAATGAATGATTCATTTTTTTAACTACCACTAAGTGGTTTCACTATTCATAAAAAATTGATGGTTTTCAGAAAAATACCAAAAATTCATCCAAAGATATATTTGATATTTCGAATTCAAAAATTATGTCTATTTTTCCAAATTCAAAACATAGAAGTGGAATTAATTAATTTTAAAATTAATTACCGTTATCAAAACAAATAGCGCGTTTTTATGAAACAATAACTATGAAAAGATCGACACTTGTTTATATCCAAATTCAAAGTGAAATTAATTCCAATAACCAGAATTGGATTAATTGGTAAAAATATATTCTATTTATAATTTAATACCAATTAAAAAGATAATATAACCTTAAAAATTATTGCGATGAAAAAAGTTGTTTTTAATAAAAATATAGCGTGTTTTTACTATTCATCAAAATATGAAAGTTATCAGAATAATATGAAAAATTTATCCAAAGTAAATATTTATATCATGATTCCAAATAATTATTTTATTTTGTCAAATTGAACATACAAACATGTCAGAAAGTAGATTTAATGTGGGTGCGCCATCAAAAAGTGGCAAAACTGTATTTTTTAAAAAAAAATTATTTTACCCGAAAAAATTATTTTTTTCTCATACCGTGTTCTAGAAAATATGTTATATGAATAATAATGTTATAAAATTCAAAATTTGGTAAATATTATTTATAACGGCTAGTCCATAATAATATTATAATAATATATCATTGTTTAGTGAAACCTGGTATTGCGTACTACACACGCTATCGAGGAAGGTCGTGATTACGTGTAATGCAAGACAAGTCAAAGTTGCGTGTTATACAAGACTCCTCCGTAGTTTCGTATAACAGAATCCAACAATATTTCATTTATAAATTAAATATATATATATACACACTCAATGTTGCGTAGAATGACTACTATCAAACGAACTTGAAATTGTGTGTAACACAATCCAAGTATAGTGTTTCATATACTGCAAGCTAATACAGTGTTGCATATAACACAAGATAATATTGGTGTAGCGTACAATAGAATACATCAATTAAATTAAAAAGAATAATTCTAATAAAATCTTATGTTGTTACAGATCTCTTCCCAAAAGGGGTCCCAAATTCACTAACGACATGTCAAACGGACACCCAGTTCGTCTATTATGGGCGTTTCTATATTTGGTTTCCAGTTGGGTCTAGGCCAGGATGACTCGGTCAGCCCGGCCTAATGCAACGGGTCCCGAGGTCTACCTAACCCTACCCGGTTCTAGCCCATAATGGTTCATCCATGTTCATTGGGTCCGGCCAATCGGGGTTGGCATGTATTGTTTGTTGGTCTGTACCACGGTCAGCATGGACCACCCATGCTGGCCCGCTGGGTCGCAGGTTCGACACATTCAGTCGTCCCACATCCGACACGGAACGCCTGAAGGCGGACCATCTCTCCAGCTGGCCTCATGGATGTGGGTCCATTTAATTTGTTCGGTGGGGCACTGCCCCACCACGTTCATCAATCGTCCAGGTAGATGACCAGTCTCTAACCGACAAGTTGTGGCACGGGGCTACGCCGCCACTTCCTGTCACGACCCGTTGGTCACTGATGCTACCCCTGGTGGTGCAGGTAGGGGCTACCCATCTCCCACCCGGCCAGCTCAGGCCAGCCGCCTCTAGTCACCACGGAACACGACGGCACACCGCCTTCCCACCTTTTATAGCTATTTTCCACGGGCCTACTCTGGCCACCGTCGGCTATCTCTACCATGGTGTGTCAGTGGTTCTTTGCACGGGCCACCAGACCTGCTTCGGTGGACCATTCATGTTGTTGTTTGTGCATATGAGCTTCTCAGGACACTTCCTCCACTACATAAACCAATTCACTACCTTTCCATCACATTTCCCAACCGCGCATGGGAAACATAAGAACAACAAGATCGGTGGACGTTGTAGGACATGTTTAGATTGGCACACACACTTTACGTTAGTGTGTTAACAAAGGGTGTTAACATCAATGAGAGAATTTAGAAATTACCCCTAACATCAAACCCCACATCAACCTCCTGTGATTAAAGAATGATCCACAGATCAACCCATCGGTCGGTTGATCCACGTTCTTCATATAAATAAAGAACATGGAAGGAGGAATATTATGATATAAAAAACAAAAAAACATACATGGATGAGACATCCGTTGATGATGATCAGTGGAACCTCTTTCGTCGTCGTTGTCGGTTCGTGATTTGGTGGTACTCATCTCCGCTCACTGAATATGGTCACATCCTCCAGGTGAATTTTTTCATAAGACTTCGCCAAAGTTTTATGACTTGAAGAAGTTGTGCCAAAACCCCACCCCAAGATCTATTTAGATAGGAGAGGGAAAGGTGAGTAACACATTGAGGAATTAATGAGGTCCCATAAATTAATTAATTAACATCTTTTAATTCACTATAGTGTAGTTACACAGGTGATGAGTCAAGCCATTAAATGTATTAACAAGTCACCTGTCCCACCACATCCACTCAATCATTGGAGAAAAATAAAATTAAATAACAATTACATGTAATTTTTCATTTCTTTAAAAAGTCCAAAAACTACATTTTTTTCCCGACCTACTACGGTGAAAGTGAAGCCTCCCTTATGTGAATCCTGGAACTATGTATTTAATGGTGTCCTCATATTTTTATTTTGATCACCGGTAAAAAAAAATATAAAACATCGCACGTGTGTTTACTGAACGTACATTAAAAAAATTTAAAAAACTATTTCGGACACACCGGATCTCGGAATAACGTGCCGTCAAATTTTGCAGACTTACAATAAACCCAAAGAATTTAAAAAGAATTTCATGGAATTTTATGGTTCTTTACAGTATATCCACCTTGGGGAATTAAATATCCAAAGGACAAACAAGTCTATATAATCAAAGAGGGTTACTGGGCATGAATTTCAGCCTCTCTCTCTGATGTTCTCTAATGGAGATTCTCGTTCTACCGCAGAATTCGCACCAGAGGATTCGACCACCCACTAAAGATCTAATCCTGTCGAACCTCTATCTCCAATGGGTACTCTGCAAAATATGCCCCATCGTCAATCTTCAGCTCTCCATGGTCGATGATATGAGATGGGTCATTCACATATCCCCTCAGTTGGGATACGTGGAAGACATCATGAACCATCTCCAACTGCGGTGGCAGTGCCAACCGTTACAACACCTTGCTAATCCCTCAAAGTATCAATAATGGTCTGATAAACCATGGTGACAGTTTGTCGCCTCAGCCAAATCTATGTAGTCCTCATTGGGTGGATACTCTCAAGAATATGTGGTCCCCCTCCTAGAACTCCAGTGGTCTTCATCTCCTATTAACATACGACTTTTGTTGGCTCTGTGGAGTCTTCATCCAATCTCAGATGACCTGAATCTTCTCAGTTGTAGCCTATACCATCATTGGGCCCATGATTGCTAGATCTCTTGGATCCATCCAGCACAAGGGCGATCTGCACGGTCATTTGTACAACACCTCAAAAATGGGTCATACCAACGGTGTAGTGATAACTATTATTCCATTCGAACTCCACCATGGGAATGTGGTCCTCCCAACTGCGACCCAAATCTAGGACACTTGCGCGATATATGTCCTCCATGGGCAGGATGGTCCACTTAGTCAGGCCATATTTCTGTGGGTGAAAAGTTGTGCCCAAGAAAATATGAGTCCTGAAAGCCTCCCTAAACCCTTTCCACAACTGGAATTTGAAGTGTGAGTTATGGTATGAGACTATAATCGAATACACCCTGTGAGATCACATGATCTCCTGAAGGTAGACACATCCCAAGATCTCTACCTAACCCTTCTCTTTAATAGAAAGGATGTGTGACGACTTGGTGAGTTGGTCAATGATCACCTAGATGGTATCGTGCCCTATGAACGGACATGGTAACCCTATCACGAAGTCCATCGATGTCCCTTCCCACTTCCACTCTAGTATCTCGAGGTGATGGGTCATTCCTACTGGTACTTGGTTCTTTTCCTTCACTTTCTAGTTTCTGGGGCATCTAGAAACAAACTCCTCCATATATTTCTTTATCTCTGGCCACCAGTACTGATGCTGGAGGTCCCGATACATCTTCATCATGCATGGACGTACTACCAAGGGGGGTGTGCAGAACACCCTTAGCACCTCCTCTTATAGTGGAACTGGTACAATTAAATGTCCTCTTAAAAGGATAGAGTGCTCCCCACCTTTATAATAACTGTAAGGTGCATGGCCTGAGGATATCTGAGCAGGTGTAGTGTTGTAGTTGTTGTATCCAAGTTGTGCCTCCCCGACTCTCTAAATGAGTGGAGGGGAAACTACCGTCGACTATAGGTAGACTGTCTCATCTCTATCTACATAGTATATCTGAAGTGAGGATAACTACTCTAAAGGATAGTTCAGTAGCGGCGAACTCGATCTCGGGATAAGTGAATCTACCACTACGTTCCCCTTCCTAGGAGTATAGACTATAACAATGTCAACGTCCGGATGGATCTCTATCAAAAATCTTTGTTTTTGATTCAGATATTTCTATCTGAAGATATATCTGAGACTCTTATGATCTAAGTAAAAAATGAAATGCTTGGCCATCAAGTAGTGTCACCACATCTTCAGTGAGAAGACTACTGCTCCTAAATCCAAGCTGTGAGTAACATAATTCTTCTCATGAGGCCTTAGTTGTTTTGATCCATAATAAATCACTGCATCACCCTGCATCAGGATCAAAATGAGTTTATTACCTGATGCATCACAGTAAACCACATAACCAGTTTCATCATCCAGCAACCTTAGGATGGGAACACTGGTCAAACTCTACGTCAGCTGTTAAAATCTCTAATGGCATCTCTGTTACCGTGGGAAGGGTTTCCCATTTTACATCAAGGTAGTCATAGGTGCTGCTACTATGGAGAAACTATGTGTGTACCTCCTATAGTACCATGCTAATACAAGGAATCTTCGCACCTCAGTAACACACCTAGGTGGATCCTAAGAAAGTACTAACTCAATCTTCTTTTGCATACACTGTAACATCATCCTATGAGATGATGTGTCCCATGAAGTGGACCATCTATATCTAGAAATCACACATCAATTGATTCCTATATTACTAGTGCTCCCGAAGTGTGTCTAGAACTATCCTCAAGTGTACATTGTGTCATTCCTCAGATGTTAAGTACACCAAGATGTCATTGATGAAGACCACCACAAAGTGATCTAAGCAGGTCTGGAAGATCCTATTCATGAGACCGATGAATACTACAGGGGCGTTCCACATGCGAAACAGAATCACTTGGTATCTTTAATGTCCTTACTGACATCTGAAGGTCATCTTTGGGATTTCCTCATCCCATACACAAATATGGTGATCATCAGATCTAAGGTCTATCTTTGAGAACAACTTGAATCCCTTCAACTGATCAAAAAGATCGTCAATACTTAGTAGGGGATACTAGTTCCTCATGGTCACATGGTTTAGGCACCAGAAGTCCATGCATAGCCTCAAACGTTTTTCTGCATTTTTGGAAAAAACACTCGGGATGCCAGTGGAGAAAAACTGGGCCCTATTAATCCCTTCCTCTATAATTCCTCCAACTGTACCGTCAGCTCCTGGAGCTCCACAGGGGCCATATGATATTATTGTGAAGATATCAATGATGTTCCCGGGTACAAGTCAATGAAAAAGTCTTCCACTCTATAAGGAGGTAGTCTTAGTACATCTTATGGAAAGACGTCCTCATACGCGTCCACCACCACTTGGAACTGTGGACTCGCCTCATCCACCATGTGTAAGGTCATTCAATCCAGATGATATGTTATCGGATTCACCCTCCAAATTGCAAGTCAAACTAATGCTGCAACATTTTCCTTCTCACCAAAAAAGGAAAACTGGCCTCTATCACCTCATGTACATCCCATTTTACATCTCAAGAAGTCAATATGTATGTGAACTGCTGATATCCAGTCCATTCCTAGAATGACGTCGTAGGGATTCAACGCCGCTACAAGATGATCCCATCTGAAACACTCTCCTTACGAGAGTAAGATCACACCGTCGGCACTAGTGTGTCACCACATAATCTCCTCCCGTAAGAGTATCCAAATTAAAAGGCTGAGCTAATAGCTCAGTCGTAATCTCAGAGTCTCGAACTAAGTCTATGATAAGGAAAGAGTATCTAACACAGGTGTCGATAATCACTACTGGTAAAGTTGAGAAGACACATATTTTACATCATATCATCTTAGGGATGTTAAGATAGTGAGCCTCTACTCCCTTTAGTTGGGCATGTCCCCATCAAAATTCTCCTTGATCTTGTGATGGACCGCCTGGGGTTGGTGGTGTTAGTTCTTGGTGACCCCAACCACCTCTTGCTGCACGTCCTGCTCCCCTACCTTGTCTGATACTTGGATGACACTTATGATTATGCCGCTGCTACTACCTCACTGGACACTCTTCCATCTTCTAATCATCTACAAGTGGATTTAGATAGTCATGAACTCTGTGACCGTTTCCCCCATAAGAAAAAAAGATCATGCCTCATTGGTGGCTTCCTCAGCCTCTAGAGCCTCGCACCTATGACCCTGCATCCCCGGGTCACCTTCTGGAAGGTATTGGCCACTTGGGATTCTACGTCGTCTGTCTAATTCCAGCTGCAGATAAATCTGCTACATATCATTTGTTAGGGGCTATCACTATCGGTGGATGCTCGGCAAATATGTTCTCCATCAACAACGCTCTCTCTAGTACCACATCCTACGTCACGATGCTGAGAGAAACTATTGAAGCTATGATTTATCATCGGAGCCCCTTATCAAATGTCTGAGCCCTGATGTAAGGGTCCCATACCATGTCGGTGGAGTATCAGGAGAGGTTAGTAAATCTTGAAGAGTACTGGGCCACAGTCTGGATGCCTACTGTAGAATCAAGAACTCTTCAATACCCAGAGCACGTAGTGTCGCAAGAACAAACTCCATCCGGAAAAGGCTCTCAAAGTGTAGGCAGGTGAGGGTCGTCTCCTCATGAACTTGGGGCATTGAGCTCCACCATCGTCATATCAGGACCGAAATAAGAATAGTGGACAAGATCTTTATCTTCTCAGCAGAAGTCTCTACTAAGTGAAAGACCCGTGAAACTATCTCAAAATAATCCTCTACAACCTGTGGGTACATCTCACCTTGAAACCTAGGAGTCCTCTATCTCTAGAACTCATGAAACATGCTCATCTTGCATGCATGATCCACTGGCATCATCCGATACTCAACGGGTGGGGGTGCTACTCGTACACCACCAAAAGATTCCATCACTATGAGTGATCTCCGTACCGAAGACTCATCGCTGTGTGGGCCACTGTCACAATCTCTAATAGGAATCTTGGATGGCTGTCATCATGGATGCATCCTGTATGAAACAGATGTGCCACAGTCAATAAGTTATACTTGGTGAGATGACATAAGAAAGATCAAGAAAACATTTTCAAAAAACTAGAAACTAGTGTATTGACATACCTAGTCAGACTACAGAATTCAGTGTCCTAGTGTATGTTTATGTCGTCCTCCACACAAATTTTAGACACCCAATACTGAAAAACAAACTCAAGAAATAGTACACCATTACCTCATTTAAATTAGACTCTTATTTTCTTCTAGTAGAACTGACCGCCCTCTAATACCAATTTGTCCAACTCATCCAACAGAAAACAGACGTGACTACCCCAAACCCTGCTTCAATAGGCTAGGGGTTGGTGAAAAGCACCTGAACGCATTTCTCAAATATTGAAGGCATTGACATAGAGATCTTTACTCACATTAAAGGAAAAAACTAGAGTATAAAAACAATCAAAATTAAGGTATAACCACGAGAGTAATGTAAAACAACAAGTACAACTGAAAACTAAAAACAGTGGGCAAGAATACAAGTCCAAGAAACTGAAAAGAAAGTAAACAGATGTCACATATTCCCTGTATACCTACATGGAGGGTCATACCTATAAGTTTAAAGTCGAAGAAGCAGATCTAGAATTTTCCTATCACACCAAGATCCACTAAGTTCCAAACCATTAAATTCTTCCTCAAAGCATCAGTTGTCTTCACTACACACACATGTGCGGGTTGATCTTTTGTAGGGATAACTATAACAACTCAATAGAGGACCCCCAATGTAACGTCCTGACCCCAGAATCCTAGAGTCAGTGCATTATTACATATCATTTTCAAGATCACAAAATATCAACTCTCAATAGATGGATTAGTTTAGTGGCCTTATATGTACTAGATTCGTTCATAAGGTTTACATTACATCATAAAATGGAAAACAACAACAACATTGTCTCCATGTACAAAACATAGATCCCATAGACTATCCTTACAGGTCAGTCATAATATACTTCTTCATATCCTGGTAATAATAAAACATAGAAAGGAGTGAGCTCAGTTACTCACTAAGGATAACAATATAGTGGAAACATTCATAAATAAGCATAAAAATTTAAGTCAATTTATAAGAATAAAACAAAATCCTTTTAATATTTAACTTCAACATAATATGGAAAAGATAAAATCAAAATAATTCCATTTTCTTACTCACATGGATTTTCTACTAGTCGAATAATCGCATGAAATATTAATATCCACTTTCATAATGATGGAATGCATAATGCCAGACTTTCATAACCACATAGTCTAGGCCTTGTGCCAATATTACAAATAAGATTTTTTCAAGGCCTTATTCCAAGACACTAGGTGGTCCCATGGGACCTACCGATTAATCGAGGAGCTATAGCGGGCTCCACCCGCAACATACTTTGTCCAATGCATTCCTTATATGAAAAGGTTTAAACATAACATAAACCTTCATATTAAAACGGGCATAATAAATGTCAATACTTTATCCATAAACCATGAATGTAATGAAAAAAGAAATCCACATTCAAACATATCACATGACCTTCTATATAATATGGTTGTTTTGTATCATAATAAATCAACATCAAATAAGCTGAAAATTCATCAAAGGGTGTTGACATAGATGAAATCAAAACCATTTTTTAGAGAAATATCTCTTTATATTTTGAAATCATTTAAGAAAACATTTATTTTGAAAATATTCTTATAAAATTGTAAGGGAAGCTTTGATGATGTTATGACGACATAAAATAGCCGTACCCGCCTTATATGTTGAAAAAGACATTCTTGTTTGGAAAATGATGGAGATATTCCATATAAGGTCAAATTGGGATATAAATGTCTTTACCCCATTGTCTAGTAAATACAAAAAAAAATTGAAATACATTTTTAAGAAACATGGATGTGGACGATTAAGAGGTCCCAGTTGATAATTACGTATAAACATCCTTAGATAATAAAGAGATTGTGAAATTAACCCTTACATTGTACTTTTCCTTGGTCGAGGGTAGGTTATCCTCCTGTATAATGGTGAAATAATAGTTATTAAATTATTCAAGAATCATATACATTAATATGATATCATATATGATCTTTTAACATTATCTTGTTAATAATATATTAGTATTATCATGGTTTAAGGTGATAACAGATTCATTTTCTTTTATATTCTTGGTTATGTGAGTCAAATGTTTTATGGATGGGTTATATATTATTCATATTAATAATGATATCAAGTCTTTAAACATTATTTTTAACATATAAATGAAAATTATTTTTGAATGGATACGATGGGGAATGAATCTCATCACGTTTGTGAGATGGTAATCCATACGTACGCACGAGTGAAAATATCATTCTTTTGATATTAAAATAATATATAATTCGATGGTATATCATATATAATGAATCATTGTCTTGTTATATTTATTATTTACATAAATTACACTTAATTATTATACCCATCAAAATAATATATTGAATAACAATTACACCACAACGTGGAGATGGTAAGTCGTACGCACGCACGTATGGTGACATGTCATTCAACGGATGGATAGAATATTGAATTTTGTTGTACCATATTAATAATAAAATCACCGTACATAGAAGATATAAGATTTATTATATTATAATGGAAACAACAAAGAAAAAGGATGTTGAAGAATAAAGGAACCTGAAAGAGGTGATGAAATATTTACCTCTTCTTTGAATTAAATAATAATAAATGTCCTAATCTAATATAAGTGGACCTAAAGGATCATTTTTTATTCATAAGGTTTTTTTGGTATAATTTTACTTATCAATAGAATTAGGACATGTGTTATGGTAATAATAATGTCATTTTTACCATTAATTACCCTATTTACTTTTAACCATGGTAAATAAATGTAAAAAGTTACTATTCACCAAAAATTATTTTAATCTCATTGAAATAAATTTTATTTATAGATATCAACCATGTCTCTCAGATTTTTGAAATTTAACACACCGATGCAGTAAAATTAAGTTTAATGTAAATTTGCAAATGCTCCTAGGAGGTGGGTAAAAGATAGTAAAAAGTTCTATAAAATTTTAATATATATAAAATTATTATAAAATGACTCCAATGAATTGAATTGAACATATATAGGTATTATGTATCTATTTTGACCTAAAATAAATTTTAAAAAAATTATTAATTATTTAAATGATAATTCAGTTTTAAACTATAACTCAATGTTTTTCACTATTTATCAAAAATTGAATGTTTTCAGAAAAATACCAAAAATTCAGCCTAAGATAATTTCAATATTCTAAATCCAAAAATGAAGTCCATTTTGAAAGATAAAATTTATAAAATTTAAAAAACTAGGTTTTACTATTCATAACGGTTAGTTTGATTGGTTGTGGTGTGTTAGAACACGAATTTATGTACATCACATGCTATTGTATTATTCAAAGAGAAGCATATCATAGAAGCTTGGGGTGTTACATTCTACGCTCCTTCAAATAATTTCATCCAAAAAATTTCTAAAGTATTAATTCATAAAAAGAATCGGGTGGTTCTTCATCGTATGTTCCTCAGGATCCAATGTTGCCTCTTCCATATTATGGTTTCTCCATAGAACATTACCAGATGAGTCATCTAGCTTTTCAACACTTGTTCTCTTGTATCAAAAACCTTGACATGATCATTTCAATAAGACAGATCTAGTTCCAATTCTAATTCCTCACAGGTGAGTACATACATTGGGCCAGTCTTGTTTTTATTCAACAGTGATATGTGGAATACATTGTGAACATTGGAGAGACTTGGCAACATTCCCAAAGAAATTAAGAAAAACATTTCCTTTAAATTTTCGAGTATTTACATTGAGAATTAAAATTCATATTATAATATACTATAATTTTAGTACATATTATCATAACCATTTTGGTCTTTATATTTGGTCGGTAATAAGATTATAAAATGAAACAATAAAATGTATGTATCGAAAAACACTTAATGATTATTTTTTGAGAAAAGTGATTCATAGTATAACCTATGTTAGTGTATGATAGATGTCACTATAAAATAAATCCAAATTAATTTTAATTATATAGACACCGTTAACTATTTCATTATGGGGAATGATTACAATTTAGATGTCACAATTTATTTTAGTGGGGAATAATTTTCACCTGAAATTTCACTATGCATTTTACTTGAATAAATATTATTTTAATAGTTTATTATATATATAAATCATTGCTAAAATTAATTTTTACACATTAGATGAAAATTATTAATAAATTCTAAGATGGTAAAACCACTATTTTATTATCTTTTTTAAAAACTAATTTCACACGTTTAGGGGATTAATAATTATTATGATTTAATATTAAAAAATAATTTTCATTCTCAAATAAATGATAAGAGTCATAATAAATTATATAAACCAAATATAAATGCTTTTTTTAAATATTTAATATTAAATTATATAAAATATTTTATTTTTAGAGATTTAACTTGAAATTAGAATGAAATAATATTGAGAATTCATAATATTTAAGAAGGACATTTTTTAATAAATAAAACATTTCTTTGTATTTTGAATTTTCATCTAGGATATAAATATATAAATTTTTTAATTTTAATTTTAATATTTCAATATTATTTTATTATTTCAAATATCAATATTATCCAAAGGTGATTTGTTTTCATTTTTCTGAAATATTCTCTTTTTATGTTAATTGTTAAAATACAATCTTTTTACAAAAACAATAACTTTAAAATTATATAAGCAATACCAAGAACATAATAAAGACATTTAATTTTTAGAATATATGTTAAATAATTAAATTAATATTTTTTTAAATAATTGATTTAATTTATAAAATAATTGAACGACATTTTATGTACATAAATAATATTTTCAAATAAAAATAGTTTTGGGTCTTTTCATTTAATTAAATATTATTTTGGTAAATTTTGATTTAACTTTATTTTAAATACAAATTAATTTTATTGTTTCAATATTAAACTAATTTATATAATAAAAATAAAATATATCACTAATTTTACCACATACATAAACTTAATACATAAAATTACAGCTATTTTAAAAACGGGTTTGTAGACGTTACTTGTGATAATGTTGAAATTGAATTTTTTGATCACATAGAGATGATATATAAAAAAACTAATTTAATATTTTTAATAATTATTTGGAAATTATTTAATAATTGAATTTTAATTTTTGGTAATTAAGATTTAATTTCTTATTTAAAAATTAGCTTCCAATGTAAAATAGAAATGATAAAAGTGAAAATTTGAAGTGTAAGGGACTTACAAACATACATAAAACAAGTATTAAAATGAATAGTTAAGGAATTATAAAATTAACACATCCCAAACTATATTATTTTATATTTTTATTTCTTATTTGGTTGTGAAACCTTTTATTTTTTTTATAGTTACATAAAATATCTACAAATTTCCACATCTTGACACTATAAAAAGGGGAATCCCAACACCCTTTCAAGGACACCCAAATGATTCAGTTTACCCTTAAAAATATACCATTTTCTTTCCTCTTGAGTTATATTCCTTTTCATCAAGACTATGGAAGAATTATATTAGTGTAATTGCTCCATCTTAAAAGAGTCTTCCAAGGGAAATCCCTAGTCCTCAATGTGAGTACTTCTTTCCTTACTTCATTTCATTTACATAATACATTCCCGTAAATTATTTAAAAATTATAATATAATAAATTTATTATTATTTTTATACTATATATGATTATACTAAGGTAATAATTATTAACTACATTTCCCCATTTAGATTATGAAGATTTAATCCATTATTTGTGTATTATTAGGACTACTGCCTCCATAAAGTGACCACTTCCATTTTTTTAAATCGGATATCTTCATTAGTTATAAGGTATAAAAATATGAATAAAATTGTAATATATAGTATATTAATATTATTAAGAGAAAAATTATAATACACCTTCTTTCCCTCTCATTCACTACGATACGAATATGTAGCCATGCGTTAAGGGGTCTACCGTAGCCACGAAGCAACGTATCTCATTTTTTTCACCTGGTTTCATTTTTTTAATTAAAATTCAAAAAATATAATTTGCAACCTCAAATTTATATGAAAAATATAATTACTCATTTATAATAAATATAATATGGAAAAGGAAAACACTTTTTTAATAATCATCATCATTTAATTGTCCTTTGAGAATATCTGAGTTGGTCTTACCACCTACTTGAACAATTCAAAAAACTAATTTCGTGGATGTATATAAGAAATTAATTTACAATAATATATAATATAATTAATCAAATAAATATTTTATTTTGTTGTTGTAGTGGTAACAATAATATTAAACTCATTAATTAATATACCACTATTCATTTGTTAAAAATAATTGAAACATACTTGACTCAGAATTCATGTATAAGATTCATAACAAAAGATACATATAATTAAATTATTATATTATGAATAATTATAAATAATAAAATCATCTACCTTTTATTATTTTTGAAAGACAAATTTTTGTTTAAAATTAAATAACAACACCACTTCTCTAAAACGTATTAAAAATAATCAGGATTAATCAAACCCAATATTGAAAATGGATGATAGATAACTAATATTAAAATAGTCAAAAATTATAAATTATTATTATAAAATTATATATATGTGAATAAGGTTACAAAAATAATAATAATATATTTATTGTTTTATAAATGAGTTTAGCACTCATTCCAATTTTAAAGGTAACAAGGTAGGAGTTTCTCTGTGTCATTTCCTAATCCATGTGCTGTAATTTACTTTTCACACCATTTTATATGATGTATATATTGACAATTTCACATGTTATATCATTAATTATATTTTAATCATTTAATTTTTAGATCAATTTCAATATCTCTCTATAAAGCGGTATTGATTTAATTGTTACCTAAAACATAAGGGTTTCTTTTCCAATGTTGTTTTCAAATAATGATTTTTTAATAAAGGTAATCTATATAGGTATTTTATATTAATTCTAAAAAAATGATTTTCCTTAGATATTAATGGGGATTCAAATATCTTCTAAAAATTTCATTTCCCATTATCTTGTATCTCACATATAGTGTTTTTTATATGTGAAAATGAACTCTTATATTATTCTCTGTCGAGAAATTAAATTTCTTAATATATATATTCATTGAATTATTTTTTGAATTTGCATATCAATGGAATATTAAATTTTTGAGTTAATTTTACAAAACATGAACTTATTTATCTGTTTTAAGAAATATTACATTTCCCATAATGTTGTTCCTCCATAGTGTGGAAGTCACATCTTTTTATATTTATTATGTGAATACTAATTTCATCTCCCCTTCAAATTTTATATGAATGAAGAGACCCAAGATAAACATATATATATATAATAAATATATACCACATTTTAATTAATACAACTCAGAATTAGTCACAAAACCCAAGTACTAAATATTTCATGACATGGATTCTAGAAACATAAAAATTATTATTCTACATGATGTCAACATTAATCCACAAACTAAACCACCTATTAATAATTCCACAATAAATAACCATTTTAAAATACTATGGAAGGCCAAAAATTATAATGGATTATATAAAACACTCATTTACGTGTAACATTTAAAACACAAAATGGTTTCATCATAACTATTTTTGAAAGTCATAAAAAATGTGAAATATATTATATAGAAAACATGCTTCAATATATGTTAACCATAATATTGAATGATATACATATAAAAACAAATGATAAAACCTTTTTCATGGTATGAGAAAAAAAAAGATGAATCATATAACATGATCCATGAAATTTTGATAACATTATAGTAAAATCATAAATATATGATTTATTTTCATTATGAAGAAGGATATCCACCTACCGATTCACACATAATATTTATAAAAGTACTAACATCCAACACATTAAACCTTTATAAACCTCACTACATTATAACCCATTGAAATAAATGTTATTTATTCTGAGATATAAGAATTTACTCAAATCATTTAAGTGATATATTGTTATGAACCATAAAATAATCCATAAGTTTTTATACTATTTGAAAAACAAATAATCACATCATAAAATAACCCATAGAAGGGAAAAATGGAATTCATGACATTATCAAGTGGTATCTTATAAAATAACTTATAGAATAAAATCATATGATTAAAAATATTACACAGCCAAATGAAATAAATTGTAAGTGAACATAGAATCTGAATCTTGAATCACAACTTGAGTATAAAAAAATATTTTATATACATAGATAATACTAACGAAAATCATAAAAAAACCTTTATTTTAAACCCTAGAAAAAATTTTATGAAGTAGTGTTTAAAATACTATACCTTATTTATAAATAATTTTTCAAATATACTTTAGAAAATTATTTTTAAAAATAAATAATATTTGAATAATAGTTTTCTTTTATAAAAAAATGATGGTTATATGATTAAATATAAGAGATTGAAATTGAAATCATTTTATATAAAAATATATATTTTTTCAAAACCCATATGGTTTTAATATATTATAATATATCATTGAATTTTTTTATTGATAAATATGTGGTTCAATTGAGGTAAATCAAAAAAATGACATATAAATAACATGGAAAAAATTTGTCGGAAGGGGAAATATTGTTATGGAAAATAAAAGATCCTTAGAAAAATATTATAATTATTCCTTAAAATCTCATTATATATAAATTAAATCATAATGGAATAATAAATAGATATAAAAAATAATTCCCATGAAATAAATGATGGTTTATAACATAATATCATCATTTTGATGATTCCAACAAACATTTAACTACGAGGTTCAATAAAGAGGACATTAACTCAATGAAAAGTAACATAATTATCATAATCTATACCTTGAATTCCAAATAAATCAACCATTCCTTAACATCATATATAATGAACATAATTATATTATGTACTTAATTTAGGACCTTATTAAAATAGATTATCCGTTATTATCTTTTTCATTAATATTTCAATGAAATATTTTACTTATTTATAGTTACTTTTACTAATGAAAGTTTGATAGTTCACTTGTTTGGGTCATTAAAATATCAGGGTAATAATATTGATTCTTAAAAAAGGATTTAATGTCAGAAATTATGTTAATATTTAAGATAAAATAATTTTTGTTTTCGAATTATTCATTTTGTATTATTTATGTTATACTAAATACATGAATAAATTTTGTGAAAATGTGAAACATGAATGAAAAGTATTTTTTATTAATGTTTATATTAAATACCCTAGCCTCAGTGGGGGATGTTGTGATGAAGACCAAGTCGATCAACCATTATAATTATGTTACAGTTGTTTTGTAAGGACCCCATATAATAAATCCATTTGATACTCTTTCTTGGGCTCCCATTACGAGACAAATAATTTGTAGAAATGCTCCCCTCCCTCCAAGTATTTCCAAGACCAATGCCATGATTAATGGAAATTTATAATATTATAATAAATTAAGACATAACCAATGGTGATCTAGACATTCCATTAAGTATCACTACTAGAACAGTGGATTCTGATTCATCATATGAGTTGTTAATGTCATAAGGCCTACACAGTTTAAGGGTAGTGATCATAGCCATTTACTCTTGTCCAGTAGAGTTTCCTAGATGATAATAAGTATGGAAATCCTAGTACACTAAACCCAAATTCTCCCAAATAATACAACCCCCTTTAATTTCCCTAAAAACACAAGATGTAGAAATTTATCCCTATATTCAAACTCGGTATCCCACCATATACATGAATAATGACCTCAATTACCAATTATTGGAATGAATGATGGAATTTGAAAATTGATAATTTAATAATTTTATTTTTCACATATAATCCATATTTATTCATTATGAAAATAATTTATACTATACATGAGAGGAGGTTATGGAAGATAAATATTCGTGCGTCATGGAGACATTATTCTACACGTACACTTGTCTGATGTAGTTTTGTTTTCTTATTCAATGGAGGGGATTGAATAATATTTAAAAATTTAATGTTATGACTTTTATGTTTAAATTGGACACTTATTTCATTATTTTGATAATTTTAGAAAAGTTTATGATAGAAAAAATAAATAAGGAAACACAATGAATAATTGGATACACATGTTGGGGACATTATTTTTTTCTGGAAACTTTCTTTTGAAATGAATGTATTATTATTTATAAAATTGATTCAAAGATTATTTAAGAGTCGTAGAGTTATATGATTACATAATTAGTATATTTTAAATGAGAAATTCTAATGGATGTTGTGTCTTGAGGTGGTCGATGTTTTAGCATTTTATACATGAAGAGAAGGGTTGTTTTGGAAGTGACCCTTAAATTTTCAATAATTTAAAGTTACTATTCATTGGTAAATGGACACAAAATTGAAACAATAGGAGGGAGAATTGGTTGTGTGTTTAAACTCACCTCAGAAACACATTTTAAAACACTATGTTTTCATTTTTTGGCCTTTCAGTATTAGTAAAAAATATTTTACATGTTTTATATGTTATCACGGTAACTAATTTTTTCCATAGTAATTAACATTGATGAAAAAATTAAAATTATTTGAATTACATAATTTAAAAATTCAAATTTAAAATTATAAAATAACATAATCATATTAAATATATAAATGAATGAGAATATAATTTTTAAATTAAAACATTAATAGCTTAAAAACTATTCTTTAGAAATATAATGATTTTCATAGTTAAATTTATATATAATATGAAATTATCATTTTTTATTATTTTCAATAAAGAAAGGATTAAATATAAATAATTAAATGTTACAAGGATTCAAATGAAATCCATAATTTAATCACACCTGGAAAATACTTCATTCATTGAGAACATTTAAAATAGTCTTTATTAAATGAAATGTTTAATTTTGCTCTAAAAATATTTTACATATTATTTATAGGCCAATGTAATATTTTTAAGAAATAATTTTATTCTATAAATACATTTTGGATTAATTAAAATTCCTTATTATTATTTTTTTCCTTTATTACATAATGTTAAATTCACATTAATACTTTTTTCTGTAAAAAATATATTTTTCAACTTAAATTTTCTTTTTAATAAGAAGATAAATAATTAGTTTTATATAAACATTGATATTCTAGATTCAAAAGATAATAACTTTTATAAAATTTAAAATTCTATAATATTTAAAATTATCTTTTGAAATTATATATAATATATTTTTTAAACCACTTTTAAAGATATCATTTTTAATTAATAAAAAATATTAATTGTTTATCTTCTAATGGTAATAGTTTTTAACTATTTACCATCTTATTAAATATTATAATTTTATTAATAATGTTATTCTAATAATTTGTTTTTATATTACATTTTTTGTAGTTTGTAATGAAGTTTGAGAAATATATCATCAATTTTACAAAGTCAATAGTTTTCAGACTCTACATTATACCCCATTAAAATAATCTCATCCTCTATGTTTTATTACACTAATGAAAACAAATGATGATTATTTTGACTCACTAAAAAGAAATTTTCCGACATACATTCATTATGACTATTTTTCCACCATTGAACCCTGACTAAATGGGTAGTTTTGTTCTATATAACCATGTTTTTTCATCCAATTATCTCAATGTGTTATTCTTCATAGGAGAGTAAATGTTCCAATTTCAAAACATTGGAGTTCATTACCTATTATGGATATGGTATATAATTCCTCATAAATGATACTCATAACACATTATACACATGATAAAGGTGAGTATTGATTGATTAGTGATAATTTATTACATTGAAATGATAATGGATCTCAAAAGAAACAATGTATCTATGGTCCATTTCTTTTTTTTCTAAAATATCATAACACATTTCCATATAGACATTAATATAATAACTTTGTCACCAAATTCAATCCCTATATCTATTCTTTTATTATTACAATAGATATTATAATTTATTTCAATTTTCATATTCCATTAAATCTTTTGAAAAAGCTCTTTCATTTCCTAGTTAAGGTAAATCCCTTTTATATTTTTTTCCCTAACTTCATACCAGCTTTTCGGAGTCCCACATATCCTCCCCTAAAGAGCCTCATATGGTTGCATTTATATTTTAGAATGGAAGCTACAGCTTTATGTGAAATCTCCCAAAGGAAGACGTTTACCCCAAAATCATTGGAAATCACTTGAATAACATCTAAATATACCCTCAATACACTCATCACCACTATAATGTAAATATTGGTTGGAGGATATAATTAGAAATATTTTCCGATGAAAATAAAATGTGTTGAAGGTATAAGATTATTGATATTAACTCAGAAGCCACTATGACCATTAGATATCCAAGGTATTACTAGGCCTAAATTAATGTTATGTTTTTCATTTTTACATACAAGTATGGGTAGTGTTTGAATCAATCCTTCATAATTATTTCCCTCTTCCATAACATGCTAATAAACAATCATCAAGATATGAACTCCATGATTTTCCACTTCATGATAACCAGTAATATTTCTTATTTAATATATATCTCTCTCTATATATATTTTATTCGAGGATATATATAAGTGGATAATAAATGTACATCATCTAAAATATATCTATTTTTTCAGTATAAATGGGATACATATAATTTTTTAGAACCAAATAAAAACACATTTATCAATGTTGATCTCTGTAATATTTTCTACAAAAATTTTACACGCTCATAATCCATCTGTGCCTCGTTGATCCTGACATGAATAGAGGGTTGAGTAGAAATATTGACTTAGTATGATTTATCCCATTCCCATATAACCTCAAGATTTATAATTTCAAGATAATTGTTTATTTGGCCTATTTATATCCTCATAAATCATAATGTAGC
Organism: Viscum album; assembly: GCA_963277665.1. Taxonomy (NCBI): domain Eukaryota; kingdom Viridiplantae; phylum Streptophyta; class Magnoliopsida; order Santalales; family Viscaceae; genus Viscum; species Viscum album. The sequence continues at coordinate 890,146,881 of OY728130.1, forward strand.
ATGGTATTTTCTATTCATACTATCAACCAACATGTATGTAGTTCAATGGAGGTAATGTATTGATTTGTAAAAATATTTGATATCTAACAGTCTTCTTTGGTATATGTTTTAGTCACTCTATGAGAATATATAATTTGTTCTCTTGTGATCAGTGTATATATCACATTTCCCACTAATAATATAATGATACTAATATTTTATAAATCATTCACCATAACTAATTCCAAATTATGGGTTTGGTAATTTTAATCATGATTTATTAATTAGTGGGAGTTATAAAAAATGACCTACATATTTTAGATTGAGTTGAAACCCATGTATTTCAATGATGCGCCACTATAAATTAATAACCCTTCACCACTATAAGGTTATATAAGAATAACTGTTGTGAATAACCTTTCCCTAATATCCTTAATGATTTTCACACTTTCATATAACCAAATAAAATTGAATTATTTCCATTTTATGTTGGTCAATGGATTTCATAAATTCCATTAATTTATCACAAATATTCATCAATATCATTATTAGGAATGAAAATTACAGATTTCAATCATAGTGGTTGGTGTAGGGAATTTTTCAATAACATAGATCATTGAAGTATCTATAGATATAACTAATATTATGATGAAGATACCTAATAGCGATTCTTTTTGTTTCTTGAATTTAAATTTCAAACTCTTTTCATATAATCTATTTTTCATCAGGGTCTTTAACACATTCCATTAGTTTTCATCATGATCTTCCATGATTTTAAAATATATAGGCCCATAGTCTATAAATACTACCATAAATTGATATTTTTAATTTCTAAAGATACTAATCATTATATCCATTAATATATCAGAGGAATTTGTATTTCCAAATGATATCACTATAAATTCATTGTGCTCATACCCCTATCTAAAACATGGTCTTCAGAATATCCTTCCTTTTTACCCTCTGTCGATAATATCCATATTGAAATTAAAATTTTGAGAAGAACTCTAATACTCTTAGTTAATCGAATAGGTCTTCAATATAGGGATGACTATACCGTTTCATTATTGTGATTTTATGGATCTCGTGACAACTGATGCAATGATTAATTGATATATCCTTCTACATTGTATAGATAAATTTATCACACCATGGTTATGCACCGGGACATATAAAACCATTTTCAAAATTATCTTGTAATAGATTATTAAATAACACTAATTTAATTAAATCTAATATATAGGAATTCATCAATATGGGTAGTGATCTAGGGTTCATTTTCATTTATAACTAAACCTAATGTTCTAGAGAAAAACCAAACAATTCATTGTGAAAGACATAAGTATATTCCTACACAATAGGCATGTTATAACTACCGAATCCCACTTTGATAATTTGAATGTAGAACAACTTTTTATTGGGTATCAAGACCCATAGTATAGACTTTTGTTTCCAAGAGTATGCATGATTATCCATGTATTGATACCGTATTACTAAATTATTAGGGATAACAAAAGTATAGTTACCTTTTTTTATAAATTACTATGAGATTAATATAATAAAATACAATCCACAAGTAGAAATATGTCAAATTTAACAGTTGGAATAAAATCCAGAATTTCAACAAGTATCTCCGCAAAAATATCGAATTGAGAAAATTTCTACTCCTTAGATTCATTAACCATGATTACAACTGATTTCATTGATATCTATTTATTCAATGTATGATATATTTAATCCGAATTCAAAGAAAATATATAAGATATTATAAAATTTGAATAACCTGAATAAAATATTGTATTTATAGAGCTAGATAGGAAATTAGTATACCTTTCCCTATTTTGTTATTGTTATCCACCTATGTAGTAGTGATTATATATTCCCTCCCATTCTCACATAGTATAATCAATTTCAACTACCTATTTCCATCATTAATTCATTGGTTAGGGAATTTATTCTTATAATTACAATAATCCACGAATATGATGAATTGAAGAGTAGGTAAAGCATCCAATGGGGCCTTCTTCCCCTCAGTGGTGTTATTCTCCATCCTTACAATTCCTCATGTATCATTGGATAATTTTTCTACATTACCACAATTGTAAAACTTCTTGGAACCATTGATGAAATTTACTAGGTGTTTCATACCTCATATTTAACATCATGGTAGTTGTAAATTCATTCCCATGTGAGTCTTTTCATATGTCTTCTATGATACCTAATCATTCTTATTCTCTCTCTAGAATCATGTGGGTCTCCACATTCCTTTTAATTCTCAAGATAATATCATACAACATTCTCATAGCATCAGAATTATCTTAAAATTAATTTCATTATATGAATGTGTTTTATTCCACCAAATAGTCTTTCTATTCGTTTTTCTGATCTAGAGATAGAATTCAACGATTAGCCTTTAGTGTCATGATGTTTTCTTCTTATTATCCAACAAACTCATATTACTTTTCTTTCAATTCAAGGAATTCTATTTGTAGTGTAGTTAGAAGAGTCCATGGGATGTATTTATATAATAATATACCCTTTAAGTCATCCAACACCATAGAGTAAAATTCTTCCATTTTCACAATATTCCTAATGAGATTCCACTATAAGTCAACCTCACTATCTAGATAATAGAAGAAAAAGTAGACTCCTCATAATCTGATAAATAATGATAGAAAATATCGTTTCATATTTCATTAATTAATTTCTGAGTAATAAATGCGATAGAAGTACAATTAAAGAATAGTGGACATTGACGACTAATGGATTCAATAGTAACATACTCCCTTCTCGGTGTGTTTGGGAGTTCCAAAATATTTTCTTTATTCTTCCAAACATGGGATAATAGTTTTGAAAATTACCATGAGATTTGGATAAATGTTCTCATATAGTTTAGAATATCACCACATTATCCATTAAATCCATAACTATCTTAGTTCATTATGGTTCCCACCATATCCTTTATAGTAGAATGTACATTGTGTGGATACTTATGTTTGTAAATATTCAATAATAAAATGATCCTAAATGAAATAACTCAAAAATAATGAGTATATTTTTCTTTAAATACACTCTAATACTCAATCTAGGTTATCCATTTTTATTTTAATATTAAGGTTTTCATAACCATACTAATTAATATAATAACTAAATCCTTATTAATGTTTTATTAAATAGAAAGTGAATTAACCAAAGCATATCCCAAAGTCGTTTTAAACTAGTGGTGCAGTTTTTCATTTTTATCTTTAATGTTGTCATAGTTGAGTCAACACAAAAAACAACTTTGGGGTCATTTACCCAGGTTAAATGTCACGACCTATCCCACAGGGCCCCGACGTGACTACCCCAAGCCCACCTTCCATAGTCCAGGGGTTTGTGACTCGCACCTAAAGTCTTTTCATGAATAGGGAAGTCATTATATTAGAGATTTGTACTAACTCAAAAGGAGAAACAGAAGTAAAACAAAAACAAAATTAAGGTATAACCACGAGAGGAATGAACAACCAGAAGTAAAATGGTATACTTAAAAAAATGGGCAAGAATACAATCCCTAGAAACTAAAAATAAAGTAAACAGCTGTAACATCTACACTATAGCTCTACCTGGAGGGTAGTAGCTATAAGTATGAATTCAAAGAAAAGGATCTCGACAGCTCCCATTGTGCCAATCACCACTGAGTCTCGAACCTCTAAAGACTACCTTGGCGCATCAATAGTCTACAGCAGACACAAATGTGCGGGTGTAGCCCATGCAGGGGTGAGTATAATAACTCAGTAGGGGACCTAGAGACCCCCGAATGTATCTTAGTAATCCACAAAAAAACATCATAAGAAATACCAAAAAGGAAATATCACAAGCATGAAATAAATCATGAAGCACAAAGGAAAATAGATAGCTCACTATAATGGTATATCTTAAAGGATATTGTAATAGGGATGACTAGTCATAAAGTCAAATCATCCTATCTGTAGTAACTCTACTACTGACCTGTATAGGTCACTATGTGCTGACCCCTATTGGTCAGTAGATGGTGACACATATTGGTCGCTGGGGCTGACCCGTGTTGGTCGCTAGCTGCTGACCCATATTGGTTGCTGGTGATAACCTATATTGGTAATTGGTGGGGACCTATATTGGTTACTAGAACAGTGTTATGGATGATTATTCTTATAGCTATATCATCTCACTCTAGAGTTTCTGATTCTGATCCGTATTGGTCTCTCTTCTTCATCATGTCAAAGTCAGCCACTGGATTCTCGCATGAAGCACATCTAATCTTCGGAAGACATTGATCATTAAGCCATCAGTCATATTTAAACTTGTACTATGTCCTAAAAAACTCATAACCAAGGTACTGACCCATCATAGGGGTCCCAACGTGAGAGACGACGCGATAATCAGACATCTGGTCTATGAGATATGGGTGCTTTTTTAAAAAGGGCCCAATTTGATTTAATTCTAATCAAACCTAGGAAACATGTCAAACTAATTAAAAACTCACATAGAGTATCTCCAAATTACTTCCTTGTCAAAATGGTCCTTATGCCACATTCATATCATCGATCAGACAACCGGTTTGTTATTTACACCCCTTTCCGTGAAACGGGGGTGATCGCACCTCGGTTTGGCCTGGCATGGTTTGGCCCACTGGGATATGCCATAGGGACCGTGTAGAGACCCAAAGCTTGATGTACATAGACATTTATTTACTTTTTCAGAATACGTAACATATAACAAAAACAAACACACAAGGACCGTAATAGTTTAGTGTCTTCGGAAACTCGGAACATAATCATATAATCGTTGTAAAAGATCTTCAACATCTCCCATATAGATCTTCCCCTTTTGTTTTCATACCTAAAACCTTTCGTTACATCATGGGGAAAATAAAACATATAAAGGGGTGAGATCAAATGCTCAGTAAGGGTAAGCATGGAGAAAATAAAACAAACCATATATATTTTAACTTAAAAACATGAACACAATGAATAAACATCAAGATCTTGACCAATGACATAAAACATGGAAATAAGTAAGACATAGTTCATAAAGAAACATTAATCCTGATAAAATAGCATGGTAATAAAACATGTAACTGTGGAATCCATTAAGAACATGTTATGATTTCCATAGTATCCAAGGCATTTCAGCCAAGACCATCTTAGTAGACAATGTCCCTTACTGAACTGGGTTTAGTTGTCTTTCCAGCCCTGTATTACTGAAGCGGATTTAATTTCCGTTTCATCCATGTCTATCTCATAAGATATAAATCATTACGCAATTCATTGGAGGGAGATTTTGGTCCCACCAATCTCATAATGAAACCATTCTTACTTGTTCCACAACATAAACAAAAATCATTCATCATAACCCAAAGATTAAAATGGGTTTCATAAACATCATCCCATCATAACATAATCCATATAAAAAATGGATATAATTTCATCATAATAAATGGGAAACCATGTAAATCATAGATAATTTATACTTGAAACATAATCATACTAAATAATGTCATCTTATATGGAAAATAGTTTTGACAAAACATTTGAAATGAATTGTTGATGAAAATATCATTTCTTCTTCAATAACATTTTATTTTCACAAAATTCCATGAAATTTTAAAAAGAAAATGATTTTGTTGAAAATATTTTGGAAATATTTTAGTGTAAGCTTCATGAAAATAAGACGTTATGAAACCGTAAAAATCCATTCATGCCGTATAAGTTAAAAAACATTCCTCTCGTTCTTTTGTCAAAAAGTCAAAAAAGTACCTCGTAACGTCAACAAAAGAAAGATTCCTTACATACCATGAAGTAGAAGAAAAAATGGGTAAAAGGGACTTTAAACATTCATAAAAACATTTTTAGAAATCTGAAACATGGATGATAAATATAACCCCAGTGAATACTTACGAATAAACAATCTCGGATAAAAACGTGATTGGAGAAGATATCCCTTATAAAGAACTATTTGAAAATAAAATAGATAACTTATGTGTATTCACTATAATGTCACATAAATAAATTATAAATACATTATAATATATAAAAAATTCATTTCTCACATAATCAAAGAATGACATAAACAAGAAAGGGATGATCAACCCCAAGAACGGAAATTGGGTTAAGAAGTTCCCTTACCTTGTGTCCAACTTGACTCGATCGTTCTTTAATCTCCTGAATAATAAACCAAATTTAATTTTTCAAATTTATTAATAACCTTTTTCAAATTTACTATTCCTTTTATATCACTTACTACCATGTTATAAACATTATGTAACAATTTAAGTTAATAATGTTCGTTTTGCCGATATTTGGTACTTGAGTGAAAAATGGACTTCTTATAATTACATGTTGTTCATGTGGTCAACGGTTATTTATATCCAGAATTATATTCATGATTTATATATCATATATATCATATATATCCATCTTATAAAAGTATTTATAATATTACATAACATATGGAGATAAGAAATGAAATGCATCGTTCATGGAGACAGTAAGTCGTACGTACACATGAATGCTACTTTCATTTCTATTTCTTATTCTAATGGAATTAAAACATAATGATACATAGGTATATTATATTTCCAGTAAAATATAATATATTATATCTTTAACTACATCCTTTATACATCCCACATAAGTCATTAACGAATCACATCACTTTGAGGGGGCGGTAGTCCGCACTTCCTCAAATGAGATTATCGAATATACCCACTATGGAAACCATAAAGGCATTATATAATTTGGAAGTAAAGAAGCATAATTAAATCATCAACATAATATGTATTATATATAAATATAGTGACTTCATAATGGCCACCATGATAGGAGGTAGGATAAAATCGAATAATCATCATTTTGTGAGGCGTTAGACTTCCATACACAGAAACATTATATTCATCATCCATTAAGTGGAGTTGTGTGTATTTGTAGTTCGAATACTTATCATAACAAAATCCTAGTATATTTAGGATACTGTTGTTGTTGAAAAATAAAGGATTAAAAAGAGTTTAGGGTTTGGAGAAGTATAATATATGAAAACAACTTAAGAGAAACTGTTACATTTAATTTGGTTAACTTCCTTTGGTTTGAACCAAAAGAACTTATTGAAGTACCTTTTGCCTAATGTAAGGCTTCTAGGGAGAGTAGATCGATGTAGGTAGATTAACTGGGTGGAGGTTGGACGATCCAAATGGATTGATAGGTGTGAGGAATTGGATAGAAATGGTATTCTTTTATAAGGGATAGGAGAGGCTCTTTAATTAAGAGTGAAAATATTATTTTATAATATAATGATATTCAGTTTCTAATGGTCCAAAAATCATTATAGTCAAAGATAAGATGACTCTTCGTCGAGATATAATCATCAAATCATAATTGGACATGTTTTGGATAATATTGTAATCATTATAATCTTATTTATTTAAATTATTTATTAATTAATTAAATACTACATCATTATTGTGTCATAAATAATTTATTTTATTTGATGTATAAAAATTATAAAAAAATACCAACATGTAGGAAATATTTTTATATTTCCAATTGATATTTTTACTCAAAAGGATAATTTATATATCCCCTTATAAAAACTAATTACTAAAAGATTTTTGTTAATGTCAATTTTTTCATTACATTAAATTAATTAATCCAAATTGTCATTATCACTCCCAAGTGGCTCAATGGGGTCCCAAAATATACCCAATAATTCCCATGGTCAGAAAATACACATACAATAACTTTAGGACAAGTGTTAAGGTAATTTGGAATTATTAGAATATTCTTTTAACCTTGAATTACATTATTTACATATAACTACAGTAAATAAAAGTCAAAATTTACTATTCACCAAAAATTATTTTCATCTTATTGAACCAAATTTTACTTCTTGATAACAACCATGTATGTTGGATTTTTGAAATTAAATTCATAGAAGTGGTAAAATATCATTTAAATGAAAGATTTAGTTTTTTTTACTACCAGTCAATGGTTTCACTATTCATCAAAAATTGAAGTTTTTCCGAAAAATACCAAAAATTAATCCTAAGAAATATTTGTTATTCGGAATTCAAAAATAATTTCTATTTTTTCAAATTCAAAACATAGATTTGGCATTAATTAATTTTAAATGTAAATCCCGTTATCAAAAAAATAGCATGTTTTTAAGAAACAATAATTATCAAAATATCGACACTTGTTTATGTCCAAATTCAAAGTGAAATTTATTCCAAGAACCAGGATTGGATAAAATGGTAAAAATATATTCTAATTACACTTTAAAACCAATTAAAAAGATAATTTATCCATATAAATTATTGTGATGAAAAAAGTTTAATTTATTAAAATACACCGTGTTTTTTCTATTAATCAAAATATGAAAGTTATCAGAATAATATGAAAAATTAATCCAAATTAAATTTTTATATCTTAAATCTAATGAATAATTTTATTTTATAAAATTGAAGTTATAAACTTGTCAAAAAATATATTTAAATTGGGTGCACCATCAAAAGGTAGGAAAACTGCATTTTTTAAAAAATACTTATTTTACTTGAAAAATTTATTTTTTTCTCATACCATGTTCTAGAAAATATGTATGATGAATAATAATGTTATAAAATTTAAAATGTGGTTCATAATATTTATAACGTCTATTCCATAATAATATTATAACAATAGATCATTGTTTAGTGAAACCCAGTATTACGTACTACAGACGCTATCGAGAAAGGTCGTGATTGCGTGTAATTCAAGCCAAGTCAAAGTTATGTGTTGTGAAAGACTTCTCTGTTGTTTCATATAACAGAATCCAACCATATTTCATTTATACATTGTATATATATATATACACTCAATGCTGCATTGAATTACTACTATCAAACGAACTTGAAATTGTGTGTAAGACAATTCAAGAATAGTGTTGCATAAACCGCAAGCTAATACGATGTTGTGTGTAACACAATATAATATTGGTGTAGCTTAAAACAGAAGACATAAATGAAATTAAAAAGAATAATTCTAATAAAATATATGGATGCTACATTCAATCCCCCTTAAATGAATTTCACCCTCGAAATTCGTCGGGGTTATAAATGGTTTACTACTTGAAAGTTTCTTTCATAGAAACCCACATCTTAAAAAGGGAAACTAAAAAATCATTTTAAAAAGGGAAGTTAGAATCATAAAGGTCACCCAAACTAACTCAGCACTAGGATTCCACAAATGAAAAAATAGGTTAAAATATGGATATGGATGAAAAATATAACCATCACGTTCTGATGGAGAGTGTTTGAGAACATAGACATGAAAAATCCAACAATAACAAAGCCATATATTTTTGATGATCTAAGGTACCATCTGATTCATCAGATATAAGTGTACTCAGACAACAATTTTGGTTTTCAATATAATTTCCCTAATGTTGAAGAAATTTTAAACGAAATTATTACTTGATTTTGGTACAATCTCATCGTTGTTCATGTCTTCAACAATTTCCACTTCATCTCTTAAAGAAATGAAGTTGAATTTATTTTTCATGAATTGTTAGTGGATCATGCGATAGAATGATAGATCATTCCATCTATCTCAAACATAAGGTTAGCAAAAGTTATCAAATATAAAAAAGTCCTTCTATGGGGAGGTTAATTGTATATGATTCCAAAAATGAACTTATACTTCATCTATCATACCACTTAATAAAATAAAACCAGTTTCTACTAACCAGGGACTTCCTGTTGGCCAATGGTATGTGATAAAGGCTTGTCACACTTCAGTTGTGGGTTCTATTCCCACAACCTTGTCCATCGAAACGGGATTTCACCTTTTATGCATGTTGTCCCTTTACTTAAACTACATTATTATAACATTCCATCAATAATATTGAAAAAATTTCTAACCCTAAAAAATACTAACTTATTTCCAACATAAGACATTACAATCTTTAAGCTTATCTAAAATAATCAAGTCCAAGCTCATAGTATAAAGAAAACAATTACAATAAATTTCATCTACCGATTATGTGAATACCAACATTTATCCCCCATATATCATACTATATATCTTGTTGGTCACATTCCAAGCATGTGAATACCTTAATCATGTATTCTCTTGAAAAATGAATACCCATTCAACCTTAGTGAAAACATGAATGTTGTTAAAAGTTAACTCTTTCCACATACCAAAGACCCAAAATTTCTATATACTCAAACCATGATATCACTTTGTCCTTATATCAGTCATGAGCTCATGAATACTATTAAACATTTCATTTTATCTTTATCCCTTCACTATGAGCATATCATCTGCTTTTCAAAATCAGTTTTCATGGTTACTGGTACCATAAAATTATTGAAAACCACAATAGACTAATAAAAAAATATTCCAATATACAATAAAAGTACCTAAAAAAATTATATTTTAATACCAATACATAAACACTTTAATCCATCCTCTTCAATGATTGTCAAGGAATACGTCCTTCTTTGATTTAGAAGTAACCTCTTAGGTCAGGGCATTGAGTTGGGTAATGCCCATGTTCTCCGTAAATAAGACACTGGACTCCATAACAGTCTGTCATTCTGTGACCCTTTTCTCCACACAGATAACATCTTCCCCTTTAATTGAGGTATTCCTCAAGGTTCATCTTCCCTTCTTTAGAAATCTCAATCTTCCCTTCTCTATGCTCCTCACCAAGGAAACAAGCATAAAATTCCTTCTTCTTATTATTTGATGACTTAGGAATACAACTAAACTTCACATGTTAATCATATTTCAAGATGACTGATTTGGCATAATCACATTATATTTCTCTCCAGGTGTTATATAATATTGTTGATCATAGTCACCAATTTTTCCATCAGAATAAACGTTTACTGAATTCCTTCTTTTTCCCTCCATTGAATAAAACCAGATTACATAGTGTAAGAAATATATAAAATAACGAGGAACCACATAATCATTAAAAGTCACTTATGGGATGTCTAACTTATTACAAATTCTTTAATCCATGACACCTTAGGTTCACCCTTGATTATTCATGATCGTCAACATAACTCTAGGACTGTAACCTATAGTTATACTAATCCTTAGGGACATCCCTAGACATACCGTAGAAATATCTATTGGGATCTCACTAAAGTTTTTGCATTCTAGTTTCCAAAGGTTAACTAAACCTTTCCTCTGATACCAACTGTAGAGACCCAAATCTTGACATACATAGACATTACATTACTTTTGCAGAATACTTAATAAATAACAAAAAAAACCCCAAGGACCGAAATAGTTTAGTGTCTTTGGAAACTCAGAACATAATATTCTAGACGTGGTGAATGATCATCAACATCTCCCATAAAGATCTTCCTATTTTGTTTTCTTACATAAAACCTTTCTCTATATGCTGGGGAAAGAAAAAAATATAAAGGGGTGAGCTCAAATTATCAGTAAGGGTATGCATGGATAAAATAAAACAAACCATATACATTTGAACTTAAAAACATGAACAATATGTTTAAACATCAAGATCATGAGAAATGACATAAAAAATGGAAATACATAAGACATAGATCATAAAGAAACATTATTACTCATAAAATAGCATGGGAATAAAACATGTAATTGTGGAATCTATTAAAAACATGTTTTTATTTCCATAGTATCCAAGGCATTGCATCCAAGACCATCTGAGTGTACAAAGTCCCTTATTGAACCGAGTTTACATGCCATTCCAGCCCTGCAATACTGAACAAGATTTACTTTCCATTTCAGCCGTGTATATCTCATGAGATATAAATCATTACCCAATGAATTGTAGGGAGATATAATTCCCACCCATCTCATAATGAAATCATTATTACATGTTCCACAAAATAAACATAAATCATTCATCATAATCCAATGAATAAAATGGGTTACATAAGAATCATCCCATCATAAAATAATCGATATAAAATGATTGGATATAATTTCATCGTAATAAATGTGAAACCATGTAAATAATAGATAAGTTATACTTGAAACATAATCATATTAAAATATGTCATCGTATATGGAAAATAGTTTTAACAAAACACTTGAAATGAATTCTTGAAGAAAATATCCTTTCTTCTTCAAAAACATTTTCTTTTCACAAAATTACATGAAATTTTAAAAAAAAATGATTTTTTGGAAAATACTTATGAAATATTTTAGAGTAAGCTTCATGAAAATAACACATTATGGAACCATAAAAATCTTTTCATGTTGTATAAGTTAAAAAACATTCTTCTCATTTGTTTGCTAGAAAAGTCAAAAACGTACCTTGTAACATAAACAAAAGAATGATTCCATACATACGATGTAGTAAAAGTAAAAAATGGGTAAAAATGACTTTAAGCATTCATGAAACCAATTTTAGAATGTAGGAACATGGATGATAAATATAACCCTAGTGAATACTTTCGAATAAACAATCTCCGATAAAAATGAGAATGGAAAAGTCATCCCTTACAAAGATCTTTTTGAAAATAAAATAGACCACTTATGTGTATTCACTATAAGGTCACATAAATATAAATAAATTATAATATATAAAAATTCATTTATCACATAATCAATGAAGGACATAAACAAGAAAGAGAAGATCAACCTAAAGAATGAAAATTGGGTTAAGAAGTTCCCTTACCTCGTGGTCAACTTGACTCGATCATTCTTTAATATCATGAATAATAAACCTGAGTTATTTATACTTGCTTAAGAACCTTTTTAAAATTTATTATTCCATTTATATCACTTATTACCATGTTATAAACATTATGTAACCATTTAAGTTAATAATGTTTGTTTTGTCGATATTTTGTACTTGAGTCAAAAATGGACTTCTTATAATTACATGTTGTTCCTGTGGTCAAAGGTTCATTATATCCAGAATGATATTCATTATTTATATATCATATATATCATATATATACTTCATATACATTTATTTATAATATGACATAACATATGGAGGTAAGAAATGAAATGCCTCGTTCATGGAGACGGTAAGCCGTACGTACACATGAACGCTACATTCATTTATATTTCTTATTTAAATGGAATTAAAATATAATGATACAGAGGTATATTATAATTCCTATATAATATCATATATAATATCAGAAAATACATCTTTTATACATCCCACATATGGTCTTAATGAATCACATCGGTTTGAGGGGGCGGTAGTCATCACTTCCTCAAATTAGATTATCGTATTTACCCACCATGGAAACCATAAAGGCTTGATATAATTGAGATGTAAAGAAGAATAAGGAAATCATAAACATGGTATGTATTATATATAAATATAGTTCCATCATAATGGCCACCATGAGAGGCGGTTGTATAAAATCGAACAATCATCGTTTCGTGAGGCGTTAGTTTTCCATCCACAGAAACATTATGTTCTTCATCCATTAGATTGATGTGTGTGTAAGTGTAGTTCGAATCCTTCTCATAACAACATACTAGAATAATTTTTTATAATGGTGTTGTTACAAAATAATGGATTAAAAATTTTTTAGGGGTTGGAGAAGTAGAATAAAAGAAAAAATCTTAAGAGAAATTGTTACATTTAATTTGGGTAACATTCTTTGGTTTGATCCAAAAGGACTTCTTGAAGTACCTTCTGCCTAATGTAAGGCATCTAGGGGGAGGAGAGGGATGTAGGTATATCAATTGAGAAGAGTTTGGATGAGCCAAATGTCTTGAGAGGTGTGAGGAATTGGATACAAATTGTCTTCTTTTATAAGGGAGAGGAGGGGCTCTTTAGGAAAGAGTGAAAATATTATTTTATAATATAATGATATTCGGTTTCTAATGGTCCAAAAATAATTATACTCGAAACTAATATGACTCATGATCATGAAATAATGATCCAATCAGAATTGGATATGTTTTGGACAATATTGTAATCATTATAATCTTATTAATTTGAATCATTTATTAATGAGGTAAATAATGCTTCATTATTATGTCACAAATAATTTAATTTATTTGATGTATAAAAATTATAAAAAAATACCAACATGTAGGAAATCTATTTATATTTCTAATTAATATTTATAGTCGAAATGATTATTTATGTAGACCCTTATAAAAAATAATTACTAAAATATTTTTGTTGATGTCAATTTTGTCTTTACATTCACTAATGGAATGTGGGGGTTTCCCCACACGTACATGCCAACGGTTTCATAGAACTGTTGGTAAAGGATGGTTTAGGGAAGGTTTTACCAACGGTTCTAGTAAACCGTTGGTATTGATGTGTTTAGGGAATGTTTACCAATGGTTCTCATTGAAACATTGGTAAAAATGTGGTTGGGGAGGTGTTTCCCAACGGTTATAAAGAACCGTTGGTATTGGTGTGGTTGGGAGAGGTTTTTACCAATGGTTCTAATGAATCGTTGGTATAGGTGTGCCCTGAAAGTATATACCAATGGGTTTTAAAAACTGTTGGCACAACTTTCCCCCAAATTGGCAGCGGCCCATCCCCTCCCCCATTCTCGATACAGAACCCTAAACGGGAGCAACATGCGGGTGATTTTGGAGCTCCTTCTGCCAGACCAGTTTGGATCTTCGAGCTCCTTCAGGTTCCTCTTCTTCCATCCCATCCAAGGTGTTGAATTTACTTCCAAATCTCATAATACCCATCCTAAATTAGGTATTTTATTAACAGGAACCTTATTTTTATTGAAATTTATCTAATATTTCAGTTTTTAAATTTGATTTTGATGTGTTTATGTTTTTGTTTCTGTTTTGATTTAACCTATATGTTTTTTATTTAGACCCATCTTGTATGTTTTTGTTTCTGTGTTTTTGATTTTGATGTGTTTATTTTTTTTTTTTTTTTTTGATGTGTTTAAGGTATCTTATTAACTGGTACCTTATTTTTTATTGAAATTTAACTTATTATGTTTTTTATTTAGACCCACCCTCTATGTTTTTGTTTCTGTTTTGATGTGTTTATGTGATGAGCTTATATCGTCATTAAGATGAATCCAATGATTCTTTGATCATTGTTTTGTGGAGAATGAATGGTTTAGGACAAGCCTTAGAAGTAGCTTCCAGTGAGACTATTTTATTATAATGGGAAACAAGATTATGATGTACAAGGGGGTGAATGAGTATGTAGAGACCAGACATAGCTTTTTTACTTGTGTTCAAGAACCACAAATAGTGTTCCAATTTAGTGGTCATCAGTAAAGACATAGGTAAGATTTCCAGGTCTTGTTTCATGAAGTTAAATATGTGGCGCTATAATGGTTTTGGATTGTTTGAGGTACTCTTAGTGTATTGTAAACCTTCATTTGTTCCATATTCATTTAAATTGATTAAATATCATTTTTTCACACACAACATTATGTACTCTCAAACTATATTTAGAGTGTATTTTTATTCTTATGGTGTTAAATATTTTAGTAAATGTTCATACTAGTATGTTTTATGTGTTCTAGGGGTTTAGACTAATGACAAGGCTGCATGATTATTGTGGGGGTATTCTTTTCATATAAATATACCTATACTATGTCATCAAATGAATCAACCTTGGACAGCCCGACCACCCCCCGTGGACAGCCCCCCTGGAAAGCCCCCCCCCCCACACCCTTGACACCCTCAACCCCATTGGACAGTGTCTCCACCCCCGTGGACAGCCCGACCTCCCCCGTGGACAGCCCGCCCACCCCCCTGGACAGCCCCCCCCCCCTGGACAGCCCCACCACACACATGGGCTGCCCACCCACCCCCTGGACACCCCGTACCCCCCTTGGGTAGCCCACCCACCCACTGGACACCCTGTACCCCCGGACATCCCCACCCACCCCCTGGACACCCCGCTCACCTCCTTGGACAGCCCGCCCACCCCCCTGGACTCCCCCACCCCATTGGACAACCTGACCACCCCCGCGGACAGCCCGCCCACCTGGACACCCCGACCCCCCTAGACACCCCTAGACCCCCTGGACACCTCCAACCCCCCGGACGGCCCCACCACTCCCTAGACAACCTGCAGCCCCCTGGACAGCCCACACCCCCCTTGGACACCCTGTACCGCCCCCGGATAGCCCGCTCACCTCCTTGGACAGCCCGACCACCCCCGGACAGCCCGCTCACCTCCTTGGACAGCCGACCCCCCTGGACACCCTGTACACCACCCCCCCGACAGCCCCACCCACCCCCTGGAAACCCCGCTCACCTCGTTAGACTGCCCTCCCACCCCCCTGGACACCCCGCACCCCCCTTAGACACCCTATACCCCCGGATAGCCCGCTCACCTCTTTAGACACCCCCCCCCCCCCCGGACAGCCCGCTCACCTCCTGGGACAACCCACCCCCTGGACACCCTGTACCCCCCCCCCCCCGGACAGCCCCACCCTCCCCCTGGACACCCCGCTCAACTCCTTGAACAGCCCGCCCACCCTCCTGGACACCCCGCACCCCCCTTGGACACCCTGTACCCCCCCCCCGGACAGCCCACTCACCTCCTTGGACAGCCCACCCCCTGGACACCCTGTACCCCCCCCGGATAGCCCCACCCACCCCTTGGACACCCCGCTAACCTACATGGACAGCCCGCCCACACCCTGGACTCCCCCTACCCCATTGGACAGCCTGACCACCCCCGCGGACAGCCCGCCCACCTAGACACCCCGACCCCCTGGACACCTCCGACCCCCCGGACGACCCCACCCCCCTAGACACACCGCACCCCACTGGACACCCCGCACCCCCCTTTGACAGTCCCGCCACTCCCCTGATCGTTATCATACTTCACATATTGATCTCCCTGATGAATTTAAAGTATAGAACTCATGTACTCCCATCAAGATCCTTAAGGATTATGTATTCCTTGATCCACTTCCAATATCTTACTGGGAAATCCTTGAATATAGACACTAGAAATTATGTATCTTATTTTCTTATATACACTATATTTTGTTGTATTTCTTTATATGACTCTCATATAGAGTAATGTTTCAGTTACGATTTTATATAATGTAAACAATTTTCATTCACCTAAATATTTTTTTGATTAAACTTCAATATTATTGAATTAAATTGAAATGAATTATTTGAATTTTTTTTCAAAATGGACAGAAGTTGGATGTACGAAACTGATCAGATTTCAACCTATTTTCAAAATAATTTGAACAGCTTTCTAGATTTTTCATTTGGCAAGGCTTCAGATAGTGGTCACATACACTTCCCATGTTTTAATTGTGTTGGAAGACCTTGTTTGAGTCGTGACACAGTTAACTATCATAAAACCAAATATGGTTTCCAAACAAACTATTATGTGTGGTATCACAATGGAGAGAAAATGGAATCTCAAAATGTTGATGATCCAAATGATAAGACTGAATTGGAGAGTTTGATATATGATCGGTTTCCATTTATTTGGCATCATGAGAAGGAAAGTATGTCCAGCCAACAAGATTTCGATACAAGCACACATGATGCGTCCAATGAAAATGATGATGTTGATAGGGTGAAAAAATTGAATGATGCTGCGACGACTCCAACATATCGGCATTGTGGTAAAATGAAAATGTTGGAATTTTTAATCCAATTATTTCATGGGAAAACTATGTATGGGATTTCAAATACTGCAATTAATTACATTCTTACCTTCTTGAAGGACTTACTTCCAGATGATGCAGATATTCCCTCGAACCACTATATGGCATGGAAGTTAGTTGATGAACATGGATTCTCAAAAAAAAATTGATGCTTGCTCGAATGATTGCAGCTTATTTTGGGAGGAAACTGCTGAAAGAAATTATTGTATCAAATATGGAACCTCCCGATGGAAGCCAAAAGATGATGGATCACCATATCATGTGCTACAAAAAGTAATGTGGCACTTTCCATTGATACCCATATTATAGAAACTTTTCATGTCTGATGAAATATTCGTAAAAATGCAACGACATGACACCAAGAGAAAAAAAATAATGAAGAGTTGGTTCACCCTGCAGATGGATTTGCATGGAAGAAATTTGATGCTCAATATCCAGAATTTCCATCTGACGTGCGTAATGTGAGTCTGGGACTTTCATGTGATAGTTTTAATCCATTTGGACAGATGCTTACTTCTTACAGCACATGGACGGTTTTCATACACATTTATAACCTTCCCCCTTGGTTGTGTATGAAAAATCCTTACACTTTCTTGATTATACTTATATCAGGCCCTTCTAATCCCGACAATGATATAGATGTATACATGCAACCATTAATAAAAGAGTTGAATCTTCTTTGGGATGTGGGTGTGCCCATATACGATGCATGTTTGATAGATATATTTCAGATGCGTGCTACTCTTATGTGGACAATCAATGATTTTCCAACTTATGTAATGATGTCTGGATGGAGCACTAAAGAAACAAATAGCACGTTTTTAAGAAACAATAACTATCAAAAGATTGACACTTATCTATGTACAAGTTCAAAGTAAAATTAATTCCAATCACAAGAATTGGATTAAATGGTAAAACTATATTTTAATTATAATTTAATTCCAATTAAAAATACAATTTAACCATATAAATTATTTCAATGAAAAAGGTTGTTTTTAATTAAAATAAAGCGTGATTTTACTATTCATCAAAATATGAAAGTTATCAGAATAATATGAAAAACTTATCCAAAGTAATTATTATATCCTGATTCCAAAGAATAATTTTATTTTTTCAAATTTAACATACAAACTTGTCAAAAACTAGATTTAAAGTCGGTGCTCCATCAAAAGGCGGCAAAACTGCATTTTTTTAAAAATACTTATTTTACCAGAAAAATTTATTTTTTCTCATACCATGTTATAGAAAATATGTAAGATTAATAATAATGTTATTAAATTCAAAATGTGGCTAATAATATTTATAACGGCTAGACAATAATAATATTATAACAATATATCATTGTTTAGTGAAACTCGGTATTGCGTACTACACACGCTACCGAGGAAGGTCTTGATTGTGTGTAATGCAAGGCAAGTCAAAGTTTCATGTTGTGAAAGACTCCTCAGTTGTTTCGTATAACAGAATACAACCATATTTCATTTATAAATTGAATATATATATATATATATATATATACACTCAATGTTGCGTAGAATGACTACTATCAAATGAACTTGAAATTGTGTGAAACACAATCAAAGAATAGTGTTTCGTATACCGCAAGCTAATACTGTGTTGTGTATAGTGAAAGATATTATTGGTGTAGCGTACAAAAGAACACATCAATGAAATTAAAAGGAATAATTCTAATAAAATCTCAGGTTGTTACAGATCTATTCCCAAAAGGGGTCCCAAATTAACTAACGTCGTGTCAAACGGACACCCAGTTCCTCTGTTATGGGAGTTTTTATATTCGGTTGCTAGTTGGGTCTGGGCCAGGAAGACTCAGTCTGGCCGACCCGATGCAACAGGTCCCGAGGTCTACCTGACCCTACACTGGTCTAGCCCATAAAGGTTCATCCATGTTCATTAGGTCTGGCCCATCATGGTTGGCATGTATGGTTTGCTGGCCTATACCATGGTCATCCTGGCCCATCTGTGTTGGCCCGCTGGGTCGCGGGTCCAACCCATTCAATCGTCCCATGTCTGACCTGGAATGCCTGAAGGTAGACCATCTCTCCATCTATCCTCATGGACATGGGGCCATTTAATTCGGCCGGTGGGGCACTACCCCACTGCATTCAATAGTCGTCCAGGTGGATGACCGGTCTCCAACTAACATACTGTGGCATGAGGCTACGCCTCCACTTCCTGTCACGACCCGTTGGACGCGGCTGTTGTCGCTGGCGGTGTAGGCAGGGATCACCCATCTCCCACGCGGCCAGCTCAGGCCAGCCGCCTCTAGTCACCACAACACACAACGGAACACCGCCTTCCCACATTCTACAGCTACTTTCCACGGGCCTACTCTGGCCATCGTCAGCTGCCACCGGCATGGTACGCTGGTGGTTCTTTTCACGGGCCACCAGACCTGCTTCGGTGGTCCATTCATGGTGTAGTTTGTGCATATGAGCTTCTCTGGTCACTACCTCCACTACATAAACCCTATCGCTACCTTTCCATCACATTTCCCAACCGCACAAGGGAAACAAAAGAACAACAAGATCAGTGGAGGGTTTGGGACTTGTTTGGATTGGCCCGCACCCTTTGCGTTAGTGTGTTAACAAGGGGTGTTAGCATCAAATAGAGAATTTAGAAATTACCTCTGACTTGTAACCCCATATAAACCTCCTATGTTTAATGAATGATCCACAGATCAACCCATTGGTTGGTTGATCCGCGTTCTTCGTATAAATCAAGAACATGGAAGGAGGAATATTATGATATAAAAAAAACCCTACCTAGATGAGATGTCATCTGATGATGATCGGTGGAAAATCCTTCGTCATTGTTGTTGGTTCGTGATTTGGTGGTGCTCGTCTCCGCTCACTGAATCTGGTCACATCCTCCATGGGAATTTTTCCATATGACTTCGCCAGAGTTTTCTCACTTGAAGAGGTTGTTCCAAAACCCCACCCCAAGATCTATTTAGATAGTAGCCAGAAATGTGAGTAACACATTGAGGAATTAATGTGGTCCCTAAAATGAATTAATGAACATCTTTTAATTCCCTACAGTTTAGTTACATAATTGATGAGTCAATCCATTAAATGGATTAACAAGTCACGTATCCCACCACCTCCACTCATCCATTGGAGAAAAATAAAATTATATAACAATTACAAGTAATTTTTCATTTCATTAAAAAGTCAAAAAACTACATTTTTCTCCCGACCTACTACTATGAAAGTGAAGCCTCCCTTATGTGAATCCTGGAACTATGGATTTAACGGTGTTCTCGTTTTTTTAATTTGATCACCGGTTCAAAATATAGAAAGCATCGCCCATGTGTTTTCTGAACGTACAATAAAAAATTTCAAAAATCCATACCGGGCACATCGGGTCTTGAAATCACGTGCCGCCAAATTTTGCATACTTGAAATAAAACCAAATAATTAAAAAAGAATTACATTTAATTTTATGGGTCTTTACATTCTCCCCAACTTGGGTATTTACATCTCTGAAGGCCAAACATAACTATAAAATCAAAGAGGGTTACTGGGCACGCATCTGAGCCTCTCTTTCCGATGTGCTCTCAGGGAGATTCTCGTGCTACCATAGAATGTACACCAGAGGTATCAAGCACCCACTAAAGATCTGATCTTGTCAATCCTCTATCTCCAATGGGTACTCCGCAAAATCCGCCCCATCGTCAATCTCCATCTGTCCATGGTCAATTATATGAGATGGGTCATGCAAATACCCCCTCAGTTGGGATACGTGGATGACGTCATGAACCATCTCCAACTTTGGTGGCAGTGCCAAGCAATACACCACCTTGCTAATCCCTCGAAGTATCAAGAATGGTCTGATAAACCATCTTTAGAGTTTTCCACCTCATCCAAATATACATAGTCCTTGTCAGGGGGAGACGCTCAAGAATACCTGGTCCCCCTACTATAACTCCAGTGGTCTTCATCTCCTATCAGAATAAGAATTTTTTTGGCTCTGTGCAGTATTCATCTGCTCTTAGATGACCTGAACCTTCTCAATTGTAGCATGTACCATCACTAGGCCCACGAGTGCTGGATCTCTTGGATCCATCCAGCACAAGGGTGATCTGCATGTTCATCCGTACAACACCTCAAAAATGGGTCATACCAATGGTGGACTGATAACTATTATTCTATGAAACATCCACCATGGGAATGTGGTCCTCCCAACTGCAACCAAAATATAGGATACATGCGCGATGTATGTCCTCCATGGTCATGATGGTCCGCTTAGTGTTGTCACACCCCGAGCTTCCACGATACGCTTCTCATTCAATAATGCAATAGCTTGCATTTTACGCAACTTCGATTTCTAAAATACCGCGACTAATCAAAGTAGTCGTTATGAATAGTAATAACCACTTTTTAAAATTATAGAAATTTTATATTTTAAAATGGACTTCATTTTTGAATTCGTAATATCGAAATTATCCTAAGTTGAATTTTTTGTAACTTTCTGAGAACTTCCAATTTTTTTTATGAATAGTGAAAAATACTTAAAACAATTTTTTTAATCAAAAAAATTTACTAAGATAAATTATACTATTTAGTGGTTTTAAAGTATAATTAGAATATATTTTTACCATTTTATCCAATGGTGGTCATTAGAATTAATTTAACATTGAAATTGGACATAAACAATTGCAAATCTTTTGATATAAATTGTTTCTTAAAAACACGCTATTTGTTGTGACAGTAGGAATTAATTATAAAATTAATTAATGAAACTTATATGTTTGGAATTTTTTAAAATATTCATTATTTTTTAATTCGGAATATCAATTATAGATTAGGGTGAAATTTTGGCCTTATTCTGAAAAACATCAATTTTTGATGAATAGTGAAACCACTAAGTGGTTGTTAAAAACTGATTTTTTCGTTAATATGAAATATTACCACTTCTGTGATTTGATTTTCAAAAATCCGACATACATGGTTTTCATTAAGAAGTAAAATGTGGTTCAATGAGATTAAAATAATTTTTGGTGAATAGTAACTTTTAAGTTCTTAATCGCGATTAGAGGTAATTAGTGTAGTTTAAGGTAAAAATAATGTTATAATAATATGAGATGAGCTGGACACTTGTCCTACTCCTATTGGATGAGTCATGGCCTACCATGACAACCCATGGGTCAACTTGGGGACCCCATGGAGCCACTTTGGTTGGAAAATGACATTAATATATATTTATTTAATGTTAAAATTAAATTGACACAAACATGAGTTGTTTTACTAAAACAGACTTTAAGTGGGGTCACACAAGTACAAATTTTGACTATAAATATTTATTATAAAGCTAGAAATATTTCATACATCATAGTATTTTTTTTTAATTTTTAGACATTAAATAAAGTAAATTATATATGACATCATTATGATGCAACGATGACCTCATTATTTAAAGATTTTAATAAAATGAAAAGATAATGTAAAATTCAAGGCTTACACTTGTCCAAAGACTATTGTATGGGTATATTTCGAACCCTTATCACCTTATCCAGGAATTATATAAGTGTGGGACCTTTATAATCCGAAAATCATTGTGTAATATTGTAACATTTCGATCTTTCCAAAAGAGCCCCTCCTCTCCACTTATAAAAAGCCCCCACCTCTCCCACCTTATTCACATCTTCAAGCCATTTGTCTCGGCCAACCTCTGCCCAAATACTCTCCCAACATCCCTCACTTACTCCTAGAAGCCTCACTTTGGGCAGAATTCTTCCCAAGGAAGCCTTTGGCTCAAATCAAAAAGAGCTGCCCTATTTTTAAGTTAATGTCTTCTCTAATGTTGTTTTGTTTCATTTTGCTTCTCCAACCCCCTAAACTCTTTTCATTACTTTATTTTGTAACAAAAACAGTATCTAAAATATACTAGGATGTGTTTATGATAAGGATTTGGTTTACACTTACACACACATTCGTCTAATGGTTAAAGAACATACTGTTTCTGTGGGTGGCGAAATACTGCCTCACGAAACGATGATTGTTCAAATTCTTATAACACCTATAATGGTGGCCATTTTGATGACACTATTTTCATATATAATATATATATTATGTTTATGTTTTCCCTATGCTTCTGTATTTCTCATTTATGGCATACTTTATGATTTCCATTATGCTTAAACGCGATAATTTAATTTTAGGAAGTGCGGACTACCGCCCCCTCAAAGTGATTTGAATCGTTAATGCCATATGTGGGATGTATAAAGATGGAGTAAATGGTATTATACACTATATTATACTGGAATTATATTATACATTTATATCATTATGATTTCTTTCCATTAAATATGAAATTGAAATGAAAGTAGCGTTCATGCGTACGTACGGCTTGCCGTCTCCATGAACGGTGCATTTCATTTCTTACCTCTAAATGTTACGTGACATTATGAATGAATGTATATACTGTATATATATGATATATATGATATCTAAATCATGAATATAATTCTGTATATAATGGATATTTCACCACATGAACAACTTGTAATTATAAGAAGTTTATTTTTGACTCAAGTACCAAAGATCGACAAAACGACCGTTATTAACTTAAATAATTAAATAATGTTCATAACATGGTAATAAGGGATATAAAAGGAATAATGAACATGAAAAAGGTTCTTAAGTAAATATAAATTTACTCTAGTTTATTATTCAGCAGGTTAAAGAACGGTCGAGTCAGTACAGGACGCATGGTAAGGGAATTTCTTAACCCAACTTCCATTCTTTGGGTTAATCTACTACTTTCAAGTTATGTCATGATATTATTATGTACTATCTTGTATTTTTACATTATTTATGCGTAATTATAGTGAATACACATAATATACCTACTTTATAAAAAAATGATCTTTTTAAGGACTTCGTCTCAATCCCCTTTCATTGAGGCATATTTGGTTTTATACACAACTTTCTTTTATACGGTGCATAAACCCCTTTGACTTTTACGGTTATTAAAAAGGAATATTTTTATACGAAGCATTTTACTACAAAAGGGAATGTTTTTATTTCCATACTTATGCGGCGACAACGACTTCTTTGCCGCCGTGACCATTATTTGAGTTTCGGCTTCCTCTACAAGCCATCATTTTTTTAATGAAAAATAAATACAAAGTTTTAATTTTCATTTATTTTATTGAAAATGGTTTTGAAGGCGTTTTTATTATATCAATGTGTTGTATTTATATCTTCTGATTGAAATGTGGAAATGTTATGTTTCCTTTATGCATGTTTTATGTGATACGATTATGTTATGGTTTATGATATGTTTAAACCTATTCATATGAGGAATGTATTGGACTTAATATGTGACGGGTGGAGCCCGCTATAGCTCCTCGATGCATCGGCAGGTCTCATGAGACAAACTAGTGTCTTGGCACGAGGCCTTGACAAAATCTTATTTGTGGCCTTGGCATGAGTCCTTGGCTACGTGGTTATGATAGTCTGGCATTATGCATTCCATCATTATGAAAGTGGTTATTGATATTGCATGTAATTATTCGACCAGTAGAATATCCATGTGAAGAAGTGAATGGCATTATCTCATTTTACTTTTACCATATTATGTTGAAGTTCAAGTTTAAAAGGCTTTTGTTTTAGTTATACATTGCCTTAAATGTTAATGTTTATTTATGAAAGCTTTCTCTATATTGTTAACCTTACTGAGAATTCGAGCTCACCCCTTTCAATGTTTTAATATTTTCCAGGATGTGAAGAAGTATTTTATGAATGACCTGCAGAGATAGTCCGAAGAGGATAGAAGTGTGGACTATGGAGACTATGTTATTATAGTTTTTCACATTAAGATGTAATGTAAGACTTATGAATGTATCTAGTGTTTCCAAGGATACTAAACTAATCGGTCTTTCGAGACTTGATCTTTTGTGATCATGCCAATGTTACGAAGTAATGCACTGACTCTGGGTAGCTGGGGTTGGGGCGTTACAGTTGGTATCAGAGGAAGTTTAGTACTAACCTTGGAAGCTAGATTTAGATAAACTCTGATTAGAGCACATAGCCCAAAGATAGAATTTGAGGATTAGTATATAAGAACTTCCTAGAATTTTGTTATTGTAGATATTTTGTGAGTTTTCCGAGAAATACATCCTTGTCTTGATACGAGCAAGTAGAGGCGGCTCTGGCACAGATGTACCTAGGGGTAAAACCCGAAAACACCGCTTTGAGCTATACTCGAACGGGAACTGCTGCACGACAACGGGCCTTGCTGCACTATTGGTTACGACACTCCCAGGGGATATGCTTTGGATAATTCTCATTTCCATTATAAACCACTATGAAGGGTTATGAGTATATACTTCCTCAAAGAAAACATTTTTATGGATTATATCCATAAATAGTTCAATTTATGTTAAGTATCTTACAAGTATGGAAATATGTATTTTGATTTATAAACTAATATAGTTTATGCCATTGTTTATAAATGGCGCATAGTGGAAGGAATGGAAACCGTATCAATGCACGCACTCAGTGTAGGGATTTCCCTCCTGCTCAAGAAAATTATTGTGGAGCTGGAGATACAACTGGTGCTGATCAACTTATTACCATACTGGGACAACTCACTCAGTTTATGAATAATTACCTTACTTGTATGGAGCACCCTGATCCGCAACGTGGAGGATCAATGTTAGACCACTTCATGAGGCAACAACCACCAACCTTCAATGGGAGTACAAATCCTATAGTAGCTGAGAAATGGATAAATTCCTTATAGAAAATATTCCATGCCTTGGGGAGTAGTGAAAGGGAGAAGGTTGTCATGGCAGTTTACCGCCTCACTAGAGATGCCGATCAGTGGTGGTCGCTGATTCAAAACACAAAGGAAGATGATGACGTATCGAATATGGAATGGAGGGAGTTCAAAGAGCTTTTCTTAGAAAAATACTTTCCTCGTGACCATCGAGCAGATATGGAAAGGCAATTTCTGAGTCTGAGGCAGAAGGAGGATGAGAATGTCACAAAGTATGAGGCTAACTTTACAAGGTTAGCGAGGCATGCTTATATACGTAACCCAAGGAGTAAGATTGATCGTTTCATTGATGGGTTAAAACCATTTCTCCGTCGATATTTAGTATCACAATCCTTCTCATAATACGAAGATATTGTCTCGTGTGCTATCAAGACAGAAAAGGAATTCTCTAAGTCTTATGACAACAAAGTAAAGCAAGAGAAGAATAGAACGGTGGAACAAGAGACAGATAAAGGGAAAAAGGGAAAGAAGGATTTTCTATTATGTGATAATTGTGGGAATAATCACCCTGGTACTTGTCTAAAAGGAATGGGAGTTTGTTATAAATGTGGAGAAAAGGGTCACCAGGCTCGTGATTGCAAGGGAAAGAAAGAGGATGTCAAAGTTGAATGCTACAATTGTAGGGAAATGGGGCATTATGCAAATGAATTTCCTAAGCGTCAGGGAAACATACCCTAGAAAAGGCCAAGGGATCAAGGAAAGTCTTATGTTGTTACTACAGTTGAAGCAGAATAATTAATGTATTGGTGCCTTTAGACTCAAGGATTATATTCTGGTTATAAGAATAATGTGACATATATATATATATAAGGATTGTACTGCAGTACTTGTTGATTTCAGTAAGGTTTTAATATGATGAAGGTAATTATATTTTTAGTATGTGACAATAAGAGAAACGTTACTTTGTTTGGGGAATCTGATAAATTTATTTTAGAATTAAGAGACCTTTTAGAGAATGTCTGGACAGAGGTATTTTGGATAACTATAATGGTTGGAGTGGATTAAGTTGATCTTTGGATAGTATTGTTTAAGGTTAAAAAATTTATGAAGATTATTTTTGGAATATTATGATACAATATTTTTAGGAAAAGGACAACCTGCAGGGTGCGGAATAACCCGTCGCGTCGGACAAAGCTGCAGGAATCGAACCCACAACCATAGTGCAACAGGCCTTTATTTCCTACCACTAGCCTACAGGAAGTCCCCAGTTATTACAAAATAATTTTACAAATCTAAATGGTAGGTGTTAACATTTGGAACCTTATACAATTAGGATAAGTATAATATTTTTGAGTTCTATTAACTTTTTGAGTGAAAGATGAGTTGAAGGTTGAAACTCTAATTGTCAAGCATAAATATATATATATACCTATCTCTTATTCAAAGAATAAATTAATTCTTAAACTTTAGTAAAGGGATATTAAAACAAAAAAAAATGTGTTATCCTAAAACCTTATGTCTTGTTGAACTAATGATATTTTAAATCAACATAGATTGAAGGCTTTGAGGCCCTCAATTTGACAGTTGATTGTGATTGATGACCTCAATCACTCCCTACAAATATTTACGTTTTTCCTCAAATTATATGTCGTTAATTTCCACCAATGTTCTCCTAATCGAGATCATAATTGGGTGGTGACCTTTTCATTTCCCCTTCCCTCTTATTAAGGCTAAATTTTATTAATCATATTTCCGATGTGGGTTTTCCTCAAAGGTATTTTCTCTTTTCAACCTTATATTTTCAAAGAAAAATTTCAAATTGAGAGGACACAATTTATTGAAGGAGGGGAGAATGTAACACCCCGGGCTTCCATGATACGCTTCTCATTCAATAATGTAATAGCTTGCATTGTACGTAACTTCGAGTTCTAAAACACCGCGACTAATCAAAGTAGTCGTTATGAATAGTAATAACCACTTTTTAAAATTATAGAAATTTTATATTTCAAAATGGACTTCATTTTTGAATTTGTAATATCGAAATTATCCTAAGTTGAAATTTTTGTAACTTTCTGAGAACATCCAATTTTTTTTATGAATAGTGAAAAATACTTAAAACAACTTTTTTAATCAAAATAATTTACTGTGACAAATTATACTATTTAGTGGTTTAAAAGTATAATTAGAATATATTTTTACCATTTTATCCAATGGTGGTCATTAGAATTAATTTAACATTGAAATTGGACATAAACAATTGCCAATCTTTTGATATAAATGGTTTCTTAAAAACACGCTATTTGTTGTGATAGCGGGAATTAATTATAAAATTAATTAATGCAACTTATATGTTTTGAATTTTGTAAAATAGACATCATTTTTGAATTCGGAATATCAGTTATAGCTTAGGGTGAAATTTTGGCCTTATTCTGAAAAACTCCAATTTTTGATGAATAGTGAAACCACTAAGTGGTTGTTAAAAAATGATTTTTTCGTTAAAATGAAATATTACCACTTCTGTGATTTGATTTTCAAAAATCCGACATACATGGTTGTCATTAAGAAGTACAATGTGGTTCAATGAGATTAAAATAATTTTTTGTGAATAGTAACTTTTAAGTTCTTAATCGCGATTAGAGGTAATTATTGTAGTTTAAGGTAAAAATAATGTTTTAATAATATGAGATGAGCTTGACACTTGTCCTACTCCTGTTAGATGAGTCATGGCCGACCAAGACAACCCATGGGTCAACTTGGGGACCCCATGGAGCCACTTTGGTTGGAAAATGACATTAATATATATTTATTTAATGTTAAAATTAAATTGACACAAACATGAGTTGTTTTACTAAAACAGACATTAAGTGGGGTTACACAAGTCCAAATTTTGACTATAAATAATAATTAGAAATCTAAAAAGATTTCATACATCATAGTATTTTTTTTATAATTTTTAGACACTAAATAAATTAAATTATTTATGACATCATTATGATGCAGCGATGACCTCATTATTTAAAGATTTTAATAAAATGAAAAGATAATGTAAAATACAAGGCTTACACTTGTCCAAAGACTATTGGATGGGTATATTTAGAACCCTTATCACCTTATCCACGAATTATATAAGTGTGGGACCTTTATAATCCTAAAATCATTGTGTAATAATATAACATTTCAATCTTTCCAAAAGAGCCCCTCCTCTCCACTTATAAAGGCCCCCACCTCTCCCACCTTATTTACACCGTCAAGCCATTTGGCTCGGCCAACCTCGGCCCAAATACTCTCCCAACATCCCTCCCTTACTCCTAGAAGCCTCACTGTTTGCAGAATTCTTCCCAAGGAAGCCTTTGGATCAAATCAAAAAGAGCTACCCTATTTTTAAGGTAATGTCTTCTCTAATGTTGTTTTGTTTCATTTTGCTTCTCCAACCCCTTAAACTCTTTTCATTCCTATATTTTGTAACAACACCAGTATCTAAAATATACTAGGATGTTGTTATGATAAGTATTTGGTTTACACTTACACACACATTCGTCTAATGGTTAAAGAACATACTGTTTCTGTGGGTGGCGAAATACTGCCTCACGAAACGATGATTGTTCAAATTCTTTTTACACCTATAATGGTGGCCATTTTGATGACACTATTTTCATATATGATATATATATTATGTTTATGTTATCCCTATGCTTCTATATTTCTCATTGATGGCATACTTTATGATTTCTATTATGGGTAAACGTGATAATTTCATTTTAGGAAGTGCGGACTACCGCCCCCTCAAAGTGATTTGAATCGTTAATGCCATATGTGAGATGTATAAAGATGGAGTAAATGGTATTATACACTATATTATACTGGAATTATATTATACATTTATATAATTATGATTTCGTTCCATTAAATATGAAATTGAAATGAAAGTAGCGTTCATGCGTACGTACGGCTTACCGTCTCCATGAACGGTGCATTTCATTTCTTACCTTTAAATGTTACGTGACATTATGAATAAATTTATATACTGTATATATATATGATATATATGATATCTACATCGTGAATATAATTCTGTATATAATGGATATTTCACCACATGAACAACTTGTAATTATAAGATGTTTATTTTTGACTCAAGTACCAAAGATCGACAAAACGACCGTTATTAACTTAAATAATTAAATAATGTTCATAAAATGTTAATAAGGGATATAAAAGGAATAATGAACATGAAAAAGGTTCTTAAGTAAATATAAATTAACTCTAGTTTATTATTCAGGAGGTTAAAGAACGGTCGAGTCAGGACAGCACACAAGGAAAGGGAATTTCTTAACCCAACTTCCATTCTTTGGGTTAATCTCCTACTTTCAAATTATGTCATGATATTATTATGTCCTATCTTGTATTTTTAAATTATTTATGTGTAATTATAGTGAATACACATAATAGACCTACTTTATAAAAAAATGATCTTTTTAAGGACTTCGTCTCAATCCCCTTTCATTAAGGCATATTTGGTTTTATACACAACTTTCTTTTATACGGTGTATAAACCCCTTTGACTTTTACGGTTATTCAAAAGGAATATTTTTATACGAATCATTTTACGACAAAAGGGAATGTTTTTCTTTCCGTACTTATGCGGTGACAACGACTTCTCCGCCGCCGTGACCATTATTTTAGTTTCGGCTTCCTCTACAAGCCATCATTTTTTTAATGAAAAATAAATACAAAGTTTTAACTTTCTTTTATTTTATTGAAAATGGTTTTGAAGGCGTTTTTATTATATCAATGTGTTGTATTTATATCTTGTGATTGAAATGTGGAAATGTTATGATTCCTTTATGCATGTTTTATGTGATACGATTATGTTATGGTTTATGATATGTTTAAACCTATTCATATGAGGAATGTATTGGACTTAATATGTGACGGGTGGAGCCCGCTATAGCTCCTCAATGCATCGGCAGGTCTTATGAGACAAACTAGTGTCTTGGCACGAGGCCTTGACAAAATCTTATTTGTGGTCTTGGCACGAGGCCTTGGCTACGTGGTTATGATAGTCTGGCATTATGCATTCCATCATTATGAAAGTGGTTATTGATATTGCATGTGATTATTCGACCAGTAGAATATCCATGTGAAGAAGTGAATGGCATTATCTAATTTTACTTTTGCCATATTTTGTTGAATCTCAAGTTTAAAAGGCTTTTGTTTTAGTTATACATTGCCTTAAATGTTAATGTTTATTTATGAAAGCTTCCGCTATATTGTTAACCTTACTGAGCATCCGAGCTCAACCCTTTCAATGTTTTAATATTTTCCAGGATGTGAAGAAGTATTTTATGAATGACCTGCAGGGATAGTCCGAAGAGGATAGAAGTGTGGACTATGGAGACTATGTTATTATAGTTTTTCACTTTATGATGTAATGTTAGTCTTATGAATGTATCTAGTGTTTCTAAGGTTACTAAACTAGTCGGTCTTTCAAGACATGATCTTCTGTGATCATGCCAATGTTACGAAGTAATGCACCGACTCTGGGTAGCTGGGGTTGGGGCGTTACAAGTGTGGCCATATTTCTGTGGTTGAAATGTTGTGACCAAGTTATGATGAGTCCTGAAAGCCTCCCAAAACCCTTTCCACAAATGGAATTTGAAGTTTGAGTCACGGTCTGAGACTATCATCAAATCCACCCCGTGAGGTCGCACGATCTCCTGAAGGTAGAAACATCCCAATATCTCTTCCTAACACTTCTATCTAATAGAAAGGAAGTTGGAAGACTTGGTGAGTTGGTCAATGATCACCCAGATGGTATCATTCCCAATGAATGAACATGGTAACCCCGTCACGAAGTCCATCGATGTACCTTCCCACTTCCACTCTGGTATCTCAAGGGGATGGGTCAGGCCTGCTGGTACCCGGTTCTTGTCCTTCACTTGTTAGCAGATGGGGCATCTAGAAACGAACTCCTCCATAGGTTTCTTCATCCCTGGAAACCAGTATTGATGCTAGAGGTCCTGATACATCTTCATAATGCATGGATGTACTGCCAAGGGGGGTCTGCGGAACACCCTTAGAACCTCCTCTTGTAGTGGCACTGGTACAATTGATTGTCCTCTTAAAATAATAGGGTGCTCCCCACCTTCAGAATAAATGTGAGGTACCTGCCCTGAGGATACCTGAGCACGTGTAGTCTTGCAGTTGTTGAATCCGAGTTGTGCCTCCCCGACTCTCTAATGCAGTGGATGGGAAAATACCATCAACTATAGGTAGACTGTCTCATCTGTATCCACATAGTATATCTGAAGCGAGGCTAACTACATTAAAGCCTCGTTCAGTAGCTGCGAACTCGATCTCAGGATAAGTGCATCTACCACTACGTTGCCCTTCCGAGGAGTATAGACTATATAAATTTCATAGTCCAAGAGCATCTCTATCCAAAATTGTTGTCTTAGATTTAGATATTTCTGTATGAAGATATATATGAGACTCTTATTTTCTAAGTAAAAAATGAAATGCTCACCCATAAAGTAGTGTAACCACATATTCAGTGAGAAGACTACTACTCCTAAATATATGTTGTGAGTCACATAATTCTTCTCATGAGGCCTCAGCTGTTGTGATCTGTAAGGAGTCACTACATCACCCTACACCAGGATCAAAATGAGTCCAGTCCCTGATGCATCACAGTAAACCACATAACCGGTTTCACCATCCAGCAACCTCAGGATGGGAACGCCGGTCAAACTCTACGTCAGCTGTTGAAATCTCTACTTGCATATATGTTACCACAGTAATGGTTTCCCCTTTTTCATCAAGGATGTCATAGGTGCTACTACTCTAGAGAAATCAGGTACGAACCTCCTATAGTATCATGCTAATCCAAGGAAGCTCCACACCTCAGTAACACTCCTGGTGGATCCTAATAAAGTACGACCTCAATCTTTATTTCATCCACTTTAACTCCATCCTATCAAAATATGTGTCCCAAGAAGTGGCCCTTCCGTATCTATAAATCATACTTCAAGTGCTTACTATATAACTAGTGCTCCCGAAGTGTGTCTTGAACTGTCCTCATGTGTACAGTGTTCCCTACTTTGGATGTTGAGTAAACAAAGATGTCATTGATGAAGACCACCACAAAGTGATCTAAGCAGCTCTAGAAGATCCGGTTCATGAGACCCATGAATACTGCAGGGGAATTCTTCACGCGGAATAGAATAACTTGGTATCTTTAATGTCCTTACCGACATCTTAAGGTCGTATTCGGGATTTCCTCATCCCACACACAAAGCTAGTGATCATCAGATCTGAGGACTATCTTCTAGAACCACTTGGATCCCTTCAACTGATCAAAAAGATCATCAATACTCAGTATGGGATACTAGTTTCTCATGGACACATGGTTTAGGCACCAGATGTCTAGGAATAGCCTCAAAATTTTGTCTGCATTCTTGGAAAACAACACTGGGGATGCCCATGGAGAAACATTGGGCCCTATGAATCCCTTCTTTTATAATTCTTCCAACTATATCATCAGCTCTTGGAGCTCCGTAGGGGCCATCTGATATGCTGTTGTAGATATCAATGATGTTCCCGGGTACAATTCAATGAAAAATTCTACCACTCTATAAGGAGGTAGTCCTAGGACATCTTTTGGAAAGACGTCCGCATACTCGTCCACCATCACTGGGAACTATGGACTCGCCTCATCCATCATGTGTATGGTCATTCAAGCCAGCTGATATGTTATCGGCTGCACCCTCTTATGTGCAAGTCCAACTAATGATGCTACATTTTCCTTCTCACCAACAGAGGAAAACTAGACTCCATAACTTCACGTACATTGCATTTTACATCTCAAGAAGTTAATATGTACATGAATTGCTGATATCCAGTCCATGCATAGAATGACGCCATAGGGATCCAACGCTGCTACAAGAAGATACCATCTGAAACACTCTCCTACGAGAGTGAGATCACACTATCGGCACTAGTGTGTCACCACTGAATCTCCTCCCGTATGATTATCCAAATGAAAAGGTTGATCTAATAGCTCAGTCCGATACTCATAGTCTCGAACTATGTACGTGATAATGAAAGAGTATCTAACACCGTGTTGATAAGAAGTACTGCTAATGTTGAGAAGACACATATTATACCTCGTATCATCTTAAGGATGTTAGGATAGTGAGCCTATACTCCCTGTAGCTGGGCCTGTCCCCATCCACATTCTCCTTGATCTTGTTGTGGACCTCCTGGGGTTGGTGGTGGTAGTGCTTGGTGACCCCGACCACCACTCGCTGCATGTCCTAATCCCCTGCCTCGTCAGATACTTGGATGAAACTTATGATTATGTCGCTGCTACTACCTCAGTGGACCCTCTTCCATCTGCCGATCATCTACAAGTGGATTCGGATAGTCATGAGCTCTATGACCATGTCCCCGACAGGAAAAAAAGATCATGCCTCACGGGTGGCTCCCTCAGCCTCTGGATCCTCACACCTATGACCCTGCGTCCTAGGGTCACCATCTGGATAGTCTATCCCACTTTGGCTTATAAGTCGTCTGTCTAATTCCAGTTGTAGATGAATCTTCTACCTGTCATCTTGTAGGGGCTATCATTGTCAGTGGCTGCTCGACAAAGAAGCTATCCATCAACAAAGCTCTCTCTAGTACCCCATCCTACATTGGGATGATGAGAGAAACTATATCATCTCTGATTTCTCATCGGAGCCCCTTATCAGAGGTCCGAGACCTGAAGTAAGGTTCCCATACCATGTCGGTGGAGTATCCAGAGAGGTTAGTAAATCTTGAAGAGTACTGTGCCACAGTCTGGATTCCCTACAATAGATGCAAAAACTCTTGAATACCCAGAGCACGTAGTGTCACAGGAATGAACTCCGCCCTGAAAAGGCTCTCAAAGTCTATGCAGGTGAGGGTCATCTCCTCATGCACCTGGGGAATTGAGCTCCACCATCGTCCTATCAAGCCCTAAATAAGGATAGTGTAAAAGATCTATATCTTCTCAACAGATGTCTCTACTAAGTGAAATACCAGTGAAGCTACCTCAAACCAGTCCTCTACTACCTGGGGTCCGTCTCACCTCGAAACCTCAGAGTCCTCTATCTCTAGAACTCATGCATCGTGCTCAACCGACATGCATTATCCACGGGCATCATTTGATACTCAACGGGTGGTGGTGCTACTCGTACACCATCAGAAGGTTCTATCACAGTGAGTGGTCCCCGTACTGAAGACTCATCGCTGTGTGGGCAACTGTCACGATCTCTAACTTGAATCCTGGATGGCTGTCATCATGGAGGCATCTGGTATGAAACATATGTGCCACATTCAATAAGTCATACCTGGAGAGATTACTAAAGAAAGATCAAGAAATTTTTTTCAAAACACTAGAAACTAGTGTATTCATATACTGAGTCAGAATACAAAATTCGGTGTCCTAGTGTATTGTTACGTCGGCCTCTGCACCAACACTAGTCTCCCTGTACTGAAAAACAAACACAAGACAATTTACACCATTTCCTCATTAAAAGTAGACTCTTAGTTTCTTTTGGTAGAACCGACCACCCTATGATACCACTTTTTCATAACCCGTCCCACAAAACACAGACGTGACTACCCCAAACCAGGCGTCCATAGGCTAGGGGTTGGTGACATGCACTTGAATGCTTTTCTCAAATAGGGAAGGCATTGACTTAAGGATTTTTACTCACATTAAAGGAAAAACTGAAGTAAAAAACAATAAAAATTAATGTATAACCACGAGAGTAAAGTACCACAACACGTAAAACTGAAAACAAAAAACAGTGGGCCACAATACACGACCTTGAAACTGAAAATAAAGTAAACAGCTGTCACATGTGCCTTGCAGATCTACCTGGAGGGTCGTACCTATATGTTTAATGTCGAAGTATAAGATCTCAAATGCTCCTGTCACACCAAGCTCCACCAAGTCCCAAAACTTTAAATTATTCCTCAGAGCATCACTTGTCTTCACCAGACACACATGTGTGGGCAGAGCTTGTGCAGGGGTGAGTATAACAACTTAGTAGGGGACCCCCAATGTAACGCCCTGACCCCAGAAGCCTAGAGTCATTGAATTATCATGTTTCATTGGAATGATCACAAAATATCAAGTCTCTATAGACCGATTAGTTTAGTAGCCTTGTATGTACTAGATTAATTTATATGGTTTACATTACATCATAAAATGGAAAACTACAAAAACATTGTTTCCATGTACAAAACTGAGATCTCATAGACTATCCTTACAGGTCAGTCATAATATACTTCTTCACATCTTGGAATAAATAAAACGTAGAAAGGAGTGAGCTCAGATGCTCGGTTAGGATAACAATATAGTGGAAGCATTCATAAATAAACATAAAAATTTAAGGAAATGCATAAGAATAAAAAAATCCTTTTAAACATTAACTTCTGCATAATATGGAAAATATAAAATCAAAATAATTCCATTTACTTACTCACATATATTTTCTACTATTGTAATAATCACATGCAATATTAATATCCACTTTCGTAATGATGGAATGCATAATGCCAGACTTTCATAACCATGTAGTCAAGGCCTTGTGCCATGATTACAAATAAGGATTTTTCAAGGCCTTGTGCCAAGACAATAGTTTGTCTCATGGGACCTACAGATGCATTGAGGAGCTATAGAGGGCTCCACCCATAACATACTAACTTTAATTAATTCCTCATATGAAATGGTTTAAGCATAACATAAACATTCTTATTAAAACTGTCATAAGAAATGTCAATACTTTATCCATAAACCATGAATGGTATGAAATAACACATCCACAATCAAACATATCACACAACCTTCAATACAATATATAATTTTTGTATCATATTAAATCGACTTCAAATAAGCTTAAAATTAATCAAAGGATGTTGACATAGATGAATCAAAACCATTTTTTAGAGAAATATCTCTCTCTGTTGTGAAATTAACCCTTACCTTGTACTTTTCCTCGGACGAGGGTAGGTTATCCTTCTGTATAATGGTGAAATAATTCTTATTAAATTATTCAAAAATCATATACATTAATATGATATCATATGTGATATTTTAACATTATTTTTTTAACAATATATTAGTATTATCGTGGTTTCAAGTGTTAATAAGTTCATTTTCTTTTATATTCTTTGTTATGTGAGTAAAAATTTTTATGGATGGGATGTATATTATTCATATCCAGAATTATATCAAGCCTTTGAACATTATTTTTAATAAAATAATGAAAATTATTCTTGAATGGATATGATGGGGAATGAATCTCATCACGTTCGTGAGACGGTAATCCGTACGTATGCAAGAGCGACAATATCATTTTTTTGATATTAAAATAATATTTAATTGGATGGTATATCATATATATATAATTATGGTCTTGTTATATTTATTATTTACATAAATTACACATCATTATTATAACCAACCAAATAATAATGTATTGAATAACAATTACACCACAACGTGGAGACGGTAAATCGTACGTACGCACGTATGGTTACATGCCATTCAAAGGATGGATAGAATAATGAATTTGGTTGTACCATATTCATAATAACATCACAGTACATTATAGATATTGGATTTATTATTTTATAATGGAAACAACAAATAAATAGGATGTTGAAGAATAAAGGAACTTGAAAGTGGTGATGAAATATTTACCTCTTCTTTGAATTAAATAATAATAAATGTACTAATCTAATCTAAGTGGAACTAAAGGACCATATTTTATTCATATGGTTTTTTTGGTCTAATTTTACTTATCCAATAGAATTAGGATATGTGTTAGGGTAATAATAATGTCATTTTTACCCTTAACTACCCTATTTACTTTTAACAATGGTTAATAAAAGAAAAAAGATATTATTCACCTAAAATTATTTTCATCTCATTAAAACACATTTTTTTTACTGATATCAATCATGTCTCTCATATTTTCAAAATTCAACACATTGAAAAAGTAAAATTATGTTTTATGTAAATTTGAAAATGCTCCTAGGAGGTGGGTAAAAGACGGTAAAAAGTTCAATAAAATTTTTATATATCTAAAATTATTATAAACTCACTCAACTGAATTGCATTGAAATCATATTGGTACTATGTATCTATTTTGACCTAAAATAAATTTAAATAAAATAAATAATTATTTAAATGAGAATTCGGTTTTAAACTATAACTCAGTGTTTTTCCCTATTTATCAAAAATTGAAAGTTTTTAGAAAAAAAAACAGCCTAAGCTAATTTCAATATTCTAGATCCAAATATGAAGTCTATTTTGAATGATAAAATTTATAAAATTTCAAAAATTGGGTATTACCATTCATAACGGCTAGTTTGATTAGTTGTGGTGTGTTCGAACTCGATGTTGCGTACAACACATGATATTGTTTTATTCAAAGAGAATCATATCATGAAAGCTTGGGGTTATACATTCTACCCTCCTCAAGTAATTTCATCCTCAAAATTTCTATAGTATTAATGCATAAAAAGAATCGGGTGGTTCTTCATCGTAAGTTCCTCAGGTTCCCACGTTGCCTCTTCCTTATTATTGATTCTCCATAGAAAATTTACCAGAGGAGTCATATGGATTCTCAACACATATTCTATTGTATCGAGAACCTTGACATGATCTTCATAATAAGATAGATCTGGTTCCAATTCTAATTCCTCATAGGTGAGTACATGCATTGGGCCAGGCCTGTATTTTCTCAAAAGTGATACGTGAAATACATCATGAACTTTGGAGAGACTTGGCGACATTTCCAAAGAGTAAGCTATATCCCCAATTCGTTCTAGAATTTCAAAATGTCTGATGTACCTGAGAATTAATTTTCCCTTCTTACCAAAATGTATAACACCCTTCCTTGGAGATACCTTCAAGAAAACAAGATCTCCTACCTTAAA
This sequence comes from Viscum album, assembly GCA_963277665.1. Lineage (NCBI taxonomy): Eukaryota > Viridiplantae > Streptophyta > Magnoliopsida > Santalales > Viscaceae > Viscum > Viscum album. Next base: position 890,186,185 of record OY728130.1, read on the forward strand.
TTCCATGTGCTTCCTTCAGTTATCAGCATATATCTTCTGCTACTTTGAGATGCATTGATGTTGTTTTGGATTACCTTCACCTTTTCCAGCATTTCCTCCACATGATCTGGGCCTATGAGTTTTCTTTCACCAACATCATCCCAACAGGTTTGTGTGCGACATCTCTTTCCGTATAACGCTTCATATGGTGCCACATGATTACTTGAATGGAAGCTATTTTTATAGGAAAATTATATCAAAGGTAAATATTCATCCCACGTACCTTGAATGTCAAGTGAGCCTGATCTCAACATGTCTTATATGGTTTTAATATTCTATTCTCATTGTCCATCAGTTTGGGGGTGGTAGGCAGTGCTCAAACAAAGTTTAGTATCCACGAATTTCTAAAGACATTTCCAGATTCATGATGTAAAATGTGGATCACGATCAGAAATAATTGATATTGGTACTCCATTAAGTCTCACAACTTCATTAATATATAGTCTTGCTAAATGTTCAAGTGGTAAATCTTCTCTTATAGCAAGAAAATGTGATGAATTAGTAAGACAATCAACAATTAACCATATTGCATCATTTCTTCTAGGAGTCTTTGGTAGTCCCATGAAAAAGTCCATTGTAATATTATCCCATTACCACTCTGGTATGGGAAGATGTTGCATGACTCTTCGATGCAGTTTCCTTCTACCATTCACTTGTTGAAAAACTATACATCTTGACACAAAATCAGCAATATCCCTCTTAAAGTTATCCCACAAAAAATGTTCCACCAAATATCTATACATCTTAGTGCTACTAGTGTGTATAGTGAAATTGGAACTACGAGCATTATCCAACAAAATTATTTTTAGATCAGGTACACCAGGAACACAAAGTCTCTTCCCATATTTCAAAATTCCATCTTCATACACAAATTCACTAAATGTCCCATCATTCATAGCTTTAATCTTCTTTTGAAACTCTTCATCCCTGGTTTGGGAATTCTTTATCATTTCTATTAATGATGGTTTGGAAGCCGTTTGAAAAAATATTGATGTTTCACCTTCAATGGTTATTCCCATATCAATCATTACTAGATCGATGTATATTAGATCCATTTCAACTCTCATCTTGTTCAAAACTCCATGATATTTTCTACTCAAAGCATCATCCATCTTATTTACCGTCCCCAGGTGGTAGTGTATAATGAAATCATAATCCTTGAGTAGTTCAATCCATCTCCTTTTCCTCACATTGAGTTCTTTTTGTGAGAAAATATACATCAAACTCTTTTGATCGGTATATATCTCACATTTTTCACCATAGAGATAGTGTCTCCAAATAATCAATGCAAAGATTACAGCTTCTAACTCAAGATCATGAGTAGGATAGTTTTTCTCATGAATTTTTAGTCTTTGGGATGCACAGGTAATAACCATATCATTCTACATAAGGACACAATCATGTCCTTTATTTGAAGCATCAATATAAATAACAAACCCACCATTCTCAGATAGTAGAGTCAATATAAGAACATTGAATAATATTCTATTTATTTTTTCGAAACATTCTTCACACTCTTTTTTCCAAAAACATTTAAACACTTTATGTGTGATCTTGGATAATGGGTTGTCCAATCATGAAAAATTCTGGATGAAATTCAGATAAGAACCTACTAAACATATAAAATTGCGCACCTCAGTTATACTCGTCGGTGCGGGCCATTCTTGGATTGACTTGATCTTAGAAGGATCAATAGAGTTTATATCCTTGGAGAAAATATAGCCATGAAAATAAATCTCCTGATTCCAGAATTCACACTTTCTAAACATCCAATATAATTCATGTCTTCTAAGAGTCTTCAGGAAAATGTTCAATTGATTTTCATGATCTTCATATCTTTTGGATTATACCAAGATATCATCAGAATATACAACTACAATGTCATCAAGATATACCTTGAAAAATCTATTCATTAGATCCATGAAAATGAGGGCGCATTAGTCAATCCAAACGGTATTACTATAAACCCATAATTCCCATACCTGGTTCGAAATGATGTCTTCATAATGTCTTCCTTCATCATGCACAACTGATGGTATCCAGATCAAAGGTCAATCTTTGAAAAGTATTGAGCTCCATGATGTTGGTCAAATAAATCATCAATGTGTGGTAGAGGATACATGTTCTTTATTATTATAGGATTGATCTCCCTGGATTCAATGCACAACCTCATAGATCCATCTATCTTCTTAGCAAAAAGGATAGGGGCTCCCCATAGAGAAACACTAGGGCGAATAAATCCCTTATTACTCAATTCCTCTAGCTGTTTCATTAGTTATACTAATTACATAGTGTCCATTCTATAAGTGTTCTTCAATATGGGATTTGAACCATGAAATAAGTAAATGGAAATCTCAATTTCTCATTCTGGAGGATGTCTAGGTAAAACCTCTTGAAATACATACACATACTCTTTCACATTAGGTACATCATCTATTTGAACATTCTTTTCCTCACTCTCATTTATTTCAATCTCTCCACCCCACCAATAATTTATTTTAGTTGAGCTACTAGGGGTAGATCTAGATAAGAATTAGGTGGTGCAGATTCTTCTCTAAACATAAGGTGTACTTTATCATCGACATAAAAAATAGTAACCTCTTTCTTCTTACAATTTTTTTCATCATGGTCTGAAAGCCAATCCATACCGAGGATCATATCAAATTCAATCTTGGGTATGATGATGATATTTGCAGATAAAGAACATTTATATACCCTAATGGGGACTGATTCACAAAATATTATTTCAATGATACTTCCTCTAAGAGTTTTCACTGACAACTCCCTTGTTAAATCAAATTGGAAACACCTAATTTTCTTAACAAAATTGGATGATATGAAACAATGCGATGATCCAGAATCAAATAATGCATTGTCTAAACTTGAGGAAACCATAAAATTACCTACCACCATGTCATTCAGAGCATCTATCTCAGTAGTATTGATAGCATAATCCTGGTCTTGATCCCTTTGAATTTTCTGAGGTATGTTCCCCTGACGCTTAGGACATTCATTCTCAAAATACCCCCTTTCTCTACAATGGTATCATTAAACATTGATTATAATGACCCATACATTACATACATTGTTAATACTTCAATATTGAAGCATAATTATTACAACGTATAACAAAACAACGAAAGGACCGTATAGGTATAATGTCTTTAGAAACTGGGAAACATAAACAACTGGTTCATAAAGCATCTACACTATCTCACATTTATTTCATCATATCTATAGTCCCTTTTGGAATAAATTACTTAATAACCTTCTTCCTGACCTGGGGAAAGAAAACATACAAAAGGGTGAGCTCAAATGCTCAGTAAGGGTATACAAAATAAATATCAATCACATCATATTCAAAAGAACCGAACTTTTGGAAATCTTAACCTGCAAAAGAGAGCATAATTTCATAACATGGGATAAATCATAGTAGTGAAATGGAATCCCAATAATCATAACTTAAAACATGAAAATTTGGGGAATACACACATAATCATAGAGAATCATTTCTTATTAGTCAAGACTCATTGCCAATACTATCTTAGTGGACAAAGTCCATTTCTGTACCGAGTTCACTCTTCGTTTCAGTCTTGTTTCACTAAACCGGTATAACCTACCGTTTCATCCATGTCTATCTCATCAGATATAAAATATTTACCCAATGCATTGGAGGGAGATATAGGTCCCACCCATCTCATAATTATACAATTCTTATGTGTGCCACAAAATCATAAACCATACTTCATTGCATAACCCATGTAATAAAAATGGGAATCTTAAACATCGGGACATCATAAAACAATTCATATAACATAAAGGAATTCATAAAAAAATTTCCATCACAACATAATCAAATCAATGTAATAATTGGGATAGAGACAGAACCCTTTATTATCTTAGATGGAAAATGATTTTGATAAAACTCTTGAACTCCATTCTTGAGGAAAATATCCTTTTTTACTTCAAAAACATTTTTCCTTTCTTAACATGTCATAAAATTTCAAACTAAACGAGGTTTATTAAAAATAAACTTGAAAACATCTAAAGGAAGATTCTTGGAAATATTTTTTTAAAATCCATTCATGCCGTATAAGTTAAAAAAACATTCTTCTCGTACTTTTGTCGGAAAAGTCAAAAAGTACCTTGTATGAAAAACGACAAAAGATTCATTTAATATCCTTTAATAAAAACTCACCGAAGTGTAAAATTGGATTTAAACTATTTTAAGTGGATGGAAACAATATTAAATATTGAGGGAACATGGTTGTGGATGATAAAATACACCCTAGTAAATTCCAATGTATAAACAATCTCGAATAAAAATGAGATTGTGATATTTCCCTTACCTCAGGTCCGATTTGCTTCGTAAGTGTCCAAACCTCTTGTATAATGATTTAAATAATGTTATTGACTTCTTCCAGAATCATACTCATTGTTATTATATCATATATGGTCATATTCTTAGCTTTTTATTTGTAATATTTCATTACTACTTGTTATTCGGGTGTTTTTTACTTTTTATTCTTATGCGTTTTTTGTCGAATAAATTCTTATTCCTCTCTTTAGGTTATAGATACGTCATTTCCATAATTTTATTAGTGTAATATATATCATATTCATTCATTCAATTCATTTATTATGAAATGATGATCATGTAGAATGAGTTGCATCACATCGTGGAGACGGTATTCCGTACATATGCATGAGTGATGATATCGTTCCTATGATCGTGGAATTGTATTGGATTGTATTTATACTATTTCAGAATCAATATCACTTTATAATAGTCATATATAGTCATAATTTACACCATTATACTCATTCATGTATGGTGGTGGTGGAAAATAGATTACACCACGGCATGGAGACGGTATTCCGTACGTACGCACGCGGGGTGATTTCTTTTTCCGTAGGATGGATAGATGGTGAAATAGGGTTGTTTCATACTTATAATAACATATCAGAATGTGAGTGATACTGATCTTATTACTTCATAATGAAAAAACTAAATAAGAAGAAGTGGAAGAAGAAATAAATATGAAAGTATCGGTAACAGACATTACCTCTTCTTTGAAGTTCTTCATTGAGACCTCCTTTTAGGGAACTAAAATAGGTCTTTGAAGAAGACCATAACCTCTAGGATGTTTCTAGGGAAGTGGATAGGATAAATTGGAAGGTGTTGGCTGATCTTGAAGGCTCAAAGTGGTGTGAGGAAGAGGGGAAGGAGGTGCCCTTTTATAAGGGAGGAGAGGGTCACCTTTGGAATAACTAAAAATATTATTTTATTATAAAGTCAAATTCGGTTTTTAATAGCTTCAAATTGATATGTTTCGAATATAAGGTGGGTAGGGGTCTCAATAATCGCATCCAATATAATTTAGACAAGTTTAAGTACCAATGTTAACCTTATCATTTAGATTTAACTTTTAGTTAGATAATTTAACTTTTACAGTGTCTTCTTGTTTTCTTACACTATAAGGTTAATAAACTTACCATATCAATCCAAAATAACCCCAAGTTTTTTATTATTAATATATATATACTTATCTATGTCATTTGGATGAACATTAGATTTTTAGGAATAAAATAACAATTAGTAATATAATTTTGTTTTAAAAACTATTTTATGTCAATTTTGACAGTATTTAGTAATTGATTTTTTTTAAAATCATAACAGAATGATTAGTTCGAACCAAGTTACTTAAATCAATACTAACATGTCATATTAACCTATAAAATTAGTTTAATTCAAAAAAAGTCTCAAATTACATTTATTTGGGTATTTATAACATCAATTATGTCAATATTTCATTAATAAGATAACTACTGCATCATCTTTGTGTCATAAGTAAATTATCTTATTTAAAGTATAAAAATTAAAAATAAAATATAATTATGTAGAACATCTTTTTAGCTTTATAATGAATATTTATAGTCGAATTTATCTTATGAATAAACCCATATTAAAAATGATTTACTTATTAAACATTGATTTTAACTATTTTAACCCTTCTTTAAATAAATTAATAATAAATGTCCTAATCTAATCCAAGTGGGACTAAATGGTCATATTTTATTCCTAAGGTTTTTTTTGGTCTAATTACAATTTTCCAATAGAATTATGACATGTGTTACTGTAATAATAATATAATTTTTACCCTTAATTACCCTATTTACTTTTAACCGTGGTAAAAAAAGTAAAAAGTTACTATTCACCAAAAAATTATTTTCATCTCATTGAACCAAATTTTACTTACTGACATCAACCGTGTCTCTCGGATTTTCTAAATTCCACTCACAGAAGCGGTAAAATTAAGTTTTATGAAAAATTTGGTTTTTTAACTACCACTTAGTGGTTTCACTATTCATCAAAAATTGAAAGTTTTCAGAAAAATACAAAAATTTCACCCTAGGCAAATTTCGATATTCTGAATCCAAAGATGATGTCCATTTTGAAATATAAAATTTATAAAATTTCAAAAAGTGGTTATTACTATTCATAACGGCTAGTTTTAATAATATTTTAATAGCATATCATTGTTTAGTGAAACTCGGTATTGCATACGACGCAAGCTATCGAGGAAGGCCGCGGTTGCGTGTAAAGAATGCCAAGCTAGTGTTGTGTGTAGTGAAAGATTCCTTTGATGATTTATATAACATAAAAACAAAATATTTCACATAAATGTCTCTGGTGTTACATTCTACACCCTTAAAATGAATTTCGCCCTCGAAATTCGTCACTTTGTAACAAACATATGAGGATACCTCTCCCTCGTCATATCCTCAAGCTCCCATGTAGCTTCTTCTAATTGGTGGTTCCTCCATAAATCTTTCACCAAGCGAGTGGTCTTGTTTCATAGGACTTTTTCACTATGATCCAGAATCTCTATCGGCTGTTCTTCATAAGAAAGATCTTGCTCTAGCGGTACAACTTCTGAGCTGAGTACATGTGAAGGATCAGGTATTTACTTTCTTAGGGGAGATACATGGAACACATCATGTACTTGAGAACGATTCGGTGGATGTGCCAGTCAGTAAGATACCTTCCCGACACAATCCAGAATTTCGAAAGGACCGATATATCTAGGGCTCAACTTTCCCTTCTTTCCAAATCTCATGACTCTCTTGCAGGGAGATATTCGTAAGAACACTTCATCACCCACTTCAAACTCTAGGTCTTCTCTTCGGTTGTTGGCATAACTTTTCTGTCGACTCTGAGCTGCTCTTATGTGTTGTTGAATAGACCTGACCTTTTCGGCCATTTCATCAACGAGATCTGGTCCTAATAGCTTTCTTTCCCTAACTTCATCCCAGCAAGTTGGAGTCCTGCATTTCTTTCCATAGAGAGCCTCATAAGGAGCCATCTGAATACTAGAGTGAAAGCTATTATTATAATAAAATTCCACCAATGGTAGGTGTTGATCCCAACCACCTTTGAAATCCATAGAGCAAGCTCTCAACATATCTTTTAGAGTTTGAATTGTTCTCTCAGACTGACCGTCTGTCTGAGGATGATAAGTAGTGCTGAAACTCAACTCTGTATCCAGATTATGCTGAAGACTTCGCCAGAACATCGAGGTAAATATCAGATCCTGATCAGATATAATAGAATGTGGTACTCCATGCAATCTTACCACTTCCTTTACATATATCCTGGCAAGCTGATCAAGAGAGAAATCCTCTCTAATAGAAATAAAGTGTACAGACTTGGTAAGACGATCAACTATGACCCAGATAGCATTATTGCCTTTGAATGTTTTACGAAGTCCTGTGACAATGTCCATAGTGATGTTCTCCCATTTCTATTCAGGTATGGTTAATGGTTTAAACATCCCCTTAGACTTCTGTCTCTCATCTTTAACTTGCTGACAAACCAAGCATCGAGAGACATATTCATCAACATCTCTTTTCATGTCATCCCACCAGAAGTACTCTTTCAAGTCCCTATACATCTTTGTGCTTCCAGGATGAATAGAGAATGAAGAACTATGAGCCTCATCATGCAACTCCTTCTTTAATTCCGAGATGGGAGGAACACAAACCCGATTCCTGAACTTTATTATCCCATCACAATCAAGGTTGAATTCAGGATCATTTCTCACATTCTTTTGTAACTCGACATCTTCTTTCTGTGCCTCTTCAATCTTCACATGTATAGACGGTTGAACATTAATTTGAGAACGATAAGATTTTTCCCCTTCCATTATAATTCCAAGATCTATCCTTTGTAAATCCATAAATATTGGGTCTTTTTTGATCCTCATCATGGATAAACTGGCATGGTCTTCTCGACTTAATGCATCTACCACCTTGTTCTCTTTCCCAGGGTGGTAATGTATTGAGCAGTCATAATCCTTAATCAGCTCCAACCATCTTCTTTGATGCATATTCAAATCCTTTTGTGTGAAAATATACTTTAAACTTTTATGATCAGTATAAATGTCCCACCTTTCTCCATAAAGATAATGCCTCCAAATCTTTAATGTAATGATTACCGCAACTAACTCCAAATCATGTGTTGGGTAATTTTGCTCATGGATTTTCAACTGTCGTGAGACATAAGCTATCACCATATCATATTGCATAAGAACACACCCCAATCCCTTCTTGGATGCATCACTATAGATCAAAAACCTTTCTCCACTAAAAGGCAGTGTGAGCACAGATGCACATGATAACCTTCTTTTCAACTCCTTGAAATTCTCTTTACATTCTTCCGTCCAAACAAACTTAACTCCATTCCGAGTCAACTTGGTGAGTGGATTAGATAATTGTGAAAAATCTTTCACAAAACATCGATAATATCCAGCCAAACCAAGAAAACTTTGGATCTGAGTCACTGTTGTTGGTCTCGACCATCTTTCGATAACCTCTATTTTTGTTGGATCCACAGATATCCCCTCTTTTGAGATTATGTGACCCAAAAATGAATCTTTTTGAATCCAAAATTCACACTTGGTAAATTTGGCATAAAGCTTCTCCTTTCTCTGGTTCTTCAATAAAAATCTAAAGTGATCTTCATGTTCTTCCTTTCTCTTTGAATAGAAAATAATATCATCTATAAAGACTACCACAAATTGATCAAGATAGTCTCTAAAGACTCTATTCATCAGATCCATGAAGATAGCAGGGGAATTAGTAAGACCAAATGGCATCACTATATATTCATATTGTTCATACCTTGTACAGAAAGCCGTCATTGGTATATCCTCCCTTTTGACCCTTCATTGATGATACCCTGAACAAAGATCAATCTTGGAAAAGTATTGAGCTCCGCGTAGTTGGTCAAATAAGTCTTCAACGCGTGGGAGAGGATATTTGTTCTTGATAGTGATCTTGTTAAGTTCTCGATAATTAATGCAGAGTCTCATTGATCCATCTTTCTTCTTAACAAATAGAACAGGTGCTCTCTAACGTGACGCACTAGGGCGTATGAATCCCTTATCAAGATTCTCTTGGAGTTTCTTCTTTAATTCCTGCAACTCAATTAGGTCCATTCTATAAGGTGTCATTGAAATAGGCAAATCACCCAGTACGAGTTCTATTGAAAACTCAACTTCACGATTTGGTGGAAGACCCGATAATTTTTCCAGAAAGACATCATCAAACTCTCGTACAATGGTCATATTCTTAATCATGAGTTTCTCACCAACCATTTGAGATAAATAACCTTAATTTAGTGGAATAAAGACCCATAAGGTAGAAGGAATTTCCACTGGAAGGTTATGTTCATCCTTGCATTGATAGACGATCATAGATTGATCTGGAATATGAAATGTGACTTCCATTATTTGGCAATTGATATGAGCTCCATATAAAGAAAGCCATTCCATGCCAAGAATCACATCAAATTCCACTATAGGAAGGATCACAAGATTTGCAGGAAGCACTTTCCCACAAACTTCGATCAGAGAAGAATTATAAACTTTTGATGCAACTGTTGTGCCATTAGGTGTTGTCATAGCTAACTCAACATCTAATTGTTGAGGTAATACGGTGATACCCTTAGAAAATTCTTCAGAAATAAAATAGTGGGTGGATCTAGAATCAAATAAATCATTTACTACTTTAGAGTGGATGGTAAGTGTACCTTTCACCACATCGTTATCATACTCCACATCACTGATAGAAATTGCATATGACTTTCCTTTGTCTTTAGCCTTAAGAGTTTGTTGACGTCGACCATCATAATCAACCATTGGATTAGGGCATTTATTGGAATAATGTCCCATCTCCTTACACTTGAAACATTGAAGTGTAGTAGGTTCATTCTGTGTATCCCTTCCTTTGTTTGCATCATTAGACATCTTCTTCCCATCATCGCAGCATTCAAATGCCTAATGACCTTCCTTTCCACACTTGAAACATTTACTTGTCCCTTTAAGACAACTCCCTCCATGTTTCTTTCCACACTTTGAGCATAAGGGAAAGCTCATCTTCTTTTCAGTGTGATCTTTAGATTTTCCTTTGAATTCCATTTTCCACTTCTTATCAAACCCATATGACTGATTGGTTACTCCAATCTCCATCTCAACTTTTGGAGCACATCGAACGATTTCCTCGTAGCTATTGAAGTCCCTTATGGCTAAGACCCTTCGAAGACTTGGTTTTAAGCCACTAAAGAATCAATCGATCTTACTCTCGGGTTAGATAATAATACCTAAAGCGTATCTTGCAAGTCTTGTAAAATTTGCTTCATAGGTACCAACAGTTTCATCATCCTTTGGCTTCAGTTCAAGAAACTCTTTCTCCATCTTTGTTCAGATAATACGAGGGAAGTATTTATTGAAAAATAAGTTCTTGAACTCGTCCCATTCCATAGACTCAATTTCATCCCTTTTTCTTGTATTCTTAATAAGATTCCACCATTGATCATCATCACCTTCCAACCGATACACTGCTAAGATGACTTTATCATGCTCAGAACATTGAAGAACTGAAAATATCTTTTCAGTAGTACTAATCCATTGTTTAGCAACTAATGGATCAGCAGATCCGCTGAATGAAGGTGGACGCTGTCTCATGAAGGATTCAAAATAATTTTGCTCCTTCCTTTGCTCGTATGGAAGTCCTGCATGATTAATAGCTTGAGAAAGTTGTGTGAGCAAGGCTACAAGATTTTTCATTCCATCTCCCATAACATTTGGTTTCTCAGGGGTACAATCATTGCATTTCCCGTTACATTCCGCATTAACACGGTTCCTTCGGGTTCCAAACATTGAATAAAACCAAGAAGAATAGTGTGAGCAACACTAATTATAATAGGAAAACCACATAATCATGAATAAAATTTGACACTTAAGGTATTATCCTAGGTTATTCATGGACATTTCTAAAACACTAATATTGTGTTCTATTCTTAGACATATCCTTAGGGTTCTTACTAAGGCTTTCACATCCTAGTTTCCAAAGGTTGACTATACCTTTTCTCTGATACCAACTATAACGACCCATACATTACATACATTGTTAATAATTCAAAATTGAAGCATACATATTACAAAATATAACAAAGCCACAAAAGGACCGTATAGGTATAGTGTCTTTAGAAACTAGGAAACATAAACAACTGGTTCATAAAGCATCTACAATGTCTCCAATTTATTTCATCATATCTATAGTCCCTTTTGGCATATCTTACTTAATAACCTTCTTCCTGGACTAGGGAAAGAAAACATACAAAAGGGTGAGCTCAAATGCTCATTAAGGGTAAACAAAATAAATATCAATCACATCATATTCTTAAAAACATAACTTTTGGAAATCTTAACCTGCAAAAGAGTGAATAATTTCATAACATGGGATAAATCCAAGTAGTGAAATGGAATCCCAATAATCATAACCTAAAACATGAAAATTTGTGTCATACACACATAATCATAGAGAATCATTTCTTATTAGTCAAGACTCATTGCCAAGACTATCTTAGTGGACAAAGTCCATTTCTGAACCGAGTTCACTCCTTGTTTCAGTCCTGTTTCACTAAACTGGTATAACCTACCGTTCCAACCATGTCCATCTCATGAGATTTAAAATCTTAACCTAATGCATTGGAGGGAGATATAGGTCCCACTCATCTCATAATGATACCATTCTTATGTGTGCCACAAAATCATAAATCATGCATCATTGCATAACCCATGTAATAAAAAAGGGAATCTTAAACATCGGGATATCATAAAACAATTCATATAAGATAAAGGAATTCATAAAAATATTTCCATTACAACATAATCAAATCAATGTAATAATAGGGATAGAGACAAAACCCTTTATTATCTTAGATGGAAAATGATTTTGATAAAACTCTTGAACTCCATTCTTGAGGAAAATATACTTTTTACTTCAAAAACATTTTTCCTTTATTAACATGTTATACAATTTTAAACTAAAATAAGTTTATTAAAAAAACACTTGAAAACATGTAAAGGAAGATTCTTGGAAATATTTTTTTAAAATCCATTCATGCCGTATATGTTAAAAAAAACATTCTTCTCGTACTTTTTTCGGAAAAGTCAAAAAGTACCTCATATGAAAAACGACAAAAGATTCCTTTCATATATTTTAATAAAAACTCACCGAAGGGTAAAATAGGATTTAAACTATTGTAAGTGGATGGAAACAATATTACATATTGAGGGAACATGGATGTGGATGATAAAATACACCCCAGTAAATACCAAAGTATAAACAATCTCGGATAAAAATGAGATTGTGATATTTCCCTTACCTTAGGTCCGATTTGCATCGTAAGTGTCCGAACCACCAATATAATGATTTAAATAATGTTATTGAATTATTCCAGTATCATTATTATTGTTATGATATCATATATGGTCATATTCTTAGATTCTTATTAGTAATATTTCAATATTACTTGTTATTCGGGTGTTTATTACTTTTTGTTCTTATGCGTGTTTTGTCAAATAAATTCTTTTTCTTCCAATTAGGTTATAGATACCTCATTTACAGAATGGTATTAGTGTAATATATATCATATTCATTCATTAAATTAATTTATTACGAAATGAAGATCATGTAGAACGGGTCGCATCACATCGTGGAGACGGTATTCCGTACGTATGCACGAGTGACGATATCTTTCCTATGATCGTGGATTCGTTTTGGAGTGTATGTATACTATTTAAGAATCAATATAACTTTATAATAGTCATATATAGTCATTATTTACACCATTATACCCATTCAAGTAAGGTGGTGGTGGAAAATAGATTACACCACGGCGTGGAGACGGTATTTCGTACGTACGCACGCGCGGTGATTTCTTTTTCCATAGGATGGATAGATGGTGAAATAGGGTTGTTTCATACTTATAATAACATATCATTATATGAGTTATACTGATCTTATTACTTCATAATGAAACAAATATTGAAGAATATGTGGAAGAAGAAATAAAGATGAAAGAATCGGTAACGGACATTACCTCTTCTTTGAAGTGCTTCTTTGAGACCTCCTTTTAGGGCACTAAAATAGGTCTTTGAAGAAGACCAGAACCTCTAGGATGTTTCTATGGAAGTTTAGAGAATAAATGGTAAGGGGTTGGCAAAGCATGAAGGCTCAATGTGGTGTGAGGAAGAGGGGGAGTAGGTGCCCTTTTATAAGGGAGGAGAGGGGCACCTTTGGAATAACTAAAAATATTATTTTATTATAATGTCAAATTCGGTTTTTAATAGCTCCAAATTGATATATTTCGAAGATAAGGTGGGTAGGGGTCTAAATCCTCTCATACAATAGAATTTAGTCAAGTTTAGGAATCAATATTTACCATATCATATAGATTTAACTTTAAGTTACATAATTTAACTTTTACCGTGTCTTCCTGTTTTCTTACAATATAAGGTTAATAAACTTACCATATCAAGACAAAAGAACCCAAAGTTGTTTATTATTAATATATATAACCTTATCTAAGTCATTTTTCCGAACCATAGTTTTTTAGGAATAAAAGAACAATTATTAATATAATATTTGTTTTAAAACCTATTTTATGTCAATTTTGACACTATTTAGTAATTGATTTTTGTGAAACTAATAAAAGAATTATTAGTTCGAACCAAGTTACATAAATCAATAAACACATGTCATATTAACCTATAAAATTAGTTTAATTCATAAAAAGTCTCAAATTACATTTATTTCGGTATTTATAACATCAATTATGTCAATATTTCATTAATAAGATAATTATTGCATCATCTTTGTGTCATAGATAAATTAAATACATAAAGTCTAAAAATAAAAAATAAAATATCATTACGTAGGAAATCTTTTTAGCTTTCTAATATATATTTATAGTCGAATTTATATTATGTATAACCCCATATTAAAAATGATTTACTTATTAAATTTTGATTTTAACTATTTTAACCCTTCTTTAAATAAATTAATAATAAATGTTCTAATCTAATCCAAGTGGGGATAAATGGTCATATTTTATTCTTATGGTTGTTTCTGGTCTAATTACACTTGTACAATAGAATTAGTACATGTTTTAGGGTAATAATAATATCATTTTAACCCTTAATTACCCTATTTACTTTTAACCGTGGAAAAAAAGTAAAAAGTTAATATTCACAAAAAAATTATTTTCATCTCATTGAACCACATTTTACTTAATGACATCAACCGTGTCTCTCGGATTTTCAAAATTCCACTCACAAAAGCTGTAAAATTAAGTTTTATGAAAAATTCAGTTTTTAACTACCACTTAGTGGTTTCACTATTCATCAAAAATTGAAAGATTTCAGAAAATACCAAAATTTCACCCTAGGCTAATTTCGATATTCTGAATCCAAAAAATGAAGTCCATTTTGAAAATTAAAATTTATAAAATATCAAAAAGTGGTTATTACTATTCATAACGGCTAGTTTTAATAATATTTTAATAGTATATCATTGTTTAGTGAAACTCGGTATTACATACGACGCAAGCTATCGAGGAAGGTTGTGGTTGCGTGTAAAGCAATCCAAGCTATTGTTGTGTGTAGTGAAACATTCCTTTGATGATTTATATAACATAAAAACAAAATATTTCACATAAAAGTCTCGGGTGTTACATTGATAGCCTCTTTCTTCTCCATGAAATCATGTGCTTGGTGGCCTTTTTCACCACACCTATAACAGACTCCCATTCCCTTCAGAAAAGATCCAGGGTGTTTCATCCCACATTTATGGCAGGATGGATTATCAACTTTTCCCCTCTTCCCTTTATTTCCATTTCTAGAGTGTTCAACAGATCTATTCTTCTCTTACATTTCTTTAATGTCGTTAGACATAGAGAATTCTTTTTTGGTATTGATAGCACATGAGACAATATCATTATACGATGAGAAGGATTGTGAGAATAATACTCAACGGAGAAAAGATTTTAACCCATCAAAGAAAAGATCAGTCTTACTTATTGGGTTACGTATATAATCTGCAAAATTCCATGCTATCCTTGTAAAGTTAGCTTCATAATTTGTGACATGCTTATCCTACTTTTGCCTCTGACTTAGAAATTGTCATTTTATATCTTCTCGATGGTCATGAGGAAAGTATTTTTCTATGAAAATTCCTCTAAACTCCCTCCATTAGATATTTGATACTTCATCTTCTTCCTTTGTGTTTTGAATCAATGACAACAATTGATCAACATCTCTTGCGAGGCGGTACACTAACATGCAGACTTTTTCCCTTTTGCTTCTCCCCAAGGCATGAAATAATTTTTCTATGGAATTTATCCATTGCTTAGATACTAATAGGTTTGTACTGCCATTGAAATTTGGTGGTTGTTTCCTCATGAAGCGATCTAACATTGATCCTCCATGCTGCGGATCAGGGTGCTCCATACGGGTAAGGTTATTATTAATAACCTGAGTGAGTTGTCCCAGTATAGTGATTAGCTGATCACCACCAGTTGTATCACCAACTCCACTATAATTATCTTGAGTAGGAGGGAAATACCTACATGGAGTGCTTGCATTGATAGAATTTGAATTCCTTCATCTATGCAGCACTTCTAAACACTGGCAAAAACTAGATTAGTTTATCTATCACATTACATATATCTAAACATGTAAAAAAAATAACATAAATTGAACAGTTTATGGAGATAATCCATAATCATAAAAATGTTTTCTTTGAATAAGTTTATACTCATAAACAATTAATAATGGTTTGTAAATAAAATGTGAATTATCCTAAGCATATCCCCCGGGTGTTTCATAACCAAGAGTGTAGCAAGGCCCGATGTCGTGCACTACCAGCTCGTATCCAGACAGGGATGTATTGCTTGGAAAACTCAAAAAATCTCTATAATACCAAAATTCTAGGAATTTCTTCTATACAAATCCTCAATGTATATCTTAGTGCTATGTGCTCTAATCAGAGTTTTTCTAAATCTAGTTTACAGGGATTGTACCAGACTTCCTATTATACAAACTATAACACCCCGACCCAAGAATCCCAGAGTCGGTGAAAGATTATGTATCATTGGCATGATCACAAAAGATCAAGTCTTGAACGATAGATTAGTTTAGTATCTTTTTAAGTAATAGATACATTCATATGGTTTACATTACATTATAAAATGGAAAACTACAACAACATTGTTTCAATGGAAAAGAATGAGATCCCAAATACTATCCCTGCAGGTCAGTCATAATATACTTATTCGCATCCTAGGAAAAATAAAACAGAGAAATGGGTGAGCTCCGATTCTCAATAAGGATAACAATATAGATGAAACATTCATAAATAAGAATAAACATTTAAGGAAATGTATAAGACTAAAACAAAAGCCTTTTAAACTTGAACATCAGCATAATATGGAAATGATAAAATCAAAATAAATCCATTAACTTACTCACATGGATATTATACTAGTTGAATAATCACATGAAATATCAATAGCCACCTTCATAATGATAAAATTCATAATTCCAGACTTTCATAACCACATTGTCAAGGCATTGTTCCAAGACTAAAAATAAGATTTTGACAAGGCCCTGTGCCAAGACACTAGTTTGTCTCATTAGACCTACTGATGCATCGATGAGCTATAGCGGGCTCCACCCATCACATACTATGTCCGATGCATTACTCATATGAAAAATCATTAAACATGACATAAACATTAGTATTAACACTAGAATAAGAAATGTCAATAAATTATCAATAAACTATGAATGGTATGAAATAACACATCTATAGTCAAACATATCACAAAACCCTCAATACAATATGAATGTTTTTTATAATAATAAATCAACTTCAATGAAGCTTAACATACCTCAAAGGATGTTGAAATAGATAAAATAAAAACCTTTTTAGAGAAATATCTCTTTATATTTTGAAAAAATTTAAGAAAAAATTTATTTTTATAATATTCTTATAAGCTTGTAAGGGAAGCTTCGATGATGTTATAATGGAAGAAAATAGCCACACCCACCGTATAAGTTAAAAAAACTATCTTGTTAGGAAAATAATGGAGAGATTCCATATAAGGTCAAATAAGGGTATAAATGACTTTACCCAAATGTATAGTAAATAGTAAAAATGTTTTAAATTACATTTTTAAGAAACATGGATGTGGATGATAATGATGTCCCAGTAGACAATTACGTATAAACAACCTCAGATAATAAAGATATTGTGAAATTAACCCTTACCATGTACTTTTCCTTGGTTGAGGGTTGGTTAAACTCCTATATAATGGTGAAATAATTGTTATTAAATTATAAAATAATCATATAAATTAATATGATATCATATACGTTCTTTTACAATTGTTTTGTTAATAATATCTTAGTACTATCGTTGTTTCGGGTGTTAACAAATTCATTTTCTTTTATATTCTTTATTATGTGAGTCATATTTGTTATCTGTGAGATGTATCTTATTCATATCCAAAATTATATCAAGTCTTTAAACATTATTTTTAATCATCTAATGAAAATTATTCTTGAGTGGATAGGATGAGGAATGAATCTCATCGGGTTCGTGGAGATGTTAATTCATACATACACACGAGCGAAAATATCATTCTTTTGATATTAAAATAATATATAATTGGATGTTATATAGTATATACAGAACCATTATCATGTTATATTTATTATTTACATCAATTAGAAATCATTATTATACCCATCCAAATAATAATTTATTGAATAAAAATTACAACACGATGTGGAGACGGTAAGCCGTACGTACACACGTATGGTGACATTCCTTTCATAGGAAGGATAGAATAATGAATTTTGATGTGCCATATTCATAATAACATACCATTATATAGAATATACTATAGTTATTATTTTATAGTGGAAAAAACAAAGAAAAAGGTTGTGGAATAAGAATGGAACTTGAAAGAGGTGATGAAATATTTACCTCTTCTTTGAATTAAATAATATTAATTGTCCTAATCAAATCCAAGTCGACCTAAAGGATCATATTTTATATCTACGGTTTTTTGGCCTAATTTCACTTATCCAATAGAATTAGGACATGTGTTAGGGTAATAATAATATCATTTTTACCCTTAATTATCCTATTTACTTTTAACCGTGGTAAATTAAAGTAAAAAGTTACTATTCACCAAAAATTATTTTTATCTCACTAAACCACATTTTACATACTAATATCTACCGTGTCTCTTAGATTTTCTAAATTCAACTCACAAAAGTGGTAAAATTCTGTTTTATGTAAATTTTCAAATGCTCCTAGGAGGTGGGTAAAAGACGGTAAAAAGTTCAATTTTTTTTATATATCTAAAATTATTATAAACTGACTCCAATGAATTAATATGAACATATATAGGTAATATGTATCTTTTTTGAACTAAAATTAATGTAAATAAAATAAATAATTATTTATAAAAAAATTCGGTTTTAAAATATAACTTAGTGTTTTTCACTATTCATCAAAAATTAAATGTTTTCAGAAAAATACCAAAAATTCAGCCTAAGCTAATTTCAATATTTTAAATCCAAAAATTAATTCCATTTTGAATGATAAAATTTATATAATTTCAAAAGGTGGGTTTTAATATTCATAATGGCTAGTTTGATTGGTTGTTGTGTGTTAGAACTAGAAGTTGCGTACAACACAAACTATTGTATTATTCAATGTGAAGCATATCATGTAATCATGGGGTGTTACACCCAGACCCCCAAAGGTCTCTTAGTAGTCCACAAAGGAAAAAATCACAATGAAATACTACAAAGGTAGTATCACAAGGTTGATAAAATCATGAAGCACAAAGCAAAAGAGACAGCTCACTATAAAGGTATAACGTCAAAGTTACAGGGATAGGGATGACTAGTCATAATGACATGTCATCGTATCTGTAGTAACTCTACAGATGACACATATAGGTCAATTTATGCTGACCCGTATTGGTTGCTTCATGCTGACTTGTAGTGGTTGCTCGTGCTGACCCATATTGGTTGCTCAATGCTAACCCGTATTGGTTGATGGTACTGACATGTATTGGTCATTGGTGTTGACCCATATTGGTCACCGGTATAGAGTTAGATATGATTAGTAATACAACAGGATCATCCCACTCTAGAGTTTCTGATGTTGATCCGTATTGGTCTCTCTTCTTCTTCATGTCACACCCAGCCACTGGATTTCCACAAGAAGCACACATGATCTCCAGAAGACTCTTCTCCTCAAGCTATATTTCATATTTCAATAGGTATGAAGTCCCAAAAAGATAATGCCCAAGGGACTACCCTGTCATAGGGGTCTCAACGTGACAGACGACGCGTCGATCGGACGCCCGATCTGTGAGATATGTGCACTTTTCTAAAAAAATCCCAATTGGATTCAAGTCTGATCCAACCCATGTCACATATAAAACATTGTCTAAAATCACATAGAGTATTTCCAAAGGACCACCTTGTCACAAGGGTCCTTATGCCACAAACAAAATTTCAATTGGATGCTCGCTCTGTTAGTTACAGCCCTTTCCGAGAAACGGGGGTGATCACACCTTGGTCCGGCCCGGCTCGATCGGGCCGGCCAAAATATGAAAAGGGTACTGCTTCCCAAAAGGGGTCCCAACGACACCGATTTTGTGTCAAACAGACAACCAAAATGTCAGTTACGAGAGTTACTTTATTCGGGGGATGGTTGGGTCTATGCCCGGTCTGACTCGGTCAGGCCGGACCACTGCAACAGGTCCTTGGGATATATTTCACACCGACTGGGTCCATCCCATTTTTGGTCAGCCTGGTTCACTAGATCTAGCCCATCGGGGTAGGACCAGCTAGTTTGTGGGCCCGAGTCATGGTTGGCCCGGCTCGCCGGGTGGAGATCGTCCCAATTGCGATGGCCTGCGAGTCCCGCCCAGCCTGCTGGGCGGGTCTGGCCCACGTTCGACCTGATCCACCTGAAGGTGGACCATGTTTTTAGATGGCCCCGTGGACATGGGTCCATTTCATCTGGTAGGTGGGGTGCTGCCCCACCATGTGCAATGGTCAGACATGTAGACGACCGGTCTCCTTCCGGTGTGGCATGATGTGGGGCCACATTCCCCTTCCAACAGCGACCTGCTAGCTACAGCTACTATCGGTGCGCTTCTCCCATGCAGCTGGTTACCATGGGCCTCATCCAACCACCGCCGGCATGGTGTGCTGGAGGTTCATTCCACGTGCCCCCATGCATGCTCTAGTGGTCCGTTCTTGGTGTCATCTACGCCTACGAGATTCTCGGGTCACTGCCACCACTGCATGACCCCTATCTCCAACTTATTGTCACATTGCCTAGCCGCTCACGAGAAACACAAGAAAAAAATATCGTCAGTGGGTCCAAGCATTTTATAGATTGAAACTCACCCACAACATTAGCATTTTAACAATGGGTGTTTGCCACAAATATATAATTTAGAAATAAATCAAAACTTGTAACCCCACATCAACCTCCTATGTTTATGGAACAATCCATGGATCTACATATTGTTCAGTCAATCCACATTCTTTGTATAAATCAAGAACATGGAATGAGGAATATTATAATATCAAAAACAAAAACATCTACCTAGATGATACGTCCACTGATGACAATCGACAGAACCTCCTTCGTCTTTGTCTTAGGTTCGTAATTCGGTGGCGCTCATCTCTGCTTGCTGAATCAGGTCTCATCCTCCAGGTGGATGTTATTGCAGGACTTCTCCGGAGTTTCCTTTCTTGAAGAAGTTGTTCCAAAACTCCACACCATTCTTCATTTAAATAGGAGGGGGAAAGGTGGATAACACATTGAGAAATTAATGAGGTTCATTAAATGAATTAATTAGCCTATTTTAATTCACAACGGTGGAGTTACACAGTTGATGATTCAAGCTGTTCAATGTTTTGAAAAGTCACTCGTCTTGACACTGCCGCTCATCCATTGGAGAAAAAAAATAAATTATAGTTTCAGGTTATATTAATTTTCATTAAAAAGTCAAAAAAATACCTTTTTCTCCCGACCTACTGTGTTCGATGTAAAGCCTCCCTTAAGAGAATCATGGCGCTTCAAATTCAACGGTTTCCTTTGATTTTTAATCTGAGCACCAGTTCAAAATATGGGAAAATAACTCCCACACATTTACTAAACGTACCTTAAAAATTGTTCAAAAATCTATTCCTGGCACACTGGGCCTCAGAATAACATGCCGTCAAATTTCACATATTCATAATAATCCCAATTAATAAAAAATATTACATGGAATTTTTCGGGCATTAATAGTAAACCTATTCTAGATTATGAATCCACTATCCAATATCCCATCATGTTTGTATATTCTAGGAAAACCACATAATCCACTGTTTATGAAAATAAAATGATGTTATGTTAGAATTATTCTTAGGGTTGTCACAAATGTATTATCATACTAGTACTAAAAAATAACTAAGCCTTTCATAGATAATGACTGAAGCAACCCTAGCTATACATATATAAAAACAATGATACCATGGTTTAATTAATACATCTCAAAAATAGTTTCACAATGTAAGGGCCTAAAGGATTTATATGTTGGAGACTAGAAACATAAAAAAATCATTTGAAATGATGTGAAAAATTTCCATAAACTATACCCCCTCTTAGACATTTGAAGAAATATAATCATATTCAAATAATGAGGAGTGTGTAACATAAGAAATAATGATATAAAACACTCCATAATGGATAAAATATAAATATACACTATGGATACATCTTAAAGATGTGTGAATGAATTGATATGCAACGATTTCTAATTTAAATGAACCAAAATCAATAAGTCTCAACCACAAGAATGAAAGACGGACATATCATCTCGAATGATAAATTTTTTACCAAGACATGAAAAAATAAAACATGAAGAATATAACATGAGAGACTGAACATAGGACTAAATGTAGAATTAATCCTAAAAATATGATTTCTTATCATTGGGATCCCATATTTTAGAAAACCTCTTTAGAAATAAAATTATGAGTAGAATAATCTACCATCACACTCATCATTTGTGAACCTTGCTACTTGCTATCCCGTTCACATAATATTTTTATCTCTAAGATATATACATTTACCCAGTGAATTAGAAGGTGATATATGTCCAACCAATGTTATAATTCATACATGTGTATGAATTTGAAAAAAAAAATCATGACATCATCAAATAACCCATAGATATAAAAATGGATTTTATGATATTACCAAATGGTACCACATAAAATATACTTAATAATAAAATCAAATAATGAAAATACGTGTTAACACAAATGAAATATATTATAAGAAAATATAAAAGGTGAATAAAGAAAGAAAAATTCATTAGAGGTAAATTTACTCGAGATGGAAAATGAATTAGAATAACTATATAAAATATATTTATTTAGAACCCCGAAAAACAATTTGGATAATTGAGTTGAAAATAATTTTGATGATATTTTTAATAATCATTAAAAAATAATATTAAAATAATATTCATAAAGATAAATAAATTGGAATATAATTATATTTTATAATAAAATATGGGTTAGAGGAGAAAATAAATTATTTATAATTAAAATCCTTTTATAAAAGAATATATAAATCTTTCTTAACCCACATACATTTAATATTTTATAAAACATCTATTTAAAAATTATTAATGTGAAATATGAGGTTTATAAGATATAAAACTTTATAAATTTTCAAACAAAAAAGAAAAATGTCAAGACCTTACCCAGAAAAGGATTATTAAATGGTATTTAGGTATGTTTTAAACCCTAAACCTACCTCTAATAGTCTAGGGGATGATGAAAAGAATTGAGTAGGCATATCACCTACATTGCTGTCCTTGAACTAATGTACTTTTACATATGTACATATCTTATTATATGTGTATAATGTAGAAAAGGAAAAAAATGGATACCATATAAGAACACTTAATAAATAATCCCATATAAGTGTACAGTAATGAGTTTTTAAATTTTATGGGTCAAATACAAGCCCCCCATAATTTAAAAAATAATCTATGAAACAAAATCAAGTGGATTGTAGTCAAAATAAAACTCATACAACTATATGTAGTTTCATCTAGTACAAATAAGATCCACCCAATCTTTGTTCTCACCTAACTCCATTAAAAGGAGTATTACTGGAATAAGATACAACATGTGTATGAAGAGTCCATGTTAGTGTGAGTATAAAAACACCTAGTATGAAACAGTAAAATCACAAAGAATAAATTATAAAATAGAGTGTACTCAACATCTTAATGTTTATTAAATCATATGGAAAGAATATAAAAATCCATAAATGATTATACCTAATAAAAAATTCACAAAGATAGGCCACATCCTCATTACCAGCCTAGTATTCTGCCCTATTTTCATAGATCATGTTCATCTAAGGGAAATCACTTCTTACGTCTCAATAACACTAATAGAACTCAAAAAAATTTACACGCATTAATCCATTAAAAGTTGCGTTATACACTATAACTCACATGATATTGACACAAAACTAGGGGATTAGACTAAGGGACAATGGTAGATTCCAAACCATATGTGTAATTAAGAACTATGATGTATAATGCATGCCATGGGATGTCATAAATGAGAAGCCTAACCCAATATAGGGAATAATGATAGAATTTCACACCTGATAACACATTCTGGGATACTTTAATCTACCCAGTACAAACTCATATAAGGGATCTCTAATCCTATACCTAGGATGAGATATTAGACTATATAATTTTATGGATGGACCAAGGGAACATCCCCCAAAAGATAATGAGAACGTATTGAAGTAAAAAAGTTATATATTCTACCTGGAATGTAATACATGATTTGTATAAGGGGGTACATGGTGTTTCTATTTATGTTTGGTCCTAGAGATTCTATTTCTGTGTACTCATACCCATGCCTATATACTCTGATGGTGCTCATGTACACATCTTAGGTCCATGACCATGTATCTAGGGAAACCTAATGAGTCAATGGTTTTGGGTCGCACAATGTTCAATTTTGTCACTTTCTTATGTCATATTTATCTTCATTCATAAACCATAGACAAAAAGAAATGGGGTCCACAGGATTTGTGTTCATTCAATCAACATGTCATGTATATTATGATTTTCTTTAAAACTCAATTTTTCATGTCTGTCCCCTATATCAACTTTAATTTCTGTTATGTTAAATCTATCCCACAATATCATGACCTAAAGTAGACTAGTCCTAAAACATCATTATTTTTTAGATTCTAGCCACCAATTTTCATAGAAACCAACTTATATCATAGTACATATTGAAAATTCAAAAGCACATGAATTGATATCCTTTGCCTAAACAGTTATCTTCCATCATCATAATTAATCCTCCATAAATCCGTAAATCCTGAATCTAAACCCATAAAAATGAAAAATTAATTTAGAAATCAATTTAAAAATAATAATTTCTTTGATACATTATAAAAATATGTCAAATGAAATATCTATGAAGATGTTTCAATTAATAAAGTGATAAAATCACAAAACACAAGAGTGGGAAATGAAAATTGGAAATTCCGTGGGTTGGATTTATTTTTTTGATATATAAATTGATGATAAAAGAATAAAAAAAGAACAAACCATTCTTAACTCTATGTATTGATGTTAAAAAATACAAATAAATAAAAACTACACATGAATGTATGAATATAAAGACATAATTCCTGTTTGAAATGGAGAAATAAATAACAAGGATTCAAACAAAATAAAAAACATCAACCTCAATAAAAGATAAATTTCATATGAATAATGATTCTTCACTATTATCAGTGTAATGATCTGGGAACTCCATGGGTGAATACATTCTCTCATGAGGGACTATGGATGAATTCATTGCATTCATCATCTTCCCCAATAACTCCCTCAATCACACAAAAATTATTTCTTAATGTATCCCTCCTAAAATCCTTCTGATTATGTGGAAAAAACTATATATGGTAGTAGTGTGGCTACATAAAGAGTTTCTTTTAGTTATAGATAATAAATTTTAAAATATATAAATAAATGAACTTAAATAATTTATTTTATCTAGTGTCCTATAGAGACTACACATTAAATGAAACTCCTCCCACACACATATGTTATGTCATCCCTATGGTAAAATACACATTGTAAAATTAATTAATGTCTTATTTATCCCATCAATGACATAATTCAATAGATATTTAATTATTGTAGAGAAATAACACATTCATGTTTTATCAGATTTAATATTTTTATATACCAACATCAAGGTTATCTAGGCCATGAAATCATATATGGGATCTATTCCTAACTCATAAAATATTCTTTAAAATATTATAATGTTTTAAATGGAAAAAATAGAGTCATTTAATTATCCCCACATTCATGGATTTCATTCTTGAAAAAATGAAATCCAATAAAAAATATGAGGACACTGATCTTTCATTTAGTTCTCTAAATGTTGTGTTCTCTCATAATGATTCCCATACATGAAAGGAAAATGAACCTAGGTAATCACTCTCTTATAAGGTATATTCCCTCACTAATCCATGATCGACATGGGTTACATTGTGAAGGTAGATTCATCTTCAATTTCTACCCAACTTAAGACTATAACATGATACTAATCATGTACATATCAACTTTTGTGTGCCATATTGAATACATCATGACCCTTGTCAAAAAAACACTGGTAAAAAAATTGGTATATAATATCTCTTACGAAGAATAATATTTTAAAATGGCCTAGTAATCTCAGAGATAGCTTGCCACTATGTCCAAATCACCTAATTAATCACTGAGGTGAGACTTTCAAGAACACATGGCCACCCACATCAAACATTATAGGAAACAATCATCAGTCTTTATAATATTTCTGATGGCACTAAATAGTCCTCACTCACTCCTAGATAATATGAAACTTCTCTATCATTCCTTGGAAAATCATTGGACCCATAGGTTTTGAATCCAATATATCTGAGCAACATAGTGGTGATCTATAGTATATCCCATACAAGGCCTCAAATTGTTCCATATTGAAGGTGGAGTCACTGTTTGTTTGAATAAAAATCCCGCAATAGTTAGATTATTATTCCAGAAGTGAAAAAAATACAACACACATGCCTGAAGCATGTCTACCATATCTTGAATAGTCCACTTCATCAAGCCATTTGTATCAGCAGAGGCCATCATACATAACCACAATTGAGTCATGAATATTTTTTCAATCCTATCCATAATCTTCATGTGAATAAATCATCATTATCCAAAATTATCATCATGTTAACAACATGATGCCAGACTATCTCATACACATACAAATTTCCTTAAAACTTCACTGAAACCTATTTTTTAATGGATAGAAAGTGGGAAAACATGTTTATTTGGACTAAAATAACCCAGATACTTTCATGAAATCTAATTTAACAAGGAATTCCCATAAAAAACCATGGATATATCATCCAACATCCACTCAAGAATATCATGGGGTCAAGAAAAAAACCTATATAACATAATTCTTAGAATTTACCTAACATACCACAAGGAAATGATATTCCCAAGATATGCCTCTCTAATATGTTGAAGAATAATAGGGATAACAACCATTGAATATAGTTATTTTGTGAAATCGTTTTCTACTAGGGACAAACTCAATGAGTCTAGCCACTATGATACCTCACCAAATAATAAGGAATGAAATTTATTTTTAGAAAATATGGACAACATTCCCCATGAAATGATTACAAACTACTAAAAGTCCTAATTATATAGGAATTCTAATGACTATATTTTACTCAGGTTATTATCATTGTACAAAAATATATACCTGAGACAGTTATGGTAAGAATAGATGATGAATCACTCTCTATTTGATAGTGTCTCCTAGACATCAGGTTGAACCCATGATTTCTATATCAAAGTCATAGATGGTGTTGTTTTTCTTATGTAAACTCAAACATTTGAAACCATAAGAAATAAATATATACTATTGCATAAAAAGGTATCTATCTCCTACTCTCTAAGCATTTTAGAGATTTACAAAGTCAACACACTCTTCTTATAGTCCTATGATGTTAGAACTTGTTAACGTCTTCCCCAACTCATGAAATTACTAATAACACTTATGTATCCCCATAAAATACTATGCCCTACGAGTCAATTATTTCATAAGTTCCATGATCAAAGAGAAAATTAATTAAATTATCTGATAATAGCAGACCAACCCATGAATCTACAAACCTCAGGCATGCTCTTGGGTGTCTCCAAAGCAATCACATCCTTGATCATGATATGGTCCACCGATACTCCCTCATTTCAGAAGAAATGTCCTAGAAAATAGAGCTATCTAATCTAGGACCGATATATTAATATAATCCCATAAATTTGGTGGCCTCATACTATCTAAAAAACCATCCCCATCTTTCCCTTGTGATCTTCCATTGACACTTAGTAAACGATTATTTCATTGATGTATACTATAATGAACCTATCTAATTTGGGATAAAATGTCCATTTTCAGAGACCCATGAACACTACTAGGGTGTTATTCATTTAATATGGAATCATGATGTTCTCATTGTTAGTGTAGAGGCATTGAAATTTTGTGTTTGGTATATCCTACCATCAAACATGGAGATGATGATAACCTGACATAAGGTTATTACTAAAGAACCACCTCTTCCCTTTCATCTGATCAAGGTGGTAATTTATTATCAAAATAGAATACTTATTAATAGTTTATAACTAGTTCAGGTGAAGATAATCCATGAAAAACAAAAAATTACAATCATATGTTTTGGAGAACAACACCGGTGCTTCTCTGAGGGACACAATGGACCTAACAAATCCATTCCCCTAAAAACCATCCAATTTAACCTTAGATTATTGAAGATCCTCTTGGTCCTTCCAATATTATGGAATCAATACTGAGTAAGTCCTGATGTGTAGGTTTATGAAAATAATGATCATTCAAAGGGCATGCAAGATCAATAACTCCTAAAAAAATTAAAACATCATACACCTCCACTAATGCTTGAAACTGAAATATTGTTGAATATGTTGTTCAAAGGGGAATACTAGCAAAATGATGAGTAATCTATTGAATCCTCCTACATACAATCCCATCCCTATTTACTAAATATTCATCCTCACCCATGAAATAATACCTCCCAATCAATTTAGGAACATCAGACCCTCAACATAATATATCCAATTTTGGTATGAACTTAGGAGACCCAGTCCATGCCTACAATGATGTTGTATGGTCTCATCTAAAATATAAAGAAAGATCATATGAAACTCTATCCTCTATGATTGAGGTTACACTATTAGAATAATTCCATGATTTTAAAATATTCCTCATAAGAAATATCTAATCACAAAGTTCGTGCAAAAAAACCCATTATATTCTCTTTGTCATGAATAAGGGTTAAAACATGAAAAGAGTGGATCACACATATTTTTATTAGAACTATAGATAAATTAGAGAAAACACATACACAACCTATGATTACCCTATATCCTCTCTATCATACGTCTCCACTTTCAGCATTAGTCCATGATTCTAACCAACTACTCTTCTATTTAATATTCCACATCTTCTACCCTATGGACCTCTAGACTCCTAGATCCTCATATTTTTAAATAGTCCATTATCCATCTTCATGTATGATGAATGGAGGGTTCGGTAGTCCCATGTGAAAGGACCTCACCTATCATATTGAAAACATAGAATATCTATCATCTAATTAGAACCTCCCTAATATTCATGAGTGGTAGAACCACTTCCTTGATATTTCCATCAAATATTACATATACACATCAATCCCTAAAAATGAAATCATCCAACATGTACTAAAGTCTGTGCTCTAGGGTTCCTACTACTACAACCAACTGTCAGCAACTTATATGCTAGATAGATCACTATGACCAATGCCTGCTCCAACACCCATATGTAGTAAGGGATGCAAAGAGATATAACGCGAGACAAGAAATATAGGTAAATTACATTTTAATTATTATATGATCAAACATACATATCACGAACCATATATATGGAGTACAATTTCGGGTTATTAAACCTCGATGCATAGTCTAAAATCATCATGTTTCCCTATTATAGCTTAAGAATATCCTAGATACATTTATCCCGAAGGTTGTTGGTTAAAAAACTCTTTGAAAATGAACTTGAATTTATTCAAAGAAGATTTGAATCCTCATGCATCTTCATCACCTACCTCTATTATAACCCTTAAATTCCATGGAGAAGGGTTATAACTGAGACCACTATCTAATCAAGAGTGGTCCTAATATGGTGGAAAAGTCACCCAACTACCTAATGATAACCCTTTACTAAATAGGGGTAGAGATCACCCCAAATCATAATAATTATCTGTATATGTAACTCATGAAGTTAACTCATCCAACACATGTCATGTTTTAATTCTTCAGAAAAATTGTATGCCCAATGAGTGGATTTTTTATTGGTCAACCACCAATAGAAAACACCTCCTACATAGGTACCAATACTAATACCTCATCATTATATGTATTATCATTGTGAAACTATTATGGAATCCAATATATCTATAACTATAGATAAATCCTTAAATAAGCAAGATGCACCTTGTTCAAAGAGAATATCATTTTAGATAACTCATGAAGGACATGGGAACCACATCCCATATCTATATGATGTAGGTAAAAATATTTTTCCTTCAACCAGTGTAAATATGTACTGGGCAGCCATAAATGTTTTCAAATTACATGTGAATGGACACATCATCCACCACACCATCACTAGGTTCCCTAGACTAAAATATGATCTCGAGGAACATTAACATTATTACCATAGATTCTAAAACAATCCTCATATCAAGAATACCTCCAAACATTTATCCTATAAAAAATCACTTTGATACCAATAAATCAGAACCAACTCCACTGAGACATGAAAAGAAATAGAAATATGCACGTGACACCCCATGAATAACATTTATTGTATACGTGTTGATGAATGTCCTTGATTATGAATATTACACACATGAGAGGCCTTATTAAAAAGGTAAATATACATATATTCCCATCTCTACACTTAAATATAATGAATAAATGAAAAAAAACTGATACCAAATATTCATGCATAACAACTAATCCCACATAATTGTAAAATATAGAGTAAAAATTATATAATCCAAATACATGCCCATCATTACTATTAAAAGAGTCATACATACTAATAAAAGGGAACATTATACAATAATAATCCCATAGAACTATCATTAATCTTTCTAATAAAACTTTTCACCACTAAATCCTAGTCTTCCTAATACTCTTGAATTGGATTTGTAATGTTTTGTTTTTAACAATGTTTTCTATTTGTTTTTAACTAATCATGATTGAAAGAATGTTTTTGTATAATAAGTGAACGTTTCTGAAATGTTTTAACCCAAAAAAATGAGGAGAAATATTTTGTTTTTGTGAAAGTTGTTTTCCAGACACATGGGATTAAGAAAAGGGGAACTAAACGTAGAGTACTAGAATGAGAAGTTATAGTCACAAAATTTGTTAGAAAGATGATGTTGTTGATCAGAAA
Source organism: Viscum album (assembly GCA_963277665.1). Taxonomy (NCBI): domain Eukaryota; kingdom Viridiplantae; phylum Streptophyta; class Magnoliopsida; order Santalales; family Viscaceae; genus Viscum; species Viscum album. Next base: position 890,217,300 of record OY728130.1, read on the forward strand.
CATCATTAGTCTCAAATCAATCCGAACGACTTTGAAGATTGATCAGAGTCGGTTTTGGTTAAAAATTATGAAGTTTCTAAGTGGCAGTTTTCAAATGATATTGAAAAGAATGAAGAAAACTAGTGATGCTAATATATATAAAGTACTATATTAATCCACTGAAGATAGAAGATGCTTTTCCAATCCTGGTGCACCCATAAATGATGAGAACTACAATTATAAAATAATTTGATTGGATATATGAATCATAAAGAATGTTTTAGTTCTAAGAATCAATAACGTTTTTCATCTGCTCTAAAAATACCAGTCAAAAATATTTTATGAACTCTAAATGAGTTTTAGCTAATGTGGTTTAAATATATTAAATGTTGTACAATGGAGATTCAAAAATAATTATAATTATATCACAATGATAATTCCATAATAATAATAATTCAAGTATAATTATAATTCCAATAAAATGAGAATTCCATCATTATGAGGACTCTCATACTGATGTTAAGAAGGAAAATCAACTGGAATAACTTTGAGAATAAAATTCATTCATACTGACTCTAAGGAAGGTAGTCAGATCATAATGTGTAGAAAGATTCATTCACATCAGATTGAATATGTGTAAGGTAAATAGACTAAAGGTGGGGAATTTATATCATATTGATGAACATTTAGTACGTTCAAGAAGACTGATGTTATATAATTCTTTAGAATGTTATAAATAGTAATATATGTGGTTTAAATGTTAGTGACTATTAGTGAATAAAAATTTGAGTATGCATGATTTTTTTTTTCAGTTTCTCAACTTTTCCATTTTGAGTCTCCTATAAATATATTCATATTACATAAATACTTTGAAACTACTTTCAACAAATTAGAAAATATAGAGCAATGTATAATTCGTGTCAAAGTGGTCATTACATGAAAGGATATAGTTATAATATTAGAGAGTTGAATGTTTTCATACCAAAATAGTGATGATCGGATAGAGGAATATTGGATTGAGGAGTTGAGAAGATTTTTAGAAGTATAGTGTATGAAAAGGGTTCATCATAATGAGTCCATTACAATGAGACAAATCAGACTGCATCAATCGAACCCAGTGTTATCAAATTGAGTTTCTGAGTAGAGACTTTGGGAGAATCTATTTTGTGATCTATTATTTTAGGGCCTAATTTTTTGGGAAAATATTGTAAACTGATGGGTGTTAGTATAATCATTTATATCAAGAGACGTATATTTGTAATTGGATTAGGAAGAATTTATATTCACATTTTTATAATAGTTAATTCCCCTAAACCCATGGGAGTGTTAATGGAATGTATGTAGGTTTTCACACTGAGGCTGAACCATGTATATCATGTGTTATTTATATTGTTGCCTTATATTTCTAGTATGAGTATTTACTAATAGTTGATAAGTATATAAAAATTAATAGTTTTTAGGTATTATTTTTTAAAATGTATTGAAATATAAAAAAATGAACAACTAATTCAATCCATCTTCTCAGTTGTTATTCTATCCTTTGGAAGTTCATTTGGTATCAGAGTGCATGATCCCTTGCGGAATCATTATCATGGATAATTTAAATTCTCTCAATAGCTAGGGGATTTATAAATTTGTTGGCACAAATTATTATGGATGAAAGAATAGGATGATTTCTTATCTTCAATCTAATGGATTGGAATTTATAGATGCTGCTACAATTGGCTTTCCACATATTGAGAAAGATGCTGCTACAATTTCATTTTCACATATTGAGAAAGATGATACTATGAAATTTTCTCATAAGGTAAATGTATATGTTTATTTAAAGGATTGAAATCCAATATTTCATTCTTATCAAAATATTTTTATATAAAGGTGAAGGGTCTCAAAACAACAAAGTAAATGTGGGAAAATATAGAAATAATCAAAGTGAATACTAATGCATAGGAATCAACACTAATAATCTTGCATAGTATGTATGGAGGTAAAATCTTAAAATATGAAGAATCCATTTATGAATAAATTTCTATATTTAATGATTATTTTTTAAAATCAGTGTTTATGGATATTTCCTTGAAGATTCTACAATTGTGCTGGAAATCATGATAAAATTGTTAGACATGTTTGATTGTAAGATTTAATCTATAGAAAAAATGATATTTATTCTATTGATAAATTTAGAAACCCTATTATTTCTTATCAAATGTTGAATTCTCTACTATTAAAAACATAATATGAATGATAAAATGTATTTGTAAGCTACATTAAATATGAAACTTCAATATGTTGAAGGTGTCAGTCCTTGTTATTCTAATGATAAATAAGAAAATTATTTGAATAATAAAATCATCTCTATTATATCTGAAAACAATTAAAGAGGAAGAGGAAAGTGTAGAGGAAATATCCCTCTCAATTTGTTTTATTTTAGTGAAATTAGAAATATTTCTATCAGTTTCCCCAAGTAGAATATTGGAAAATATAAAGATGATCCTAATGAAAAATTTTGAGAGAAGAAGTGGAACAAAATTTATAAACAAAAATATTTGTTAAAGGAATATAAGAAGAAGTTCACTTCTGAAAAAAGAGGTTTGTTGAATAAAAAATTAGCATCAAACTCAACTGACATCAATCAATTAAAAGATGGATTTTCAGAAAATATTAGAACCTTTATTGAAAATGTTTATGAATCAAATTATTATTCAGATAGAGAAGAATGAGGTGAAGAATAATTTAGAGAATCAAATAAAAATGGAACTTACCCCATGTCTTGATAAAAGTTGAACTCTCATGAAATAATTCGGAGTAACAAATAATGGTTTTTAAGAAGTTTCTAATGGATGAAAAGACGAAGGAGGAAGAATAATTTCAAGAGACCTAAAGTTAAAAATTATTAATTGATGAAAACGTAAAAATGGTTCAAGAACCCAGTAATAAATTGGCAGTAATAGATGAATAAGTTAATAATATTAAATCATAACTTCATTCATATGAAAATACCATAAGTTGGATGAATAAAAACATTAACATATAATAAAAAATTACAGTTTAGAATTCAAAATTTGGTAAGAATTCTGAAATAAATAATGAGGTGAAATCCTCACCCTCAAAAATTAATGTTTCATCACATTTTTATATAATTTTTTGTTACAGATAAGGTTTTAGGAAGTAATTGGTTGAATAATTATGTTAGAATCCTATTTTATCTAATAAAGATGAAAACTCAAATAGAAGGAAATATGGTCCACATCCAGAGATTGTTAGTGTAGGAATAAGTTATCTACCACAATAATTTCTCTATAAAGAAATATCTTATTTCAATAAACAAATCTTGATATGATAGTTTTTATTGGTTCTATGTATTCTAGGGGCACATGTAATATCATTTTTGGTGCAACATATCAATACCCCAAAGATGGTTTTAGTAGAGTAGATGATATAGTGAAATTAGAATCAATAGTTATTCCAACATACAAAAAGACGAAAATGTGAATTCTAAAAATGTTAGAATCATTACAATGAAGAATAAATTTTACTATCTAGAATATTTTCTTGTAACAATTCACCAATATACTGATATTTCTGAATAATGTAGGACCACTCTTCTACGACAATTTTTTTATGAAGGATAAAAAAGGAATAAGGCATGATGAAAGATGAATAAAGGGCATTTTTTGTTGAGACTGTCTTGAAAGTAAGTAAAAGAACAAAACCTGGGTTGATGATATTTTTTGTTATTCACACAAGATAGGTGATTTAAAAATCATTAAAATTGTCTAAAAAAATGATGGTGGTTCTATTATGTTTGTGAATGATTGTTCCTTAAAAATAAGAGTGATCATAGCTACGGTGATTGAAGGAGAAAAGTAAAAATCTAAGGATGTTTTATTTATTCATGTTTTAAAACATAAATTATATAGTGAAATTAAACTTTTTGATGATGGATAAAAATTTACCTATAAAAATTATTCTTTTGTTTTTTAATGTTTGAAAATGGAAATGTTATCACAAATGGAGAATGAACTAGTTGTAATCTCTTCCAAATATAAGAATTTACCAACTCAAGTTACATAGGTACTAAAGATGATAATAAGTTTTGCAAACAAAGACTTAGCCAACTTGGGAATAAAAACCTGAAAAAACATTTTAAATTTTATGAAATAAAAAATTTCTCAGAATCTAAAATAATAGAGAAAGTTGTTTATATTAGTTGTTATCAACTGAAGAAGAATAAAAGAATATATATTAAATTTGAGATTCTGCCAACCATGAATCTTAAACTTATTCATCCAGATTTATGTCGAAACATTAGACACCAATAGACAAAAGGATATTTATTATTACTCATTATTATAGATAATTTCACATAGACAAAATATCATAATTCTTATGAAACAGAAGTCAAAGTCTGTGAAAATGTTACAGTTTTTTAGAAGAGATATTGAGAATAGAACAAGGGTTTATATAAAAGAGGTGAGAACATATAATGGTACTGAATTAAAAATTAGTAATTTTGAATACTATATGATAATGAATGTTATAAAACATTAGTATAGTGATCCCTACACTCTACTAAAAATTGATTCGAAAAATATAAATATTAAAATCTTTGTGGGAATGGGAATAAGTGTTTGTCATAATATAATATTTCAAAGTTATAATGGAGATAATATACTAGTACTTCTATAAAAATTTTAAACATATATTATTAGTGACTGGAAAATAATAAGATTTCTTATGAAATTTATTATGAAAACAAATCTATTGAAGTGGTTGGTTTTTATGGAAGTCCATGTTTACAATAATAAATAATCTATATTTAGGATTTTTTTATGAGAATGTTGAGGAAGAAATTTTTACAGGATATTCAAAAAATAAAATAAGTGAAATGTGATTTAAAAAATGTTTACATAATTTGGTTGACTCATATGATGTAAAAGTTACTAAAAATCAGAATTCCTTACCTGAAGTTGTTGAGAATGTTTATGAGGATAAGATGAATTTTTTCAACTAAAGAGATAATGAAAAAAACAAAATAATTATCAAATATAAGAATCATTTGATGAGGAAATTTCAAATGATAAAGATACATTGAAATTTCCTACCTTAGAAAAACATGATGAGAAAAAAATTCTTTGGAATTAGGAGGCTCCAGTTTCGATAAGAAGAATGTTGAGATCAAAATATCAAGCTACACATATCTCAAAAGATGAACCACAATCTATTCCAGAGCTATTAAATAAATAGAATGGGTTGATTTTATTAATTATGAGTTAGATAAAATTGAGACAAATAATACATGGAAATGTGTTCCATGTCCAAAAGGTAAAAAAATTAAAAAAAAAATAGGTTTACAGAAATTATTTGAATGAAGATGGAGATGATTCAAGAAACAAATCATTGATTGTTTTTAGAGGATATGCACATGTGGACGGAGTGGATTTCAATGATACCTTTACCGATGTTCTATGTTTATAAACTATTATAATGTTTCAAGCAATTTCTCTCTATCAGATTTAAAGAGTATATAATATAGTTGTAACCTCAGAATTTCAAAATGGTGAAATTGAAGAAGAAGTTTACATTGAACAACATTGTTGGTTTATACTTGAAGAGGAAGAAAAAAATTGTATATTAGAGAAATATTTATATGGGATTAAACAATCCCCACATGCATGGAATTTCATGCTTGAATATTCTTTGATAGGGTTGCTTTTTTTTAAATAAAATATGATAGAATCTTATAATTAAAATTTTTTGACTTTGGAAGTCAAATTGTAATTGTTTTTATGGATTATATAATCATTACTTCAGATATAGAGATGTTTTTTAGACATTATAAAAAGAAAATAAAAGGTAATTTAAGAATTAAATTTTAGAATAATTATTATTATTCCTTGGTTAAAATGGTCAAAAAAAGAAATATATATTTTCAAATATAAGGAAATGTATGCCAGGGAATTGTTTCAAAAGTCTGGACTGGTATAATCCAAATATGTTTCTACTCCTATATCAGTGGGTATGAAGTTGAGAAAATATGAGTATGAAAAAATGTGAATTAGGAAAAATTTCATAAGATTATAATTAGTATTCATTACTTTACCACATAATAGCCTAATATTGTTTATACTATAACTTTTAGTTCAAGAAATCAATTTAGTTTAAAAGAATAAAATATGTTGGAAGAAAATATAATTCTATGGTATTCCAAAGGGACGACATCACATAGGTTATTATTAAAAATAAATTGTGAGATACCCTTTCATGGTTACACTGATGTTGACTGGTATAGAGATTTTAATGATTGAAAGTCAACTTCAGGAGGAACATTTTTCTTGGGTGAACGTTTTGTAAGTTGGAATTTTGTGAACAAAGTGCTGAGTAACTTTGACAACAACAGAATTAGAATATGTTGGAGCTACTCAAGATTGTACTTAGTTGTTGTGGATGAAATATCAACTAGAATATTTGAACATAAATGCTTATATTCCGTTAATGATACTTTATGATAATTAGAGTGTAATTGAACATTATAAATATATTTTCCAAAATTAATGATAAAAAACTATATAAAGATTCACATTATAAAATAGAAAGTTTATGTTTTATATGATTTTATATTATATATCCCAAGAAAGAATGTAATTTATTCTATCTTCATAAAGGAAATACGAAAACAATTTTTTTGTTGAGACCGCAATATCATGTTCAACCTCTTGTAATGAATTCTTAAATCTCATAAAGAATGTTTCCCCAATGTTCTTTGGATTTTGTTGACTGTGGGGGAGATAATGTTCCAACATTCTACTTTGTAATATTTTTTTACTTGTCTCTATTTTATGAATAATATGTTGTGATCATTAGATAATTGGGGATAGGAAATACATATTGAGAGAAACAAAATGTGAGAAAAGATAAAAGTTAGGGGGAGTTCATAATTACATGGAAACAAAAAGTTTCTTATCATTAAGGTATGTAAGTACTTCAAAAAAATTAAATTTTCCAGTAGTGGGGTGTTATGAAACTCTGTTTTAAAAAACTATGTGTCTTTTTATAAGTAAAAACAATGGTTTTTTTAAAAATGTTTTATTTGAGAATATATTTCGACAGTTGAAAAAATTATTAATCAGTGTCTTCAACATATACATAAGGGGATATTGAAGAACATGTTTGATATTTTGTTTTTTGTTTTTTTTTTGTATTTCATGACATTTAATATTTTTTAAAATAATTTTTTTTTGAAAATAAAATAAAGTATCTGAAAGGTTTTAACTCAAACACAAAGGTGGAGAATTGTTTTATTTTTGAGAGTATTGTTTTCAGGATGTAGATGAGCGGACTAAGTGGAACTAGACATAGGGTATTGGACTATGCATCACTGGTCATTGATGTTTTTAGAATGATGATGTTTTTCAATAGACTCACCATCTTTTTTAGATCCGCATGCATGAAATCAAAGACTCATGAGAATCGGTGTTGGTTATAATGCTAGATAATGCTGGGTGAGTAAGTCAGAATGATGTTGAAAATAATGGTGGAAACTATTGATATCAAGAGTTATAAAGTTTGTTAATTTCAAACCAGAAGTTAGATGATTCTTTACTAATATTGAATTTCTCAAAAATCATAAAAACTATCATGATTAATGATTTTGTTGAAATAATGATATTTTGTTGATTGAATCGGTTCAAGGAATCATGAAAAATCATGCATATGATCCAATATTACTAGGCGTAGATGTTTTAAAAAGTCCAAATGACATATAGCCGATGAGATTTTGCGATTTTTAAACTAAAAATGTAGAGTTTCCACTATAATGAGAATTACATCGTAATAAGGATTCCATTATAAGTAAAATTACATTTCAATGTGAATTACATTATTATGAGGCTTACATTTGTCTCAATATGAGATGGAATGTCATTTAGACTGATTATGAGAAATAAATTTAATCAGAATGACTTTGTTGAATATAGTCATATCATAATGAGGAGAGGAAATTAGTCACATCAGATTGAAAATGAGATTGTTAATAGGACTAAATATGTGGAATTAAATCAGATTGAATCTATGGAAATTATTTTGAGATGAAGAATATTTTGTATATTTTAGAAGATTAATTTCAATTAAAGATTATAATGTTCTTAAGAATTCAAATTTATTGTTTAAATTTGAATGATTTTTTTGATATTCGCAATTTAGTATGTGAGAAACATTTTTCAGTTTCATTCATTTTCTATTATGAGTTTTCCATAAATTGAAGCACATTGAATTTAAATAAATAAACTTATGTCACTAGAGAAAAATTTCCAAAGCACTACAGAATTGCTGTTAATGTTATTTTTTGGATTAAGATCTCCATATAAGATTAGATAGTTGAATAGTTTCTTATAAGACCATGTAAGATTGAAATAAGGAATATTTGATTGTGGATGGTCTTACTGAGAAATTGAGTACAGTGTGTTAAGAAAAATTGGAGAAAAACGTTCACCATAATTAGTTCATCATAATGAGACAATCAGGATGAGTTAGTTATACCAAGGGTCATCAGGAAGTGGTTCTGGACATATTTATGTGGAGAAAACATTTTTATAATCTATTCTTTTGTGGCTAAAATTTTATGTAATAAAACTTTTTAAACTGATAGGAGTTAGGATAATCATTCCTATCTGGAGATAGAAGGTGTATAATGAGCCATGAGACAAGTGTATTCACTAATTCATTTTAATGAGTTTCCATAGACCCATGAGAGAGGCTATGACATGGATATATGTTCTCACACTAAGGTCAAGCCTTTTAAATCTCATGTGCTTTAACTTCTTTTAGGAAGGTGGTGCCTCATTCAAATACCAATGAACAATTTATTGGATAGTGAAAAAGGATTACATGGGTCTGAATGATGGAATATTATTACAATAATTCTCAAAAAGTGGATTCGAATCACCAGGAAAATCATCATGACAATTAATGACCTGGTTGAATCCCTTATTGGAAAAAAAATCCACAACCACATTCACTTAATGGGAACAATGTGTAATAATGTAGTTGGTTTCCAAAATCAAAGTGAGATAATTCAACCAATAGGAAGTAAGCAGCCAAGCAAGATGCACCACATCCATCCAAATAGGCTAGATAATAGTGGTTGAGTCATTTTTAATCCAAATTTTGTTCCAAAATTATCATTTATAAAAGTCAATAGAATGAATGTCCCCCGTCATTTCCCCATCAAGAGATGAGGTCATACCACAACCACCAAAAAAGCATCTGAGACATTGACCAAGATGATCTATAAAAATAGCACCACATCCAGCAGGTCCTGGGTTGACTTTACCATCGACATTCACATTGATCCATCTTGGAATATAGGCTTTCCAGAATACCTCAAAGGTCTCTCTAGGATATTGATAAAGACCAGAAATCTGAAGATGATGCAGGATCTCAAAGTCTCCCACAGTATTGTCAAAATAGGTTTTCTAAATCAAGGCAGCATCATGAATGGAAATAAAAATCCATGTGTGACCTTCACTAATCATGAATGAGCATTTATAATCAAGAATATTATTTCGTTCATACAAAATCACATGGAGGATATTAGCTACAACAACCAAAAAAATATTCTTAATTTGTTACGAATATTCGAATCTAGTACAACGTTGAAGCTAGGAGATTATTGAGTTAAAGCGTAACCATATGAAACCAAATTTGACAAAAATATAGTTCCAACTAGTTGAAACATTAGCACAAGAAAGAAACAAATGATCATCATCTTCCCTATGTTGGTTGCACAAGTGACATTTAGAGGAAAATTGGATCCCAATGTAATGGAAAAAAACATCTTTGGGGACTCAGTTGTGTGCAACACGCCAAACAAGAGTTAGTCTCGAGGGTTTAATCCATGATTTTCTAATCAAATTCAACTAATTTAAGATAGAATTAGTATCAATGAAACATTGTTCATAGAAACTCTTGGAATCAAGGACACCATTACAGGTAGGTTCCCAAATAAGTAAATCATCAATGATAGAAAAGGGATAGTTTTCAATGACATTTCTGATGTGTGCAGGAAGGTCTATGTTGTTTGAATTTAAAACAACCCTTATAGTGGAGTTGGTGTTATCAGGGGGGAATTTGAAGGCATCATTGAAATTAGAGGAACCCTCATCCATTTGTCAAGCAAAAAATTCATGGTTGAATCAGAAGTGGCCATCCATCTAGAGTTGTTCAATATTTAGTGTAGGATTGTGTAATAGACAACCAGATAGAAGATGTGATATAGTTCAAATTTTTATTTCTAATATTAGTAATGAATGTTTTTTTAGAAAAGAAATAGAGTCAGAGTTGTTTTTAAGAAGCCTCCATGTGAGCCTAGATTTAAGGGCATCATTAAAAAGGATAATATTTTTTATTCCAATACCACCCTTATCAAAATGTTTACAACATGCGGACCAAGGGATGGTCACAAGCTTCCTTTCAAGCATGTTTTCAATCCAAACAAATTTTTTAATGCATGCATTAATTTTCTTTAGAAGACCAACAATCCATTTGTAAACCATCATCAAATAGACCATTTTCATAATGATTATAGATTTTACAAGAGAGATTCTATCAGCCATGGAATGGGATTTTCCCTTCCAAGAGGCATGCTGGTTAATAAATTGGTCATGAATGTTGGAGAAGTAGCTGGATTTAGGTCTTACACAAAATATAGGCACACCATGATTTTAGAAAGGGAAAAACACATCCTTTATGCACAAGAAATTGTTGATATTAGTTTTTCTAATGAAAGGAATGTTTTCCCAAAAATAATGAAGGGTTTGTTCCAGCTAATAAATTGACCAGAGATTTCTTCATAATGAAACAAGGTACTTTTGAGACTTTTGATATTTATTTAATCTCCTTATAAGAAAGGGATGATGTCATTAGCTTACAATAGGTGAGTGGAATATTGGAATTCAATGATGCCTGAATAGGTTTAATCTTGTTTGATCCAAAAGGCGAGTGAGCAGTCTGCTTATGTAATCCTCTGAAATTGCAAATAGAATTGCAGAAAGTAGATATACTAGTATAACCCCATTGGTGCACTTAAATAATCCCTTATGGAAACTATTGAAAAGGACATATATGAAAGCTAAGTTGAATAATGAGTTTATCAAGCTAATGAAGGATTCATTGGAGCCAAAAATCACTAGGACTTTGAAGATGAAACTCCAATCAATGGTTTCAAAATCTTTTCTAATATCAAGTTTAATGGAAATATTACCTCCCATAGTGGCTCTGTTGAGAATATTAGTCCATTCATAGGAAATGTAGATAAAATATTGAATAGACCTACCCTTGAAATAACAAAATTTATTCCAAGAAATAATTCTATTACATATATTAGTAAGTCTATTAGAAATAAGTTTTGAGATAATTTTATAAAGGGTATTGATCAGAGAAATAGGTCAGAAAAGGTGAATATCAGAGGTATTATCCACTTTTGGGATTAAAGCAATAAATTGGGCATTTAAACCATCATGGAGAACACTAGTGGACAAGAAATATATAATGAGTTTGGAAACATCTATATGAATAAACTCCAATAGCGCTGGAAAAAACCATTATTGAAACTATCAGGACCCAGAGCACTATCAACATTATTACTAATGATATTGCCTTTAATTTCATGATCAAGAGGAATGATTAAGAGAAATTGATTTTCCACCTTAGTCACCAAAGTCAAAATGATATCAGGAATGCAATATTTTTTGAAATCCAGACCATTAAACAAGTTACGAAAATAATTGATAACATGGTTCGCAATGGCTTCCTCAGTGTCAATGACTCTGTCCTCATCTCTAATAAAAGTTAGTGGTCGAATGAATTGTCTAATCCTTTGTAGGGAACTATAGTAATTTGTATTTATATCACCATATACAATCCATTTAGCTTTAAAGGTTTTCATTTTCATGTTATCCTTAAGGACAAGAAAAGAGATGAGTCTAGTGGAAGTATTGATTTCCAGCTGAGGATCTAAATTTAAACGAGAGCTAGTGTAGGAACTTCATATTTGAATAAGGTCTATCTCTAGAGAGGAGATATCAGCATCAAGTTTCTTTGAATTGGAGCCACAGAAACCTTTAAGAGATTGGTTTAGTTTCCTTAGTTTGTTGACACAAGAAAAATTATCATTATGATGCCTCATGCTTTCCCAATAAATTTTTATTTAATTAGTAAAATCTAGATCTGCGTACCAAGAATTATTAAATTTGAAAGGAAGGGTAGGTTTATGACCCTTAGTTTAAAGGCTAACGAGAAAATGACGATGATCCAAGATAATCTTGTTTGAGGTAATGCTCAAAATGATGTCCCATTTATCATGAGAAGAGATATTTGTGAAAGCTCTATCAAGATTTCTAGAAAAAACCCTATTGTAATGACATCTACACCAAGTGAACATAACACCAATAAGATTAATTTCAATAAGATTGAAATGCTCAATGGATAATATAAATTTTCTTGATCAAATAGGAGAGTGTGACAGTCGAATTTTCTCATTGGAAGCTAGAATTGAATAAAAATCCCCAATCACAAACCAGGGATCATGGATATTGTTAGCTAAGACACTAAGGTCATACCAATGGGGTCTTCTATCATGGTATCAGGTTTTAGCATAAATCATAGTGAAAAGTGTGTAAACCATCAAAGGTAAAATCACATGTGAAAATCTGTTTTATATTTCTGAAATCATTAACAGACTGCAAGGAGGTGTGGTAAAAAATATAGAGAGACTCAACAACCACACCAGTTTTTCAAGAACCTATGTAACTATAACCATAAGAACTAAGATGCATATATTTTGAGGAAAAGTTAATTCTAGGCTCAGAAATAGGAAAACGTTTTGTCTTGTGAGTCACGAGAAGTCTTTTCAAAACAGTATAAGTTTAAGGGTTAGTAATACTCTGACAGTTCCAAATGAATAAATTCATGGAACCTATTTTTGGAGTTAGAACCCCCTTTTTTTGTGCCACCCGAGCCCTTCCCCCTCATTGATATTCTCACTTCTTGAGAGGAGGTTGGACTGGTTTTTATTGCCTGCATACTCATAGAAGTGGAAGAATTTGTATTATGAGTACTTTAATTGGCAGAACATTGATGTTTTTCAGATTATTTGGGATTTAAACTTTCAACCATTGGGATGTCCTTAGAAGTGTCCATTTTTTGATTCTCTTGCATGTTATGAAATCAATTAATAGCAATGACAGTGGCTATGTTCTGGGTACTTACTAACTCTGATTTATCAGAGGAAACAACCTAAGAATTACCTACTACATTGGAGTTCAAAGTTGTAGAACTTAAAATACCCTTTGAAGACCCAAAGTGTTGTTTTTCAAGTGTATTGGGTGTGAAATTAGAGTTATTAACAGTTTTAGTAATTGGTGTACCTTCTGCCTCTGGCTTAGTGGGGGATAGAGGTACCTTGTCTTTTGTGTTAACCACATTCAATAAGTGAGGGCTCTCAGAGGCAACATGGGCTGATGTAGAATCCACTTTGGGTAAATCCACAAGTATTGAAGTCTATCTAGAAACCATAGAGGAGGGGATACCTATATCTTCAACAACCAAAGCAGAATGCAATTTCTCAAGAGTATCCAACATAAGATTTTAAATATCTTCTAGTATGTCCCACTCCACTATAACATTTTCTTCATTATCATCCATTTTAGCCTAGCTCATACACGATGATTCACCCAAGATAAGATCCTTTTTCACCTAGATTTCATTTTTCTTCTTGGTTGCATCTAATTTTTCGGGTACAAATATCTTGCCTTTTTTTATATCGAACCATCGTCCACTCATCAACCCATGGTTGTACTATTGGGTTGTCATAAATCTAATATTCATCAGGGAGTGCAGAACGATTTTACATAGCTCACAGAAGGGTGGATTTCGGTCATTTTCGATCCCCCCCTCTATTTTATAATCCTTTATGTTGATGGAAATCACCTCTGGAAGTTTATCGTCAAGATTGACCACTACCATTACACGCACATAAATCCCAAACTAAGAGTTAAGGGTTCTTTGATCAATTTTTATAGGTGTACTGATGAAAGATGCTAGTTCAATTATAATCTTAGTGTGCCAAAAAAACAAGTTGAGACCATGTAGACCCACCCATATTTAGGCCAAAGTATTTCTCTGGGTATAAGGATTGAAGGCGAAGTCTCATTCAGATATTCTAAGAAAACCATGTTTTACTATAACATTGCCCAATTTCCACACTCGATCAAGATCATCCTATGAACTTAATAGGATGTGGAAATATCCACGACCGATGGGGACAGGCTTCCAGTCCGTGAAACCCAAAATGTGTGTAGTCCTCGATTTAATTTCTAGGGATGACCATGGATTGTCTCTCTTGAGGTAAGAAATATGACTGAAAATAAAGAACTTTCAAATTTGTGATTGATGTTGCAGTGCCTCATGATCCTCCTTGACTGAAAATCGACCATCCTCTAATTTCTTAGAGACTAATTGCTTTTTCACATTTGTATTTGATGGTTCTGAACCCCTGAGAGCTTCGAGTTAGGAAATCCCTTTGGTCCTTCCAACCATCGTAATTGATCTTTTTGCGCAGTAACTCATGGGATATAAAAGGGATTTTCCCATTCTTGATCTAATCCCACCATGATATAACAGGTCTATAATGTTTCAGGAATCTCATTTTCTACGGTGATGGAAAACCCTAGTCTTTGTGAGGGTGAGGATCTCCCGAGCTACCATCATCGGGCGAGAAGACATGTGATTTACCTTTTCCCCACTTCTTCTTTCATGATTATTTATTATATATAACAATTATTTAATTTTAACAGGTTTCTAGGGTTATATTTTTAAAATTATTTAATAATATAAAAGTGAAAACATGATTCAACCCCCTCCCCAACTATCAATTTTTATTCGATCCTCTATAACTTCAAATCCATTAAAATGCCTTTCATTTACATAATACATTTAACATGTGGGAAGATATTATATAGAGTTTAGTATAAACATACCCACTTAGACAAATTGAAATAAAAATTCAAAATAGGAATAAAATGGATTCATCTCAAAATCAGAAAGGTGATTTAATTAGAAGGATATACAGTTATTGATTGAAAAATGATCATATTTACGTTACAGTTGTAACACCGACCATATTAATTTTCCCTAAATTATTTATGAATAAAAATTGGAGAAAGTCATGAGAAACATGAATAAGAAATAGAATTTTAACATTATTTGAGTTGTCATATTTTATGGAGAAATTAAATAATGTGGAATAGAAACAATTATCAATTATACTTAAATCTGGGATTTATTTGTAAACAAAGCTAAACAAAAAATGATCTATAAATTAATTTTAAAAATAATTAATTCTTTATCATCATGGATAAATAAATAATGGAAATTATTCCATTAAAAATAATCCTCTGACCTCAAAAATGGATCAATAACTATTGAAGAATAATTTTGTCTCACTCTAATTAGTGAGTTCTATTAACCCTTTTAACAAAGATTTTTTCACATTGTATATTATTGATAAATTGATTACATTCATCACCATCTCCACCAATCAC
The DNA here is from genome assembly GCA_963277665.1 of Viscum album. Classification (NCBI taxonomy): domain Eukaryota; kingdom Viridiplantae; phylum Streptophyta; class Magnoliopsida; order Santalales; family Viscaceae; genus Viscum; species Viscum album. The sequence continues at coordinate 890,232,878 of OY728130.1, forward strand.
CTTCATTACACATAAATTTTATCTCATGGAAGATATCATCATGTATACAAGGTTATGAGGATAGCCGTATAGATTACCATAGTGGGTCTAGTTGTAAAAAATTTCTTGGTTTATGCATTTAATTAGATGATAAATATATAAATTATTTCATTTATTTTATCTTCATTCTTTTAGAATATTAACATTAAAATAAATAACTAGTGCACACAAAAGTTATGTTATACCTACAGTAAAACCTATATTATTAACATAATGAAGGTATTTTATTTCCTATCCCCAAAATCATTTAAAAAATATTCCATTAATTTAGAAAAACTATACTCTTGTGAGAAATTGTATTTAATCTTTTTAAATATATAAACACTAATGCTTCTTGAAACCATGAATTTGATGTTGACCCCATTTCTAACTCCCAAAATATTCATTAAAATATTTAAATGATTTATTTGAAAAACATTATGTGTTATTGTAAAAATTTATTATAATGTTAAATATGGACGTGAAAAATAAATGTTAATTAGATAATTATTAGAATAATTATGTGTAATCCCACACTTTATAAATTAAATATGTATGTTTTAATAAAATGATATGAAACATAATTCCACATAAAATAAAGATTTTTTATAGCATAATATCATCATATGGATGATTAAAAGCAAAATTTAATGATAAAGATGAATAAAGTAAGGTATAACTAAACAAACGATAATTGAGTTATCAACACCCATTCCTTGAGTTTATACTAGCTCGAAATTTCTACAACCACCTAAAAACGAGAAAATTATTTTAATTAATTAATTCAAGATCTTATTCAACTGTGTTACAATTTTTATCATTAATTATAATAATTTATTACAAATACATTACTCAATTATAGTTATTTTCACTAAAAAATGATAGATCATTCATTTATCTATTTCATCAAATATTAAGGCAACATTGTCATTTCCCACAACGTTATTTCAATTTCAATATTCCCTAATTATTAAAATCTAATATTAATTGTTTTCTTATTATTACAAATGTCTTCATTTCATTATGTGAAATAAAAGAAAATGTTTTGGGAAAATGTGAATCATGATAAACTAGTTTTGACATGTTTAACAAATAAAAGGCAATATGTTAATAAATATTAAAAATATTGATAACACGTTACCAGAATAATTAATTAACATTATGTTAATTATTTTTCATGATAGCACCATTATATGAAATATGATATGTTTTTTTGAAATAAACATTATAACATTATACATATGGGTGAAAAAAACTTAACATTTTATATTGTTTTCACGAGTAAGGTAATGTATCTGTATAATAAAAATATGTAACATTATGAAGCTAAAAAAATCATAATTACCATATATATAATCTATAAATCATTTCTTAGCATCAGTCATGATGGGTGGTGATGACAAAAAAATACATTTATCAGGGAGGTGGTAAACAACTCTCTGTATGATTAAAAATCCCATTCTACAATGAATGGAAAAAATGATGGTGTATGAAAAACAATAATTTAAAAAGTTTAATTTTGGAATATAAAACACATTTATTCCTCATTTATTCCCATGAAATATTCATTATGAGATGGTGGTAGAAAATGAACAACATCACTTCATGGAGGTTGTAATCTACGTGTATGCATGATAAAAGTTAGTTTTTTTCTTACTAAATTAAAAGCCATGAATAATTGTTGTTTAATTAATATAATTACATTTTACTCTAATAATTATACTAATATAATTATATTAATATGATAATCGAATGTTTGGATAGAATAAATTAAGACATAAAAAATTTTAAAGTGTGATAGGGTAATAGGAGGAAAAAATTGAAAGATTTATATGTATATATTTGAAGGGATGGTTTGTCAAGAAATGATAAAAGTGTTAGATATTTTGAATTTAATATAAACATAGTTTTCTAAGTAAATAATACATTTTAAATAATGTAATGTTACTATTCTTTGGAAATGTAAAAAAATTGAAAAAATAGGTGTGAAAAGATCATGTGGATCAAAAATAAGTTCACCCAATCATTTAGAAACATCTATTTAACTTTTTTTACCATTTTCCCCTTATTAAAAGTAAATTTCCCATATTTCTATTAATTGGGGTCACTATTTTTTAAACATAGTAATTAATATTAATGACTGAAATTGATATTGACCATATATTACCTAATTTGATGCTTTTAATTTAAAATTCAAAAATCGATTATTTATCCAATTTTTAAATGTGTGAAATGATAATTTTTGAATAAATATGTTTAATTATGAAAATATAGTTTATTTCAAAATTAATATGACTTAGCTTTAAATTTATATATATGATAATTTTTTTAAAAGGTTTTAATTTTAATCACCTAAATTAATTTATTACAAATCAAATAATTTTTTTGGCTTTTATGGAATGACATAAAAAACATCACCTTGAAAATACATCATTAAAAAAACCATAATTGATTTTATTAAACTATTATCTTAATTTAGTTAGAAAATGTTAGAAATATGATTTATAATATGAAAATTATATTTAAATTTATAATTTTATACATTATATGCATATTGGATCACATAAAATGTTTCATATTCTTCTTGGTAATTCGTATATAATAATAAAATCACAAAAATTATAATTTTCATAAAAACCACATTCTTCAAAAAAAATCTTTTAATATGTAGCTCAAAAAGTAATACTAAGTAAATTTTTATATTCAAAATTTAAAATAGAGGAACTAATTTCAAATTATGAAATTTGAAAAATTATAATAGAAAATAGAGTATTAAATATACAAAAATCCTCTTTTTAGGATATCATATTTATATAATAATACATATTAGTGTGTTTATCTTATATTGGTAAAGGGTTTTAATATCATAAATTATACAAATTTATTATATAATTATTAAAAATAATTCTAATGAGTTTCAGTTTTTTATGATATGAGTATCATGAAATTAATGTTACGTAAAATTTTATTAATAATGAATATTATAGAATATTAGTTCATTAAAATTAATCCTCCTCTATCTTTTTTTATGGTTTCTAAAAGAAATTATTTTTATATAACATTTATAAAATATTTCATTAAAAATTATTTCAAAAGATCATGGATATTTCTTATTTCTAATGTGTTTTTTATAAATATCCTAAAAATTTTCTTTCTTCTATTTTACTACGCATTGAAATATCTTACTCATGATTGAGGATCTTTTCAGATGTTACTACACACATTCTTTCTATCAATGGATTATGTAATGTTCTTTCATATCAAAGATATGATCCATCACTCCCTTTGTCTTTTCTTACCATCAACTATGAATATGCATAACTTTCCTTCAAATTCCAGTGCATTATGAGTACCCTATTTTCATTTCCTTGATTTAAGGGTGATCAACTAGATTCTATGCATCCATTAATTGGTATCATTACTTAATTTAAAAAATAAATTTTATATTAATAGTGTAAATATTATATGATTTATTCTATTTATTGAAGGGTATTTACCTTTTATGTTAATAAATATCATTGGATAAAAATTTATTTTCCATGTCTTTACCTTGTTTGAAATATTGATGGTATAGTAATGGTTTCCTTATGTGAATATTTTTGTTAAAAAAAATTGAAATCCATTTTCATTGAATGGGTTCTTTGTGATGTGAGGGATAAATCATATTTTTTATCTTGGGTTTCTTTTTTATTTGGGGAATTATTAATTTCCTATGGAAAATGTAAGTACAGATGAATGATGGTAGGACTCCTGCATCACTCTATAATGCGTTGGTTATGTTTTTATATCTCATGAGACATGTATATAGTAAAAAAAGATAGTTTTTTAAAAGTGTGGGTGATTGTGTCTGACTCATTAAGGTGTTGTTTCCCAATGCTAATGTTTCTGCCATAGTTTCATGCTTATTCTCATAAATATTTTTTATTCTCATGGATCACATTTACAAACTCTTTTTTTATGTGTTATGATATTCCTATCCTCATTCCATGATTCAATATTTATTATTTTTTGGGTATCATCCTATTATTTCTTGTCATTATACCCATATTCTCATCATATTCTCACATATGATATTCAATTATTCTCACTTATAATTAATCATTCAATGCATCTGAGTTCTCCCTTTTCTTATGATTTAACTTCCACATGAAATGAATATAATAAAAATATGAAATTTCTAGAAGTGTATCATTTTTATAGAAATAGTGGGAGATATTTATGTTTTTTAGTGGATAAATAATTATTTTATAGTTGAAATAATTTCCATTCATTGAAAAAGGAATCGTATTTTTAGCAAAATACTTGTCCTAAAACTCTAAAACTCGAAATCTAAAGGATAATGAGAAATGTGTCTAATTCAATATTTACTTATTTTATTGTTAATAAGACTGTCACATTCATGAGTTTTCAAATCTAGTATCAAATAATGAGTTAGAGAAAAGTTTTTTAATACTAGATCTGATAGTGTCAGTTTTTGGAAATATAGATAATCTCAAAACTATTGTTGAACCAAATCATATTTAAGAAACTTCATAACCATTTTAACTTAATGTTAACCATTTAAAAGAGGGTAAAATTCTATTGAACTTACTAAAAAGTATGAACATGTTCCAATGAAAAATTAGTTTCTAAATAATAATCATTTTTTGAGTGAACTAAAAAGGTTTTAAAAGGGTAATTAGACCTCATTTTTTCTAAATGAGTGCTTAATGTGATCATAAGATAACCAAATTATGTCTATGTTACCCAAGGAGTAACCCACCAATGAAAAAGAGTGTTGAAAGTGATTTGGATAAATATGATTTGAAATCATTTTTGATTTTTCATGTTAATATCCTATTACATTATATTATGAAATAAATTACAATATATGACTTTTTTTTAATTTAAATGTGTTCTAATAAAATTAAATTAAATTAATTATAATAAATAAAATTTGGGGAGGAATAATTTACACATAATTAGTGAATATTTAAGGTGTTTCAAATTCTCCCTAGGATATCAATTATTTAATTCAAAACTACAATGGGATTTTTTATTAATTGTAGCTGTCTTATGCACACATGGAGAGAGGGTAACAAGGTTTCTAACATCCAAAGTTCATGGGATTCTGCTATCAACCCTTTTATTATTTTTACTATTTATATTTGACTTCCCCCAATGTATGTTAACATGGTTTCTGCTAATTATTTAGTTTTTCATTGCATTTGAATCCTTTTCTTGTTTTCGACCTCTATCCAATATTATTTTTTAATGAAAAATTCTCCATGTTGTATTGAAGAGTGTACTACATAGAAAATTTCCATAAAATCTTTCAATTATTGTTTTTATACAAAATTTCTTAAAATTTGAAAATTAATGGACCTTCTTGATTTTTAGATTAATATTATAGATTATTCCTTACACATCATAGCTGAGTAATTTCTGATAGATATAATGGATTTTGAAAACTAAGATTGGGAAATGTAAACAATGTAAGGGGTGATATAAAACACTTAGTAAGTGGTGAATAAAAATTTTGTCAATGATAATTTTATTATGATAACCAAAAACAGGAGCTTTTGATAAATTCAACAACATCATGAGGTATAAAAAAAAATTGAGCTTGAAAGTACATAGAATATGATCCTAATTCCACAATAAATCACATAGAAGAATAAAAATATAATCTAGTTTATTAAATTTTAATTAAAAATGTGAATCATGAGAGAATAACACATTTCTAATAACAACTGTTAACTATTCCAAAAATATTATCCATGGGAAATATTAATTTCATGTGCCCCTACATCAGTACCCATGCTCATGAGAAACTAAAAATTACTCATGTATACCTATATAATGAGATATAAAATAGAAACCAATTCATTAGAGGGTGGTATAGGATCCAACCCACCATTAATCCATACATATCTATTCCACAATGAAATAATTCACTATCCACATCACAATGAACCATTTGAAATGAAATGATTATAATAAATAATAGTAATGAATATGATAACCCTGCTTTTTATTACAACGTAAACATGATTTATTACAAAAAAATCACTTGATACAATAATTAAGATCAAGAGGTTTAGTGTCTTTGGGGATTAGGATCATTACATAAAAACTTAATACATGAAATACAACATCTTTATTGAAAACTTCCTTTACAAGACCACTATATTCCTTCGTACTTAGTATTGCATGGGATAAACTGAGGACATGCATAAGAAAACGGTGAGCTATAAATCCCAGTAATGAGTACACATGGAATAACATGAGGAGTACAATACATGTTAGACATTATTCATATCAGTAGATCACAAGAAAAACATGAACTTAAAGGCATGATAAATCATGATAATCATAACATGGAAATGTGGCAACAACACTTAACATGGAATTAGCATGAGCCAAGGCTCATTGCACATGGAGCATGAGTAAATCATCATTGCACATAAAGCATGAGTAAACCCTAGTTGCAATTGAATTAGCATGAGTCAACACTCATTAAACATGACGTATCATGATACAATACATTACCCAATGCATTGGAGCGCTATAAGGACACACCCTTCTTAAACATTTCATTTCATGCATAAGTGTGCCACATGGATCATAAAACATTGATTCATAAAACATATTCATTTATTCCACGATAAAGGAATTTTTAATTAATACATGAAACTTTACAATCAATAATTAAATGTGAATAAAGTTGAATACCCTTTATGGAGAAATGAGCACGGTATTCAATACACAATGACATTGGCTTAGAAAATCGGTGCAATTTCGGCAGCGTAACGGCGTGACATAAGAATTCATAAAAATGTTTGATGAGAGAGAAAGGGGTTACTCATAATATTTACAAGTAATGGATAGTAAGGAGGTCATATATATACATGTCCCAAAAATTGTAATGGAATTTAGATTCATGATACAAAAGTATTGCTTGAATGTAAAAGATGAGAGAGAAGTTCCTTTCAGAATTTCGGCAAAGTAAAGGGTGTACATGGTAGGAATTTAATGAGAGATAAAGGTTATCCTATCATTCAAACATAAAGGGGGAAGTTTAAGGGAGATGCAGAACCATACCCTAACATTCATAATTGAAATTAAAACGGCAAAAAAACTTCAAGACAATTAAACAAAAATGAGAAAAAAAAGAAAAACACTTACTTGGAAGTGTGCTTCCAAAGGATAGAGAGTGGATTGTGAGAGGCTTCTTGGAAGCTTGGGTCACTATTGGAGGATTATAGAGAGAGTAGGACAGAGGTTGGATGAACTCCAAAGGCTTTGAGTGAGGAGGAATTGGGAGCTTGGGTGGGTTTATATAGGAAAGGTGAGTGGATTCTTTATTATTTATGTTTCGGACCCCTAATAATAAATTAATCCAAACCACAAACCATACCATGGTTTTTGGAAAAGGGAAGAGAAAAAAATTATTTTATAAGGCCTATGTCCGAACATCTTAAAATATTAGGGTTGATTATGTGGAGGTGAGTCATACTTCCATCGAAATTAATTTAAAAAGTCAAGGTGTTTAATAAGTCTTCAGGGGTCCATTAATGCTTTGAAAAGTAATCCAAACAAACCCAAAATCAAATTATATTAATGGTAAAACATATATTAGCCGAACATAAAAATCATCTTATTTTATTACATCACTATTGGGTCATTATGATGTCATAAAACACATTATATATTTAAACGGTATTTAATTTTTACTAAAAAATTTGATTATCTCAGAAAATTATGAAAAATTCAGCATTGGATAATTTCGACGTCCTGATTCCAAAAATAACATTTATATTATCTAAATAATTTTGTAAATATGTGAATTTTCACTTTTTAAATAAAAACTAACATTTATAAAAAAAATCACGGCTTTTGATAAAAATGGCTTTCAACCCTTAACAAAAAAATTATAATTTCATTCATACAATTACATGATCATTAATATATAAAAAAATTAATATAATAATAATAAGAATAATATTTTATTAAATATTATTTAATTCAATAATACCTTAATTTAATAAAATATATTTCTTAATTAACTAATAACTAAAAACACCATTTGTACTTTAAAAACTATTTAAAATGTATCAATAATGACAAGAAATTATATTCATTTTTATTTACAAAAATAAAGTACATGAACATAGTACTATTGATTAGTTACATAACCCCTTAAAACAGCCATATAAGTCCTAAGGGTAAGGTGTGCGATGGTGATAGAGTCTTGTGGTGGCTCAGATAACATCACTCGAGTGGTAATTTCTATCAACTTCCACTTCTCCCATAAATGGTCCCATTCGAGCTTGACATGGTGAAGCTCAGCTATGGATTGATCAAGAGCGAAGCCCAAGGATGCCACATCTTTGTCGAGCTCTGATAAATGGGCTTCGTATGAGGAAATTCTACTGGATGAGGCCATCGCTTACTTTGTCTATATAAAATTAGGTGTGTTAAATCCCTATATTTATACTAATCATGTGATCACTATTCAATGGCTATAAAAGTAACAGTCACAATTATTATCATAAAACCAATGAAGTTGACATTTTATAAAAACATTTTATATGATGGGACATTTAATAAGATCAAGAGGGATTTTCCATTAATGAAACTTTGGTTCATTACAATATTCCCCCTTAGGAACTTTCACCCACGAAATTTTTCTTTTCCCACACTAAAAAGGAAGAGGGTAACTCAACTTCATAACTTCCCTTGATTCCCAAGTTGCTTCTTCAAACTTGTGGTTTCTCCACAACACCTTGATGTGGGGCATTGTCATATTTTGTAGATCCTTTTCTCTACGATCTAATATCTTCACTGCTTGCTCCTCATAAGAAAGATCGTCTTCCAATTATACCACCTCACAAGAGAGTACATGTGAAGGGTCTGGTATGTACTTCTTTAAGAGGGATACATGAATGACATCATGGACTTGGGCCATAGTAGTTGGAAGTGATAGTCGATCGGCCATATCCCCGACACGATCAAGAAACTCTAAGGGGCCGATGTACCTTTGAAATAACTTCCCTTTATTTCCAAACCTCATGACATTATTCCACGAAGATATGTGTAGAAAAACCATGTCTCCAACATTAAACTCAAGGTCTCGTCGACGATTATCTGCATAACTCTCCGGTCGACTCTGGGCTGCCTTGATTTGCTGCTGAATGGCTTTCACCTTCTCCACAATTTCCTCGAACATTTCTAGTCCAAACAGCTTACATTCACCGACCACATCCCAACATGCTGGTGTTATACACCTTTTCCCATACAGGGCTACATATGGTTCCATTTGGATGATCAAGTGGAAACTATTATTATAAGATAACTCAACCAGAGGAAGATATTGATCCCATCCTCCATTAAATTCCATTGAGCATGCTCTCAACATATCCTCAAGAGTTTGGATAGTCCGCTCGGATTGGCCATCAGTTTTAGGATGATAGGTTGTACTAAAGTTCATTTCAGTATTCAGAGCATGTTGAAGAATATTCCAAAACATAGAGGTGAATCTTGGATCTCGATCAGACACAATAGATAGTGGTACTCTATGAAACCTTACCACTTCCCTGGTATATATTTGTGCCATTTGATCCAATGAGAAATCCTCCTAAATAGCAACGAAGTGTGTGGTCTTTGTAAGACGATCCACAACAACCCATATTGCATTGTTGCCTTTGGATGTCCTCGGAAGTCTGATGAAAAATTCCATGGTGATGTTTTCCCATTTCCATTCTGGTATGGGTAATGGTTGCATCATCCCCGTAGACTTCTGCCTCTCTGCCTTCACTTGCTGAAACACTACACACTTTGATGTATATTTAGCAATCTCCTTCTTCATATTATCCCACCAAAAGTTTTCATGGGGATCTCGATACATATTTGTGCTCCCTGGGTGAATAGTGAAATTTGAACTATGTACATCATCCAAAAGTTCCTTCTTCAGCTCAGGACATTATGGGACACATATTCATTTCCCAAACCGCACAATTCCTTCTTCATTAACATTAAATTTCGAGGATTTCCCTTTTTCGATAGCTCCCACTTTTTCTTGAATGCCCACATAATCCTATTGATAATCCTTTAACCTTTCTAAAAGAGACAGTTAAGCAATAATTTGTGAAAGGATTGATGATGTTCCCTTCTCTATGATTCCCAAGTCCAACTTCATTAAGTCTAAGAAGATGGGATGGTTCTCAATTCTCATCATGGATAGAATTGTTGGATCCTTTCTACATAGGGAATCATCCACCTTGTTCGCTTTCCCAGGTTGGTAATGGATTGAATAGTCATAATCCTTGGTGAGCTCTATCCATATTCTATGGCTCATATTAATCTCTTTCTGTGTGAATATATATTTAAGACACTTGTGGTCATTATGTATCTCACATTTCTCCCCATAGAGATAATGCCACTATATTTTCAAGGCAAAGATCACCGCCGTCAACTCCAGATCATGCGTTGGATAGTTTTTCTCATGGATTTTCAACTGCTATGAGGCATAAGATATAACTTTATCATTCTACATCAACACACATCCTAAGACCTTCACTGAAGAATCACTGAATACCACAAAAATTTCCCCACTTGTGGGTAAAGTGAGAATGGGCGTAGTGGTGAGCCTCCTTTTCAACTCCTTGAAGATTTCTTCGCATTAATCACTCCAAGAAAACATTACTCCCTTTCTAGATATCTTGGTACGAGTGTTGGACAATCGTGATAAATTTCTCACAAATCCTCGATAATATGCAGCTAACCCCAAGAAGCTACAGATATCCATTACCGATGTTGTCCTCAGTCATCCCTCAATTGCATATGTTTTGGAGGGATCCACATATATCCTATTTCTTGTGACGATATGGCCCAAGAATGAGACCTCATTCAACCAGAACTCACACTTGATATACTTTTCATAGAGACTCTCCTTGCGCAAAGTATCCAATACAGTTCTTAAATACTCCTCATGATCCTCCTTGGTTTTGTAGTATTTTAGAATATCATCTATAATGACTAAAACAAATTTTTCTAGGTAATCTCTAAAGACTATATTCATTAAGTCTATGAAAATTTCTGGAGCATTAGTGAGTCCAAAAGTCATTACTATGAATTCATAGTGCTCGTATCTTGTACAAAAAGCAGTCTTGTGGACATCATCCTCAATCACCATTACATGATAATATCCTGAACTCAAATCTACCTTGGAGATGTATTGTGCTCCATGAAGCTGATCGAACTAGTCATCAATTCTTGGGAGAGGATAATTGTTCTTTATCATAATTTTTTAAGTTCACGATAATTGATGCAAATCCGCATTTACCCATCCTTCTTATTGAAGAAGAGGACTGGTGCACCCCACGGTGAAACACTTGGGTGTATAAACCCTTTATCTAGATTCTCGTGTAGTTGTTTCTTCAGCTCTTCAAGCTCTACAACAGCTACTCTATATAGAATCTTGGATATTGGTAAATCCCTAGGTATAAGTTCAATTGAGGATTCAATATATCTTCTAGGAGGAAGACCAGGCAGTTTCTCGGGAAACACTTCAGCGAATTCCCTCACAATAGTAATTTCATAAAGGATGGTTTCTACCATGGACTCAATTGTATGAGCCAGAAACGCATGCTCATAATGCAGTAATATCCAAGCTTGAGAAGATGGAGCTAAAAGAGATTCATCTTCCTCCTTACACTTGTAATGAATCGGGGGTCGATTTCTCATATGGAGTGTGATTTCCCTCTCGTGATAACTTATGTTGGCTCTATATAAGGAATGAAAATCCATGCCACGAATTGTATCAAATTCCACCAAAGGGAGTATGACGTGGTTCGCCGCGAAATTCAATCCATAGATTATAATAGGGCAGGTATTATATTCATGGGATGAAATGATTTACCAATTTTCCGTACTCACCGACATCTTCACATCCATGAGTTGTGGTGTTGCTGGGATTGTTCTATTAAACTTTCGAGATATAAAAGAATGCATAGAACCTGAATCAAAAAGTACGCTCGCTATTCTTGAATGAATAACTAGAGTACCTACCACCACTTCTTTTTCAGGGTCCAATTCTACAGAAGTGATGGAAAAAGCTCTTCCTTTCTGCCTTGGAGGTTGTTGGTTGTCTCTGAAAACCATTGGATTTGGGAACTGATTTGAAAAAGGACTCAGTTCATTGAATTTGTATCATTGAACAACACGTTGAGGTTCAAACGGAGCGTTCCTCTCCTCTATCGCAGCTGCAGGTCTTTCTTGCAGATAGTTAATAGCTAGGTTCCCTTCTCTACCACACTAGAAGCATTTCCTCGTCCCCTTAAGGCAATTTCCACGGTGCTTATTTCCGCACTTTTGGCAAGTGGGGTGATGGATCTTCTTAGAACCGTTGGATTTATCCATCGTCCCACCAGCATTGAAGTCCACCTTACGCTTCTTATACCCATGATACCCTTTTTATTCTCCGATCTCCATTTTGACCTTGAGGGAACATCAGACAATTTCCTCATAGCTGTCAAAGTCACAGATCACTAATTCTTTCTACAAGATAGGCTTCAGCCCACGAAAGAAGAGGTCAACCTTGCATCCAGGGGTTAAAACAAAGCCGGAAGTGTATCATTCAAGCCTTGTGAATTTTTCCTCCTACGCTCCAAGTGATTCTTCATTTTTTTCATGTGGGAAAGGAAGTATCTTTCCATCTTAAGACGGAGGGTTCATGAATACTATTTATTGAAAATAATCTTCTAGAAATCCTTCCATTCCAATGCCTCGATATCTTCCTCAGGCTTTATATTTTTTATCAACATCCACCATTGATCAGCTTCACCCTCCATATGATAAGATTCCATGAGAACCTTCTCTTGTTCAGAACATTGATGGATGGAGAAGATCTTTTCAATGGAGTTTATCCATTGTTCAGTGATCGTGGGATCGGATGATCTACTAAAATTAGGAGGCCTTTGTCTCATGAATCTCTCTATAGCGACTTGTTATTTCTTAGGGGGGTTTGGATATTACCCTTGACCTGTGTTTATATTCATTGCTTGAGTTAGCTGAGAGAGAAGCGTGACAAAGTTCGCGATTCCCTCTCCCATTGGATTGGGCATCTCATTAGTATAGTCATCACACTGATCTTCACATCGGTTTTTATCCCGAGTCCTCCTATTACCGGCCATTGGCTGGAATAAAAGGAATGTTAGGGGTAACACATAAAGGGTAATCCAAAGACAATAGATGATGAATTATAAATAAACTTTTATTTCCTTAACTCATGAGTCTCTAGGCTTCAATCTAGGCTTTTCTTGACCTACTTTCTAACATTTATTCTTAGGGGCATTTTTTTTGTAATTCCCTTAATAAGGGATCATACTAAGCTTGTGAATTTATCAAAACATATCCCCTAGGAGTGTTGTAACCAAGAGTGCAGCAAGGCCCATTGTCGTGCACCAGTTCCCGTTCGAGTCTAGCTCAAAGCGATGTTTTTGTGTTTTACCCCTAGGATACATATGTGCCAGAGACGCCTCTACCTGCTCGTATCCAGACAGGGATGTATTTGCTCGATAACCCACTTACTCAATACTCACCAAAAAATAGGGGCGTTTTTATTATACTTAGTCTTGTCTCTAAGTCTTTATTAGGTTTTTATAAACCTAATCCCAAAAATAACCAAACCTATCCTTTGATACCAACTATGACAACCCTTCTTTTTATTACAACTTAAACATGATTTATTACATAAAACATCATTTGATACAACAATGAAGATCGAGAGGTTTAGTGTCTTTGGGGATTAGGATAATTACATAAATACTTAATACATGAAATACAACATCTTTATTTAAAACATCATTTACATGACCTCTACATTCCTTCATACTTAGCATTGCATGGGATAACCTAAGGACATGCATAAGAAAAGGGTGAGCTATAAAGCCCAATAAGGGAGTACACATGGAATAACATGTGGAGTAAAATAAATGTTAGACATTATGAATATCAATATATTACAAGTGAAGCATGAACTTAAAGGCATGATAAAGCTTGATAATCATAACATGGAAATGTGGCAACAACACTTAGCATGGAATTAGCATGAGCCAAGGCTCATTGCACATGGAGCATGAAAAAATCCTCATTGCACATAAAGCACCCGTAAACCCTAATTTCACTTGAATTAGCATGAGTCAACACTCATTTCACATGATGTATCATGATACTATACTTTACCCAATGCATTGGAGCGCTATAAGGACACACCTTTCTTAAACATTTCATTTCATGCATAAGTGTGCCACATGGATCATAAAACATGGATTCATATAACATAGTCATTTATTCCAAGATAAAGGAATGTTTAATTCATACATGAAACATTAAAATCAATAATTAAATGTTCATAAAGGTGAATACCTTGGTTGGAGAAATTGGCATGGTATTCACCACACAATGACATTGTCTTAGAAAATAGGTGTGATTTCAGCAGCGTAATGGCGTGACATAAGAATTCATAAAAATGGTTGATGAGAGAGAAAGGGGATCCACATCATATTTTCATTTAATTGAATGTATATAGGTCATATAGATACATGTCCCAAAAGTTGAAATGGAATTTAGATTCGTGATACAAAAGTATTTCTTGAATGTAAAAGAGGAGAGAGAAGTTCAATTCAGAATTTCGGCATAGTAACGGGTGTACATGGGAGGAATTTAATGAGAGAGAAAGGGTATCCCATCATTCAAACATAAATAGGGATGTATGAGGGAGGTGTGAAACCATATCCCAACATTCATAATTGAAATTAAAATGGAAGAACAACTTATAGAAAATTGGACAAAAATGAGAACGGAAGAAAAAAACCCTTACTTGGAAGTGTGCTTCAAAGGCTAGAGAGAGGCTTGTGAGAGGATTCTTGGGAGCATGGGGAACCTTTTTAGGATTATAGAGAGAGTAGGGTAGAGGTTGGAATAACTCAAAAGGCATTGAGTGAGTAGTATGTGGGAGCCTGGGTTGGTTTATATAGGAAAGGTGAGGGAATTCGTTATTATTTAGGTTTGGGACCCCTTATATTAAATTAATCCAAACCACAAACAATCCCATGGCTTTTGCCCATCGTTTTTGGAAAATGTAATAGTAAAAAATTATTTCATAAGGCCAAGGTCTGATATTATTAAAATATTAGGGTTGCTTATGTGGTGGTGAGACACACTCCCATGGAAATTAATTTATAAAGAAAAGGTTTTTAATAAGTCTTGAGGGGTCCATTAATTCTTTAAAAAGTAAGCCAAAAAAACCCAAAATAACATTATTTTAATTTTAAAACAAATATTGGGCGAACATTAATATTATTGTATTTTATTACATCACTATTCTATCATTATGATGTCATAAAACACATTATATATTTAAAAGGTATTTAATTTTTACTCAAAAATTTGACTGTCTCAGAAAATTATGAAAAATTCACCGTTGGATAATTTTGACGTCCTGATTCCAAAAATAATATTTATTTCATCTAAATAATTTTCTAAATATGTTAATTTTCACTTTTAAAATAAATACAGACATTTATAAAAAATTCCCGAGTTTTGACAAAAATGGATTTCAAAACATAATAAAAAATTATTATTGCATTCATACAATTACATGATCATTTATATATAATAAAATTAATCTAATAAAAATATTAATAATATTTTATTAAAATATTATTTAACTAAAAAATACCTTAATTTAATAAAATAGATTTCTAAATTAAATAATAACTAAAAAAACCATTTGTACTTTAAAAACTATTTACAATGTATCAATAATGACAAGAAATTATATTTATTATTATAAACAAAAATAATGTACATGAACATAGTACTTTCGATTAGTTACATAACCCCTTAAAACAGCCATAAAAGACCTAAGGGTAAGGTGTGCAATGGTGACAGACTCTTGGGGTGGCTCGGATAACATCGCTCGAGTGGTAACTTCTATCAACTTCCCCTTCTCCCGTAGACGGTCTCGTTCGAGCTTGACATGGTGAAGATCCACTTGGTCTTGGTCAAGAGAGAATCTCAAAGACACCACCTCTTTACAGATCTCTGATAAATGGGCTTCGTATAGGGCAATTCTACTGGATGAGGTCATCGCTTCCTTTGTCTAAGTAAAATTGGATGTGTTAAATCCCTTTATTTATACTAATCATGTGATCACTGTTCAACAGATCTAAAAGTAACGGTCACAATTTTTATCATAAAACCAATGAAGTTGACATTTTATAAAAACATTTTATATAAAGAGACATTTAATAAGATCAAGATGGATTTTTCATTAATGAAACTTTGGGTCGTTACAATGAAAATCATTCACATTACCAAAAATACCATTTTAAATAAAATATTTTTAATAAAAAATAAAAAATGAAGTAACTAAATTTTAATAATGAAACCCTGGAAATAAAAAATTTCTTATAAAAACAAAAATGAATATTATTCAGTTTTACAAAGAACAAGTTAAAATAAAATATATAAAAGCTCTTATCTTTATCACACACTTAAATATGATTTATTACATACAATATTCACTTGATACAACATAAAATATCAAGATCTATAGTTTCTTTGGGGCTTAGTGACATTACATAATGACTTAAAACATGAAACACAACATCTTTATTGAAAACATCTTTTACATGACCACCACATTCCCTCGTACTTAGCTTTGCATGGGATAAATAGAGGACACACATAAAAAGTGGTGATATATATATCACAGTAAGGGAGTAATAAAGGTATAACATTAAGAATACAATACATGTTAAGAAATAGGTATATCAATGGATCATAAGATAAAATGAACATAAAGGCATGATATATCATGATTAACATAACATGGAATTGTGGCAACAACATTTAACATGACATTCGCATGATCCAAGGATCATTACACCTAGAGCATGATTAAAACCTCATTAAACATGAATTATCATGACTAATACCTCATTTCACTAGATGTATCATGATACTAATCTTTACCCAATGCATTGGAGCGCTATTAGGGACCACCCTTCTTAATCATTTAATTTCATGGAAAAGTGTGCCACATAGATCATATTACAAGGATTCATTAAACATGATCATTTATTCCATGATATAATAATGTGGAAGTCATTTAGAAAACTATATAATAAATAAGTAAGTTTGAATATTTTTTAATACACTTGATAGAGAAATGGGCATGGTATTTACTACATAATGACATTAACATGGAAAATTGTGGTGTAATATCGACAACATAACAAAGTGACATATGAATTCATAAAAATGGTCAATGATGGAGGAAGGGGTTCCACATCATATTTAACTTAAATAGACTGTAAAGGGGTGTTTCCTATGGAATTGGGGATGACCTCATTGATTGAAGGTTCAAACATTTCAATCAGTTTCTAGCAGGTTTGTTCGTAGAACCGGAAACATCAAATGATTCCATATCTATTTGGACCAACATTCCAAAGGTAGGTGCTCATTATTTGTGGACTGATGAGGCTTAGGAATTTACATTGGTCAAGAGGATGGGAGGTCAGACTCATCACACCCTTTTTTGAGGGGAATTATTGTCTTCTCCGGGACTCTTTGTATAGATTTATGTTGTGTTCGTGAATCCTTATTACATTACCAGGTATAAAATTTGCTTTGCATTAAATTTTTCAATCATTGATTGATATGAAGGAAATTTAGAGAATCTTTTATAAGTATTCGAGGTTCTTCATCGATATAGAATCATCTGTTTTTGTTAGAGATTCATAGTTGATGGTATCCTTAAATACATAAAAGTATCTTGGTAATTATGATGACCATACTAGTTTTAAAGCCACTCAATGAGGCACTTAAAGTTTATTGTCATTCAGAAGGACATGGATTATTTTAGAGTTGCGATCGTACCCGCTGATGGGCTACCTACATATCCTTTATTTTGGAAAAGGAATCAGAACCCACGTAGTTCGAGTAAGGGAGTATGATGTTTATGGATGATTAATGGCTCAAAAAATGATGTCATTATTACTCTTACACTCTAAGATCACGCAAGTCATGCTCGGTGTGAGAAACAAGAGGTATTGGTGAAACAAGATATTTGTGACATGCAATGATGTGGGGCTTATATATGTATGACTTCCCAAATAGATGAGGATTACGATTTACTTCAGGGATGAAATCCATGAACAAGGTCCATAAAGGTATATGTGCTTCATAGACATTTTGATACTCTAATCTTGGGCCTTTTCTGCTAATGAAGATGCCCATGTTAGGATGGGACTAATGATAGGGTTTTACTCCTGGGAAGGAAGCCGAGATCAAAAGGAATTATGACTGGCTAAGAGAAATTATGACTGGGGCTTATTCCGAAGGAGGAGGCCCAGGTTAAAGGGGTTTGAAAATTAAGGGACATGGGGCATACTCCTAAAGAGAATGCCCATATTTGGGAATTTAGACTGTGGCTTACTCCTGAAAAGGAGGCACAGGTTAAGGATTATATCATCTTAAAGGATGAGGTTAAATGAATGAACTCTCTAAATTTAGTGACATAAAGATGTGAAAATCACTATGTTTTGAGAGATATTCCATGGAACTCCTTTTAGATAAGTAATTCAATCTAGGAAACATGCCATAAATGGCTTTGAAGAGTGTCATGAAGACTGAATATTGAATAGGAGAGGTGGAATGGCATAAGAGGGGTTAAATGGGCAGGGAAGGCACCAAAAAAAATAATGGCATGCAAGTCCTGGCAGGCACGTAGGTACTTCGTGGGTGCACAAGTATTGGTCACGTAGGTATAACTATGCGACACATGGTTACTTGCACAATCCTTGACCTGTAAAGTAATACATGGGTGATTTTTAACCAAAACCTTTAGAATCATCCTGAGGTATTTCCAGAAGAGTGGGACGCAAGTTTTAATGAATGGGTAAGGAGGTGCGCAAGTGTATTCATTTCCCTTAAAGAAAAAACACTTAGGCACGCAAGTGTTAGTGAATTATAACACTTAAACCTTATTCCTCTTGTTTAGACCTTCCATTATAGGTAAAGAATTACCTTTGAAGTGTTTAGAAGACTTGAAGAAGAGACTTGGGCGTTTAGAGCTCTATATCTGAATTCTAGAAAAAATTCCTTACGTTGATTCTAAAGGCTTTGGTCAAGATTCACCCAAGTATTACTCTAAAGGTCAAGGATCACGCATGTACCCATGTATCGCGCAGGGATACTTGCGCAACCAATACTTGCCCGCCCACGAAGTTCCTGCGTGCCTACCAGGACTTGCGAGCCCTTATTTTGGTTGGCTATACTTACTGCCCATTTAACCCCTCTTATGCCATTCCACATCTCCTATTCATGACTCAGTCTTCAGGACACTCTTCAAAGCCATTTATGGCATGTTTTATTGATTGAATTCCTTATCTGAAAGGTGTTCCGTGGAATATCTCTCAATTCATAGTGATTTTCACATCATTATGTCACTAAAATTAGAGAGTTCATTCATTCAACCTCATCCATTATGATTAGAGAATCCTTAACCTGGGCATCCTTTTTAGGAGTAAGCCCCATCCCAAATTCTCAAACATGGGCATCCACTTTAGGAGTAATACCCAAGTCCCTTAATTTATAAATCCCTTTATCTTGGGCCTCCTCCTTGCGAATAGGCCCCAATCATAATTTCTCTTAAATAGTCATAATTTCATTTTGATTTGGGCTTCCTTCTCAAGAGTAAAACCCAATCATAAGTCCCCTATTAACATGGGAATCTTCCTTAGGAGTAAATCCCCAATATTAGAGTATCCAAATTTCGATGAAACACATATACCTTTATGGACCCTGTTCATGGATTTATTCCCTGATGTAAATCTTAATACTTATCTATTTGGGAAGTCATACATATATAATCCCCACATAATTACATGGAACAACTATCTAGTTTCACCAATACATCTTGTTTCTCACACTGTGCATGACTCACGTGAGCTTAGAGTGTAAGAGTAATCATGAAATCTTTCTTTGAGCCATCAATCATTCATAAAAATCATACTCCCTTACTCGAACTACGTGGGTTCTGATTACTTTTCCAAAACAAAAGATACGTAGGTAGCCCATCAGAGGGTACGATCCCAACTCTAAAATAATCCATGTCCTCCTGAATTACAATAAATATCAAGTTCCTCACTAAGTGGCTTTAATACCAGTATGGTCATCATAATGACCAAGAGACTTCTATGTATTTAAGGATACCAACAACTATGAATCTCTAACATATACAGATGATTATCTATCGATGAAGAACCTCGAATACATATAAAATATTCTCTAAATTTTCTTCATATCAATCATTGATTATCAGATTTAAAAGAAAACACATTTTATACCTGGTAATGTAATAAGGATTCACGAACATAACTTAAATCTATAAAGAGAGTCCTGGGGTAGATAATAATTTCCCTCAAAAGGTGTGATGAGTCCGACCTCCCATCCTCTCGACCAATGAAAATTCCTAAGCCTCATCAGTCCACAACTAATGAGCACCTACCTTTGGAAAGTAGGTCCAAATGGATATGGAATCATTTGATGTTTCTGGTTCTATGAACAAACCCGTTAGAAACCGATTAGAATGTTTGAACCTTCAATAAACGAGGTCATCCCCAATTCTAGAGGAAACAAAAAATGGTGAACCCGATGTGAATCCTTAACCAATTTAAAATGATTTTTTACATATTTGTTAGACCCCTATTTAAAACTCATTGAGAGGGCCAACAAAGCAATCAATGAAATATTTTCTCATCCAAAATATATAGTGTCTGAATTTATCTTGATTATGTCTGTTATATCAAACATTCACTCTTTTACAAGATCATCTGAATTTCCAAAATGACTTCTCTTAAGTTCACATCTTTGAATACGCATGCTGTGAAAACCTCTGCTGCGAAATCAACTGCTGCTAATCTTGCTGGATCGTCATCCGCTCTGAGGATGACATCACCAAATCAGTGTCTTCAACACTAGGTATCAAAACGCTGGTTAAGAAGTACAATTAAAACAGAACTATTCCAAATCTAGAGGCCACTCGACAGGCCCTCCAAGTCTATAATTCAACCTGGTCATCCAGACAGCGATGACCAGTGATAAAAAAGTAGGCGGTGCTAACAACCATCTCCAATCGTTTTGGGTTGTAATCCCCATAACACAATCACCATTCACTCCCATATTCTGAGGAGGTGAATGAGCAGGTCCCTCTAGGCCTTAATTCAAGGAGACATGAGACCTTCCCGAGGGCTCCCATCACCAATATCCACCAGACTCATGCATCAGAGTGCCCTCAACAAGATTAGGGTATCGACTCCAGGCATTCGCCTAAGGTTCGTCGAAACCGAGTGGGCAAGACGAATCGCCAGAGGTGAAATCCGGTCAATAGTGATCAGGTTCTCATCTCTGCCATCTCCGGCGAAGTCCACCAACCTAACTGGGTGGAAGGCAATGAGAGGGAACACACACCCGTCCATTTTAATTCTGTTGTAAATAAGACTCGCCTGGCAGCATCACGCCAATCCCACCAGGCAATTCCAACTGAGTACTATAGGAAGGAACATACACATGTTTACACATCATCAGCTAGTCAACAGGCTCGTCTGACTACATATGATGGATCTCATCAACCATGTTCGGCGAAGTGCAATCAGCAGGCACATAAACCTGCTAGTATTGGTCAAGCCTACCAATAGTATCGCTTTGTAGCACTTAGAGAATTAAATCAGAAAGTTCCAGCGACAAACAGGTGGCAGACTCAACTCTCTTCCCCCACACTTGAGTACTGTCAGGATTCACTGACAGGAAAAGGACGACATGAGGAGGAACACACACCTACTCCAAGCATGGAATGGATGTATATCCCCATTCCGGCAGCTGAAGTCACCAAGTATATTATATCAATGGTGAAAGAGAATAAGAAAATCCCTGCTCATATTCTGGATTCCTGCCAGGATATTATAATAGCTTCAATAGCATCTCTGGGAAAGACACATAAATCTATCCCTACCAGTGGAGTGACACATCAACAGTTCACTACGAAACAGACACACACATCTATTCCAGTCTAAGAGGGATGTGGGGCATACTCCCCCAAATCATACTGTAGACGCCGGAAAAGTCCGTTGCTCCCAAACGAAGCTCCGGATGCGGAAAGCGAGGTCATATTTGGAGTCGGAAGGATGTTTCGGAGGGCCCGGAGGCCTTGCGCGGAATTTCAGAGGCACGCGCGCAAAGGTGATGTCCCGCGCGGAAAACCCCCGGGATGCGCGCAATGCGCCGGCTCGGCGCGCAATTCTGCGCGCCGCGGGTCCGCGCGACTCCCTTACGCGCCGCGCCCGATTCCGCGCCCGCGAGAAGAATTTCGCGCTCGCACCCTGGATTCCGCGCCCGGGGTTGCCTATAAATACAAGGCGACCCCCAACGTTTCAAAGGTTGCTGGAAGTCGAAACGTCTCCCGTGCGCGCAATTCAACCCCTTCCGCGCGTAATGACGAACTTCAGGTAACCTCCTTTCTTTCGCGCAAGAAAGCCTCGGGGTCCGCCTTCGCGCGCAATCCCCGCTGGCTCCTTTCATTTGAATAAACACTCACCCTAAGGCCTTTGCGCGCAAAAGAACCCGCTTGCGCGCAATTGCCCCGGGGTGCGCGCAATCCGGCCCGATTGCGCGCACCCCCCTTCTTTCAAGTGGCCATTCATTAGAGAATGAGCCGTTGCCCCCGCGCGCTATCCGAAGCCCGGTGTGAGCAATCTCAAGCATCCGCGCGCAAGGCGCTGGCCCAATTGCGCGCCAGCCGCCCCGATTGCGCGCCGGCCCGCAGTATTGCGCGCAAAGCTTCCTTTTTGCGCGCAATCTGCCAGGGTCGTCCCCGTTGACCTCCTAAGGTTACCCGCCTGTGTGGCACCCGATGATTCTCATCCCGGGTGCCCGCACCGTGCGTTGTCTTCCCGTGCGGCCCTCCAGGCTTGCGCGAAGTGACACGCACCTATGTCCAGCATGACGTTAAACTGCATATATGTCCAGCATGACGTTAAACTGCATATATGTCCAGCATGACGTTAAACTGCATATATGTCCAGCATGACGTTAAACTGCATATATGTCCAGCATGACGTTAAACTGCATATATGTCCAGCATGACGTTAAACTGCATATATGTCCAGCATGACGTTAAACTGCATACTCGTCCAGCATGACGTTAAACTGCATATACGTCCTGCACGACGTTAAACTGTACATCGTCCGCGCTGCAAGACGTTAAACTGCCAAGTGCTTCGTCCGGCAACCTATGCCCAGCATGACGTTAAACTGCACACCCGTCCAAGCTGCACGACGTTAAACTGCCTAGCCCCCATCGTCCGTGCTGCAAGACGTTAAACTGCCAAGTGCCTCGTCCTCAACACATGACGTTAAACTGTACTTCGTCTGGCAAGACGCTAAACCGTCCGCAACCTGATCCCGTGCTCCGCACGCAGGGTCTCCCCCGGTTTGGACGTGGCCCCCACCCGCTCGTCTCTGCAGGGATGTCGGGATTGTCCCCCTTTTGGGACGATTTAATGGGAGTGGCTTTTCCCTACGGGGGCAGGGTATTACAAACCCCTAGTTTCTCGTGGGAGGCTGCACATGTGTATCTCCATTGCACCTCCCCACTGCCGAAGCCAGTAGAGGGTCTGACTGGGATCGAGGTGTCTTTTGCTTTCGGTCCAAGTCCCTTCCAACTGAGTTTTGCAGTATCCGGGCTGCCCCAAGTGCGTAAGTCCTGACAGAATGAACTACGTGGACTTTGATCCCTGTCTTCTATACAGGGTACGTAGGAAGCCTCCCTGAGGTCCAAGCCCACCACCTGGTCGTCCCGGTCGTATTTACGTCGGTTCGTCCATCAGTGGACCCCTCCAGGGTTCACGCTTGCGTTGATTCACCTATGAATCCGCCCCTGTGGGAGACCGCCCGTGTGTATCTCCACGGTGCCTCCCCACAGCCCTCCTTTTCCATTTCCCCTTTTATCGTCCAGCATGACGTGAAACTGTGATCCACCCGGCCGTTCCATCCCCCTCCGTGCGAGGTGGTTCGGTTCAATCCTCCGCCCGGCGGCCTCGACCTCTTCGTGAGTCGGCTTGCCGACGTCCAGCATGACGTTAAACTGTATGCCCGAACTACGTTGACTTTGATCCGTGTTAACGCGCGGTACGTAGGAAGCCCCTCTGGGGTCCAAGCTCTTTACTCCATCATCCACCCTGATCCTTACCCGGGCCGCCACATCCCGGTGGGGTCATGCCACTTCACTTCACTCCACGTTACTTGGGAAGCCGCCCATGTGCTGGCCCCAGCGTCGGAGGTTCCCCGCAAGGGGTTCTGTCATCTGATCCACTTTTCGTGTTGATCGGTCCGATGCCGTCCCCGCTGGACGTTAAACTCGCGGCATACCCCGTGTTAAACACGGGAAGCTGAGGAAAACCTCAGGTGACACAGTTCCCCGCACCTAGTACGGGATGCCTCAGGCCATCGTGCCTTCGAGAAGCCCTATTAGGGACGGAAGACAGACGTGCAGAGCCGCAGTGTTACAGCACGCCCCCAGCACCCAGAGCCACCCGGCCTTCTCACCGCAGGTTGCTGCCCCGCCCAGACTCCTTGGAACGTCCGGGCGGAAGCAGCGTAATTAACCGGTGTCCATGAAGATATGGCGCCGGGAACGAGATTCACGAACATTCTTAAGTCTATGAGGGAGACCCGGATTAGGCGACAAGTTCCGAGGAGACGTCCAAGGAAGGAGAAGCCGACATCCCATCATCCCGGTTTCGATCAAGGAGCAGACGCCCCTGAATAAGGGACGGATGCCGCCCGCCCTTGGAAAGCGGGACTGCGGGACCACAAGCCGCGCGCCCATCCCCTCGGGTTGACGGGTGCACGCGCGAACGCGTCCTGGCGGAACAGCGTAACCCGACGCACATCCGCACCGAAACAGAAAAATGGTGAACCCGACGTGAATCTCTTCTCCTCGATACGAAGACCGATGGCTTTCAGAGGTGTTGGAAGACCGGCGTGTTGCCCGGCCAAGCATTCAGTCTTACCCGCCAGGGGCTGGGGAAGGGACATCGGGCACTCCGTCTCGCAACGTCGAGGGCCTGGGTTCCCCCCACGGAAGGCGTCGTGGCGCTAATGGTTGGTTGTCGATTCCTTTTTCCTATCAGTATTAATGGGTCATTCTCCCTGCTTTCAGAAATCAGGTCGCCCGATCTAGTGCCCGAACGCCACCCGCCCACTGGCGCAGGGACAGGGGAAACACCGACGCGGCTACTCCGCGCGGTCCCGCCCGTTCCACAGCCGTCCCAGCAGCCGCAATTGCGGGACGACCACGCCCTCTCTCCCCCTCGGAGGTCATCCAGAGAAGGGTGATCAACACCCTGGTGCGGAGATACGAGGAAGAGGGAGTCATCCCCACTAGGGACATGGCTCGCCTAGACCTTGAGGAGGCTGCGCCTCGCCACCACCGCCGCCCCCGAGGGCCGCGCAGGGAGGCACCACTGCCTACCTCAACGTCCAATCGCTTCGGGAGTTTATCCCCGGAGCGCTCTGACAGTTCCCTTCCCTATGCGGATGAAGTGGAAGATGCCCAGGATCACCCTATCCGAGGTCCGCTCCAGGGATCCACGATAAGGGCTCCCGCCAGGCCACGGCGACATCGCCGCCAGGCCCCTCAAGTCGAGGAACAGGCTCTCCACCTGCCCGCGCCGCTCATCCCGGCTCGTCTGTCTCGACGCCAACGTCGGGCACGAGCGGAAGAGGATGCCCACCTTGGGGCTCTAGCAACAGCAGCCGCATTGGCCCAAGCCACTGCTGGCTCCAGTCGCCAGGCCTCTGTGCATCCTGAGCGGGGGAACTCCTATGCCCGACCCGGATCGAGGCCCCGACCGCCCCAAAGGCAGGTTGGGTTGACTCTCCCGGTTGCTGGCACTGGCAGTAGCCACCGCGGACCACCTCGCGGTAGCACTATTCACCGGCAGGATCTACTCTGTGTGGCCGATCCAGGAGGCATGGGTCATCCCACCTCCCGATTCCGGCCCGGAGTCCTGCCCGGGATCATCTCTCCCCGCGTCCCCTTTGATATCTGTCCCGGTGCCCCTCGCACCTTGGTTCCCAGTCCTCTCGGCCCCAGCACCAGTGCGGCCGGAGGACGCCAGGACAGAGATCAGCCCTGCCCCGAAGAACCACCCCGGGGCAGGAAGGCAAGGCGTCGACGCCGAGGGAAGAATGTTGCGGAGTTCCGGACAGAGATCCGACCGGTTTGCTTCTCTGACTCAGAGGCAGAGTACGATTCGGCGACAGAGCCCCTTCCCCAATCCCGCCAGTCAAGGGCAGGGGTAGGAATGCGGCACGTCAGCCTCGTGCTCCCCGAGAGCGAGATCGATGTGATCCCCGTGTCTCTCCGAAGGTATATCCGGAGTAACGAGGGCCTGGTAGACCCCCAAGGATCAAACTTGCGGTTGGTACCGGCCCCTCCGGAAGTGCCTTCCGTCTCGATCAGAGAAGCCGGAGACTTTTTCTGGGGACCGACGGTCGAACCACGATCTGGTGCGCCCTCGGCGAGCACCGATGCTACGGCAGGATGTTCGCTCGCCGGCCCATCCTATCGTGATGTGGTAGCTGGGGCACCGCCACCCTCAGGGGGAGGCCCGGGATATGGAGGCCAATCGGCCTGCTCGCCGTATTCACCGCCGGCCAGCCCGTCGGCCCGACGGCCCGCCTCGGCACCACTACCAGTTCCCCGTCCGTTCCCAGCCATGGAAGAGGACCGAGGAGATCTGGGTCCCGAGTTTGAGTCGTGGAGCTTCTGGACCGTCCTTGCAGAGGGCCACTTCCCTGAGAAGTTTTGGCCAGTCGCAGGACCGGGCTTTGATGCACCCGAATCGCTCACCCCGGATGAGTTCGAGTGCTTCCGCCAAACTCTCCGGGAGACTCACTCCCGTCTTCACTGCCTACAAATGCCATACCCCGGGAGTCAACTACACCTGGAGGATATTGGTGAGCAGTGCCGTCAAATTGACCTGGCCATGCTCCCCGCGGTTCGGCACCCCGGGTCATTTGGGCACCACGAGGCCCTCCAACAACGATGCGTTGAGTGCTTTCAAGTACTCCGCAAAGTTATCGAGGAAGCCACTCCCCACGTGTATATCCGTGGATGGGGGCAGTACGCTGCCCTACGCTTCAGTGTGATCCGCCGACAGCCCGATTCGCTGGGTGGCCCTGAGGGTATATCCCCAGGGACAGGAACAGTCAATATGGCTGACCTGTCGGGAGAGGGGAACGACTTGGAACTTCTCGACGGGGGCTTCCCCCCCGAAGACAAGCCGTCGTCAGACCCATCAGTGAGAGTTACTCGTCATCAGAGGAACCTCCTGGGGCTCCCCGCACCCACTGAATCACTGACGTTGAGCCGAAACGTCAGCAAAGGAAAAGAGCACAGCGAGGCTATAAGGCCCGCCGACCCATCTGCCTCCATGCGGAAGGCAGAGGAGGATCCCGAGAAGGCTACGCTACGTCAGCAGCTCGCCGAACAGAAGAGGCTGGTTGACCAGCTCCTCGCCGAGCGCGCTGCAGAACGGCGGCCTGACTACGGTGATCCCAGGCCAGGGCAGCAGGGACCGGAACAACCACCCCTCGATGAGACTCTCCCGGGCAACCGTGATTACGCCGTGTTCGCCGACAGGAGAGAGGCCATTGCCTACGGCAAGAGGGCGCGGTATGTTTCGCCACACCCTCCCGAGCGGCGCGACTACCCGGGAGATCCCGCTCGGATTCCTCCCGCTGCCCCAAGGGCCGCTCCGCCAGCCATCCCACGAGCTGCCGAGTTCGACGATCCGGTCGACGACCCGATTGAAGGGCCATGCAATGCGCTCGTGGTTAGAGATCCTCGCCAGGACTGGAACCCATGTCCGGACGATCCGATGGCGGCACTCATTGCCCGCTTGGAAGCCTTGGAGACTCGGCAGGTGGCGATCCCACCGGACGGCAAGCCATACCCAGCATGGGTGGATGACATGCCGGCGCCTCCGGGATTCGGGAATCCCACTTTCGCCCCCTTCAACGGGACCGGAGATCCGCCACAACATTTGGCCCATTTCAACTCGAGGTGCGGGCCTATGTTGGGGACTCCGGTGCAGCAAGAGGCCGCTAAGCTTCGCTGCTTTGTCCAGACACTGGAAGGGCCAGCATTTGTCTGGTACAGCCAGCTCCCCGTCGGGTCGGTAACCAGCTGGGAGGACCTCCGTAGACAGTTCCTCTACCAGTTCAGTTCCACGACCCGGAAGACGAGTATCGCAGACCTCTTCAAGTGCAAGCAGAGGCCTGATGAGCGAGTCGCGGACTTCGTCGCCCGATGGAAGGGTCTCACGTATTCCCTTGACATGCCATTGACTCAGGAGCAGTTGCTGACAATGTGCGTCGGGAACGTCAAGACCGAGCTGGTCCCTTCCCTGATTACTCAGAATTACCCCGGAGGGTTCAGGGACTTCTCAGACAAAGCTCAACGTCTTGAGGAAGCCCTGCAATAGGCCAGCCAGGCACACCCGCTGCCTCCTATGATTCCTGCAAGGAGAGCCAGCAGGGCTGAGCCCGCTGCTGTGGCCCAGATAGAGGCTCCCAGGCCGTTGGAGCTGCTGCCGGTGAGGCCAGCTCCGCAGCCTCACAGGAATCCGCCTCCACGGGCTCAGTTCCCGGCCCAGCAACGGCAGCCTCAGAACCGGCCGGCCCCTCCGCGTAATGTACCGCCACAACCCAGGCGAGATAATCAGGGTCCACCTCCTCGGCAGGCCCCTCCGGCCCCTCGTCAAGACCGCGCTCCCAGGGGCCCGCGACACCTGACGTACTCATTCCATGAGGATCAGGTCCCCGGTTATTTCCGGAGCGCCCTGGAGCAGAGGATTGTGCGATTGCCTGAGTGCTGGAGGCCAGAGGAGGCACATCTCACGGATAACCCCCGCTACTGCCCCTACCATCGGGCCCTGGGGCACACCATCCAGCGGTGCTATGTGTTCAAGGACTGGCTCCAAGACCAGATTAACAACAATGTAATCAGGTTGGGCCCAGCTCCAGCACAGGTAGCGGGCGTGTTCGTGGGATCAGATGACGATAGTGGCAACGAGGACGAATGGCAGCTGGTCTCCGACCGCGGGTCCCAGAAGTATAATAACTGGATGGCCCGCAAGACGACCATTCGCGCCCAGGGAATCATCCGTGCGCGCTTGAATCAGCCTGAGCCCCCAGAACCTGCGGGTGCTGCTTCGGCATCGTCGTCCCAGTCTGCCTCCTCCAAGAGGAGCAAACGGCGGCAGCGCAAGAAGGAAGAGCGCGCCCCGCCAGTTCCGCCACTATCCCATACTCTCGGCGATTTCATGCCCCCGGGGATGGGGGTCCCTCCTCGGATCCGCCCGGTGATGGATGATTCGTCCGACGACGGTATTGGGTACGCTTCGGTTAACACCGTCGAGCTGGTAAATCCCTTTTCGGTTCCCGACGTTGAAGAACACCAGGTGGACCTCCCTAGCGTCCCCGGTCGTCGCCACCGTCGGAAGAACCGCAGCAGCAGGAGTCGCCGGGGCACAGCCGTCGGTACCTCCGGCCAGGCCGTGCACGCCACTGAGACTAGGCGGCAGGCTCAAGATCGAGCTCAACGTACGCAGGCTCCCCATCCGGGGATGACGGATTCGCCTCCGCCACTGTTTGTGGTATGGGACCGGGCAGAACCGCCTCAGCCGCGTCGCAACCAGCTCCGCCCTGCCACAAGTCCATCCCGGCCTCCTGACTCCAGTACGGCGACCATTTCCCGGACTGCGACCAGTGAACAGCGAGATGCGCCAAGTACCAGTCGGCCGCCGATCCAACCGGTAAGGCCCGTCATGCCACCAACCGCAGAGCAATCTCCTGCAACCAGGAGCTCGCGCTTGGCCAAAAAGTATGATGTCCTGAAGCACTTGGCCGACATCCCAGCAAGGCTCTCCATCCTTGAGGCTCTGCGCATGTCATCTGAGATGCGCGAGGCACTCGCTGAAGCCCTGAAGAGCCCCCTCCAGTTCGAGACAGAGGTTGCGGCTGCAGAGGCCTTCCACGCCGAAACGATCGAGGACGCCGAATGTCGGGCAGTTATCTCGTTCTCTGGTAAGGATGAGGACCCTCCTATACAGGGACACATCCGTCCGCTGTATGTCACTGGCCAGTTCAATGGCCTTGAAGTCCGGCGTTGTCTTGTCGACACGGGGTCCGGGATTACTCTGATTCCAACTCGGACGCTCCGGAGATTGGGGTTGTCTGAGGATGACTTGATTCCCTCCGACCTCAGGATCCAGGGGTACGACCGCACCGAGCAAACCCCGGTCGGCAAGATACGTTTGAAGACCCAGTTCGGTGACTTGGTTGCCAACACCGAATTCATGGTAGTCTCTCAGGACACTGCGTATAACGCATTGATGGGCAGGCCATGGCTTCACCTTCATGCGGCGGTTCCCTCGTCATACCACCAATGCCTCAAATACTCCCTTAATGGTCGAGTAGGCGTGCTTCAAGGAGATGCCTCTCCTTTTGCCTCATGTGAAGCCCGCTATCTGGACGCGGACTATTACAAGAGCAAGGATAAGCAGATCCTGGCAGGTGAGGTTGAGCCTGTCGCTGTTGCAAGCGATCCCTGGGCAAGTCTGGATGACGCTTACGTCCTCCCGATTCACCGGTTGGACGTCGCCATGGTCTTGACGGTCCGCGAGTCTCCTGATGAGACGGCCGCGACCGCCCGCGCCAGCACCAGTGGCCCAGCAGGATCTGGTAGCCCCAATGCAGTTTCCAACGCAGTCTCTCCCGTGGATGATCCCTCCCCGAGTGGAGAGGGTATGGAAGACGCACCCCCAGCCTTTGAGGAGGGCGTCCCCGCCACGGTCGATGAGTTAATACAGGTGAACCTTGGAACCGAGGCAGATCCAAGACCCACATTGGTTAGTGCCGCCATGCCCTCTGAGGAGCGGCAGCAGTACGTGGACTTTCTCAGGCAGCACCGTGATGTGTTCGCTTGGGGCTATGACGAGATGCCGGGGCTAGATCCTCAGGTAGCCGTCCACCGCCTAGGTCTCCCGGCGAACCATCGCGGGTTCAAGCAGCCTCCCAGGAAGATGCACCCATCCCATGGTGCCATGGTTGAGGCCGAAGTTGACAAGCTTATCAAAGCCAACTTCGTGAGGGAAGTTCAGTACCCCAAATGGCTGGCCAACATTGTGCCGGTCAGGAAGAAGAACGGGCAGATTAGAGTCTGCATCGACTTCCGCGATCTCAACCGCCACTGTCCGAAGGATGATTTTCCCCTTCCAGTGACAGAGCTGTTGATTGATGCCACGGCAGGGTTCCAAGCCCTCTCCTTCATGGATGGATACTCCGGATACAACCAAATTCGGATGGCCCCTGAGGATGAGGAGTTCACTGCCTTCAGGGCCCCCCAAGGTACCTTTTGCTACCGGGTCATGCCCTTCGGCCTGAAGAATGCAGGTGCCACCTACCAACGGGCGATGCACCGCATATTCAAGCCAATCCTCGGCACACTGGTGGAATGCTACGTCGACGACTTGGTTGTCAAATCGCGCCAGCGTCAGGACCATCTCAAAGATCTTGAGAAAGTGTTCAGCTTCCTCCGGTCTCGCTGCCTGAAGATGAACCCGTTGAAGTGTGCCTTTGGGGTCACCTCCGGAAAGTTCCTTGGATTTGTGGTAAGATACCGGGGTATTGAGATCGACCCAGAGAAAATCAGGGCGATTAGCCAGATGCCTCCCCCGGGTACCGTCCGGGAGCTGCAAGGGTTCCAAGGCCACTTAGCCTATATACGCCGATTCATCGCGAATCTGGCCGGCAAGTGTAAGCCCTTTTCTCGGCTTATGAAGAAGGGTGTCACCTATGTATGGGATAAAGAGTGTCAGACCGCTTTCGAGGAAATCAAGCAGTACCTGCTTCGACCTCCGGTCCTGATGCCGCCCGTATCCGGAAAGCCGCTGGTCCTTTATGTGACCGCCCTGGAACGGTCCCTGGGTGCCCTTCTCGCCCAGAAGAACAACGAGGGAACAGAGAACAACCTCTATTACCTCAGTCGCATGCTCCTCGATGCGGAGGTTAGGTATTCCCCCATCGAGAAGAGCTGCCTGGCGCTCGTATTTGCCGTACAGAAATTACGGCACTACTTGCAGCACCATGAGGTACAGTTGGTTTCTCGGGTAGACCCGTTGAAATATATCCTGAGCCGACCGATGTTGACTGGCCGTCTAGCGCGGTGGGCTGTGATTCTCCAGCAGTTCGACATCAGGTATGTGTCTCAGAAGGCCATCAAAGGGCAAGCGTTGGCAGACTTTCTGGCCGCTCACCCGACCTCCGCGGATCAGCCGCTGGATCTAGGCTTTCCTGATGAGACCATTCTCTCGGTTGATCGAGCCGATCCATGCTGGCAGATGCACTTTGACGGTGCCTCCCGGAGCCCCACCGGTAGAAGACTCGATAATCCTAAGCTCAATAGAGTGGGCTTGGGCATCGTCTTCATTACCCCGGAGCGAGCCGTGCTGCCATACTCTTTCCTGTTGTCAGAGGGCTGTACCAACAATGAGGCGGAATACCATGCCCTCATCACCGGCCTCGAGTTAGCTCTCGAGATCGACGTGCCCCATCTGTGTGTGAAAGGGGACTCCGAGCTGGTCATTAAGCAGATCAATGGCGACTATGTTGTCAGGAAGCCGGAACTTGTGCCGTTGTTGGAGTGCACCCTCCTTCTGATGGCCCGGTTCCCTTCTCGGCCAGAAATTGTCCATATTCCCCGGTCGCAGAACGGTCGAGCAGATGCTTTGGCCAGCCTGGCTGCGTCACTTGCGGAACCTGAACAGGACAACCTGATCGTCCGCGTGACGCGCCGCAGGCTCATCGCTCCCGTTATCCCGGAAGAAGATCGCGGCCCGTTGGTAAGTAATCTCACCACGGTTGCCCCTATGCCCGGAGCCCCGAGTACCCCAGATATAGCAGTCGGATCAGCCCCTGATTGGAGGACGCCTTTGGTTGAGTACCTCCAACATGGCATTCTTCCGTCAGATCGGGCCGAGCGCGAGCGAGTTCGACGCCGCGCATCGCAGTTCGTCCTCCAGAGCAGTCCCGGCCTGGAGCAGATCCTCTACAAACGCGGATTTGATGGTGTTCTCCTCCGTTGCCTTCAGGGAGTTGAGATCCCACGAGTCATGCAAGAGGTTCATGCTGGTTCATGCGGCGCCCACCAAACTGGGCCGAAGCTGTCCCACCAGATTCGGAGGTTGGGATACTTCTGGCCCTCTATGATCCATGACTGCATCGAGTACGCCAGGAGGTGCCATGCGTGCCAGGTTCACGCGAACTTTGTGCATCGGCCGCCGGAGCCTCTCCATACCACAAGGTATTCCTGGCCCTTTGCAGTCTGGGGACTGGACGTTGTGGGACCTTACCCGCCGGCGACAGCTCGCCAGTGCCGGTTCATTCTGACCGCCACAGACTTCTTCTCCAAATGGGCAGAAGCGATTCCGCTCAGAGAGGTCAAATCCTGTTCGATCGCTGACTTCGTGACCTCCAACATCATCTATCGATTTGGAGTGCCTCACGCTATCCTCACGGATAACGGAACCAATTTCCGAGCAGCCGAGTTGAAGAAGTTGTACGCCAAGTATAACATCCGCTCGAACCATACATCTCGCTATCATGCGCAGGCGAATGGACAGATCGAGGCGTTTAACAAAACCCTCTCTAACATTCTGCAAAAGATGGTTGGTCAGAACAAGAAGAGTTGGCCGGACAAGCTCCCCAACGCCCTCTGGGCTTATCGGACGACGACTCGCAATTCCACCCAGATGACCCCTTATTCCCTGGTGTATGGAGCTGAGGCCGTCCTGCCCATCGAGATCCAGTTACCGTCCTTGCGCACT
The DNA here is from genome assembly GCA_963277665.1 of Viscum album. Taxonomy (NCBI): domain Eukaryota; kingdom Viridiplantae; phylum Streptophyta; class Magnoliopsida; order Santalales; family Viscaceae; genus Viscum; species Viscum album. The sequence goes on from OY728130.1 coordinate 890,266,900, forward strand.
GCGGTCTACGACCAGCAAGCGCCGGACAGAGTTGCTGAAGCCCGTCTAGTCGAGTTGGAAGCACTGGATGAGAATAGACTTCGCGCTTTGCACAACTTGGAGAGGCATCAAAGCAGGATGGCTCGAGCTTTCAATAAGAAGGTTCGCCTCCGCTCCATCCTACAGGGTGATCTAGTGCTAGCCCTAAGAGCACCGATGATCCCCGGCAGGAAGCCGCCCAAGTTGGAGCCCAAGTGGGAGGGACCTTTTGTTGTCCACAAGGTCTATCCCAATGGCGCGTACTCCCTAGCGACTATGGATGGTGAGCGTGTCACTCCTCCCACCAACGCTAGGTTCCTCAAGCAATACTTTGCCTGAGTGTCACCACGTCCTGCACGACGTTAAACTGCATTCGTCCAGGCTACAAGACGTTAAACTGTTTAGCATTCGTCCGCGCTGCAAGACGTTAAACTGCCAAGTGCTTCGTCCCGCATGACGCTAAACTGCACTACGTCCGAGCTACAAGACGTTAAACTGTTCAGCATTCGTCCTGCATGACGTTAAACTGCCTCTCCAGAACTACGTATGGCTTGATTCCCATCCTTATGGGATACGTAGGACCGCCTGAACCCTCGTGTTTCAGGCCCAGCCCCATCCTTCGGGAATTTCCATCCCATCTCGGGCCCTTGGCCCAGTTGCCCCGGGGTGTGCGGCGTATGGTGTGAGTGCGGGGCTATGCCCTCATTCACGTCGGTTTGTTCGTCACGCTGTACGCCCCCCTCCACGTTTGGGGATGCCTTCTGCTCCCCCCTTCTTTTTTCCTCATCGTCCTGCATGACGTTAAACTGCACTTCAAGAACTACGTATGGCTTGATTCCCATCCTTATGGGATACGTAGGACCGCCTGGACATCATGTTTCAGGCCCAGCCCCATTTCCCGGGAATCCCTATCCCGCGTTGGGCCTCTGGCCCCAGTTCCCCTCCTTTTTGTGCGAGGCGTATCGCGTGAGCGGGGGATTATGTCCTCATTCGCGTCGGTCTACTGGCCGCGCCGTACGCCTCCCCCGCGTGTGGGACTACCTCACACCCCTCATCGTCCTGCATGACGTTAAACTGCCTTTCCAGAACTACGTATGGCTTGATTCCCATCCTTATGGGATACGTAGGACCGCCTGGACGCCTGTGTTTCAGGTCCAGCCCCGTCTCTTGGTTGATCACGGGGACCTGCCCCCCTTCGGTTGCTCTCAGGGTGAGTCCTCGGACCCTTTCCGGAGATCTGTTAACATGTTTTGGGGTGCTTCGGTCTATGAATCGTAGTGTCAGATTCAATCCCGACAAGTCCTGTGTTGCTTGTCAGGCCTCGCGCTTCCTCTTGTTCGAGCCTTCACTCAAAGGGATCCTCGTTAGCGGTTTGGGTACGATGCCTCAGTGCTCTCCCACCGCTCCGGGTCGATTTACCGGCGGGTCTTGGGCCGCAAATCGATATGAATCCTGCGATTGAGCGGTTGATGCTCGTTTGCTTGCCCCGTCTTAGGCTGACGCGATCGGATGTTGTGTTGCGAATGCGTCAGCAACGTCCTTGATCGCCATGTCAGCTCTCTCGGGCTCTGAACATTGGTTGCGCAGTCCTCATCACACTCCGCCTTTGTGCGTTGTAGTGGGATCTTGACACTCTCTTCATACCGACCTCCGGTACGCCTCTACACGTTAGGCAGACCAACCAGGGTAATGATGTCGTTCGAGGCTCCCATGATCTGAGCACCAAGGATATATGCAGATATCCTCCCTAAGGGCCATGCGTAGCTGGACCCTCGTCCCCATAAGGAGGAGGGAGTCGCCCGAACAATTGCGTTCTGGGCCCAGTATATCTGGAGGCTAGCATCTCTGCCCCTCGGGTGATGGACATACGCAGACCCCTATCCCAAGACTCTTTTCCTGGAATCGCGCGTGACCGCAGGGCTGGGTATGTTCCCACCTCCGCCGTGTCCGCCGTATCGCGATAAGCGGGTTCCTCCATGGTCCGAACCACACGACCTTAAACTGTGTTGTCTGGTCCTACCACACGACCGTAAACTGTGATCGTCTTGGCCGCCCGACGAGAAACGGCACTGCATCGTGATGTCCTCCTCAGGGGACACTCATGTTGGGCGCTGGTTAATGACCACGCCATTCATCAATGCCTTCCATGGCTTGATTATTGTGGCGACGCCAGAGATTTCTCAATCACGGGCATGTCACCGCACAAAGAAAAACCATTCATCTTTAAGGACAAACAAGAAATATCAAATGCCGCTCCTTTTGTGTGCGAGGGTCAGACCCGCACTCTTCCCCGCGCTGGTGCCCGATTGTGTTGCACCGCGCTTCAAGAACTACGTGCGGCTTGATTCCCATCCTTATGGGATACGTAGGAACGCCCGGATGTTTGAAACTTCGGGTCTAGCCCCCCACCTCTTAGAGATTCCCCCTTCTCTGGGGAATCCGCCGCCTTCAGGTCACCCTCAAGGCGTGTTCCCCGACCCCTTGCCGTGGTCCACCGGTGTCAAGAGTACTCTGGTTTATTGCCAGGAGGGTCAGGATCCGCTTGGTCAGGTTTCCTCCACTTTTCAGGCTTCGTGCTCCCTTTCATTCGGACCCATCGTCTACGCCCTGGGTGGAGCCCCCGTGAACGGTTCGGACACAATGCCTCAGTGCTCTCCCACCGACTCGGGCCGGTACCCCCAATGGCCTCGGGCAGCAAATCGATATAAATCCTGCGATTGAGCGGTCGATGCTCGTTTGCTGCCTCATTCCACCAACGGTTGGTGCGATGTTGATGCTGTTTTTCCGCCACGGTTGGCAGTATTCTCATATCGTCACGCCGGTGCTCCCGGTCCTCGAGTGAATGGCCGCATGATTCACATTTTCCACCTCCCATTCTGACCAGGCGAAACCTCGACACTCTTGACACTATCCCTCAGTGCATCTTCGCATATCCAGGGGATATGACCACGATGTGGCGTGCTTTGAGCCCTTCTGGTCCGAGCTCTAAGACCTTAAACTAAGATCTCCCCTTATGGTCCGAGCTCTAAGACCTTAAACTAAGATCCCACCCTTATGGTCCGAGCTCTAAGACCTTAAACTAAGATCTCCCCTTATGGTCCGAGCTCTAAGACCTTAAACTAAGATCCCACCTTTATGGTCCGAGCTCTAAGACCTTAAACTAAGATCTCCCCTTATGGTCCGAGCTCTAAGACCTTAAACTAAGATCCCACCTTTATGGTCCGAGCTCTAAGACCTTAAACTAAGATCTCCCCTTATGGTCCGAGCTCTAAGACCTTAAACTAAGATCCCCCCTTTATGGTCCGAGCTCTAAGACCTTAAACTAAGATCTCCCCTTCTGGTCCGAGCTCTAAGACCTTAAACTAAGATCTAGCCCTTATGGTCCGAGCTCTAAGACCTTAAACTAAGATCCTCTAGCCCTTATGGTCCGAGCTCTAAGACCTTAAACTAAGATCCAGCCCTTATGGTCCGAGCTCTAAGACCCTAAACTAAGATCTACCCCAAATGGGGTCCTACGTCCTGCATGACGTTAAACTGCACTCACAGAACTACGTGTGGCTTGATCTCCAGCCTGATGGAGTACGTAGGAACGCCCGGACATTTCGACTCGGGTCCAGCCTCAGGGATCGATAAGTCCCGCCCCTCCTCGTCGCCGGCCGTCTGGCCTGACTTCGGGTAGAGTGGTGCAGTTGTGATATTCTCCCCGATTCAGCTCGGGATGCCCCATCGCAATGATGGGAAGCGACAGTTTCCTCGTCAGAGAGGTGCTGTCTGAGAATTGAGGTGACTCACGGCCAGATTAGTGCATCCGCCCAATACGCTTTCCCCACGGTGGCGCAATTTTGAGAGCGTTGGATTCTGTCCGAACAAATCGTCACTTCGCCCCACGCTTCGCATGCCCTGTTGATCTGGATTTTCCACCCTTGTGTCTGAAGGAACCCCAAAGCGGTATTCATGATGACATGTGGTCCGCCTCCTGCAATATGAATGATGGCCTTTTTCGGTCCGTCTATTGCAGTTGTTATGGTCGATCCACTGTCCGCCTACCGTCTTGGGCATTTCCTGGAAGGCCGATCGTTGTGGATGTCTGGATTCGGGACACGCGATTCACCCTTTCTCATTTCCCTATGTTCGGATAAAATCTCAACGCCCCTAGCGTTGTCCCGCTCGTGTGTTGGAACAAGTTGGGGGACGATACATTGTTTAGGTCTGAGGTCTCCTTTCCCAGGAATGACCTCCCTCTTTTCTCCAGAAACCCAGGCCCAATTATGGATGCCTGATGCTTGGTTAACGCTCCCACGAGACAATTTGTGGTTGAGCATGTTAAACCAAAAGACGCAGATAAATATGGCGATTCGTACAAGTGGATCAAATATTAAGTAGCGGAAGCAAATGTTCTGGGAATGGCAAAAAAACAGCCCTTAGGGATTAGCGTGCTGAATGAGTCTTTCTAATGCCGCTACCCTTTGGCTGGCGGCCTCCAGGGCTGCTTCTCGTTCTCTGCGTGCCCTCTCCTCGTCGGCGGTCGCAGCACGCAGTTCGTCAATCCTGGCCTGTGCACGCTCCCGCTCGACTTGGAGTGTGACCATCTGTTGGCCCGCCTCCGTCAGCTGTACCTGAGCGTCGATCAGTTGTGCCGATAGTTGCTCCACAAGCTCGGTACATGCTGCGACGAAGGCCTCCTTCTCTGCCGCCTGCCCTTCGAGGCGCCGGACTTCCTGCTCTGCCGCGATGAGCGCCTGCGTGCTCTCCGACATGTCCCGACTTTGTGCGACGTCGGCACGCCGGCGGCTCTCGCGCATCTTCTCGGCCATGAAATCACGGACCGTCAGATGGAGGCGTTGAGCATCAGCTCCCCCGGCACACAGGAAGCGCAGCCAGGTCTGAAGTGATCCCATGCGCCCCAGCCATTCCGATGGGTCTCGGTTGAGGAAGCGCTGGATGCACTTCCACCCCCTGCGTCGCGTTACCCGGCTATCCTCGACCGCCTCCGCGTCCGAGTCATCCATCTCCTCTGGGTCGGCAGGCCGGTAGGCAGGGAAGGCAGCCAGCAGGTCTGCTGCAGGGTCCGCCCCTGGGAGGTCCTCACGAGGGAAAGGTTCCCCAACATCCGGGCAACCTTCTTCTCTCTCCCCAGCGGCGCTGACACCCTCGTCAGCCCCCAGCCTCTCTCCGGTGGCAGCACCGCCGACGTCCGCAGCCCCTTGATCAGCAGTTGGTGGGGCCGGCTCGGTTTGGGAAGCCTGTTCCGGAGCAAGCGGCATGTCCACCACTGGTCCACTCGTAGATGGCCCGGGTTCGGCAACCCGACGAGCCTCTGATGTTGAGATCACTGCGCAGGGCATGCCATGGTTAGTCACGGATCGTCAATGGCAAGCACCAGCAGTAAAGTAGGGAGACTTACGGGAGTTCGGAGCATCATCTTCCGCTACCCCGGTCGCCGCAGGAACAGTTGCAGCAGGGGACCCCTTAGCGCTTGTCAATTCGATAATGGGTGCCTGGCCCCCGCCTTGTCCTGCTGGCGCCTCTCCTACTCCTGTTGAGGACGCCTGACCGACGTCCGTGTGCTCCTGAGAAGGATGGAGAAACGGGTTAGAAGCTGCATAAGAGAATGGATGAAGCAAGTTGAGTAGGGATAGAAGCGGACCTCGAGGAGCTCAGTGACATCAACGTTGTCAGAGCCGGCCACCTCGCCGCTCTCCCGTGGGCTCCCCCGATGGGACCTTCCCTCGGAGCCTTCATCCTCCCCCGTCTCCTCCTCCTCCTCGGAGTCGTTACTGTCATCTTCTTCCGGCGGCATCTGTTCCGGAGCGGGCTCGAGACCGAGCATCACCTTCACCAGAAGGGATGGCTCCGCACGCTGACCACGTTGGCGCGCGTACTCGTCCATGGCCGTCAGATATGCATATTGCCGGTTGAAGTCCACCCTGTCGGTGATCTGGAGGCGCCCGACCTCTGGCAGATAGATTCCTTCTCTGAGTATCTTTCGCCAGATGACGTCGGTCCCCAGTGACTGCCGCAGGGTCATCCAGGCCGACCACAGCGCCGGGAAGACTGCATCGTGGGAGGGTTCGAGCAGACGTCTCACCTGCTTCCCGGGCCGCTCCTCGACCGCCGCATGTGCCCCCTCTCTGGGCGCTGAGGTCGTAGCGGCAGCCTGCGATGCGCCCGCCGCCGAAGTCCCTGCCCGCGCCGGCTCCGCTGCTTGGCGCGCCTCCGTTCTCCCCCGTGTGGCGGCGCCTCGCCTCCTTCCTTGACGCCCGGTCTCCGCACGGGTAGCCTCGAGCCGCCGAACTAGCTTCCGCAAGAGCCCCTCAGGGTACGCGATGGCCCAGTGTTCGGCATACTCGGTTGCCAAGCCTGCGTTAACTCCGGTAGGAGGGAGGGTGATGACGTCGCCAGAGCCGAAGGCGACGAACATCAGCCACATCTGGCGAAGGACGCCGGGGTTCGTCTCCTCCCGGACAGCAGTGAATACCCTCTTCGGCATCCGCTGAAGGCACCCGAACTGCCTGGCGAACCGGGTCGGCACGTAAGGCTCGCAGATCACCTTCCCGTCGATCCGAGCCACGAGCACCCCGCCCCGCATGTTCAGGAAGTATTCATGCTGCTCCAGCGGGCCCTGTCCGTTGTCGATCATCTGGCCGACGGGAGTGGGGAACGGGCTGAAGTTGAAATTGGCATGATTGCCAATCCGAACCCTCACGCCCTCCTCACTGAGGGTCATCGGAGCGACCCCCGCAATGTTCAGCAGGGAGGGTCGCAGGCCGTTGCCCGGAGGACTGATGGCATTTGGGAACGTATACCCACCAAGGTGAGCAGCCACCCAGCCGTGGAAGAACTGAAAGGGCCCACAGATCCTTCGTGGCGACCCCCCTCGTGAGATGCGTCCCAGAATGGCATACAGCCTCGCCAGTACTGGGACCCCGAGGTTGTACCTCTTATTGGCAGCCATGGCGCCCGCCATCGCCAGCGTCGCCGGACGGACGCCCATCCTCGCATCCCGCACTGGCAGGAGCCACCCGCTCAGAAAGGCGGCCAGGAACGCCGCGTACCGGACGTTCGGGTCCCGGGCCTCGATGACGCGGTACCCCCATGAGCGGTAATCGCCCGTCTCCAGGACCCGCCAGTACGACCCGTTCCGGCTCCTCTGAGCTGCGGTCGGGCACCGCTTCCCCCTGCCTGGCATCTTGACCGCCGGGTCATGCTCCAGGAACTGGCCGAACCAATCCTTGTAGGCTATGTCCTTCTGGAAGTCTTGGATCCCGAGCCGCTGCGTAGCCAGGTCAAGAAGATGCCAGGTCAGAATGGGAGTCCGTGACCTGTCCTCCCAGATGTTCTTCGGTGGCAGGAACTCATCGTACTGGTAGCCCTCCAGCGGGATACCTCCGATGCAGTGGATGTCCCAGAGACCGATGCCGACCTCCCCATGGTGAAGATGGAAGGTGTTGGTATCCGGGGACCAGCGAGTGAACAGCTCCGGCCCGAGCTCAGACTGCTGGTAGAAGTGGAACTGCGACGTCCACACCGCCTCGAACAGGCCGATGTACCGCAGCTCCTCTGCGAAGTGATCGCAAGTGTGGCGTACCCAGAACGCCCAGGCCCATTCACTGGTAAAGTTGCCCCCGGATCGCAAGTCCCAGTCCTTCAGCCAGCCCTTGGTGTCGTCAGTGACACTCTGACGGTATGTGCTCGAGTAGAGGGCTGGAGAATTCTCCACAGTAGGCTCACCCCCATCAATGGTTCGCGTCCTCGGGTTCAGGACATAGACATCCAAGTGTCTGGTCTCCCTGGCAGGATGCCCATTGTTGGTGATGTTATAGCGGAGAAGCTCGTCCTCCCGGGTCACCCAGGTCCGCGGCGCATCAATCTCGAACCCTGGCACCGGAACCTCATCGAGGATGCCGAAGTTCCAGAGCGGCAGGTTGTCCGACAGTGGATATGTCTTCTGGGCCGGCGTTAGTAAGTCGAACAAGGATTGATTGTTGGAAACAATCTCCTTGGCTCCGTAAACCTCCTCGTTCGTCGCCATCTCAGCTCTGCGAGTGGCGGCATCCCCCTCATTTCCTCTGTGCGCGGCCATCTCAGAAGTTTCGGGAGTCGTGCGGGTTAAGGGATGAAGAGTGCGGGATCGGACGAGGCTGGTGGAAAAGTTTGAAGGTTGGCGCGCAATCCAAGTGGACGGCGCGCAATTGGGAAGACTGTCGCGCAAAGTTCCGGGTTTTCGCGCAAAAGCAGGCGAAATCCGGACGGTTTTGCGCGCCGATCGGGCGAATTTCGCGACCGGAAGAGGCAATTTCGCGCACGAGAGCTTGGGAGCTTATCGCGCGGAAGGCCAGAGTACGGAACGCGGGACCCAGCGCCCCTATTTATAGGCGAGGCCGGGCCCGCGCTGCGCGGAAAGCGCTTTGCGCGACCGCAGCGGCGAATTTCGCGACCGGTGCCCCTTTTTGCGCGCCTAAGTCCCGCGCCGCCCAGGACTTCGGCATTCCGGCGTCTCCCTCGGAACCCGATCGTTGCGACCTCTCGCCGATCAGATTCCGAGGGGGGGCTTTTGTAGACGCCGGAAAAGTCCGTTGCTCCCAAACGAAGCTCCGGATGCGGAAAGCGAGGTCATATTTGGAGTCGGAAGGATGTTTCGGAGGGCCCGGAGGCCTTGCGCGGAATTTCAGAGGCACGCGCGCAAAGGTGATGTCCCGCGCGGAAAACCCCCGGGATGCGCGCAATGCGCCGGCTCGGCGCGCAATTCTGCGCGCCGCGGGTCCGCGCGACTCCCTTACGCGCCGCGCCCGATTCCGCGCCCGCGAGAAGAATTTCGCGCTCGCACCCTGGATTCCGCGCCCGGGGTTGCCTATAAATACAAGGCGACCCCCAACGTTTCAAAGGTTGCTGGAAGTCGAAACGTCTCCCGTGCGCGCAATTCAACCCCTTCCGCGCGCAATGACGAACTTCAGGTAACCTCCTTTCTTTCGCGCAAGAAAGCCTCGGGGTCCGCCTTCGCGCGCAATCCCCGCTGGCTCCTTTCATTTGAATAAACACTCACCCTAAGGCCTTTGCGCGCAAAAGAACCCGCTTGCGCGCAATTGCCCCGGGGTGCGCGCAATCCGGCCCGATTGCGCGCACCCCCCTTCTTTCAAGTGGCCATTCATTAGAGAATGAGCCGTTGCCCCCGCGCGCTATCCGAAGCCCGGTGTGAGCAATCTCAAGCATCCGCGCGCAAGGCGCTGGCCCAATTGCGCGCCAGCCGCCCCGATTGCGCGCCGGCCCGCAGTATTGCGCGCAAAGCTTCCTTTTTGCGCGCAATCTGCCAGGGTCGTCCCCGTTGACCTCCTAAGGTTACCCGCCTGTGTGGCACCCGATGATTCTCATCCCGGGTGCCCGCACCGTGCGTTTTCTTCCCGTGCGGCCCTCCAGGCTTGCGCGAAGTGACACGCACCTATGTCCAGCATGACGTTAAACTGCATATATGTCCAGCATGACGTTAAACTGCATATATGTCCAGCATGACGTTAAACTGCATATATGTCCAGCATGACGTTAAACTGCATATATGTCCAGCATGACGTTAAACTGCATATATGTCCAGCATGACGTTAAACTGCATATATGTCCAGCATGACGTTAAACTGCATACTCGTCCAGCATGACGTTAAACTGCATATACGTCCTGCACGACGTTAAACTGTACATCGTCCGCGCTGCAAGACGTTAAACTGCCAAGTGCTTCGTCCGGCAACCTATGCCCAGCATGACGTTAAACTGCACACCCGTCCAAGCTGCACGACGTTAAACTGCCTAGCCCCCATCGTCCGTGCTGCAAGACGTTAAACTGCCAAGTGCCTCGTCCTCAACACATGACGTTAAACTGTACTTCGTCTGGCAAGACGCTAAACCGTCCGCAACCTGATCCCGTGCTCCGCACGCAGGGTCTCCCCCGGTTTGGACGTGGCCCCCACCCGCTCGTCTCTGCAGGGATGTCGGGATTGTCCCCCTTTTGGGACGATTTAATGGGAGTGGCTTTTCCCTACGGGGGCAGGGTTTTACAAACCCCTAGTTTCTCGTGGGAGGCTGCACATGTGTATCTCCATTGCACCTCCCCACTGCCGAAGCCAGTAGAGGGTCTGACTGGGATCGAGGTGTCTTTTGCTTTCGGTCCAAGTCCCTTCCAACTGAGTTTTGCAGTATCCGGGCTGCCCCAAGTGCGTAAGTCCTGACAGAATGAACTACGTGGACTTTGATCCCTGTCTTCTATACAGGGTACGTAGGAAGCCTCCCTGAGGTCCAAGCCCACCACCTGGTCGTCCCGGTCGTATTTACGTCGGTTCGTCCATCAGTGGACCCCTCCAGGGTTCACGCTTGCGTTGATTCACCTATGAATCCGCCCCTGTGGGAGACCGCCCGTGTGTATCTCCACGGTGCCTCCCCACAGCCCTCCTTTTCCATTTCCCCTTTTATCGTCCAGCATGACGTGAAACTGTGATCCACCCGGCCGTTCCATCCCCCTCCGTGCGAGGTGGTTCGGTTCAATCCTCCGCCCGGCGGCCTCGACCTCTTCGTGAGTCGGCTTGCCGACGTCCAGCATGACGTTAAACTGTATGCCCGAACTACGTTGACTTTGATCCGTGTTAACGCGCGGTACGTAGGAAGCCCCTCTGGGGTCCAAGCTCTTTACTCCATCATCCACCCTGATCCTTACCCGGGCCGCCACATCCCGGTGGGGTCATGCCACTTCACTTCACTCCACGTTACTTGGGAAGCCGCCCATGTGCTGGCCCCAGCGTCGGAGGTTCCCCGCAAGGGGTTCTGTCATCTGATCCACTTTTCGTGTTGATCGGTCCGATGCCGTCCCCGCTGGACGTTAAACTCGCGGCATACCCCGTGTTAAACACGGGAAGCTGAGGAAAACCTCAGGTGACACAGTTCCCCGCACCTAGTACGGGATGCCTCAGGCCATCGTGCCTTCGAGAAGCCCTATTAGGGACGGAAGACAGACGTGCAGAGCCGCAGTGTTACAGCACGCCCCCAGCACCCAGAGCCACCCGGCCTTCTCACCGCAGGTTGCTGCCCCGCCCAGACTCCTTGGAACGTCCGGGCGGAAGCAGCGTAATTAACCGGTGTCCATGAAGATATGGCGCCGGGAACGAGATTCACGAACATTCTTAAGTCTATGAGGGAGACCCGGATTAGGCGACAAGTTCCGAGGAGACGTCCAAGGAAGGAGAAGCCGACATCCCATCATCCCGGTTTCGATCAAGGAGCAGACGCCCCTGAATAAGGGACGGATGCCGCCCGCCCTTGGAAAGCGGGACTGCGGGACCACAAGCCGCGCGCCCATCCCCTCGGGTTGACGGGTGCACGCGCGAACGCGTCCTGGCGGAACAGCGTAACCCGACGCACATCCGCACCGAAACACATACGGAAAACCAATGCTGGCACATATGCCTGGTTTGAGCGGAGATAATCAGCCTAACCTGATCATTTCTCCTGATCAGGCACATACACCTGCCAAATTGAGTAAGAAAGAATCTAAGAAGAAGACCTTCCAAGAAAAATCATGAAATCAAGGTCCAATCTGTAACAAGGCCTTACTCGATGTTGGAGTTCTTGAATCCCTCAGACAACTATCTGCTGGAATCCAAGATTCTACTCCCACATTTTCCAATAGTGGGAACATTAATTCTAACAGTCTTCAACAGACACTTCCTCATGAAGGCTTGCTACATGAAAGTTCTGTCGATCTTGAAGATTCATCTTCAGATGATAGCCACAGGAACCCTATGTGTATTCAGAAGACCAAGGAGCAAGATATCTCATCTTTTGCTATAACCCACCATGGTAGTCCTCTCCATGATGATGAATTTCTCTGTGAAAGACCTCTCCGTATTAGTGATGCACATTTCCTGGAAAATGCTCCAGTGTACAATGTAGTGCCGAGAAAGCCCTATTATCTTGAGGCACTTGAAAATGCGAAACCAGTCATGTCTGATTCATCATCGCTAGTAGGTGAAATACTTTCTCATCAGAATATAGCCCAGGGTGTAGGTCATTCTCCGAACCAACCATATGTCTTGCATTTTCTGGTTTAATCAGTGATCTCTCTACCAATGTTGTTGAATATGATGAAGCATCAAGGAAGCACCAGCTCTAGTCAAATCAGGTAGAATAATCATTATTGAATGATAAAGATAAAATGTTGAACATGAGAAATCAACTGGTGAAAGGTGAAGTGCCACTCATGTTTTGGCCTCTGGCTGACCCTAAGTATGACATTCCGAAGATGTTGACGGAAGATGGAATTCATGATATTCGTCTCAACATATTGAAAACTCTTTGTCAGTTTAAAAAAATTGTTATCTTATGATGAATAAGAAATTCATGTTAAGATAATCGAAGGGTTACAACGTCAAATTGACTTGGCATCTCTATTTGTCTCTTGATATCCGAAGGTTGAAAAGCAGCAGGGAGCCTTTCAACATTCATGCCTTGGAACACTAAGAAGATTGTTCCAGTTAATTGTGAATTCCCTATAACACCTCAATCTCCCACAGTACACTTCTCTTTGAGTAATACAATAGCGTGTGTTGTATGCAACACTGAGTTCAAGTACACCACGACTTACCAAACTAGTCGTTCAAAAGAGGTTATGAATGGTATTAACTAAATATTAAATATTATATTATCACTATAATTTTAATCCATATCATGAGATTCTAAGACATGATTTATGAGCAAAATCATTTTTTCAGATAAAATAAGTATTTTTCAAAAAAAGAAATTTTACCGCCTTTTAATGGCGAACCCTTTTTAAAACCAAAATTTGAAACTTATAAATATTCAATTTTAAAAAATTAAATTCTTCTTTAGAATCAGGACATTATAATTTATTATCAATAATGTTTTGGTGTCTTTCTGATAACTTTCATATTTGGGTGAATAGTGAAAAATACAATATTTTAACTGAAAACAAATTTTTTAATAAAAATAATTTATATTGTTAAATTATACATTTTAATTGTTTGGAAGTATAAATAGATTATATTTTTACTATTTAATAAGATTATGGTCATTTTATGTAATTTCATTTTGAAATTGGAAAAAAACAACTGTCAAACTTTTGAAAGTTATTATTTCTTAAAAATACGCCTTTTGGTTTCGAAAGAAGGAATAAATTTTAAATTAATAAATGCAACTTTTATGTTTTCAATTTGGTAAAATAGACTAAATTTTTGGATTCAGAATAACGAAATTATCCTAGGGTGAAATTTTGGTACTTTTCGGATAACTTTTATATTTTGATTAATAGTAAAAAATTACTAAATTTTAATCAAAAACAACTTTTTTAATCGAAATAATTAATAGCGATAAATTATGAATTTGAGTGGTATTAAATTATATTTAAAATATATTTTTACCATGTAATAAAATGTGGGTAATTTAACATAATTTCACATTTAAACCAGAAATAAACAAGTGTCAATCTTTTGATAGATATTATCTCTTAAAAACACGCTTTTTGTTTTACCAACGGAAATTAATTTTAAATTAATTTCTGCCACCTATGTGTTTTGAATTTGAAAAAATGGATTCCATATTTGAAATCAGGATGTTCTTATTGTGTAAATAGGTAACCTTTTTTTAGACATTTTGGATAATTACTTCGGTAAATATTTTATTTACCATGGTTAAAGGATAAATCAGGTAAACAGTGGTTAAAAAAATAATATTATAATAATACTAAATTACCCTAAAACTTGTCTCAACCTTATTGGTTGATACATGGTCGACCATGGGCATCTTTGGGTCGATATTGGGACCCCATGGATCCACTTGTAAGTGATAGGGACACTTTATTTTAATAAAGTTAAAATGAATACAAAAATGACACAAGCATATATCTTTTAGAAAAACAATTATTACATAGGATTATATATGTTTTATTTTTGACTATAAATATTCCTTAGAAAGCTCAAACGATTTCCTACATAATGATTGTTTATTTATAATTTTTAGACTTTAAATAAGTTAATTTATTTATGACACAATGGTGATGCAGTAATTACCACAATAGTGAAAAATTAGAATAATTGATATTATAAATACCCAAATAAATATAATTTCAGACTTTTATTGAATTACACTAATTTTATAGGTTAATATGACATATTTTTATTGATATAATTAACTTTGTTTGATTTAATCATTCTGTTATGTGTTTCACAAAAATCAACTGTTGAATAGTATCAAAATTGACATAAAAGAGTTTTTAAAACAAATATTATATTATTAATTGATATTATATTCCTAAAAATCTAGGATTGGACCTAGAGACTTATATCATGATAGGTGTATTGTTAATAGACTACATGGGGGTCGCTTGGATGTATATGGTATGTTTATTAACCAAATAATATAAAAATACAAAGAGACATTGTAAAAGTGAAACTAAATAAATAAGAGTTAATAATTAATGATAAGGTTAATATAATGACCCAACCCTGTATAAATTCTATTTGTAGAGTGGTTTCCGACCCATCCCCACCTTAACCATTAAATAATCAACTTTGGATCTATTAGAAACCGAATATGAATTTATTATAAATTAATATTTATAGCTTTTCCAAAGGTGCCTCTCACCCCTCTTATAAAAGGGCACTCCTCCTTCTCATTTCTTCACACCTTCAAAGCCTTTTGGTTCGGCCAACCCCTGCCAAAATACTCTCTCAACTTCCCTCACAACAACCTAGAGACCTTTGTTTGATAAGAAAGCCATCCTATGGAGCCCTTTTGATCAAATCAAAAGGAAGAACTCGAAGAAGTGGTAATGTTTTCACCACCCCTTTTCAAGTTCCTTTCTTCTTCCACTTCTTATTTCTTTGTTATTACCATTAAAAAATAATAACTCCAGTATCTTATATATACTGTGATGTTATTATAAATATGGTACAACCATATTCAGTATTATATCCACCCTTTGAATAACATGTCGCCATATGTGCGTACGTACGACTTACTGTCTCCACGTCGTGGTGTAATTGTTATTCAATATATTATTATTTGGATGGGTATAATAATGATGTTTAATTCATGTAAATAACAAATATAACATGATAAATATTCTATATATATGACATACCATCCAATTATATGTTATTTTAATATCAAAAGAATGATATTGTCGCTCGTGCGTACGTACCACTAGTGCAGAAAACATTTTTTACGTCGGTTATTTTTCATTTTTTACGTCGGTTTCTAGCCGATGTTAATACGGGCAACGTTATAAATATCTTTTTTGAAGTCAATTATTTAAAAACCGACGTCAAAAACATAAAATAGAGATGTTTATGACGTCGGTTATTGTAGAACTGACGTGATAAAGAAAATGGGAAAGTTTTATCACGTCGATTGTTTAACAACCGACGTGATAAAAGGCCTGGAAAATGGTTTATCATGTCAGTTATTAAAAAACAGACGTGATAAAAGTATGGGGAAATGGTCTATCACGTCGGTTATTAAAAAACCGATGTGATAAACCATGGGAGGGGGGTTTATCACGTCGATTTTTTAATAACCAACGTGATAAACCGGGGTGATGGGATTTATCACGTCGGTTATATAATAACCGACGTGATAAACCGGGGGTGAGGGGTGTTTATCACTTTGGTTATTAGATAACCGATGTGATAAACCAGGGTGAGGGGTGTTTATCACATCGGTTATTATATAACCGACGTGATAAACCGGGGTTAGGGGTGTTTATCATGTCGATTATTATATAACTGCTGTGAAAAAACAGGGGAGTAGGTTTTATCACGTCGGTTATATAATAACGGTAGTGATAAACCGCGGGAGGGGGTTTATCACATCGGTTATTAAATAACTGACGTGATAAACATGGGGGTTTATCACGTCGGTTTTTAAATAACCGACGTGACAAACCATTTCCAGACCTTTTCTCACATCGGTTATTAAATAACAAACATGATAGACCCAATTGTTTTTAAAAAATTGAATGTAGTCAATCCTCTCTCCACCAAAATCAACCAGAAAACAAATCAAGAAATCGTACCACAATAAAAAGTAGATCAAAATTAAACATTCACTTATATAACATTCAAAACATACACTGTTAACTTAAAAAAAACTAAATCCATCCTAAACAACTACCAAATACACAATTACAACGACAATATTCAAAATTATATTTTACATTACAAACAACTAAAATTCAATCATACCTGTAAAATAATTTGGCCACTCCACTTGTAAGTGTTTGATTTCTTCAGTAGTATAGGTTTTAGGGTCATCAAAAAGCTACAAATGAAAAATAAGGTAGTTAACGTGTATAATGAATAAATCAAATTGAAATATTATGGCAATGTTTAAGAGGAAATCGTACCAGGTCAAAATTCACAACTGTGCCAGTTGTTATTATTTCATACATAAATCTTAACATATAATATCCGCATTCGATGAGGCCTTGTTGTTCATGAAAATTCTATTTGAATGAGTGTAAATTAAATATATTATTTTTATGTAATAAATCAAAAAGTACAAATTATAAATGGAAATTTACCTTCGCATTTACATATTTGATATTTGCATTTCATTTCTTTGTGTTTCTTCGAAAGTAGGCCCATACACTGTTAGAAAATAATACGGATGGGGTAAATTTGAAATTCATTATAATATATAAAACTATTGATAAATTGAAACATACCTTTCCAATATATTCTTAAAACTTTCCCGCACATCACCATGGACAGAGAATATCCAATAAAGAGCTTTCTCCCTTTGGAAAAAAACCCCTAACATCCAATGATCACTGATAAAAGTAAATTTAACGTTAGTGGTTTTTTTGTTAAAAGATAATTAACTCTATGAGAGAAATGTGTTACATACCTGTCACAAAAAGGCATCATCCAACATTGTGTGATTATATTCTTTTCAAATCTTTCAGCAATATAAACCATTATTTGTTCCTCATTCAATGCACATGCTTCAGGGGAAATCAATTGCGGGTCCATGAATCCATATACTTCTGTCAGCTCATTCCTCTCACAAATTTTATAAAGATACCTAATACAAAACATACATAAGTATACATTTTTAATATATATAACACAGGGAAAAGGTGATAAGACGTACATGGAAAAAATTTGCACCACGTTGATGCCCAACATATCTCCAACAAAAAGCTCCATGATATCAGTTTTTATAATCCCCACACTTATTTCACGTCCACAAACATGTGATTCCATTGGAAACTCATAATAACCAAACAACAAATGCGAATATCTTGACTATCTGTCAAGACCATTCGAATTTGTATCTGATGTCATAGCCATTTGTCTTTGTTTTTGTCTATATAGTATTTCATTACATTTGAAGTATTCCTGTAAAAAAATTGAAAAATATATTAGTTTTCAAATGATAAAACAACTTTAATAAATAAAATAAAATAAAATAAATAACATTCATACCTCTATGGTAATGTGTCGAAGAAGTCTGGATGGCCAAAATAAAAAATGGCCGATACTCTATCCAACTATCGCCACCTCGTCTATAGGTATTGGTACCCTAGATGATCTATCTATAATATCCTGTAAAGTGACCCTCTGATTCTCGAACTCTAATTTTTGATGATGAACTGTATCTCCTATACAATATACCAACCCATATGATACTATATTATGTTTAGAATCATCAACATATAACTCGCAATGTGTAGGAATCTGTGGTGGAGGCGTACGATAAAAAATGGGGTCTGTAGGATGAGGTGGGGGAGTGAGAGCTACTAGCTGAGGTGGAGGATAAATAATGGGGTCTGCAGGGGGAGGAGGAGGAGTGGGAGCTATAGTCTGAAATTGTCTTTTCATTTTGGAAAATATAGACTGCACTGACTCTCTAATATTTTCCTCCATCATCGCATTAATATTATGAACTTCCGCCTCCAAGGATTATATATTTTTTATAACCCCCCTCATTGTTAGAAGTTGGAGAACGTGGCAACACTTTTCTTATAGATACACCTTCTGGATATCCACTTACACGACCAGGATGTTCGGGCCTTCCCAATGCTGCAAATAAAATATCTTCCCTCCCAGTAGATGTAAATGTCCCCTCTAAACTCTGCTCCTCAAGCGAGTCCTATATTAATTAATTGAACATTTCTGTAATGATTGAAATTATATGAAGAAAATAGTTAACTTAAATAAATTAAATAGATATCTTACAATCCTCTCAGCTACGATTCCCGATTTTTCCGAAAGATATTTACCTATTTCCCCTTCCGAGCTCTCTTTTATTTTTCATGTCTAGATGGAGGGGATGGAGGGGCCACCTTTCCAGAGCTTAATGACTCAGCTCTTAGTTGTTGAAATTTTTCCGCCATCATTTGTTCTTTCAATAATGCATACCCTCCCCAAGATAAACTATGAGGGTATACATTTTTAGATTGGATCTCCTGATGAGATTTCCTTTTTTTGCTGTAATTTAAGAATAACAAATCATTAACAAAACATTAATAAAATCATTTATATAAGAATGTTTATAAAAGTTTTCATTTCCCTTACCATAAATGACTCTTTTCTTCTACTTTCAAAAAACTATCTCCATGTGTCTTAATCTATAAAAGGATATATACGACATGGATTGTCATAACTCATATGACCATAAATGAAATCAAAAGAGAGGGTTGATTTGAAATCCCTCCTCCTGGCAGCCAACGATAAGCATTTCGTCCTGACTCCTCTAGTGTCAGGAATATCAAATGTCATATAATAAAGAAGTGGTTAAACATATTATATATACTAGAAACATTAAAATAATGTTCAAACAATGACAAAATATCTTACCAAAATCGTCTCCCACAACTGAGAGATAATCGCTTTATCCACACATCTCCAATCATCATACAGAATTCTTACTTTGCTCTTAGCCTGAGTTGCTACAAAACTCTTAAAATCATTTGCGTTCAGACCTCTAGGAATATCATCATAATCAAAGTCAACGACTATCCTTTGATCCTACGTACGGTAAAGTGATAATTTTGGTAAACGTGTGCACCCATGTTTACCAACCTTTGAACTCTTTGTCATAATAGGATCATGTGAATGTTCATCCCCATAGGTATGAACAGCAATATGCTCCTCTCCAGAATCATGTTGTTGATCATCTGAATGATCTGTCATTATCCTTCAAATCAAAAAAACAAACGTCAGTTCACAAATATACAAAATTAAAATATTTAATACTACTATAATCAGAAAATAGAAAAGTGTACGAAGTTACATAATAGTAGTCATTGGTAATTTGGTAAGCATGTTAAACAATGGTAAAGATGGTAAATATGGTCTAGATGGTCAAGATGGTAAAAATGGTAAAAATGGTAAACCTGGTAAACATGGTAAACATGGTAATGTATTTGTGAGTGAACAAAAAAATAGATATATAATTCATGTAATTGTTATAAAAATGATAAAGTAAACTAAACAAACTTAAAACAAACAAAAACATATACTTATTTTGTTATAAAACGTGTTTTAATAAATAAAAAACTTACAATATCCAGCATTTATGGAAAAAATAAATGTAAAAAATAAATAAACATATGTTACCTGTAATTTTAGGAATGTACAAGTGATTGTTTTCCCAAATTCCTTCGTCGTTATCGTTCCTTATGGCACAAACTATGTCTTCAACATGATCATCATTATGTTCTGTTAATCTTTCCATGGAAGTAGAGATATCACATAATTCAGCATATTCGTCAAGTTCATCCTCACCAACATATTGTTTTTTCTCTTGTAAAACAACATCCCGTTGTATATCTGATTGATCTACTGCATAGAAAATTTTTTTGCATGTGTTTCCATTATAAATGATTCATATGTGTGTTCCAATCTATTCAGATTAACAAGTGTCATTCAAAATTCATCGTGTCTGACACTGTTTTTTCCGTTAGACCATTTACAGTTAAAAACGGGAAATTTAATTTTAAATTAATCAACCTCCCATATGTCTTCAATCACTCCATAATATGCACTTGATGCAGAAATTGGGTTTTTGTCCTTAGCACTCGAAAAATTCATTGTTCTACAAACACCGATACACCACTATTCTAAACTGCTCTTCTGTTGTCCTGAGCTTTCGTATGAAATGTATAACCATTAATGTCATAATCAGACCATGTTATCACATTTAAACATGGACCACCCACTATCCATTTTAATGTCTCTGATACATCTGATCTACCAAGAAAAGTCTTTTAAATCCATGACAAAAAAGTTTTGTTGTGCTCATTCAGAATCCACATTTCTTTCTTCATTTGATGACATTGTTTCAACTCATTGATATGCAATGTGATATATGGTTGAGCATCAGCTATGTTATTCAAGATGTATGATTCTAACTTCTTCATCTGTTCAGCTGTCAATGATTTGACTTTCAAGTCTCGAATCCCCTTTCCCTCATTATTAACTCATTCATGGCGAGATGGAGGCAAACCTATGTGTTGGGCCACAGCCAAGTAGCTCGTACAAAACTCTGCTACCTCCTCAGAAATATACTTTTCAATAATGGAGGCTTCAGGTCGATATAGATTTTTAACATACCCCTTTAATATTTTCATATACCTTTCAAAAGGATACAACCAATGAAGATATAAAGGTCCACAAAGCTTTATTTCTCGAACCTGATGAATCATTAAATTCACCATTATATCAAAAAAAGTTTGAGGAAAATACATTTCCAATTGACAAAGTATAAAAATTGCATCCTTTTCTAAAATGTTCAAAGCATTCACATCAATTTCCTTGTTACAAATTGAATTGAAAAAATAACACAACTTCATTATAGTCTTTCTGACACGAATGGGAAATATTCCACGCAATGATACTGGTAGAATTTTGTTGCATCATGACGTGACAATCATGTGATTTCATACCTATCAACTTCAAGTCCTTCAATGAGACAAAATTTTTTACATTAGAAGAATAACCTTGAGGCACTTTTATATCATGAAGACACTGACAGAAGCCAATTTTCTCCCTTTTCGATAGTGTATGACAAGCCTGTGGAAGAAATGTTCATCTTACTTTATGAGTGGGAGCTAACTCCAAACGTATTCCCATTGATAGTAAGTCTAATCTTGCATTTAACCCCTCTTTAGTCTTTCCTTTAATATCTAACAATGTTCCAATCAAAAAATCACAGATATTCTTCTACACGTGCATGACATCAATATTATGGTTAACATCATGATACCTCCAATATGGTAACTGAAAATTTGGCCTTTTCTTCCAAATATATCTATCATTACCAGATTTCTGTGTCTTTCCCAATTTCACGTCAAGGTTTTTCACCCTCTCAAAATACAGATCAGGGGATAAAGGTTTTGGAGCAGTATCAAATTCTTGTGAGCCATTGAATGCCTTTTTTAGTCTTCTATAAGGGTGTTCCATAGGCAAAAAATTTTGATGACCCATGTACATTGTTTTCCTCCCATGATGCAATTGACAATATGTCGTCTGCTGTTCGCAAATTGGACATTATTTATGCACTTTAACATTGTATCCGGACAAATTTCCATACTCTGGGAAGTCATTTATAGTGAACAAAAGCACTGCATGCAGTTGAAAATATTCCATTTTATAAGAATCATACACCCTAATACCATTAGCCCATAACAGTTTCAAATCATCAGTCAACGGCGACAAGTAAACATCAATATCATTACCCGATTGCGTTGGACCAGAGATCATTGTACACAACATGACATATTTTCACTTCATACAAACTTCAGGAGAGAGGTTGTAAATTAATAATAAAACAGGCCATGAACTATGTGTGCTACTGAGTGTTTGGTATGGATTCATTCCATCTATGCACAACCCTAGTCTGAGATTTCTAATTTCATTTCCAAATGTAGAATATTGCACATCAATTTTCTTCCATTGTGGGCAATCAGCTAGATGGTGTATTTTTCCATCACATACCCACTCTTCAGCATGCCATCTTAACCTTTTTTCATCATTTGAATTAGCAAATAAACGTTTGAAACAATTAATTATAGGAAGATACCAAAATACCTTTGAAGGGAGCTTTGTAATCTCTACACCAGCCTGTGATTTTTCATTCACCTTATACCGTGTTGTCCCACATTTAGGACACTCTGACAGAAATTCATATTCCTTCCTATATATAATGCAGTCATTTGGACCGACATTTATTTTCTTATATCCCAATCCCATCGGGCATAATATTTTCTTGGCTTTGTAATGTGAATCTGAAAGATCGTTATCTTCTGGAAGAATGTATTTCATCAATTGTAGCAGCTCTGTAAAACATCTGTCACTCCATCCATGTTTTTCCTTCAGGTTAATCAATCTTAACACCACCGACAAAACCGTAAAATCTGTACAACCAGGATATAATCGTTTTTCAGCATCACCATATAGACGTGCAACTGTCGGTTGTATCTCAATTTGTTCTGCTACAATATTGTGAACTATTTCTTCAATTCCATCGGGGTTACCATCTTGCGAATCAGCATCATCAGTGACATTCCGTCTAGTTTCACCATGCCAAATCCAAGGGTTGTACCTCATATTAAAACCATGACAAATCAGATGATCTTTTATCTCTCTACTTTTCAACTTCTTCATATTCAAACACTTCAGGCATGGACAGAAAAAAATGTCACTATTTGGAACATTTCGTTTTGCAAATTCCAAAAAGGCATCAACACCTTCCTCAAATTCAGTGCTCATTCGATGTGCCGTAATCCAACATCGACTCATTATTACCTATAAAAAATATCAACAAAAAATATATATTTTTAAGATAAGACAAATATATGTTTATATTAAAAAATCATAATTTGAATGTAAAACAATTTAAAATATAAAACAAATCTATGGGTATTTAAAAAAATATGCTTGAATATTATTTTTAAAACAAAATATAGTTAGATATAAGAGTTTTAAATTTCATTGAATCAACGAAAACCATGATGCCTCCCTAGTTGACAGAAAATTAGAGAAAATGGATTAAACCTGAGAATCACCCCCACCCCCCGGACAACCCCCAAAACCCTCTGGACAGGCCCCCACCCCCTTGGACAACCCCCCACACCCACCCACCCCCTTGGACCACCTCTGGACACCCCCCAACCCTCCGGAAATCCCCCCACCCCTCTAGACAACACCCCCAGCCCTCTTGGACACCAACCCCACCCCTACCCCTTGAACACCCCCCTGGACAACCCCCAACCCTCTGGACAGCCCCACACCCCACCAGACAACCCCCAAAACCATATGGACATGCCCCCACCCACGTGGACAACCACTCACACCCACCCACCCCCTTGGACACCCCCCCAGGACACCACCCATTTGCACATCTTTGATATAACATATTTTTTTTAAAAACGTTTCATGAAATATGATGAAGTGTCCAATCGTGTTTTTTATGAAATATTTCTTACTATAAAGGGTCTTAGTATTGGATAGAATAGTAAATAAAGTGGCATAAAACAGAAATATAATCCAAAAAAATGCATCTAATCCAGCTTAAATATTTGAATAAATATGTTTGTAATCAACCATCAAATCCAAATGGTGTATGAGAGAACAATTAGAGAAAAACTTGTCAATGAGAGATCATAGTAATTAAGGGGGGATGGTGTCAAAGGAAACAAAAAATCAAATGAACGGAGACCACTTTATGAATTAATCCATGAAAAAGAAAAACAACATCAAATAAACTCATTATGTCTACAGATTATGTCCACACATTAACATGTGTGAAAAAATATTATTCCCATTCCATTTTGAACAAACTCATTATATCCACACCATACTATCTTATGAGATATAAAACAAAATCAATGAAGTGGATGATGATATATGACCCCACCCATCAACATTCATACATATGTGTGAGATATAAAATCAATAATCATTATATCACAACGAATACATGGAAAAAATGGGTTTAATATCCATT
Organism: Viscum album; assembly: GCA_963277665.1. Lineage (NCBI taxonomy): Eukaryota > Viridiplantae > Streptophyta > Magnoliopsida > Santalales > Viscaceae > Viscum > Viscum album. The sequence continues at coordinate 890,290,924 of OY728130.1, forward strand.
TAAAATGGAATCATACAAATAAAAAAATTATAATTCAATCAATAAACATGATAATCCCATGTAATATAAATGGGTTCCAAATGATAATAAAAAAATTTCTTGGTAGATACCATTCAATGATTATATGGTATTGAAACCATATAAATAATGAGTATATAGTTTAGTCAATAATTTTCTCAACCACTTTATCTATGATATCTTGTTGAACACCCTTCAATCAAAGGACTAGAAAACATGGTATTCATAGTGGATGGTTAGGAAATAAAAATTCAACGATATTCAAAAAGATGTAATAGGGTTCGAAATGGCAGAATCTAACCTAGTTTAAACAAAAAAATTGCAAAACATAATTATAGACTATCCGGGAAAAAAAACGAACGAAATAATTTCGTGGAAGGCTTACTTCAGTGTTGCGAGTTGAGATGATAGATCCGATAGGAGTAAAGAAGATAAACTATGAAGCCAAAATGAGTTTAATGCAGGTCGATTGACGAGCCGATTAGGGTTTACCACGCGAGAGAGACGAGCAGGCAGACTGTCAATCGAAAAATTGTAAATCACAGTCCATGGGGCTTTAATTTTTTAAATGTTTTATAACTTCAGTTATTATATAACCGACGTTATAAACTATTTTTTAAATTTATAACGTCGGTTATTTTAAAACTGACGTAAAAAACCAAAGTGTGGGGGGTATTTTACGTCGGTTATTTGATAACTGATGTAAAAAACGAGATATCTAGACATTTTTTACGTCCGTTATTTTATAACCGACATAAAAAACACCCAGCACCTTGGGTTTTTACATCGGTTATTTTATAACCGACGTAAAAAACCAAACACGAGTGATTTGTAACGTCGGTTATTAAAATAACAGACGTTAAAAATCTAATCAATGCATTTGTTACGTTGGTTATGAAACAACCGACATAAAAAACCACGTTTCACAGATTATCACGTCAGTTATATATAACCGACGTAAAAAATGGGGACGTAAATAACGTTTTCCGCACTAGTGTACGGACTACCGTCTCCACGAACACGATGAGATTCATTCTCTATCGTACCCATTCAAGTATAATTATCATTTTATGATTTAAAAATAATTTTTAAGAACTTGATATCATTCTGGATATGAATAAGATACAACCTATCCATGACAAATATGGCTTACATAACAAAACATATAAAAGAAAACAAGTTAACACCCGAAACGATGATAATTCTAAGATATTATTAACAAAGCAATGTTAAAAGATCATATATGATATCATATTAATGTATATGATTCATGAATAATTTAATAAAAAATATTTCAACATTATACAAGAGGTTATCCTACCCCCAACCAAGGAAAATCAAAAGGTAAGGGGTTTCTTAACTCACTCTTAATTTCGTGAGAATTCCATTGTTCACCACTTAATTATTGCATGTGGTTTATGTGTACTGACCATGGTTGTATTCATTGTGTAATATACGTTAATTTATGGGTATTTACATCATCATGGTATGATCCTTCTTTCATGGGTATATGTTTCGTAAGTTACCTAATCAATAAGGGAATTTGAATTTTCAATTTCCACTCATTTGGCATAACGCATATTTCATTGATTATATTACCCCAAGATTATGTGTGGAATCACTATTCATTTAATTATGTCATAATTTCCACTCCCCTTCCTGTGGATATACTTTTGATACACATAATCACTTTATTGATAATTTCTCATGTCATTGATATGAATTTGATAAGAGTAATTTTAACTCATTCTCCATTTGTTGAGTTAAACATCCAATTCGTTGTTGTTGTTTTTAAAAGAATATGTGTGAATGTCCTTTGATTGTTTTACACTGAATATACAATCATATTTAGTGTATTTATATTTGTCAAACATAACTATGTCGTTGATTTATCCTTAATCTAAGGATACAGCCTTTATGAGTGATTTCATCTCAATTTACATTCCATTGAGTCTTCTTTGTTGTTATACACCAAATCACTTTTATGTGGTGTATATAATGTACTTTGACATAGTATATCATGAATTCCTTTATTCTCATGATATTACAATGTTTTTATTACCTCAATAATTTATATTCAAGTGTCTCTCATTTGGTTAGAAACTCTAACTAAAATACCATTTTTAATTGTTTTAAAGATTTATTCTTCTAAATCTTGCTCATTAATGTCCATGTTTTAAAAATGGTTTTAAAGATTTATTTATATGGACATTAAGGTTTTAAAATTAAAACTCCTTTTAAAAAGTTTCAAAGTGGTATGGGACACTTTGATTCAAAAATCTATTTTTAAATGGCTTCTTGACAAATAGTGTGACTTTTAAATGATTTCAAGAAAAAGGGGGATATTTCTCTCAAATAGTTTTGATGATTATTTTCATCTATGTCAACATCCTTCATTATTCTTGATTGAGGTTAATGTGATACAATACAATATTTCATATTGTATCAAATGAGTTATGTTTGACTGTGGATGTGCTATTTTTATATCATTCATGGTTTGTGGTTAAAGTATTGACATTTCGTATGCTAGTTTTAATACGAATGTTTATGTTATGCTTAAACCTGTTCATATGAGGAATGCATTGGACTTAATAAGTGATGGGTGGAGCCCGCTATAGCTCCTCGATTCATCAGTAGGTCTCATGAGACAAACTAGTGTCTTGGCACAAGCCCTTGGAAAAATTTTATTTGTAGTCTTGGCAAGCGGCCTTGGCTGTGTGTTTATGATAGTCTGGCATTATGCATTCCATCATTATGAAAGTGGTTATTGATATTGCATGTGATTTTTCGACTAGTAGAATATCCATGTGAATTAGTAAATGGAATTATTTCATTTTATCTTTTCCATATTATGCTGAAGTTCAAGTTTAAAAGGCTTTTGTTTTAATTATAAATTTCCTTAAGTGTTTATTCTTATATATGAAAACTTCTGCTATAATGTTATCCTTACTGAGCATCTAAGCTCACCCCATTCAATGTTTTATTTTTCCTAGGATTATGAAGAAGTAATTTATGAATGACATGCAGGGATAGAATGAGGGGATATGATGAAATGATGTTTTTTTATGTAATGTAAAACATTATGATTGTATCTAGTGTTTCCAACGCTACTAAACTAATCGGTCTTTCGAGACTTGATCTTTCTTCTGATCATGATATTGTTATGTAATAATGCACCGACTCTGGGTAAATGGGGTTAGGGTGTTACAATTGGTATCAGAGGAAGTTTAGTACAAAACATGGAAGCAATATTTAGATAAACTCTGATTAAAGCACGTAGAACTAAGATGAACTTTGAGGAATAGTGTAGAATAACTTCCTAGAATTTTGATATTGTAGAGATTTTGTGCGTTTTCCGAGAAATACATCCCTTTATGGATACGAGCAGGTAGAGGCGGCTCTGGCACAGATGTACATAGGGGTAAAACCAGAAAACACCACTTTGAGCTAGACCCGAACGGGAACTGGTGCACGACAACAGGCCTTGCTACACTCTTGGTTACGACACTCGTGGGGAATATGCTTAGGATAATTTACTTTTTCTTTACAAACCAATTTAAAGTAATATATATATAAGATGAGATTAAATAACCTTGGTATATCCTAATGTGTTTCAAATAGATAATTTGGTGACATGTTAATCTCTAAATGATTTTATGACTATTGTTACTCACACAATGCTTTCTGCTTTTAGTCAATGGATGGATTCCAAGGAAGTCATAGTTACATTGAGAATGATGTTCAAGGTGGGAACGGTGGTGGAAATGAGCAAAAAAATGGATTGTTGATAGGCGTAAAAGATATCGTCAATACGGGAAATATAGATATTTGCGACGGGTCATTTGCGACGGGATCCCGTCGCAAATAGCCTTTTGCGACGGGGCCCCGTCACAAATTGCCCGTTGTAGAAAACGCCGTCGCAACTAATTTTTTTTGTGACGGGCCCGTCGCAAAAACACTTATTTGCATCCGTAAATTGGCCAGTCGCAAATAGGTTATTTTTTTTTTAAATCTTTTGCGATGGGCCCATCGCAAAAATTATTTGTGACGTGCCATATTCCCGTCGCAAATGGTTGCTTCGACGCGAGTATTTGCGACGGGCCCGTCGCAAATAAGTATTTGCGATGGGAATATATTCCCGTCGCAACTAATAATAAAATAATTAAAAAAAAATTAAATTTTTTTTTTTATTATATAAATCAATAAACCTATTTATATTGATATAAATATAATAGTTATTTTTTAAATATGTTTTAGAAAGGAAGAATGAAAATCAAATATGAATGTATAAGATGTTCAGTAAAAGAGGCTTATAAAATAAATTAAAAAATATTTTTAATTAGTAATTATGTAATTTTTATAAATTAATAGTCATTTAATAACTCTTTGAATATAAAAAAAAGAAAAAAATTAATGAAAGATGGAAAATAAGTTAAAAATGAAACCCAAACTTCACCGTTTAAATAGCTATAACTTCTGCTCCCGATGTCCGATAAAACTCTACCATATATCATATCGAAGATCGTTTCATGTTCTTCGATTTGACAGATTGTAGTGCTGAAACGGACTTCTGGATTAGAAGTTATGGTCGTTTAAACATTCCAATGGCTATAACATCCGATCCGGATGTCCGTTTGGCCTGTACCGCATATCATATCGAAGATTGTTTCATGTTCTTTGATTTGACTGGTTGTGGAGTTGTAACGGAGTTACGGATTAGAAGTTATAGCGGTTTTAACATTATCGGTGGATTTTCACCCCCTCATTCCTATGTATTCATTAATAACTATACATATATATATATATATCTGTGTGTGTGTGTGTGTGTGTGTGTATTTATTGTATATATGTATGTATGTATTTATTTATTTATTTATACATATACATAAAAACCCATATTTTATAAATTTATTTAAAACTAAGCTTATAAATATATATTAATTAATATACAAATAAATATACGAATAAAAACTTATAACTACATATATATATATATAGAATAAATATATATTAATATACGAATAAATATATATATATTTATTTATATAACCAAATATATTTATATTAATATAAATCTATATTAATATACGAATAAATATAACTATATATATATAGATAGATCATTAAATGTATAAAAAAATGAAATGGCTTAGTTTTAAAGGTTAATGCGTGCATGGGGGAGGTTTATTCCTATTTATTATTAATTATTCTTTTTTATTATTAATTATTTCTAATTATTATTAATTACTACTAATTACCATTAACTATGAACAATTAATACTAATAATTTAAATTTATTAAATAACAAAACAATATAAACACAATTAAATTACAAATAATTAAAAATAAATAAAACTAATAAAAAATTTAAATTAATATTAAATTAAAAAGAAAATAAATACCTTTAAAATTGATCTGAGGTTGATCCTCGATAATTGTTGAAGACATCAATATCAAATCTGGAAATAAAAATTAAACTTGAGAAACTGTGAACTCTAAAAATAGAGTTTTGAGAGAAGTTGAGAATGAATGGAAAAAAATGGGTGGGGGTATTTATAGGTTAGATTATTTGCGAAGGGAGTATTTGCGACAGGATTCCCGTCGCCAATAGTATTATTTGCGACGGGACCCGTCGCAAATACTTGATCCCGCATTTATCACGGTCAAAGGTTAAATAGTTATTTGTGACGGTTCCCGTCGCAAATATTAACCTACCGACATACTATTTGCGACGGGGGGTATATTCCCGTCGCAAATAGTTTTTACCGCCGCCGGGTATTTGCGACAAGAATATACCCCGTCGAAAATAGTTTTTACCACCGCCGGTTATTTGCGACGGGTGGTAACCACCCGTCGCAAATAACTTTCCCGCGGTTTGGCGCGCTTTGTGCACCATGCCTTTTGCGATGGGTGAGATTTCCCCATCGCAAATAAGTGGTTATTTGCGATGGGAAAATACCTCTGTCGCAAATAACCCGTCGCAAAAACCCCATTTCCCGTAGTGTGTCTTTATACCAAATCAGTTTTCCAAAAATATGATCAACAACATATATATTAACCAACTCCCAGACTCAAAAAGTAAGAGAAAGGTGATGAATGATAAGAGCTCCATCAATGGAGACCATGGAGAAAAGAACCCTGAATTTCCATCATGCAAGAAATGTTGTAGGAGACACCCGGGAAAGTGTCTCAATGGGACCAACAAATTATTTACGTGTGGGAAGGAAGGGAATAAAGTGAAGAATTGCTGAAGTAAAATGAAGAGTACTATGAAATAAGATAAAAATGGTCCCAAGAGTCCATTTATAGTCATTCTCCGTAAATGTAGGGGACCTGGACATTACCCGAGTGAATTCCCTATTCTATAGGATATTTTCGTAGTCAAAGAAGAAGCTATGTGGAAATAAATAGTTGGAGAAATATTTAAAAAGTATTAGTGCTCCTTATTTATGGGTTTACTTTGGAATAATTTTCTCTTGTATTTGTAACCCCGCAGTTTTCCATGTGGGAATGATATTTGAGGAATAATTATCTCTTCTCTTATGGATATAGGTATAAATAGCCATTTTGTTTTATATGATCCTTGGGGTTTGAGAGAATTATAAGTTATTATAATTTGGGATGAAAATGAAAGGTATGATACAACATTTGTGGTTAAATTATGTTATGGTGTTTTGAGGAATTTATCTCATTTTGGTAATATTATAAAATATAGTTTTTGAAAATGGACAACACGTAGACCGTGTGACAACCCGTCACGTCGGACAAAGCTGTGGGAATCGAACCCACAACCAAAGTGCGATTGTGATTTATCGCCTACCATTGGACTATGTGAAGTCCATGGAGAGTGTGACTAATTATTTTTAGGTAACTGAATTTATTGATCGATAATAAGTTGATTTGGGTTCTTATGTCTTATCAAATCAATACCCTTGGTATAGGAAAATGATTTGGTGATTAAGTAATAAATGTTATTTTGGAAGATGTTCTCTTTGTTGAGAACACTATACGCCCAAGGAAAATAGAATACAATGGGGTTTCATTTGTGGAGTAATGGTAGATTATTATCTACGTTTTTATTTGGGATTTACATTGATTTGGGTTATTTATGGAAATGATTAACCTATAATAGAGAATATGTGATGAGGTTAATTACATTTAAGTATGTGACTTTAAGAGTATTTGATGTCATTTAGAGATACAATTTAACATGGGAGACTACATAATCAAATTCTTCTATGTTTTGGGTTTCAATATTAGTTTGGATTATATTGAAGGATTTTGAAGACAATAGATTATTGAATGGAATTTATTTAACTTTGGGTATTGTTGGTTTAATTTTAGAAATTTAGATTAGTGTTTATTTCTCTCAAGGAATATCCTTTTGGGGGATCATTAGATCTTTAACTAACCATTTTGGTTTTGATTAATCTCTAAAGACAATGTAAATATATAGTTTATCCTGCATGGATCATGTGATTCTATAGAAGTTTATTCTTGCTCTTCCAGTGTGACCAAGTCTTCTTGAATACTCATCGTTTAAAAAAATTGACTTATTGGTGGAAATTTATTAATGAATTAAACTCTACTTAATAAGTAAGTATATATCTTTATATTCTTAATCAATATCATAAATGAATTCCTCATCCTTATGTAATGTAACTTAAAACAAAAAAATGATGTCCGTTTACTTTTCCTACTAGGAGATTAATGATCATTTGTCCCAACACAAGTTTGTGGTTTTTTTTATTATTAACTTTCTCATGATCATGATTTCTATCCCTCTCCATCAGAACATGACACTCAGTTTATCATCCATATCCATGTTTTCCTACATGGAATCCGATTGTGGGTTATCTTGGTTGACCTTTATATCTATCCTTCTTTCTTTTAAAGTGATAGTTTTATTGACTCTTTTTCTGATGTGGGACATTCCATTATATTCCCAAGAACAATTTTAAAAATTCAGAGGACAGAATTTATTGAAGGAGGGGAGAATGTAACACCCCAATCTTCCACAGTACACTTCTCTTTGAATAATACAATAGCGTGTGTTGTATGCAACACTGAGTTCAAGTACACCACGACATACCAAACTAGCCGTTCAAAAGAGGTTATGAATGGTATTAACTAAATTTTAAATATTATATTATCCTTATAATTTTAATCCATATTATGAGATTCTAAGACATTATTTATGAACAAATTCATTTTTTCAGATAAAAGAAGTATTTTTCAAAAAATGAAATTTTACCGCCTTTTAATGGCAAAGCCTTTTTAAAACCAAAATTTGAAACTTTTATATATTCAATTTGACAGAATGAAATTCTTCTTTGGAATCGGGATATAATAATTTAGTATCAATAATGTTTTGGTGTCATTCTAATAACTTTCATATTTCGGTGAATACTGAAAAATACTATATTTTAACTGAAAACAACTTTTTTAATCAAAATAATTTATATTGTTAAATTATAAATTTTAATGGATTGGAAGTATAAATAGATTATATTTTTACTATTTAATCCAATTATGGTCATTTTAAGTAATTTCACCTTGAAATTGGATATAAACAAGTGTCAAACTTCTGATAGTTATTATTTCTTAAAAATACGCCTTTTGGTTTCGAAAGCAGGAATCAATTTTAAATTAATAAATGAAACTTTTATGTTTTGAATTTTGTAAAATAAAATAAATTTTTGGATTCAGAATAACGAAATTATCCTATGGTGAAATTTTGGTACTTTTCGAATAACTTTTATATTTTGATGAATAGTAAAAAATTACTAAATTTTAATTAAAAACAACTTTTTTAGTCAAAATAATTAATAGTGATAAATTATTAATTTGAGTGGTTTTAAATTATATTTAAAATATATTTTTACCATGTAATACAATGTTTGTAATTGAACATAATTTCACATTTAAACCAGACATAAACAAGTGTCAATCTTTTGAAAGATATTATCTCTTAAAAACATGCTTTTTGTTTTAACAACGGATATTAATTTTAAATTAATTTATGCCACTTCTGTGTTTTGAATTTGGAAAAATATATTCCATATTTGGAATCAGGATGTTAAAATTGTGTAAATAGGTAACTTTTTTTAGACATTTTGGAAAATGACTTCGGTAAATATTTTATTTACAATGGTTAAAGGGTAAATCCGGTAAACAAGGGTTGAAAAAATAATATTATTATAATACTAATTTACCCTAAAACGTCCCTTAACCCTATTGGTTGATACATGGTCGTCCTTGTTCATCTTGGGGTCGATTTTGGGACCCCATGGATCCACTTTTAAGTGATAAGGACACTTTATTTTAATTAAGTTAAAATGAATACAAAAATGACAAAAGCATATATCTTTTAGCAAAACAATTGTTACATAGGGTTATATATGTGTTATTTTATACTATAAATATTCCATAGAAATATAAAAAGAATTCCTACATAATGATATTTTATTTATAATTTTTAGACTTTAAATAATTTAATTTATTTATGACAAAATGGTGATGCAGTAATTACCAGAATAGTGAAAAATTAGAATAATTGATATTATAAATACCCAAATAAATATAATTTGAGACTTTTATTGAATTAAAATAATTTTATAAGTTAATATGACATATTAGAAATGATGTAATTTACTTTTTTCGAAGTAATCATTCTGTTATGTTTTTCACAAAAATCAACTACTGAATAGTGTCAAAATTAACATAAAAGAGTTTTTGAAAAATATATTATATTATTAATTGATATTAAATTCCTAAAAATCTAGGATTAGTCCAATAGACTTATACCATGATATTTGTATCATTAATGTACCACATTTGGGTCGCTTAGATGTATATGGTATGTTTATTAACCATATAATATAGAAATACAAAGAGACATTGTAAAAGTGAAACTAATTAACTAAGAGTTAATACTTAAAGGTAAGGTTAATATAATTACCCAAACCTGTCTAAATTCTATTGGTTGAGTGGATTTAGACCCATCCCCACCATAAAGTTTAAATAATCAACTTTTGAGCTATTATAAACCTAATATGAATTTATTATAAATTAATATTTCTTGCTTTTCCAAAGGTGCCCCTCACCCCTCTTATAAAAGGGCACTCCTCCTTCTCATTTCATAACACATTCAAAGCATTTTGGTTCGGCCAACCCCTAACCAAATACTCTCTCAACATCCCTAAATACAACCTAGAGACCTTATTTTGATCAGAACGTCATCCTAAAGTTCCCTTTTGATCAAAACAAAAGGAAGAACCTGAAGAAGAGATAATGTTTTCACCACCCCTTTTCAAGTTCATTTCTTCTTCCACTTATTCTTTCCTTGTTATTACCATTATAAAATAATAACTCCAGTATCTTATATATACTGTGATGTTATTATAAATATGGTACAACCATATTCAGTATTCTATCCACCCTTTGAATAACATGTCACCATACATACGTACGTACGGCATACCGTCTCCACGTCGTGATGTAATTGTTATTCAATATATTATTATTTGGATGTGTATAATAATGATGTGTAATTCATGTAAATAATAAATATAACAGGATAATTATACTGTATATATGATATACCATCCAATTATATATTATTTTAATATCAAAAGAATGATATTTTCGTTCGTGCATACGTACGGACTACCGTCTCCACGAACGCGATGAGATTCATTATCTATCATACCCATTCAAGTATAATTATCATTTGATGATTTAAAAATAATATTTAAGAATGTGATATCATTCTGTATATGAATAAGATACAAACTATCCATTACAAACATGGCTTACGTAACAAAACATATAAAAGAAAACGAGTAAGTTAACACCCGAAACGAAGATAATTCTAAGATGTTATTAACAAAGCAACGTTAAAAGATCATGTATGATATAATATTAATGTATTTGATTCATGAATAATTTAATAACAATTATTTCAACATTATACACAAGTTTATCCTACCCCCAACCAAGGAAAAGTACAAGGTAAGGGGTTTCTTAACTCACTCTTAATTTCGTGTGAATTCCCTTGTTCACCACTTAATTATTGCATGTGGTGTATGTGTACTGCCCATGATTGTATTAATTGTGTAATATATGTTAATTTATGGGTATTTACATCAACATGGTATGATCCTTCTTTCATGGGTGTATGTTTCGTATGTTACCTAATCGATAAGGGAATTTGAAATTTCAATTTCCACTCATTTGGCTTTATGCATATTTCATTGATTATATTACCCCAAGATTATGTGTGGAATCACTATTTATTTGATTATGTCATAATTTCCTCTCCCCTTCCTGTGGATATACTTTTGATACACATAATCACTCTATTGATAATTTCTGATGTCATTGATATGAATTTGATAAGAGTAATTTTAACTCATTCTCCATTTGTTGAGTTAAACATCCAATTCGTTGGTGTTGTTTTTACAAGAAAATGTGTGAATGTCCTTTGATTGTTTTACACTAAATATACAATCATATTTAGTGTATTTGTATTTTTCAATCATAACTATGTCGTTTATTTATCCTTAATCTAAGGATACAACCTTTATAAGAGATTTCATCTCAATTTACATTCCATTGAGACTTCTTTGTTGTTATACACCAAATCACTTTTATGTTATGTATATAATGTACTTTGACATAGTATATCATGAATTCCTTTTTTCTCATGATATTACAATTTTTTTATTACCTCAATTATTTGTATTCAAGTTTCTCTCTTTTGGTTAGAAACTCTAACTAAAATAACATTTTTAAATGTTTTAAAGACTTATTCTTCTAAATATTTCTCATTAATGTCCATGTTTTAAAAATGGTTTTAAGGATTTATTTATATGGACATTAAAGATTTAAAATTAAAACTCCTTTTAAAAAGTATCAAAGTGGTATGGGACACTTTGATTAAAAAATCTATTTTTAAATGCCTTCTTGACAAATAGTGTGACTTTTAAATGATTTCATGATAACAGGGGATATTTCTCTCAAATATATTTGATGATTATTTTCATCTATATCAACATCCTTCATTATTCTTGATTGAGGATAATGTGATACAATACAATCTTCCATATTGTATCAAATGAGTTATGTTGGACTATGGATGTGCTATTTTTATACCATTCATGGATTGTGGTTAAAGTATTGACATTTCGTATGCTAGTTTTAATACAGATGTTTATGTTATGTTTAAACCTCTTCATATGAGGAATGAATTGGACTTAATAAGTGAGGGGTGTATCCCACTATAGCTCCTCGATGCATCGGTAGGTCTCATGAGACAAACTAGTGTCTTGGCACAAGGCCTTGGCAAAATTTTATTTGTAGTCTTGGCATGAGGCCTTGGATATGTGGTTATGATTGTCTGAAATTATGCATTCCATCATTATGAAAGTGGTTATTGACATTGCATGTGATTGTTCGACTAGTAGAATATCCTTGTGATTAATTAAATGGCATTATTTCATTTTATCTTTTCCATATTATGTTGACGTTCAAGTTTAAAAGGATTTTGATTTAATTATAAATTTCCTTAAGTGTTTAATCTTATCTATGAAAGCTTATACTATAATGTTATCCTTACTGAGCATATTAGCTCACCCCTTTCAATGTTTTATTTTTCCCAGGATTATGAAAAATTAATTTATGAATGAACTTATGGGATAGTATGAGGGTATATGAAGACAAGATGTTTTTTATGTAATGTAAAACATTATGATTGTATCTAGTGTTTCCAAGGCTAATAAACTAATCGGTCTTTCGAGACTTGATCTTTCTTGTGATCATGCCAATGTTATGTAATAATACACCATCTCTGGGTAACTGGGGATGGGGCGTTACATTCCCCATCTGGTATTCATGTCCGTGGATGGGGTGTTCATGGAGCACTACATTTCAGTTTTCTCTCCAGTCAGCAAAGCCCGCTGAAAATGGTCTCATGCAATGTTATTGCCTGTGGATGGCCACAGTCAATGAATTTTGATTTTAATTAAAAGGTTGACCAAGAACAGGACTCAACTAGTTATTCTCGAAATCAAGAATACAAATAAAAATTTGTTGAATTACTCCTGCATCAAGAAAATCAGAATATTGAACATTCCTCTCATATGGAGAAAGCACATCATCAAGTGATAGAAGTGTCAAAAATCATCCAACAGTATTCTGAACCGTGTGATAAAAGTGGATGTCGATTGATGCTTCCAGCTATTTTCCAGACTAAGGTCCACAAGATCAGGAGAGATTTTACGAAATTCTCAAACATAGCATGTCGAGAGCCACCCAAGCTTTCCAGGAAAGGGAATATTTTAAACCAACCCTCGGAATCAACAAATAGGATTCAAGGAGTTGAGCGGGAACAAAAGGAAAAGACCCAGTCCATCGGACTAGGGACTTTTTCAAATCCTCAATCCCTCCCTCAAAAAAATTCGGTCATCTCTCGATTAGAGAAAAAGCCCCAAGAGGAATGAAGAGCCAAATTATCAGAAGAATCTCTCCAAATTATGGTTCGCCAAGAAGTTTTTGAGGGGTCGAATCAATGAAAGACAATGTCTCGTCAGGGGCATGGCATAAGACAATATCACAAAAATGCTGATAGAAGAGATGCAATGAATTTTGCATTAATTAATGTCATCAATTTCATTGCTTCTGATCCACCAGATGAAGCTCACTTAGAGGGATTAGTTGAAGAGGTTCCTGCTCAAGAAGTTGTACACACAGACACAAATTAAGAAGGTGAGCGTACATGAAATCAAAGGATTACTCAGAACCTAGGTAATCCTTCAGGTAATCCACTGACACCTCTCCAAAAAGAACCTAACAAGGGGAAAGGAAAGAATCAGGTTACATAACCTTATCTGGAGAAGGCCAATCACTCTCACTGGAGCAAATTTTTGTGCAATAGGAGGAAGAAATGAAGGAATTGAGAAGGGTAAATACAGAACTACTTCAGGGTAGTCTTCCTCCTAAGCGTGCTGGAGTCAGTCAACCAAGGGAGTTTGTTGTAGTTACTGAGATGGATCAAGAATATACTCCTCTATCAGTACACTCTCACAGGTCTAATCCTACGGGTCATGTGCAACAATAATTGGAAGTGCTACCATCAGTTGTAGCACCAGCCACCACATTATACCAGCTCCAGTCATTTCACCTACCGAAGTCCATGTTCAACTAGATATTTCTCAAAATTTAATAACAACCATTGAGTCATTAACAACTCGTTTAGAGACTATGGAAGGGAAGCGTGCATAGGTTCAACCAGAAAAGAGAGCTTACCCTGAATGGGATGATTTAATCTCTCCCCCATCAAGTTTTCGGAACCCTGTATTCCCTATTTTCAATGGATCAGGTGATCCTGAACATCATTTGACACATTACATGTCTTGTTGCGATCTGTTTATGGGAACTCTTGAATAGAGAGAAGTAGTGAAACTCATATGCTTCGTGCGAACCTTGCAAGGACCATCTTTTGTTTGGTATACAAGATTGCAATCCCGGTCAATTACTGGATGGGAGGATCTTCTCTAAAAATTCCTTATCCAATTCTACTCAACAATGCCAAAGAAAACAGTTTTTTATCTTAAAAATGATAAGAAAATGGATAATGAAAGGGTCTCAGATTTCATTGCTCACTGGAAGGGATTAACATATTATTTAAGCTTAGCACTAGCTCAAGAAGAACTGTTTCCAATCTGTGTGGAAAATTTGTGTGAAGAGTTGCGCACACATCTGAACCCTATGAAATACACAGGAGGGTTTCGAGAACTTACTTCAATCGCTCAACAGATTGATGATTCTCTTATAACGTCTAAGGATAAGGCTCGTATAATTCCATCAGCTCTAGGAAGGAGAATGGGTAAAGGAGAGACTACTACAGTTATGCTTAAACAAGCACCTATAACTGCTTCTACTTCAAAACCCTCATCTTCTCGAAGGGCGCCACCTCTTGAGCGCCAGCAACAGAGGCCGTTTTGTCAAGATAATCAAAAATATCAAAGATGAAAACAATTTGAGGATTTGAAAATCAAATGTTACTCTTTCCGAAATGAGATAATTCCTATTTATTTCATTTCGGCTTTAGAAAATAATTTGGTTCAATTTCCAATACCCAAGAGGCCAAACAAGGAAGGAGATGAAGACCATCCCAACTATTTCCCGTTTCATCAAATGTTGGGGAATACCATGAAAGAGTGTTTTTTCTTCAAATACCTCCTGCAAAAGATGGTTGACTCGGGACAAGTCAAACTAAAAGGGTTTTCAGCTCAGTTATCATGTTTTACTGCTACATCTCCAGAGGAAGAAGGCAAATGGAAAAAAGTCAAAAGAAAAAATGCACAAAAATATGATGATTGGATGGTCAGAAAAACGATCAACCGAACTCATGTCATTTTGCAAACACAGTTGAAGAAACCAATTGTGCCTTCTGCCATGAATTCCACAGAAAAACCCACTTCATCAGAGATAAAATCCTCAAAGAAACGACATGATTCAAAGAATGAAAAATAATCAGAAGAAGATGAGTATGTGTCATAGCCTAAACTGTCTCTGACTCGGGCTGATTTCATTCCATCTACATCAATGCAACGAGCACCGCCCCGTCAAACGACATAGCCTAAACAGGATAATAAGGTAGAGTCTTCATCAGATGAAGAGTTGATTTTCAGTTATGTTAATATGATTCAATTAACAGATCCATATTCCAGTCGCATTTTTGATTTTGATGAGCCTAAATTCCCTATATCAAATAGAGGAATCATAGGAAGTTCCATAAGATCAGGATACAGAGGAAGACGTGGATCTATCAGAAGACACTACTCGAATTCAACCCCTACTAGAACTGTGTATGCGGCAGAAACTTGTGGTAGATCCCTTCAATGAGCTCAACAAGAACAAGCAAGTTCTTCCACACAAGGCAGACTTATCCCTAGCACAATTATTCTGGAAGATCGGTTGAAGGTTCTATATTCTTCTTCTTAACAATTAAATAGACCTAATCAGACTAATATTCCAAAGACAGGAGTATTACCAAGTCCTATCCCAGTACAAGATGCATCAAATTCCAAAGAATCAACTTCCAAGGCACCTGCTAAACCACATGTTCATGTTGGGAAACGCAGACCCTTAGATCAAAAGTATGATATATTGAATCACCTGGGCAAAGTACCATCCAAGTTATCAATTTTAGATGACTTGAATTTGTCAAAGGATCTTTGGGAGGCACTCATTGAGGATTTTTCAAGTCCTCAAGAGTTTGAGACTGAAATTGCGGCATCTGAAGTCTACCATGTAGAGAATAATCCTACAGAATTCCATGGAGTAATATCTTTTATTGATGAAGTTGAAGATGATGTCGTGAATGGACATATTAGACCATTGTACCTATCTATAATGGTCAATGGCGTAGACATCCTAAGAGTTTTCATTGATAATGGTTCCGGAGTCAACCTCATGCCCATTCGTACACTACGCCGATTGGGCCTCACATAATCCGATTTATCTCCTTATACTTTGATGTTATAAGGATATGATAAAAAATAACAAGAACCACTGGGCTAGATTACACTCAGAACATGGTTTGGATATCTTCTATCCAATTCATATTTCATGGTTTTTGATGAAGACTCAGCCTTCAACTTCTTGCTTGGAAGACCCTGGCTACATCGGCCAGAAGCTATCCCTTCATCATACCATAAATCTCTCATGTTTTGTCTCAATGATCAAGTTGGGAAATTATATGGTATTAAGACCTCGTTCAAGATATGTGAATCTCAATACATTGAGGCAGAATTCTACCACATGAAGGGAAAGGAGGAATCCAGGACAAAAGAGATTACCAAAGTTAATTCTCCGTATGGTTTGGAGAAGATTCAAGTAAATCCATTTTCACATGTGAGTACATATTATGTGTTTCCTATCAGTAAAATTTACAAGATAGACCCAAATCAAAAATATCTTATGGAATGATCAATAATGCCAATTACGGCAATCGAGTCAGACAACATGGGAGAAATTGGTGATCCACCAGGCAATAATGAAAGATCAAATGAAGATGTCTTCATTTCATCTGCTGAAATCTAGTAAGTCTATACTTCTCCAACTAGGCCATAATAAGTGATAGCAACGTTGGAGGTGAACAATTATCTCGATTCTCAATCCATAATCTCCTCTTTATTACCCAGGGAAGACCCTTCATAATCAATCATGTCCGAAATGGAATCCTCTTCATCAAGATGTTCATATTTTAACATCCTTTCTGATTATGAAAATTTTTCTTCATCATCTACTAAGAAAGATGAAATAGAATAAATAACACATGTTGAAGAAGAATAGGAAGATCTCAGAAATGCTTCTCCAGCATTTGAATAGGGTATCTCTACCGCTATGGATGAACTCAGAGAAATAAATCTGGGTACAAAAGAAGATCAATGCCCCACTTTAATCAGTGGGGCCCTGACTCTTGAAGAACAAGAGATGTATAATACCTTTTTAATGAAAAATAGAGACATATTTTATTGGAACTATAATGAGATGCTCGGGCTTGATCTTGATGTTTCTACTCCTCATTTGGGTTTACCAGAAGAACATCAAGGATTTAAGCAAGCCGCGAGAAGAACACACCCAACCTATGCTTCCAAAATTGAGGCTGAAGTGGATAAGCTTATCAATGCTAACATATTCAGAGAAGTTCAATATCCCAAGTGGTTGGCTAATATTGTCCACATGAAGAAGAAGAACAGAAAAATTATAGTTTGCATCGATTTCAGAGATCTTAATCGGCATTTTCATAAGGATGATTTTCCAATTCTAAAAAAAGAACTCTTGATTGATGAAATAGTTGGCTATGAAGCACTTTAATTCAAGGATTGATATTCCAGATATAATAAAAAATGAATGGCTCTAGAAGATGAGGAATATACAGCTTTCAGAGCCCCTCAGGGTATGTTTTTCTATCTGGTAATGCACTTTGGGCTAAAGAATGTAGGTGCAACATATCAGCGTGTGATGCATTGTATCTTCAATCCCTTTTCAGGGAAGTTTTTTGAATGTTATGTTGATGATTTGGGTGTTAAATACAAACCAATTTATAATCACTTGGCTGATTTGGATGTCATATTCCACAATCTTCGACAACATAATTTGAAGTTGAACCCCTTAAAAGTTTCTTTTGGGGTAACCTCGGGGAAATTTATCTGCTTTTTTGTACGCCATCATGGAATCTAAGTCAATCCTGAGAAGACCAAGTTAATCCATGGTATGTCACCTCCTCTAAATTTTAATGAATTGAGAGGACTTCAAGGACACTTAGCCTATATTCAGTGTTTAATCGCCAATTTGGTAGGCACAAGTTTACCCTTCTCCAAATTGATGAAGAAGGGAGTCACTTACTAGTGGACTGAAGAATGTCAAGAAGCATTCGATATTCTCAAGAAATACCTCTTGAGTCCACTGGTACTCATGAAAACTGTTGAAGGAAGACCACTTATCCTCTATGTGACATCTCTAGAGCGATCATTGGGTGCCTTTCTTGTTCAGATGAATAATGCTGGGAAGGAAAATGACCTCTACTATCTCATTCGGACTATGCTTGAGCAGAAACCCAGTATTCAAATATTGAGAATTGCTGTCTGGCATTAATCTTTGTAGTTCCGAAGTTGGGAAACTACCTGCAACATCATGATGTCCAATTGGAATCTCGCAATAACCCTCTCAAATTCATCCTTAGTCGTACAATGCTTACAGGATGTCTGGCAAGGTGGGCAGTTATCTTGTAGCAATTTTGATATTCAATATGTGCCTCAAAAGGAAATAAAGGGCCAAGCTCTAGCTGATTTCCTTGTTGAACACCCTTCAATGGATGACACATCTTCAGATATTGAACTCCCTGATGAGGAAGTATTATCTATTCAAGAAATCCTTCAAACATTGAAAATGTACTTTAATGGTGCTTCCAGAAGTCCAACAGGTAGAAAAATGGAAAATCATAAATTCAACAATGTTCTATTAGGGATTTTACTCATTTCTCTAGAAAAGGCAGTGTTACCTTATTCATTCTTATTGTGGGAAGGTGGTACAAATAATGAAGCATAATACCAAGCTCTCTTTGCAGGATCAGAGTTGGCGCTTCAAGCACATGTGAATCACTTAAAGGTGAAAGGTGATTCAGACCTGGTAATCAAACAAGTAAATGGGGACTATGCAATTAGAAAATAAGAACTAATACCTTTGTATGATTACGTAGGAAAGTTAGCGGCGGAATTCCCTTCGAAACCAAAATTTTCTTATGTCCCGAGATCACAAAATGCCCAAGTTGATGCATTGGTTAATATAGCCACAGATCTAGCAGATCCAGATCGGGATGAGACAACCATCAGTATTGCCCATCATCGTGCGATTTCAACTTATTTTCAAATCAAAATAGAGGAGATTAATTAAATTAGTCACATTCCTAAACTGGATGGTCATACTACATGATGGATGCCACCTATCAGGGAATACCTTCAAAATGGAACACTTCTATCTGATAGAGATAGGAAAGAACAAATCTGGTGACGTTTGGTCAATTTTATTCTTTATGATAGCCCATATCACCTAGAGAAAAATCTCTACAAACATGGTTTTTATGGAGTTCTCTTCAGATGCATTTATGGTGAAGAGACAATGGCTATCCTGAAAGAAGTGCATGCAGGAGTCTGTGGTGCCCACCAATCTGGACATAGACTGTCTGATTAGATTTGAAGGCTTGGTTACTTTTGGGTAGAGGCAATATCTCTCAAGGATGTCAGTTCTAAATTCATTGTTAGCTTCATCAAGTCTAACATCATTACCATATTTGGTGTCCCTCATAACATATTGACGGACAATGGCACCAACTTCTGTTCATCTGAGGTGAAGAAGATGTATCGAGAATACAACATCAAATCCAACCATTCATTATGGTATCATGCAGCAGCCAATGGATAGATAGAATCCTTCAACAAGGCCCTTTCAAATATACTACACAAGATGGTGGATAAAGGTAAGAAATCATGTCTTGGTAAACTCTTTCATGCTTTATGGGATTATCAGACAACAACCCGCACTGAAACGCGGTCAACTCTATATTCATTAGTATGTGGAACAAAAGGAGTCTTTCCAATTTAAGTTCAAATACCCTCGCTCAGTGTATCCATTTGTGATCAGTCATCTACAGATGAGAAATCTCAAAAGAGATTGAATGAATTTGAATGGTTATATGAGAAAAGATTTTGCACTTTTCACCACTTGGAAATCTATCAGAATCAAATAGCACGAGCTTTCAACAAAAAAGTTTGTCTTCATTCATTCGTTAAGGGATAATTGGCATTAGTTCGCAGAACATCAATGATACCAGGGTAGAAAACTCCCAAGCATGAGCCAAAATGGGAAGGACCTTATTCAATACATAGGGTCTACTCCAATGGAGCTTATTCATTAATCTCGATGGATGGAGAACTCATCACTACTCCAACCAATGCCAGATTTCTGAAAAATATTTTGTATAAACACAAAATATATTCACTTTCGTCCAACATGATGTTAAACTCTGTCCCCTTCATCGTCCTTGCTATATGACATTAAACTATACAGTAACAGTCCAAGCATACGACCTTAAACTATTGGCACCTACATCCAACATCACGTTAAACTGTAACGTCCTAGCTACATGACGCTAAACTGTATAGAAGTCCCTTATATCCAGCAAGACGTTAAACTACGTAACCATCGGTCCATGCATACGACCTTAAATTATTGGCACTTACGTCTAACATGACGCTAAACTGTATCATCCCTTTTTCATCCGACATGACGTTAAACTGTGAAAAAGTCCCTAATATATCCAACATGACATTAAATAGTGTACTCTTTTGTCCTCACTACATGACATTAAACGGCACAGTCTCCCTTTCGTCCAACATAACATTAATTTATATAGTCCCCATATTCCAACCTACATGATGCTAAACTATACAAAAATCCTTTAATATGTCCTACATGACATTAAACTGTACTTTGTCCCTACTACATGACATAATACTGTGAATCACCAATAGTCCTTATTGTAAGCCTTTAAACTGCATAGTCCCTTCATATGTCCTACATGACATTAAACGGTGTGTCGTTAAGGTTGTTGTTACCTCTTGTTTCTCACACTTAGTATGACTAATGTGATCTTAAAGAAAATTTCAACCATAACACCCTCTTTGGGCCGCTAACCACATGTAAGTCCCAACATCATTTTTTAGGTCGTTGTCCCCAAGAACAACTTGATTAGTAATTCATTCTTTAATTTAACTACGCGGACTTTGATACTTGCCTTCTAGGATGGGTACGTAGGCAACCTCCTGAGGTTCAAGCCCAAAACCAATCTATTCACATTGGGTCACCTCCATCTCATATGAGGTTGATTCATGAAACCGTCCCCAGAATCAATATCTTTATATTGGTTCACTTTTGTCCATGCTATATGATGTTAAACTATACAACACTTTTTATCTTGTACGACAATAAAATACAATATTCTTTGATACCCTCCCCTGAGAGGGAATCATTATTTACATTATTTTTTCAATCATGTTATATTCCAAAGACTACGTGCATACATGGATATTCCCAAACCTTTTATCTTGGGTTAAATCATCATTGCACTAAATTTACCTTTCACCCTTCACTTGTGCGAACCAAATTTGGACATAGGTTAGTTATAGAACTATGTGGGATTAATTCCAATTTTTATGGGTTATTTTGGAACGCTTGAGTGTCCCTCGAATCCAGCCCCATGTCTTTTGGGCGTAACCCCAAAATTCCACTTTCAGTCCCCTGGCTGAAAAGTCCCCATGAAAACACACACTGTGTATTTCTTATAATGGTCTGAGCTCTATGACCCTAAACTAAGATCTCCAATCCTCTGTCTCACACGACGTTAAACTGTAGTTTAAGAACTATGTATGGCTTGATTCCCATTTTTATGGGATATATAGTGAAGTCCAACATTTCAATTTAGGACCCAGCCACAACATGATTATGATTAGAATTGATCTGTGTATCTCTGCATACATTGGAAACACCCATCTTTATGTGTCATAATCCTAACCATAAATATTTTCAGATCTTTATATCCCTTTTCTTAACTTCTATTCACAAAAGGCCTGAAATTCTGAGATTTCTTTTGCCTGACCATGCAACATGTTCCCTTAGGTGGCCTTGCATAAACAGTCTACATAACAGACGTGCCATCCAAGAGATGCTATTATTTGACAATGTAGCCAATGCCCTTAGTCGGCCCTGCATAATTCAACCCACTAACAGGTTTTTCAAATAGTGGTAACTTCATTTTTGGGTAGAAAATCTCTTTTGTCCTTGGTTGTCTTAATGAAAAAATGTAGGGATCCGTAAAAAATGGCTATCCTTAACATATCTGTCCCATACTCCTTTTTATGATCTGAAATTATACAAGACTATGGATTATATTCTATTTCACTACGTTTCTGTTAGACCTTCGTAGGAGTGATATCCATCCAGTTTTTCAATAATCTTGTTTGGAAATATCTTATCCATATTCAAGTACCTATTTCCATACAACAAACTCTATACATTGGAAATGTTGAATCCCCATAAACATTCACTGGCTTCTTAGCAGTATAAAAGTAAATTTTTTAGAGTTCTTTTTCCTGACTATGCAGCATGTGCCCTTAGGCGGGCTTTCTTAAGTAGTCTACATAATGGACCTGTCAGCCAAAAGATGATATTTATGTGACTATGCAGTCAATGCCCATAGGTGGCCCTCCATAATTCAACCCCCTAACAGGTTTGTTAAATAATGGTAACTTCACTCTTGGAATCTACTTCTTCTAATGCCTTTTATCACTTTTTCATATCATTCCTTAGATTCAAATATTCTTAAGTCGTAGTTTACTTATTATCACTCATTCTTGAGTATGGTAATGTCTTCTCAGATAAATTGTCAACGAATTGAGTCAATTTTAATCCATTTTGGTCAAATCTATTTCGACCTTAAACATTAGCATCTTTATGTCCGACGTGCATGACTTTAAACTGCCCACAAAAGACAAAGGAACTCTGAATAAATGTCATGTTCTAGCTCAGTAAACATAAATTTTGTATGATTTTGGTAATATTGATCAATTAAAAGATTCAAAGTTTGTAGGGTTATTTACATTAATCCTAGTAAAAATCAATCTATGATTTCTAGGACCATTGGATTAGGTAAAATTTAAAGTAGGTTGCGAAAGAATACAAGCATAGATGACTGAAGATAATAGTACTCTCCATTGTTGCACAAGAATTAGAGGGACATCCACAGATTAGAGCCTCTTCTCTTTTTCAGGAAATTACAAAGGACTGTCAACATAAGTCTTTACTTGATGTACAACATCCTGACATTCATCAGCAGCTACTTGATGCTCTTTCACTTGACCAGCTTAACTCTTATCAGCTTGATGTAGTTCCTTCTTGGCATCTGCAATGGGTTTCATACCATTCATTTGAGCTCACTCTAATGAATTATTGAGCTAGTCAAGTCCCCAGTAACAACATCTAACTGTTGCTGGAGCTGCACCTGATGGATGACTTTTTCTTTGATCTTAAGCTCAACTCCTTCATCTTGGCAGCATAATCATCCTCATCTCGGGATACTACAGCCTCAAATTCACTGATATTTACTGACAGCTTCTCCTTGGTCAGATATTCACGGATCTTTGCCCATGCACCCTTCTTAAGATGAATTGTTTCACCGCTTTATGGATCTCCTGGTATCCAAAACCGCCATGTTCTAGGATGATGAACTAGGAAGATAACCAAGAAATATTTTATGACAGATATTCAAGAGGAACTTCAGATATGATTTTCGATATGTTTATCCATGCATTGTGTTGTTAATAGCTGAGTGCCTTAAGCACCTTTGAGTCTGATTTGACATCATCATCACAGGGGGGCATGTAATCTGGGATTAATGCACTTAAGGAAGTGCCTTGTTCTGCTCCTTCTCCCTGACCCTGGTTGCTTCACCTTCTACTACAATTTGGGTAGGGGTTGAGACTTCACCTCCAGATATTTCCATTGAAGTTGATAGACCTGTAAGATCAACTAAATGTATGATTAGTTTCATCGAATAATGAATGTCGGTTGTCGATCACGAAAAATCCGTACAATCATTACCTAACAGTAGATTAGAAACTTGAGAAGTCTCCTCCCCATCATTCCCAGTTTCCACAGGATCTTCAAGATGGGTCTCAGGAGGGTTTACTGGGTTTAGCTCCACATGAGCTAATGTTTCTGAAATTATTGGTTTCACATCAATGTCCAAACCCTCTTCAGGCATTGGTAGTTCAGCAGCTTCTTTGGATGGAACTGCATATTATTTTCAGTCATGATTAGAAGTGTAAATTATAAGAAAATTTACTGGACGAAGGATAACACTCACACCCAAGGTCTTCTAAATCACATGATAACTTAGCATGAACATAAACTTCATCGAAATACATTCCATGATTCATTATTTCATCTAATGATATTTTATAAACCTGGTTAGTCTCACCAGTGGGAGCATTTGATGTATCCCCTTGGTGACCCTCATTCTGTGGCCCCTGACCATAGACAGATTCTTCAGGAAGGATGGAAGATTCAGTTGCCATGGCCACCAATGATTCTGGTGTAGGATCTTCTCTACTTGTTGTAGCAGCAGGAGCAGTACTGGGAATAGATGTTGGCTCTTTTTCAGAAGCAGCCAAGTCAGCCTGAATTTGTGTTTGTTCCACATCACCCTCCATGGTCCTCAAAGGAGGATCAGTCCTTTCCCTCATATGGGAAATTGAAGAAGCCCCTGCAATCCCAAGGAAAAGGAGAAATCTTTTTCATGGTATAAAATTCATGATTATTCGAAGGACTTACCACTAATGATAAAGAATTTAGTGATGGACTTCCTCCTTCGTCGCCTTTATCTTTTTGGATTTTTTGGAGTATCATCAGTCTCCCTTATAGGAATCTGAATTGGTGAATGGAAGGCTATTTCCAACTACTCATTCATGGTCTGCTGTCCTAGAGATATCACACACAATTAACGAGAGTAGCAGCCCTGATGGCAGTACCACCAGGGCTATACAGAGGTGAAGGAACCTCAGTAGTTTTGGAAAGCTACAAGGTGATGAAAACAATTTCCTAGAATAACAAAGCTTCGACTGAAATCATGTTTCAAAGAAAATAAGGAAAGAAAGCCAACATCATCAGGAGCCACAAACTCATGACCCTCCTCATCAGTGGCGTCATGATCCATCATTTCCTTCACCCACTTGGTGATAGGGATAGAATCTTCAGTGGAATATATGTAGGCCTTCAACTATCTATCGTAGGCTCTTACTTCATCAGGGTTATCCTCGAAATGAATATTTGCAGGAGCCTGAAGAGTCCCTGCTCTAAGAAGACATAACCTTTCTCATAGCTCCATCCAGAAAGTTTCAGAATCATAGTATACATCCCTCCATGCTTGGATGGCCTCTAGTCGTAGATATGCAGGTGTACTAGAAGGCTACGAAGAGGGTCCTACGACCATGTATTTTAATTTCATTCTAGCTCCTGCAGCTATAAAAAGAGAATGAAAACTTGTTACTCTATAAAGTTACTTGAAATTAAAATTGCCTCAATAAATTAACTCACGAGGAGTTGATGGAGTGGCTATCTTCATTCTGACAAGAGGATTATATACAGCGTGTGGCCTCTTTGAAACATGTTGTATCTCCTGGGAATCTGATGAATCAGCCTCGGTTGAAGAACTCGTGAGCCAGCTTTAGGAGTGGAAGAATCACCTACTACCTAAATTGTTTCTTTCTCAATGGTTCTCTTCTTCTTCCTAACCCAATAAACATGTTTATTCAATATGGCCATAGGATATGACGATATCCAGTTTTCAGCATACCATATGGCCAAATTGCTTACCGCTTCAGTATCTGGTAAGTCAAAGACTATCGCAGTCCTTTCCAAATCCATTAGCAACCACTGTTGTCGAGAAACCATGGGATACTGCTCTGATTTGATGTGCACTTGAGGAGATACAATAGTCATCTGTAGACACTTGAATTGGAGTGAAAATTGATATGGAGCATAGGCCTCACATATAATTTCCCTATCAATTCTTGTGGCCAGCACAACATCTCTGCAGGCCAGCATGTAAGACCTCTGTTCCAAGCTAGCTGATCCATCATCAATAAATCTCCATGTCGGCGGATTTATGTAGGGAATGAAGTGGAATTCCTTATGCATACCCAACATTGGCATAATATCATAGGCATTGATGGCCAAAGGACAAACTCCAGAGAAGGCCGGAATAGGAAGCCGGAAAGAACTTCCAGGAATCTGTATTCCGTTTTGAACATCATATGTCCGGAAGTCAGTGGCGATCTATAACGACCCATACTTTACATAAATTGTTAATAAATCAAAATTGAGGTACACTTATTACAACACATTACAAAACCATTAAAGGACCATATTGGTACAGTTTCTTTAGAAACTGGGAAACATAAACAACTGGTTTATAAAGCATTGACATTGTCTCCCATTTATTTCATCATATCTAGAGTCCCTTTTTGGCATATACTACTTAATAACCTTCTTCCTAACCTGGGGAAAGAGAACATACAAAATAGTGAGCTCAAATTCTCTGTAAGGGCAAACAAAAGAAATATCAATCAAATCATCTTCATAAGAACTTAACATTTTGGAAATCTTAACCTGCAAAAGAGATCATAATTTCATAACATGGGATAAATTATAGTAGTGAAACATAATCCTAATAATCATAACTTAAAACATGAAATTTTGTGGTGTATAAACATAATCATAGAGAATCATTTCTTAGTAGTCAAGACTCATTTCCAAGACTACCTTAGAAGAAAATATCCATTTTGAACCGAGTTCACTCCTCATTTCAATCCTATTTCACTGAACCGGATAAACCTGTCATTCCAGCCATGTCTATCTCATGAGATATAAATCATTACCCAATGCATTGGAGGGAGATATAGGTCCCACCCATCTCATAATAAAACCATTATTATGTGTGCCACAAAATCATAAATCATACATCATTGCATAACCCATGTAATAAAAATGTGATTCTTAAACATCATGACAACATAAAACATTTCATTTAAGATAAAGGAATTAATCAAAATATTTCCATCACGAAATTTTCAAATCAATGTAATAATAGGGATAGAAACAGAACCCTAAATGATCTTAGATGGAAAATAATTTTGATAAAACACTTGAACTCCATTCTTGAGGAAAATATCCTTTCTACTTCAAAAACATTTTTCATTTCATAACATTTCATAAAATTTTAAACTAAAAGAAATTGATTAAAAAAAGATTGAAAACTTGTAAAGGAAGATTCTTGGAAATAATGTTTTAAAAATCCATTCAAGCCTTATAAGTTAACAAAACATTCTTCTCGTACTTAGGTCAGCAAAGTCAAAAAGTACCTTGTACGAAAAACAACAACAGATTCCTTTCATATATTTTACTAAAAACTCACTGAAGGGTAAAATTGGATTTAAAAAATTGTAGGATGATAGATATAATATTAAATATTGAAGAAACATGGATGTGGATGATAAATATGCCCTAGTAAATACTGAAGAATAAACAATCATGGATAAAAATTGAGATTGTGAGATTTTCCCTTACCTTAGGTCCGATTTTCTTCGTAAGTGTCCGAACATCCTCTATAATGATTTAAATAATGTTATTGACTTATTCCAGAATCATAGTTATTTTTATGATATCATATATGCTCATATTCTTATCTTCTTATTAATAATATTTCATTACTACTTGTTATTCGAGTGTTTATTACTTTTTGTTCTTATGCCTGTTTTGTAGAATAAATTCTTATTCATCTTTTTAGGTTATAGATACCTCATTTCCAGAATTGTATTACTGTAATACATATCATATATATTCATTCAATTCATTTATATAATCATTATGCAATGATGATCATGTAGAACGAGTCACATCACATCGTGGAGACGGTATTCCGTACATACGCACGAGCGATGATATCGTTCCCATGATAATGGAATTTTATTGGAGTGTATGTAAACTATTTCAGAATCAATACCACTTTACAATAATCCTATATAGTTATTTAATTTCACCATTATACCCATCCACGTAAATGGTGGTGGAAAATAGATTACACCACGGCGTGGAGACGATATTCTGTACGTACGCACACGCGGTGATTTCATTTTCCGTAGGATGGATAGATGGAGAAATATGGGTTTTTCATACATATAATAACATATAAGTATATGGGTGATACTTATGTTATTACTTCATAATGAAACAACTAAATAAGAAGAAGTGGAGTAAGATATAAAGTTGAAATATTCGGTAACAGACATTACCTCTTCTTTGAAGCGCCTCTTTGAGACCTCCTTTTAGGGCACTAACATTGGACATTGAAGAAGACCAGGGCCTCTAGGATGTTTCTAGGGAAGTGGAGAAGAGAATTTGGCAGGGGTTTTCCGATCATGAAGGCTGAAAGTGGTGTGAGGAAGAGAGGGAGGAGGTGCCCTTTTATAAGGGAGGAGAGGGGCACCTTAGGAAAAACTAAATATATTATTTTATTATAAAGTCATATTCGGTTTTTAATAGCTCCAAATTAATTTATTTTTAATCTAAGGTGTGTATGGGACGAAATAATCTCATCCAATAGAATTTAGACAAGTTTAAGGTTCTATTTTAACCTTATCATTTAGATTTAACTTTAAGTTAGATAATTTAACTTTTACCGTGTCTTCTTGTTTTCTTACACTATAAGGTTAATAAACATACTATAACAAGCCAAAAGAACCCCAAGTTGTTTATTATTAATATATATAACCTTATAAAAGTCAATTGGACGAACCTTATATTTTTATGAATAACAAAACAATTAATAATATAATATTTGTTTTAAAAACTATTTTATGTCAATTTTGACACTATTTGGTAATTGATTTTTGTGAAAATTATAACAGAAATATTAGTACGAAAAAATTTAATTAAATCAATACTAACATGTCATATTAACATTAAAAATTACAATAATTCATATAAAGTCTCATATTACATTTATTTGGGTATTTATAACATCACTTATATCAATATTTCATTAATACGATAATTACTGCATCATCATTATGTCATAAATAAATTAAATTATTTACTGTCTAAAAATTACAAATAAAATACCATTATGTAGGAAATATTTTTAGATATATAATGAAAATTTATAGTCAAATTTATTTTATTTATGACCCTATATGAAAAATTATTTAGTTATTAAACTTTTATTTTAACTATTTTAACCCTTCTTTAAATAAATTAATATTAAATGTCCTAATCTAATCCAAGTGGGCCTAAATGGTCATATTTTATTCCTAAGGTTGTTTTTGTTCGAATTACACTTATCCAATAGAATTAGGACATGTGTTAGGGTAATAATAATAACATGTTTACCCTTAATTATCCTATTTACATTTAACTATAGTAAATAAAAGTAAAATGTTACTATTCACCAAAAGTTATTTTCATCTCATTGAACCACATTTTACGTACTGACATCAACCGTGTGTCACGGATTTTTGAAATTCCATTCACATAAGCGGTAAAATTATGTTTTATTTAATTTTTCAAATTCTCCTAGGGGGTGGGTAAAAGACGGTCAGAATTTCAATAAATTTTTTATATATATATAATTATTATAAAATGACACCAATGAATTACATTGAACTTATATAGGTATTATGTATCAATTTTGACCTAAAATAAATTTAAACAAAATAAATAAGTATTTAAATAAAAAGTCAGTTTTTAAATAGTAACCTAGTGTTTTCACTATTCATCAAAAATTGAAAGTGTTCAGAAAAATACCAAAATTTCACCCTAGGCTAATTTTGATGTTCCAAAACCAAAAATGAAGTACATTTTGAAAATTAAAATTTATATATTTTCAAAAGGTGGTTATTACTATTCATAACGGCTAGTTTTAATAATATTTTAATAACATATCGTTGTTTAGTGGAACTCTATATTGCGTACGATGCAAGCTATCGAGGAACGTCGCGATTGCGTGTAAAGCAAGCCAAGCTAGTATTGTGTCTAGTGAAATATTCATTTTTTCATTTATATAACATAAAAACAAAATATTTCTCATAAATGTCTCGGGTGTTACATTCTACCCCCTTAAAATTAATTTCACCCTCAAAATTCATCACTTTGTAACAAACAGATGATGATACCTCTCCCTCATCATATCCTCAAGCTCCCATGTAGCTTCTTATAATTGGTGGTTCCTTCATAAAACATTCACCAAGCAAGTGGTCTTGTTCCGTATGACTTTTTCACTACGATCCAAGAACCCTATCAGCTGTTCTTCATAAGAAATATCTTGCTCCAGCGGTACAACTTCTGAGTTGAGTACATGTGAAGGATCAGGTATGTACTTCCTCAGAAGAGATACATGGAACACATTGTGAACTTGGAAGAGATTCGGTGGATGTTCCAATCGGTAAGCTACCTTCCCAACATGATCCAGAATTTCAAAAGGACCGATATACCCAGGGCTCAGCTTTCCCTTCTTTCCAAATCTCATTACTCTCTTCCAAGAAGATGTTCATAAGACCACTTTATCACCCACTTCAATCTCTAGGTCTTTTCTTCGTTTATCGGAATAATTTTTTTGTCGACTCTGAGATATTCTAATGTGTTGCTGAATAGATCGGACCTTTTTCGCCATCTCATCAACAAGATCAGGTCCTAATAGCTTTCTTTCCCCCAACTTCATCCCAGCAAGTTGGAGTCCTTCATTTCTTTCCATAGAGAGCTTCATAAGGAGACATCTGAATACTGGAGTGAAAGCTATTATTAAAAGAAAATCCCACCGATGGTGGGTGTTGATCCCAACCTCCTTTGAAATCAATAGAGCAAGCTCTCAACATATCTTCTAGAGTTTTAATTGTCCACTATATGAAGGATCACAAGATTTGCAGGAGGCACTTTCCCAAAAACTTCAATCGGAGAAGAATTATAAACATTTGATGCGACTGTTGTACCATTAGGGGTTGTCACAGCTAACTCAACATCTAATTTTTGAGGTAATACGGCGACACCTTTAGAAAATTATTCAGAAATAAATGAGTGGGTGGATCCAGAATCAAATAAAACATTTTCTAATTTAGAGTGGATGGTAAGTGTACCTTTCACCACATCATTATCGTACTCCACATCACTGATAGAAATTGCATTTTACTTTCCTTTTTCTTTAGCCTTAAGAGTTTGTTGACGTCAATCATCATCAACAACCCTTGGATTGGGGCATTGATTGGCATAATGCACCATTTCCTTGAACATGTAACATCGAAGTGTAGGTGGTGCACTCTGTGTAGCCTCTTCTTTGTTCACATCACTAGACATCTTCTTCCAATCATTACAGCATTCAAATGCCTGATGATCTTCCCTTCCACATTTGAAACATTTACTTGTCCCTTTAAGACAACTCCCTCTATGTTTCATTCCACACATTGAGCATAAGGGAAAACTCATCTTCTTTTCAGTGTGATCTTTATATTTTCCTTTGAATTCTATTTTCCTCTTCTTATCAAACCCATATGAATGATGGGTTACTCCAATCTCCATCTCAACTTTTAGAGCACATCGAATGATTTCCTTGTAGCTATTGAAGTCCCTTATGGATAACGCCCTTCAAAGACTTCCTTTTAAGCCACTAAAGAATCGATCGATCTTACTCTCAGGTTGGATAATAATACCAGAATCGTACCATGTAAGTCTTGTAAAAATTGCTTCATAGGTATCAACAGATTCATCATCATTTTCCTTCAGTTCAAGAAAATATTTCTCCATCTTTGTGCGAAGAATAAGAGGGAAGTACTTATTGAAAAATAAGTTCTTGAACTCGTCCCATTCCATAGACTCAATTTCATCCCTTTTCCTGATATTCTAAATAATTTTCCACCATTGATCATAATCTCTTTCCAAATCATACACTGCTAAGATGACTTTATCATGTTCAGAACATTGAAGAACTGAAAATATCTTTTCAGTGGTACTGATCCATTGTTCAACCACTAATGGATCTGAAGACCCACTGAATGAAGGTGGACACTGCCACATGAAGGATTCAACAGAATGTTACTCCTTACTTTTCTCGTTTGGAAGTCCTGCATGATTCATAGCTTGAGAAATTTTTGTGAGCATGGCTACAAGATTTTTCATTCCAGCTCCCATAACATTTGTTCGCATAGGTGGACAATCATTGCATTGCCCATCGCATTCCGCATTAACACGGTTCCTTCGGGTTATAGCCATTGACTAAAACCAAGAAGAATAGTGTGGGGAACAATAATTAAAATAGGAAAACACATAATCAAGAAAAAAATTTCACACTTATGGTCTTATAATAGGTTTCTCATGGCCATTTCTAAAACACTAATATTGTGTTCTATTATTAGACTTATCCTTAGGGTTCTTACTAATGCTGTTACATCCTAGTTTCCAAAGGTTGACTATACCTTTCCTCTGATACCAACTATAATGACCCAAACATTACATACATTGTTAATACTTCAAAATTGAAGTAGACTTATTACAACATATAACAAAACCATGAAATGACTGTATAGGTATATTGTCTTTAGAAACTGGGAAACATAAACAACTGGTTCATAAAGCATCTACATTGTCTCTAATTTATTTCTTCATATCTAGAGTCCCTTTTTGTCATATCCTACTTAATAACCTTCTTCCTAACCTGGGGAAAGAAAACATACAAAATGGTGAGCTCAAATTCTCATTAAGGGTAAACAAAATAAATATCAATCACATCATATTTATATGAACATAACATTTTAAAAATCTTAACCTGCAAAAGAGATCATAATTTCATAACATGGGATAAATCATAGTACAAAAATGTAATCCTAATAATCATAACATAAAATATGAAATTTTTTGGCGTACACACATAATCATAGAGAATAATTTCTTAGTAGTCAAGACTCATTTCCAAGACTATCTTAGCAGACACAGTCCATTTCTGAACCGAGTTCACTCCTCGTTTCAGTACAATTTCACTGAACTGAATTAACCTTCCATTCCAACCATGTCTATCTCAAGAGATATGAATCATTACCCAATGCATTGGAGGGAGATATAGGTCCCACCCATCTCATAATTAATCCATTCTTATGTGTGCCACAAAATCATAAATCATACATCATTGCATAACCCATGTAATAAAAAAGGGATTCTTAAACATCGTGACATCATAAAACAATTCATATAAGATAAAGGAATTCATAAAAATATTTCCATCACAACATAATAAAATCAATGTATTAATTGGGATAGAAACAGAACCCTATATTATCTTATATGGAAAATAATTTTGATAAAACACTTGAACTCCATTCTTGAGAAAAATATTCTTTCTACTTTAAAAACATTTTCCATTTCTTTACATGTCATACAATTTTAAACTAAAATAATTTGATTAAAAATATGCTTTAAAACTTGTAAATGAATATTCTTGAAAATATAGTTTTAAAAATTCATTCTTGCCGCATAAGTTAAAAAAATCATTCTTATCGTACTTATGTCTGAAAAGTCAAAATGTACCTCGTACGAAAAATGTCAAAAGATTACTTTCATATCTTTTACTAAAAACTCACCGAAGGGTAAAATTGGATTTAAAATTTTTTATGAGGATAGAATTAATATTACATATTGAATAAACATGGATGTGGATGATAAATATGCCCGGTAAATACTGAAGAATAAACAATCTTGGATAAAAATTGAGATTGTGAGATTTTCCCATACCTTAGGTCTGATTTTCTTCTTAAGTGTCCGAACTTCCTGTATAATGATTTAAATAATGTTATTGACTTATTACATAATCATAGTTATTTTTATGATATCATATATTGTTATATTCTTAACTTCTTATTAGTAATATTTCATTACTACTTGTTATTTGGGTGTTTATTACTTTTTGTTCTTATGCGTGTTTTGTCGAATAAATTTTTATTCTTCTTTTTAGGTTATCGATACATCATTTCAAGAATTGTATTAGTGTAATATATATCAAATTCATTCATTCAATTCATTTATATAATCATTATTCAAAGAATATCATGTAAAACGAGTCACATCACATCCTGGAGACAGTATTCCGTACGTACGCACGAGCGATGATATCGTTCCCATGATCATGAAATTGTATTGGAGTGTATGTATAATATTTCAGAATCAATACAAATTTACAATAATCATATATAGTTATTTATTTTCACCATTATACCCATCTAAGTAAGGTGGTGGTGGAAAATAGATTACACCATAGTGTGGAGACGGTATTCTGTACGTACGCACGCGCGGTGATTTCATTTTCCATAGGATGGATAGATGGTGAAATAAAGTTGTTTCATACTTATAATAACATACCAGTATATGGTTGATACTGATATTATAACGTCATAATGAAACAACAAATGATGAATAAGTGGAATAAGAAATAATATTGAAAGAATCGGTAATGGACATTACCTCTTCTTTGAAGCACCTCTTTGAGACCGCCTTTTAGGGAAATAAAATTGGTCTTTGAAGAAGACCAGGACCTCTAGGATGTTTCTAGGGAAGTTGAGAAGTGAATTTTTCAGGGTTTGGACGATCTTGAAGGCTCAACGTGGTGTGCGGAAGAGAGGGAGGAGGTGCCCTTTTATAAGGGAGGAGAGGGGCACCTTATGAAAAACATAAATTATTATTCTAATATAAAGTCATATTTAGTTATTAATAGCTAAAAATTGATTAATTTAGAAGATAAGGTGGTTATGGGTCTAAATACTCTCATAAAATAGAATTTGGGCATGTTTATGATTCTATTTTAACCTTATCATTTATATTTAATTTTAAGTTAGATAATTTAACTTTTACCGTGTCTTCTTGTTTTCTTACACTATAAGGTTAATAAACATACTATAACAAGACAAACGAACACCAATTTGTTTATTACTAATATGTATAACCTTATATAGGTAATTTGTCCAAACATACGATTTTTAGGAAAAACATAACAATTAATAATATAATATGTTTTAAAAAACTATTTTATGTCAATTTTGACACTATTTGGTAATTGATTTTTCTGAAAATCATAAAAGAATGATTAGTTCGAGGAAAGTTAATTAAATAAAAACTATCCTTTCATATTAACAAATAAAATTATTTCAATTCATAAAAAGTCTCAAATTACATTTATTTGGGTATTTATAACATCAATTATGTCAATATTTCATTAATAAGATAATTACTGAATCATCATTGTGTGATAAATAAATTAAATTATATATGTTCTAAAAATTACTAATTAACTACCATTATGTAGGAAATATTTTTATCTTTCTAATGAATATTTATAGTCGAATTTATTTTATGTATAACCCTATATTAAAAATAATTTATTTATCAAACTTTGATTTTAACTATTTTAACCCTTCTTTAAATAAATTAATATTAAATGTCCTATTCTAATCCAAGTGGGCGTAAATGGTCATATATTATTCCTACTATTGTTTTTGGTTAACTTACACTTATCTAATAGAATTAGGACATGTGTTAGGGTAATAATAATAATATTTTTATGCTTAATTACCCTATTTACTTTTAACCATGGTAGAAAAAATTAAAAATTTACTATTCACCAAAAATTATTCTCATCTCATTGAACCACATTTTACTTACTGACATCAACCATTTCTCTCAGATTTTTGAATTTCCATTCAAAAAAGTGGTAAAATTATGTTTTATGTAAATTTTCAAATTTTCCTATGAGGTGGGTAACACATGGTGAAAAGTTCAATTAAATTTTTATATATCTAAAATTACTATAAAATGACTCCAATGAATTAGATTGACCTTATATATGTATTATATATCAATTTTGACTGAAAATAAATTTAAATAAAATAAATAATTATTTAAATAAAAATTCAGTTTTTAAATAGTAACCTAGTGTTTTCACTATTCATTAAAAATCGAAAGTTTTCAGCAAAATACAAAAATTTCACCCTACGCTAAGATCGATATTACGAAACCAAAAATGAAGTCCATTTTGAAAAATAAAATTTATAAAATTTCAAAAAGTTTTTATTACTATTCATAACGTCTAGTTTTAATTATATTTTAATAGCATATCATTGTTTAGTGAAACTCGGTATTGCGTACGAAGCAAGCTATCGAGGAAGGTGAGGATTGCGTGTAAAGAAATTCAAGCTTGTGTTGTGTGTAGTGAAAGATTTCATTGATGATTTGTATATCATAAAAACAAAATATTTCTCATAAATGTCTCGGGTGTTTCACGATCCATCCCCATAAAACTTGGAATGGTCCCACTAATCTCAAAGAAGACTCACCCATATAGACATGGAGTAAGCTCCTGTGAATCTTCACCAAAACTGTAACACCCCAAGATTTTATGAAAAATATTCTTTTTAATTTAATTAATGTCTTTTGTTGTACACTACACCAAAATGATCTTTCACAACATGCATCCTTGACTTTCCTTGCATGACATGAAATCACGGCCTTCCTCGATAGCGTGTGTAGTACGCAATACCGAGTTTCACTAAACACCGATATGCTATTAAACTATTATTAAAACTAGCCATTATGAATAGTAATAACCACTTTTTGAAAATTTGTAAATTTTATTTTTCAAAATTGACTTCATTTTTGGATTCGGAATATCGAAATTAGCTTAGGGTGAAATTTTGGTTCTTTTCGGATAACTTTCATTTTCTGATGAATAGTGAAAATTTCTAAATTTTAATTAAAAACATCCTTTTTAATAGATATAATTAATAGTGATAAATTATTAATTTTAGTAGTTTTAAAATATATTTAGAATATATTTTTAAAATTTAATAAAATATTGGTCATTGGATGTAATTTCACATTTAAACCATACATAAACAAGTGTCAATTTTTTATAGTTATTATCTCTTAAGAAAACGCTATTTGTGTTGACGACGGGAATTAATTATTAAATTAATTAATGAAACTGATATGTTTTGAATTTTGAAAAATAGACATCATTTTTTAGTTCATAATATCAAATATAGCTTAGGCCAAATGTTTGGTATTTTTCTGGAAACTTTAATTTTTTGATGAATAGTGAAACCACTAAGTGGTAGTTAAAGAAATGAATTTTTCATAAAACATAAATTTACCGCTTCTGTGAGTGGAATTTCAAAAATCCGAGAGACACAGTTGATGTCAGTAAGTAAAATGTGGTTCAATGAGATGAAAATAATTTTTGGTGAATAGTAACTTTTTACTTTTTTTTACCACGGTTAAAAGTAAATAGGGTAATTAAGGGTAAAAATGATATTATTATTACCCTAACACATGTCATAATTCTATTGGATAAGTGTAATTCGACCAAAAAAACCTTAGGAATAAAATATTACCATTTAGGCCCACTTGGATTAGATTAGGACATTTATTATTATTTAAATCAAAGAAGAGTTAAAAGAGTTAAAATCAAAGTTTATATACTAAAACATTTTTAATATAGGGTTATACATAAGATAAATCCGATTGTAAATAATAATTAGGAAGATAATAAGATTTCCTACATAATGATATTTTATTTATAATTTTTAGATATTATATAATTTAAATAATTTATGACACATTGATGATGCAGTAATTACCATAATAGTGAAAAATTATAATAATTGATATTATAAATATCCAAATAAATATAATTTGAAACTTTTTATGAATTACACTAATTTTCTAGGTTACTATGATATGTTAGGATTGATTTAATTAACTTTGGTTGAATTAATCATTCTGTTATGAGTTTTACAAATATAAACTATTGAATAGTGTCAAAATTGACATAAAATAGTTTTTAAAAAACATATTATATTATTGATTGTTATTTTATTCCTAAAAATCTATGGTTCGGCAAATATACTTATATCATAATAGTTATATCATTAATTTACCACATGGGGGTCGCTTGGATGAATATGGTATGTTTATTAACTATATAATATAAAAATAAAAATTGACATGGTAAATGTCAATCTAATTAACTAAGAGTTAAAACTAAATAATAAGGTTAATATAATCACCTAAACTTGCCTAAATTATATTGGATGGGAGGATTTCTACCCATCCCCACCTTAGATTCTAAATGACACAATTTGGAGCTATTAAAAACCAAATATGACTTTATAATAAAATAATATTTTTCGTTATTCCAAAGGTGCCCCTCTCCTCCCTTATAAAAGGGCACCTCCTCCCTCTCTTCCTCACACCACATTGAGCCTTCAAGATCGGCCAAACCCATCCAAATTCTTTTATACACTTCCCTAGAAACATCCTAGAGGACCAGGTCATCTTCAAGGACCAATTTTAGTTCCCTACGAGGAGGACTCAAATAGGTGCTTCAAAGAAGAGGTAATGTCCGTTACCGATTATTTCCACTTTATTTCTTCTTACACTTCCTCTTCATAGGTTTTTTCATTATGAAGTAATAACATCAGTATCACTCATATTCCGATTTGTTATTATAAGTATGAAACAACCCTATTTCACCATCTATCCATCCTACAGAAAACGAAATCACCGCGCGTGCGTACGTACGGAATACCGTCTCCACGCCATGGTTTAATCTATTTTCCACCACCACCATACGTGGATGGATATAATGGTGTAAATAATAACTATATATGATTATTGTAAAGTGATATTGATTCTGAAATTGTATAAATACACTCCAATACAATTCCACGATCATGAGAACGATATTATCGCTCGTGCGTATGTATGGACTACCGTCTCCATGACGCGATGAGATTCATTCTCCACATTAACCATTCATGAATGATTATAAAGTATATATAATAAGTAATCATGAAATATATGAAATAATAATGATACTAGATTTATGTGTATGTATATGTATGTCATCTACTTAATTCCATTCAACTCAATAAGGAAACGAAAACAGAGCTCATTCGTACGTACGGCCTACCGTCTCCATGAATGGTGTATTTCTTTCCTTTTACTGATCAATTATATATATGTATATTCTGAATATATATTATATATAAATCATGTTTTATATTCTGGAATTCAGTAATCATGATCTATGTAATCATATGAATAATTACAAGTCAAAACACGGATGACAAATGAAAAGATTTTACCCAAAATGCTCTTTAACATGGAATTTAAAAAATAACGGGTAAACTATAGTCATAAGTGAACCATATATGATATCATTACAATGATTATGAATCTGTAATAAGTCAATTACATTATTTAAATCATTATACAGGAGGTTCGGACACTTCCGAAAAAAATTGGACCTAAGGTAAGGGAAATATCACAATCACATTTTTATTCGAGATTGTTTATACTATGGAAATTTACTGGGGTGTATATTATCATCCACATCCATGTTTCCTCAATATTTGTTATTTATATCCTTCTAAAATATTTTATATCCAATTTTACCCTTCGGTTAGTTTTTAGTAAAAGATATGAAATGAATCTTTTGTCGTTTTTCGTACGAGGTACATTTTGACTTTTCCGAAAAAGTACGAGAAGAATGTTTGCTTTTAACTTATACTGCATGAATGGATTTTTAAAACATTATTTCCAAGAATCTCCCCTTACATGTTTTCAAGTTTATTTTAAATAAACTTCTTTTAGTTAGAATTTTATGACATGTTAAGAAAGGAAAAGTGTTTTTGAAGTAGAAAGAATTTTTTTATTCAAGAATTTAGTTCAAGTGTTTTATCAAAATTATTTTCCATCTAAGATAATAAAGGGTTCTATTTCTATCCCTATTATTAAATTGATTTGATTATGTTGTGATGGAATTATTTTTATAAATTCCTTTATCTTACATGAGTTGTTTTATGATGTCACGATGTTTAAGATTCCCATTTTATTACATTGGTTATGCTATGATGTATGGTTTATGATTTTCTGTCACACATAAGAATGGTATCATTATGAGATGGGTGGGACCTATATCTCCCTCAAATGTATTGGGTAATGATTTTATATCTCATGATATTGATATGGATGGAACGGCATGTTAAACCGGTTCAGTAAAACAGGACTAAAAAGAGGAGTGAACTCGATTCCGAAATGAACTTTGTCTACTAAGATAGTCTTGGCAATTAGTCTTGACTAATAAGAAATGATTCTCTATGATTATTTGTGTTTGCCACAATGTTTCATGTTTTTAGATATGATTATTGGGATTACATTTCACTACTATGATTTATCCCATGTTATGATACTATGATCTCTCTTGCAGGTTCAGATTTCCAAAATGTTATGTTCTTATGAATATTATGCGATTGATATTTATTTTGTTTACCCTTACTGAGCATTTGAGCTCACCCTTTTATGTTTTATTTTCCCCATGATATAATGAAAGGTTTTAGGTAAAAAAAGGAAGATCTTTATGGGAGATGTTGAAGATCTTTCTCCACGATTAGAATATTATATTCCGAGTTTCCAAAGACACTAAATTATTACAGTCCTTGTGTGTTTGTTTTTGTTATGTACTAAGTATTCAGAAAAAGTAATGTAATGTCTTTATACGTTAAGATTCGGGTCTTTACAGTTGGTATTAGAGGAAAGGTTTAGTTAACCTTTGGAAACTAGAGTGCGAAAACTTTAGTGAGATCCCTAGAGATATTTCCATGGTATGTATAGGTATTTCCCTAAGGTTAAGTATAAGTATAGGTTATAGTCCTAGAATTATGGTAACGATATTAGTATTAAACCTATGATGTTAGATGTCGAAGGTACTCTCCCTTGATTATGTTATTTTCCTTTTATGATTTTTTTACCCTCAAAGATTTCTTTTTGTGTTTTAGTCAATGGAGGGAACCAGAAGGAATTTGGTTAACATTGAATCCAATGGACAATTTGGTGACTATGAGAAACAAAATTGCGTAATTCCTAGAGAGAAAAATATTGTGATTATGCCAAATTTGTCATCTCGATATATGATTAACAAGGTGAAATTTAGTGGTATGCCTAATTCATCAAATAAGAGGAAGATAGAATTTTATGCATGTTCGCATGTTGAGGATCATAAGGAAAGGAAGATTGAGATTTCTAAATAAGGGAAGAAGAACCTTGAGGAATACCTCAAATGGAGGGACAGATGTTATCTATGTGGAAAAAAGGGACATAGAGTGACAGACTATTATGGAGTTCAATGTCTTATTTATGGAGAACATGGTCATTACCCAACTCAATGACCTTACCTAAAAATTTACTTCTAAATCAAGGAAGGAATTATTCGAGGACAATCACTGAAGAGGATGGATTGCAGTGTTTATGTATTGGTATTCAAGAATAATGTTGTTGAGGTACTTTTATGGTGTATTAGGATGTCTCTGTATTAGTCTATTGTGGATTTCAATAATTTTATGGTACCAGTAACCATAAAAAGTTATTCAAATATTTTGGAATGCAGATGATATGCGCATAATTAAGGGATAAGGAGAAAATGAAATGTTTGACAGTATTCGGGAGCTCATTATTGTTCTAATGACTAAGTGATATCATGGTTTGAGTATACAGAATTTTGGGATTTTCGTATGTGGTTAAGTTAAATTTTTGCAGCACTCATGTTTTCACTAAGGTTTAATTAGTATTCATTTTTCAAGATAATACATGATTAAGGCCTCCGAATGTTTGGAATGTGACCAACAAGACATATCTCATGATATATGGGGATCAATAATGGTACTAACATGCTAGTTTTATGAACTCTTTGGTAATAGTTTTCACTATAATATGAGAGTAGACAACATTATTTTGGATAAGCCTAAAGATTGGAATGGATTATGTTGGACATAAGTTAGTATTGTTTAATGACAGAAGTTTTTCTGATATTATTCATGGGATGTTATAGTAATGTAGTTTTAGAAAAAGGACAACATGCAGGATGGGAGACAGCCCATCGCGTCGGACAAGGCTGTAGGAATCGAACCCACAACCGAAGTGCGACTGCCCTTTATCACCGAACACTGGCCTACAGGAAGTCCCTGTTTAGTAGAAACTAGTTTTATTATATTAATAAGTATGATATATGAAGTATAAGTCCATTTAAGGAACCATATATGATTAATCTCACTATAGATGGACTTATGTATTTTTTGATAACTTTTATAATCTTTTGTTTGAGACAGATGGGATAAACCATCATTATATCACATGATCTGCTAACACATCGCGAATGAAAAATTCAACTTCATTTATTTAAGAGATGTAGTGGAAATTTTCCAAAGAACGACCAACGGTGATACTATACCAAAATTATGAAAGTATTTCTTCTGATTCCAATTTCATCAACTTTAGGGAAATGATCTTAAAAAAATGTTTTCCTAGTGCTATTATATCTGATGAATCAGATGGTACCTTAGATCGTCACAAATTTATGGCTTTGTGATTGCTGGCTTTTCCATAGCCATGTTCTCTACCACTCTCCATCAGAACATGATGTTTAGATTTCTCTTCCATATCCATATTTTCACCTAGGTGGAAACCCAGTGATTAGTTTATTTGGGTAACCATTACATTTCATACTTTTTTTTAAAAGATTGGTTTTGTTATTCCTTTTTACAATGTGGGTTTCTATTAATTAAAATTTCGAGTAGTAAACCATTTATAACCCCGACGAATTTCGAGGGTGAAATTCATTTTAAGGGTGGTAGAATGTAACATCCCGATATTTTATGAAAAATATTCTTTTTAATTTCATTAATGTCTTATGTTGTACGCTACACCAAAAAGATATTGCATAATATGCATCCTTGACTTGACTTTCATTACACGCAATCACAACCTTCCTCGATAGCGTGTGTAGTACGCAATACCGAGTTTTACTAAACAACGATATGCTATTAAAATATTATTGAAACTAGCCATTATGAATAGTAATAACCACTTTGTGAAATTTTGTAATTTTTTTTTCAAAATGGAGTTCATTTTTGAATTCGGAATATCGAAATTAGCTTAGGGTGAAATTTTGGTACTTTTCGGATAACTTTCATTTTCTGATGAATAGTGAAAATTACTAAATTTTAATTAAAAAAAACCTTTATAATTGAAATAATTAATAGTGATAAATTATTAATTTTAGTAGTCTTAAAGTATATTTAGAATATATTTTTACAATTTAATACAATATTGGTCATTGGATTTAATTTCACATTTAAACCAGACATAAACAAGTGTCAATCTTTTGATAGTTATTATCTCTTAAGAAAACACTATTTTTTTCACGACGAGAATTAATTTTTAATTTAATTAATGCAACTGATATGTTTTGAATTTTGTAAAAAAGACATCATTTTTGAGTTCATAATATCAAATAAAGCTTAGGCCTAATTTTTTGTATTTTTCTGGAAACTTTCATTTTTTGATGAATAGTGAAACCACTAGGTGGAAGTTAAAAAAATGAATTTTTCAAAAAACAGAATTTTACTGCTTCTGTGAGTGGAATTTCAAAAATCCGAGAGACACGGTTGATGTCAGTAAGTAAAATGTGGTTCAATGAGATGAAAATAATTTTTGGTGAATAGTAACTTTTTACTTTTTTTACCACGGTTAAAAGTAATTTGAGTAATTAAGGGTAAAAATGATATTATTATTACCCTAACACATGTCCTAATTCTATTTTATAAGTGTAATTCGACGAAAACAACCTTAGGAATAAAATATGACCATTTATGCCCACTTGGATTATATTAGGATATTTATTATTATTTAAATCAAAGAAGAGTTAAAAGAGTTAAAATTAATGTTTATTTAGTAAAACATTTTTAATATAGGGTTATACATAATATAAATTCAATTGTAAATAATAATTAGAAATATAAT
This sequence comes from Viscum album, assembly GCA_963277665.1. Lineage (NCBI taxonomy): Eukaryota > Viridiplantae > Streptophyta > Magnoliopsida > Santalales > Viscaceae > Viscum > Viscum album. Next base: position 890,335,006 of record OY728130.1, read on the forward strand.
AAGATTTCCTACATAATGATATATTATTTATAATTTTTAGACATTCAATAATTTAATTTATTTATGTCACAATGATGATGCAGTAATTACCCTAATAGTGAAAAAATAGAATAATTGATATTATAAATACCCAAATAAATATAATTTGAGACTTTTTATGAATTAAACTAATTTTATAGGTTAATATGACATGTTAGTATTGATTTAATTATCCTTGGTCGAAGTAATCATTCTGTTATGTGTTTCACAAAAATCAACTATTGAATCGTGTCAAAATTGACATAAAATAGTTTTTAAAACAAATATTATATTACTGATTGTTATTTTACTACTAAAAATCTATGGTTCGTCCAAGATACTTATATCATAATTGGTGTATCATTAATGGACCACTTGGGGGTCGCTTGGATGTATATGGTATGTTTATTAACTATATAATATAAAATTACAAAGTGACATGGTAAATGTCAATCTGATTAACTAAGAGTTAGAACTAAAAGATAAGGTTAATATATTGACCTAAACATGTCTAAATTATATTGGATGAGAGGATTTCAACCCATCGCCGCCTTATCTTCGAAATAACTCAATTTGGAGCTATTAAAAACCGAATATGACTATATAATAAAATAATATTTTTAGTTATTCCAAAGGTGCCCCTCGCCTCCCTTATAAAAGGGAACCTCCTCCCTCTCTTACTCACACCACATTGAGCCTTCAAGCTCGGCCAAACCCGGACAAATTCTCTTCTCCACTTCCCTTGAAACATCCTAGAGTTCTTGGTATTCTTCAAAGACCAATTTTAGTTCCCTAAGAGGAGGACTCAAAGAGGTGATTCAAAGAAGAGGTAATGTCCGTTACCGATTCTTTCAACTTTATTTCTTCTTCCACTTCTTCTTCTTAGGTTGTTTCCTTATGAATTTATAACATCAGTATCACTCATATACTGATATGCTATTATAAGTATGAAAAAACCCTATTTCAATATCTATCCATCCTATGGAAAACGAAATGAACGCGCGTGCGTACGTACAGAATACCGTCTCCACGCCGTGGTGTAATCTATTTTCCACCACCACCTTACTTGGATGGATATAATGGTGTATATAATAACTATATATGATTTTTGTAAAGTGATATTGATTCTGAAATAGTATACGTACACTCTAATACAATTCCACGATCATGAGAATGATATCATCACTCGTGTGTACATACGGACTACCGTCTCCACGACGCGATGAGATTCATTCTCCACGTTAACCATTCATGAATGATTATAAAGTATATATAATAAGTAATCATGAAATATATTACATAATAATGATACTGGATTTATGTGTATATATATGTATGTCATCTACTTAATTTCATTCAACTCAATAAGGAAACGAAAAAAATGTTCATGCATACGTACGACCTACCATCTCCATGAACGGTGTATTTCTTTCCATTTACTGATCTATTATATATATGTATATTATGAATATATATTATATATAAATCATGTTTTATATTCTGGAATTATTTAATCATGATCCAAGTAATCATATGAATAATTACAAGTCAAAACACGGACGACAAATGAAACGATTTTACCCAAACGCTCTTTAACATGGAATTTACAAAAGAACGGGTAAAATAAAGTCATCAGTGAACCATATATGATATCATAACAATGCGTATGATTTTGGAATATATCAATGACATTATTTAAATCATTATAAAGGAGGTTCGGACACTTACGAAACAAATCAGACCTAAGGTAAGGGAAATATCACAATCTCATTTTTATCCTAGATTGTTTGTACATTGGAAATTTACTGGGGTGTAATTTATCATCCACATCCATGTTTCATCAATATGTAATATTTATATACTTCTACAATATTTTATATCCAATTTTACCCTTCGGTGAGTTTTTAGTAAATGATATGAAAAGTTTCTTTTGTATTTTTTCGTACGAGGTACTTTTTGAATTTTCTGACAAAAGTACGAGAAGAATGTTTTATTTTAGCTTATACACCATGAATGGATTTTTAAAACATTATTTCCAAGAATCTTCCCTTACAAGTTTTCATGTTTATTTTTAATCAACTTATTTTAGTTAAAATTTTTTGACATGTTATGAAAGGAAAAGTGCTTTTGAAGTTGAAAGGATATTTTACTCAAGAATGGAGTTCAAGTGTTTTATCAAAATTATTTTACATCTAAGATAATAAATGGTTCTATTTCTATCCCTATTATTACATTGATTTGATTATGTTGTGATGGAATTATTTTTATGAATTCCTTTATCTTATATGAGTTGTTTTATGTTCTCACAATGTTTAAGATTCCAATTTTTATTACATGGGTTATTCTATGATGTATGGTTTATCATTTTGTGGCACACAAAAGAATGGTATAATTATGAGATGAGTGGGACCTATATCTCCCTCCAATTCATTGGGTAAAGATTTTATATCTCATGATATAGACATGGCTAGAACGGCAGGTTAAACCGGTTCAGTGAAACAGGACTGAAACGAGGAGTGAACTCAGTTCATAAATGGACTTTGTCCACTAAGATAGTCTTGGAAATGAGTCTTGACTAATAAGAAATGATTATCTATGATTATGTGTGTATGCCACAAAATTTCATGTTTTATGTTTTGATTATTGGGATTACATCTCACTACAATGATTTATCCCATTTTATGATATTATTATCTCTTTTTCAGGTTATGATTTCCAAAATGTTATATTCTAATGAATATGATGTGATTAATATTTCTTTTATTTACCCTTAATGAGCATTTGAGCTCACCCTTTTATGTTTTCTTTCCCCAGGATATAAATAACGATTTTAGGTTAAAAAAAAGTTCTTTATGGGAGATGTTGAAGATCTTTCACCACGATTAGAAGATTATATTCCGAGTTTCCAAAGACACTAAACTATTACGGTCCTTGTTTGTGTTTTTGTTATGTACTTAGTATTCTACAAAAGTAATGTAATTTCCATGAACGTTAAGCTTCGTGTCTTTACAAAAAATGGGGGTAGCCAACCCCACCATCCTCCTTTCAGCCAAATTGGATGCAATAATGAAGGCCCTTGGCCAAATGCCTCCCTTCGAATATCTGACTGGTAAAAGATAGACACTGAGCCATAAAGCTAAAAACCCAGCCAGACGGGTCTTCTATGGGATTTTATGATTCACTTCATACCCCCATTTCTCAAACTCTCATGCTTCTAAAGTTGGCCAAAATGTGCAAGGAGCACCCCTCTTCTCTGTTTTGGGGCATGTGGTAGGATGGGTGGGCCTCATATCTTTGGATTTCTCTTTCTTGGATCCCTTCTCCTTTGGATCCATCTCTTTCTTCTCGATAAGAAATATATTCATCCACTCCTCTGGATGAATATCCCTTCATGAATGAGTCTTTGAAGTCTTTGAGATTTTGAGTGTATGATAAATGTTCAATAAATCTTGAACCATATCTGGAGTCTTCTCTGGATCATTTAGGGTTTCCTTTGGAGGGACGAATTCGTCATACATATCAACCAGGATTGGAACCCTTGAGATCTGGTAGACATCCCACAAACTAATGCCTACTTCTCCATGGGTAAGGTGGAATGAATTATTTTCCGGGCTCCAGCGGCTATTCAATTCCAGTGTAAAATTATCATTCCTATAAACATACATCTTCCCATCCCCAGATGGCTTCATAAATTGCATCTCCCTTCAGATCCTCGATAAACTCTTCACAAGTTTGCCACACCCAATAAGCCAACATCCATGTTGGCCTCACCCCTCCTCCAGAACAGAATTCCCATTTCTCCTTCAAGCCTATGGATTGATCCATCTGAGAGTTTTGAAAGACTGAAGGATAACAATGTAGTTGCAGCTCAGGCTTGTGAGGTTTCAGATCAGGTGCACACGAGCTATGATGCATTATAGAGGCTTTCCTTACTGTTCCAGCATTAGAAAATGTTCTTGCGATTGAGACATTTGATGAAGAAAAGTTGGTATATGAATGAAACCAGAAATGAAGTAGATAATTCTTTTCTTCTAGAATATTGACGTCTTGCAAGTGACCATGGCCATATAGAGGCAGATAGATGCTGTGCAGGAAGTTAATATTATGCTTCTTCAAGTACATGGCTAATTCTGGGAGAGTACTTTCACAGGGGGAATAATAATCGTGGCCAATGATGTCCATCATCTCATCAATTATTTTTCTCGACAGTTCATTAGTTGTTTCGATTCTCTTTGGATCCATTTGATCTACACAAAATTTGAATAATTAACTATTAAATTATGTTAATTTTCATAAAATTTGTGATGTATTTTAAGAAAATGGCTATGCCATTAAGGCGCACAAGTCCTATAGTTCATGTGCAAGTCTCCTTCGGTCGTGCAAGTATTGGGCACACAAGTTTCACATCCCAAGTCTAAATACCTTAACAGCAGTGCGACACAAGAAACAGTAGCGCGATGCAAGAATCAAGAAGCGCGGACAAGTGAGATCCGGGAGTCAACTTGTGCGCCGAGAGCAAAAAAACAAGCAAGAGTTGGGTGCTTTGCGTGAAGTGTGGCCCTCTATTTATAGACAAGGTCATACCCCTGCGTGCCAGACACTATGTACCAGACCATGCGCACCATACCCTACATGCCATACCCTACGCCCCCCAATTTCCTTTTGATTCTTGGATTCCTCGGAGTCAAATCCTCATTTCTTTTGGATCCAACTCTGAGGGGGGGACTTTTGTTGACGCTCCTTTCATCACATATTCTAATGATTGGAAAAGGGGAATGTATTAGCTCAAAGTGATTCAACCTTTTGACAAATATCAAAAATTGAAAAAGGAAGGAATAAGAAGAACATTCCGCAAGGGTCGCACATGTTCTACCATGGCCGCACAAGTACATTTGAGTGTCGTAGTTGATTGCGCAAGTCACTTGCACGACATCTTTGAAAACCGTTCAGGGTCTTCTCCAGCCTATAAATACCCCCGGTGGGCCCCACATTGAAGATGAATTTTTTCCAGAATTCAGATATAGAGCTCTGAACACCCAAGTCTCTTCTTCAAGTCTTCTGAACACTTATAAGGTAATTCTTTACCTAGAATGGATGTTCTAAAAAAATAGGAATACGGTTTAAGTGTTAGAATGCACTAACACTTGTGCGCCTAAGTGTATTGACCTTAAGGGAAATGAATACACTTATGTTCCTCCTAACCTATTCATTAAAACTTACGCGCCACTCTTCTGGAAATACCTTAGGGTGATTCTAAAGATTTTGGTCAAGAATCTCCCACGTATTACTCTATAGGTCATGTATCGTGCAAGTACCCTTGTGTATCGTAGGTATACCTGCGCGACCAATACATGCGCACCCATGAAGTACCTGCACGCCTGCCCGGACCAGTACGCCCTTATTTTATTTTGGGTGCACTTCCTGCCCATTTAACCAGTCTTATCCCATTCCACCTCTCCTATTCAAGATTCAGTCTTCATGACACTCTTCAAAGACATTTATTGCATGTTTTCTTGATTGAATTCCTTATCTGAAGTGCGTTCTGTGGAATATCTCTCAAAACATAGTGATTTTTACATCTTTATGTCACTAAAGTTAGAGAGTTCATTCATTCAACCTCATCCTTTAAGATGAGAGAATCCTTAACCTAGGCCTCCTTTTCAAGAGTGAGCCCCAGTCCAAATTCTGAAAAATGGGCATCCTATTTAGGAGTAAGCCCCATGTCCCTTAATTTTCAAATCTGTTTAACCTAGGCCTCCTCTTTAGGAATAAGCCCCAGTCTAAATTTCTCTTAACCGGCCGTAATTCTTTTTGATCCGAGCTTCCTTCTCAGGAGTAAAACCCAATCATAAGTCCTCTCCTATCATGGGCATCTTCCTTAGGAGCAATACCCCAATATTAGAGTATCCAAATCTCCATGAAGAACATATACCTTTATGGACCCTATTCATGGATTTCTTCCCTAAAGTAAATTTTAATCCTCGTCTATTTGGGCAGTCATACATACATAATCCTCACATCATTGCATGGCATAAATGTATGGTTTTACAAATACCTCTTGTTTCTCACACCGATAATGACTCACTTGAGCATAGAGTGTAAGAGTAATCATGACATCTTTCATTGAGCCATCAGTCATGCATAAACATCATACTCCCGTACTCAAACTACGTGGGTTCTGATTCCTTTTCCAAAACAAAGGATCCGTAGGTAGCCCATCAGCGGGTATGATCCAAACTCTGAAATAATCCATGTCCTCCTGAATGAAAATAAACTTCATGTACCTCACTGAGTGGCTTTAAAACCAGTATGGTCATCATAATGACGAAGAGAATTTTATGTATTTAAGGATACCATCATCTAATAATCTCTAACAAATACAGATGATTCTATATCGATGAAGAACCTCAAATACATATAAAAGATTCTCTAAATTTCCTTCATATCAATCACTGATTGTCAGATTTAAAGGAAATCACATTTTATACCTGGTAATGTAATAATGATTAATGAACATAACTTAAATCTATAAACAGATTTCTAGAGTAGACAATAATTCCCCTTAAAAAGGTGTGATGAGTCCGACCTCCCATCCTCTAGACCAATGCAAATTCCCAAGCCTCATCAGTTCACACCTAATGAGCACCTACCCTTGGAATGTAGGTCCAAATGGATATGGAATCATTGGATGTTTATGGTTCTACGAACAAAACGGTTAGAAACAGACACCTACTCCAAGAATGGAATGGATGTATATCCCCATTCTGGTAGTTGAAGTCACCAAGCATATTCAATCAATGGTGAAAGAGTAGAAGCAAATTCCTTCTCATATTCTGGATACCTGCTAGAATATTATAACAACTTCATTAACATCTCAGGGAAAGACACTTAAATCTATCCCTATCAGTGGAGTGACACATCAACAGTTCACTCCGAAACAGACACATACATCTGTTCCAGTCCAAGAGGTTTGTGGGACATACACTCCCATGTCATACGGACAACCAAGTCTAGAAATATGCATAGTTTGAGTGGAGATAATCTGCCTAACCAGATCATTTATCTTGAACAGCCACATACACCTGCCAAATTGAATAAGATGGCATCAAAGATAAAGACCAGCCCAGAAAAATCAAGAAATCAAGGGCCAATCTGTAACAAGGCCTTACTCGATACTGGAGTTCTTGAAGCCCTCGGACAAATATCTGTTGGAATCCAAGATTCTATTCCCTCATTTCCCAATAGTGGGAACATTAATTCTGAAGGCCTTCAATAGAAAAATCCTCATGAAGGCTTGCTTCATGATAGTTCGGTCAATCTCGAAGTTTCATCTTCAAATGAGAGCCACAGGAACCCACTGTGTGGTCAGAAGACCAAGGAGCAAGAGATAACATCTTTTGATGTAACCCACCATGGTGGTCCACCCCATGATGATTAATTTCGCTGCGAAAGTCCACTCCACAGTAGTGTTGCACATTGATCGGAAAATGATCCAGTGGAAAATGTAGTGCCGAGAAAGCCCTATTTTCTTGAGGAACATTCAAATGTAAAACCATTCATGTCTGATGCTTCATCGCTAGTAGGTAAAATAATTTCTCAATCAGAAGATAGCCCAAGGTGTAGGTCATTCTCCGAACCACCCCTAAGTCACACATCATCTAGTTTGATCAGTGATATCTCTACCAATATTGATGAATCCGATTAAACAACAAGGAAGCACCAGTTCTGGTCAAATCATGTAGAAGAATCATCATTGAATGATAAAGATGAATTGTTGAACTTGAGAAAACAACTTGTGAAAGGTGATGTGTCAGTCGTGTTTTGGCCTCTGACTGACCCTTAGTATGACATTCCAGAGATGTTGATGGAAGATGGAATTCATGATATTCTTCTTAACATATGGAAAACTCTTTGTCAGTTGAAAAAGAAAGTATTATCATATGATGAATTTGAAAAAAAATGTTAAGATAATAGAAGGGTTGCAACGTCAAATTGACTTGGCATCTCTGTCAGTCTCTCGATATCAGAAGGCTGAAAAGCAGAAGAGATCCCTTCAACATTCATGCCTTGGCGCACTATGAAGATTGCGCCAGTTAATTGACAATGCCCCATATTGTATTCATGTTAGAGGGTGGGGTGTTTATGGAGCAGTATATTTCACTATGCTCTCCAGTTAGCAAATCCCACTAAAAATGTTCTCATGCAATGTTATTTCACGTGGCCAGCCACAATCAATGGGTTTTGTTTGTAATCAAAATCTTTCCAAAGAACATGATTTAATTAGTTCTTCTCAAAATCAAGAATATAGAGAACAAGTTGTTGAATTACTCCTGCATCAAGCCAATGAGAATATTGAACATGCCTCTCATATGGAGAAAGAACATCATCAAATGACAGAAGTGTCAGAAATCATCCAATGGTCTTTTGAACAGAGTGATAAAAGAGGATATCGATTGATGCATCCAGCTAATTTCCGGACTAAGGACTGCAATATTAGGAGACATTTTAAGAAATTATTAGACATAGCATGTCAAGAGCCACCCCAGATTTCCAGACTGGGGACTCTTTTAAACCAACCATCTGAATCAAAAAATAGGATTCGAGGAGTTGAGTGGGAATAGCAGGAACAACTTTAGTCCACTGGGCTGGGGACTTTTTCAAATCCTCAATCCCTCCCTCAAAGAAAGTCGGTATTCTCACAATTAGGGAAGAATCCCCAAGAGGAACGAAGAGACAAATTATCAGAAAACACTCTCCAAATTACAGTTTTCCAGGAAGTTCCTAAGGGATCGAATCAATGAAAGGAAATGTCTTGTCAGGGGCATGGCCGAAGACAATATCACAGAAATTATAATAGATGGGATGAAATGAATTTTTCATCAATTAATGTCATCAATGCCATTATTATTGATCCACCTGATGAATCTCACTCAAAGAGATCAGATGAAGAGGTTCCTGCACAAGAAGTTGTACGTCCAGACACAATTGAAGAAGGTGTGTGTACAAAAAATCAAATGATTACTCAGAACCTAAGTAATCCCTTAGGTAATCCACTTCCCCCTCTCCGAAAAGGAGCTAACAAGGGGAAAGGAAAGAATCAAGTTATATACACTTCCTCTGGAGAAGTCCAATCGATCCCACTAGAGCAAAGGTTAGCGCAATAGGAGGAAGAAATGAAGGATTAAGAAGGAAAAATGCAGAACTACTTCTGGGTAGTCTCCCTCCTAAGCGTGCTAGAGTCAGTCATCCAAGGTAGTTTGTTAGAGTTACTAAGATGGATCAAGAATATCCTCTTCTATCAGTACAACCTCACATGTCTAATCCTACAGGTCATGTGCAACAATAATTGGGAGTGCTACCATCAGTTGCAGCCCCAGCCACCACATCTGTACCAGCTCCAGTCATTGCACCTGCCTAAGTCCAAGTTCAACTGAATTTTTATCAAAAATTAATAACTACCATTGATTCATTAACGGCTTGGTTAGAGACTATGGAAGGGAAGTGTGCATAGGTTCAACCAGAAAAGAGAGCATACCCTGAATGGGTAGATTCAATCTCTCCCCCATCATGTTTTGGGAACCATTTATTCCTTATTTTCAATGGATCAAGTGATCTTGAATATCATTTGACGCATTACGTGTCTTGTTGCTGTCCTATGATGGGAACTCTGGAACATCAAGAAGTATTGAAACTCAGATTCTTCATGAAAACCTTGCAAGGACCATCTTTTGTTTGGTATACAAGCGTGTAATCCTGGTCAATTACCAGATGGGAGGATCTTCGCCAAAAATTCCTTCTCCAATTCTGCTCAACATTGCCAAAGACAGTAGTTTTTTATCTTAAAAACTGTAAGAAAAGGGAGAATGAAAGGGTGTTAGATTTCATTGCTCGTTGGAAGGGATTAATATATTCCCTAAGCTTAGCACTCCCTCAAGAAAAACTGTTGCCAACATGTGTGGCAAATTTTCTTGATGTGTTGCGCACACCGTTGATCCCTATGAAATACATAGGAGGGTTTCAAGACCTTACTTTTATCACTCAACAGATTGATGATTATCTTATAAAGACTAAGGGTAAGGCGCGTATAATTCCATCATCTCTAGGAAGGAGAATGGGTAAAGAAGAGACTGCTATAGTTATGCTTAAACAAGCACCTGTACCTTCTTACACTTCAAAACATTCATCATCTCGAAGGGATCCACCTTCTAAGCACCAACAACAGAGGCTGTTTCATCAAGATAATTAAAAAAATCAAAGACAAAGTCAATTTGAGGATTTTAAAAGCAATGTTTACTCTTTTCAAAATGATCATGTTCCTGGTTATTTCATTTTGGCTCTGGAAAATAATTTGGTTCAATTTCCAATACCCAAGAGACCAAATAAGGAAGGAGATGAATATTGTCCCAACTATTGCCCATTTCATCAAATGTTGGGGAATCCCATTCAGGAGTGTTTTGCCTTCAAAGACCTCCTACAAAAGATGGTCGACTCAGGAAAAGTAAAACTAAAAGGTTCTTCAACTCAGGTAGCATGTGTTACTTCTACAACTCCAGAGGAAGAAGGCGAATGGAAAGAGTTCAAAAGAAAAAATTCACAGAAATATGATGATTGGATGGTCAGAAAAATGATCAAACGAACTGATTCCATTTTGAGAATGCAATTGAAGAAACTAATTGTGACTTCTCCCATTAATGTCATAGCAAAACCCTCTTCATCAGAGATAAAATCCTCAAATAAACGGCATGATTCAATGAAATAAAAATAATCAGAAGAAGATGAGTATGTGTTAAAGCCTAAGATGTCTTTGACTTTGGAAGATTTCTTGCCATCTACTTCAAATAAAGGGGAACCGCCCCATCAAACAGCACATCCTAAATAGCCTAATCAGGCAGAGTCTTCATCAGATGAAGAGTTGATTTTCGGTTCTGTTAATTATGATTAAATTAACAGATCCATATGCCAGATGCAGTTTTGATTTTGATGAGCCCGAATTCCCTATATCAAATAGAGCAATCAGAGGAAGTTCCAGAGGCTCAGGTTACAGAGGAAGACATGGATCTTTTAGAAGCCACTATTCTAATTCTACCCCAGATAGAACTGTGTATGCGGAATAAACACGTGGTAGAGCCCTTCAATGAGCTCGACAAGAACAAACAAGTTCTTCTAAACAAGGCAGACTTAGCCCTAGAACAATTATTCTGGAAGATCGGTTGAAGGTTCCATATTCTTCCTCTCAGCAAGTAAATAGACTTATTCAGTCTAATCTTCCAAATCCAGGAGTAATACCAACTCTTATCCTCGTAAAAGATGCATCAAATTCCAAAGCATCAACTTCCAAGGCACCTGCTGAACCACATGTTCTTGTTTGGAAACACGGGCCTTTGGATTAAAAGCATGATATATTAGAACATCTGGCCCGAGTACCGGCCATGTTATCAATTCTGGATGCCTTGAATTTATCAAAGGTTCTTCGAGAAGCACTCATTGAGGCTTTGTCAGCCCCCCAAGAGTTTGAGATTGAAATTGCTTCAGCTGAAGTCTACCATATAGAGAATAATCCTGCAGAATGCCATATAGTAATATCTTTTACTGATGAAGATGAAGATGATGTCGTGCATGTACATCTTAGTCCTTTGTACTTGTCTGGAATGGTCAATGGCGTAGACATCCGAAGAGTTTTCATTGATAATGGTTCAGGAGTCAACTTCATGCCCATTCGTACTCTTCGTCGATTGGGCCTCACAGAATCTGATTTATCTCTTTCTACTTTGATGTTATAAGGATATGATGAAAATGAACATGAACCACTGGGCGAGATTACACTCAGAACTAATTTTAGAGATCTTGTGTCCAATTCAGATTTCATGGTTATTGATCCAGACTCTACCTTCAACTTCTGGCTTGGAAGTCCCTGGCTACATCAGCATGCAGCTATCCCTTTGTTATGTCATCAATCTCTCAATTTTTGTTTCGATGGTCAAGTTGGGAAATTATATGGTATTAAGGCCCCATTCAAGACATGTTAATCTCAATACATTGAGGTGGAATTCTACCACATGAAGGGAAAGGAGGAATACACAGAAAAGGAGATTACCAAAGTTAATGCTCCGTATGGTTTGGAGAAGATTCTAGTAAATCCATTTGCACATGTGAGTACAAATTATATGATTCCTATCAGTTAAATTGACAAGATATACCCAATTCAAAATACTCTTATGGAAAGATCTATATTGTCAATTATGATAATCCAGTCAGACAACATGGGAGAAATTGGTGATCCACTAGGCAATAATGAAAGCTCAAATGAAGATGTCTTCATTTCATCTGCTGAAATCCAGAAAGCCTATACTTCTCTAACTAGGCTAGAAGAAGTGATAGAAACATCATAGATGAACAATTATTTCGATTCTCAATCCATCATCTTCACTTTATTACCCAGGGAAGACCCTTCATCCTCAATCATGTTGAAAATGGAATCCTCTTCTTCATGATGTTCAAATTTTAACATCTCTTATGATTATGAAAATTATTCTTCATCATCTACTATGAAAGTAGAAATGGAAGAAATAACACATGTTGAAGAAGAAGAAGAAGATCACAGAGATGCTCCTCCAACATTTGAAGAGGGTATCTCTACCACCGTGGATGAACTCAGAAAAATAAATCTGGGTACAAAAGAAGATCAACGCCCCACTTTAATCAGTGGGGCCATGACTCTTGAACAACAAGAAATGTATATTCCTTTTAAAAAAAATCTAGACATTTATTCTTGGATATATACAGATATACCCGAGCTTGATCCTGATGTTGCTACTCATTATTTGGGTTTACCAGAAGAACATCGAGGATTTAAGCAAGCCGTGAGAAGAACACACCCAACCTATGCATCCAAAATTGAGGCTGAAGTGAATAAGATTATCAAATCTAACTTTGTCAGAGAAGTTCAATATCCCAAGTGGTTAGCTAATATTTTCCTCGTGAAGAATGAGAATGGAAAAATTAGTGTTTCCATTGATTTCAGATATCTTAATCGGCATTGTCCTAAGGTTGATTTTCCTTTTCTGATTATAGAACTCATGATTGATGCAAGAGCTGGCTATGAATAACTTTCCTTCATGGATGGATATTACGGATATAATCGAATTCGAATGGCTCTAGAAGATGAGGAATCTAAAGATTTCAGAGCCCCTCAGGGTGTGTTTTGATATCGGGTAATTCCCTTTGTCCAAAATAATTGAATCGCAACATATCAGTGTGCAATGCATCGTATCTTCAAACCCTTTTTAGGGAAGTCTGTCGAATGTTATGTGGATGATTTGGTGGTTAAATCCAATCAACATTCTAATCACTTGGCTGATTTGGAAGTAATATTCAGCAAACTACGACAACATAATTTGAATATGAACCCCTTAAAATGTGCATTTAGGGTAACCTCGGGAAAATTTATCGGCTTTGTTTATGCCATCGTGGTATCGAATTCGATCCTGAGAAGACCAAGTCAATCCTTGGTATGTCACCTCCTCAAAATTTGAAATAATTGAGAGGACTTCAAGGACACTTAGCCTATATTTTTTGTTTCCTCACCAATTTAGAAGGAAAAAGTTTACCCTTCACCAAATTAATGAATAAGGGGGTCACTTACTAGTGTACTGAAGAAAGTTAAGAATAATTCTATATTCTCAAGAAATACCTCTTGATTCCACCGGAACTCATGCCACCTATTGAAGGAGGACCACTTATCCTCTATGTGACAGCTATTGAGCGGTCATTGGGTTCCTTTTTTACTCAAATGAATGATTCTGGGAATGAAAACATCCTCTACTATCTCAGTCGGACTATGCTTGAAGCCGAACCCCGATATTCAAGTATTGAGAAGTGCTTCCTGGCATTAATCATTCCAGTTCAGAAGTTGAGACACTACCTGCAACATCACAAGTTCTAATTGGTATCTCGCAATAATCCTCTCAAATTCATCCTCAGTTGTCCAATGCTTACAGGATGTCTGGCAAGGTGGGAAGTTTTCCAGTAGCAATTTGATATTCAATATGTGTCTCAAAAGGCAATAAGAGGCCAAGATCTGGCTGATTTCATGGTTGAACACCCTTCTGTCGATGTCACATATTTAGATATTGAACTCCTTGATGAGGAAGTTTTCTTTATTCATGAATGGCTTCAAACATGGGAAATGTACTTTGATAGTGCTTCCCGAAGTCCAACAGGGAGAAAAATGGAAAATCCTAGATTCAACAAAGTTGGTTTAGGGATTGTACTCATTTCTCCAGAAAATGAAGTTTTACCTAATTCCTTCTTAATGTGGGATGTTGGTACAACTAATGAAGTGGAATACCAAGCTATCATTGCAGGATTGGAGTTGGAAAATAAAGAAATAATGAATCACTTAAATGTGAAAGGTGATTCAGACCTGGTAATCAAACAAGTCAATGGGGATTATTCAATCAGAAAAGAATAACTAATCCCTTTGTATGAATGTGTTAGAGTGTTAGTGGAGTAATCCCCTTCAGATCCAAAATTTTCTTATGTCACAGGATCACAAAATTACCAAGATGATGCATTGGATAATATAGCCACAGCTATGGAAGATCCAGATCGGGATGAGGAAACCATCAGTATTGCCCACCGTCATGCGATTTCACCTTATGTTGGAACCAAAATAGATAATATTAATGAAATTAGTCCCATTCCTGAACCGTATGGTCATACTACAAGGATGGATGACACCTATCAGGGAATACCTTCAAAATGGAACAGTTCCACCTGATAAGGCCGGGAAAGAAAAAATCTGGCGACGTGTGGTGAAATTTACTTTTTCTGATAGCCCAGATCACCTCAAGAAAATTCTCTACAAATTTGGTTTTGATGGGTTTCTCTTCAGATGCATTTATGGTTAAGAGACAATGGTTGCCATGAATGAAGTGCAAGCAGGAGTCTAGGGTGCCCACCAGTCTAGACATAGACTATCTAATCCGATTCGAAGGATTGGATACTTTTGGCCTTCAATGATACAAGATTGTGTTGATTTCACAAAGAAGTGTCATTCATGCCAAGTACATTCCAAATTTATTCATCAAATTCCACAGTTGCTTCATACACCTAAATTATCGTGGCCATTTTCCATATGGGGAATGGATGTGGTGGGACCTTACCCTTCAGCTACGGCCAAGCAGTTCAAGTATATCATTACTGCTAGTAATTTTTTTTCCAAATGGACAGAGGCAATACCTCTCAAGGAAGTCAGTTCTAAATTCATTGTTATCTTCATCAAGTCTAACATCATTACCAGATTTGGTGTCCATCATACAATATTGACGGACAATGGCACCAACTTCTGTTCATCTGAGGTGAAGATGTTGTGTTAAGAATACAACATCAAATCCAACCATTAATATTGGTATCATGAAGTGGCCAGTGGCTAGATGTATTCCTTCAACAAGACTCTTTCAAATATTCTGCATAAGATGGTGGATAATGATAAGAAATCATGGCCTGATAAACTCTTTCATGCTTTATGGTCTTATCGGACCACCACCCGCACTACAACGCGGTTAACTCCATATTCATTGGTATATGGAACAGAAGAAATCTTTCCATTTGAAGTTAAAATACCCTCACTAAGAGTATCCATTTGTGATCATTCATCTACAGATGAGCAATCTGAAAAGAGATTTAATGAATTGGAATGGTTAGATGAGAATAGACTGTGCACTTTGTACCACTTGGAAGTCTTTCAGAATCGAATAGCACGAGCTTTCAACAAAAAAGTCCGTCTTCGTTCATTCGTTCATGGAGAATTGGTATTAGTTCATAGAACTCCAACGATACTTGGAAAGAAACATCCCATGCTTGAGACAAAAGGGGAAGGACCTTATTCAATACATAGGATCTACTCCAATGGAGATTATTCATTAATCTCGATGGATGGAGAACCCATCACTACTCCAACCAATGCCATATTTCTGAAGAAATATTTTGTATAAACGGAATTTATATTCACTTTCCTCCAACATTACATTAAACTATGTCCCCTTCATCGTCCTTGCTATATGACGTTAAACTATATAGTAACGGTCCAAGAAATCGACCTTAAACTATTGTCCCTTAAGTCCAACATGACGTTAAATTGTAAATTCCTAGATACATGACTCTAAACTGTATAGATGTCCCTTATGTCCAGAAATACGTTAAACTGAATAACCAATGGTCCATGCATACTACCTCTAACTATTGGAACTTACGTCCAACATGACGCTAAACTGTATCGTCCCTTTTTCATCCAACATGATGTTAAACTGTGAAAAAGTCCATAATACATCCAACTTGATGTTAAATGATGTATTCTTTTGTCCTCACTGGATGACATTAAACCGCAAAGTCCCCCTTTTGTCCAAAAATGATGTTAAACTATATTGTCCCCATCGTCCTAGCTATATGGCGCTAAACTGTACAAAAGTCCTTTAATATCTCCTATATGATATTAAAATGTACTTTGTCTCTGCTACATGACATTAAATTGTGCATCACAAATAGTCCTAATTGCATGACTTTACACAGCATAGCCCCTTCATATGTCCTACATGACATTAAACTGTGCATCGTTAAGGTTGTTGTTACCTCCTATTTCTCACACTGAGTATGAATCACATGAGCCTGGAGAAAATTCCAACCATAACACCCTCTTTGGGTTTCTAACCACATGTAAGTCCCAACTTCATTTTTTAGGTCGTTGTCCCCAAGAACAACTTGATCATTAATTCATTCTTTAATTGAACTACACATACTTTGATCCTTGCCTTCTAGGCTGGGTACGTAGGTAACCTCCTGAGGTTCAATCCCTAAACCAATCTCTTCACATCAGTTCACCTCTATCTAATACGATGTTGATTCATGAAACCATCCCCAGAATCAATATCTTTATCTTGGTTCACTTTCATCCTTGCTATATGACGTTAAACTGTACAACACTTTTTGTCATGTACGACAATAAACTACAATATTCTTTGATACCCTTACCTAAGAAGGAATCATTATTTACATTAATTTTTCAATCATGTTATATTCCAAAGACTATGTGCATACATGGAAATTCCCAAACCTTTTATCTTGGGTTAAATCATCGTTGCAATAAAGTCCCCTTTCACCCTTCACATATATGAACCAAATTTGTAAAGAGGGTACTTCTAGAACTACGTTGGCTTGATTCCCATCCTTATGGGATACGTAGGAACCTCGGACTGTCCCTCGAATCCAGCCCCTAGTCTTTTGGGATTAACCCCAAAATTCCACTATCAGTCCCCTGGCTGAAAAGTCCCCATGAAAACACACACTGTGTATTTCTTATAATGGTCTGAGATCTATGACCCAAAACTACAATCTCCAATCCTTTTGTCCTGCATGATGTTAAGCTATATTTTAGGAACTATGTATGGCTTGATTCCCATCCTTATGGTATATGTAGTGAAGTCCAACATTTCAATTCAGGACCCAGCCACAACATGATTATGATTTGAATTGATCTTTGTATCTATGCATACATTGTAGAATACCCATATTTATGTGTCATAATCCTAACCTTATATATTTTTAGGTCTTCATAACCCTTTTCTTAACTTCTAATCACAGAAAGCCAGAAATTCTGAGAGTTATTTTGCCTGACCATGTAGCACGTTCCCTTAGGCGGCCTTGCATAAATAGTCTACATAACAGATGTGTCAGCCAAGAGATGCTATTATTTGACTATGCATCCAATGCCCTTAGGCATCCCTACATAATTCAATCCCCTAACGGGTTTGCAAATAGTGGTAACTTCATTTTTTGGATGAAAATATCTTTTGTCCTTGGTTGTCTTAATGAAAATATGTAGGGATCCGTAAAAAAAGGGTTATCCTTAACATATATGTAACATAATTTTTTTAATTATCTGAAATTATCCACGTCTATGGTTTATATTATCCTTCCCTACGTTTGGGTCAGACCTTCGTAGGAGGGATATCCATCCAGTTCATCGATAATATTGCTTGGAAATATCTTCTCCATATTCAAGTACCTCTTTCCATACAGAAAACTCTATACATTGGAAAGTTTGAATCCCCATAAACTTTCACAGGCTTCTTAATAGTAGAAAAGTAAATTTCTGAGAGTTCTTTTTCCTAACTATGCAGCACGTTCCCTTAGGCAGCCTTGTAGAGGTAGTCTACATAACGGAACTATCATCCAAAATATGCTATTTATTTGACTATGAAGCCAACTCCCTTAGGTGTCCCATCATATTTCGACCCCCTAATGGGTTTGTTAAATAATGGTAACTTCATTCATGGAAACTACTACTTCTAATTCCTTTTATCTCTTTTCCACATCATTCCTCAGAATCAAATATTCTTATGTCATAGATTACATATTTTCACTCATAATTGAGTATGGTATGGTGTTTTAAGATATATTTTCAAGCAATTGAGTCCATTTTAATCCATTTCGGTCAAAGCTATTTCGACCTTAAACATTAGCCTCTTTATGTCCGATGTGCATGACATTAAACTACCCTCAAAAGACAAAGGAAATATGAATAAAAGTCAACTTCCAACTCACTAAACATACATTTTTTATTATTTAGGTAATATTGAGAAATTAAAAGATTCAAAGTTTGTAGGGTTATATAAATTAATCCTAGTAAAAATCATACTATGCTTACTAGGCCCATTGGCTTAGGTAAAATTTAAAGTAGGTAGAGAAAGAATACAAGCATATATGATTTAAGATAAAATTACTCTCCATTGATTCCCAAGAATTAGAGGGACATCCACAGATTGGAGCCTCTTATCTTTTTTTAGGAAATTACAAAAGACTGTAAACATAAGTCTTCACTTGATGTACAACATCCTGAGCTTCATCAGAAACTACGTGATGCTCGTGCACTCCACTAGCTTCACTCTTCTCAGCTTGATGGAGTGCCTTCTTGGAATATACAATTGCTTTCATACCATTCGTTTTAGCTCCCTCCAATGAATTATTGAACTGGTCAAGTTCCCCAGTAACAACATCTAACTGTTGCTGGAGATGCACCTGCTGGATGAATTTTTATTTGATCTTATGCTTCA
This sequence comes from Viscum album, assembly GCA_963277665.1. NCBI lineage: Eukaryota > Viridiplantae > Streptophyta > Magnoliopsida > Santalales > Viscaceae > Viscum > Viscum album. The sequence goes on from OY728130.1 coordinate 890,354,133, forward strand.
TCTCCTTCATCTTGGCAGCATAATCAGACTCAGCTCGGGATACTGCTCCCTCATATTCACTGATATTTACTGACAGATTCACCCTAGTAAGATCTTCATGACATTGTTTCTCCTGCTCCCTTCTTAAAATTACTTGTTTCACCATGGTATTGATCCCTTGGTATCCAAAACCGACAAGTCCTAGCATGACGAACTGGGATGATAACTAGGAAATCATTAATGAAATCTCTTCAAGAGGAACTTCAGATATGATTTTCCATATGTTTTTCCATGCCTTTCGTCATGAAAAGCTGAGTGCCTTAAGCACCTTCGGGTCTGATTCAAATTCATCATCACATAGGGGCATGTAATCTGGGATTAATTCACTTAAGAAAGTTCCCAGTTCTGCTCCTCCCCCCTAACCCAGGTTGCTTCACCTTCTACTACTGTTTGGGCAGTAGTTGAGACTTCACCTCCACTTATACCCATTGATGATGATAGCCCTGATTGATCAATTAAAAGTATGGTTAGTTTCATAGAATAATGAATGTTGGTTGTCTATCATGAAAACTCAGTACAATCATTCACTAACAGTAGATTAGAAACTTGAGAAGACTCCTCCCCATCTTTCCCAGTTTCAACAGGATCTTCAAGATGGGTCTGAGGATGGTTTACTGGGTTTAGATCCACTTGAGCTAATGTTTCAATAATGGTAGGTTTGACATCAATGTCCACACCCTCTTCAGGCATTGGCAGTTCAGCAGCTTCTATGGATGGAACTGCATATTACTTTCAGTAATGATTAGAAGTTTATGTTATAAGAAAATTTACTAGATCAAGGATAAAACTCACCCTCAAGGTCTTCTAAATCACATGATAACTTAGCATGATCATAAAAGTCTTTAAAATAAAAGCCACGATTCATTATTTTATGCAATGATATTTCAGAATCCTGGTTAGTCTCACTAGGGGGAGCATTTGATGTATCCTCTTGGTGACCCTCATTCTGCAGCCCCTGACCCTGGACATCTTCTTCAAGAAGGATGGAAGATTAAATTTCCATGATCGCCAATGATTCTAGATTAGGTTCTTCTCTACTTGTAGCAGCAGCATGAGCAGTACTGGGAATAGATGTTGGCTCTTTTCCAAAAGCAGCCATGTCAGCATGAATTTGCGTTTGTTCTGCAGCACCCTCCATGGTCCTCAAAGGAGGATTTGTCCTTTCCCTCAGAGGGGGAATTTAAGAAGCCCATGAAATCCAAAAGAAAATGAGAAATCCTTTTCATGGTTTAAAATTCATGATTATTTGAAGGACCTACCACAACAGATAAAGCATTTAGAGATGGACTGCCTCCTTCATCGCCTATATCAATTTGGATTTTTATGAGAATCAGAAGTCTCCCTTATAGGCACATGAATTGGATAATGGAAGGATATTTCCCACTCCTCATTCATGGCCTGCTGGCCGGGAGATATCTCGCCCAATTCACGAGGAGATTGAGCATCATCCCCTATGGAAGTACACGCATGGATATACTAAGGAAAATGAACCTCAATAGTTTTGGAAAGATGTAAGATGAAGAAAACAATTTCCTTGGATAAAAATGATTTGACTGAAATCATGTTGCAAATAAAATAAGAAAATAAAACGTACATCTTCAGGAGCCACATACTCATGCCACTCCTCATCAGTGACGCTGTGAACCATAATTTCCTTCACCTGGTTGGTGATAGGGATATAATCTTTAGTGGAATATATGTAGGCCTTCAAATCATTGACATAGGCTCTTACTTCATCATGGTTATCCTTGAAATGAATATTTGTAGGTGCCTGATGAGTCCCTATTCCCGGAAGACGTAACCCTTCACATAGCTCCAGCCAGATAGTTTCAGTATCGTAGTATACATCCCTCCATGCCTGGATGGCCTCTGGTCTTAGATATGCAAGTTTACAAGAAGGCTGTGAATATGGTCCTACGACCATGGATTTTAATTTCTTTATAGCTCCTACAAATAAAAAAAAGAGAATGAAAACTTGTTACTCTATAAAGTTACTTGCAAGTAAAATTGCCTCAATAAAGTAACTCTCCAGGAGTTGATGGGGTGGCTCTCTTGATTCTGACAGGAAGATTTTATACGGCACGTGGCCGCCTTGACACATGTTGTATCTCCTGGAAATCTGATGAATCAGCCTTAGTTGAAGAACTCGGTGAACCAGCTTCAGGAGTGGAAGTATCACCTACCACCTGAATTGTTTCTTTCTCAATTGTTCTCTTCTTCTCCCCATCCCGATAAATATGTTTATTCAATATGGCCTCAGGATATGACGCTATCCAGTTTTTATCATACCATATGGTCAATTTTCTTACCGCTTCAGTATCTGGTAAATCAAAGACTGTCCCAATCCATTCCATAGCCATTAGCAACCATAGTTTCCGAGCAACCATTGGATGCGGATCTGATATAACATGCACTGGAGGAGATACAAAATACGTCTTCAGACACTTTAATTGGCGTGGAAATCGATATGGAGCATAGGCCTCACATATAATTTCCCCATCAATTCTGGTGGCCAGCACACTATCTCTGTAGTCCAACATGTAAGACCTCTGTTCCAAGCTAGCTGATCCATCATCAACAAATCACCCTGTTAGTTGATTTCCATAGGGATAGAAGTGGAATTCCTTATGCATACCCAGCCTTGGCCTAATATCATAGGCATTGAGATCCAAAGGACAAACTCTAGAGAAGGCCTGAACAGACGGCCTGAAAAAACTTCCAGGAATCTGTATTCCATTTTGAACAGCATATGTCTGGAAGTGAGTGCTGATCCATCCCCTTAAAAATTGGAATGGTCCCACTAATCTCATAGGAGATTCACCCATATAGACATGGAGTAAGATCCTGTGAATAATTTCCAAAACAGGGGTATCCAACTCCACCATCTTTTATTCAGCCAACTTGGCTGTAATAACGAAGGTCCCTGGCCTGACGCATGCCTTTGAATCTCTGACTGGTAAAAGATAGACACTAAGAAATAAGGATAATAAGTCTGCCAGACGGGTCTTCTCTAGGATTTTTTGATTCACTTCATACCCCCATTTCTCAAACTCTCCTGCTTCTAATGTTGGCTAGAATGTTCCAGGTGCACCCCACTTCTCTATTTTGGGGCAGGTGGTAGGACAGTCGGTCCTCTTATCCTTGGATTTCTCTTTCTTGGATCCCTTCTACTTTGGCTCCTTCTCTTTTTTCTCGATAATAAATATAATCATCCACTCCTCCAGATGAATATCCCTTCTAGAATGAGTCTTTGAAGTAATTTAGATTTTGATCTTATGATAAATCTTCAATAACACTCAAAACAAATCTGGAGTCTTCTCTGGATCATTCATGGTTTCATTTTGAGGGAGAAATTTGTCATACATTTCACCCAGGCTTAGAACCCCTAAGATCTTGTAGACATCCCACAAACTAATGCCTACTTTTCCATGGGTCAGATGGAAATAATTTGTATCTGGGCTCCAGCAGCTAAGAAATTACGGTACAAAATTATCATTCCTATAAACATACGTCTTCCCACTTGAGAGGGATTCATAAATTGCATCTCCCTTCAGATACTTGATAAACTCTTCACAAGTTTGTCGCACCCAATAAGCCCACATCCAATTTGGCTTCACCCCTCCTCCAGCACGGAATTCCCATTTCTCCTAACAGACTTTGGATTGATCGATCTGAGAGTTTCGAAAGACCGAAGGATAACAATGTGGTTGCAGCTCAAGCTTTTGAAGTTTCAGATCTGGTGCACATGAGATATGATGCATTATATAGGCTTTCTTTACTGTTCAAGCATTAGAAAATGTTCCAGCGATTGAGACATTTTCTAATGAAAAGTTGGTATATGAATGAATCCAGTAATGTGGCAGATAATTCTTTGCTTCTGGAATATTGACGTCTTGCAAGTGACAATGTCCATATCGAGGTAGATAGATACTGTACGGGAAGTTAATATGATGCTTCTTCAAGTACTTGGCTAATTCGGGGAGAGTACATTCGCATGGGGAATAATAATTGTGGCCAGTGATGTCCATCATCTCATCAATTCGTTTTCCCTTCAGTTCATCAGCCATTCCGATTCACTTTGGATCCATTTGATCTGCACAAAAGTTGAATAATTAACTCTTAAAGTATGTTAATTTGTCATAAAATTTGTGAAGGATTTAAAAAAATTGGCTATTTCAGTAAGGCGCGCAAGTCCCATAGTTGGCGCGCAAGTCTCCTTTGGTCGCATAAGTATTTGGCGCGCATGTTTCACCGAGAATGTCTAAATACCTTAACAGCAGCGCGACACAAGAAATAGCAGCACGATGAAAGAAGAAAGAAGCGCATACAAGAGAGAGCCATGAGTCAACTTGCACACCGAGAGCAAAAAAACAAGCAAGAGCCAGGTACTTTGCGTGATGTGTGGCCCTCTATTTATAGACAAGGTTGTACCCCTGCGCGCCAGACCCAGCACCCCATACCCTGTGCACCAGACCCTGTGCGCCATACCCTACATGCCCTAATCTCATTTGCACGCCATACCCTGTGCGCCCCAATTTCCTTTTGATTTTTCATTAACTCAGAGTCAAATCCTCATTTCTTTTGGATCCAACATGACGTTAAATGGTGTACTCCTTTGTCCTCACTGCATGACATTAAACTATACAATAGCCCTTCCGTCCAACATGACGTTAATCTATATTGTCCCCATCATTCTAGCTACATGACATTAAACTGTACTTTGTCCCTGTAACCTGAAATTAAACTGTGCAGCACCTATAGTCCTAACTGCAAGACTTTAAACTGCATAGTCCCTTCATATGTCCTAGATGACATTAAACTGTGCATCGGTAAGGTTGCTGTTACCTATTTTTTCTCACATCGAGTATGTATCACGTGAGCTTAGAGCAAATTTCAACCATACCACCCTCTTTGGGCTGCTAACCATGTTTAAGTCCCAAATTCAATTTTTAGTTCGTTGTTCCCAAGAACAACTTGATCATTAATTGATTATATAATTGAACTATGCAGACTATGATCCTTGCCTTCTCGGTTTGGTACATAGGCAACCTACTGAGGTTCAATCCCAAAACCAATCTCTTCACGTCGGGTTCACCATTATTTGTTTCCTCTAGAATTGGCGATGACCTCATTGATTGAAGGTTCAAAAAATCCAATCAGTTTCTTACGGGTTTTTTTGTAGAACCGGAAACATACAATGATTCCATATCCATTTGGACCTACTTTTCAAATGTAGTTGCTCATTAGATGTGGACTAATGAGGATTAGTAATTTTCATTGGTCGAGAGGGTGGGAGGTAGGACTCATCACACCTTTTTTGAGGGGAATTATTGTCTACTACAGGACTCTCTTTATATATTTAATTTATGTTTGTGAATCCTTATTACATTACCAGGTATAAAATGTTCTTTCCATTAAATCTAGCAATCAACGATTGATATGAATAAATGTTATATAATATTTTATATGTATTCGAGTTTCTTCATCAATAGAGAATCATCTGTATTTGTTATAGATTCTTAGTTGATGGTATCCTTAAATACATAAAAGTCTCTTGGCGATTATGATGACCATATTTGTTTTAAATCCACTCAATGAGGCACTTGATGTTTATTGTCATTGAAGAGGACATGGATTATTTCAGAGTTGGGATTGTACCCACTGATGGGCTACTTATGTATACTTTGTTTTGGAAAAGGAATCAGAACCCACGTAGTTCGAGGAAGGGAGTATGATGTTATGCATGATTGATGGCTCATAGAAAGATGTCATTATTACACTTACACTCTATGCTCACATGAGTCATGATCGGTGTGAGAAACCAGAGGTATTGGTGAAACCAGACAGTTGTTCCATACAATTATGTGGGGATTATGTATGTATGACTGCCAAAATAGATTAGGATTAAGATTTACTTCAGGGAATAAATCCATGAACATGGAATATAAAGATATATGTGCTTCATAAAGATTTGGATACTATAATCTTGGGTCTTTACTCCTAAGGAAGATTCCCACGTTAAGAGGGAACTTATGATTGGGTTTTACTCCTGAGAAGGAAGCCCATATAAAAAGGAATTATGACTGGTTAAGAGAAATTAAGACTGGGGCTTATTCCTTAGGAGGAGGCCCGGGTTAAAGGTATTTGAATATTAAGGGTCTTGGGGCTTACTCCTAAAGAGGATGCCCATATTTCAGAATTTGGACTGGGGATTACTCTTGAAAAGGAGGTCCATGTTAAGTATTCTTTCATCATAAAGGATGAGGTTGAATAAATGAACTCTCTAACTTTAGTGACATAAAGATGTTAAAATCACTATGTTTTGAGAGATATTCCAAGGAACTCCTTTCAGATAAATAATTCAATCAAGAAAACATGCCAGAAATGGCTTTGAAGTGTGTCCTGAAGACTATATCTTGAATATGAGAGGTAGAATGGCATAAGAGGGGTTAAATGGGCAAGAAGGGCACCGAAAAAAATAAGGGCATGCATGTCCTGGCAGGCATGCAGGTACTTCGTGGGCACACAAGTATTGGTTGCGCAGGTATACCTGCACGACACATGGTTACTTGCGTGATCCATGACCTGTAGAGTAATACTTGGGAGATTCATGACCAAAGCATTTAGAATCATCCTGAGGTATTTCCAGAAGAGTGGCGCGCAAGTTTTAATGAATAGGTAAGGAGGCGCTCAAGTTTATTCATTTACCTTAAGTGAAAAACACATAGGCGCGCAAGTGTTAGTGAATTCTAATACTTAAACCCTATTCCTCTTATTTTGACCTTCTATTCTGGGTAAAGAATTTCCTTTTAGGTGTTCAAAATACTTGAAGAAGAGACATGGGTGTTCATAGCTCTATATCAGAATTCTGGAAAGAAATCTTCTTGAATGTTGGGCCCACTGGGGGTATTTATAGGCTGGAGAAGACCCTGAGATGTTTTCAAAGAGGTCGCAGAAGTGACTTGCGCGACCAACTGCGGCGCGCAAGTGTACGTTCACGACCATGGTAGAACTTGTGTGACCCTTTCTCAGTGTTCTTCTAATTCAGTCCTCTGTCAATTATTGATATTTGTCCAAAGGTTGAATCACATTGAGCTAAGACATTCCCCTTTTCCAGTCTTTAGACTATGTGATGAAAGGAACGTCAATATGGGGTCATATAGAAACATGTTCCATTATATGTAATGTAATTTAGATTAATAATACAGAAGAATTTCATGAATGTAAATGATGTAAGAGAACTACTTTATCGAATTTCGGCATGGTAACAGGTGTACATGTGAGGAATTGATGAGATATAAAGGGGTATATAATCATTCAAACATGAAGAGGGAATTATTGGGGAGGTGATAAATTATACACCAACATTTTTAATCGAAAAAATTGTATAAATACAGAAGGAAATTAGGACAAAAATTAGAAAAGAAGAAATCCCTTATTTGGTAGTGTGATCCTAAAGGTTTGTGAGAGTGTTGAGAGAGGCTTCATGGATTCTTGGTGTACCTTGGGATGATTCTAGAGAGAGGAGGAATTATTTTTGTTGAGCACCAAAATCATTGAGTGAAGAGTAAGTGAGAGCTTGGGCGGGTTTATATAGGAAAAGGGAGGAAATTTTTTATTATTTAGGTTTTGGACCATACACATTAATCTAATAAAAAACACAAACCATAAAATTGTTTATGCCTTTGTTTTTTTCCAAATGGCAGTGGAAAGAATTATTTTATAACTCCAATTGTCGAAATTATTAAAATATTAGGATTTCTAATGTGGAGGTGAGTCACACTCTTGAGGAAATCATTTTAAAAAGATAAAATGATTTATAAGTCATGGAAGGTCCACTCTGGCTTTGTAAAATAAATCAAATAAACCTAAAATAAAATTATTTCAATAGAATAACATATATTGAACAAACATTCCATTTATAATATTTCATTATGTCACAACCCATCCCCCATGTCCCATGCCGTGACTACCCCAATGCCGCCTTCTATAGGCCAGGGGCTGACAACTAGCACTGAAAAGGAATATCCCTAAAACCGAGAATGCATTGCCTTTTTAACCTAAAAACTCATAAAATCCAAGAATATAGAATTATACAAGAACAAAATAAACTATATAGTAAATAGAGATAGTACATTAAGTTAAGGGGCATGAATACAAAAAAATTGAAATGTACTAGAAAAACTGAAAACATCTCCTATGAACACCTTCCAAGGATCCTAACTGAAGGGTTGGTACAGCTCTCGAACTGTCATATATGCGGTACGTCACGTCTAATGGTCCAAATTCGAGTAACCTCAAATCCTGGCACCTGTATCCTCGATCAATGTTATCCATTTCCTGAACAAGACATGGTAAGGTGTAGGCATATCCCATGTAGATGTGAGTATAACAATACTCCATAGAGACTGTGAGACCCACGAAGGTCTCATAGAATCCACGAAGGATAAACCACAAAGAAATAACATAAACACAAAGCATGATGATAAAATCTTCCCTACTTATGTATATTCCCATAAAAATATCTATGTTATCATGTAAACACATATTGTTCATATGGAAAAACAAGACCCAACTCTTTATCCAAAAGAACAACTGTTCCACGAAGGAAAGAATACCACGAAGGTAACACCATGAAGGTGAGTTCCACAAAGGTAACACCACACTGAAGAATAACATGAAGGTATCAAAACATAGTAGTGTTCCACAAAGGTAGAGACTTATATCACAGTAGATATAACTTATGTATGAATGTAGAGATTATTAGTTGTATTTCTAGATCATCTTACTTCGTCAAGAAGCTTTCCTATTGACCAACAAAGGATCGAAGATGACCCACATAGGATCCGAAGATGCTGATCCACACAGGATCAGAATATGACCCACACTGGATCTGAATATGACCTACACATGATCCATATATGACCCACACATGATCTAAAGATGACCGACATAGGATCGGTAGAAGATGACCCACACAGGATCTGAAGATTCTCAAAGTACAGGAAGCCACAGGGTTTCCGCACTAAGCACGCTTGATTCTAGGAGGACATGATAATCAATCCATAAATATATAATTCAAATACCATGTATTCCCATGAAGAAGTATCACAAAGGTTCTTCAAATCATAAGGGACCCAACGCGACTGCCAGCGTGTCAATCAGACGCGCAGTCTGCATGTTATCAGCGTTTTCGTTCCGAGGGCCCGATTGGATTCAAGTTTGGTCCAACTCGGCTATACTCTAACTCTATCAAAAATCCACGTAGAGTATACAATAAGGAACATCTCGATTTAAAAATTTGGGCACTGTATATAGTTCATCAAACAGACACCCAGTTCTCAGGATGTAATAAAAAAGGTGTAACTGGGTCCGGATGGGCCCGAGTCCAGTTTGACCCGGATGGCCTAGACCATGGTGGGTCCATCCCACTGGCTGTGTTCTGGACCATTCTGGGAGTGTTCCATCACCACGGACCACAGGGGCAGGTCGTGGTGATTGGCACATGGCTAGGTGCGGTCCGCCTTGGTGGGGCCCACCCTAGCCACCACCTGGTGGAGGCGCCCCCTGGAATTTCAGAACGGACCAGTTGGACCATTCAAGTATGGACAACCCAACGATGGCATGTGGTGCCGCCTACTGGAATGCGGGACCCACCGGAGTGGGTCCTGCTCAGCATGACGCAGATGGTCGACTCCCCTTCCAGCAGTGTGATGAAACAACTGCTTCTCTAGCGGCCGACCGGATGCCTGCCTCCCTGGTGCACCACTGCGGCTCGACAGACGCGACCTCATCCTATAGTGGAAGCATGGACGAGAACTACCCTACTTACACATGGCCGGCCGGCGTGTCGGCCGCCACCCTCCTCCGCCACGGCTGACAGACCCATGCCTCCTTCGGCTACGCGGTTTTGCCACCGCCGCTATCATTGTCGACCGGTGTGCCGACCGCCACCTGTATCATATTGGCACTGGTCGCCGGCGGAATTCAACGGGTCACCGAGTGATCTCTAGTGGCTCATTCTCCAATCCAATGGAGTTGTTGTCTATCTCAGGATGTCGCATTTTCAATTATCCCGACGTGGTCATGTTTCGCTCAACTCGATGATCTGCCTGCGCAGAACACACCAATCCATGGGGTAACAGTGGGATCTGGCTGTGTTCGTTTGGCCCGCCTCCTCTGTGATTGTTTCAAAACATGCAGCTCAAAAAAAAAAATAAACATAAAATTTAACAAAGAACAATCAAGAGTAAACCCTACATTGTAACGTCAGATAATCTTCTGCGATTGTCTGTGGATCGTGCTCTTCATTCCCGTGACCGTCTCCCAATGACACCACTCGCACATACCCCCTTTTGTTCGATGTTGTCCGTCACATTCCACTGGGATGGATTCATCTTGTAAGGGTCCAAAATCTCGGTGTTCCAATAGAACGTTGTTGCCTGGCGAGGCTTTTTTGATACACCTCCCCCAAGAACTATAATTATAGGAGAGGGGTAGAGAATGTAACGACACACGGTGTTAATGGGGCTCATTAATAAGAAGCTTCCTAATTTTCCCCAACATTTCTGTAACATAGATTAGAGGGTCCATCCATTTTTTGTCTTGAAATGTTTTCGGGTCCACCTAACTGCTCATCCATTGAAGGAATAGAATAAATATAAATAATAATGATATTTTATTTATTCAATGAAAAAGTTACAAAAACAAACTTTTTCTTCAGACCTACTATGGTCGAAGTGAAGCCTCCCTTAAGAAAATCCTGGAACATTAGATTCAATGAGGCCCTCATATTTTTAACTTGATTGATGGTTCAAAATTTAGAAAACACAGCTCACGCTTTTACTAAACGTACCCGAAAAAAAAAGTTCATAAATTTATTCTCGGCACACCAGGCCTCGGAATCATGCACCATCATTTTTCATAGAATCGTAATAATTCCATATGATTAAAAACACATGCATGTAAAACCTGGGTCATTACATATTACATCACTATTGGATCATTATTATGTCATAAACACATTTTATATTTAAACGGTATTTAATTTTTACCCAAAAAATCGACTATCTCAGAAAATTTTAAAAAATTCACAATTGAATAATTTAAACATCCTGATTCCAAAAATAATATTAATTTTATCTAAATAATTTTCTAAATATGTGAATTTTTACTTTTAAAAATAAAAACTGACTTTTATCGTAAATTGATGGATTTTGTCAAAAGGAGATTTCAAGCCTGAATAAAAATTTAAATTGAATACATAAAATTTATACAATACATTATATTTAATAAAAATTAATTAATTAATAATATTTTATTAAAATATTATTTAATTCTAAAATCCATTAATTCTACAAAATATATTTCTTAATTGAATATTAACTGAAAATAATATTCTTTCATTAAAAAAACTATTTTCAAATTAACAATAACAAAATGAATGTATATTTTCTATAAAACAATAATGCACATAATCATAGTGCTAGTGTCTTTTTACCTAACCCCTTAAAACACCCGCATAAGTCATAAGGGTAATGTGTGCGATAGTGACAAACTCTTGGGGTGGTTCAGATAACATCACTTGGGTGGTAATATCTATTAGTTTCCACTTCTCCAATATGGTGTTCCACTCAAGAATAACATGTTGAGGCTCAGCTTGGGCTTGGTTAAGAGCGAATCCTATTGATGCCACCTCCTTTCCAAGCTCTGAAAAATGGGCCTCGTATAGAGAGATTCTACTAGATGAGTCTATAGCTTCCTTTTTCTATGTAAATTGGATTTTTAAAGCCCTATATTTATATTAATCATGTGATCGTTGTTCAACGACTGTATTAGCAATGGTAAAAATTCATTATAGTATTTTCGAATCCCAAAACACAAAACCATGGAAGTTCATATGTTATAAATGACCATTTTACATAGTAATACATTTAATTAGATCAAGAGGAATTTTTATTAATTTTTTTCGATCGTTAAAATCTTCCCCCATTATGAAATCTCTTCCTCAAATTTTTATTTTCCCACACTAAAATAGATGAGGTTAAATCTGCTTCAACAATTCCTCTGATTCCCATGTTTCTTCTTCAAACTTGTGGTTTCTCCAGAACACCTTGATGAGGGGCATTTTATTTTTTTGTAGAAGTTTTTCCCTAAAATATAAGATCTTCACCAGATTCACTTCATATGATATGTCATTCTCCAATGGTATAACCTCTATATTGAGTACATGTGATGGGTCAAGTATGTACTTCCTCAAGAGTGATACATGTAATACATCATGTACATGAGATCAGTTTAGTGGGGGTGGTAGCCGATTTTCCACCTATCCAATGCGATCAAGGATTTCCATGGGGATGATGTATCTTGGACTATGATTTCCATTGATCCCAAATCTCATATCTTTATTCCATGGTGATATGTAGAGGAATACCATGTCTCTGACTTCAAACTCAAGGATTCATCAATTATTATCAACATAGCTCTTTTATCAACTCTGAGAATCTTTAATATTGTAATTTATGGTCTTAAAATTCTCCACCATTTCATCGACCATTTCTAGACCTAGTAGTTTTTTCTTCCCAACTTCATCCCAACATTCTGGTGTTCTGCACCTCATCCCATAAAGGGCATCATAAGGAGCCATTTGGATGCTTGAGTGGAAACTGTTGTTATAATAGGACTCATCCAAATAAATATGTTGATCCCATCCTCTTTTGGTGTCAAATTAGAATTCTCTCAATATGTTCTCTAGTTTTTTGATTGTCCACTCAGATTGGCCATCAGTTTGAGGTTGATAAGCCGTACTGAATTTCAGATCAATATTCAGAGTGTGTTGGAGACTCTTCTATAATGCAGAGGTGAATCATTGATCTCGATCATATACAATATATAGTGTTACTCCATGTATCCTTAACAGTTCTCTGATATATATCCATTCCAATTTATCCAATGAGAAATCCTCCCAAATTAAAATGAATTGTGTAGTATTTGTAAGATCATCCAGAATATCCAGATATAATTGTTTCCATTTGAAGTATTTGGAAGTCTAGTGATAACGTACATGGTGAATTTCTCCCATTTCCATACTCATATGGGTAATTGTTTAATCATCCCCTTAGACTTCTACCTCCCAGCCTTCACTTGTTTACATACTAGGCACATTGATATATACTCAGCGATCCCCACCTCTATGTTATCCCAACAATAATACTCTCAGATATATCGATACATCTTTGTGTTTCTTGGATGAATGGAGAAATTAAAACTATGTGCATCAACCAAAATATATTTCATTAACTCTGGATTTGATGGAACACATACCCTGGATCCAAATCTAACAATTCCTTCTTCATTAACATTGAACTCTTAGGATTTCCCTTTTCTAATAGTTTTCACATTCTATAAAATTCCCACATTATCCTTTTGATCATCCTTTAACCATTAAAAAAGAAATATTTGAGGATTAATTTGTGAGTGGATTTATGATTTTCCCTTCTTTATGATTCTCTTGTCCATCTTCATTAAATCTATAAATATTGTATCCATTTTAGTTCTCGTCAATGATAGAATTTCTAGGTCCTTTTTATATAGAGAATCTACAACCTTGTTTGCCTTCCCAGGGTGTTAATGGATTGAGCATTCATTGTATTTGATCATCTCAAACTGTCTTCATTAGGGAATGTTCAACTCTTTCTATGTGAATATATACCGGAGAATTTTGTGATCCGTGTATATTTCACACTTCTCCCCAAAGAGGTAATTTCACAAAATTTTTAAATCGAAGATCACCGCAACCAACTCTAGATTATGTGTTGGATAGTTCTTCTAAAGAAATTTCTATTTACATGAAGCATAAGAAAATAATTTTTCCTCTTTCATCAACACACATCTCATGGGCTTCAATGAAGCATCACAAAATACCAAAAAAGTTATCCACTTGTGGGTAATGTGAGCATGAGAATAGTGATAATCCTCTTTTTCAACTCCTTGAAGATTTCTTCACATTCATCACTCCAATAAAATTTAACTCCCATCTGAGTTATCTTGGTAAGAGGGTTATACAATTGTTATAAATTTCTTACAAATCGGTTGTAATATCCAGCTATCCCCAGGAACCTATGGATATCTGTTACTGATGTTGGCCTCGACCATCCCACAATTTAATCTAGCTTTGAGAGATCCACAAATATCCCATTTATTGTGATGATATTAACCAATAATGATACCACCTTCAACTAGAACTCACAGTTGATTTACTTTGCATAGAGCTTCTCCTTTCATAAGGTCTCTAGTACGGATCTTAGATGCTCCTCATGCTCCACCTTGGTTTTAGATGATATTAGAATATCATCTATAAATAATAGCAAAAATTTGTTGAGGTAATATATAGAGACTCTACTCATAATTTATATAATTATTTCTAGAGAATTAGTGAGTTCGAAAGGAATTATTATGAATTCATACTTCCCATACCTTGTACGAAAAGAAATATTTGGGATATCCTCCCCCTTCACCCTTACATTGAAATATCTTTACTAAAAATCAACCTTGTAGAAGTATTGTGCTCTACATATATAATCAAACAAGTCATAAATTCATGGCATAGGATAATTGATTTTTATTGTGATTTTTTGTGATCATGATAATCAATGCAAAGGCACATTGACCCATCATTCTTATTGACGAAGAAGACCGGTCTACCCCATGATGAAGAACTTGGGCGTATAAACCCTTTATCCAGATTCTCCTGTAGTTGTTTCCTCAGCTCTTCAATCTCCACAACATACATTCTATATATATTCCTAGATATTGGAAACACCCCAGGTATAATATCAATTGAGTATTCAACATCTCCTCTAGGAGGGAGACCATGAAATTCCTTGGGAAACACTTCACAAAATTCCCTCAAAATATGAATGTCTTTAAAGACGGTAGCTCTCTTATACTCAATCATCTGAGCAAGATATTCTTTCTCATAGGGTAGTAATATCAACGCTCGATATGATGGTTCTAAAGAAGACTAATCATTATCCTTTCACTAGTACCAAATCAGGGGTTGACTCGCTATATGGAGAGTAATTTCCCTCTCAATGAAATTTATGTTGGATCTATATAAGTAAATCTAATCCATTCCAAAAGAGTATATCAAATTCCACCAAAAGGAATATAAAGAGGATTTTTGGGAAGTTTAATTCACAAATTATGATAGGGGGAGTTATGTTCATGGGATGAAATGACTGACCCATTTTCCATACTAACCAAAATCTTTACTTTCATTATTTTTTGTGGTGTTGGGATTTTTCTACAAAACATTGGGGATATAAAATAATGCGTAGAACTAGAATCAAGAAGTACATTCTCTATTATGGATTTAATAACTAGTGTACCAGTCACCAATTCATTGTTGGGGTTCACATCATTGGTAGTGATGGAAAAAGTTTTCCCTTGCCTCCTTGGAGATTGTTGGTTACCTCTAAAAACCCTTTTTAGGGAACTAGTTTGAAATGTGATGTGGTTTTTTACAGTTGGACTAATGAACACTGTGTTGAGGGTTGAACAGAGCGTTCCTCTCCTCTAAAGCACCCACATGTTTCTTTTGTTTGCAGTAAATAGTCAGGTGTCCTTCTCTTCCACCACTAAAGAATTTCCTCGTACCCTTCAAGAAATTTCCATGGTGATTCTTTCCTCACCCTTAGAAAGTGGGGTGATGTATTTTCTCATCACTGTTGGATTTAACCATTGGACTGCCAAAATTATATTCCACCTTATGCATTTTATCCCCATGATACCCGTGAGATTTTCCGATTTCCATTTCAATTTTGAGGTAACGTCATACAATTTCATCATAGCTCTCGAAACCATGGATCACTAGGGATTTCTATGGGCTATGTGTTAGCCCGCCAAAGAAGCGATCAAGCTTGCATTCGAGGTTAAAAGCATTGTCAGAGGTGTATCATGAATGCCTTTTGATGTTTGACTCTTACATGCTGACAGATTCATCATCTTTTTTTCTTGAGGTAAAGGAAGTCCCTTTCCATCTTATGTCGTAGGGTGCATGGATAATATTTATCAAAAAACATCTTCTAGAAATCCTTCCATGCCAATGCCTTAATCTCTTCCTCAAGCTTCATATTTTTTTGATCAATTTCCACCATTGACTAGGTTTACCTTCCATATGATAAGTAGCTAGAATCACCTTCTCTTTTTCAAAACATTGAAGGAGGGATATGATGCATTTAATGGATTTGATCCATTGTCTAGTGATTGAGGGATCAAATGATCCATTAAAAGTAAGAGGCTTTTGTCTCATAAAGATCTCATTTTTGACTTGTTCTTTATTTGGGGGTTGAATTCTCTACTTGACCAATGTTTCTATTCAAAACATGAGTTAACTGAGATTGTGTCATGAAAAATTTTGTGATTCCTACTCCCATCTGATTGGGAATCTCATCAAAATAATCATCACATTGATCTTTGTGTCAGTTGTTATCCCGAGTCCTCCTATTACATGCCATTGGCTGTAATAAAAAGAAATATAGGGGTTACACATATAGGGTAATCAAAAGACAAAAAGGGATAACTTATAAATTTCTTTTTTATAATTAAATTATGAATTTACAGGCTTAAATCTATGTTATCCATGATATACTTCCCAACATATATCCTTAAGGAATTTTTTTTTTCTTATAATAATGGTTCATAATATGCTTATGAATTTACCAAAGCATATCCCCCAGGAGTTTTGTAACCAAGATTATAGTATGGCCAGTTTTCTTGCACCAGTTCCCATTTGAGTATAGCTCAATGTCGTGATTTCAAGTTTTACCCCTAGATACACCTGTACCAGATCCACCACTACCAAATCATATCCTGATAGGGATATATTTTATTAATAAACCACGTACCCAATACTCAGAAAAAGTTAAGGATATTTTAATCATACTTAGCCTAATTCCTAAGGCTTTCACTAGGGTTTTCTAATCCCACTCCCAAAAATATCTAAACCTATCCTCTGATTCCACCTATAACAACTCTTCTATTTATTACACACTTAAAAATGTTTTATTACATAAAATATTTACTTGATACAATATAGAAGATAGGGAGTTCTATTTCCTTTGGGGATTAGTAACATTAAATACTGATTGAAAACCTGAAACACGACATCTTTACTTAAAACGCCCATTACCCAAACACTACATTCCATCGTACTAAGATTTTCATGGGATAACCAGAAGACATGCATAAAATGGGTGATCTATAAGGCCCAGTAAATTAGTAAGAAAGGAATAAGAATAAAGATACAATACATGTCAAGCAATAGGAATATCAATGGATCATAATATATACATGAACATAATTTCATGATATTGCATTATTATCATAACATGGAAATGTGACATCAACATTTAACATGATATTAGCATGATCCAAGGCACATTTCACATGGATCATCAGTAAACCCACATCTCACATTAATTAGAATGACTAAACCTTCATTTCACTTGAAATATCATGATACTTATCTTTACGCAATGCATTGAAGCGCTATCAGGGTGCTCCCTTCTTCATCATTTCATTTCATGCATAAGTGTGCCACATGGATCATATAACATAGATTCATTAACCATCAGCATTTATTCCACGATATAGGAATGTGTAATTAATACATGAAACTCTATAATAAATAAGTAAATGTAGATAAAGGTGAATACCCTTGATAGAGAAATGGGCATGGTATTCACTACAAAATGTCATTGACTTGGAAAATCGCAGTTCAATATCAGCAGCATAACAACGTGACATAATAATTAATAAGAATGGTTAATGAGGGACAAAGGAGTTACTCATTATATGTAAATGAAATTAAAATTAATGGTGTTATATAGAAACATTTCCCAACATATGTATTGGAATTTAAATTCATAATACATAATAATTTCATGAATGTAAATGAGGATAGAGAAATCCTTTACAAAATTTCGGCATGGTAACATGTGTAAATGGGAGGCATTGATGAGAGATAAAGGGGTCTCTAATCATTAAAAATTAAATAGGGAATCATGAGGGAGGTGAGAAATTATACCCCAACATTTTTATTTGAAAAAATGGTATAACCACATATTGAGATTTGAACACAAATGAGAAAGGAAGAAATCTCGTTATTGAATCTGTGATCATAACGGCTTGTGAGAGGATTGAGAGAGTCTTCATGGAAGCATGGGGAACTTTGTAAGGATTCTAGATAGAAATGGGAATAGGGTGGTCATGCTGAAAAGGCATTGAGTGAAGAAGAAGTGGGAGCCTGGGTGGGTTTAGATAGGAAAAGGTAGAGTATTATTTATTATTTAGGTTATGAACCACACACATTTAACTAATCAAAACCACAAACCATCCAATTTTTTTTGAAAATGGTTTTTTAAAATGGGAGTGGAAAACATTATTTTATACGTCCAATGTCCTAACATGTTAAAATATTATTCCTTCTTATGTGGAGGTGAGGAACACTCTTAAGGAAATTATTTGGAAAAGATAAAATGTTTTATAAGTTTTGGAGGGTCCACTAAGGCTTTGTAAAATAAATAAAATAAACCTAAAATAAAATAATTCTAATTTAATAACATATATTGGCTAACCAACCCATTTATTGTATTTTATTACATCACTATTGGGTCATTATGTTTTCATAAACACATTATATATTTAAACAATATTTATTTTTTTCCAAAAAATTTGACTATCTTTGAAAATTATGAAAAATTCACCGTTGGATAATTTAGATCCTGATTCCAAAAATTATATTCATTTTATCTATTAATATTCTAAATATGTGAATATTTAATTATAAAAATAAAAAACAGACATTTATTGAAAATTTATGGGTTCAGACAAAAACAACTTTCAAGGATAAATAAAAATTAAAATTGTATACATAAAAATTATACAATAATTTATATTTAATAAAAAGTAATTCAATAAAAATATTTTATTAAAATATTATTTCATTAAAAATACATTAATTCATCAAAATATATTTCTTAATTGAAAATTGACTGAAAAATATATTTGTGTTTAAAAAAACTATTTACAATGTAAAAAAAATAAAATTAATGTATATCCTCTATAAAAAATTATGAAAATAATCATAATGCTGGTGTATTGTTACATTACCCCTTAAAACACCCTCATAATACCTAAGTGTAAGGTGTGATATGGTGACAGACTACTAGGGTGGCTTAAATAACATCTCTTGGGTGGTAATCTCTATTAGCTTCCAGTTCTGCCGTAAGAAGTTATGATCAAGATTAACGCGTTGACGTTCGGTTTGGGATTGGTCGAGAGTGAATCCCAGTGATGCCACCTCATTTCCATGATCTAACAAATGGGCCTCATGCAGAGAAATTCTACTGGATGAGTCCATTGGATCCATTTTCTGACTAAATTGGTTTTGTTAAAGCACTATATTTATACTAATCATGTGATCACTGTTCAAAAACTATATTAGAAATGGTAAAAATTATTAACGGTATTTTGAAATCCAACAACATAAAACCAAATAAGTGAATATGTTTTAAATTACAATTTTACATAGTAAGTGATGCACCTGATTTGTGTATACATTTTCATATACTTTATTGAAATATAAGAACAAGTTTTCTGCATTTACCTACTACTTAAAGAACAAATACTTTGATTTTGGTGATCATGTTCATTTGTAGATGGTTTTTTGCTAAATTCACAAAAAGGAGGAAAACCGAGAAAAAATTTCCAACTACACAGCATGTACTTATATACACACCGTGTACATTCAAGATCAGATACGGGTTGACCAGGACAAACACATGCCCAATTATCCAAAAGGATGTACACGTCGTCTGCTCTGTTATAGGCCATGTATACTATTCTAGAAGTTGTTGGTGGTCGAGAAGAGTCTACATGCCCATGTGGCCGACTGAAGGAGACAAGACGTGTTTCACTAATACAGGCCACAAAGGAATTTCTAGAAGCAGTTGGTGGCTGAATTTGGATACTACACGATGTGTATGGTGGCACTACACACCGTGTAGATTCACCAACTAGGTGGTGCCATGTTCTAAGTCAAAGACGACATGTTAGGCCCCCCACAAGTAGAGAAAATAGGGGAAAACACATTGAAAATAAGTACACTCCGTGTAATTTCCTACAAACTGTGTAGTTTAATTTTATATAAAAGGAGGCGTTGGTCTCTGGACCAGATCTGGTGGTGTGTGTAGTATTTTGTGGAGAAAAGGGTTGAGGATCTGAAGGAAAGTCATTATGCCGTCATACCACCGTTCTTCCATCTACCAAAGAATCATTCTGTTTTTCATGTTCTAAGCATGATTTAATCAGGTATCAATAGTTCTGTATTTATCATTGTCAATATGTGTAACTAAAATGCATTTATATCATAATTTTCATCAAAACTAGTTTTCTTATCTTTTCTTTCAATTTGGTAATTATTTTGTTAAAAGAAGCTTAAAAACCAATTGTACTTTTTATACCCAAACAACCAACCGAAATCGATTTTTAATTCAGTAGACTTCACTAAAGACAGTAATACAAAATAAATTAAACGAAGATAAAATAAATTCATAGTTCCCTATAGATTGACCCCTTACTAGTGCTATACTTGTTAGGGTAAATATAATTTTGAACACAGAAAACATACATTTGGTAAAATGACCATCCATATTTTGGCTCCGTTGTTGGGGAACTAGGGTAATTATATTCTTGTTTCAATTAAATTTGTATCAAATTTTAGTGAAAATAAAAACAAAAAAATCCCAAAAATTTCTTTCATAATCCCATTTCTCTTTATCTTTTGTTTTCCCTTTTACGCCTGGGGTTTTTTGTGTGTTTTTGCCTGATCACAGGTGCTTGAACCAACGCCTCACATGGCCTTGGAGTGCTGAGTCATCAGATATTTTTCCTCTTGACGCTGAAATCAAATGGAATTTGCCTCATCATCGACGTGAACTGGTGGAGACACACAACCACAATCCATTAACCATGGCGACAATGGAGGAGGACGAACTAGACATTAATGTTGCGGCTGAACACCCATACGAGGACCAGCAGCCTCCCGCTGCTGGTATACCAGAGCAAGAACCTAGAGGCTTCACGGAATTCCTCCCAAGGAACTACCAAAGGCCACCACAACATCCCCCTCTGGAGTACGACCAACTTCTTCAACCGCAGTAGCAAAAGATCTTCTAAAGGCCATATTTTTTCCCTTAAGAGCAGCAATACATGAAACATCCACCCCATCAGTAGCCACTTCTGCGACGTACTCTTATTGAGTAAGACCTTCCATCGATCAACGGAGCCGATACATGCATCGTTCATCCTCGTGTACAAGACCAACACTTTGAGATCAAGCCTTCTATTATGCAACTGATCCAGAACACCGTTCAATTTGGCGGCCTTCCCAGTAAAGACCTGGACACCCATCTCTCCAATTTTCTAGATATCTACGATACATTCTGTTACCATTGGGTGTTTGAGGATTCCATTCCTCTTCACCTCTTCCCCTTATTTCAATGGGACAAGGTGAATGACCGGATCAAAGGGTTCCTGAAAAGATCTATCCTCACTTGGGAGGAGCTAGCCTAGATATTTTTGTCCAAACTTTTTCCTCCATCGAATACGATAACCTTGTGAAATGAGAACCACAACTTTAAGTAGCATGACTCTGAGTTGTTGTATGAATCATGAGAACATTTCAAGGATATGTTACATAAATGCGCACACCAAGGACTTCCACTCTGGATTCAATTCCAAACCTTGTATGGAAGACTAACAATGAATACAAAGTCCATGGTGGATGTAGCTGATGGAGGTACGGTAATGAGAAAATCCGCTAAAGAACTTTTCTTACTGTAGAAAGATATTTCTGCCAACATCTTCCAGTGTAATTTCAAGCGGGGGACCCAAATACAATGTATGAATAGTATTGATTCTACTACCATGCTTCCTTCCCAGTTAGATGTATTTTCCAAAATGATCGACGCATTGAATCTACATGGTGCATCTCAAGTCCATCCAGTGAACTATCCAGCATGTAATGACTGTGGTAGCAACAACATTTGGGGAGAATGCCCGTGAACCTCAGTTGACCCTTTGATAAGTGAGGTGGGATATGTTTCTCAAAACTGAGGGTCGAACTAGTATTAACACTACCACAACCTGGTATGGCGCGAAACCCAGAACATAGGATAGGGCCAACAGCAGCTGAATCCTCCACCCTAGAGACCGCCTGGCTATAGTCAGCCACAATATCAGAACTCATACCCAAGGCAACAAAATAACCACCAAGTATTCTACCATAATTAAGGGTATCAAAACCCTCACCCGTAGTATCCAAGGTAGAAACCACCTGCACCAACTACAAAACCTCCTTAGTAACAGAATACCTAAAGTTTAGAAGATCTTATGAACAAATTCATATCTACTTCTAAGACCAGATTTCATAATCAGGAGGCATCTATTCGAAGCCCCAATAACCAAATCATCTAGTTAGCAAACCAGATCTCAGGGAGGAAGCCTGGTACATTACCAGGAAACACTGAGAAAACCCCAAGGGAGGAGGCCCATGCCATCACATTATGAAGTGGAAAGAATTTTCATCAGAAGGAACCATGCAATTGAACTACACATATACTCTCTGATGAAAAAAATTGTAAAGTTTAATACCCCTCTTCATCTGAAAATCCATCATCGGAATCTCAACCATGTAAGGGAAAAGAGTTCATCAAACCATTCGAGCCTGCATCACCTTTTCCAGAGGGGATGAAGCAAAGGTGGCTGGATCACCAATTTGGAAAATTCATGGAAGTATTCAGAAAGATACACATCAATATCCTTATTGTAGAGTCTCTAACACAAATTCCCATATATGAAAAAGTCATGAAGGAAATCCTCTCGAATAAATGGAAGATGGAGGATTTGGGCAGCATAGCAATGACAAAGGAGTGCTCCGCAGTCATACAACATTCCCTCCCCCCAAACTCTAGTATCCAAGTAGATTTACTATTTCATGTACAATTGGACCCTGTGGATTTGGAAAATCCTTATGCGACTTAGAAGCTAGTGTGAACCTCATGCCATTCAGAGTTTTCCAAAAGCTCAAACTCTGCGATCTGAAGCCTACCCGAGTCGCCCTTCAACATTCTGACAGATCCATTAAATATCTAAAGGGCCTACTCGAGGATGTACTGGTGAATGTGGGAATACTAATGCTCACTGTAGATTTTATAATACTAGAAATGGAGGAGGATGAGGAGACACCTATTATATTGGGAAGACATTTCCTGGCCACAGGGAAAGTCTAGATCGACGTGCACTAGGGGGAGTTGATTTTCTGGGCAGGGGATGAAAGAGTCTCCTACAATGTTCTAAAGGATGTCAAACACGCATAGTTACCCGAACATGAGGGCTGCTACACAGTGACTACCATGGATGACAAACTAAGTAGATAAGAAGATGATATGGTATGTTCTTGAAATTCAGATGATATGATTTTTTTAGACATGCCCAATGATGAAGCACCAGAGGACCTGAAATTCATTGAAGTAAAGGGCAACCACAACTGGCAATGAGCTGTCATTCCTGACTTACTAGAGAGGACATAAGTATAACCACTGGTACCTTCAGTTCTCAAATCACCTGAACTAGAGCTGAATCCTCTCCCATCATCCTTAATGTATAGGTATTTAAGAGATCATCACACTTTTCTTATTATACTTAGTGAAACACTATCACAAGAGCAGGAGGATGCGCTCCTACATGTTTTGAAGTCGAGAAAGCAAGAAATTGGATGGAATTTTGTATATTTGATGGGTATCAGCCCTACCATTTGGAACCACAAGGTGCCACTCGAAGAGGGAGAAAAGACATCTAAACAACCCTTGCGGTGTCTAAGCCCACCCCTGAAGGAAGTCATTGAGAAAGAGGTTACCAAGCTATTAGATTCAGGAATCATTTACACAATATCAGATAGCCCATGGGTGAGTCCCCTATAAGTGGTCCCTGAAAAGGGAGGTATCACTATGGTATCCAATGACAAGAATGAGTTTATCCCCTCTCGAACAGTCACGAGCTAGAGAGTCTGTGTCGATTAAAGGAAGCTAAACGATGCCATAAGGAAGGATCATTTTCCCCTACCCTTCATAGAACAGATGCTAGAATGACTAGAAGGGCATGATTATTAATATTTCCTTGATGGATACTCAGGATATAATTAGATCTCGATTTCCCCAGAATATTAGAAGAAGAGAAACTTCACTTTCCCACACGGTACGTTTTCCTACCGTAGGATGTCTTTCGGTATGCACAACACTCCCGCCACATTCCAGCGATGCATGCTGGCTATTTTTCATGGCACAACCAAACAAATACTAGAGTTCTTCATGGATAATTTTTCGATTTACGGGATGTCATTTACCACCTATTTTTGGAATCTAGAGCTAGTACTGGAGTGATGCGAAAACACTAACCTAGTTTTGAACTAGAAAAAGTGTCATTTTATGGTCCAAAGTGGCGTAGTCCTTGGCCATAGAATTTTAGAAAAGGGGATAGTGGTAGATCCGGTGAAAATAGAATTCATTTTATGACTTCACATTCCAACTTCTATTAGAGCCATCCGCAGCTTCCTGGGGCATGCAGGTTTTTACAGGCGGTTTGTCCGCGATTTCTCGAAGATAGCCCGACCCCTAACCAACCTTCTAACTAAGGATTGTATATTAGAATTAAATGAGTCATGGAACATATATTTTTAGAATATAATGAAGTTCCTGGTCGAAGATCCAGTGATGATTTCCCCAAACCGAGAGGAACAATTTGAAGTAATGTGCGACGCCAGCGACTATGCGGTGGGAGCTGTCCTGGGTCAGCGGTTGGACCGAATCTTCCAACCCATGTACTATGCCAGCATGACTCTCAATGAGGCCTAACTAAACTAAACTACAACAGAGAAGGATATTCTGGTAGTATTATTCTCCTTCAACGGGTTTCGTTCTTACCTTGTGATATCTATAGTTATTGTTTATACTGACTATGCAGCACTTAAGTACCTATTAAACAAGAAGGATACAAAGCCCTGATTGATCTGATGGGTCCTCCTATTATAAGAATTTGATTTAGAGATCCGAGATAAAAAGGGGAGTGAGAATATGGTTGGTGATCAACTATCCCATCTGAAAGTGCCACACCCGAAGAAGGAAGAGGATCAAGGGATAAGGGAGGATTTTCCTAATGAACATCTCTTTTCAGTTATCAAGTCCCCTAGTCCCTGGTTTTCTAATATTGATAACTATTTAGTTACAGGTTCCATCCACCCCGACCTATCCTTCCAGAAGAAGAAAATATTCCTCTCTGATGTTAAGCGATACTTCTGGGAAGACCCACTCCTATTCCGGTTCTATGTAAATGTGGTTATCCAATGATGCATCCCCGAGAAAGATGTTCACGGGGTCCTGGAATTTTTTCATACCTCACATGTTGGAGGACATCATGGTCAGATCGTACCATAGTGAAGATTCTGCAATCTGGGTTTTTCTGGCTCACCATCTATAAAGATTCTCGTGCCTTCGTTACCTGTTGTGATCCATGCCAACGTATAGTAAATATGCGTTATAGAGCCGAGATGCCACAACACCCCATCCTGGGGGTCGAGATATTTGACTTCAAGGGCATTGAATTCATGGGACTATTTCCCCCTTCTTTAAGGAATACCTACATCCTCGCATATGTTGATTACATCTTCTAATGGGTGGAATGAAGTTCTATGGAACACAACATAGCTAAGGTAGTCGTGACCTTTCTAACGAAGCACATTTTCAGCAGGTTCATCATTCCTCGTGTGCCGATCAGCGACAGGGGGACTCACTTTGACAATGCATTAATGAAAGGAGTGTTGTCTAAATGTGGGGTAAAGATTCACATGGGCACACCATACCAATCCCCAATCAAGTGGACAGGTGGATCTTTCTAACCATGAGCTCTAACAAATTTTGGAGAAAACAGTGAATACTTCACGGAAATACTAGTCCAAAAAGCATGACGATTATTTGTGGGCCTATCACACTACCTTCAAGACACCACTATGAATGTCACCATACCTCCTCGTGTATGGAAAACCATTCCATCTAGTAGTGGTACTGGAACACAGAGCATATTGGGCCGTCAAGGCCCTAAATTTCGATCTGAAGGCATCTGTAGAGAGTTGAAAGTTCCAATTGTCGGAACATGATGAAATCCGAAGGGAGGCATATGATAATGCTAAATTGTACAAGGAGAAGACAAAGGCCATCCACAATCAGATTATTTCTCAAAAAAAATTCAACCCGGTGATCATGTACTCTTCTTAAACTCTCGTCTTCACCTATTCCCAGGAAAACTCAAGTTGAGGTGGTCAGGATTGTTCCATGTCCTACGAGTATTCCCCCACGGATTGGAAGAAATTGCTAAGGAGGACGAACAACCGTTCAAGGTGAACGTCCAATGATTGAAGGTTTACCATCCAATGGATGATTCAATGGGAACAATCTCCACCACCCTTCTCATGTAAGAAAAGGTAAGTGGGTCAAGCTAACGACCTAAAACAAATGTGCTTCCTGGTAGGCAACCCAGAGGATACATGTCGTGTACCACCCATACAGGGCGTGTGAATTTTCATTTTCATTTATCTAGCTATTATAAATCTATATAGTACCTTATAAATAAATAGGGATGTTGCCGGTGTTGATGGTAAAGTCACTAGAGTTTATCCGACCCGTCCCCGGTTTGAATCCTCCCGACCTACCTTCGGCACGGGGTTCCTCCTTTTCTTACCCGGTGTGTGTAGTAAATTCTATATATATATATATATATATATATATATATTCTTATTATAAGACCCATTAAGGGGATGGGTCAGTTTCCCATGATCGAATCCCAGTTTCCAAAAGGCTCGGGCTTGAATCCTGACAACCGCCCCATTTCCACCAGTTACACTTTTAATAAAACCACACGGTGTGTATTCCAATATACGTTATGTGTGCCATGTTTTCTTTATAAAAAAACAAACTAAAATTTAATAACACGTTTCTATATAAAGTAACTCATGTAGATGAAGTTGGAAGGTTGGAAAAGTCTCGGCCATGGATCCAAAAGACCCAGTTTCGAACTCAGCTAATCTCCTTGCATCATCACCTTTTATATAATTAAAAACCACATGCCGTGCATTTTTATTCTTCCCTTGTGTATAGGCTGTATAGATTAAATGTATATAAATAATTAATATGGGAAGTAGCACGAACATTGCTCCAATTGTTGAGGGCTTCCGTTCAGAGTGGTCGATCTCCGGTTCAAACCTCGCCCCGAGAACTGGACCAAAGGTTCTACTTCTCTTTTTCTAATTTTTAAACACATGACATGTATTTTCCCGCTACATTATGTCTATAGTATTATTATTCAATTATGTATATATATATATATATATATCTATTTACTTTTATTATTGTAATTAAATAATATTAATTATTATATAGTTTATTATAATTATATATATATATATATATATCTGTTTTTTAATAAAAAATTGAGATACATGGCGTGTAGTCTATATATACACGTTGTGTACCTCGACAATATAAGCTACAGCCACCCGGCTTCACATTGTGTCGTGTGGCGCTTCTCTTCTTCCCGTTTTCTTCTCCCAAACGCCACCCAATCTCCCACTTCTAGATCCACTGTTCTGGTTCATTTCGAACTTTTATTTCTCTTGCATTGCGATCATTGGTTAGGGTAAGCCCTTCTACACTCACTATTTTAATTTTTTATAAGTGTTTAGGGTGTTTTTTGGATCTTCCGACCGTTCATCTTTCGTGGTACATGAAGACAAATTGATTAACACACGCCATGAACTTTTGTACACAGCCACATGAAAAATTCTTCTCCATTTGAATATACATGGTGTGTATGTTCGGTACACACCATGTACTTTCCCCCATCGTGCTTGAGTACCCTTTGCACAGGGCCTCACAAACCATTTTCACGTACATGGTGTGTGTGTTTAGGTACACGGCTTGTATCTCATTTCATTTGGCCCTTCTGTGTGTAGCACTTGACACGACCTTTCACCACATGCTCCCATACATGGTGTGTGTGTTCGGTACATGCCGTGTAGCCTATTTCTTTCGGCAGGAACTGTGTCTGGCCCCCAGATGGCCATGTTCCTAAAATAAAGAACACGTCGTGTCTCTCCCACACATGGCGTTTCCTTTATTCATAGAACTGATAAAATCATGGCCATGTCGTTTCTGATACACAACCACGTCTACTTTGTATGAACACGATATGTATGTTCGGTACACGTTGTGTACCTTTACATGGTCAATCTTCTTCACCCTCAGTGTGTTTATCCAGAGAACAGGGGATGCTACTAGATTTTTACTACATGTCGTGTTCTCTGTATATACACGCCATGTATTTTTATTTTTCAGATTTCTCACTGTTTCTTTGTTTTCTTTTATTTTCTTTTCTCTTTTGTTTTCATTTTCATTGTTTTTCAAGTTATGGAAGATCATGATCCTTCTAAGTGGAAGCGGTCGTCCTCCACCACTAAGGGAGAGAGGTCCATTTTTTGGTAGATTCGACTCTGACCTCCTACGTAGCCTGATCCAGATGCTCCGGTCTATGAGCTCCCTCCATTGGACAACCTTCCACCCCTCAGTCCTTCCACCGAGGCTGGTCCAAGCACCATCCTTCCTTATCTCCCAACTGTCACTCCACCCGAGATCTCATCCTCCACGACTAGAACTTCATCGGCCACCCCATCTAGCATCCCTTTCCCTACTACAGTCGATCCACCCCTAGAGCCCGCTCCTACTGCAGCACCTGTACTTGGGTAGGGACCTGCTGGTGTTCCCTATCCCTGCATGGTGTTCCTGGTCATTGATCTTGCACATGATAGGGTTCATCATTTTTCTTTCTGACCGATTCCGATTATCAGTCGCTACCTCGACATCACCATTCCTCAACAGCTCGACATCCAGGGAGAGTTAGAGGATATCCATGGACACACCCCCATGATCTCCATTTTATAGTTCATCACTCCTATATTCTGAGATTTATTTTTGGAGTTTGTGGCCTCTTTAGAGTTCGATGGAGCAGAGTACCGAGAGACACTGAGTGATGTGATGCCCGTAGTTCGGTTCCGGCTGGGCGGCCAACGATTTTCCCTCAACATGATAGAGTTTGGCTGAGGGTGTGGTTTCTACCCCCATTCTATAACCCAAACCCCTGTTTCCACCCTGATCAGACCCGAGCGCTCTGAGCTCGTGGCCATGTGGTGGGAGATTGCTAGTCCTGACCATCACTACGCCCCGAACTCACAGAAGATCATCCTTATCAACGACCCCATCCTTCGTTTTACCCACTGGTCCTTCAACACTATTCTTTTTCCCCGCCATGAGGATATGGTGGTCATGATCAATCATGACATGGACTTTCTTACCCATTTCATCTGGAAGAACTAGCCGGACCTCCCTTACTTAGCCACCTCTTAATTCAATGCTATGTTTACCGGCCATTAGGGCAACCTATAACAGTGCATTTTATGCCACTCGCCTCGCCCACCTCTTTGGGGTGTTCGAGACTTCTTTACCCCATAACTTGTTATGTTCTCCCCAACGGATGGAATTTCTCAAGCTCATTCACATGGGCTTGGTCCGGAAGTAGGGGGTGCCTACATCCTTACCCAGGCTCACCCCCACCCACCTATAGACCCTCCTAGCCCAGTTGATGCCACTGCTTCTCCTTCCCCACCCCCTCCAGTTTCCTCACCCCACCCCCTTCCTACTGACCCCACTTCTTTTGGAATTCATTCTTCTGCACCCCCATCCCCACCTACCCCTGCACCCTCGGACGATCTCTCCCTTTCCCTCTAGCTTGCCGTGATGGATCAGCATTTGGTATGTCTCGATAGCCACGAAGGTTGAATGGAGAAGATGTTGGAGCTTCTTGTTCTGCATCTGGGTATTCCATTTCCTCTGCCACCTGCCTCTACCATGGCTCCTGACCCTTCTGCTACTGCTCCACCGTCCATCACTGCAATGGCCACAGATTTCATTCTTCTCTCTACTATGGGTCCAACTGCTGCTACTACTACGGCCGTCGCCACTTTTGGTAGTCCAAGGGGGATACCGAGCTTCCTTTACCAAGTCTAATAGCTGCGGATACTACTTCTAGAGCTTCCTTTCCCGATGTTGTGTATGTGTCTCCCACTTCAATGGCTCATGAGCCATATCTATCAGTTGGCTCTGTAATGGATGATACCTCTTCTAAGGAATCCCCTGACTGGTTTTGGGACACATATTTTCATTATATATACATTTTTGTGATATCTTATACATGTGTTTGTTATGCATGCATGCATGCAGTATTCTCTTTCTGCCCCCCCCCCCTCACAGGTGCTCTGGCATGTTTTGGGATGTACTTTTACATCACCTACCATTTTCCTACGCATAGACACGAGGGGAGTATTCGTTTTTCCATTGTTTTCTTTTCTTTCTTAGTTTACTTCTTTCCTTACTCCACCTCAGTCTGGTCCACTTTTGTGTCCCCTCCTTCTCTTGTTCTTCTTTTTGGGCACTTGGTGGACCACGTGCAATATTAAATGTGGGGGGTGTCTCTCAACATCTTTAGTCTTTTCCCTTTTTATATTCTATGAGACATCATTATTAGGAAGTATTTTTGAAAACATGAGGACATCTTCAGTTAATAATATGTTTTAATAATAAACCTGAAAGTGGAAAATTGTAAAAATTGCATGTTTATTTTGATTCTTATGTATTTTAAAA
Organism: Viscum album; assembly: GCA_963277665.1. NCBI lineage: Eukaryota > Viridiplantae > Streptophyta > Magnoliopsida > Santalales > Viscaceae > Viscum > Viscum album. The sequence goes on from OY728130.1 coordinate 890,385,035, forward strand.
TTATTTCTGATATAATTTAAATTACAAACTTGTAATCCTTGGATAATTACATTGATTAGAGTAATCAATTATTTTTCAATTAATGACATGATTGCCTCTTTATTTATTTTTCCCACTCTTGAGATGCATTCTAATCCACTTTGTTATATTTTATTTAATACCCTCTTTCATGAGAGGTTTTTAGAATATACATAACTACCAAAATTTGCATGTTTTATTTTCAAAACATGAGAAATTTTTTAATTACATTTAAATTATTGAGGCATAAGATTGTTTTAACCCCTTTATCCTGAGACTACCCTACATCTTTTCATCATAAAGCACATAGAGACCATGAATAGAATTTATAGGAAGCAATATTACAAGCCTATTTCCCTTACTACCCTAATTCTTTTATGTTTTTTCATGATTATATATTTGATCTCAAAAGAAGGGATTGGAAAAACATGGTATAAATTCGTGAATTGTCAAAAAATTAAGTATGGGGTGGAACCTCTAGATCATTTAGGGCGAAAAGTGATCTAAACCCTTATTTTTGGAAGTTCAGAAAGGTTACCTTTGTTAACAGAAACTTGTATAAACAAAGGGTCCTTATACACACTGGTTGGTTTGTGACACCTACTCAACTAAAGGAGATGGTGGTGATAAAATAATTTGATTAATCTTGTTGAGGACTTGTTTACATTGTGTTTAATTTTGAATATCATGCATTGTTATTTAAGAATTCAGCCTTCCTTTTCAAGCCTTAGATTTATTTTTGATATCTATACCTACCAACATTTAGCCACAGAAACATCTTCTCCTTATTGAAAAGCACTCATAATTTTTGTCAGTTAATTTTTTTAAAGTGGAGAACTTGATTTCTTGAAAACCTATGGATAGAGTGTATATATCATTGATTGAGTATAAATTTGTTTTAAAATAATCTTGAGTTTTGAGAATATTTTTGGTGAGTTAAATCATCAAGTGGATTGCTTATTTTTGAAAGGTTGAAACATGTGTTAAAAGAGAAAAAAGTAGTAATTGAATTATATATGAGGCATGATTAGAATATATCCTAGATTGAAACTAATTTGTATTCTTTTTGAAATTTTCTCCTATCACTTATTATTTACATTTATGATTAACTAAAGTTATTAGTTTTAAAATATTGATTTTTTTAATTGGATGTTGAGATTTTCTTGAGGGCAAGAAAATGACTGAGTATGGGAGAGTTTGATGCACCCGATTTGAGTATACAATTTCATATACCATTTTGAAATATAAGAACACGTTTTCATAATTTACCTACTGTTTGAAGAACAAATACTTTGATTTTGGTGATATTGTTCATTTTTAGAATGTTTTTGGCCAAATCCACAAAATGGGGGAAAACCGAGATAAAATTTCCAACTACACAGTGTGTACTTATATACACACTGTGTACATTCAATCTCAGACATGGGTTGACCAGGTCAACCACATGCCCAAGTAACCAAAAGGAAGTACACATTGTATTCTATGATTACACGCCATGTATACTATTCTAGATGCAGTTGGTGGCTGAGAAGAGCCTACACACCCATGTGGCCGGCTAAAGGAGACACGTCATGTTCCACTAATACTCGCTGTGTAGGAATTTCTAGAAGTTGATGGTGGCATAATATTGATACTACACACCGTGTATGGTGGCGCTACACGCTGTGTAGATTCACCAACCAGGAGGCGCCGTGTTCTACGTCAAATATTGTGTGTTAGGCCACCCACCAGCAGAGAAAATAGGGGAAAACACGTTGAAAATAAGTACACGGTGTGTACTTTCCTACAGGCCGTGTATTTTAATTTTCTATAAAAGGAGGCCTTGGCCTCCGGACTAGAGCTGGTGGTTTGTGTAGTATTTTGTAGATAAAATAGTTGAGGCTCCGAAGGAAAGTCACTCTGCCATCGTACCGCCATTATTCCATATACCGAAGAATCATTCTGTTTTTCAAGTTCCAAGCATGATTTCATCAGATATCAATAGTTCTGTATTTATCATTTTCAATATGTGTAACTAATATGCAATTCTATCATTATTTGTATCAAAACTAGTTTTCTTTTCTTTACGTTAATTTAAGTTTTTATTCTTTTAAAAGAATCATAAAAACCAATTGTTTTATTTTATACCCAAACAACCAACAAAAATTGATTTTTAATTCTCTATACTTCACTAAAAAGAAAAATAAAACCTTTATTAAACAAATATAAAATAACCTCATAGTTCCATGTGGATCGACCCCTTACTGGTGCTATACTGGTTAGGGTAAATATAATTTGGAACACCAAAAACACACATTTGGTAAAACGACAGTCCAATATGAAATTTAATTAGATCAAAGGGAATATTCCTTAATAAAATTTTCATTTGTTACAAAATAGTTTCTGTAAGACATGTAAATAAAATCGTATCTCAAATCGACTAGTATCAAAATAATGGTCACCCAAAATAATGACATAATAAATGGAAAAATATATGGTGAAACATGAAACATAACTCAATTTTAGGTATAAAATTTTTAATATAGCGAGGAAAAAAATAATACCTTGAATGAAGAATTTTTTAAAACATTTTATATTATACATTGTAAAATATATTCTGATGAGTCTCTTTAAAAAAAATAACCATTGATTTTTAATAGAAATAAGTGAATATAAAACATTTTATGGATGATTATTTGGATCAAAAAATACATTTTACTTGTAAATAAAATGCGAAAAAATTAAAATGGATATTCATAAAAAATTGATGTTCAATCACAAATTCGACAACTCAATGAATGCCATTTTAGTTACCAATTCCATTATGTTTACCATTTATTTCAATGAAATTACTTCAAAGTCCTATATCATAAACATAAAAATATTAATTTACTATTTCCAAACCACATTCATATAGATTTCAATTAATACATTTCATCAATAAAAATTCTCTTTGTGTATTATTTTTTTATAATATCTTTTCAACAGTTGGTGTTAATAATCATGACCGCTTTGAATTTGGTCAATAAAAGTAGTGTTGATATGTTTTGGTATTCAAAAGATCACCATAATAAAACCATTAAGGGTAACATAATTTATGTTTAATAAGTAAATATAATTTTATAATTTTATTACATTAGATTTTTAGCCATTTTTCATGAAGACAAAAATAATTAAGACGTAGTTTATGGTTATTTACCAATATTGATAGATTTCCGTATAATGATTATTAATTTTATTATCTAAAAAGATAAATATTAATTATATATATTTATATATATTATTATCATATATCATATAAAATCATAAAATATAATATAAATCCCGCCAAAAAGGTAGTAGTAAAAAAATGCATAATTTCATCGAGGTGGTAGCTGAGACGTATATATGCATGTTGATTTCATTTTATATGGAATGCGTAAAAAGGTTAATATGTTTTATAATTTGATAATATTATATTTTTTATAAAAATAATTATTTTATTTTTAATTCCATATTAGTACCATCATTTTACGGTTGTTAAGGAAAAAGGAACACATTACACCGTTGAGGCGGTAGTTCAAACAAGGCACAAATGATAGTTTTTTCTATCTTAATATAAAAGGAAAATAATGGTTACTAAATGTAAAATTATTATAATAAAAATACTAATATAAAAATGATACATATTTCAAAATTTTAATGTGGTTTAATGATACTTTATGTAGAATATGTTCATATAAAGGAATAGAAATGAGAAAGTTGCAGTTTGAGATTTTTATCTCACAACCTTGATTATCACGTTTTCCAAAGGGGGTTAAGTCTTTGAGGAATGTTATTTTAAGTAAAAAATGAATATTTTGGAGGGGTATATGAATTTTTCTAGGGGGTTATACATATTTTGGGTAGAAATTTGTTGGTTGTGGTGTGAGGTTATGTAGAGACACAGTTTTGGACTAATAAGACTATGAAATATTTCTTAATATTATTCAAGTGGTAGGCACTGAGAGGGTGTGAGATTCGGAGGCCTAAGGTTCCCAAAAGTAATTCTATAAAAATATTATATATATTATATATAATACACATGTGAATATCAATTAAAATGGTATAAATCTTAAAAAGTTGATCAGATCAAAAATCTGAGACCACTGTTGGGTCCAAAACACTATGTTTACCCTAGGTGTGACATAAAATAAGTTATCACAGGGAGTTTGGACCCCATTCTCATTGGTAGAAGGTTTTAAATAAATAAATAAATAAATAAAATTTTTACCCTTACAAGCTGATTTAAATTATATTTTTATCGAATGAGTCTCATAATCCTCCATTTCCATCAAAAATCATCCCTTCCCCTCTCTTCCTATCCTTCCATTGGCAAAATATGATGAACAACGAAGAAAACATCAAACAAGTGTGGATTGAAGTGAATTGTATCCTCATCCATCGCCAATGAAGACATTATGCATCTACGATGTCTAATTGAATGCAAGTAGGACCCGTCTTAGAATTTTACACCCTAGATTAAAATATTGAGAATGTTGAATCTCTTTTACTCAATCTGAACCCCTATATTCAAACTTTTCATGATCCCAGATACTGGTTTTATTTTCTTTATCCATTGATCAAACTCGAATTTCACATTCGTGATCTTTGGGGAAATTATTCTTATCCAATGATCCAAACCCTTTGTTGGTGTGCCTTTCTATCATATTTATTCAAGTTCTTCACCATGGAATCCCTAAGGATCACATTTTAACAAATTTTTAGGTGACCCAAGCCCGATCGGGCACCTTGAACATGGCCGAATCAAGTAGGATTTTTCAATCAATACTGAAATAATTATTGAGGCATATATTTTGAAATGGAATGACATGATGTTAAAAAATCTGGAGGTTTCAAGATGATCTGAATAGAATCGAGGTCGTAGCATCCCTATGAAGATTTAGCCAAACCCTTTGTTTTGGAAAAGTATGATTCACGATGAACAATGTATTATTTCCATATTTTTTGACTAGATCTAGTTGTTTCAGATCATTTCAAGATAAACTTGACCATGTTGAAGGAATATTCAATTTATGGGTGATGATTCAATGAAGACCTGGATTTTTGGGAAAATACCTGACTACATTCCATGTTCAAAAAAAGAACACATGGTGTGCATCCATCCATTAGAAGCGATGTATGGTTTGGTGTAAATTGAGGTTGGCACAGCATGTACTTCCCTTTTCACACCATTTCCTACCTTCCTATGTGAGGTAACCCATGTGAAAGAAGACATGGACATGTCCCAAGTATACAGACACGACTTGGGCACACATACACAATTCTATGTGGACACACATGTCGGGTACTGGCGTACACGAACAACGAGTTTGAGTACATGAACATGACCATCAGACACGTCCATGTCCCTAGATCAGTAGAACACACGGTGTATCTCACAGAAGCAGTGTGTTCCCCCACATGGGGTAGAACCTGTGTCCTGACCTAACAAGGCTAGGTTGCAAGGAGGGGCCACTCACCTTGTTGACCTCTCACACACCGTGTAATTTGAATATCATTCTCAGTGATCTTTAAACTCCATGTACCTCCTTCGTTTTAATGCAAATTCCGGCCTGAGAGATGCATCTCATGAGTGTTTTTCCACAAAGAATGTTATTTTGACCATGTATGTGGCTTTTGATATATGATGATGAAGTTCTAGGTGAGAACATGCAGAGATAACACCCAATTAATGTCACGACCCGTCCTCGGGGCCCGTGCCGTGACTACCCCAAGCCCGCCTTCCATAGGCCAGGGGCTGGAGACTAGCACCAAGGCGTAAATCCCAACAAAAAGGGAATGCATTGCCTTTGAAAAGTAAACAAGCACTCAGAGTAAGCAAGCGTAAAAGTAAACACTAAATAAAACTGTACAAGCTGTGCTGAAAGAAAAAGGGGCCGGAAATACAAGCCCAACAGTAAAGTACAACTGAAAGGAAAAAAAGCAACTGAAAGGGAAAACTGCAGCGTCGAGCCGTCCTCTGGAAAATCCCACCTGAAGGGTGGGTACAGATAGCCTCCTCTGCTCCTCGGGTCCACCTGACCGCTCCGAGTACGTCCCGCCCAGTGGTCCACCTCCAGGTACCGTCCTGCTCCGCACGCCTCCACCACGATCAGCGCTGTCTGTCGCCTGCAACCAACACAACGTAGTGTGGGAAAAGCCCATGCAGGGGTGAGTATAAGCTACTCAGTAGGGACCCCGAGACCCCCGAAGGTCTCCCTAAATCCACAAAGGATAATCCGCAAAGGAAGGATACAATCACGAAGTAACATCTGACACGACTTAGGTATATGCCCATACATATACCTAAGTCATCAATTCCCGTTCGGCTCCAACGTCCGAGCCCAAGCACAACCCAGTCCACACAGGAAAGCAAATGTAAACCCACACAGGATGGAACAACACAATCCACAAAGGAGAGTAGACAGTAAATCCACACAGGATAGCTCAACACAATCCACAAAGGAGAGTAGACAGTAAATCCACACATGATAGCTCAAAACAATCCACAAAGGAGGGAAACAAAAGGATCATTGACTTAGCTCAAACCAGGATTTTCATAATCGAAACTGTAACTGCTGAAGAGCCCCATCTCTGAAGTGTACAGTGGTCCTGTCACGACTCCGCGGTACTGCGCACTAACCTAAGACTGCTGAGGTACTCCTCCTGTCGAGTACCGCGGGTCTGCTGCCAACTACCGGGCGCTCCGTCCGCTGAGGGTCTTCTGCCAAATACCGGGTGCTCACCCAAATAGCCTACAGAGGCACTCCTCCAGTCGAGTACCGTGGGTCTGCTGCAAACTACCAGGTGCTCCGTCCGCCGTGGGTCTGCCGCCGAATACCGGGCGCTCCGTCCACTAGGCTAGTCGACTCACTCCAAGTCGAGTCGGTCGAGCAGTCTTCAGGTCTCAGCCGGCTACACGGTCTCCGTACTCTGTACGCTCGTCTCCAGTATCGCAGGTCTGCCGCTACAACCGAGCACTCCACTGCCAAGGATATGCTGCTACAACCAAGCGCTCCACCGCCCATGGTAAACAGAAGATTCAGCTCACATAGGTATACTTCTTCGAATGACGATAAAGATGATCACTGATCCATCTAAGTCGTCGGACCCACGAAGGATCGATAGGTACTAACATCGCAGTGACCCACACAGGATCGGGCCCACACAGGACCGGGCCCACGCAGGACCTGTAGGCCCTGGCTCACACAGAACCGCTGAGCGCTGACCCACACAGGATCGGACCCACACATGATCGGTAGCACTGATCCACGTATGATCGCTGAGTGCAGTAGTCGTCGCAGTCCACTGAGGATCTCTGCACAGTCGTCGCCGCAGTCCACTGAGGATCTCTGCACAGTCGTCACCACAGTCCACTGAGGATCTCTGCACAGTCGTCGCCGCAGTCCACTGAGGATCTCTGCACGGTCGTCGTCGGGGTCCACGGAGGATCTCTGCACGGTCGTCGTCGGAGTCCACAGAGGATCTCCACACAGTCGTTGCCGCAATCCACTGAGGATCTCTGCACGGTCTTCGTCGTAGTCCACGGAGGATCTCTGCACAGTCGTCGCCGCAGTCCACTAAGGATCTTTGCACGGTCATCGCTGTCGAATAAGCAGTCGCAGCCAGCCTAGGGTTCCCGCACACAGCAGCTCGTTCGGGAGGGTCCGCTCCACGAGCCGAGAGGCTGATACATCAACTAACACAAAGTCCGAAGTTGATGTATCAGAAAGTTCCGTATCGACAACAGGAACTCAACATCGCAGACGGCGCGTCAATCGGACGCCCGGTCTGAGAGTTATTGGATTTTTTGTCCCAGGGGCCCGGTAGGTTTTAAGGCAAAACCAACCCGACCGTACTCCACCTGCATCGAAACCTCGGGGGGAGTATGCCAAAAGATCCGTCTCACATAGAGGAAAACAACGAAACAGACGACACGTCAATCGGATGCCCGGTCTGTTAGTTATTGGCCTTTCCGTCTCACACCCACCCTTGGAAACTTCCCAGGAGGTCACCCATCCTGATCACTGCTCTAGGCCAAGCACGCTTAACTACGGAGTTTTAACTACGTAGGCTCCCGAAAAGGAAGGTGCACCTTGAGTATAATATACCGAAACGACCGTCTCGATCCAAGGATCGCATTGCCGCTGACGGCGCGTCGTTCGGAGGCCCGTAGCTCATGTTACGGGCGTTTGAAAGAAAAAGCGTCCGAAGACGGGGGTCCGGGCCCGGGCCGACCCGGGCCGACCCCCCCCCCCCCCCCGGGAGTCGGCCGAACCGGTCTGGCCCGGTTCGGCCGAACGGCCGAGGCACGTGGGGCGCCGCCCTCTACGGCCAGGTGGTGCCCCCCCCCCCCCCCCGCGTGGGGCCGCATTGAGTCGAGACGCGGCTTCAGCCGCGTCCGAGGGCACCGGACCCGCGCGGCCGCGGGTCCGCGGGTGCCGCCGCCGCCGCGCTGAGTCGCGGCGGCCTGTCCGGCGGCGCGCCGGGGCGCCGCCGCTCTCTCCTGCCGGCGCCGCCGGTGAGTTCCGCGGGCCACCGGGATCGCTCCAGTGGTCCGATTTTGTTCCCCGCCTGCGCCACTGCTCCTCCCGGGACTCGTCCTTCACTGCGGAATCATCAAACATCCGTTGCGGCACGTTCCGTCATCGCCCGTCAAATCCGCACAAAAAGAAGAACGGCGGAGGGTCGTCGGGCCGTGTTCGTTTGGCCCGCACCCTCCGCGTTAGAGATAAACAACCGGGAGAAATTTGTTCAACACATGAACCGACAATTTTATTAAAATAAAATTGTTCAATAGAAACTGGTTCTTTAATTTTAAAGAACGTTCACAGGAATAAAGAGGGGTATTCCAAATTATAAAATCCCTACCTCGTCGATCGTCGCGCGTGGGCGTTCTTCGCGGAAAATCTCGTCGCGGAAGAGAGGGATCGTCGCGTCGTCGCGGGGAGGCGTCGCGTCATCGCGGGGAGATATCGCGTCGTCGCGGAATCCGGTGTTGAGCCGGAGAACTCAACGCACCATGAAACAACAGATTTAATTTAATTAATTAAATCCGTGTTTTTGGTTAAGAACCACGAAGGAGATAAAAAGGAAGGTCCGAGACTCTTACCTCAAGCAGCCGATCGAAGATCCGTCGTGGAGGAAGAGACGTCGCAGAAGAACGTTGTCAGCGTTGTGGATCACGGCGTCACGTCGTCGATTTCCGGGTTCGGCATTCTTCGCGTTCTTCGCGTTCTTCGCGTTCTTCGCGAAGGAGGAAGAGGAACAAGGATTCTGTCTCAACCAGTAATCCCCCAAAAGGTTTTGGTTGGTCTTATTTTATTAACATGGCAACACACGAAAACAGGATAAGAAACGATTGAATTAATTCGTTGAATTAATTCAACGAAAGAAACAACCCATTTAATTCACGAAATAAACCGCCCAATTAAATGGTCTGTTAAGATTTTTAAGAAACGCGTCAGTTGACTTTCATTAAGACGGGTTTTCGCGGGTGCGTTTCTTAGCGGAAAGAAATGGCGGGGCTCGTGCGGGCCCCACCTCACAAATATCCTACCAAGGGGGTAGGATATTTCTGGATAGCATCCTATCCGGTTCAACTCAGTTCAATCCGCCTTTAAGTGGCTTCAAGTGGCTTCCAAGCGGCTTAAGTGAAATAAAATAATGTTTTTGCAAAAATATTTTATTTCTTAACTTTAAGCCCGAAAATTAAAAACCACACCTGAGCAAACGCAACTCCGGAAGAGGCGTTTCTAAGCGAATACCGGCACTGCGATTTCATCGGTGCCCTCAGAATTCGATTCCGGGCACCGGTTCAAAAGTTACAAAAACCCGCCCGTCCGTTCACTGAACGTACCTGAGCCAAACTTCGGAAAATGATTACGGGCACACCGGGCCTCGGAATCCTGCGCCGTCAGAAACTGCATTCTTGTAAAATTCCAACGAAAATTAAGAAAAAAAGTTTCCTTGAAATTTACGGGTCTTTACATTACACCCACCACAGGGCTTTACGTCCCCGTAAAGCCTCAACACAAACTAGGGATATAAAGGCGGTACTGATCACGCATCTGAGCCTTTCGCTCCCATGTGCTCACCTGGACCTTCTCTATCGTGCCCCGGACCACCTCTGGTCCCACTAGAGCTGCCATGATTTCTTCTTTGCCGATAAGAGAAATCTGGTCTCATCCCCTGGATGAACCACGTTCTTCGCCTAATACGGTCAATCCCGACATGGATGATACTAATCCATACCAAGGATGACGTCGTAAGGCCTCGACACTACTACCAAGAGATCCAACCGTTACTCTTGCCTCCAAGGTTTGAGTCACACTATCGGCATCAGTGTGTGGTAACTGGGTCTCCTCCAGTAGATGTCTCACAAGTGAGGGTGAAGTCAACAGCCAAAACTGGAACCTCTTAGTAACATCACGAAAGAGGACTGGGATGAAAATATCACAAAGGTATGTGTCTTTTATTATTTCAGCTCATAATACAAAGATGCTACACAATAGAAACAAGGAAGTAGAAGTACAAAGGACGTATCCACTAGTTCTGCTCCTGTCCATCTGCTCCCAGAGCTCTATGATCGAAGGCCTCGGCTGCCAAAAGCTGAGCTCTCACATGTTCACATACTCCCTGTGGTCGGGGCGGACCTCCTGGTGGTGGTGGTGGTGGAAGAGCCTCAAAGCGTCACCCACAACCTGCTGCTCGGCCAGCTCCTCTGCCTCGTCCGCCTCCTCCCTGCGAACCGCCACGGTCGAACCTCTACCTCTGCCTAGGAGTTTCCTCACATAACTGCTGATCAACAGCATGGCGGGTCAGACAGTCACGAGCCATGTGACCAATCCCGCCACAGGAGTAACATTGCCCACTCTCGGCACGCATGGCTCTGACTCCACCCCGGCTCCCCCGAACAACTGAGCCTGAGTTGTGCAGTCGGCCACCGGTAGGTCTGGTCTGCCTGGAACCCTGAGTCATCCGTCGGCTACCTGCTACCTAAGACTCCGCTATCTGCCGCCCTGCGGTAGGTCTCGCTGTGGACTCAGCCAGGAAGCTCTCGATCAGGAGGGCTCGCTCTAGCACTCCTGCATGGGTCGGGATGCTGAGGGAGATCAGCGATGCCCTGATCTCATGTCTCAATCCCTTCTCGAAGGTTCGGGCCCGAAAGAAGGGTTCCCGTACCATGTCTGTCGAGTACAGAGAAAGGTCGGTGAACCTCACCGCATACTGGGCGACCGTCAAGCTTCCCTTCCGCAGCTCAAGAAGCTCCTGGATGCGCACCGCACGGAGGGTGGCCGGGACGAACTCTGAGCGGAAGAGGCTCTCGAAGTCCGTCCAGATGAGGGAGGCCTCATCGTGTACCTGGAGCATCAGGATCCACCATCGCCCTGCTGCTGCGTGCAGTAGACTCTCCGCGAGGATCACCATGAGGTCTGCTGGTGTCCTCACTAGCCTGAAAACTCGGACGACTGCCTCCAGCCACTCCTCGGCAGCCTGGGGGTCCGACTCCCCACGGAACCCGAGTGGTCGCTGGTGCTGAACTCGTGCAGAGCTCCGAGGCGTCGTGCATCGTCAGCTGCCAGTGCTGGAAGCATCGGGGGCTCCGCGGGTAAAGGTACCGCCGGTGCCTCTGCGGTCAACGGGCCCTGTACCGAGGCCTCGTCGCTCGGTGGGCTGTCGTCGCGCTCTACTCTAGGAACCCTAGCAGGCTGCTGTCGTCGTGCCATCCTAAAAAGGAAACAAGTGTGCCATGGTCAGAACAGTATACCTGGTGAGCTGACACAAGTAATCACGAAGAAAACATGAAACACACATGCAACCAATGTTTTCGTGCATTAAGTCGGAAATCAGAAATTAGGGTCCTGGTGTATGGATACGTCGGCCGCCGCTCCAACACTGGACTCCCTAGATTGATAACCACACTCAATACACTAAACACTATTGCTTCACATAGAAGAAAGATCAGAGTCTGCGGTAGAACCGACCACCTCTGATACCAATTTGTCACGACCCGTCCTCGGGGCCCGTGCCGTGACTACCCCAAGCCCGCCTTCCATAGGCCCGGGGCTGGCGACTAGCACCAAGGCGTAAATCCCAACAAAAAGGGAAGGCATTGCCTTTGAAAAGTAAACAAGCACTCAGAGTAAGCAAGCGGAAAAGTAAACACTAAGTATGAACTGTATAAGCTGTGCTGAAAGAAAAAGGGGCCGGAAATACAAGCCCAACAGTAAAGTACAACTGAAAGGAAAAACAGCAACTGAAAGGGAAAACTGCAGCGTCGAGCCGTCCTCTGGGAAATCCCACTTGAAGGGTGGGTACAGATAGCCTCCTCTGCTCCTCGGGTCCACCTGACCGCTCCGAGTACGTCCCACCCAGTGGTCCACCTCCAGGTACCGTCCTACTCCGCACGCCTCCACCACGATCAGCGCTGTCAATCGCCTGCAACCAACACAACGTAGTGCGGGAAAAGCCCGTGCAGGGGTGAGTATAAGCTACTCAGTAGGGACCCCGAGACCCCCGAAGGTCTCCCGAAATCCACAAAGGATAATCCGCAAAGGAAGGATACAATCACGAAGTAACATCTGACACAGCTTAGGTATATTCCCATACATATACCTAAGTCATCAATTCCCGTTCGGCTCCAATGTCCGAGACCAAGAACAACCCAGTCCACACAGGAAAGCAAACGTAAACCCACACAGGATGGAACAACACAATCCACAAAGGAGAGTAGAAAGTAAATCCACACAGGATAGCTCAACACAATCCACAAAGGAGAGTAGACAGTAAATCCACACAGGATAGCTCAACACAATCCACAAAGGAGAGAAACACAAGGATCATTGACTCAGCTCAAACCAGGATTTTCATTATCGAAACCGTAACTGCTAAAGAGCCCCATCTCTGAAGTGTACAGTGGTCCTGTCACGACTCCGAGGTACTTCTCACTAACCTAAGACTGCTGAGGTACTCCTCCTGTCGAGTACCGCGGGTCTGCTGCCAACTACCGGGCGCTCCGTCCGCTGAGTCTGCTGCCAAATACCGGGCGCTCACCCAAATAGCCTACAGAGGCACTCCTCCAGTCGAGTACCGCGGGTCTGCTGCCAACTACCAGGCGCTCCGTCCACCTTGGGTCTGCCGCCGAATACCGGGTGCTCCGTCCACTGGGCAAGTCGACTCACTCCAAGTCGAGTCGGTCGAGCAGTCTTCAGGTCTCAGCCGGCTACACGGTCTCCGTACTCTGTACGCTCGTCTCTAGTATCGCAGGTCTGCCGCTACAACCGAGCGCTCCACTTCCAAGGATATGCTTTTACAACCAAGCGCTCCACCGCCCAAGGTAAACAGAAGATTCAGCTCACACAGGTATACTTTTTCGGATGACGATAAAGATGATCACTGATCCATCTAAGTCGTCGGACCCACGAAGGATCAATAGGTACTAACATCGTAGTGACCCACACAGGATCGGGCCCACACAGGATCGGGCCCACGAAGGACCTGTAGGCACTGGCTCACACAGAACCGCTGAGCGATGACCCACGCAGGATCAGACCCACACAGGATCAGTAGCACTGATCCACGTAGGATTGCTGAGTGCAGTTGTCGTCGCAGTCCACTGAGGATCTCTGCACAGTCGTCGCCGTAGTCCACTGAGGATCTCTGCACAGTCGTCGCCGCACTCCACTGAGGATCTCTGCACAGTCGTCGCCGCAGTCCACTGAGGATCTCTTCACAGTCGTCGCCGCAGTCCACTGAGGATCTCTGCACGGTCGTCGTCGGAGTCCACGGAGGATCTCCGCACGGTCGTCGTCGGAGTCCACGGAGGATCTCCGCACAGTCGTCGCCGCAGTCCACTGAGGATCTCTGCACGGTCGTCGTCGGAGTCCACGGAGGATCGCTGCACAGTCGTCGCTGCAGTCCACTGAGGATCTCTGCACGGTCGTCGCTGTCGAAGAAGCAGTCGCAGCCAGCCTAGGGTTCCCGCACACAGCAGCTCGTTCGGGAGGGTCCCCTCCACGATCCGAGAGGCTGATAAATCAACTGACACAATGTCCGAAGTTGATGTATCCAAAAGTTCCGTATCGATAACAGGAACTCAACGTCGCAGACGACGCGTCAATCGGACGCCCGGTCTGAGAGTTATTGGATTTTTCGTCCCAAGGGCCCGGTTGGTTTTAAGGCACAACCAACCCTACCGTACTCCACCTGCGTCCAAACCTCGGGCGGAGTATGCCAAAAGTTCCGTCTCACTTTGAGGAAAACAACGAAACAGACGACACGTCAATCGGACGCCCGGTCTGTTAGTTATTGGCCTTTCCGTCTCACACCCACCCTGGGAAACTTCCCAGGAGGTCACCCATCCTGATCACTGCTCTAGGCCAAGCACGCTTAACTACGGAGTTTTAACTACGTAGGCTCCCGAAAAGGAAGGTTCACCTTGAGTATCGTATACCAAAACGACCGTCTCGATCCAAGGATCGTGTTGCCGCTGACGACGCGTCGTTCGGAGGCCCGTAGCTCAAGTTACGGGCGTTTGAACGAAAAAATATCCGAAGACGGGGGTCCGGGCCCGGGCCGACCCGGCCCGACCCCCCCCCCCGGAGTCGGCCGAACCGGGTCGACCCGACCCGGTTCGGCCGAGCGGCCGAACGGCCGAGGCACGCGGGGCGCCGCCCCCGCGGCCAGGTGGTGCCCCCCCCCCCCCCCCCGCGTGGGGCCGCGTTGAGTCGGGACATGGCTTCAGCCGCGTCCGAGGGCACCGGACCCGCGCGGCCGCGGTTCCGCGGGTGCCGCCGCCGCCGTGCTGTGTCGCGGCGGCCTGTCCGGCTGCACGCCGGGGCGCCGCCGGCGAGTTCCGCGGGCCACTGGGATCGCTCCGGTGGTCCGATTTTGTTCCCGCCTGCGCCGCTGCTCGTCCCGGGACTCGTCCTTCACAGCGGAATCATCAAACATCCGTTGCGGCACGTTCCATCATCGCCCGTCAAATCCGCACAAAAAGAAGAACAACAGAGGGTCGTCGGGCCGTGTTCATTTGGCCCGCACCCTCATCGTTAGAGATAAACAACCAGGAGAAATTTGTTCAACACATGAACCGACAATTTTAATAAAATAAAATTGTTCAATAGAAACTGGTTCTTTAATTTTTAAAGAACGTTCACAGGAATAAAGAGGGGTATTCCAAATTATAAAATCCCTACCTCGTCGATCGTCGCGCACGGGCGTTCTTCGCGGAAAAGCTCGTCGCGGAAGAGAGGGATCGTCGCGTCATCGCGGGGAGGCGTCGCGTCGTCGCGGAATCCGGTGTTGAGTCGGCGAACTCAACGCACCATGAAACAACAGATTTAATTTCATTAATTAAATCCGTGTTTTTGGTTAAGAACCACGAAGGAGATAAAAAGGAAGGTCCGAGACTCTTACCTCAAGCAGCCGATCGAAGATCCGTCCCGGAGGAAGAGACGTCGCAGAAGAACGTTGTCGGCGTTGCGGATCACTGCGTCGCGTCATCGATTTCCGGGTTCGGCGTTCTTCGCGTTCTTCGCGTTCTTCGCGTTCTTCGCGTTCTTCGCGAAGGAGGAAGAGGAACAAGGATTCTGTCTCAACCAGTAATCCCCCAAAAGGTTTTGGTTGGTCTTATTTTATTAACATGCAAACACACGAAAACAGTATAAGAAACGATTTCTTTAATTCGTTGAATTAATTCAACGAAAGAAACAACCCATTTAATTCACGAAATAAACCACCCAATTATATGGTCTGTTAAGATTTTTAAGAAACGCGTCAGTTGACTTTCATTAAGACGGGTTTTCGCAGGTGCGTTTCTTAGCGGAAAGAAACGGCGGGGCTCGTGCGGGCCCCACCTCACAAATATCCTACCAAGGGGGTAAGATATTTCTGGATAGCATCCTATCCGGTTCAACTCAGTTCAAGCCGCCTTTAATTGGCTTCAAGTGTCTTCCAAGCGGATTAAGTGAAATAAAATAAAGTTGTCGCAAAAATATTTTATTTCTTAACTTTAAGCCCGGAAATTAAAAACCACACCCGAGCAAACACAACTCCAGAAGAGGCATTTCTAAGCGAATACCGGCGCTGCGATTTCATCAGTGCCCTCAGAATTTGATTCCGGGTACCGGTTCAAAAGTTAGAAAAACCCGATCGTCCGTTCACTGAACGAACCCGAGCCAAACTTCGGAAAATGATTCCAGGCACACCGGGCCTCGGAATCAGGCGCCGTCAGAAACTGTGTTCTTGTAAAATTCCAAAGAAAAATAAGAAAAAAAATTTCCTTGAAATTTACGGGTCTTTACAATTTAAGTGATGGATAGATAGTATCTTAAGTTTAGTAACAGTTATACCCTCCAACTAGGCTGGGAAGTAGCATTCCCCGAAATAAGTTATAGTCTTACCCTCCAATGAGGCAAGGAAGTGGCCTTCCCCAAGGACAGTTCCAAGATTTACCTCCAGTAAGGATGGGAAGTGGCATTCCCCACTGACAGTTCCAGTCTTACCCACCAGTAGGGCTTGGAAGAAGTGTTCCCCAATGATTGTTACAAGTTACCCGTGAGCAGGGTTGAGAAGTGGTGTTCCTAGATGACTACAAGGGTAGGAAACTCGATTTTGTGGCACAATGACAAGGTTTTGTTTGAATTAACTATGCAATCACAAGATTGAGGGGTTCTTTCTACAATTATTCCTATCCTTGTGATGCGACCTTAAACCGTGCGGGTGAGTTAGTGATATCCAAAGCGGATATTATCGACGTGTGGTGATTTAAGACCCATTTACTTGTGGATTTTGGGATGTTTTGACGAGGTTTTGGGCAGCGTAGATGGTTACCTTGGAACTGATGGCTACTCCCCTTTATTTGGTTGAGCTGTAAGATGGAGATCCTCCTTACTCACATGTTTTGTTTTCTTTGAATGATAATATCTATTATAGGGTAGAGCTATAATATTATATTCACTTTTACTATATCTTGTTCCTACAATGATTCATTCTAGTTTTATCTCTTACTACCCCATTCACCTTTTCATGGCGTACTACTATGTATGTTTATACTCACCCCTGCATGGGTTTTTCCAATTACTGGTCATGTCTTTTATAGACGACTAACAGGTTGATCGTAACTACCGAGAAGCATACGGATACGAGCTACATGGATATCTTACAATGGTTGGAGTTTGTATTCAAGATATGGGATCTATGAAGAGACTATTTTATGAGTATTTTTCAGGTTGGACCTATTTATTTTTTGGGAGTGTGCCTTTCCTTTTTTCCCTAATGTTTTCACTACCGTACTTTGTACCATCTAGATGTCATCCATGTTTACTTTACATTATAGTATTTGCATCTTTTTCTAGTATCCCACTTCATGGTTTCATTAATTGGTTCTATGTGTGGGTGTGTGTATAGGATTCCTTGGAAAATCCATGATTGAGTGAGTTGAGCCTTCAATGCTAGTCTCCAACCCTTGACCTGTGGAGGCAGGTTTGGGGTAGTTGTGGATCGATCCAACTAGGGTTGGATCATTAAAAAGTGGCCTCATAGGGTCTGGTTTTCAATCCTGGGGATGTTGTTTGGATGCATCCCCCAAAAAATGATTTTTGGGGATGAGGTAAATAGTGTCAATGTCTCTTGAGAGCGGATCTTTGGCTGGGGAGTCCACTGATGGTGCGACAACCAACATAACCATTAAACAAGAACCTAATTACCCACTTTTCGTCATGGAAAACAATGAAACATGTTTCAGGGGATAATTGTACATGAATCATAAATGATTAATGTCTTTTAATGTTTTTCTTGAGCTAGATCCCCACTCTTTTTGTTGGTTTATATATGTGCTCATCTAACTGCGGTACTCATTGACCATTTTAATGTTTCCTCTACTATAGTAGAATGCCATGATTCCTGCTCTAGATCGTGATGACGACACGATGAACATCAAGGGTTAAGTTCAGGTCCAATCATGTGACCCCCTTATGTTGGGTGGATATATAGATACACATCCATCATTCACGTAACAGTTGGTAGAGTAGGATAGGGTGAGGACATGCACTGACTGAGCACACTTTGCGAGTTTCAGTGACATTGACCACTACAGTTTCATGGCGAGCCTGATCCTTAAAAGGCATAGGACTAACTAGAGTTGGTGTTCTCCATGTTAGGATTGGTGCAAGCCTAGAATAACCAAAGGGTGTATTTAGTAGTCAGTCTTCTTCATGGAACAGTTGGGTGCTGGTGGAGATTGGTTACCTAAATGTGTGATGATGCGACACTCTCATGGGATGACTTTCAGCAACTCTATCATGAATTGTACTAACCCTCTTGTTTTCACTCCATCCGGAACTAGGATATTCTTCAATTTTAGTATGGTAGGAGGACAGTGTCAGGTTATGTAGTGAGGTTTACTGATCTTACCCTCTACTCCTTGGATATGGTCATAGATGGTTATATCAGCGGATGGATGTTCGAGCAAGGGCTCCATAGAGATATCTGATCCATAGTAGTGTCCTTGAGCATCCCCACTTCTTCCGAGGTTCTAGAGAAAGCTATTTTGATTAATATATTTCTGGAAGAGGTGTTCAAAGTATATAGAACTGGTGGTAGGCCTGATAGAACTAAGTATTCTTCAGTAGAATAAATGTTCCAGAGATTTTTGGATAGGAGAGCAATTTGTGAGCAGACTTAGGGGAGTGTTTTTGTTGGTCTGAGATAGTTTAGATCCCAGGTAAAGAACATGGAGGGATGATATTATACATGTGATAGATTTAGTCAAATGGACAGGGACTTCCTAACCACTTGTATTGAGCATCCCAAGATGGAAGCAGATGGACCGCCATGACAGAGGCAGTGTCGTGAGAAAGGGTCTCTTGGGTAGGGACAAATAGGTCCCTATGGTGGAAGAGATAGAATAGGTTTGGGAGGAGTTATCGGTGGGGGAAGAAGATTTTAGTTACTCCCACCATGACCTCCAAGCGGCCAAAATAAGGCTCATGGAATTGGGGTTCGGGGCCATGGATAGCTGCAGGCTATGGATTTTCACGACCCCGCAGTAGACGAGATGATTCGAGGTGCGATTTGTTTTCTCTACAAATGCCACAATACTAGTATACATTTGTTCTATCCACTCATTTATCACTCGACACATTGTGCAGGTGATGGATCTCCCACTAGAGATTCCATCACAATTGCTACACTTTAAGGTTTCTACAGGGAACACTTCCTTTATATCTTCCATATGCTTGTTGTGTGAGATTTCTCTTATAGGCAAGAGGTTCACATGGGACCTACTAGTCACCAGGATAACCCCAATGATTCCATCATGGGAATGTATTTGATTTATATGGTTCGATCCCAAACCGAATATCACTGCATCTTAGTGTGATGCATTCATAATGATGGGACAAGGTTCTCTTTCTTCGGTGAGAGGGAACTCATAGTGGGACCAGTGGTCCTGATGAATACGATTTCACAACCTCTCTCCCATATTATAGTGATTATAACCCTTGGGGAATCATAATATTCCAATGTATGAATCCCAATATTTTTTGATGATTTCATGGACGTCTTTGCCGAGGATATTTCAGGACTACCACCGAAGCGGGAGTTGTATTACCACATCGACTTGCAGACATGGACTGTAACTATATCTTCTGAAGCATATCTGAGAGCACCCAATGAGATATATGAGCTAAGGTTGTAGTTGGAGGACCTTCGTAATAATGTTTTCATCATAACTAGAATGTCCCCTACACAATTCCAATTTTATTTGTAAACATGGAAAACGAGAGATTAGAACTATGCGTAGATTATCATCGCCCAAACCATGTTACGATAAAAAAATTATATCTTTCCAAGTATCAACGTCCTTTTTGATCGATCATGATTTAAAATATGGTTTATCATGATTGATCTTAGATCAAGATACCACCGGTTGCAAGTCTGTGAGGCTGATATCCATAATTTGGAATTTTATTGTTGCTATAGACACTATGAGTTTCTATTGATTCCATTCAAGGTATCAAATTCCTCCTTCGTATTCATGTATTTTATGAGAATGGTATTCCATCCATTCCTGGATAATTTTTTCATAGTTTTCATCGACAAAATACTCATCTAGTTTTCTATAGTGGAGACACGTACAGAGCACTTGAAGAGGTTCCCTGATTTTCATTGAGAGAACTAGCTTTACAGCAAGCTCTATAGATTCCAGTACTGTATTCAACAGGTTCCCTTCATCAGACATGTCATTTCTGAGTAGTGTTTAGGCATGGATCCGGAAAAGGTTGAAGAAATTCATTCTTGGGATCCACCCAAGAATGTATTAGAGGTGTGGACTATTATTTTCCTCATAGGATGTTGTAGGGGATTTTTTGTAGACTTATTTAGAATTGCAGCCACTCTGAACACCCTGATGTTGAAGGGGAAGATGTTTTTCTGGTCTGGGAAGTGCCATAAGGCCTTTGAAGAGTTTAGGTAGAGGCTGAAAAGTGATCTAAGTTTATGTCTACAAGAGGACGAAGATGGGTTCATGGATTATTTGTATGCCTGAGGATCAGGACTTGGTTGCGTGCTGATACAATTTTAGTATTTCATCACATATGGGTCGAGGTAGTTGATATCCCATGAGAAGAATTATGAGGCTCATGATTTTAAGCAAAATGCATAAGTTTTATATTTAAATATGTTGCAAGACAACCTTCTAGGAGAGTTATTTGTTGTTTAAGTAGACCTCCAAAGTCTCGGGTACATCTCTATCAGAGAGATCTGAATATGAGACAAGGAAAATGGTTAGAGTTCCTTCAGGACTATGAAATAGAAATCATCTATGCCCTGAGGAATGGAACCATTGTAGGAGATTCCCTTATTTGTATGCCACGGGCTCTCCTTGTGCTGGAAGCTTCAGAGTAGTTGACCTCCCTATAACTTACCGTGGTAGAGAAGGAGGGTACAATTTTCAATCAGTCGATGACATTGACTCATATGCTCCTTGAATGTTTGATGGAGTCTCAATGGGAGACATTTATTGTGATGTTCTTTATGACCAAATATCTACAATTCATGCACTCGATGGATATTTTTAAGGAGGGATTCATGAGATCATGTTCCATGGGTAGATAGTAGTTCTAGTGATAGTGTGGGAGGAAGTGACGAGGGAGTTCAACACTTCTCCCTTAGCTATAAATCTAGGTATGGGGAAGATGTACAGGGATCTTCATGGATATTTTTGGTGGTCTGACATGAGAAGAAGTGTAGCTAAGTTCATTTCCCGATGCCATACGTATTAATAATTAAAGGATGAGAATATTGTTTCGAAATGATTTTTTTATACTTTTGGGATCCCAAAATGGAAGTGTGATAATATATCCATTGGTTTCATCACCGAGCTTCCACACGAAACAAAGGGCCCTGACATCATCTGGGTGGTAGTTGATTGACTCACAATGATGGTGCACTTCCTTTCCAATATGGGGAAGAGTTTGGTAGAATGCTTGGGGCAGTTGTATGTGTGAGAGATCATCCAAATTCATGGGGTATCCTCGATGATTGTCTCTAATAATGACTCTTGGTTTATGTCATTATTGAGGCAGGGTCCTACAAGAGACATTCAGGACCCAGATAAGGGTGAGGACAACCATTCACCCCCAGACTGATTGGCATACCGAGTGCACTATCTAGGTGCTGGAGGGCCACCTGAGAGTGTGCATGTTAGATTTTGGATGGAGTTTTATGGATCACATTCCTTTGTTGGAGTTCACGTACAATAATAGCTACCCCACCACTATCGACATGGAACCTTTTGATGCACTATATGGGAGAACTAGCAGGTCAGCCTTGTACTGGATGAAGATTGGAGAGTCCTCTCTATGTGGCCCATAGGTGGTGCGGGTGACGACTGGGAAGGTGCAAGTCATCTGTGAGAAAATTAGGACAACCTAGAGTATACATTATTCCTATGTAGACTAACATTGTAGGCTCATGGAGTTGAAGTAGGTTGAATAGGTATTCTAGGGAGTCTCATCATGATGTGGGATGCATAGGTATGACCAGAGAGGAAATCTGTCCTTGAGTTTCATCAGTCCATTAGATATTGTGTGGAGGATTAGAGATGTTTCCTACAAACTCACCTTACCCCCACAGCTGGAGTTGGTGCATGACGTCTTCCACATGTCACAGCAGAGAAGATATGTGTATGGCCCCACCCACATTATTGGCTGGGGAGATCTGATAATTGAGGATGGAGCCACCATTGTGGATTACCCAATGGAGATCGAGGACCGACAAGAGAATATCCTATGTGGAAGAGACATCCCTTTGGTTCATGTGTTGTGGTAGAACTAAAACATGTAGGAATGTTCCTGGGAACACGATAGCCAGATGCAGGCTCAGTACCCTGATTTGATTGTTTAGTTATTTTTTTAGGATGAAAATATTGAAGAAGGGAAATATGTAGAGAGATGTTTTTTTCTAATAAGACTTGTAAATATTTTTTTAATATTATTCTAAAGATAGTCTCTAATATGGTGTATGATTATAAGGCCTGTTTTTCCTAGAATTAATTTTATAAAAATATTAAATATAATATATATAACGCACATGTTGTAAATCAATGAAAATGGGATAACTATTAAATTGTTGATTGGATCAAAAATCCAAGAGAACGGTTGGGTCCATAATATCATGTTTACCCTATGTGTAAAATAAAATAAGTCAGTGTGAAGAGTTTGGATACCATTGTCATTGGTAGAATGTTTTAAGTTAATTAATTAATTAATTAATTAATTTAATTAATTTCAACTTCTAGCCTAACATGAGTATATAAATTCCAATTTTACAGAATTAGTCTCATAATCATTATTTTACAAAGACAATCATCACCTCCCCTCTATTACTCTCCATATGTTGATGAATGGAGATGATGAACGACGAAAAAATTGAACTTGTGGTTACAGGCACTGTAGCAGTTACTATAGCAGTACTGTAGTAGGTACTGTTCGGTACAGTAGTAGCCAAAAATATTTACCTTAGGACACTGGTTTGGTCTTAGAGTCCTTAAGGCCTTCAGGCCACCCAGGCCTTCATGTCAGTAAGGCTTTTGGGCCACCTTTAAGGATTTTAGGCCACCTCAAGGCCTTCCTACCACATAATCAGTGCAGTTTACGCAGACAGAATCTACAAAAAAGTAGTAGCTCCAAAGGAAGATTCAGAGCAAGTACACTCACCATATTAAAACCAATTTTTTTTTTCAGAATGGTAGGGTATGACTATTCCATCGGGACTATCTTGTGCTTGCATGAGAACCCTAGCCATACGACCAAGCAAAGGTGGGGAGCTATTATCATGATGCAGATGCGAGGGAAGGGAAGTTCCTTATAGATAGTTTGGTTGAATTCCCTAAGCCGTTCGTGTTAGGTAATCTCATAAGCCTACATTCCATGTAATCTATGAGCCTATGTGCCTTGTAAGGGTTCCCCCTTATCCTTTAAAAGAAGTGTTATAAAACATCAATAAAACTGAAGGCCTTCGGGCCATTTGGGTAAAATGCCATATATGATTATGTAATCAAAAGATATTATGCAATATCTAGTATAAAACGTTAGTATAGTTATTTGTGGAAATTAGGAATTTAAAAATTAAGGAATAACCGTATAAGAAGACCTTAAATATATGAAAAAATAATGCTATTTTGGTGAAATATTACGTAAGTGGTTTCAGAACAAATAAATTCTTATATAGATATAAAAAGTTGGATGTGGTTCTGGAATAGATATAACTAGGGTTAACACCCAAAAGCACTAATTTGAGCATGAATCGAATGAGAACTAGTATATGACAACATGTCTTGTTGCTCTCCCGGTTTGACACTCTCTAGGGATATGTTTGGTTAATGACAAGCTTTTTATGAACCATTACGAAGAATTTATAGAAAAAGTAATGACTAATAATTAATAAATTGTCTATGAATGATGGTTTAAGAAATAGAAATTCTTTAGAGTAATAAGATTTTTAAATGAAACAATTTTCTCCCTAAGGTTTTCTTGTTTTAGAAACTGGATGGAAATATGAGGAACCATGAAAATGGTGACCAAAATGGACCATACATTGATGGTACTTCAATGAAAGAGAGAATGGAAATTTTCAAGAGAATAATGAATAAAATGACTCATGTTATGGGAAATATTCAAGGTGAGTGATTGATATCACCATGAAGGGAACTCCATTTTGTTGATTCCATTATGCGTTAATGACCAACAACATTCATTGAATCTACTGACCCTTTGATTGTGGAAAAATGGGTAAGATCTATAGAAAAGATATTTTATGTACTCTTTTGATCAAAATAAGTGAATTTCACCATAGTTGCTTAACCTTTAGAGTGTTAAGTGGATCAGTGGTGGGAACTGAATAAAAACATGAGGCCAAGAGGGGCTATTGAATCTTTGGAGAGGGAACTATTCAACAAAATATTCTTTAACATGTAATTCCCTCATTCAATGAGAACGAAAATAAATAAATAAATTCTCAATATAATGAAGAAGGAGAATGAATCTATGTGAAGCAAAATGATGAACATCACAAGAATTTCACATTACATATCTAGAATTTTCATGGATCCTAATGTGATGGTTGATATAATTTTCGGTGGAATAAGACCTCATATATGGAAGAATTTAACAAAACATGACTATGACAGCTAAGAGGAAATAATAGGGAGTGATATGAAAGTAACACTAATGGTAGGTGAGAAATAGTGGTCCCATATATCCAATGGAAAGAAGACATCCTTGGAGCTAAAAGTGGGGATGATCATTGACCAAAGAAGAGGAGGAAAGTAAGTGAAGCATTCCATATTCAAAAAGTGTGGTATGATTTATTTTTGGATCTTCCTGCTCCGGAGTGGGAGATGTTACAATTTTGAAAGGCATGGAACTCTCTCTCAGATTTGTTGTAGTGATGTGAAGCCTCCGCTTCCCAACACTAATGACAAAGGGAAGATTATCCAGGCCCTACCTAATGTCAAATGCATCAAGTGTGGACAACTTGGGAACTTTTCCAATAATATAAACAATTTGGTGGCAATAGAGTGGAATTACCATCATTCATAAAATTGGACAAGGGAGAAAGGTCCTGATTTTTCTATCAAGACAACATAAGTTGAATCATCAAATTATGTGGTGGAAGATACTCTTATTGTTCTCTCAAAGCTAGCATGTACATTTTTTGATTCATGGACTAAAAATTCCATTATTACCTCTATGTTTCCAATGAATATAGAATCAATTCATAATCTTCTAATGGTAGAGTTATATATCAACACTCTTGAAATGATTATCCAAGCATCAACAGTGTTTATAAATGCAAGTATTTACTTTAGTGGGCACAACATTATCCCAAATTGTGTGGTCATTACCATGCTATAATTTGACTTTATACTAGGGATGAACTATCTAAAAATTTATAATGCTATGATCAAATGAAATATCAATGAAATATCATTATTTTTTAATCAAAGACATACAACCATCCTCCCTAGAGAGATATATCGACGTGATCATTGTACAGATGAACCTCATATAGCCATCTTTATGGAGTTAATTGGTGAATAATAAGAAGGAAATGAGAGTATAATTATAGATAATGTCCCGATCATTCATGAATACATTGACTTATTTCGTGTGTAGTTACCAGGACCATCCCTAGAAATAGACGTATAGATCTCCATTGCATTCATACTTGAATCTCATCTGATATTAAAGACCCCATAAAGAATGGGAATTGTGGAGCTATAGGAACTAAATAAAAAACATCAAGAACTTTTGGAAAAGGGCTATATCTGAATGAGTGTGCCTCTTTGGGGAGAACCAGTTCTCTTTATGAAGAAGTGGGATGGATCAATGTGACTATGAATTCATTATAGAGAATTGAATTGGATCACAATGAATAAAATATACCATCATACAAGAATTGATGACTAATTTGATGAGCTTTAGTGATATCAATTATTCAACAAGATTAATCTTTGATCTGGTTGTAATTAATTGAGGGTGAGGACTGATGATATTTCAAAAACTACATTCTTATCATGATATGTGAATTATGATTTTTTTGTTATGACCTTTTTCATGACAATTTCTCCTTAAGTTTTTATGGATTTGGTTAATGGATTATTCAAATACCACCATGATAACTTTGTGGTAGTTTTTATTTATGAAATTCTGATATATTCCAATATTTTTGAGGAGCATGAGTATCTTCTAAGAGTTATATTTAAAACTCAACCCAAGGAGAGGATTTTTGAAAATTTTAAAATATGTGAATTTTCGTTGCAATAAGTTACTTTCATGGGGAACATTGTAACCAATGAAGGAATATCACATGACCATGCATTGTCAATGGTTGTAGCAGAGTCGCCTCATCCTAAAATACTAACTAAGATTCATTGTTTCCATGGATTAGTTAGATATTATAGGAGGTTTGTGAAAGAAAATTCATTACTTTTTAATCCACTAACCAAGGTAACTCGAAAAAGTTTTATGTTGATCTTGAAAAAGGAGCGTGATGAATGTTTCTAAGAGATGATGAAGAGAATGGTTACTGCACCCATGCTAACTCTTTCTTCATTCGGATAAGCATTCATTATTATTTTCGATACATATCTAAAATGACTTGGGTTTGTCCTCATGAAAAATAAAATGGTTGTTTCTAATGCATCTTGACAGTTGAATCCTCATGAGTATATTTATCCAACACATGATCTTGAATATGTTGCATTTGTTTTTTCTCTAAAGATATCAAGGAACTATACTTATGGGGAGAAGTGTGATATACACACATACCAACAATGTTAAAATTATATTTTCATACAATATGAATTGAACATGAAACACAGAATGTGGTTGGAACTTTTTAAATACTATGATTTTTCATTTCATTATCATCTAACAAGAGAAAAAAAAAGTTCCTAATGCATTAATTAGGAAATAATTTTCTGTTCTATCCATGATGAGTATTCAAAGAGATTATTTGATCAAAGACATATTAAATTGGACATGGGAATCATAAGGGAATGGACTTCATCAACCCTACCCCAAATTATTTCTCAACCATCATTACTAGATAAGATCATGAAAGATAAAAAAACAATTTGGTACATAAGATGTTTGAGGCTATGAATTATGGGATGTTTTGTAAGTTAATATTGATCATGAAGGTGTACTGAAATTTCATTA
The DNA here is from genome assembly GCA_963277665.1 of Viscum album. NCBI lineage: Eukaryota > Viridiplantae > Streptophyta > Magnoliopsida > Santalales > Viscaceae > Viscum > Viscum album. The sequence continues at coordinate 890,412,283 of OY728130.1, forward strand.
AATATTTTGTGTTCCACCTATTCCAGAAATAATGTTGGAGCAGATGGATATAGCTCATTACTCTACAATTTATATACTTTTTCGAATCCAGAAAATGTATGTGAACTTTTATGATCATTATTGGCAGGATAACATGAAAATGGAGATTGCTGAGTACATTACAAGGTGCCTGGTATGTCTACAAGATAAGGTAGAGTGAAAACATCCTAAAGGGTTAGTAAAAACAATAACTATAATAGCATGGATGTTGGATAATATCCCTATGTACTTTGTTATTAGTCTCCCGACAAATTCAAGAGGAAACAATGATACATGGGTCATAGTGGAATGTATCACCAATAATGTCCATTTTATCTGTATTTGGGAAGATTTATCTATTGATCTGATTTATAGGAATTAGGTGAAGTATGTGGTAAGGATTCAAGGAGTTCCCCTTTCTATTTTATCTGATCGTTATCTGAGGTTCTCATCAAAAATTATAGTGAAGTCTTCAACATGAATTGAGTAGCAAATTGAATTTCATTATGGACTATCACTCCCAAATTGATTCCTAATATGAAAGGACTATTCAAACACATGAGGACATGCTAGGGACATGCTCAATGCAATTTAAAGGTGGTTGGGATCAGCATCTCCATTTAGTTGACTTCACTTACAACAATAGCTTCTATTCGAGCATTAAAATGGAACCCAATTAAGAGATATATTGGAATTTATTTATAACTCATACATGTTGGTATGAATTTTGTGATATAATTATTAATTGGTCTGATATTGTGAATGTTATGAAAAAAATTCATACCATACATCAATACATTAAGGATTATCAGAGTTGGAAGATGATTTATGTTGACAACCGTCGATGGGACTTGGATATTAATGTTTGTGAAAATTTATTACTTCAAATTTCTCCATCGAAGAGAGTTATATGGTTTGAAAAGAAATGGAAGCTCATACCCAAGTATATTGCCCCTATATAATCTTTGACTACATAGTTCTAGTGGCCTATCAGCAGGCGCTTCCACCAAATCTAGCTCATGTTCATGATGTACACCATGTATCCATCTTGAAGAAGTACATACCTGACACATCACATATACTAAGTCCAAAAGTGGTACAAATAGAACCCAAAATCTCTTATGAGGGTCAGCCTATAGAGATCATGGATCCTAAAGAAAAGGTTATACTTCATAATACAATCTAACTTTTATTGTCTTTTGGAGGAACTACATATTATGAATATGTTACGTGGGAAACATAGGATATTATGAGGCATACGTTTCCTACACTTTTTCTCCTATTAGGGTATGAGTTTAAATTTTGGGGACGAAATTTCTTAAGGGGGGAATTATGTAACAACCCTAACATTTGAATAATATTTTGTTTCTTAAAAATATATTTTTTAATACTTCATAATCTATAAAATATATATTAATATAAAGAAAATGTTACCATCGAGTTTTGATGGCTATAAGATCGTTTGCTAATAGGACAATTGGAAATAATAATAATTTTTAACATTATAATTATTAATTAAAAAATAGAAATCATAATGGATAATTAATGTAGAATGGAGAGTTGTTGGACTCATCCAGTAGACTTAGGCCATAGGAAGACCATTTTTTAGATCTTAGGAAGGTGGTAGCATCACTAGGATTTATTCTAGAAAAAGAACAAGTCGAGCTTCAACATGTTATGATTTAATTACATTTTTTATAGGAGAAGATCATGTTATTGGAGATTACCACTTGGGAGATGTTATATGATCCCCCAAAAAAGTATAAAACCATCTCATACCTTACATGTAGGTCATATGCGTGTGTTTTAAGGATTCATGTGTTTAGCACCTAGAAAAATAAAATGTAATCTCTTTGTTTTAATAAAATTTTCATTTCATCATTTCTATTTTAAGAATAGTGTTACTTAATAAAATATATATTCAATTGCGGAAAATTTGATAAATTACGTTTAGAAGTAAAATATTATACTTTTCATATATTTCTTATACCTATGGAATTATTATGGTAATGTAAACATCATTTTTTAATTTCAAATGTCAAAATTAATCTTCAGTGAATTTTTAGTATTTTTCTATGAAGTTTATATTTTTTTGAGGAATAATATTTTTTTATTAGTATTTGATGAATAGTATTATTTTGGGTGAATATTAAAAAATAAATTTTTTAAAAGAATTATTAAATAGTTGATTCTGTGAAATGATTTTTTTTTAAAAGACTAACATGATTGGGATTTGTATGATATTAGAGTCTAATAGGTTCACGAAAATTTTTTAGTGAATAGTAACCCGACCCTATGGAATTGTAATGTTACCCTTATGAATAATAATTTGACCAATGCAATAGTTACCACACCAAAGGAAGTATATATATATTTTGGTCATCTTAAATGATAATAGGATATAATTATATCATAGTATAAGTAAATAAATGTATTAGAAGTTATTATTTTAGTGTTACTATTTAATTAATTTTATTCATTTTGAAACTAAATTAATTTTGAGTAAATGGAGACCATTTTTATATTCTACATGTCGAAAAATAGTTAAATTAATTTTTTGGATTTTGCTGAAATAGTTGAATTTTTTATGAAAATTAAATATGCAGTTTTGAGTTTTTAGAATGATTAATGACATCATAAATATTTCATAATGATTTAATGAGTATGATAAGCTGCTGGTCGACTCTTGTTGAAAGATTTATGATATGAGGTGTCTTATTAGGCCAATACAATGTGAAAATACCATTGGCAATCCCTTGTTTTTTCAAATACCACAAATGATGTGTCCTTTGAAATTAATAAAAAACTCTCACTCTTTTACTATAAATACCCTCCCATTTATTCATTTCCATTAATTGAAATTTCATTACCCTAAAATCTATGATAGTATTACAATACATGGAGTCCTAAAAAGGTGTCCTCAAGTCCCCAAGTTCCCGATCATAGAGTTTTAGATGTTACTTATCAAGGTAATGGAATTCTCAACATCTCTTCCCCCTTAATGAACTCTCTCACATGGTATGTGTTTCAAATTTCCACTCCACATTCTTATTCCAATTTTATTTTGTCCCTAAAATGTATTACGGGTCTGTTATGAATTTTTTACCCATAAAACTTTTCTTTTTAATGATTTATGAAACTATTTTTCATAACCGTCATGCAGGAGAATTTTCATTTAAAAATTTCTTTTTTTCCCAAAAAAATATTTTATTTTCATTATGTGTATACCTAAATCTGTTTTATTTCTAGGGGTATTCATAAAGATATTAAAATTATTTATTTGATTCTGTAACTGACATACTTAAAACCCTCATTCCCATTCAATGTTTTATTAATGACAAAATGAATAAATTTTTAAGTAATTTTTATAACAACATGATTTTGATATGAAACCCATTTCAATTATTCTATTTGGGTTATTTATAAATATTTTATTATGATCTATATTGGTCTAAAGAAAATAAATACATAATAACGTTGATCCAAGATATCACTCCAAATCATTAGGTAATGAAATTACTCTCTAGAGATGACAAGTTTTACGATACCTTGGTGATTGACATTGGTAATTTTTATGATACCATAGGGATGGACCTTGGTGATATTCTTATAAATATATAAATATAATGTAGTAAAAAAATTTCTTGATATGTTTCATGTTATTATTATTAATATGTTACTCATTATCATGCCTTTACAATATTCCTCATGTATATATTGATATCGATCAAGTTCACATGTAGATTATTTCACTTGTTTTCTTTTACCAGGAATTATGCTCACCCATTCCATTAATTTATGTGCCTAGGTTATGAGATGAAATTAATGTAATTATGTTTCACCAATATTAATCCTCTCTTTTGTAAATGAAGAATGTTTTATATTTTCATGTATTATGTAACTTATTTCCACGAAACTAAACTTTAAAAGATCCTCTTCTTGTAAAGGTTGATGTAGTGTTATGTAATAAAAAGGGGGGATGAAACAAGGACACTACCATAAAATAGATAAATGACTAACAAGATAAGTTATTTGATCATTAAATTCCTTAAACAAAAACTTCCACACATGATTTAAAATTTTTCTTGCCTTTTACTCTTAGATTTTTACTTTTACCATTTTCATGTCTACCGGGGTAACTAAATTTTACCTAATTTTACAAATCCTTAATGTCCAAAAATAAAATGGTTGTTATTATAAAATTTTTACCTAATGATTCCATATTTAAAATAATTTAATGTCATTAAATTTTTAATGTGATAATAATTAATTGAAAAATACTAACTGTATAATATATTAAAAACACTTTTTTGGAGAAATATAAGTCATGTTCTAAAATTTAAAATTCAAATTTGTATACTGAATTTTATATTTCAAATTTTAAATTTTCAATTATAAAATAATATATTTCTTATAAAAAGGTTTCAGAAATTTATAATTCATACATTTAGTATAATAACGAAATAAGAGTCATGTTTCATTTTCATTAAAATTCTATTTTGTATTATTCACCAAAAATCATGTTTTTTAAATCCTAATAAATAATCACATTATAATATTATTAAGAAATTTTAGTTTTTTTTAAATTTAGAATCTAAATTTATAGTAAATTAACATAAAAAAAATCATATTTTTGAACATTTATTATAGGAAATAAATTTATTCTATATTATGCATTTATCTAAAATTAGTTCTTATAATAAAATAATAAATGGGAAAAATATCAATTTTATAAAATTAATTTTAAGAATAAAAAATATTTTATAATATATTTAGCTATATGAGGAAAGCAATTTATGGGGCCCTAAAATATTTTATTGAACCCAAGTAAAATGTAGTTGAAGATGGACTTGGGTTTGTCTCTGGTTTGAAAAATGTTTTGTGTGCGTTTCAATTTTATTGTGGATTAAATTTTGGAAAAAATGAAATTAAAATATATTGGTTTTAATTAGATTTTATAATAAGTCTTCCATGCTTAGAAAAACCCCATATCATTCCAGTAAAATTCTTATTCGAGTTTATACTCTCTAGATTTCTCTCTAGCCATGTGAAATATCTAATCATTTAACCAACTATGAATTTTACGTTTAACTTGAAAGATGTAATTATAACTAAAACATATAATCTCAGACATCCTTGTAATTGGAAATATCAAATTACTCTTAACTCTAACCTCTAATCATGATCGTATGTAATAAAGAGAACATAGGTGACATGTGTATATGATCTAGTAAAGAAGGTATGATAAATTAAAATTGTAACAGAAAATTAAATATCCAATAATTTATATGTTTTGTATAAATATAGATATTACAAGAAGATATTGAACTATTAAAATGTAGAATTAATTATCAAGGGATAGGGAGAATCTCTTTAGTTTAGCCACAAATTTCACAGCGAGCTATTATCATATTTATTATAGTAAAATTAAATGTATGAAAGTAGGAAATGAAGATGAATTTGATTTTATATTATAATCCATGAATCCCCTATTCTCTTGTTAAATTGAAAAAAATTCATAGAAATATATTCACATTAATTAGTATTCCCTTTCTGGCCATGTGATCATCAAATGATTTCATTCCAGAAAAACCATAAATTCAAAATTATTCCTCAAATTTTGAGCCCAATTTTGTTTATTTTTATTTTCACCATGTGAAAAACTCAACATTTGGGATTAATTATATCAATTTTCTTGAATATTCTTTCTAAATTTCTCTCCTACCAATATCGAGATCTATACAATTTTGATAATGATCAATAAGAAATGTGATCCATCTCTAAAATATCAAGCAGAAACATAATCATCTTGGGGGAATGTCGTGTTGTATGTGTTAGTATTTTTTATTCTATATTTTAATTTAATCTATGATGGACTAGGAATTCATCACAATTGGGATTAAATATTTTAGATGTTAGTAGAATCATGGGCTTGGATAGTCATTCAATTCTCGTCTCTTCCACCTCATTGAGTTCATCTTCATCTGATATCAGATTAGACTATGCTTTTAAAATTCTTAGATGTGGCTCATCATCATCATCCTATACCAAAATTAAATATTATATATCCTAAATAGAGTTTATTGAAACACAAACTAAGTTTATCTCTTCCTCAATTTTCTCTTCCTGACATGTCTGAGATCTTTTTTTTTAGAATTTTTCTTCATTTGAGGCATCTGAAAGTCATTCTCGTAGAATGTTTGTGGGGGAAGATCTCATGCAAGTTCAATGGTGTCTTAACACATAGAATAAACCATAAAACACTCAATCATTTTTCCCTTGTTCATAGATTATATTGATGCTTTTTTCAAGAGGCATTTAGCTTCAATAGTTGTTTGACATCTGGATTTCATTCTTTTTAATGGAATTTGAATAGTCATCTTGGCTCACAAATCCTCTTCAGTAATGGATGATCTTCAGGGTTGGGATGATTTTTTTTAATATTGTGTTGGATTAGGGATATTGTTTTTCCATCATTGAGTAATTTTTTGAGTATTTGGTGTGTGTGGATCTTCAGTGCCACGATGATTAGCTAGGGAGAGAACGATGATACGCCGAACATGAAAATAAAAAATGTAACTACAAAAAATGAATCAATGAACAAAATTTTAGGTTGTATGCGAATTTAATTATTGGTTATCATGAAACATGTTCTTCATCAGTGACTGGCATGGTTTTAATCCTGGTTCCTTTAATTATTCCTTTAATAGTACTTCACTGGTGGTCCAATAGACTGGCTTTGAATAAACTCACATATTATTGATAAATATTCATAAAAAACATATCTAGTATTATTCTATGTCAAGTGATTAAGGTGTTAATTAATCTTCAATCATGATGGAGAGGCATTATTGACATCTTTATTAATATTAATTTAAATGAACATGGTGGTAGTTTAGTTTCAATTATTTAGTTATACATGATACAATAGAGGATTTAGGTTGTAGTAGGTTTCAATCTCTATTATCGGCATTGATAATCTTCTTCAGTCATTGATCATTAGATTATATTAATAAAGGTTTAGGGTTTATGTATTTTTAAACCTCTTATACCGATTTTACAAATTTAACTTTGTTATATAATTAGTAGTGATGCTAAAAATTACATTGTCAACACCATGTTTATGTAGAATTCCTTCATCTAGGATTCAACACATCAAGATTCAATGAGTATTGAGTCTTCATCAATGGAGGTTAAAAAAATTCAATAGGATTTAGACATCATGCATGTGACATGGTGATAGAATTTATCTTGGCTAGATTGGTGATAATATGGAATTATCATAGTTTTATGTAGTGTGGTGAGGCTTCAGGTCTATCTTGTCCTCTATGGAATAACTCAATGCTATGGTTTTGGTATGTTTTATCATTTTCTATCAAAAAAAATATGTAAATGCCTCTATCGATTAGGTAAAGTGATCATAAATAGGGGAGGCATGGTCGATCAGTTTATATGAAAAAAATTAGTTACAATTGTTTGTATATGGAAAAGGGTATAAGTGGTCATTCCATGGATTTGTGGCATTTTATTCATTTTCATTATGGTTTTAGTGGTGTGGTGTGGTAGATTGATGGAGAAATAATAGTGCATTATGTTCACTCTGGAGATTTTTCATTTTTTATGGTGTTTTAATCGACCGTACGAATGGATTTCAAGGGTAATATATTACTTTACAATTTTTTTTCTTATTAGAACCACAATAAATAATATTATTTGTGTAAATATATTGTCGATTTAAATAATATTAAATTGAATATTAAATTCCTAAACTCAAAAACTAATTAATTTTAATTATTTCTAATTAAATTCATTTTTTTTCAATTGAATAAAAAATTAAAAAATCACAATTAACATCAAATAAAATTTATCAATTTTATTTGGATTCTTTAATAATGTCTCAATAGAATTTATTTTAATTTACTCATTAAAAACTCACTAGTAAAATTAAAATTCCTTATTGAATTAAAAAATGACATTAAAATTATAATTTCATGAAAATAATTAAATTATTTAATCTTTCACATTGAATATATTTGTTAGTTATGTACAAAAAATAAATAATAACTAAAGATATATATTTAAGAAATTATAATTAAATGTTTATATTTCCATATAAGTCAAAAAATATATTATTAAATCATTTTTTCAAGAATTAATGGTGGTAATTTTCAATTAAAATAATATAGATATTTTAAAATTTTCATCACACATCACTCCCCGAAGTAGAAACTATTTCACTCATAACTTTTATCATTGAATTTCATTTCACAAAATTAAATATAAAATGATTCATCATACCTATATCTAAATAAGCTATCTATTGAAGAATATATTCGTAGGTCTCTCCATTGTTTGAACTATCATTCCTATAAAATATTTAAATTAAAACATCACTTTAACCTAGACAATATTCCATGGCCATAAGTGGATCAAATTATATTTAATTTCAATCAATGTTTTAACAATAGTATATTCCATTTATCCATATATCCTGTTCTTAATAAATAAAAATTTGAATTTCTAGAGGATTGGTCAAAATAAGATGATTTTGAAATAATTCAATTGTTCCCTTTTCCATTAAGGGTCAATATTTCCATCATCATAACAAATTTTTGTCTATTAGGCATTTAATTTATTTTTTTACCACTCGTTTGATTTTCTCCAAGAAATACATATGTGAAGGAATGTTAAAAAGCCCTTATTGTATATATACAGAAGGATTACTCATACACTCGGTGCCTAATTCCATAGTGATTCACCATGTGAACCAAATTTCTCAATTTAATATTGTTTTAAATGAATTATATCAATTTATTTTTAGTTATATTCCTAAGGTGTTACTTCCAAATATTTTATGGTTACTCAAATTAAGTTCATATTTTCGAACGGTGTTTCATTATTACTCAGATTTTGAAAAACTTCTCCTGCACTCCCTTTTATAGTAATAACATAAGATATCCATGTAGGTTATGGAATATTCACTCCACATTCATATGACTCTTACTATGTTAAAACTAAATAATAATTGAACTCTATAATGAAATTTAAATTAGGTAGGTAAATATTCTTATTTATAAATGTTATTAATAATTCATAAAAATACTATCCAAAAGGGCAATATACCATATATACAGGCATATTCAAAAAAAATTTATTTTTGTTTTATATTTATATGAATTGTTTTACTGTTTTATTTTATAAGAGACATAATGTAAAACATAAAATGGTATTTGAATTCAGAAATACTTTTTCATCTCCCTCTAACACCTAGTTCAAGAAAACATCTATTAAATTCACAACACATATTTTATCAAACAACAATATTTCATCATATTATCATCTCAACTAGTGTAAAAAAAAGAAAAAAAATTGGGTTATTTATTCAATGGTCACATAGAGGACTTCAAACTCCTTCTTTGGCTATTCCAAAATATCAAAATTTTAATGACTAACTTGTTGACCAGTTTCTTTGAATGGGTTATGTGACACAACTGATTTGATTTAAACTACACTAAATAGAAATATATTAGTCACTATGTATTACCTAGTCCACATAGAATGATTTTTACAAGAAAAATATATCTTCTTAAAGAGGGAAACATCAATAAGTCTATAATTTGAAATTTTATCTTCTAGATTGGTCTATAATTGATTGATGTGGAATTTCATGTGTATTGTATATTAATTTTTATCCTTCCATTATCTATTTCAATATTTTATCATTTTGAGATTTCAATATTTTTATAATCTAACTAAATTTTTAGTTAACTTATTTGGATGCCCTGTAATATTTATTCTATAGGTCAATAAAATCATTATTTTTTATGGTATGCACAAGTTAAAAAGAGGTTTCAGTAGAAAATTTGAGTTAATTTCATTTATACATCTCAAAAAATCTCATCAATATATTCAATATATAAAATAATTTACAAAAAAAGTAAATTTCGAAATAGGCCAAGAAAAAATATCATGATATTTAATCATTTTTTTCAATGTAATTTTATCATTAAAAATTCATATTACTTTAAAAAACACAAAATCCAAAAATATTTATAGTAAATTATTTTTTATTTTTCACATGTGTTCTTTATTGAATCATGTTTGTTGAAATACACAATATCATTACAAAATGTCTCGTAAAGTGTTCGTTAATTACCATATATTATTACTTTTTGTATAATTTTTATAAATTTCCCAACATAGATAATGGGAGAATGATTTATAACTATTTCTAACAACATGTTTTGAAAATATAAATAAATAGGTAAAAGAAAATGCACACTCACCATTATATCTTTCAAAACACATATCATGTATTAAATATATGAATTTGTAATTGGCATAACCACTCATGTGGGTTTGAGTTCTCTAATATACATAGATAAAAATTGATAAATGAATTAAATTAATTTATTTTTACAAATAACATAGTCAATATAAAATATAATTCTCTTATATAGAATAGGGGATATAAAATATACCAGGATCATTGAATTTATGAGGTATTTTTGTTGTTACAATCATAATTTTTTTACATATTCCTACCTTTTTAGTACCTCACAATAACCTAATTTTGGTTTATATTCTATGATAAATTTCCCATACCATTGAATCTGGTGGATGACATCCAACAGAGGGATATTCATTTGTACATTTATGAACACCTCTGTAATCAACTACATTAATGATTCTCCCCTAATTTTATTAGGTGATTCCATAAATGTATGGAAGTTAGTTTTAAGTTAAAGTTAATCTTAAATTTTTGAATTACATTTATCCCTCTTAATAAGGGTCATTCCACAAGAACAAATTCTTTCGATTCTTTTCTAGGTGTAACTACTTTTTGGTTTAGGAGGATTTCCACCTCTAATTTCATCTCTTGATGGAGATTTTTCACTACCTCCCAGCTAATTTCCCCACCTTATTATTATATAAATAAAATTTCATCAAGGGTATGTAATGTATTATTCCTGAAGGACACTCATGTATTGGTTTTTTAATTTAGTAATGGTTGTCCTGATCAAGTTGTTGGAATTAGATGTTTCTTTAATCAGGTCCAACCATGGTTTTTCTTGGTCATGATTTGTTTAAAAACTTATAAAACGTTGAGAGTTCTATATTTGGAATGGTGATGGTTGGAAATATGTTTGAAATCATTTTTAAAATGGTGTTATATAATGTTTTCTGTTCATAACCCCTTAGTGATTTTTAGAGTACTGTCTTCTTGTTATATTGCATCATATAAGCTACTGCTATGGTCTTTGATACATGACATCATATTTTCATCAATTTTAGGAAAACTATCCATTAAATGTTTTTAAGAAAAATTAATATTTAAGACCAGATGTGGAATGGTGTGTGATGTATCTAGGACCATATTTATTGCTAAATTCTCCATAAAATAGGTTAGTTAATCAATTTTAACATAAAAAGAGATTTATAACTATTCACTTATTGTACCCCCTTAAGACATTTATAATGTTGAAATGTTAATAATCTTCGTAGATCAATTTTATATTCTATCTTTTTTAAATATGGGATTTTTTTATCAGTCATCCTCTAGAGTAATAATCGAGAAGCTTGTGATGACTATATATCAATACTAGTTAAATTAATACCATTAAATGATTGCCTTTATAGGGTTGGTTTGTATATAAGTTTGATAATACTTTAAATCTCTTCCAATAATCATAAATTCATATTTCCATATTCATGTTTTATTTCATAAATATTCCTTCTAAAATTGACACTCCTTGATGCATCGATTCAATTTTGGTGGAAGGATCAATTTATTTCATCCATGTGGTGATTTATCTATGTTTTATGTTGTTTTGACATTCATTGGAAGATCATTCGGAAGGGAAGGGAAATGAGTTCCTAATTATCTGAGCATTAGTGGAACCTCTAGTATTGAAGTCATTATGGAAATTTTCAAATTCTTGGAGATGTCAGTTGGGGACATCTCTAGAAAAATCATGAATCATAGGAAGGTGATACATTATTCCAAATTTAAAATTCAAATATGGTTTTTTATTAATTGGTAACATTTAATTTTTATAAATCAAATAATGTACATATACCTCAAATAATGGTATATTCATTTGTTCTAGATCATCCTTAATCATTTCAATATTAAAAGTTACTTTTGTGGATGTAGAATAATGGGATTAGGTGTTTATCAAAGGGATTGTGGGAAAATATATTAAAAAAATACTCTATATTTCTTAGAGTCCTAATTATATCAAAAAACATTTACTCAGCCTTTCTGTCAAAATCAACCGGATAATGTGAATTGGATTTAGTTGTTTGTAAAAATAATATTTATAAAAATAAGTAAAAGAAAAACCTTAAACTCCAAAGAAATGAATCTATTTTTGAGTGATGTATATCATGGGGCACTCAATAAAACATATTTTGAACCATAATAAATTATAGTAGTAGTGGGACTATGTTTTATACAAACATGGGATAGTTCTATCAGTATGTTTATCTTTTGTTTTTTGGGACTTATCTTTGAAAAAATGAATTTAATTAATATAGAATGGTTTTTAATTGAAATTTAAATATTTTCTCATAACATCTTATCTACCACCTTCATTCCCGATAAATATTTATTCGATCTCACTATATCATATTTTCTTTTTAATTAAGGGATATATCACTCAATTACCCCCACCTAAAAATTGAATTTAACTAGAGGTGTCAATTGATCACTATGAACTCTATCCTCTATTATCCTAGTAAATGGATATCACTAATTACTATTAAGTAATACAGGATCTCATCATCATAAAAAATGAAAATTTCCTAATTTTCCTATGTGTGGGACCCAATGAAGAAGTAAAGATAAAATGAAGTTGGATGAAACCTGGAAGTATTTTATTATCTATATATTTGGAATATATATAGATATAAATAGAATATATTAAACTAATAAAATCAATAATTTTTTAATAGTGGTAATGAGAATCTCATTAGCTCAACCACCAATGGATTAATGTTCCATCACCTCAGTTATTATAAAAAATGAAATAAATGGTAGTAGGAAATGAAGATGCAGAAGATCTTGTTTGATGATTGTGGAATCCTTAATTCTCTAGTGAGGAATTTATATTGTAATGAAAATCTGTTTAGTTATTCATTTTTCTATTTCTATCCATGTGATAAGTACATGATCCTGTTTAATGATCCTTGCACGAATGAATTATTCATCAAATATTTAACCCACATACGTTTCTTCATATTTTTACTATGTACACAACTAAATAGTTGATATTTCAATAAGTAAATTTATTTGAGTTCTTTTTGGTAAATAACTATCCCCTAGGTTCGATATCTACACTAATTTGAGAAGGATAAGGTATAAATTATTGTCTACTCTACATCATCACATGATTCCATAATCTGTAGGGGTGAAAGATGTGATATATGTTCTAGGATTTCAGATTCTATATTTTAAGAGGAATCTAGATGGAAATATATTTCATCATAATTTAGATTTGAAATCTCATATATATGCCTTCATGTTTTCCTAAAAAACATTTAGTTCTGATCTATTCTTTGTCCTCAAGTTCATCTTTATCAAAGAGTAGATGGTTTTATCAATATGAAATTATAGAATTTGTCGCTTATGCTGCAAAAAATACTCAACATCAACTAGAAATAATATGAACATAATTTATTTAGACTTAGCCTTAGCGTATTATGGACTTAGGTGATTTTTAATATCTTGTAAGAGATGTATTTTTTAAATTTTTTGAATTTTATTCATCATATATATCTGCAAGTCAAAATATTTTTTTGTGTATAGCTAGATATGATTAGTATATTTAATTATAACATTATAAGGAAATTACCACAACAACATTGATCATATTATCATGTTATTTAGATTGTTTCCAATAATTATTTGGGTCGAATCCAGATTCATTCATGGTTTAGTTTAGGGTTTCCATTTTTTTCAATTTTATAGGAAAAATAATCCATTCTTGAAAATATTATTCAATATTGGATGATCCTTGAAGTTTAGAAGGTATATTAAATTAACACCAGCTTCAAAATATTTATTTGTCTTCATTGAAAACTTAGATAGAGTATTTTCTATGTGGAAATATTTAGAACCACAACCAGTGGATGTGGAGAGAACGAGGTCTTCCCAAAATTTCAAATCACAATTTCAAGTAGAGGAAATGTATCATTGGACAAAAAATTAGTGTTTATTATGATTTATTTATTTTTCATAATAACATTAGTTTCTCAAAGAAAATTCACTTGAGTTTCATTAGGGAAACATTACATTTCTTATAAACAGTTCTTCACCTATGGTTCATGGTCGACACCACATGAACACATCTTGCATCTTCAGAAGAATGATTTAGCAAATATCCAGCCAATATTATTCATCATTATGTGAATAAGGGTTTATGATATATATAATAATTGATATATAGAGGCATATAAATCTTTAACACTATGCATTAGATATAAAATAGAGGAACTTTGGTTTCAGATCTTAAGATATTCAAGAAACAGTGGTGAATTCAGGTTGTAACATGTTTCACTCACAATGATTGGAATTAGTTAAATTATTCAATAACAAACCACTATAGAATATTCGATAGGTATTTGGGTTAATATTTCATTGAACTTCTTGGTTAAATTTTCCAAATTGAACTGCATGATCTCATTAATAGTGGAGATTAACATCTCATCTTAATAACCTAGTCAAGCATAGCTTCTTTCATCACAGATTCAGTATATAAACAGTAGAAATATGTTTTATATTTCAATAATGGTTATTTACATCACATGTTTAAAAAGGTTTCAGCAACATTGTGGCATTATTTTTATAGATATGAGACTAGATGACATAGTGACCACCATGCATTACCATAGTTTTATGTGGTAAGGTATAGATTAAGATTCAAATTTTCCACTACAAAAAGAAACATTGCCTTAGTTTTTGTTGGTTTCCTTGATTTCAATATTAATTATTTCAGTGTGAGGATGTGGTTAATTGGGATGATCAGTAATATAAAAGGGGATATACGGTGTTCATTAATTTTTTTAAACATTTAGTAGTGTTTGATTTCATATGGTGAAGCGGATATGTGGTCCAGCCATTCATTTTTTTGTTTTTAATAATTATCATAGTATATTAAAATGTAGTGGTGCATATGATAGTTAAAAAAGAGAATAAAAGGTTTCCTTTTTGAATCATAATGTCATACGGTGTGGTCAATTTCGAGAATAGACCCCCAGGTAGAATTCCTTTAACAAATTATAAGAAGTGGTTCCACTATCGATTATGGACATTATCAATTTTTTCAAAAAAATAAATGTTCTTAATATCAATTAATGAATTTTTCTGTTTTCTTTTTTCATTTCGATTGTCCATGTAAAGGGATTTCATCGTTGATTAATGAGTTTTCAAATTGTTCGTCTTACCTACATATGATATTTTTAGTGAAATCATTTGTATTTTTTCTTAGAAAATAAATTAAATTTTAAATATTCAAACTAAAATATTTTTTAAATAAATGATATCCAAATTAAAATCATTTGATTCCCAACTGAATTCCAAAGTCACAAATCACAAATATTTTCCAAATTTTTTTCTCAATTGTATTTTCATTATTAAGAAAACATTTCCTACATATATATTTAATAGCATTATAACAAAATAAATTTTCTAAATAAACACCCATATTGAATTGAACATTAAAATTCAAAATCTAATGACTCTATAACAATTAAATTCCTAATATTTAATCAAATCATGAATTAAATAGTGAAATCCAATAAATATTAAATAATGAAACATTCATATTTACATCATTTTCCTTTAAACTTCATATTTCATAAAAAGAAATAAGATTAAAAATTTACCTGAGATTTCATGAATTAATTGTGTAATTTGAAAATAATGTATATGATTGTTTTTCAAAATTTTGGTAAAAATAATCCAACTATTTAAAATATTATTAAAATGGAAATTTATTTCATAATTTGATTCTAATTTATTTCACCTTTTTGTCTAATGTGTATAATAAGATGTTTAATATCAAATTTAAAAAAAAGTTTTATGGTCTATTATGGTTTGTTGTTACATGTAGAGGAAGATATAAATCACAATATTTATTAAAGGAGGAAAATTTTATTAAAACTTTAATCATTACATTATATAAACTAAATAAATTTTTTTGGTTGAAATTATATTACATGGATGAAAATATGTTAGGACACTTTTATCTCATTACATCATCTGGTTCCCATTTATTCTCATCAAAATTATGGTATCACCATAGCCCATTAAGTAGATGGTTGGAATCGTTCAACATCACATATTCACTCTTTTATAGGTTCTACATTTCTTATTCCTGATTTGAGATATCATTATCCAATTTGATTGGTTTTGATATTAGTAGGTGGGGTGGGACTACAGTATACTTTCATAAAAGTGATACATGGAAGACATCATGCACATGGGACATGCCTAGAGGTTGTTCAATGCAGCATGCCACAACAAGAAATGATCAATTTTCATAATGTGGAAAATATAACAAGTTTCTAGTTTACATTTCATTGCAAATATCAATACATACTTCTAAGGAATTATTTAAGGTAATACCTTATCACCAACTCGATATTACTGATCTCAACCACTATTATCTACATATGTCTTCTAATTACCATATACCACATTTATATACTATTGAATTTTTCAAAAATTATCCATCATTTCATAGATAAGTCCCAGACCTATCATTTTCCTTTTCCCAACTTTATCCAAGTTTGTTTGAGTTCTTAATATTTTCCCATTCAGATCTTTAGAATTTTACATATGAATTATATAATGGATACTTATATTATATTATCACTCTACCAGAGGGGTTTTATGATAAATAAATGAAAAACAATCAATTAAGATCTCATGATATGCTCTATAATTTGATATGTGTGTTTAGGATGACCATCTATCAGAGGATGATATGAACTATTGAAATACAACTCTATCTCCAATGTTTCTAAATGATTCCATAAACCAATGAAGTAAACCGTAGATACCAATTAGATATAATAGAATGAGGTAATATATATTTCCAAAAAACATATATTTTTTATATATTTGTGTTTTATTCAATGGGGGAATCATCTTTGGTGGAAGTAAAATGAACTGATTTGGTATGGAGATCAGCTTCAACCAAAATAATATTATAGACATCAGGTGTTTTGGTGAGGCCTATGATGTAATCTGAAGAAACATTTTTGAATTTCCACAGTAGTATGTTTAATATATACCACATATATTATATTTTTTTAATTCATAACTATCTTTAGGTAGTAAATAGCATCACGATATGTATTATAAAATATATCACTTCATGTTATCTGACCATAAGATTTTCCTTGGAACTCTATACACCTTCATTATTTCTATATTAAAAGAGAGGGATGATCTATGGGGATCATAAAAAAGTTATCTCTTTAGTTATTGTTTTGATGGATCATATTTCTATGTTCCATACCTTATAACTTCATCATTATAAAGTTGTAACTTCATAATATTTTCTACCAATTTTTTAAACTCTATATTATCATTATAGGATTATATGATCTCAATGTGAATGGAGGTTAGAATTTCACATAGGAAATATAGTATTCATAAAATCTTATTATGACTTAAAATTCATCCTCTACCTATCCAAGAATATTGTTTCTCATTCAACAATCATGATAGATAAAGTAGCATGATATTTTATTCTCAAAGCATTATCATTTTATCTCTTTAGAGGGTTGTAATGTATTGAATAATCATAGTCCTTTTTCATATTAAACCATATACTATGGTGCATATTGAAATCCTTCTATGTGAAGATATACATCAAAAACTTGAGGTCAGTATATATATCAAACATCTCAGTATAGATATATTACATCAAAAATGTTTATGGAATGATCACCATTGAAAGATCCAAATCATACATTAGGAAAAGTTTCACATGTTTTTTTAATTTTCATGATCCATAATAATGTTCATTTTCATTTTTCTCGAGAACATATCCCATTTCCTTCTGTATAGCTTCCCTATATATTGAAAATAACACCCTGCTATAGGATAATATAAGTATATGTGATGTGAGAAATATTATCCTTTTGTCCTTAAGAAATTATTCTCATTGATCCATCAAAATAATGTTAACTCCGATTAAATTTACATGGTTAATGGATTTTATTGGGTGAAAAATTTCTAAAAAATCAAATATAGTAACTACTCAACCTAAGAAAACTACAGATCATTAGATATTCTGTTGATGTTGATTTCATGATACAAGAATGATACTTTCTATATATGGATTACATAGTTTCTATTTATGGTATATTGTGTGTACTATATCTAGTTATATTACACAATCTATAAGTGATCTTCATGTTATTCCTTACTCTCTGAGTAAATAATAATACAATATATAAAGAGAACTATAAAATGATTCTAATATTCTCTATGGACATTATTTATTAGATCACTGAAGATAACATGGGGATTAGTAAATCTAAAATTCATCACTGTAAAACTACAGTTTCTATACCACATTTGAAATGTTTTATTGGAAATATCATCCCTTTTGACCCTTTACTAATTATATACAGATCAATGGTTAATATTTCATAATTACTGATTTCTTCCAAGTTAATTTAAAATTTCATCGATATAGTGAAAATTATATTTATTCTTAATTGTGATATTTCTAATTTCGTAATAGTAAATGACAGGATTCATTGACCCATATTAATTCTTAACAAAGAGAAATGGATCTCCCCATATTGAGTTACCTTGGTGCATAAATCACTTTCACAAATTAACCATTATCTTAATCTTTAATTCAAAAAATTCGTCAATTTTATTATATATTGAATCCTAGAGATTTGAATTGATTAAGGAATGAGTTATAGTTAAAAATAAGCCTCACACTCTAGGAGAAGACCATAATGTTACTTTTTATAATCATTAGTACATTCTCATAAAATAGGAATATCATCAATACTTTCTTTACCTACAATCATTTTATCTAGAAATGATTTAATGTAACTATAGAGTATGTCCATTAAAGCTATTAATAAAAATCATGTGAAAATCCAAAGAATATCCACAACGAGTGTCAATCCAGTTGTAAAATCATTGGACCGATCTTCAAGCATTAGATTGATAATTGAGTTATTTCTCAACCATCACATTTTACGGTGTTTAACCCTAGGTACATTTGGTCCACAACCACATACTCATTATTGTACCTAAATAGGTATATACTACTCTGAAAACAACATAATCAAGACCTTACCATTATTTCAAGATATTCTTATATACATAGACTCATATCTTGTTTTTTCAATATCTTTATCTAACTATAATTTCCCCAAAAATGTATTCTATAATATATATAAATACCTAAAAAAAATTTATAATACTAAATACAGAGTCCCAAGATTATAATGTATTTATTTTTCATCCTTTATAAGATTTAAACGATTTAATTTCATAAATAGTAATATCCCAATGGAAAATAGGTCAACTTCCTTTGAATAATATTAACAAAATATTCTTATTTTAAAATACATGATATCATTTCTCATTAAAGAAACTATAATAAATTATGTTCTAGGTATCTCATTTGTATGATTCGTCCTAATGAACCTAAGGAATGAAAAAAAGGAGTGAGAATAGGAACACAATGATGGATGAAAAAACATTTTATGAATAATAATTTCATAAGAATAAGTAAAAAACATTATCATAGAAGTAATATTAAAACATCATTAGTGATAATTGTAAAAAATTAGTGAGAATCAATGAACATGGAATAAGAACTAAAAGAAACAAAATATCACAAGGAAACAAAATAACTATAACATAGTTTCAAAATATTTGTCAATATCCTTAAATGACTGTATGATAACATGATAATTAATAAAAACCATTCATTGTGGAACAATAATTATTAAAAGGAGACATTACATTCATGAAACATTTCGCCAGTTTATATATATACTTGAAACAAAGATGTACTCAGAAATACCTATTTCATGAGATGTAAATACTTAAAAAATGCATTTAATGGATATATTTAAACTCCCACATCATTTATCTATAGTTACTTGTACCAGATAGATATCATTCAATTTTCACATCATAAAGAACCCATGGTAATAAAATTAGTGACATACATTTTTTTTTACTAACATTATTAATTAAATCGATAGATATTGAAAAATTGGTCACCCAAAATAATCACATAACAAAAGAAAATAATAAGGGTGAAACATGAAATGAAACTAAAATATATGATGATCATTTTTTAGATATATTATAAAATGAAAACTAAATAATGAAAATATTTTTCTTCAATACATTATGTATTCAAAAATTTAAAATACATATATTTAGCCTCTTTCAATAAAAAGTCTATTGTTTTAAAAAAAAAGTTATAAGAAAACCATTCAAATATGTTTATTGAAATAAAAAACTCATTTTACACATAATTAAATAGAAAATATCATAAAAAATGGAATGTCATGGAAAAATGAAATTCAATATGAAATTGTAAAACTCCATGAATTGTGTTTTAGTTACCATGTCATTTACAATTAACCGTTATTTCTATTGAAATTATTTATCAACATTTATCATAAATATAATAACATATGATACATAAATCATTGATAAAAATTAATTTTATGTATTATATTTATAAAATCTCTTTTATATATAGGATGTTAATAAGACTTATCATTTTGAACTATATTCTGAAAATCAGTGTTGATATTCCTTATTATACCAAAGTTAAACATTTAAAAATTAGTAATTTTACTATAATCGTTGTTTTATAAACCCTTATCATTTTTTAATTCCATTATATTAGATTTTTTTCACATTTCATGTATACTGAAATAATTATGAATTGGGTTTAGGTTATTTATCAATATCGATGGATCAACTTATAAGGTAATTACTTTTTGTTTTATACAAAATAATATTAGTGATTTTAAAATATTTATGTCATATATAACATATATTATCAAAAAATATAAACTAAAAATATCAATGATGATGATTGTGAAAAATGGAATGCATTGTTCCATGGATGCGGTAGTCGGCACAAGTATAGGGGTGTTGATTTGATTTTCCATAGAATGAGAAAATGGAGTAACATGGTTTATCAATTAAGAATTTAACTTATTTCATAAATATTATACTACAATATTAAATTTTATATTATTACTAACATTTAATGGTTGGGAAGTAAAATGTAAAACATTATGTGCTTGAGGTGGCGGTCCACACAACACATAAATGAATGTTTCATTTTTCTTAACAGAAAAGTGAAATCTGGTTAATAATTAAGTCATTACTATAATAAAATAATATTATATTAATGATAATGATGTTATAATATTAATATGTTCTAATGGAATTTTTGGAATAAATTTTGGGAATAAAAAACCAAAATTTTGAATGGAGATGTTAAAAATTTATTACTCACTTATTGGATTATCTCTGTTGATTTTATTTCATTTAAAGGATATAATTTTTTAAAGACTAAAACCTCATAAAGGTGTATTGGAACATGGAGGAATGATTTTTAAATATTTTTCAATGAAATAAATTTGGTTTGGAGTGAGAGGAATTTTGGAGATGAGTTCCCCTTATATAAGTGAAAAGAGATGAACCGTTTTAACAATCCAAAAAAATTAATAATTAAATGTCACTCTCAAGGAAAGAGTAATGAAAATTAAGAATTTATTGACTGGAAAATTGTAATGTTTGAGAAATTCATCAACCAAACTATCTAAGACATGTTTTAACCATGTTATTGGTCTTTTACACTTAGATATAAACTTTTAACACAATATCATTTACTATAGTAACAAGATTATATTGAATTTATCATATCATTTATAAAAAAATAAAACAACCACTATTATTGAATTTATACATACTAATTCTATATTTCAAATCCATTTTATTTGATTCAATTTATAAATTTGAAAATGGTAATTTTAAAATTTAAAATGTGTAATTTCTTTAATGTAATATTATTATGAAAAATAAAACTCATGTTCTAAAATTTTAATTATAATATTGTAATTTTTTATGTTTTTGAATTTATAGTCTCACAAATAATATACCTATTTTAATTAAAAAAATATTCATGAATTTATAATTCATAATTAAATTCAAATAATTTTACAGAGTGCCTTCTTTTTGTAAAATATTCTCTTGAAATATTTACCTAAAAATTATTTCTTATAAAAATCACTTAAATAAAAGGTAGTTTAATATTTTTATGATAATTTTAAAAATTATTTTATTTATTTCATAAACATAGTTCAAATTTTAATGATATAAAATTAAAATAATCTCATAAAATATTGTCAAAAACTATTTGTATGGGAAATCATTTATTTTAAATTAACTACTGTTCAAAAAACAATGTTTATCAAAAAAATATCAAACATGAAAATATCCATTTTATAAAATACATTTTATTCATAAAAAATGTTTTATTTATTATTTATCTATAGTTGTTAAAACATTAATAAGTTAGAAATATATTTCATATGTTAGTTGTAAATTTTGATACCTTCTTATTCAACAACTATCACATATTTCTCTATATCTATTTTAATGAAAATAGATTTTTCCTATTCGGGTTTGGTTTTTTGGAATATAATGTTATAGAAAATAAAAATTAATTATAGGGGAACATTTTTCTAAGACTTTGGTCATTTCACATTTCAAATTTCTAATCAAAAGTCAAACATAGATAACTTTTTAGAGTCATTAGAACACATAATAAGTCATTGGGATTGAATTTAACTAATTTAGTTAGAATTATTCAATCAATTTTCATGAAAATAATTGTATTGGTGATGAATTACAAATATGTTATCTAATTTCAAATTTGATTAACGAAATCCTTTTTTGAGGTTTCAAAAAACGAAGTGACGACATGGTTGAATGCTAGAATAATTTTCCCATTTATAAAATCTAATGGTCGAGTCATATCCACGACATACCAAAAATGAATTGATTAAATATTTTATTGAATGAATTTATCAATCTCGGTAATGTTAGAGTTCCTAGTAGATGGAGGGTGTTAATTGATTACAAATAGATTAATTCAATGATAATTAATGACTATTTTCATCTTCCATTTATTGAGAAGGTGATTGAATGGTTAATTGGAGAGAACAAATTATTTTTTGATGGATTTTAGGATTATTTAAAAATTCACATTGAAGATAAATATTAGGAGAAACCCACCATCATATTTAAAATTGGTTCATTTATCTATTTAAGAATTCAATTTAGGTTGTATAATTACCTAATTGGCTTTTTTATAATGATTAATTTTTATTTTTTATAATTTTTTATTGATGTTTTTACTGATGATTTTATAGTAGACGGATAATTTTTTCAATGTTATTTGAAAATTCTATATTATTTTCATTAAACCTACAAGGAAAAAAATATTTTTCATCATTTTTTTAACATTTTTTCTAATGTATAAAATGAAATTGTTATTGGTCATGAATTGTATATAGATCTAATTCATGTGAAAAAATGTTTAGCTGAGGTCATTTTATATCTTCCATACCAAAAAATATATGGAAATATGGGTGATATTTTCTCAACCATGAATAATTCTATGGAAGAATCATAAAATATATTAGAAAGAAAACCTTCACCCTATCCATATTTATCAAAAAAAAAACATTTATAATTTGAAATTAATGAGTGATATAAATGTTTTCTTAAAGGAATCAATAAAATCTATTATCCCTGCACATCATTCAATACCAAAAATTAGGATTACTCTTTCAATTGATAACTAATTCATCTGATATTCCCCTTGGGTATGTTTTAATATAAATGATAGAAAATAGACCTCATGTGATTGATTATTAATTTATAACATTATATGAATCCCATTTTAGCTACACAATAATTTAGAAGGATATATATTTTTCATTACAAATATTTTAAAAATATTTTTTATGATATAAACGATATATTTTTATAGAAAATTACAAAATCTTAATTTTTATAAAGAATCACGACGAAAATTATAGATTTAGGAGATATATTTTTGATTATTGGTGTTTGATGTTGATATAAATTATTTCAATGTGATTGATTTTTTTTGGATGGCTATTCAAGAATATTACCTAGTACATTAGTTGAAAATATTAACATTTTTTAAACCATTAATGAAAAGTTTCATATTTTGGAATTTCTTTATGAAAACGTTGAGAGACCTTTGTATGATGTTATTGTATATTAATTTTCAAATAATGAATCTCAAATCCAGTTTCTCAATGAAAATTCAATTATTTTGATTGAATAATGAAAATTGATTTGGTTGGAATCATACAAGTTGAATTTTAATAGTGACCAAATAAGATAGATATGCGACAAAGAGTTATAATTTTAAATCAGTGAAAAAATATTTACATACATCATGTTTTTTAAGGAACTATTCAATATAAATAATATTTAGTAATATTTTTTACTTGTGTTTTTTATCCAACCATTTTGGAAATGCTTTCATATTATAAAGAACATGGAAAATACATCAATTTCAATGCTTTTTTAGATTAATAATATGCATTAAAAACAACTTTTGTTTTGTGACGTGTTTTCTTTTTTAGTTATTTATTTTATGGGGCCATTTATCGATTATATTGGATATATTTAAATCTTTATTTATTTTGAATATTTGTTTATATTGGTAGAGTTTCTTTGCATTAGAGATAATGATTTTAAATTTTATGCTGAATTTGTTGGAGGAAGTTTTTTTATTGATATGTATTTCCAATTTTTACTATAACAAATAAAGGAAATAAATTTTTGTGATAGAAATTTATAATTTGTTTTAAGAAAATTGGATTTTATTATAGAGTTTTTATATCATATCATCCAAAAACAACTGGAATAGTTGAAGTATACTGTAGATGAATTATGTACATTTTGGTAAAACTAATCATCCCATACAGAAAATATTATAATTATAGATTTGATGAAACTATTTAGGACAATTAGTTTTCCCTAAAAACTCGAATTGGAATTTCACCATTTTGACATTTGTACGGGAATATATTTTCAGCTACCTTTTGAGTTAGATGTCAAATATTTTTGGGATTTTAAAACCACAAACATGAATATTATTCCTTAATGAATGGAAAGATAACTATACATGTATGAGTCATAAGATTTAAGAACCAATGCATTTGGAATCCTTAGGAGGTGTATGAAGATTAAAAAATTTATTTATCACAGATTGACCGTCAACAAATATTTTACAGTTAGAGAAAGAGTATAATTGATTGAATCCATAAGAAAGATATTTCTAGTTTATTTTAAATAAAAATGTCATTAAACATTTTTACACAGGTTTCCCCTTTGGTGTTATATAAATTAATGAACTAGGGAACGAAAAAATAGTCATAGTTAGGGGGAAAATATTATATCTTGTCAAAGAGAGTTCCCAAGAGCCTCTAGAATTGGATATCCATCATCAAGAAGATATGTAAAAATAAATATCAGCTTATCTCCTTCCTTTCAACTTGTTTTTATGTGTAAAATATTCTTGATTATAATTACTTATATATTTCTCTTATAAATATTACATTTCATATTAATAATTGTGGGGGTAGTGGCATCCTTAAATTTTTAGGATTTTGTGTGTGTTCTTTTCATTTTCAATATCCACTTTTTAATATGTTATTTTTTGCATGTATTGTTATGTATCTCATTTTTTATTTCTATTTTGTTAAAACTTGTTTTCTATAAGTGAACACTTATCAATTTTTTTATATCCATTTAACTAATAGAATTATGTACCTAATGGACTTAAAATAGAAATTGTTTTGAATAAAACATTTTTCTTGATTCATTATTTTGAGAAATTACTAAAAATACCTCTCAAATTTTGAATCCCATGACATTAATCACGATCCAAATATTGAGAAAACATACCTATAGGGGATATTATACCTTTTTACATATTAATCTCTTTATAATCATTTATTGATATAACAAAATAATGCATAATGTAGCCATATCTTGATTATATTCACTGAAAAATTTATGGTTAATGATTTTTTTGAGATTTTTGTAGAGATTATTTGATTTTAACAGATAAAATCTCAATAGAACCAATTATTGAAGATTAAATTTAAATTTTATCCTTGTAACCCATTTTAAATACATGATAATCCTATTATGCTAGCACATTATCAGTATGAAATCCCAATCCATCATTCACTAAAAGTGATATAAAATGATATAGATAAATTCAAATTTATATAGGATTTTTCATTACGTTTTTATATATAATTCATGATTATTTTAGAGGAATAATTATTGTTGAGAAATTATTTTAAGAGAAAAAAAATTAATTTTTTGAAGCTATTTAGAGAAATTTTTTGGAAAATAAATTTTTAAAAAGGTGATCCAATGTGAAGGAATATATTAAATAATATTTATTAAAAAAATATGAAATTTTTTTTTCTATCCATTAGAAGTTCCGGGATCTAATGCAACTATTTCCAATTCTAATATTCTCTCACTACCGTGAAAATTAAATTTATCCAGAATTTATAGACAATAAGGAAAACAAAAGTTTACTAGTGGAAGTTGAGTGGATTATATTTTATTATCAAATGATAAAATTAATATTATATACTATATTTTTTCATGATGTTTGGAGTTGATTCAGTTTCATATAATTATAGGGAAATACATTTATTAGTTGTAAACAAGACACATATTGTTTTGTCAAAAAGTGAAAAACATCTTTATTCAACATCTGATATTTTCACACATAAAAAATGCCATCTCGTAGCCCTTCCATATCCCAAAATTCATTTCATTATAAAAATATGTCCTTGAATACACTATGTGGATATTAAGTATCTTATTATGACTATCTGGGCCCTTTATTGTGTTTTTTTAAAAAAATTCAAAAATATAATTTTTTATGAAATTTTTTTTATTAAGCTAAGTGTTTTGTGTGAATAGGAGGATAAATTAAATGGGAATTGTTTGAATGAATGCAATATCTAATTTAGAATAATTTTTGTCACAAATACATGATCACTTTGTGTTCCATGGTTATTTATTTCGTGTCACTCAATGGCTTATATTTTTAATTTTCATTAGTGATGTTTTTTTTGAAAAACACATGTTGAGGAGTCCACATATTATTTTTGGGGGAATCGAATGAT
This sequence comes from Viscum album, assembly GCA_963277665.1. Classification (NCBI taxonomy): domain Eukaryota; kingdom Viridiplantae; phylum Streptophyta; class Magnoliopsida; order Santalales; family Viscaceae; genus Viscum; species Viscum album. The sequence continues at coordinate 890,439,589 of OY728130.1, forward strand.
GTAATATTTTTATCACATTTTATTTTAATTTATTATAATAATTAACTACATATTTTCTTTATATTGATAATTTTCATCATTTTTATGTCATTTGGACATTTTAGAATTAATTATTAGTGTGTGTCAACTCATTTTTTTTATCAATTTTCATAATAATATTTTGGAAATAATTGAAATATTACTACTTTAATATAACTAAATGAATTATTTGGATTTTTGTTGAATTTTAAAGGGGGTAATATATGGATAATTCATATTCATATGAATGTTTTATGTTCTTTGTAAGATAATTTTTTAATCAATGGATGATAATATTCTGTGTAATGATAACACTTTTTAAGGACATGTAATACATTTATTTATTGATTTATATTAATTTTTTCATTCTTCATATGACTTCTAGTTATCTTATAATACATTTTTAATTATTCCTCTCAAGTCATTTTTCTCCTATAAGATATTTTCCAAATTTATATATGAAAATTTCTGTACTCCCGAAGGAAATTTCTAGAATAAAAATTTTATTTTTGTAAATTATCCTTGGAATTTTTATAATACTATATGATATTATATCACAAAATACTTTTAAATGTCTTATAGGTGAACTTTGATTCTCATGTATGGTTATTCACTTTATGAACATTCATTACCCCAAAGATGGAAGGATTCACATTGTAATATTTTATCTTACTCATTATATTATATGTGTGACTTAATTTAGTAGAAAAAATAAGAATATATGCCCCAATAATGAATTAAGGGGAATAAAAATCATATTACCCCTAAGATTTTCTCGTGTAAAAATTACTGTGAAATGTACTATAGATTATACTACGACCTGAAGGTTAATCTCATAAGCATGATTCACAGTCCTGGAGGGTCCCCTTATGATTTTTGATATATTCCAATAAATTCATATATTTTCTCACCCATCATAGGATTATATTGAGGGAATAAACCACACTATACATGATTTATGGGATGAACTAAATTGTTCATAAAAAACACTATTGTAGATCTGGCCAGTCTCAATGGAACGAAATGATAGAAGATAATGAATTTTGATTTTAGGATTCATGGATAAAATCTCAAGTCTATATGGATACTAGAGAGAAGAGGATAATTTTTTTACTTTCCAATTTAATTTAACTATATCTTTTTGAATTATCTATGGATACTAATCTACTTAATAAACCTGTTTTTTTCATTCATGAATTTTTTTATTGTAGAAAATTTCACATGGTTTTAAAATATACGAAGTAAACGAAAAATCATGTACTAAATTTTGTAGGTGAGTTATTTATTATAATTATAGTGATTTAAATTATGTTTATCTTCTTGGATGACTGAATTTAGTTATATAACATCAATACTAGGATGAAAAATCATACTAAGGTCTTGTTAAGATTTTCAAACTAAATTTGGTGTTCATTTGACATTCTTTCAGTGATCATCTAGAAATTAAATTTTTAATATTGTAGATTAGGAATATGGGTGTTTTTAAGGGGTTGTAACATTCACAAAATCCAGTTTTAAAATCTAATTCATAATTCCATTAAAGAAAATATTAGTTTACTCTAAAAAACCTACAATTTCATATATTTTTTAAAATAATTTTTTTAAATCAATTTTCTATTTCATAAAATCTATAATATGAAAAAAAAATTATTTAATTTTGAAAAAATAGTAAAAAATGTTATATTTTTGAAGTATATATTGAATCCTCATGATACTCAACCCTATGAATGTTATACTCAATTATTTAGGGGATATAATTTTGAGAATGGAAAACTAACAGAACCATTATTTCATAACCTTTACACTTTCTAGTAATAATGAATTTTTTAACGATACCAAATAAAACATACAACATATAGAGTAAAAGAATAGTCAACTGTAACACATGATATTTAATATATTCTCCCCTATTATGTATACTACGTAATTTTTGTCTTGGGGATGAATTTGAGATAGACATATTCACTAATATCATTAATTGAATGAAAAGTGGTCATATTTTCCTCAACAGTATAACAAATTTCCCAAAATTTAGTTTCGAACTAAAAAATTAATTATATTGGATTACTCTAGATCATAATGGTTTTCCTTATCTCCTTCCTGAATTATAAATTCTATTAATTCCTACATGTCATATAATAAAAAGATAGATCTTATTCCTCAAATAATAATTTTATCTTCTTGAGTATTCCTAATCGGTAATGTTCATGTTTTATTTTCTCAACATCATAATAATCAAAGTGTAGATATGGATGTTACCAACATGATTTTTTATTTCTTGAAAATAGAAGATCCATCATATGTTTTAAGGTAAAAACAAACCAGATTGATAAATATGATTAGTTGTTGTATTTATTTCATGTTGATCTCCCATATTCTTCTATTTATTCAATAATATTAATCATTATATACAATTATTTTTTATTTTACCAAAATCCATTATATTTATTTACCTTTTTATTGCTTCATTGGGACCACTTCCTTATGTTATAGCTAAGTATCCATGTTACCACAAATCCCCCCCCCCATTTACCAAAATCTATTGACTAGCGATGAGGACCTAAATCATACATTGGAGAGACTATACCATCAAATTGTAGTATTTAATGGGTAAAAATAACCAAATTAAAATAATATACATAATTATTATAGTATTCATAATTTAAAAATCATTAATAATAAATAAAATTTACATTTAATAAAATTATACAACCTAATTAATCAACCAAAATGATTATAAAATAAATAAAATAAAATAAATAAAACAATATGTATATTTTCTTTACTACAATTACCAAACCTCAAAACCCCTATCTCAAAATACTCGTCGATACTCCCCAACCCAATATTTTGCACATAATAATAATAGACCTATAAATAAGGCATCTGGGTTATGCAATAACAAATATTCTTATACAAAGTGTCAAAATTACATCTCAATAGGGTCTCACTAATAATCACTAATACATTCAATAATATTTAAGTATACATGTGGAACAAAAAGACAAAAATAAACTTGTACATGAATGATCCTTGGAATTCCACATGCTAAATGGGTAACGATAATTAAATATGAAATTATTATCATGTTATAACTATGCCACTTTGATAAAAGATATTAAATTCTTCAACCTAAGACACAATATCGTTTCCTAGTTATAGTGATCCCATATCCCAACCCAAACGAAAATAATTAGGGTATGGCCTCTCACTATGCCTGAACAACTTTTTTTAATGTTAAGGGTAGGGTGGTACATCCAAGTCCTATAATACCCAATATTACTCAAGGGAGGATATATATTAGGTACCTACCACTACCTTACCACTCACGTTAGGGAATTATTCTACATCATAATAGTTACCTTATAATTTAATTCAAGGACCATGATCATTAATAACAAACACTACAACCAGATCAGCCTTTTTACTCAATGTAATCCATGCTGACATCATCTTACTCAAGATAAGGTTATTATCAAACTGACTAATTTATCACTATGTGTAAGTATGATTTAACATCATAACGTAACCTCTAACAAATCACTCATGGAAGGGATTAAATAGAATATGGTTTCTCAATTTTAGTCATATCATTAAAGGTTGGTCCTATATCAAATCACAATTAAACCACTACATTATCACTCGAGGCGATGTTATCTAATCACCTTAATACTCAAGGTGAGGGTAGGCCCATAGAACCATTATCATCCAAATTGTGGTTCACCACAAATAATGATTATGAAATAATAGGTAGGGAATGTAACCCATCCCACATGCTCACCATATATGCATTGAGGAACTAGTCAATAGACACATATCCCCTTATTATGATTTATGCCTTTTTTACCATCCATCCCCAGAGATGAATCCTATTATGACTATCTAAATCACATAAGAATAACATATCATCCCTCTTGGTAATCTCATTTTACATTTTTAGATTCCCACAATGCGTCCTCAGTCCCATCTCAAATCATTTATACTTAAAAATAATCATTACTCTAAGGGACCTCTCAGCTTATAGGATCTTTCTGATAAAGACCTCAACATAATGATCTGCATACTCTTCTAATTTCGGCATTTTGTCACTCCCACAAATTAAATCAAATGGTTACATTGAGTATATATCACACTATCATTCCCCATATTTTCAGCTGCATCTGATCTAGCTTATAGGACTCATAACGACTTGATCCATTCCCCAGAGGTTGCATCTCACTTAGCCTAAGATATACATCCATTGAACCTATCATTAATATGACTAAGATAGACATGTATTAAAAAAACACTAAAATATATTTACTAGGATACCCAAGACTCATATATCAACCAAATACATACCCGTGGTCCCTCATTAACTCAGTCATCACCATCTCCCCTTGGTGTCATATTCTTGGAGTAATCCTAATTCAACAAAGTCCTATGAGAAATTGTTCATCCCTGATGGGGAATTAATGCCAATTTCAATATTTATCTTGGGTATCTAAATCCTTATCCATTTACTAGGTCACATGAAAGAAAACATTCATTCCTAGTCACGAATAAAAAAGTATTAGGTCTTGAATGAAAGGGACCACCTACCTCTATATAGGAGTTACAATCCAAGGAAAGATCTGCACTCTTACACCATGAGATTATAAGAAATAGTTTTTTGAAATAAATTTAATAACTTCAATATTTTTTATTACATGAAATATGATGTTTAACTTCTATTACATGAAAAAACTATTCTATTTTTTATTTTTTAAAAACTAAAACTAATTAGTTAAAACATTAGATAATTAATATTATAAAATAAAATAACTTTTTCAGAATCATAATTTAAAAATTTTCTTAGGGTTAATTTTTTAAATTTTCATGAGAATGTTATTTTTTTATGAATACTTAAAATAACGATTATTAAGTGAAAACTCCCATTTTATTTTATTTATTTATAAAGTTGAATTATATTTTATATTTTCTATAAAGAAATATTTGTGCAATTATAGATCAATTTATATAATTTATTTCATTGGAATCAAACTCATATTAATTTTTTTTAAAAATAATTTTAATATTTTGTAAATATTCCTGTTCAATACCCTCATTAACATCACATATGTTGGATTAATTTTAAATTAAAAATTTCCACTTATGTGAGTGGAATTTGAGAAAATGGAATATATATTTGCATTAACAATAATTTATATTAACTAATAATTCCTACATATTTTATAACAAAAATGAATTGAAAAAAGCGTGCAAATTATTTACCGTGGTTTAGGTAAATTGATTTTATCGGGGGTAAAACAAAAATGATAAGTGTAAAAAATGACCGAAAATATTTACAAACCTATTTGATGTACAAATATATACCTTATCTCTTATATTCACTATAATGGCACAAACGTTTAACTAATTTTCATGAAAAAACATGGATATACATATTTATTTCAAAAAATTAAATATTTTCCACACACCTCGCTTATAAAAGGCCACCACTTCTCCTCTCTACTTCTCAACATTAATATTTTTTTTCATCCAATACCTAATTAAATCCATTATAAACAATACTATTATTATACTAAAGGACTAATTTTGGATATAATTTAGACCTAAGAAGTCCTTGGTTGTAAACCAATTCTTGATAATCGAATAAGAGGTAATGTTCACCAAAGAGCATTTTTGATTAATTTCTTCCTCCACAGAATTAAATTATTATTATATTATGATTATATACTAAAATAAATGTCATAAATATACTGTGTTTTGTATTTTAACATAATTATTTAATACCCTATCCAATCCCATCAAATTGGATACCAAATCATAGTTCATGTGTACATTGGACTACTCCCTTACAACTCAATGTCATTCATTTTTCCATTACCAGCTCTCACAGTTGGAAATAATGAAGGATTATTTATTTATATATTATAATTCAAAAAATAATTATATTATCTAATCATTATATTATACATACATTCATAAATTCCATTTTTCGGAATAACATAACATTCCTCGTGTAAACGTCAGACTACCACCTCGTGAAGCAATGTGATTTTTTCATGATTTATAATGAATGTGATTGTGATGGTTTTAATGAATATGTATGATGTATATGAAATAAAATTATTTTATAAAGAAAATTTATCATTGAAATTTCGTTCCCTCAATTCGGAAAGGAAATTTAAAAAACATTCATGCATACATAAGGCCTACTATCACCATAAATGATGTATTTCATTTTATATATTAATATACTATTGATTATCATAAGTAAATAAATTATATATATTTTATATTATTATAAAAGGTAAATTTTGCAGATTATGGAACCATGATAAATTTACTAGGATGAAAAATATCCAATCAAAACATACATTAAAAAATTTGTTATTGCCAACAATATGACATTAACATGGAATTGTTAATAATTGGTTAAAAAACATATGTAAATAATATCTGCTATGATATATATATATATAAACATATAAATGGAAATATAATAAAAGTATAGTTAATTTATATTTATTATACTGAATGTTAAATGATGTTTAAAGGATGTTGAGACTTAAGATATGTGATTTCAAGTATCTCTTTTATTTTTAGGAGAAAAGTGTAAAATGAAAATTCGTTTATTTTTTGGGGTGTATATTCCACCCATTTGACATGTTATATCTTAAATAAATTTATTTTCATGAAACATAATGTTGAATATAATTTTATCCTTTATTAGGTATTGTCATTCAAAATATTATTGAATTTATAAAAGATTTTTTTCCCAGTTTACCTTCTTTGAGACGTATGTTATACTATGTATATGCATTATCTCAGGATGTGTATATATATTCCCTTAGAAATTGAATATAATGATTTTAATTTCCTCCTGATATTTTATGTTCCATTTTATTTTATTCATTAATGGGTCTTAAGCTTCAATGTTACCAATGTTTTAATGATTTTATACTACAATCTCATCATTTATCTAGATTGTTTGTGATTATGAATATGAAGAAAACCCCTTATGATTCGTATCTGAATAAACACAAGAACATTATTTTCCTCTATTTTTCCATAATATTATAATGTAATAGTACCATTATTGCACTGTATGGTACCTAAAAACAAATGGGAATTTTTTTATAAAAATATGACATTATTTACATTTTCGTTCAAAAATATGTTTTATTCTTAAACCATGTTTTTTAAAAATGTATTAAATAATATTATTAAAATATATTGATTTCTTAATAAAATTTCCCCATTTTATATTTTTTATATATTTTAATAAATGAATTTTCATGTAATTTTCCTTCTAATTCAAATTTTTCTCCTACCAAAATAATTTATGGAATATACTTTTTTACATTTCAACATGAATGGAACATCTTATATCTATAAACATTATTTTCTCTGATGCTTCCTTAATATGACTTAATATTTATTTTAAATAAAAAAATGTTAAATTTTTTTATGTTTTAAAATGTTTTTTTCAAAGATAAAAGGTTATTTTCCTCAAGATATGTTTTCAATTATTCACAAATCTTCTTTTAGACATTTTCAATTATACATTAAAATAAAAGTATTTTGTAAATGATTTTAGATTTCAAAAATTATTATCAAAGAAAGGTTATTTTTCTCAAGAAACATTCCATGTGATTTTTCAATCAATGTTATTCACCAACTAAGATGGAATCCTTTAAGTTTACTTATTCTTTACTTGGGATAGGAACAAATGATACCCTTATTATTGTTTCATTGAATTTTTTATGATTATAATATGTTTATAAAACTTTTTTATCCTATATTGGGTATACCAAGTAGAAATTATTTTGAAATCCATTTTTTCTACATGGGTAATACAATGATTAACTGAGAATATTATTATTAAACTTGTCTCCTTTCCATGGGTTATGATATGATGAATTGTTTATGAAACCCATTTAATTTAATTAGTTATGATTTGATGAATTTTTTATGATGGCGTGCCACATATTGGTATTATATTTTTATTAATGGGTGGTAACCATATCTTTGTCCAATGAATTAGGTAAAAATTTATGTTATATAATCTCCAAGGGTACCCAACAGGTCATCCAAATTCCAAATGAGGGCACACTGGAGGTTATCCCAATACCAAAAGAGGGTAAAATAGTTGTTATCCCAAGCCCAAAGATGAAACATCAGTGGCCATACCAAGCCTAAAATTTTATGAATTTATTGGTGGTAGCCTTTCCATAATATTTTATATACATATGATTACACCAAAAATTTATGTCTTCTTCCAATGCTATGATATCATGCCTAAAGTTCATTGATCTATTTATGATTCATGTATTATGAACTATAAATATTTATTCCATGAATCAGGATTATGATCTTTGATATAAAGGGTATAATTATATCATTTTATGCTCACATTATCCAACCCTCATGCTCATATTATGATATATATATATATCATTTGTGTACCCTTAATGTGAATCAGAGCTCACCAATTCTTATGTTTCCTACCATATGTTATAATTTATAGTTTTATGTATAGTGTTTTTTAAAATTATAATAATGGGTGAGATTTTTATGAGATACATAGATGATATTCCATGAATTATGAATATTTAATTTCATGTTTCCATTAAAACATAACCATTATAGTCATCTGGAATGGGTTTTTCTAATGTAATAAATATTCATATAAAAATAAATAATATCATTATATAAAAATCATGGAATTATATAGTTGGTATTAAATTATAGGTTTAGTTATCATTTGAAACTAGGATGATAAAATATTAGTGAAATCGCTAGTTATATATCTATGTTTATGTCTAAGGATAAGCCCATAGATGAGAAAATGTATAGGAATATGTCCAAGAAATTTAGTAAAGGAATAATTTAGTTATTTCATAGTAATTAATTCCATATATGGACACTAAAGGTGGAGGAGGCTCTTGAATAGTGGTTCCTCGGGATGATAAATCCAAAAAGGGTGAAAAGTGATGGACTCGATCATCCCCTGGTTCATTAAAATTGGCCTTAATTCACACCTATTTTGACACTCCCTAGGGATATTATTCAGAAATTTCAAAAACATTTTATCAACCATAATGAAGGATTTATATAGATGATTAATATGAATGACATAAGGAAAATTTAAGGTGTCATATACTAAAAATAATTTTTCATAATTTACTCATACAATAATGTATTTTCATTATTATAAGTTTTCTCAGTATGATTAGTGTTTCTCAAAATATGATTTTGGATTTAGATAAAGGGTGGAACATGAATGAATCATGTAAATGCTAAGTGTACTGGAAAATGAAATTATTTCCCCCTAAATAACCAAAACATATTGGAGTTCAAATGAAAAACTTTATTCTATGCTGGCAAAACATTCTAAATATATGAATCATACTAGACATCCAATCATGAAAGGGAGGGAATAAAATTATTTGATTTTTTCCTTAGGTTACATACACATTATTTTAGTTACAATTCTAAAATAATAGTTTATGAAAAAATGTATCAATAACACTAAAAATGTTTTTCCATTTTCTTGTGTTTAAAAAATGAAAAATTAATTTTGTTTGTCTACCAATAGGAATGTAGATTGGATCAATGATGTACACTTATATAGAATATGAGAAAAAATTATTAAATTTAATCCATGGGTTTGAATGAGTTAATAAAATATTTTTCAATAATTTATTTCCCTATATTCTACTTTATGAAGATGAAGAAGGATTTACTAGATCTATATATAAAGGAAGATTAATCTATTGGTACCTATGAGGTAAATTTCACAATACTTTCATGGTAAACATCCCGTATTATCATCCAAAATGAAACAAAGGTTGAAAATTTATTAAGTGGATTGAAAATATGTCTATGAAGGCTTTTATACATAATATTATTAAGATTATATGAAGATATTGTATGATGTACTCTCCGGTTGGATATAGAGGTCAGAGTTACCTATCAGTCTCATAATTTTGATAAGAAGAGGAAAATGTTATTCAAAAGAAAATATATGAATGATCAAGATAATAAGATGGGACTTCACTTATTCTAAATTTGTGTGAATAATTAGGGAGGAAATTCTCTTAAAGGGAATACTAAATGTTTCAAATGTATAAATTAATGTTATAATGCCCGTGAATATTGAAATGAAATTAACATGATAGTTAATGAATCAAAGGGGGGTATTCTGATTAATACACCACATACACTCCAGTGCATAGAGTGAATGGAGTTTTTGAATCATAATAATGAATGACCCAAGCTAATGACTAATATCGATGATAATGAAAAACAACCTCTAAAATTAAAAGTCAAAGAGATATCATATGTAATCCAAAAACAAGATGTTAATCATGATAATTAGGTAACACTTGTTCTCCCCTCCTTTGTTGGGAATTCCATGATTTCTTTTGTATACACAAACCCAATTAAAACCTTATTGTTACCCCTTTAGTTAAATTCCAGGTGATTTTCTTCCTCTATATGAATTCTAGAATAAACAATAACATTTTATATTCTATCTATAAAAGGTTGAACCCAATCTTCTAAGGAAAATATTTTTTGATAAGATTACATCTGATATAAAAAATAAATGGTAAACTAAATTTTGTACGTGTATATGAATCCATTTAAAATAGTTATAGAGGTTATGGAAACAACAATGGGTTATTGAGTTTATGATTGATCACAATTCATAGATACCCATTTTATGGAGTATTTAAATTACTCTTTTTTGATATATGATTAATGGTTATGTTAAGATTAAGGGTTTATCTTATATTTTATATTGATGATATAAAAATATGATGGAATCAAACATAGTTCCTAGAAGATAATATTTAATTCTATATCCTTTTGTCTAAATATAAATTAAATAAGTTGTAGAATTTCATGTGGTACCATATTCCATTTTCTCTTATTGGGATATAATATTTCCTCAATATGTTGGAGAAGTATTCTGAAATATATCTATATAGAGTATAGTTTTAGTATTATAAGAACAATTAAAATTATAATAAATATGAAATGATATAGTTCAATTGATTTAATAGGTGGTTAAGGAAATGACACTCCTCAAGTTCAGAAATATTTAAAATACATCTTTAACTCAAATGTTCCGAAGGATCCTTATAAATCCATTCATGGAAAGATGTCTAAAACTCCATTGAACTAGAATGATGTTATAGAGAGAGAAATTGGGACATGATCAAGCTGATGAGATGGAAGAGAAGGTAAGATCTATTAAAAACACATAAGGGAAACACAAATTTTGTTGAAAATTTATACTGATAATATCTAATGGAATATATAACATGAAATTGGTTAGAATGTATTTTTGTTAAAATCTCCATGACAAAAATAAGGGAAAAACTAACTTCTTGGTATATCATTCCCTTTGAAATACATTATCATATCAGGCATGTAGATTATCATTAGGAGGATCCACCAAACCAATCTCAGATTTAAGATGTCTTCTATGTATCACTCTGAATTAAGTAAATACCTAATCCATCACATTTATTGAACTTAGAGTTCAATCCAATATAGCATAACATTTCTTATGAGGAACAAAGGGTATAGATTCTTGATCGTATATATAATGTTATAAGAAACAATCAAATTCACATGGTTAGGGTTTTTTGAAGAAAATAAATTCGTGAGGAAGCTATGTGGTAACCTAATAATGTAATAATGTTTAGGTATCCTCAATTTTATGGAAAAATGGGACGAATATCAAGGGATAAATTCATCATAAGGGGTTGAATGAAACACCTTGAGATTTTTTATAATATTGTTTTTTCAAATAAAATTTATATTTTCTAATTTTTTGTTCCAAAAAATATAATGTTTTTAATGAATTACATGTAACGTTAATTTTTAATTGAATTACACATAACAGTGAGTTCAATTTTCATTACACACAACACACTGTTTTTCATCCATTACATGAGACACCATGATTGTCTTATGTTACCAACAACATCGAGTTTAAAAAAAAATTAATAATATTATTTTAAGAAATACCATTATACCGAGAAAATAAATTGAGGGAATAAATAAAAATTTCTACATATTAAATACTACCTATAATATTTTTATAAAATGAAAATTTATTAATAAAAATAACATTATTTTTCAATAATGTATTTTTATATTTCAAAAATACTATTTTCTCAAAAACTGTTCAATCTATTTTCATTATTGAAAAAACATTATTACTGACACTTTTAAAAAATTAATTTTATAAAATAAATATCAATTTTAAAATAATAATATCAAAATTATCCTTGGGTGAAATTTTGAGATTTTTCTGAAGAGTTTCACTTGTTGATGAATGATGAATTATGATAAATATTATTTGAAAACATTCTTTCCATTTAAATTATCTATAAAGTAAAATGATGTTTTTAAATTATTTTTAAATTAAAATAAGTGGAATTATAAATATGATTATCTAATTTAGTTCATTAGAATCAATTTCATATTGAATTTCAATATGAATGATTTCATGATTTTGAACATTTTCTCTTAAAACCCCACTTTCTCATCACTTATCCATGATTAATTTAAAATTATATTCATCCACTTATGTGATAGAAATTTGGGAAAATAGATTTTATATTTGGAATCATCATAATTTATATAATTTAATTACTTAATTTGTAATTTTGACCAAAATGAATAATAAGAAAAATAACATTTATTTATAGCGGTCAATGTAAAAATAGGTTTACAGGGGGATTAAACAGATATTATATGCAAAAAATATGAATTTTTTTGTAAAACCTAATTGGTGGAATTTTTTTTAACTTATATGTTATATTTCTTAGAGTATTTCATTATTAATTCCTTATGACATGAAAAGAAAATGGGTGTAATTATTTTTTAAAAAAAATTACGTGTGTGCCACTAACCACACTTGTGAATACCCAACCAATGTATTTGTATCACTCCGAGTGGGAGGGGGTGAATCATTGACAATTTTTCCTAGATGTTTCCATTCAATTAAAACAATCTCCCTCTCCAATTAAATATTTAATTCCTTTCTAAAAACCAATCAAACACACATCAACGAGAACACAAGTATTTATATGGGTCGTTATTTGGTACAGATAGTTACATCCTTGGTATGATTTGGAGACAATACAACACTATACCTTCCACTATAAAACAAATCATGGATTACAATGAGTAGGATATTCCCTTTCACTCATGTAGAACATTGAAGACAATTGAAATGTGTGTGTGCACCCTCCTAGTACAAATAGGGTAACACTATTTTTTGTAACAACTCATTTTACATGCAGCAATTTTTAGTACCAAAAATATATTAAATTTAAGTAAACATTTTCAATTACATACCCATAATTATGGAAAGAAAACCCTAGACATTATTATGAAACATTTTGTATGATTTTCCTAGATTTGATTCTCCAAGTCTGAGTCCTCTATGTACATTTCATTCAAAAAAAATTCATTCAATATGATTTTGTGAGAGAGTACAGTTAGAATAAATTGGCACCACTTAAATTGAGAATACAATTTTTCAATCAGTCCAAAAATTGTGAGTATTGTAAAATATAGTACGAAAACCACATTCCAATTAATTCATCTTGATATCAAAATCGACCAAATAACACTCTCGCTAACATATCGTCGATTCAAAACAAAATGGTATCACATTATATCACCAAAAACTCAGAGCTTCTTGCTCTTTTACAATGAACAATACTCAGTAATCATAAAAGTACCACATACTTTCTGGTTTTTATAGGTGATCTATGCGAGTTTTTTGTGGGAATCCCAAAATGCTTCCCCACATTCACACACATTTAAATTTCTCATGAATTCTCGAATGATTTTTTACTTTATCAATGCATCTCATTCATCTTAAATCTTCTGCAATCTTCATTTCTTCTTTACCAAAACCCAGTTAATCAATTGATATGGATTTCAATTGTAAGGAATACATGGTTCCAATTATCTATATCTTATTGTCTCTATCTGAATACTGAATATGATTCTTAGAACCGAATTAAATCAAAATAATGTGTTCGAATGTTATTCCCCCCTTGAAAAATATTTCAAAAATATATCTTCTTCGTTAAAAAATGTAATTCAAACCTTTTGAAATGGTTGACTACATTTTTTATCATCTTATCTACTTCATCACCTGACCCAATTGAAAAAATCTCAACACATAAAAACATTTTCTTGATTCATGACATCCTTTATGACATTGAATTCAATGATGACACAATTTAGCATTTTTGGACATGTATTTAAAATTATTATAACATTCCATTTATACCAACTTCATTCTTTTCTTCCCAACATATGTATGATATTTTCTGAAAATTATTAGTCAAGATAAAATAATATTTAATATGATCCTTCTAGATATGATCATTCATAGTTACGATCAGTTATTTGTATGATCATTCTAGATACAATCATTCTTGATACGATTATACTAGGTACAATCATTTCTCCCTCCTTCCGAATACGATCATTTTGAAAAACAATCTACACCATCTCTTACTCTTGAATCAGCACCGACTTTTTAATTGGAATCACTTTTTAAAACATCCCTATGTTTTAAAACAACTCCTCCTTTTAAAATAGATCCTCATTTTAAAACATCACATTGTTTTTAAACAACAACACATTAAAATAACATGTCCCTTTAAAATAACACCACAATTTAAAAAAACTACACCTTTTAAAATAGAACCACTACTTTAATCAGAATCATTGTTCATCAACACCACATTCCATCATCACCACATATCATTAGCACTACTTTTCATCGACACCACGTATCATCAGCACTACATTCCATTAGCACAAATATTCATCAGAACCAGATTTTTAATCAGCACCAATCACCAACTAGATACGATTTTTAGCAAAAACAATCATTGTCTCTTATCTCCCTCTATCACCCTTATATAGAAAAATATAAATACGATTCCTTTCTGATTATAAGCACATCTTTCATGATCCCTTTCTTCCATCCAACATTCATGAAAAATTCTAAATTTAAATTATAATTTGTATGAAATAAAAATTAACAAAGAATATTCACAATTACTTTAGTCGAAGCCCTAGAGACTCCAATTAAAAACAAAAACCTCATTCTTATCATTTACAATGTAAATTTGTTGACATAGACATCCTGCATGATGTATTTACTTTTATTCCGGACATGAGTCATGTCAGATCAAAACTTATTTGTCAAAAACATATTCTACTCATTGAGATGGACTATCCTAGTGAGTACGATTATTTTGAAACCATGACTGTGATTCCTTTCAAAAAAATCTTCATTAAGATTAGTTTGAAACTAACAAAAAACATTGATACAAAAATGATTCAGAATACCTTTCTTCTTTCCAAGAAAAACCGATCACCCACAAAACATCTTTCATTCAATCCCTTTCAATATTAAGTACAATTAATCAAAATTAATTATTTCTTTATCATATCAACCAATAAAAAATAAATAAAACAAAAACACAACTTGGGTCTAACAATCTCCCCCTTTGTATTTGTTGTCAATAACCACTTCAAACAATTTATCTCATAAAAACAATGAGTGGTATTATATCCTTTCTTGATAACCATATTTCCTTTGTATATCCCCCTTTATCTTATCTCTCCCCATTATTTACAATCAAATTCAAAGGATCCATAATGATATGTTTCTCCCTTATTAGAAAATGACCTCCATTTCTAGAGGTTAATATTTTCTTCAGCATGGGTATCAAATGATTTTATTAACAATGTACCTTCAACTTATCAACTCTATTTCTGCATGGGCTTACACAATGTATAAAACAAGAGTGTATAATCAACATGATCAATGTTTTCCATAGCACAAAATTCACATAATACCTTTTCAATTATAATTACAACATTCTCATGACTGGGAAAAAACATGGATGAATTTATTTAATATAAAACTATCCTCCACCCATCTCAACAAACACATAAGAATGTCCAGGTTTATAAAAAACATAACTTTTCAAAACATAATTAATTTAATTTACAATAATAGTAAAAGAATCATCAATTCCAGGAACCTTATTTTCACTCCTTCCATTCCCTACAATTTATCTCAAGTATAAAAAGATTTTAGTGATTAAAGAGGTAACTCTAATGTTTAATCAAAACAATAGTTGTACTAAGAGTCCCCTCTCACTCATTTCTTCATCTTCTTCTTGGATTTAACATTATATGTGTTTTCTTCCTTCTGTTCATACATATCATAATTTGAAAAAAATTATTATCTATAGAATATTCTAACGATGATGTATACTTTCTACTTCTTTAGAGACATTTGTGTTATAATCAATTTGTAATATTTTTCTCATATCTATCATTTCTTCTGGAAAGATAGTTTAACAGATTTTGATATCATGAATCACTTCCTCATATTCCCAATATATGGATATCTTTTTGTAAATATTTCTTATATCTTTTGACATATTTTTCTTCATCTCTTATTTCACATTATTTTGTGATTCCTCTAATTTTATATCCAGGTCAATGTGTTATGGATAGAGAACTGAGCACTATTTCATTTGAAACATAACAGATCTTTCCTTCAAGACTTCTAAAACATCTAGCTTCCTAGAGTTGTTATGAATATTTTTTTGTGATGATAAAAATAAATTACATCTTTTATAAATGTTTCCATGTTATTCGCATCCTTCACAAAAAGTTTCCAAGGGTAGGAACCTATTTTCTATATTCACTTCAACCATTTTAGGTTTCTTTACAAAAACCATCTAAGAAAACTTCCTTTGAGGATATCGAATTCCCCTCAAACTATTCCATCGATAACCTTTGGAAAATAATATTTTTCTTGAGTGAACCAAAACATGTTTTTTGTGTGTAAGAATCTCTCAAAATACTAGAAATATCCATAGAATGAATATTTTCTTATGAAACATCCATATTGATTAGTATTGTAAAATTGATTCTCAAAAAAATTATTATATTTATTTTCTAATCTACCAACCGTTATATTATCAATAAGATTAATTAATTACTTTTTTGTATTATCAAAACCAATAGTATTGGAAACATTTCCAGATTCAGAATATTTCAAAATAATTTCTGACATTGGGTTGTTTAAGACTTTTGAATTCGAAACATTGTTGGTCTTGGATATATACATTACTTTCCCATATTTCTTCTTTTAAAAACAATTACATTCTTATTATAACACTTTTAAGGTATCTTCTGTTGTTCCTTCTCAATTTTATAATTCCAATAATAATCACCAATTTTAGTGATTGATTTTTGGAGACTTGTATTTCTCAATTCAGCTTCAGATAACTTCTGTTAGAAAAGTCATAAATCGTCTTCATTTTCCGTCATCTTGAATTCTTGATGCTCATTAGGATTATTTTCTTCTTAAACACATTTCATAAAACCATCCATACATTTTTCCATATTATCATTCTCATAAAAAAACATCCTATATTTCCTGTTCAAGAACATTCATCTTCCAATTTTTTGTTTTGCTTCGCAAGCATTCTGATCTTCCTTCAGCATTCATTAAACTCTTCATTCAAATGCATATCATGTTGAGTATCTTCTTCCATAGAACTTATTCTACTAAATTATTAATCATTCATTGTTTCAATAAGATTATTATACTTATCATTATCAATAGATATTTTGGATATATCTTTACTTTCTTATGCTTCTTCCAAACAACAACTTATTATGCTATAATACAATTCCTCATTATCTATTGAAATTAATGTGCAGTATTCACCAAAATTTGTGTTATCTTCATTATCATATTCAATAAATTTTTTCTAATTTCATATTTGGTGAACATCTTATCATCCATCCTAGAATATAATATTTCGTTATCAACATTTTTCTTCCAAATTCTTTATAATCTTTCTCCTTTTTCTTCACTTTCTTCTTCATCACATTCTTTGTAATTACCTCTATGAGGAAAATTAAAAAATATCCAAAATGATCCAAATCCAAAATATTACAATGGATGTTTCCCTTTATACCTTCATATACTTCTTTTCACTTTTTTAGAAAATAAAGATAAAATATTATTAATATTTTTACACAAATTATTTTCAAAATTTGAATCCCAACCATCTTCATATTCTTTTAGAATATTTTTTTTTTCTTAGAAGTATTGAAAGAAATTTTTCTATACACAATATTTTTTTTCATTCATAACATTCTACAATATCAATTCGTCTGAAATGAGAGTACTATACAAATCATCTAGAGACAATGTTTCTAGATCTCTAGATTCAAACGAAGAATCTTTTGAATCAAACTTGTCATAAAGTATTCTTAAGATATTTTCTAAAATAGTATAATATTCTCACTTTTCACTAAGACATCTGATAGTACTAATAATTACATTCACCCTAGTAACAAAGTCATAAATTGATTCATGTTCACCCATCATGAGGTCTTTATACATAATCTCGAAATTTGAAACTTTTCCTTATTCACTTTTGTATTCCTTCATAAATTTTATTCACCATATCCCTAATTACATTGGTAGTTGAAAATACTTTTACTCTTAGAAACTCACATTAATAATGTTATTAGTGTTAATAATTCATGGTTCTCCTATCATTTTCATGATTTTCCATATCAGCCTTTGTGTGAGGATTATTCTCAATACGAGGAGGGAAACAATTTGTAGATGATCTTGAAACATCACACCTAAGAGATATAATATATGGCCACATTCATACTTTCTAGATATTACTATTCCTATAATTTAAGATTGTAATATTCTTACTATTCACACAAATCGCATTCTCCATAACACCTGTTTCATTAAATGCTTCAGTAGAGAATGAGTGAAAGGGAACCTACAATCTGATACCAATTATAAATGCCCAGTCAATGTATTTTTATCACTAAGAGGGGGAGGGGGTGAATAAGTGATAATTTTTATTAAATGTTTAATATCAATTAAAACAACCATAGACTGTTGTTAATGATTTAATTTCCTAATGAAAACAAAATAAACACACTTATACCTGAACACAAGTATTTACATGATTCACTATTCGATATGAATCGTCATGTCCTTCGTATGGTTTGGAGAGAATTCAACCCCATACTATCCACATAAAAACACTCCATGGATTACAATGAGTAGGATATTCTCTTTCACTCGTGTAGAACTTTGAATTCAATCCAAAAGTTTGTGTTCACCCTCATAGCATGAATATTGTAAGAATTTTTTTGTAACTAATTATGTTACCTTTTATTCTTTTCAATTGAACAAATGTATTCAATTGAAATAAAATTCTTCAATAACAAACCTAGAAGAAAGGTGAGAACCACCTAGACTTTTTTAATGAACAGCGAGCCCAATATTCCGGTATGGGATTCTTGTAGTCTGATTCCTCTGAGTATGATTCTTTCAAAAAAATTATTCCAATCTGATTTTATGATATAATATAATAGAAATTAATTGGCACCAATTCAAATAAAAATACAATTCTTCCTCATTCCAGAAATTCCCAATACGGTAAAACCTAGTAAATAAACCCAATTATGATTAATTCATCCTGATATCGAAATCATTCTAATACAATTCCCACCAAAATAAATCTGATTAAAAACAAAACTGTATCACTTTATCTCACCGAAAAATCAAAACATTTCTCTCTTCTACCATGAACAGTACTCCATCATCAGAAATGTACCATGTATATTCTGCCTTTGATAGGTGACCTACCTGAAATTTGGGTTGGAATACCAAATGTTTTCCCACCCACACAAATTCACCCAAATGTCAATTTCTCCAGAAATCATGAATACATTTTCAATTTTTCAATTATTCTATATTCTTATAGAATATTATAAAATATTAATTTATTCATTTCAAGACTCCCATTTTAAATGTTGAGACTAATGTCAATTGTCAGGAATACATGGGTTGGATCATATGAGTCTGATTATCTCAATCCAATTGCTGAATATGATTATCCTAACTGATTTGAATCAAAATATTTTATTTGAATGTAAATCGCCCCTTTCCAAATTATTCATAAATTTCACTTATTCATTTAAAAAAGGTAATTCATCCCTTTTGAAATGGTTGAATACATTTTTGATCATATTATCATCTTCTTCTATTGACCCAATTGAAAACATCACTACACTCAGAAACCTATATGTGAATCATGAATTCCATAATGACTTTGAATTCAATGAGGATCAGATTTAACATCATATAAAATGGATTGGAAAGTATCGTATATTTAAATTAATGCCGTATTCATTCATTTCTTCTCAACCCTAGTATGATCTTTTCAAAACATGAATGTTATGGATATGATAAGCCTTAATATGATCTTTCTGGATTATAGCATTCCAAGACACAATCAATTCTATGTATGATCATTCTTGATATGATTATTCTAGATATGATCATATGAGGAATGATCATTTCTTCTTCCACCTAGATTTGAACATTTTGAAAAACCATCAAAATAATGTTTTACTCTTCAATAAACACTTCCTTTTAAATTATCACCATCTTTTAAAAAAGAAAAATGTTTTAAAACAACACATCCTTTTCAAACAACTCATCCTTTTAAAAAAGCACCTAGTTTTAAAAGAACACCATGTTTTAAAACATCAAAACCTTTTAAAACAAAAACTCAATATAAAATAGCACTATATTTTAAAACAAACCCTCCTTTTAAAACACCACCACATGTTCAATGGTTAGCACTGTTCATCGGCACTGCAATCCATCACCACCACTTTTCATCGGCACTACTTTCCCTCAGGATCACTTTTCATGAGCACAAATTTTCATCAGAACAAATCATCATCATCACCACATTTATAATTGACACCAATCTTCAACAGGATATAGTTGTTTTCAGAAAAATTCGGTATCACTTAGTTCTCTCTGATACATGGATATAATAAATCTGAATATGATGCCTTTTAAATTGGGAACATATAATTTACTCTCCCTTTCTTTCATCCAACTTTCATTACAATTTCTCAATTCAACTTATGAGTTATAAGAAGTGCAAATCAAAAAATCATAATCAGAATTACATCATCCATATCAATAGAGAATAAATTTAAAACAACTGAATCATTCTCATCAGTTCTAGAGTGAATCTGAGTGAATTTACTTCTAGAAAGATATATTAAATTAAATTTAGGACCATATTAAAGTCTTATAAAAAACATTTCTTTCAAAATAGATTCTTCTCATTATGAATGACTTTCAATGTCTGTACGATTCTTTTGAAATCATGAGTCTTATTATTTTCAAAACAAATGTTAGTATGATTGTTTTTAACCCAATACAATTTTTATTGAAAACAAAAATATTTAGAATACCATTCTTCTTTACAAACAAAAAAGACCACCAACAAAACTTCATTATTTAAATCCATTTAAATCTAAATTTTCATTCATCAATATTCCTTATTTATTTAGCATACTTATCGATTGAAAAAAATACAACCAAAACACAACTTGGGCCTAACATCACTTATAAAACGAAATAACTTATAATCACTAATTAGCATATTAAAAAAAATCGTTCACTGAATAAAAATCAAGATCCCTTAAAAATTTACCTCCTACCATACTATAAGATTAATTTTTAATCTATTTCAATCCTATAAATCCTTTTGGTAAACAATTAAAGAGGATACACAAAGGATAGGTAACGTTAACTAGCTAGTGCTATTGCATTATTTCATCCTCTAACTACTTAAATTATTATTATAAAAATATGATACAATATCCATTGTATATTATATGTACTTACATTTAATTATTTTAATATATTGACATATAAAAATCTACACTTCTGTCCAATGAGTTAAGAAATTATAGTTCATGTGTATGGAAGACAACCATCTCATGAACTGATGTAATTACATTTTCCATTTCCAACACTAATGGTTGGAAATAAATATGAATTCAATATTTATTTATGATATTTTTGAAATTATTATTCTTATATAAAAAATATATTATACAAAGCTTTATGCTTTCTATTTTTAGGAGTAAAATAATGTAGTGCATCTATACGATGGACAACCGCCTCAAAAAATGATGTGATTTGTAGATTCATTACATAAAAAAATAAGGATATGTTTGATTAAAATATTTTTTATATATGATTTTCTTATTTAATGATAATATATAATTTAAATTATTTCTGTCAATACACTGAGAATATGGAAACAATATCCATGCTTACTTAGGACCTATCATCTCCAAGAGCAGTTTATTTCATTTTCTATTTATATCACTTATTCACTACAATGATTGAAGATGTAATTGAGATATATGATATTAATTTCATGTATAAAAATATGGATATTATTGAACAATTATCTAAATAATTGGACTAGGCATAACAAATGAAAACAAACATGAATGATAGAGTAGTTATTTCCAAATCATTACATGAACAAGAAATTGATAATGAATTTATAACAAAAGGTCATAAATAAATCATATACAAATATATATATATATATATAAATTAATGGTCATGTGAAAATTTTGAAATGAACTTATTTTTACTATAAATGAGGTTTTATCATTTACAATGAAAGATAAATATTAATGTAAGGGATTTTTATTCTCTCTTTTATTTTAAGGGGACATATGATAAATCACAACTCACTTCTTTTATATGGTTTATATACTATAGATTTGACATTTTAAATCATAAATATTATTATATTCATGATATTTAATTTTATATTTCTTTATTCTTTATTTTGTATTGTGTTTCAAAATATTACTAATAAAGTAAATGATTTTCTCTAAATATTCTTTTTTTATGATTTATGTATTGTTATGTACCTATATTATATTGTGAGGTGTATATACACCCCCTTTTAAATTTAATATTTTGTACTTATTTATCATCATGATAATTTTCGTTTTATTTTATGATATTTATTTATTGCTATTATTATTTAAGAAATCCATAGTGAAATGAGTTTATATTGAAATATCATCATTTTTTGTGTATTTTAGGATTATTATTCAAATGATTAAATATTATGATCTATCTCTTAGTAAACTCATTAAATTTATTATACACTAGTTATTAATGATATTTTCAAGTAATATTTCTATTTTCAATTACTTCGTTACTTAAAATAATTGTGAAAATTAATTTAAGAAAATCCATCATAATTTCTCTCTTCGGTTATAAATATGCTTCCATCTAAAACAATATTTTCCAAAACTGTATTTAAAAAATATTTTCTATGTCCTATGATTTTAAAATGAATTTTTACTAAGGTTTTCCTTTGTTGAAAAATTATTTTTAATGGAATCTACATGTCTATTTCAAAGTAATTCATATTTATATGTTATTGAAAATGTGAAATGGATTATTTTTTTAACATGAATGACATGAAAGAAACATTCCATCATCATGATCATTTATTGGTTCAAATCTCCCTTTATATTTTTCAATCTTATTTTTAATGTTGATTATTTTGGAAATGTTTTATGTTTTAAAAAGTGTATATAATGAAGACACAATATTTTCCTTAAGAAAATTTTAAACCATTTTAAATCTTACATTATATGTTTTCACGGTTACCTTCAATGAAAATGATTTTTAGAATTTTTTAGTTTCAAAATGAAATTATAAGAAAAAGTATTTTCCTCAAGAAAAACTCCAAATTATTTTCCTTAAAAATTAATCTCCATCTAATATTACATACTCTACAGTCATTTATTATTTATTAGATATATGAAAAAAACAGTTTTCATTATTATTATTTATTTTACTGGTTTATATTGGGTAGATGTTTATAAAACCCATTTCTCTTCCACAGATTATACCATTATGATATTCTTATGAAATATGATTCTTTATAAATTGGTTTGGAATGATTAAATTATTGTGAAATATATCACATTTACATAGGTTATGATATAGTAAAATTTTTATGAACCACGAATTTATTACATGAGTTTTGATACGATGAATGCTTTATGATCTTTTGGAACATAGATGTATTATTTTAATTATGTTTTGCGTGGTATCTATACATCCATCCATGTAATTCTGTAATGATTAGGGTTATATGAGATGAAATGGTACACATGAGGTTATCCCAACCATAAAAGAGTGTATATAAGAGATTTTACCAAGCCCAAAAGAGTGTACATGGGAGGTCATCCCAATAACAATGTAGACACATAAGTGGTAACACCAAGATGAATCTATTATGAATATCTTGGTGGATATAATTTATATAATATTTTATATGCATATGTGTATCCATAAAATTAATGTGTTATTCTAATGTTGTTCTATCATTGATTATGTTATTTGATTTCTATATGATTCATGTATTTTAACCTGAAAATATTTATCCCATGACTTAAAATAATGATACTTGATGTGTATGGTATTATTATCAAATATTATTATTATGTTCTTAGAATATCAGGCTAATTTTATTCTTATGTATCTACCTTGTTAACTCTTAATAATAATCTGAGATCACCCATTCTTTTTTTTTCTTCCTTAGGTTATAAAGAATGGTATTGAGTAGGGTTTAAATGTGAATGGTAATAAAGTGGGAGATCCTTACCAGGGATATTAAAGATAATTCATAAATTAGGATGTTTGTGTTCCATGTTTCAAATGATGATTACTAATTACTATTCTATAGCATGTGTTTGTGTAATGAATTTAATATTCATCTAAAAAGATGTAACATAATTGGATGAAATCCTTGGTTAGTATACTACACAATCTCAGCAAAGAACAACTTTAAAACCTATAAATTGATATATAATAACATGATCCATTCTCATGCCTTAAAAAATTATATAAACCATATTTAATTATTTAATTAATTCATGGTGTAATAGTTTCCAAAAAACAATTTCAGGAATCATCACATTACTGAATATATATATAAAACCCTAGGGTTTAATCCTATCAAGACCTACTATATCCAATAATAGAAAGACACCCATTGAATTAAGATTATTATCAACATTCTTAATTGTAGTCGAAACCAGAACTCAAAAGAAAATCATAATAAACTAATGGATTAATAAGTGTGAACAAAAAAGAGAATGAAGAGGGCTAATAGTAAATTTGAACCACCATGTAATCGGTAAGAATTTTTCCGTATTCAATTATAATTGAATAATGGAATAGAGGGAGAGTAAATTGGTTGATTTGGTACTCCCTCATGTTCCTTTCTAATTCAAACTATCGGGGGCATGATTGTTGAATTACATGTTTAACCATGTTAAGAAAAATATTCCATGCATTGAATGAAGTGCAACTATGTGGGTATCTAAGTGACACCTCCAAACTGTGGCCCATATTGGAATATCCCTACTATTTCATAGAATTATTACCCATACAGTGTTGAAAAATAATCCTACCTCTGCCATTGGTGAGCATTCCCTATGGGGCTTCATGTGACCGGACTTAGGTAGTCGTGTCATCCACAAACCTAGCCATAATTGTAATGTGGCTAGTTGGGTCATGGTGTTATGGGTTATCTGAAAAATCATTCACTAATTACATACCAATGCCTAACAAGGCCATACCCTCACCCACCCACTATGACTTACCCCTCATAGGATTCCATTTTTACATGACCTAGGAATCATGTTACATTTTGGGCATTGATTAAGGACATGTTATAGTTTATAAAAATTATTAATATAGTTACCCTCATACATTCACCAATGAATCCAAAACACCTTATGGGTATTGATATATATCAAAACACTTCTTAATAAAAATATTCATCCCTTAGGATTCCAATATGATTCCCAAATTATGAAAATTCCCCTACTCAGGAACTGAAATTTAAAACCTCCTCATAATTTCAAAACACACAACAACACAGGTCTTTAAAAACCCACAATAATGATCTTCGTCATGAATAAGTAATGATATTACAATAATCATTATTCATTACCTACCATGTTCTTAATTTCATTGACATCATGTAATATTCTACTATATAATGATGAATTAAATTCTGCTGCACAACTATAAAACCCATGTTCACTATTCACAAGATCTGATCTACATTCCCATCATCATCTCCAACACCAAGATGGTTCTCAAACACACCCTTTAAATCCAATACACCCATGTTTCCAAAATAAAATAATAGCTTGATTTTTGTGATTCCTAATATAAATATTTACATTAATATTTTGGTTCCAATATATTCTACTCCCCACTATAAAAAACTCCAATTCAAAACACACTTTGAAAGATCTATCAACATGCTAGACAAAGATTCCATCTCAACACACCCAATTCTATAAAACAAATCACCATTTAGTCATCCATTACCTAAACTATTATATAACAAATTATTTCCTTATATGCCAACACTTAACCATATTACCCAATAATGATGACTTTTATATTAAATACATATTTAAATGGTATCAAATCCCACAGTAAAGTCATATCCTGACTCCCATCATAATTCCATGGATGTTTTTCAATCAACCAAACTACTTGTTACACTCCCTCTATAACCATCAACACACTTATGATGTGAATCCCTTTTGAATAATTGAATACTCCATCATTATTAAGATATAAACACAAAGAACCATGAATCAACAAATATAATTTCTAAATATGATATTTATAATGGAATAAAATGTGATTTGTTCTACCCCATAGACTAGAATCCTAGTGTCATTGTGACCATCTATCTAACTAGTCTCACCAAAATCATGAATCTCATTACATGAGGGTTGTATCTCCTTATCCAATTAAGTTACTCTCACCCCAAAAGTATCCTAAACCTCACTCCACTACAAACAATCCTGACCATACAACCCAAAATGCAATCTCTTACAGAATGTAATAACTAATATTGGTTGACCCACTAGTACTGAAGCACTGATATAGAAAAACAATCCCATGAATTCTTAGATTATGAGGAACTTATGATGAAATATCATCTTAAAGTTCATTTGAAATAAGGAAAAAAATTCAGATATCCAATTGATTTCTCCCCATGAAATATATTCACCTAAAATGCTCATCGAGCTCAATTTCTAGAAAGACCCTCCATTACATACATGCCACTCCTCTAATTCCATTCTAACACGTCCTTGATGACCGATTTCAAGGACCATCTATGATAAAACAAACCATGGTACTATAATTTATATGATATTTCACTATATTTTCATGGATGGATATATTCCAATTGCATCAAATCATTGGGAAACTGTGCTGAAAAGCATCTCAAAAGTGAAATTGGTTCTCAACTCATACATAGTCTCCCACCAATCAAAAAATCAGTCGGAAGAACACTTAATTAGGTTATACATTCCCTCACATATAAAATCATTTCCCAAAAATGCCATACCATCTATCAATCACCCTTACCAAAGGAAGAGGTAATAATAAAGGTACTATATCACATGTTCTTACCCACATTACCACATTACATATTCTCAATCCAAGTGGTAAACTACTATTTTATAATATAATTGAATATTTCTATCATTCTCATATGAGTGATGTCCAGTAAATCACATTCTCAAATACCGAACCCAATAACAATTGTCCTATCACATGTTAATCATATAATTGAAGAATCATAGATTATTTCCTAATTACGGGGCCAAGAAATCTCACTAATTCAAAGCCTAACCACCTGATCACCAACCAACCTAGCATCATTCCAAAACCACAAGTAACAACCAACAATCCCACCATTTTATAAAACTCATATCCAAAATAAATTTTTCATGGGGATGAAATGATACATCACTAAAAAACCATACCATATTTCCAAATTCATTTGGATCACTTCACATCCCAATATCTCAATGCACTCTATATACCTTTACCCAACCCAGTTAGGGGTTTCCACATAACTCCATAGTGCAATTTTGTAGTGTTCCTCTAAATATTAATAGGAAAAATAATTCTATATGTTTTTATTTACAATTTGAGTAGTCAAAAAAATGACTTACTCACCACCATGGGGTCCATCACTAAGGAATCTAATGTGTATACAAACCCACAAGGGGTCCCTTTACATCCCATATATTGAGGAACTTCATATCTGTTAGAGGATAATTTGTCTCTGTAATATCGACTTTCAATTCCATAAAAAACCATTCCTGAGAGAAATACATTAAATAAATGAGTATAATTCCCCTACAATGTTATATGGGAAAACACTATATAATTTACTATTGAATTTTTTTTAATGTATACTTCCAATTACAAAATGAATCATATAAATGTCCACATATGTCATATGAATCACACATGAAAAAGCAAGACATGGAGATTCCTCATTCCACTATGAACTAAGAATAAAATAATGAAACATTATTTGGTAAACAGATATATTTAATGAAAAATTTCAATAATACTGAAAACCATTAAAAATCATTTACCTCAATTAACCTAGACTTTCCACTAAAAATATTTTTATGAGGAACGAATATGAGTCCCATCGAAATCATACACATGGAAATATTCATTATCTAATAAATCCCAAATTGTAATACAAAAGAAATATGATATGATGCTACTTCGGAATTCCTCATATGGATACTACTCCCTATTATCCCTATGGAAGAGCCATGCGAACTCCATCATACCTCCTTATACTATATGTGATATTGAATAGTGGTGGGGGTCTAAATCATTTATTATAATGATGATTATCTACATTTATACTATGAAAACAATTGAAATAAACAAATAAAATTAACAAAAATAATTAAGAATATATACATATAGAGACCCCAACCCCAGTTGCCCGAATCTGGTTCCATAGTTCCTTAAATTCGATTAATAAACAAGGAATTAATATCCTGAAGTACAAAATAGTTTTGTATAATTGTGAAATCAAATACAAAAAAAAGGTTTACATTACAACTATGAAAAGAAATACAATATATATGTAACACCCCAGGTAAATAAAGAGTATGAAATTTTCAAATTTTTCCATATTTGTGAATAAAATATGAATATTAGTTTAAAGGGAATGCTATTATCGATGGCGTACCCAATATGCAATAATAAGTTTCTTTGAAATCTTACGTGGCACTCTAATAATAAAATAATATTATTTTAAATTGTAGTTAACGCCTAGCTGTTGTAATGGCGGGAATGAAAAGAACTAACTAAAAAATTATTATATATGTTTGTCAAATATTTTTACTTTTTTTCAATAAATGTTAGATGATTATAAATGCAAATGAATCCAGTTTTTAAGCGTAAACGTTCTAATATTCTTTAAAAGGTCGATTAACCACCTTTTGATGGCTAACCCCTTTTAAATCCACTTTTTGACAATTTTATAAGCTCTATTTTTCAAAATAAACATATTATTTATGATTGGGACATTGAAATTTACATTGGGTTAATTTTTTGGTATTTTGCTGACAATGTTCATTTTTCAATGAATAGTGAAAAATACTGCATTTCACATGAAAACTGCTTTTTCATATAATTTAATTATATGGTTATATTATATTTTTAATTTTTTTTAAAGTTTAATTAGAATGTTTATTTACTATGTAATCCAATTATGGTCATTGGTATTAATTTCACTTTTTAATGGGGCATAAACAAGGGCAAAACTTTTCATAAATATTGTTTCTAAAAAAACCCGCCATTTGTTTTGACAACGGGAATTATTTTTAAATTAATTTTTTAAATTTATGTGTTTGGAATTTGGTAAAATGGATTACATATTTGGAATCATAAGGTCCAAATTATGTAATTAATACTCTTTTATTTTTGGATATTATGAATAGAAACGACGATAATTATCTTTAATTATCTTTATTAATGAGTAATCAGGTAGTTAAAGAAAATAAAATAATTTCATAATAATAAAAAATAACCACAACATGTGTCCTAAGGATACTGGTTATCTCATGCCCGACCATGGGATGCCTTGTGCCAAACTTGGGGGCCCCATGGAAACACTTTTCTGAGAAAGTGACTTTTTATCTTTTTATTTTTAATGAATGTTAAATGTAACAAAGAATGTATCACCTAAGTAAAATATTGTTTATTTTGTCTAAATAAATGACAATTTGGACTATAAATATTCATTATAAAGATAAAAAGATTTCCTACATCATAGTAGTTTTTTTATAATTTCTAGACATTAAATAAATTAAATTATTTATGACATCATGATGATGCAACGATGACCTCATTATTTAACGATTTAATTAAAATGGAAGGATAATGTAAACTCTAAGACATACACATGTCCAAAACCTGTTGGATGGGTGGATTTAGAACCCTTATCACCTTATCCGTGAAACACATCAATGTGGGTCCATTAAAATCCGAAACGCATTCTAAAATAAAGTGAAATTTCCTTACTTTCCAAGAGTGACCCTCCCCTCCTCTTATAAAAGGCCCCCCACTCTACCTCTTTACCCACACTTTCAAAGCATTTGGCTCGGCCGGACCCTGCCAATTTTATATCTCCAAATACCTATCTAACTCTTTGAAGCCTCACTTTTGGAAGAAGTCTTCTCAAGGTAGCCTTTGATCTCAAACCAAAGGGAGTTACACGATTTTAAGGTAATGTCTTCACTTTAGTCCTTTTGTTTTATTTTGCTTCTCCAACCCCCTAAACATTTTTTATTAATTTCTTTTGTAACAAATACAGTATCTTAAATATACTAGGTTGTTTTTATAAAGAATTATTCTAGAAACACTTACACACACCTTCATCTAATGGTTAAAGAACATATTGTTTCTGTGGATGGCGATTTTCTACCTCACGAATCGATGATTGTTCAATATTCATTTAACACCTTTAAAGGTGGACATTATGATGTAAATATATTTTATATATGATATATATGGTATTTATGATTACAATATGCTTATGTATTTTACATTTAAAATATACCTTTATTATTTTCATGTTGTGTAAATGCGATAATTTCATATTAGGATGTGTGGACTACCGCCCCCTCAAGTGATGTGACTCGTACATGCAAAACATGGAATGCATAAAGAATGAAATTAATGAAAATATGTGAAAAATATAACATATATATTATGATGGAATTAATATATATATATATATATATCATTTATTTTTAATTCCATTAATATGACAACGAAAAAAATGAAAGTAGCATTCATGCGTACGTACTGCCTACCGTCTCCATGAATGGTGTTTTTTGTTTTTTATCTCCAAATAATATGGAATAGTATAAAATGAATATGTACTGGATATATATGATATTTTAATCATTAATAATATTCTGGAAATTATTTACTTATAACTATATGGACAATCATTTTTCAAACAAGTTCATTTTTGACTCAAGTACCAAAATCGGCAAAAATGTCTGATATAAACTAAAATTATTAAACAATTATTATAACATTATAATATGTGATATGAACTGAATAATAATCATTAATGATGGTCCTTAGGAAATTATAAATTGACCAGAGTTTATTATTCTAGAATATAAGGAAACTAACAACACAAGTTGGACTTGACTTAAGGGATCCAACCTCTCTCTTTTTTTAAGTACACTCTTTTATGTAATTCCTTTTAAGCTCATCTTTCGTATGATTTTTATGTTATTTTATATTACTAATACTGTAAGTTTTATGTTCATATGATGAGAGACACTATTTTCTCTCATGATTCCATTTTGGAAGTCTAAAGTGGCACCGTTAGGCTGCCAAAGTTTTGTATGGGATCCAACTCCTCTCATTCTTTTTAAGTACACTCTTTTATGTCATTCCTTTTAAAGATCATCTTTCTTGTTATTGGGATGTTCATCTATATTAATCTTAATTTAATTTTTATGTTCATATGATGAGAGACCCTATTCTCTCTCATCAATCCATTTTGGAAGTTTTGAGTGGCGCCGTTAAGCTGCCAAATTTTCGTAAGAGATCTAACCTCTCTCATTCCTTTTGAATACTCTCCTATATGTCACTTCTTTTAAGCTCCTATTTGTTATGTAGGGGGATGTTATTTTATATTACCCTTTATGTAAAATTTATTTTAATATGATGAGACCCCCTATTTGATCTCATCAATCCATTTTTGTATGTTTTAAGTGGCATCGTTAGGCTGCCTAGTTTTTGTAAAGGATTTATCATCTCACTTTTATTCATGTGAGATTTATGATACATTTGCCACAATTTCCTTTCAGTGGTGTGTGTACTGCCAATTATTTTACTCATTGTGCAATATAATTTCATTTATGTGTATTTACATCAATGTTGTATTGTGCTTCTTTCATGACGTATATGTTTCAAAAGATACCCATGTCGGTAAGGGAACCTTTCACCCTCCTCTTTTTAAAAGACTTCATTCATTATGTCTTATAATTCACATACTATTATGTTGTGATATCTTCTTATATATCCTTATTGATTTAAAATTTATGTCCATGTGATGAGATACCCTTTTTATCTCTCATCAACTCATTTTGATGTGATGCTGTTAGGCTGTCAAGGGAACCTCTTAACCCAATTTTGATGACATTGGGTTCAACATGTAGCTATTGAATATGTCATCCGTTGAATATGTGTGAATGAACATTGATTATTTTACACTTAATATACACTTATATTGGGTGTATTAATATTTTTCACACATAAATATGAGATTGATTTATCCTTAATTTAAGGATACCATCTTTATAATGGATTTCATCTCAATTTACATTTCCATTGAGACTTCATTATTGTTATGCACCAATTCACTCTAATATTGTGTGTATACTATCATTTGCAATATTATATCATGAATCCCTTTATTCTCATGATATTATACTGTTTTTATTACATTTTATTCATCAAATATTGTATTCAATTGTCCTTCATTTTGTTAAAAACACTTTAACTAAAATAACATTTTAAATGTTTTAATGATTTATTCTTATAAATATTTCTCATTAATATCCATATTTTCAAAATGGTTGTAAGGATTTATTTATATGGATATTAATGGTTTAAAATGATAAAAGCTTCAAAGTGGTATGAGACACTTTGATTCAAAAATCTCTCTATTAAATGTTTTAAATGGTTTTGAAAATGGTTTTTAGAATAGATTCATTATTTCAGTATCTTAAAATGTTATTACAATGTGGGAATGCTATCTTTTTTTGTTCTTAATTTATGTTCTATGATTATGTTATAGTTATTGGGCATTGTTTATGAATATGGGTGGTTCCGTGATAAACTAAGGGCGGGTGAGCCCGATATAGCTCTCCAATGCATTGGATAACGTGAAGGAGTGAAACATTAAGGTTTCTCCGAATAGATTTAGGGAATATACTGTGGTGGGTATTCCAAACATAACCAAGAGGGTTACTCCCTACGTAAGAATGTTATGAATGCCTCAAGTTACCTTTTATGTATTATTATTTCTATGATTTATTCATGATTTGATGAGGTATATTCAAGTGCCTTTGTTTTACGGGTAAAGTATGATTTCATTCTTATGTATATATGAACACATGTTTCCTTTCCGTATTTTTATAACCCTTACTGATTTTTTTATGCTCATCCTTTTTTTTGAAATGTTTTTCACAGGTCAAGGGAATGGTACATGTTATGATGATAGTGTCAAGGATGTTTCAAGAAAATATCCATGTTTTATTTTAAATATGTTTCCGTCGATGGGAAGAATGAATACTGTCTTTTATGTAACCACTTTTTTTAAATGTGGAATGTAATGCAAGTTTCATGATCTAATTATCTAAAACTATAAACTTGAAAAGTTCCTCAATGTGTAATCTTATAATAACTCAAGATTAAGTAAGGTTTAAGGCTAGGGCCTTATAGTTGGTATAAAAGGTCGGTTTAGACAACTTTAGGGATTATGAGTTTTTGTTAGACACATGATCAGTCCCTATATCTATTATTTCAGTTAAATCCTTGTTTTATAACTTTTTTCCAAGTAATTTAAAGTCGGTTACGAATGGAAGGAGAAGGATCTCAAACGACATTCTTATCTCTTCCTGATGACATGATTGCAATAATTATTGCAAAGCCATGTTCGGATGATTGTGAATCTTTTTCTAGCATACAACTCACTTGCAAGCAGTTGTTTGAGATATCAAACACCTCCACTATACCTCGTTATCATCATGGATCATGGGTTGTTTTTAGACTAATACTATTTTCACAATATTCTCATATTTTCAAGAAAGGTAAATATTATCAAGGTATATTCAAATATTTTACCTTATCCCAAGAATTTGAATCATATTATGATTTTAAATATGGTGCTGAGGAAGGAGACCCTTGCGCAACCTATTTATATTTGATTTCAAAATATAGTCTCTCAGAACATACTTATGGTATTTTAAAGGGACCAATAATATAATGTTTCAACTCAAATTATGCCTGACTATTTATAGAAATCATGTTTTATTAGATGTTTTGGAATTATATGTCATACATGATTATTTTCCAAAACTGTTTTTCTGTGAACACCCATATGACCCATGTTGTACAAGGTGTATTTGGATGGAGGAAGAAAATTATTTTGAAGGATATCTAAATCATTTTTGAAATGCATGGGACTTTTACCTACGTGAGCAAGATGACGATGAAACCGAGGGGATGCCATGGTCAAGGTATGATGTTATTCATTTTGGGAATCGTTTTATTTTATCTTATGGTGGTGAAATAAGACTTCAAGAATTAAGATGTTGAGACCGTATCTAATTTTTATGAAAATGAGAGGTATAAGGAAACTATTAAGGTTAAAACATGTTAGGGTTATTTTTGGAGTTTTATAAAAAGGACAACACACAGACCGTGTGACAACCCGTTGCGTCAGACAAAGCTGCGGGAATTGACCCCACAACCAAAGTGTGACTGGTATTTATCACCTACCACTGCACTACGTGAAGTCCCTGGTTAGTTTGATTGATTATTTTTAGTTAGATGATTTTATGAATTAATAGTAAGTTGATTTTGGGTTATCTATGGAAATTTATTAACCTATCATGGAGGATATGTGATTAGGTTAATTACTTTTCTATACGAGACATTAAGAGCAACTGATGTTGTTTGGAGATAAATGTTACGATTTAACTTGGAAGACTATGTGACTAAAAACTTCAAATATTTTGGTTTCAATCTTAGTATGGTTTACTCTGAAGAATTTTATGGAAAAATTGTTTATCGAATGGTCCACGTTGAACTTTGGGTTTTGTTGGACCAATATTAGAGGTTATGAATAGATTTTATTTTTATAAAGGGTTATCCTTTTCTGGATTAACTGATCTTATACTAACCTTTTTGGTTTTGGTTTTCGTTAAAGTCTAAACACATGGGAATTATACAGTTCTCTTTTGTGGATTAGGTGATTCTCTAGAAGTTTATTATAGTACTCTTAATGTGAACAAGTCTTCCAAAATACTCGTCTTTTGGAGAAAATATGAGTTTGTGTAAGGAATCTAATAAAAGTTGAAAGTCAACATGATAAGTCATTATGTTTCCTTATGAATAAATTCCTCAATAAAAATTAACTTAAAACAAAAATGTTGTCTATTAACTTTTCCTACTGGGGAATCGAATACCGTTTAACCCATCACATTTTTGTGATTTTCTTGCGGTTAACTTTCTCCTAATCATGTTTTCTATCACTCTCCATCAGAACATGACCCTTTCTTTTTTCCTCCATGTCCATATTTTCATAATTGGAATCCTAGTATGGGTTAACTCGGGTGACCTTTGTACTTATCTTTCATTATTTTAAAGTGATTGTTTTACCAACTCTTGTTCCTATGTGGGACGTTCAAGGATGTTTCCAAGCTCAATTTTAAAATAGCGAGGATGCAATTCCTTAAAGGGGGGAAGGATGTAACACCCGAGGTAAATAAAGAGTATGACATTTTCACATTTTTCCATATTTGTGAATAAAATATTAATATTACATTAAAGGTAACGCTATGCTCGATGGCGTACCCAATATTCAACAATAAGTTTCTTTGAAATCTTACATTGCACTCTAATAATAAATTAATATTATTTTAAATGGTAGTTAACGCCTAGCCGTTGTAATGGAGAGAATGAACAGAACTAACCACAAAATGATTATATATGTTTGTAAAATATTTTTACTTTTTTTCAATAAATGTTAGAGGATTAAAAATGCAAATTAATCCAGTTTTTGAGTGTAAACATTCTAATATTCTTTATAAGGTCGATTAACTGCCTTTTGATGGAGAACCCCTTTTAAATCCACTTTTTGAAAATTTTATAAGATCTATTTTTCAAAATAAACATATTATTTATGACTGGGACATTAAAATTTACAAGGGGTTAATTTTTGGTATTTTTCTGACAATGTTCAGTTTTCAATGAATAGTGAAAAATACTGCATTTCACATCAAAACTACTTTGTCATATAATTTAATTATATGGTTATATTATCTTTTTAATTTGTTTTAAAGTTTAATTAGAATATATTTTTACCATGTAATCCAATGATGGTCATTGGGATTAATTTCACTTTTTAATTGGGAATAAACAAGTGCGAAACTTTTCATAAATATTGTTTCTAAAAAAACCCGATATTTGTTTTGACAACGTGAATTATTTTTAAATTAATTTTTTAAATTTATGTGTTTGGAATCTGGAAAATGGATTACATATTTGTAATCAGAAAGTCCAAAATATGTAATTAAGACTCTTTTATTTTTGGACATTATGAATAGTAACGACGATAATTATCTTTAATTATCTTGATTAATGAGTAATCGGGTTGTTAAAGATAATAAAATAATATCATAATAATACAAAATGACCAAAAAATGTGTCTTAAGGCTACTGGTTGTCTCTTGTCAAATCATGGGATGCCTTGTTCCAAACATGGGTGCCCCATGGAATCACTTTTGTGAGAAAGTGACTTTTTATCTTTTTATTTTTAAAGAATGTTAAATGTAACAAAGAATGTATCACATAATTAAAATAATTTTAATTTTTTCTACATAAATGATCATTTGGACTATAAATATTAATTATAAATCTAAAATTATTTCCTACATCATTAGATTTTTTTTATAAATTTTAGACATTAAATAAATCAAATTAATTATGACATCATAATGATGCATCGATGACCTCATTATTTAATGATTTAATTAAAATGGAAAGATAATGTAAAATATAAGACCTACACATGTCCAACACCTATTGGATGGGTGTATTTAGAACCCTTATCACCTTACCCTCGAAAAACATCAATTTGGGACCATTAAAATCCGAAACTCATTCTAAAATAATGTAAAAAATCCTTACTTTACAAGAGTGCCCCTCCCCTCCTCTTATAAAAGGCCCCCACCTCTACCTCCTTACCCACACATCCAAAGCCTTTGGATTGGCAAACCCCTTCCAATTTTGTATCTCCACATCCCTCTCTAACTCCTTGAAGCCTCACATTAGGCAGAAGTCTTCCCAAAAAATCCTTTGCGCTCAAACCAAAGGGGGTTACCCGATTTTAAGGTAATGTCTTCACTTGAGTCCTTTTGTTTTATTTTTCTTCTCCAACTCCCTAAACGTTTTTTATTCATTTATTTTGTAACAAATCCGGTATCGTAAATATAATAGTATGTTGTTATAATAATTATTCAAGATACACTTACACACACCTTCTTCTAATGGTTAAAGAACATACTGTTTATGTGGTTGGCGATTTTTTGCCTCACGAAACGATGATTGTTCAATATTCTTTTAACACCATTAAAGGTATCCATTATGATGTCACTGTATTTTATATATGATATATATGGTATTTATGTTTACTATATGCTTCTGTATTTTATATTTAAAATATTCCTTTATTCTTTTCATGTTGTGTAAATGCGATAATTTCATATGAGGAAGTGTGGACTACCACCCCCTCAATTGATGTGACTCATACATGCAATACATGGAATGCATAAAGAATGAAATTAATGAAAATATGTGACCTATATAACATATATATTATACTATAATTAATATATATATATATCATTTATTTTTAATTCCATTAATTTGACAAAGAAAAAAAATGAATGTAGAGTTCATGCGTACGTACGGCCTACCATCTCCATGAACGGTACTTTTCGTTTTTTATCTCCAAATAATATGGAATAGTATAAAATGAATATGTACTTGATATATATGATATTTTAATCATTAATAATATTCTGTAAATTATTTACTTATAACTACATGGACAATCATTTTTTAAACAAGTTCATTTTTGACTCAAGTACCAAACATAGGCAAAAACGTCTGATATAAACTAACATTATTAAACAATTATTATAACATTATAATATGTGATATTAACTGAATAATAATCTTTAAAGAAGTTACTTAGGAAATTATAAATTTACCAAAGATTATTATTAAGGAATATAAAGAAACGATCAAGACAAGTTGGACTTGAGGTAAGGGATCCAACCTCTCTCTTTTTTTGAAGTACACTCTTTTGTGTCATTCATTTTAACCTCGTCTTTCTTTTGATTGGTATGTTATTTTATATTACTCCTACTTTACGTTTTATGTTTATATTATGAGAGACCCTGTTTTCTCTCATCAATCCATTTTGGAAGTCATAAGTGGTGCCATTAGGCTGCCGAATTTTTGTAAGGGATCCTACTCCTCTCTTTCTTTTTAAGTACACTCTTTTATGTAATTCCTTTTAAAGCTCATATTTATTGTAATTGGAATGTTCTTCTTTATTAATATTAAATTAATTTTTATGTTCATATGATGAGAGAACCTATTCTCTCTCATCAATCAATTTTGGAAGTTTTGAGTGGCGCCGTTAAGCTGCAGAATTTTCGTAAGAGATTTAACCTCTCTCTTTCCTTTTGAGTACTCTCATTTATGTCACTTCTTTTATTCTACTATTTGTTATGTTGGGGGATGTTATTTTATTTTACTCTTTCTTTATACTTTATGTTAATATTATTAGAGACTCTATTTGATCTCATCAATCCATTTTTGTCAGTTTTAAGTGGCGCCGTTAGGCTGCCGAGTTTTCATAAGGGATTTATCATCTCACTTTTATTGCTGTGAGATTTATGCTACATTTGCCACAATTTCCTTTGAGTGGTGTATTTACTACCCATTATTTTAATCATTGTGAAATATAATTTCATTTATGAGTAATTACATCAATGTTTTATTGTCATTCTTTCACGGGGTGTATGTTTCGAAAGATACCAATGTCGGTAAGGGAACCATTCACCCTCCTCTTTTTAAAAGACTTCTTTTGTTATGTATTTTAATTCACATACTATTATTTTGGGATATGTTCTTCTATATCCTTATTGATTTAAAATTTATGTCCATGTGATGATATTCCCTTTTTATCTCTCATCATCTCATTTTGATGTGACGCCGTTAGGCTGTCAAGGGAACTTCTTAACCTAATTTCGATTTATTTGGGTTCAACATGTAGCTATTGAATATGTCATCCGTTGAATATGTGTGAATGAAAATTAATTATTTTACACTTAATATCCACTTATATTGTGTGTATTTATATTTGTCACACAAAATTATGAGATTTATTTATCCTTAATTTAAGGATACCATCATTATAATGGATTTCATCTCAATTTACATTTCCATTGAGACTTCATTGTTGTTATGCACCAATTCACTCTTATATGGTGTATATACAATCATTTGGAATATTATATCATGAATCCATTTATTATCATGATATTATAATGATTTTATTAAATTTTATTCCTCAATTATTGTATTCAAGTGTCTCTCATTTTGTTAAAAACAATTTAACTAAAATATCGTTTTAAATGTTTTAATGATTTATTCTTATAAATATTTATCATTAATATCCATGTTTTCAAAATGGTTTTAAGGATTTATTTATATGGATATTAATGGTTTAAAATATTAAAAGCTTCAATGTGGTATGGGACACTTTGATTCAAAAATATCTTTATTAAATGTTTTAAATTGTTTTGAAAATGGTTTTTAGAATGGGTTCATCATTTCAATATCTTCAAATGTTATTAAAATGTGGGAATGTTATCTTTTTTGTGTGCTTAAGTTATGTTCTATGATTATGTTATGGTTCTTGGAAATATTTTATGAATATGGGTGGTTACTTGATAAACTAAGGGCGGGTGAGCCCGATATATCTCTCCAATGCATTGGATAACGCGAAGGAGTGAAACGTTAAGGTTTCTCCGAAGAGATTTAGGGAATATACTGTGGTGGGTATTCCAAAGGTAACCAAGAGGGTTACTCCCTACGTAATAATGTTATGAATGCCTCAAGATACCTTTTATGTCTTATGATTTCTACGATTTATTCATGATTTGATGAGGTATGTTAAAGTTCATATGTTTTACGGGTAAAGTATGATTTCATTCTTATGTATATATGAACACATGTTTCCTTTCCATAGTTTTATAACCCTTACTGAGTTTTTTATGCTCATCCCAAGTTTCTCTGAAATGTTTTTCACAGGTCAAGGGAAAGGTACATGTTATGATGATTGTGTCAAGGATGTGTCAAGAAAAAATCCATGTTTTATTTTAAATATGTTTCCATTGATGGGAAGAATGAATACTGTCTTTTATGTAACCACTTTGTTTAAATGTGGAATGTAATGAAAGTTTCATGATCTAATTCTCTAAAACACTAAACCTAAAAATATCCTCAATGTGTAAGAATTTAATAAATCAAGATTAAGTATGTTTTAAGGCAGGGGAATATAATATAAGGTCCATTGGAAACACTTATAACCCATGTAAGTCATTTATAATATTCAACTTCTCATCCTGGGAAAAATAGAACATAAGAAAGGTGTGATCTCAAATGACTATTATGGTTTTTTAAAAGAGTAGTATCATAAATAATGATGCATGGTTATTAAATAAATTACACATTCCATTAAAACATAATATTAAACATAATATGGAAGGAATAAAAGATAAATGAATAATTCCCCAATAAAACATAACCATCCAAATTATACTAGTAAGATAATCACATAGACTACCAATTACTGGTTTCATAAGGAATGAATTCATAATTACACACATCATAAACATACCATCAAGGCCTCAACACAGAAACCATATATAATTGGTAAATACCTAGTCTAGTTTGTCTCTTGAGACCTACCGATGAATCAAAGGGATATAGCAGCCCCCACCCATCACTAATTATGTCCAGTTCATTCCTAATATAAATGGGTATAAATATAAACGACACACACATATATATATATATTAAATATAAATAACTTT
This sequence comes from Viscum album, assembly GCA_963277665.1. Lineage (NCBI taxonomy): Eukaryota > Viridiplantae > Streptophyta > Magnoliopsida > Santalales > Viscaceae > Viscum > Viscum album. Next base: position 890,480,926 of record OY728130.1, read on the forward strand.
TCTCAATCTATAATCAAAATCAATAACCATTCTGAGTAGTAAGGTGAATGGTATCATGATAGCACAACCACAGTCAAAATGGTCATAAACCATTTAATAAAATTATCCAGAAGATAGAAATAAGAGATAAAAATCAATAAAGAATAAAATTAAAAATATTTTTTGAAATAGAAAAAAATAACCTAATAAAATATCTTATGTATTCTTTTGAGATATACCCTTTTACTTTGGAAAGAGGAGTTCTTTCGGAAAAATCATTTGTATTTGTCATGATTGTTTATATAAAAATAGAATGGAAAAATATAGTTCTTCAAGAAAAAATTAGTTATTTTTGAAAAATAATGATGTATTAAAATATAATATGTATGATACTTGAGAATGGGTAATTAATCGAGATGTTCCCTTTAATCGAGCTTGCATATCAGGAAGAAGATAAAAGGGAACCTTGTAAAACATTTGTAATCCAATCAAAAAACGATTGAATAATCTGAATATTTTATTTTGTAATATATATATATATATAATTTAAAATAATTATATAAAAATAATGAATAATTAAAATTTTTTATCGAAGAAGAAAGCATAATCCGAATGAAATTGGAGTTTTGGGAAGAAAACCCTTACCTTATGTCCAAATGTGTTCTGCACTTGGCCTTATTGCCCTGTATAATTGAATTAAATCCATTAATTAATTAATTAATAACATTTTATATATTTTTTTATATAATATAATTTTATTAAGATCAGTTATGGAAAATTTTATGAGTTATATGATACACATTTATCACTCAAGAGCATTCGTTTCCTTTGTTTTCATGCTCGGTAAAAGAATATATGAGTATTGAAGTTTAGGTGGAATAAGTATTATTATATAGAATAGAATTTATATGATATTAATGAAAATAAATAATATTAAATGGTTATATAATACAGTTGGTTATATTTTATAGGGATGAGTCATTAACGAAAATGTTAGTGATAACCATTTATATTGTTTTGGCGGTTTTTTGATCATCATGAACTAGTATTGTCATATGAATTAATATTATGTAAATAATCAGGTTCTATAAAATTATTTATGTTGTAATGAATACATTATAGACTTTTTGTACAATAAAATTGGTTTAATTTCCAGCTTTGAAGGAGAACTTTATGATAAAAAATATGTCATCTATGAAGGTTGTAAATCAGTACCTCAAGGTCACAGATTTCATTTTTAAAAATGAAGAGAGAGGGAGAGAATTGATTTTGACAAATAATATTACTTTAACATGATATTATTCCCATATATATATATGATACTGAAGTAATTATGCTCATTTTTACAGACTAGGAGAGTAGGGAAAAAGAAATGAAAAGTTAAATTGAAGGGAAATTAAAAGATAAAGAAATAGGATTTACCTATTGAATTTTCATCTTTGAGAAACTCCTTAAGGAACCTTGGTTTGGTATTTTTTTGTGAACATAACCATCTGGAAGAATGGGAGAGACTTGGTAAGCATATTTGGGGAGAATTTGTAAAATCTAGAAAGATTAGAGGTGTAAAAAATAGTGGTGGTGAGGGGTGGTATTTAGAGTGGAGGAGGGTTGATTTTTGTATATTTTATCTATTTGTATAATATTTTGGGTCATGCATCTGAATATTTTGATAATTATCATAAAATATATTAAAATAATTTAGTTTAATTCAAGGTTATTACACTTACATCAGTGATGACTCGTGAAAACATGTATTAAACTTAAAATGTATTTATACTATAAAATATCATATTCTACTATTCACAAAAAATTCAGGTATTTTAGAAAAATACCAAAAATCCATGCTGAAATTTTTTCAATATATATAATTAAAAAATATATACCACTTTATGAAATTAATTTTCTAATCATGAAATATTTAATTTTTAAATAAAACCATCATTTATTTGAAAAATACAGATTTTGTATTTATAAAAGAATTTTATAAAACTTTAAAAATATAAATAAGGTATCATAAAATTGTCAAAAAATATAAAAGGAAACCAAAATGTCAATTTATAAATAAATTTTAAGAAACTTATTTTCCTTTTAAATCATTTCATTAATTAAAAATTGTAATTAAATATTTATGACTTAAAAAATACCAACCTTTAATTATTAATTTTTAAAATATTCACTTACATATACAATGATATAATTATATCATACCTTCATTTATAGGATTCGTAAAAAAATATTTATGCATTTGATGGTGAGGTTAATATTAATTTTCAAAATTTACTATTCCTAAGGTCTTATTACTATTACATTGGTATAGATTTCTTATCTTCTAGTAATACCTCTTATTTCATTCATTCTTCACTTATAATTGTATTATGTGATATAAGATATTTTCTGTGATCTATAATATATGAAATAAACATAATAAGGTGAATCTCAATGATAGAATTCTAGGTCATTAGATTCTTCCCTCAAAAAAATTTTTCTTCCTCAAAATTTCTAAAATGCCATGTCATAGAAATATTTGGGTAGTTATTCATCATATGATCCTCGATATCTCAAGACACCTCTTAAATTTTTTTATTTCTCCAAAGTACCATTACCATCTATGTCATATGATGCCTCAAAACCCATTTCGTAGTGTCTAGAAACCTGATATTCTCTTCACGAAAAGAAAAATCAATTTCCAATATTATTCCTTCTAAAGTGAATACATGTGTTTAGTCTAGAATCTACACCCTTAACAAAGAGATGATGAACACATTGTGTACTTTATAGAGTCTAGGAGGCATTTCCAAAAATATAATCCATATCTCCAATTATATATAGAATATGGAAAGGGCTATTGTACTAGGGGAATAGTTTCCCTTTCTACCCATATCACATAACACACTTACAAAAAGATACTTTCCAGAAAACATAATATCCCACTTGAAATCCAAATCCTGCCGTTTATTATCAGAATATATTTTTTATTACATTGAGATTAATTTATATGTGTTTGAATTGTATTAACTTCTAATGTTGGTTACTCAACAATATCTGGCCCCATTAGATTCCTTTCACTAAATTCATCCCAACAAGTTGGTCTACAAAATCAATTTCCAAACAATACTTAATATGGTTACTTTTGAATACTATTATAAAGACCCACCCATAAATCAGTATATAACATTGAATTAAATGAATAACTAAAATTGAGGATATTTTTAGGTTTAGTGTTTTAGAGAATTTGGACATAACTATTACATCTCAAAAGATTAAAAAGTATACACTTCTATTCAGTTTCAATTTTTTATAAAATAAAAACTAATGAGAAAAAGTTTCATGTAAAGTTCCATTTTAATACGACATTACTTTTCCTTGAATCCCATACATGACCCTATTCGTTAAATCATGTGAAAAAACATTTCAAAACATGGTATAAGCATAAAAATATCATCAAGGGTTATAAAATAAATAAAGAATGTATTATTTCATCAATACATATATAACATATACACTTTAACATATCTCATGAAAACATAAGATTTATAAATAACACATAATAATAAAATATCATATGGGTAACTTGTGGCATCCATATCATATTTACATTGTAGATATCACAACTATGTGGGGAGTTACAGTTAGAATACCCATCATAGTATATTTCCTAAATCTCTTAAGAAAAAATTCACGCTTACCTCCGTCACATTACCCTTTGTATTGGGGAGCTATCTCGGGCTCACCCGCCCTAGGTTTATCACGAAACCACCCATATATGTAAACAATTCCCAAGAACCATAAAATAATTATAACACATAACATAAGCACAAAGGAACGATAACATTACATCATTGCAATCAAAAAATACCATTTCATGATATTGAAATAATAAATCCATTATCAAAACCATTATAAATACCGTAATACGTAAAAGAGTATTTGGTATTTATTTTCCATTTAAAAACATTGTGACCTGTTAAGGAAACTAAATGATAAAATAATACTCACGGTGGCAGAAAATGTCATTATCACCACTTACGTTAAAAGAAACATTCTTTCTTGTCATTTAGTAAAATTATTGATAGAGAAAATAATCCCTTTGAATAAAATGAATATTCAAAACGGTTTTATACACCTTATAAAATAATGTTGTGCATTAATTAAAGGATGCCTCAATGAAAGGAGTTTGAGAAGAAGTCTTGTAGATTGGGCGCGACATGACCCGTTCCTTCATTAATATCTTGAATAATAAAATAATGTTAATTTACACTATCTTAAGAAATTTTTTCAAGATTTTTATTTTTTTAATATTACTTATTACCATTATATAAACATTATATAATCATTTATGTAAAAAATGGTCGTTTTGTCGATATTTGGTTCTTGAGTCCAAAATGAACGTCTTATAATTACAAGTTGTTCATCTGGTAAAAAGTTCTTAGATCCAGAATGATAATCATGATTTAGATATCATATATATCATATATATCTAGTACATATATTTATTTATTATAGTAATAACGTTTGGAGATATGAAATGAAATGCACTGTTCATGAAGACGGTAAGTCGTACGTACGCATGAACGCTACATTCATTTCTATTTTATACATTAATGGAATGAAAACATAATGATAAATAGTTATATTATAATTCCAGTATAATATATATGTTATATATGTTACATATGTTTATAAAATATATCCATTACACATTCCATGTATGGTATGAACGAGTCATAACACTTTTAGGGCGCGGTAGTCCGCACATCCTCAAATGAAATTATCATGTTTACCCATAATGGAAATCATAAAGGTATTCTATAAATAGAAAATACAGAATCATATAAGAAATATAAATATAATATATATCACATATAAATTATGTTCCATCATAATGGCAACCATGAGAGGAGGTGGGAGATAATTGAACAATCATCGTTTCATGAGGAAATAGTTCACCATCCATGGAAACAATATGTTCTTTCCCATTAGATGGAGGTGTGTGTAAGTGTAGCTAAAATCCTTCTCATAACAAAATCATAGTATATTTAAGATAATTTTTTTATAAAATAAAGTAATAAAAATAGTTTATGGGGTTGGATATGTAAAATAAATCAAAAGAACATAAGAGAAGACGTTACCTTTAAATCGAGTAACTCCATTTGGTTTAAAACAAAAGAGTTTCTTGAAGTGTATTATTTAAAAGGTAAGGCTTCTAGGATGAAGAGAGGGATCTTGGAAGATTATTTTAGTAGAGTTTTGACGAGCCAGAGGGCCTGAGAAGTGTGAGGAATGGGTTATAAGTGATGGCTTTTTATAAGGGAGAGGAGGGTCTCTTTTGAAATGTTTGAAAATATTATTTTATTATCTAATGATTTTGGGTTTCTAAAGGTATAAAAATAATTAATGTCTAATATAAGGTGGTCCATGTTTGGAATTAATTCATCGAATAATAATTGGAAAAGTTTTGGATGTTGTTTTAATTTTTATCTTCTTTTTTTTAAATCATTCATTAATGACGTAAACACTGCATCATCATTGTGTCATAAATAATTTTATTAATTTGATGTATAAGAATTATAATAAAATTACCATGAAGTATGAATTTTTTTTAAATTTATAAATTATATTTATAGTCAAATATATAAATTATATAATCCCAAATTTAAATTATTTTAGAAAAACAAATCATGATTATGATATTTTTATTTTTACTTTAAATAAAAAGTTATTAATGTCATTATCTTACCCAAGTGGCTCCATGGGGTCTCCAAATTGACCCCTGGATTTTATCAGTCAGACATGGCTCATCCAATATGGTTATGACAAGTTTCAATGTAATTTTATATTATTATAACATTATTTTTACCTTAAATTACAATAATTATCTTTAATCACAGTTAATAAAAGTCAAAAGTTACTATTCACAAAAAAATTATTTTCTTCCCATTGAACCACATTTTCATTAATAATGACAACCATGTATGTAAAATTAATGAAATTAAATTCACGGAAATGGTACAATTTTATTTAAATAAAAAATCATGTTTTTTAACTACTACTTAGTGGTTTCACTACTCCGCAAAAATTGAAGGTTTTTAGAAAAATTCCAAAATTTCACCCTATTCTAAATTTGATATTCCGAATTCAAATATGATGTATATTTTACCAAATTCAAAACATAGATGTTTCATTAGTTAATTTTATTATTAATTCCCATTTTCAAAACAAAAAACATGTTTTTAAAAAATAATAATTATCAAAAGATTGACACTTGTTTATGTCCAATTTCAAAATGAAATTACATACCAGGAACAACATTGGATTAAATGGTAAAAATATAATATATTTACAATTTAAAACCAATTAAAAGGTTAATATACCCATACAAAAAATGATATTAAATGTTCATTTTAAATTAAAATATAGTATTTTCTCACTATTCACATAAAATGAACATTATTAGAAGAATACTAAAATTTCAACCAAAGTAAATTTTGATGTCTTGATTCTAAAGAAGAATTTTATTTTTTCAAATAGAACAAATAGGAGTAAATAAACTAGATTTAAAAATGGTTCTCTATCAAAAGGCGGTAAATCGACCTTTTAAAAAATATTAGAGTATTTATGCTTAAAATGAGATTCTTTCTTATTTTAAGCCTCTAAAATTTATTAGGTAAATGTAAAAACATTTATCAAACATGCATAATAATATTTTAGTTAGTTCATTCCATTCTAACCAATACAAAATCTATGCATTAAATACTATTTAAAATAATAATATAATATTGTTAGTGTGAAATGTAAGATTTCCAAGAAACCTGTTGTTGTGTATCGGGTACGCCATCATACATAGAAACCCTTTTAATGTAAAAGTAACATTTAATCCACAAATATTAATAAATATAAAAATTTTCTTATTCTTTATTTACCTGGGATGTTTCAACTATAATAGAAACTATTATTGGAGGAAAAATCCATGAAAGGTAAATAATGATCCCACTTACCCTGAATGTCATGTGAGCATGATCTCAACAAGATATCTAATGTTTAGATAATCTGTTATGACTTCCCACCAGTTTGAGGGTGATAAGTAGTAATAAAATGTAGATCAGTATCGAATGCTTCTGAAATAATTTCCAATAATTTTGATATAAATCAATGATCAAGATTAGAAAAAATTAAGATAGGTTCCCTATGAAGTCATAAAACATAATTAATAATCACTTGTTCAAGCTTCTTCAATGGAAAATACTCCGTAAAACCAAAGAAAAATATAAATTTGGTAAGTCATTCAACAATCAACCATATTGCACATTTTTTTCTTGGAGTTTTTGGTAATATATTTAAATAAATCCATAGTGGTGTCATACCATATCCATATTGTAATAGGAATAGGATGCATGAATCTTCTTGGATGTTGTCTTTTAGCCTTCAATTTTTGACAGAATAAACATTTTGTTACATAATCTACAATTTCCATCATCATGTTATCCCACCAGAAATATTCCATCAAAAATCTATACATATTAGTCTTACTAGTGTTTACAGAGAAATTTGAACTATGGGAGTCATCCAATAACTCCATGTGTTCTCAGGGATTTTTGGAACATAAAACCCCTTCCCTAATTTCATAATTATATCCTCACACAATAGGTATTCCAACATCCCATCATTCACAACATTAATTTTCTTTTGAATATTCTCATAATCAGGATAAGAACATTAAATTCTTTCCGATAAATATTATTTAGAATACAATTTAAAAAGTAATGATGTTACACCTTCTTTAATTATTCCCATATCCATGTATTCTAGATCGATGTAAATTTGGTCATTGTCAATCTCATTTTGTTCTAAACTCTATGATCCTTCCATCTCAATGAATTTTCTACCTTATTCGCCTTCAAAAGGTGGGTTTTTATTAAGAAATAGTAATCCTTTATTTTTGTCAAGACATCACCTTTTCCTAATGTTGTGTTATATCTATGAGTATAAATTTTTCAAGTTCTTAATATCTTTATATATATAACCAGTCTCCATTGAGTTAATGTCTCCATATATTCATAGAAAATATTACATCTTCTAACTCAAAATCATGAGAAGGATAGTCTTATTCCTTAATTATTAAATACCTTGTTGCATATTCTATAACTCTGTAATTATTCATAAGGGGTCCCCCATATCCATTATATGACACAACACTATAAATCTCTAATCTACAATTTCACAATGGTAGATTCTGGATTGTTTAATTCACTAATCTATACATGAATTCTTCAAAACATTATTTACATTTTTTTGTCCATATGAACATAACACATTTGCATGTATCATTGTTTAATGGGTTAGCTAAAAGGGAGATGATCTAAGATAAATTATGATAATAACATTCTAAACTAATCAAACTATATACCTCAGTTATGTTTTTTGGTGTAGGCCATTCATGAATAACATTTTTCTTCACATGATTGAATAATATTTTATCCCTAGATAAAATATGGCCAAGAAATTAAAACTATTTGAAGAAATAATTCACACTTGATAAACATCCTATATAATTCATTTTTATTAAGAGTCTCCATAATAACTCAATTGTGTCTCCCACGGTCTTTATAGATTTTGGAATATATCGTGATATAAATAATAAAAACAACAAAAAAAAATTCAAGCTATTTGTTAATAACTCTATTAATTTGATCCATAAAGATATAGTGTGCATTAGTCAGTCCAAATGGCATTACTATACTCTCATAATGTCCATACCTAGTTCAAAAAACAATATTTGGAATGTCTTCCTTACTTTCATTGAACGGATGATATCTATATTGAAGGTAAATCTTTCAAAAGTATTGATCTCCATGACATTGATCAAATAACTCATCAATGTGTAGCATGGGATAGTGTTTTATTATTTTAATAACAATGATTTCACTATAATTAATACAAAGCCTCATGGATCCATATTATTATTTTTAAAGTGAATTAGGGCTCCCCATGGAGAAACACTAGGGTGGATAAATCCTTTATCTCTAAATTACTCTTGTTTTTTCTTCTATTATTCCAATTCCAAAGTTTCAATTCTATAAGGAGTCCTTAATATAGGTCTTGCACGAAGAATTAAATCAATAAAGACCTCAACATCCCACTCTGGATAATGTCTTGGTTAATACTCTTGAAATGCATTAATGTATTTCTGAAAAAAAGATTCATTTTCAATTTGATGATTTATTTTCTCACCCATTATTTATGTTTCGTATTCCTCAATAATAATTTCATTCAGTAGATCTACTAGGGGAGGATCTAGATAAGAATCATATGATGTGATTTCCTTTCTAATGTTAAGGCATTTTACATCATTTTCACCAATCACAATTTTGTTATTTGTTTAATCAATTTTTGAACCATATTTTGAATGGTAGTCTATAATAAAGATTATTTAAAAATAAATCATAATTATGGTGAAATGGTCGAAAACTAAATCACATTTATATTTTATAATAGGGAATGGAAAACATATATTTTTTGAATGATAATTCCCTTAAGAGTTTTTACTAATAACTCTTTTATTAAATGAAAAGGGAACTATCAAATTTTCTTTAAAAACAAGGAATATATAAAGGAATGAAATGATCCAAAATCAAATTAAAGAATTATTCATGTTTATGGAAATGAAAGTATCTACCACCATATGTTCAGGAATCCCAACCTCACTTGGTGTGACCTCATAATCTTGGCCTTTCTCCCTTAGTCTTATTTAGGTAATTATTCTGGATTCTTAGGAATATAATTTTTTAATGTCCCATCTATTTTAAATTTTTACATTGAGCATTGGTATATACATTCTTTCCCTTGCAATCATGGGTTTTGTGGCCTTTGTCTCTATACTTGTAACAAACACCCATACCATTTTGACAAGTAACATGATGTTTCTTCTTACAATTGTCACATTATATAAAAGAAACTCTTTCATTCTTCCCCTATTACATATATCATTTTTTGATTGTTTAATATCCCCCATCTCATCATTAATTACTATAATGTCATATTAATTAGAGATTCAAAATTCTATCTTTATATCTCATGAGTCTATCTCTTAATATGATAAGAAATTTTGGGTTCCCAAATCCATTTAGAAGAATGGTTTTAAACCATCAATGAATCAATCAATATTATTCCATGGATTGAATATGTAGTCTCCAACATTATTTTTTAACCTTGTAATGTCAAATTCATACTTCACAACATTTTATTCCTCCTTTTATCTTAAACTAATGAATTACCTCTCTATATCTGCTCGTTGTTCATGGGGAATATATATTTGTAGGAAATTTTCATTAAAATCACTCCATTCAATATTTTTAATTCCCTCTCCCTCCTTTGGGTTTTTAATTAATGAAAAATATTTATTTACATCTCTTGATAGTCAATAAACTGAAATAAAACCTTCTCCCTTTCATTACAACACTAGGTGAGAAATATATTTTATAAGGAACTAATCCATTACTCTACTAAAAATGGGGTTTTAGTCCCATTAAATGATGGATGTTGTTTTTTAGATAAAGCGATATATCATTGGTCATCTATGTTGTGTACCTAGATTCTATATACTGATAATGTTACTATTCATAACTTGTGTAAGATGTCCTAGTATAGGTATAATCTTCTTAGCACCGGTCACAAATCTAATACCAACATAATTATTTTAAAAAAGATGGAAATACCTACATGGGATATATGCATTGATATATATTCCATTCCTTCCTTAAGGATCCATTTTAAAATAATTTCATACTCTAGCTTTGGAAATAAATCATAAAGTATAATCTCAAATAAGAAAAATACTAAACATAAATTGAAATTCTATTCATTTATATTCTCATAACTATATATATGGTTTCATAAGGAACATATTTAATTTTTAATCCTTCATAATGTTTTATAAAGAAAACTTTAATTATCGCATGCATATCCCCTGATATTTTCAAACCAGGTACATAGTAAGGCCTATTATCTTGTACATAGTTACCATAAGTTAGGCCCAAGACACATTGTTAGAGTTGTTACCCAGAGGTACATTTGTTCCAGAACCACGTTTATATGTTGTATCCATAATGGGATGTATTTCGTGGATTATCCTTATAATCCATACCTTTCCCAAATTATTGGGTGTCCTTTTATTCAAATCCTCAATGTCTATGTTAGGGTTATGCTATGTAATATATGTTTTAATAATCTGGTTTCAAAGGTTTCTACTAAACACTCTTTGATATCAACTATATATACCCAGACCTTTGTTTCCTAGTGGTAGTTTCTTAATTTATTAAATTTTCATAATAAATAATAAATCCTTATCATAAAGGACTTAATAGTATAGTATTTTTTGAAAACTAGAAAAAATATTATTTACAATACAACATTTAAAGGAAATAAAATATAGTTTTTCCATTAGAATATTCCATTACTCCATGATTATCCATGAAAGTCATTATTAACATTCAAATTTTCATCCTATGGAAAAATAAAACAAAATAAATGTGTGACATCAGATTTTATGTATTGTTTATTAATATAGAGGAAGCATAAAAAATAAGGAATGGTGAATAACTAAAAGTATACATGCCATTAAAATTTAATATTAAGTGTAATATGATAGGAATAAAAGCTGATTAAATAATTCTGCAATAAAACATAATCATGGATATTTTCCTAGTATGATAATCAAATAGACTATCAATTAATAGTTTCATAATGAGTTGATGAATAGTGCTGGATATTATAAGCATACCGACAAGGCCTTAGCCAAGGCACCATACATAATTGGTAAAAACATAGTCTAGTTTCTCTCTTCAGACCTACCGATGCATCATGAGGCTATAGTAATCCCCACCCATCACATACTAAGATCAATGCATTCCACATATAAATGGGGATAAACACAATAAAAATACACAAAGAAAATATATATAATATAATCTAATCATCAAACATAATCACTATCCATTATTATTAGTATAGTGAATGGTATCAAGATTGCAAATCAATATTCAAACATATCATTAACTATTTAATAAAATATAGAGGTTGATAAAAATGATATAATCCTCAATAAAGAATATAATTCAATATTTATGTTGAAAAAAATTGAAATACTGTAATAAAACCATCGATAAATTTTTTATAGAAATACCATTTTTATTTTGTAAGGATGAGTTTTTTCAAGAAAACATTTGTAGTTCTCATGATTGTTTGTATAAAACTAGAAATAAAAAAATATTTTTTTCTGGAATAAATAATTTAATTTTGAACGATATTGGTGTCTTCAATCAGATTATAGATGGTAGATGAAAATTAGAATGAAATTTGGATGTTCCCTTTAATCGAGCATTCTTATTGTGAATAAATGAGACGGGATCCTTGTAAAATATTTATTATCCCACAAAGTACTAATATGATGATCTGGTTATATTATTTTAAATTGTAGCCACATATAGATATAATTTAGAATAATTATATACAAATAATGAATAATTTTATTGTTTATATAAGAAGAAAGCATAACACGAATGAAAATTTAGGTTTTAGAAGAAAACCCTTACCTTATGTCCCAATTTGTTCTTCACTTGACCTTAATGAACATGATAATAAAATAAAATCCATTTATTAATTAGTTAATAACATTGAATACTTGAATTTTATATTTATAATTTTATTAATTTCAATTATATCCACTTTAGTGAGTTATAAGATACATTTTTATCACTCGACAGTGTTCATTTATCTAGATCTCACGATCGATATAATTGTATATGAGTATGGAATTTCATGTGGAATGGGTAAAATTCTATAGATTTTAATTTATATGATATTAAAAAACATCCATATTATTAAATTTTTATATAATTTATTTGTTAATATGGTATGGGGATGAGTCAATAGATAAAACATCAGTGGTAATCATTTTTATTATTTTGGAAGCTTTTTGATCATCACAAAATTGTTTTGTAATACATATTAATATTATATATATACTAGTTGTGGAGAATTAAATAGGTTGTAATAAATATATTATTATCAATTTTATCAATTAAAATTGTTTCATTGCTAGACTTTAAGAAGAAATTTAAGAGAGAAAATCCATCATCCATGATGGCTTTAAATCGACACCTCAGAGATGATTATTTGATTTTTAAAATAAAAGAGAGTGTGTAACAACCTGAGTTTTAAAAAAAAGATACACTATGTTCAATAGCATACATGATACGCTTTATTTTTCCTAAACAAACTACTAAATATTATTATTTAAATGTTACATTTATAACCAGGTCGTTGGAATGGCTGGAAAGAATAGTATCAACTGAATTAGGAAAATATGGTTTACACATGTTTAAATTTTTATTCATTGGTTAACAAATATTTTTTAAATGGAACAAAAACCCAATTGAATATAAAGGATGTGTTTTTATCAAAACCTTTTTGAAAAGAGAAAAATTGTGTTTATAAAGTCATATAAATATTTATAGATTTTTATTTAAGGATAAATCTATGTTATATGTTCAATGTAATGTTTTAAATTTATCTTATATGTTTTATAGATATGATGCAATAATAATTTAAATTTTCTAGATAAAAGAAGTATTTTTTTCCTAAAAATGCAATTTTAGAACCTTTTGATGGAGAACCCTTGTTAAAATTAGTTTTTGACACTATTAAATGTTAAATTTGAAAAATATTCTTCTTCATCAGAAGTGGGACATCAAATTTTAATTTGGGTAAATTGTTTATATATTTTCTAATAACTAAAATTTTTTAACGAACAATAAAAATACGCTAAATTTTAATTTAAAACAACATTTTCCATTTAGATAATTTATATAGTTAAATCATATTATTTAATGGGTTTAAAGTATAAATGGAATATATTTTTATTGTTTAATAAAATATGGTCCATTTTAAATAATTTCACATTTAAATTGGATATAAATACATGTCAATCTTTTGATAGTTTTTTACTTCTTTGAACCCGTTTTTTGGTTTCGAAAACAGGAATTAATTTTAAATTAATTTCTCCCAATTATGTGCTTTGAATTTGGAATTGTATATTACATATTTGGAATCAGGAGTAAGAAATTGTCTGAATAGGTACCTATTATTTTTAGACATTATGAATAGTAACATTAGTAATTATTTTTATTTACCATGGTTAAATGTTAAATCTAGGAAATAAGAGTAGATAAATAATATTTTAATAATGTAAAACTACCCTGAAACATATCATAATCATATTGGAAGAGTTATTTATAACCATGGGAATCCCTGGGTCTAATTTAGGACCCCATAGAGCCACATGTGAGTGATAATGACATGTTATAATAATTAAATTTAGGTAAAGTGAAAAATAACACAAACATGTATCTTCTTACTAAAATAATTTTTATATGGTGTTATATAAGTGATATATTTTATAATAAATAGTTATGATAAATATAAAAATATTTCCTATTTCAGGATATTTTCTTTATAATTTTTATTAATTAAAGAAATAAATTTAATTATGACACAATGATAATGAAGTGATTTCTTCATTTATAAGGGATTTAATTAAATGATATTATAAATATTAAAATAAATATTATCTCGCATAATTAATGTCATCCATGTATTATCTTGGTTAATATTACATGTTAGGATTGATGCCATTTTTATCTTCAAAGTAATAATGTTATTTTGAATTTTTTAAAAAGACAAGTATGAATAGTGTCCAAAATTGACAGGATTATTATCTTAAAATATAAAATATTTAATTAAATGACATTAAATTATTACAAATCTATTATTTGGACAAATAGTATAGATAAGTTCTAATAGGCTATAAATAACTTTTTTGTGCATATTTTGACATTATATGGTAATTAAATTAACCCATAGTGTGTGAATAATAAAATATCATGGTATGATTAAAATGGGTAAAAACAGGGTTAAACTAAAAATATAAGGATAAAAAAATATTCAAAACATGTATAAAAATTTTTAGATGATGGGTATTCGAACTAAAATCATCAAATATTTGAATTAATAGAATTTTGGACATTTAATAATCTAATTTTAATTTATAATAAATTAATATTTCAAGACTCTCCTAATGGGCCCTCCTCCCTCTTACAAAAGGCCACCACCTCTACCCACTTAATCCCAACTCTCAATACCCTTGGATCCACCAAATTTTCCTCAGAAAATTTCCTAACATCCCTCATCTCATCCTAGAACTCAAACCTTCGGCATAAGGTAATTCAAGAAAGACTTTTTGGCACAAATCAAAAAAAGTTACTCGATTTTGAGGAAATTAAACAATGCATGGGAAAAATCGAATTCAAGGTAAGATAAATTCTTAAAACAATTTCCATTATTTGTGTTATCCTTCTACTTATTGATTATGAAATTATATGATTGTGTGAGAAATAAAATTTGATATACTATCTTGTATTTATACATGATTTATTGGTATTGACAGTGCATACACATAATTGATCTATTTATTAACAAAAGAATCTTTATAAGGGAAATTTTAACCCTCCTATTATATTAAATGACTTATTTTATATTATATATTCTTATTTCGATATTCTTATTTTGGGATATGTTATTATATATATCCTTATTTCAATCCATTTATTTCCTTGTGATGAGAGAACATTTTCTCTCTCAACAACTCATTTTCTGAATATTTATGTGATGTCATTGTGCTCCCAAACATTCATAAGAGAATTTCAAAACTCAATTTTCACTCATTGGGTTTTACGCATACATCATTAATTATATTATTCAAAGATTATGTGTAGAATAATAGTTTAATTATTTATGTGGTAATTTCCACTTCCCATTGTGTTGATATACTTTTGAAACACATAATCACCTCATTGATATATTCTTACGTAATTTATACAAAGTTTGTAAAAGAAATATTAGCTCAATCATCATTTATTGGGTTAAATATCCATGTCATTAGTTTTTTAACAGAACATGTATGAATTACCTTTTATTGTTTTATAATTAATATCCACTTTTATTAGGTGTATTTATATTTGTCACACATAATTATGTCATTGATTTATCCTTAATCTAATGGTATGATCTTTGTAAGGGACTTCGTCTCAATATCCTTTAATTGAGGCATATTTTGATTTATCAATTACTTTATTTTGTATGGTATAAAATCAAACCCGTTTACATTTTATTTAATTCAATTTTTTTCAAAAGGAATCATTTTCTACGAAGAATTTTACTAAATGATAAAATGAATGTTTCTTTTCAATGTACCCGTCGACAATGTCCTTTAAAACCGCCTTGAGCATAATTTGATATATGGTGTCTTAGACAAGAAGTAATTTTTTTAAAAGGAAAATAAATACTATATACCCTTTTACATTTTTTTATTTTATGAAAATGGTTTTGAGAAATAATTTAATATGACAATATCTTGAAATGATATATTGTGAATATAATTTGGAAATGTTATCTTTCCTTTCTGATTGTTTTATATTTTATGATAATGTTATGGTTCTTTAGCATTATTTACGTATACAGGTGGTTTTGAAATAAACTAACCATGGTGAAGCTTGAGATAGATCTTCAATGTATTGTGTAATGTGAAAAAGGTAAACGTTAACGTTTATCCTAACAGAGTTATGCAAAATACATGGATGGGTATTCCAATAGTAACCATGAAAGTTTCTCCCTATATAGCTGCAAAAGCTACAAAGTAAGTATTTACAGATTCCACAAGTTACCTTTATTATTTATGATTTCTATTAGTTATTCAAAATTCATATGATTTCATGAGGTATGGTGAAGATCATGTGTTTTATGAGTAAAAGGTATGATTTCATTGATTTGTATGTACTCATGAACTAATGTTTTCTTTCCCTATTTTATATCTCGTACTGATATTTTGATGCTTATCCTCTGTTTTTAAAATGTTTTTACAATGTATAATTATTGGTAAGAGAAAATAATAATTCATTAATATTTTTATCACGAATATAAATATTTTTTTACTTAATGAGTTTTATTATTGTGAAACAATTTGGATAGAGTAGAAGTGTCAACTTTTATTATTTATGTTTTTATGTATGATTTATGACCTAATTCTATAAATCCCTAAACATGAAAATTTTCTCAATATGAATTAAAATCAAATAAATGAATTATCTCATGATTATGAAATGATTATGGTTGGGGCATTATATTTGTTATCAATGGAAAGGATTAGACAACTTTAGGGATTGAGAGTTTTGGATAAACACATGGTTAGCATATATTTCTATTATTTCAGTCAAATACTTATTTTATATCCATTTCAGATCAAGAAATTCTAGTTACAAATCGATATATGAGGATCTCAAACAACATTACAATCTGTTACTGACACATTTCTTGCAATAATTATTCCGATGAAATGTACGGTTGATTGTGAATCTTTTTCTATCCTACAACTCACTTGAAAGCTAATTTTTGTGATATCAAACACATCTAATATACAATGATACCATCATAGATCATTTGTTTTATTTAATAAAATCATATTTTCTGAATATTCTCATATTTTCAAGAAAGTAAATATTATCAAGGTATTTTAAAATATTTTACCATATCACAAGATTTTGAAACATATTTTGATTTTGAAAAAGGTGAGGAAGAAGGATAACCTTGTGAAATATATTTATATTTTATTGTAAAATACATTCTTTCGACACATACTTATGATATTTGAGAAGGATCATTTATTTAATGTTTCAAATCATTATAATTTTGGGTATTTTATAAAAATCCTATTTTCTCAAATGTTTTGAATTTATATGTCAAATATGATTATTTTCCAAAACTCATTTTCTATGAACACCCATTTGACACAAGTTATATAAGGTGTATTTGGATAAATGATGAAAATGATTTTTAAGGATCTATGAATCATTGTTGTAATGCATGGGCCTTTTATTTATGTGAACATGATGATGATGAAACTAGGTGGATATCATGATCATGGTACAATGTTGTTTCTTGTGTAATAGTTTTATTTTATCATTTGAAGGTGAAATAAAAAAAATCAATATATATATAACTTAATGAATTAAGATTTTGAGGTTATTATGAGTTGGGATAAAAATGATAGGAATAAGACAACCTTTGTGGTTAAAACATGTTAGGGTTATTTTTTATTTTTATAAAATGGACAACCCATAATATGGGTGACCACTCATCGAATCCGAAAAGGCCATGGGAATCCAACCCATAGCTAAAGGGAGAAAAGGGAGCATTATCTACCACATGCCTACATTAATTCCCTGGTTAGTATTACTTATTCATTTTAGTTAAATGATATTATGGATCATGAATTAGTTGATTTTGGGAATGATGTTTTATCAAATGGATTTTCTTTATTATAGAAAAATGATTTGGGGATTATGTGATAAATGTAATTTTGGAATATGTTCTCTCTTTTGGGAACAATATGTTCCTATGGGAAATTTAGTACTATGTAATTTTATTATAGGAGTAATGATTGAATTTTATTTTGGAAGAACCAATGATTTTATTAAGGACAAATGATGAATTGGGTATTTTTTTGTGTGTAAATGATTAACCTATCATAGAGAACAAGTTATTATGTTAATTATTTTTTATTATCAGTCTTTAAGAGGGGTTGGTGTTATTTGGACATAAATTTTATGATCTATCATGGAAGATTATGAGAAAATATTCTTCTAATTTTTGGGTTTCTATCATAGATTTTATTATTTTTAATAATTTTAATGGAATTGTTTATTGAATGTACTTTGATGAAGATTTGGTATTATATGTTGAATTTTGGAGATTAAGGGTATTATTTGTTTTTACAATGGATTATAAATTTTGGGGGATTATCTGATATTATACTAACCATTATGTTTTTGGTTAATGTCTAATGAAATGGGAAATATATGCTTCATCTTTTGACGATTATGTGGTTCCCTATAAGTTGATTCTAACGCCTCAGGTGTGACCAAGTCATCTTGAATACTCATTGTTTGGAGAAAATATGTGTTTTGGTAGATATTTATTAAATGATTAAACTCTACAAGAAACGTATGTATATTTACCTATGTTCATAGTCATTCACATAAATAAATTCCATAACTTTTTTAAGGATATTAAAACAAAAACATTTTCCGATTTCTTTTCTTATATGGGAATTAACGATAGTTTCACCCATCCAAAGTTTATGGTTTTATAGTTGTTAACTTTCTCTTGATCATGTTTTCTATCTCTCTCCAATAGAATTTGATGGTTATTTTTCACTTCCATATCCATGTTTTCCTATATGGAATCATTGTATGTGTTATCTTGGGTGACCATTGTACATCTATTTATTTCTTTTAAAGTGATTGTTTTATTGACTATTTTTCTAATGTGGGATTTTAAATGAACTTACCAAGAAAAATTTTAAAATTTTTGTGACACAATTTCAAAAAGGGAGGAATTATGTTATATCATATATTTTAAAAAAGAAACAGTATGTTCAATAGCATACATGATACATTGCATCATGATTAAAAGAATAACAAAATATTTTTATTTAAATATTACCATTATAATCTTGTAATTTGAATGGAGGGAATGACTAATATCATCTTCATTATGAATATATGGTTTACACACGTTTAAATAATTATTCATTTTTTACCAAATTTATGAGAAGTGGAAATAAAAACCAATTGAATATAAATGATGTGTTTTTATGAAAACCAATTTGAAAAGAGAGTAATTATGTTTATGAGATCATATCACTCTTTATGTACTTTTATTTAATGAAATGTATATGTTATATATTCAATTTAATGTTTTTAATTACTTATATATGTTTTCTAGATATGAAATAATTTAAATTATAATTTTTCAGATAAAAAAAGTAATGTTTTTCTAAAAATAAAATTTTACAACATTTGGATGTTGAATTCCTTTTAAATTTAGTTTATAACACCTTCATATGTTGTATTTGAAATATTAATCTTCTTATTTATAATAGGTAAATCAAAATTTAATTTGGTTTATTTTTTGATATTTTTTTGATAACTATCATGTTTTGATGAATCATAAATGTAGACAAAATTTTAATTGAAAACAACTTTTCCATAGAGATAATTTATATTGTTAAATCATATTATTTGATTGTTTTAAATTATAAATTAACTATATATTTTTATAATTTAATACAATGTTGGTCATTGGCAGTAATTTCAATATTAAATTGGACATAAACACATGTCAATCTTTTGACAGTTTTTACTTCATAATACTTCTCTTTTTTTCTTTGACAGTGAAAATTAATTTTAATTTAATTTCATCCAATTATATGTTTTGAAAATGGAAAAATGGATTCCATATTTGGTATCAGGAGGTACAAATTGTGGGAATAATTATATTTTATTTTTGGACATTATAAATAGTAACATTAGTAATTATTTTTATTTACCATGGTTAAAGGGTAAATACGGTAAATAAGGTTACAAAATAATATTTTAATATCTTAAAACTACCCTAAAACGTTTCCAAATCCTATTGCATGATTTATTTCCAACTATGAGAAACTTTGGGATGATTTTAGGACACCATAGATCCACTTGGGGTGATAATAAAATGTTATAATAATTAATTTAAAGTAAAAGAAAAAATAACATAAACATGTATCTTCTTACTAAAAAAATTTTTATACAGTGTTACATAAGTTATCTCTTAAACAATAAATTTTAATTAGAAAGATAAATATATTTAATACATCATGTTATTTTAAATATAATTTTTATACATTAAATTAATAAATTTAATTATGACATAATGATGATGTTGTTATTGCTTCATTAATAAAGAATTTAAATAAATGATATTGTTAATATTAAAATAAATAATATGTGGTATAATTAATTTCATTATAGAAATATCTAGGTGAATATGAAATTTTAGGATTGAATATTGTTTTTTTGAAGTAAAATAGTTTATTATGAATTTGTAGAAAAGTCAAGCATGAGTAGTGTCCAAAATTGAAATAATTCAGAACATAAAATAAAAAATAGTCTATTAAATGATATTAAAGTATTAAAAATAAAATTTTTTCCCAAATAGGTAATATAAGACCAAATATGTCATAAATTAATTTTTTCGGTCGTTTTCATGATATGGAAATTAAATTAACCCATAATGTGTAAATAATAAAATATTATGGTAAGATTAAAAAATGGTAAAACAAGGGTTAAACAAAAAAGATAAGGATATGAAAATATTTAAAACATGTCTAAAAATTATTTTATGATGGTTGTTCAAACCAAAATCATATTTTATTCAAATTAAATGATTTTTGGACCATTTATAATTTAAATTTATTTTAAAATAAAATAATATTTCCAGGCTTTCATAAAGTGCCCCTCCTCTTTCTTATTAATGGCCACCACCTCTACCCACTTACTCAAACATAATAGGACCCTTGGATCATCTAAAGTATTATCAAATAATCACTTAATGTCCATCCTCTCCTACTAGATTTATTACCTTATTCAGAAAGCAATTCAAGATATCCTTTTTTCCCAAATCAAAAGTAGTTACCCGATTTAGTGGAAAATTAATGAACTTATGCAACAAATAAGATTCCACATAAGGGAACATCTAAACCCAATTACAATTCACTGGTTTAATATTATACATCTAGATTATTTCGTTTTGTGATTATATAAGAAATAATTTTTTTATACTATCTTTTATTTATATATGATTTACGTGTAGTTATAGTTTATACACATAATCGATCTATTTTATTAACAAAATGATATTTTTAAGGGAACATTTCACCATCCTATTTTAGTGAAAGACATATTTTATGTATTAGTTTTAATTTCCATTTTGTTATGTCGACCTATGTTATTCTATATCCTTATTGTTTTCAATTTTATGTTAATGTGACATGAGACCCTTCTCGCTCTCATCAACTCATTTTCAAAAATTTTAAGTGACGCTGTTAGGCTCCCGAATTTTGATAAGAGAATTTCTAAACTCAATTTTCACTCATTGGGTTTTACATATACATCATTTATTATATTATTCCATGATTATGTGTGTAATCGTAGCATATTTATTTATGTTTCAATTTCCCCTTCCCTTATCAAGGATATACTTTTGTAACACATAATCACCCCATTGGAAAATTCTTACGTAATTTATACAAACATTATAAGGAAAATAATAACTTAATCCTCATTTATTAAGTTAAATATCAATTTCCTTAGTTTTTTTAGGAATATGTGCTAATTATCTCTTATTGTTTTACAATTAATATCCATTTATATTCGTTTTATTTATATTTGTCACACATAATTATGTCATTGATTTTTCCATAATCTAATGACACAATCTTTGTAAGAGACATCGTCTCAATCTCCTTTCATTGAGAAATATTTTAATTTATGCATGAATTTATTTTATATATTATATAATAAACCCCTTTGAATTTTAATTGCATTCAATGGTTTTCAAATGGAATATTTTTCTTTGAAGTGTTTTAATAAACAACCAAAGGAATGTTTTTTTAGAGTACGTAGAAACAATGACCTTTCCGCCACCTCAAGAATTATTTTATGTTTGTATTCCTTAACAAGTCGTAATGTTTTCAAAAGAAAAATAAATACAATATAACCTTTTTAGGTATTTTTTTTATTGAAAATGGTTTTTAGAAATCGCTGATTATGTCAATATCATGAAATACTATACTGTGATTGCAATGTGGAGAAGTTATCTTTCCTTTATGCTTGGTTTATAATTTATGATTATCTTATGGTTCTTGGGAATTATTTACGTATATGTATGTTTTTGTGATAAACCAAGGGTGGGTGAGCCTGTGATTTCTCTCTAATGAATTGGGTAACATGGCAAAGGAAAACGTTAAGGTTTCTCTGAAGAGATTTAGGGAATATACTGTGACAGGTATTCCAAATGAAACCATGACAGTTACTCCCTATGTTTTTATGAAGGCTTCAAAGTCGGTATGTTATGGATGCCCCATATTACCTTTATGATTTATGATTTCTATGAGTTATTCATAAATCTTATGATTTCATGAGGCATATTTAAGATCTTATGTTTTGTGAGTAAAAAGTATGATTTCATTGTTTTTTTGTACTCAGTGACTAATGTTTTATTTCCTTATCTTATATCCATTATTGAGCTTTTTATGCTCATCCAATTTTTTTGAAATGTTTTTAGAGTGTATAAGGAAGGCTAAAATAAAGGAATTATTAAATAATTTTTTTATCAAGAAAATAATTATTTTTTTATTTAATGAGTTTTATTATTGTGAAAATATTTGATAGAGAGGAAGTGTATACTCTGTAATATTTGAGATTTAATATAATAGTTATGGTATAACTCTCTAAAACTCTTAACCTTAAAATATCCTTGATGTGAAATTAAGTAAATTCTTGTTCAAAACATAATATTATATAATGTTTAAGGTTGGGGTTGTATTGAGTGATAAAGGGGATGATGATGGATGTTAATTGACATTATATGATTATATTATATAGATGATACTTGATTTATCATTCTCAATTAGATAGAGGATTTTAGTAGAGGATAAGAAATGAAATAATAAATTGAATTTAAATTAAAAGAAAAAGAAATAGGATTTACCGCTTGATCTATTCTCTTTGAGAACATCCATAAGGAAAATTGTTTTGGATTTTTTTTTGTTTCAAGAACCTTCTGAA
This sequence comes from Viscum album, assembly GCA_963277665.1. NCBI lineage: Eukaryota > Viridiplantae > Streptophyta > Magnoliopsida > Santalales > Viscaceae > Viscum > Viscum album. The sequence continues at coordinate 890,504,679 of OY728130.1, forward strand.
ATTGGGGGAGATACTTTTTAAAGGGATCTGGGAACACTACAAGAAAAATTGGGTTTAGCGGCGGTTTTGTGGCGGTGGTTCACAAAACCGCCGCTAAACGTTTTCAGTGAATGGTTTCATGGTGGTTTTTAATAAACCGCCGTGAAACCTTATTTTATGTAATAAAACCCAACCCTTTTCCCTACCCCTGCCACGGTTCCCCCACAAACCCTCGCCCCTTCCCCGATCCACCCTCTTCCCCGATCCCCCCAGCCCCGGCGACACCCGCTCCCCTCGCGCCCTCCGGCGATCCCCGCGCCCCCACGCCCTCCGGCGAACCCTGCACCCCCCCGGTGCCCCCCTCGACCCCCAGCGACCCCCGCGCCCTGCGCGCCCTCCACACCCCCCTCGCCCCCCGTGCCCTCCGGCGACCCCCGTACCCCCCGCAGCCTCCGGCGACCCCTGCACCCCCCACGCCACGCCCTCCGGTGAACCCCGCACCACCCCCCCCCGGCGCCCCCCTCGACCCCCAGCGACCCTCGTGCCCTGCGCACCCCCCACGCCCCCCATGCCCCCCGCGCTCTCCGGCGACCCCCGCACCCCCCGCGGCCTCCAGCGACCCTCGCACCCCCCAGCGCCCCCCGCGACCACCTTCTATTTTGGTAATTTTTAGTTATTTCTTGGTTCTTTGATTTGAATCATGAATTTGATACATAATGTGAATCTACTACAGGTTAGATACTATGAGTTTGGTATAGAGGTTGAAGAATTATAAGTCATAAAACATATTCATGTTTTTAATGGGTTGATTAGGATTAATTCAAACTAAGGATACTTTTTTCGGTATTTTTACTAATCATGGAATTCACACCATGAAAGGGGTTCATGACATTAATTATTTAGAACTAATGGTTTTTTTCATGATTTACATATTACCCTTCTTCCATTCAATGTGAATACCTCCCTCATAAATCCTAGAAATATTTTAGATAATATTGGGTATCTTCCTCTACCATATTTCTTTTCTTGGAGCATTTGTTCACTAGTGTGGGTGGTTGTCTTCCTTTGGGTACATGTAATATCATTCACTCTCATTATCATTTATGTTCTTGGTTTGGTAGTGTTGTGTGATATGGTTTCGATGGTTTCATAAATAATATGTGTTATCAATCAATCCATTGTGGTTTTCCCTCATTCATTTTCTATTTGAGTAATATATGCTTGTTTCCAATTTATGTTGTCGAAGGATCTTAGGTTCCTTATGTTTATAAGGTAGGTGAATCTATACAAACAGTTCTAATTTAAAATTTCCTTATATTCTTATTAATTTCTCTGGCTTGTTTCATGAAATTGATGGATTTAAATGGATTTTATGGAAAATATACATGTTTTTAAAGAGGTATTTCTTCAAAAATGGGTTTTCTCACAAATTTGGTTGACTAAATTCTTTATGGTTTGGCCTATTTAGATTGAATTTTTTATACTAATGGATGTTTATCATTATTTTTTATTTTAATTTGGTTTCATAACTTTATTCTCTAAAACAAGATACTACTTTCATGTCTCTTTATTATACATCTCCATGAATAAGACCCTCTTGGGAGACTTGCCTAGTTTTCCCTAGTCATTTCTTTATAAATTAATATCAAAAGGAATATTGAGCCTGGAATGTTACGACACTTCCTAGTTTTGGTTTAGTTTCATTGGTAGACTAGATTTAGTAGCACTAGAATTTAGTTAATATGTGTGGGATGGTGCCTAGACATCTCACCTCCGTGTATGAATTCAAGTTACTATGGGTGGTTAGTTATTTTTGAAAATATTTTCACATGGTCTTTATTGTTGATTTAATAAACTAGATTTGGTGTCTATTTAAAAAAACTATTCCTTTTTTATGTTTTATATTTCATTAATAAAATTCATAAATTCATAAAATTATTATTATTTTTAATCATTAATATGGATTATGGATGTTGCTCTATGATTTAAGAATTTTCTCATCACTAAAGGGGTTTTCATCTTGTATTTGTTAGACGATTCCTACTAGAAGAGGTCTTATGAATCTATGTGATAGATTTGTGAGACGAGTTTAATAGTAGGATCCCTTAGTGGTATCTTCTTTAGTGGAAGTTATAATATGCACTATTCATTCTTTGGTTATGAAGGTATTAAAAACCCAGGAGGAGTAGTGGATCATGACTCATAATTTACTAACAAGAATCCACTTATGTTTCATGGTGATAATGGAATATAGAAATATGAGGACAGGATTGAGTTGATTGGTAGGAGATTTAGAATTATAAAGATTCCAAAGGAATCTAAGGGGTGGGGGTCAACATATATTCTTGATGGATTGGGAAGGAAATGGTGAGGCTCAATTGTGCATGCTATATTTTATGAGGATCTTACGTGGGAATCCTTCAAGAAAATATATAAACTATAGTTTTATCCTAAAATGTTACATGTGGAAAAGACCTGATACTTTCTAACATTATAAAAATGAGAATGTATTGTTATAGTGTATTCTAATAACTTTTCTAGGTTGGTGCTTTTCAATGTGGATATTATTATGAATGTTTACATGAAATCTCTATGGTTTGAGATTGTTCCAAGTGTCTCCTAAGAAACCTGAGTGTGATATGGATTTATATTTATAGTGACACTTAATATTGATATACCTGCACACTGTTGTTTGTTTTATATTCGTGGACTAGATTATGCATTAGAAACCATTAGTGGTGGCCTACTTAATTTACCTCACACCATATTCAGTACATGTATTGGTACCCAGATAGTCTTCTTTTTCATAGGAAATACGACTTTGATATGGTTGGTTGTGTATGAAACCATTGAGAAACATCATTCCTCTTGGAGTACATCTAAGGTCAAGCCTAAACAATCACATAATGTCTCAGTTTTAAAATGCATTATGATCAGTTTCGATCACACATCAATGGGGTGTTGTTTTATGCAACATAAATGTGTGATCGATAGTGTTATGATAAGTGTGTAACCCGATATTCTTATTGCTCCTCAATGAGGTGTTGACGCTGTCTCCTATGGACCAGACTTGTTTGGTTGGTCTGAAGTGGTAAATGTGATCAATGAATCATCTTTATTATATTATGTATACTTTATGATCAATTGTTCATCTTTATTATATTATGTTTCTGAAATCTTACACTATCGTATATTTTGTGTAGGCACATTGTGATATACATGGATAAAAGCTGGATCACATTACTGAGGAACACACCTCAATATGTTAAGGGTTTGAATGAGTTTTTAGATTTTGCAATTTCTAATCGATCCGTTGAAGGGAGAATAAGATGTCCATGTCCTAAATGTAAATTTAGAACATGGTTGAAGAGATATGAAGTTTATGAACATTTAATACTGAAGCAATTCCCTGATCAATATTTGTGTTGGATTTGGCATGGAGAATCCAACAATACAGAAAGATTGAGGACTGATGTTAATCCACAGAATGAGGTCCCAAGTTTGTCGCCAATGGAAAATGAAATGAAAAACCTCATAAATGATGCATTCGGCACTGCAAGACACCACAATGAGAATCAAAACATATCAGAACAACCAAAAGAGGGTGCTACAAATTGCAACGTGATAAGTGATGTTTTTGAGACTGTAACACAAGCAGATCAAGATTGTAACATATCATTGGATACTCCTCTTGATTCTGTGGAGCCAAATGTAAGGGAAAACTTCATTGAGGAAAATGTGTTTCATGATTTATTTGACGATGGAAATCAAGAGTTGTATAGTGGGTGTTTGAAATATTCAAAGCTTTCATTTCTGCTGAATTTGTACCATATCAAATGTCTAAGTGGAATTACAAATAAGGAAATGTCCATGTTATTGGAATTGATTCGTGATGCATTTGTTGAAGCAAAAATCCCAGAATTGTTTTATGAGATGAAAAAGTTGAAAAAAAAGCTTGGTCTGAATTATACAAAAATACATGCGTGTCCCAATGATTGTATGCTTTACTGGGGAGAGGATTCAAGTAGACAGAATTGTAAGAAATGTTCTTCTTCTAGATGGAAGTCAAAAGGTGATGTTGGAAGTATGACTGAACATAATTTCATGGAGAAGAAGAAAAGGAACACACCTGAAAAAGTTTTGCGTTACTTTCCTTTGAAGCCTCGATTGCAAAGATTATTCAGGTCATCAAAAACCGCCGAACACATGAAGTGGCATTCTGTAGATAATAAAAATGAGGGGTTAATGATACATCCATGAGATTCCCAATCATGGAAGGCATATGATTCATTACATCCATATTTCTCAGCTGATCCTAGGAATGTTCGATTGGGATTGGCTGCTGATGGATTCAACCCATTTGGGACTTTGAGTACGAGTTATAGCATTTGGCCATTTGTTTTGATCCCTTATAATCTGCCTCCGTGGATGTGTATGCAATAAAAATATTTTATCATTTCGATGATTATTCTTGAAAAAAAAAATGCCTGGAAATGATATTGATGTATACATGCAGCCTTTGATTGAAGAATTGAAGGAGTTATAGAGAAACGGTGTTGAGACATTTCATGTTTCTTCTAAAACAATGTTCAAAATGCATGCTGCTTTAATGTGGACCATTGGTGACTTCCCTGGGCTTGGGAATTTATCGGGTTGGAACACTTATAAGGGATTGGATTGTCCCGTTTGTAACTTTGATTTCGAGCCCAAATGGTTACCTCACAGTAGAAAATGGTGCTTCTTGTGCCATCGAATATTTCTTGATGCATCTCATAGATTTCGGCTGAACAAATCAAATTTAATGGTTCCATTGATTGTAGACCACCTCCAAATTTGTTAACCGGTTCTGAAATATTGACACAGCTTGAAAATGTTAAAATAGAATTTGGGAAGATTCATCATTTGACTGATAGCGGAAAACGTGTGCGAAGTGCATCGTCAAGTGAAATCAGAACGCAACAATGGAAGGAAAAAAGTATATTCTTCAAACGTCCGTATTGGGAATTTAATTCATTGCACCCCAATCTTGATGTGATGCATATTGAGAAAAATGTATGTGATAATTTGATTTTCACATTACTTAATGAGCATGGAAAGTCGAAGGATCATTTCAATGCTCGCAAAGACTTACAAGTAATGAACATAAAATGTGATCTCTGGGCAGATGAGAATGAAAAGTATACTCCGGCCATTTTTTCAATGAAAAATAGGGATAAAGATGTGTTCCTTCGAATTTTAAAGAATGTGAAGGTATCTGATCGGTATTCGAGTAACATCTCGAGGTGTGTTGAATTGAAGAATCATAAGTTATATGGATTGAAAAGTCACGATTCACATGTTTTGTTACAAAAGTTACTACCATTGGCATTGCGTACATTATTACCTGAAAAAGTTACTGCTGTTGTACTGCAATTCTGCACATTTTTCAGCCAATTATGTGAGAAACCTCTACATCCATTACAGCTTGACAACCTACAGGAGAGGTTTGTATTGACACTTTGTACAATGGAGATGATCTTTCCCCCATCGTTTTTTACTTTCATGATGCATTTAACTGTGCATTTGGTTGACGAAGCTAAATTAGGAGGCCCCGTTCATTATCGATGGATGTATCCAATTGAGAGGTATTTTATTTATATGTTTCTAGTTAAGTAAAAAATATTTGGAATTTAATTAAATGGATAATATTATTATTATTTTTCACAGATATCTTGGGCCTTTGAAAGCATACGTGAGAAATAAAGATCAACCAGAAGGCTCTATTGCTGAAGGCTATTTGGCCGAGGAGTGTCTCACCTTTTGTTCCAGATATTTGGATGATATTGAGACAAGATTTAATCGATTTGGACGTGTTGACGACACATCAACTCAATCTCAAATTCATCAGAAATCAAAAATATTTCCTTCTATTGGACGATTAGTTGGGAGGACCTCATACGCGACACTGACAGAATTGGAGTTATTACAGGCACATAGATATGTGATTCTGAATAGTAAAATTGCAGATCCATTTATTGAAGAGTTTAGGATACAAACAAAGAGACGAATAAGAGGCCGAACTCGAAATAAAAAATATATAATGAAAGTTGTGAATAAAGAGCTGGTAGAACGGTTTGCACGACGTGTAAGTTTATAAATATTGCAATAAATACGAATATTAGATTGACACATACAATTTTCAAATATATTAAATTATATTTTTATTCTTCAGAACATGAATACTGATACTCGAGAAGACTTGTCAGTAGATTTGAAGTTTCTTGCTAGAGGTCATATAAAACAAGTTAGAAAGTTCGGCGCTTATAATGTGAATGGTTTTAGATTTCGTACAGTCGATCGAGAAGTGGGTCTGAAAACACAGAATAGTGGTATATTTACATTTTATAAAGTGGAATACTACGGAAAGTTGCATGATATTATTGAATTAAACTACCATGGGCATTTTTCTTTTCTTTTATTCAAATGCAAATGGTTCGATATTATCAGAGGTGTTAAAAGAGATTCTTTTCAATTTACTTCTGTAAACTTCTCTCCCTTGATGGATGTTGGTGATCGTGAATTGCATGATCCATATATCATAGAATCACATGAAAAAATGGTATATTATGTGAATGATGTTGTGGATGAAGGGTGGAGTGTAGTTACTCACGTAATACAAAGAGATTTGTATGATATGGGTGATGAAGTGGAAGATTTGAGCTCTGAAATTGAATTTCATCAACAATAGGAAGCAGAATTATTTGTCCATCATGATATTGAAAATATTAGTCTAGAAAGGATGAATGAAGTGGATGAAGAAATGTAGCAGGAAGCCGACATGATTGAAGGGGAAAATGATTGTATGTACAATTATTTATTCATTCAGTAACCACTTGTTTCATTTCTGTAGTCATTCATTATCATTGTTATAAATATTTTGTTTGTTAGTACTGGGCATCTATTATCATTTTTAATTTTTTTTCTGCATAAATTTTTTGAAATATATATTCATAACTTAATTTTATTTTATTAAATGACAGAAATGCCAAGAAAGAAGTGGTATACCATTTCATCTAGTTCTACGACATATGACGATCCGTCTGTCCCTACGACATCTGAGGTAGCAGCTGCCTACATCCCTACATCATCTCCCCCTACACTATCTCTGACACTGTCAGTGGATGTCTCATTAGAGGATGAGTCATCGCCTCCCCCTACAGGAGCCTCAGCAGTGGGGCAGCGACACGCCCCTTCCAGTTCATCACAGTCATTCTTGAGGGTCACAGTCATAGGTACAAATTTTAATTAAATTAATTTATTGAATTTTGTTTATAGTAATTGATTGCTAAATACAGATGAAAAAAATGAAACCGTGTAAAAACACTTAAAAAGTTCTGATGTTTGGAACATGAATGGCGAGAAGATAGTGGTGCCATTTGATTCTTATGGGGTCCCGACGGATGACGCTGCATGTTTACTTGGTCAGAATATATGTCAGCTGGCAGCGGAGCCCATTTCTCTGCCTATTTCATATGATGATTGGAGGCGTATGCCTCAAAACTGGAAAAATAATGATTCTCAAATAAAGGTAATTTTATTACTTTATGGTTTAATTGAATGTCATGTTACTAATATATTCAAAATGAATTTCTGTATACAGATGTTCTTCCACTTTACCATTGCTAATGTGATAGCACAGAAGTATACATTGAAAAAAATTGGATAAAAATGGAATGATTTCAAATGGAGGTTGTGGTGTGATGTCAATGATACTTCGTTGACCATGCAGCAGATGTATGAGAAGCTACCCATTGGGGTACCGAAAGAATAGTGGAATGTTTTTGTCGATAGTCATCGTGATGAGAAGCGGATGGTATTGAAATATATATTATTATATTATCCTCATTTTACATTTATACATGTACATGAAGAGGAGATAGATATTGAAGACATTACTGTTAAATTGAATTTTATTTATTTCAGGATCTCTCAAGACAGAATGCATCAAACCGGGCAAAGCAAGTCATCCCGCACACTGCGGGCTCAAAAAGATTTGCTAGAAGCCAAATGTCATTGGTAATATTTTAATTAGTTTAAATATTTATAAGACAATATTATCTATTTAACATATTTAATTGTTGATTTATCTTTGTTTAATGCAGTCACAGAGTTTAGGGCATGAAGCATCCCGAATAGAACTGTGACTGGATGTTCATAAAAAAACAGATGGAAGTTTTGTTAATGAACCTACCAGAGAAGATGGGGTATGAAGTCAATTATTTATTATAATAACTTATTATCAGTTTTTACTGTGTTAATATATATTGATATTTGATTTATAGGTAAAAATTAAAGAAATATGGGATGTCAATCGTGGGAAATCCTCCTCAGTTTCCTAGGATGACCCGGTTGGTAAAGTCCTTGGGAAAGAGCATCCTGGTAGAGTGCGCGGGATGGGTTTGGGACCCGTACCATCTGAGGTCTTTGGTAGGCCATCAGGGATTTCGGCTACATCTACTCCTGGTTATAGTCATTTCATACCTGAAGATACTCAGAGGGATATGTCTTCTCTACGAAACACAGTTCACCAGGAGGGGGATCAGATATCTGCTTTGCAGAAAGAGTTGCTTGAAATACATCAACATATGAGCCAATATGCCCCCGGTGGTAGTGAATCGGTTAGTGGTGAGCAGGTAAATCACAAAAAAATCAAAATCTTTTAGTTTTCACACTTTTATTGGTTTTAAGTTTAATTATAAATACGCAACAATATTTAATTTTCAATATAATGTTCTTATAGGTGGCAGCAGGTACTAGAGATGAGGTAGAGAGGGTGACGATGCAGCATCAGATGATGAGTAGTAGTGTTGTTGATGTGTTGAACAAGTATGAGAATGGATTTTTTGTATATGTAACATGTATGGAACATAGTTTCCACCAAACATTTTCATGTCCTAACATTTTCTTGATTTCTCATATTTCCTTCTATGCATTTTATTTATTTATGATGTTTCATTTTATTTCTTGATTTCTCGAGTGTGGTATACATCATTCTATTTAGGCCTGTGTTTGAATTGGTACCACATCCAATGAGAATACCATATATGTAACCCATATTCATACCATTTCTACTATATAGCAGCATTCGGGTAGCCCCATTGTGTATGCTCGATTCATACCATAACTGATTCATAGATGTACCTAGGTAGTCCAACTGTTTAAGTCCCATTCATATCATTGTTGCTCCATAGTAGCACCTGGGTATCCTAGCTGTGTAAGCCCAATTCATACCATCACTATCAAGGCCCAATGAGCCACAACACATTACACAGGCATGATAAAATTCTATCACATACCACATCCCCAAACATTCAATGGTATAAAGACAACCAAAACAACAGAAGATAAAAATATCACTGAAGGGATTCCATAAATTCTAACACATCCTCAGGTCTACGCTAGGTTGGTCTACACATGCCCAACCTATACCCATAATCACAACCAAAGTATATCCCCTTAGAATAAAATCTCAGGAGGGAGGAACAGTCACCCCATGTAACACTCAACAAGGAAAAATTTATTAGGTAACATCTTGGTTTTATATATGCCAATTTTTACTAGATACTCCCTTTTTCATTAAATTTCCGTACTAAGTGTAAGATAAAACACCTATCTGATGGCCCAATATGTTTTAGTTTAGCATAGAAATACCCCTATTGGATCCATATCCAATATGTATCACACTAAAAGGTCAATCCCATGACCATAAATATCTAAGGCATGAAAGGTTAATGATAAAAGGCACTGCCATGGCCTTAAAAATTTTACACCACTCAAATGGGTCAAGGAATACCAATTTGTTTTTAGTTTAAGGTTTATATAAAACAATCGATGAGACCACATATCATATGTATCATAGAATAATGTATAAACCATAGGAAGAATGTTCAAGGACTATCTAATTGTAATAAAAAATGCATCAAAATATGTGTCATTTGGTATCCCAATGCACTAACCATCTTGAGAAACCTAGCGTCTCCGCAATTGAACAAACCCATACATTAGGAAAGCATCACATGAATCAACCATGGATTGATAATGTCCCCATGACCAAATTCCCAATAGTCACATTACCTTCATCACTAAATCTCTCTATCTATGAGATCTATGAAAATCGAACAATTATTATAAACTACATGTTAACCAAGTAAAACTACACCTAATAAATACCCAAATCCCCACATGAAAGGATAATCATAGAATATACAACCAACATACCAATTATGCTGATAAAGAACTCACACTCTTACTGAAATGGAAAGAGTGTATCTTGGAAGCCTCCCACAATACCTAAATTTAACCATTATTAGTATAACATGAATCTAAGCATGTATACACTCTATTAAAACACCTAATATGCATCATTAAAAAAACATCCAAATAATCATAGTTTAACTTAACTTATCCCCCAAATAACCAAGTCAATTATTCATGTTAGACTTAACAAAACACAAGCACTACCCATGCTTTTACATTCACAATATCAAATACAATGATATAACTAACTGAATACCAAACCACAATCCACCTATATACCATCACTATAGAACAAAGTGTCTAAAATAACTTTCATTTATTTAATGAACTCATAGACCTAGGATAAGTCCTCTCTTGGATTACATACATACAAGAAAACCCTCATCAGGTGGAAATGAGAATCGCTATTTCACTTGATTAGAACACTCCAATCACCAATATCCCAAGATACATCTCAATATTACTAGTCTCTCTCAAACCTAGTTCACATGTCACATCCTATATAGGATACAACCCATGGAGAAGCATGTATGAACCCATCTAAAATATCACGAGGAAAATCATAGGCCAATATACCCACTCAAGGGTTCTCATGCATATCACAAATCCCATACCCAATCCAACTATGAAATCTAGGTTACTAATCCTAACTAGAAATCGACACACCATACTTCCCCTGAAGGATAAAGATCACATACATGCACATATATATTAATGACATTATCTTATTATAATAACTATTGTGAAAAATCAATATCATTTGGTTTGGTTAAGTATAATTCCAAAAATAAGGTATTTAGGAAAACATTAGATAAGTTGTTGTTGAAATTTTAAAAAAATCAAACCTATTTTCTTTAACGAAGTCAATAACAACTATATCATGATGCATCCCATCCAACCTACAACATGATGACCATATTGGAATGTATACATGAAACTCTTATCTCATATCCAATGACATAACTCAAATCCTCAATAGGAATCATGTATAACCTACAAGATCATAAACCATACTCTCTCAAGCACCATGCACGGTTAGCATGTTGTCCAACCTAAAACACACGCCAATTCACAAGTTACCCATTTTCTATAGTAGGCATTAACAACCAACCCAAAACACACAACAAAACATTCCATAACATACATTCTATAACTACTCAAACATCCATCTTTGGAACAAATTCTATACCCATATAAACATAATTTGTTCTATCCCATAACACAAATCCATTGTTAAAAAAACCCAACCCATATCACAATCCACCCATGGATGTTATATCGGTCAACATAGGGCATAACCAATTACATATCATTACACATCACCATGGTTAGCATGATCACATAAATTTTTATCAAAATTCATAACCATTTATTATATAGAGTATTAGTATCCATATAATATAAATCAACCCTTCTTAAAACACATAAGAAATTAATGAAGCTAAAAACACATATACATCATGGGGGTCACAGGGATTGGTTACTCACCAAATTGTGATACATACCTTTCCTTATGTTTGACTCCATGACATACGTAATTTGCTCATATCCTATTTTTCAATGAATACTACCATGTTATTTGTTTGTATGGTGTCACCTGTTCAATATTCTGGTTTGATTTGTTTTTCAGGGAATTGGTGTTGTAGGAGCAGAATTATTTTTTTTCCAGGTCAAAATTTCATGACAGTTTTAACCGCCGATAATTCCTTACTAGTCAGAATTTAGGGGCGGTTATAACCTCCACTAAATGTATTATGTTTAAATTTAGCGGTGGTTTTCACCGCCGCGACATAGGCGCATCAAACGCCAGAATATAGCGGCGGTTAAAACCGTGGAGAAAAAAAAGTATCATCTACGCATAAAACCGCCGCGAAATGGACAAAAACCGTCGAGAAAAGAGGCATCTATGACGCTTTTCTTAAACCGCCGTGAAATAGTAAAAACCACATCTAATAGATTGCCGACGCCCAGTTTTGCGGCGATTTTTGTAAACCACCGCCAAACCCTATAGCAGTGGTTTAAACCGCCACCAAATGAAAAAAAAACCGCCGCTAGGGGCCGGTTTTGTTGTAGTGGATGAATATAGACATGAATCACGGCCTAAAAATGTGAGGAGAAGATATGGTGAAGGGTGGTTATTATAGTGGAGGAGAGGTGTGATTTTGTTTAAATTTAATCAATTTTTTATTTTGGATCAAAACTATGAATATTTTGATAATTATCATAAAATATATTAAAATAATGATGGTGAGTGTGAGATTATGGTGTTTAAATCATCAATGACTTAAGGAACTGTGAATTTAACTTATAATTTATTTTTACCATAAATTACCATATTATACTATTCACAAAAAATTATTGTATTTTAGATAAATCCCAAAAAGTCACTATACTAATTTTTTTATGTGATTAAAAAAATGGGTTCCATTTTATGAAACTCATTTTTTAAAATGAGAAATTTACTTTTTAATTAAAACCATTATTTACTAAAAATATTCAGATTCTATATATAGAAATGCGTTTATAACACTTTCAAAAATTACATAAGTTCTCATAAAATTATCCTTAAATAATAAGACAAGAAATAGATAATTTATGAATAAATTTTATGAAATTAAATGTCATTTTAAATAATATTATTAATTATAAAATTATAATTAAATATTTATGACATAAAAAATTTCATACACTTAAATATTAAATTTAAATTTTTTTAATTACTTATACTATGATATAATTATAGCATACCTTCATTTATAAGATGCCTAAAATTTATTTATAAATTCATGGGTGATGTTCCAATTCATTTGGCCAATCTAATATATTAAGGGGTCATATTACTATTATTTAGGTCATGTTATTATTTAACCAGTATAGGTTTCTTAACTTCTAGAAAAACCTCATATTTCATAAACACTACTTTTATAAAAAAATTATTTTATTCTATAAGTGATTTTATTTCTTCTATATTATATTAAATAAACTTATGATGGGAAATTTAATTGATATAATAGTATGTCGTTATAATATAAAAATCAGTAGACACCAATTCTATAATAATATGATTCATGTAGAAATATATAGTCACAGAACCTAACTTATCAACAACTAAGATGATCACATAAAATATATTAAAGGGCCATACATATTCACTGAGCATCAAAAACTATTTTTCCTAATACCTAACAAGGTGGTGTAACGTGATCCACTACACATCTTGTACTCAAACCTATAATGTAGTTATATGCTCTATATATATACTAGAGTACCCAATTAGGCTGTGAGAAATTTATCCCAATATGTCTCAAAAAGTCCCCCTATTATACACCATCATATCCATTTAAGGATAAGGGAAGTAAATAAAATAATTAATAATCTATATAAAGGAACCTCATAATTTTGTGTGATAGTAAGACCATCATGCCTCTATATACATTGGGCCACAGTGGGATATGTAAAAGAAAAAAAGTCTGGATTATGAATTCTAAATCCTAATGTGGAATAATGTCACCTCATTCCACCAAACCCATATCCAAACAAACTCCCAAGACATAGGGTGGTGCTTTTGAATAATCCAATGCAACTACCTAATGGTGTAATGATGGATCTTGCATACATGATGAAGACTATCCCTTGTCACTCAAGGGAGGATTTCCATTATGTCTTAACTACTACCTTATCAATCAATATATGATATTATTCCACATCTCAACCACCACCTTTCCACTGAAAGTAAGATCAATAATCTATTATAACATCACGACAATAGTGACCTAAGATTTTGCAATGTAGATATTTCATCTTATAAGATGAATATTCATTACACTTCCTGATGATTCATTCCAGAATCATAATGGAATAGTGTTTTGGATACATGGAAGCATAAAATAATAGTTTAAAAGTGAACTAAATCATCTCCCACTATGTTCTTCAATACTATCACTCTTCATAGACATATCATACATTATACCTTTCATCACAACTTATGGAAAGTAAATATAATAAAGGTTGTTATCCGAAAAACAGTAATGGTAAACAAGGGATATATCAATGATTATATAAATATAATATGAGTATAAGTGCTTGGAAACATGATCACAATATTTTAAGACTATAAATTGTAAATCATACATTTTAATCAATAGTCATGAAAAAAAACATGGTAGTTCAAAAGACTTGAATCATAATGGTGTCAATGAATATGATCCATGAGAGAATAAAATTGATATAAGATTGAGATTTAGGCTATACACATAGGTTCACTTAAAATAATATCATCATGGTTTGGGATTGTTCCCCATTTTCATATAGTATTTATGCTTCAATCCCCATGCTATTATGGTCACCATAGTCTCATAATAAATCAGATTCACTACCCATTATATTCCTATTAGTTTATCAATATTTACCTAGTCCATTATTGGACTCTATAAATATTAGAAAACATGTCAGAAAATGATAATCATAAATATTTGTGACACAATATCAAAAAAATCATTCTATCATAAACCATGAACACAAATAACATTTAAAAAACAAATCATCATCACATAACACATGAAAAAAACATTGATAAATATTTCATCATTTCATCATAGAATAACCCATGCAATGAAAATGGGATTCATGAAATTAATTTCATCATAATCATATTATATACTTGAAATTATATGGATTGTGTCATTTGAGAAACACCTATTATGAAATTATTTAGTATCAAAATATGGAATAATATATAAATAAATCCATTAAAGGATCACAACCAGAATGTCTTGAGTAATATACCCTTTTCACATTGAAACAACTTATTTAAAATATAAAAACATCCCAAATTTTAAATAAATATTTTTCATTTAAATGGACCTTGGAATCTTATACATTAATAATCAAATAATTTAGTTTTTAATATTATTGTAAATTTCTTTTATAATGAATATGGGGAATGAAAACATTACTTCATAATTATATTGAGAATGTGAAATGTACCCCTTTCATAATATGAAAATAAAATTCGTTTTTAAACCATTTACTAAGAATCCATTCATGGAATAATATGAAATTAAAAAAGTATACAAGAATAATAAAATCATTCTAAACATAATTTTTAGAAAACACTGATATAGAAGAAACTTGTTGTTGAATTGAAGTAAGAAATAATGTAATTTTTACATGAAAATGTTCTCTTAGTATTTTGAGTTCATAAAATGAGTAGAATTAATGACAAAACATTTAGTATAAATGAAATACAAGTGGATAATAAAAATTATTAGTTTTTTGAATATATTTTATTCAGATTTCATCCTTAGAATCCTGATAAAAAATAATCTTGGAAAAATTAATATTTTAATAGTAAACCCTTACCACATGTTTGAATTATTTATATGTATTAATGACTAATGTATAAAAAATATATATTTGGTAAAAATATATTAAAAACTATAATAATATATATCACTACATATATGATTTACTTAGTACCTTTTATCACATGATTATAAACAATTGTTTATTACAATCAGTATTCCGGCTGGTAACAACTTCATTTTTCATATATATTTTTTGGTTTTGTAATTTTGGTCCTTATAAAATGATCATGATTGAATAAAACATTTATTTTTTTAATGATTTAAATTTCATATATATTCAATATATATATATAGTCATATATAAATGTGGATATATTAAAATTAATTATATTGTTCAAGGAGATAATAGGTCATACGTATGTGTGAACACATTTTTCACTCTTCGATGGTTGAGGAGAAATGATGATTAACAATGATTCATAGTCAGTATTAATTATTATAAAATATAAAAAATATATCATTATAAAATCCATCATTTTTACCTTCCATGTAATGAGTAAATGATATAAAATCACATCGCTTTATGGAGATTATAGACCACACATACACATGACCGATGTTATTGTATTCCAATGAATCAGAAGGTAATAAGTTATATATATTATATTATCATTATATATGCAAAAATTTCTCTATAATATCATATATTGACAATTATACTATTATAATATCCATATATAAAATGGTGATGAAACATGTACTATATCTCTATGTAGAGATGATGAGTTGTACGCATGGACAAGTGAACCATTCAATTATCATTTGATGTAAAATAGGTTTTATAAAAATTCCCCCATAATAAAAATAAAATTTAGGTATATTTAGGTTAATTAATTTTTCTTTTTTATAAATAATAAATTTTCAAATGAGTAAAAATAATAATTAAAAATAAAGTGATCGGTTAAGGAAATTACCACTTCTTTAAAAGAACTCCTTCACACCTCCTATTATGAATCCAAGGTTGGTCCATTGTGGAGATCAAAACACTTATATTTTTTCTAATGATTTTTATAATATTATTTGGTAGGTTATTCCCAAGCTATACTTATCAATTTTTATAAACAAGATAGATGAGGGGGGATCTTATATAAGAGATGGAAGAGGCACTCATGGATTTCATAAAAGAGAAAAATATAAAAGAATTGATTCTCTATCAAAAAGCATTAACTTTTATAGATATTAATTTATAATGTAGTATTTCTCTGAAATAATTTCAATAAATAAAATATAAAAATGTTTATGTGGTGTTCTAAAACATATATTTTTTGTTTAATATCTTGGTTAACCTATTTTAACCAAAATATCAATAGAATATTTTTCACTCTTAATGATTTATAATCATAATTATATGGTTAAAATTGGCTCATAAATATAAATTGGATTAAATTTTAGCCCATATATTATCAACCTTATCGACATTTCATATGTATATGATTCTAAAATAATTTAATAAAATATTATTTTCATAAAATATAATTAATGTCATTTTTGAAAACATTCATTTAATTCAACAGTAATGACACCAATAAAATATGCAATTCATTATTAATACATTTAAAAAAACAACATTATGACATATTCATCTATTAAAGTCATTAAATACTATATTTTACCCAAATTATATGGATTTTATTAATCTTAAATCATTTATTCACTATAAAAAAATGACTTATACCAACATAAATTTGTTATAAGATACCATATATGTTGGTAAAAATGAGCAATTACTTCAGATATTAATTTTTATTAGAACTAATTTTAATTACCAACACATTCTTTTTCTAATAGATTTATCTATTGAAATTTATCACTCAATACCAACAATTCTTTTACCAACAGTAAAATCTATTTCTCTTTATACTAATTCCAACATTCCTTTTTCTAACACATAATTATGTTATTAATAATAATTATTAACAACAACTGCATTCCCATCATTATAAATTGTTTTAATAAATTAGTCAATAACATAACAATTTTATCAATAAGAGAAACCAAATTTTTTATTTCTATTATTATTTTTACACTACGGTGATTATCCATTTTTTTGCATCCTTTGCTTGACCTAGGTTTCGTGGTGAAACCCTTGCTCAGTCTGCATCTCACCTCAGTGAAGCATCACCCAATGGCATCTTCATTGATTTTCTGTCACCCTCTATCGGTTCAGGGTTTTTACAGTGGTGGATTTCACAAATGTCGAGATGTTGGTGCTTTCATCTACATTTGGTTTCTCTCTGGTGGGGGTATTACCTCGGGGCAGCCCATTCATGGCTACAATGAATAAATTCATGGACTCCCATCTGTTTCATTGGATCAATGATTGGATTGATCGATGACTAATGGGTGATCATCTGCTGCAAAAATGAGTGTGATTTTTATGGATTATGTATGCGAGGTTCACCGAAGATCGTGGGTAATCTTATAGACATCCAGAAATAGACACTATTCAATCAATGTGAGTTCGATTCTTATGTTTTATTTATCTGGATAGGTCTTGTGGGGTTTGTGATTCATTTTTTCCAGTTTGTGGCTTTGTTTGCCATTACTCACCCAATCGGGACACCTTTAAAAATTAATTCCTCTGTGTTATCATTGTCCTAGATAGTGTTAGCTAGCATTTATATAGATATAGATCTATCTATGTCACTGTTTCTAAAATATGGATCCATAATGGGTCAGCTAGATTCTTTCAACTGGTCTTCTATGAGGAACTTTAACTGTACTGTCCTCTCTACAAGCTTCGTAGTCACAACTGACCTTCTGTTACTCTTCTTGTGTCTACTTATTTTGGGTTTCGGCCATCTTACCAGCCTGGTCCTTCTATGAGGGACCCAAATTCTTACTATCATCGTCAAGAGGATGGGCATGGTCCTAGGCATACTTCGCTCCTAGATGCCCTCATCCAGAGCATTAAGGACGAAGTTTAGTCCCATGAGGGAACAAAAAAGGATATAGGGGGGACTTCTTCCAATGTCTATTCTTCTGTGTTATCTAGGAGGATTTTCCAAGAGGATGGGTCTCATGTGATTATGTTCGGAGTATGGCATAAGCAGCTTACCGGTTCAATCTCATAGGTGAATTAGAGACACACAAGTCCAATGGAGATTGAAAAGCTGTCATCAGGTGCATACATGATCTTCTCAGATTTTCCAGCTACTAGGTGTGGTTGGATGATTTAGCATCCATGGGATGGATAAATCATTGATTTACATGGGGTAATTGTACTATGAAGACACCAGTAAAGAAAAAGGTGTTGCATATTGGAGGTTAGCAGGGAAATGCAATGGAAAATGTAGGGAATCATCCCATAGATTAGCATGGTCTGGGAAATGCACGATGATCTGGAAAGTATGTTGATTTCTCCATCGATTGAGTACCACAACTATTTTGAATTGCTGGAGGGTTATCTTGTTAAGGAAAACTATAATCAAGATTAAAACAAAGGGAATAATCCACTGTTACATGGTTCTTCTGAATCACCTACCACTAGTCCCATGACGGGACAAAAGAAGAAGCTATTTTCTATTAGACCAAAGGTTGGTAAGTTTGGGATCAAATCTGAGTTCCTAAAACTGGGTATATTTTCAAGGCAGATAAAATCACAAGAAGAATCAGGAATTCCCCTCTGAATCTTGGAATCAAGATTAATATTTATGTGTATCGCAGTAGGAGTGGGTGGGTCAGACTGATGAAGCTTTTGATAATGATTAACAGTACAAGTATGTTACTGAATCTGGAATGTTTCATCTATTTATGATCTGGATAGTTGAATGGTTTTATTTCCTTTAAAATTTGGGAAGTTTTCATTTATTTTAATCATGATTTTGTGTTCAATGATTTTCGTGAGTGTTCCCACTAATCCTCGAAAAGTGGTTTTTCATGCAAATAAAAATATTTAATTGGAAGTAGTAGTAGTAATATTAATTTTTTGGGTTTTATTAAAACTATTTCATTAATTGATTTTAATTTTCAATTTTATTTAAATATCAATACCACATATTTTTCAATGTTGTTCATTTAATAAACATTTAAATTTTTAATTTTCAATTTTATTCATATAATTAAGGTTGGTAATTAACAATGTATTTTGGATTGATCTAATCAAAGGAATGAGGGTAGTGGATATTGGTATGTAATCTATGTTTTCATGTTGTTGTATTTAGTAATGTTGGATCAATTTTGGTTTTTTTCTTCCTACAAACAGGTTCACTTTTGGTTGTTTTCATTCCCTTGTGGATACCATGAGGCATTGCCGATTGAAATGTAATCATGAACAATAATTCTTGGATTAATTGATGTCCTTAAGTTTATTTGTTTTCTAATTTAGTAATACCAGTTCTTCATAGTTTCTTTATCATACTATTGTATGTTCAACCATTATAAATAAGAGTTCAATTCAGGTTCAATTTTTTAATGAAATTTTCATTATTAATGTAGTTTTAGTTTTGATTCAATTTTGGTCATATTACATTCTTAAAGTAATCATTAGTAATGTTGTTTTAGTTTTGGTTGTTATCATACCTTCTTGCAGATTGTATTAGTCATGCAGGTTTAGTTTTGCTTCAGTTTTGATTGTTATCATACATTCTTATTGTTATCATTAGTAATGTAGGTCCAGTTTTGGTTGTTTTCATGTTCGTGCTGTTAACATGAGGCAGTGCAAATTGGTATTTAATCTTAGACTTTCCTGATCAAATTAACTGATGTTCATGTATTTTTAATGTAAATTATTCCCTTTTTATTTTCATACGTTTGCAAGTGATATCCTTTCTATAAGTGATATAAAAACTTGTTTTTTATGTAAAAATTTAATAATAAACATTTATGTATCAGATGACTTTTAATATATATTATAATGCTTCATTGCTTATCTTATTGATTTTTGATGTCAAACTGTGTTCATGAGAGATTTTATAAATTTCTATCTAGTGTATTGGCCAACTCTTTATCATGGAAAGTTAAACTATGTGCGTGGAGTCTATTCTATGAGTCTATGGATGAGGCCGTTATGATATTTCATGCATAGCAAGAAGGCTGATATTATTTTACAACAAATCAATAGTACTGCTTATCAAAGACCATTTTATTGATGTTTTAAATATTCTATGGTCCAGGGTGGAGGCTTTTTATGGATTTAACATGTTGGTCTGTAAATAGACAACAGCATTGAAAATTTATACATGGGGGAATGTATTTAATCATGTGCTGAGTGAAAATTCCTATATAGTGGGATCTTACTACAATGTTTAATCTAGGGGCTTTGAAGTTAGCTTTAACACATTTTGTTCTTTAAATAAAACATTATCTAAATCGAAGGATTTAAAAAGGCATGTTTTATGTTATGGAGATGCACGAATGGCTTGACATAGGTGATAAATATGCACCATGGTGGATGGGTTATAGAGGCTCAGCACAAGTTAAGCGTGGTTGATATATTTCCTTTATGGACCAGTGTATAGGGTTCCTCATTAGGGAAACCTCAAAACCATTATAGGTTGTTGATCATGAACAAAGTCGTGGTTGGTAGTTCACTATAAATGTAATGCGAAGGCCTTGAGATCCATTGGAAGGACATCTATCATGGTTGTATCCTCCATTCACTCAGTGAACTAATGTTTAAATATTTTTATTGTTTATACATATCTTTGTTTTATATACATATCCTTGTTTCATTAAATATTTTTTTTACTTGATCTACTAATGTATACATCATAGGTTTTTTATTTTTTCTTTATCTTATGATTATTGTTTCCAATCGTTAGATAATCGTCTGGTTGTGGTCATTGTGTGGTATTTTTTACCATGTCATTATTGGCATCTATCATGACTGGTAAGCCTTTTCACAACATTTATGGCTAAATAGTTTGTGAAAAAAATTATTTTAATTTATTAGTTTAGTTTTTTTCAGTTTAAGTTTAATTGACTCCGTTTTTCTCACTCTACTCATAAATGATGTTTCTCTAGTAAATTGATGCTGATATGTGTGAACCATTAACAACATAATCATGTATTTGTGATTTCATCCATGTTTCCAACATCAATTATCTCATCAAAGATCAAGTTTCTAGTAAGTTTAGGTATACCCATTGTCATTGCTTAGGTATGCACATTGCCATGTTTATGCTCATTATCTATTTCACATTTCCCAATACAACGTGTTTGTTAGTTAATCATTTACAAAATCAAACACAGCCTTATTTCAACTCATTTGGAGAGGTGGAGTGATTGTGATTTTGTTGTTGTTGCGGGTTTAGCCTGGTGGCTCAGATGTAGGAGATATAAATAATGTTATAGTGGGAGGGGGATATGGGAAATGGAAAAATAATCTCCTACCAGATTATTTAGATTTCAACATGAGTGATGAAAAATGCTGACAATGAAAAGCAATTTTATACACCTCCATTTATTTATATTTTAGTTTCAATTCATGCCGATATTTTTCACTAATTTGAGCTGAGTTGCCTCACTAGCATGGATGTGTTGATGCTGGCCCGTTGGTCCTGGGTTGCGGGCCTTGTTGGTCCCTGGTGTGTCATGGATGAGCTACTATAGTCATGGATGGGTTACTGCTAACTCACTGACATGAATATACCACTATCGGACCCTGGTGTGGCATGGATGAGCTGCTGTCATGGATGTACTACTACTGGCTTGCTCACATGGATGGACCATCTGATGGCTCACTGGTCCCGTGTTTTTGGTGCTCGTTGGTCCCTAGTGTGGCATAGATGGGCTACTCCTGGAATTGGGGGGGGTTTTGGGTTTGTTAGGTGTGTGATGGATCCTGTTGGAGGATGGATTTTGTATTGATTCAATTTCATTATTAATATAATTATGTATTATCTAATTTTGTACATTAATGTAAATTATCTTATCATTAATAATTAATATAAATGTATTATATATGATAAATTAATAAAGATGATATGAAATTTTACAAGAAATAAATATTTATAATTTAACGTATATTATATATTGGTAATATTATTACCAACAAAAAAATTTGTCATTAGAACCTGTTACGGAATATTTTAACCAACATATACATTATATGTTGGTATTAATGTAATTATAACAGAATGATTTTATCGGCCTCAAAAACATTTAGTGATAGAGTTTTTACTGACGGTTTAGTGACAGGGACATATATGTTGGTAAAACGTTTTACCAACAGAAAATGTACTTTTACCAACAGATATGCTCCTATTAGAAAAAGTGAAATATTTTGTAGTGATTTTATTTATCCATTAACTAAAAAAAATATTATGTTAGCTTAATGTAATAATTTTAGGAATCTATTTAAATACAAAATACTATAAATAAATTTAAATCATGAAAGTAATATCATTATTTTAGAAAAAAAAATTAATATTCATTCTCATCATTCTTTTTTCTCTATGTGAACACATAATATATTTTTTAATATAAGAGAGATACTTTTTATATTGGTCATTATAATAAATAATATATAAGTCATTTTCAAGGTATTTTTTCCGGTAAAAATAATATTTTGAACATATAGGGATAAAGGTCAAATAAACCAATTCCAATAATGATTAAGATGAATAATATTTCCCTTATGATTTTGGATCAACCTTGGTTTATATGATTTACCCTTTAAGAATTTCATAAATATTATGATGCTTACAATTCATAGTGCCTAATAATAAATGGATTCAACACATAAAATTTGGACCACCTAATTCAAAATATGTATCCAATTTATCACAACAAATTTTCATTAAGTGGGAATAATTTATTTTTATATAATTTCAAAAAATGTGAGGAAACCCAATTTTTTTTGAGAACTACATTTTGTAGTATAAAACTAGATTTATTCCAATCAAAATCCTAAAAGATATATTAGCTAATTGTTAAATTATTTTTATGAATATATAACTCATACATTTATTTTGATAAAAATACATCGACTATATAAAAATAATTTTTCAGAAAAACATCTCTTCCATTTTCAAATGATTTTCATTATCATTTCTAATTATCTTTAAAAAAACAGATTTAATTTTATTTATATCTTTATAAAATATTTTTTTATTTTTTAGTTATTCTTATTCATACCCCAAAATACAATTCCTTGGAGATAACTATCATAATAAATAAAAATATGTTAACATTATATCGTTGATCATTTAGAATTAATGAATGTAAAGTGATATATCATGGGAATTTTTTAATAGTGAACTATATTAAGAAAACACAGGGGGTAAAATTATACCCCTCTACTAAATTATTTCTTAAATTTTCTTATTTTAGAATGGTAATAAAGGGTACAATATTTGATGTATTCTTTTATAGAAAACCCATATCATAAAAAGGGTTAACAAAACATCCACATGAAATGATGGAATGTATAAATACAAAAGTAATCTATATTTAAAAATAACTATGTTTCCAAATTGGATAAAATTAGTAGGATGTGATAATATAGAAATCATGGAAAACTAATTTCCACAGATCATTGATCACAATAAATTACACCATCCTGAGAAAGTTAAATACCACAAAAATAGAAAATAGAGAGGTTAAAAATATAACATCAAATCATTATAATTTAATGTAATATGAAAACATTTTGGATTCAATATATGCTTCCCAATGCTGATAAATTATTATACAATATATAGTAAGAATATAAGGATATACATTTACATGGTATATAAAATTTCATCCTTTAATAAATTCCCCTACCAATCTCATTTTTTTCTATGAATAATGACTATTCAAGAAAAATATATTTATGTGAGATGCACTAAAATATAATTTGTAATACAAAAAATGATATCAAACTATTCCTTATTTCTTGAAACATTAATCAAAATAATTTTTTATAATAATTTAATATAATATCGATCATTTATAAATCCTAATTTGATATAATAATACTAGTAAATCCATAATCTCATCAGTAATAAAAACGGTTAGACTTATATCATTCCATAAATAACCCAAAATGTCAAATAAAAACAATAACCACTAAAATGATGAATGTTATTTCATCAATATTGATCACATATCTATCATATTACCTTCCCAAAAAAATTAATTTCATTCCTACCAAATAATTATTTATTTTAATTCAGATATAGAACCTAATTGTTACAGAAACATCAACCCAAAGTAGAATCTACCAAAATTTCAATAATAATTTTGATAAATAACTATATAATCATATAGTGTAGTGAAACTCACCAAAATATAATTATTTATGTTTAGAAATTGACCTTAATAGTAAATATTTTATTTAACATAAATATCATGAAAATATTATAATTTTAATGAAACCTTTTTCAACCATCATGTTTATATTAATCTCAATACCAATTAATGTAGAATCGGTTAATATATAATCGCAATAGTTTATTTAAACATCAATTGACTATTATTATTATTATCAAAACCTAGAAAAGGATTCTAATCACCTAAAAATCACATCACATAAAGCTTCAAAATTGGTATATGTTAATTTGATCATATGATTATTCTTAACCTCAAAAAATTATGATGGAATGTACAAATCATAAGTTAGACTCACATGAAAACATATGTTCTTCAAAAAAATAACATAGTCTTTATTCATTAATTAAAATCATAGAATCTCAAATATATTCCATAGATCGAAAAATATAGTAAAATCCATCAAAGATAACAATTTTTTTCAAAATAACACTAATCAGTTTCACAGTCATCAAAACTATCCCAGTTACTTCACTAATACTAATCATTAATTTTGTAATGGCCCAGACCTCTCCAGTCCATTATTTTGTGAAAATATGGTGTTTGAGGTGTTTCAGGAAATTTCTAGTTCTGTGAACAGTGTTTCCAATTTTATGAATAGTAATGGTATGTGTACAATGTCTCACATATCAGTTTCACAGATTGGTTTCATAGATCAGTTTCAGAGATCGGTTTTACAGATCGGTTTTACATATCGGTTTCACAAATCGGTTTCACAGATCGGTTTCATAGATCGGTTTCAGAGATCAGTTTCACAAATCAGTTTCGTAGATCAGTTACAAATATTGATTACACAGATCGTTTTCACAGATCTGTTTCACAAGTCGGTTTCATAGATCAGTTTCACATATCGGTTGGTGTATAGTAACGGTAGGTGAACCATGTTTCCTGCTTCCTACAGATTTGCCCCTTTTGACGTTTCCTTTGACATAAAATACATTTAAAGCCTTATTTTAAGGACTCTTAAGGCTGATACAAAGGACATAAATCTTATATTAATTATTCCTAATGCTGGGATGTTTTTACGTGGTCAAACTGCATGAGTTAATGCGATCCATTTTTAATGGATAATTAAGCAGATCTTAAACCATTACCCCATTAAATATTCAAAAGGGATTAGATATCTTATTCCTTTTTTCGTCATTGACTATGAGATTCTAAAACCTTTCAATCATTTCTGTAGGAGTTGCACAATAAAACTCTACTCCTAGGATTGGTTCTAATTTGTTTTGATACAACCAAGCTGTATCGATAAATCATTGATATAAGGTATGTTGTATCTTTGTTTTTTTGGGGTTCATCTTCTCCTGTTCTCCTTTCCATAGTATAGCATGTAATCTCCATGATTCTAAAGGGTTTTCTTGGTGTTTGGTTGGTGCGGGCGTACCATGGAATTCTTGGGTGGATGCGGTTGTCACGAGAAGAGGATTGTGACCCATTTTGTGGATAAAGAACGTCAAGAATTGTTGATGTAGGGGATTCGTTGCTTCTCTTTTCTTTTACGTGCGACTATATTGTCAGCATGCTTCTTCCCAGTGGGTCACAGTGGAATTTACATAATAAATACTTTGAACCAGATAAGGTAATTAAATCGATCATATGTTATTACCTCATGTTTTTATAGATAATGTGATATCTATGCTTTATTTGATTAGTTGTTTGTTCTTGATCAAAATTGGTAAATAATGTAAACTGGGATTAATTGATAAGTGTTGGATAAAGATAAAGAGGCATGAAAACAAATTTAGTTGTTGTTGTAATTTGATGTTAAACAAATTAGTGTGGAAAGAATGTTTATTTAATTTTGATAGCTTACTGATTATGTTCCCCAAATTTTGGAACCTACATTTTATAAATATATTAATTCAATATTGATTAAAGAACTGCTTGTTTGATAATTTCTAAAAGGGTTCTGAGTTACCCTCTTGTTTTTTAAAGGGCCAAGATCCCATTGATGTGATGTTTGTTTTCTTTCTGCTTGTAATGTGATGTGACCCTGGAGGGGTGTTGTGATATGTGGAGGCATAGATGCCTTCTTGGTTTTGACAGCGGATGACGCCTTGAGTGGAGAGATGCATCAATTTATGTATGTGGGTGTGGAGGAGGAAACTAGGGATGATGGAATGAGATGGATGTGATTTTTGGATACTTGTTCACTCTTTGGTTGTTTATCTTCTTTACATTTCCCCACTACTCATGGCAGATGGTCTTGCTTACCCTTCTTCCAAAAGAGGAGAAGACATGTGGGGTATGCCACGTGCATTCCGTGTTTATCCTCTCATGGGATAATGGGTCTACGCTATTGCTATAGGCGACAAAGACTCAACGGGTAGTACATCTACTCACCATGGTGATCCCCCTTGTGTTTAGTAGCATAAGATGCTTTTCTAGAATGCTTGGGAATATGGGAAAGTAATTCTGTAATGAATTTTCGAATAGATGATGTTAACCCATGGGGTTGGAGTTTGTTGAAACTTAATGATGAGGTTGAGAACATTTGAAGTGAAAGTGGAATATTTTGGATGTGGTGTTAATGGAATTAAATGTGGAATTGTTCATGGTTAATTAATCATTAAAGAATTAATTAAAGTATAGTGTAACTGATAAAAAGGGAATGAAGTAATCTAATAAAGCTCTTTAAATGGTTCCATGCTTATATTATACCTAGTCTTAGATGTAGCAGCCTATAGTTTGAGAGACGTTAGCTGCAGTTGTTCCTAAGACTAGGTTATGGCCATAGTGTGGTTATGAGATATGGTATATTTTATACTTTTTGTGTCTATATACGCTACTCCTCCCTGTCAGTAAGGGAAACTGACTCCCCAGGTATTCTGAGCCCTGGGGGTGTTTTCTCTATCATTTCGGTGTGAGGATGAATGGATGACTACCCCCTTTGGCCCCACTCTCTTCTCTTGGTAGATACTTGTGCCAAAAGGCACAACTATTAGTATCCCCATATATGTCTGTAGAGGGCTGTAATGGATTGATGTTATTTCACACACATATATTCTGGATATAGTATTTTATGGACTACTATAGGTGTAACGTGTATAGGCTGTAATGGATTGGGGATCCTTACTCGGTCAATGGGCTGTAATGGATTGTGGTATAATACCTGACATGTGATACACGTTATGTGGGCTATGATGGCTCCCGAAAACTTACCTGGTTACTTTTGGTAGTATGGATGGTGTGGTGCTTCGCCCAGGTGTCTGCGGGCAATCCTTTGTGGTTCACGTGGTGCAGATTGTGGAGCATAGCCCACGTGTATGTGAGAAAGCCATTGGAGAGAGATGCACATGACGTATATCGTTGGGGCAAAGCGGAAAACCAGTGGGGATGTAGTAGCGGAGTACCATTGATATTTTTTACTATATGATATATTCGGTTATGCGTTACTTGGTGAGAGTAGCCATGGTGAGGTTGGGGACATAGTATACCTATTTGGGTTATGAGTTGGTTTCACTTTTTGTACACTGGGCTTTAGCATACTTTCTTTATATTTGAAAAAGAGGCTTTGGGGAGGATCATACTTAGTATACTATTATACTCACCCTACATATATATAAACTGTTTTTCAGGTCACATGGTGCAGGTTGGAGATCAAACTGATTTCAAATAGCTTGGAGTTGCAGGATCTGTTCGGGCTTGTGGTTGCTTCTTTTTTTTTATTTTCTTTTATGTACTTGCAGTTTTTCCCTTCCATTTGTTGTAATTTTTCATGACATTTAATAGATGCACTTGGGTTTCTTTTATATTACTATTCTGAGTTGGATTTGATTGGTGTCTATATTATCTCTCTCTTCAGCATGTGTTCTCTTAGAGGGTAATCCATCTCATTTGTGTGTTTATTTACCCTCGGTGCTAGTTACCAACCCACGGCCTATTGCAGGCAGTACTCGGGGGTCATTATCTCCCTTCTCACATTGTCGGCCCAGGAGGGTTACACATTGTGGGGAGGGGGTCATGACAAATTTATCCCACTAGACATTATCACATTACCAATAAAATCACTTTTTTATCGGTACCTTTAAAAATAGTTTTTTAAATCCAAAAATAAAATCCACTATAGAAAGTAATTAATGAATCATGATTGATATATAAATAATATCATTTATATAACACATCTAATACATAATAATCAAATACTAATACCAAAATAATTCTATCTTTTAACACATTGAGAATAATGGAAATCTCATCATATTCCCTACATGTTTTTAAAATTTATTTTACTTCCATTTTTTATTTCTTATCAAAACCATGATATTTTACATCAAATATAATATATTCATCATCCTTTATAGAACATTGAGTTATTTATTCATAGGTATCGAAAAAATTATGGATAACACCTGTAATAGACATGGTTTTAAGCAATTGAATAATTGATCAATATTACATTCTCGTTTAATGATAATAGAAAAACCATACCTCATAATGTTTGAAAAAATTAAATCATATTTAATAATTCTTTTATCACCCTTCTGGATTATTTCAATGAATTACTTCTCCAATTTAAAATTAATAATACATAGAATGTATTTATTGAAAAATAATCTCTTGATATCACCCCACCCTAAAGAGTCAATTTCATACAATGGATTCAAATTTTTGATAAGATTTCACCATTAATCTACTTATCCTTTCAAATGATAAAACTCAAAAATGGCATTTTCATGATCTAAACACTAGAGAATGGAAAATATCATTTCAATTTTATTGATCCATCTCCCATTAACTACTTGATAAATGAACCGACTAATTGATGGTTGGAATTTCCTCCTAATAGACTAAATAGAATATTGTTCCCTTCATTGCAAGTTTGGAAGTTTAGAATTATTCATAGCTTGATAATTTTGAGTTACAACAAAATTTTGATTCTTATAATGTTAATCATTGAAATTTCTAATGTATTAAGTATTAAAATAAATTTTTCCAATCCATTGAATAAAACCAAAAATTATAGAATGAGAAACAATATTCATTGTTTGAATCTATATAATCTTAAAGTATCATTTATTTTATGTATAAATCATGACTCATTCATTTCAATATTTTATATATTATTTTTATCCTAGGTCGTCCATGGAAAAATATAGAAAATTGGGATTTTATCCTATACTTAGACACATCCCTAGGGTTCTCACTAAATATTTATAATACTAGTTTACAATGGTATCTAAACCATTATTTGATACCATATATAGTCACCCTATCTTTACATACATAGATTTTACATCTTATAAGATAAATATTCATTATATAACATATCAATCTACACCATAATCATAAAAATGTATTTTATGTGGAAACATGGATAGATAAACAACTGATTCAAAATTAAACTACAACATATCCCACTATTTTGTACATAAATAATACAATTATTCTAAATATAAAACTTTATATAATTACTCATAAATTGGGGAAAGGAATAATATGAATGAGATAAATAAAATGCTCTGTAAGGGAATAAGTAGATATATAAATGATCGTTTAAATATAACATTAGTATATAGGTATGAGGACATGGGAATAACATCTGAAAACCATACTTTTGATGTCCCCAATTATAATTTTGATTCCTCTAATAAAGACAGAAAATTCATAATTCATGAAAGATAATGAATCTATAGAAAAGAAGCTATAAGAGTATAACTTTGGTATAATACATATATTTGTGGGATATAATTATGTACAGAAAATGGTTTCCATATTAGTTGAGGCTCACATCCTTGAAATTAATAGTGAATTGGTTCACTCCCTATTCAATCATAGAATTCAAGGTTTACTACTAAAACCAACCTGGTGTAAAGAGTCCAATATTGAATTGGGACCATTACTAATTTCATTCATGATTATTAAATGATATATCAATAATTACCCAATTAATTTGAGAGATATATAATACCAAGACAACCCATCAGATGATGAAAATAAAATATATGTGTGTTCTGCAATAATATAAACATTATTCATATCAAATTCCATGTATATGAAATGGGGTTCACAAACATTTAATCATAGCATAACCAATGGAGATTAAATGGGATTATAATCATTTCATCACTTTATCATAACTTAAGCAATAAAATATAAATGGGTACTATAAATATATTTTCCTCAATATGAAAAAATATATAGAGAATAAAATAAGTTTGGAATCATTGGATCATATCCTCAGTATAAAATTATGTAACATCAAAGGATGTCATCATTATTGAGAAATTGCATAAAAAGACCACCTATATCATGTTTTATTTAAAATATACCATTCATATTGAAATCCATTATTTTAAATAAAAAAATCCCAAATAATAAGGATTATTTATTTTTTTGAAAATAATCATGGAAACAAATAATGGAAGATTAAAATTATTGAGTGCTCTTAATGATGAAAAATTATGTTCTTGTTGTATATGTTAAATGAAAATATTCCATTCGTACATTTGTTAAAAAATTAAAAAGTACTGCATTAAAAAATTATTAGATGATTCATTATAATTTTATCTAAAATTCAATCATGTATAATAATTACCATATAATGTAATTGGATAATATTAGAAACATTATATTTTTTTTAATAAAGCATGTATTTAAAAGAGAAATGATTTTAGATGGGTGAAATAAATAAAATCAGATTTCCTTAAAAAATTTCTTTCATTCTCCACAATAATGGAAGTGAAAAAAATGAAAGGGAAAAAATGTATTATAATTTAATAATATTATGTTGTTATAAATCATGAGTTTTTTTGAGTTATATCTTGAATTTTCATCATCAGAAGCATGATCATAAACAATCTGGTATGTAATGAGATTGTAACATATAAACCTTACCTCAGATCTGAATTCATTCTTACATTGTCGATCCTTCTATATAATTTATAGAAATTAATTAATAATAAATTATAGAAACATAATCACATATATCATAACTTATATTATTTAAACATAATATTTTATAACTCATTTATTAAAAAAAATTTACTGAAAAATCTGTTCTGGGTGACAACTACTTTGTTTTTCAGGTCTGTTTTTGTTAGGTCATTTTGGACATTGTGAATTGATCATGTTCCCATAATCTATATAATTATAATAATTATATTACATTTTTATATATTCAATATATATATATATCACTAAATTTAATGGTAGAAAAATTGAATTAGACCATTCATTGAGACGATAGGGTATATGTATGCATGAACATAGTTTTCTATTAAAAATGAATGTAAAGAAAAAAATAATGTAAAATAACAAATCAACTTTAAATAATACTTATTATATAATATAAATCAAATATATCCTTTAAATCCAACCTAATTACCATAAATTTAAGTGGAAATGATAACTGAATTACAACACTTCAAGGAGGTGGTAATCCACTTTTACATACGAGCAACCTTATCATTTTCCAATTGATTTAAAAGTAATAAGGTAGATATGTTATTATCATTATTGAAGAATAATTTTTTAAAATATATTAAATTTAAACACTAATATCAAAATTTTACACATCTATAAATAATGGTGATGAAAAAAGTATTTGCATATCTATGTAGAGATGTCAAGTCATATATACACACGAGCGACAAATAAATTCTCATTTTGTGGGACAATGGGTGGATAATGGGGTTTTAAAAATCATAATAATATTTTATTGTATTTAGGATAATGAATTTATTATTTTAAGATAAATATAAAAGATTTAGTGGAGTTAAAATAAGAAGTTAAAACTGTATGTGACCTTTTATGTTGATTACATCTACATTGTTTGAACTCCTTTAGATATAATCTTAATGATCCTAGTATTTTTAATTATGGAAGACAAGAACATTTATAATACTTATATCTATTTATATAGGATATATTTTTAGGTTTTAATTGCATCATATGGTTCACTGTTTTTTATAAAATAAAACTGATGTCTGCCCCTTTATAAATGAGGGGAGGTGCAGTTTTGAAATTTCATTAATGATTAAAATATAAATAATAATTTTTTTTAAAAACATTATTAAAATGTATTTATATTAAATGATAATTATACATGTGGTTGAAATACCATCAATACTAAAAATTTATAAAGGTATATTTGGTGATTTCATCCAAATATATTTGTTTAACCCCTTAGTTGACCAATTTTATCCATAACCGCAGTAACATTTTTTACGCATAATGTATTATAATTTTACATATAAAGTGAAAATTTGATGATAAATATAGATGTTCTAATATTTTAGATGATATATTATCCATCATTCCCTTGTTCAATAATACTTAATTTTTTCCAAAAATGTAATAAAAAAAATTATTCTCATATAATATCATTGAGGTCATTTTTGACAGTATTCTAATTATTTGTAACTAAAGACACCAATAACATGATGGAATTATAAAATATTACTTTAGAAAAATAATAATATTTTATATTATTTTATAATATATAAGGAACACTATAAGTCACTGAAATTATACAAATTTAAAATCATTTATTTTATTTTATTTTTAATTAAAGAAATTCCATATCGGTGGTTCATAGGTATGTAAAGAAATTATATTTTAATGAAACATAAAAATAGTTTTCCACCATGAGAATAATTTCACTTTAATCAAAGTAACCATTAATATTCCTTTAAAACATTATTTTCTCCCAATGAGAACATATATGATATATTTTCAAGTAAGGCAATGTCATTTTCTATTTATCATTACATTAAATATTATATATGTAATTCTCCTGGAAAAGTGTCCCTTATAACATTTTATTTAATGACTAAAATGATAACGTATAATGTACCGTCATCCTATAATAATTAATGACATAAATGGTGACCTTAAATTTTATTATTAGACTTGGTTAAATTTATTTATCCATTAATGGGTTTATAGTTTAACTATAGTTGCTATTAATAATTCTTAAAAACTAAAAGGTATCTGTTCAAAAAATTATGCTTATTGATTCAAGAAAATTAATACAATTTTCAAAATCTAATTTCAATAAGTATAATCAGTTAAATTATAAATTTTTGTGAAAAACATGATTAAAATAATTTTGTATAGAAATCAATATTAATCATAAAACTAGATTTATTGCTATCTAAATACTAGAAAAAACCAATGGATGGATGTTAAAAAATTTATTCAATATTTAATATATAAATTTAATTTTAATTACTCAAAAAATTTGATTAATAAAAATAATAACGATAAAGAACCGTTGCATTCATAAAATTATGGTTTAAAAGAAATACATCTCCTTTATTTTCAAAATATTTTTATTTTTATTTTTATTTAATTTGTAACCAATTCTATTATCCTATACATATGGGAAATATAAATTTCTTATAATTTATTTATCCCTATTAATACCAACCAAAATATTGATTATGTGATAGTAGACGTATTAAATAATACAATTTTAATAGCATATCATAGTTTATTGGATGTGACTTTTTTATGTAGGGCATGATATCAATGAAAACCCTTTTATGGTTAACTATGTCATAAAATATATCGGTATTACTATTACCCCAGATTACCTCCATTTGAATAAGAGCTATTTAATATAACCAAATGATTTTTATAGAAAACTAAGAGAGAGGGTTAATCAGGTGCTCACTATTTTTCACAAAATTCCAAAGTATCATGAAACCCTTTAGTGGATTTAACCAACCCATCCATCCCTTTTTTTGTATTTATGAAAAAACCAATTTTTAGAAAGTGGGAACCATATAACCACATGATAACTGAATTCCACACCCACAAGGAAACCCACAATGAAACCAATACACACCACTTTTTGGAAATCACAGTTCAAAATTCAAAAAAAACGCTCTCCATCATTCACCTTGATCCACGAGTCGCATACCATCATGAATCATGAATCATCATCGATTCACGAAATCCACAAAGGAAACACCTGCTGCCATCATCAAACACATCACCAGCGCCGTCCACACCGCCAGAGAAAGAAACCGGAGAAAAATCAACATCGTCGATGCCGTCTGGCGCCATCATCGTTGTCGAGTCAGCACACCGCCATTGAAGTCAAGCATGCGCATTGAGTCTTCACGAGCATGTACCGAACACCATCGTGACAACCCTCAGGAGGGAACCATCCACGCAAGACCAGCAAGCCGCCCCGAGAACACAACGCCAACGATGACCGCCGAGATACATAGCCGACACAAAAACTCCACCGGCCGATGAGCATAACCGAAGAGGCCATCACCGTCTCCCTCCCAGAGCCAATGAATACGAAACCTCCATGAGCCACCGAGGACCAGTCAAACCCACATCACAAAGTACCAGAGATATCACCACGCAATCCGCCTAGGAGAGAAAGGTGGAAGTCTGGATCCAGAGCAGAGAAACGGACGGACGATGGCCGCGACAGAGCACATCAACAAGCCTCCCAACACAGACGGCCGATAAAAATCACCGAACAAGACGCAAACAAAATGATCGCCGTAGAAAAAACACACAAACCATCATCCAAAAAGAAGACTGAAAACCCAAAATTGATCCACTGAAAAACCAAAGCCACCGAAGAAGCCAAAACCAATATCATTCTGACACGGGAGGGCCTGGACACCCTCGACCGCCAAGCCGCTTAACCCAAAACCACTGCGAAACATTCTCCCCATATCCGACCTGGGGAGGAGCTATGGAACGCGAGGTTAGAGAGGGGAAGAAGCGGCCGAGGCTCCAGCAGCCTCCATTGACGGGATCGACAACCTCCCTGCAAGAAAATCACAAAAAACACCACCAAAATGTAGAAAACAGCGGCACGAAAGTTGTGACGATAAATATACATTTGTTTACCCTATTAATAATTATCTTCACTCAATTTTATTTATTAAATAGATAGTTCAATAATATTATTATATGTATTGGTACAAACACATACACCTTGCATTGGTTGGTTATTCACTATAATGATGTAATCTCCATTATAATCAATGTGACTACATTGTGTGGTGCTTCTCATACATTTACTACCTAAATAAAATTGTACTTATAAATTGCTTTCTAACATAGGAATTCTTTAAAAATCATTACACTATGTTCATATTGTCAGACTTTGATATCCCTATATACGATAAGTCATGAATGATGTGTGGGGTCTAACTAAATATATTAAAGTTTTCCATTGAATATCTTCTTGTAGGTGGATCAATATATTTATATATTATTATATAACAATAATAAAATATAACTACATTAACACAACACTATCTTCATTGAAGTTTATACGATATTCGAGAGTACTATACAACTCGATCACAACATGAAACATATCTTTATTGTATTACCCACTCATGGACCTACTACGATATTCAAATAATTTATCTCCCCATTTAATAAAATATTTACAACAATAAATGAATCCATAAAAAATATATTTTCCTCTCTTTATTTTTCATGTTCTCAAGATTTTAAATTAAATACTATCATAGTAATCTCATCATCTTCTTCTATATTCGATACCCATATGATATTAATCATTAATACAAGATACAATTCTTCTTCTTCCTTACCCTCAAGAGTGATATTATATATTTCTGAAAACTTACCATCTTGTGGATACTCAAATGAAAACACATTCTCTCATAAACATCATTTATTATTTAAAAACATGACACTATGAAAAATTATTTCAATATATGAAATGTATAATATACCATCAATACCCCCAGTTTCCCATTATCACTTTTAATTTCTCACCATTATCATATAAGGGGTTCCACCACAATCTTGATACTCCTTTTTCTAAAAACTATTGTATTGTATATATCAACAAGAATTCCCTTAACTTTTTCATTCTCATTTTCTTATAATTTTTTCATGGGTCTAAAATATTTTTTCCAGTGTCTCCGAAAATCCTTGATATCTTCTTATCTCCTATTTTCAAATGCTTGAATATTTATAAATACAATACTCAACATTAATCGTTTTTTCATTCATGTGGATATGTAACATGAAAAAAAGATACATGTTTTCACACAATATCCACTACTTGTAAAACGAAAATTTTCCAGTCTTCTTATGGAATATATCTCAATCATTTAATCATCCTATATAATCAGAGAACATTTCATAAATCCACTGAAATTTTATATTCTTATACATAATGTTTGAGTCACTCATTTTTATTCAATAATACGTCTATGCTAAATTCAAATTAATATCCTAAGAGATATAAATATATTGCAACATTAATAAATAATATTGGTTCAACATCTGAAAAATAATGTACATATCATAAAAATTTGTGATTTAAATAACATTATATTAAAGCACAAGACTATTCATATGTCTCCATTTCTTAATTTGATTAACTTATAAGCATAGTTTCAAGATTAATTTATTTCTCATAAATTAATCCTAATATTTTATCCTCATAAAACCATATTTGGTCATGGATATTAAATGTATCATTATGTTTAGATAAATTAGGAACAACATCAACATCAACAATATAATTTCTATAAATTATTGAATTTCTTCATTAAATAGTATCTAAACTGTTCTTGAATATTTTCTTATTTGATCTTCGTTGAATAACATTTAACATCATCAATCATTATTTCCCAAAATGTATCACTTGTTTATTGTGATGTTTTGATCCTTGAAATCTATCTCAAGCATCACTCCATTTAGTATCCTATTTTGATGTTTCTTATGGAAATATCACGACTTATTATTTTATATCTAGGATTCTATATTTTATAATAAGTTTCTGATTGCCTGCACACTGAGGAATATATGTGAACATGAGTGAAAAAAACTCATAACCAA
Organism: Viscum album; assembly: GCA_963277665.1. Lineage (NCBI taxonomy): Eukaryota > Viridiplantae > Streptophyta > Magnoliopsida > Santalales > Viscaceae > Viscum > Viscum album. The sequence continues at coordinate 890,542,379 of OY728130.1, forward strand.
CCTACAAACTACATAAATAACTTGTAATGAACACATTAAGTAATGAGAAACCACAAAACAATGATTTCTGACAACATGGATTAATGATAGGCCATGAAAATATATCATATGGCTATTTTATCGATCGAATGTCTAAATCACTTATTGTGGAGGTCGATAATGAATAATTTTATTGACCATGTGAATATGAGGATTGGCTGAAAAAATTAATGGATCAACAACAAGAATTTTGGGATTGATCAAATGAAGAACGTATCATGTGATAACTTGATTGTCTATATGACTAGAAATTGACTGCAAAAACTTATAGTAGAATGACTAACTGCCTATGTATAGTATTATATTAAATTTCAGATTGTATTCAATGTCTGCACCATTTTCAATTAATCTTAGGTCTCCTTTAAAATACCTCTAGCCAATATAAAACCATCCCTAAAGTATTTTACACACTAATTTCAAAAGTTATATAAAAAAATACACTATGATAGAGTCCACTAATTCAGGGCATTACAAATTCAAATTATATATCTAGGTATTATAAATTATAACATATCTTAAATTTAAACACTATATCCAACAATCCTTCAAATTTTCAATCTTTTGAAGACATTACAAATCCTCATAATTCAACAAATTCCATTTTACACTATGAATCTTGGATCAACAAATCAATTGTTTGGTATGAGAAGCCCTTGAGAACATGCCCATTTAGATGTTCAAAGGTATCCATTAACCCCATATACATTTTCCAAAAAAGAGAGATACTATTTATATAAAATCTATACGACAATAGCTCATCTATTCCTATAATTCAATGGAATCACCATCAATATCCATGTAATGGGTGGATACACCAATCCCGTACAAATGTCTTGGTGACAAATATTGTCATGAATAGTTCCAAAAAAAACAAACATAACATAAATAGGACTCATTACCCGATTTCATTTCAATACTTTAAGCATCCAAATATATTATTTTCATTTAAATATCCATCCCATGTTTAGATATAATCTCCCCTTGATTATAATAAAATCAAGAGGATTTTTTTCTCTATATCACCGATTAATGTTGAGATACTATAGGAACCTTATGAGGTCTTATAAGGGATAAATTTTCTCTTCCCTACCCATTTGATTTCAAGAACCATATTATAATTATTGATTTAAAAATATCTTTAGAGATGGTATCCACTAGTAATTAATTATAATTATCCATCAGTTAAAAACTGTACGTCTCCATGAAAAAACCCGGTTTAAGAAACATGAGTTCACGATGGTTACAAAAAAACCATTCATTACACCTCTCAATATAGTTGGAAATCAAAATATCCATTCTCAGGGGATGGATAAATAATATATTCAATAATTCCTATAAAACATCCCTCATATAAAAATATTATCAAAAAATTCATGTTAAAGTAAACTACCTCCCCATTTTGTTAGATCATCACTCTAAAATAATGATTATAATAAATATACATCATAAAAGATCAAAGAGAGTGTATCATGAAATAAGGATTAGTATATTATAGGGCATTGAAAATGAAATTATTTTAGAATATAATAAATACCTAGATCCTTTAATTCTTCATTTTTACCCCTAAAAGAATAAATCCAAAACATCATCCCTATAATTCGATGTTTGCATTAATATGCACCAAGTATTTTATACCAGATAGTGACTGATAGAAATTTGAAAAAAATAACTATTAGAAATTTATCTCTCTATGATGAGAATCATCCTGTGCTGTAAAAATATTACAATACTTCTTCAAAAACCTCCTTTAATACCAAGAACTAAAATACTATCAAATAATATTTTTTTATGAAGGTTGTCTTCATCACCTTCTCAATTATAACATTATGGTAGTGACTTCATTCTCAACCCAACATTATTTTTCATTATAGATATAATGTGTTTACTATTATTTTTAATCTCTTTCTCATATGTTTTCCCTATTTTTACATTATGAGGAAACATGGAATTATTTCATATAATATTATTTCTTGGGTAAAATTTACTTCTACAAATGAGATAGAATAGTGGAATCTCATTTTAATGCTTTCTACAACCTAATTACTTTTATAGCCCAACTGGAAAAATTAAAAATATGTTATTGGGATTATTCAAATTTCACTTATTTTTTGTGGAAGTATTCTCTATATATAGTAAATTAGAAATGGACTCCATTTGTGAATTCCATTTGAACATTATCAGTTCATTCTGATGATCAAGCCAAGTCATAAAATATTAGGGTATATAGACTTCCATTCTACATCATCCTATGTAAACAACATTATAATTTAACATACCCTTCTTGGGAAGCCTCTAAATCTCATCATTTATTTTTTCCTTCATTATTCCAATATTTTTTCAATATTGTTTTGACTTACTTATTTTTATTAGATAGATCCCTATATATTTTCATTATATGTAATATTTACAAAATCGTATGGTATTGCATATATTTTCACTATAGAGGCATCTAATCTTATTTATTCAAATATTATGGATAAACATGTTCAATTAATTATTAGTTTTACCAAACTCAAAAACCTTTTCCACTTGGTTACTCCTCATGGAATGATAACCTTCATTCACGTTTTTCATCATTTTCTATTATTGTGTCCAATTATTAAAATTAGTATAAATGTTCTCGGTGTATGGAATATAATTTAATTTATCATATATATAGTTATATATTTTCAATGTGTCGTATAATGTTTTCATCTTTGAAAATCTGTTCATAAAAAATAAATTATTCTTTTTTCTATGATAATTAATTTGTAAAACAAGTTGGTTCAGAATTCTAGATTTGACCCCCTACATGTAGGACATATATTACATTCATATATATAAATTTCCTACTAAATATCTATGTAAATTTTTATTAACCTCATATAAAAATAATAATATCCAATATAAATATTTCCCTTCTATTTGGAGGTAATCTATCTAGATTTTTGAGAATGTAGTTTTTGTGTAATTTCTCTTCTATTTTGGGCTCGATTTGGGGACTTGTTCTCCATAATTAATATAAAATATAACCATAATGATGTTTGATTATTATGAATTTTTTTAAATAAAAAAATATTTAAATATTAAACTTTTTTTTTGATGAAATGTGTTTTGAAACAAATTCAGTTCTTATATTCCATTCAGTAAAATATTTGATCTTCTTCCAGGTGAATGAGTTGGTAGTTTCCATAACATTTCTAAATTACACTTTACATCTTATATGATTCATTATTATGGAAAAACAATCCTTGATTCCATATTATTAAAAATTTTAATTTATAATATTTTTGATGGTATAACATAAATTGATTCCAAATTATTTGTTGTAACCTCCTAATATAGAAAATACATTTTGATTGAGTTTGTTTCATCCAAAAAAGATGTAAACCTAATTTCATAGTCTCTATTCATCTTACATGATTATTCCTTATGAATATTACTTTTCTATTAATGTTCATTTTCATGCTCATGAATTCGTTTCTTATTTATAAGAAACTTTGATTCCTTAACACTCACAATTACCTAGTGTATCTTCTCTAATTCATGGAATACCTCAGTCATAGTTTTAATAAAAACATCCTTCTCAACAATTTTTCACCTTAGTTTTTCAATAATCACAGACATATAATCATTTAATTGTGAGGCTCTTTCTCCATTAACATTCACTAGTTTTAAGAGGGTGTTGTATCCTCCAATATTCTTAACCAATGAATTCTTAATTTCATCAGCTTCTTCTTTTAATTATGCCCATTCTTAAAAATTTTCCTTGATATAAAATTGTATATATTAAATATAATACTCAATATATTTAAATAAATACCCATTAACATTATTTCCAATGTCTTTAACAGTTTAATCTCTTCATTCTATAAATATCATGAAATATAGTCATCAATATTATCATTCTCAAAAAAATAATTAGATAAGAATTTACCAAAATGTTAAACTTCATGTAGCAGGTGATAACTTTTATTTTTAATATTTAATTACCTTTATTTAGTATTTATTTATTATTTTTTAAATTATATCTGATGATACATAAATTTTGTATCTGTGGGTGCAGAACTAGAATAATCCATATAATGAAAGTCAATTATCTCAAATCTAAAATTCATAAAATGAAATGATATTTATTATATCTTAATAATAGATCAAATTAGTGGGAACCTTTTCTCTGATATAACAAGAAATTACACACTAGATCTATGCATACACTAGAGAGGAGGTATGAATCAATTAGTACTTAGTTTCTTATAAATTTAAAAATATCCTGAAATACATTAGGTAATTTAACCTTTTGTTTCTCATCAGTTCATATGAATATAATTTTTTTATATAAATCAAAAATCTCATGTAATATGAGTATAGTAATAATGAGTAAAAATTTATTTTTTTCATGATTTGATACAAATAAATACTCTTAACATGTATTTCCTATGCACCCCAAAAATGGATTCACCAAAATAATCAATGTGACCAAAATGACTGGTTCTTCTCAAAACACCACTACTAGAACGTCAACATATTTACTAATGACCATCTGACATTGGACAACTTTCTACATCTTCAAACATTGTTCAAATAGTCACTCAATTATCTCCATATAAACTTTAATTAAAATAGGATCTATATATTCCAACTATATATATTGAAATATTTAATTTATTTTATTCAGGGATGTAGATTAAAAAATATTCATAGGATTATTTAACATCATAATAACTGATCTATTTTAACTTAAAAACTAATTGTTCAAATTTTTTAAGATCATTATGAGTAATCTGGAACTCTATCACTACTTGAGATGTTGCTCTATTAGATTAATCGCTCACTGTACACTAGTGATTTTCATATATAGAAACTAATCATCTATTGAATTCTTGAAAGATATAAATGAAACTATAAATAAATGTTTATTATTTCATTATTTTTTCATCTATTAATGGTTCATAAAAATGGATTTAACATGAATATAATATTATTCCCCCAACATCAATGGGACTCACATACCATGATCTATTAATTATTTTTTATTTATTAATTTGCCTTATCATTATTTCCAATGTTTCACATAAAGTGATTTTAAATTTTAAGATTAGGGTTTTTTGTAGAGGTGTACATTCAGCACATGGTTAATAGAAATTTTGCACACATAGTGCATGAGTGTCTATAGTTTTTTGGAGATCCACCATGTGGTAGGTTCACTGTTTCCCTAACTATGTTTCCATCATGTTCAAGATGTCCATGGCCTCTAGTAGACTTACCTAGATGGCACATGGTTTTTCCCACTGTGCTGCCAAACCACTCTAAGTATCTAGTGCTAGAAAAACAATTAATTGGATATAATTATGAAATATTATTAATAATAATAATATACCCTACCCCTCTATCATTAATGAACCAACCCTATCCCCTTTCCATCTCTATGTCGTGAAACACCACACTATTGAATCCCCCTCCTTCACACACAAACTCATCCACATATTCCTTTCGATATTGATTACTTTCCCAAATTATAGTGATATAATAAATTATATAAATTTCATCCACTCCATTATAGTTTTATTACTCCTTCATTCATTCCTCATTTCGGTTAATGGTTGGCATAACCCTAGGGTTTCCTCACACTCTAATTTTCGGTGGGTTTCTTTTTGTCTAGAGTATCCTTCTATATTTTTTGGGATTCTCGAAGCCGTTGGAGATAATATTATGTCTTTTGTGAAAAATGAAGGATGTTTTTTTGTTAAGGAAACAATTTCTTCTCATATTAATCATTGACATAATTTAAAGGTGGGAGTTTTTTGAATCATGGGTTCATTGTGTTTTTCTTGTGCTTCTTGGACCTTTTTGAGGTTTTGTCGAGTTTCTATTGTTGAAGGCAACATGTTTTTGTGTACATAGGTAGGTATTTATATAATTCATTTAAATATCCCCCCATGGGGAGGGGAATATATACATTGTGTAAAAAGGATATATATACATATGTTTCTATACATGTAAGTGTGATATGCCCATCATCAAAAGTGCATGATTTGTGGTAGGTTCCCCATGTCCATGAATCCCATTTGAAATACATGACTGACATATTTTATTATTGAGTGTTTTTATAAAAAATTATGTATGTATTATAAAACAATTGAATGTGATCCGTTAAATTTATATCTTTTATGTTTCCTCGTTTTTTTGTGATTTTGAAATTAGTTTTCTATGATGAAGTAGGTTTGAAAAATATTTATTAAAATGTGAGACACAAAAGTTGTCTATTTTACTTATAATATTATTTATTTATTCAATTTGGAAAATATCTAGGATGATTTGTCCATCCTTCTAGTTTTTCATTAAAAATTTAATGGATTGCTAATTTTCTAAGGATTTTCAAAGATGGTTTGAAAATGGTGAATGTTGGTTGTCAAATAATAAGGAATGGTTTTTAATTTTGAATGTTTTCTTAAAGAAAGGGACATATAAGGATACTCTTTTTAATTTGGGGAATTTACATTGAGAGTGTAGGGTGGTGGGCTGAGCATGTGTGTTGGATTTTTATTATCGAGATGTTGTAATTATTTTTTCATCCTCACCTCTTACTTTTTCTAAATCCACGGTATCCTATAAATTCTAGTGGCATGTAAGAGATTGTTTCTATTAATTCATTAATTGCTAGAATATATCCAAATATAGAGTCCATATGTGTTGTTACACCTATTGGGATAGTTAAAAGTCTCCAAAATTGTTATTAACAATGTATTTCTTCAATAAGATGATGGATTGATTTCGAACAGAGTATGTATAGAGTCTCTTTTCATGGTTCCTAGGTGTATCCATTAAAAACTATTCCCCATATATTCAACTTTCCCATAAATTGTGATGATTTAATATAATTATTTCAACTGTTATGTTTCCACTTGAAATTCATATACAATAAAATTTATACTTGTTATCTATTTTCCAGTTCTTGTTTATCAAAAAGATATTTCCTTCACTGCATGTTTATCATTTGTACAATGATTTATTGAAAAATATTTCATTTTTTGGAAACAATTTTAGAAAATGTATGGGAAAATTTATCTCTTTGAATAATTTTATTGTCAATAATTGTTAATGGAAATGAAACCATTATTTTAAATATATTTATTTTTACCTAACATGATGTACTTTTATTTGGAAAATTTTGGCCTTGGGTGTAGTTAATATTTTGTCATCCCTATTGAGAATTTTTAAGGTCAATCCTATATTATTTATCTTTTTTTAGATTTTGGTTATTTTATTTACATATCACTTAAGGGGAGAGATTGATTCTATTTTTATAGGTGGCATGTGTGGTCACATAGACGTATGATTAGACATAAAGTTATTATTTCTTTTCCACTTCACGTTTATCATTTTATTTTGATATAGTTTATTTATATCTCATTTTTATGGAAAATCATTTTCAATTGAGTTTTTTTGATGCCAGAGATATTTATCCTTCTTGGTAGTATCATGAATATATTTTGGGCTATTTTTTAGGAGCACTCGAGTTACCAGTTTTGGGTCAACCCATGATTATTTATAATATATTATATCAAGGGATTTATCCCTTCATATTTTGTGTTATCTCATAGTTTAGAGTTTGGATTGTCAGAATTTTGGTATTTATTCATCATTAGGTTCTTATAAAATAACTATTTTATAGGACAAAAGAATTCATAGGGTGGTCTATGGGAGGTTTTTTCCTAACATTTGATCTTGTGTATTAGGTATTTTCAAGTTTCATGGTTTTAAAGGGTTTCTAGTTGATCTTGAGGATTTAGTGGTTTTTATCATAGGGATTTAATGGATTCATGGTCATTATGAATTACTTGGAAAACCATTAAGATACCATGTTATGGCCTATAATGGCCTCCAATGTGCTCACCTAGTTGGAAAACCACCTTTAAATCATGTGGACAATATGTGTCTACAGGTCGTTCCATTGAGAATTTGGAAATTTTTATTGATAATTTGGTTTCTTTATTTTGGTATTGTATTGAGTGTATTATTTGGTTCTTATTTTGGATTCTAAAATTAGTCTGAATTTTATCAATATTTTTTAAAAAATTGTTACAATATGTTTTTTTAAAATGAAATGATTTTCTAAGGAAAATATTTTTCGAAATGAAATCATTTAGGAAATTGGTTTGGGTTTTTTGGATAGTTATTCGAAATGTGAAATGGAAATTTTATGAAAAATGGGATTTGAAAATTATTTGTTTTGGAATAAAAAATGGTAGTTATAAATTGTGTTTGAATTTTTATTTATGTAGAATGGTTTTTTTGTTATTTAAATTGTTTTTAACTAACCCTTGGAATTCCTATGAATGATCAAATATACTGATGTACTCATGTAGAAAGAGAACAGTTAGTGGTATGTTTGGTGGTATTCTTGAGATATATGAGTTGAATATATATATATATATGATGTATTATTCAACACATATTTTATATGTTTTGTTATTAAGGATTCTCATGTTCTCAAAAAATAAATTTCCAAAATAGGGAATTAATTGTTTTGAAAAATGGGGTTGGATTCAATATTTCTTTTTGTGTTTTGAGAATTACATTTTTCAATTTTTGGTTTTGTGGTATTGGATTTTATTTGGAATGGTATATTGAGTATGGTTTTTGATTTTTGATTGATGAGTGTATTTTTGTTATTTGATAATTTTTATTTTGTTTTTTATTTCATGAATCAGCATGTGTCCCCACTATGTTCTTGGGAATCAAGAAGAGAGTATGTAGGTTTTCATTCTATCATGTGTTATTTTGTTTATCAAGTATCTTATCGATCATTTGGTTATTATATCCATAATATGGAACCTATTATTCCTTAGTCAGTACCTATATCTCTATATCTTGTTCAAGGGGTTATGGATTTCTAAACCTCCTCATTTCTCAGGGAAGTAATATCCAGTAAAAAATAAGGAATGTTAGTGAAAAATTGAGGAGATATTTGTTTATCTTGAGTCTCCTGAACCACCCATCCTCATTTTTCAACCATAATGATAGATGTCAAAATCCATGAGTAGTGGATGTTTGTTCTTCTGACCATGAAAAAAATTCCACTCATGGGAATTCATTAAAGCCTTATTCACCCTACAATACTTATCTGATTCCATGAGGATACCAAAGTGTTTGGAGTTATACACTAGTATAGAGTTGGGTTATTAAATAGTAATATAGTATGCTTGGAGCATCAATAATATCATTTTGGGTCTCCCAAATCTCCCTATAGGTAAATTAATGAAGGCGCAAATCATTATAATGGGAATTTGATCAGAATTCCATCATTAAATTCCATCACCCCCTGAAACATATGAATATGTGATGAGGAAGGCTTTTTAGGATGAGGCAGTATATGACCTGTCCATACAACTATGAAGAAATATGAAATGTCTATTATGTTTAATCTCACCATATTCACCTCAGCATATGTTTTGTCTATGATAATATTTTGGGGCTCTCATACATTGGAGTCATCATGCCATAATGAACAGAATATTTATCGTAAGTATGGCTCTATATGTCTTTTGAAAACAATTTCCTTGTTTTTTTAGGAAGGGGAATTATGCTAGATCTACTCACATGGAGAACCTTCTAGCATATTTTAATGGACATAGTGCTTCCAAAAATATCAATATAAATAAATATTCGGTTGTAAATTTCTTTTGATGAGATTTATGTAATCGGTGGTGTTGTATTTTTTTGGGTATGAAGGATGGTGTTATATATGTTTTGGCTAACTCTTATTTTAATGGGTTTTTTTTGAAATTATGTCTTTAATTCCTAGTAAATTAAGGCATTCCTCATTTGTTTCATTTTTTCTCATAGCTTCATTCTTTGAAAGTATTTTGTAGTTTTTTCTGTTATCAGATTCAATGTTTGACTGATTTCCTAAAATGTTTGGGAGACCCCAATAAAGGGGATTATAGTGAATTTGATCATTTATCCTTATTTATGGGGAAATTATTTTTCATAATAAATACCAAACATCATTCAATTAATTTTTTAATTTCTATGTTAGGTGTTTGGGTTTTTGATGTAGAATGTTGTTTTTAGAGACATGAATTTCCTTCTATATCCATGCATCAGTTTAATGTTTGAGTTCCTTGGGTCTCATAAATTTTTTCCTAATGCATTGGATTATTTTTGAGGATTTCCACTTGTATTATTTGGTATCTTTTTGGATTCGATCACTTGGAGGGAAGTGAATCTTTGGTATATCGGTAGAATACATTTCATTTTGGGAGGTATTTCATCATTTCCTTGTTTCTCTATCAATATAGTCATTTAAGATTTTTTTTGGAAAACTATCGATGGTGGGTAAAAATGAAACAAACCATCAATTTTTTATTATTTAATTTTAATTTTTTAATTTTTATTAGCTATAAATTCATTGTTTTTGTCAAACTAGTTTAAAATATTAATATATGGGTATTTTTTCTAAGGTGCATTATTGGAACATGGTTTGTCGAAACCACACAAAGACCATGAAAGGGTCTCTATATATTTTAGTAGATTTGAAAACATGATAAAAACATATTTTACCAAACTCTATGGCCTACCCATGTTGGTTTACTAGGCCTATAGTAGAGGTGCAAGTTTGGGTCATGGTTTTTCCAACCATTTTTCCATATCATGAAAAATCAATGGGATTTAAAAAAATAATATAACTAAATTAAAATCAATGAAATTAAAATAAAATAATAATAATAATATTGTTATTATAATTAAAAATTGAAATATTATAACCTTACACGTATACATTATGTAACTCTACCCCTCCACATTTCTTATACATGTAGCACAACACTTCATAGCTAAATATCGCCCCTCATGAGTGACATCATCCTCGTCTTAGTCTAGTGGATGATTAGTTCATTGATTTCATATGCGATCATCATATGTATTCATTTAAACCTATTTATAACATCAGTATTCTACCTTATCTCTTTTATCATTTCAATGTAAGGTTATCCAAACTATTGGTTTCCACATTGTCTGATTTTTTGTGGCATTAATTGTGGCCTGGGTCTCATTCTATTTTTCTGGGATCCACCGGCCAAGTTGATAAAATATTGTTTCTCACATAGAAAATAACATAATTTTCAAATTGGACCTAAGTAGTTTTTATCCATTTTTTTATTTTTATCAATGTTAATTAGGTATAATTGCTACTTTTGGGTTTCTTCTAATTTTTTAGTACTCCTTGGACCTCCATGTGGTGGGTTCGAGCAGCCGTTTTTGAAGGCGACATGAATTTGTATACACAGGTAAGAACACACCCACAGATATATATATATATATATATATATATCATCTTTTAATATATTCCCTCATGGAAAGGGTAAAATATACATAAGCTCAAAAGGGTTCACATAAATATTTGGAGGTGTATATACAAGTTAGTGTATAGTGATCATCACCAAAAGAGAAATGATTTTTTATAGGTTCACAATGTCCAAGACTTTAATTTTGAAACTAGGATTTATTGAAATTTTATTGGATTTTAATATTATATAATGATTTATGTATAATAATAAAAACTATTTTCATTGATGAAAGTGGATACTATTGTATGTCCATCTTTTTTTTAATTTGGGAATGACTTTTCACGGATGGAGCATGTATCAAATTGTTTATAATGTTAAAGAAAAAAAGTGCATGAAATAATTTTAAAATATTTTTTCTAATCATGTTGGAAATTATCAAATATTTTTTAAACCTTGAAAAATTTCATTCCTCAAAAGTTTAAAGGAATTTAAATTTTATAAAGAGTTTCTAAAATGATGTTAAATGGTGAATGTTGGTTTTATAATGATAAGGTTCGGTTCACAGTTTTGAATGATTTATTGAGAGAGGGATATTAAAAAGATAATCGCCATTTTAGGATGAACTCTAATGTATGGTTTTAAGTGGTGAGCTAATCATTTTTGGTGAAATTTCATGAAAGTGTTGTTTTAATTTATCCTTCTCTCTCACCTCTAAAATTTTCAAAATCCATTGGATCCTAGGTATAATAGTTTGATATGAGATATGGATTATGTGTTACCATGATTAGATAGACTATATCCCCTTAGAGTATCCATGCGGTATATTCCACCAGTGAGGTTAGTGAGGAGAATTTCGGTTCTTTGTTCACATCAGATTGAATTGATACGCCAACAAGTAGATTTCCAACCATGTATGTCTAGGATATATTCACTTATTATCTTTGTTTATCTCATGATATCAATTATAGATTTATTTTAATGTCCCTCTTTTTTTGATGTTTTAATAAAATCATTTCATCAATTAGGTTTTAACTAGAAATTATTATATTATCACTTATTCACTTGTGCTCTATTTTCAATTTCCTATTATACATGATATTACCTTCTCGATATATTTCAATATTGTAAAAATATTTATTCGAAAATATTTTATTATTTAGAAATTTTTTTGGAATTATACGTGAAGAAGTTTTTTTGAAATTATTCTCCTATTAATTTATTTTTAAGGAAGTAAAAACCTTATTTTATGTATATGAATTTCAAAATAAAATTAAATGGATTTATTTTCAAGTTTAATGCATAGAGAATAATTTTTTATTTTTTAACACCAACTGATCAGCTTGGTTGTTACACTAACATTATTGATCGATTTTCAGCTTTAGGTTCTTTCATATGTAGAGTTCGATGGAGAGAGCATTGTTCTATGGTAATATATAGACCATGATGTCACATGGAGGTATGTTTATCTATTTGTATTTTATTTATTTTCTACTATCAGTTTGTTTCTTCATTCTGATATTGTTTATTTAATCTATAAATTATGGACAAAACTATTCCCAATTGTGTGGTATTTGATGCCTAACTCTAGTTTCCCGCACAAGAGGATTGGTAAATTTTATCTGTATTTGATTTTATTTGACTTGGGTTACTAGTTTGGGGTTGTCCTAGGTGAGTTTGTCATTATCTATAAACAAATGAACATTATATTTAACAAATGATCATATTCTTATTCTTCTATACCCTTTAGAGTGTTCTTTAATTTTCCATCTAGACTACAAAATCACCAATACTCTATTTGGAACACCCTCTTCCATCAGAATCATTATTTTCATATTCATACATCAATATGAATAATAATTTATAAAAATGAAATATATAATATTCATTCAATAGATTCCGTGCCCCAAGATCCCTTTTAATATCTCACCATTATTGTATGTAGGATTCCCCCAGGATCTAAATATTAATATTTATCATAATCATTGGATCATGTATAATGAATTATGTTACCTTTATTTTGGATTTATAATTTCATTATAGTTTTTATCTAATCGAAAAACTAGTATTCTAGAGTCTTGAAGAAGCCTCGAGATCACCACATCATTTATTATAAAACATTTTAAAAATTTATAGAAATCCATAACATGTTATATTTTTTTCATTCCATAGATGAATCATATATAGAATTGATATTTTGATTCTTATAATCATATGTAATTGTAACAAACAACATTTCTTCTCAACATGTAATTATTTTCATTATCACTAAAAAAATCTCAACAGTTTTCCATTCTTTAGAATCACACAATATTTCATAGCTCCACTGATATTTGGGATTATCATAAAGAAGCCAAAACTCAAACATTTATCTTCAATAAGAGAACAACATGAACTATACTTAAATATCCCCATCCATTGGTTTCAGATTTGTAAATCTCAGGATTTAATGAAAAATATATGTTACATTAAGAACATTACATATCTTTATAAGCATCCTTAAATGTCACCATATCTACTTTTGATAAACCTTGGAGTATTATTTTTTGGTAAATTTCATTCTCTTAAATCATTATGCTCTTTGATTCTCTTCACACTATCCCGGATCGTAAATTATTATATAATCATGATGTTTATATCAATTAGGAACATCATCAACACCAAAAAAGTTAATTTCTATATAAATCATGAATATATTCTTCAAAAAACATTTAAAATATTTCATAATAACCAATTATTTGATCTTATATGAATTACTTTTAAGAGTAATTATCACTATTTCCAATCATATTTGACATGTGTGTTGTTATTTTTTTATCATTTTAAAAAAATCATAATCACATTCCGTTGTTTCTTGAGATGGAGCTTCTTGAAATATCATGGTTTTAATTGCAGACATTAGAAATATCTATCTCTCACTAATCCTATTGTAAAGACCCGCAAATTTCAAGGAAATTTTTTTCTTAATTTTCTTTGGAATTTTACAAGAGCGCAGCTTCAGACGGCACCTGATTCCGAGGCCCGGTGTGCCCGGAATCAATTTCCGAAGTTTGGCTCGGGTACGTTCAGTGAACGGACGAGCGGGCTTTTCTATCTTTTGAACCGGTGCCCAGAATCAAATTCTGAGGGCACCGATGAAATCGCAGCGCCGGTATTTGCTTAGAAACGCCTCTTCCGGAGTTGCGTTTGCTCAGACGTGGTTTTTAAATTTTGCGGCTTTAAGTCAGAAATAAAAATAAAGTTTGTGCGACAACTTTATTTTATTTCACTTAAACTGCTTGGAAGCCACTTAAAGTCACTTAAAGGCGGCTTGAACTGAGTTGAACTGGATAGGATGCTATCCAGAAATATCCTACCCCTTGGTAGGATATTTGTGCGGTGGGACCCGCACGAGCCCCGCCGTTTCTTTCGCTAAGTAACGCACCCGCGAAAACCTGTCAAAGTAACTGAAAAGTCAACCGACGCGTTTTCTTTAATTCTTAACAGACCATTTAATTGGGCAGTTTATTTCGTGAATTAAATGGACTGTTTCTTCGTGAATTAAATGGGTCGTTTCTTTCGTTGAATTAATTCAACGAATTGATGGATCGTTTCTTAACCGGTTTCGTGTGTTGGCATGTTTATAAAATAAGACCAACCTAAAAATCCTTGGAAAGGATTTGAAAGAATCTTCGTTCCTCCACCCTCTCCGCGAAGAACGCGAAGAACGCGAAGAACGCGAAGAACGCCGGCGACCGGAATTCGACGACACACACCGAGATCTGCGACGTCGACGAACTCTACCCGTGACATTCTTCGGCGACGCTCTTCTTCCACGGCCGATCCTCGTTCGGCAACTAAGGTGAGAATCGGACCTTAATTCTCCCTTTTTAATTTCAATAACAACGGATTTAATTAATTAAATCCGTTTGTTTTTGATCCGGAGATTGGCGACGTGACGCCGGATACCGCGACAACGCGACGATCTCCTTCTTCCGCGACGAGCAATCCCGCGACGATCCCCCGTTCAGCAACAACAGCTGCGAGGTAGGGATTTATTTTGGAAAAGTTACCCCTTTTAAATTTTCTCGTGAACGTTCTTGAAAATTTAAAAATCCGGTTTCAAACGAACAATTTTATCTTTAAATAAAATTGTTGGATCATGTGTTGATCATCGTTTTCTTTTCTCCCGTTGATTATGGCTAACGCGGAGGGTGCGGGTCTAACGAACAAGACCCGGCAACCCTCCGCCGATCTCTTTTGTTGTGCGGATATGGCGGACGATGACAAACCGCGCGGCAGGGGCGATCCGTTGTTTCCGCAGTGAAGGTCGGCATCCGGGAGGGGCATCGGCGCAGACGGGAGGCAAATCGGGCCACCGGAGCATCTCCGGCGGCCCGCGGAAGGAGGCGGCGGCGCGGGTCGCCGGCGCGGCGGCGCCGGCGACCGGGGGCGGCGGCGCCCGGCGCGCCGCCGGAGGAATCCGCCGCGGCTCTGCCGCGGCGGCGGCGAACCAGCGGACCCGCGGTCCGCGGGTCCGGTCCACCCGGTCGGGACGCGGCAATGCGCCGCGTCCGCTGACCACCCGCGCGGCCCGCGTGCGGGCCGCGGCTCCCTCGACCGCGGGCTGCGCCCGCGGCCTTCCACCCGCGCGGCTGGCCAAGCCGCGCCGGCCGAGCCGGCCGGTCCGGTCGGCCGGGCCGGGTCGGGCCGACCCGGTTCGGCCGACCCCAGGGGGGGGGGGGGTTCGGGCCGGGTCGGGCCGACCCGGTTCGGCCGACCCCAGGGGGGGGTTCGGGCCGGGTCGCCCCGGGCCCCGAACCCCCGTTTCGGGCCCTCTTCGGTCTTTTGCCCATATCATGGGCCTGGGACCTCCGATTGACGAACCGTCAGCGGCTACGCGATCCTTGGATCGAGACGGTCGTTTCGGTATATTATACTCAAGGTTTCGGAAGACTTTGGGTTCGGCCGGGTTGGTTCGTACACGAAACCAACCGGGCCCTCGGAGCGGAAACGCTCATAACTTGAGCTACGGACGTCCGATCGACGTACCGTCAGCTGTGGTAGTTTCCTCTAAGTGAGACGAAACTTTTGGCATACTCCGCCCGAGGATCGGACACAGGCGGAGTACGGTCGGGTTGGTTTTTCCCTAAAAACCAACCGGGCCCCTGGGACGAAAATGCCAATAACTCTCAGACCGGGCGTCCGATTGACGCGCCGTCTGTTGCGTTGAGATCCTGTTGTCGATACGGAACTTTTGGATACATCAACTTCGGACTACGTGTCAGTTGATGTATCAGCCTCTCGGCTCGTGGAGCGGACCCTCCTAAACGAGCTCGCTTTGTGCGGGAACCCTAGCGCTGGCTGTGACTTCGACGACAGAGCAGAGATCCTTCGGGGACTGCGACGACGACAGAGCAGAGATCCTTCGCGGACTGCGACGACGACAGAGCAGAGATCCTCCGTGGACTGCGACGACGGCAGAGCAGAGATCCTTCGTGGACTGCGGCGACGACTGTGCAGAGATCCTCAGTGGACTGCGTCGACTACTGCACTCAGCGATCCCATGTGGATCAGTGCCTACAGGTTCTGTGTGAGCCCGATCCTACGTGGGTCCTTACTACCGGTTCTGTGTGAGCCACTGCCTACAGGTTCTGTGTGAGCCCGATCCTGTGTGGGTCTTCTGCGGGGGTTAGTACCTATCGATCCTTCGTGGGTCCGACGACTTAGACGGATCAGTGATCGTCTTGACGTCATCTGAAAAAGTATACCTGGTTGAGCTGAATCTTATGTTACTCTCCTTTGTGGATTGTGTTGAACTATCCTTTGTGGATTTACTGTTTACTCTCCTTGTGGATTTGAGTCTTGCCTTCCTTTGTGGATTGAGTTGTTCTCGAGCTCGTGAGCAGAGCTAGAAATGGGGACTTAGGTATATGTATGGGCATATACCTAAGTCGAGTCAGATGTTACTTCGTGATTGCATCTTTCTTTTGTGCTATATCCTTTGTGGATTTCGGGAGACCTTCGGGGGTCTCGGGGTCCTTACTGAGTAGCTTGTACTCACCCCTGCACGGGCTATGCCCGCACCTTGTTGTGTTGGTTGCAGACGACGGACAGCGCTGATCATGGTTGGGGCGTGGAGCAGGACGGTACCTGGAGGTGGACCACTGGGCGGAACGTACTCGGAGCGGACGTGGGACCCGAGGAGCCTGGAGGCTATCTGTACCCACCCTTCAGGTGGGATTGCCAGTGGACGACAGGAGGCCGCCGACTTTTTTTCAGTTGTACTTTACATTTGGGCTTGTATTTCCGGCCCCTTTACCTTTCTGCACTTTACTTTCCGCTTGCTGACTCTGTGTGGTTGTTACTTATAAAGGCAATGCCTTCCCTGTTTACTGGGATTTTACGCCTTGGTGCTAGTCGCCAGCCCCTGGCCTATGGAAGGCGGGCTTGGGGTAGTCACGGCACGGGCCCCGAGGACGGGTCGTGACAAATTGGTATCAGAGGTGGTCGGTTCTACCGCGGACTCTGATCGTCCTTTCTTTCTATGTGAAGCAATAGTGTTTAGTGTATTGAGTGTGGTTATCAGTTCAGGGAGCCCAGTGTTGGTGCGGCGGCCGACGTATCCGTACACCAGGACCCTGACTCCTGATTTCCGACTTAATGCATGAAAACATTGATTGCGTGTGTGTTTCAAGTTTTTCTTTGTGATTACTTGTGTCAGCTCACCGGGTATACTGATCTGCTTTATGAAAGTCTCAAGTTTTCCTTGTGATTACTTGTGCCAGCTCACCAGGTATACTGTTCTGACTGTGGTTCTCTTGTTCTCCTTTTCAGGATGGCCCCGCGACGACTGCCAGCTAGGGTTCCAAGTGTAGGGCGCGACGGCAGCCCACCGAGCGACGAGGCCTCGGTGCAGGGCCCTTTGCCAGCTGTGGCA
Organism: Viscum album; assembly: GCA_963277665.1. Taxonomy (NCBI): domain Eukaryota; kingdom Viridiplantae; phylum Streptophyta; class Magnoliopsida; order Santalales; family Viscaceae; genus Viscum; species Viscum album. The sequence goes on from OY728130.1 coordinate 890,560,604, forward strand.
CCGGCGGTAGCCTTACCCGCCGAGCCACCGATGCTTCCAGTACCAGACGCTGACGATGCACGTTGCCTCAGGGCACTGCATGAGTTTCAGAGCCAGCGACCGCCCAGGTTTCGCGGTGAGGCGGACCCCCATGCCGCCGAGGACTGGCTAGAGGCGGTGGTACGGATCTTTCGGCTAGTGAGGACACCAGCGGATCTCATGGTGATTCTCGCAGCGAGCCTCCTGCAGGCGGCGGCAGGACGATGGTGGAGCCTGATGCTCCAGGTTCACGATGAGGCATCCCTGCTCTGGACGGACTTCGAGAGCCTCTTCCGCTCTGAGTTCGTCCCGGCCACCCTCCGAGCGGTGCGCATCCAGGAGCTTCTCCAGCTGCGCCAGGGCAGCATGACGGTAGCTCAGTACGCGGCGAGGTTCACGGACCTATCTCGCTACTCGACCGACATGGTACGGGACCCCTTCTTCCGGGCCCGGACCTTCGAGCAGGGCTTGCGACAGGAGATTCGGGCGTCGCTGATCTCCCTCAGCATTCCGACCCAGGCAGGAGTGCTGGAGCGAGGCCTCCTGATCGAGAGCTTCCTGGCAGAGCCTTCTTCAGCGGCGAGACCTAGCGCAGGGCGGCAGGTAGCTGAGTCTTCGGCAGCAGGTAGCCGACGGATGACTCACGGGTCCAGGCAGACCAGACCCCCACGCAGACGGCCTCAGGACACCGGCTCAGCAGTACGAGGCACACAGCGGAGTGCCAGCCTTTCGAGAGGCAGGCTGTGCTACTCTTGCGGTGGGCAAGGTCACATGGCTCGTGACTACCCGACTCGCCGATCAGAGGAGCAGCAGACGGTGGAGGGGCCACCCAGGCAGAGGCAGAGGGTCGACCGTGGCGGTCCGCAGGGAGGAGGCGGACGAGGCAGAGGAGCTGTCCGAGCAGCGGGTGGTGGGCGACGCTTCCAGGCTCTACCCCCACCACCACCAGGAGGGCCACCTCGACCACAGGGAGCTGGCGGGCAGGGACAGGCCCAGCTCCAGGCAGTGGAGGCCTACGACCCCGACATGCCAGAGATGATTCGAGGTACGATCTGTGTCTATTCCACCCTTGCTGCAGTACTTATAGACACAGGAGCGAGTCACTCTTTCATAGCCTCTGCCCTTGTTCGGAGCTCGGAGATTCCGACTGAGCCGTTGGCTCGATCCTTACGGCTAGAGACTCCTACGGGAGCAGACTCAACGATTACGCACTGGTGCCGGCAGTGTGAGCTTACTCTAGGAGGCGAGAGCTTCGGCTGGAATCTCCTTGTAGCGGCGTCGAGGCCTTACGACGTCATCTTGGGCATGGATTGGCTATCCACGGTTCATGCCCAGATCGACTGTTTTAGGCGCAAGGTGCGATGTGTTCGCACCGACGGGAGCAGGTTTACCTTCACCGGCGAGAAGGGAACCTTTGCAGCACAGGATGGACTTCTGCGGAGGAGAGTGCAGCCCATCTCTCATCAGTTGGCTAGCCTCATCCTAGGAGCAGTGGACGTGCGGAGTCCGGCTTTTCCTGCAGTGGTGGACCAGTACGTGGACGTCTTTCCCGACGACGTTCCAGGGCTACCTCCTCGTAGAGAGGTAGACTTTTACATCGACTTGTACCCCGGGACAGCCCCGATATCTACTCCAGCATATCGGATGGCCCCCGCCGAGCTTCGAGAGCTGCGGGTACAGTTGGAGGACTTGCAGAGCAAGGGGTTTATCCGACCCAGTGTTTCACCCTGGGCTTCCCCGATTTTGTTCGCCAAGAAGGCGGACGGGAGCTTGCGACTGTGTGTCGACTATCGTCGCATGAACCAGGTGACAGTGAGGAACAAGTATCCGCTGCCACGGATTGATGACCTCTTCGATCAGCTCAAGGGAGCGCGGTGGTTCTCGAAGATAGACTTCCGGTCAGGCTATCATCAGCTCAGAGTTCGAGACGAGGACGTACAGAAGACGGCCTTCAGGTGTCGGTATGGCCATTATGAGTTCTTGGTTATGCCGTTCGGCGTAACCAATGCTCCAGCAGTGTTCATGAGCCTCATGAACAGGATCTTCCAGCCATACCTCGACCGATTTGTCGTTGTCTTCATTGACGACATTTTGGTATACTCGACGACTGAGAAGGAGCATGCCTACCACCTGCGAGTTGTGCTAGACACGCTCCGAGAGCACCAGCTTTATGGCAAGCTCTCAAAATGCCAGTTCTGGTTACGTGAGGTCCATTTCTTGGGGCACGTCATCTCTGAGGCGGGAGTTGCAGTGGATCCCGCGAAGATCGAGGCAGTGCTAGCTTGGGAGCCACCCAGGAGCGTGACAGAGGTGCGGAGCTTCTTGGGCCTAGAGGGATACTATCGGAGATTCGTGCCAGACTTCTCCAGAGTTGCGGCACCACTCTCAGCCTTGACGAAGAAGGGGAAACCCTTTGTGTGGTCAGACAGATGTCAGCAGAGCGTCCAGGAGCTGAGACAGAGATTGACCAGCGCACCTATCTTGAGGTTGCCTGAGGAGGGAGTTGGATACGTAGTTTACTGCGACGCATCAGGGACTGGACTCGGGTGCGTCCTGATGCAGGAGCGGGCCGTGATCGCCTACGGATCACGTCAGTTGAGGCCGCATGAGCAGAACTACGCCACTCATGACCTGGAGTTAGCAGTAGTGGTCTTCGCTCTGAAGACTTGGTGGCACTATCTGATGGGCGAGCGCTTCACTGTCTTTTCTGACCACCAGAGTCTCAGGTATATCTTCTCTCAGAAGGACCTGAACCTGAGACAGCGGAGATGGCTTGAGTTCCTCCAGGACTATGACTTTGAGATAGTCTATACTCCTGGGAAGGGGAACGTGGTAGCCGATGCCCTCAGCAGGAGGACGGGCATTCAGCTGCTTGAGGAGGCGGCGGAGCATCTAGCCTCCTTGCAGATATCCTTCGTGGATAGAGATGGAGCATCCTTTCTTCAGTCTCTCACAGTCTCTCCTCCACTTCTACAGCGGGTCAGAGAGGCTCAGCGTGGGGACGCTGACTGTGAGACCCGGCGTGCATTGATATCCTCAGGTCAGGCGCCTGATGGTTTCTCCCTTGGAGCAGAGCACGCCATCATTTTCAGAGGGCGTACCTTCGTACCAGTTGCTTTACGAGAGGAGGTGCTGAGAGAGTTTCACACTTCTCCCTTGGCGGTACATCCCGGAGTGGCGAAGATGTACCAGGATCTCAGACGACAGCACTGGTGGCCGGGCATGAAGAAAGCTGTGGCAGAGTTCGTTTCACGATGCCTCACCTGCCAGCAGGTGAAGGCAGAGCATCAGGTACCAGCAGGTTTGGTACAGCCCTTGGAGGTCCCAGAGTGGAAGTGGGATAACATATCTATGGACTTCGTGACTGGACTTCCACGTACTTCCAGAGGTCACGACTCCATTTGGGTGATTGTCGACCGACTCACCAAGTCGGCACACTTCTTACCCATCAGAGAGCAGGGCTCAGTGGAGAGCTTGGGACGTCTTTACGTCCAGGAGATCGTACGGCTTCATGGTGTGCCATCGTCTATCGTCTCCGATCGAGATGCTCGTTTCACTTCCCGGCTTTGGAAGGGGTTGCAGGAGGCGTTCGGGACGCGGCTCCATCTGAGCACAGCCTTCCACCCTCAGACGGATGGTCAGACGGAGAGGACCATACAGACACTCGAGGACATGCTCCTTGCATGTGTCCTCGACTTTGGTCGCAGCTGGGAGGACCACCTACCCTGGGTGGAGTTCGCGTACAACAACAGCTACCACTCCACCATCGGGATGGCACCATACGAGGCGTTGTACGGCAGACCCTGCAGATCACCGTTGTGCTGGACAGACCCTGGGGAGTCAGCACTCGTGGGACCAGAGATGGTCCGAGCCACGACAGAGAAGGTCCAGATCATCCAGGAGAGGATGAGGACAGCTCAGAGCCGGCAGAAGTCATATGCTGACAGGAGGCGGAGGCCACTAGAGTTCGAGGATGGCGACCACGTCTTTTTGCGTGTCTCACCTCGACGTGGTTTATGGAGATTTGGCCGAGGCGGCAAGTTGTCTCCACGCTTCATTGGGCCTTTCCAGGTCCTCAGCAGGATAGGAGAGGTGGCTTATCGCCTGGCTCTACCACCTCAGTTGCACCGGGTGCACGACGTCTTCCACGTGTCTCAGCTGAGGAGATACGTGCACGACCCGACGCACATCATCGACTTTGGGGAGCTGGACGTGGACGATGGGGCGACTTTTGCGGAGGTCCCAGTGGAGATCGAGGATCGACAGGAGTGGGTCCTACGTGGGCGGTCGATTCCTCTTGTGCGCGTCAGATGGCAGCACGGGAACCTCCAGGAGAGCACTTGGGAGCGGGAGGCTCAGATGCGTGCTCAGTACCCCCATTTGTTCCCCTAGTTTTGATGTATCTTTACGGGGACGTAAAGCCCTGAGGTGGGAGTAATGTAAAGACCCGCAAATTTCAAGGAAATTTTTTTCTTAATTTTCTTTGGAATTTTACAAGAGCGCAGCTTCAGACGGCACCTGATTCCGAGGCCCGGTGTGCCCGGAATCAATTTCCGAAGTTTGGCTCGGGTACGTTCAGTGAACGGACGAGCGGGCTTTTCTATCTTTTGAACCGGTGCTCGGAATCAAATTCTGAGGGCACCGATGAAATCGCAGCGCCGGTATTTGCTTAGAAACGCCTCTTCCGGAGTTGCGTTTGCTCAGACGTGGTTTTTAAATTTTGCGGCTTTAAGTCAGAAATAAAAATAAAGTTTGTGCGACAACTTTATTTTATTTCACTTAAACTGCTTGGAAGCCACTTAAAGTCACTTAAAGGCGGCTTGAACTGAGTTGAACTGGATAGGATGCTATCCAGAAATATCCTACCCCTTGGTAGGATATTTGTGCGGTGGGACCCGCACGAGCCCATCCGTTTCTTTCGCTAAGTAACGCACCCGCGAAAACCCGTCAAAGTAACTGAAAAGTCAACCGACGCGTTTTCTTTAATTCTTAACAGACCATTTAATTGGGCGGTTTATTTCGTGAATTAAATGGACTGTTTCTTCGTGAATTAAATGGGTCGTTTCTTTCGTTGAATTAATTCAACGAATTGATGGATCGTTTCTTAACCGGTTTCGTGTGTTGGCATGTTTATAAAATAAGACCAACCTAAAAATCCTTGGAAAGGATTTGAAAGAATCTTCGTTCCTCCACCCTCTCCGCGAAGAACGCGAAGAACGCGAAGAACGCGAAGAACGCGAAGAACGCGAAGAACGCCGGCGACCGGAATTTGACGACGCACACCGAGATCTGCGACGTCGACGAACTCTACCCGTGACATTCTTCGGCGACGCTCTTCTTCCACGGCCGATCCTCGTTCGGCAACTAAGGTGAGAATCGGACCTTAATTCTCCCTTTTTAATTTCAATAACAACGGATTTAATTAATTAAATCCGTTTATTTTTTATCCGGAGATTGGCGACGTGACGCCGCATACCGCGACAACGCGACGATCTCCTTCTTCCGCGACGAGCAATCCCGCGACGATCCCCCGTTCGGCAACAACAGCTGCGAGGTAGGGATTTATTTTGGAAAAGTTACCCCTTTTAAATTTTCTCGTGAACGTTCTTGAAAATTTAAAAAGCCGGTTTCAAACGAACAATTTTATCTTTAAATAAAATTGTTGGATCATGTGTTGATCCTCGTTTTCTTTTCTCCCGTTAATTATGGCTAACGCGGAGGGTGCGGGTCTAACGAACAAGACCCGGCAACCCTCCGCCGATCTCTTTTGTTGTGCGGATATGGCGGACGACGACAAACCGCGCGGCAGGGGCGATCCGTTGTTTCCGCAGTGAAGGTCGGCATCCGGGAGGGGCATCGGCGCAGACGGGAGGCAAATCGGGCCACCGGAGCATCTCCGACGGCCCGCGGAAGGGGGCGGCGGCGCCCGGCGCGCCGCCGGAGGAATCCGCCGCGGCTCGGCCACGGCGGCGGCGAACCAGCGGACCCGCGGTCCGCGGGTCCGGTCCACCCGGTCGGGACGCGGCAATGCGCTGCGTCCGCTGACCACCCGCGCGGCCCGCGTGCGGGCCGCGGCTCCCTCGACCGCGGGCTGCGCCCGCGGCCTTCCACCCGCGCGGCTGGCCCGGCCGCGCCGGCCGAGCCGGCCGGTCCGGTCGGCCGGGCCGCGCCCCGGCCGGACCGGACCCGGCCTCGCCGGGCCGGGCCGGGTCGGGCCGCCCCGGTCCGGCCGACCCCAGGGGGGGGTTCGGGCCGGGTCGCCCCGGGCCCAGAACCCCCGTTTCGGGCCCTCTTCGGTCTTTTGCCCATATCTTGGGCCTGGGACCTCCGATTGACGAACCGTCAGCGGCTACGCGATCCTTGGATCGAGACGGTCGTTTCGGTATATTATACTCAAGGTTTCGGAAGACTTTGGGTTCGGCCGGGTTGGTTCGTACACGAAACCAACCGGGCCCTCGGAGCGGAAACGCTCATAACTTGAGCTACGGACGTCCGATCGACGTACCGTCAGCTGTGGTAGTTTCCTCTAAGTGAGACGAAACTTTTGGCATACTCCGCCCGAGGATCGGACACAGGCGGAGTACGGTCGGGTTGGTTTTGCCCTAAAAACCAACCGGGCCCCTAGGACAAAAATGCCAATAACTCTCAGACCGGGCGTCCGATTGACGCGCCGTCTGTTGCGTTGAGATCCTGTTGTCGATACGGAACTTTTGGATACATCAACTTCGGACTACGTGTCAGTTGATGTATCAGCCTCTCGGCTCGTGGAGCGGACCCTCCTAAACGAGCTCGCTTTGTGCGGGAACCCTAGCGCTGGCTGTGACTTCGACGACAGAGCAGAGATCCTTCGGGGACTGCGACGACGACAGAGCAGAGATCCTTCGCGGACTGCGACGACGACAGAGCAGAGATCCTCCGTGGACTGCGACGACAGCAGAGCAGAGATCCTTCGTGGACTGCGGCGACGACTGTGCAGAGATCCTCAGTGGACTGCGTCGACTACTGCACTCAGCGATCCCATGTGGATCAGTGCCTACAGGTTCTGTGTGAGCCCGATCCTACGTGGGTCCTTACTACCGGTTCTGTGTGAGCCACTGCCTACAGGTTCTGTGTGAGCCCAATCCTGTGTGGGTCTTCTGCGGGGGTTAGTACCTATCGATCCTTCGTGGGTCCGACGACTTAGACGGATCAGTGATCGTTTTGACGTCATCTGAAAAAGTATACCTGGTTGAGCTGAATCTTATGTTACTCTCCTTTGTGGATTGTGTTGAACTATCCTTTGTGGATTTACTGTTTACTCTCCTTGTGGATTTGAGTCTTGCCTTCCTTTGTGGATTGAGTTGTTCTCGAGCTCGTGAGCAGAGCTAGAAATGGGGACTTAGGTATATGTATGGGCATATACCTAAGTCGAGTCAGATGTTACTTCGTGATTGCATCTTTCTTTTGTGCTATATCCTTTGTGGATTTCGGGAGACCTTCGGGGGTCTCGAGGTCCTTACTGAGTAGCTTGTACTCACCCCTGCACGGGCTATGCCCGCACCTTGTTGTGTTGGTTGCAGACGACGGACAGCGCTGATCACGGTTGGGGCGTGGAGCAGGACGGTACCTGGAGGTGGACCACTGGGTGGAACGTACTCGGAGCGGACGTGGGACCCGAGGAGCCTGGAGGCTATCTGTACCCACCCTTCAGGTGGGATTGCCAGTGGACGACACGAGGCCGCCGACTTTTTTTCAGTTGTACTTTACAGTTGGGCTTGTATTTCCGGCCCCTTTACCTTTCTGCACTTTACTTTCCGCTTGCTGACTCTGTGTGGTTGTTACTTATAAAGGCAATGCCTTCCCTGTTTACTGGGATTTTACGCCTTGGTGCTAGTCGCCAGCCCCTGGCCTATGGAAGGCGGGCTTGGGGTAGTCACGGCACGGGCCCCGAGGACGGGTCGTGACACCTATGATTGACCATACATTTTGGTAGACAAGGGATCCTAAATGAAGTAATCACATCATCAAACAGTCCACTACATGAAGCACTCAGATTTACTGTATAGAATAATGCTTGATCTCATTGTCATGATAACTAAATGAATAAACTATTGATTACATACACCAATTGATTACATAACTAATTGATTGACTCCAGAAAAAAATAACTTATCATAGAAATATATTTTGAGTAATTGTATTGACTGCATGGCTTAACAGATAAACAATATGACTCAATGGATCGACCATATGACTTAGAGGATCAACCACATGACCAATGAATCATGTGGTACATTGAATAATGTAATGGATAAAAATTGACTTCATGATTTTATGGTAGGTTGAAAAACAATGTAAGCTAGGCCTTAGAATAATTCTACACATTGTAGTACAATTCTAAAACTTCTTCAGTTAATCTTGGAATACATTAAATAACATCCATCTAGTATAAAACATTCACCCAAGTGTTGTAAACAATTATTTCAATAGTAATATATAGCACCATATTGAGATGGACACCTCGAAATCATGGGTCTTGAACCTAATATCTGCTAGTAATGTTTCATTCATTATAAATTTTCATTTTCATGTATACTACATCCATCACTAATTCAGTATTCCAAGGTATTTTGAGATATTACTGGTTAATTTTCTTCTGAAATTTTCATGTTTTTCTATAAATCATGGCTCATCCAATCATCTTTTATCTACGGTGTACTCTTGGGAACACATCCATGAATTTTTTTTATGAAATTCAACACTAAATCCATCCTTTTCAAACATATAATAATAACTTTATATATCAATGGTAGAATATAAATCATGAATTTTTTCATAATCCTTTAGCCACACATTCAATATCTACATAATGGGTCAATACACCAATCTGTTTCCTAAGAAACCTTGATAACTATAGACATTCATATTGAAAAAAACACAATCAAAATCCAAATAAATCTTTAGATATCCATTCTATCATGAACTAAATTAATATGAGATCATAATCAATAACATTACCATATCACTCATGGTAAATCAGGTATCACATAACTACCTAGAAAATTCCTTATTACTAAATACATTAGTCATCCAAACCTTCTCAATTATCATGGGTTTATTTTCTATACCACAACTTATCACTCATAGACATTGAGATAATACTTCACAATGAGACTAAAACCTTATCGGTAATGGTGGACTTCATCCAACAACTTATCATTCAATTCGAGGGAAAATATATAAAGTAATCATCATCTAAAATGTGGTCTGTTTCTAATTATAAAAATGTGACAACATATAGGGAATTTGGTCCATCCTATAACCTCAACATCTTTTGACCGGGTTAATAGTTACTAATGAATTATCCTTTATCCATGATAAAAATTATGTTATCAATCCATCCTAATAGGTCAGACACCAAGAGACCAAATCAGTCACATATGGAAATCATGGTAGTCCTCTCTTCATTCCCATCTCTACTGTCAAAGAACCCATCACAGTCCATAACATCTATATCAACACATCTATACCTAAATTCATTGTTCACACCTTAGTGACCTCATTCTAATAAATTATTAATACCCTAACCTTAATTATTAAGTCAATAACCACTTTTAAGTTACACATCACAATCCTCACTCGAGTCCCATCTCACAAAACTCTAGAAAGATCTCTCGAATCATCACCCAAGTAAAATTGTTTCCATTACACCATGTATCGTCCTAGTGGAATTTTTTTGTACTCTCATGGCACAAAAAATAACAATAAACCCTCAGGATAGTGAACATAACTATGTTTGATAAATTCATTAGCTCCAGTAGTCACCAATATTCCCATGTTACTCATTCCTGACCACATATCCAATAGAATCCAAACTATGGTACACATGACTGACATCCCTTCATATGATGTACTTTTAGACTCTCATAAATTCAACCAGAAACGTCACCCCTAGTAAATATAGTGAATGGGTTATAAAAATTTTCCAACGTGAAAAAGTAGAGTTGTTTTAACACAAGGGGTCTCAATTAAACCAATAATCTTCCTCTACGACACTCTTATTGCTTATACCTTTCCCTAGACTCATAAGAACATGTGTACATACACATGATTTCATAAAATAGATTATGGAATTGTAGTAAAGGGAAAACCAATATCTATATAATATTTTCCTCCAAATTCAATCTATTTAAAGCTCCGAATAAGACAATACACGACTCATCTATGATCACATCAATTCTCGAGCAGTTCTTTATTCCTTAGAAAAAAAATATTATCAAAATTATAATTATTTATTCAGTTAAATAAGATAAGGTATACATGTTTAAAAACTCATTTCCGTTCACTACCCCACAAATACATTACAAAACCCTATACAATCATCCATTAGAGTCCTCATATAGGAATGCATAGGGAGATCACATTAGAATGGGGATGATATAACTGTTGTATCCCAAATAACACCAAATAATGGGAAGAAAATGGAGAACACAATTTGAAAGGATACGAGATGAATCACAAATGTAATCAACACTGAATATCTAAAATAATTCCATATTAATGGGGGATGAAAAAAGATATGGGAGGTTTCTCACTAAATGAACTCTCCTATGTCTGCCTCTTGACAATAAATTAGTGGTGGGTTATCTTAAAATTTACTAGTATTCCCAAATTAAAAACACTATTCCAGGAATTGTCCGTATCATGATTAAAATTTTCCTGGTGTGTTTTTTGCACAAAAATCTACAATGTATTGTATCCTTCATTTATTCTTGTGTGTCCACCAAAAGATTGGGGAATCGTACTCCTATCATTACAATCTCGGTGTGTCATCTATGGGGCATGTCATAACCTCCCCCTAAAGAGGGGAAATCCCCTTACCATAAACCATTACACTATTATGTGAGGAATATATTGTGAATCCATACTTATGTCTTCATACAACTAATACTCCCCATCACCCTATAGTGTGGTTACCTCATGCACCCAGTACAACACAGCCCACTCAACTCGTTGTCACTGTGTGACCTGTTCCACTACCAGTCCTGATTCAGCTAATGGAATTCAATAGTAGTGTTACCATGACCACAATAAAAAAATCATTCAAGACCCAAGAAAACTTCATAGTCTCAATCCATATGAAAATACATCTCGAGGAGATGGTAAAACCCTTGTTATTACACCATGAGTCCCAAATTATGAGAAATCTCCTACTCTGAAAAAAAACATACAAACATCCTATGAATTTAACAACCCTTAACATTACAGGTCATTAAAAACTCATCTACTATTTTTTAAACTCTTCATTCACAATGTGGATATTTCCATTATATTTGAATATATAATATTTAAGAAACATAGAAATTTGATCCTCATTTAACTTTTTCAAATGATAGTATTATAATCCTCAAATGTTTGATCTTCTTAAATGTTTGAAATCTTCCTTCTTGAACACTTAAAATTATCACACAAAAACTATTCATAATTATTCCCCTGAAATTATTCTATATTTATTCATAAACATCAACTTCTTCCTTTATTTAATCTTCCAAAAACACCAAAAACATTCGTACACATTGGCATGCCCACATGATGAAATGTAATGATGATGTGGAATTTTTTTTCATAGTGTAATATTATTCTTAATATATGATCATCAATAACTTTTTGAATATCATAATGATCCTTAAATATTCATGGTATTTATCCACTGAATAATAACACATTAGTTTCCTAATTAAAAATAATTATCCCTTATGAGTTCCATATAATCACACATCACCATAGAGAAGAAATTATGTATCATTTGAAATCCTCTAGTTACTCATACTCATCATTATATTTAATATTACATGAAGAAACATGCTATGTACATACTGTATGGAATCTTAGAGAATAATATTACATATTCTAAACATAATCATACATATGAAAATGAAATTGTATTTATTCTTAATCTTATCATCGGGAACTCATATTTACTCTTATATATCCTAAGGTAAATATTATATATCATTAATGAAACATTAAATCAAATTTCAAATTGTAGAGTATAACTTATGTTTGATTATTTTGATTGTACATACCACAGTGTACACTCCTTTTTACTATACCATGAATATATTCTCTTAGATATTTAACATTCCTTTTCCAATTACTTTATTTATCTAGCATATTACATATGATCATAAATAAAATAAAATTTCATTAAATAATGAACTACTTATTCATCCACTTTTACTCATATAAAAAACTACAATATATTTCATAAATCAATTATACTTTGTTACAATTAATCAAAAAAATATCTAGCTTTAATCTTTCATTTAATAGATCTGTAAACTATAACAAATCCAACCTCACATCCTTCTTAATAGATATAATATATATTATATTCTCTATTCTTATTAGATCAAATATTAGTAAAAAACAATATAAAACTCAAATAGATACATCAAACTAAAAAATTTATTCTTCATGAAAATCATTCAGAATCTCTCTAAACACTAAGAAGCAATATATTACATTGTAAATAATAACCAACAATTTATATTGACTTTCTCACCCATTAATAAGAGTATAAATTTCATTTTATTTTATATAGTCCTTTCCCCAAAATCATTATATATTCCATATTAATTCATAAATCTATATATCCCAAATCATTAAGCAGTAACAAAATCTTCATCTTCTTCACCAAGATTCATCATGGATGTAGCTCTATTTTCCTTTCTCAATATTCCTTTCCAATATATGAATATATCTCAATAACCATGTACAATGGGATATAATAGAAACAGATAATATCTTATGGAATTCCTGGATACGTATCAATAATCATCAATGGGTTATTCAATATCCTATTACATTTCAATATATCTTCCAAATGAACCCATCATATAATTAATATACTATTATTGATAAAACAATACATCACCCTTCATCAAAACATAATTTTGATTCATTAAAAAATAACATAGCCCCTATACATCTAGTTGAATCACACCAGATATCTGGTGTTCCTGAAATAGGAGAAAGACCCATTCCTCTACAACTAGAATTCCAAAGGAAGAACCAAAACTCTAGTTTAAGTGAGGGACATTTAGTATATTTAAAAGTCTCCATATTAATATTTTTGGGGTTATTATTGTTGTAAAAATATATGAAATAGTGGTATATATATCATTGATTATTTAATCCTCCTATATTATTTGTCGATTTGTGGGGTTATGAGGACGATTATTCACACAATAATATATTAGAAGATCCCACTTTTCTCTCACATTATTTTTTTCTAATTTCACAATAGCTTTGGATGGTTCCATTTAAGGGTGAATATAATATTTTTCCAAATTACAGTGAAATATAACCGATATTAGGGGTCTCCCATATATAGGGGATAAATTATTCTTTGTGGTGTTTAATAAGAATTGTTTCTATCCATTGTAATAAATATATATCATCTATCGAGTTTTCTAGGAAATCTACAATTTTTTCCCAAATTACATATTTTTAATATTTTTAATCATTAGAAATTTTCATATATGAGTTCTTATGTCATGCTACAAATTCATCAAAAACTTTTTATTTTGGTTTCCCCATTGTTGGGATACTCGATGAGTTTCTATAGTATATTACTTTTGAATGCATTTTGGATTTTATTTTTTATTTAATTATTATTTATAATTAATAAATAATTAAATATGGATCTGTGATGAATTTCATCACATGAGTGATGGTTGGTATATTCTTTGATGTATAATAAGAGAATAACTCAAGGGATAAATCTGATTCGAGTTGGGTTATCCTTATATAAGATGATTTTTTTTCCTTTTTTATCTTTGAGTGTGTGTTCATGTATGGGTATTTTTGGTAAAATTGATTTAAATTGGGGTTGATATGTCTCTAAATAGAAAATATATTAGATTTAGTCTTATATGGAAGGGAAGTTGTATTCTACCCAATGCTGGTTATTTTATACTCACTCAAAAACCATGTCATAAAGGATACTAAGTGTTAGTTAACTAAAATTATCCTAAAATTGGTATTTAGGATTAAAAAATATTCAATAACCTATTTAGGAATTATTTTGACTATTTAGAGTGGTCATCCAATATTAGGTCTTCTAGTTGGTTGATGAGGAGAATTTTTTTATCTTATGGATTTTTGTAAATTTCATTTTAATGAAATAGAAAAGGATTTATATGGATTAATGTGGCATAGTCCATTATCTAATTAAGTGTCATTTAGTGAAGGATTTATAGAGTTACCTCAATATTTTTTTATTAAAAACAAATCCACATTATTTTCCTACTAGAATAAAACTGAATGATTTTTATTATGTGACATTGAATTCAATTTTTGACTAAATATTTATATATCAATACAGGGGAATTGATATATATTCTTATATGTCTTTCTAATAATGGGTGAGTGTAATTATATAGAGTAGTTTTTGGTGTATTATCAGTGATTGGTTATCCAACTTGCTTCATTTTGGTCAATTCAAAAAATGGTATTTTAGGTATCGCGACCACAATTAAAGTGAGTGAGGAAGTGAATATGGGTATATATGGACATGTGGTTGTTTATTATTTTCTAAATTTATAGTATTCCACCATTTTTAGAGGGTGTTTCAATTAAAAAATAAATTCAATGAAACACATTTTTCCACCACTAGTTATTATGAAGGATCCCAAAAAATGATGCCCTCACATGAGATAGTGTGAGAAAGAACAGATATGAAAAAATTATTTTTAAATGGTTGAATCAATATCTTAATATAGAAGACAATAAGTTGGATAAAATGGTTTGGATCACATTAAATAAATTTTTTCATCTAAAAAATGAAAACCGAATATTGTAGGAAGTTGGTTTTTAACCTCAAGTACAACGAAAAATCTATCTTTCAATAAGTAGATCAACCTATAATTCTTAACATCGAGTGAATATATAAATTTTATCACATGAATACAATTTTATTTGAACACATTCCAATTAAATATTACCTTATAATAATCTCTATAATGGAGAAATAGTTATCTCAAATTTTTGTCACACGTTTCATAAGGCGATCTACAGATAACGTACATACATATTTTATCATTTTAGATGAAAACATAAGTTATCACACATATAATACACACCCAAGAAAAATATATATAATATAGATATTGAATATTTTTAATATATATAAATATTAAACAATTTCCCCAATATAGATGTCAACATGAACAACCATGATAAAAAATGAGATTACTACAAAATATGATACCCCATGTTCAGATTTTTTTATATACGAGTAAAAATTGTATATAATAGATTTATATTTATAATATATCAAAAATAAAACCATATTCATACTTTTACTATAACATATCATATTTATATAAAATCCAACTATGAATTGTTTAATAATTATCCACTAATATCAATATTCCATGTGTTAACTATTTCAATTTCCATGCATGTCTCAAATTGTAGATTCTGATCGTTTCACCATGGACTTGGTGTGATCATATATAGAATAATAATCATACTATATGCATCATATGTAATTATTAAATAAAATTTTATAAAAATAAATATAATATGCTGATGAAAAGTGAAATACATCATTCATGGTGGTGGTATTCCACACTTATATCTGAATGAAATTTTCATTTTATAAGGTTTATGTAGAAAGAAATATAGTTAGTGTTATATATTTATATAATCATAATTATATAATAAAT
Organism: Viscum album; assembly: GCA_963277665.1. Lineage (NCBI taxonomy): Eukaryota > Viridiplantae > Streptophyta > Magnoliopsida > Santalales > Viscaceae > Viscum > Viscum album. Next base: position 890,576,335 of record OY728130.1, read on the forward strand.
AACATATATATTATTTAAAACCATCATTATATCTATCTATGTGAATCAGTGATGAAAAACGAAGTACACCAATTCATCCAGATGGTAGTCTATACATACACATGATTGATGTTTCTATATTCAAATAAAGGGTTGAGAAATAGAAAATTATTTTTTAATAAAAATAATAACTTTTAAATATATTTACATTGCAAATTTGATTATATTTCTTTGGATATAATATATTTTAGGGAAGAGGAAGAATAAATAAACTTGAAAGAACATTGTTCATATGATAATGGTGGGAAATATTATATTCATATAATCAATATTAGAAAATTCTTATAGATATTTTAAGGATTATCTCATATTTTAACACCCTCAATATCCCATTTCACCATTACTATGGTCATTAAATTTTATCAATGTAAATATTCATTCTGACTAAAAATCAAATTGTCCTTATAACCAAATATGAATCTACTGACTCTAAATTTGGAAGTGATTTTATAATATTATACTTTTATTGGTGGTAATAATTAATTTTATAATAAGAATACAATAAATAGTAAATATTATTTTCCAAAATTTCTTTTTCTGAAAAAATTAAATTTTCTATGATTCCATAACTTGTAAAATACATTATATAAATGTTTATAAACTGTCCTTTGTTGAGTGAATTTTCTCACTTCTATTTTATGTAATTTTTTAATCTTTAATGGTGAAATTGTAATTTATGTTTATAATTATATATTTTAGATCTGTTTTATTGAAAAATTCCTTACAATAATATATTTAAGAAAAATATTTTTTCAATCATCATCAAAATCAAAATTATTTGATTAAATTTAAATTTACATATGGAGAAATCATATTTATGAATAATTTTTTTTATTAAAATTTTTAATTTTTATTCCATTTTTAATAGTTATGTTGTAAATTCTCTATAAATGAAAGCATTTATTATTTTTTCACACTAATTTTTGGAATATTCTGTAATATAATTTTGATTAATTGAAATTTATTATTTACTATAAATAAAAATAGTGCCCTAATCTTATAATTTACATATTCATTAAGGTGGATTTGTGATCATGATGAACTATTCTAGGAATTTGGAATTGATCTCCATGAATAGAAATGTACAGGAAGGTTTTAGAGATCACTTTACTAGGTGAGAATATTTTAAAGGGTGACAACTCATATTGGTAAAGCATTCCAATGTGTAGATAAGAACATTGAATTTTGTGTTCTTCCCATATCACATGAGAGAGATGAAGAGTACAAATTGGTGTTCCATATAGTAGATTAAAGGGATAAGGATGACACTAATGATTCTGATCTTGAGATTAGGAGTTGGATAGAAATTATATTTAATTAGGGAGCATAAAATTTATTATTGGAGTGATAATTAACCTAATAATAAACAACATCCCAATTATAGGGAAATATCTATGAATTTAAAAACACGAGAGAAAAATTTTAGATTTTTCATTATGAGAGAATTGAGATATAGGTAGAGGTCAGATCGTGATAACTTCGAGTAATTGATCCCAAAACAAGTGACGTGGTTGCTTTGATTGAGCTTGATTTAATTTAATTTTATGGTGCCTAATTATAAGAGAATATACCTAACTGATGATATCCTCATGAGAGTAACACATTAAGATCAAATAAAGATTTTATTTTTTGGAAAAAGGATTTAAACAATTTTTTAACTGAGAGTATTCTTCCATAGAAAGGCAATTGAATTCATATATTCGTAAATTGACATGAGAAAAATGTTAGCAACCACCTTTATTCATAGTCATAGTTCACATTCTCCATGCATTAATGAGGGAAAATATATTTTAAAACCATCCAATTTAATTATCATAAATTATCAATTGTTTTTCCCAGGGTAAAATTAATTCTTTTTTCTCAATTTAATGTCACGAATTGTCAATTATTATTACACTTCACACATGTTCTTATTACTCATTTTTTATACAACTTCTTTCAATTTTTCTTGAGTATTTTTTGTTATTTTCATGTTGAATTATATATGGTCATATTCCTACCATGTGGTTTAACCCCAATTCACTACATAACTCAGATAAAAAAGTGAAAATACTAATTCTTTTTTATTTTAGAAATAGATTCATTCAAAATTTAGAACTATTTTCTCAAAGGTCATGTATTAACAAGAAGGAAAAAATAATGATTTTTAAAAAATATAAAAAAATCCTTATACAAAAATATAAAAATAAAAATATAGAAATCATATCTATGCATGAATACATTATTAATAATATAAAATTTAGATCCTATTAGTCATGGAATTAATAGACATATATGTGATATAAAATAAAAAATGAAGTCTAAAATGAAAGATAAAAAGGATAATGATAATCCCCCAAATAGACACAATAACTCACCTCCACCTTAGAATGATTTGGATAATTCAGAATGTTTAGAGGATTTCATGTTCCCACAATTTCTACTAATTCATCATGAAATTTGAAACCCACTAGGTATCAAATTTATACAGTTACTAAATACTATATTTCATTGCATCAATTTTACTAGGGATTTCATTATGAAAACTCTCGCAACCTAATTAGGGACTTATGTAGTGTGGTGAAATAGCTATGGCATAGAGGGATGAGTGAATAAATTATTCATGGGATTTGTTTTGTTGTTATTTTGGGATAAATATTTTTTCAAAAATAATATTAATTAATATTATTCATAAATCACTCATTTTAGTCATGATGTGGGTAAACTATTAAATTTTGATTATGAATAATCTTTGGGATTACATATTTAGTGTCCAAAACACTAAAGTAATCTACAATTAATTATCAAAAAAGTAAAACATTGTGTTACCCCTATGATAAAACACTATTTGATCATTCCTTTAGAGTGATTTTTTTCTGAAAAAACAACTGAGGAACTAAAGAAAATCATGAACTATGTTTCATGAAATTTGAGATGTAAATGTTCAACAAAAAGAAAAATTATCAGAAAAAAGAATATCCTATTAAAATAATTTAGGTTCACATTGCTGATTATATATATAACACCATTCAAACTAACTTATGGAGAATTAAAGCATTATGGTGTGTATATACAATAAATTTCATGTCTTCCCAATATTGGCATGCATGAACGACCACCAAAAAGAATCGTATTTTTTAGATATGGATATAGCATAGGGATGATCAGTTTTCTAATGAATATAACTAGGGTTATTAGATCTATCATAATATCTCATATAATGATCAATTAGTCATTAGACATTATACGAAACTTGTCTTTCAAAAATATCCTAGAAAATAAATCCACAATCAACAAAAGGGATTATTTTCCAAATTCAAAAGGAAATATAGATGGTCTCATACATCAAATATTTCGGATAATGGAATTCGATGAAAAAATAATAGTGATGATATATAATTATAATGAAATGATATCCCCAAATATATGAACAATTTACTAACTCAAATTAGTAAATTGGATAGAGAATCTTGAGAAAGAGTGATGTGAATGTCAATAAGAACTGTTGGAACTAATCATTAGGAAAATATAATTACAATCAAAACTTGGAGTGGTATTCACACTCATTAATATATTTATAAATATCCTAAACATGTTCAAGATATAAATATGGATGAAATTCTAAAAAAAATCTAGAGTCCATAGATTCTTGAAATTTTTACAACATTGTATTCATGTTAAAACATTTTATTACACTAGAAACCTAAATGGTAAAAGACTCAAAAAATACATAGAATCATAGAAAAATGTATATTAAATAAGGGATAGATAATATTTGAACAAATTTATTTAATTTTACACCAACCATTCTGTTTTATTAACTAATCAATAAGACTAATTATTAATAATAATTTCTTATGTTTATGTGTATTTTCAGGAAAAAATAAATCAATATTCTATTCCATGATTCCATAGTTCAAATTCCATATTATTTTAAATAAATGAAGAAAAACGTTTCCGTCAATAAAACTATAAAAAAAATATTTATATTGTAGTGTTTTCATTATAAATATAATACAATCAAACTTTAATATTAATGAATATTTTTATTCCTTTCACCTTATGGGATAATGGTATCCTATTAAAAAATTTGTGTCCCCTTAGTGATAGAATTAATCTGATTCCATTTTCATTATTTCAAAACATTATATTAATAGTACCATAGACCTCCATTATTTTCTAACAATTTGAAGACTGAACCATTACACAACCAATTTATAGGGTTTATGACATTCTAGTTTTATCACAAAAGATTTACCTACTTATTGATTTTATTATCTTGTATATGTAGTAGGATAAATAAGTATATATCATTTTCATGAGTCTATTATTAATCCCAAGAGGATATTTCATTGATGTGTACTAGGGTACACTAATTTATATATATCAAGAAAAAGTGGGGTTTAGTGTTTAAAAAAGGGGTAAATAAACATCAAAAAGTAAAACATGTCCAATTGATGGGATTTTTGAATTTGGAGTAGCTGTTAATGGGGATATAGATGTGTTTTTTGGAATAATATATGAAATATATTCCAATGAAATCTCCATTATGACAGGCATGGTCATTTATTTTAAAATTGGATTAAAACATTTTATAGGAGTATGAGAGAGAGGCCATAGATTATATAGATTAGTTAGACTGATAAATACTAAAGAACCTATAAATTGATTAGTAATTTTAGGAGGACTTTTGGACAATAGTAATGTATATGGGTTATTTTATAGGGCCTTTTTTAAGAGGCAATTTGTTTAATGTGGACATGTGAGGGCCAAATGTCTTACCTCTCGTAACAATACACCATTATTAAAGATCAAACCCTTATAAACTATTCAAATATACACTTTTATTGGTGAGTTTCCTTTATTACATATCATTATCTTATCCAATATAAATGGAAGTTAAGAGGATATATTATTATATTTTTACAGTTGTTTTAACTCGACACAAGTTTAACAATAACTATAATAGAAGGAACATGTACTTCGTAATATATATATATAATTCTCTGGGAGTCAAAACGTAAACCCAACTGAGGGACAAAGAAGGGATGACCCCAACATTAATGATTTTTATATGGAGAAAGTGTAATATATCTTGATTCTTGAATAATATTTCCCATTTCCCGAAATGTTAGGTTTGTCGTTTTAATGTTCTCCAAAAAAGGATTGGAGAGACTACTCTAAAAAATTAAATGAATGAAAAATCCAGATTAAAATATTGAACAAGTGGAAAAAAGTGGAGATATTTGATATTCTATAGAAAACTCAACACGACCTCTATGGATGTTCATTTTCAAATTCCATATTTTGACCAAATTATTTATAGGTTAGTTGCTAATGAATTTTTCAATTATCTTAATGACTATTCATGGTAGAATTGTATCCCAACACTCTTATAAGGCTATGAAATGACTTAAAAAACATTACCATTAGTGAAATTTGATTACAAGATAATTATCATTGGCTCATGTGGTTCTCATAGAACCTTTTATACTTGTATAATAACCATTTTTTATAATATGATTTATAAAATAATTTTGGCTTTCATAGAATTTGTTTTTTATATTAGAAATTAATTTGAAAATTTATCTAAATATTTTTGAAAATATTTCATAGAAATTTTAGTAGAAAATATTTATTTGAAAAGAGAGAAATGAAAATTTATTATTACTAAATTCTTATTATTATGTAAAAAATATTCAAATAGGGGAATTCAACTACATAATTATAGGTTTAATGTGATAAAGAATCTACCACCTCTTGAAATATTAAATGGAATTATGTGTTTCCTAGAGAGTTCTAGTTTCTCCTTGACATTCCTCTAATAATTTCCTAAAATCACTAGGTAGTTATATATAAAATATGTCAAGAATGAAGAGAAATATTTTGATAAAAAATTATTACTGTCATACCAAATTATGAGAGAGAAACTCAAATATTCACCAATTATTACATCCCATGATCAGAAAAACCCATTTAATGTGACCTGTAAAGCTATAGATCTTGTATTGGGTAATTTTTTTTGGAGAAATGAAGGGCACAAGGTTACATTTTATTGATTATACTATTAAATATTGAAATTATTCTCGAAATAATTACACTAAAATAAAAAATTGGATCTTAATATTATTGTTTTCCCCTAGAAAAATTTATACATTATTTGATTGGTTCAAAGGTCATAATGTTCCCTAATAACAAAGATTTAATGTATATTTTTGCTAAGAAGATGTATAAGACTATACTGATAATATGGATCCTATATAACTAAGAGTTTTAGTTAGAGAATACATAGAAACATGGTTCTAAAATTTTTTTGATGAAAAGTTTTCAAGGTTTCCAAAGGTTCAAAAAATTTATGATTGAGATATTAACTCTCAACACTATGATGAAAAAATATTTTTTTTGCACCTATTCAAGATTCATAGTTTTCTGAAGCTAATAATTTTTGTCATTTGGAATCATTCCCAATATTGTCTTGCAAAAATAAGTAATAAAAACATTTATGAATTGAAATAGAACATTTTGTATGACCCGTTTCTATTAGAAGGTGTAATGATGACCTCATAAAAAGATTAGTTGGTCAGATAGAGATGTCACCAATTTTTTAGGGTTTTTACTAATCACCATGGGGTATAAAATATAAAGTATATTGTAAAATAAAAAATTCCTATATGATAGTTTGTATAATATTACGCTATTAATGCATTATTGGTTACTTATGGAAAGGCATGGCAGATGTGGCAGGCTTGGAAATTCTGGTAAGAACAACTATTACAAAAAAATTTTCCATTATTGGTATATATTCTTTTTGAATGGAACTTATATTTTATGGGAACACATCCATAACCTTATGATAATAAATATATTATTTTTTCTATAAAATATTTATCTCTGCTAGTAGAGGATACGGATCTTTATAATGACCTAGCTATCAACCTCTTTGACATTATAAAAAGACCAATTTAAGAAAAACTGAGTTCCTCATGAAGACATTACTAATAGTGGAACCCATTTTAAGAATTATTATTTTAAATATTTAATGAATAATTATAGTTTTTCTCATTAAACTAGTTCCACACACAACCCACAATGTAGTTTATAGGATGAAATTTCTAAGAGAGAGTTCATTTTAATTAAAATAAAAACTTTTAGTTTTAGAAGATATTGTAGATATTGGTAGATTAAATTAGTTGAGTATTTTTGGTCCTACATTACCATATAAAAGTCTCTCATCAGGACATATTCTTAAATAAGTATTTGCTGTAAAACATGTTATGTGTATTTGAAATTGTCCCACATGACTTCTTGGGATATTAATTCCCTAAAGTTTTTCATTAAATATATTACTGAGATATGGTTATTAGATTTTGGAGAACATGATGAAATCATCAGTGAATATTATATATATTTAATGTTTTATAAGGATAGAAAAAAAACTATTCAGGATCCATGATGCTTGCATTAGCATGGTGGATGATGATATGTGGTTCATGGATTATTCTCGTTCTTGTACTTCCCCCTATAAGGCCTAATCTCTTGTACCTTACTTTTTGTTTAATAAATCTTGGGCCAGCATGCTCAGACCCTGGATCTTAATGGTATAAAATCATAAGAATTTTTTTGATGCTTCCCCATTATAAGAGTTCATTATAATGGGGATATATAATTTTATTTATATTATAATAGACTATTTCTTGTCAATGGATCGATAATACGAATTTAATTCATGTAGAATCCAAAGAGTTTGGCTAGCATCTCCTTGGTTGAAACCAAATCTATCACTGAAATTAAATGAATACTATAAACTCAAATATTCCTATGAGATAACCAATGGTTACCTGAAATTGTTTTATTCTATTAAAAAATTATAAATCTTAGTTTATTTTTTACTTTTATTATTCAATATTTTCTCCCATGGACACTTTATCACTTGTATAATAACCTTGACATGGTCACATTAAACACATTATCAATATATTAAGTGTCTGGACAATTTTCAACAGTTACAATCAATTTGTTATGATTTTTTAAGTTAGTATTGTTCATTATTTATTTAATTTTCATTCATGTGTGGTAGGTTTGGCTTGGCCACCTATGTATTATTATAGTTAGTACAATCCTTAATAGACATTCAATGTGCTGTTGGTTGACCTACCAAAAGACCCTCACACTCATTATTTTTCCCTATTCATTCTTATAAACAATTGAAAAATTAATTGTGTGGTTCCTTAAATTTCCTCTTGTAATTGGTTTTCCTGATTTTAATATTGTTTATTACCTTCTTGGTATGTTTAATTTAGTTTAATCTTCTTATTGTTAATTTAATCGTGTATTCACTTCCATATTTCTTAGTTGATTGACCTAACATATTACTGATATAGTCAATATTATTTAGGGATAGTTGGAGTCATTAACTGTTAATCAAGAGTATAACATGAATTGCATTTATATGTATAAAATGATATTATTTTCTAGAACAACCCTAAATCACCACACTCTTATCTTATTTTCCTCTTGATCAAACATTCATGGTCCTTTATGTACAAAACATTTCCTTGTAGGAATAATGGATCTTTCATCTCTATTGAAAAAGTAAAGTTATTTATGAATTCAAATTATTAATGTTCTATTTTAATGGATCATCCAATATTCTTGTTATGAATGAATTTTGAGTTTTATATTTTTCAAATTTTTAAAAATCTACATTTTGTGGGGAATTTAGTATAGAGGGGATTTGTTGAATTTTTTTGGATAATTGAATATACTTTTAATTGATTTATTTTTTCCATTGTAGATGTATTTTCTATTTGAAATAATATTGAACCATGTTTTAAAATATTTATGGAACACTTAAAATCAATTTGGGCTTCAAAATACCTCTTATTTTTTAACCATTCTTCCACTATTTTAATTTTATGTGTTTTATTGGCAATTCAATCTAATGCTCTATAGATTTAAATCATGATAATTTTCCAATAAATTTTTTCTATTAATTTTTTAATGTAATATTTTTCAAAAATTCATGTAAACCAATAAGTATTATATTAATTATTAATATGAATATTTATTTTGATCCAAAATTTCATTATCCATCATCCGACATTATTGCATAACAACAATGATTATAATATTATTCATAAAAAGGAGTATAAGGACATCAAGTGGGATTATAGAAATAGAGGCCCATATCATCACCATTGATAATATTAGAACCCCCGAGGGAAGGGAACCAATGCTATTAAAATCCTTATGTTGGACCTCATGGTAGGCCTTTAAAGCTATAAAATCCACTGCACATTTTCTTTATAGGCAAAACATTTCGTTCTTTATTTTATTAATATTATTTGTGTAAATATATTACATTAATTATTCTATACTTTCCCATCCAATGTTTTGTATACATTATTTTGTGCTATAGATTTATGTGTGATTTTTCACATTGAGGTAATGCAAAGTATGGTAGTTATTGTTGGATTCAATTTGATGTCTGTCCAATTCATTTCAAAACATGTAATTTCAATCATATTTTTAAAAACAAAATTTTCATTGAAACCATTTTTTTATAAGGAAATCTCCTTGATAACATAAAAGGGTCCTTATGGGAATATATTTTTGAAGAAAAACACTTTTTTGAAGTATAATTCTTTAATCTTGGGACTTATATTCTAAATAAAATATTGATTAATGGATTTCTTGATGATAATAAACTTTTTATTTCTGAGGCGGTTTCTTATTTTCATTACCGAATTTAATTTACAACATCTGTTTGGGAATTATTGGAATATTTAATTATAAAAATGTGGTCTATATTGTGAATATCATATTAGTATTTTTTAGGTCATATGTTTTGGATTATTTTAATATTTTTGATGAAAATGAAATTTTTAGGCATCAATTGTTTAATGGGTTGTTCTGTTTTTTTCACATTATAGAAAGAACATGTTATTTTTTCAATTGTAGATTTTTTTTTATTTTTTTTATTTTTAATGGTAATTATTTTACTTCCTATGAAATTCCATGATATGTTGTTTTTAAATATTAATTATTGGAATATCAATTAATTTCATTGTAAATTATATAAATTTATGATTTATGGTAACTAAAAATAACCCTTAAATTTTAAAATTTAGAAATTTCTTAATGGGTAGTTGATATTTGTGATGATGTGTGATGTGGAATTAGATTCGAGATCAATACTGAGAAGTTCCTCAAAATTTTATGGAGATTAATAGATGTAATGAAAAGATTATCAAGCATTTTCAAATTTAGAGGTGATTCCTTACTATGTGTGAAGAAGAACATTTATTTTTCAGTTCTTATCATGTCACAGTAGGGAGATAAAGTGTTTTGATAGTAAAGACATATCACGATCCAACACACCTAGGAAATATTTACCTATGGAATACAATGCCGCAATTACCCCAAGAACACCTCCATAGGATCAGAGAAGGTGACAAGTGTCGAAGCCCCTAAATAATATGGGAAGCCTTTTTCTAATGTACCTTTATGCACACAACTAACTATCACAATAAATAATGGTTGATTATAAAAAAATATTGCATCATCTTGAGTAATTCCCATGCATTTAAAAATCATCGGTTTAATAAAAAAAGGGTGATAATGAACACTGTAATTTAATGGGGAAAATAATCTCCCAACCAGAAAATATTCCCAAACATGATATTGACTAGTAATGTAAATGATGAGGGAGACCAGATCTAGATGTCCATGCTACGACCACCATATAAGGTCAAATACACATGGTTATCATATTAGCCTCTAAAATAACCATTATATTGTCAATCATACACATAATACATTACATTTTATGGAAATTCCCATAAAGGTTTGAGTATATACATAACTAGTAAGATGCCCAAAAACATGAAGTGGAGACATTAGAGAGATGATAGAAGCCTAAAACTCAACCCATAGCATGTTAGGAATGAAATCCAATACTCAGAAAATACATTAATATTCTAATAAAGATAATTCCAAATGATATATCAAATGGATCATTATCTCACAAACCAAGACATGATGATGTGGCTGCCAATAGTTTTAATATGGGTATACAATGATTCCAAGCATCTCTTGTGTCAATATACGAAAATATCTATTTGGAGCCATACCTCACCATTATGAAGCATAGTCAATGGGTTTTAATATTTAGGTAGAGGACCCATACCATGGTACAACATGAGGGTTCCACTCAATTGGTAGAGGACCCATGAACTGAATCCACAAGAGGGTTCTACTAAGTAGGTAGAAGTACCATGAAATAAATTCATAGATGGGTGGCACTCAATAGGTAGAGGACCCTTATAATGACTCTGTATGGGGGTGAAACTCATTAGGTAGAGGAATAATACCCTAACTCTACATGAGGGTGACACTCTGCGGGTAGAGGAACCATTCCCTAAATCATTAGGAGGGTTAGATTCACTAGATAGGGGACCTATGCCCGGACTACCTAGTAGGGTTCCTCTTAGTAGGTAGAATACCCCTACCCTGACTTTATAGGAGGGTCCCAATCAGTAAATAAATGACCCATTCCATATGTTATAGGAGTGTTCCACTATCCAATAAACATTCCTAGAAACTGTTCTCATGAATTAATGCCTAAAATTATTTTGTCTCTTAACACATCACATCAAATCTCAAAACCCACTACAAATCCCACCACCACATTCTTCATGGAACGAAACACTCATAATGGGGTACTCATGGTACCAAATCCGAGTATAAATGAAATGTATTTTATTGAATGAAGATTCATAAAGCATTAAATTACATGTATGGGACCCACATAGCATGTGGTCCAATTATTCTACACATTCGTTTCCATCATAGAACTCAGATCACTATCTATGTATTACTATACAATGTGTAATGTACTAACTACATGTCTAATCCTCCTAGAGTCGATCTGTGATTACCTAGATGTGCCTATGTCCTTCAGGCCATGTATATTTACATTGAATATGTTCTAGAATATAGTGGGTATCCCAAACTACATAGTGTGTAGGGAAACATGTGATCCTAGTCATGTAATCCATGTACACCTGAGTAGGACAACTAGTTGTCACATGGTGTTAGGGACAATCACAAAATTTTTGATATTCAACTATGAGGTGAAACCAGAGACATTGTATAAATCAGACTATGTGGAATGTTTTAGGGTTTTTCTCAGAAACAAGTTTCATCTCTTTGTTCCTCAGATATGTTTTTCCCACTACTAAATACATTTTTTGGACACCTAAATACGAGGCAAAGACCACTGGATCTCCACGAGACATAAATTGGAATATGTTTATCTAACATGAATCATGAATGACAGGACACATATCCCATGCTACATGCATCTCCCCTTTAGATCCCGGATCCATGGATCCATCATCTGAATCTTAAGATTCATCTCCATTCACCTATAGATCTTCAATCCATTTGTCACACATTAATCCACCACAAATTCATGGGTTTGATTTCACTTGAACTCACTCGTTAATGTCAAACCATGGCCCCATAGGCCAATAGTGAATAATATGAAAAAATATGAGAGAAAAAATAGTGAAACAATCATTGATTAAGTGTTATGTACTAATGAATGTAATTTGGGGATATATAGGATATGAAATGTGACATAATTTAAAAAAAAACTGAAAAAAAATTATATCTGATACACGAGCTCTTGAAAAGGATTCATTAAATAAAGATAAAAAATATAGTTTTTATTATAATGTAAAATTTAATATAATGGGAAGAAAAACATTAGGAGTAAAACATCAATATTAGATCCTTATTTGTTGAAGAATGTGTTCTCCAACAATTGGGATAATCTATTGCATTTTTTGCACCTAATTCACCATAAACATGTTATTATCCATCATCTGATCTCAGTCCTCAGTTGAAGAATTTTGGAATCCTTCTTTGAATGGTCCTAGGGATATGAATATATCACTATAGATTCTAAAAAATAGTGTATATATATAGGGAATATGTTTTAGTCACTTTAATATATTAATTAAACTAAATGATTAATTAATTCAATAGCGTACCCACCATGGGATTCTTTATACTAACGTCTGACACCGACCATGATTAGGGAACAACTAGGGTAAATCCCATTATCTAGATGCTACAATGGTCTCATATTTTATATTTTTGACTCTATTTAGTATTTATGAAAACATTTTTGAAAAACTGTTCTTGTGTGATATAAATATATTTAATATTTTAATAAAATTAAAGTTTGGCGTACCATGCCACATAATTTCTCATTGTATTAGTGCATGGATCTTGAAATATTTGATGGCATATTTCAAATAATTTCAATGAAATTAATGGTTTCTACATTATTACATATTTATATATTTCATCCACGAAAATAAAAAACAATGTAAAATAGTGGGGACATAAAACCTGAATATGGATCTCCCACTCCCAGGAGCTCTCATGTATGATCTCATGATAAAATAGTACATGAACCAAGTGCATGGTATGCCCATGGTCGATCCTCTCCTAGTGATCCTAGATCACCAATAGGTTCTCCTATAATTTGTCTCCATCCTTGATGACCAAATATCCCCATTAAATAATGTTCATGAGATCATTCACATATCTCCTCAGTTGTAACACATGTAGGGCATCATGAACTCGATCCAACTATGGGATAAAAGGGAGATAATTAAAATCATTTCCAATCCTCCTCATGATTTTTACTATCCCAATGATCATCAAGGATAAATTATCTCCTTGACCAAATCACTACAATCCTAATCATGGTGCTCCTGTTAGGAAAATGTGGACTCCCTGCTCAAACTCAAAGAGACAATGTCATCGATCATTATAAGATTTATACTAGATCTCATTTTTACTCATCTACTTCTGGGTCACCTAGAACTTCTCTATCCCCTACTTAAAAATATCTTTATATAAAATATATGCTTTAGTAATCTTAGTTCATTAAAAGGGTTACTGGTATAATATCCCATGTAGGGCCTAGAAAGGAACCATGCTGATCTGTAATCATTGTCTTATTGTGCCCCATATACAATATGGATTCCTTATGCTTCATGGAATCCCCTAGTAAATGTGATCTGATTAATATTTTTATAGGGAGTTTATATAGTGTCTCATCAACATTATTGGTTCCCTCATTATATCCTACGAAACCTAAATAGTATGTTTTGTCTTCCCATTTGTATGGGTGTTGAAAACTATACTCATCCTCAGATGAGTCCGCATTTGATCTTCCATGACTCTCTATATCCATTATGTAAACCACACATCATGGTCAGAGAAAATACTCTAGGGGAACCCATGAATGAGTACAATGTCCCACAAGTAAAAATACCCTAAATCCTCCACCAAACTCTCTTCCTGGATAACAATAAGTGTGTTGAATTTTTAATTTGGTCAACTATCACGTATATATTTTCATGGACTTTCACTCCCCATTTATTCTCTATCAAGAAATTCCATAGATATTTCATACCATGTCCACGTCTAGATATCAAGTGGATACAGCAAGCCATCAGGAACCGAGTCCTCAAAATTCACCTGAAGACATGTGAGGATCAATGAGACCAAATCAACCACTCTCCACCTCATTATAGTAAAAAAAATAAATATAAAGGTCTTAGTACATCTTCTAAACATCGAGATGTAAAATTTAGGATAATATTGAATATCCATCATCACCTCCTCTCACATAATGACCAGAACCACTGTCTGTCCCTATAAAAGAATTATAATTTTCCCTCCTTTATAAAATCCACATGTTCATTCTTCTGAGGACATATAATCATGTATAACCTCATAGTTTATATATCCCAACTAAGACTACCACACACAGTAATGAACCAGGGGAGTCAACACATTTGAATGATGAAAAGATTCACGCTCATCTTCAACAATGGTCTGCTGAAAAGAAGCTATGTTCTAAGACTCCTCCTGTAGTACATGAGAATGTGACTTCCTGGTAGGAAAATTTGGAACCACATTTCCCTCACAAGGTTTATAAAAAATCTCAAAGTCACATTCCTAAAGGAACTCAAACATGAGAATATATCTTAGGTTCATGTATCTCTATGTGAAGACATAAGGAAGATATTGATGGTGTATGTAAACAAAAAATTGATCTACTAGAAGATAGTACCTCCACATCCTTAAGGAAAATATTTACACTACCATCTCTAGGTCATGAGTCAAATATTTATAATCATGGGGTATCAACCATCTATACCAATATTAAACTACTTCATACCTCTACAACAACACGAAACCGATCGTAGATCCAAAGTCATCAAAGTAAACTAAATACTCCCTACCGTTATCTTTTAACCTCAAAATAGGAGAACTTATTAGCCTCAAACTCAACTCCAGAATGCCACTTTGGGATTACCTGGTCAAGTAAATGTGTTCCCATTCAAATTCAGGGAATTTAAAGTTTATTCATTCCTTGAGAAGTCCTTCATGGACCTCCAATAGTACCACACTAAAAAAATATAACCCCACACCTATGAAATGAACTTGGGTGTCTCCCAGGAAATCACTACATCAATCTTCACTGGGTCTATAGATAATCCATTCTAAAAAATGAATTTTTCTAGAAATTGAACCATGTAGATCTAGATCTAGAACATAGAGATATTACACAAAGATAGTTCTAGGGAGGAAATTTCATAAATATCCTTACGTGAACTTCAGGATTATCGTTTTTTATAGTGTAGACTTCTATGATTTCAAGTAAGGAAACTACAAATTGATCTATGTATGGGTGGATCACCTAATATATCAATTCTGAAAACATAGTTGGGGAATTATTCATAGTGAAATCCATTACAATGAACTCATAGTTTCTATAGAGACATAAGAATTACATCCTCAGTATGTCAGTATACTAATCTGTAACTAGTGGTAAAAGAACCTAAAATTAGTCTTCAAGAAAAATCTCACACATCATAGTTATTTAAAGAGTTAATAAATCCCAGGAAATGTGTACTTTATAATTATCATGGCCTGGTTTAGAATATGATAATCCAACCAGAGTCATAATATCTTTTCCCATTTTTTAATGAACTACAATAGGTTATCCTTAGGGGACACAATGTGTTTGATAAAACCCATCTCTTGAGGGTGTGTTATCTACAACCTCATCTCCATGATCTAATTTAGGTCGATCTAATACACTTCAGAAAATATAAGAGAGGTCCCGGGTGCATGAAAATGGAAAACTCTATCACCCACCTTAGAAGTCGTCATAGAATTCTTTATGACTGAAGGAATTCATGTGGCTCAAAATCTCAATGATATATGTACTAAATAATAAAACTAATGGATGATGGGTTGCATATTCCTACATGGAAAAAATGATTTCTTATCCATGATATCTATCTCACCGACAAGGATAATATCTACCCATCATTCCAGAGACATCTAACATGTATATGATGACAAATTATCTAGGCTCATACCATGGACAACCATTCCATATCCAAGATGAATTCATATTCTTTCATTGGGAAAACCATATTTTTCCATTAAAAAATATACCCACTTATGGAAAAAACACATTGGCAGAAAAATAAAATATTACAAATAAGTGTTCCCTATAAGAACATTTAGGAAATGTTATTATAATAAAGTCACAACTGGGAGCACCAAGTCTCATACGAGGACTAAGTTGATGAATGGATGAATAAAAAATGTGTCTTATTATTCTAATGAATGATTATAATAGACAAAATTTATTCAAATAATAATTTTGGGAGTTATTTGGATATATTCATCCACATAATACATCTACCAAGGACTCTGACCTCCATCTCACTGAGTCTGATGTCGACCAACAACTTATGGTGGGGGATGGATCTGAAAGATTCTTCCATAACAAGTATCTCCTTATTTAAGAGACCCAACATCATTTATTCTATACCTATCTCCCTTGGGGATTCCCTACCCTCACCTTTGAGATCCATGATCATAGTGCTTCCTCTTCTATATCAATTTATAAACTATAATCTTCCCTCCTCAGTATGTCATGATATGGAATCATGTTCCATGTGATCTCATTAATCACATATATATATATCCTACCCTCTATGGGTTACCATAGTCCATATCATGTCCCCTAGCTACAAAACCAGCTTCCTTACTCTATTCATGAGGAAATATCCTCCATATAGATCATTTTGAATAGATCCTGCTATTTTTGGTAGATGACTCGTTTATATAACTCCCACTAGTAGCTCGGGCAGCATGGGTCCCCTATGATAGGAAGATATCTATCACCACTACCCAGTCTAATAATCCAGTATATGTTGGAACACCCAGGGGTACCACACTTTCATAGAAGTCACTATAGAGGTCTTTCTTGGAATTCCATGCCTGTAAGTAACTGTCCAAAATCATCTAGACGGAGTATTAAAGGAGGTTTGAAAACATCATAGATTACATAGAATGTGTCATATATCTATTTTACCGATTAAAATGCTTCTAAATCAAAACTGATTATAGACTCAAGGGGTAATAATACTAATGAAAGAGCTTATATAGTTAGTGCCATGAGGTTGTTGACTCATCATTAGTCAAAATGACTAAACATTAGTAGCACCCATCTGTTATGTGGAAAAGACTACCTGCAAGGGGAACCACTATATCTTTTGGTGTCCGGATAACTCTGAAGAGTTAAATCAATGACTCTATCCAATCAATATATATAAAGGGATTTGGATCACCTTAGGTCATCTTTAGCTTCTTGTGTTGGATCTTTTATAGTGTGCTATGACATTGCACAACCTTATGCTACTCTGCTGTCATTCATTGCCACTCACTAGGAAAGGGTACTAAAAGATTCTATCATAGAGGAAAGATCATTAATGATGGCCCCTGAATAGAGTCAACATCAATCATTATAAAATTTTCTTAATATTGAGTAAGCATATGACATGGATTTATTTTCAGAGGAATCCTAAATTTATTCAATATTATTATAGACATATGATCATATATTTTTTGGGAGATGACTCAGGAAAGAAAAGAAAAAGACTCAATCCTATAAGATACTTTTTCATCTATGTATTGCAACCAATGTCTTGGTATTTTGAGTCAATAAGTGACCATGGTACACATTATAGATACGTCATTGGGGACACAAACTATACCTTGGAAATCCTAAAATCTACACTAGATACACTTTTACATTGTTTCCCTTTGTCCTAAAAAATACTAGTTATGTAAAAAATACTGAATATGTCCTAAGAAATATACCAACTCTGATATCAGTCCACCACAACCCAAACCACTAAGGCCCTCCCACATAATGTATGTTCTAACTGCTACTACCCCAAGCCTACATAAATAGGAAATGAGCTGGTGATAGGTTTTAAAAGGGACAAAACTTATGGGATTATTTTTCTGAATATGCATATATGAATTCACCCACCATATACATGAAAAATTGGGGAACAATACAAAGAAATCAATTAACAGATATAGTAATAAAAATTATTTTAATAGTAATCTAGGGAATAAAAAAAGTGTGACAATTTCATACAAAATTTAATGGAAAAAACACATGTCCAACCGAAAAAGGACTTCCCAACCTGAATATAACAGCAATAGAAAATTTTGAGAGATCATGACTCCAGGTCTCCAATCCTCGACCACCAAACATAGTAAAATGAACCTGGGTATCCCTATATTCTATTGAAATCACCATAGGCCTATCTGCTGTTTTTATAAGACACAAAATGTGAGGTAAATTACCATGCAAAGGTGAGTTTATACATACCTAATAGGGCTCAATGAAAACTGAAGTCGGACTAATAAGAGACATATAGAAGAAAAAATATCAACATATAACATGTTAGGAAGAAAATACGATGCTCAGAGAATACATAAATATTATCATATTAATAATCCAAGATGATAGATAAAGGGGATATATATCTCACATCCCAACCCAGGTTGATGACTCTCCAAGAGATCTAAAAAGGGTCCACCAATGATGCCTAACATCTCATGTGTATATCCGATGAAGTATCCATGTGGAGCCAAACATCAAAACAATGTCGTATAGTCGAGGGAAAAAATATCTACATAGAGGATCTTTAAATTTGTAAAATAGATAGTTTCCACTCAAAAGCTAGAGGACTGATTCCCTGACAATATAGGTAGATAAGACATTGTAGGTAGAGGACCTAAGATCTGACTCCTAAGGAGGGTTCCACTCAGTTTGTAGGGAACCCATTCCCTAACACCATATGAGGGTTCCACTCATTAAATAGTGGAACCAATCCCATTCTCTAAAGGTGGGTGCCACTTTTTTAGGTAAAGGACCCATACCCTTACTCCATTGTAGGTTTCCACTCATTAGCTAGATGAACTATGATGTGACACAACTAGATGGTGCCACTCAATAAATAGAGGACCCATTCCATGAATTTTCAAGAGGCATACACCTAGTCGGTATATGACCTTATCTCTTTCTCTATAAGAGGGTTCCACATAGTATATAGAGGACCCATGCCCTAACTTCTTAGGAGGGTTCCACTATCAAATGACCCTAGTCAATCATTTATGTCATTGATATCTACCTAAAGAAGCATCACACTTAGAGTACCAGACATCATATCATAAAATCCAATATAATGTCCTCAATCATGTTTTTCATAATAAACACTGATGATAGGCTACTCATGGGCCAGAATCCGAGTCCTTTGGAATGTTATATGTGATATAGAAGAATCATAAAAGGGTACATGGTGTGGAAGGGACCCACATGGAATGTGGTCCTATTCTTATTCCATATCATTTCCATTCTAATACACATGTCACTAGAATTTTCTTACCACACATTATGTATGCTATTACATGGAATGTATTAGAATTATGGGGATGATCTCTATTATCATGTTTATATCGATGTCCTTTGAGAAGTGTATGTTTACACTTTCTATGTGCTATTACACAACTTGTTACCCACCATACATGTAATGTAGTGAAACAATGGATCTTATGAACTTACTCTCTGTACATTGTAATCCATAAAAATTGGCATCACATAGTGTGGGGTCCCTCTATATGGGGTGTGATGTTTTACTCCATCGTAAAGAACTAGATTCTAAAGAAACTAGACTACATATCATTTGTTCATAAGACTAAAAGTATTGTAGTCTGGTTTTTAATAGAAATTTAGATAGACTCCACAAAATAAATATTTATTTCTATAAAAAATAAATCCTCCATTTGACCAGAAAAAAATGGAATAAAAACCACCATCCAGGGATTCCCGCCCTCTTTTGTCCAGAAATCAAAATCTAGATCTCCTGCACAAAGCATATATGTTATGATGTATCTCCCATGCTGCTTCTATCTCCACTTCAGATCCTAGATATAGGAATCCATAAACCACATCCCATGATACATCTATATTCATCCTTAAAATTTCAAAAAATATGTTTTAAATGAATCCTCCATGAATCTGGGGTGCTTGATCATGCCCTAACCCACCTGAAAAAGTTAAACCATGGCCTCATAGGCCAAAAAAGAAGAACACGAACAAAGATGATGGAACAAAAGTTGAAAAAATCCTAGGTCATTCATTCATGAAAAATGAATATAAATTACAGATATCTATGTTGAGAGATTTTTCATAACAAGAGTAAAAAATAAAATAAAAAAATTAAATACAATACACAGGGTTATGAAAAGGATCATTTAAATAAAGAATGTTGAATAATGTTTCGACCTTTCTCAATCATTTAATCATAAGGTAGAAATCTAGAATAGATATTTCCTAACATGGAATTTTATTTCTAATTAGTGAATAAATTATTATCCAATAATTTTGTGGATCCTTTATGTCTATTTTGCATTAATTCACCTTGATCTAGTTGCCTTACTTCATCTGGTCTCAATCCGCCAATGAATAAAGGTGTAATCCTTCTTTCAATGGTCCCATGATAACGTGGCTAAACATTTCAATTCCACATAGCAACATATATATAGGGAGAATAATTTATTTTCCACCTAAAGAATTAATTAATTGAATTTATTAGTAACTTCACTTAATGTACCCACCAAAACCTCCTTATCTTAATTTCCAGACTAGCCCAACTTTATATTTCTCATAGAGTAAGTCCCACACTCCTGATCTGATTGTGGTCACTAATTTTCTTTTTGAATCCTTTTAGGATATATTTCAACATTTCTGAAAAAAGTCATGTCTGTGAGATAAAGTATATATAAAATTTCTAAAATATTAATTTAGGGAATACCAGGCCTGGGAGTTGTGAATTGTCTATATATTAGGATTTAAAAATATTTCATTATATATTTCAATGTCTTAAAATGAAAAATTAGTGTCTCTATATGCCATGAGGAAGATCAGAGAGATCAGTTAGATGAAGGTAGCTAAGAGCTTAGGTTGAGGAGTTGTGTGGGAATTTACTTTAAGTATGTTACTTTTGATTTTCAAAATATGAGATCTACACTCCATGATGTTTATATTTAAATGATATTAGTGATTCTCTATAAGTATGAATAATATAGAACATATGATCTGATCAGAAATTGGGAGACATTATAGAAAGTGGTCTAATAGGATTGTAGAGAGTAATAGAGAAAAAAAATCTATAAGGACACTTCACTACAACATGGAAGGTGGAATTAAATATATATATATATATATATATATATATATATATATGACTCCCCTCTCTTGAATGTTTTTAATTCATCTACTATATGGATTGTAGTGATTATATAGTTAACTTTTTATTTCTCTAGAATGATCTTTAGGAAATCATTATTTCGGTAATGATACTGACACAATTACTTTTTTGCATCCTTTTTTTATTTTTTAATAGATTTCAATATGAAATAAAACTCATAGGTAGTTTAATTTTTTAAATCATCATGAATTATTGAAATTTGATCTTAATTTGATTAAATTTAAATATTCATAATTATATGAGACTGAATCTAACAATTGAAGTTCTCATGAGTGTAACACACAAGGATTAAACAATATTTTGATTCTAGTGAAAAATGATAGAATCATTTCTTGAACTATGTTTTTTGAATAGTAAAAAGACTTTAAAATTCATCCACTCATAGGTTGAATAAGTAAAAAAGTTACATGGTCACATTCATCATTATTCTAGTCTAATTTATTATCTCATAAATAATGATAAAATTTATTCTCAACCCAACTATTTTAATTTCCCTCACTCATTATTTTTTTCATTTCCTATCATGAACCTATTTTATCACATGACTATCACATTATTCCAATTCTAGTCATATATAATATCCTTTAATGATAATATTGATTCATAATATCATTTACAACTTTTCTAGAGTTCTTTTTTGTTTTTTAATTATTTAAAATCACACATTTTAGGTTATTCCATGTGAGTTGACCCCTATTAAAGACATAATTATATTCAAAAAAAGGAATACATTTTTTTTTCAAGTCTAGTTTTTGAATCGTTCAAATTATTACATTACTTCCCTGGGAGGGAACATGTGACCAAGAGTGACGAAATGTTCTCAAAATTTTTTTAATGAAAAAATAGTCAAATATTTCCTAAAAATAATTTAAAAAGAAAAATATGGAAATCTATTGTGTGCATGAAAATTAGGTCTACCAATTAATCAATTCATAACATACCTCGTGAAAATAAAATGAAACTATATTCTTTGGAATATAAAAAGAAAACTAAAATATATAATAATTTAGAAGATGGGAATTGCTAAATAGAAAACAAGAATGTACCTTTAACTATGAATGTGTTAATGTAGGGATCCGAACATAGGGAATTTCAAGTATCATGGACATTGAAAAAATGATTGTGCATTATTAAAACCCATTTTTCTAAAAATAATGAGGTCAGGTATCACAAATGTGAATGATTTTACAAAACCATAGATTAGCTAATGAAGTCTCTCTGCACATTATTATGAACATCTACACTCTGGCAATGTAACTACAACATTGCGGTTCAGTGAGGAGGGGTTAAAATTGAGAGTCTTCTCTTTTTTTATTGAAGGGTAAATGTGATTACCTAGTTTTAAAAAATGTATACGGTAATGTTTTATACATTGGATAAGTTTTTCTAAATTTTTTTATTATATTTTTTCCAAGAGGAATGGAAAATACAAATAGTCACAAAGTCATAATTTTTATTCATTATTAGGGAGATCTATTTCTCAGTTCTTGGGGTATATTATAGATATAACTTAGTTAGTGTCTGAACAACAAATAAATACCATAATTTATTATAGACACATTATTTTATAGTATCACCCGATGACACCAAACACATATAGATTATTTCTTTGAAGGGGATATTTATGAAAATACTAATAAGTAACTAATGTAATGATAATGTATAAGACACTAGATTCTATTATGGTCATCATTGATAATCACATAAGGATAAATTCCATCTTGGTGTTTTTTTGGACACTGAAATTCATGTTTTTCATAGTTCTGTATACCTATTAGACCACTGAAATGTGTCAGTGTTGTTTGGTATGGACCTAGGATATACCATATGGATGATACATTCTATGGTACCTATATCCAGTAGTTTAAAAAACATACAAATGTATCATGGAAATATCAAGGATTCCTTAGACCTACTTCTCCCCTTAGTTTACAATAATATCATAGGGAATAATTCAAAAATAAACAAATGGATGAATAATAAAATTCACATGATAATTTAGAGGGAATAATTCATTAAATGTTTTTTATGATGGGATCATATGAATAAATTATTATAGATTATATGGAATCAGAAAGGGCTTACTCTAAAAAATATATTAACTATTTATGAAATTAAATTAGTCCAATGGATGGCTATTTTGGAGGAAGATTAAAGGTAAATTAATCTAGGAATAATGAATCTAATCGTAGGAAGAATCTAATGGATACCATAATTAGGAGTTTTCTTTACACTCACTAGGATGTTCAAATACATCCCAAACCTATTTTAGATACAAATCTTAATAAAACTGAAAGCTAACACATATAATCCATAATATTTATAAATTTTTACAAAAACACTCAATGAAACAATTTTTATTCCACCTAATGTAAGGAATTAACTTGAAAAGAAAGTGAACATGGGAAAGAGTAAAAATTTATAGTGTATTGGAGTACATCTATTTTAAATTATTTTTCCCCAACCATTCCCTTTCCTAAAATAACCATGAATAATAATAAGGAACCAATCATTAAAAGCTCAGAGATATTTTTAAGGAAATTTAAATCAACACTCCATTTCATGAACAAATAGTAATGATTTCATATAAATTTTCAATCACTAAATATATTTTTTCCCATAAAGGAAACCTTTAAGTAATTTGATTTTTATAATCTCATAGAGAAGTGTGTGCAATCATTAAGAATATGATATTTTCTAAAAATAATGATCGATGAAGCATTGTAATCTATTATTCCTTAGCTGAGTGTGGGGTTTTATTAAACATCTTCTTTGACCTTGATTCCAATATTAATTTCATCCGATTATCATTATTTTGACACATAAAATTTGTGTTACCATTACCAAACACTATAGTCTTACTATTGGTAAACTCATCCACTACTCAACGAATTATGAGGGATGATTAGATGCTTTTTAGGGTAGGGAACATTTACCTACCTACTAATTTTTATGATATTTTATATGGAGTGTAAAATTGATGTTCTTATCCTTCTTAGTAAACCTTCCCAAAAATAAGAGGATCTATCAGTGATGTATCAAAACTAAGGAGGAAGAATGGGAATTTATTATTTTTTAAAATTACTATAGAAACTTTTCAATGTGAATACTATTATGGAGATGAAATTTTATAGGGAGAGGTTTCATTTTTCATAAAGATATAAGAACATTATAATGAACAAATACCTATAGAAATATTCATGTTAATTTTCTATAGGAAGGAATAAGAACTTTAATATTAGTGTAAGTAATATATGATAGATCATATAGATGAGTTTTCTTTCAAAAACAACAAGAAATATCACATATAATTAACAATACATCTAGTTGGTTTTAGGGGATAATAGTGATTAAAAAAAGGATTTATAAGGATCTTACATTAAGAGGTATCATGAGGACCTCATCCCTCCTAGGTTCAGGTGACTCCACTCTTTTTGAAAATCATAATTTCTAGAAATCAAATCCTGTCCATTTCAGTTGAAATACAATTTTTTAGTTATTTGTCTTCGTTACATATTATTATCACTTACAATCTTAAATTATGTAATGGGGAGAGTTTTATTGAATTATTTGAATAATTTTAAATCAATAATTTTATTTAATGTATATGAAATTAATGAAATAAGTCATTCAAACTATATCCATAAAATTTCTATGGATCCTGACTAAAAACAATGATTTAAGGGGGTTAGATGACTTAAAGACAACATGAAATAAATATTATCGAGGAAGTGATAATAGTTCTTTATTTTGGAATAATATTTCCAATTTATGATAGTTGTTGAGTTACTTATATTCTGGTGGTCTATAAAAATATTAGAGTGGCTATTGTTAAATATTATAGTAATAAACAAAATCCAATAACATATAGTAATGAAGTGGAGAGTCTATAAAGATTATATAAAAATTATGTCTTCCATTATGAATGTCTATATTTCTAATGCAATTTCATGACTAAATTCTTGAGATGTTGTATATTATTGATTTTTTTAATTTTATTGATGGATATTCTGGTTATAATTTTTTTCAAATAACCTCTATTAATTATGAAAAATATAACAATCACATTTGTATTTGAGAAATTTTATTCACAATGAATTACCTTTAGATTGAGTAGTGCTCCTTCCACCTTTCAGATGTGTATGATGGAAATTCTATATGATATTATTTAACAGATAATTGATGTATTGATTGTTGATTTATCAATAATTGGTTTTTATTATGAATGAAATCCTAAAAAATGAAATGGTTTTAAAATGGTGATAAGAGAAATATATTATTTTAAACAAGGATAAATTATATTTCATGGTCATTGAAGGCATTTTATTGTGCAAAAATGTTTCTATGAGGGGAATTAAATTTTATTACGGTATTATTATGTTAACAAAAAGAAACCATATCTTTAAAATTTCAATGTAATTAGGTAATTTTTATGTCATTTTGGTTTCGACTAGAGAATATAATTTTTTTTTGAAAAACATAAGCATTTTCTCACTAATTATTAATGATTAACCCTTTGTGTCATTTAAATAGTTATTAGATTCATACAACCTTCTTAATGGGAAACTCATATATTCACCAAATATTTCATCCATATAATAGTGATTTCATTTTGGGGTGATTTTATTCTAGGGATATGGTAGTGGGAGTAGTTTTTTCATAATGAAAGGACAAGAGTTTACTTAAGATTTTTTATTATAGTAAAATATAATAATATTTAAAATATGTAACACTAATATAGAAAATCAGTTAGGAGTTGAGTTTGGGAAATAAATAACATAGGTTGTACATGATGGGTTTGAAAGATGCGGTGCTCATTGATTATTTAGATCTGATGTATATTGTACATAAAAATGTGGGTAAGCCAAGAATAATCAAATAGATCCTCTTGATACATGATTTTTACAAGGAGAATTGAAACAAGAAGGGTGTTGAATTTTTTTTCATGAACACTTTTCTAGGTTTAAAAAATTAAAAACATTCACCCATTAGAGGTCAACTCACCATTATTAGTATAACAATACAGGTTGTGACATAATTTATGGTAGTTTAGATTATTAAAATTGAAAATTTATTCTTATAGGAGTAATTCCCAAAACCTCCTGAAAATATAAATAAAAAAATTAATTTCCAAACTAATGTACTAATTTTTGGATGAAATATATCTATTTTGTATGTGTATTGATTGTATCATAAGGATATATGTGATAAAGGAGTAGATGATACCAACTATTATGATTTTTCAATCATAACTATATAAAGGACACCATTGTTTTTAGAGGACATCCCCAAAATTAATGTATGCTAGCTTCTACTAGTATAATTTATTCAATGATTATAATATCCTTGTATAAGGGTGTATAAGATTCCAATGGTTTGGAAATTTTTGTATGAAATAAGTGTTTCCAAAAAAACATTTTTATAGGTGTATATGTTTAATGTTTGATTAATAGTCTATATGAGATAATTTTCACCATCCTGTTAGAATGAGTATATACTTGAATATATAAACTGTGTATCTTTGTGGGAAGAGGTTGTGAATATTTATAAAAATTGAGCTATTTGTATTAACATGTACATCAAAATGAAAATATTTTAATTTTTTTACTTCCTCTGTATTTAATTATTAAAATATGTACACATTTCATGTATTATAAGTTCAAATTATTAATGTGAAAATACTTTTTTTTTCTCAGATATCATAAACCACATATGACCCAAAATCCATGGAAATAATGATATTTTCTATAGTGAGATCAATTTTTTATATAACAATTTATAAAGATAGAAAAACATGTTTTTGAAATTTAATAAAACATTTTGGTCCTAAAAGACCGCATATAAGAACCATATAGGGATTTTTTATTATATAAATATCATTGGTAAAACATTTCTTTGTTTTTGTATGAGACCATAACGTCTCAAGGGAAATTAAAGTGCGGAATATTGAAATTAAATCCGCTACAGAGAGAAGGATGTTATAGTTGATTGAACATGATTAAATTATAAAAGTGTATAATAAAAATTAGTAGATATATAAGTTAGGGAAAATATATTTTATCCACATTTGCATTGAAATTTATCACTTTTTATTTCACAATTGAGGACATGTAAAGGAAAACATTGGAATTAATGGTCTAAACAATTCAACATTTTGATATTTTGTTCTAACAGGATTGTAGAATTAGTTGGAGAGGAGAATTGACCATTTTTATACATTTATATAATGAAACATTGTGTATCCATGGGAATTGGTTAACATATACTTATTGAAGTATGGGATATTGATTGATATAACCGATGAATATAATATTAATTATTCATGTGAACTTACCAATGATTTCCAATTTTTTTAATAAGAATTATTCTTCTTTTGTTCCCAACCATTGTAAATCACTTTTTCTTTCAGAAATATTCACACACATTTATTAAATCCATACATCGATTAATTTCAACAAATGATATATTTCAATTCAACATGTGGTTAATTACCCAACACAATGCATCCCATTCCACGAAAATACCAATCCCAATTCCAAAAGGTCAATGACTAGTGACAAGAACCGGCTAGGCATATCAAACAGATTGTCTGTATTTTACTATATTTCCTTTTCATACACACCCACAACTACCTCCATGCTATAGTAAAAAGATATAAAAAGATTTTAACTAAAATGAAGGCATACATATATCACAAAAAATATTTCAATATAAGTAACGAACACAAAAAATGGTAAAATTCACACCCACGCAAAACTGTAAAAGTTTCCAACCTAATCAAATTGAGGGGATCAATGTCAAATGAAACTATCATAAAGCTACTTAGATCATCTCCAATAAGCTCCTCGGTTTTTCTAGTTCACTAATATTTGACAACTTCGAGTCCTTCATCAACTCTATCAATATATTTACAGTCGTCACAATACACATCATGTGTGGGAATTTCCTATGCATTGGTGTGTATAACAATAGTCAATAGTGGCCCAAAAACCCGAAGTATATAGGGAGAAACCTTAAGAAAACATTCTGCTTGTTCGAGCCAATGGAAATCTTGTCGAGAGAGTAATTCTAGCTCATACCATCCTAGTTTATAGATAACGGGATAGATCAGTCAGCATGGGGTGTTAACTCATACTTGTGAAAACACCACATTGACTCCCTAAATCACCGTGATATACTCAACTCATATTCCAGGTCTCAGGAGGTCCTGGTCTCATAGCTAAATAAAATATTATACTTTAAGATCAAATTATAACACACAAACAGGAGAACACACTCCATGAGGTCCTTCATCCCAGATGGAACCCATCTAAAAGATACAATACATTAGAAACAAATCCACCATTCCTAATAGTACTCCAAAGGTAATGCAGTCCATCCAGAATAATGCTCAAGGAAAAACAAAATTTATCAACACCAAAGTTTCTATCAATGCTAACATGTTCTCTATGCATCATTGAATGAACCCAAATATAGAGGACCTACACTAACCCATAGAACACCGTTGATGGAGAAATAATCTATAATATTAATCACATGAATCATGTATAATGAGAGATTATAGAGGGAAACACCCCTTTCTAGTTCCCTATAGTCACATGAGTAATAGCTCCTAACAATCCTACAAAACCTATGTCTCTAAAGTATGATGTGTTTGAACAACAAACATTCAGGGGGTATAAACTCTTAACCACATATTGATAATAACATAATGGGGGGGGATCCTCATAAATATAATTAATATTTAGGAGATCTTCAAATACAATGAAGGAAACTCTCCTCACTTCTACTCGAATATTTGTTAGTACTACTCTATAGATTAGGTAATTTATCATCATACAATAAGGGAGTTCCACTCAATGGATAGAGGACACACACCAAGGTATGATATGAGAGTAACAATTAGAGGATAAAAGACCATAAAACAAGCATGAATGGTGTGTACCACTCATAGGATAGATGATCTACACCCTGATACAACATGGGAGTACAACATTGAAGATATAGGACCCGTACCTTAGCATGAATAGGGAGTAACACTCGACCAACATGATCACTATGTAGGACCCACAACCTAACATCATAGGGGATTACCAAACCAAGTCTAGATTACCTGCTTCCTAGAATTAAAGGGGAGTATAAAATATTCTATAAAAAATGAATATAGGACTCGTACCCTAGAACATCTAGTATTTTTTACTCCAGGGACGGAGGACCTACACCATACCAAGAGAGGGGAGTACCCACTATATCAATACATTACATGTGGAGGACCCGTGCCCTGACAGAGTAAGGGACTACTAAATCCCCGAATAGACTATTTTTCCCTTGTCCTATAGGGGTAACAACTTTATTTGGACAAAAAGTATTTAGGGACCACTCCTTGAAATGAGAGGGGAGAATTGTCTCTATCTACAGGAACAATACGAGAAACCTATTCCCTACTCTGATAAGGGAGTACCTTCACCAAGAGAACAACCTCATGGGTAGAGAACCCACACACACAATGTTGGGATTCCTATCTATACCATATAATATAGGTAAGGGATCCTTTTCCCTACTGCCACAGGGGTGTACCAATCCCAATGTCTCTCTCAAAGAATAGCAATGATCTATTAGATTGGTCATGTTCCTCTAAAAGGATCATTACACTTATCATACCTCACATTGAAGCACTACCACATGTAGAGGACACATACCCTGATAATATGTGGACCACCGATCTTATTTCATAAGGTTTTTTGGGCACCCACATCCTATGGTTATAGGGAAGGGTACAAATATTGATGTCAACTCTTTGATCATCCTTGAACACTATCTATATTAATCCTTGATACTGAAACATTGTTCTTGAACAACACCACATCATCTCTTGTAAGCCTCTATGTAGGTAAACGTCACATTCTATGAGGAAAAATAATTATGAGAGGATACTATCATGCCTAAATCCATGTTCTGGAGAAGGAGATATGAAAGGAATATGATACCCATATGAAATTAAGAATGTTCAAATCATGTTGATCGTACCACGTTTCATTTTATTATTTCACCCTTATAACTATGTATTAAACTTGTATTGTATTGAAAATTACAAGTATAATAACCAATTTCACTCCATGTTTGATTTAATTATTTTGTTTTTAACACTTTGAAAAAGGTAAATGTTACTTGTTTTGATAATTATATTGTAGGTGGACATGTTTTGGAGGACTCATGATGAAGTCCAAGAGAAATGGGCCAATCTGCACATGATCCAATCACACCAGTGGACTCAAATGCATGTTTCTACTACACAATGCATCCAAATGGGCTGAAGCTTTGTGGCTAGGTCCAAAATTGAAATATATACATTTCATATGAAGGAGCCAAATCCCAATGCATCAATTAAAACCCCCCTATATACTAATATGTCCATCAAAATGAATCTGCATGGGGTCAAAACGTAGCCTCTATATTTTAGAAATATCTCCCTTTATATTCCATATAGGGCTTCTAGCATTGACATGCAGTCAAAAAGGTATAAAGAAATAAATTTTTAGTTTTTTATAAAGTGATTAATGGTTGTCTTACTATCCAAAACCATGGAACAAATGGATTCGTTAAATCGGGGTGCCCCAAATCACTTCCCACATTGCCTATAAAATGGCACCATGGGCACCACATTATGGAGTTCAAACCTGAAGGCAGGTGCTGCCATTTTTTAGTCTCAAAGATTCCTCTCACCAATATTTTATGTTGTAGAGGCCATGGGAAGTTCTACCTCAACATCTTTCACTTCCTCTTCTCCTATGGGTTTCTAAACCCCTTGTGATCACCCGGGGAGGAAAATGATGTAATACCAAGCTTCATGTTTGTATAATTTTGAATGATCTTTTTAATTACAAGTTATATGATGTTTTTATTCATCATGTCTTTTAATTTTATTGATTTGTGTACTGGTATGTCATGATAAACTCTTATGATCATGTTTTGGGGGGCACCCATTCAAGTTATGTTTCACACACCGTTCACCACATCCTTTTCCCCCTTTCAAGTGCGGTGCTTGTGTGGTTCACATTGGTCAATTGAACTCACATAATCATTGTCAAGGCCCTATTCATTAATTTTAATGGTTTCACAAAGTAATAACATAAAAACATGGAAAAAACATTGAGTTCATCGTGTGTTTCCTTGGTGGGATTTGGTTATGAAGTCAAACACAAATCACCCAATCATCAGCGGTGTCCGGTGATTCAATGGGTGTTTTCGAATGAACCCTAGGAGGTATTAAATTATAAACTCATTAAAATTATGGTTATAGGTGTTAAAAACCAGGGATTAAAAGATCATAAACCTATATCATGATGTTATGAAGGATAAACATCATGAGAGTACCCCGAGTTGATCATACATAATTAATTC
Source organism: Viscum album (assembly GCA_963277665.1). Lineage (NCBI taxonomy): Eukaryota > Viridiplantae > Streptophyta > Magnoliopsida > Santalales > Viscaceae > Viscum > Viscum album. The sequence goes on from OY728130.1 coordinate 890,608,494, forward strand.
TGTGAATTTATACTTTGTTTTATCTATTTTTTTCTATTTTCAACATTAATCATCAAACCCCAAAGATTTAAAAAACCTCATTCCCCTTATACTTTCATAATAAAAACCCAATTTTTAATTTTACGATCTAAGGCTCCTTCGAGAGACGACCTAGGGTTGCTGGTATACTATTGAAATTCTAGTCAAAATTAAACAACTAATTAGTCATGTTCGGCGACGCAATAAACTTTTGGCACCATTTCCGGGGATCCAAGATCATTTATTTTATTTATTTTATTTTCTTTATTTTTTTACACATCTTAAATAGTGCTCTTTTCAATAACCCACCCCTATTTGAATGTTTTAGTTTTATTTTTTTGTTTCTATTTCTGGTGGTTTTTGTGTGTTCGTTCTCTCTCTACCTCTCTCTCTTCTTTTCTCAAGATTTATATCTATAATTCTTTATTATAAAATTATATTCTCCTTTAACCTTTATTATGTTATTTTATCCATATTAAATCATAAAAAAAAACAAAAAAAATCACAACTCATTTACATGACCCGGCCAGAAAAAGAAAAATTTCTTGAATTTGACCCAGAAATAGAAAAGACACATCACTAAAAAATTTGGTTATCTAGAATAGCTCAATAAAGTAACACTAAGAAAACACTTTTGGAACCTCAAGTGGCCCAAAAGAAATCAAAAATTCAACCCAATCAAACCTATGAATACATGGCTGCAAATAATTGAACCTTAATAGAACTGACCACCCCGGATGTGGAGTACCAATCTACGTACATCCAATATACTGAGGAAGAAGCAAACATTGAGTTGAGATAAGGACTCATCCACATTATTCCTAAATTCCATGGTCTTCCTAGGGAGGACCCTTATAAACACCTTAAGGTGTTTCACATAGTGTGATCCACCATGAAACCCCAAAATGTGTTTGAGGACTTAATAAAGTTTAGGGACTTCCATTTCTAACTTGATGGTGTAGCCAAAGATTGGATATACTATTTTCCTACCACAATTGGGGAATGGAATGACCTTAAAAGTCTATTTTTAGAGAATTTATTCCCTGCCTCCCGAACTGCATCAATTATGAAAGAAATCTATAGAATTAGGCAATCACAAGGAGAAACCTTTCCTAAATATTAGGAGAGATTCAAAATATATTGCTCAAGATACCCCACCACCAGATTTTTGAAAAAATATTAATCCAATAATTTTATGAGGAACTTATCCCAATGGATCATGAAATGATTTATGCTACAGCTGGTGGTAACCTATTTGATAAAACTCCTTCTACTGCTCATGACTTAATAGCCAACATGGCTCAAAATGCACACCAATTTGCTACAGGAGAAATTGCACCAACCCAAAGAGTTCATGAAGCAATTAATTCATTCCTAGAACAAAATTTATATAATAAACTCAATGAGAAGCATACCCTTCTATAGAAATTAACTCAAGCACAATGTAACTCACACACTTCTTCAGTTCCATTATATTTTGGTATTTTCTCTAACAATACTCATTTTTCTGACCAGTGCCCACAACATCAAGATTCACATGATTCTTGTGTTTTTGTGTTCCTAGGTCGTCCATTCCAACAAGCACCTCTCTTCATGTAAGAACAATTCTGGCCAAATCCAAATCCTAGGTGGAAAGTACAACCCCAGTACCGACAATGAGGAAACTCAAGCTACCCCAAGCAGAATTGGTATCAACAAGGCCAAGGTATGGAACTTTATTATCCATCAATATCTCAAAAAAATCCTCCTCCTCCCAAATTTGAATCAAGTATCGAGGGCATGGTAAATTAAATGGATGCCCAGAAACTCCAGTTTCAATAGAACACACAATCTGCAATTCAAGACCTATGAACTCAAGTGGGGCAGTTGGAAAACACCATATGTGAGCTTAAGATTCAAGGTTCTGGAAAAATACCATCCAAAACCAATTCCAATCCTAAGGAAAAATGTAATGTATTTTAATTACACTTCATAGTGGTAAAGAAGTCTCTCCATCTACAGACTCTGCACAATAGGTATGTACCCTTTTGAAAAATCCCTTTCCCAACCCACAAAAATTGCATTTAATGAAAACAAGACAAAAGGGTAATAAAATTTTCATTGATGATAAAAATGATCAATCCATTCCTTTTCCCTTCCCCAAAAGACTCTCTAAATATAAGAAAAATTCTAATATTGACATTTATAATGAAATACTGGATACATTTAAAAAGATGCATGTTAATATTCCTCCATTGGATGTAGTTAAAAAAAATCATCGATATACCAAATATATTAAAGAGCTTTGCACCCATAGGAGGATACTGAAGGGGAATAAGGGAGTCAACTCGAGGAGGAAGGTCTCAGCCTTGATTCAACCACGAATGCCTACCAAATTCCAGGATTCGAGAACATTCACAATACTTTTTACCATAGGGGATATTTTCTTTTCTGATTCTATTCTAGATTTAGGTGATTCCATTAATGTAATGCCTCATTTCATGAATACTTATCTATAGGTTGGAGAGCTTCATCCAACATGCATTATTGTGTAACTTTCCAAAAAAATTAAAATTCATCCAAAAAGACTGATTTAGGATGTCCTTTTCAGAGTAAAGAATCATATCTTCCCAGCTGATTTCTACATTTTGAGATTGAAGATACCTGAACCGAAGGACATGCCCCTCTCATACATGGGAGGAAATTCGTCAAAATAGTAAATATGATCATCAATGTTCACAATGGTATGATTTCCATAGAGTTTGGTTGAGAAAAGTTACGTTTTAATATACATGAGGCTATGAAACACCCCATTGAAGAGCACTCCACTCATCCTGTCTATTCGATGGAAGTTATCTCAAATGATGCACACACACACACTTATCTCATAAAACCATAATCTAATTCATTTCCCTCTTCGTCACCCCTAGATGGTTTGAGTTTTGATTCAGGTTTTGAGTGTTTTGTCAGTTCTAAAAAGTGTAAATTTTATGCTTTAATTGACTTGTGTGTTCATTCTGAGGTACCCATGACTGTCAATGATTATGAAAATCTCATTTCAGTATATTCTCTATCCTTATAGAATAAACATGAGCAGATAGAAAATTTCATGGACCTCACACTCCCTAAATCCGCTCCCTCTGTCGAAAAACCCCCAACGATGGAATTAAAAACACATCCATCTAACTTAAAATATGTCTATCTTGAGGGTATTGACAAATTTCCTATCATTATTGCTGATAACCTCTCTCAACAACATGAATCAAAACTGCTCAAACTTTTGAGATAGTGTAAAAAGGAAATAGGATGGACATTGGCAGATATTCTTGGGATTATCCCATCTATTTTTGGGCACCATATACTTTTTGATGATGAGGTTAATCTCATGAGACAATCTCAAACCTGTTTGAATCCCACATTCCTGGTAGTGGTAAAATTGGAATACAGTAAATTACATAATAATGGGATCATTTATCCTATATCTGATATTAAATGTCTTATCCCAATTCAAATTGAGCCTAAAAAATAGTGATGACAGTCGTATCAAACAAAAGAACTGAATTGGTTCCAACACATTTTCAAAATAGTTGGTGAGTCTGTATTGACTACCGTCGACTGAATAAAGCCACACAAAAGGACAACTTTCCTCTATCATTCATTTACCAAATGCTAGAACGATTAGATTGTAAGTACCATTAGTGTTTCCTTGATGGCTATTCAGGTTATTTTCAAATCTATATAGCCCCTAAATATCAAGAAAATATAACATTTACCTTTACATTTGGAAAGTATTCATACAGAAGGATGCCTTTTGGTCTTTGTCATGCTTCTGGTACATTTCAGCATTGTATGTTGAGTATATTTTAAGAGTACCTACATAATTTCATGGATGTTTTTATGGATGATTTCATGGTTTATGGAACTTCCTATAATGATTTTTGGGCTCACCTAGGTTCTATCATCCGTCATTGCATTGAAAAATATATTGTATTAAATTATGACAAATGTTATTTCATGGTGGAATGGGGGATAGTTCTTGGTAATTTTATTTCAAAAGAGGGATTCAATTGGATAAATCAAAAACTTGAATTAATTTCAACCCTTCCATATACAAAATGTGTTCATGAGTTTCGATCTTTCTTGGGTCATGCTGTTTTTTACCACCGATTCATTAAAGGCTTTAGTAAGATCGCACATCCCTTGTACTAGTTATTACAAAAGTATTCTGAGTTTTTGTTTGATAAAAATTGTGAGGATTCATTCAATTCACTAAAAGGGAGTCTCACATCACCTCCCATCATCCAGAAACCAAGGTGGGATCTCCCCTTTGAACTTATGTGTGATGCCTCTAACTTTACCTTTGGGGCAGTTTAATCTCAAAGGGTTGAGAAGGCTCCTCATGTCAATGCATATGCCTCACATACCCTTGAAACTCCCCATGAATAAATATACAACCACTTAAAAAAGAGCATCTTTATATTGTTTTTTCCATGTAAAATTTCTTTTCATATCTTATTGGGTCAAAAATCATTGTTTTCTCTCAACATGTTTCCCTTCCTTTTCTCCTAAAGAAACCTGAAGCTAAACCCCAACTCATTCGGTTGATTCTACTCCTCCAAAAGTATGACCTTGATATAAGAGATAAGAGTGGAGTGGAAAATGTGGTAGCTAACCTCATTAGTATGATTTCACCACAATTGGACCATCATTTTGACTCACCCCTCCCCATTGGATAATTATTTCCTCATGAGAACCTTTGTGATGTTGCGGACCTTACCCCCTGGTATGAAAACATTGTGAATTTTAAAGCAACCTCTATGCCCCCCTTTGGTTTCATCACTCCAAAATCACAGAGGCATAATCTTGATTCTAGGTGGTACATTAGGGATGGCCCATATTTGTGGAGAATTTGTGGTGAAAAAGTAGTTCGTCAGTGTGTCCCTGACCATGAGTTCACCTCTATTTTGACCTTGTTCCACACCTTGTCATGTGGGGGCCACTTTGGCTCCCAATGTACGGATCAAAAGGTCCTAGACTCAGGAAATTATTGGACAACATTCTATAGGGATGCCCATATATTTTTTAAGTCATGTAGTCATTTTCAATTCACATGGAATATCTCTAAGAGGAATGAAATGCACCAACAACCCATGTTATTCTGTGAAATTTTTGATGCATGGGGCATTGACTTCATAGGGCCTTTTCCAAATTAATTTGGATTTTTGTACCTATTTTTGGCTACTAACTATGTATCTAAATGTGTGGAAGAAAAATCCACTAGAACTAATGCCTCTCGAGTGATAGTTCATTTTATGAGGTCCCAGATTTTCAGTTGGTTTGGTTTACCATGATTCATTATTAGTGATCAGGGTTCATATTTTTGCAATCACAACATGAAAAATTAGCTTCATAAGTATTGAGTTTTTCATAAGGACTCAACATCATATCTCCCCCAAACAAACAGATAAGCAAAAAACTCAAATTGAGAAGTTAATATAATCTTGAAAAAAATTGTACAACCCAATAGGAAGGATTGGAGTTTACGATTGGATGATGCACGTTGGGCGTATCGTGAAACTTTTAAAACCCCAATCGAAATGTCACCATATATAATTGTGTTTGTAAAGTCTTTTCATATCCCAATGGAGGTAGAACACTCTGCATATTGGGCTGTTAAATAGTGTAATATGAAACTTTCAGATGCATGTGAGTATAAGAAGCTACAAATTTATGAGTTTGATGAAAATAGACATGATGCATAAGAGAACTCCAAAATTAATAAAGACAAGACAAAGGATATCCATGATATCATTATTCATCAGCGGAAGTCCCATATTGGTGAACGGTTCTCATGTATAATTCCAAGCTAAAGCTCCACCCAGGTATGCTTCGTTCTCGATGGCTCGGTCCTTATAATGTTATTGATGTTTACCTTTTTGGTGCTATACATGTTTATCATGATAAGAGTGGACAAAGGATTACTGTTAATGGTAAGAGGTTGAAACACTTCTATGAGGATTTTCCAAAGCATGTCATGGAGGAAATCTAACTGATAGATGCCATATATAACACTACTTTGTAGGCTTTCCCTTATCCCTACTTTTTATTTACTTAAATATTTATTTAAAATAATTTTCATTGAGGATAATGTAACATTACTGTGTGGGGGAGTTTGACATTTAATAGTTAGTATTAACAAAAAATCAAACAAAAATCCAATGAAAAAACCCAAAAAATGATGGTTTTAATTTTTTATTTCTTTTTCCTTATTTTGTGTTTTTAGTTAATAATTGATCTTAAAAAGAATATCAAAAATATTTTTTCTTGATTGATTCCATTGTGTGTAAAATTACATTGTTTTTGGTAAAATGTTTTTTAAATTAATGATGATATGGAATATTTTTCTAGAATTTTTATTTTCAAATCATTCTTAGGTGTTTAATGGATATTGAATCCCATTCCTCATTAACACCGACCAATGTTTTAATACCTTTATCGATAGACACTCTAAGACCTTTATTGAATATTATTCTGTTTAATAACTTTCTTGAGAGTCCTGGGTCATGTAGTGAAACTAGAACATTCCTTGATTCTATTTGAATCCATAGGATTCAAGTATGCTACAATCATGACAGATGTAATCGTTCATTGAAAATCCATTTATACAATTATCCTCTATTTTTTCCACATTTACATTTTATCATCATTAAGCCTTAGAGACCATGAAATTCATGTTAGGTAGCCACATTACAAGATAATTTATCCCTAACTACCCATATCTCGTGTGTATTCTTTTTTATTTTCAGCAAGTGTGAGTGAAATGGTGTTTCTATGGGAATTCTGTGGAGAGAATCATTGTTATGGGTTGATATAAAGGGTGCCTACATTTTCCTTGGTCAATGGGTTCACAAGCCATATAACACCATTATTTTACACATGTTTCCCTCTTTATATCTAAAAAAACAATACAAAAAAATAGTTCTGTACATTATAAATATAGAACAAATGAAAAAATGGAGAAAAGTGGATGTTTAATCATTACTATTCACTTCATGGTTGTGACCCACACAAATGGACCAAGGGGAGAGTGAGTTGGAGGTGATACACGTTGTGAGAGGTTTGGTGTGTACATTTATTATGAACCCTTGTTGTATTTGGACATGCTTTATAGATAAGATATTAAACACTCCTCTTCAACCACATATTTTTAAACATTAAATCCTACTAACACTTGAAACTTAAAACAACCTATTGGAAGTCCTATTGAGTAGCACACTATTTTCTACCTGTAGAGAACTGAGAATCTTGGTAAGCATATGGTAAGATCACATGAACTCTGTGGAAAGAGCATAACTCCACATTCATATGTTCCTTGAGTGAAGAGGGAAAAATTCTTAGGTGAGGTAGGCTGAGACATGTTGCATGGGTGAATAAATGAAGTTCAACAAATTTGAATGTCAGAAAAGAAAAATGATAGGAAAATTAATTCCATAAATGAGAGATGATGAACTTCATTTAAAAAGAATATTGGATGATTTTGAACATTTTATTTAGGAATGGTACATGATTAGGATAATATACTTTTCCCAGGAGTGAAAATGTTACGGTGTGGGGGTGTGATCGTACCATGACTCAATGTTTTATTGCACCCTTATACAAATGTATTAAACTGGTTTTGTATTGAAAACTGAAAGTATAATAACAAATTTCAGTCCATTTTTGAATGAATTATTTTGTTTTTAACACTATTAAAAATCTCAATGTTACTTTTTTTGATAATTATATTTTAGGTGGAGGTGATTTGGAGGACTCATGATGAAGTCTAATAGAAATGGGCCAATCTGCACATGATCGAATCACACCAGTGGACAGAAATGCATGTTTCTACTACACCGTGCATCCAAATGGGCTGAAACATTGTGGGATTGCCCAAATTTAAATAGATAAATTTCATATGAAGGAACAGAAGCCCAATTCGTCTATTAAGAGGAACGTATGGGCTGATCTGTCTAACAAAACGAATCTTCACGAGGTGAAAACTTTGCCCTTGTATTTTAGCAATATCACTTATTATATTCAATATCATGGACCAAGATTTGATATGGAGGTCTAAAAGGTGTCTAGAAACAAATTTTTTTTTTTTTAAATGTGATCTATGACTATTTGACTTGCCAGTGTGATGGACCAAGAGGATTCGTGAAATCAGGGTTCCCAAAACCACTACCAACGTTGCCTATAAAATGGCACATTGGGAACCCATTTTTGGAGTTCAAACTATAGAAAGGTGCTGTAATTTTGGAGTCCCAAAAAATTCCACCCAAAAATATTTTATGTTCTTGAGGATATGGGGTTTTCTAACTCAACATATTTCTCTTCCTCCTCTCCTATGGGTTTCTAAACCCCTTGGGATCACCCGGGGAGGAACATGATGTAATCCCAAACATCATGTTTGTATTATATTGAATGATCATTTTTTATACCAGGTTTTACGTTGCTTTTATTCAACATCTATTTTAATTTTATTGAGTTATTTATTGGTATGTCATGGTCAACTCATATGATCATGTTTGGGTGTACTGATTCTTGTGATGTTTCACACACCATTCACCACTTCCTTTTCCCCTTTCGATTGCAGTGCTTGTGTCGTTCATACTGGTCAATTGAACTTACATAATAACTATAAAGGAAATGTACATTATTTTTATGTTATCATAAAGAAATAACATACAAACCTTGAAAACACATTGAGTTCTTCCTGTGTTTCCTTGGTGAGTTTAGGTTATGAAGTCAAACACAAATAACCCAATCATCAGCATTGTTTAGTGAATCATTGCCTATTTTTGATAGAACCCTAGGAGGTATCCTAGTATAAACTCAGTAAAATTCTGGTTCTAGATATTATAAACCATGGATTAAAAGATCATAATCCTATATCATGATGTGATGAAGGATAACATCATAAGAGTACCCCAAGTTGACCACACATAATTAATTCTGTGAATTTATACTTTGTTTTATCGATTTCATTTTTTATTTTTATCTTAAATTATCAAACCCACAAGATTTACAAAACATAATTCCCCTTCTACTATCATAATAAAAACCATATTTTTAAATTAACTATCTAAGGCTCTGTCGATAGACAAACTAGGGTTGCTATTATACTACAAAAATTCTAGTCAAAATAAAGAACTAATTAGACACGCTCGACAATGCGATGACATGTATTGGGTTCCACATGGAATATGAACTTTCCCACAAACTAATTTAAGTATGTTTTTTTTCATTTCTTAGTTATCCATGTAGGACTGCATGACATTTATATCCCATAAGGATCATGCCCTACCTAACCCAGACCCCCGGGATGTGTTCTTCATCACCACAACTCATCGAGCTATGTCTCTCACCTGCATGAACACCATGGTACACAACATCTCTTGGATAAACGGCCACCTAGCCATTTCATTTTGATGTGCCAATGTCTGGAACCCCTTTCCCATGTACATTGTCCATGTAATTTTTCATGTCCTTGTACTGTCACACGACTACCCTGTCCATGTCCCCTAGCCTCATAGAAAGAGGTCACTTCATGCTATGTAACCCTAGTACACAACCTGTTGTCCCCAAAAGACATCATACCAAATGGGAAGAACACAAAAAATGTATCACTTTTTTCCATGATATCAATGCCCAGGTCTATAAAAAAGAGAACTCAAGGGTTCTAAAGAATCATTGAGAACATGTTGTATATTTAGGTTTTAATGTCATTTCGACCCCTTGACGTAGTGCTAGGGGTTCAGATAATGTTAAAAAACACAATCCATGTGTCCTAGTTACACACTATGTCACCCCTCTATGATGGCTCATCATATAGTTTGGAGAGTTCAAAGACATGTGAAAAAGTATACAGCTAGTGGCACACATTTTAGAGGGAAATAGACCCAACCATCGCAAATATACATGACTAGGAGAAACATGCATGGTATTGTGTGTCTCTATACACCATTTTATTCTTCTACACATTTTTTATTTTAAAACATAAATGCAGTGTGAGCCTTTAAAAAATAATAAGACTTGTGGATAAATATAAATGTCTTATACCCCCTTGTGGATAAATATACATGCCGTATACCCCCTTGTAAAAACAGTTTATACCAATTTTAATCGATAGGGTTTGTAGTATCATTGACATATGATCGCTTATGCAAAAGGTTGATCCATATTAGGTTCATGCAGTCCCCCATTGGTTTGGAGAATCACCACATATCTAAGTATCACAATATTCTAATACTATTGAGATTTATTGGGCGAGTCCTAATGTTCTGGAAATATTCATGGAGTTTATTCGATGATAACTTGGCTGGTAGAGAGGATTCTCCTAGAACAATTGTTGCATTGAGAACAATCATGTAGCTGATATTTGGTTATGATTTCCTGGTACCATGGTGTATTTCATAAGTTTATATAGGTGTTATTGTAAATATTTATTGTTATATATTGTAATTATAGGAAAGAAATTGTTGATTAATGTCTATTATTTTGGGGGGTCCTACTGAGTGCTGTTATACTCTCCCATGCAAGGGATTTTACAGCATGTATTATGTCTTATGTATATTACGACCTTTCTTATGGTGTCATCGAAAGAAAGGGAGAAGGTGGAGAATATATGGATATTTTCATGATGAGTTTCTTTTACTAGGTTCTTGTATTTGACTTTATTCCTTTCCCATGGAATAGGCTGGACTGTTCATATTTTTCTTGGGGCTTGTATTGGCCCCCTTTTTTTACTTTCAATACTTTACAGTTGTACTCTATTTTGGGATATGTGATTACAATTTCATGGGATCAGTTGTTTAACATTTCAGAATTTTGTGAGCCTATAGATGTGTGTGTGTGTGTGTGTAATGTTACTTTAGTCAAATTCCTCTCATTTATGGGATATTACTACTCGACACTAGACACCATACTCTGGCTAATTGAATGCGAGCTTGAGGTAGTCACATGAAAGAACGTGACCCACCTCTAATAGGATAGGTGCTGGAGAACAATTTTGAGTAGTAATATCCATCAAATTGGAGGCATTTTCCAGATGTACCCGAACACAGACACACACACACACACACACTTCCAAGCTCACACTATAATGAAATGTAACACAATTGTAACCATGAATACAAACATCTATGATCCCACAATAGAATATGATAGTAATGTACTGAAAGTTAAAAAAGGGGTCAAATAAAATCCCAATTTTTTTTATAGAGTCCCACATACACTATGGTTGTGGAATAAACTGAAAAGAAGAATCATGAAAAAACCCCTCAGTCTGGAAGGTTCCATCTCTGTTACACACTCTCTTTGTCCTCCCAAGACACAGTAAAAAAGGGCCTTCATCTGCATAAGACAACACAAGTGTGAAAAAATCCCAGGCATGGGTGAATATAAAATCTATAACAAAGACACCCCAAAAACACTAAAAATGAAGCACTGAGTATTGTTTGATATATAGAAAATATAACAATCAATGTAAAACATAAATAATTTGATATGTTCAGGAATGATACCATGACACCAAGAGTACATAAATAATGACAATACATAATATTATACTCAACAAAATTCTCATTATTAGAGAATCCACTCCACTAGATATGTAATCATTGGACACACTCAATAAAGAGATCTAGATTATTAGTCACAACATAATAAATATTAATATTCTAATAAGACCCTAATATTAAAATAGGGATTCACTCCCATAATCACTAGGGGACAATAAGAACCATATTTGAATCAACAAGTACATAGGGGATCATTGGTCAATTATAGCACAATCCCCACCGATACGACCTGATAGATGGAGGATAAATGCCTAGCTTTGAAAGGTCACACAGATTCCCCAAATGCCATCCAGGGAACAAAGAAGATAGAGGGTCTTAATATAATGTCAGGGAGGGAAAATGAATCTATACATGAGACTCAACCTCTAAAGGGGATCAAAATCATCTGATTCGGATGCAATTCTGTAATGTACCATCGAGGGAATTGACCAAGGGAACACGCTCATCCTAGACATGTGAAAACTAAGTAAATGAATAGATATAAACACTCTTGAAGGTGGTACACAGGTTGTAATGGGTGGCACATGGAATTAAAAACTATCCCCACATCTATAAATATTGTAAATCCTCCCATGGGATGTGTGTCTCAACATATACATCATGTAAAAGAATTAAATGACATGTAGACACACACAATACCCTTCCCATGTCGCTTTGTAATGTTTGTGTACAATGGTTATGTCTGTATCAAAGTATATGGCGTGAAACTCTATGTGTAATTTTTCTTGTGTCCTTGTACATCCCTATGTACATTTCGAGATGTCAAGGAGGGGTCACACATCATTTAACCATGTGATATGGCATGTGATGTTCATCTTCACCGGAAACCCTTGCACTATATATAGGTGTCCAAAATGGATTATAAACCCTAAATACATGTCACGTTGTTTTATTATTTTCCAAAATACAAAAGGTCTATTCTACATTGAATTATGCATCACCAAAACCTCACATATCATTCAGTAGACCCTTGTCTTCCTTGGTATCTAGGAATTCAGTTTGAATATCCTCAGAAATCACCAACACCATTCCATCCATCGCCATGTGTCAAAACCTGGATGATTTGATATTGGAAATCATTTCCAATCTTTCTATAGTCATCCACAACCATTGTTTCACCATAATCACCCCACATATCATGAACCTCACCAACTTTATTGACCCATTGCACTGGATAATAGTCAGATAAAGATCATATACCAAGTATCTGTCAAACCGTAGGCCAAGATAAAACTCTATTGATGAACATGTGAAGAACATGGTATGGAATAAAAATTCCACTAAACCTAAGGAATGAACCTTGTTTTTTTGTTCATTTGGCCTAGATTTATTTTTATAGAGGGAGATGACCATACATGTATAAATCAACCTACAATAAAAAATTCCATTAATTTAATTATACTAATGATTGGAATATCAATTATCATCATGAAATTTTTCCACATACATTTAAAATTATGAAATAGGATGGAAATAAGAAAGAAAACAAATTCCACTCAGTGTTTGGATCGATTGTTGATAAAGAACAATTATGCATTGTCATCATTGATGAGATCCACAAACCCTATTGGCACAATGATCTATAATCAGATACTGATCCATCTTAGTTCACGAAGAAATCTATCAAACAGTTTTCTAAATCTCTAGCATTTGAGTGAAAAAACATGAAGAAATATTAAAATTGTATAATTAAAGATAAAAAATGATATCGATGACATAATAAGAAAAATAAAAAAAATTATTAGTTTAATTTATCTATTTAAACCCGTAATAACCTTTTCACAATTGGTCTATAAAGACAAATATTGTCTTAGGGTTATGGTAAAACCCAAATTTTGAACTCAATTGTTCCATCAGATTTATAATTTGGGCCACCATTCATGAGTATATCCACTTTTTATGAATCCTTTTTGAACATGATATTTAATATATTTAATATAAATCAAAAACATATTCCTAGAATATCGGTCCTCAAAATAACCCTCCTTCTTAGATACTAGTCTTGAAAACAATCCATGTCATATTTAAAAATACTTCAAGGAAAAAAATTAGTCATTAAATTCTCTCATCCTAAGAGTTTTATGTCCCGAAATGAGAAAAACATACTAAAGAGGACTAAGGTACAGGGATAGAATCATGGTCTCTTAACCCTGGGTTCTCTCTTTAGGATTCACAATATACCACCAAACATGTACATGGGGAATCAAATGACCATAAAGGATCATCTCATGAATATACTTGATCCCTACTAGATAATCAACAATGGTAGACTCACCAAAGAACAACCACATGAGTATTGAACTTTCAAACATAAATTGGGGAGTCCCATCATTACCAAGGTAGAGAGGTAAGGGAAACTCACAACCTAATTCCAAATAGGAGTTCCAAACCCAACACATCTCCCTAAGAACCACACAGATCTATAGCATCGTTCATGGGTGGTTGAAAGAATCACCATGCTTATTGTGCCCCACATCAAATCATTTCCATCGAAAGAGAAGGGTACTGATCCCGTGACCTGATATAATGTGGATAACCCCTCTATAGTACTAAATAGTATACGATACCCATAGCCTATGTTGATAGGGAAGGGTACCAATCACAACATCAACCTAGTGATCCACATTGAAAAGTACCCATTGTTAAGAACCGATACTCTAGTTTCATGCCAGAACCACTCCACCTTGTTTCTTGTTGGAAATTACAGAGGATACCATGACATTTGACATGGTAACATTCTCTGGGTAGGCTACTCATAAGGAATAATATGAGTTATAGGGAAGGATGAACACAAAGGAAATGATCCATGTAATATCTTAAAAATGTACATGATGGTACTGGGGTTCCACAAAGCCTATAAACACACATGAGATCCTATAACCTCCCACTATTTTCATTTCATGGCTATCCTTGTAGGCCTACAAGGATTATATATAATTCACATGAAATGTTTAGCCATTCCTAGCCCTCGTTTCATGTTCTTCCACCACACGGCTCGACCAATAGTGTTTCTAACACGACATGCTCCTAATGGTACACTGTATGTCCATTCTAAATGGTTTCTTGTAATTTTAGTGTTCCAGTGAATCTGTCAGCTACCCAATACTCATTTTCCTTGTCTATATTCATTCACATGACCATTTACTGTCAGACGACTACCCTGCCCAAACTACAATGGGTTACTACACAGTATGTATCCCTAGTACATGACATGTAGTCCCTAAAATTCATCTTCCGTAAAAGGGAAGAACATAAGGAAAGTCTAACAAGTTTCCATGAAATGTAAATAAAAATTCTAAATGTAATTTCTCTTATAATCTTCGGATTCATATCATTTTTCCTTGAAACATGTGTATCCTCCTTGGAGGGATATTTAGAAATCACAATTGGTCTATACATCTTTAAAAAAATCATATCATAGGGGATCCAAAATAAGATTCAAAACACAAAACTCATTGAAATAATTGACATTTCAGGGGTAGAATGATACCCAGATCATGATTCTACTTGATTTGATGTTGATCAACATCATACATGGTGAGAGATATAACTTCATCACTTCATTTTGATCTTTGATCGTCCATCGTCTATAGTGAGAGAAGAGAGAAAAAAACTATCCATGAATTATGTATTCAATATATTGAAGGAAGTAGGTTTAGATTAAATTATAAAATCAATAGAATTAAATTAATAGTCTCACCACTTGAAGCCTTTCAAACTTACCTTTGATTAAGCATCAAATGCTAACAAATTTTATGTCATTCCTAGGGAAAAAAATGTTGTAAAATAAACAATGACAATAGATCTCCTATTAAAGACTCCCCATGAGAGTTAATACATGTTTTTAGGGAAACTTTGTTCACATGACATGATATATTTAATATTTTTAATATCACTACACCATGAATCTCTGAGACCCCGATTCCCACACCAACTCACCGACTAGATTCTGAAATAGTCTTAGAAATGTTCAAAAGTTTTAGGTAAAAACAGGAATCATTAGAATGTGGAAACTTGACTACATTAAAGGTAAATTGGTCATCCTTCTTGTGGACCCTTAATTACATTATTGATTTTTATTTTGATATTATAGTAGGTCAGGAATATCTACATGAGTGTTCTAGCATTTTTTCATCATCTTTGTTGAATGTGAATGCATGGTTATTTGACCAAGTTTAAGACACTTGTGGATACATTATCATCATAATAAGTCCCAGAATTTGTTGAAAATTTTTGTTTTGTTCCTTTAACTTGAATAATGTGTTTATTTTCGGGGTTTTTTGTATAGATATAGTACTTAGTTATGTGTTCTACTGACCTACTACATGACTGTCATGGTTATTTTCCAGAAAGGTCAGCGAGGGTCCCATGTTCTTCATCTGAATGAGATTTGGGAATGGTTTCCAAGGAATTAAATGAACTCTATTCCTATAAAGATATTTATTCCCTTACTTATAAACATACCATTATCCCCTTTATTGTTTTCTATAAACTAATGGTTCTTTATGTGTATTATGTTTCAATAGGATAAATAAATGTTTATGTTATCCAGATATGGAAAAACTGAATTTTATGTCCCTATTAAAATTATTAAAGTTCCATGTTAATGGATGTTATATTATTTTTAATCATTATGAAATTCTCATTTAAATTCCTTAGATATTTTTAGATTTATTATTTCTTTTATGAATAGAATATTATGATGATTCATTGGATACATTACATGTAATAATTAAATTATTTTTACTTTTATTTGTAGTTTATCTTGTTTATATATATTGTTTTAAAAATAAAAATGAAATGACTATTCAAATAAATAATTAGAATTAAATGGAATTAAATATAATTATTTATGGGTAGGTATTATTATAAAATGTTCATTTTATGAATTTTATTGATAACTCAATCTACTATTATTAAGAAAAATGCATTAAATTTTTCAAATATATTATGGATTTTCTATTTTTTATAGTATATTGGAAATTTCATGTGGAAATTCAGATATTAACTAATTTTAATATTTAGAAATCATATTTATGAAAAACTAGGTCGATATATTCTTCCACACTATGATTCATCAAGGGGTATTGCGTCAGGAATTATATTTTTTGATGGATTATTAAATGTTCTTAACTATAATTAAATAGTTTAGGTATAAAAAACATTTAATTATTTTAAAAACTCTATATTTAAGGATCATTCTATCACTTTCAATGGTTAGAATCATTTCTGATGTTTAATTTTTTATTTTTTTCCACTTTTATGTGGTTAGACATTTTTACCCCATGGATGTTATTTGAAATATCTAATTTATTCCCTTTTGAAAAAATTAATAGTTGGAAAATATTTGGGAGTATTTATTATAACTAACATAAAATTTGAACACATTTATTTAAACTAAACATATAAAAAATGACTTAAAATGTATTATGGAATAATAATAAAATTCTAGGTAGAAATATTCAATATTTATCATTTTACATTTAAATAGACTAACTTATTCAATTTAATGTTGCCTCCATACACATAAAAATAAGAGTTTCAATTATAAAATCTTCATAATTTATGTGGTTATTATTACTTGGTTATAAAGTGTTTTTTGGAAGTTCTAATTAGATTCAATGTTATTTTTGTTTTATTCTTTTGAAAACCTACAATTTCCATCATTTTGTCAAAACAAGAATCAAACCCTGCATCAAAAGCATCTATTTTGAGAGGGATGTCACATTGACAACATTATATATTCTATGACGGAAAATAATTTCGAAAACCAATTCATGGTGTCATTTAATATTATTAATTGTAAGATAACCTCTCTACCACTAATCATGATAAATGGATTTATTAAGGATATGTAATTTTCCTAATTTGGTGCAATTTGATGCGGCCTTTGTTGAACACATTTTTACACATCCCATTTTGGGATTTTTTTAAATTTATTTTATTACTTATGCGTGAAATGGAGAATTTAGTATTATATATTTTTATGATGAATTTATTATTTTGTTAAAATTGTGATGAAATTGGTTATTTTTGTGATTTAATTCATTATATGTTCTTTGAATTAATTTCAATTTCCCTGGAACATAAATTATTTATCTTAATTAAAAAACATTAATAAATATTATAATTTTTCAGGTTATATTTAATTTTATTGATTCAATACTTTTGAAATAAAATTCTCTTTTATTTTTAAATTTAATTTTTTTGAAACTTTATTATAGCATTCTTAATATATAAGGTATTAGATTTATAAAATCTATTATCTATTTAATTATTTTTCATTTTAGAGTGAATCTACAAAAAAAATAACATAGGGGTAATGAGGGAAAATATTTTTTAACGCACATTCTATGTGGAATTCAAAATTTTCATTCATGAGATCACCATTCAACCATATAACATGATAAATGTATTTCATTAGGATAATGATTTTTTGAGGCATGATAAATTTCATACGACCTTTGTGGAATATATTTTTCAACATAAAATTTGTGGATTATTTGAATATTTAATAATAACATAATTATTTTAGTAGATAATAACTAGTTACTAATATTTTGGATGAATTTTTTAATATATTAACATTATAATGAAAGATGATGTTTTTGTGATTTGTTTGATAAAATCTTAGTTGATTGAATTTATATATATTTAAATAAATATTATTATTTTGATGATTTCATTAAAATATTTGTTTTTTCAAATTTTTATTGATTATGATTCAACTCATATAAACTGAAATAAAAATTTATTTGTAAATATAAATTAATTTCATTATGAATTATGAATATTCATGATTTTGGTTAATAACCTATGGAACCTAAATTTTAAAATTTTTATATTGACGATGGCGGTGATGGGATAATGATGAAGTGTGTTGTGGAATTATATCTAATCTGAATGATGTGAAATGTTATGGAAGGTTTTATATATAAAATGGATAGGTGGTAAGATTCTCAATATTCATCACATGTAATGGTGAAACCTTCCAATGTGCAGAAGTTATTATTCTGTTTGGGTTCTTGTTGAGTCACAGGAATGAGAGATTGACCAAAGATTGTTGTTCCATGTATAAGGTCATATAGATGAGGATGATTCTATTAACTCAGACCTTGATCCATGTACCTAGGTGTTATTTACCTTTAAATAGTGAATAATGAATTTTCCAATAGGTAGACCTCTTTGATTAAAATTTTCATATCATTCAAAGATAGGGAAATCTCTATGATGAATACATTTGGATATAACATGATCATATTATTAATTGTTATGATCAAAGTGAGTGATACTACACCAATTCTACTGGTTGATATTGAGAATGAACTATGAAATATTGTATCCCAATAAGAGCATGGGAAGTTGAATCACTTTTCAAAAAAGTCTTCTTTCTCCTTGCCCTTTCTCATTAGGAGAATCTATTTATTGAAAGAAATTAATTTTTGAATTCAAATTTTATAAACATGATCTATATATCACTTTTCCATGGGGAATGAGATTGTAATGGATACTAATTTTACTCCATTTGTGATTCTGGTTATTCAATATTACTCTAAAAATGACTCTTAGGAAAAATAAACATCCTTGAATTCTTGAATTTGTGATGAATGATATTGATTAAATTCAATGTTAATTTCTATACTCATATGAAAATCAATCTGATAAGTTATATCCTCATTAGAGTAAATCATATTTATTAAAGGGAAAATTAATTCTATAAAAACTAATTACATAATTTTTTGAACTTAGTAAATTTTATATTTGAAGACTATTATATTCATCAAATCACAGAGATTCTTATTGAAAACGTTTATCAGAACCATTTAGATCAATTTTTGGGGATTTCCTCAGTGTATGAATAAAGTAAAATATATTATAAACCACATAATAAATTTCCCCTACCTCCCCAATTGATTTTTAATTACCTATCTTAGGAATGTTTTTTAAATTAAAAAATGTATACTTAAAATTATTCTTACACTACATGCATGTTCTTACTAAAGTTTTATCATTATTCTATATCCCACATATATTGAGTGTTTTTATTCATATTTTTTATTCTTAAACACAATTTCTATCATTCCATGTGGTTATCCATCTATTTACATCTTAAATAATTACACAATCGGAAAAATATGTTTTAAATGTGTCAAGTAAATTTATATGTTCGGTTGGTTAGAAATTTTTTTTGATTATATTATACCTGATTTTCAATAAAATCATCCATAAATAGTGATTAATATAATTTATTACAATAAAATATATTATAAAAATGAAGAATCATTTTTCATAAAAATAATTTTTTTTCATAAAATTATTTTATCTTATTTTATAAACATTTAATATTAATTTTTATGAATTAGAATTCATTTTTATACATGCATAAATAAAATTTAACCAATTTATTAAATATCCAAATATAAGAAATTTTCCTTTAGATTAAAATAGTAATCAATGACCCAATTATTTCAAAAAATCATTTTAATTTATAAAATAATTAAATACATTCATTCCTTCTCATTAATTAACCATTTCAAGGATATCCTTAATTTCTTTTTAGTTACGACATCAATTTATTAATAACATTTTTTGAAATAATTCCTCAAATTTATTATTGTTAATAATAATAATTAATAATTAAATAAAACTATTCCTAACATTCTCATTAGAATTAATAATACTTAGTGACTCTTCCCTTTAATATCATTTATATAAAAATATCACATGATTATCAATTAATAACTTTCAAATTATATTTTTAATAAGGAAATATTCACTACTCTTTGTTATTGTGTGCAACACAAGATATCGAACACATTTTATTTATTAAAGGGAAATATATTCTAAAATATTTAAGTGTAACATTCAACACGCAATAATAACTTTTCCATTGAATTTTTTTATTACAATGAATAAAAATTAAGATACCACTAACTCATTACCATATATGATTCACATGTGGCTTCCTTGATTTTATTAATCAAAAAAATATATTTTATTTGACTTGTTCTATTGTAGATGAACTCTATAGTTTAGGATTTTTATTAGTCTATCATCATATGAAAGATTAAACTCCATTGGCATGAAACATTATTTAATTTCAATTAAAGTATTATGTATGTTCATCCTCAATTGGTATGACCTCAATGTTTGTTTAATTTTAATGGTCATTTTTACCAAAAGATCATCAAATTTCTTATAGAACTATATTTGTTTTAAATAAATTTTAAAATTAGTACCATCTAATTGGTTAATGGATTTTATTTTGAAATCCTTATCCGTGGTGATTTAGGTTTCCTTTTTAATATTTATGAAATATAAAATATTTTATTTGATTTTATGATTTAAATTTTTTCTATAATAAGTTATAAATAAACAACTTTATTGGGTTTATAGATGGTGAAATTATTTAATTGGTTTTTTGATTTTTGTTAATTCCAAATGGATGATAGGATTTATGAATAAACAAATTTTTTTTTGTCTTGAAGGAGAGTCCATTTCTCAAGAAGTGGGTTCCTTTTTTTCTATTTTTTTTAAAAATATTTAACGGTATTTTATATTTTATTATAAATAATTCTTCAAAATGTGGGTTTATTTGATTTTTTATGTATAATTTTATATTTAGGATGGTTTGATTAAATGTGGTGTTTTTTTGGTGTCTTAAAATGTAATATCCAAAAAATAAAAACAATTCAAAATGAGAATCTCTCGAGTAGTATCACTAGTGGTCCAGATATTTTCTTCCCAATATCTCACTCTTAAATAACCCATGAGGTTGTGGTTATGCCTTGTTGTTTATGGATTGTGTGTCATTCATGAATGATTCTGAGCCATAATCCATCTATTTTTGTGTGACATGGAATCCAAATAGGTGATGAAGTTCCCTGCTAAGGTCAAAGAGATATTCGAGTCACTAGGGATAGAAAAAACCTATATGGTGACGTGCACCTTTATTTTGTTTGATGGATTTTTTATGGATTGGTGGACGTGCACTATCCATTCCCTATTATTCAATTTTTTTTCAAGGGTATGTTTCAAAGAAATATTTATCCAGTGGTTTTAACCTTATGATTTGAGAATTTAAAATGATATTTAATTATTGACTATTTATTAGGGCACTCATTTTATGAAGGTATATATAAAACATATCAAAGCACTGATTCGTTTTTTATCTAGAGTAGGGTATTTTTTATTCGAATAAGTCACGGTTCTTTGTAAAAAGGATTAATCCATATATTAATTAGGTGTAATATTAGTCTGAAAAGGTTACCTATATGGAAGTTATGTATACATTTATCATTATTGAGGTACTCTGGAAGGGTTACTGATGGTATGTTATTATTTTAGCATAATATGATTTAGTAAGGGTTATCTAGCTAGATAAACGTGATATCCAGTATTTTTCTCCCCATTGGGGAGTCTAATAATGTTAATACCTCAATTCTGATATCTCATAGGACATATAATTTATGTTTCTATATCAATGATATTTAGTGGTTTTAAACGTTTTACAGATAGTATAAGTAGTCACGTACCCAGTTTTAATTAGAGGAGGAGTTTGGGGTATAGAGACCCAACCTTTTATTACATTAATATTTACTAAATATAATGATAAACCACATAATAGTATTACACATAGAGGATCCAATGGTTTCGTGCCTTGGGAAAACTAGGATTATACATAATAATTTAAACATCAAGCATAAACATTTCTTTAATTCCACTTCTCCAGCTTATTTTTGGCAGATGACCTCTTCTTAGTACATGTAGTCACATGAGGATACACATAAAAATTGGTGAGCTATAATCCTAGTAAGAGTATGGATAATAACATTATAACATGGGGTGAAAAAATCATAACCTAGGCAAAGGACCATGAGCTTGAGAGAAATCATTACTAAATGACTTGAAATGTTCTAATGCATAAAAAAAGAAACATCATGTCTTAGTGGTTGTCTACCACACATTCTTGTGAACAAAGATAGAATCTCATTCACATATAATTTAACATTAACTCATGAGATTCATCACTTTATAAAATTAATTGGAGAGATGTATAATTCTAGGTGCACCCGTCACATCGAATCATTTATATTGTGCTATATAATTTCAGGCGCACCCGTCACATCATAACATTATCATTTATCATGCATGACACAATAAACATATATATATATATATGATCATAAATAACCCAAGGAAATTAGTGGGTTTCATATCGTAATAACATATTCATAAACATTGGGTTCCCAAAAACAAGTGGGAATAATATACTTGATACGATAACCACCAACCATGAGTGAGAAGTAAAAGGTGTGTTCTTGAAAGAAGAGTTCTTTTAGAATAAATTTTATTGAAATTAAATTTAGTATAAAACATGTATATTCTAGAAAAGTTATGATAAATATGAAAAAATTATTTTTAAGAGTGACCATTCCAAAAATGGAGTGAAAGAGTGAGAAGTCGAAGAAAGAATGTTGGGTTTGAGATTTTCCCCTTACCTGGTATCCAAACGATTTATTCACTTTAACATCATATATAAACACATTAGATTCATTAATTAAAAATTCCAGAACCTTCATTACATAAATATTGTTCATTATTGTTTCATTAATTTTTTTTACGGGCCATTTAATGAGTTATAGAGTTTAAAAACATTGTTCCAGAATGTTTATTTTCATGGTTTTCGTGAACGTTTCACTTGTATTCATAAATGGAAGTTCATGTAGATCATGAATAAACATAAAGAACTCATAATTCATGTTATTAATGATATTACATAAGTTTAACTGATCTTATAGTGAATTATATTATATACCATGTGGATGAATCATTAGATGAAAATTAAATGATGATTGTTTATGATATTTTGAGCGATTTTTCGACTAGAACGAACTTGTTTTGATTAATCATTTAGTAATATGTATATAAGTTAGTTCCAGAACATTAAATAGGAAATAAAACATATAAAATATTCTTTTTCAACCAAAAAAATTATTTCATGACTAGATGTGAAAGTAGAACTGGAATAAACATGTCGTTCTAGAAGGTGATAGATTAGAACCTCTAGAACAATATTATATTTCATAAAATAAAAAAAGGGTAGAAGGGGTTCTTATGATACAATATCCCATTATTATAATTAAATTATAGTATTTTTATGATATTGGAGTTACCGTACCATGTGGATGTGGAAATGAGGGGAGATATTAAGAATAAAACATGAAATTAAAAGGAAATTAAAGGGAAAGAGGGAGAGAAATTACCTCTTGAATCCTCCACTTGAGATCCTCCTTAAGGAAGCTGAGATTGGTCTATAGATGATACTAAAAGTGCTTGGACGTGGGTTATAAGATATAGAAGATTATTGGGTAGAGTTTAAACAAGTATTGAATCTTGAGAGGTGTGAGGAATTGGGGCTGTGATGGGTGGTATTTATAGTGGAGGGGAGAGGGGTTTTCTTAATATAATATTCATTAATTTATTAATTTCCCCTAAAAAAAGAAATATTGATGATTCCATGACCATGAATAGTAATGAGGGTATTTGAGTTAGAGACTTGGGTGCTTACATCACTTGTGATTTCAGGAATAGTGGGTTTAAATTATAATGTATTTATATGGTAAATCAATGTATTTGACTACTCACTGAAAATTCATGTATTTCGAAAAAATCCCAAAAATTCACCATATCCATTTTTCAACATGTAGAATCCATAAAAAAGTCAACTTTTCAAAAATAAATCTCTATATATGATTAATTTATTTTTTAAATAAAATCATACATAATTCAAAAATTAACAATTTTAAAACTAGAACTGCTTTTATATTACATCGAAAAATTAATTAAGATGTCATTGTCTTAAAGCCATAATAAAATAATACTAATTACTATTTATTAGGGTAATATTACTATTTTTATTAATATTCATAAGGGTTTGTTACTATTTACCAAAAAACATGTTGGTTCCATCAGATTCTGAATAACTTACTGAACACAAGTGTAGATGACTACTTTTCGAAATTCAATACATAGAAGTATAAAAAATTATGTTTAATGATCACATAGTATTTAGTATCATTATATGTCATTTTGATTCCTAATGTGATTATATTATAGAGAATAATTATAATAAGTGAATTTCATTGATAAAAGGTTGGGTTGTTACATTTTCCCTCCTTATGAAATTTCTCTCTCAAAATTTAGTTTTACACAAAAAGGTGAAGGTACATCTCCTTCATCGCCTCCTATAGTTACCATGTTTCTTTTTCAAAATTACGGTTCCTCGAAAAAACTATGAAAATTAGGGTTTTCATTTTTAGGTATAAACTTATCTCTCCAATCTATAATCTCTTTTGGCTACTCCTCATAAGAGATATCATCTTCCTGCTATACCACTTCTATGTTTAGTACATGTGAAGGATCAGGTATGTACATACAAAGGAGTGATATGTGAAAGAAAACATGGACTTGAGCCATTTTCAGTGGATTTTCATGATGATAGGCCACAAATCCTATGTGTTCAAGGATATCAAATGGGCCAATGTACCTTGGCCTTAGCTTCCCTTTATTTCCGAACCACATGACTCTCTTCCATGTTGATAATCAAAGGAAGAATTTATCTCCAACATCAAACTCCATGTCCCATCAACAGTTGTTAGCATAGCTCTTTTGCCGACTCTAAGAATATTTGATGTGTATCTTGATGAATTGAACCTTATCTGTCATATTTTTCACAATATCGAGTCCAAGTAGCTTTCTTAATCAAACATCATCCCAAAAGATTGGAGTTCTACATCACTTTCTATAAAAATCTTCATACAGAGCCATCTGAATACTCGAGTGGAAGATATTGTTGTATGAGAATGAAACTAGTGGTAGATGATGACTCTATCCACCTTTTAATTCTAGAGACCATGATCATAACATATCTTCAAGAGTTTAAATAGATCTTTCAGATTGGATATCGGTTTTAGGGTGATAGGTCGTGCTGAAATTTAATTTAGCACTCACATCATGTTGAGGACTCCACTAGAATTTATATTTGATCCTTTGATCAAGATAAGAGACTATTGGGAGTGGAACACCATGCCGTATGACCACTTCCTTCACATATATAGTTTCCAGTAGTTCAAGTGATATGTATTCCTGGATAACAATAACATGGGCAATCTTGTTGAGTCAGTTAACCAAAACCCATATCACATTATTTCTCCTAGACGTCTTCAGGAGACCCGTGATGATGAAGGCACACAAAGCCATGTTCCAAATAGATCCTCTTCTATGCCTGATGATGAAGGCACACAAAGCCATGTTCCAAACTGAATCACACCATCATCATCGATATGGAAATCTTGGAGCTTCCCTTCCACTACTGAATTCACCATCTTTTGTGTCTCCACATTGTCCGTTTGTGCTTCCTTAATATTCTCTTGGATGGATAGTTGCACAATAATTTGGTCAAGGTAGGATGTATCCCCTACCCTTAGGATTTATAAATCCATTCTTTTCATGTCCAAGAAGATAGAGTCTTTCTCAATTCATAACATGGATAAAGTAGTAATTTCTTTTCTGTTTTGAGCATCAGCTACCTTGTTCTCCTTTCCAGGGTGATAGTGAATAATGAAATAATAATGTTGTATTAGCTATAACCATCTCCACTGACACATGTTGAGCTCCTTTTGTGTGAAGATATATATTAGGCCCTTGTGGTCAGAGTATATCTCACTCTTCTTGCTATAAAGGTAGTGCCTCCATATTTTCATGGAAAACATCGTGGATTCCAGTTATAGATAATGTATCAGGTAGTTCTGCTCATGGATCTTCAACTATCGTGAGGCCTAGGCTATCACATTGACATTTTTAATGAGTACAAAATTGAAGTCTTCCTTTAATGAATCATTTTATTGGGAAAGAAATTCACCACTCTTCGGTAATGTGAGTATAGGTGTAGTGATCAACCTTCTTTTTATCTCTTTAAAACATCCCTCACATTTTTCCATCCAGACATACTATACCCCTTTCCATGTTAACATAGTTAGCGGGCATGAAAATCATGAGAAATTTCTCAGAAAACATCAGTAGTACCTTGCTAATCCAAGAAAACTATGGAATTTTGTGGCACTAGAGGGTCTGGTCCATTCCTCAATCGCCTTTGTTTTAGATGGGTCCACATAAATTCCATCACTTGAGATCACATGTCCCAATAATATGACATGCTTCATCCAAATGTCACACTTTCTTACCTTGGTGTACAACTTCTCCTTTCTCAATGTCGCCAACCCAAGTCATTAATGTTCTTAATGATCCTCTTTACTCTTGGAGTATATGATAATATCATCATTAAACACAACATAATTTTTTTTGAGGTAATGTCTAAAGACATTATTCATCAAATCCATGATGATTTTAGGGGAATTAGTATGTCTAAAGGGCATCCGTAGAAACTCATAGTGCCCATACCTTGTATGAAAGGAAGTCTTCCTAGAATATTTCATTTTCAGTTCTCGCTGATGATATCCTGAACGAAGATCCACCTTTGAGAATTATTGAACTCCTCTTAACTGATATAATATGTCATCAATCCTTGGAAGAGGATAGTTGTTATTTATAGTGATCTTGTTGAGTTCCCGATAATTGATGCAAAGCTGCATTGTTCTATCCATATTCTTCACAAAGATCACTGGTGCACCCTAAGGTGATGCATTAGGGAATATAAAAACTTTGTCTATATGCTGTTACAGCTGCTTCTTTATCTCCACTAGTTCAATAGGATCCATTCTATAGGGACACTTTGAGATAAGAATAGCTTCGATTATGATTTATATTAATAAATTTGCCTCACAATCAGAGGGAAGTCCATGTTACTCTTTGAGAAATACTTCATAGTATTCCCCCACGATGGGTATTTCTACAAGGTAGGCAATTTCATTTGATCGAACAATTTGGGAGAGTTATGATTCTTCATATGGAATCAACACCCACACAATTGAATGATTTTTCAATGGAGATTTGTGATCTTTCTTGAATTTTTAGAGAAGAATGGGATGGTCTGGAATATGAAAAGATATTTCATTTTCCCAATAGTTGATTTGTTCTCTATATAACCAGATCCAATCCATTCCCATTATTACATTAAATTGCACCACGGGAAGTATTATGGGATTTGATGGAATTATCTTCCAAGATACTCTAATAGGAGAATGTTCAAAAAATGGGTTGTAATGATTTCACCACTTAGTGTTTTTACATATATATTTAATTCAAGGTTTCGGGACTTCGATTCTATAGTTCTAGAAAACTTCCAATATATAATGGAATGTGTAGAACAAGAATTAAATAATACCTTTTCCACTCTTGAGTTAATAGAATGTGTACCTTGTACAACTTCATTATCTTTCTCCACTTCTACAGTAACAATTGAATAATCATTCCCTTGTTCATTTGGAATTGGTGGTTGCTGATGCTGTTTACCCTCACAAACTCAAGGGTTAGTGCACTGGCTTGCACAGTGCCTTAGCACCCTATAGTCGTTTCATTAAACCATGAGTGTTTCTCTCCTATCTTCCACCACATTCTCCTTTATTTTCATGTCTATTTAACACTATTGAGCATGATTTTATTCTTTCCCAAACATGAAGAACTTCCCCATCCCTTTGAGACAGTTCCTGTGGTGCAACTTCCCACATTTTTGGCATGTGGTTTTTAGTGATTTCTTTCGGTCATTGTCATTTGATCAAATAGATTGAAACTCCATATTCTTTTTCTTATCACCATAGTCATCAGACCATTCTCCAAACTATATATAAACTTTGAGATCACACCGAACAACTTCTTCCAAACTCCCAATGTCACAAATTTCAAGAGCCTTTTGATTGAGTGGTTTTAATCCACTAAATAATCTACCAAACTTTCTATCATTTTTGATAAAAAACCCAAAGCGTACCTTTCCTGCCTTGATAAATTCACTTTATTGGTTTTAACATCTTCTCCATATTTTTTCATGAGCTCTATGAATACTTTCTTCATCTTCGTACGAAGAGTTTGTGGGAAATTCTTCTTAAGAAACACGATCATAATGTCTTCCCAATACATCACTTCAATTTCTTACCTTGGATTGGTGTTCTTAATCAAAGCCCACCATTGATAGGCCTCTCCACATAGACGATAAATTACTAGAGTCACATTCTATGTCTCCAAAAAGTGGAGAACAGAAAATATCTTCTCTATAGAGTTGAACCACTACTCCACTACTAGTGGATCGAAAGACCTACAAAATTTCTGTGGTCGTTACCTCATAAAACATTCAGTAACTAGTTTCTCCCTCTTTGGTGAAGGAGTAAGTTCCCCTTTATTCTGGTCATTGTTCATAACCTAAGATAGTTTAGTAATCATCTCCATGAAGTTTGGAATTCCACCTCTAACATCATTGGGGATGCCATTCGTTCAATCGTTGCATTGGCCCTTTCACAAGTTGTTTGTCTAGTTTCTCCTGGTTCCCACCATTCTCTAAAATAGAAAAATGATAGAAAAAAACATAAATCATTTAGTCCTGAATAACATATTCATTTTAATGATTTATACTAAATGTATAATATATGGGATCCCTATGTAAATATTCTTATGTGCATATTTTTACTTTGTCTCATGCTGGAGGTTTTTCTTTAGGGTTCACTAATCCTATTTCTCAAATTAAATAATCCTTCTCTCTTATACCAACTATAGTGACCAAGAAATTTCATACATTACTATACCATCATATTAAAGATAAAAAACATAACAATATTACACATAACAGATCCAATGGTTTAGTGTCTTGGGAAAACTAGGATCAAACATAAAAATTACAACACCAAGAATAAACATTTATTTGATTCCTTCTTCTCTAGATTCTTATTGGCACTTGACCTCTCTTTAGTACATGTAGCCACCTGAGGATATACATAAAAATTGTTGAGCTATGATCCCATTAAGAGGATGGAAAAGAACAATATAGCATGGGGTGCTCATAATCATAACATAGTCAAAGGAACATGAACACGAGAGTAATCATTAATAAAATACTTAAAATGTGGCAATGCATAAAAAATGAAAAATCATGTCTTAGTGGTTGACTACAACACATACTTGTGAAAAAATGTAGCATCTTGTTCACACATCATTTCACATTAACTCATTATATTCATCACCTTACCCAATGCATTTGAGTGATTTATAATTCTGGGTGTACTCGTCACATTGAAGCATTCATATTGCGCTATATAATTCTAGGCGCACCCATCACATCATAACATAATTATTTATCATGCTGGAAAAAATGAACATATATATATATATATATAAAATGCACATAAATAATACATGGAATGAAATGGTTTTCATCTCATAATAAAACATTCATAAACATAGGGATCCCAAAATAATGTGGGAATAACATACTTGATGCGATAGCCACCAACCTAGAGTGAGAAGTAAAAGGTGTGTTTTTGAAAGAAGAGTTCATTTGGAGAACATTTTTTTGAAATTCAATTCAGTAGAAAACATGTATATCCCAGAAAAGTTATGATAATTTTGAAAAAATTATTATTATGGAGTGACCATACTAAAAATGGAGTGAAAGAGGGAGAACCCGAAAAAGAAAGTTGGTTTTGAGATGTTCCCCATACCTTGTATCTGAATGATTTATTCACATTAATGTCATATATAACTACATTAGATTCATTAATTAAAAAATTAAAAAACTCTATTTACATATATATGGTTCATTATGGTTTTATTAAGTTATTTTACGGGACTTTGGATGAGTTATAGAGTTTAAAAATATTGTTCGGGAATGTTTATTTTCATGGTTTTCTTGAACGTTTCACTTGTATTCATAAATGGAAGTTCATGTAGAAAATGGGAAAAAATCCATAAAATATATTTCATATTATTAATGAGATTAAATTAGATTCCTTTATCTTAAAATTAACTATATTATATACCATGTGGATGAATCATTAGATGAGATTTAGATGATGAGTGTTTAAGTTAATTTGGGAGGTTTTTCGACAATAACAACCTTTTTTTGATTAATAATTTAATAATATTTACAAAAGTTAGTTACAAAACATTAAATAGAATATAATACATATAAAAGATTCTGGTTAAATGATAAAAATGGTTTCATGAACAGATCTGAAAGTATAAATGGAAAAGAACATGTCGTTCATGAAGGTGATAAATTATCACCTCACAAGCAATGTTTTCTTTTATAAAATAAAAATAATAGGATAAGTTGTATAGAGGATAAAATATCCCATTAGTATCATAAAATTACATTTTTTTATAATAATGGAGATATCATACCATGTGGATGAGGATAGATGGGAAGATATTAATAATAGAACTTGAAATTGAAAGGAAATTAAAGGTATAGAGGGATATAAATTTCCTCTTGAATCCTCTTCTTGAGATCCTCCTTAAAGAAGCTAGGATTGGTATTTTGATGAGACTAGAAGATCACAGACGTGTGGGAGGGGATAGGTAAGATTCTTGGGCACATCTTAGACAAGTATAGAATATTTAGAGGTGTGAGGAAATGGGGTTGTGAAGGGTGGTATTTAGAGTGGAGGGGAGGGGGTTCTTTTAATATAATATTCATTAATTTATTAATTTCCCCTAAGAAAGGAAATATTTATGATTTGATCATGAAGAATATTAAATAGGGAACTTGAGTTTGTGACAAGGGTACTTACATCACTTGTGATGTTAGGAATAGTGGGTTAAATTGTAATGTATTTATACTGTAAATTAATGTACTTTACTATTCACCTAAAATTCAAGTATTTCAAAAAATGACCAAAAATTTACCCTAACAATTTTTTGATGATTAGAATCAAAAAATAATGTGAATTTGTCAAAAAAAATTATAAATAGAATTCATTTATTTTTCAAATAAAATCTTACTAAATTAAAAAATTAACAATTTTAAAACTAGAAGTACTCTTATATTACATTGAAAAATAATCATTATGACATTATCATAAATCCATAAGAATATAATACAATTTATTATTCAGTAGGGAAATTTTACTATTCATAAGGGTATTTTACTAGTCACCAAAAAATTTGTTGGTTCAATTTGACACTGAATAACTTACTGAACACAAGTGTAGAATACCGCTTTTTGAAATTCAATACCTAGAAGTAGAGAAAATTATGTTTAAGGATCATATATTATTTAGTATCATTTTATGTCATTTTGATTCCTAATGTGATTATACTATAATCAATAATTATATGAAAGGAATTTCATTGATAAAACGATGGGTCCTTACCTGGGGTGCTCCTTTCACTGGAAAGCGGAAATATTTTTTCATTTTGGATTTATATATTTCATGTTCCATGCCTTATGATCACCATATATCTTTTTGGAGATTGATTAAAGTTATTTTGGATAATGTCATTATATTTAGGTATATTGGCTCCCTTTTTATCACTTTACCAAATATTTTATGCTTGTTATATTTTATGCATGATTGGAACCATGTGAATAGTTTTTAATGGATGAATTGGGGATGCCTTGGGTGAGGAAATTGGTAATTGGGAAAAGTTTTTAGTTAACTATTAGACCATAAGAGATATCATGTTTGGATTTCCATTCAGTTTCACTAGGACTGGGTGTTCCATATGTGTGGACCTAAGTTACCCTTCATACAGATTCATGACCCTATGTCAGATCTATGTAATTCCAAGTTGAGACATGTTCATGTTGGGGTATTCATCACCTATTTAATGTGTTTTTTGGGTGATCTATTAAATTGAAATTTTCTGGTGTTTCTAAATTATGTTCTCAATTAGAGTTATTTGATATTTCTCCTTGTGGTTGGTGGGATATTATCCTTTACTCTATGATTTGTAGAATCATTCCTATTTGGTTATTATAATTATTTTTAGAATGTTTATCAATTTTTCAACATTTTAGATAAATAAAAATTTCAGGGGAGAATATTTTAGGTCTTTATTTGTTTTACCCATTCATGGTAGTTATATTATTGTATTATTTTTGTTTGGAGATTCCATTTGTTACAACTGTAGTGGCCTGAAATTTTATAGATGTTTTTGTTTTATTTTGTTCCTTGATCTGACATATTACTCCAAAATGACCTGTGAGTTGTGTAAAATGTCAGTGTTGGATTTCAAAAATTTCATACAGTTCGGAGTAGTGGTTATCACTATAACGACCCAAAATATTTTTTGTGGAATTTATCCCTTATTATGGTAATTTAATATTGTATAAATCACATAAAATCTCATATAAACCATAATATAAACTTTTTAAAAGAATAATAAATTAAATAAGACATATTCAAAGAAGTCAATGAACCAATACAGATGTCATAGTATTGTGACCTATGGAATAGTAATATGAACTTTATTAATAGTAAACATGCCAAAGAAATATTATACTTTGTCATAAAATCAGAAACAAAATTTTGGCATCTTATAAATTAATGTCATGTATAATTATATCATAGCCAATGTAAATAAATTTTTAAAAAATTATTATTTTATTGTTGGAATTTTTTATGTCAAAAATATTTAACTACACTTTATGATTTATTTCATAATATAAATTAAAATTTTTTTTCATAATTTTTTTAAATTAAAATATTTATGTCTTATTATTTAAAGATAATTTAATGTGACCTTATGTAATTTTTCTATATTTTACAAAATATGTTATTATTTTAAAACATGTGTTTTCCAAGTAAAAGATGATTGTAATGAAAAAATAAATTACTCATATTATGAAAATTATTTTCATAAATTGGAGTTCATTTTTTAATTATAATCATCAAAAAATGGTTATGTTGAGCTCTTTGGATTTTTATGAAATACTTGAAATTTTTATGACTGGTATAATATGATAATTCATGATAAAAGCTAGTTACAAGAATAATGGTGTCATAAATGATCTATGGGTTATGTAAGATCAAAATATTGAACTATATATAAATATTTTAAAATATTTAGAGATAATTCTAAAAATATTTATAGTTCTGAGCCATAATAATAATCTAATGAATATAATAATGAGAAAACACTTCTCTCTTCCTCTATAAAAACCACCCCCACCATCCTATTTACTCACAACTATCAAGAATTATTCATTGTCCAAATTAATCCAAATAAACTTCCATATACCCTCCAACTAATCTAGGATCTATTGGTATAATTAAAATACTAAAACATTTTCCCTATGGAGGTTATCATGGAGGAGAAATTCAGGAGGTCAATTCATCATTCTTTTCTTATAATTTGTTTTCATGTTGTTTTCTATTTTTATTATTATATCCTCACATTCCCTAATAAAAATGGAATGATGAATATAACACCGTAAATATACTACAATTATATCCTAATAATGTAATATATATCATTGAAATTCCCCCTCTCCCTCTATTATTCTAAAAATGAAATCAACATCTCTGATGTGTCAATTTAGAAACATTGTCGTCAATGTACTTTCATTTTCTTATTAACACATTCAATAATGTAAATAAAAACATTATAATGGTTTAAAAATATTGTAAAATTTATGGTACAACCCTTATTAGTTTCTATATCTGAAAATTATACATAATACTAAATATTAAAATGAAACAAGTTCATTATGATCTAAAAACTACCAAAATTAACCAATAATGATCCTCATTAACTTTTATCTAATTATTTATCCACATAAAAGATAACTTTTTTTAATAATATCATTTAAAATAATAAAATATCATTAATGAAATATAATAATAATTCTATATATTGTTTTACATTTTTCATGAACTTCCATTCATGAATACAAGTCTACTGACCCTTAAAACATAAAAAACATACACTCCCTAACGATGAAATTAAACTCCATTACTTATCAAAAAGACCATAAATGAACTTGATAAAACCATAATGAATCAAATTCAAGTATAAAATGTTTTTGATTTTTTAATTATTGAATTTAATGTGATTATATAAGATATTAAACTTAATAAATCATTTGTACATATGTTAAGAGGAATTCTTGAGCCCAAATCCATTTCATTGGGTTTTACCTCTTTCACCCAATTTTTAGTATCGATATTCCTTTAATGAGCATTATATATATAATTTATTCATCATTAAATTAGCTATTTTTGGATATAAATGTTACTAATCTAATTCAAAAAATGAATTTTTTTTTTCAAAAGAAGTATTCTTTCCATAAACACATCTTTTACTTCTCATGAGACAATTTATTTTTCACTAAAAATTATTGATTCTTAAACCAATTATGATATTTATTCATTATTTGGATTAACCCGATGTTTATTAATAAATTCTTTCTTTATGAAATGAAACACATTTTATTCCATGGTTTATTTCATATCGAAGGGTTATACATGTTATATGTGTCATGCATGATAATGGTAATGTGTTGATTTGACAGCTACACCTATAATTATATTGCACATGTAAATGATATGATGTGATAGGTGCACCCGAAATTATATAATGCTCCAATGCTGTTTTTTAATGTGATTTTTTTCATGATAAAATGTTAAATACTAGTGAACATGATGCTATGTTTGTTCAGAAATATGTCTTGTAGGTGACCACTAAGACATGATGTTTCATTTTTATGCATTAAAAAATTTCAATCATATACTTAATTATTCCACTAAATATTATGATAATATGAAAATGTTATGATGATAATGGTAGTACTCACACAATTTTATGTTGATTCATGTTTGTATTTATCCTCTTACTTGGATTTTAGCTCACCCCTTTCATTGATGTATATCCTCAGGTGTTTAGTTGTACTAGGGAAAACACAATGGAGAAATAGAACCTAGAAATGATGGAATTAAACAAATGTTTAGTGTTTATTTTGTAAATTTTATGTTTTTTTAATAATTTCCCCTAGACACTAAATCTTTGTATCCTATTGGTGTAATTATTTTATGTTTATTGTCTATAAAATTATGTAATAAGTTATGTGTGAAAATGAAGGGTCTCTTTTGTTGGTATTAGATCATAGTTTAGTTAATTTGGGAATTATGATTAGATAACTCTAGTGAAAACCCTTAGTATAAGACTAATTACAAGAAATAATCCATGAATCGTTTTTATTAAATTTTAATCATCAGGATCCCACAATATATTCCTTTAGACTTAATTGCACAAAGGAATAAATTATTTTCTAATGACTTATTGAGTCAATTTTATTGTAATCATTTTTATTTTATAAATTCATAAGATCTAAGAGAATCTAGGCCAAAAACCCATGCCAGGAATAACATAGTTTTTTCAGGGATGAGATCTTCAAGGCATTTGCTGGGGGGGGGGGCTAAATTTCATGTCACAAAAACACGAGTCATTTAAGGGTTCTCCTTCATCCATTAAATGGTGGGTTATCAAAAATGAATAATAATTTAAGGCCTTTGGTATATTTTAAAAGGATTACCAATATATCTCATGTCATAAAAAAGAACTTGAATAATGTAGAACATCAACCATCATCGAAGAGGCGTAAAATTTCCATCAAGTCCTTTATGTGCCAACAAATAACAATTTTTAGTGGATATTTTGATCTAATAGTAGTAGAACAATGTGTAATCACAATGGAGAATATCTTTTTGTTACATCACAGTTCTGAGATGGAGAATGTTAGTCTTTCTGTTTATCATCTAGATAGAGAGGTTGACCAATAGTGTTAATTGATTAAGAACACTAATCCAAATTATGATATCAGATAGATAGTTTGGGAAAAAATTAAGATTATTTTTCATAACAAGTATTTACCTTGACCGCTTCATGAAAAGATAGAGATGGAATTTATATAGTTGATCAAAAGGGAAGGAGAATCTATCATGACCTACAATGAAAATTTACTAATTATTACAATGTGTTTTTGGGATATTTTATTAAAAAAAATATTGATAGAATACTTAGGTATATAAAACCACACATCCAAAAGGATATTGTAATTTGAGACATTGGGAGTTATGAATAAGTTGTTAAATGTGCTTTAAAAGTGCGGATTGAGTATGGTGAATAGTCCCACGGCTATGATGATGAGAAACAAAACATTTTGTTCCAAGCCAAAGGATATAATGAGAAAGGATAAAGGGAAAATAAACCGCCCATATGTCATTAATGTGGGAAGAATCAACATGTCAACTGCCTCAAAGGGGTGGGGAAATGGTTCATGTGTGGGAGAGAAGGACATATAGCTAATGAATGTCAAAAATACATGAGGATGAAACAAAATGTGGTATAGGAAAGGATAGAACCACCCACGGTATAATGCTACAACTGTAGAGTGAAACGGAATTATGAGAGATAGTTCTCTAAACCTTGATTCCTCAAGGGTAATCAGTGTCATCATCCACCATAGACAAAAGATAAATGGAAGAGTTATTCTATCAATACTACAAATGTGGAGCAAGAATGTGAAGTTGTAAAAGGTAGACTTATTACTCAATAAGTAATTGAAAATGTATTGTTTGATTCATGTTCTATGAACTACTTTATATATTACATGTTTACTTGAACTATTGAATTGATTCCTCGAAACAGTGATGTATATATATCTGTAAAAAGTCCTAGTGGTGAAATCATTAAAACCCATGTATTTGAATGTTTTCATGTTAGTGTATGTGGGAATATTGCCCTAGAAAATCTCGTGATATATACCTTGTTAGACATAGAAATTATAATGGTAATGGATTGGATCTTGTTCTATGCATAACATATAATCTATCTTAAAAATAAAAAGTCTTTTCATATTCTAAACCCTCCAACGAACCTCTAAAAATGCATGGAGGGTCATGAATATCCTTTGGAAAATCCATAAATGGTGTGGTTTTTGATTATATATTAATAAGAATACATCACTCAAGTGGTTAAGTTAAGGAATGTATAAACCTAAGGGAAATTCCTATTGTGAGGGAATAAAGTGATTAATTTCATAAAGTGTTACCCAAACTTCCTCCTGGATTATAAGGCATAGTTCACATAATAATTCATTCCTAGGGATACTCCTATCTCAAATTTTCCCTATAGGATAGATCCTATGGAACTTCATGAGTTAAATAAGCAACAGAAAGAGAATTTGGATAAAGGGTTCACATGAACAAGTGTATCACCATGGGGTTCACCAATGCACTAATCCAAGATGAAGGATGGATCAATTCAGTTATGTATCGCTTATTGAGAACTCAACAAAATCACCATAAAGAAGAAGTGTCCTCTTCCAAGGATTTATGACTTGTTTGATCATATATGAGTATCATAGTTATTCACAAATGTGTAACTCCAATTTGGATAACATTATATAAAAGTGAAGAAGGAAGATAATCAATGGAATTCCTTTTTTGCAAGGTGTGGGAACTATGTGTTTCTAGTGACACCCGTTAGACTTAAAAACTCCCTATAAATCTACATGGATTTGATGAATATAGTGTGTATAATTTATATTGATTTTTTGTTGTTGTTTTAATAAATGATATGCTCATATACCCCAAGAGCATGGGGGAACATGTATAACATCAAAGGCTTGTGTGGGTGATATTAAAGATGTATAAGTTATACTTCATGTTTAGAAAGTTTTACTTTTGGATGCAACAATGCACATTTTTGGGACATGTGATCATAAGTGTGGGTATTCATGTGGACCATTCAAAAAAAAATGGAATGGCCAAGAAAATCTAGTGTCAGGGAAATATCCAATTTTATTTGATAGCAATGTAATACCAATGTTTTCTTACAAAATTCCCATGATTGTAAATCCCACTAACAATTTTAATAGGGAAAAGGGTTAAAGTATGTCTGTGTGGATGAAATTGAGGAATTCTTCATGGAGCTAAAAAAGTGGTCGATCCCAACACCTATACTCACATTACCAAAAATGTGTAGAATGTTTTGTGATATACAGTGATGCTTAAAATAACGTCATGGGATGTGTACTCATGAAAAATGATAATGTGATAGACTACACCTCATACGAGTTGAAAACCCATGAGCTAAACAACCCCACACATTATCTAGAGTTAGATGCTGTGAGTTTTTCCATGATAATCTAAAGGAAATACCTCTATGGTGGGAAGTGTTTCATATATACTTATCAAGAGATCCTAAAGTATATATTTACACAAAAAGAGAAAAACATGAGACAAAGGATGTGTTTAGAGATTATCAAGGACTATGATTTCCCTATTCACTTTCATACTTGCATGAAAAACAAAGTAGCTGATGCTCTTAGTAGAAAAAACATAAATTCTATTCAGGTTTCAAATTTAAAAATAACCAACCATCTAGGATACATAAAAGATGGATTCAAAATTCCTATTGGTATAGAATACATCCTACATTTCCAAAATTATTTCACAACCTTCTATCCAAGATAAGAGTAAAGAGGTAAACAATGATGATCTATAGTTTCGAAATAAGGTGAATCTAGTAAAGAAAATGAATCTTCAAGAAATCCATATAAAAAATGATCATGTGATTCATTTTGGAACTAGGTTTTTTGTGCTCTCCTAACCAAGAAAAAAGAAGGAGATATTGTACAATGAACATATCTCAACATTATTTATCAATCTGGGGAGTACCAAGATGTATTGTGATCATCGAGTACACTTCTAGTGGGATAACATGAAGAATGTTATTGTGGAGTACATCTCAAGGTGCCTTATATGTTATCATGTTTAATAATTTCAATAAAAGTCTAATGGGATGATTTAATCAGTTAATATACCCATGTGTAAATGGTATAATGTCACAATGTTATTTTTCAACGGTCTCCTGATGATATATAAAAGGAATAATGTTATATGGGATTACGTGGATCGTCTCACCAAGACTGCCCACTTTATCGCTATTCGGCAAGATCTATAACTTCAGCAACATAAAAAGATATATGTGAAGGAAGTTGTTAGACATCATAGGATTCCGCAATATATTGTATTTTATCTTGATCCCATGTTAACATTTAAAATCTAGAAGAGTCTTTAACATGCATTATATATGAAACTAAATTTCTTCATGACATATCACACCCAAACTGATGGCCAATCTGAATGGACTATTCAAATGCTCAAAGATAGGGTAAGATACTACTCATTAGAATTAAAAGGGGGATGGGATCAACATATACCATTGGTTGAGATATCACATTACAATATCTTACAATCGAGTATTCAGATGGATCCATCTATAGATCTGTACGGAAAGTGATGAAAAATTCTAACATGTTTGGAAGAATTTAGAAAATGAAAGATACGTGGACCTGATCTTGTATAATGGAATAGAGTCATGTGGTTTGGAAGGAAACAGAAGCTAAGAGAATGTTACATTGGACCTTTTGAGATTATTGATAACATAGGAA
The DNA here is from genome assembly GCA_963277665.1 of Viscum album. Taxonomy (NCBI): domain Eukaryota; kingdom Viridiplantae; phylum Streptophyta; class Magnoliopsida; order Santalales; family Viscaceae; genus Viscum; species Viscum album. The sequence goes on from OY728130.1 coordinate 890,648,517, forward strand.
CTATGTCCTATCGACTTGAACTACAAATGGATATGGCACATGTTCATGATGCATTCCATGTATCAGTCCTAATGAAGTACATACCAGATCCCTAACATGCACTGAAGTCAGATGTGGTAAAACTGGAATATGATATCTCTTATTAGGAGAATCCAATAATGATTATAGACTATAGAGATTAATTTCTATATAAAAATAAAAACCTCCTTCTCAAGGTCTTGTGGTGGAAATATATCTATGATGAAGAAACATAGGAACCAGAGGAAGCGATGATAGATATGTACCCTCACCTGTTTATGTAAAATGAAATTTCGAGTGTGAAGTTTCAAAATGGGAGAAGAATGTAATGTCCCAAAATTTTATAAATTGAATGTCTACCGTCTCATAGTAATTTTATATAGTATAAATAAGAAATAACCACATATAGACAATAATAAAGATGGTATAAATGAAAAATAAATGCAATATGTTATATTTATAGAAGTTAAGGAACCAATACCGATGGCATAAAAACTCGGGCATAGGAATAGTAATAAGATCCATATTAATAGTAAATCTTCCAAATGAATATTAATATAATTTTTTTAGTAATCTTATAAATGAATGTATTTTATAATTATATTATAGTCTATCTAAATAAATGTTTTAAAATTTATTAATTATGTGTGAGAATTTTTATGAATCATAAATATTTAATTACAATTTTATGATTAATTTCTTAATCTAAAAGAATACTTATTCACATAAAATGTATTCATAAATTAATATTTTTATGTTTCACAATTATAAAATAATTTTATAAGACCTTGGGTAATTTTTCAAACCATTACAAAATTAGTTATAATTTTTAAATCTATATTTTCCATGTAAATGATGATTTTAATTAATTAATATTTTACTCATATTTATAAAATTATTTCTATAAAATGGAGTTAATTTTTAAAATCTAAACATCGAATAATGGTTTGGGTGAATAATTTGGTGTTTTCTTAAAATAATTGTATTTTTTATGAAAAATAAAATACGATAATTTATGATAAAAGCAAAATACATGAATTATGGAGTAATAGATGATTTATGGACGATGTAAGCCCAAAATCTCAAAATAAAATTTATTATTTCAGAATATTTAGTGATAATTCTAAAACTATTCATAGTCTTGAGCCAAAATAATAATCTAATGAATATAATAATTAGATAATACCCCTCTCCCCTGCTATATATACAACCGCTCACCACTACTTTTCTTCACTAATCTAAATCATTAATAATTATATGAATTATTCCAATTAATATTACCTAGTTCTCCCCATATTCTTGGATCTCTTGGTCTCATTGAAATACTAAAATCGTTTCTCTCTGGAGGTTCTCAAGGAGGGGTAATTCATGAGGAAAATTCCACTTTCTTTTTATTTAATTTCAGTTGACGCTCTTTATTTTTTTATTCTCACCTCACCTACCCTCACTAAAATTGAATGATAACTCCAATTCCTATCATATAATTGATTTATATAATTATTATGGATGATCCATAATTATCATCTTCCCTCTCTCTCTCTCTCTCTTTTACTCTAAAAATGAAATCATCACCCATGGTGTGTCAATATATCAAATTCATGGGTGATGCACATTTATTTTACATTAATTCTATCAAATATATTAATAAAACCATTATATGGAATAAAAAATATGGTAAAATGTATTTTAAAACACTTTTTCTATTTTAACTAACATATATACATAATACTAAACGATAAAACAAAATGAGTTCGTTGTGATTAAAAAACAAGAAAAATTAATCTAAAATGATCATCATTAACATTGATATAATGATTCATCACCATAACATATGAAAAAAGTATTTATAAGAGAAATTAAACTTTTGTAAGATCATTAATAAAATATAATAACAGCACTAGTTATATATCCACATTTTACATGAACTTCCATTCATATATACATGTAAACTGATAATTAAAACTAAAAAATGACCACTCTCCAATGATTATATTAAAATATATAACTATAGAAAATCCCAAAAATGTATTTGATAAAACAATAATGAACTAAAATCATGCATAAAAGGTTATATATTTTTTAATTATTGGATATAATATGATTATATATGATATTAAAATCATGAAATCATTCGGATATAGGGTAATGGGAATTCTCAAACCCAACTCTATTTCGTTTGGTTTTCACTCTTTCACCCCATTTTCAGTATGGATATACCATTACTTTTCCATATATATATATATATATATATATTCTTCATAATTATCTAATCCTTTCTGGGATATAAATGTTACCAATAAGGTTTTATAAAAATTCAATTATTTTTCCAAAAGAACACATATTTATAAAAATGCACCTTTTACATATCATGAGATTGTTTATTCATCAATAATAATTCATGATTCTTATACAATGTAGGTCATTACCTCGTTCTTATACGAACTAATATGTTTATTGTTTGTTGGAGTTGATACTCAAGAGGGGGGGGGGGTTGAATTGAGTACCAATTAAATATTTCTGTTTAACAGATTTGTATTAAAGTCCCCCAATTCATAAAACAAGTTAAACTGGATTGAATTTATAAATATTGTAAATGTTCAACTACTTTATACAATATTGATTACTTCTTAGTTAAATTAATCTGATGATTAAGTTAAATTTTGAAACTAACTTACTAATTCACAATGAGTACTAGCACTTTCTTGTTCAACTATCAGAGTTACTCTAAAATAGATTTATATTTAATGTACTTAGCAGCAGAATATTCTAAATAATTTTGACAAAGGTAAAAAACACAACAGTTATAAAACAAGAGGTTCATTCTCAAGTCGATAATTAGTCCTCTAAAATAATTTATATAAACTATGATCCACACCCTGGATCAAGGTTTTACAACAGTACTTAGACTATTCAGTTCCTCAGACCACTACCATAATTCTACATGGGTAAACAACAACAACAATACTCAGGTTGTCCCGGTCACACATGACCTCTTCCAAAATTCACAGGGGGATACAAGAAGTTGTAAAAAGTTTGGTGTGAGGATTTAATATCCTCTAGTTCAGCCCAGGATTCAGTGTGTGTCTAAATATATAGATGCACACACACTGCTCAAAATGTTAAGCAAAATTATACTACAGAGGAAATAAATGGGTGATGAGTTTAGAATGATCTGACTGATTGCAGATGAGATTTGGACTTGTTTTGATGTTACAGATGTAATTCAAGTCCTTTTTGAGGAGGATGACACAAAACATAGTATCATTGTTCTTGTTAGCTGCAGTTATTCAGACATGTGAATATGATGTTCTGTAAGGTACAACAACTCGACTTCAATGTTTGTTCCAGGTGATTGATCTTCTTGAATCTCTCTTGATTTTACAGGTGTTCTTCAAGTTTTTCTTTTGTTTAGAGAGTCTTCACACACATGTATGCACTCTTCTCCTTGTGTGTCTCAGTTTGTGTACACTTTCCTTTTTTGCATTGAGCTAAATTGTCTTCACTTTTTTTTCACTGAAGATCAATCTTCCTTTTTATTCCTTGATATCTGGAAAAAATAATGATTACATTTTGATAGGTATGAGGTATGGTTTCCTGACATCCAACAACCAACATTAATTAATTGCAGGTGCATTAAACTAAAAAAATATGTATGTTAGAACTAATAAAGAGTTAATAAAAATTCAAATTGGCTTCATGAATATCGGTAAGTCATGAAATTGTTAGTTCATTAGAATTTTCATTGGTATCGGTAGATCATGAGATCAACATTGGCTTCGTTAGGTAATGTGATCAGCATCGGCTTTGGTAGGTCATGTGATCAGCATCAACTTCGGTAGGTCATGTGATCAACATCGACTTCGGTAGGTCCAGTGATCACCATCGGTGTGACTGTGTTCATTGTTGCAACTGTTGTCATTGGTGAAACTGTTCTCATCGGTGCAACCATTATCATCGGTGCTACCATTCTCATCGGTGCGACCGTTCTCATCGGTATGACCTTTATCATCGGTGCGACCGTTCTCATCAGTTTGACCTTTCTCATCAGTGCGAATGTTCTCATCAGTGTGACCGTTCTCATACCTTTAACTAATGGTGACTCAAGAATATAACTAACCATGAGTCAGAAACATAAAATTCGCATAGAGTGTCTGTATAAAACAGAATACTTCTAGGTCAATAATAGACCATAAGTAATCATATATAATCATATGTAGACATGATTATCCATATATAAACACATTTAGAACAGATTGAGTAATTTACTAAATTAACCTATAAACAAAAACAACAATGATTTATGATTATTAAAATAACCATCTCACAGAGAGTTTAACAATATCCCCCTTTTTGAAAATCACCAATCTTTGAAATAATTAGAGAGAGAAGAGGTTATAACATTTCGTATTCTCCCCCTATGTAAAAATATTATAGGACTAAAGATAATCATGTCATCAAAGTATGGCATTAGATCATAAAATAAGTTAGAGTATATCAATATAGAATCATAGCTAAGAATAAAATAGAGCAATATGAATCTATGACATTAGAGCATAAACTGTATTTAGAGATTATATAAAGGTCTCCCCTTTATATATTTACCTTTCTCCCCTATTATACCATTATATATTTACTTTTCTCCCCCTTTATATATTTAATCTTTTATCCCCCTTTGGGATTATCAAAAAGAAAATGAGAAAACAAAGAGATAAAAAAGAAGATGGTTCCGATGAAATTACATCTGAAAAAGGTACAAGAAAAAGATACAAGGAAAAGACACCCTATCAAAAATGACAAGAAGAACTATTTATTAGGGTGTAGAGGAGCATTCCCTTTAGTAGAGGGAGTAATGGATAGTCCAGAAGGTTCTTTGGTGGAAGCTTGATCTGGACGGATGGAGAGAGGAGGTAAGATATCTCTAGCTGGAAGAAAATTTTGTGCTAAGGTTACTTGTTGGTGGCTAGAATATCTTCTTGAAGGGGGCTACTGAATGACTGGCAGAATATTGGATAGAGCCCGAGACATTGATAAATGACCATGAGAAACACTTGATGGACTGAGGGTCTCAGCAGTAGGAAAAACAATTGCCTTTTTCTACACATGAAGATAAGGTTTGAGCATATTGATAAAATCCTGAATGACTTCACCACCATATTTCATGGCCTTATCAAATTCAACATTTTCTACATGGAACTCTCTAGAGTGGGAGTAAAATCGTTTAACTATTGGACCGGAGCCTTAAAGGATTATGTGACTAGAGGGAGCCTCAAATTCTCATCCAGAACTTTAAACTGATGGTTCAACTAATTCATGGTATAAACATTAGAAAAATAGTGATCCACTTTTTCTTTGATCTCCTTATAAGCTTGAGTAGCATCAGCTGAATACAACTTTAACATTTTATGAATATGATCACTATTTTCTTTCATCTTTTTCAACGAGTCCAAATCCAGAATATGTCCAAGGGCAGCTAACTCTTCTTTTATAATATCTTTTATGGAATTAATCTAATCTCCATTGCTTTTAGGTAAAAGATATCTTTTCCCCTTTGAGTACTGAATATAATCATGCAGCATCTGCTCTATCAAATGTAATACAAAAATTCAAATATAACTAATGCACTAGCTTTAGGTAGTATACTCAGTTATTCTTATAGAACCAGTCTTTCCATACTTGCATCTACAACACTTTTAAAAGTGCATACTTACTGGATAACACCCATTTGAAATGTACTTCTATTTCTACGATGACCACCCGAGTATCCAATTTCGGGTTCACAGAATTTTGAATTTTGCTGCTCTATTCACTTTGACTGCGTTTCACAGGAGAGGAACCTTCAGATTCCATGTCTTGTCGTTTTTTCATTTCCATTTGGAGGTTCGAGTGGTTTGAGAGGTTCGAATGGTTCAAAAGGATCAAAATGTTCAAAAGGATCAGGATTTAGAAAAAGTGGAGTTTGGAGGGAGATGGAAGGTCAACAGTTCTTAGGAAATGAAATAGTCGCGGGTCATTAAATTTAACATTTTGGATTAAAATATTAAATATAATATCGATTAAGTAAAATAACTTCGTTTCGATAAAAACTAATGGTTTCATATACTGTATAACTCAAACTGTAACAAAGATCGGTTTCACTGATTGGTTTCACTGATTCATTTCACTGATCGGTTTCACTGATCGGTTTCACAGATTAGTTTCACTGATCAGTTTCACTGATAGGTTTCACTGATCGGTTTCACTGATAGGTTTCACTGATCGGTTTTACGGATCAGTTTCACTGATCGGTTTCACTGATCGATCACACCTGACTGTTGTTTAATAAAATATAACCTTTTATAGCTTAAGGGATTTATGAAAATATCATCCAATTAATGTTCAGAGTCAATAAAATTCCGATAAATATCTCCCTTTTGATAATGATCTCTCAAAAAGTGATTTCTGACATCTATGTGCTTAGTCGTAGATTGAGACACGAGATTTTTAGATATTTTAATTGCACTAGTGTTATCACAATTTATAGACACATGTCTAAATTGATATCCATAGTCCAATAAAGTGTGTTTCATCCACAGAATTTGTGCACAACAACTACCAGCATCAATGTATTTGGATTCAGTAGTAGACAATGCAACTGAGTTATGTTTCTTTCTACACCAAGTACCAGGGAATTTCCCAAAAGAAGACATGTTCCATATGTGCTCTTCCTATCAAACATGAAACCAACAAATTCAGTATCTAAATAACTCATTAATTCAAAGGATTGTCCTTTTGAATAATACATACCTAAATTGGTAGTATGTTTAAGATATTTGAAAATTATTTTAACAGCAAGTAAATGATATTCTTTAGGATTAACTTGAAATCTTGCACAAATGCATACACTAAACATGATATCTGATCGACTAGAAGTAAGGTAAATTAATCTTCCAATCATACCTCTATAATTGGTTTGATCAACTAGTTTCCTAGTTTCATCATCATCCAACATACAGGTGGTACTCATAGGTGAATCACTTCCCTTATTACTATTCAAAGAAAAACGTTTTAAAAGTTCCTTTGTATATTTACTTTTATTTGAAATAATACCATCTTTATTTTGAAAAATTTGAAATCCAAGAAAATACTCGAGTTCTCCCATTAAAATAATTTCAAATTCATTTTGCATAATCTTAGACAAATCAGTACATAAAAGTTTTTAGAAGATCCAAAGTTAATATGATCAATATAGATTTGTACAATGAAAATATCTTTATAAATTATTTTAATAAAAAGATTTGGATCTGCAATTACTTGTGTAAATCCTTTAGATATAATAAAATTTGTATGTCTCTCATACCAAGCTCTGTGAGCCTATTTTAATACGTATAATTATTTGGAATGTTTAAAACATGATTTTGAAAATGGGGGTTTGTAAACCCAAGTGGTTGTTCAACAAAAACATCTTCAATTATAAAACCATTTAGAAATGATCTTTTGAAATCCATTTTATATAACGTAAAGTTCAAATGAGATGCATAAGCAAGTATGATCCTAATGGATTCTAATATAGCTATAGGTGAAAAGGTTTCTTCATAGTTTATTCCTTCATCTTTATTATAAACATTTGCAACTAATCTAGTTGTGTTTCTAATGATGTTTCCAGATTCATCAAATTTATTTCTGAATACCCATTTAGTACCTATGGTCAAGGTTTCCATAGGTCTCTCTACTAATTCCCGAACATTGTTCCTTTCAAATTTATTTAAATCTTCTTGAACAGAAATTACCCAAAATTCATCAATGATTGCATCATTGATATTTTTTGGTTCTAGCTATGAATGAAAGGCTTGATGTTCAACCTGACTTCTCAGAGAAGCTCTAGTTTGTGTTTCTCTATCCAGGTTACCTACAATTGCATCTAGATGATTGTTCTTTAGAATCATGGTTGATCTAGTAAAGGTAGGACATGAAATTTTTGGTTCTTCTATAGGTTTAGGTTCATCATTAGTAGGTTCTGGGGTATTTCCAGAGCTGGTTGTCTTTACAACAGGACCGATATCTTTATCATTAAGAATTAGAATAGAAAATTCTTCTTTAGTATTTTCAGAAACAGTTTTATGTTTAGGTGGATCAGTTTCATCAAACATGATGTGAACAGATTCTTTCACACTTTTGGTTCTCTTATTAAAAACTCTATAGGATTTTCTAGTAATTGAATATCCTAAAAATATTCCTTCATCACTCTTCGATGAAAACTTATCTAGATTATCTTTACTATTCAGAATAAAAACTTTTCAGCCAAAAACATTGAAGTAACTAAGTTTCGGTTTCCTATTATTTCAAAGCTCATAAAGGGATTTCTTAAGAATAGGTCTACTCAAGACCTCGTTTAAAATATAACAAGCTGTATTGAGAGCTTCAGCAAAAAAATAAATAAGTAAATCATATTAATTTATCATAGTTCTTGCAATTTCCTAAAGGGTTCTATGTCATCTTTCTACTACACCATTCTATTGAGGTGTACTAGGGGCAGAAAATTTGTGATTATAGCCATTATGTGAGCAGTAAGATTCAAACTCATGATTTTCAAACTCACGACCATGATCACTTATCAAGGTCATAATCTTAAGCCCACATTGGTTTTCTATAGACATGGAATATTTAATAAAGAAAGATAAAGCTTCAATTTTGTGACCTTAAAAGTATACCCAATTATATCTAGAAAAGTCATCTACTAGAACATAAACATATTGCTTCCCATTTAAACTAGAAACTATAGAAAGTCCAAAAAAAGTCCATGTGAACAAACTCGAGAGGATGATAAGTTGATACTTCTTTCTTTTATTTAAAAAAAACTTTATGTTGCTTTCCCATTTAACAGGGATTACAATATTTATCAGATGTGAATTAAAGTTTAGGAAGGTCTCTAACCAAGTTCTTTGTAGTCAGTTTTCTAAGTGAATGTATACTGTAGTTTCCTAATCTTATATGCCAAACCCAAGAATCTTTATGAAATATATTTAATCAAGTAGTGTTCTTCTTAGCTAAAGAATTCAAATCTACAGCATATACATTTTCATTTATTAAGGTAGAAAATACTAAAAAAATTATAATTAAAAACATTAAAAGAACCATTTTCAAATTTAACATTAAAACCATCATCACATAGATGAGAAATACTTAAAAAGTTATTTTTTAATGCATCTACAAATAAGACATTATAAATTAAAATTGAATTAGTGTTACCAATCTGGCCTAGGCTGATGATTTTCCCTTTAGAGTTATCACCAAAGGTGACATATCCTCCATCAACCTTGATTATACTTTTAAAGCATGAAAAGTCTCCTGTCATATGTCTTGAACTTCCACTGTCCAAATACCATGTCTTCCTACAAGAAAATTTTCAAGCAAGTTTCATACAAAAAAAATTTTAGATTGAAAATGATTTTGGTACCCATATTTTCTTATGTCCCGACAAGATAGTAAGAAAAGATTTCGATACCCATATAAGCCTAATGGATCTCCTATATTTAACAGAATCAAGAAATTTTTATAGATAAATCTTGTTTGATCTATTACTATGTGAATATCTAGATGGGGCATATGAATTTTCATAACTAGAACCAAAAGCATACTGTCTAGATATACGAATAAATTCACATTTTTTAATCTATCTTTGTTCAGGTTGATAACCTATACCAGTGGTATTCTTTGGTGCCACTTGTTTTCCTTTCATTTGTATAAGTATTTCCGTTCCATTTGTAATTTTTTCAAAAAATTTCTTGAGTCTCTCATTAGAAAATTTCAGCTCAGTATTCTCTTTGTGTATTTGAGAATTATTTCCTTTTTCTACTTCTAGTGCAGATTTGACAGTGCTAGTTAATGCATACTACTTATTTAAGGCTTTATAAATATCTTTCATCTCATTTCATGCATCCTCTAGAATATTATAGTATTCAAATAATTATTTATTAGACATGTTTTCAGACTCATAATTATCTCCAGAATAATAAGAGTTTAAAGAAAGAGTATCCAATGTTACCTCAGATTTGTTTGTCATGAAACACATACATGATTTTTGATATTTCTCATCCTTAGTGGAATTAGAATCACTTGAACTGTCTTATAAAGCACTATAGGTTGCTTTCAAATATTTCTTATATTTGTTATCCTTGTACTCATATTTTTCTTGATATTTACTTTCAGGCAGTCAGCTTTCACATATCCCTTCCTCTTGCATTCGTATCAGACTATGTCATCACCCTTATCTGTCCTTTTGCAATCTTTCTTCCAATGAACTCTATTGTCATACATTCCCTTTAAAGTTTTATTTTATAAAAAAACATCTTCTTCATATAAAACTTCTTAAATTTCCTGGCTATCAGAGCCATTTTAGCATCATTGTTAGAACCACATTCTTCACTAATGGAACTATCACTTGCATCTTGAGTTTTCTCTTTGTCCTTTAATTTTTTATGTATAGTTATTTAAGGCTAATGATTTCTTTCTTGGTTCATCATCATCTTATTTATTTACCTTCAGCTCTTCTTCATACGTCATCAACTTAACAATCAGCTCTTTAACAAGTAGTGAACTTATGTAACCCGATTCTCTTATTGAGACTGATGTGCCTCTCCACCTTTATGGAAGATATCTGAGTAACCTCATGATTTTCTCTTTTTCTAGAACATCTGTTCCCAATGATGTCATTCTATTAACTATCCCATTAAACATGAGATACATGTTAGAAATAGGTTCATCATGTTTCATTTTAAAATTATCATACTTAATTGTGTATGTATTTTGTATCATTTCTTTAAGGTTGGTTGTTCCTTCAAGAGAAGCACCCAAAGTATCCAAAATTTCATAAGCAGTTCTCCAACCAGATATTCTATTAAATTCCTCATATCCAAAATCACAATACATGGCATTCATTTCTTTACAATAATTATTGTAAGCAGTTTTTGTAGGTTCATCCCAAGTAGTTCTTTCAGTTTCTAGAATCATATACTGAGTATCTATATCAGTCCAAATGTCAAATCACATACTTTCTAAATGAATCTTCATTTTCAGTTTCCATTGGGCATAATTAACACCATTATAGACGGGTGGCCTATTGGAAGCTACACCTTCTAATATGTTGTCAATAATACCTATTTGTTTAGAAATATATATAATGATATAAAAATTTAGAATTAATAGAAATTTTGAGATCTTTAACACGCAACTAAAATCACAGTTGAAAAAATTTCAAAAATAGAGTATTTTGAAAAAAAATTAACTAAAAATATTTTGATAACAAATGTTGGTCGGAGTAGATATTCAAGAGTGGCGGGGGGGTGTTGAATTGAGTACCAATTAAAAATTTTTGTTCAACATATTTGTATTAAAATCCCCCAATTCATAAAACAAGTTAAACTGTAGTGAATTCATAAAGACTGTAAATGGTAAATTAGTTTCTCCAAGATTAATTTCTTCTCAGTTATCATAATCTTAAGATTAATTTACCTTTGAAACTAAATTACTGAATCAAAATGAGTACAAAACTTTCTAGTTAAACTATCAGAGTAACACTAAAACAGATTTATATTTAAAGTAATTAGAAGCAGAATATTCAAAATAGTTTTAACAATGGTAAAAAGCACACCAGTGGTAAACAATAGGTTAAGTCTCATTCTAAGACTTAGACCTCTCAAACAGTTTATATAAACTATGATCCACACCCTATACTGAGGTTTTACAATAGTACTCATACTATTCAGATCCTCAGACCTCTACCATAATTCTACGTGGGTAAACAACAACAAAAACTATCAGGTTGTCCAGGTCACACATGAACTATTCCACAATTCACAGTGATATTCAATAAGGTGCAAAATGTTTGGTTTGAGGATTTAGTATGCTCCAGTACAACCCAGGAGTCAGTGTGTGTCTAAATAGACAGATGCACACACACTGCTCAAAATGTGAAGCACAAGTATACTATAGAAGAAAAAAATTGGTATTGAGTTTATAATGCTCTAAGTGATTGAAGATGTGACCTTGGCTCATTTTTATGTTGCAAGTGTAATTCAAGTCTTTTTTGGTGAGGATGACACAAAATAGAGTATCATTTTTCTTCTTAGATGTAGTTATTCAGACTTGTGCATATGATGTTCAGTAAGGCACATCAACTCGACTTTTGTGTTTTTTCTAGGTGAATGATCTTCTTGAATCTCTCTAGATTTTAATGGTGTTCTTCAAGTTCTTCTTTTGTTTATTGAGTCTTCACACACACATATGATCACTTCTCCTTGTGTGTCTTAGTCTGTGTACACTTCCATTTTTGCATTGAGCTGTATTGTCTTCTCTTTTTTTTCACTGTAGATCAATCTCCCTTCTTATTCCTTGAGGTATAGAAAATAAATGATTAATTTTTGATAGGTATGAGGTACGGTTTCCTAACATTCAAAAACCAACATTAATTAATAGCAGGTTCATTAAACTAAGAAAATATTATCGTTGAAACTAGAAAAGAGTTAATAAAAATTCAAACAGTTTTCATGACTATCGGCAAGTCATGTGATCAGTAGGTCATTTGAATTTTCATTGGTATATATAGATCATGAGATCAACAACAGCTTCAGAAGGTCATGTGATCTGCATCAACTTCGGTAGGTCATGTGATCAACATCAGATTTAGTAGGTCATGTGATCAGCATCGGCTTTGGTAGGTAATGTGATCAGTATCCGTACGACTGTTTTCATAATTGAAACTGTTGTCATTGGTGTGACCATTCTCATCGGTGTGACCGTTAGCATCAGTGTGACTGTTCTCATCGGTGCACCATTCTCATCGGTGTGACTGTTATCATCAGTGCGACCATTCTCAGCGGTGAGACCATTCTCATCGGTGTGACCGTTCTCATCTGTTCGACCGTTCTCATCGGTGCTATCGTTGTCATCGGTGTGACCATTCTCATACCTTCAACTAACTGTGACGCATGAATATAACTAACGGTGATTCAGAAACATAAAATTCGCATAGAGTGTCTGTATAAACCAGAATACTTCCAGGTCAATAGTAGACCATAAATAATCATAGATAATCTTAAGTGGACACGATTAACCATATATAAAAACATTTAGATTAGATTGAATAATGTACTAAATTGACTTATAAACAAAAACAACAATGATTTTTGATTATTAAAATAACCATCTCACAGAGGTTTCAACATTTATTAATGACTGTATTATTTGTGAAATTAAATTCGTTTTGATCAATGGGTCATTCTTTTTCCCACGTTGATATATATTCTATGTGTCATGTGTGATAATGTAAATGTTATGATGTGTTGTGTGAACCTAGAATAATATAAGGCATGTAAATGATATGATGTGATGAGTGCACCCAGAATTATTTGGATCTCTAATTAATTGGTTAATGTTGTGTATATAATGTGAAAAATTGATATATTACTAATGATTATGTTATCATTGTTTACAACTATGTGTGGTAGTTTACCACTATAACATCATGTTTCATTTTAATGTATTTCCACCTTTCAAGCCTTTTCTTGATGATTCCTCTCAATATTATGATCATATGAATATGTTAGGATGACAATGTTAATGTAAAACCTATGTTATATATATTCATATTCTTATCTATATTCCTAATGGGATTTTAGCTTACCCCATTCCCTGTTTTATATCCTTAGATTATTACTTGTAATAACAATAAAATTAATAAAAATAATAATATAGAGAAGAAGTAGTTAAATAAATATTTATGTATTATTTTATAAATGTTATGTATGATTCGTGTTTTCCCATGACACTAAAATTTTGGATCCTAGTTGGGTAATTATTTTATGTTGTTTTTCTATAAAATGATGTAATAAGTTATGTATGAAAAATATGGGTCCATATAGTCCGGATATCTCATAAAATTTATCATGTATTTCATATATTTTCTTTGTTGATGGATGTTAAATTGTAATCCTTGTTCATAATTTACCCTATGAGTGGGTTTCTCAGGTCCCAATTAAATGGTTTTAGTTTCTTAAGGTTATCCCCTATGTTGGTTCTATTCTCTAGTGTGTTGTGCCTATTTTTTCTTTTGATTTAATCTTGTGATGTGTTTATATAGGTATATTGTCTCATGGAATTGGTGGAACGGTGTCACCAAAAAATTTAACATTCTTGTTTATGTAAGTGTTTTTAAATACTCCTTGAGTTTTGGTTTTCATGAGATGATATTTTGGTGTTTTTTGGACCATTATTGGGACACATGTTCAGGTCAATATTTTGGGATATTTTTTTGTAGACTTAGTAAAATATTATTAATTTCTTATAGTGAATATCAGATAGTTACCACTCAGTTTTCTATTTCATGCGAGAAAACCACAGGACCAACCTCATTATTTTTTTAAATTTGAACTCATTTCTATTTTGGGATTCTCCTTTGGATTCCTTGTTTCTCACCTTATGCATGGAACCTTACATGGGTCTTATCCCTCATCCTTGAATATATATAGTGTATTTTGAGGGATTTTGGGGCATCTTTTCAATGAAGTTGAATGGATATATCTCCCCCTTATCCTCTAAATGGATTCCATGTTCTCAAATTTTCCATAATCATAGTGGCCAATGTTGGATGATTTTAATGCATATAATTTTTATAATTAGGGGTTTTTGATTATAAGGATTTTCATCAATTATATGAGAAATAATCTTATGGTTTCCATATAATGTGATATGGTTTCATCTCTTGAGGATTGTGTTTCTAATAAAATTCCATTAATTAAATATTTCTGTGGATTCATGATGTTTATAATGTGTTCTTGAATATATGTAAGGAATTATATTATATCTTTTTTTATGGTAAAATATTGTGCATGAGTTTTTAGATTTTTCCTTTGATAGAAATAGTGATTTTTAATGTTCAATGACATGTTGTTCAGAAATGGTAATTTATGCTCTCTATATGTTTGGTGAAATGATATTGAAATTTTTATATATTAAAAATAAATTTTTCATGATGTATGGTCCAAATTGGATTTATAATATTGGGTGTGAATATTTTAATGAATTGCCTTTGTTTTATGGAAAGGGGTTTGGTCTCTTTAGTAGGGTTAATTGATGATTATGACTTTTTTTAGATATATTTATTCCATGATATTTTTTATGCCCTCAATAAATAACCTTGTTTTCAAAGGTGGTTTTGAAAATTATTTCCAAATAAATGATTCATAAATTTAATGCAATTTCCTATTTATTATATTTTGAGAAATTAATTTTATGGGTTGATGTTTTCAACCTAGAATTAAACCATTATTAAAAAAAATTTTGCATATGAGAATGAATTTAGGATTAAATTAATTAGGATTTATGTTTTACTATTTTGGTAGGGGGATCGTTATTTATGTGAATGTGATTGTGGTATGTTTTATATGATTTTTTATGTATATTAATTTCTCTTTCTGTTTCTGTCATGTGATAAGAAACTTAATAAAACTACTATACCACCATTATCTGTGACTAGATGAACATTGGATAATATGTGGAGAGTCAAGGTATTTTAGCTGTATTATTTGAGAATTACTAATAGGTTAGGAGTGCATAGTTGAATTTTTTGTCCATGCATGGTGATGTGTCATTAATGAAACTAGTTAAGAGTGAGTAATATGATATGTTTTGAAAACATTAACTTAATAGCATTTGGTTCCACATATGCATGGAATGTACATTCCCCCTTAGTCCTTGATATTTTTCCTTGAGATATGTATAAAATGTTATGCCAATTTTTTATTATTTCTGTTTATTATTTCTTGTTTGGAGATTGATCTATTGTATTGATCTATCATGGGGTTTTTTTGATATTATGTAGTGTTTCTCCTTAATTTTCATTCAATTAATTATTAAAATAAATTTATATTCATTTAAAATTATTTTTCTTTTAAATATTTAATCATATTTGAGGATTCTGAAAGAGGAAATTATTGAAAAGGGAAAATGTGCCTCTTTAAATTGATGATCATGTGAAACATTTATATTGAATATGTTTTAGAAAAATGTGAATGATTTGTTTTCACAATAGTTTTTTGAAATGGTAACATATAGTTCACCTTGTTGTTTCTAAAGGTATAATAGTTTAAAGATTCATGGATGGTTTTTGAGATGAAATTACCCTGGTAAAGTCTCCCTAAAATATATTTTTATAAATGGTGAGTCATATGAAAATATGTTAGGCATTGAGCGTTTCATTTAGTATTATGTAAATGAAATGGATTTTTTTTTAATATGAAATTAAATCTGCTAGACCTAGCTTAATTATAAAAGTAATATAATAGAATCACAGGGGAATCATACTATCCATTTACACACCCCATACACAATCATGTTGGTGGGTATGTTGTCTTGATGATTTAAAATGGTTTGTAGGTTATTGGTTGTAGGTTGGTTTTCATCACATCTTAATTAAGATTCATGTGTTTATTTGTTTAGGTAAGTGTCTCGGGAGTCACATAGTTGTGGATTGTTTTCATCTCTCCATATCATTGTATAATTGGGTTATGATGTGTATCTGCCTTTTTTATATCCACAATTTGACATTGTTTTTTGTTTCTATCTTGATTTATAAACACTATTTTATAAAAATTGTTTCATTTATACATAAAATTAGTTTTAAAAAAACTTTTCTATATATATCAATATTCCATGTTTTTATATGGTCATTTTAGAATATGCTTATTTACTTGGGTATGGATGTCTAATTCATGAAATCTCAAACCATGTTCATATTTTGAAACTATTGTTCATCCTATTTTTTCTAAGGGTTAAATCATTACCATGTTGTCTCTGGGGATTCCCTATCTCTATTTTAATTCCTATGATGGTAAAAAATGTTCTCTATCCCTTTTTTTAGAACAACATGACTAATGGGTTGGGTTTACAAAGGCTAGTTTGCTTCAAAATAGTATATGGTCCCTATTTTTATTTGGGGCTTGTTGGTATATCTAACTTATGACCATTGGATACAAAATTTTGGGCATCAAGGAGTGGAAAACTAGATCCTCCTAGTGTTAATACCCATGTATCCAGGGGTGGTTTATAGATTTCATTTTAATTTAGGATTTAAAATAGTTATTCATGAGAGATATCCAGAAGGTTCTTAATGACTATGAGATTTTGTGACATCACATGATATGTCTCAAAAAATACATAGTTTTAGATAGAAACTGGAGGAAACATAGGGGAAATTTTTTAAGGGACATGGCCTATCAAATTATGCATAAGATATGTATACTATTTAGGATATCTTCTTCTAAAACTATCATTGAAGGTGTGAAGTCTAAAAAATTGTGCCATCAGACCATTACAGTGGATAAATTTTGGAAAATTTTCTCTCTTAACTATAATGACGCCCTTATAATCTGTTATGATGGATGTTTCCTGTTTATTAGTAATTTGGGGAATTATTCTGGATTTAAAATGTTCTTAAACAAAAAGAAAAAAAAATTTCTTATTCATTATAAATGGATCTTGTTTTAAAATACTGATATGTGTTTTTTGAGTTTCTATTATAAATTTGTTTAAACTATAACATATGTGATTTATGGAGAGGAAATGATTTTTTTGTGGTAATGGTTTTCAAATATATAATCTCATGGGGTTTATCCGTGTTTTAATTATTTAAATTGTTTTGGATCTAGGATAATTTCTAATTCATGAATGGATTTATACCAAAAACAATAATTTTTTTTGTGTTTTCTTCGAAGTGAAGTTTGGATTTAAAGAATTAGGATAATTTTTAATTATTTGGATAATAAAATTTTGTTTTTTAAATATGTTTATAAATGATTATTTCTAATGTTTTTTTCATGATTAATGATTTTTATCCCCGATTTTAAAATTTGTGATGGTTTGATTAAATGTTGTGTTTTTTGATGTTTTATAATGTGACTACTATAAAGGAATGGAAAAATTATGAATGGAATCTCTCTAGTAGACTATCTATTATCCTAGATTTTATTTTCATAGTCTCTAACACTGCCCAGAATACTGATGGAGTGGTAAATAATTTTTCTTCCCAAGATGTGGATCTTATATGATTGTTTTTGAATCAGGATAAGAGGTTGACTTGTATTGTTAAAGGTTCATGGAGGTGATAAAGTGGAATGATAAGGTAGAACATGTATTTGAGTCAATACGTACACTATTAACCTCTTGGGTTTAGCTAAAAAAATTATTTCAAGGTTTGGTTATGTAATGGTGGAGGCAAACTACTTACACCCAACTATGTGATGTTTGATCATGGGGATATTTCATGATGCCTTCATCATGTGGTTTTATCCTAAGAGACAATTTCAACATTGCTAGATTACATTATTTTTAATCAGGGTAATCAGTCAGTAAAGGATTATGCTAAATATTTTACTATAAAAGATACTTTTTCTCTATAATTGGATGTGGATAATTTTAAGAAGGACTGGTTCACTATAAAAGGCCGTTATCAAGATCACATTTTAGTTTTTTTGGTCCATCCTAATCACTTATAATGTGATGATTTATAAAATAGTTATCACTGAACAATATTTGGTTAGAAACCATTGGAAAGTGATTATTTTACCTAATTTGGTGTCAGAATGTTTTCATCTATTAAGAAATTAGTGAAATATTGCACTGGGATTCAAGTTTTGGAAGTCCATGGTTGTTTTTCTGTCATCTCTGATAGCTCTATGGCCCGATTACTTATGGTGTCATCCAAATCATCTTTTTATATTTTAGAAGATAATATGAAATCATATGTAATCAAAAAATAAACAAATTTTAAAGAAATAGTTTTGTGTTATTCATACCACCGACTAAGAAACTATTTTTTTCTTTTTAATTTGTTGTTGATTTTTCCATCTGTTCTATTCACCCTATATATTCTATTTTTTTGGATGAAATATATTTTAAATAATTTTCGTTTCTTTTTGGATGATTATTCATTTTTTATGCTTCTTTCAGATTTCATTTTTTTTGCTTCGAAACATTTTATCATTGTGTGGACCATGGGTAAGAATTTATTTAATATATAATGTGAGGATTCCTTAAATGTTGACTTGAGTATAAAATATAATATATTTGTTACATGTTACACTATGAGGGCTATAAGGTTGGGATTTACTTTTATAGTCATTAACAAGGGATGTTCAATGAGTATATCCTCGATTACCTATCTTTTATAATCATGAATGGATGTTAGATTGATGAAATTACACATTGTTGAATATTTATGTTTTTTATGCCCCTAGATTATATGGATTTTATTATTTATTTGATTTGGTTAGGTTCATTTTTGGGATTATTCCTTGATGATTTTATCTATTTTAGTAGTTTGAGATTTTTTTGTTTATGGTATCTAATACTTTCATATATGGTTTGTGGAATCATTCAAATTTAGTAATTATTATTCTTTTGAGTGTTTTTTGGTTGTTTCTCCAGTATAGATAAATCCAAAATTGCATAGAGACTGTATTATGCCAATTTGTATTTTCCTCATTCGTGGGAGTTATATTCCATAATTCTTTTCATTGGGATATTCCACTTCTTGTAACACATGTGGCCCCATATGTTTTATATGAGATGGGTTTTTGGTCATTTGTCTCACTTAAGACTCATAAAGCACTTATGAGGGTTGTATGTTAATAGGTTGGAATCAAAAAATTTAAACATGTCTAGGGTGTGTTCTGCACAGCATATCATTTTGTTATGAATATAATTCTAGGGTTCATAGTGATTCAAATAATGTTTAATTATTAAATAATCTATAGTGGTTTTTCTAGATGTAGTTTGCTCATGTCCCGTATTCATGGTCTCAGCATTGTGATGTTGGCCTCTAGATTGGGTCCTTTTATTCAGTGAGTTTATACGGATTATTTTACTCTATACTCTGTTGATATTTAAATAATATGTGTATAATGTGATAAGGATAAGAGAATTTTAACAGCATGAAATGTAACATTATTATTTATCTTTTTTGGTTAATTTCTCCATCGAGATTTGGGTGTTTTGGGGTTAATGTTTTGAGTGTTTGGGTCTATTTTAGGGAAACATGTTTTGAAAATTAGTAGTGAAATTGTGTAGTAGAAATCATAAATATATTTTTTTGGAAATTGGTGATCATATAATAACCACAAAATTTGGTCAAGTGTGTGAGTAAATATTAGAAAATTCTTGATTTAGGATATTTTTTATTTGAATTACATTTTATTTTGAGACTCCTCATTATCACACACATTTATTTTCTCCAAGATAGTCACCCCCATGTGCCCCTATCACTCTTTAAATAATTTATATGGTTGATTTGGTGTGATTTTCTAGTGGCATTCAACCAATATTGAATGGTTGTGATTTCTTCTTGTCCACTATGTTTATTCTTTCTCATTTATTTTCCCTTAAACCTAGTTTTTATGGTTTCAATATCATTACTTCTATTGTTTTTATAATTGGGTTTTATTTATTTATATTGGTTTGTAGACATCCTATAAGACCTTATACTATAGTTTCATTTTATGGGGATGCAATTTTATCTCTTGAGGTTGGTGTATATAGTAACCCATAATTTTCATACATATATGTCAAATTTAACAAATAAATATTATTTTCATAACAAAAATAACTACTTTATAATTATATCCTTCCATAATCATTGTAATCATGGTAATTTAAACCATTTGTTCATAATAATTCTACATCATCTCACACATAGATCTTCATAACAGTCACCCTTCTTTGACATTCCATTCAGAAAATAATTTATCATAGAACGTGAAAGGAATCATAATAATGGGTGTGCTATAAAGATCAGTAAGGATAAACAACAGATATAAGAATAATTTTATAATAATAAAATGAGAAAAATGGAAAGATAACATAACCATAATAGTTAAAAAAATACCCCTTATATATTAGATCTTAATCTGGAGTCAATTAATAATTATTTATATTTTATATGACATGAATCATAAATTAACTGAATATTATGATCCATGATATCATAACATTGGCATAAAAAATGTAAATTTTTCATAAAAATAAGCATATAAAATCATTATATTAGTAGTCAAGTGTCACGACCCGCCCTCGGGGCCCGTGTCGTGACTACCCCAAGCCTGCCTTTTATTGGACAGGGGCTGACTACTAGCACCAATGGTGTAAATCCTGAAAAAAGGGAAGGCATTTCCTTTATGAAATGTAAAAACCCAAACCTAGAGTACAAGAGGATGCTAACACTAAGTAAGCAGTATAGCCAGTGTGAAAAAAGTACAAAAGGGCCGGCAATACAAGCCCAACAGTAAAGTACAAGGAAAAGACAAATAGCAGGAATGTGTCAAGCTGCTCTTGGATCATCCTCTGGAGTTCCTACCTGATGGGTAGGTACAGATGGCCACCACAGCTCTCCACGTATGTCTGTCACCTTCGGGTATTATCTCGTCTTGAAGTCCACATCCTTGTACCGTCTCTTCGTGAAGTCCATCTCCGGGCACCGTCCAGCTCTACAAGCCTCAACCACGATCAGGGTTGTCCGTCATCTACATCCAACATAATGAGGTGATGGGAAATCCCATGAAGGGGTGAGTATAACGATACTCAGTAGGGACCCCGAGACCCTCAAGGTCTCATAGAATCCACGAAGGATAACCCACAATGGAAAGATACAATCACGAAGTATCAACCAACTCTACTTTGGTATATGCCCATACATATACCGAAGTCATCATTTATAATCAGCTCCAACACTCAAGCCCAAGAACAACCTAGTACATAAAGGAAAGCACAAACTTGTCAACAAAGAAAACCACAACTCAGTCCACACAGGAAAACACAACCCAGTCCACAATGGAAAGCACAACTCAACACACACAGGAAAACACAACCCAGTCCACAAATGAACGCACAACTCAGTCCACACAGGAAAAAACAACCCATTCCACAAAGGAAAGCACGTCAATCACATCAAAAATAATTATTGAATTCATGACACAACTCACATAGGTATACACATCGTATGGGGATTGAGATGATCAGATGTAGCCACTGATTCATCTAAGCTGTCGCACCCACATAGAATACCCGACCAGCTAAGCTATCAGACCCAAATAAGATAAAAGACAGGATACTCATCCGGACCCACTTAGGATACCAGTACATAGGTCAAATACTTCCGGACCCACGTAGGATACAAGAACAATAGTCATCGCCGTCGAACCCATAGAGGATCCCAGTACGGTCGTTGTCGCTACCGAACCCACGAAGGATCCAAGTACAGTCGTCCTTGCTTCTGAATTCATGAAGGATCCAAGTATATTCGTCCTCACTGCCGAACCCAAGGAGGATCCAAGTACATTTTTACTCACTGCCGAACCCAAGGAGGATCCATGTATAATCGTCATCGTCACAGTCACAGCCAGCTCTAGGGTTCCCGCACACAGCACACTCGATTCGGGGAGGGTCTGCTCCTCGAGCAAGAGAGTTGATACATAAACTATCATGAAGTAAAGAGTCGATTTTCCCAATGTTCTGCCTCGTCAAAAGAACCCCAACATGACAGACGGTGCGTCAATCTGACGCCTGGTCTGAGAGTTATTGGCTTTTCCATCCCAGGGGTGCGGTTGGTTTTTAAACTAAAACCAACCCGACCATACTCTAGCTACGCCCAAACCTCAAGCAGAGTAAGCCAAAAGGACCTTCTCATCTAGAGGAAATCAATGCAGTTGATGACACGTCAAAAGGATGACCGCAGGGGGGAACGTGGCCCCCGCCGTTGTGCTCCGCGGACACGGCGCCTGGCACCGCGTCTCCCATGGATCTCACGCGGCCACGGGATCCACTCTTCGCTGCCGCGGTGGGTTTCATCCGGCAGCGCACCAAGGTGCTGCCGCCTTCGGGCGGCCTGCGGGTGACGTCCTCCACCTCCGGGTGGCTGGCGGGTGTCGGCCGCTGCCTCTGGCCGCCGGCGCTGCCGCACCGGCGCCCCGCACCGTCGGAGATTTCCGCGGGCCACCACAGTCATTTCAGTGATTGAATTCTTCTCCCGTCTGCGCCTGCGGTCATCTCGGGACACATACATTACTGAGATGGCCTCCAATCTTCATTTCAATCCCGCTTCATCATCGCCAATTATTCCGCACATCATGAACAAAGTAGCAGTGGGTTCAGACTTGTTCGTTAGTCCACACCCACCGCGATTGTGGTTCTAAACATCACCAAACAATTTTCTCACCACGTCGATGGTATAAAATCACATAATGAAATATACACAATTTCCCCTAACTCAACAATCACAGATGAACATTGGGGTTACAATAGATGGTATTGTGGGTAAAGGGTTCATAGGCGACGTTGGAGTGCGCTGAGGAGGAAGTGGCATCTCCTCTCTGGTCACGGAGAAGAGGATTGGTGTCGCGTCGTTGTTCTTCGAGGAACATGCGTTATTTATCAGAGGTCGGCATTCTTCCAAAACCTCAAGAATTTGAAGAATGATGATGAATGGTATTAACTTGAACATAACACCCACTACCTCATAAAATGGTGTTAAACAATGATGAGTCGTGGAGGACAGCGTTGCTCCGTCAACGTCGGAAAGGAAGGGGCCAAGGGTGGCGTCGGCATTCTTCGTTCTTTGTTGGAGGAGGAGGAAAAATCTCCAAGTGCTAGGCACCATGCTTCACTACTAGCATTCCACCGCTTGAAGATGCCGTCCAGAAATCCTTCCCCTAGCCTCCTCTATATAAGAGTTGGAGGGTTCATCTTTGTCTCAGAAGTCATAAATGCAAGATTTATGAAAGAGGGCTCCCCCTAATTAATTCTTTATGGTGGAACATTAAAATGGGGAGGAATTCAAAGGGGTTATTGGCCTGGGTGGTCCCCATAGAAGAATATTCCACAAGGGGAGGATATTTCCTGGCAGCCCCCACCATTAATTAACTACAAAAAAGAAAGGGCGTGATTAAAGCTTCGGTGGTCCCCTCATAAAAAAGGGGTGGTTTCATCCTCCTCAATTAAGAGGTGGATTTAAACCTAGAGGCCCTCCCTCATAAATGAGAGGGACTCAAGGAGTTATGATTCTCCTCCCATTAATGGGAGGCCTCGTGTGGTTTCCACCATAATCAACCTCAAATGGGAGGTCGGATCTCGGTGGCCCCCACCACTAACTTCCAAGTGGAGCTTCTAACCACATTATATGCGTGGCACGTATTTAACAAAATAAAATAAATTGATCACTTATTTTATTTTATTAACCCACGTAAAACCCCAAAAAATAACATTCATACCCGATCATCTGCCATCAAGGGGAATGTTTTCTTAGGAAAAAACCCACGTTGCAAGTTCAACGGTGCCCTCAGATTTCAATTTTAAGCACCGATTCAAATGATAGAAAAAACCGCTCGTTTGTTTACTGGTCATACCCGAGCTAAAAATCGGAAATTGATTCCGGGCACACCGGGCCTCGGAATCAAGTTCCATCAGAAGCCATAGACTCATAGAATTCCAAAAAAATTAAGAGAAAAAAATTTCCTTGAAATTTCTAAGTCTTTACATTACTCCCACCTTAGATATTTAGGTCCCTGTTAAGCTACATCATAAACTAGGGATACCCAAGAGGGTACTGAACACGCATTTGAGCCTCCCGCTCCACTGTGCTCTCCTGAAGGTTCACGTGATGTCAATGAATGAACACAAGAGGAATCGACCATCCACACAGGACCTTCTCTTGATGATCCTAGATCTCCACCGAGACCTCCGCAAAAGTCTCCCCATCATCAAGGATGTGATTCGGGTCGTGCATGTATCTCCTCAGCTGAGATACGTTGAAGATGTTGAGCACCTGGTGCAACTGCTGTGGAAAGGCTAGGCGGTAATCCATCTCACCTAATCTGATAAGGACATGGAACGGTCTTAAGAATCCTGGAGTTAACTTTCCGCCTCGGCCAAAACTCCATAGACCTCATCGAGCTGAGACCCGTAAGAAGACGTGGTCGCCACCCTCGAAATCCAGTGGTCTCATATTTAATCTGCATAGGACTTCTGAGAGAAGATACACCTGAGACTATTGAGTTGGAGAGAACCATAAACCATTAGATCAAAGGACAATTAGTGAGACTAGCCACTTGTAAGAACTAATCTCCACCCTTCTTCGTCTACGTTCTACCAAAGAGCTGCTGAGATTTCTCATCTACCGAGAAGAGAAATCCGGTCTCATCCCCCCTAGATGAACCACGTTATTTGCCTAATAAATTCAATCCTAGCATGAATGGTACTATTTCATGCCATGGACTATGTTGTAAGGCCTCAACGCTACTACCAAAAGATCCAACCGTAACTCTCTCCTCTAAGGGTCGAGTCACACGGTCGGCAGTAGTGTGTGGTCACTAGGTCTCCTCCAGTAGGAATATCGAACATGAGGTTCAAGTCAATGGTTTTAACTGGATCCTCTTAGTATCTACCATTTGAAAATTTATGAACGAAAACATCACAAAGATAAGTGTCTTTTATTATTGAAGCTCAAGTACAATGACACACAACAACCACAAACAACAACAACATGGAACAAGAAGCCCAAGAACAAAAGGCCTCCATGCCTGGATCTAGTCTCGCTCCTGTCCACCTGATTCTAGATCTCCACAGTCGTATGATTCAGCTTCCTGAAGCTATGCTCTCCCATGTCCACATGTTCCCTGCGGTCGGGGTAGACCTCCTGGTGGTGGTGGTTATAGGGCCTTGAAACGTCGTCCACCACCTGATGCTCGGCCGGCTCCTCTGCCCCGTCTGCCTGCTCCCTGCAGGGAACCATGGATTAACTTTTGCCTGGGTTGTCCCTCTAATGCCTACTTCTCATCTGTAGGGCGGGTTGGGCAGTCTTGATCCATCTGACCTAGCCCACTGCAGGCATAGCACTGCCTACTCCTCATATGGCTGGCTCTGTTTCGTGTGACCCGCACAACCAAAACCGTATCTTGAGATCACTCATATGATGGTTTGGTCCACTCGGACCTCTGCATCAGTGTCTACTACCGGCTACAGAAGACTCCTCCACGTATCGTCCCATGGAGGGTCTCACCGCTGGTGACTGCTCAGCAAGAAAACTCTCAACTAGAAGGGCTCTCTCCAGCACCTCTTCCTGGGTCAAGATGTTGAGGGAGATCATAGAAGTCCTAATATCATGTCTGAGTCCCTGCTCATAGGACTGGGCCCTGATGAACGGGTCCCGTACCATGAATGTGGAGTAGCGCGAGAGGTTAGTAAACCTCGCTTAGTACTGAGCTACTGTCATGCTGCCCTGCTGCAGATGTAGTAACTCTTCAATCTGCACCGCACGAAGGGTGGCAGGAACAAAATCCGAATAGAGGAGACTCTCGAAGTCTGTCCAAAGTATAGATGCCTCGTCGTGCACCTAGAGAACCATGATCCACCATATACCTACTGCTGTAGGCAGTAGACTCGTGGAAAGGATCAACATAAGGTTAGCTGGTGTCCCTACCAACCTGAAGACTCTGAAGATAGCCTCCATCCAATCCTCGGTTGCCTGAGGATCCTTCTCTCCATGGAACCTGGGTTGCCTCTTCATCAGAAACTTGTGAAACGCGCTCATGCAGCGTGCACTCTCTGCCACTAGGGCGAGTAGCATCGGTGGCTCAGCGGGTAGTGGTACCTCTGGTGCCTCCGCTGTAATGGGGCCCTGCTCCGAGGCATCGTCGCTCGGTGGGCTACCATCCTACACATAACTAGGAACCAGGGATGACTTCCTTCATGGGGCCATCCTGAAAAGAAACAGTTGCGCCATGATCAAACAATATACCTGGTGAGTTGACTCAGAGGAATCATAAAGAAAACTTTTGAAACACACACGCAATCAGTGTTTCCTTGTACCGAGTCGGAAATCAGAGGTCAGGGTACTATTGTATGTTTACGTTGGCCGCCGCACAAACACTGGACTCCATGGACTGAAAACCACACTCAATACTCTTAACACTATTACTTCACAGAGAGGAAAGATCAGAGTCCTGAGTTCTACGGTAGAACCGACTCCTCTGATACCAATTTTTCACGACCCGTCCTCGGGGCTCGTGCCATAACTCTCCTAAGCCCGCCTTCCATAGGCCAGGGGAAGGAAACTAGCACCAAAGGCATAAATCCTCGAAAAAAGGGAAGGAAATTCCTTTATGAAACATAAAAACACACACCCAGAGTAAAAGAGGAAGCTAACACTATGTAAGTAGTATAACAAGTGTGCTGAAAGTACAAAAGGGCCGAGAATATAATCCCAATAGTAAAGTACAAGGAAAAGACAAATAGCAGGAAGGTGTCAAGCTGCTCCTGGATCGTCCTCTGGAGTTCTTACCTAAAGGGTTGTTATAGAAGGCCACCACAGCTCTCCACATCCATCTGTCACCTCTGAGTATCGTCTCGTCGTGAAGTCCACCCCCGAGTACTGTCTCGTCATGAAGTCCACCTCCGGGTATCATCCAGCTCTACAAGACTCAACCACAATCAGTGATGTTCTTCGTCTGCATCCAACACAATGAGGTGCGAGCAAAGCCCGTGCAGGGATGCGTATAATGATACTCAGTATGGACCACGAGACCCTCAAGGTCTCACAGAATCCACTAAGGATAAACCAAAAAGGAAAGATACAATCCCAAAGTATCAACCGACTCTACTTAGGTACATGCACATACATATACCTAATTCGTCATTTACAATCGACTCCAACTCTTGAGACCAAGCACAGACCAGTCCACAAATGAAATCACAACCCATTCCACAATGGAAATCACAACTCAGTCTACACAAGAAAGCACAACCTAGTCCATAAAGGACATCACAACTCAGCTCACACATGAAAACACAACCTAGTCCCCAAAGGAACACACAACATAGTCCACACATGAAAACACAAAACAGTATAAAAAGGAAAGCACATCAATCACATCAATGATAATGATTGAATTAAAGACTCATCTCACACAAGTATCTACTTCTTAAGGTGGTAGAGATGATCAGATGTAGCCACTGGTTCATCTAAGCTGTCGGACCCACATAGGATACATGACCAGCTAAGCTGTCGGACCCACATAGGATACAAGACCAGCTACTCTGCCAGACCCACTCAAGATACAAGTACAGAGGTCAAATACTGCAGGACCCATGTAGGATACAAGAATAGTAGTCATCACCGTCGAACCCACATAGGATCCCAGTACGGTCGTTGGCACTGCCGAACCCACATAGGATCCATGTACAGTCATCCTCGCTGCCGAACCCACGGAGGATCCAACTACAGTCATCCTCACTGCTGAACCGACGGAGGATACATTTACAGTCTTCCTCACTTCCGAACCCATGGAGGATCCAATTATAGTCCTCCTCGCAGCCGAAACCACGGAGGATCCATGTACATTCGTCATCATCGCAGTCGCAGCCAGCTCTAGGGTTCCCGCACACAGCACACTCGATTCTGGGAGGGTCCACTCCTCAATCAAGATATTTGATACATCAACTATCATGAAGTACATATTTGATGTATCCCAAAGTTCTGTCTCCTGAAAAGAACCCCAACGTGACAGACGGTGCATCAATCGGATGCCCGGCCTAAGAGTTATTGGCTTTTCCGTCCGAGGGGCCCGGTTGGTTTTTAAACTAAATCCAACCCAAACATACTCCAGCTGTGTCCAAACATCAAGTGGATTAATCCAAAAGGACCATCTCATCAAGAGGAAATCAATGCAGTTGACGAAATTTCAAACGGATGACCGGTCCTTAAGTTAAAAGTGTTTCAGCTCCAAGGGCTCGGTTTGTTTCGGGTTCGAACCAACCCGGATATACACCAACATTGCAAAAACCTCCAGTGTAATATACCAAAACGACCATCTCGGTCCAAGGATTCAAACGCAACTGATGTTCCATTGATCAGAGGTCTGTAGCTCATGTTATGGGAAAAAGACAAAAAATGGTCCGAAGTGGGGTTCTGGGCCCAGTCCGACCCGGCCCAACCCCCCCTGGGTCAGTCTGAACCGGTCCGCGTGACCCGGCCCGGCGGGGTGCAGCCCGGCCCAGTCCGCACGACCTGGTCCAGCGGGGCGAGACCCGGCCTGCTCTGCGGGACCCGCCCCACCCCGGTCGGGGGGTGCGCTGGCTCGGCCAACAAGCCGAGCGGGGGGGGGGGGGAATGCGGCCCCCTTTGTGCTCCACAGACGCAGTTCCTGGCGCCTGCAGTCATCTCAGGACCCATACATTACTTCGACGACCTCCAATCACCATTGTGGTCCCACTTCGTCGTCGCCAATTATTCCGCACATCAATAACAATGTAACGGTGGGTTCAAACTTGTTCTTTAGTATGCACCCAATGTGTTAGTGGTTCTAAACATCACCAAACAATTTGCAAGCCACGCCGAGGGTATAAAATCACATAATGAAATATAAAAAATTTCCCCTACCTCAACAATCGTAGACGAATGTCGACATCGAGGTATACTTTTTCATGGGGAAAGGGTTCGTAGGCGTCGTCGAAGTGCGCCGAGGAGGAATCAGTGACACCTATCTTGTCACAGAGAAGAGGATTGGTAGCAAATTGTTGTTCTTTGAGGAACTAGTGTTCTTCGTCGGAGGCCGGAATTCTTCCAAAACCTCAAGAATTTGAAGAATGATGATGAACGATATTAAAATGAACATAAAAACCCATAACTCTTAAAATGGTGTTAAATGATGGCGAGTCGCAGAAGACGACATTATTCCATTAACGTTAGGAAATAAGGGGCTGAGGGTGGTGTCAGCTTTATTCATTCTTCGTTCTTCGTTGGAGGAGGAAAACTCTCCAAATGCAATGCGTTGTGCTTAGCTGCTAGCATTCCGCCTCTTGAAGAAGTCGTCTAGAACTCCTTCCCCTAGCCTCCTTTATATAAGAGTTGGAGGGTTCATCGTTGGCACGCAAGTCATAAATGGATAATTTATGATAGAGGGATCCACCCAATTAATTCGCTATGGTGGCACATTAAAATGTGGAGGATGTCAAAGGGGTTATTGGCCCGGGTGGTCCCCATAAAAGAATATTCCCCAAAGGGAGGATATTTCTTGGTGGACACCACTATTA
Organism: Viscum album; assembly: GCA_963277665.1. NCBI lineage: Eukaryota > Viridiplantae > Streptophyta > Magnoliopsida > Santalales > Viscaceae > Viscum > Viscum album. Next base: position 890,678,640 of record OY728130.1, read on the forward strand.
TTTAACCAAAAAAAAGGAAAGGGGGTGGTTAATGCTTGGGTGGTCCCCTCATTAAAAAGGGGAGGTTTCATCCTTCTCAACTAATAGGTGGATTTAAACCTAGAGGCTCTCCCTCATAAATGAGAGGGAGTCAAGGAGTTATGATTCCCCTCCCATTAATGGGAGGCCTCATTTGGTTTCCACCATAATCAACCTCAAATGGGAGGTTGGATCTCGGTGGGCCCCACCACCAAATCTCATGTTGAGCTTATAACCACTTTATCTGGGCGGCACGTGTTTAACAAAATAAAGAAAATTGATCACTTATTATATTTTATTAACTCAGGTAAAACCCCAAAAACTGGATTTCATACATGATCATCTTTCGTTGAGGGGAAAGTTTTCATAAGCGAAAACCCATGATGTGAGTTCAACGGTGCCCTTAGATTTCAATTCTATGCACCGGTTCAAAAGATAGAATAACCCGCTCGTTCGTTCACGGAACGTACCCGAGATAAACTTTGTAAATTGATTCTAGGAACACAGAGCCTCATAATCATGTGTCGTCAGAAGTCATAGACTAGTAAAATTCCAAATAAATTAAGGAAAAAAATTTATTGAAATTTCTAGGTCTCTACATCAAGGCTTAAGGATAAGTCTGTCATAGTGTATTCAGATCAATACCCAAACCATCATAGTAGTCATGCTTCACTACCAAGACTATCATTTTAGATAGATACCCTTATTAAAATTGGTTCACTCACTATTCTAGGCCTATTAATCTCATTATATATAAATCTATATCCAATGCAATAGAAGGAGATATAGTTCCCACCCATCATATTGTTAAAATAATAAATATGTTTCAAAAAGAATAATGAATTGAAAATATTAAAATCCATGAAATTAATGGGATTTCATATTCATTTCATCATAGTATACCACATGGAAATGAAATATGCTTTATAAAAATTTTATCATTTCATAATATCATAACCCATGGAAATGAAATGGGTGTCATATAAACTAGTGATAAAAAAAATAATCCATTATTTTAATAAGTATTTTATCCACTGGATCAATGCACTGTAATGAATATGTGAATTCAATGGTTACAATTTTTGATGAATCAAAATACAATTAAATGAAAATGAAAACATCCTTGAAGACAATAATAATTCTATTTAAAAAGAACTTATAAATCATTTTCACATTAATAAAGTGAAATAAATTACATTGAAATGAACCTTTTAAACTTTTTGGATATGTTTCAATGAAAATATTATTCACGATGGTGGGAAAATCAATTCATGTATTATAATTTAAAACATTCCTTCCTAATTTTTTTGAAACAGTCACAAAGTTATTGATTTGGATTTCGATAAAAAGTTTCAATTTTGAAAATGTATTAAAAATTAAAACAAGCATAAAAAGATCTTTATAAAAAAATAATATAATATTAAAAAATATGTATAATTTATTTCAAAAATTTGGATATATATTAAAAGGTTTTTTTTTGACTGAAGAGAGAAATTTTGTCATTTTTCCTTACAATCATATTTTTAGATTCATGATTACATATTATGAGGTAAATAAAATGAATAAATGATTTTAATTAAATGACAATAGGATAATAAATGACATATATTTTTTAGAGAGAGATCATAATATTTTATCATTAGAGTCATAGTAATAATCAATCTTGATAAACAATTAGACTGCAACATAAAAACCATACCTCAAGTTTGGATTTCATGAAAGAACCCTATCATATTGTATAATAAATGTAAATTTATTACAATTATATAATATATTCATATTCATTATTAAAATATCGTATATTATTCATTTATAACATTTCAACACCCCCTTTTTTTAATAAATATTTAATATAATTGTTATTTTGGGGTGTTAACTTTTTCACTTCTCATGAGTATTTCATTTTAGTAGTTCCAATACTTTCAAATTTATCACTGTTATATATTATATATAATTTTAATCATAATATATATATAATATATATTAATTATATACATATTTGGAGTCATCCATAAATGTTTAGATAGAAAAATTAGTCACACCGCTCATGGAGACGGTAGGGCATACTTATTCGTGAACACTATTTTCATTTTTCGATGGACAAAATGAAAGAGAGTTAGATATTAATTCAATAGTAAAAGATAATAATAATTTTTTATATTTCATATATGTTCTTACAATTAATCATTATTAACATAAAAAATAAAATAATAATGAAATAAAATCACAGTGGTTCGTGGAAGTGATAGTCCATACAAACTCTTGAGCAATATTATAGTTTTTCAAAGGATTGGATGTTAAGAAGGAAGATAATATATATTCATTAATGATTTTAATTATGACAAAAATATCATATATGAAACTAAAAACATTATAATAATAATCCATTAAATATGTTGATGAATAATGAATTATATATCAATGTGGAGATGGTAAGCCGCATGCACAAACATGGGATACTTTCACTTCTAATTTTATTTGATATTGGTAATATAATGGTTTTTTAATAATAATAATTAAATTTTCATATATTTATTTTAATAAAATTATTATTTTATGAATAATAATGTTGATTTATTAAATTTAAATAAGAGCAGAATATGAAGTTTTTGGTAAAGGAGATTACTACTTCTTCAAAATCACCCCATTAGATCTCTTATAAAGGAGTTTATGGTTTTTATTTTGGGAAGACTCAAACCTCCAAAATGTGTCTTGATATGTTCATAAAATAAATTATAAGAGTTTTTTCAATATAGATGGCTCGAAGTAGTGTGATTAAGTGATGACAGAGGTTCACATTTATAATTTTTCTGATGGGGACTTCAGGAATTTATCAAAAGTGTAAATTATAATAAATTAATTCTCAATAAAAATTTCTTCAAATGGACTTGTATTTAAATAAAAGGTATGTTAGGTATTTAATACCATTGATAAATTTAATTTATAATATTTTTTTTTCATTTTAAACCTAGTCATTTTGATTATTTTTTAGTTAACAACATTTATTTTTAAACATGGTAACAAGGTTTAGTATATTAAAGGGAAGTAATTTTATATTTTACGATTCAAATTTTAGAATAAATATCCATGTTATGTCATTTTGACCCAATCATATCCAACTTGTCTTATTTCAATTTTTTTATAATTTTAAGATAATTTAATAAAAAAATAATTATTGTCAATTTTGAAACTATTCATTTATTTTAAATATACAAACATCATGAAAATGGATTAATTTTAATATAATTATTTTAATCCTCCCCAATATGTCATATAATTTTGAAAAATTTGTGGGACACATTAAATAATTCAATTTATATAATTATCAATTTTTAATAACATTTATTATATGTTTTATTAAATGGAGAAATGTAGCATCTGTGTTCCAATAGAAATTATGATGGTTATATAATTTCTAAAAAACAATAATAAATTGATATCATGAGAAAATAAAATAAATAAAAAATTATTACACCTATATTCATTTATAACATACTTTTTTCCTTATGTGAACACATAAGAGATATTAAAAACAATGAGACTTAGGTTTTGTAAGTATTTTTAATTTAAATATTATATAGTCAATTTTAATCTAAATGAATCCAATAAACTTGTAAAATTTTAACTTAATGTAATAGGGGTCTAATTTCTTCCATTAAATAAGAGTTTGGATGAGTAATATATGGTCTTATCAATCCTTTTTAATCTACATCAACCGTATTTACCCTTTATTGAGGAGAAAAAATTTACCATGATTACTAATAATATTGACCAAAATTAAAAGGGGGATTTTTTTTCAAAATCTTAACTTAATGATTCCAAATATATAATTTAATATTTATAATTAAATACCTATAATGTCAAGAATATAATTTTATTTTAATTATAAAAAATGTGAAAAAATTTCTTTTTATAGAAATAAATTCCAAGCATAAAATTGGATATATTATAATCCAATGCATAGATTATTTTTCTAAAATGTATAAAATATTTTACCAGGAAAATAATATATCCAATTTATTATAATAATTAACCAATAGTTATAAATATAATGAATTAATTCCAAAATAAATTCCAAGCATACAATTTTTTTAGAAACAAAATCAATTTTATTTTCAAATAATTTATGGTTTTAATTATATTCACTTTATAAGTAATGAACTAATTATATAAATGTCTAGATTGTATGCTTTTAATAATTTAGTTTTTACTAATTATTCCCTCAAATCCAATGGCTATGCGATAATAGGCAGATATTGTTTTAATAATGATACATGGTTCGTCTAAACTTGGTGTTTCATGTCATGAAATCTATTATTGAAATTAATTTTTTTAAAGAGAAATATTTCATAAAAATATCACAGTGTTACATTATACCCTCTATAAAATAAATTCATCTCTTATAAGTAACAACTCTAATATAAATTGATGAGGATACAAATCCCTCATAACATCCTCTTGTTCCCATATAACTTCATCAAATTTTTGTTATTTCCACAAAACATTTACCAGATTATTGGTCATGCTTCCTATAACATTTTATTTATGATCCAAAATCACTACCATTCTTCTTCATAATAAATTCCATGATTTTATTCTATGATAAATGTTTTATTTAAATGTGAAGGATTATGTATGTATATCCTAAAGGGAGATACATGAAATACATCATGAACTTGTGAGATATTCGATGAGAGCACCAATCGATATGATTCCATCCTAATAGGATTAAGAATTTGAAAAGGACCAATATACTTATGGATTATAGTTCCCTTATTTACAAATATCATCACCCTATTTTAAAAATATATCCATATTTTTAAATTTTCACTAACTTCAAACTCTATACATTTCTGATGATAATTACCATGACTTAAATTTGGATCTTTGGATTCTCTTATTTGTTGTTGAATGGTCCCAAGCTTCCCCAAAATTTCCTCTACTATATCAGTTACCATAAATTTCTTTCTCTATCATCATTCTAGTGTGTTAGATTTCAGAACATCCGAACATAGAGGGACTAATAGAGAGTCATTTTAATGATGTATTGAATCCTATTATGGTATAAAAATTCTACCAAAGGACAATGTTAATCCAAATTAACATTGAAATACGTAGAGTAAGATCTAGAAATTTCTTGTATAGTTTCAATGGTCCTCTCAGACTAAACATATATATGAAGATGATGAGAAGTTATGAAAATTAATAATGTACCAAAAAGATCAAAAATACCGGGGTAATCCATGGTCCCAGTGAGAAAAAATTTAGGGTCGTACACTATGAAACCATTCAATTTACTTAATGTGTACCTGAGTAAATTGATCATGAGATAAAACATTTCTTATAGTAATGAAGTGCATCGGCTACAAAAGGTGATCAATTATAAACCCAATAATTTTATTCCCTTGAGATATTGTTTGGTGTCTGATGATAAAATGCATGGTGATATTTTTCTAATTTACATTATAGTATGAGAAATTTTTGTACCATCCCCTTGGTCCTTTTTCTCTCTAGCATTGAATAATAACATAACGACCACTTATAAAAAAACTCTGTAATATATTTATTGGGGCCATCCAAGTAGAAATATGTTTTAATTTAAATATACATATTTTTAATTCTATAATGAATAGAGAGAAGAGAAATGAGTGCCTCATCCATAATTAAATTATTTAAATCTACTAAAGTGGGGACACACATATGGTTGCTGAACCTTATTCTTCCATCACAGTCAATGTAAACCCTTGAATATTTCTTACCTTCTTTTTTCCCCACATACTCCTTTCCAGATTAAATATTCACTTGAAGAGATGGTTTAACACTAATTTGAGCTATATAATATTTCAACCTATCATTTAATACCTCTTGATCCACCATTTTAAAATAAAAAAATAATTGATATTTATATTCTTTATCATATATATTCTTGTATGATCCATTTTAAATAGAGAATCTACCACATTGTTTTCATTCCCAGGGTGGTAATGTGTTGATCAATAATGTTATATAATTAGATCCAACCATCTTATTGGACACTTGATTAGATAAATATGAGTGAAAATATATTTAAATATATTTTGACCAATATATATGTCATACCTATGTCCATATAGATAATTCCTTTAAATCTACAAAGAAAAAAAATATCACAACTACCTACAAATCATGATTTGGATGATTTTACTCTTGGACCTTCAATTGTTGGGAAGCATAATATATAACCATATTATTCTACACAATGATGCCTCTTGACCTATTCTTTGATCAATAACTATAGATTGAAAACTATTCCCCACTGTATGGGTAGAATGATCATATGTGTGTTGAGTATCCTTCTCTTCAGTTCCATTAAACTGTCATAACAATCATTTATTCAATGAATATTGGATCCCTTATATGTTAATTTGGTGAGTGTATTCGAAATTTGTGTTAATTTATCAACAAATAACTGAAAATATACATACAAATCATGAAAAATATGAATTTCAGTCACAATGGTTGTTCTGGGCCAATGTTCAATAACTTAGGTCCTTGAGTTTATTAAAAATATATCCTCACATGATATAGTTTGATACATTAATGAAACATTCCGAAGCCAAAATTTACACATGGAAAACTTTTTATAAATATTTTCATTCCATAGCACCTTGAATTAAATTCTCAAATGATCATTTTGATCTTCAAAAATCATTAAATAAATAATAATATATTCCATAGACACTGCCATGAAAAAATAATTGTATTCTCTAAAGAATATATTCGTTAAATACATGATGATAATGTAGTAATTAGTAAGTATAAATGACATCAGTATAAATTCATAGTGTCAATACCTTGTACTAAATGTTTTCTTGAATGTAACTTCCTTCTATACCATTACTCGATGATATCATGACTGAAGCTCAATCTTATTCAATAATTGGGCTCTACATAGATGATAAAAATCCATCAATACAGGGAAGAAAATAATTTTTCTTGATATTGATCTTGTTATGTTCTCAATAATCAATGTAAAGTCACATAAATCCTTATATCTTCTCAATAATTAGAACTTGTTCAACCCATGGTTAATAATTTACTAAATAAATCAGTTGTTGAGATTTTCCTGGGGGTTCATCTTCAATTCTAGCATCCCAACCAGGGAAGTTCTAAAGGGAGTCTAGGAAATAATTATATCACCATTTATAAGTTCTATTTAAATTTTAACATCAAAATTTAGTGGGAAGTTAGTTAAATATTTCAGGAAGACTTCAATAAACACCTGTACAATAGGTATATCATTGAAGATGAGTTTCTACCCAACTATCCGAGATTACCCCTCATTTTGAATAGAAATTATAAACTATAAAATCAATGTAATTCCCATAATAAGTTTGTTTTTTTTCATCACACTAATATGATATCCTAGGTTGTTTCAAAGTATCAAAGGTAACATATAATCCAAATATATTGATGTGGGATTTATGAAACGAAATAAAATCAATTCCCAAAATACCATCCAATACAACTAGAGAATAAATTACTATATTTTCATGAAATCTATTTTGGTAAACTTCAACCAAAGAGGAATCATAGACATGAGATTTGATCATTATACCATGAGGGGTTTTTAATTATTACTCAAAATATAAATTTTTAGGAGGTCCTATGATACCTTTATAAAAGTCGTTATATTTGATAGAGTTGGTATATCAAGAATCAAATTAGACATTAACATTTCTAGAGTGGATTATATGTGTGCCAATCTACAATTCATTATTATACCCGGGATTAGAAATACTGAAAACATTAAATTTTCATTTTTCCTTATGATTGAGAATATTTTTATGTTGATCATTAACATTTACCTTTGGATTTTGTCACTGGATAGTATAATTCCCATACTACATGAATTTTAAAAACTAGAAAATGGGTGGTGCATTATAAATTGAATTCTCCATATTCACATCAACATTTAACTTCATCCCACCAATTTTCCATTTTATCACCCAATGACCATTCCTTCCAAACATAAATCATTTAATAGTTCCCATAATATAATTTCCACCATTTTCATTTCAAACATCGAGTACAAAGGATGGATAATCTTATTCTCTATATGGTTTTGTAAATTTCCTTTCAATTAAATTTTTATTTTCATATCAAAAATATTATACTGATGGGTAAGTCCAATATTTATTACTAAATCAAGGGATTGTCGAACAATTTCCTTATATATACTAAATTCCCTTATAGCTAACACCATTCAATTACTTTTTTTACAACACCGAAGAATTGATAAACCTTTCAGTCACATTGGATGATTATAAAATAAGCATACCTCATATTCATTGTGAAATTTTTATTATAATTACCAATAGATTAATATTTTTTTCATTAACTAAAGGAAATATTACTATTTTTTTATTAAAATAAAATGCGCAAAGTAATTTTTGAAAAATATGATTTAAAACTCAACCCACACCAAATATTCAATTTATTCATGTTCTTGATAAGGAATAACCACTGATCTTTTTCACCATACAATTTTTTAACTTCTAGAATAATAATATCATGTTCTGATCACTAAATAACTGAAATATCATTACTTTCCCAAAAAACAATTGGATCCCTAGACCCACTAAATGACTGTGGATGTTTCTTTATAGAGAATTGAACATAACATTGTAACATCCTTTCTTAATTTAATTAATATATGACATTAATAACATCAAAAAGTCATGTGATAATTAAAATATTATTTTTCACTCTAACTCCCATTCCATTAAGTTCCAAATGAAAAAATAAAATCATTATCTTTCTCATTCATAATTTACATTAATTCTTTAGGTTCCATTCATTTAATAAATCCAAAAAGATTAGATTGAGAAATAATAATAATTTTTTTAAACTACAAAATCATCAAAAATAATTTACTGGATGTATAAATAGTGGCAATTTATTCTATGAAACCGCAGGTTTATCTTTGGTCATCCATGATCATTATCAAAACATTAATCACTTGATTCAATATAAGCACTTATCCCTTGGGTTCTTAATAATATTTTCTCGTCCTAGTTTCCAATGGTTAACTAATCCTTTATATAATACCCACAGTCCTAACCCAAAAATTTCATACATATATATTTCATCTAAATATATGAATATTGTTTACATATCTTTAGGATCCGCATTGGAATATTATAGGTCAAGTATCATTTTAAATTTGGTTACCTAAACAACTCATTCATAATAGCTCAAAATAGTCTCTCACTTATATCTCCATAACTATCATGATTCTTAAAAATATCATAGAAAAACACATTCTCTATAACCTTTTAATTGAAACTTATGAAATGGAATTCTCTAAATCTTATTATCAAAAAAAGTGGGATATAAATTATAATATATTCATAAAAAGTGCAATAGGGTATGAAAAAAATGATATTATCATTTAAAACCATTACTTATACATAATAGATCATAATAATTATTCAAGGTATAAATGTTAATAGTTTATAATGAATGAATTATAATGGAATCAACAGTCAAGAGATGTGAGGGTATAACATTGGAATAAGAGACATAATATTGGAAAACACATATGCATAGAAAATAATTACCGTAGTAGTCAAGGCTCAGTGGAATTATTATCATATTATTTTGTATTTTCTCCCCAAACAATCATTGTAGTGTAAGATCAATCTGAATATTGTCATAGTGGACAAATTCAAATTTTTAACTCAGTTCACACACCATTCCAATACAATTTATCTTCGGATATTTCAATATTTTCCGAATGCATTTTAAGGAGATATAGGTCCGACCCATCACATAATAAAAATAATATATATATTTATGCCTCTATATAATATATCATTATTCATATTAGAAACCATGAATGTAAATGTGTTTCAAAAACATTTGGTTATAGTTGAACTAATGCAAAATAATTGGGTTTTACAAAAATCTCAGGATTTTATCATTTCATAATCTATTGAAAAGAGATGGGTTTTATAATCATATTTTCATCATAAAAAATAACCATCAATAGAAATAATAAGGATGTTAAAATTTTATCATATCTCAAGTAATGAATATGTGACATCAAATGTTTTTTCTATGATGAATAAAAATTCAATTTAAATAAAATTAATAAAATACTAAGACATATAACCATTCCATTTTGAAATAAATTATTTAAAAACAATGTATTTATAATGGAAAAAGGGTATTAATCTTATTTTAGTCATATGAAGGAATCATTAATGGGAATAATATTCATGATTATGGGAATTGCGGTTAATTTCTTATAATATAGGAAACATTCCTTCCAATTTTTTTTAGAAAAGTGACAATGTACCTCATTTGAGAAAAGAAAAAAATATTCCATGCAATTTTTTTAAAATTCAATCACTAAAGAAAATTTAATTGAATAAAACATATTATAAAATAAAAAATGGTTTAATATATTTCTTTAAAATATTAATATTGATGAGAAAGGTCTTTCCAACTCAAGGGAGAAAAGAAGACAATTTTCATTAAAAACGTAATTTTTTATTGAGTTAAAAATATGAGGAAAATGAATGGATAATACTTATTTAAATAAATAAAAAGAGTAGAATAAAATTCATGTGTTTTATGAGAGTTAGATCAAAATATTTCATCCTCAGTGGTAATAACATTACCAATCATGATAAATAATGAGATTATGACATGAAAACATCACTTAGAATTATGATTTCTCATAAATAACTCTAATAAAATGTGTAATAAATTTAAATATATTATAAATATTTACCAGATTCCTTTTAATAGTTCTAAAATCATAGATTCCCCCATTATAAAATTCTAACACCATCTTTTATTAATAATTCTTTATTAAAATCTTCATTTTCAGGTGTTAACTATTTTGTTTATCATGAATATTTTGCTTCAGTAATTCTATTACTTGTACTATTAATTTTTTTGAATAATATATAAAATATTAATCCTGAATGAAATATCATATAATAAAATTATATTCATATTTATATTAATCCATAAATGTTTGAGATAGAAAACCTAATGACATTGTCCTTTAGATGGTAGGTCATATGTACGCATGAACATTGTTTTCTTTTTTCAAAAAATGAATTGAAAGAAAGGTAGATATTAATTAAGATATGAATTATAATTTTTGTATAATATATATCATATATATTCTCCAAATACACCCTTATTAAAATCAATATTATATATGAATTAAAAACTAATCTTGTATCTTTGTGGAGGTGATAGTCCCCATTTACACATGATCAGTATTATCATTTCCCATAGGATTTGATGATAATAAGGAATAAATTATTTTATCATTATATTAGTTTAATTATATCATATATATCATATATAAACACTAATATCATTACAATTGACGTCTATAAAATAAGGTTATGAAATATTAATTGAATCACTATGTGGATATTTTAAGTTATATGTACGACAGATCATTACATTCAATTCTCATTTGATAGGAAATAGGATATATTATGCTATTTTCATAAAAATAATAATTTTGAAGAATATTTTTGGTACATATTGTATTATATTATTATAAATACCATATATTTGTTGAAGGTAAACCTAATTAGAAATGGAAATGATTGGTTAAGGTGAATACCTATTCGTTGGAATGAATCATTTGGATATCCTCTAAAGGTTTCTATGGATGGTATATATGGAAGAAAAAAACCTATAAGTTGTGTATAAGTAATCTTAAAAGGTAAATAAATATAGTTTTTTGGAGGTGTAATTATCAATGTTGTGTGATTATTTGAAGGATAATATGAAAATTTATAATCTAGGTGAGGGTAACATTTCAAAGTTCCCAAAAGATTAAATTTCGAAAAATACATTCACAAGATTAAGGCGAAAAAATGGATATGTAATTGATGATATGCTAAAATAACATTGTACTCAAATTAGAAAAAAGAATTTTGAAAAATATTTCTGCCTTTTTAGACATTACCATTTGGAAAACTCTTACTTTACCAATTTTAATTTTTATTACTAAAACAATCTTTTCAATATTAAAGTTTAATAATTTTTAATTTTAAAGTGTCATTTGACCCATTAAATACCCTATTATGAGGTTTTATACCATATTATTTCATTCTTGTCTTTATTGAAGGTATTTTATATTTTTATATAATTTAATAAAATATTTTTCTCCAAAAATATCATTATTGTCAATTTAGACATGATTTATATAATTTAAATTTGAAATAATTAATTAAAAAGGGGAATGATAATATAATTATTTTTAATCAATATAATATGAACTATATATATAATTTATGGGTCACATTAAATCATTCAATTTACTTCACTTTTAATGTTTTCTTATATTTTATTATATTTTCTTTTAAAGATGACTAATATTGCAATGGATCTACAGAAGCAATTAAGAACATTATATAATTACTAAAAATGTAGAAATAATATTAATATTAACACTTATTTATTTAAGATAAAACTTAATATTATATTCATTAACAATATTATTTATTCTCTATCTGAACGTAAAAGAAATACTAAAATCAAAGAGAGTGACATTTTTTTTAACTTTATTTGATTAAAATATTATGTAGTTCATTTTCATGGAAAACTATAAGGACCCGGACATAAAACATTACTTAATATTTTATTTTAGTTAATAATATAAATTATTAAACATTTAGGATATTTTAGGGATTAGGTTTTTTGGGAATTAGGATATCATACATATATAACATACCACATTCATACAAAAAGGATAATACTAAGAAAAGTATCCATTTTTTCAAAATATAAAACATTAAAACGTAAAAAATGATTTCCTTGAAAAAAATCCATATTATAAATCCCAAATATATTATTTCTCTTACCAATCCTTATATCCCATGAAAAACATTTTGAAATATTAGGATGAGAACAAAAATCAGTATATGATATTAAGAAAGATATCATTAGTCCAGTGATAACATAAAACCCAATAAAAACTGTAATCATAAAAAACTCATATGCATAAAAAAACATGTAGTTTCAATGAGATATATATACCATATCACTATTAAATTCACCATTACACAGGGAATAAGCTTTTGGTGTGCTTCCATATCCAGAGTACCCAATGCATTCAAGAGCTTTAATAGGGTTGACACATCTTATCTTGAGCTATAATGGGCTCAGCCCAACAAATCCTGAGAAATAATGGGGATAACCTGTCATATATAGAGTAAAAATGGCATAAAAAACATAATAAATAGAAAATATCATGAGTTAAACACTTCATAAATCATTTTCACCCTTGATTAAAACACATCACAATTTCAAATGGCCTTTTCCATATAGAAACAGTTTTAGAATATAAACATCACACACAAAATAATGAAATAATATTAATCAAAAATTACTATGAAAACATATAATGGAGATATTATAGAAATAAAACATAAAAAAATATGAAGAAAGAAATCTTGATATTTAGAAAAATAACAATCTCATTGGATTTCATTAAGGAGACACTTAAATGTATTTAAGTCAAATGTTCTTTAAAAATACAAAATCATTAAAGAGAGAATTGATTAAATGAAGGGATTATGTATATGTAATATATGTACAAATAATAAAATATTATATAATCAAACTAAATTTCTCAAGTATTCTTCTCATGATAGAATCCATTGAATTTGAATGTTAACCCTATGAATAGAAATTGGGTTTAGAATCCAATTACGAAATTTGCTCACAGTAATGGATTTACATGGGAGGGATTAATGAGGTATAAAATGGGTATATCATCATTATTATATCATAATAACAGTATGTGGGAGGTATAAAAACATACAATATCATTAGTAATTGAAAATTAATGAGCATAACATATGGGTGATTCCTGAATAAATGTGAGAAAGAGAGGATCCCTTACCTTGGGTTAAACTTCCCAAAAACATGTTTAAACCTCTTGTTTTAAGGATAAAATTGTGTTATGAATATTCTAAAGAAAAATATTTTGTTTTTATAATAACTTTCATGCTCATTTTATAACTTTATTTCACCCATTCATTAATAATATTTTGTTAATTCTATTGTTTTCAGGTGCGTTCTTCATATGGTTTCCATGATCAGTTCATGATGGATATTCATGTCGATTGGATGTGAAACTCCATAATTTTAATGGAATAGTATTTTCATATTTTTAGAACTATAAATTATACCATTTACCATTTTTAATTACAAAATGAGGATGATTCATAATTTAAAATATTATAGATATTTTTAGGTGTTTTTGGCGATTCTTCGATCATAATGAACTCATTTCGTTTTTTAAATTAATGACATGTGTACAAAATGATTCCATAAATATAAATAATATATAATAAATAAATAGTAATCTGGTTCAAACATAAAAATGGTTTCATTATCAGTCTTGAAGGAAGTAAAATAAATTGAAATCATAACGTCCACGATGTCGGTAAATCGACACCTCACAGATAGTGATTTCATTTCTCGAATAAGTGGGGGAGGAGAAGATGTATAACGGTGAATCTTCTATAAAAATGATTAAACATATAATATGTATTATATTGGATCATTCACACCTCTTGGATAATTTGAGGTGATTAAATTAGAATAATAGGAAAATAAAATGAAGAGAAAAAAAGAAAAAAAGATGTTTAACTCTTGATCTCTTCTCCTTGAGATCCTTATTAGGGACCTTATTTTTGGCCATTTTGTGAGACCAAAAGGGCATGTATGTGGGGAAGGATATTGATATGAGTATTTGGAAGAAAGTTTTCAAGTTTCATATCCCGAGAGGGGTGGCAGGAAGAGGGGGGAGTGGGTGGTATTTATAGTGGAGGTGGGGAGGAGTTTTAAATTATTTTAATCATTATTTTATTATTTTTCCACAAGACAAAAAATAGATTTTATGCCAAGACAAAAAGTAGTAATAAGGGAATTTGATTTCTAAATAATGGTTTCTCACATCAGCTATGATGCACAGAATAGTGTGTTTATCATAAAATATATTTATAACGTAATTACCATATTTTACTATTCACCAAATATTCAAGTATTTTAGAAAAATCCCAAAAACTCACCCTATCCATTTTCCAACGTGTATAATTAAAAAATTAACTCCTTTATTTTAAAATTACTTTCTAAATATGATAAATTTAATTTTTAAATAAAATAATATTTTATTTCTAAAAAAAATCTTTTTAAACTATTATTTACTTATTCAAAGATATGGGTATATCATAAATTTAATTAATTCTTATATGTATACAATCATAGGAGAGGATAATATTCACAAGGGTGTGTTACTATTCATACGGGTAACATTAATATTCATAAGTATATGTTATGTTTTTCCAAAAATTATTTTTGTCTTATCAAACTCTAAATAACTCTTTGATTGCAACAGTGTTCGTCTATTTTTCAAAATTCAAAACAAAGAAGTTAGAAGTTTAATTTTATTGAAAATTATAACTACCTACTTAAAAAAATGTTTCAATCATTTCACTATACATTTAAAAGCATGGGGTGTTACATTATCCCCACCTTCTAGAAATTTCATCCACACAATTTTATTAACTTATTAAACACGTGAGGTTCCCTTTCCCTCATATTATTTTTAGATTATCGTGATTCTTTCTAAACCATGTGGTATCTCCAAAAAACCATTACTTGGTGGATTACCTTATTCCTCAATACCTTCTCTCTACCATCAAAAATATAAACATGTTTATCTTCATAATAAATTTTCTCTTCCAAATGAAGTGTCTCTAGGCTTAAAACATGAGATTAATCTGGAACATACTTCCTCAACATTGAAAAATGAAAACAATGTGTACCTAAGAAAGACATGGAGTCAAAGCTACTTAGTTGGTGACTGGTCCATCATTCCCCAGATTTTTTTATGAAATGATGAACCCTAGACTTAGATTTCCTTTCTTATCAAAATACATCACACTTTTCCAAAGAGATATTTTAATGAAATCATGGTCACCTACCTCAAATGAGAAGTATTTGGTTCTGCTATCTACAAAACTTTTCTTCCTTCTATAATCTATCCTCTTGTTTTTCTAGATCATCTTCACTTTCTCAGTCACTTCCTTTATTAAATTTTTCCCCATAAACTACCTTTCATATACATCATCACAAAATGTAGAAATCTGACATCACTTCCCATACAATTCCTAGAATGGTTCCATCTGTATGCTGAATTGAAAACTATTACTAAAAGAAAAATCAACTAAAGAATGGTGCTGATCCCAACTTACATGGTAATCCATTTAAAACTCTCAAATCATTTCCTCTAATGTCTAAATCATTTTTCTAACTTCCCATCTGATTGAGGATGAAAAGTTATACTGAATATTTATTCTATGCCCACAAAATTCTGAAGGCCCTTCCAAAAGTATGAAGTGATCATGTGATCTTGTTCAGATACAATAAAAAGGAGAACACCATGTAGCCTGACAATCTCTTTTAGGTATAATCAATAATGATGATATAAATACTTTTTATATGGACTAGGGAGAAAATGTTAATATTTAGCAAGTCAACTAACAACAACCTAGATTAAATTGTCACCTTAAGAAGTCTTTGGTAGTCTGAAAATTATACTCATGGATATATTATCTTATTTCCACTCTGGCACTAGAAAAGGCTAAAGCATCCCTGGTAACTTCCACTCTTCCTATACCTGTTGACATGCCAAACATTTCATCTTAAAATTTGTAATATCATTTTTAATTCCATCCCATATGTAATACTCCCAAAGGACACTTTACATATTAGTGATGCAAGAATGAACTGGAAATGAAGAACTGTGATATTCACATAAAAATTCTTTCTTCAATTGAGAATCACAAGGAACACAAAACATTTCTATAGATCTTAAAACTCAATCTTTATCAATGTAAAATTCTAGAAACATGCCCATTTTAACCAATTTTACCTTTATCGGTAGCTCCCAGTCTTTGTTCTCTACTTGCATTATTAATTATGACAAAGCTGACTGCACAGAAACAAAAAACAAATAAGAGAAACTTCATGCACCAATAACTTGCAAGACAAAGTTATCAATTCATTTACCCAAGGATCACTTTCCAAATTTATCAATGTTAATGATGCATTACTTTTCGGAATCAATGCATCATCCAATCTATTTAAATTCATAGGATGTTAATGACTTGTGAAATAATAATCCTTAATTAGTTCTATCCATATTCCCTATCTAAATATTAATTCCTTATCAGTGATTATATAATTCAAACTATTTTGGTCTGTATCTGTTTTATATTTGGCTCTATATAGATGTTGCATCCAAATTTTTAAAGAAAAGACCACAACATATAATTACAAATCATGTCTAAGGTAATTTAACTCATGGGGTTCCAAATGAAATGAGGCATAAGAAAATACCTGATCATAATGCATCATAACACAACCAGGTCCCTTTAATGAAGAATCACTATAGATGAAAAACATACCACTGCCATAAGGAAAGACCCAAATTGGGGAATTCACAAATCTCTTCTTCTATTCCTGAAAACAAACATCACATTATTCTGTTTAAATAAATTTACCCCCTTTTATGTTATCTTATTTGGAGGGCCAGATAACCGTGAAAAGTGTTTAACAAATCACCAGTAATAACTTTCAAATATATGAAAATTACGAATCTCAGTAACATTTGAAGGTCTTGTACATTCATCAATCAGCTTTGATTTGGTAGGATGAACTATTATTCCATCCTTATTCAAAATATTCCCAAGAAAATAAAACTTTTGAAACCAAAAATAATACATGCTGAATACTCCATACAGTTTATTTTCATCTATGGTTTGAAAAACAATCCTTAGATGTTTTTCATGCACCACATTACTTCTATAATATACCATAATATCATCAATAAACAGAACAAAAAAACTTATCCAAGAACTTAGGAAGTATTCTATTCATAACATTCATGAATACATAGGGTTTTTTATTTAACCCAGAAGGAATAAATTTAAATTCATAATGACCATATTTTGTACAGAATTCAGTCCTCAGGGTGTCTTCATCCTTTACTTTCAACTGATGAAACCCCAATTTGAAGTCAACCTTGGAAAAATACTATGCTAGATAGATCTGATCAATCAAATCATCGATATGAGGCAAATGATACTTGTTTTTAATAGTAATTTTATTCAATTCTCAATAATTAATGAAATGCATAATTAAAACATCATTTGTTTTTACAAACAAGATATATGCACCCCATGGTGAAGGGATGCGTTAGATGAATCAGTTATCTAATAATTCTAGCAACATATTTTTAATTTCAGAAGATATATTTGATCCATTAAATAAGGGGTTTAGAAATTGTTTTTGCACCAGGAACTAAGTCAATAGTAAACTTTACCTCTCATTTAGGAATATGATCAAGGAAATCATCTAGAAAAACATCCATGTATTCATTTAATAGTACTACATCATTAATCTAGATAGTTCCTTATCATTAGAAATATGAGTAAGATAACACTCATCTCAATATCTTATTAGTATATTAGCCTCCTTATATGTTATCAATTTTATGGGTTATTTCTTGTACACTAACTAAAATTATTTCTAGAAGAAAAATTCGTTTTCTCTCCATTCAATCATAGCATGATAAAAAGAAATCCACTCTATACCCAGAATTACATCAAACACTAATAGAGTCTAAAAAACCGGGTTTACTGGTAACAGTTTCCATAGGTACAGAGAGGGATAATATTATAATTTAAGTTGGCTATAATATATCCTCCATGTGTTTTTACCAATAGTTTTGGTTTCATTTTATTTTGTGAAATTCCCATTTTTTCTGGAACTTTCTCAGAAATGAATGAATTTGTAGACCACAAATAAAAAAATTTCGAAATATTTAAAAATAAGAAATGTACATGATACTAACTATTTTGGAGGATCAAATATACTGAAGTGGTTAAAAAATATTGTTCCACACCCTTGTTCCTTCAATATATCTAATTCAATTCATAAGTGACTAGGTTCAGAAAAACATTTTAAAAATGACCCAGTTCCTTACAGTTAAATCATGGCACCATCAGAATCTCATTAATTTTTGTATCATTTTCTATGCACTCACGATACATGTGTCCAAACATTCCACATCAATAGAATTTCCCAAAATTTACAAGTCATTCACTAGGATTCCTTTTACCACACTTTTCATAAGAAGGGAAATTGATTTTCTTACCTTATTTCTTTGATGAATTCATCCCCAAAGCCTACCAAACAACCAACATATTATACTTTTCCTCACGATATATACACATATCTGCAAAATACATATCCAATTTTCAGCATAATGAACAAGTTTCTCATTGATTTTAAACTCTCATGAAGCCAAATATCATAGTTGAAAATGACTAATACCAGAGTAAAATATATTATTTTTTCTAGACAAGTCCCATGTAACCTAGAGTATGTCTCTAGATAGTGTTGTAAAATAGACTTCATATGATTCCATACAATCATTATCATTATACTTTAGCTTCATGAATTTTTCTCCATTCTGATTCAAATAGTTTTATGTAAATAATTTTCAATAAAAATGCTCATAAAATCATCCTATTCCAGATTGTCAAGATCATCTCTTTCTATTGTATTATTAACCAGAGACCATCGTTGATCGAATTCACCTTCCAAACAGTAAATAGATAATATTACCTTTTGACATTATGAACATCCCATGACATCAAATATCTTTTCTAAAGAATGTATCCATCCTTCCGCTATCACTTGATTTATGGTTCCACTGAATGCTTGAGGATTATTCCACATAAAATGATCCATGAAAGACTTGTTTCTTCATGTTATATCATGTTCCTATATAGCATGGATACCACCAATATTTATTTCTTGATTAAACTGAGTCATTGATATCACAAATTTCTT
Organism: Viscum album; assembly: GCA_963277665.1. NCBI lineage: Eukaryota > Viridiplantae > Streptophyta > Magnoliopsida > Santalales > Viscaceae > Viscum > Viscum album. The sequence continues at coordinate 890,698,611 of OY728130.1, forward strand.
AGTTTAGATTCCCACCATTCATGGCTACAGATTCAGAAACACATTAGCTGCTTGGTGCCTTCTTACTTAATCATCCCCATTACTTCTACAAGAAAACCAGTTTGAACCCGCATATCTTAGATGTATAAACCTATAAATCTTTAAATGATATAACCATTCAAATTATCCATATACAGAAAATAATTTATGTTATTTTTAAAACATCATCCTAACCCATAATGTTATCTAAACCATAATCTGATACCAACATTAAGGACCCAATCATAAAACATTACTTAATCTTGAATTTTAGTTAAGAACATACATTATTACAGATTGAGGATCTATTCAAGTTTATAGTATTATGGAATTAGGATATATTATATACATAACATACCACATTTATACAAATATGATACTATTAAAATACTATCCCTTTTTTAAAAGATATGACATTAAAACAGAAAACATGATGTCTTTGACAACACTCCATTCATTCATCATGACTACCTTCTTTCTCTTAAGCATACTTATATGTTATGATTTTTTAATGCTTATCCTAAGTATAAAATTTAGTAATGTATATAATGAAAGAAATTGTTAGTCAAGTGATAACATAAAAACTACTAAAACCCATAATCAGGAAAACTCATATGCATAGAAACATCCAATAATTGTCTTGGGAAATATGTATTGTATCACTCTTACATTAACCATTGTAAATGTAATAACCTTTTTTTAAATTATATCTCTAGAGTACCCAACTCATTGTAGGGATATAATGGGGCTCACCTGTCATATCTTGAGCTAAAATGGGATCAAACTAAGATATGTTTTTCTATAATAGGGATCACCCATTATATCATAAACTATAATGGGATAAAACCATCATAAATAATTTCCAATGAACATTTCATAAATTAATAACTTCAGAAATCATTTTAACTCTTGATTAAAACATGTATACAATTTCAAATACACTTTATCTTTATAGAAGAAGTTTTAGAATATAAACATCAGAGAAAAAAATAATGAAATCTTATAATTCCAAAATAACTATGATAAAAAATAATGGAGATATTAAAGATATAAAACATCATAAAATCAGAATATAACACTCATTATATTCATAAAAATAACGATGTCATTAAATTTCCTAAAAGAGACATTTTAAAAGATTTAAGAGGGAAGTTATTTACAAATAACATATCATTGAGGAGAGAATTGATTAAATGAAGGTATTATTAATATATAAAATATGTACATATAATAAAACATAATATAATCAAATTAAAATTCTCAAGTCATCTTATCATGATAGAAACCATTTAAGAAGAAGGTTAACCCAATGAATAGAAATTGGGTTTAGAAACCACTTAGAAATTTTTTTCATGGTAATGGATGTACATGGGAGGGCATAATGAGACATAAATGGGGTATATAATCATTAATATATCATAATGGATGTATGGGGGAGGTGAAAAATCATACATCATAATTATTAATTACAAATTAAAGAGCATAACATAGGGGTGATTTTTGAATAATATTGAGAAAGAGAGGATCCCATACCTTGGGTTCGACATCACTCAAACGTGTTTAGACCTCCTATATGATAGTTTAAATAGTGTTATTAATATTCTATAGAAACATATTAATGATTGTAACACATTTAAGGATCATTTTATAACATAATTTATCCTATTTATTAATAATAATTTGTTAATTCCATTGTTTTTGGGTGCGTTCTTCACATGGTTTTCATGATCTGTTCAAGATGGATATTCATGTCGATTGGAAGTAAAAATCTAGAATTATAATAGAATGATATTTAAATATTCCTATAATAATTTATTTTAACATTTATCATTTTGAATTATAAAATTAGATGATTCATAAGTTAAAATATTATCAATATTAGTTTAGGTCATTTTGGAAATTCCTCGATTACAATGAACTCATTTCGTATTACAAATTAATGAAATGTGTAAAAAATGATTGCAAAACCTTATAGAATATATAATAAAAAAATATAAAATCTGGTTCAATAAATAATTATTTTCCTAACCAATCGTAAATGATGTAAAAGAAGTTGAAATCACATCGTCCACGATGTCGGTAAATTGATAAATCACAGACGGTGTGTTCATTTCAAGAATAAGTGGGAGAGGAGAAGAAGTATAACAATGAATATTTCATAACAATGTTGAAAAAAATAATATGTAAGATTATGTATCATTCATTCCTCTTGGGTAAGTGGAGGCGATTAAAGAATAATAATAGAAAATAAATTAAAAAGAAAAGAAAGAAAACAAAAGATGATATTTACCACTGAATCTCTTCTCCTTGAGATCCTTCAAAAGGCCCTTGTTTTTTGGCATTTTGGTGAGACTAGCTGGTTTGGGAAGTGGGTATGTGGCTTGAGAAGATTATATGGAATAATATTGGAATGGCTCAAGTATTGAGAGGTGTGGGAGGAAGAGGGAGGAGTGGGTGGTATTAATTTTGGAGGAGAGGAAGAGTTTTACATTATTTTAATCATTATTTTATATTTTTTCCACAATACATCAAATATTTATGATTCCACAAAAAATAGTAATAAATGCATGTTAGTTGAAACTAATTGTTTCTTAAATCATCAATGATGTAGGGAATAGTTTATTAATCACATAATGTATTTACACCATAATTATTGTATTTTACTACTCACAAAAAATTCATGTATTTCAGAAAAATCCCAAAAATTCACTCTTACTATTTTTCTACATGTAGAACTAAAAAAAGGAACTCACTTTTATGAACACAATTTTCAAATTATGATTAATTTAATTTTTAAATAAAATAATATTTTATTCCAAAAAATAATTTTAAAACATTAATATAATTATTCCAAGATATGCGTATATTATAACTTAAATTAAATCTTATATGTATACCATCATCGGTGAGGTTTCTATTCATAATAGTATGTTACTATTCATAAGGGAAACATTACTATTCAAAGGGTATGTTACTATTCACCAAATATTAAGTTGGTCTAATGAGAATCTAAATATCTTTCTGATTGAAACTATGTATAACAGTTTTTCGAATTTCAAAACAATAAAGTGGGAAAATTAATTTTAGTTCTAATTATAACTATCTACTTAAAATAATGTTTTATGCATTAATATTTTCTTTTAAAACCTTTGGGTGTTGTAAAAAATGTCAACTAAACTAATATATTCATAGAATGAGTAAATAACAGTCTAATTAAATCCATCTTATAATAATTAGGATGAAATATAATTCCATTATCAATTATCATTATTCTAGATTTACCCTATTTACACTTTACCAATGTTATAAATGTTACCATGGGTATTATGCATATTGACCAAAAAGAAAATGATTTTTTTAAAAAGAATATTGTATTGATTATATATATTTAATTAATTATATATAAATCAATACCTTTAAATATTATTATATAATTTTACAGTATATGAACAAAATGTAATAAAAAATGATTTTTTTATAAAAATTCTTTTTCAAGTGTAAAAACAAATTTATTCTTAAATCAGGCCTAGAAAATTATTTTTTAATTGTTTAAAAAATTTAACCAATTAAATGGGATATAAATTCCATTAAAATTATTCACCAATTCTGGATAATTTAATTTAATAATATAAAATTACATTACATTCATAATAAAAAACTAGAAAATACATCAATTTTATTTTCGAAAACATTTTGTTAATTATGATGATTTGATAAAAGTTAATTCATTTTTAAATGTGTAGAAGATAAATTTTTCATACCTTACTTGTTACTATTCATACCCTCTAATACAACAAATTATAGATAATCAACTCATAATATTTCAATAATGTTATGCAGTTCTTCTAAAATCCTTATTGGGAGTAACATAAGATATCATATAAATGAAGATATATAAATGGAACCATTTTATAAAAAAACATTAGGTGTTATAGTGTTTCATTTATTAGTATTCTTATCAAAGGGTCCCATGGAATCATGAAATTTAATATGTATCCACGAATTGATGTAATTAATTATATGTTATCTTGTTTATATGGTTTATGATGTTCGATGAGTTTTTTGTGTTTTCCTTCAAATGAAATTTATTTTTAACTGTTTGAAAGTAGTTTGATTTTAGATTACAATTTATAAACAATAATTATTTTGAAAAAATTATTTGATATTTTCTTTAAGAAAAATGAACACATCATGATGATTTAAGTTGAATTAGATTTATAAATATGGGAGTTCTTATTTAAAAATATATATATTATTTCATAGAATTGGATATCTGATTCTTTATTTGTTTTTTTGATGGTGATTCATTTATTTTTAGGAAATGTTAATCTATTGATGTGTTTTTTTATTTATGAATGTTTTATTTCTTTCGAATATTTTTTTTTGAAAATTATTTCCAATGATTTGATACCTTATTATAATGAAATTACTCTTTGGAATCTTGTTATAATGGAATCTTATTGGTTGATTTATACACCATAGATATCCCCAATAATTTATAGTTTTTAAACATTTTATAATATTTTAAGGATAAAATGGAATATGATTTGTATTTAATGTTTGGGTTGGGGTATAATTGTTGAAGGGTGTGTATTAGAGGTGGAATGGTTAAGATTATTGTGTTGATTTTTTCTAGGCTATTAGATTCACATTAAATTTAGGCTGCATTAATAGTGTTAAAACTATATTAGATATGACACGAGCAACCCTAGGATTTAATGTGATGAGTCAAGGGATGAGGGTCGTACAAGTTGAGAGTTATACATTGTCTAATATCCACCTGATTAATGTTATGAACTTGATAAGTTATGTGTCACTAATGAGAGTAGTATAGAGTTACATAAATGATGATTCATGTGAATATTAACCTATTGGTAATTGGTTCCACCAATACTGAAAATGTACTTCTCCCATTAGTCCCTATGTTTTTTTAATCATGATATTTATCCTATATTATGATTATTTATTTTTAATTGTCATATGATTATTATATCTCGGATGAATCATCCCTTATATTATTTATCATTCTTGTGGTTTATTTTTGATATGGATTAAATTGTTTTCTATAAAATTCATTTCATTCCTTTTTACATCCAATTCATATTCATTTTTTTATGATTTACCATTATTATTTACTTATATTTGAGGAGTTTTCATTTGCTAAAATTTTAAAGGGGAAATTGGTGTTTATTTAAATTAAAGAAAATTTTAAAAGATTTATTTTAAATATGTTTTAGACCTATGTGATTTTTTTAAATTAAAATTAGATCATTTAAAAGGAATGAGAATGTTTGTCATAAGTTTTCTAAAGTTGTGGTGTTTTAAAGGATAATGGTTGGTGTCTAAAATGAAATTATCTTAGGGAAGCCTCCTTCATAGTTTTTTATAAATGCTCAGTTTTATGAATGAAGGTAATAATTTATGGTTTTTTTAAATTTTGTGTAAATTTCATAGAAACTTATTTTTTAATTAAATTTAAACAAGTGGACTTAATCTCATTAGAAATTGAATATAGTGGAATCATTCTGGTATCCTACTAGAATTTGGATCAGACACTTCAAACTCATGTTAGTGTGTATGTTTCCACAATGTCTAATTTGGGTTAATAGGTTATAGCTTAATGGTTAGTTTTATATATATCACTCTTTGGAAATGAGTATTGTTTTGTTTAGGGAAGTAACATATTAGACAATTGGTAGTGGTGGTGGTTGTTCTCCTGGGATATTTGACTAGTTATGTTATATGGTGTATCTGCCTCTCTAATCTCCTCATTTTTCCATAATTTTTATTTTCATGATTTTAAAATAAAAAACATTTTATAAAACTTCATTAATTAATTTGGAAGAATCATTTAGTGTAATATTTTATTATCTTTTTCATTATTCCATGTTTGGATGTGGTTGTTTTAGTATCATCTTATTTATATTTAAAAGTTTTTTTAATTTATAAATACCTCATACATGGTTTCCAGTTTGGATATGATGTTGATATTGGATATATTATGGTTGAAATAATTTTCATCTTTTATCTTTGGATTCATTGTAATTAGTTTCTCGAAATGGATGATCATGAACAGTCCATGAGCCTTTGGGAAGAACGACACTAGTGGTGAGTCAGCTAAAATCTAGTTCGATAATTACACAAATTATATTTAAATAAATTTTCTTATTCCAATAAAATATGAATATCATAAAATTTCAGTTTCTCCTCAATAATTTAGGATAAATAACACTCTTTAATTTCTATAAAGATCCAAATAATGGAAGTATTTTGTTTATTTTCATGTGCATCATTTCACCGATATATGATTATAGTATGATTTAGAATGTTAAATTAGAATTTCCTTTGACAAAAATTAAGAAGGTATTTATATAAATAGTCCCAATCAATGAAAAAAATAAAATCAATTTAAACTATATGAAGAATATCCTGTTTTTTTTGGAATCAAATTACTATTAAAATTTATTACCTATACAATATAGACATTAAATACTGTCATCATACCATTAATAGTTTTAATTGATAATTTAATATCAAATCATTGAGTTGGTGATTGGATGCTCATAGATAATTCTTTAGATATAAATGAGTGGGTATAGCATGAATGAAACAAGACATTTTTTGTTCTATTTTGGATGATACATTTACCATTCAACCCTTTAATCACATGACACACCTCAATGGTTATGATCACATTATTTTTTCATTTGACTCAAATTTTATGTTGTTACTGATTATGATTTTTTTCATTAATAGAAAAAAAATTTCAGTTATTTTAATGATGATCATACACTATAATTGATGAATTTCAGTGTGGTTGGATAATTTATTTGATATTTATCTCCATTGATTTAAATTACCCTACTATTCATATCCTATCAGTAATCATTCACACAATGTTCTTATTTCCCAAACATAAAAAATATATTAGTTACCTCAATGTAATCTACCCTTATTCATATTTTTACATTTCTGACATGAATTAAGATTATTTTTCATTCCACTATGGGATATATTTTAAAATCGTTAGTCAAATATATATATCTTTATTCTTTCATAATGAAAATAGTTATAATAATTATAGACTATAGTATCCATTTTTACCATGATAGAGCATAGAAAAATCTATTCACATCTACTAATATACCTTATGTGGAACACCATTTAGGGAAATGGTTTGAATCCACAAATGAGTTAATAAATTTTTATTTTAAAATTAATTATAAAACCAAAACTATACCACAAATTTATTTTTATATTTTCATCATAGGCACTTCTAGATTATTCATCCCTCTACATTTGCTTCATGAATGAACTTTCCATTTTTGTGTGATTTTTTCCCGGAAATTACACAATGAAATATAACATCTTAATGTTCTTCCACCCAATGGAGTCAATTTTCTAATTTTCAATCATATTCATCAAAATTTCCACCACTGATATGCTTTACCCTTAATGATAAATGACCATGATAAAATTTTCATTCTTTGAGCACTGTATAACTTAACAAATATTTTCTTTAGTACTTATTGATTTCTCACAAATTAGTATATCCCAGGACCCACTAATGGAAGGTGTATGTTACATCATTAATTAATAAATTATACATTTATCCTACAATTGATCATTAGGATACTCAACATGATTTATAACTTGAGATTGTTTCATAAAATTAACAACATGGCTTTTCATTCAAACCTCCTTGAATCTCATTTTTTCATAAGTCTGATCAATACATTTTTTACCACATCCTTTTTTATCATGATTCCACCTCATACCATCCATTTAATAAAACCAAAAAAGTATTTTATGAATAAAGGATGATTAAATAATGAGATAAATTAAATAATGAGGAAAATAATTCCTAAGATATCCATAATTATGGAAAACTATTATAGACATATAAGAAATTAGTTTTATCATATATCAGTTATAGTTCATCATAGGTTACCATAGTTTCTATAATGGTATTTCACATAATATAATATATTAATATAACAAAAACCTCATATAATAAATATTTTTGTGCCCTGGACATATGTTTGATGACTATCTCATAATTATAGATGATGAATTAATATACTATATAAAAAAGACACAACATAAAATAATAAAAGGATAATAAAATATATATGGTTTAATATATATATATATAGGGGTTTTATACAATTTATCTAATGTATATTTAAAAATGAAAAATATTAATTAATAATGAGACTGAAACATGAACCTTTACCCCAAGTCCCAAATACTCATGTGTGTGATATAAAATATAATATAGTAATTATATTATTATTGTAAATATATACCAAAACCATATTAAATATTATATTATTATATATCATTTAATTATAACTTCAAATTATTCATTTATTAATAAATCTACATTTAAATTGAAATTTTAGGTGCTAATAGTTTAATTTCTCATCCAAAATTTAGTTTTGTGATTCTAGTGGTAACTCATTTCTCTTGATTTTATCATATTCTGAATATAAATCTTTATATAAATATAATATTAATTCATAAAATACACTTCTAGATAGATACATGATAGGATATGATGATATATGAAATATGTCCTCCAATAAGGTGCTATTCAACACATACACACGAATGATGTTTTCACTTTCAAATTGGAAAAAAGAAAGAATGGTAGATAATATTATAAAATTAATTAAGAATAAAATATTCTATAAATATAATATATAATCATTTAATCTATCATGATGACTATCTATATGAGGTTAAGATGAAAAATTAAGTATCTATCATTGTTGAGATGGTAGTTAATTCCTACACTAGTGTAACAATTTCATTTTTAATATGATCTATGAGAAATATATATTTTTTATTACATTAGAATAATATAATTTCATTATTATTAAGATATTGATTTAAATATATTAGTATACATAGAATAGATTAATAGGAGGTGGGGGAATAAAAAGTCTTGTATAAACTCGGTTAAGATGATTACCTCTTCTTTCAGAATCTCTCTCTGGATAACACTTTAATCCTTTTAAGGAAGGTTATATCATGAGTCAAATTTGATTACCCTGACTTTAATATCTCGGGGCTGGTGCCTTTATTTACTACATCAAACTAAATACAATATTAAAATACCAATGAACCAAATAGATTATTAGTCATGAAGAACCAGATACCTAAATAGTACCCTTATTATATTTTCTATTAATAACAACATATAACAACAAACAGTAATTTTCATCCTTGAACTCATCCATGATTCACTTTTTCATATCCTTGTGAAAGTATACAAAAAAGGGCGACCTCAAATCCATAGTATGGTTTAAATATAATTGTTGAAATAATGAATCAAGGACAATAATTCACAAAAAAAATGATAAAAAATGGAAACCCAATCCATTTAATAAATAAACACAGAATGAAATGCATCAATAAATTTTTTATAGTGAAAATTCCATGTATAATGACACCTAAAAATTAAAATAATGGAATGATTAATTATTGGATGTCATGTATATAGCACATTAACCACTACAGTCACAGAATTTTATTCTTCTGATAAAAACCTATTTAATTTTGAGATATTTTTTTCTCAAGATACCTATTGATGCATCGATGGTCAATATAATGAATGTCCCCACCCGTCACTACAAATCTAAAGAATTATTCATATACCACATTAAATCTTTAATCAGATATTTATAATTAAATGTGTCCCATAAAACATTGAAACATTTGAATACAATTAAATAAATGAGGTTAATAGTATGATAAATCAACTGGGCTACATAAACACAACAAAAAATGGTGTGTTTATGAAATCAAATTATGAATTAATTAAATGAGATTAAGACAAAGTCCCTTAAAATAGAATAAATTATATATATTTCCTATAAATACACATAAAAAATGGGATATAAAGTATGATATAATAAAAATTAATTTCACACATAACCTTAGCATTGGAAACCTATTGAAATTGATGATTAACCTAATGAATGAAAACCGAGAAAATAAATATCATACCCCTTGTAATGTGTATAATTATATGCCCCATAAAAGTAATAATTATCAAATAAAAATTCTAATCTTATTACGATAATTATATTTATTATATGACAGATGGAATTGAAGTATACATATGCAACACACAATAAATATTTCAAGAATAACTCATATTTCTCACAGAAGTAAAATTGGGAAGAGAATTCCCTTACATCAAGATTACCTTAAATGGTGCTTACATTAACCTCAAATATATTTTTTTAAAGAATTTTATTAACTCATTAATTAAAAATATTCATATTTATAATACATTATAAGATGATTATATAACATCTTATGACCAATTAATTAACAATATTTACTTATTTTCATGGTTTAGGTGTGGTTTTTTCATGGTTTAATGATCGGTTCATTTGTGTAAAATTATGGATGTTCTTTAAAAATGAGATTAAAAATCTTGAAGTGGAATTTAATAGTATTAATGAACATTTAGAGATATTATTGGTACCATTCAAAATTATATTTCTTATACAAGGATGATTCACTAGATCAAATGTAAATCTAATCATGCTGTTTCTTTGGGTGGTTTTCCCAAACACCACGAACTAGTTTAATTTTTTTTACTATTATGACCATATATTTGTAAAAAAAACATGATATACAATAATATAATTATTAAAATTTTATTTAACTATAATAATAGATTTATTACCATACCTAATGGAGGAAATTGTAAATAAACAAAAACATTATTCACAGAGGCAATTAACAGAAATAACTTGGAAAATATTTTCTTTTCATTGAATTGTAGGAGGTTTGAAAAGGGGTGGATGTAAGATATTACATTAAAAAAAATTACTTTATGTACATGAATCTGTAATTATGAATCATTTATGGATTTAATATATGCAGAAAAATTAGAAGAAAAAAATAAAATAAGAGAGGTGTTCTGAGAAAATTACAGACTGAATATCACCTCATTGAGGAAACTTTATGGAACATGGATTTTGTTTTTGGGGGATACCAGTAGAATATAGATGTGGAGAGATTAATTATTAGATATTTTTATGATATTTAATGAGATCAATGGGTCTTGGGATGAAATGGGATTTGAGTAGTGGTAAATATACACGAGGAGAGGTAGGTTTATGTTCTTAAATAATTAATATTTTATAACTAAGGCATTAAAAATGAGGTTGAAATAATTTCAATGAATTTGATTATTAATTAATGATTTAGAGGATTAATGGGCTTGATATAAAGCTCAACCATCCATTAAATTATGAAAATTAAGGGATGTAATTCTTTTTAAGTTCTAACTTTATCAATTATCCCAATTTTACTTATATTACGATAAATAGTTTTTTACTACTAAAACATTTTTAAGTAAAAAAATGAAAATGATCATAAAAATGATTTTGGACATTTTGATTACAAATATATATTTCATTTTTCCAAATTTATTACCCATAATTTTAAAAATTTTATTTAATATTAATCATGTAGACATACTGTATTTTTCACTATTCATTATAAAATGAATTTTATCAGAAAAATACAAAAAATTTACAAATAGTAAATTTAAATGTCTCAATTCTAAAGAATGATTTTATTTTTTCAAATATAACATATAAAATTGAAAAAAATTATATTTAAAAAGGGTTATCCATCAAAAGGAGGTTAATCGACCTTTTAATGATTATTAGAATATTTATGCTTAAAATTGGATTCATTCACATTTTAAGCCTCTAAAATTTATTGTATAAATTTAAAAAAATTAACAAACATATATAATAATATTTTATTTAGTTACTTTCATTACTGCCAATACAATGGATAGGCGTTAAATACCATTTAAAGTTATATTATTATATTATTAGTGTGCAACATAAGATTTTAAAATAAAGTTGTTGTTGCGTATCAGGTACACCATTGAACAAAACATCCATTTAAAGTAAAAGTATTACTTAATTCATAAATATTTATTAATATGAAAACGTTTTATTATTTATTTACCTGGGATGTTACACATCACCTACCCAATCCACATTATAATATTAGTAAATATGAAAATAAGTGTCTTTTACATATCTCATTCTATAATAGAGAGTTAAATTAATATAACAGAATATCATTTTCACCTCCATAGGATATGAATTTTTATGATTTCATTAGAATCATGTGATTATAGTGAATGTTAATATAGATTCATGTTTAATCATTATCAATTAGAGTATGATACTATTAATCCTTTGAAAATACATTTAATCCACAATGATTCATTATTTTTCTGAGGATGACATGTTACAAAATGTTATATGTGTAGTGACCTCTATCAAATATACCATTCAATGAAACATTAATTAATCAAGAGAATATTTCCCTTTTTGGATAATTATATAACAAACTAAGACAATAGTATTAAATCCAAAAAAGGAACATAATCTCACCAATCAATTACATATTTGAGTGTTTCCTCATTTTGGTAGACAATTGTTAATATGTTTCTTCATTATTTTGTTTAAAAATGATTTCATTGATATATAGAATCATAATGTGTGTGATTGTAAAATCTCCAATGTCAAAGAGATTTCTATATACATTAACTCTAATTAATTGTAATCTCTATAATCTATATTCTAGATTCATATATCATTTCAGACTACTTGTTTCATCACATTATATGACTTCTACATCTTACAATGTTAAGTCCATAAAAATCAAGTACAATACCTTATAATTGTTAAATATTGAGTGTTTTCTTAAGTTCACAATTTATCGATGAAAATATTACATTCATCTTGAACATTGTGTAATGTTATTATTCACATATATTAAGAAATATTTTGATCATTTCAATCATTATATATAGATAAAAGTCTCAAAAAACCGATACCAACAATTTGAGAGTATCATTTTCTTATAGGTAAAATTTCATTCAATACCACTTCTATATTATTATCGAGATGAATTATAAAAACATACATTGGTTCTATGATATTATTGAATTTGGAATGTGAAACCCATTATCAAGTGTATTCCTTCTCCCTCTGATTTATGTCTTCTTCAATCGCTACTATCTAATTCGCATGATTCAAAAACTCATCAAAACAATTTTCCAATACCACAATTGACATCGGTATGATAAGAAATTATTATAAATTTACCCATGTATTGTCAACCTTTATATTGTTTTAAAGAATTTTTTTAGTGTCAATATAGTTTCTATTACTTTTTTAATTATATCCTCTATCCTTTGTGCCTTCTTTTTCAAAAGATATTTTAACAAATAACATGATAATTTTTAAAATAATACAAAAATATTCAATTTTCCCCAAATTTTATATTCATTATCTTCAAACATCTTCTGCCAAATCACCAATATAAAATTATGTATAAAATTAATTTCAATTATACATGACAAGAATATCATATATATATAAATGTGATTATAGAAAGTGGCATTCAATTTTTATTTTCATTTTAGATTGAATCTCATAAGTTATTTTGGATTTATTTTGTTAATTTAAAAACTAATAGAGAATAAATATTGTGACATTCATTTCCTTTCTCCAAAAATATAATTGAAGATCCAAGATCAAATAACATGGTTTCTTCCAGGTGCACTAAACATTGATTATATTTCATGATAACTCAATTTTATTCAGGGTTCTCATGGGTCTCTCTGTACAAAAATTATTCCAATATTCTCAAGATCTGAATAAAAATTACAATTCGTATATTAAGATGTGTTTTAATAAATTCCTTTTGATAACACATCATGTTTTTCTCAGGAAACCGTTCAAAAATATTATACATCTCAATAAAATTTGATTTACTCAATAGAAAACAAAAATAAATAATTTAAGAATAAATTATTACAAAAATACTCAAAATGCATATCTTTATTGTTTTAATTAATTCACATGGGACAATACCCATGATATTTTGTCAAATCCTGAATTTTTTTTAATTTGGTTTCCATTACATGGTGACTCTTTCAGAACAATTTTTATTCTTTCTTTGTATAAAAAGTATTGGGTATTTAATGACATAGACATAATAGATTCTTCATACCTTTATACAATATTATCATAGCCCTGTAAATATTTAAACAAATTGTGGAAGTCTTCTCTTCCAATGCTCAATCACGGTTTTCACAATCTTCAAATGGGTAATATTTTCATTATAATATTTAAATTGATTTCTGTATGTTTATTTACAATAATGATGTTAGTGTTATTCTTAAATATTCATAGGACATATTTATTATCGTTAAAGATCATATAAGTTCAATTTTCATAAATTTTAGAGGGAATTAATTGATCTTGGCTCAACTCATCAATAATGAAAATAAAATTTTATTTAGTTTTTTATCAATAATTATAGTTTATCAATATCCTTGACATCATGTGATCCATAATTTCATAAAATGATGGTTGCACAATTTAATATTCTAATATTTTTCATTCTTTTTATGCTTCTGTTAATATATTTAGAGATAACAATACAATGAATCCAATCATTTAAAAAAATCTTTTATGGGCAAAAAAAATAATCAATTATTTTTTTATTATTTCTCCTCCTCTTAAAGTATTTTGTTATCCCATTTGTATGTAACTAATTTGGTAGTATAATTTCATATTTATAGGTGTAGTTTATATGTTGGTCACACATCTATCAAGTATAATTACTATAAATATAGGGATTATTCAATTTTACCATTAATTTTAGTAATTGTATTATCTATAATTTATGAATTTGAGGACCCCCTTAATTCATGGAAAATATTCGAAATAGAGAGTTAAATATTATACCAGAAAATGTTGGATATATATTAATAATCTAAAAAACCCTATCATAATACTTAAAATTTAAATATCATAGATTAAAAATATGGTTCCTTGTATCATTATCATTAATGTTATTTGAAATATTAAATTTTGTTTTTCATCTCAATATCATTATACATCGAATCCTCTTCCATTTTATTTTATTTGTTGTTAGTATTATCATGTACATTTTTATTCATCCAATAATCATTGATTTTTGGTGATTGAAAACCAAAATTTTGATCCAATGACCATTATTTCATGTATGTAGTGTGTTAGATGTATAAAAAGGATATTAAATAAGGAATGTGGAGTTAGAGATAAAATTTTAGCTATATGAATTTATTTTAGTGTGGATTTATTAACTCTTCAATGGATATTCTTCTAGAGGATAAGGTCATGTTGTGGTCTAGAATGTTCTTTAAAAAATGGTTACTCATAGTGTGGTTTATGTATTTCATTTCATGGGAGGATTTTGGAGATTATAGTTTCATGTTGTTACAGAGTATAATTTTTGTATTGGAACATTGATGATTTCTTCTAGAATTATTTTTTTGGATAATTATTATTTAGTGAGTGACTAAAATAATATATCTATAAATATCCTAAGTTAATCTTAGTATGTTTGGCTTCATCATGGTTGTTCAGTTCATGGAATGACGGTCTTGGGGTTTTTGAGATTTATCTCATACATGAAGGTTGTCATATGGGTTCTTTTGTATTTCTCATATGTGATCATATGATTTTATATACTATGAGTGAGCATTGTATCATGAGATTTTTTGTAGTTCCATTGAGAACTTAGTGATTGGTTTCTATATTATTTGTATTGTATATATAATTCTCCATAGCTCCATCCATTATGCTTTGGTTTGGTTCGAGATGAATGAAAGAGGATTAGGATCACATGATGATTCTCAATAGTTTGATTGAGGAATCATGACCCCCATTATTGTGATGTGATTTTTTTTAAATTAAAATAGAATAAATGGTTTTATATATGATATTTTTGGATTAATAAGGGGATACCATGGAATGAGTTTTCAAGGGGCATCAATTTTTTCATTATTTCCCAGTAATAATATCCTTTTTTGTTATTCGAACCAATTATAGTATATTATAAATTTTTAATACAAATAAAATTCTTTCAAATACATAAAAATTTATTTTGAACCTCCTTAGAGCATTGGGGATCGTATGTGTATCTTTGGTTAGCCCTCATACCTAATTTGATACATTTCATTCTTGGTTTTATGAGGTCATGATTCTTTCATCAAATGATTTATTATCTACCCATTCGCTTTTTTCTCATTCACCATTGCTTTTTGGAAGGTGAAATTTTCTTTTTCAATTTTGGTGATTTTATATTAAGTGAGTGTTTTATGTTGTTATGATATGGTTATTCTAGGTTTGTCCATGTTTTTTCTTAGCAGGGTGTTCAAATTAATCTTAAATCACTCATGAAAATAATTAAATCTTTGATTATGGTATGGTATTTGATACTTCAAATTTTTTAATTTTTTTGGGTACATATTAATAATTATTTTTTCTTTATGTTGATCTTATGAAATAACCCAAATAAATAATTTAATTTATCAATAAAATCAATGAGAAAATGTGTTTTTATAATGAAATTGATATGGTTTTATATTATTTAATTTTTGTTAATGTATCTTGGTTAATATATGCTACTATAAAAATTATTGTTTCTTGTTTTATAAAATGATTTTATTCACTTTTATTAATAGGATAATAACATATATATTTTAATAAAAAACGTGGGGTGTCAATCTATAAATTTTTATTGACACTATATGGGTGAGGTATGTTGAATGAATAAAACAGTATGACTAAAGAATATTGTTTATGCTGGTTTATTTTTGTGATTCCCTACACATGTTATTATTCTTACACTATCATGATTTAATAATTGTATAATATTTTAATAATGGAAATTAATTAGTGGAATTAGGATATGGAAATGTAATCATTGTGTTTGTTCTGAATGTGTCAAATGAAAATATATATGTTTCGTAATAATGAGTTTGTTTGGTGTGGCTCTCTAATAAAAATACCATTTATTATCATTTTCATGAAAAATTCATCCTTTATATAGTAATTATAATCATTTAAATTTTTTAGTTCTTTGATTAGCCTTGTTGACATATCTTTGGCCTTGGTATTATATTATTTTTTCAAGAATTTGGGTTTTCATTTTTTTATTGTTTGGAATGATTGATTTGGGAATGAGTTAGGTTGATGAAATTATTTATGGTTTGGATTTTTTGTTTCAATTTATAGATCAAATAAACATGGTGGTTTATGTCGAATTATGAGGAGGATATTTTGTTCTTTTTAATTTTCCATGTGAAATGTGTATGTTTTGAAATTAGAAATAATGTAAGTCATACAGGTGAGTAATGGTGGCTATAATAACAAATTGTATTAATTGATTGATTAATAGTGGTAATTAGGGAGGTAACATTGAAATTTGAGTGTTATAATAATGTATTAATAGTTGATCTAAATGGAACTAGTGATTAGTGAATGGTGTGACAATAAATATAGTTAGTGAATGACACAATTACGTTAATGAGGCCAAAAAAAGTTAATATAGAAAAGATAAATGATGTTATTTAAAATGATTATGAATAATATATATAAACAAATTTATATTATTACTGATCAATGACATGGTAAGTGAAGCATGTTTTAATGATTTTTTTCTTTAATTGATGGGGCAGGTTATGTGATTGTATATAAGTAGATGTTAATTAGAGATGTTGATAGTCAGTTGGTTCTTGCGGATTGTGGTTGTATTTCCATTGAATGAGAGCCCTTGGGATTGTATTGTGGGTAAATACTATATTAATTATTTTCTTATTATTTTATATAAATGACAACAATATTGGATAACATTACCAACTCACATAAGGTTTTAGGATCTGGTAGATTTCTTCAATATCCGTGTTGTGGAGGAAATATATGTCCATCTAATCCCACTTCACCACTATACTTTTAGATATATTAAATTCTACGACTGATCAAGGTATAAATACACATATAGGTTATAATTTCTTGTGGTTAGAGTATATATAACCTAGATAACATGGATTTTGATTATATTGATATTACACGGTGGGGGTCATCCATTATAGGATATGTAAACAAGGTTGACGTCCATCGGGTTTATGATAAAATATTGTGATGGGATTCTGATGTTCCACTATGATTTGATGATATGGTGCTTGGATGTGGAATTTTTATAGATTTAATATAGGATTCAGTTATTTAGATGCATAAATATGCATGATATTGAATCACATGGTGTTTGACGTTGGGTTTTTTTAATGACTATATTAGAGGGGAAGTAGATATAGTGTGCCTCCTATACATATATACAATTAATACAATATAACTATATTTTTGATGTATTAATGGTTGAGAATACCTTAATAAGTATATGTGATAGTTTAAATTATGTAGGTTTGAGTTGATTTTGTTATTTATTCAATGATGTATTTGTATGCTTCTTCAGATTTTATATGAGTTGTTTCAGGGAGGATCCAATATAGTTAAATAATATTATCCCTAACACACAATCAAATATATATATATATATATATATATATATATATATGTATGTATCATATTTTTCCCAATGGGAGTTAACGATCTACTTGAACATTACCAGATCAAGTCCTAGAGTTGATGTCAGAGTCCCTACTATATGATTATCTTTTAGTATTTTGTTTTTGATACCTTGTTATGTATGAAATTTACCTACAATATGGATTGGGGTTTATTTTAAATTTTAAGAATTTTATTTGTTTTCTAATTATATGTTACTGGGATTATTATGGTAATACATATAATTTATGTGTGACTATAGTTCCTATGTTAGTCTTGAACTCTGGACTTATTAGAGGTGTTCTTTAGGATCAAAAAACATCTTCATTATAAGACCATGATGGGTTTCTAGTGGGATGGGTTGATAAAATCTGTAACAATAGATATTGATGATAGATTGGGTTTACATAATAGTTAAGCACACATAAGTTACTATGAATTTTGTTGGTAAAAATTATTATTCATTCATATCTTGTGACATAATATCTGATACTGACTAGGAAATATGCAATTATGGATTTTTATGATATGGTACACAGACCTTAATTATATACAACGTCCTAGAATAGATGACATGATAAAAATAATTAACAATTATAATAAAGTTATTTTAATTCATCATGGTTTATTATTTTGTGGAGTGGGATTTAATAAAGTGGACATATTATTTGCAGAATGGATGATGCTAATTTTTTAGGATAAATAAATTTTAATAAATGTCTGAGTTTATTTTATGAAATTGTTCTAAAGTGAATAAGATAATATTATAAGGTTATGTCATCCTTATTCATAGTGTCTTGTTTAATAGTTTTTTATTAAACATGTTAATGAATATTTTTTTGAATTAAATATATGTTTTCATAGCATCATTGTTGTGTTTTTTCAAGAAATAAAAAGGGGGATTCATGGGATAAAGATGTATTGAGTGTTAAACAATGAAGGGTGATGGATTTATTTTATACAGTTCCATGAACTGAGGTTGTAGAATGATTACATTGAGTTGTGGTAGCATTTGAATTATTAGGGACCACAAATGAATAAAGTGTTTCCAAATTAAAAGTTTTTCTTCATGGAGTAACTTGAGTTTGGTATAAGGAAATTCATGGTCACAAATAAGAGGTTTTCATAGATGGAATCCTCATCATGGTTAACAAGGTGTTATTTTTCTAGGTATAGAGGGAAAAGTTTATCAAGGAAAACTAAACATTTAGTATTGGATTATCTAGTGTATGCGATGTTGAATCTCATTTTTTGGGCATTAATTACCCAATTGGTGTACATTTAAGCTGATGAAATCCTGAAATTGTAACTTTATAAGTCTTCTGTGAGGTAGATGATTTGATAGAGGGAGGAATGTTTGTGATTGAAGTCATTGTGAGATTTTTAGTATAATGATTTAGTGGTCGGGATATTTGTGTTTCATGATACAAAAAAGGATAAGGGTAGAACCTCATCTAATGGGTATTGTGAGAGGTATTAATGGACTGTGAGGTTCATTAATTTAGTTTGAGAACTACAATGAGCTTGGGGTTTTATAGTATATATGCATAAACTATATCTACCACTGATCTGTAATTATTTTCATATAGTTACACATTAGTAGTATGGGTACCCTATGCTTCATGGTTTCCCCCTGTTCATGTTAGGTTAATAATTTTTTTTTTATGGTGTTAAGAATCTTTTGGAAGTATATTAAGAATTCATGGGTTTGTTTGATAATTTATGAGTGATTATGTTATGAGTAAGTTAGCTTATTAAATTTATAATATTTTTTTCAATGAACCACTAAATTTATGTTTGATGTTTTCTTTTTATATATTGTTCAATTATTCCTATTAATGTGTTATTAAAACATCAATTCTTTTATTTTTAATGGTAGTTATGATTTAATAGTGATTTATTTTTAATGTAACATGGAATAGAATGTAGTTTTATTTTTTAAAAAATTTCATATAGTTTCATAATTGTGTTATAATTTACAAAAATTAATATCCAGGTTTAGTATAATTATTAATTTTAGAAACACACATCCACAAACATTTTCATACATTTTGAATTGATTAATAGTAAATATTTGGGTTGTTTTTTGTATTGATGTGTTGATATTTTATCTTTTTTTTAAATTAAGTCAATATCCCACTTAGTAGAATTTTTATATTTCAGAGTTATCTAACACAGGGATTAGGTTCATGAATCCTTATAGTATAAAAGGATTTGGTTTTTATATTGGGTTCTTAAGATATTGTTGATAAGAATGTAGTAGATTATTCCATTAGGTATTTTAGTTTATTTAAATTTAAGGGTGGTTCCCTTGAGAAAGTTATTTATTTTTAGGGATTATAGATTAGTTAATTTAGTTATTTTTAGTCTTGTTTGAGATTTATCTATCTCATAGAACATATTATTTATAAGTTACATTGCTATTTTTTTATTTTATGTTGAAATTTATGATTTTGTTTTTTATATTTATTTCTAATTTCATTCATCTATGTTTGGTTTGGGTGTGATCATTACTTCAGTTTGAGAAGTATCACTTGGGGTTTTTTAGCTTTTATGGTCATTATATTCCTTTTGAGGTAAGTTTTGATTCTATAAATGTATAATAAACTACATTGTGTCTAATTTTATTTATTATAAATTAATGGGTAATTACATTATTTGTTGTTGAGGTTTGATTCACTGATAGTTAACAAGAAAAAGGGTGGTCGAGTTAGACATAAAATTTCATCTATAAGGACTAATTATTCTATAGAAATATACGGCCTGTTCAGTAGTTGGGTGAGACCAACCATAAAATTTTATATTTAAAAGTGAAAACAAATAACCACAAGAAACATTCACATATACAAATATAAATTTCACAACTCACATTAAAGTCTACCATGAATAACCATAGAGGTTGAATATAAAAATTCTGAACTACGCTTGTCTCATCAATCACATTTTTTCATCAACATCAACCAATTTATTTTCAACACCATGACCCCAGATGCACGGAGTCTATGAATTACTTTATTACATTAGAATGATTTGAATTAATGGAATAACTAATGACTGATTAATTTAGCAGTCTTGGAAGAACATATTCCATTCATGATTCACGTAATACATTACCAAAATGAAATAAAACATGTTACAAAATAAAATGAAATAAATTGAATCATTTAAATATTATTCTAGGATATTGTCTTCACAACCTAGAGAAAATAAACATAAGAACAAGGTGATCTTAGATTCACATTATGGTTAGGAAGGACAACGTAAGTTATCATAAAAATAAACAATAGTCATGGTGAACAACTAAAAACCCAAGCCTTTTAAAAATATAATTGAGCATAATATGGATGGAATAAAAGATGAATAAATAATTTCATCATAATATGTGACCTTGGATATTCTACTAGACAAATAATTACATGGACTATCAATTTCTTGTTTCATAATCATGGAATTCATAATTCAAGAAAATTATGACAAATCGTCGAGGTCTCGGCCAAGATGTATATAAACAATAGTGTAAGGACCCCGCAAATACCCAATTTTTTGTCTTAGGAGACCTACCGATGCATCTATGGGAAATAGCGGGCCCCTCCTGCCACTTACAATGTCCAATACATTACTCATTTTATAAGGGTGTTACATGAAAAACATAAACATTGTTATAGAAAAACAACCATATAAAATGTGAATACTTTTACTATAAGCCATTAATGGTATTCAATTTGCACATTCACGGAAAAAATTATCATCAACCCTTAAAAATAATATAGTAGATGGTACCATAAAAGATAATCCTCAATAAAGTACTATATTCCACAAAGGATGTTGAAATTGATAAAGATACATTTAAATGAGACCATTGATAATTTCGTGAGGAAATAATATTTAAATATTAAAAAGTGTCCCATACAACTTTAAAACATTAATGTAATAATCACTTAGAATGTCATGATAATAAGGATACTATTGATATTTTATACCAAAGGGTGGTATATACACCTCATACATGGACGAGGTGGTGATCAAGTTATATCTATCATCAAAGTAAAAGTGAGATGAGAAAAATCATTTTTAATTTGGAGAGAAGAGTTCTTTTGGAAAATAATTTTTATATTTCATAAAATAATATTATAAAAATTTACATCCCAAAAACAAAAGGGATGGATATTGAAATTATATTTTATGCATAAATTATTTCCCAGTGACGTGAAATCATGAAAAAATATTTTTTTATAATTCATTAGAAAAAAACATTATATTATGGTTTTGGAAAATATTAAAGTGATTTTAAGGCATAATGAAATTATTGTTTCCATTAAAGCATAAATTTATCAGGAGATATTTTTATTATTAAATGAGTTATTTTTTAAAAAAATTGTTGCTTGAAATAGATTCTAGAATGAACTTGTACATTGTAAGAATTCTGGACTCTCCATTGAATCAGGCTTACTTATCAGGATGAATTTAGATGGGAACCTTTTTAAAATATGTATAAACTAGACAAATAAGGAATATCAAATATGGATATATGATTTTGGTACATATAGACGTAATTAAGAAGCATTAAATTTAATAAAAATAGTGAAAGATAAACCCATGGGTAAAAAGGGGGTTTAGGTAGAATCCCTTACAACATTGTAATAAATATAATCATATGCCCCCAAACTAATAATCATAAAATGATAAATTATATACCATGAAAATATATCAAGTGATGATATGATACATCAATGGGAAGTATACACACACCATATATAATAAATAGTGGTGAATACAGAATATCTCACAATAATGGAAGTGAGATGAGAAAGCCCTTTATGTCCAAATGTGTTCTGTACATGACCTTAATGTCTATGATAATCAAATTAAATACATTAATAAAATAATTTATAAAATTTAATTCGGGTATGAATTTCATTATAGTTTCTTTTAAGTTCAATTAAGGCTAATTTTTATGTGTTATAGAGTTCATTATATCATTGTGGAGCCTTCACATTCATGTTTTTCAAGATCAGTTCACTTGTTAATAAGTAATTAAGTTCATGTAGAATAAAAATAATTTTATAAAATTTATTTAATATGATACTAATTAACATAAATGAGAATAAATGGTTAAATAATTAATTTTTTATAATGTATGAGGATGCTTTATTAGATAAAACACTAGTGTTAATCGTTTATATTTTTACAGTGGTATTTAGATCATCGCAAAATTGTTTTGTCATATGAATTAGTATTAGGAATATATACTTGTTCCATAAAATTAAATAAAAAATAATAAATATTTTATAATCTGCTTCAACCATAAAAATGGATTCAATACCATCTATGAAGTAGAAATTAAATAATTAAGGTCTTTCATCCATGAAGGTTATAAATCGGCACCTCTCGAGCGATGATCTCGTTTTTAAAAACAAAATAGAGAGAAATAGTTGTTTTTGAATGGATATTCAATTAAAATGATATCATTAAATTATATATATTATATTATAATTATAATGATCATTTATATAGAGGATTTGAGTATAATATAAGAAAATAATTTAAATTGAAAATGAAATTAAAAGAATAATTAAGAGGGTTTTCCTCTTGAATTATACTCCTTGAGAACCTCCTAAGGGAAGATGTTTTTTTCTATTGGTAAGACCAATATAACATGGATATGAGGAGATACTAGGTAAGATTATTTGTTTTGAAATTTTCAAGATTCCACAATTAGAGTAGTGGGGAGAAGATGGGTTAGGGGTGGGTTAGTATAGTGGAACCGATGAGTGCCTTTTGAAACTTTAATTCATTTTTTTAATATTTTGACTCAACACTATGAATTATTTGATAAATATAACCAAATATATTAATATAGTGAAGGAAGTATTTAGAGTTTGGTTCTTACATCAGATTTGATTGAAGTAATAGTGTATTTAGATTCTAATATATTTGTACCGTAAAATACTGTATTTTACTATTCACAAAAAATAAAGTATTTTGAGAAAAAACCAAAAAGTTCACTTTCTCCTTTTATGAAGTGAAATATTAATAAATGGACTCTATTTTATCAAAAAAAAATTCTAAAAATGATAAATTTAATTTTTATTTAAAAACATTATTTTCTCAAAAAATACAGTTTTTAAGTTAAGATTGATTTATTTACACCCCTAAAATTATGTATAGTCTGATTAAATTGTCTTAAAATAATAGGACAACAAAATATTGATTTTGTAATACATTTTATGAAAATTAATATTCCTTTAATTGATTTGTTTAATTATGAATGTTTTATTAAAATATTATTAATCAAAAAATACCAACACTTAATTATTAATTTTCAGAATATTCTCTTCCATTTATAAGGTGCCTAAACATAATTTATAATTTAATGGGTGATGTTACAATACATAAGGTTCATATTACTATTCATACGGGTAATAATAATATTCAAAAGGGTCAAGTTACTATTCATGATAAAATTCTGTTTTCCTATTAGACTCTAAAAATCATACTAATTGAAATGATGGATATCCTTTTTTCCAAAAATCAAAACAAAAAACAAGAAATGCTATGTTTAATGTTAATATCATAAGTATGGCATGAATGCGTTTAAAATAATTCTCTAAAGGATAAAATGTTTTTATATAAAATTTTCAATATAAAAATGATTCCAATGATCTAAATTTGATTAATACTAATATATTGTGATATTAAGAATCATTTATAATAATTATTTAAACTAAAAACACAGTTTCAGGTACAATGTTTTATTTTTCACTATTCATAAAAAAATTAAACTTCTATATAAAATACTAAACATTCACCCAGAATTAATTTTGAAACTCAAAATTCAAAAATGATAGTTATTTTAACAAAAATAAATATATTTCATTGTGAATATTTTTTATTTATGTAAAACCATTATAAATAAAATTTAAAAGAATTTATTACTATAACATTACAATGTTTAATGTCTGGGTGATGACTTTTATAATAGGAAATTTTTGTTTAAAAAATAATCAAATTTGCGTGCATTACATTATAGATTATATTCATTTGAAAACCCTTAGGGTGTTACATTCTTCACTCCATCAACATATGCCATCCGGATAATTTGAAATTTAAATTCAATAAAGGAACATGAGTTTATAAAATAATGTTCCATTATGGGTAACCCACATCGAAAATTTGGTTAATAAAATATCCTCTTAATATTGTAGATAGGGAAATTCATAGGTTACCACCAAACAATTCCTTTTAATAAGATAAAATTGGTGAGAAGTGATGATATAGACATGGAGAAATAATTTAACCATCTAGTTCCAATGGAATGCGATTGGTAACATGTTCACCTAAATGTTTATTACTACAAAACTATAAAAAATATTTATAAAAAATATCATTGATACATAAAAAATTATAATAATTCGATGACATTTTTTATGAAACTTTTACAAGAGATAAGGAATTATTCCACAATAGAATTGTATAAATATACATTTTTATTTCATAAACAAATATTATCTTTTGATTTCTCATTGAATAATGAACTCTTTATATCATAGAACATGTTTCATCATTTGTTGAAGTAATACATTAACCTCTTAAACCTGAAACAATGATCATCTTAAACAATTTCACAAATAGTTAATCTTTCTAAAATATCATAATCCGAAACTTTAGAATCACTTCAATGGTAGTTAGTACTATGTAATTTTCCTTATCCATGTAAATAATCTATCTATAAAACAACATTATCTCACCACTAAGAACATTTAATGGTTTATATTTCCCATAACCTTGTGTTTTCAAATGATTAACTTTCTACCGAATCATTTTTCATGGTATAATTTAACATATGACCTTAAATCCTTAACGAAATTGTACTGTAGAACAATCGTTATATGTTCCACAATTATTATTACAAGAATATCATAACATAGTTTTTGATACCAAAAAACTTAAATATAATAATTATTATACATTGACCATAGTAACATCATAACCTTGACCATGATCCCATTACCTTTTTGGAGCTATATTTCCTTTGAAGCTGGGGACATTTATTTGTGTAGTGCTAGAAATAATTATTGTTGAAGCATTGAATATTGTAAAAAACTTTCCTTCTCCTAAAATTATGAGCATGGTGGCCTTTTCTTCTACAAATTAAGAAAAATATTTTTCCTCTTAATAATATTACCTAGTTTCTCCTTTCATAATTATCACATGTGGGAAAATATTTATTTCTCTTATTCTATTTCATAATCTTTTTCCATGTTGAACTCTTCATCTCCTGCATCCTTCTAAAACCATAATACATATAAAAAAATTTCAACTTTGATTCAGGACATGATACTATCTCCTCATATGATTAGAATGCTTGAGATACTAGTTCTATTCTAAATACCACTTCAAACCCATATAAAAAAAAGACCATTATTACTCTTTGTATTATGTGTGGTTCCCATTACATTTATTAAGCACCGTTTACAAATAATTTCATACACAAGATTAGATCATAACATTATGAAACATATTTTATATTCCAAATAATAGTAAAATATTTAATATATGTTTAAATATTTATGCATATTTAATCTCATAATCATAACCATGGTATTTTGGGGACATATTTACATTTATATCATTCATAATGGTTTGTAATTATAATGTGAATCATCGTAAGCATATCCCTTAGTAGTGTCAGACTAGGTGTGATGTAAGGCCTGTTTTCGTGTACTATCTTTCCCAGATCTAGGCCTAGAACACATTTTCCAAGTTGTTAAACATAGGTACATATGTTCTAGAACCATGTCCACATTTAGAATCTAGCAAGGGATGTATTTCATAGAATACCCATATAATATCTTACCAATATTATAGTTTGTTCATGTATTATTATCCTCAAATTCTATCTGAGGGTTATGTTACCTAATTTATTTTTACTAAATATAATTTTGAAAGGTACTAATAAAATCCCACTGACACCAACTAAAACTCCCTGAACCTAGAATCCTAGAGCTAGTTCTTTATTTTATTACATTATGATGTTTACATGGAATCAAATACTAAAGAATCAATGTGTTTATAAGTCTTGGAAGACTATATTTCATTCATGATTTCTATTATAAATTGGAAAAAAGAAATAAAACATAAAACATAAAATGATGAAATAAAATTTACCCCTTAAATGATATTAAATGTTTTCATCTTCATGACATGAAGAAGAGATATATAAGTAAGGGGTGATCTCAGATTTTCTGTATGGGTATGTAATACAATATATGTTATCATAAACATAAACACTAAGCCCAGTGAACAACAAAAAACAAATTCCATTAAAAATATAATTGAGCATAATATGGAAGGAATAACAACTGAATAAATAATTTCATTATAAAATATAACCATGGATATTCTACTAGTTAAATAATCACATTGACTATGAATTACTAGTTTCATAATGATTGAATGTATAATTTGGGACAATTGAAGCATATTGTCAAGGCCTCAGTCATGATATCTGAAAATAATAAGGTAAGGACTCAGCCAATACCAAATTATGTTTTCTCTCATGAGACCTACTGATGAATATAGGAGAAATAGTGGGAACCTACTATCACAAACTAATTCCAACAAATTCCCCATATGAAAAGGGTGATACATAATCAACTTAAAACTTTCATTTTGATAAAATAGCATTTAAAATGTGAATACATTAACTATTACCCAAGAAGATATCAAATTAGCACATCCATATTCAAACTGATAATTAACCTTTAAAAAACATGTGGTAGATGGTATTATATAATATAAATATTACTGATGTAAAATATTCAACAATGTATGTTTCCAATTATGGAGGTACTTTTGAATAAGACCATTGAAAATTTCTTAAGGAAATAATCATTAAACATTCCAAAGTCTCCCATACCAATTTGAAACATTAAAATAATTATACCATAGACTATCATGATAAGAAGGAGAATAGTGAGATGATATAACAATGGGTATTATATTAACCATAGACATGGAATATGTGGTGATCAAATCATATATCACACATAAATAAATGAGTGATGAGAAAAATCATTTTTTCTGCGGAAAGAACAATTTTTTTGGAAAATAATTTGTATTTGTCAGATAAGAAAATTTTAATCATTTATATCCCTAAAAATAAAAGGGAATGACATTGAAATTATATTGGAGTTATAAATTATATCCCACATATGTAAAATCATGAAAAAATATTTTTTTTGGAAACATTAGAAATAAATCATTTTAGTAAATGTTAATAGAAAATATTAAAGATATTTTAAAGTCAAAAAGAAGGTTATGTTTCATAAAACTATAAATTAACTAGGATATTTTTTACATTATTAAATGAGTTATTTTATGAAAATAATGTTGTCTTTAATAGCTTTTGGACTAAACATGAAAATGGTAAGGATTCGGGATGTCCTGTTGAATCGATTTGGTTTATTGGGAAGAATTTAGAAGAGAACCTTTTTAAAAAATTCTTATCATGGTCCAATAAGGATGTTATGATCTAGATATAAGAATTTGGAACATATAAAAATAATATATATAAATTTTAAAAAAATAATTATGCATTATATTTTAGTAATGATATTGAAAGAGTAACTCAAGAGAAAAAATGATGGTTCTGGTATAATCCCTTACCACATTGTAATTAATCAAATCATATGCCACAAAATTAATAACCATTAATTAATAAATTTAATCCCATAAAAATAAAAAAATTCATTATATGATACATAAATTGTAAGTATACATACACAAAACAAAATACATATCTATGAATAAGGAATATCTTACAAAAATGGATGATTGATGAGAAAACACTTACCTTATGTCTGAATGTGTTCTTCACAAGAACATAATGTCCAAGATAAAAACATTTAATCCATTAATTAATTAATTAATAACATTATATATATATATATATATATTAGTTTTATTATAATTTTACTATTATTTATGGCCTATTTTTAGTGTTATGTTATTTAATTTCATCATTAGAGAGCATTCATTTTCTTCTTTTTCATGATTGGTATTCTTGTTTATTAGTAATAAAGTTCTTTTGGAATTGATATAATTGAACAGAATTTATTTTATAAGATAATAATTAAAATAAATAATGTTTAATATTTATATAATTCATTTGGATATTTGGTATGAAGATGATGAATTAGATAAAACGTTTGTGTTAATCATTTACATTAGTACGGCGAAATTTTGATCATCACAAACTTTTTTTGTCATATGAATTTGTATTATGTACATATACTGGTTACACCACATTAATGAAGAAATAATAAAAATTAAATAAACTAGTTCAACCATATAAATGGTTTCATGACTATCCTTAACGTATAAATTATAGAATGGTGTATCATCATCCATGAAGGTTTTAAATCGTCACCTCCCAAACAAATGATTTCATTTTTAAATCATAAAGTGAGTAAGATAGTAGTTTTTAGAAGGTTATCCCATTTACATGAAATAATTACATTATACAGATTATACTACAATTTTTATGATAATTTTTATTGAGTATATGAGGGTAATATAAGAAAAAAAAGGAAAATCAAAAATGAAAATAAAAGAAAAAGGAAGATAGTTTACCTCTTGAATTATCATCCTTGAGAACCTCTATAAGGAAAGATGTCTTGGTTTCTTTTTGTGTAAAAGTGCTCCTATATTTGGAGAGTCACTGGGGAAGAGGATTTGGGAATTAATTTTAGAAGCTTCATGGCATAGAGGAGTGAGGAGAAGAGGGGGTGGTGAGTTGTTTTTATAGTGGAGGAGAGGAGTTATTTTTGAATATTTAATTCACATATCAAATTTTTTGGCTCATGACTATGAATAGTTTGATAATTATCATCAAATGTATTAAAATAATTAATGTAGGATCGATATTTTGGTTCTAACATCAGCGCTTAATCAATTAATAGTGTATTTATAATTTAATGTATTTATACAGTAAATTACATATTTTAAAATTCACTAAAAATAAAATTATTTTAGAAAAACCTCACGAATTCACCATGACCATTTTTTGATGTATAGAATTAAAAAAAGGGAACATTTTATCAAAATAATTTTATAAAAATGAGAAATTAAATTCTTAATTGAAATCATCATTTACTTGAAAAATGCAGTTTTTAATGTTAACAAAATTTTTTATAACACTCATAAAATTAACTAAGGTCTCATTAAATTATTCTAAACTCATGTGGAAAAAAATATTGATTTAGGAATATATTTAATAAAAATGAAGATTCCTTTAAATATATTTAATAAATATAATATTTTTATTAAATATTTATTAGTCAGACATATTCCAAGACATAATTGTTAATTTTTCAAAGATTATTTTTCATTTATAAGGTGTCTAGATTTTTTTATAATTTTATGCGTGAGGTTACTATTCATCGGGGACATATTGAATTTTATAAGGGTAACATTACAATTCTTGTCTAATGTTACTATTCATAAAAATTTTATGTTGATCCTGTTTAACCTTAAAAGTCTTAATGATCATAATAGTATATGCTGGATTTTCAAAATTCAATTCACAATGTTTATAAAATTATGCTTAATGCTAATCTTTCAAATGCGGAAAAAAGGAGGGTAAAATAACATTCAAAAGATTATTTTTTTATTATATCTAATTTTCAATACATAAATAATTTCAATGACCTACATTGGAATAATATTGATATATTATGACATTAAGAATCAGTGAAAATAATTATCAAAACTAAAAACACACTTTTTAACTATAATGCAGTATTTTGAACTATTTGCTAGAAATTTTAAACATCTAAAAAAGTACAAAAAAATTCACCCTAAATTAAATTGGAAATTCCAAATTAAAAAAATGATTTTTATTATACCATAAATTATATATTTATTTATGAATATTTTTATTTATTTAAAACTAGTATAAATAACATTTAATAGTTGTTATTACTATTAACATCACTATGTTTATTGGCTAAGTTGTAACTATTATAATAACAATGCCTTGTTTCACAATGTCTTAGTGTTTGTTGCAATACATTCTATATTAACATTATTTGTAAATCCTATGAGAGTTATATGATTTCCCTCCACATTGTCATGTGTTATATTTAGAAAGTGACCCTCAGTAGTAGGAAAATATCCAGTCTATTAAGGTAAAATTATTAAAAGGAAAATTTCTAGAAATATTCTCTATTATCTCAATGGTAAGGGATGAGTCTGATTCAATACAAATAACCTTTCATCTATAAAGGAAAACATACTCAATTTCCCAAATCATGAACCCAAGTATGATAAAATAGAATGTCGTTCTATAGTTTGATTTTTCAGTTCCTGATGGTTTAGTCCATAGTCTAGCTTATGTATCATGGTTTGGGGAGGAGTTATGAGATTTCAAAATTACACTACTATAGTGTATAATTATATATTTCTTGTGACGATATTTTATTATAGTGCAATGGTGTTACACCTACAGTTTTTATGGTTTTTTTTCAAAATTAAATATACTTGATTGATTTCATTGTATTATATGAACAATTAATTATGTGTTAAGCAGAACTCCGATTTAACCATGTTCTACACAGAAAAAAACATTATCTTTTCATAGATGCGACACTGAGTTTTAAAAATAGAGTGACATATTGTTAATAGTGTTATTTAAAACTATCCTTTATATCCTAAACATTAAATATACAAATTTTAATTTTAATATCTAATTAATTAAATATAATTTATAATAGTTTTATATAATGAAATCTTTCTGATAATGATTTATATAATTTATTTAATGTCATTATATGTTCTAAGATTATTATTCTCTAAAAAAAACTGATTTTTATGTCAATTTATGAAAAAAAAATAAACTATTGGATACGTTTAGAAATTTAATTTTTTAAAAGAAAAAATATTTTTTTAATTAAAAATGATAAAATTATATTAGGGTGGATTTTTGAATTTTTTTTAATATTCCAGTTTTTGGATGAATGGTTAAAAATACTGAAAATTAAATTAAATCTGCTTTATTAAAATTTGAAAATGATGTTAAATTATATTTTTAATTAATTTAAAATTATAAATAGTTAAATTATACATCAATAAATCTAGTTTAGTTCATTGGAATCAATTTTAAATTGAAATTTGATATTAAAAAATTTGAAACATTTGAACATTTTCATTTTAAAAACTGATTGTCTCGTTCTGTATATGAGATTACAATTTAAATATATTTTTGTCACTTCTTAGATTTTAATTTTATAAAATTTATTTCATATATTTTAATAAAAATTATTTAAAATTTATAATACATCCAACTTAATTTTTTATCGAAATTATTGGTGAAAATAGTCAAAATTAATCATGAAATTTAGGAAAAAATCAATTCTACTAAGGGATAATCCTTTAAACATAAGGTGGGAAATTCCATATAAAATTTTCTAAATTTCATTTGATGTATATGGTTAGATATTATAACATCTAATATCTATATTATTACATTATTTTTTCCAGTACACATTTAAAAAATGTGGTCGAAATTTTCTCCTTAAAAACATTACAAGCCTTCCACTCACCTCCCTTATAAAAGGCCACCCACTCTTACCCTATATTAACACTATAAAAA
Organism: Viscum album; assembly: GCA_963277665.1. NCBI lineage: Eukaryota > Viridiplantae > Streptophyta > Magnoliopsida > Santalales > Viscaceae > Viscum > Viscum album. Next base: position 890,731,737 of record OY728130.1, read on the forward strand.
ATAATTTATACAGACATAAACTAAATAGGTATATTATGTAAATAACTAATATGATACAAAAATCCTTAATTTGTGTAAAAATTAAACCATGGAAGTCCTTTTATGAAAACCAAAAGATATAACCAAATAAGATGTAACGTTCATCAGCAAACAATAAGATTTTATTTCAACCTAAAAACTATTGAATTATTATTATATAATGATTAATTATTATAAAAGGTTTATTTTATTCACATATATGTATATATTTTATGGTTATTACCTAAAACTACACACACGTCCATCAAATGGGATACAAAATCATCATTTGTGTGTAAGGAGGACTACTGGCTCGGGAATCGATTCCATTCAGTTTCCTATTACCCAAAATCGTGGTTGGAGATAATGATGAAAATATTATTAATATATTATATTTATAATGTTTATGATGGTATTTTTTACAGAATTTTATAACACAAAAACCTTCATCATTTCCATTTTGTGGGAATATTATAATGTCGTTTCTGTGTACAGAAGATTACGGCCTCACAAAGCGATGTGATTAATTAATGATTCACATTAAATGTATTAATGATGTGTTGAATAGTGATATGTGATATATATGTACTAAAATATATTCTATACTGATAATATATCATATAATTTTCTTTATCTCAATGTAGACGCCGGAAAAGTCCGTTGTTCCCAAACGAAGCTCCGGATGCGGAAAGCGAAGTGATATTTGGAGTCGGAAGAACGTTTCGGAGGGCCCGGAGGCCTTGCGCGGAATTTCAGAGGCCCGCGCGCAAAGGTGATGTTCCACGCGCAAACCCCCCGGGATGCGCGCAAGGCGCCGGTCCGGCGCGCAATTTTGCGCGCCGCGGGTCCGCGCGACTCCCTTGCGCGCCGCGCCCGATTCCGCGCCCGCGAGGAGAATTTCGCGCTCGCACCCTGGATTCCGCGCCCGGGGTTGCCTATAAATATAAGGCGACCCCCAACGTTTCAGGTTGCTGAAAGTCGAAACGTCTCTCGTGCGCGCAATTCAACCCCTTCCGCGCGTAATGACGGACTTCAGGTAACCTCCTTTCTTTCGCGCAAGAAAGCCTCGGGGTCCGCCTTCGCGCGCAATCCCCGCTGGCTCCTTTCATTTGAATAAAAACTCACCCTAAGGCCTTTGCGCGCAAAAGAATCCGCTTGCGCGCAATCGCCCCCGGGGTGCGCGCAATCCGGCCTGATTGCGCGCACCCCCCCTTCTTCTTTCAAGTGGCCATTCGTTAAAGAATGAGCCGTTGCCCCCGCGCGCTATCCGAAGCCCGGTGTGAGCAATCTCAAGCATCCGCGCGCAAGGCACTGGCCCAATTGCGCGCCAGCCGCCCCAATTGCGCGCCGGCCCGCAATATTGCGCGCAAAGCTTCCTTTTTGCGCGCAATCTGCCAGGTTCGTCCCCGTTGACCTCCTAAAGGTACCCGCCTGTATGGCACCCGATGATTCTCATCCCGGGTGCCCGCACCGTGCGTTGTCTTCCCGTGCGGCCCTCCAGGTTCGTGCGAAGTGACATGCACCCATCGTCCGGCAACCTATGTCCCGCATGACGTTAAACTGCGCATTCGTCCCGCATGACGTTAAACTGCGCATTCGTCCCGCATGACGTTAAACTGCGCATTCGTCCCGCATGACGTTAAACCGCGCATACGTCCAGCATGACATTAAACTGCATATTCGTCCAGCATGACGTTAAACTACACATCCGTCCAAGCTGCACGACGTTAAACTGCCTAGCCACCATCGTCCGCGCTGCAAGACGTTAAACTGCCAAGTGCTTCGTCCTCAACACACGACGTTAAACTGTACTTCGTCCGGCAAGACGTTAAACCGTCCGCCTCGTCCTCAACACATGACGTTAAACTGTACTTCGTCCGGCAAGACGTTAAACCGTCCGCTTCATCCGATCCCGTGCTCTGCACGCAGGGTCTCCCCCGGTTTGGATGTGGCCCCCACCCGCTCGTCTCTGCAGGGATGTCGGGATTGCCCCTCTTTAGGGACGATTTAATGGGAGTGGCTTTTCCCTACGGGGGCAGGGTATTACAAACCCCTAGTTTCTCGTGGGAGGCTGCACATGTGTATCTCCATTGCGCCTCCCCACTGCCGAAGCCAGAAGAGGGTCTGACTGGGATCGAGGTGTCTTCTGCTTTCGGTCCAAGTCCCTTCCAACTGAGTTTTGCAGTATCCGGGCTGCCCCAAGTGCGTAAGTCCTGACAGAATGAACTACGTGGACTTTGATCCTTGTCTTCTATACAGGGTACGTAGGAAGCCTCCCTGAGGTCCAAGCCCACCACCTGGTCGTCCCGGTCGTATTTACGTCGGTTCGTCCATCAGTGGACCCCTCCAGGGTTCACGCTTGCGTTGATTCACCTATGAATCCGCCCCTGTGGGAGACTGCCCGTGTGTATCTCCACGGTGCCTCCCCACAGCCCCCTTTTCCATTTCCCCTTTTATCGTCCAGCATGACGTGAAACTGTGATCCACCCGGCCGTTCCATCCCCCTCTGTGCGAGGTGGTTCGGTTTAATCCTCCGCCCGGCGGCCTAGACCTCTTCGTGAGTCGGCTTGCCGAAGTCCAGCATGACGTTAAACTGTATGCCCGAACTACGTTGACTTTGATCCGTGCTAACGCGCGGTACGTAGGAAGCCCCTCCGGGGTCCAAGCTCTTCCCTCCATCATCCATCCTGATCCTTACCCGGGCCGCCACATCCCGGTGGGGTCATGCCACTTCACTCCACTCCACATCATTTGGGAAGCCGCCCATGTGCTGGCCCCAGCGTCGGAGGTTCCCCGCAAGGGGTTCTGTCATCTGATCCACTTTTCGTGTTGATCGGTCCGACGCCGTCCCCGCTGGACGTTAAACTCGCGGCATACCCCGTGTTAAACATGGGAAGCTGAGGAAAACCTCAGGTGACACAGTTCCCCGCACCCAGTACGGGATGCCTCAGGCCATCATGCCTTCGAGAAGCCCTATTAGGGACGGAAGACAGACGTGCAGAGCCGCAGTGTTACGACACGCCCCCAGCACCCAGAGCCACCCGGCCTTCTCACCGCAGGTTGCTGCCCCGCCCAGACTCCTTGGAACGTCCGGGCGGAAGCAGCGTAATTAACCGGTGTCCATGAAGATATGGCGCCGGGAACGAGATTCACGAACATTCTTAAGTCTATGAGGGAGACCCGGATTAGGCGACAAGTTCCGAGGAGACGTCCAAGGAAGGAGGAGCCGACATCCCATCATCCCGGTTTCGATCAAGGAGCAGACGCCCCTGAATAAGGGACGGATGCCGCCCGCCCTTGGAAAGCGGGACTGCGGGACCACAAGCCGCGCGCCCATCCCCTCGAGTCGACGGGTGCACGCGCGAACGCGTCCTGGCGGAACAGCGTAACCCGACGCACATCCGCACCGAAACAGAAAAATGGTGAACCCGACGTGAATCTCTTCTCCTCGATACGAAGACCGATGGCTTTCAGAGGTGTTGGAAGACCGGCGTGTTGCCCGGCCAAGCATTCAGTCTTACCCGCCAGGGGCTGGGGAAGGGACATCGGGCACTCCGTCTCGCAACGTCGAGGGCCTGGGTTCCCCCCACGGAAGGCGTCGTGGCGCTAATGGTTGGTTGTCGATTCCTTTTTCCTGTCAGTGTTAATGGGTCATTCTCCCTGCTTGCAGAAATCAGGTCGCCCGATCTAGTGCCCGATCGCCACCCGCCCACTGGCGCAGGGACAGGGGAAACACCGACGCGGCTACTCCGCGCGGTCCTGCCCGTTCCACAGTCGTCCCAGCAGCCGTAATTGCGGGACGACCACGCCCTCTCTCCCCCGCGGAGGTCATCCAGAGAAGGGTGATCAACACCCTGGTGCGGAGATACGAGGAAGAGGGAGTCATCCCCACTAGGGAAATGGCTCGCCTAGACCTTGAGGAGGCTGCGCCTCGCCACCACCGCCGCCCCCGAGGGCCGCACAGGGAGGCACCACTGCCTACCTCAACGTCCAATCGCTTCGGGAGTTTATCCCCGGAGCGCTCTGACAGTTCCCTTCCCTATGCGGATGAAGTGGAAGATGCCCGGGACTACCCTATCCGAGGTCCGCTCCAGGGATCCACGATAAGGGCTCCCGCCAGGCCACGGTGACACCGCCGCCAGGCCTCTCCAATCGAGGAACAGGCTCTCCACCTGCCCGCGCCGCTCATCCCGACTCGTCTGTCTCGACGCCAACGTCGGGCGCGAGCGGAAGAGGATGCCCACCTTGGGGCTCTAGCAACAGCGGCCGCATTGGCCCGAGCCACTGCTGGCTCCAGTCGCCAGGCCCCTGCGCATCCTGAGCAGGGGAACTTCTATGCCCGACCCGGATCGAGGCCCCGACCGCCCCAGAGGCAGGTTGGGTTGACTCTCCCGGTTGCTGGTACAGACAGTAGCCACCGCGGACCACCTCGCGGTAGCGCTATTCACCAACAGGGGCTACTCCGTGTGGCCGATCCAAGAGGCATGGGTCATTCCACCTCCCGATCTCGGCACGGAGGCCCGCCCGGAATCATCTCTCCCCGCGTCCCCTTTGATATCTGTCCCGGTGCCCCTCGCACCTTGGTTCCCAGTCCTCTTGGCCCCAGCACCAGTGCGGCCGGAGGACGCCAGGACAGAGATCAGCCCTGCCCCGAAGAACCACCCAGGGGAAGGAAGGCAAGGCGTCGACGCCGAGGGAAGAATGTTACGGAATTCCGGACAGAGATCCGACCGGTTTGCTTCTCTGACTCAGAGGCGGAGTACGATTCGGCGACAGAGCCCCTTCCCCAATCCCGCCGGTCAAGAGCAGGGGTAGGAATGCGGCACGTCAGCCTCGTGCTCCCCGAGAGCGAGATCGATGTGATCCCCGCTTCTCTCCGAAGGTATATCCGGAGTAACGAGGGCCTGGTAGACCCCCAAGGATCAAACTTGCGGTTGGTACCGGCCCCTCCGGAAGTGCCTTCCGTCTCGATCGGAGAACCCGGAGACTCTTTCTGGGGACCGACGGTCGAACCACGATCTGGTGCGCCCTCGGCGAGCACCGATGCTACGGCAGGATGTACGCTCGCCGGCCTGTCCTATCGTGATGTGGTAGCCAGGGCACCGCCACCCTCAGAGGGCGGCCCGGGATATGGAGGCCAATCGGCCTGCTCGCCGTATTCACCGTCGGCCAGCCCGTCGGCCGGGCGGCCCGCCTCGGCACCACTACCAGTTTCCCGTCCGTTCCCAGCCATGGAAGGGGACCAAGGAGATCTGGGTCCCGAGCTTGAATCGTGGAGCTTCTGGACCGTCCTTGCAGAGGGCCACTTCCCTGAGAAGTTTTGGCCAGTCGCAGGACCGGACTTTGATGCACCCGAATCGCTCACCCCGGGTGAGTTCGAATGCTTCCGCCGAACTCTCCGGGAGACTCACTCCTGTCTTCACTGCCTACAAATGCCATACCCCGGGAGTCAAGCGCACCTGGAGGATATTGGTGAGCAGTGCCGTCAAATTGACCTGGCCATGCTCCCCGCGGTCCGGCACCCCGGGTCATTTGGGCACCACGAGGCCCTCCAACAACGATGCGTTGAGTGCTTTCAAGTACTCCGCAAAGTTATCGAGGAAGCCACTCCCCAAGTGTATATCCGTGGATGGGGGCAGTACGCTGCCCTACGCTTCAGTGTGATTCGCCGACAGCCCGATTCGCTGGGTGGCCCTGAGGGTATATCCCCAGGGACAGAAACAGTCAATATGGCTGACCTGTCGGGAGAGGGGAACGACTTGGAACTTCTCGACGGGGGCTTCCCCCCCGAAGACAAGCCGTCGTCAGACCCATCAGTGAGAGTTACTCGTCATCAGAGAAACCTCCTGGGGCTCCCCGCACCCACTGAAGCACTGACGTTGAGCCGAAACGTCAGCAAAGGAAAAGAGCACAGCGAGGCTATAAGGCCCGCCGACCCATCTGCCTCCATGCAGAGGGCAGAGGAGGATCCCGAGAAGGCTACGCTACGTCAGCAGCCCGCCGAACAGAAGAAGCTGGTTGACCAGCTCCTCGCCGAGCGCGCTGCAGAACGGCATCCTGACTACGGTGATCCCAGGCCAGGACAGCAGGGACCGGAACAACCGCTCCTCGACGAGACTCTCCCGGGCAACCGTGATTACGCCGTGTTCGCCGACAGGAGAGAGGCCATTGCCTACGGCAAGAGGGCGCGGTATGTTTCGCCACACCCTCCCGAGCGGCGTGACTACCTGAGAGATCCCGCTCGGATTCCTCCCGCTGCCCCCAGGGCCGCTCCGCCCGCCATCCCACGAGCTGCCGAGTTCGACGACCCGGTCGACGACCCGATTGAAGGGCCATGCAATGCGCTCGTGGTTAGAGATCCTCGCCAGGACTGGAACCCATGTCCGGACGATCCGATGGCGGCACTCATTGCCCGCTTGGAAGCCTTGGAGACTCGGCAGGTGGCGATCCCACCGGACGGCAAGCCCTACCCAGCATGGGTGGATGACATGCCGGCGCCTCCGGGATTCGGGAATCCCACTTTCGCCCCCTTCAACGGGACTGGGGATCCGCCACAGCATTTAGCCCACTTCAACTCGAGGTGCGGGCCTATGTTGGGGACTCCGGCGCAACAGGAGGCCGCTAAGCTTCGCTGCTTTGTTCAGACACTGGAAGGGCCAGCATTTGTCTGGTACAGCCAGCTCCCCGTCGGGTCGGTAACCAGCTGGGAGGACCTCCGTAGACAGTTCCTCTACCAGTTCAGTTCCACGACCCGGAAGACGAGTATCGCAGACCTCTTCAAGTGCAAGCAGAGGCCTGATGAGCGAGTCGCGGACTTCGTCGCCCGATGGAAGGGTCTCACGTATTCCCTTGACATGCCATTGACTCAGGAGCAGTTGCTGACAATGTGCGTCGGGAACGTCAAGACCGAGCTGGTCCCTTCCCTGATTACTCAGAATTACCCCGGAGGGTTCAGGGACTTCTCAGACAAAGCTCAACGTCTTGAGGAAGCCCTGCAACAGGCCAGCCAGGCACACCCGCTGCCTCCTGTGATTCCTGCAAGGAGAGCCAGCAGGGCTGAGCCCGCTGCTGTGGCCCAGATAGAGGCTCCCAGGCCGTTGGAGCTGCTGCCGGTGAGGCCAGCTCCGCAGCCTCACAGGAATCCGCCTCCACGGGCTCAGTTCCCGGCCCAGCAACGGCAGCCTCAGAACCGGCCGGCCCCTCCGCGTAATGTACCGCCGCAACACAGGCGAGATAATCAGGGTCCACCTCCTCGGCAGGCCCCTCCAGCCCCTCGTCAAGACCGCGCTCCCAGGGTCCCGCGACACCTGACGTACTCATTCCATGAGGATCAGGTCCCCGGTTATTTCCGGAGCACCCTGGAGCAGAGGATTGTGCGGCTGCCTGAGTGTTGGAAGCCAGAGGAGGCACATCTTACGAATAACCCCCACTACTGCCCCTACCATCGAGCCCTGGGGCACACCATCCAGCGGTGTTATGTGTTTAAGGACTGGCTCCAAGACCAGATTAACAACAATGTAATCAGGTTGGGCCCAGCTCCAGCACAGGTAGCGGGCGTGTTCGTGGGATCAGATGACGATGGTGGCGATGAGGAAGAATGGCAGCTGGTCTCCGACCGCGGATCCCAGAAGTACAATAACTGGATGGCCCGCAAGACGACCATTCGCGCCCAGGGAATCATCCGTGCGCGCTTGAATCAGCCCGAGCCCCCAGAACCTGCGGGTGCTGCTTCGGCATCGTCGTCCCGGTCTGCCTCCTCCAAGAGGAGCAAACGGCGGCAGCGCAAGAAGGAAGAGCGCGCCCCGCCAGTTCCGCCACTATCCCGTACTCTCGACGATTTCATGCCCCCGGAGATGGGGGTCCCTCCTCGGATCCGCCCGGTGATGGATGATTCTTCCGATGACGGTATTGGGTACGCTTCGGTTAATACCGTCGAGCTGGTAAATCCCTTTTCGGTTCCCGACGTTGAAGAACACCAGGTGGACCTCCGTAGTGTCCCCGGTCGTCGCCACCGTCGGAAGAACCGCAGTAGCAGGAGTCGCCGGGGCACAGCCGTCGGTACCTCCGGCCAGGCCGTGCACGCCACTGAGACTAGGCAGCAGGCTCAAGATCGAGCTCAACGTGCGCAGGCCCCCCATCAAGGGATGACGGATTCGCCTCCGCCACTGTTTGTGGTGTGGGACCGGGCAGAACCGCCTCAGCCGCGTCGCGACCAGCTCCGCCCTGCCACAAGTCCATCCCGGCCTCCTGACTCCAGTACGGTGACCATTTCCCGGACTGCGACCAGTGAACAGCGAGATGCGCCAAGTACCAGTCGGCCGCCGATCCAACCGGTAAGGCCCGTCATGCCTCCAACCGCAGAGCAACCTCCTGCAACCAGGAGCTCGCGCTTGGCCAAAAAGTATGATGTCCTGAAGCACTTGGCCGACATCCCAGCAAGGCTCTCCATCCTTGAGGCTCTGCGCATGTCATCTGAGATGCGCGAGGCACTCGCTGAAGCCCTGAAAAGCCCCCTCCAGTTTGAGACAGAGGTTGCGGCTGCAGAGGCCTTCCACGCCGAAACGATCGAGGACGCCGAATGTCAGGCAGTTATCTCGTTCTCTGGTAAGGATGAAGACCCTCCTATACAGGGACATATCCGTCCGCTGTATGTCACTGGCCAGTTCAATGGCCTTGAAGTCCGGCGCTGTCTTGTCGACATGGGGTCCGGGATTAATCTGATTCCAACTCGGACGCTCCGGAGATTGGGGTTGTCTGAGGATGACTTGATTCCCTCCGACCTCAGGATCCAGGGGTACGACCGCACCGAGCAAACCCCGGTCGGCAAGATACGTTTGAAGACCCAGTTCGGTGACTTGGTTGCCAACACCGAATTCATGGTAGTCTCTCAGGACACTGCGTATAACGCATTGATGGGCAGGCCATGGCTTCACCTTCACGCGGCGGTTCCCTCGTCATACCACCAATGCCTCAAATACTCCCTTAATGGTCGAGTAGGCGTGCTTCAAGGAGATGCCTCTCCTTTTGCCTCATGTGAAGCCCGTTATCTGGACGCGGACTATTACAAGAGCAAGGATAAGCAGATCCTGGCAGGTGAGGTTGAGCCTGTCGCTGTTGCGAGCAATCCCTGGGCAAGTCTGGATGATGCTTACGTCCTCCCGATTCACCGGTTGGACGTCGCCATGGTCTTGACGGTCCGCGAGTCTCCTGATGAGACGGCCGCAACCGCCCGTGCCAGCACCAGTGGCCCAGCAGGATCTGGTAGCCCCAATGCAGTTTCCAACGCAGTCTCTCCCGTGGACGATCCCTCCCCGAGCGGAGAGGATATGGAAGACGTACCCCCAGCCTTTGAGGAGGGCGTCCCCACCACGGTCGATGAGTTAATACAGGTGAACCTTGGAACAGAGGCCGATCCAAGACCCACGTTGGTTAGTGCCGCCATGCCCTCTGAGGAGCGGCAGCAGTACGTGGACTTTCTCAGGCAGCACCGTGATGTGTTCGCTTGGGGCTATGACGAGATGCCGGGGCTAGATCCTCAGGTAGCCGTCCACCGCCTTGGTCTCCCGGAGAACCATCGCGGGTTCAAGCAGCCTCCCAGGAAGATGCACCCATCCCACGGTGCCATGGTTGAGGCCGAAGTTGACAAGCTTATCAAAGCCAACTTCGTGAGGGAAGTTCAGTACCCCAAATGGCTGGCCAACATTGTGCCGGTCAGGAAGAAGAACGGGCAGATTAGAGTCTGCATCGACTTCCGCGATCTCAACCGCCACTGTCCGAAGGATGATTTTCCCCTTCCAGTGACAGAGCTGTTGATTGATGCCACGGTAGGGTTCCAAGCCCTCTCCTTCATGGATGGATACTCCGGATACAACCAAATTCGGATGGCCCCTGAGGATGAGGAGTTCACTGCCTTCAGGGCCCCCCAAGGTACCTTTTGCTACCGGGTCATGCCCTTCGGCCTGAAGAATGCAGGTGCCACCTATCAACGGGCGATGCACCGCATATTCAAGCCAATCCTCGGCACACTGGTGGAATGCTACGTCGACGACTTGGTTGTCAAATCGCGCCAGCGTCAGGACCATCTCAAAGATCTTGAGAAAGTGTTCAGCTTCCTCCGGTCCAGCTGCCTGAAGATGAACCCGTTGAAGTGTGCCTTTGGGGTCACCTCCGGAAAGTTCCTTGGATTTGTGGTAAGATACCGGGGTATTGAGATCGACCCAGAGAAAATCAGGGCGATTAGCCAGATGCCTCCCCCGGGTACCGTCCGGGAACTGCAAGGGTTCCAAGGCCACTTAGCCTATATACGTCGATTCATCGCGAATCTGGCCGGAAAGTGTAAGCCCTTTTCTCGGCTTATGAAGAAAGGTGCCACCTATGTATGGGATAAAGAGTGTCAGACCGCTTTCGAGGAAATCAAGCAGTACCTGCTTCAACCTCCGGTCCTGATGCCGCCCGTATCCGGAAAGCCGCTGGTCCTTTATGTGACCGCCCTGGAACGGTCCCTGGGTGCCCTTCTCGCCCAGAAGAACAACGAGGGAACAGAGAATAGCCTCTATTACCTCAGTCGCATGCTCCTCGATGCGGAAGTTAGGTATTCCCCCATCGAGAAGAGTTGCCTGGCGCTCGTATTTGCCGTACAGAAATTACGGCACTACTTGCAGCACCATGAGGTACAGTTGGTTTCTCGGGTAGACCCGTTGAAATATATCCTGAGCCGACCTATGTTGACTGGCCATCTCGCGCGGTGGGCTGTGATTCTCCAGCAGTTCGACATCAGGTATGTGTCTCAGAAGGCCATCAAAGGGCAAGCATTGGCAGACTTTCTGGCTGCTCACCCAACCTCCGCGGATCAGCCGCTGGATCTAGGCTTTCCTGATGAGACCATTCTCTCGGTTGATCGAGCCGATCCATGCTGGCAGATGTACTTTGACGGTGCCTCCCGGAGCCCCACCGGTAGAAGACTCGATAATCCTAAGCTCAACAGAGTGGGCCTGGGTATCGTCTTCATTACCCCGGAGCGAGCCGTGCTGCCATACTCCTTCCTGTTGTCAGAGGGCTGCACCAACAATGAGGCGGAATACCATGCCCTCATCACCGGCCTCGAGTTAGCTCTCGAGATCGACGTGCCCCATCTGTGTGTGAAAGGGGACTCCGAGCTGGTCGTTAAGCAGATCAATGGTGACTACGTTGTCAGGAAGCCGGAACTTGTGCCATTGTTGGAGTGCACCCTTCTTCTGATGGCCCGGTTCCCTTCTCGGCCGGAAATTGTCCATGTTCCCCGGTCGCAGAACGGTCGAGCAGATGCTTTGGCCAGCCTGGCTGCGTCACTTGCGGAACCTGAACAGGACAACCTGATCGTCCGCGTGACGCGCCGCAGGCTCATCGCTCCCGTTATCCCGGAAGAAGATCGCGGCCCGTTGGTAAGTAACCTCACCACGGTTGCCCCTATGCCCGGAGCCCCGAGTGCCCCAGATATAGCAGTCGAATCAGCCCGTGATTGGAGGGCGCCTTTGGTTGAGTACCTCCAACATGGCATTCTTCCGTCAGATCGGGCCGAGCGCGAGCGAGTTCGACGCCGCGCATCGCAGTTTGTCCTCCAGAGCAGTCCCGGTCTGGAGCAGATCCTCTACAAGCGCGGGTTTGATGGTGTTCTCCTCCGTTGCCTTCAGGGAGTCGAGATCCCACGAGTCATGCAAGAGGTTCATGCTGGTGCATGTGGCGCCCACCAGACTGGGCCGAAGCTGTCCCACCAGATTCGGAGGTTGGGATACTTCTGGCCCTCTATGATCCATGACTGCATCGAGTACGCCAGGAGGTGCCATGCGTGCCAGTTTCATGCGAACTTTGTGCATCGGCCGCCAGAGCCTCTCCATACCACAAGGTATTCCTGGCCCTTTGCAGTCTGGGGACTGGACGTTGTGGGACCTTACCCGCCGGCGACAGCTCGCCAGTGCCGGTTCATTCTGACCGCCACGGACTTCTTCTCCAAATGGGCAGAAGCGATTCCGCTCAGAGAAGTCAAATCCTGTTCGATCGCTGACTTCGTGACCTCCAACATCATCTATCGATTTGGAGTGCCTCACGCTATCCTCACAGATAACGGAACCAATTTCCGAGCAGCCGAGTTGAAGAAGTTGTACGCCAAGTATAACGTCCGCTCGAACCATACATCTCGCTATCATGCGCAGGCGAATGGACAGATCGAGGCGTTTAACAAAACCCTCTCTAACATTCTGCAAAAGATGGTTGGTCAGAACAAGAAGAGTTGGCCGGACAAGCTCCCCAACGCCCTCTGGGCTTATCGGACGACGACTCGCAATTCCACCCAGATGACCCCTTATTCCCTGGTGTATGGAGCTGAGGCCGTCCTGCCCATCGAGATCCAGTTACCGTCCTTGCGCACTGCAGTCCACGACCAGCAAGCGCCGGACAGAGTTGCTGAAGCCCGTCTAGTCGAGTTGGAAGCACTGGATGAGAATAGACTTCGCGCTTTGCAGAACTTGGAGAGGCATCAAAGCAGAATGGCTCGAGCTTTCAATAAGAAGGTTCGCCTCCGCTCCTTCCTGCAGGGTGATCTAGTGCTGGCCCTAAGAGCACCGATGATCCCCGGCAGGAAGCCGCCCAAGCTGGAGCCCAAGTGGGAGGGACCTTTTGTTGTCCACAAGGTCTATCCCAATGGCGCGTACTCCCTAGCGACTATGGATGGTGAGCGTGTCACTCCTCCCACCAACGCTAGGTTCCTCAAGCAATACTTTGCCTGAGTGTCCGTTCGTCCTGCATGACGCTAAACTGCACTTCGTCCTGCATGACGCTAAACTGCACTTCGTCCTGCATGACGCTAAACTGCACCTCGTCCTGCACGACGCTAAACTGCACTTCGTCCTGCATGACGCTAAACTGCACTTCGTCCTGCATGACGCTAAACTGCACCTCGTCCTGCACGACGCTAAACTGCACTTCGTCCTGCATGACGCTAAACTGCACTTCGTCCTGCATGACGCTAAACTGCACTTCGTCCTGCATGACGCTAAACTGCACTTCGTCCTGCATGACGCTAAACTGCACTTCGTCCTGCATGACGCTAAACTGCACTACGTCCGAGCTACATGACGTTAAACTGTTCAGCATTCGTCCTGCATGACGTAAAACTGCCACTCAAGAACTACGTGCGGCTTGATTCACATCCTTATGGGATACGTAGGACCGCCTGAAACCTCGTGTTTCAGGCCCAGCCCCATCCTTCGGGAATTTCCATCCCATCTTGGGCCCTTGGCCCAGTTGCCCCCGGGTGTGCGGCGTATGGTGTGAGTGCGGGGCTATGCCCTCATTCACGTCGGTTTGCTCGTCACGCTGTACGCCCCCCCACGTTTGGGGATGCCTTCTGCCCCCCCTTCTTTTTTCCTCATCGTCCTGCATGACGTTAAACTGCACTTCAAGAACTACGTATGGCTTGATTCCCATCCTTATGGGATACGTAGGACCGCCTGGACATTCATGTTTCAGGCCCAGCCCCATTTCCCGGGAACCTCTATCCCGCGTTGGGCCTCTGGCCCCAGTTCCCCTCCTTTTTTGTGCGAGGCGTATCGCGTGAGCGGGGGATTATGTCCTCATTCACGTCGGTCTACTGGCCGCGCCGTACGCCTCCCCCGTGTGTGGGACTACCTCACACCCCTCATCGTCCTGCATGACGTTAAACTGCCTTTCCAGAACTATGTATGGCTTGATTCCCATCCTTATGGGATACGTAGGACCGCCTGGACGCTTGTGTCTCAGGTCCAGCCCCGTCTCTTGGTTGATCACGGGGACCTGCCCCCCATCGGTTGCTCTCAGGGTGAGTCCTCCGACCCTTTCCGGAGATCTGTTAACATGTTTTGGGTACTTCGGTCTATGACTCGTAGTGTCAGATTCAATCCCGACAAGTCCTGTGTTGCTTGTCAGGCCCCGCGCTTCCTCTTGTTCGAGCCTTCACTCAAAGGGATCCTCGTTAGCGGTTTGGGTACGATGCCTCAGTGCTCTCCCACCGCTCCGGGTCGATTTACCGGTGGGTCTTGGGCCGCAAATCGATATGAATCCTGCGATTGAGCGGTTGATGCTCGTTTGCTTGCCCCGTCTTAGGCTGACGCGATCGGATGTTGTGTTGCGAATGCGTCAGCAACGTCCTTGATCGCCATGTCAGCTCTCTCAGGCTCTGAACATTGGTTGCACAGTCCTCATCACACTCCGCCTTTGTGCGTTGTAGTGGGATCTTGACACTCTCTTGATCTTGACACTCTCTTCATACTGACTTCCGGTACGCCTCTACATGTTAGGCAGACCAACCAGGGTAATGATGTCGTTCGAGGCTCCCATGATCTGAGAACCAAGGATATATGCAGATATCCTCCCTAAGGGCCATGCGTAGCTGGACCCTCGTCCCCATAAGGAGGAGGGAGTCGCCCGAACAATTGCGTTCTGGGCCCAGTATATCTGGAGGCTAGCATCTCTGCCCCTCGGGTGATGGACATATGCAGACCCCTATCCCAAGACTCTTCTCCTGGAATCGTGCGTGACCGCAGGGCTGGTATGTTCCCACCTCCGCCGTGTCCGCCGTACCGCAATAAGCGGATTCCTCCATGGTCCGAACCACACGACCTTAAACTGTGTTGTCTGGTCCTACCACACGACCGTAAACTGTGATCGTCTTGGCCGCCCGACGAGAAAACGGCACTGCATCGTGATGTCCTTCTCAGGGGACACTCATGTTGGGCGCTGGTTAATGACCACGCCATTCATCAATGCCTTCCATGGCTTGATTATTGTGGCGACGCCAGAGATTTCTCAATCACGGGCATGTCGCCGCACAAAGAAAAACCATTCATCTTTAAGGACAAACAAGAAATATCAAATGCCGCTCCTTTTGTGTGCGAGGGTCAGACCCGCACTCTTCCCCACGCTGGTGCCCGATTGTGTTGCACCGCGCTTCAAGAACTACGTGCGGCTTGATTCCCATCCTTATGGGATACGTAGGAACGCCCGGATGTTTGAAACTTCGGGTCCAGCCCCCCACCTCTTAGAGATTTCCCCTTCTCTGGGGAATCCGCCGCCTTCAGGTCACCCTCAAGGCGTGTTCCCCGACCCCTTGCCGTGGTCCACCGGTGTCAAGAGTACTCTGGTTTATTGCCAGGAGGGTCAGGATCCGCTTGGT
The DNA here is from genome assembly GCA_963277665.1 of Viscum album. Classification (NCBI taxonomy): domain Eukaryota; kingdom Viridiplantae; phylum Streptophyta; class Magnoliopsida; order Santalales; family Viscaceae; genus Viscum; species Viscum album. The sequence continues at coordinate 890,746,939 of OY728130.1, forward strand.
CAGGTTTCCTCCACTTTTCAGGCTTCGTGCTCCCTTTCATTCGGACCCATCGTCTACGCCCTGGGTGGAGCCCCCGTGAACGGTTCGGACACAATGCCTCAGTGCTCTCCCACCGACTCGGGCCGGTACCCCCAATGGCCTCGGGCAGCAAATCGATATGAATCCTACGATTGAGCGGTCGATGCTCGTTTGCTGCCTCATTCCACCAACGGTTAGTGCGATATTGATGCTGCTTTTCCGCCACGGTCGGCAGTACTCCCATATCGTTACACCGGTGCCCCCAGTCCTTGAGTGAATGGCCGCATGATTCACATTTTCCACCTCCCATTCTGACCAGGCAAAACCTCGACACTCTTGACACTATCCCTCAGTGCATCTTTGCATATCCAGGGGATATGACCACGATGTGGCGTGCTTTGAGTCTTTATGGTCCGAGCTCTAAGACCTTAAACTAAGATCTCCCCTTATGGTCCGAGCTCTAAGACCTTAAACTAAGATCTCCCCTTATGGTCCGAGCTCTAAGACCTTAAACTAAGATCTAGCCCTTATGGTCCGAGCTCTAAGACCTTAAACTAAGATCCTCCACCCTTATGGTCCGAGCTCTAAGACCTTAAACTAAGATCCTCCAGCCCTATGGTCCGAGTTCTAAGACCTTAAACTAAGATCTAGCCCCATGGTCCGAGCTCTACGACCTTAAACTAAGATCTCCCCAAATGGGGTCCTACGTCCTGCATGACGTTAAAACTGCACTCTCAGAACTACGTGTGGCTTGATCTCCAGCCTGATGGAGTACGTAGGAACGCCCGGGCATTCCAACTCGGGTCCAGCCTCAGGGATCGTTAAGTCCCGCCCCTCCTCGTCGCCGGCCGTCTGGCCTGACTTCGGGTAGAGTGGTGCAGTTGTGATATTCTCCCCGATTCAGCTCGGGGTGCCCCATCGCAATGATGGGAAGCGACGGTTTCCTCGTCAGAGAGGTGCTGTCTGAGAATTGAGGTGACTCACGGCCGGATTAGTGCATCTGCCTAATACGCTTTCCCCACGGTGGCGCAATTTTGAGAGCGTTGGATTCTGTCCGAACAAATCGTCACTTCGCCCCACGCTTTGCATGCCCTGTTGATCTGGATTTTCCACCCTTGTGTCTGAAGGAACCCCAAAGCGGTATTCATGATGACATGTGGTCCGCCTCCTGCAATATGAATGATGGCCTTTTTCGGTCCGTCTATTGCAGTTGTTATGGTCGATCCACTGTCCGCCTACCGTCTTGGGCATTTCCTGGAAGGCCGACCGTTGTGGATGTCCGGATTCGGGACACGCGATTCACCCATTCTCATTTCCCTATGTTCGGATAAAATCTCAACGCCCCTAGCATTGTCCCGCTCGTGTGTTGGAACAAGTTGGGGGGATACATTGATTAGGTCTGAGGTCTCCTTTCTTAGGAATGACCTCCCTCTTTTCTCCAGAAATCCAGGCCCGATTCTGGATGCCTGAAGCTTGGTCAACGCTCCCGCGAGACAATTTGTGGTTGAGTATGTTAAACCAAAAGACGCAGATAAATATGGCGATTCATACAAGTGGATCAAAATATTAAGTAGCGGAAGCAAATGTTTTGGGAATGGCAAAACAAAGCCCTTAGGGATTAGCGTGCTGAATGAGTCTTTCTAATGCCGCTACCCTTTGGCTGGTGGCCTCCAGAGCTGCTTCTCGCTCTCTGCGTGCCCTCTCTTCGTCGGCGGTCGCAGCGCGCAGTTCGTCGATTCTGGCCTGTGCACGCTCCCGCTCGACCTGAATTGTGACCATCTGTTGGCCCGCCTCCGTCAGCTGTACCTGAGCGTCGATCAGTTGTGCCGATAGTTGCTCCACAAGCTCGGTACATGCTGCGACGAAGGCCTCCTTCTCTGCCGCCTGCCCTTTGAGGCGCCGGACTTCCTGCTCTGCCGCGATGAGCGCCTGCGTGCTCTCCGACATGTCCCGACTTTGTGCGACGTCGGCACGCCGGCGGCTCTCGCGCATCTTCTCGGCCATGAAATCACGGACCGTCAGATGGAGGCGTTGAGCATCAGCTCCCCCGGCACACAGGAAGCGCAACCAGGTCTGAAGTGATCCCATGCGCCCCTGTCATTCCGATGGGTCTCGCTTGAGGAAGCGCTGGATGCACTTCCACCCCCTGCGTCGCGTTACCCGGCTATCCTCGACCGCCTCCGCGTCCGAGTCATCCATCTCCTCGGGGTCGGCAGGCCGGTAAGCAGGGAAGGCAGCCAGCAGGTCTGCTGCAGGGTCCGCCCCTGGGAGGTCCTCACGAGGGATAGGTTCCCCAACATCCGGGCAACCTTCTTCTCTCTCCCCAGCGGCGCTGACACCCTCGTCAGCCCCCAACCTCTCTCCGATGTCAGCACCGCCGATGTCCGGAGCCCCTTGATCAGCAGTTGGTGGGGCCGGCTCGGTTTGGGAAGTCTGTTCCGGAGCAGGCGGCATGTCCACCACTGGTCCACTCGTAGATGGCCCGGGTTCGGTAACCCGTTGAGCCTCCAGTGTTGAGATCACTGCGCAGGGCATGCCATGGTTAGTCACGGATCGTCAATGGCAAGCACCAGCAGTAAAGCAAGGAGACTTACGGGGGTTCAAAGCGTCATCTTCCGCTGCCCCGGCCGCCGCAGGAACAGTTGCAGCAGGGGACCCCTCAGCGCTTGTCAGTTCAATGATGGGTGTCTGGCCCCCGCCTTGTCCTGCTGGCGCCTCTCCTACCCCTGCCGAGGACGCTTGGCCAACATCCGTGTGCTCCTGAGAAAGGTGGAGAAACGGGTTAGAAGCTGCATAAGAGAATGGATGAAGCAGGTTGAGTGGGGATAGAAGCGGACCTCGAGGAGCTCAGTGACATCAACGTTGTCAGAGCCGGCCACCTCGCCGCTCTCCCGTGGGCTCCCCCGATGGGACCTTCCCTCGGAGCCTTCATCCTCCCCCGTCTCCTCCTCCTCCTCAGAGTCGTTACTGTCATCTTCTTCCGGCGGCATCTGTTCTGGAGCGGGCTCGAGACCGAGCATCACCTTCACCAGAAGGGATGGCTCCGCACGCTGACCACGTTGGCGCGCGTACTCGTCCATTGCCGTCAGATACGCATACTGCCGGTTGAAGTCCACCCTGTCGGTGATCTGGAGGCGCCCGACCTCTGGCAGATAGATTCCTTCTCTGAGTATCTTTCGCCAAATGACGTCGGTCCCCAGTGACTGCCGCAGGGTCATCCAGGCCGACCACAGCGCCGGGAAGACTGCATCGTGGGAGGGTTCGAGCAGACGTCTCACCTGCTTCCCGGGCCGCTCCCCGACCGACGCATGCGCCCCCTCTCTGGGTGCCGAGGTCGTGGCGGCAGCCTGCGATGCGCCCGCCGCCGAAGTCCCTGCTCGCGCCGGCCCCGCTGCTTGGCGCGCCTCCGTTCTCCCCCGTGTGGCGGCGCCTCGCCTCCTTCCTTGACGCCCGGTCTCCGCACGGGTAACCTCGAGCCGCCGAACTAGCTTCCGCAAGAGCCCCTCGGGGTACGCGATGGCCCAGTGTTCGGCGTACTCGGTCGCCAAGCCTGCGTTAACTCCGGTAGGAGGGAGAGTGATGACGTCGCCAGAGCCGAAAGCGGCAAACATCAGCCACATCTGACGAAGGACGCCGGGGTTCGTCTCCTCCCGGACAGCAGTGAATACCCTCTTCGGCATCCGTTGAAGGCACCCGAACTGCCTGGCGAACCGGGTCGGCACGTAAGGCTCGCAGATCACCTTCCCGTCGATCCGAGCCACGAGCACCCCGCCCCGCAGGTTCAGGAAGTATTCATGCTGCTCCAGCGGACCCTGCCCATTGTCGATCATCTGGCCGACGGGAGTGGGGAACGGGCTGAAGTTGAAATTGGCATGATTTCCAATCCGAACCCTCACGCCCTCCTCACTGAGGTTCATCGGAGCGACCCCCGCAATGTTCAGCAGGGAGGGTCGCAGGCCGTTTCCCGGAGGACTGATGGCATTTGGGAACGTATACCCACCGAGGTGAGCAGCCACCCATCCGTGGAAGAACTGAAAGGGCCCACAGATCCTTCGTGGCGACCCCCCTCGTGAGATGCGTCCCAGAATGGCATACAGCCTCGCCAGTACTGGGACCCCGAGGTTGTATCTCTTGTTGGCAGCCATGGCGCCCGCCATCGCCAGTGTCGTCGGGCGGACGCCCATCCTCGCATCCCGCACTGGCAGGAGCCACCCGCTCAGAAAGGCGGCCAGGAACGCCGCGTACCGGACGTTCGGGTCCCGGGCCTCGATGACGCGGTACCCCCATGAGCGGTAATCGCCCGTCTCCAGGACCCGCCAGTACGACCCGTTCCGGCTCCTCTGAGCTGTGGTCGGGCACCGCTTCCCCCTGCCTGGCATCTTGACCACCGGGTCATGTTCCAGGAACTGGCCGAACCAATCCTTGTAGGCTATGTCCTTCTGGAAGTCTTGGATCCCGAGCCGCTGCGTAGCCAGGTCAAGAAGATGCCAGGTCAGAATGGGAGTCCGTGACCTGTCCTCCCAGATGTTCTTCGGTGGCAGGAACTCATCGTACTGGTAACCCTCCAGCGGGATACCTCCGATGCAGTGGATGTCCCAGAGACCGATGCCGACCTCCCCATGGTGAAGATGGAAGGTGTTGGTATCCGGGGACCAGCGAGTGAACAGCTCCGGCCCGAGCTCAGACTGCTGGTAGAAGTGGAACTGCGACGTCCACACCGCCTCGAACAGGCCGATGTACCGCAGCTCCTCTGCGAAGTGATCGCAAGTGTGGCGTACCCAGAACGCCCAGGCCCATTCACTGGTAAAGTTGCCCCCAGATCGCAAGTCCCAGTCCTTCAGCCAGCCCTTGGTGTCGTCAGTGACACTCTGACGGTATGTGCTCGAGTAGAGGGCTGGAGAATTCTCCACAGTAGGCTCACCCCCATCAATGGTTCGCGTCCTCGGGTTCAGGACATAGACATCCAAGTGTCTGGTCTCCCTGGCAGGATGCCCATTGTTGGTGATGTTATAGCGGAGAAGCTCGTCCTCCCGAGTCACCCAGGTTCGCGGCGCATCAACCTCGAACCCTGGCACCGGAACCTCATCGAGGATGCCGAAGTTCCAGAGCAGCAGGTTGTCTGACAATGGGTATGTCTTCTGGGCCGGCGTTAGTAAGTCGAACAAGGATTGATTGTTGGAAACAATCTCCTTGGCTCCGTAAACCTCCTCGTTCGTCGCCATCTCGGCTCTGCGAGTGGCGGCATCCCCTTCATTTCCTCTGTGCGCGGCCATCTCGGAAGATTTGGGAGTCGTGCGGGTTAAGGGATGAAGCGTGCGGGATCGGACGAGGCTGGTGGAAAAGTTTGAGAGGCGGCGCGCAATCCTAGTGGGCGGCGCGCAATCGGGAAGTCCTTTGCGAAAAACCCCGGGTATTCGCGCAAAAACAGAGCGAAGTCCGGACGGTTTTGCGCGACGAGCGAGCGAATTCCGCGCCGGAAAAGGCAATTTCGCGCACGAGAGCAAAGAGGCTTATCGCGCGGAAGGCCAGTGTACGGCACGGAGGGACCCAGTGCCCCTATTTATAGGCGAGGTCGTGGTCCGCGCTGCGCGGAAAAGGCTTTGCGCGACCGCATTGGCCGCTTTCGCGCCCGACACCCATTTTTGCGCGCCACAGTCCCGCGTCGCCCAGGACTTCGGCATTCCGGCGTCTCCCTCGGAACCCAATCGTTGCGACCTCTCGCCGATCAGATTCCGAGGGGGGGCTTTTGTAGACGCCGGAAAAGTCCGTTGTTCCCAAACGAAGCTCCGGATGCGGAAAGCGAAGTGATATTTGGAGTCGGAAGAACGTTTCGGAGGGCCCGGAGGCCTTGCGCGGAATTTCAGAGGCCCGCGCGCAAAGGTGATGTTCCGCGCGCAAACCCCCCGGGATGCGCGCAAGGCACCGGTCCGGCGCACAATTTTGCGCGCCGCGGGTCCGCGCGACTCCCTTGCGCGCCTCGCCCGATTCCGCGCCCGCGAGGAGAATTTCGCGCTCGCACCCTGGATTCCGCGCCCGGGGTTGCCTATAAATATAAGGCGACCCCCAACGTTTCAGGTTGCTGAAAGTCGAAACGTCTCTCGTGCGCGCAATTCAACCCCTTCCGCGCGTAATGACGGACTTCAGGTAACCTCCTTTCTTTCGCGCAAGAAAGCCTCGGGGTCCGCCTTCGCGCGCAATCCCCGCTGGCTCCTTTCATTTGAATAAAAACTCACCCTAAGGCCTTTGCGCGCAAAAGAACCCGCTTGCGCGCAATCGCCCCCGGGGTGCGTGCAATCCGGCCTGATTGCGCGCACCCCCCCCTTCTTCTTTCAAGTGGCCATTCGTTAAAGAATGAGCCGTTGCCCCCGCGCGCTATCCGAAGCCCGGTGTGAGCAATCTCAAGCATCCGCGCGCAAGGCACTGGCCCAATTGCGCGCCAGCCGCCCCAATTGCGCGCCGGCCCGCAATATTGCGCGCAAAGCTTCCTTTTTGCGCGCAATCTGCCAGGTTCGTCCCCGTTGACCTCCTAAAGGTACCCGCCTGTGTGGCACCCGATGATTCTCATCCTGGGTGCCCGCACCGTGCGTTGTCTTCCCGTGCGGCCCTCCAGGTTCGTGCGAAGTGACATGCACCCATCGTCCGGCAACCTATGTCCCGCATGACGTTAAACTGCGCATTCGTCCCGCATGACGTTAAACTGCGCATTCGTCCCGCATGACGTTAAACTGCGCATTCGTCCCGCATGACGTTAAACCGCGCATACGTCCAGCATGACGTTAAACTGCATATTCGTCCAGCATGACGTTAAACTGCACATCCGTCCAAGCTGCACGACGTTAAACTGCCTAGCCACCATCGTCCGCGCTGCAAGACGTTAAACTGCCAAGTGCTTCGTCCTCAACACACGACGTTAAACTGTACTTCGTCCGGCAAGACGTTAAACCGTCCGCCTCGTCCTCAACACATGAAGTTAAACTGTACTTCGTCCGGCAAGACGTTAAACCGTCCGCTTCATCCGATCCCGTGCTCTGCACGCAGGGTCTCCCCCGGTTTGGATGTGGCCCCCACCCGCTCGTCTCTGCAGGGATGTCGGGATTGCCCCTCTTTAGGGACGATTTAATGGGAGTGGCTTTTCCCTACGGGGGCAGGGTATTACAAACCCCTAGTTTCTCGTGGGAGGCTGCACATGTGTATCTCCATTGCGCCTCCCCACTGCCGAATCCAGTAGAGGGTCTGACTGGGATCGAGGTGTCTTCTGCTTTCGGTCCAAGTCCCTTCCAACTGAGTTTTGCAGTATCCGGGCTGCCCCAAGTGCGTAAGTCCTGACAGAATGAACTACGTGGACTTTGATCCCTGTCTTCTATACAGGGTACGTAGGAAGCCTCCCTGAGGTCCAAGCCCACCACCTGGTCGTCCCGGTCGTATTTACGTCGGTTCGTCCATCAGTGGACCCCTCCAGGGTTCACGCTTGCGTTGATTCACCTATGAATCCGCCCCTGTGGGAGACTGCCCGTGTGTATCTCCACGGTGCCTCCCCACAGCCCCCCTTTTCCATTTCCCCTTTTATCGTCCAGCATGACGTGAAACTGTGATCCACCCGGCCGTTCCATCCCCCTCTGTGCGAGGTGGTTCGGTTTAATCCTCCGCCCGGCGGCCTAGACCTCTTCGTGAGTCGGCTTGCCGACGTCCAGCATGACGTTAAACTATATGCCCGAACTACGTTGACTTTGATCCGTGCTAACGCGCGGTACGTAGGAAGCCCCTCCGGGGTCCAAGCTCTTCCCTCCATCATCCATCCTGATCCTTACCCGGGCCGCCACATCCCGGTGGGGTCATGCCACTTCACTCCACTCCACATCATTTGGGAAGCCGCCCATGTGCTGGCCCCAGCGTCGGAGGTTCCCCGCAAGGGGTTCTGTCATCTGATCCACTTTTCGTGTTGATCGGTCCGACGCCGTCCCCGCTGGACGTTAAACTCGCGGCATACCCCGTGTTAAACATGGGAAGCTGAGGAAAACCTCAGGTGACACAGTTCCCCGCACCCAGTACGGGATGCCTCAGGCCATCATGCCTTAGAGAAGCCCTATTAGGGACGGAAGACAGACGTGCAGAGCCGCAGTGTTACGACACGCCCCCAGCACCCAGAGCCACCCGGCCTTCTCACCGCAGGTTGCTGCCCCGCCCAGACTCCTTGGAACGTCCGGGCGGAAGCAGCGTAATTAACCGGTGTCCATGAAGATATGGCGCCGGGAACGAGATTCACGAACATTCTTAAGTCTATGAGGGAGACCCGGATTAGGCGACAAGTTCCGAGGAGACGTCCAAGGAAGGAGGAGCCGACATCCCATCATCCCGGTTTCGATCAAGGAGCAGACGCCCCTGAATAAGGGACGGATGCCGCCCGCCCTTGGAAAGCGGGACTGCGGGACCACAAGCCGCGCGCCCATCCCCTCGGGTCGACGGGTGCACGCGCGAACGCGTCCTGGCGGAACAGCGTAACCCGACGCACATCCGCACCGAAACACTCAACCTAACAAAAAATGGAATCATTGTTCTCATGGGTGTAAGACCTACCGTCTCCATGAACAATGTATTTCATTTCCTTTCTCAATCTTGTATGAATTACTATAAATATTAATATACATGTTATACATAATATTTATTTAATTTTTTCACTAGGTCTATGATGTAATCATGAACAATGTAATGGTATAATAAATATAACAAATAAAAACATATACGAAAAACAAATAGTTTATTACCTGAAACAGTACATTAACATATGATTTATAATAAATGTTTTTATAAAAAGTCATATGAAAATAATATATTAATACAAATATGAATATGGTTTAATATTAGTTTTATAATATTCTTATACTTATTATATAGTTTGTTTTAACATGTACAATGAAATCCAATTCTTATGTTAAGGGATTTCCATCACACTTATTACTTTAATGAGACACATGCCATTTTCACGACCAATTTATATTAGGTAGTGAGTATATGTAACATGAATTAATTTTATTGTGATTATACCAATGAAATTGAGATTTAAATATCTATTTTATGATTATTTATTCTTGTGGTTTATGATTCAAATGTTAATAAATCAGAAATTCATGGTCATCTCACTTTTAACTTTTATGTGTCACATGGAACTTTTACCACCTATTTGTTTTATTTTTTGTGTGTATATACCATAAATATATATAATAATTATTATAATGAATACTATTTGGATTTTAATACCCATTTTATTATCTCTAATTCATGCGGTTTATGGTTAACATGTTAACACATGAGAATGGGAATTTCCATATAACATTATTTTTCCGTGTGACCAAATCCATTTTCACCACCTTTTTCATTTACATTGTATGTATACTACTCATTTATATATTAAATTATTCATATAATAATAATTAGTATTATTTAAAAATCAATTCTTGGATCTCCCTTTCTTGGGGATTACAGTTCATGAGTTAACAAATCAGAAAGGAATTTTGTCTCAATGTTTGTCCTTTAAGACACATGTTATGTTATGAACCTATACACTTTTACAAGGTGTATATACTGCCCCATTGAAATATTATGTCATGAATATATTAATTTTCATGATATTTTAGAATTCATTTTATGTTATTCATTCATGTGGATTATGATTCAAGGTTACCAAATATCTATGTGTTTGTTTCTACAAAATCATATTTATCTGGATTGATTTTGATTATGATCCCATTGGTAAAATATTATGATCAAAATCCCATGAGATATGAATTATTTTATTATACTTTTGTTACTAATGATATATAATTGTAATAATACCATTTTCCACTCTTTGGTACTCAAAATTATAATAACTTATCTAATAAAATATGATATTATTTATGTCTTCGGTCATAAATCTACATTTTTTTAAAAAAATGTATTCTTAAAATGTATTCAATGTTTTTATTAATATCTTAATATTTTTCAGATAAATTAATAATCAGATTATGTTTTAATATTTTTCATAGACACAATTCACTTTCTATTTTCAAAAACAATACTCTTTTAGATTTTTTATAAAATATAATCATTGCTTCAATATGTATGATAATAATAGATTTTTTTTATTTAATGAATAACAATTTCATCACATATTACTTAGGATTTTTTAAAATTTATTTTTAAATAAAATGATTTTCAAAATATAGTACTTTTTAAAAATAGTTTTTGAAAGTGAAAACAATATTTCCATAAGAAATGTTTTAAAAGATCATTAAAAATTGCCTTCCATATAAGTTGACATTAGGTCATCTTAATCATTAATTACTAGGGATATTGTCCAAGGATACTATTCTTATTCTTTCACTGAATAGTTTATGTTTTTATTGAATTATGTTTATAAAACACATTTCTCTTTAATAGGGTGTCCTTCAATTGTTACTCTATCCATAATTTCCATCTTACCCTAGTTGATAACATTCATGAGGACATGAACATATCTTATTAGATGAAACACATTAAAGATTTCATGCAACCACATTAGAGGTGGGGGTAGGTAGAGGTAGAAGTAACCTTTCCAACCCTATGAATGATCTCAAATGATGCGATGAATCTCGAGGATATCTTGACTCCAATGCCAAACATTCGCAATCCTCATCATGGAGAGAATCTCTGAATAATGTGGTGTCCTTGATCTAACTCCAAGTTCCTATGATAGTTTTATGCAAATATTTTTGTTAGATGTAGGGTATCCCCATCCACACAAAGGATTCCCTGGACCTTCTCTGTCATCCCTTGTGTCATCTATTGACATATATAATATGTATCATTAATCTATGTCCAGTATAAGTGTGACATGATGGGTCTCCCATAAAGGGAATAAAATGGTTCCATTTTGACATTTGAGTGGTATTAGTTGTATTACACAAACTCTACCAAGGGTTAATGATCCTCCCAGCTCCGGATGAAGGTTAACAAGAGGACCCTCAATATATCTTACAACACCTTAATAGTGCACCTCATATGCCCATCGGTCTGGTATGAAAGGCTGTAATAATCTTCATTTCGGTTTCAAATGCCTCCTAAAAAAGTCTCTACAATCACGACATAATCCATGTCTCCTAATAGGAGTCAATCTTCAAGGGAACCCCATTAAAAAAAATGAAAACCAGTATGTAACACTACCCCGAAAATTCCAAGTAACATTACTCAATTAAAAAAAGTATGTTTACATCACGAGTCGGTCAACTGTCACCCATATGGAATCATGGACTATCTTTATGCATGGAATCCCTATCAAAATATCCAAATATATTCTATCTCATTTCCACTCTGTGGCCTCAATTATCTTCAATAAACCTACATGAACATGGTGCTCAACCTTCACCTACTAACAAGTGTGGCACGGAGAGATAAACTCAACTATGCTCCGCCTTATATTGGACAAAAAAATTCCACTAATGGTCTCAAATAAATATTCCCCACATCTTGATGTATATCTAGTGGAGATGTGTGGAACTTTCACATCCCCTCCTCCCACAATGCGACTAGAACCATCATATGTCCTTATAAAATGATGAAAGGATTCCCTTATTTAGAACATCCATCGGGTGAGTCACCTATGGATATGTGATCACCTATTTCTTCATAGTAGATGTCTCTAGTTGGGACTTTCTCTTTCACTCATGAAGACGAGGAATAAATACCATCGACAATAGAATAGTTGTACCCATGTTGTCCACTAGGGATAACTACAAGGAGGCCAACTGCTCTGATTCCACCTATATTATGAAATCTCAAGACTCCATACTAATGTAATCTACTACTATGATTACCTTATATATAGTATAGAATATCATATAGTTTTATATCTGTAGGAACTCAAACCAGCTATGCTGTCTCATGTTGAACTCTCTCTATATGAATACATACATGAGAATCAAATGGTTTGAATAAACTAAAATGTGCTCCCATATAAGGTAATTCCTCCAAATACATAGGTCCAAGAACACTCTTGTAAGCTATATTTTATGATTCACATAGTTAATATCATAGTTTCTCAACTACCTCCACCCGTATGAAATAGCTACCCATCGCTGCATCAACATGAAGCAGATCCAATATCTTGAGGTATCAAAATATGATGTTGACTCCATGCCTTCCTATGATATTACTAACACATGAACACTCATCATCATCATACTCAAATCCCCAAAGTCCCTCAAGAACTACTAAGACCTGGTATATTGTTTTATATTCCATGTAAGGGTGGTCAATGTTGCTTTAATTGTAGAGATTTTTACTAGAAACATCATGTAGTACCCCCCCAAGACAAGGGATTCTCTGCATGTATAACATTCTCTTGGGTGGATACCAATCATGAATTCCCCTGATCATTGATGGGCTCAAGGGGTAAACTATCCACATAAATTAAATTCCCCCAAAATTGAACCTCAATAATCTAGAACATTTTCTTCAAGGGAATCCCATAAATATGGTGCTCTCGAAGATAATATTGGACAATCCTAAAGTTCTCTTCATGTTCTTACTCTAATCTATAGTATTTGAGTATGTAATCAATGAAGGAAATAAATAACTGGACAAATTTCATATAAAATATTTGTTTCAACATATCCATAAATATTGTGGGGTATTCATCACACCAGAAGGGAATCACTAGGAATTCAAATTTTCTGTAACAACATCAGAATTCCAATATTGGGATATCATCCTCAGAAACTCTTAACAGGTGGTAGTAAGACATGAGATCTATATTCAAGAACCATATAACACTTCTCAACTAGTAAAATATGACTTCAAACATCAGAAATGGGAAATTCTTTTTTATCATGGTCCAGTTTTGGTGAAAATAGTCCACACAAAACTATACACTCACATAAGTCTTTTTCATGAAAAAATGGATTGACCTCGGTTGATACACTGATTCTGATCAAACCATTATCTCTAATATCATCAATATCAAAACCATTTCTCTTATATAATTTTTTTGGATGTATGGTATGCCAAATAAAATATTTTATTGGTGATGGGATTCATGTCAATACAAAACACCTTCTATCACATCAGAGGTATTCCAGGAATGTCCTCAGAGAATATGTCTATATAATACTCCACAAAATAAAGAACCCAAATTCTTGAAGAGAATTAAGAACCAATTAATATAATATATAATGGATAGGTTATGGTATTCAACCTCCAACTCATATAACCCACTTTCCCCCTCATTAGATCTCTCTCTACAATAAAGGAGAATCTCATCCCATCAGTGCGTTGACATCTGAATAGTCTATGGTGACCATCAATCTAGGATCATAGGATGCAAAACCAATCCATATCAAAGATAAAATTATATATTTCCATAATGATTACCACATGGTCCCACTTGAACAACTATATACTAAATGATATATTTCACTGGCATCAGATTAAAATAGTAAAGATGTATTCCCCATATAAACCATAAAGGAAAGATGTAGGGATAACATCTCATCTAGGGGCCCCATATTTTACAAAATGTACTATATAAATAAAGGAATTACTATACAATTTTTCTATAAAAACTAAATAATGTGTTTAAAACAAATATATTATACCACTTGACTTCCTGTGAGCTATATGATTATAAACTTCTAAAACCTGCAACACTCTGTGACCCCGACTGCCAACCCCTTGAGCTTGACATGGGCTTATTGGTGGTGGTAGTAGAATTATCTCATAGATTTTCTCACCACCCATAGCTCCTCATGATCATATTATAGTTATAAATTCTAGGGAATTACCTTTTAATGGTTGGGAGATCCCAAATAACAATGTTTCCTTTTCTATGGCGGTCTATCAGCTATCTTCCTATGCTACTCTGCATGTCTAGTCAGGTAGTATCTTACTACTTGACCACTCCTATCATAATTAATACCCCACCCCTCTCTCAGATTTCCTAGAAATAAAATTTTACTCTAAATACATACTTGAGTCGGATCATGGGGAGGTCTCCTTCACTGAGATCCTAGAAACTGGTATTTTCTCGATTCTATAGGTGACTCGGCTATATGGTTCCCACTACCATGTTTAGCTATTTGGAAACACAATTATAGAAATAAATATATCAGCAGTGAACTATCTGGAAATGCAGCATAGCTAGGTAAGCACAATGGAACAACACTATATCATATCTCTTTGAGGATCCCTTTTTCAAACATCTATTCTTAGAAGTATCCATCCTGGATCATGTCAAGAGAGTATCATGTATGGTCTGTAAACCACACTAAATACTAAACCATCACCATACATCACTATTGTAACTCCGTATTCTCCTAGATCCAACACGACAATAAGAAATATGTGTCTAAATATTCAACTAATATCTACTGGAAGCCTATCCATGAGAATGTTGACCTATCATGCATCTGCGTCATAAGGTGCCTCAAACACCTAGAAACTTCATGGAAATGGCCAGCTTCTAGTGAAAAAACTTGAACCGTTTCTGAATGGATGGGCTTGAAGACATAGAGCACATAATCTATCCAATCCTATGATGCTTTAAAGACAATCTCGATATAGAACCTCATTAGTATCTAGTTCTACAACTCACAGAGTGTGGAAAGACAACATACATTGTCAACATGCTCTACAGAAATGATATGTGGCACAATAGGTGGAGGTTCTACTACCTTCCCACCTAGAAGAAGGTAATTACATAATGGTACCTAAACTTATGTTTCATATTTCATCAAATATTTGTCGCAATATGAAACTGGTATCCTGATTGGATTTCACCATTGATGCATTTTGAGATTTATCAAAACATACCACAATCAAATGATCATATATTAATAAATCAACAAAATGGGAAGCTGACATAATAATAAAATTCAATGATGAATAATATATGGTTAATGTACCATTGATCCATAAAACAATTGTTTTGAATGATGAGTTGACATGAATGAAGTCAAGGTACGGGTGAATGGACAGGTTGGCCACCATCACCATCATTGGACTCCTTGTATTAAGATTTTCACAAGAGATCCATTGATAGTTTTTCCTTAAATGTACAAAAAATCACTAAAGGGGACTAGTTGGAACAATTTACCAATGAATGACATTTATTTGATACCAATCCGTCATGATCTGACCCGAGATGGGGCTCAAGTAGTAACTACCCCAAGCCTACCTCTATAGGCTAGGGGTGACAACAAGCGTGAAATGCATAACTGAACATGTGTATGCCTTTTATAAAGTAAATTCATGCACCCACAAAACCATAAAGATGAAAACGTGATGAGAGGAAGAGTCAAATATGTAAAATAACTATAATGTTAACCAAGAAGTCATAACCTCTTAGGTGTACAAGAGTAAGATAATACAAACTAAAATGTAAAGTGAATAAATTTATACGCAGCCGAAAAAATGTCCCAAATAGAAAAAATAAGAGTAAACTAATGAGAGATATCTTAATGCTCTCTCTAATCATACACTACTGTATGTGGTCCAAATTACAAAATATCCCTATGCAA
This sequence comes from Viscum album, assembly GCA_963277665.1. Lineage (NCBI taxonomy): Eukaryota > Viridiplantae > Streptophyta > Magnoliopsida > Santalales > Viscaceae > Viscum > Viscum album. Next base: position 890,762,484 of record OY728130.1, read on the forward strand.
CTCAAGAGTCACCATCGACCTGTCCATTTGTTTGCATGACACATGACACATTATGGGAAATCCCATTCATGGGTGAGTATATACATATCCAGTTTGACACTCAAAAATTTAAAGTTATAGAATTATGTGATACAATAATAATGAAAGGAATTATAACACAAGATGCAAGATGGTTTGAAAGACAACAACTCAACCCAAACCATTTGAAGAATTATGATCACCCAAAAACAAGTGGCTAAACATGGATAGTAGATGAACTACCCATCGAGCCTTCACTACATATAGTATGAGAGTATACTCATGTTCCCATGAGAAGATAAGCAAGAAAAGTGTTTTTCATTCCATCCACATCTATACCTCAATGAATAGAAGGGTAACAAAACCTATGTTATAGGTAAATAAGGATATTTATAAATATTCTCACTCAAACGAATCCCAAATGAGAGAGTTGGGGGATCTCCATCTAATAGATCATCCTATGATGTAGAGTATCCAATGGTTAAAAATGTCCATAAAAAATGCCCAATATCACACACACCTTCCCAATAGTAACGTTCTATCTCACTACATGCCTCTTCATTATGCCAATGATTCATGGGGACACAAACATGATGTAGACGACCTAAGACCTAGTACGTCATGAGGGATCCATTCTTTATGTATCCATAGAGGACCTATATCCATGTCAATGGGGGGAACCTTCAATGACCTGATATTTTCTGAATGATAATTGTTTCCCAAAAATGTTTGTTATATTATTTTACACAACATGACTATATGTCATTAATAATGAATTGATTTTAATTATTAACATGACCAATGAGTTTCAACCATTATATGACAGTTGATCAATTCTGAATGTTGGTCAATATGACTATTGGAAATTATACTGTAAATAATAAGTTTAAGGTCATAATGATAATGGAAAATTAATTCATAAAGAAGAGTCGATGGACACATATAGTAGAGACATTCCTTGTAAAACCCATTTTTCACAACATTGGAATGAGATAGCATCATTTGGATTCACTGTTGACCATGAACAATCTCAGCTTCAATAAGTTAGGTTGAAATTAAATCGCCTCTGGGAGATGTTTAAGTTAGTATAAATAACCACTCGCGTTATCTTATCCAAGCCGCCCCAAGAATATATCATTAGAAAACACATTACCCTTAGGATATTAATGGGTTATAGAAGGGGTTATGGGTCAATGACCCTATTACATAAATTGAAATAAATTTGTTAAACTAAAATTTTTATTCCATCATTTATGTTTTAAGAAATATGGAGAATTTGATAGATCATTTTTTTGTAAAACATATCTTCTTAGAAAGTAACCAATTATTATATCAAACGAAGGTTTTATTTATAATATTAATTATAATTAAATAGTTTTATAAAAACATTCCTTAATTATAAATGACCAAATAATTTTTTTTAAATGTTAGAAATTTTAATATGCATTCACTATGCATTTTCAATCTGCTATTATTTTTTATAAATAAGTATTTTTATATTTAAAAGTTAAATTTCAAGTTATTAGAGAATTATTATAATATAATAAATTTAAATTTTGAAATCATAATTTTGATATTAGGTTAGGGTTAATTTATGATAATTGTATAGAATATTTTAGTTATTCATGAATACTAAAAATACTGTTTGAGTTTTTCGATATGTTTTATGACATCATAACTATGTCATAATGATGTAATGAGAACACATAAAATGTTGGTAGACTATTGTGAATTAAATTAGGAAAATATATTTCCCATGTGTGAAATAGCTTTTCCAAATACCATGGTCAATACCATGCCTTTTTAATTTCCACTATCGAGTTGTCTAAGGAAATAAATAAAAAACTCCCTAAATTTCCATATAAATACCCACCGATTTCATCATTTCTATTCATTACAAATTCAACATACATGAATATATTTTATTTTTTCCTCCAAAAGAGTCCTGAAATGGTGTCCTTATTCTCCCAAGGTCCCAATCATTGTGTTTTAGGGTCTACTCTTCAATGTTAGAAAAATCTCAAATTCTCTTTTCCTGTCTAGCTCCCTTTTTACGTGGTATAACTTTCAAATATCCATACTATGTTCTTCATTAAATTTTATTCTATCCCATTATTGTATTAATTGGTTTTTAAAAATGGTAGGCCATTTTCACCTACTTTTGTAATGGTTTTTTAAATAAGAGTATCATTATCATTATGCAGGCGAATTTTCATTTCGAAATTTCTCTATTTTTCTCAAAACAATATGTTATTTTCGATTATGAATACCCTATAATATTTATTTTTTGGTTATATTAACCTTAATTTCAAAATTATCTATTTTATTTCATTATTATAATACATGAAACCCTCCTTTATTTTTCATGAGTTTATAATGACATAAATATCTTTCTTTTAAGAACATCATATTTAAAACACCATGATTTTTATATCAAACTCGTTACAATTATTATACATGGGTTAGTTGTGATATGTTTTGTTATTATATATCTTTATCGCGTTAATTAATTCATATGATGGAGGAACCTGAATAGTGATCCAATTCATTGGGGTAAATAATTTAATTTCAATAGATAACATGTTTTATGATACCTTAGTGAATAATATTAATAATTTTTATGAAATCTCAGTGACAAAAGTTGGTGATATTATTATGAATGACTTAATTAAATGGTTTGACCACATTTTAATTCTATGAAACATGTTATTTTTATTTTTATATTCCACGTTTACCATTTCTCATGACTATTTTAGATTCCTTATATTCTTATTGATAATTCTCATGATCACATATAAACTGTTTCCCTTGATTTCCATTACTAGGACTTATTCTCCCACATTCCTTCGATATATGTCATTATGTTTATGATGCAATAATTTTAATTAGTATTATACTATATAGAATACTTTCAAGTGTATTAGAAGAACTATTTCATGCTTTAATTTATTGTGTACCTTATTTCCCTGACATTAAAATTTAAATGATCCATTTTTTTAAATTGTTATATAATGTTACATAATAAAAATGTAGGATTCCATTGATGGTGTTAGAGGATAGTTTAGTTATTTATTGAAATGAGGGTTTGAAAATTTTAGGAAGAAACCTAGAGAAAACTTTAAAAATGGGAAATATTTCTCTTATTTTGGTGATATAATAAGTGGATTCTGAAAAAAATAAATCACTATCTCAATATGAAAAAGTGTATGTGGATCTTATAGAAATGTACAAAGGTGTAACAAATTAGACATGGTGTATCAAGAATGAATCAATGTAACCTAGTACATGACGTTAGGTATTTATACACTCTTAGTTTGACATTCCCAGGGGATATGATTGCTTAATCATAGTCTTATTATGAACTATAATGAATGATTAGTAGAAATTATATTTGTAATTAAAGTAAAAAATATTTAAAAAATATGATTTAAGTCATCAAATTCCTCAATAATTATAATTTTATTAAATAAAACACATTTTTGAATAAGGTTTTTATATTTTAGAATGTTGTAGGAAATGGGAGAAACTGTGTAAATGGTGAGAGAAATAGACCAGGCGTTGATGACCTTTTGATGGAATATGGAATGGAAAAATTCATGAGAATAATGATTTAAATAACATAAGTTATGGGAAATATCATGGATCACGACAAGAGACCAGATTCACCTCAAAGTGAAAAACTTTCAATTGAGTCTTTTATGAATCAATGATCATATTATTTTAGGGGACTAACCGATCCATTGATTTCAGAAAAATGGATATGTTCTATAATTTTTTTTTCTATACTATATTGTTCAGAAAAAGAAAATGTCACCTTGTATGTGTAACACCAATAGGGAAAATCTTATAAGTGGTGGAAACCGACCAAAAAAATGTTTCAAATTAGTGATATTAAAGATATGGAGTGGGATTAGTTCCAGGGAACCATTTTCAAAAAAAAAATCCCTTTTGATGCAAATTAAAATGGAGATGGAAATAATAGAGCTGAAGTATAAGAAAAATGAATTTGTGGGTATCTATGAGATTAAATTCACAAGACATTTCATTGACATCTCTAGATTTATCAAGTGTCCTAATGATAAGGATTAAATATATTATTGTGTACTAAATACAAATGTTTGGAAGAATCCATCCAACCAAGAATATGAAAACTATGAGGGGATCATGAGTAGTGATATTCAAGATAAACTAGATTTGGATAGGGACAGTGCTACCTTTGATCAAACGAAAAAAAATATATCTAAATTGAATCATTGGTAGAATCTTTGATCAAAGAAGAGGAGTACAGATGATTTAATGTTCCACATGAAAAATTGATGGAAGAATAATTTTAGGAATGACCTTCATAGGAGTGGGAAATGTTACAAGTGTTGAAGATATGGCCATATTTATCAAAACTATTTTTTGGAGGTGATTACTTTACTTCTAAAAAGAAACGTCTAAGGGAAGATGGTGAAGTATTTTCCTAAAGACTAATTCATTAACTGTTGATACCTTGTACACTTATTCAATCATCTTCTAAAACTGAGGGAAGTGGAGTGGAATCACCATTAACATTAGCATAGGTTAATGGAGGATGGTCATGATTTTTTTATCATGATTTCTGAAGTTGAAGCCCCAAATGATATTGTGGAGGGTACTCCCATTGATCTATAAAATCTTGGAAGTACTTTTATTGAATATTTTTCTACAAATTCTTTTATTTTATCCAGGTTTATAAAAAATAGAATATATCCCAAAACTGCTATAAGTAGAACTATCATTCCTAATGTTTTGATGGATTATCCAAGAATCAATCATGTATAGAAACTATAGTATTTTTATGTGTTAGAATAATATCATTTCAAATCCAGAAGTAACTCCAATGATAGAATTATTCATTATAATCAGGATGAATTGGTTCTCATTGTATAATACTAAGATCAAAAATAAATGAAAGGAAATATTAGTAGTCTAAAATGGGAAATCTATAGAAAATTTTAAAGTAGATATATCATCACATGAGTTTTTTATTGAAACATGCACCATATATTTCATTTTGGAAATGATAATTGAAGATGATGAAAAAAATTAATGCATATGAATAGAAAATTCCCCCATCATTTAAGAATAAAGTGATATATTTCTTGAGAATTTACCTAGACCTCGACCAGGAAGATAGGTAGACTTATCCATTCATCTCATTCTTGGAATCATTTTGAATTCGAATACCACATATAGAATGAAAAATGTAGAGATGGAGGAATTATGGAAACAACTCCATGATCTTTTAGAGATGGGTTTTATTTAACTGACTGTGTCTCTGTGGGGAGAAACTATTCATTTTTTGAAGAATAACTAGGGATAAATGCATATATGTATTAATTATATGGAACGTAACAATATGAGAGTATAGAATATGGATACTCTTCTAAGAATTGATTGTTTATTTGAGCGACTTTGTGGGGCTCAATTATTTTCCATGATTGATATCTGATATAGTTATAATCAGTTAATGGTAATGAAAAGGTATATTCTATGGACCAGATTTTGATCATGATATTGGAATCATGAATTAGTTATTATTCAAATTGGATTTACTAATTAACCTTCTATATTCATGGTTTGATGAATAGAGTCTTTAAAGACTACATTTATTACATTTTAATAGTTTTTATTGATGATATTTTCATATATTCCAAAAATCATGGTGATCATGATAATAATATAAGGGTTATATTAAAAAGTATGAAGAATGAGAGGCTCTTTGGAATGTTTTTCAAGTGTTAAATTTAGATACAACATGTATCTTTATTGGGGAACATTATATCTAATGAAGGAATCATAGTTGATCCTTTCAAGATAATGGTTATGGATCAGCGACTTCATTCTATAATAGTAACTATGATTCATTTTTTCCTTGGTTTAGTGAAATATTATAAGAGGTTTGTGAAAAAAATTACAAATATATTAATACACTAACCAATTTAACTATAAATGGGGAAACATTCGCTTAGAAAAAAGAGTATGAGGAATGATTCCAAGTGCTAGAGAATAAAATTGTTACTGCACCCATGGTAACTCTACCCTCTATTAGGGAAGGATTCTTTATTTTTAGTGATGTGTCTCTAAACGGTCATAGGTGAATCCTCATAAAAAATTAAAAGGTGATTGCTTATGAATCTCGATAGTTGAATCCTAATTAGAAAAACTATCCTATTTATGACCTAGAGATGGCTGCGGTTTTCTTTTCTCGGATGATACAAGGACAATAAATTTATGGGAAAAATATGACAAATGCACAAGAAATAATATTTTGAGGTATATTTTGACACAAAATTAATTCATGATGAGACAAATAAGATGGTGAGAACTTAATAAATACTATAATTGTTAAATTTATTATCACCCCTGAAGAGAAAAAAAGTGACTAATGAATTAAGTACAAAATACCTTGTTAATCATGTAGTAATGATATCTTATGATATCCTTCGATCAAAGACCTAGTAAAACTAGAAATGAGATTCTTAAGGGAAGGAAAATCATCAACCCAATCCCAAATTTTTTCCCAATAATTATTACTAGAGAATATAAAAAATTATCTAAGAGAATATACTTTGTTATAGAAGAAGTTATAGGATGTGAAGAGTGGGAAGATTTCTGAGTTCAATATTGATTAATAAGGTGTACCAAAATTTTATACAAGGATATGATTTCTATCTATTATAGAAATAAAGAATGATCTGATGGATGAATCTTGTTTCTCTACATTCTATATACATCTTGGAAGCATGGAAATGTTTAGGGACCTTCAGGGTCAATGTTGGAGGGATAACATGTATAGGGAGATTTTCATATATACTACAAGGTGCCTAGTGTGTCAACAAGTGCAGGCAGAGTGAAAACATTATAAATTAGTATTACAACAACTACCCACACCAACATGGAAGTGGGAAATAAAACTCTGGACTTTTTCATTGGTCTCTCAAGAACATCCAAAGGAATCAATAAGATATGGGTTATAGTGGAATGACTCACCATGATTGTCAATATATCTATTTAAGGAAGATTTATCTCATGATCAACTTTCCATGATTTACATGAAGGAATTGGCAAGGCTACATGGGTAACCATATTATATTTCTTCATATCATGATCCATGGTTCACATCAGAAATTTTAGAGTAGTGTACAAGATGATCATTGTAATAAATTGAATTTCAGTATGCCCTATCACCTAGAAACTGATTTCCAATCTAAAAGGAAAATTCATGCACTCGAGGACATTCTTAGAAAAGGCTCAATATAATTTAAAGCTGGATGACATCAAAATCACCCATTTATTGTGTTCACATTCAAAAATAACATCCATTGGAGTTTTCAAAGGGAATCCTATGAATCTCTATATGGGAATTGATGTAGAAACCCTACATTTTGGGATGAATATGTAGGGAAAATTCTACCTTGGCATGATCTTGTTTAAGATATGAAATAAAAGGTTTATTCCATCCAACAATACAAAAAAATTCCAAGTGTCCACAAAAGGGGTATGTTGATAACCATTGAAGTGATTTGTAGATTGGTGTTGGAGATTATTTTTTACCATTAAATATCACCTTGGAAGAGATTCATGAGGTTTTGGATGAAAAGGAAGCTAATCCCCATGTACATTATATCTAATAAATTCCTTGACAACATAGAAGCAGTGTCATATCAGCTACTACTTCCACCAAACCTAGCTCCAGTTCATGATTCGTTCCAAGTATCTCCCTTGAGAAAGTATATACCTTACCCTACACAATTACTAAATTAATAGGTGGTACAACTAGAACATGAACTCCCTTATGGGTTGCATCTGGTAGAGATATTGGACCATAGAGAGACAAGGTTCTACCGAACCATACTACCCACCTCATTAATGTGTTGTGGAGGTACCCCCAAAATGAAGAAGCAATGCTTTTAATGATAATTTTTTACTAAAAATGTGTGATATATTATATTACAAAAAATAAATATATCTCTAATACTAAAGTGAGTTAAATTTGAAATGTGACCATCGGGCTTTGAACTTTATATAACGATTGGTCAATTATTTCCATTGGTCAATATGATCATTGCAAACTATACTCTTAATAATAAGTTAAACATTATAATGTCAAAGGAAAATTAATGCATGAAGAAGAGTCAATGGATTCATCTAGTAGAATCATGTTGTAAAAATCCAATTTATCAAATCCTTGGAAGAAGGTAGAAACGTTGGGATTCTCTCTTGACGATGCCCAAGCTGAGCATCAATAAATGTCATTTGAATGCAATCGCCTATGGGAGAAGTTTATGTTAGTGGAAACTACCTCTTGGAAAATGTTATCCAAGTCACCCCAATAATATATATATAACTCCCCAATATGTCATATATGGGTTCTATAATTGGATATGTGTCAAGACCCTAGTTAAATAAAAAGTGATCCCTTTATTAAAATTAAATCAATATTCCATCATTTCTGTTTTACTAAATATGACGAACTTGATAAATTTATTTTTCAGGAAAAAAATTTACTTTTCAAAAAGAAAAAAATATGATATCAAAATAATTTATTTGAATAATGTTTATTATAATTAAATATTTTTATAAGATAATCCTTTTAATTATAAATTATAAAATATTGTTATTGTATTTCTTTTAAATATTTTCAATTTTAGAATGCATTTACTATGCAATTTATATATGCTATTATTTATAATAAATAATTAATTTTATTGTTACAAGTTAAATTTTAATATTTATTGATTTTTTATGATACAATAAATGTTTTTTTTGAAATCATAATTTCAATATTAGGATAGGTTGAATAGATGATTATTTTATAAAATACTTTAGTTTTTTGTGATAAGTAAAAATACAGTTTGAGTTTTTCTGTATGTTTATCTACATCATAACAATATATTAATGATGTAATTATTAATATAAAATTCTGGTAGAATATTTTGGATTAACTTAACACAATAGGTGTTTCATGTGGTAAATACCATAGAAAAGCCCAGGGTTTTTCAATTTCCACTATATATGTATCCAATGAAATTAATAAAAAACTCACTCACATTTTCTATAAATACAAAACCATTTAAACAATTAAATTCATTCCCAATACATATTCCACAAATCACTGCAATTATTACTTCCCCTAGAGTCCTTCAAATGTCTCATCAAGAATCTAAGGTCCTAATCATTGTGTTTTAGGAGCTACTATTCATGGTATGGGTAATATAAACTTCTCTTTTCCTTTCAAGATCCATTTTTATGTGTTATGTATTTCAAATTTCAATACTATGTTATTATGTTAATTTTATTATATTAGTTTATTTTATGAAGGGTATTTTATTCATGGGATTCCATTGTAACATATATTTTTAGTTTTTTCTAAAACTATGTTTCATACATGTTCTACTGAATTTTCTTCTAAAAATTTATCTCTTTTTCTAAAGAAATTCTCTTATTTTCGTTTTTAAAAACCCAAATCTCTATCATTTCTAGGGGTACTGACCTAGATATGAAGATTAGCTATTTTATTCAGCGATTCACATATATTAAACTCACATTCCTTTTTCGTGGGATAATAATGACATTAAGATCTTTTTTTTAAGTACATATTTTTAAAACACAGTGATTTATACATGAAGATCATTTCTTTTATTCTCTAAGGTTTATTTATAAAATGTTTTATTATGATATATGTTTCTCACATTTATTAAAAAAATTCAGTTTTCTCCCTAGTATTGCTTCAATTCATTCGGTAAGGAATTTAATCTCTAGGGATGACATGTTTTATGTCACCTTAATGAGTAACCTTAGTAATTTTTACAAAACCTCGGTGGTGAACCTTGTGGATATGATTTTGAATGACTCAATTAAATATTATATAAATATTTATATGTTATGAATAATGTTATTTTCATTATTATATGCATATTTTACCATTTATCATTCTGTTATGATATTCCTTAATTTCTTATTGATAATTCTCATGATCACATGTAAACAATTTCCATTACTGGGCATTATGCTAACCATTTCAATTGATATGTGTCCCTAGGTTAAGAGATGAATTAATTTTACATAGGATAAACCTATTATAAACCCTTTAATGTGGATAGGAAGAATTCTTTAATTTTATCATGTATTATATAACTTATTTCCAAGACACACTACATTAAAATATCATCTGTTTGTAAAATTATGTTTTAATCTATGTAATTAAAAGTGAGGATTCAGAATTTCAACGCTATTAAAATGAGGACCCAATCCATATGATGATAGGTGGATCCACTCAGTATTATAGAGGATCGTCACCAATGCTAATGGGGAGTTCAACATTAAAGGTTGAGGATCTGAGACATGAAATATAAGGTGGTTCCAATCTTGTCATCAAGGAACCCAATATAACCAATAGGGGGGGTCCATTATGATGTCGATGACCCATGCCTAAATACAAAATGGTGGTTATACTATATTCATAGAGTCCCCATGGCCTATCTAGTAGAGGGTTCACACTTGGTAGGTAGCTATAGAAGACTCATGCCCATGCTCATGGGGGGTCGCAATATAAATTTTTAGGACTCCACTACTTAGCTCTACTATAGGGTAAAACATTGTAGTATCTTGTGATTCTACCTGTGAATGTCTTGTATAGTGCATCACCTCATTAAGAGTTTTTCCAGAAAAATTTGACATAATATCTGGAAGTCCACCATGGAGGGAAGCACCGGTTTCATTGTAGAAAAACACCGAGGATAGACTACTCCCGGGAAAAAATATGAGTTTATATGAATGAGATATTTATCCATGATGTTCCATCTATTTGGTCAAGGGATACATGGATTGTTAGGGTAACCACAAGATATATGGTCCCACTATATCATATGGTCAGGCCCCTAGCCATCATATGACTCCCTTACATGTTGGATACCGCAGTGTACAAGTGGACTACACAATGTGTCTAAGAAACCTAGGACCAGGCCATGTCATTTTGGTACATTCTATTAACAAGATAACATATTTATATACTGAAAATTGTGTTCATTTTCTCTATACAGGGTTTGTTGTATTAGATGTTGTGCTTCTATTTTGACTTATCCATGTTTGTGTACTCAGGTACATGACCATGTACTTGGTGATGTACATCCACAAGGGTTCCCACTAATGTGTTAATTCACATAGTTTTACAACTAGGAAAGGGGTACACAACATGTTGGAGAGCTTACGTAAAATACTTTACTTATATTTTCCAGAAACACAATCATCCACCATTGAGGGGGATACAAACCGTGTGTTCATTCATGGACACAGAGTGTAGTTTTGTTTTGTCTAGATTTTAAAGATCTTCAAATACACATCAAAATCATTTAATATGGTCTCACCTTTTCAAATATGGTGCTATATCTATCAAGGATTGATGAATTAGGTAAAAATCATAGTATAGAGAAAATTTTTTCTAGAAATAAGCTCATGTGGTCTATGGGAATATTTTCTATCAACCGTCATTCCACTACACCTTACACTGTCTTAAATTTTTATTAAGATCATCAAAATGATCTCTCATGCCTCCCCCATATCCTAGATTTCATCATAGACTGTTGATCCCTGATTTTATTCCCAATCTATCATGGATCCGGAAGTCCTATCAGACTCTGTACAACCAAAACAATTTGAACCAGGACCATAGGGTCCTCCCATTGAGGAAAAAGAATAAGAAAGGTAAAAAATTACCATAAAATTTATTAAAAGTACTCTGGTTATCAATTCATGGAAAACTATAAATAATAGTGATTCGTGGTCAGAAATAACTTGATGATAAATAAGTTCATGTTCCCAAGTTCTTGCAATTGGCCAAAATTGGCGTAGAACCCAAAAAAGGATTTATATACTAGAAAAAAATAATGAAGGATTATAAATAACTAATTAAATATTACAGCCAATATTTTGGAACATTCATTGGTGAAAACTTCCCCCACAAACAGTTGAGATAAGCGATTGCATTTGTGGTCTCCTGATCTATTCTGACATTGTGTTCCGTCAAAGTCTGATGAGATCCACAAATAGAAGATTGAATGGGGGAGACATTCCTCCATTCTAGGATTATGATGTTAAACCATGTATATTTTCCCTTTCATTATTTTTATTTAATAATCATCATCATTAATGGGAAATAATTTATTATTTAATTAATTAATTTTATCACTAAATGTACCGCCAACGAGCAAGGTGTCCAGACACCCTGCAGAGACCGATTTTATCTCATATGTAGTGTAAAAACCACGATATGGACTCATTTTTGGTTTATATTCTATTACTAATATACGTTAAATATTTATCTTTTATTATTTAATAAATTTCTCCCAAAAAATATAAAATATATTTCATATTTTTATTAAATTAATTCTGGGAAGTATAAGCCTTGGAATCACACACTATCGTAGTTGTTAGATCTGTATATATATATATAGAAATATTTCAAAGTATTATAAGTAATAAATAGTTATATATATGTTATGCCAATAAATATATTGTTTTATGATTACTAAAAGAATCTTATGTAGATCACCTTAGTGTTTCTAAATCTTATAATGGGGTTAATGGGGTGGGCCTTTCAAATTATTTTTATCCATTCCCATGAGTATTAGTCTTTATTGGATATTAAAGATCATTTATTTTTTAATCGAATAATAATTTTCATAATATAATGGATTAGGGAAACAAATTAATGGGTTTTAAAGCTTTTGTTATTATATAATGGGGTGGTGAATGTCTAGATTCATGTTCCTAGTCAACCAAATTGGTTAACAATTGATGTTCTATTACCAAGGATAGGGTAAAAAGAGGATGGGTAGTGTCATGATTATAGAGAATACTACATTTAATGATTAATTTATTTAATTAGTATTGTTTAGGTATTTTAGTAACTAATTTTATTTGACATTTAATAAATGGTCAATTTATCGCTGAGGATTTGGTTATACCGATACTCACAAATTGAGTATGGAAACTGTCATATAGAATTGAATTATAAAAAAAATTATTGTATGTTTTCCTAATGTATGTGGAGTATTAAAATTTGATTTGACTGAGGATTATATCATTTTAGTGATAATTACATGGTTATTGTTTTATATATTCTATGTAACAGGAGATCAATCGATCATTTTCATGTGCAATTGAGCATAGTGGATTAAAATTTATTCCTTTTTTATAATATAACAAATGGTTATAATTTAACTTTAAGTGAATAATGGAATCATATTATTGTTTATGTATGGATGGTATAATTATTTCCATAAATACTTCATTGGTAATAATTTATATAATGTGGATTTTCTAATGAACCATGGAATTATATAAATCATGAATTTTTAGAGGGTTGGGTCCTAAAGGATCAAAATTTTAGTTAATATATTGTTTTATAAAAGTTGGACTAGATGGAGGATGTCGTGTCTATGTTTTAAGAGTTAAAGATTAAGTCTCATTAGTCATGGTATGTGTATATAAAAAATAAAATTAAATAATTCAATTTTGATTATGGGTTAGTTTTTATTGGTCTTCAATAAAACATACTAAAATATAAAAAACCCCAAAATTTATTGTGGTATGGATAGTGGAGTTGGACTCATTCCCTTTCTATCAAGTGATATATGAAAAAACACCGAGATCTCCTTGGATAATCAAACATCCATTGTGTGTCCACTACTAGATCACCGATTCAATAACCACTTTTCTTTGATATGAACAATGATTTAATGTTCACTATATTTATTATTTTTATGATATATTTTATTTGTAGTAAAATATTAATATATATTAGAAAAAATAGATAATAGATTTGGAAGACCAAATTATGTAGTATAGAGTGTATGATGATCATAGGGTTGATATTACATTCTCATTCAAATGTAATTTTCATTTTGATAAACTATTTTTTGTTTTTAGTATTTTCATTACCTGTTTTTATTTTTAATATGGACTCACCAGTGACTTGTGACATTTTTTGTTTCTATATTTTTTAGATTTTTTGTCTTTTATTTGAGATAATTTTAATTTTTTCTTCATTTTGGAAAATTTAGATTCAGTCTAAAATGTTGATTAATCAAGAGTTTGAAATTATGTTGTATGTCATCATATTATAAATTTATATCATGTGACTATGTCATAGAGGACAATGCTCTATGAATTTTGACACATGATCTATTTACATTCTAATGTATTAGTATATATCAATAAGACCTTATTTTATTACTAATTTATATCCATGTATTTCCTAGGATTTCATTTCAACATACCAATATAATGAATCATAATAAAATAACATAATGAGCCTATAAATATCTTATATTTTTTATATCAGGAATGATATAACTATTGATCGTGAATTTGGATACATCATAGATTTAATATTCTGGAATTGTTCAGGAAATGAATTTAAAGGTATTTTAAGGAAGAAATAATTATTGTATCTATGAACCTAACTGTCATTTTGTAGAAATCTTCTGTGAAATCATCATCATGTTGGAACTCATTACTGAACTTGAATAAGGTGAAACATCTCTTTTAGTTTCATATATTTTATTTGATTCCATGTTTATTATGTTCTAATTTATTTATTTTTATATATTATTCATATATATAATATAATTTCTTATTTACTTTATAATATTAATTTTTTTAGGTTATACCACCATAAAAGGTATGTGAGCTGTAACTGGTTCTTTCATAAGATAGAATGTTATGAGATGTTCTTACTATACATCGATAAGAAATGTTATATTTTAAAAGTTTTAAAAATCCAGTTAAAATTTATGATTTTAGTGTGATCCATAACCCATAAGGATTATGGGTGTCTGTGTAAAGACCTGAAAATTTCAAGGAAATTTTTTTCTTAATTTTCTTTGGAATTTTACAAGAGCGCAGCTTCAGACGGAACCTGATTCTGAGGCCCGGTGTGCCCGGAATCAATTTCCGAAGATTGGCTCGGGTACGTTCAGTGAACGGACGAGCGAGTTTTTCTATCTTTTGAACCGGTGCCCGAAATCGAATTCTGAGGGCACCGATGAAATCGCAGCGCCGGTATTTGCTTAGAAACGCCTCTTTCGGAGTTGCATTTGCTCAACCGTGGTTTTTAAAATTTTGGGCTTTAAGTCGGAAATAAAATAAAGGTTGTGCGACAACTTTATTTTATTTCACTTAAGCCGCTTGGAAGCCACTTGAACTGAGTTAAAGTGGATAGGGTGCTATCCGGAAATACCCTATCCCTTGGTAGGATATTTGTGAGGTGGGGCCCACATGAGCCCCGCCGTTTCTTTCGCTAAGTACCGCACCCGCGAAAACCCGTCAAAGTAACTCAAAAGTTAACCGGCGCGTTTTTTTTAATTTCTTAACAGACAATTTAATTGGGCGGTTTATTTCATGAATTAAATGGGCTGTTTCATTCGTTGAATTAATTCAACGAATTTAATGGGTCGTTACTTACGCGTTTGCGTTCGTTGGCAAATTAATAAAATAGACAAACTTGTCTATTTTGGAGGATTGCTATCGTTGTGCGAATTCTCTGAGCCTCCACTCTCCTCGCGAAGAACGCGAAGAACGTGAAGAACGCCGGTGACCGGAATTCGACGACGCACACCGTGATCTGCGACGTCGACGAGATCTACCCGCGACGTTCTTCGGCGACGCCTCTTCTTCCGCGGCCGATCCTCGTTCGACAACTAAGGTGAGAAACGGATCGTTTAATTCTCCCTTTTAATTTCAATGACAACGGATTTAATTAATTATATCCGTTTGTTCTAGATCCGGAGATCGTCGGCGCGACGTTTTTCCCGCGGTGCGACGAACGTCTCTTCCGCGACGACGCGACGATCCCCTCCTTCCGCGACGAGCGATTCCGCGACGACCTCACGTCCGACGGCGACATCGAGGTAGGGATTTTATTTTTCTTGGTGATTCGTTCCCGTGATCTATTTCTTTTTAATTAAAGAACCAAACTTGAAAAATTTTATTTTTGTATAAAATTGTGGCTGCCTTAGTCCCTCCCGATGATTTTATGACTAACGCGGAGGGTGCGGATCTAACGAACAAGACCCGGCAACCCTCCGCCGATCTTTTTGTTGTGCGGATTTGGCGGACGAAGACGAACCATGCGGCAGGGGCGATTTGTTGATCCCGCAGTGAAGATCGGCCCTCGGGAGGAGCTATGGCGCAGACGGGAGGCAAAACGGGCCACCGGAGCAACTCCGGCGGCCCACGGAAGGCGGCGGCGGCGGCCGGTTTTGCGGCCGCGCGGAACCGGGGAGGGACGTGGTGGCCCGGCCGCGTCCGTGTGACAGGTGGCCTCCCGCGGGGCCGCGTTTTCCACCGAGCCGCGGGGGCGGCGCCCCGCGGCAGCCCACTTCGGCCGCTCGGCCGAAGCCGAGCCGGCCGGTCCGGTCGGCCGGGCCGTGCCCAGGCCGGACCGGACCCGGCCTAGCCGGGTCGGGATGGGTCGGGTCGACCCGGTTCGGGTCGACCCGGTTCGGCCGACCCAGGGGTGGTTCGGGCCGGGTCGCCCCGGGCCCAGAACCCCCGTTTTCGGGACCTCTTCGGTCTTTTGCCCATATCTTGGGCCTAGGACCTCCGATTGACGAACCGTCAGCGGCTACGCGATCCTTGGATCGATACGGTCGTTTCGGTATATTACATTCAAGGTTTCGGAAGACTTTGTGTTCGGCCGGGTTGGTTCGTACACGAAACCAACCGGGCCCACGGAGCGGAAACGCTCATAACATGAGCTACTGACGTCCGATCGACGTACCGTCAGCTGTGGTAGTTTCCTCTATGTGAGACGGAACTTTTGGCATACTTCGCCCGAGGATCGGACACAGGCGGAGTACGGTCGGGTTGGTTTTGCCCTAAAAACCAACCGGGCCCCTGGGACGAAAATGCCAATAACTCTCAGACCGGGCGTCCGATTGACGCGCCGTATGTTGCGTTGAGATCTTGTTGTCGATACGGAACTTTTGGATACATAAACTTCGGACTACGTGTCAGTTGATGTATCAGCCTCTCGGCTCGTGGAGCGGACCCTCCTAAACGAGCTCGCTGTGTGCGGGAACCCTAGCGCTGGCTGTGACTTCGACGACAGAGCAGAGATCCTCCGTGGACTGCGACGACGACAGAGCAGAGATCCTTCGTGGACTGCGGCGACGACTGTGCGGAGATCCTCAGTGGACTGCGTCTACTACTGCACTCAGCGATCCTACGTGGATCAGTGCTGCAGGTCCTGTGTGGGCCTGATCCTGTGTGGGTCCTTACTACCGGTTCTGTGTGAGCCACTGCCTACAGGTTCTGTGTGAGCCCGATCCTGTGTGGGTCTTTTGCGGGGGTTAGTACCTATCGATCCTTTGTGGGTCCGACGACTTAGATGGATCAGTGATCATCTTTGACGTCATCTGAAAAGTATACCTGGTTGAGCTGAATCTTATGTTACTCTCCTTTGTGGAATGTGTTGAACTATCCTATGTGGATTTACTGTTTACTATCCTTTGTGGATTTGAGTCTTGCATTCCTGTGTGGATTGAGTTGTTCTTGAGCTCGTGAGCAGAGCTAGAATTGGGGACTTAGGTATATGTATGGGCATATACCTAAGTCGAGTCAGATGTAACTTCGTGATTGCACCTTCCTTTTTGTGCTATATCCTTTGTGGATTTCGGGAGACCTTTGGGGGTCTCGGGGTCCTTACTGAGTAGCTTATACTCACCCCTGCACGGGCTATGCCCGCACCTTGTTGTGTTGGATGCAGATGACGGACAGCGCTGATCTCGGTTGGGGCGTGGAGCAGGACGGTACCTGGAGGCGGACCACTGGGCGGGACGTGCTCGGAGCGGACGTGGGACCCGAGGAGCCTGGAGGCTATCTGTACCCACCCTTCAGGTGGGATTGCCAGTGGACGACACGAGGCCGCCGTCTTTTCTTCAGTTGTTGTTCTTTTCCTTTTCAGTTGTACTTTCAGCTGGGCTTGTATTCCGGCCCCCTTTACTTTTCTGCACTTTGTAGTTACTTTCTGCTTGCTGACTCTGTGGTGGTTGTTACTTATAAAGTCAATTCCTTCCCTGTTTATCGGGATTTTACGCCTTGGTGCTAGTCGCCAGCCCCTGGCCTATGGAAGGCGGGCTTGGGGTAGTCACGGCACGGGCCCCGAGGTCGGGTCATGACAAATTGGTATCAGAGGTGGTCGGTTCTACCGCAGACTCTGATCATCCTTTCTTTCTATATGAAGCAATAGTGTTTAGTGTATTGAGTGTGGTTATCAGTTCAGGGAGCCCAGTGTTGGTGTGGCGGCCGACGTATCCGTACACCAGGACCCTGACTCCTGATTTCCGACTTAATGCATGAAAACATTGATTGCGTGTGTGTTTCAAGTTTTCTTTGTGATTACTTGTGTCAGCTCACCGGGTATACTGATCTGCTTCATGAAAGTCTCAAGTTTTCCTTGTCATTACTTGTGCCAGC
Organism: Viscum album; assembly: GCA_963277665.1. NCBI lineage: Eukaryota > Viridiplantae > Streptophyta > Magnoliopsida > Santalales > Viscaceae > Viscum > Viscum album. The sequence continues at coordinate 890,781,009 of OY728130.1, forward strand.
TCACCAGGTATACTGTTCTGACTGTGGTACTCTTGTTCTCCATTTCAGGATGGCCCCGCGACGACAGCCAGCTAGGGTTCCGAGTGTAGGGCGCGACGACAGCCCACCGAGCGACGAGGCCTCGGTGCAGGGCCCTTTGCCAGCAGTGGCACCGGCGGTAGCTTTACCAGCCAAGCCACCGATGCTACCAGTACCTGACGCTGACGATGCACGTTGCCTCAGGGCACTGCATGTGTTTCAGAGCCAGCGACCGCCCAGGTTTCGCGGTGAGGCGGACCCCCAGGCCGCCGAGGACTGGCTAGAGGCGGTGGTACGGATCTTTAGGCTAGTGAGGACACCGACGGATCTCATGGTGATTCTCGTGGCGAGCCTCCTGCAGGCGGCGGGAGGACGATGGTGGAGCTTGATGCTCCAGGTTCACGATGAGGCATCCTTGCTCTGGACGGACTTCGAGAGCCTCTTCCGCTCTGAGTTCGTCCCGGCCACCCTCCGAGCGGTGCGCATCCAGGAGCTTCTCCAGCTACGCCAGGGCAGCATGATGGTCGCTCAGTATGCGGTGAGGTTCACTGACCTATCTCGCTACTCGACCGACATGGTACGGGACACCTTCTTCAGGGCCCGGACCTACGAGCAGGGCTTGCGGCAGGAGATTCAGGCGTCGCTGATCTCCCTCAGCATTCCGACCCAGGCGGGAATACTGGAGTGATCCCTCCTGATCGAGAGCTTCCTGGAAGAGCCTTCTTCAGCGGCGAGACCTAGCGCAGGGTGGCAGGTAGATGAGTCTTCGGCAGCAGGTAGCCGACGGATGACTCTCGGGTCCAGGCAGACCAGACCCCCACGCAGACGGCCTCAGGACACCGGCTCAGATGTGCGGGGCACACAACGGAGTGCCAGACTTCCGAGAGGCAGGCTGTGCTACTCCTGCGGCGGGCAGGGTCACATGGCTCGTGACTGCCCGACTCGCCGATCAGAGTAGCATCAGAAAGTGGAGGGGCCACCCAGGCAGAGGTAGAGGGTCGACCGTGGCGGTCCGCAGGGAGGAGGCGGACGAGGCAGAGGAGCTGGCCGAGAAGCGGGTGGTGGGCAATGCTTCCAGGATCTACCCCCACCACCACCAGGAGGGCCACCTCGACTACAGGGAGCTGGTGGGCAGGGACAAGCCCAGCTCCAGGCAGTGGAGGCCTACGACCCCGACATGCCGGAAATGATTCGAGGTACGATCTGTGTCTATTCCACCCTTGCTGCAGTACTTATAGACACAGGAGCGAGTCACTCTTTCATAGCCTCTGCCCTTGTTCGGAGCTCGGAGATTCCGATTGAGCCGTTGGCTCGATCCTTACGGCTAGAGACTCCTACGGGAGCAGACTCGACGATTACGCACTGGTGCCGGCAGTGTGAGCTTACTCTAGGAGGCGAGAGCTTCGGCTGGGATCTCCTTGTAGCGGCGTCGAGGCCTTACGACGTCATCTTGGGCATGGATTGGCTATCCACGGTTCATGCCCAGATCGACTGTTTTAGGCGCAAGGTGCGATGTGTTCGCACCGACGGGAGCAGGTTTACCTTCACCGACGAGAAGGGAACCTTTGCAGCACAGGATGGACTTCCGCGGAGGAGAGTGCAGCCCATCTCTTATCAGTTGGCTAGCCTCATCCTAGGAGCAGTGGACGTGCAGAGTCCAGTTTTTCCTGCAGTGGTGGACCAGTACGTGGACGTCTTTCCCGACGATGTTCCAGGGATACCTCCTCGTAGAGAGGTAGACTTTTACATCGACTTGTACCCAGGGACAGCCCCGATATCTACTCTATAATACTGGATGGCCCCCGCCGAGCTTCGAGAGCTGCGGGTACAGTTGGAGGACTTGCAGAGTAAGGGGTTTATCCGACCCAGTGTTTCACCCTGGGCTTCCCCGATATTGTTCGCCAAGAAGGCGGACGAGATCTTGCGACTGTGTGTTGACTATCGTCGCCTGAACCAGGTGACAGTGAGGAACAGGTATCCGCTGCCACGGATTGATGACCTCTTCGATCAGCTCAAGGGAGCACGGTGGTTCTCGAAGATAGACCTCCGGTCAGGCTATCATCAGCTCAGAGTTCGAGACGAGGACGTGCAGAAGACGGCCTTCAGGTGTCGGTATGGCCATTATGAGTTCTTGGTTATGCCGTTCGGCGTAACCAATGCTCCAGCAGTGTTCATGAGCCTCATGAACAGGATCTTCCAGCCATACCTCGACCGATTTGTCGTGGTCTTTATTGAAGACATTTTGGTATACTCGACGACTCAGGAGGAGCATGCCTACCACCTGCGAGTTGTGCTAGACACACTCCGAGAGCACCAGCTTTATGGCAAGCTTTCAATGTGCCAGTTCTGGTTACGTGAGGTCCACTTCTTGGGGCACGTCATCTCTGAGGTGGGAGTTGCAGTGGATCCCGCGAAGATCGAGGCAGTGCTAGCTTGGGAGCCACCCAGGAGCGTGACCGAGGTGCGGAGCTTCTTGGGCCTAGCCGGATACTATCGGAGATTTGTGCCAGACTTCTCCAGAGTTGCGGCTCCACTCTCAGCCTTGACCAAGAAGGGGAACCCCTTTGTGTGGTCAGACAGATGTCAGCAGAGCATCCAGGAGCTGAGACTGAGATTGACCAGCGCACCTATCTTGAGGTTGCCTGAGGAGGGAGTTGGATACGTAGTTTACTGCGATGCATCAGGGACTGGACTCGGGTGCGTCCTGATGCAGGAGCGGGTCGTGATCGCCTACGGATCACGTCAGTTGAGGCCGCATGAGCAGAACTACGCCACTCATGACCTGGAGTTAGCAGTAGTGGTCTTCGCTCTGAAGACTTGGCGGCACTATCTGATGAGCGGGCGCTTCACAGTCTTTTCTGACCACCAGAGTCTCAGTTATATCTTCTCTCAGAAGGACCTGAACCTGAGACAGCGGAGATGGCTTGAGTTCCTCCAGGACAATGACTTTGAGATAGTCTATACTCCTGGGAAGGGGAACGTGGTAGCCGATGCCCTCAGCAGGAGGACGGGCATTCAGCTACATGAGGAGGTGACAGAGAAGCTAGCCTCCTTACAGATATCCTTCGTGGGTAGAGACGGAGCAGCCTTTCTTCAGTCTCTCACAGTCTCTCCTCCACTTCTACAGCGGGTCAGAGAGGCTCAGCGTGGGGACGCTGACTGTGAGACCCTGCGTGCACTGATATCCTCAGGTCAGGCGCCTGATGGCTTCTCCCTTGGAGCAGAGCACGACATCCTTTTCAGAGGACGTACCTTCGTACCAGTCGCTTTACGAGAGGAGGTGCTGAGAGAGTTTCACACTTCTCCCTTGGCAGTGCATCCCAGAGTGGCGAAGATGTACCAGGATCTCAGACGACAGCACTGGTGGCCGGGCATGAAGAATGTTGTGGCAGAGTTCGTTTCACGATGCCTCACCTGCCAGCAGGTGAAGGCAGAGCATCAGGTACCAGTAGGCTTGGTATATCCCTTGGAGGTCCCGGAGTGGAAGTGGGACGGCATATCTATGGACTTCGTGACTGGACTTCTACGCACTTCCAGAGGTCACGACTCCATTTGGGTGATTGTCGACCGACTCACCAAGTCGGCACACTTCTTACCCATCAGAGAGCAGGGCTTAGTGGAGAGTTTGGGACGTCTTTACGTCCAGGAGATCGTATGGCTTCACGGTGTGCCATCGTCTATCGTCTCTGATCGAGATGCTCATTTCACTTCCCGGCTTTGGAAGGGGTTGCAGGAGGCGTTCGGGACGCGGCTCCATCTGAGCACAGCCTTCCACCCTCAGACGGATGGTCAGACGGAGAGGACTATACAGACACTCGAGGACATGCTCCGTGCATGTGTTCTCGACTTTGGTCGCAGCTGGGAGGACCACCTACCCTTGGTGGAGTTCGCGTACAACAACAGCTACCACTCCACCATCGGGATGGCACCATACGAGGCGTTGTACGACAGACCCTGCAGATCACCGTTGTGCTGGACAGACCCTGGGGAGTCAGCACTCGTGGGACCAGAGATGGTCCGAGCCACGACAGAGAAGGTCCAGATCATCCAGGAGAGGATGAGGACAGCTCAGAGCCGGCAGAAGTCATATGCTCACAGGAGGCGGAGGCCACTAGAGTTCGAGGATGGCGACCATGTCTTTTTGCGTGTCTCACCTCGACGTGGTTTACAGAGATTTGGCCGAGACGGCAAGTTGTCTCCACCCTTCATCGGGCCTTTCCAGGTCCTCAGCAGGATAGGAGAGGTGGCTTATCGCCTGGCTCTACCACCTCAGTTGCACTGGGTGCACGACGTCTTCCACGTGTCTCAGCTGAGGAGATACGTGCACGACCCAACGCACATCATCGACTTTGAGGAGCTGGACGTGGACGATGGGGCGACTTTTGCGGAGGTCCAAGTGGAGATCGAGGATCGACAGGAGCGGGTCCTACGTGGGCGGCCGATTCCTCTTGTGCGCGTCAGATGGCAGCACGGGAACCTCCAGGAGAGCACTTGGGAGCGGGAGGCTCAGATGCGTGCTCAGTACCCCCATTTGTTCCCCTAGTTTTTGATGTATCTTTATGGGGACGTAAAGACCTGAGGTGGGAGTAATGTAAAGACCCGCAAATTTCAAGGAAATTTTTTTCTTAATTTTCTTTGAAATTTTACAAGAGCGCAGCTTCAGACGACACCTGATTCCGATGCCCGGTGTGCCCGGAATCAATTTCCGAAGTTTTTCTCGGGTACGTTCAGTGAACGGACGAGCGGGTTTTTCTATCTTTTGAACCGGTGCCCGGAATCGAATTATTAGGGCACCGATGAAATCGCAGCGCCGGTATTTGCTTAGAAACGCCTCTTCCGGAGTTGCGTTTGCTCAACCGTGGTTTTTAAAATTTTGGGCTTTAAGTCGGAAATAAAATAAAGGTTGTGCGACAACTTTATTTTATTTCACTTAAGCCGCTTGAAGCCACTTGAACTGAGATAAAGCAGATAGGGTGCTATCCGGAAATACCCTACCCCTTGGTAGGATATTTGTGAGGTGGGGCCCGCACGAGCCCCGCCGTTTCTTTCGCTAAGAAACGCACCCGCGAAAACCCGTCAAAGTAACTGAAAAGTCAACCGGCGCGTTTTTTTTAATTTCTTAACAGACCATTTAATTGGGCGGTTTATTTCGTGAATTAAATGGGCTGTTTCATTCGTTGAATTAATTCAACGAATTTAATGGGTTGTTACTTACGCGTTTGTGTTCGTTGGCAAATTAATAAAATAGACAAACTTGTCTATTTTGGAGGATTGCTATCGTTGTGCGAATTCTCTGAGCCTCCACTCTCCTCGCGAAGAACGCGAAGAACGCGAAGAACGCCGGCGACCGGAATTCGACGACGCACACCTTGATCTGCGACGTCGACGAGATCTACCCGCGACGTTCTTCGGCGACGCCTCTTCTTCCGCAGCCGATCCTCGTTCGGCAACTTAGGTGAGAAACGGATCGTTTAATTCTCCCTTTTAATTTCAATGACAACGAATTTAATTAATTAAATCCGTTTGTTCTAGATCCGGAGATCGTCGGCGCGACGTTTTTTCCGCGGTGCGACGAACGTCTCTTCCGTGACGACGCGACGATCCCCTCCTTCCGCGACGAGCGATTCCGCGACGACCTCACGTCCAACGGCGACATCGAGGTAGGGATTTTATTTTTCTTGGTGATTCGTTCCCGTGATCTAATTCTTTTTAATTAAAGAACCAAACTTGAACAATTTTATTTTTGGATAAAATTGTGGCTGCCTTAGTCCCTCCCGATGATTTTATGACTAACGCGGAGGGTGCGGATCTAACGAACAAGACCCGGAAACCCTCCGCCGATCTTTTTGTTGTGCGGATTTGGCTGACGACGACGAACCGTGCGGCAGTGGCGATCCGTTGATCCCGCAGTGAAGATTGGCCCCCGGGAGGAGCTATGGCGCCGACGGGAGGCAATACGGGCCACCGGAGCAACTCCGGCGGCCCGCGGAAGGCGGCGGCGGCGTGCCCGGCGCGCCGCCGTGGAAGAATCCGCGGCGGCTTCAGCCGCGGCGGCGGTGGCCGGTTCCGCGGCCGCGCAGAACCGGGGACGGACGCGGCGGCCCGGCCGCGTCCGTGTGACAGGCGGCCCCCCGCGGTGCCGTGTTTTCCACCGAGCCGCGGGGGCGGCGCCCCGCGGCAGCCCACTTCGGCCGCTCGGCCGAAGCCGAGCCGGCCGGTCCGGTCGGCCGGGCCGCGCCCAGGCCGGACCGGACCCGGCCTCGCCGGGTCGGGTCGACCCGGTTCGGCCGACCCAGGGGTGGTTCGGGCCGGGTCGCCCCGGGCCCAGAACCCCCGTTTTCGGGCCCTCTTCGGTCTTTTGCCCATATCTTGGGCCTAGGAACTCCGATTGACGAACCGTCAGCGGCTACGCAATCCTTGGATCGATACGGTCGTTTCGGTATATTACACTCAAGGTTTCGGAAGACTTTGGATTCGGCCGGGTTGGTTCGTACACGAAACCAACCGGGCCCACGGAGCGGAAACACTCATAACTTGAGCTACGGACGTCCGATCGACGTACCGTCAGCTGTGGTAGTTTCCTCTAAGTGAGACGGAACTTTTGGCATACTCCGCCCGAGGATCGGACACAGGCGGAGTACGGTCGGGTTGGTTTTTCTCTAAAAACCAACCGGGCCCCTGGGACGAAAATGCCAATAACTCTCAGACCGGGCGTCCGATTGACGCGACGTCTGTTGCATTGAGATCTTGTTGTCGATACGGAACTTTTGGATACATCAACTTCAGACTACGTGTCAGTTGATGTATCAGCCTCTCGGCTCGTGGAGCGGACCCTCCTAAACGAGCTAGCTGTGTGCGGGAACTCTAGCGCTGGCTGTGACTTCGACGACAGAGCAGAGATCCTCCGTGGACTGCGACGACGACAGAGCAGAGATCCTTCGTGGACTGCGGCGACGACTGTGCGGAGATTCTCAGTGGACTGCGTCGACTACTGCACTCAGCGATCCTACGTGGATCAGTGCTGCAGGTCCTGTGTGGGCCCGATCCTGTGTGGGTCCTTACTACCGGTTCTGTGTGAGCCACTGCCTACAGGTTCTGTGTGAGCCCGATCCTGTGTGGGTCTTTTGCGGGGGTTAGTACCTATCGATCCTTCGTGGGTCCGACGACTTAGATGGATCAGTGATCATCTTTGACGTCATCTGAAAAAGTATACCTGGTTGAGCTGAATCTTATGTTACTCTCCTTTGTGGAATGTGTTGAACTATCCTATGTGGATTTACTGTTTACTCTCCTTTGTGGATTTGAGTCTTGCTTTCCTGTGTGGATTGAGTTGTTCTTGAGCTCGTGAGCAGAGCTAGAATTGGGGACTTAGGTAAATGTATGGGCATATACCTAAGTCGAGTCAGGTGTTACTTCGTGATTGCACCTTCCTTTTTGTGCTATATCCTTTGTGGATTTCGGGAGACCTTCGGGGGTCTCGAGGTCCTTACTGAGTAGATTATACTCACCCCTGCAAGGGCTATGCCCGCACCTTGTTGTGTTGGACGCAGACGACGGACAGCACTGATCTCGGTTGGGGCGTGGAGCAGGACGGTACCTAGAGGCGGACCACTGGGCGGGACGTGCTCGGAGCGGACGTGGGACCCGAGGAGCCTGGAGGCTATCTGTACCCACCCTTCAGGTGAGATTGCCAGTGGACGACACGAGGCCGCCGTCTTTTCTTCAGTTGCTGTTCTTTTCCTTTTCAGTTGTACTTTCATTTGGGCTTGTATTCCGGCCCCCTTTACTTTTCTGCACTTTGTAGTTACTTTCCGTTTGCTGACTCTGTGGTGGTTGTTACTTATAAAGGAAATGCCTTCCCTGTTTACCAGGATTTTACGCCTTGGTGCTAGTCGCCAGCCCCTGGCCTATGGAAGGCGGGCTTGGGGTAGTCACGGCACGGGCCCCGAGGTCGGGTCGTGACAGTCTGATGGGAAAATATAGGATATTTTAGATATGAATTATAAAAAAAAAATATTTTATTTTATTAACTTTTACAATTTTTTTAATATTTTTTCAACACCCTCCCCTACTTGAATTTTCTATCTTCTTATCTAGGAAATAATTTTTTTTCAATGAATTAAATAATTATGATTAATTTATATTACTAAATTTATCATATACATAACAATCTACAAGAATCTATATTGCAGATTATAGTTCAAGGAATAAATGATGGATCTAATCCACATATGTAACCATTGTTTGAGTGGAATTATTATGGTTATTAATAGAAACTGAGTCTAGAATAACTCATGATATTAATCCCAGAATATTTGACCTCAATAACAAGAATATACAAACATCCATTGGTGGGACTTCATTCTCGCACTAGTAATAATGTAATCTAATAGGGTGTTAATAATAAAAGAATGAATGTTTTCTATTGAAAATAAATAAATAACTAAATATATATATATATATATATTCATATTTCAACTGGTAATATTTCTTGTAATTTTTAATGATTTTTTCACGTCACACATAATGGTATAGATATATTGAAATGAAGTAATCCTATTATGTTTTGAGCTAATTAGTATGATTTAAAAATCAACAAATGAAATTCCATAAATCAAATGTTTAATTACATTACAATAATTTCCAATAAAATCATCACACCTAGGAAAACTATTTTATAAAAATTTCATTGTTGTAATAGTTATCTAATCAATACCAATGAAGTGGAACCCCTTTATGTTAGCCACTATTCAGAGAGAGAAATTAATTTTAAAAAACAAAAAATACTGATCATTTCACTTATACAATATAAATTATGAAAAAAGATGAGATACATATAATATATAAATAAAAATAAAGGTGTTCCCTAAAATATTTAAATGATTCTTTATTTTGAAATTTTGATTTTGAGATACTTGGAGGTGAAAATGAATTAGTATCTTTTTTTTTAATATTTCCAAAAAAAACATTAAATATATTAATGGATTTAAATTATTATTTAGGGGATACTATAAATGAGATAATTAATAATGTCATAAGATTGTTAGTTCTAAATTTAATTTTAATCAAACATATTTCCCCTTTTATGGGTGAAACAATGGTGATAAAAAATGAATATCCATGAATAAAAAATGATAGGAAATAAAATGATTCAAGAATAAATAGAAAAATTCATTGGATCAAAGATAGAGTTCCACAAACAATTATGGTTGAAATGGTGAATTGGGAACTGAGAACGAATCGACTAACATATCCATCATGGAATATATGAATATGGTTAATAATTTGGGTTTCCATTCTTACATTCATTTTAATTTAAAATTCTTTATGAAAATCCAAGTATTTATAAATTGAATAAAAAGTTGTAATATTTTAAAGATATAATATTATAATTGCTAAGTAGTATAACGAACATAAAATATGTAATAAGAAAATTATGTTGGAAAACAATGTCCCATATCATGTGAATGTGATGAAAAATAACACACCATTTATATTGAATGAAAATATTTATAAATATTTGGAGGATGATTTTGATGGTGAATGAATATATGAATATTTAATTTGAATGTTATAAGCAATTACGTTATAGTTCTTTGAAGGGAATAGAGAGTTATGAAATTATGATTTTAATGAACAATTTGACTAGTCTCCATAATAGTGTTAGTGAAAATATGATATATAATACTATTTCTTTCTGATATAGGATTGAGTGACATGATGATAGTTAATATTCCCTTAGAGGTCTAAAATATTTTAAAAATAATAAATTATATATATCTATATTTTAAACTTGTATGATTTCTATTAATATTTTTTTTGAAATTAATATGGGTACCCAATAATATATTAACATATCCCATTGTACCAAATGATTTATCGGTACCAAAATCGTCTACTATTTGATTTTCATCAATAAATTGCATGAAAATATTATGAAAGATATATTGTACTTGGAATGTACATTCTCTTGTAATATGACCAATAAAATCTAATTTCTTACATACAAATGTTATGGGGGCACTATCAAATTTTAAAATATATCCAATCAGAATGTGAAATGATTTGGTGATATTTTTATATTGTTTTTCTCTATTACTAGTAATTCTCCCTATACTAATTATTTATAATATAACATGATTAGTATTTCTCAATTATGTTATGGTTTCACGAATTAAAAATCCTTTAATGAAAAATTACTTATTATTAAGGGCTGTTTAGAAATTTTTATGTTAATTATATGGAGAATATGTATACTTTTAGATATTTTGAACTGACATATCAACATGTAATATGTATAGACTTTGTGTAGAGATATGATATATTATGTAATATGAGGCACACATAGGTAAAAATAAAGTTCTTCACATTCTTTAAAAGAATCCACATGTAATCCTACATCTATAACTTAAGGTAGATAAGTATCATGTTTTTTATCTATGAATGAAGTGAATGAAGCCCACGTAATCTTATAGGGTTTTAAGGAATGATAACACTCTATGATCACTGTAATTAGAAAATCCTAATTTGTTTAGACCTACTCATATTGTAATCCATAGAAGAAATAAATATATAGTTTTTATTATAGATGACTAAAGTAAATTAACTGTGGTAAAAAAATTTACTCATCAATGTGAATCGCTTTCTATGATTTATGCATACATCAATTTTTTCTAAAATGAGAAAAAATATTTGAATAAATCTTTTATAACTTGTTGAGAAGGTGAATTTAAAAATCTATAGTATGAGATATGTAGTAAAAATAAGAATAACTCTCATAACTTCTCATCCCCTAACACTAAACATAAAAATAGAGTAGTAGTGAGGATAAATATAGATAATTAAAAAAATGACTATGTTAGGTGGGAATAAGTTACATAAATATTTTTCGGAAAAGTTTATATATTCAAATTATTATATTTGAAATAGAATTATTATAATACATGTTTAGACTAATTCCCCATATTAATTGTGTATATTTGGGAAACACAAATATTGTTAGTTTAGAGTTTTTAGATGTAAATTTTGTCTCTAAAAACTAAATATAATTCTGAATAAATTCAATTCCATGTATAAAGAAGGTGTATTTTTATGATATTGTAGTCCTGGTAAGTCATATATTGTTTAGAATAAAAATGCCAGGTATTTTGAAGGATTTTATGATGTCATGTTTTATGAAACTAATTTAATGGAATGTATATTGAAGTATTTAAAATTGAATAAGAGTTCAAATAATTTAGGTTTAGAGATCTAATTACTATTTAATATGATAATCATGTTTTAGATGACCTGTTTAGCTAGACAATAAATTTAACACAGTAGACCACATATTAATTTCTATAATATAGAAAAGTAAAACTGGAGATATGGTCAACCACCACTTTAGCTCCTCAAGGAAAATATTACACTCTAGGATTCCTCAAACAATACCCCTTTCCAAGTAATCACTATCGTGTAAAAGGATACCCAAGAGAAATACCAAACAAACATACTTTAATACCTTAATAGGATAAAAAATCTTCTGATGTAAAAAAAGTATTTGGTTGTTCCCCTAACACTGCACTTATATTCTTATGGTCCACTGAAACAACTTGTTCTTAGATCAAATGACCACGAATCTTATCTTCTTAGAACCATAAGGGGCACTAAGAAACCATCTCACAGAGACAAAAATTTCGAATGGTTCCTAAATGAATCCTAAAATGCTGCTCATGCTTCTCTTTAGTCTCTTGATAGAGAAATATATCATACATAAATATAATGAAAATAGAATCAAGATTCTAGTAGGTAAACCAGTTCACAAGTTTTATAAATACTATGGGATATTTTTTCGAAAGGCATAACCAAAAACAGAAAATGGCCATACAGACTTCAGAATTCTATTTTTTGAACATCCGCCTCTCTAAATCTGAATTTATGTAACCCTAATAGAAAATAAATATTAAAAAACCACCTTCACCCCATAATCTATTGGAAAATATAATCAATACAATGAAAATGGTACTGGTTCTTTAAATTTACCTTATTTAACTTTCAGTAATCAATGAAAAAACAAATATCCATTATTCTTCTTTATAAATAGATCTAGGGAGGCCCACAATAATTTGATTGGGTGAATGATTAATTTTGATTCCAAATCATTAAGATGTACCTTTAATTATTTCAACATTGTGGGTATCATATAGTATGAGGAAAGATATATTGGTTGTGTTCCCAAGGCCAAATCAAATGAGAAATCCACATCCCACTCTGGAGACACCCCTGATTAATATTCTAGATAAACCACTACGAAATTATCCACCACAGGATGTAATCAACCCCCAGGAGCACCATCATCATCCTCCAATGTGACAGATGATATCTAGAAAATGAGGTTTCCCAACATTGGAAGAGGAGGTCCAGGATGACCTGACTGAGGATACCATTTTATATGAAAATCTTATGTACTTCAAGCAGGTTCCAAAAATTATCTCCCTACATATAAAAATTTTTGTGTGCCTAAAAACACATAGTCCAAATCGTTCCACGGATCACTTCAATGTTTTCCATCTCTGAATAGAGAAATTTTCATTCCAAAATTACCCTTAACATTGTGAGTGCATAAGATAGACACATGAAACCCTACTTCTGAATCACACTAAGCTATGTTAACAACTCCATCACTTATGTTAGAAGATAAGTTTGAAACTTTAATACATAAATAATGTGGGAATAAATAAAAGAATCTTAAGAAATAATATAAATTAAAACCAAAACTAAATATGATGAAATGAGAACTGTACCACAAACTGTCCCATGCCCTTCATACGATTTCTCTGGTGCTTGATCCAACACATGAGGTTTCCTTGTCTCTACATGAGCCTGAGAACCACCACTAGCATGCAGTTCTACCCTAATTTGACACTCCCTAGTTGAATATCTAGCCCTACCTCCATGAATTCCAAACCAAGAACTAATTTACCTAGAAATAACTGACTGAGATGACATCCCTTTGGGTGATACACATCCCACTCCACTTTCACATGGGAATTACACTATTTAAAACTACTATAAGTGTCACATAACTCTTCAATAGTGACCACGCTTGAGTGTTGATGAACAATCTGGAAATATGTTACCTACTTACACAAGCTGATGGAAAAATAAATAACCAAAAAACAAAATCCATAGACTAATACTAGAAGGAATCATGGCCTAAACAACAACCTCACTTCATCCCATGATCATCATGCTTTCCCATTTACATAGAAGAACGAAAAATTCCCACTGTTGATACAACTCCTTAGAAACCTGAATTGGTTCCATAATCAATTTCTATCATCTTAGTTTGGTCAACAACCCCATTATAATTTTTCATTTTAAACATGAAACCATTAGATCAGATCTAGGGTTACTAACCCAAATCAATCTTTGGAGCCCTCAACTTGCCATTTTAAATGATCTTGTTTGCATACCTAACTAGCTCTGCAAAAAGGATACCATATTTGTTAATGGATCAGTCTCTCTATCTAATATCCATAATCTCTAAAGACACAGTGAAATCCAAAAACATAGGACAATACTCCTCATTGAATATATCCTTTAAATCTTTCCATCTCATCTTCTCATGCTTCCCTTCTGGCACCATTGAGTCCCACCACATCTGACTATCACCTTTTACAATTAATGAATCACAGATCATTCTAACTTCTTCAAGAATATTTTTAAATTAAAATATCCTCTATAACTTATCAAGTCAGTACTCTTATTTAAGTGGATCTGGGCTACCTCATAAAAATGATACTTCTTATTGTGGAACTCCTAAGTCATATATTATCACAGATATAGTGTGATATCTCAAACCTAAGAAGGAAAATGACACACCATGACCCATTTTGTGGTTAGTAAAAACCCCAGATTCAAATGATATTTGATCTATTGGAAAAATATAACTCTTTATGGAACCTTCCAATTGATGAATAGGAATTATTCAGGGTGTTATCATTCTACAAAAATAAATGACCATAATGAAAAAAATCAATAAAACCAGTATAAAAAATCATAATAATAATAATAATAAGTAATAACACTCTAATAAATCCATACATAAAATTCTTAACAACCATAAGGAAACCTAAACTACTCCACCCCCACTGAGTGTCCATATATAGTCTACAACCTATACATCTCATCTAGATGAGAATTAAAACAAAATGTCCCAACATCCCATGGATAATTGAGTCCTTTCGTGAGGTGTCCTAGCTAGGCATCATACTCACAGCCTAAAAATCATGACCAGATAATCATTGCTCTAGTATATCTAGAAAAATTCATAAAATTACCAAACCCAAAAATAATGGGACATTTATTGATATCATTTTTCATGAACTGTGTCAGTATTTCATCCAACCTAACACCGATCCTGAATCATGGAACATCCTGAAGCATGTTCTAAATACACAAAGGATGAAAACTAGTTCCTAGGTATCAACCATATCCATAAGAAATGACTTCAAATATTAATTACCATAATAAACAAAAAAATATTTATATCCCAATAACTAATAATCCTGAACAAACATGGTACACAATTTATCAGATTCAATGTTTTAAAACTCAAACCAAAACCAAAAGTACCACAACAAAATTTTAAAAAAATCTATCCCAAAAACATTCATGCAATTAGACAGAGTCACCCTAAATACTCACCCAGCAACACCATTAAAAAGAGGAACTATAGCAAGAAGAACCACCATCTCCACCATGACACATCTTTCATTTCCCTTGGTCATATATAAAAAATTCTATATATGACCAATTTTAATTGTTGGGTGTGGTCCATATCCTAATAGGATTTCACCAAAATAAAAATATTCCATGAAATAATAGTAGAAGTCCAATCAAAATAAAAATTTCCAAAATTTGTTTTTTGAAATTTTTCAAAATAAACATGTTAATATAATCAATATCATGAAAAAACTTTTCATAGATAAGATTTTAATAGTAATCATCCTTGATATAAAAATGTATATTATGTCTTCCATATATCGATGGATTAGACCACATAAAATATGAATTGTGCCACAAGAGAGATCCATTTATAAATCTCTATATATATATATATGTTTCGGGACCCCAAAATTCTCATACATTGGTGATCAAAATCCTCCAATAAACTACCAATAGTGTCCACATGCATGAGCCATTATAGGGTAATGTATCCCAAGGTCTAATGGTCTCTATATAATAAGCTAATGAAAAATATTTTCCCTTACATGATCTAATAGATGGGAACACATCCCAAGAACTAGTGGTCTCGGATCATTTCACATGTATAGTTAGTGTTGTAATATTCAATCTGGCTAGATGAATCTAGGCCTCACCCAATTCTGAATCAACTAGAATATTAGTTATAATGTTCCCACCTAGATACCTGAGATTCCCATTGTACTCAATTTCCATTTCACGTATCACAAAAATCAAGATATTGAAATACACATTCCAAGCACTATAAGGGAAAAAGTAAATCACTATATTTCATTTCACATGCACACTAAACCCATTTCGGAATAAGTTTCACACCACCTACATAATTTATTATATCCCTTATTGAGACACATGAACTATAACATATTTGAACACTGATTATTCACTTGAGTTATTCCCCTTTAAAATTAATATTCACAACACCCCATTTTGATAACATGATTCACAATCTCAAGGCACAATAATGTTTCACAAAAAAAATTATAAGAAACAAAACTCATTTCACACATTAAAACACACTTTCAAAACTTTTTCACATTTAAATTTCTTTGAAAACACATTTTTAGCCATCCACATAACGTATAAAATACATTTAGTAAACAACGCAACAAATAATATAAGGAATTAAATTTCTATAATATAGATATCCCATTTTCATCACATGTTAATCTCAAACCTTTTTGAAAAATTGATTAAAACCTCACAAGAAATACCTAGAACACACTTAAACACCCATGAAATCAAATTAAAATCATCTAATAATTTATAAGCATGAAACCACCACCATTACACATGGAAACAGTTCGAAATTGGTGTGAAACCACAACCACGTCAGCACAATAAAATAACTTGGTAAGATTAAAAATATAACATCAAGATCTCACCCAACAATCCAACGATCAGACTCTCCATAGGTCAACCAAAACATTAGAAACTAGGTTGTCAAGAAAGAGAGAAGAATAAACCTAGATAGTGGGAGAAATCAAGAGAGAAAGTATTACATGATGTTTCCTTGAATAATGAGGGTCTAAAACACCCAAGTATTGAGGTGCAAGTGGAAAAAAGAAAGCTTTGTAGTGTCTCCCATGGACGTACATCCTAAATTTAGCGAAATAGAGGTGATTTAGAGTTTAAAATGAAGAGGGTAATAAGGTAAATTTTGACTTCTTGAAGATCAAGGCAATTCACAAGGTTAGCACAAAATGGTTTTCCAAAATGTGAAAGAATCGTACACCACTCACTATCCAAGAGGTAAAGGACATATGGATTTATAATATTGTTTGACAAATTGTGTTACCACCGTGCAGTTTCCATTATATAATAAAGAAACTGGAGGAACTGATTCATAGGAAGGGGTGTGTGGTTTCCCCTAACTGTGAACCAATAATGAAAAACTAACTGTCTTACTCTAAATATCCATTTTTATTGAAATACTCATGAGGAAAAAAATACCTAAATTCATGAACAAAATAATTAAAATAAATATATCAAAATTTAATAATGAATGTGAAATTTGGGGAAGTGATTGGGTTGCCTTATAGGTGTTTAGAAATTCATTTTTATGGGATAATTTTTATATGGTATCAATTGGATAACCAATATCCTATCAAGAATAATTTATTAAGTTGATACTGAATTCTAGAGTATTCTGATGTGCTTTTGACCATTCGTGGTTCCTATTTATGGATTAATCAGAAGTTGACTGAATGTTTCGGATTAATACTATATTTTTTTTCCAATATATTTTAGGGGTATTAATGATTTGTTCAAGTTATATAATTGGATACATGGGTGAAATAGTTGACTGAAATATTTTTGTGTAGGAGAAGGGGTTTTCATAGTAATGGGATTTTCATCATGATTAGTCTTGTTAGGAAATGGTATTTGTGATATTTTTATGTGTATGGAAGTAATATAGACTGTTTTTATAGATGTATATGGACCATTAATATATTGAAGTGAATGATATGTCATTTCTTATATTGTGAAACATGTGAAATCTTACTAATTCATCTTATCATGATATTTGTGTCGGATTATGGAATAGTTGTAATAGTATATGAGACTATGAAACAAATTTATTGTGACATGGGTAAAATGAGAAATGTCATGGATGAATATGTATATTATTATGACTTAGAATTTAATATGTATTGTAAGAGATAGATATTAGTAGAGTGTTATGAAATTGACTATGTATATATATTTTCTACTATTTATCATCCTATAAATATAAATTGGACATTATTATATGTTTAATATCATAAAAAACTATAAACCCATGGTAAAATTAAACCCATTTTTTCTTACATAGTCTAATGAGAATTGATGATCCCCATGGGTTGGAGGAAAATAACATATCATTGTAAGAAAATTAATGGAAATATTATTTCAACGATGAAACAAAATATTGGAAGATAACAAAGTAAATACTTAGTGGGCCACAAACTCCTCAAAGATAATGAATGAAAATCAGATAGGTAAAAACGAATAAAAAAGGTACATTATAATAATATACCTAACATATACCAAATAAATGTCTCAAAAACCCCTTTTGGAAGATGGATCACATTTACACCGATCACCTCCATCACTTTAAGATCCATAAATCATGTAAAACCACCACTTATGAGTTGAGATTTCATTTTACATGACCATAGAGTAAGAAAATATTTAATCACCCAGTGGAAAGTGTTGAGTGTGAGATAAATAACCTAGTATGGTCTCACCATCTATTCAAGTATCAATTCTATAAAAATTAAACAATTTATTCAGGAAATTTTAATAAAAATTTAATAGAGAAAAATTTAAATATTTTCAAAAAAATACCTCCCAATCAAAGAGATAAAATGTATATCAAAACAATAATAAATGATCAATTTATATAAAAAATTGATTTAAAATAGTTTTCTGGAATAAATCAATTCTATAAACAAAGGAATATATGCTCATGCAAAAAACCATGAATCATTGTTATATTCACTTAGATACAATAAATCTAATCGTATGGATCCTCGTGTTACCTAATCATCAATCATAGATCAATATGTGTGCACATATACCTATGATTAGTTGAACGATACTAATAAATTGAAATCTCATCCTAGATAATCATGGAAAACTAGTTTTATTTACTGTTTATATCCTCAATCCATTAATAGTGAGTTACATTTCAAATATTTATGTCCTAATAACCCATTATATACTTGGAATCAAATTTGATTCAATAATTTAATATATAAATTAATGATGGAAAATTAATTCATTTCAAATAATTTGTAATTTATAATATTGTATTGTAGTGGAAAATAGTGTTAAAACTTCAAAAAAACAGGTTCGGCCAGGTTAATTCCTTGATATATAAACTTTCATTTAATGATTTTTTTTCAAGAATCAATATCAAATCATTTTATGGAATCAAATTTTAATTAAAGAAATAAATTTAAAAAAATCTACATACTAATTTCAATTCCATTTAAATGGTGGGTTTTTAATTATTTCCATTCCCTTATCAATTCACACAACAAATATTCTCAAATCTTATTTTTTACTAATAAGTTGAAAAATCATATCAATTAAATAAAAAACATGATCTTTCAATTATAGGGTTAATCATTATGTAACCACTAAGGTTCAATAACATGATTAATTAGGTAAACACCGATAAATTGATATGCCAATATATTATGAAGGTGGGGGAGATCAAAAAATAAATACATTAATCAAGGATAGATAAATTATGGATACTATCAAACCATAATGTAATAATATATCACTATATTAAATATAGATAAGTGAGGACCAGTTAAAACCATTAGAGAGAAGATTTATATTCTAGAGATTTATCATGATCATAAAATGAAAAATTTATTTGTAAGAGAAGAGAATTGGGGAAGCAAGGAATTGTCAGTAGAGCCTCCAAAAGAAATGAAATTTTATTTTGTTCCAATGGGTGGTATTAGTCATCATAATTATTGGTATTAGGTTTTTTGATAAAAATTTGGGGAATTAAAATATAGTGCACATGATTTCTTATTCAGTAACATGGTCAGTAGTAAACATGTTCCCAGAACATGTTCCTTTAATGGCATCTTGTGAGTGGGAACAGTTTCAAAAAACAGTCATACTAATGGTTAACTAAACATGTAAACCCATATATTCATGGGTGTATGGTTTTAACGATGAGGCCACACTATTATGAAAAAATGTGTACCCCCTTCAGATCATCAACATATGGTGCATGAGTTTGTAGGAAAAATTTCAGGGTTTTCTTGAAACATGAGATAATTGTGAAAAGTCCCAAAACATTCTAGAAACTTCTAAAATTCGCTATAATAAAACCTGAACATGGTCCAATAAATGAATTATCAATGAAAGGATCTAAAAGTACCTAACATTATATAATGGTATTTTTTCTACACAGTACTCATAAAAATGATATTATTTGTTGGAGATATCATTATGTCATGTTCCATCACCTATATGTTTTATTTAAGATTGAGGTATGTTGAATTGACCTCTTGAATGCATATCTCATTATTGTGAATGATATTCATTCTGTTTATTATAGGTGATGTTCCATTACTATGATCATTAGAGAATCAACATGTGTGTCGTGTTTTTGATGTTTTATCTGATCTAGAGAGAAGTGGGATATGATATATCCTCTTCTATTATCATGATATAATATCTAGTTTTGTGAAATAGGCTCATGCTATTTATAATGAATTAAAATTTAACTATGTATTTTACTTAAATATATATTATATCAATAATGGTATCGATAACTGCAAAAAAATTATCATGAACCCAGAAATATTATATTAACATTATTGAGAAGTTATAAGATGAATAAACACACTAGAAAATAAAATTATGGTAATCATTTTAAAATTCTTATTTTTTAAAGATAAATAATTAATATGATTTAATATTAAAATATATTTTTATTTCTCAAAATACTATTTAGAGTGTTAATAAATTATATCAACAACTTTTTAATGATTATTATGATAATAGATAATATTAAAATACATGAACTAGTGGATTAAAATTATTTAAAATTGTAAATTATATAATATAATATTGAGAACAATTAATGTCTAAAAAGATCATTTCATAGTAAAAGTTATTTTAATTTGAATTTTGAATATTCATTTAAACGATAAATTTTAGTATTTTAATTTTATAAAATCAAAAACATTTTTCTTTCCCAATATCAATATTATAATAATGGGATTTTCTGATATTTTTCATAAATAAATAAATTTTATTAGAATAGTGAAAATTATAATTTTATACCAAAAATATAAGTTTATAATTATATTATATTAAACTAGATTTGTATAATGTAATTTATTTCATCGAATATATATCTAAGTAGTAAATATATATTTTATTAAAAAAACAATGTTATATTTAGAAATCCTGTGACAAAAATTTTGAGGACATAAGTAATATTAACCAATAAAAAATTATTTTTGTTATTTTTTATTAATTATATATTATTTTGATAATTTCTTTAATGAATTTTATTCAAATAATATTTATTTTTATATAAATAAAATTATTAATAAATTTAAATACATTTATAATTTTACACCACACAAAAATTTGAATCTTTAAAATACAGTATTTCTAAAATAATGTATTATGAGTTTCATATAATAAGGTTAAAATTAAATATTAAAATAGTTGTAAATTTTAACTAATAAAATTAATTTCATATTTAGAATCATTTTTTACAACTTATTTTTTAATATCAATTTATTAAGAATTAAATGTAAATTACTTATCATAAAATTAGTTACCACAATAAAATATTGTAAAAGTGAATATTATAAAAGTAATGTAATTAAACATGATTATTTTTTTAAAAAAAATGGGATTTGGGGGGGGGGATTATAAACCTTATATCATCCCCTGAACCATTAATATACATTTGATTCTTCTTTATATGTAAAAATGTGCTTTTATTATATTACTTTTAAATATTTACAAAAAATCCTTTCTACCACTTTTAAAAGGGACATATAACCACCTATTAAAGGAAAACCGTAAAAATAATGTTTCCTCTTTGAATAATTCTAATTTTACATCCAATATTATCCTATAAAATTTCATTTAGATTTTGGACCCATGTTATTTGTTTAATCCCGCCAATTCCATGGACTATTCAAAGTGATAGACCATGTTATCAAAATGAGAATTTATTTCATGTCTTAAATTATTTTCTCTCAAAAATACTGAATCGATATGTATTATTCATTTATAATTACATATTTATTTATTTAATAATAAATTCTATTTTTATTATGTGAAAAACTATTTACCAAATTCCAATTTTTCGTTGAAAGAAACTATTATTCATTTTCTTAAATATTAAAAGCCAATTTAAGTGAAGGAATCCGTTTTTCTTCACCACCAACTCTATTATAAGTTTATAATGGTGAAATTGAAGAATAAATTTCAAATATATGATATTATTATTATTATGTGAAAAATTCTAATTCATCTTATTTTTTTCTGATTCTCTGAGTAATGTAAACATGAGAAGTTCGTTGTGTTGGCTACCACATTCACAATGTAACGTATCTCATTTTCATCTAGTTTATATCTTTTTTATTTAATTATAATAAAATGTAATTCAAAAAACATAATTTATAAAAAATAATATAATAATACTTCTTAAATATTGAATTTATTGAAAAATAAACTACTTTCATCATCATAATCATTCATTATTTATTATAAGATCATCTTTGGGTCGGTCTGACCACCTACATGAACAATGATACAAAATAATATCCTGAATGAAAATTTTTAATTAATTAAATATAATATATTATATAAATTTGTTCACAATTATTTTAAATTGGTTTAGAAATTGTAACATTAATATTAAATTCATTAATTGTTACACCACCATTCATTTGATAGAAATCAACGAAACATGTATGTCACTAATTTTGTCTACAAGAACCATTACCAAATAATATATAGAATGAAATAATAAAAATAATAATATTATTATAGAATAAACTATATTACATTTTATGATATTGGACAGATTATCATTAGGAGAATAATGAAGACAAACACTGCATTTCAAAAACTAGTTCAAATATTCAAAATAATGTCTTTTAAAATTTTCATGGGACAAATTATTTTCACAAAAACTACTATTTTATATAATAATTTATCTCCATGATTTCATGGAATTTAAAATAAATTATTACCCATGTATATTTTAAAATATTTCATTTAAAACTATTTACAAATATCTATTGTATTTCTTATATGCATGGTGATATTCTGAAACATTATAAAAAGTATTTTTCATCTAATTCAAAGCCTTTTATATATCTTATTATTGATGATGGATATTCTTTATGTGTTTCGATACACATTCATTTATCGGTTGGATTATGAAATATTATTTTCTATTAATGATATGGTCCAACAATTCCTATGTCTTGTGTGACCGTCAAGCATGTATATGCATCACATTTCTTGCCATTCCTTTTTTTGAATAAATTATTTTCAATTTAATTGATTGAATTGTGTTAAAATAGATTCCAAAAATTGATTCTTTTGTGGTAATTGTTGATGTATTTGTATACCATTTATATATAATGTGTAAATACCATATGATTTATAATTTCGATTGAATTTTAATTACTTTCAATGTAAATGAATAAAATTGGAACCCAATAATTTTCCAAGTGTTTATCATGGTATGATTATTTATGGTGTTATTAAGGATTTCACTTTCATAATCTATTTGAAAACAATAGGAGCACAATTTTTGTTCCCTATCTCCTTTATGATGTGAAGAACAAAAACCATTTTTTCATCACACTGGATTATTATAATGTGATGAATTAGGGGTGGGTTCTTATATCCCTATAAATCATATTTTCAAAAAATTATACAAAATGATTCATGTATAATTGTGAGCAATTTAGTTTCATTATATCTTGGGTGGAAGGGTATGACTCATTTAGGTGTGTCGTAGTTTTCTACATACCCTTTTAACTATGTTTTCTTATAAATTATCCTATTCATTGAATCATGTTTCAAAACTATTTTAATATATGTATTAGGTTAGTTGAAACCCTACTCCCTGATTTATGATCTATTCTAATTTTTTGTATAAATTTATAATTTATAATGAAAATAATAATATACCATCTTATGATAATCTATTATTATTGCACATGGTTAAACATAACGATCTTCTCTCACTACATAATTATGTATCTATTTCCATAAGTTATGAAAATTAGGAAGTTATGAAATTTAAACAAGAGTATATTATGGAATGAATTTGTTGGAGATGTTGATGTCATATTATGGATGTATAAGTCTTTATCTAGTGGGAAAAATGTTTTTTGGTTGAAAACGAAATTAATTATATTAGAATTTTATTTCTTTACCTTTTCTAAAACACTATGAGTAAAAGATAATATAAGTGTATGTAATTAAATATTTTCTGAATTTAATGAAATTGTTGTGGTAAAATTTATGGGTTTTAATTTTTGGTTCAAATTCAGTGTTTTATGAATCTATTTTATAAACAAATCAATGAGTGGTTATTTGGTGTGCTATAATTGATATTTGAGAATGGTTTATATAACATTATAGAATAGTGTTGTTTCAGTTGAGGATCATTTTAGAGTTATTAATGTCATAAATTTTTGATTATTTTTGTTTGACCATAATTCTAAAATTATAGATAAACATTTAGGTTAGTTGATGTAATCTTGAATATTTTTTGGAATATAGTAAGATTATAATAGTGAAAACCCAAGGGATGAATCTAAGGGATGTGTGTAATTATTGAATAACATGTTGAAGTATTATGAAAGTACAAATTGTGTTATTGTACTATAAAATGAATCCATATATAGTAACTATAATGTGGACATGGCTTCTTCAAAAATGCACCAATGGGTAATCGCCCCCAAAAAATACATGTTGAAAATTTACATTTTATTTACTCTAGTGAACAACGGGTGGGACTAAGTCTAAAAAAGTTTTGACACATTCTCAGAAGATATTATTTAGTTTTTCACATTAAAATAAAAATCCATTTAGAAGTATTTATATTAAATTCATATTAATTAATTATGTTATGAACTTAGATTGAACACAAATTTAGCTAAACTAGATTGAACTATGAGAGTTATAGGATGAACCAAGTGTGACATAATTAAAATACGAATACTAAAATTTGAATTGAAGGGGTCATTAGAGAAGGAATCAAAATATTTACAGTTCATATTAATATTATAATTTAATATGATTCTAATGGATATCATCATAACCTTTCTGGTTTTAATATTTTTTCGAATTTTTTTTATTAAAATAATGCTATGAAAGGTATGACTCTATAAACTCCAAGTGAAACATGTCTAAGAAAATTGTCTCTTAATATTAAAAAGTTTTATATAGGGATATGTAATTATAAATTAAATCCCACTTAATTTCAATATTATGAACACCATTAACAATTTTATTATTTATTATCAATTAAAATTTTTAGGACGAATTTTATTTAAGGATCAACAATGTCACTATATGACATTTCACAATATGCTTTCCTTAATGAAATATTATCTTAGTTGATTATTATACATGTTAAACCGAACTAAAATGAACCACACCTTGTTAGATTAACATTATTAGGAAATTCTAGGATGAATAAAATCCCTAGTAAAAAATATATCACAATAAATAAATTTTCAAATGTTTAAAGGATAACTAATTTATATGATTTAATTTAAAAGAGGATTATTATTCCTCAAATAATTGTTTAGAGTATTAATTAATCATATTATCCAATATAAAATAATTTTTATGATAATAAGTAATATTAAAAAAATTAAATAATTAATTTGTATTATTTTAATTATAAATTAGTATCAAATAATTTTAAACAACATAATTTCTAAGGATTTTTTTCAAAAGAAAGTTCTAATTGTATTTTTAATATTAATATAGATGATAATTTAATAAATGTTTTAAAATTAATTTTAAAAATCATCCTTCATTTTTCAATTTCAATGTATCTGTAATGTCCCAGTTCTGGGTACCACTCCATAGGTACCCCGAACCCAGTTCGCCAGGTGACCTCAAGTGCATTTCCCCAAACGCCAGAGGCTGCCGACTAGCAGAGAGGGCCTAGGTATGATAGTGGGGAAACTATGATCTCTTTTGTCAAAGTGTAGTGCAGCGGAATAGATGAATTGCATAAAACAAGAGGAAACAATAAACAATATATATTACAGAAATGGATAACTGATTATAACAAGGAAACCAACAGTCATATATATATATATGAAAATGCAACATGACACTATTCTATAAAATAGCCAAAAAATGTTACACTGCAATACAATAAAACTGAAGTACAAGTACAAAAAATCAAAACAGAATAGCCAGCTACATCGCGAGCCAAGCTCGGTCCCATGATCCCCTACTTCCCAGTTATAATCAATTACCTGTATATGGAACCTTTCCCTTATCCACACCTACAGAAATGTAATCTGTTTGGGCCGAACACATGACCCAAACAGTGTGTGAGAAATAAAACCCAATAGGCACCCACCAAAGGCTCGTGCATAACTATGTGAAAATATGAAACAATCGTCTGCAGTAGTAAAATGAAATAAACTAAGAAGTAATCAAAAGTAACTAACTTTACCAGTTATATTTCCATTTTATTATTCTTTTTGACATTCAATTTATGATATCACAATAGTGAATATCTTAAGTAAAAGAGCTAGTGTCCTCAGACGCGTAACCCTTACCCTCAGGTAAAGATAATCAAAACATAGGAATCATCCGACAGACATATCGAATATTTCCCACTGGCGTACAAGGTGTTTCCCACAGGCACAGAGCCAACTACCCACAGGCACAGAAGATGTTTCCCACATGCTAAGTAGAACATTGACCACAGGATAATCACAACACTGCCCTCCAACTAAAAAAGTAACTAGGCCATTACCAACATGTAAACAAGAAATACACATGAAATTTCTCTCAAGGAAATTCTATAATCATTATTATAAATTCATACCCTCGGGTATCCTGGCCAAACGGCTAAAGAGAAGAACACACCCCCGGGGTGGTCCTGGATCCATACAGTGATCCCAAAAAACAATTTATTATCACATTTAAATTTCCTAAACAATTCTAGGTATTTAATTCAACATGGCCTCAGCCATACGATACCTCATTCATGGGAGTATATCACAACGGTACACAAAAAATACATCAGTTGGATATTAAACACCAAGCCACCTACCTCGATCACCTGTGATCGATATACCCGAAAAAAAGACTTCTAAAACATCCAAGAACGTCATAGATCTAAGGTAGAAGAATTCTCGTTCAACCTCAAATAACATACCTTATAGGAAGAATTGGAAAGAGACACTCAAGGAGAAGGAATCTCTTACCTACGCAGTTCCAGCAAGATCAACAGAGGCGGAATCAGGTTCCCGGTTCACGATCGGCAGATCTCCAATGCATCGGCCATCTCCTTGAGCTTCCATCCATGTTCTAAGCCTTCGATGTGAAAAGGGGAGGCTACTGCCCGTTTTAAGTGAAAAAACAAAATAAACGGTGTGTACTATCCATTTTTAACTATTCCACTGGCAGCTTCTCACCATCATGGCACTATTCATCTATCGACATGACTAATCGGCATGTATGACTCTATACACAGCGTGTAATATCACCCAACTGGCCACTGCCTAACTATTCACATCTTGACGGAATACACGATGTGTAAATACAAACTACACGGCGTCTAGTCTGTTTTTACACCTTTCATCACCGACGTTGCTACACGACCTGTGTACTCATCCCACACGGCCAAAAGTACATGGCGTGTTGAAAATTACACGACGTGTAGTCCCAAAATTTAGGATTGTTCTCCATTTTCCTTATTTTCTCAAAAACACCTAAGGAAAAGAGAAAAGAAGAAACTCATACCTCAAAAATAAGAACTGGGTTCTTACAAACTTCCCTCCTTAAAGTAATTCATCCCTGAATTCCCCTTCCAAGGGTGGTGAAGATATAGTGGTGAACAACTCTAGCCATTGAGCATGTATGTCAGTCTCCTGCTCCCAGGTTTTGTCCTGCACTTGGCCATGCTGCCATAGCACCCGTATGAGAGAAACTAATCGGCCTCAAAGAACCTTGGTGCTCCTATCAATGATACAAATCAGATGATCCTCAAAGGACGCATCTATTTAAAGCTCAACCTCCTCAGGATGAAAGATGTGAGACGGTTCTAAATGATAGCGACACAACTGAGATACATGGATGACATAGTGCATGGATTGGTACCTCTGTTGTAACTGCAACTGATAGGCAACCTGTCCAACTCTCTCCAGAATCTCAAATGCCCCCAAATACCTCGGTGAAAGTTTAACTTGTCTCGTGATCTGCCTGTGTCCCAACCTCAGTGAAACATGCAAGAAAACTTGATCCCTAACCACGAACTCCAAGGGTTGTCTACTGTGATCAGCACATGATTTCTGATGATACTATGTGGTATCCATCCGCTTCTGAATCAACTGGACCGGCTCAAAAGTCCCCTACACGAGACGTGGTCCCAGTAAAGCTACCTCACCTTGCTCTAACCAGCACAAGGGTGATCGGTATGGCCTACCATATAAAGCATCGTAAGGTTCCATCTCTATAGTTTCCCAAAAAATATTATTATAGGCAAACTCTACTAGGGGAATATGATTCTCCCAAGAGCCCCCAATGTCAAGTATGCATGCATGTAGCATGTACTCAAGAACCTATATCGTACGCTCTGACTGGCCATCGGTCTGAGGGTGGTAAGCTGTGCAATGAAGTACCTATGTACCCAATGCCCTCTAAAAAATCTTCCAGAAAAGAGACGTAAAAAGGGTGTCCCTATCTGAAATGATAGAACAGGGGACCCTATGAAGACTTATGACCTCTCGGATATACAACCTCCTGAGCTCGTCAACTCTGAAGGTCTCCTTGATCGGAAAAAAGTGATCTACCTTTGTGAGTCTATCCACAACAACCCACACGTCATCATTGCCTCGAGGTGACCTTGGTAACCCCGTCATGAAGTCCAAGGTGACATCATCCCATTTCCACTCTAGAAAATGTAACTGCTATTACAGTTCAGCTGGCCTCTGATGCTCCGCCTTCACCTGCTAATAGGTGGAGCACCTTGTAACAAAATCAGCTACATCCCACTTCATTCCCAGACACCAGTACTGATTTCTTATGTCTCGGTACATCTTGGTAACCTCGGGATGAACTGCCCAAGCTGAATCATGAAACTCCCATATCAGAACCTTGTGTATATCCCATGAAACCCACACTCTTCCATGGAAACACAATACTTCATCATCACCTATCGTCCAACCAGGAGAAGGGTCCCTACTGGTCATCGATTCCCATAGAACTACGTCGTCAGAATCAGATAGTTGTCTCATCCTCACTCTATCTAGTAAGGTAGAGGACACAAATAAAGATGAAAGATAGGTCTTCCCCTGACTGTCGTGCACCTCCAAATGCATCTTAGGGAACAAATCCATAATCTTCCATTCAACACTGGCCTCTTTCACTTCCTGTATATGGGTCTTCCTACTCAGTGCATAAGCTACTGCATTACCCTTACTTGGTGTATACGCAAGCTCAAAATCGAAGGAATAAAGGTATTCAACCAACCTTCACTGCCTCAGGTTCGAGTCACGTCTAGTAAAGATGTACTTGAGACATTTGTGGTCTGTGAACACCACAAAATTTCCTCCCCAGAGATAATGTCTCCAACAACGCAACGGATGAACAACTGTATCTAACTCGAGATCATGCGTCGGGTAATTCCTCTCGTGTGGCTTCAACTACTGAGACCCGTACACAACTACTCAATCACCTTGCATCAACACAGCTCCTAGCCTAATACATGTTTCATCACAGTAAGTTGTATAGCTCTTCCCCTGCTCTGGGAGTATTAGGATCGGTGCTGATGTCAACTTTCCCTTCATCTTCTAAAAGGCTATCTCACAAGATTCTAACCAAATTGACTTCACAACCTTCTTAGTCAAACCCGTCATCGACACTACTAAGTAGGATAAGTCTTGTATTAAGCATCTGTAGTAACCATCCATCCCCAAGAAGCTCCGTGTTTCAAACATGTTCTTAGGAATCTCCCAGGAAACTACTACTCTCGAAATCTTTGGTTCTACTGAAACTCCTGCCTCTAAGATGATATGACCGAGGAAGTGTATCTGTTCCATCCAAAAGTGGCACTTTTAGAGCTTAGCATATAGATGATTCACTCTCAGTGTACACAATATGATCTCAAGATGGGTGGCATGGTCGTGTCGAGTGTGAGAGTACACCAAGATATCGTCCATGAATACTACCAAAAAAATCCAGATAAGGATGGAACTCATGATTCATCAGAGCCATGAAAACTGCTGGTACATTCGTGAGTCCGAATGGTGTAACGGTATACTCGTATAGACCATACCTACTCCTAAAAGCTGTAAGAAGTTTGTCTGATGGTCTCACGTGCAGCTGATGATATCCTGATCTCAAGTCAATCATTGAGAACACTCATGATCTATGAAGCTGATCAAAATGATCATCTATCCTTGGAAAGGGATATCGGTTCATAACCGTCAACTGGTTCAGCTTCCGATAATCCACACAGAGTCTAAGGGTATCGTCCTCCTTCGCAAAAAGGACAGGAGAACCCCAAGGAGAAGTACTGGGTCGGATAAAACCCTTTTCCTGTAACTCTTCTAATTGTCTCTTGAGCTCCTAAAACACTGGGGTAGCCATCCTATAAGGAGGAATGGACACCGGTGCAGCTCCTGGCACAACCTCAACAGAGAAATCCACCTCACGCTCTAGAGGAAGACCTGAAAAGTCATCCGGGAAGATATCCCTGAAACTATCAACCACTAGAGGGAAATCCTTCTAACAAGTACCCTGGTCGTCCAAATATAAGTTCGCAATCTGGGCCGTGATACCACCCCGCCCATTATGCTCTGGTCCAACTCGACTTGCCTGAACATCCCACTCGCCCTTGAATAGGAACTCTCTACTCTCTGGTGACATGAAACTCACCTTGTTATGATACCAATCCACAAAGGCTCGAATGGGAACCAACCAGTCCATCCCAAGAATGACATCATAGCTCATCTACTCCGAGGCATAGATGTCCCAAAGGAAGTGACACCCACCAAACTCAAGGGGGCACTCCTGGCTCTAATACACACTAGTCGTTCTAGTTCCCAACGGAGTGTCTAACGTCATAACAGTAGAAGACGTAGAAACATAGAGCCCAAGGCTCCCCAAAATGGGTATAGATATAATGCTATGTGTAGCACCTGCATAAAAAAGTACTGAATATAAGAAAAATGCTTCTAGAATAGTACATCTGACAATAGAAGGTTTGGGATCCTGCTCCTACTCGGTGTGTTGCACTGCATATGCTTGTCTAGTGCCGCGGCCCTGTGACACAACCTAGCTACCCTGAGCTGTCCTGCCCTGCTGCCTCTAAGATCCCACTGTTTTTCTACCATATCCACGTCCACCATCGCTACCTTCACGCCCTGATGTATTCCAGTTACCCAACTGGTAAGAAGCTGATGGTCCTACCCCTGCACGCGGAGTCTGCACAGAACCCCTCCCACATGCCACTAGTGGAAACACCCTACAAAAGTGCTGCAGATGACCCATCCTACCGCAAGCCTGACATTCCATTGGGTCTCGTGGACATTGATGTCGCTTGGGCCCATCCTTACCACACTGGTAGCACATGACCTGGCCACCTGAAACATTCTTCTGGATGGTACTACCATCATGAGAGAAGTCCATCTATCTCTTCCTCTTATCAGAAGAAATAGTACCAGAAACTGGTGCTGAACCGCCCTGGCCCACACCACTAGCTTCGTGCAGGTTCTTTTCTGTAATCAGTGCCTAGTTCACAATAGCATGAACTGGGGGAAACTTGAAAACATTCACCAACACTCAGATGTCATTTCAAAGACCATCCTCAAAGTGTCTAGCTCTCAGTGTCTCATCGCACACCAGAATGGGTGAAAAATGCTGAAGCTCGGTGAAACGTGTAGAATAATATATCACCGACATAGCCCCCTGATAAATATTCATGAACTCTCGAGCTCGATCTGTCCTTAGCGTATCTGGGATGAACAAGTCATAGAAGGCTGTCTAGAAATCTTCCCACGCCCTTTCTCTATGATGCTCTGACGGGGTGGTAACATCCCACCACCTCTTCATGGAATGACGCATCATATAAGTCACGAGCTGGACCCTGCGCCCTAAAGGCTTTTCTAGGTGCTCGAAAATAGTCTGCATCGACCCTTTCCAAGACTCCAAGCCTATCGTATGCCATCCCCTGAAAGCGTAGGTGGATGTTGCTGCTGGAATATATGAGTTAGCTTGGCCATAAATGTGGAATCCGGTGGAGCTCTCTGAAAGGTCTGCATAAACCGCATAAAGCCTTCACAGAACTACGCCTCCGCACCTATTTCCGGTATAACAGCTGGCACTGCATCTGGCTCTGCTGGAAGATCAATTGGTAGCCGATGGCCCACCTTATTCGGAGTATACTCGTTGCCTCTCACCTGGAAAACAACACATGAACATATTGACGACATGACACTACACAGTCAAACACACACCTTAGATCAAGATTATAACATTCTGAAAATGAAGGAACCAAAAGGGGAACAAGAGGAAGAAGGCATTAAAAATTGCACAAAAAGACTACATGGAGTGTATAATGACTACACGACGTGTGCCTGACTTCTCTTCCACTGCCCAGGTAATTTATATAGCCAAGCCACACAGCTCCTGTTAAAAAAACTACACTGCGTGTATAAAATCTACATGCCCTGTATATTGTAATTTTCCAACAGTTCATGTCATTTGTGACATGGCTGAATACTCAGCATGATACTACACATCTTGTTACACTCACAAACGGTGTGTACACCACACCATCTTCAAAGCGACATGGATAAGTCCAGACAGTCTGTCACTGGTTAAGCCAACACAGCGTGTCCCACGGGTACACGATGTGTACTGACGAGCTTCGCCGACCCATTTTTTTCGTTACACGGCCGGATACATGGCTCCGACTACATGGGGTGTTCTATAGTGGACATGGTGTGCATTTTTTAAGGCATCCTCTGTCCGTTTTTTTAGTTACATGGTGGACTCCGGGTCAACACTACATGGTGTGTACATCCGGTACACGGATTTTTCACCCCAAGAATTTTCCTTCCCCGTGTCCCCACCCACATGGTCTGTGACACTGGAAGAGACTACACGGAATGTACTTAGACTAAACAAAGTGTACTCAAAAAGTTTTCTTTTCCTCCGGAATAGAAGGACACAAACGGCGTGTTTGAGGTACTACAAGATGTGTATACTGGGTTTCCAGACAGTATGCCTCAGAAACTTCTCTGGAACCCAGAAAATATAAAAAACAACACCTAAGTTCCAAATTCCGATCTATGAGGGCCCATACTCCCCGCGAATCAATGTTTTTCATATTATATGTGTTATAACTGGATAAACAGCCAATGATCCCCTATATTTCGGTCAATGAGGTCCCATACTCCCCAAAAACCAAAGTTTGGTGTCCATTCTATAAATAGACTCACACTATAATACCCTATCAAATTGCAGGTATCTAACCAAGAAGTTATCACATCAGCATGCTTTTACTAGAACAACATCTATCACAATAACATGTAATTTCTAATGCACCAATATGGCATGGAAGTATGCTTGGAATGTGATTTCTAGAATGTGCTTAAATGATGCATGAGATGGCATACCCTCATCTAATCGGGTTGCAACTAAATAGAACCCATGAATACAATTTAAACAGTACAATACAAGTGCATCACCCAACGGTTAATTTTAAATCAACTGTAAAATTGGAAAAATCAGAAGAATTGAAAAAGTACGAGGTAGACTAGATTTTTCATGTACACGGGTTAGCTACTCCCAGGAGGCTTATTACCAACTACCGTTCTCACCCTATCCCTGACTAAGGCTCTAAATAGTATGTCAATGAAAAAAACACCTTTGATAACACTTTTTAACATCCCGGTTCTGGGTACCACTCCACGTGTGCCTCGAAACCGGTTCACCATGTGACCTCAAGCGCATTTCCAAAAACGCTAGAGGCTGCCGACTAGCAACGCAGGCCTAGGTCTGATAGTGGGGATACAATGCCCTCATTTTTCAAAGTGTAGCGTAGAAGAATATATAAATAGCATACAATAAGCGGATGTGGTAAACAATATATATAACATAAATGGATTACTGATTATAACAAGGAATCCATCAGTCATATATATATGAAAATGCAACATGCCACTATTCTATAAATCAACCAAAACATGTTACGTTGCAATACAATACAACAGATGTACAAGTACAGAAAAGGAAAACAAAACAGCCAGCGGCATCATGAGCCAAGCTCGGTCCCATGCTCCCCTAATTCCCAGCAACAATCAAGTACTTGTATAGTGACCCTTTCCCTTATCCACATCTGTAGAAATGTAATCTGTTTGGGCCGAAGACATGACCCAAACAGGTTGTGAGAAAAAATAAATCCCAGTAGTCACCCATCAAAGGCTCGTGCCCAACTGTGTGAAAAGATGCAACAACAGTGTGCAGTAGTAAAATGAAATAAACTAAGCAGTAATCAAAAGTAATTAACGTTACCAGTTATATTTCAATTTTATTAGTCTTTTTAACATTAAATTTAAGATATCACCACAGTGAATATTCCAAGTAAATCAACCAGTGTCCTCAGATGAGTAACCCTTACTCTCAGGTAAAGAGAATCCAAACACAGGAATCTTTCCACAGTCATATCAAATGTTGCCCATAGGCGTATGAGGTGTCGCCCACAGGCATAGAGTCAATAGCCCACAGGCATAGATGAAGTTGCCCACAGGCTAAGTAGTATATTTCCCACAGGCTAATCCCAATACTAATCTCAGACTAAACAAGTAACCGGGCCATGCCCAACATGTAAACAATAAATATACCTGAAATTCCTCTCAAGGAAATTATATAATCATTATTATAAAGGCATACCCTTGGGTTTCCTGTCCAAACGGCTAAACAGAGG
Source organism: Viscum album (assembly GCA_963277665.1). Taxonomy (NCBI): domain Eukaryota; kingdom Viridiplantae; phylum Streptophyta; class Magnoliopsida; order Santalales; family Viscaceae; genus Viscum; species Viscum album. The sequence continues at coordinate 890,815,468 of OY728130.1, forward strand.
AATGCACCCCCGGGGTGGTCCTGGATGTAAGCAGCGATCCTAACCAACAATTTATTATCACATTTAAATTACCTAAAAAATTATAGGTATTTAATCCAACAAGGCCTTGGCCATATGACACCCCATTCATGGGTTCATATCACAACGGTACACAACGCGCACATCAGTTGGAACTTAAACACCAAGCCACCTACTTCGATCACCCATGATCAATATACCCAAACAAGGCCTTCTGAAACTTCCAAGAACATGGTAGATCTAAGGTAGAAGAATAACTGTTCAACCTAAAATAACTTCCCTTAGAAGAAGAATTGGAATGAAATACTCAAGGAGAAGGAATCTCTTACCCTGTGGTTCCAACAAGATCAACGAAGGTGGAATCAAGTTCCCGGTTCGCAATCGGTAAATCTCCAAAGCTTCGGCCGTCTCCATGAGCTTCCCTCCGCGTTCAAAGCCTTACCTGTGAACATGGGTGGCTAATGTACGTTTTAATCGAAAAAAACAAAATACACGACATGTACCCTCAAGTAAAAAACGTGTACTTTCCATTTTTTAACTGTTCCACTGGCGACTTCTTGCCAGCGTGGCATTATTCATCTGTCGACATGAGTACACGGCGTGTATACCTCTCTACATGGCGTGTACTATCGCACAACTGGCCACCACCTTACTATTCACCTGCTGAAGGATTACACAGCGTGTAAAAACAAACTACACGGTGTGTAGTCGGTTTTTACACCTTTCATCGTTGACATGGCTACGCACCCTGTGTACTCTTCCCACACAGCCAAACGTACATGGCGTGTTGAAATGTACTAGGCATGTAGTCCCAAAATTTAGGATTGTTCCCAATTTTCCTTATTTTCTCTAAAACACATACAGAAAAGAAAAAAGAATAAATCTATACCACAAAAATAAGAACCAGGTTCTTATAGTATCAATATTATCTTACAATGAGGTTTTTTATCTTTTTAAAATAATCAATAATTTTGTAAATAATGAAAATATTGTTTTTTACCAATCAAATATCATTTTAATTATATAATAACGATATTAATGTGTATAAACCATCTTAATTGATAAAATATATCTTTAATAATTAAAAATATATAGTTTTTAAATGTTTCTATATTGAATTTAGAAATCCTCTACTTAACACTTAAAGGACTTAACTAAAATTTTTCAAATAAAACCTATTTTTTAACTTATTTTAATTATATATTATTTAAAAAAAATATTTTTTTGTTATGATTGTAAAGACGATAAAATTTAATTATTTTATAATGAACGAATTTATTTATTAAAAATGAAGTATAGTTATAATTTTACCGTACACATAAACTTAATGGATAAAAATAATCCATTTCAAAAAATGGAGGTTTAGGAATTATATGATATATGATTAACATTGTTTTTTTCATACACATAGAAATATTATATAATAAAATTAATTTAGTATTTTGAATAATTCAGATTGAATTATTTATCAACATCCATTATATTTTCAGGAAATATAAACAAATCACTTAGGTAAAAGTAGGTAATCTTGGAAAATCCTAGAATGGGAAAAATAAAAATTCTATGATTAATGTACAAAAAACTTAATAAAAAAATTAAAATCTACTTTTTATGTATTAATGACCCTATATCATTCCACACCCAATTATTATCGAATTTCTAATCTTATATACTTAAAAAAAAATTCTTTCATTTTATTAAGTTGTAACATTTTCAAAAACTCAACTCTCACAGATTACAAATGGGACCTCCCACAAACCCCTCAAATACACATAAAAATTATACATACAATTGAAACTCTTATATTATCCTATTTGAGTTTTTCATATTTACATTCCTCAAGAATATGGTCAATATAGATTGGTTTGATCCCTGCATTTCCAATGAATCTTCGAGGAAAAATCCATAGCCCCCAAGGTGAGTACTTCTTTCATTATTATTTTATTTTTATCATGAAATTAAATAAATTATATTTTATTATTAAAATATAAAGAAATTCTTTTTAAAAAAATTATTATTATTATATGGTAATAACTATTAACCACAATTTCCCTTTTCTTTTAAGAATAATTTTACTATAATTCATGTGTTATGAAGACTACAACATCCATGAAGTAATGACTTCTATTTTTTTCCACCACATAATTTCTTCACTAGTTAAAAGGGTGAAAATGAAGTATAAATATAAAATATAAAATTTAATTATTGTTATTAATATAAAATTATAATCTAAATTATTTCCAAATTAGTCATAGAGAAATGAAAACATAAATCATGAGTTGTGCATACTGCCACCACCATGATGTGATTTATCTAATTTTTTATTGATTTTATTTCATATTTATAAAAATATATTTCAAAATCCGAATAACCAACTTATAATTTACAAAATAATATAATTATTCTCATGTAATAATTTATTTTGAAAAAATAAAGTCTATAATAATAATAATAATCCAATAATTATTATATTTTCGTGTTTCTGTCAGTGCGACGACATAATTGAACACTGATGTCAAATAATGTCATGGATGAATTTAAAAACATAATTATTAATAATATATATTTTAAATAATCAAATATAAATTTTATTTTCTTACCTAAATTTTTTACAATAATTATGAAATACTTAATTAACATACCATTTTTTTGTTCAAAAACCAAAAAGGTGATTATCACTACATTAATCATCAATAACCATTATAAAACTAAAATAGATAGAGATTAATAAAATATAAATAATAGTAAATAATCAAATACAGTAAATTCTTTGATGTAGGAATGATGAACTTTAGTAAATTAATGAAAAAGAAAATCACTTTTATGAAACTATTTCTAAAGAATCATGATTACTCACAACCAATATTGAAAATGGATATCAAATAAATTATATAAATGTAGACAATAATTATAAATGAATATTTTAATAGATTATAAATATTAATAATGTTATGAAATAGAATATTAATATAGTTATTATTATTTTATATGTGGCTAGATTATATTAGTCAAAGTGGGGAAACAAGGAAATAGTTTCTTAATCTCATTTTAATATCCCTAATACATATGTCAGATTTTGAAAATCATTTTTATATGGTGTATATAGTGAATGATCTATATAAAATTCATGAAATATCACATATTAATGTCATTTTAAATTAAATTTCATTATCCCTCAGTAATTGGGATTTTATTTAAATGTTACTAAAATAGTAAGGTTTTTATTTGCAATATTATTTTAAAACCATGATTGTTTCTGAAGATAGTTAATTTAGAAAATTTGTTTTATTTTCAAAACACTTAACTATTTTATTAGAATAATCATAGGGTTTCTCATGTACTATCAAAAGTTCATTACGAATTGAATATATTTTACCCAAAGTGTTTCTTGGATAATAACCCAACCATATCTCACTATCTTAGTTTGAAACCACCATTTTTACATGTCCTTATTAATTTTATGTTTTTTTAATTTAATTTTAAATGATTCAATAAATTACTATGTTATGTTTCAAATATTTCACCTTATTTAAATGTTTATGTCTATCTTTAAAAATTTTTATATGGTTTTATTTTTTGAAATTGTAAAAAGATCATGATTTAATTTTTTGTTGATAAATATGTCTTAATATAACAATTTTTATATGGTTTAATTTTTTAGAAATGTAAAATGAACATGATTTAATGATTAAGGATATTTTTTATTTCCATGATATATTTTTAAAATGCCGGTTATTTTTATTTTTCATATATTATACTTGGTCAATGATATTAATCAAACATTACAATCCATAATATATATCTTGATTGATTATTAACTATTATTTTCTATCAATGTAATGATTCATCTATTCCATTATCTTTATTAATCATCCTCCATGAATAGAAATAACATTTCATCCTTGGAAATTTAATTATAAATACCTTGTTTTCCTTTTTTTCATTGATTTGTTTTCACCTAGATTTTATTAATATATTTATTTGGGAAATTATTAACATAACTACATACCCATTATTAGTATGGTGTAAGTATGATCTAGTTTATTATCATAACTGAATGGTATTTAACAAAAATGTTTCTTATAATCTTTGGATACCCATTAATTTTTCATGGGTTTATCATTTTATGATTAGTGATGGAACTATGAATTATTTTATGATATTAATAAATTAAAAAGGACAAGAAAACGATGTTCATTCAATATGTTCTTTATGATGTGATGAATAAAACCTATTTTTTATTCCTGTTGTTTTTTAATGTGATGAATTATTGATTTCATGTGGCACAATTATGTAAAGTGTAAGGATGGGTGTGATCCTATATCACCCAACAATACATTGGTTAAAGGATTATATATCATGATACAAGTATATGTGCAAACAATATAGCATCATGAAGGGGAGGGTAAAGGTCAATGGCTCATGAGTTTTATGATTCCCTATGAAAATATAAATACTATAGTTTAATGCGTTTTCTCTTGAATATGATATACTCCCATGACTCTTGATTACTGACCAATGTTTTCACACAATTTTGATTCATTCATATGTTATTCTAGATATAGTGCTATGATAACTGATCTGTGATTTTTTTGTTATAATATTATATTATTTCCTAACAATACCCATATTTGTATCTTATGTTTACTTATAATACTAGATTGTTACCACTAATTTTTACCCTTTTGAGAATTTAATCTCACTAAATTCTTATGTTTATATTTATCCAGGTTATGAATATATGAAGTGTATGAATTGTACAGAATTATAATATATTTGGATAATTTCATAGAGTTATTGAAGTTATTTTATGAAATTTTTAGTTTATATAGTGGTAAAAACGTTTTTTTAAATGAAGTGGTTATAGTTTGTTAATGGGTTTTATTGATTCTCTAAAGCTATTAACTAAAATTATCTTTTTAACTTATATAATTAAATATTATCTTAATTTATATAATTGAAAAGGTAAAGTACAATGTCTTAAATGGTTGGTATCAAAATCAAATTTCGTGCAATGTGTTCTAGCACAAGATATTGGGGTGCATGTTTGGTTCATTCGATTATGTCATCATCCAAAAGTTTAATGCATTATTATTTACAATTTCATGATTGGTGGACTGTATGAGATTCCATATAAAATTTATTTTATTTCCAATGATGGTATAATAAAATAATTCTGAGGCAGCATCCATATATTATACTATTAGATTGATGACCTAATTAATAAATCAAACAAGCATCATTGCAACCATATGGATGGATAGGCCAACCAAGATTTTGGGAAACCATTATAGTATATTTTCATTTTGAATGACTAAGTACACTAGTATAGTATGATCTTGATACATTTAGCTGTCCAATAGGCCTATATAGTACATGATTTCTATAGTTCGAATCATTAAAATTTAGCGTTCATTTCAATTTTTTCATTCATACACCGTGTATATTGTTTCATATATTTGATAACAACTATTCTTTAACTTCTAAGATTTGTTCTCATATACTTCATGTTCAACATGGTGGATATATAGACCCTATTTCAGATAAATATAACAAGATATAAGGTGAATAATTGATCTTAATTGATTCATATAATGGGGTTCTAGAGACTGGGAAGAGGGAAGAATCATGTTATTATCATCAAATCATTGGTGTAATATTATATCCACTTCAATAAATCATATATAAACACCCCGGTGTATTGATAAGACTGTTCAAACTACATGAACACATGTAGAATACAATGTTATAGTCATTAGGTTAGTGGTCAACCTACTCATGTGGGAAAACATGAACATTTGTGTTATAAATGGTATCAAATAATTTATTCTTTCTCTTATTGACTTAGTTCAATGAATGTGTGGTCCTGTAAAAAGAATAAGTCATATTCTAAGGAATATAGACTTGAATTCACATTTATGCCTTCCCAAATATATTTTCAGTTTATAGTTATACAAATTTAATGTGAAAAACATAACTAAAAATCCAATATAGTAAAAATTTAATAATTCTACTAAATATCTATTCCATCTAGCAAATAAACATATAAAGGGATCCTTGTCTAATTTTACAACATATCTTCCAAACATTGAAATTTTCATCATCATTGTGATTATTATTCCATAAATGGATGATTTCATTAATCAAGAGCATCAATAATTCTATAAATGTTTTTGGAGTGGTGGTATTTTGGAAAGGAGGTTGGAAATAGTTCTTTGGAATGGTGTTTGCAAGTCACATGATGAGGGTTGTTTGGGCATCAAGAATCTATTCGGTTTCGATGAATCTTTGTAGGTGAGGTTTATATGGAAGCTTATGAAGATAAAATATAAGGCTAATGGTTTTCTACGGAAAATGTTTATTAACTGGATTAAGTCATGCAATTTTAATTATACCAACTCTTCGGTGTGGCCTACCTTCAAGAATACTTTTTAAAAAATTTATATTGACACTTGGTGGATCATTTCCAAGGATTCCACCCTTCATTTTTGGAAATCCATTTGGACTGGGGATCATTTGATTATCCTGGTCCTTGAGTGGGATTCAAACAAGGTTTCTGATTATTCAATCAAGGATCAAATTGGTAACATTGATAATCATCCAGATTATATCACTTCAATTGTGGAGGAATGTTGTTGGTCCTCTAAGGGTGATTTTTAGGCTTTGGAGCCTGTTTTCAATGGAATTCTCAACTCCAAAAGATTTTATTCTCACTCTATTGGTATCTCAATTGACACGAAATAGATTGGTAAACTACAAAGAATGTTTTGAAGTCCATCCTGGTCTATTATTTCATGGAGGTTGTGTGACAAAAAAATATTAACTGATGAATTTCTGTAGGTATGTGGTATTTCTCTTTTCTCCATTTGTGCTTTTTTATTTCAGCAAAGGGATGATATTGACCAACTTTTACTTAGTTGTGTTGAGGCATCGGCAATTTAGAAAGTGGTTAATGATATTTATGATGTTTTTATGCCTTTTTTCCACTAAATTTGTACTCTCATAAAGAGATGGAGCTCTTTGAACTTGTCACAGCATCTCTGGAATCTTTTTCAGGATGCTGTAGTAGAGGGTGTTCATCTGATATGGAAAGTAAGAAATAATTTCAAACATGACATTCACCATTTTCTATTTGTTGTTACTCTGGCAGGGATTCTCGCAGCTATCCAAGAGGTGGAAACATTGACAAATGTGTTTTTCTCAAAATCAATTAATGATTATTCTATGAAAAATCAGAATGGGGTGAAAGTAAAAAAATTTACTCCTCTTGGTATAATGGTAGTCATTTGGAAGTCCCCACTTCATGGGTTAATTAAAGTCAACTCTAATGGTGCTTCAAGGGGAAAAATAGGTCCCTCTGACATTGGTTTTGTCTATAGGGACTATCAGGGAAATGTTCCTGGGCGCATCAATAGATTATGATGTATTTCTTCTACTCCTGTAGTAGAAATGTTTAGTGTTATAATTTTTTTTGAGCAAGCTAGAATGTGGGGTTGGAACAAGCTTTGGATTGAATGCGACTGCAATATTGTAGTCTCTTCTATTCAAACTTGGGATTTGCATCTTTCTTGGAAACTCACTAATCACTGGACTTGGTGTCTGGAATATCTCTACTCACGAGTCAACTTTGTGGCTCATGCTTACAGAGAGGCAAATGTGTTGGTAGATGTTCTTTCCAACAAATTCGTTAATGGTAATGATTTTCATTGGGTTGATCATGTTCCATATAATATTCCTACTCTTTTTGGGAATGAATTTTTTAAATCATATTCTTTTAGACTTCGGTATGTTTTTTTTCTAATAATAATTGGATCTTTATTTTTTGGGAAAGGTCTCAGTTTGAAAAAAAAATTAATCCTTAAATCCTAGTAAAAAATATTTTAAAATGTGGGAGGAGCATAAAAATCTCAGTTCCAGATATAAAACTAAGAAATCTATTAGTCCAATAAAAAACATAAAAATAAATTAAAACCAATTTCCAAAAGAATAATTTTTTTCCAAGATGTCAATTATTATTTTTAAAATATATCATTATCATACCATTTGAAATCAAATTATAACCATGAGAACTCATTAAAAACAATATAGAAGTCATGTAGGTTCTTTGGGACATTATCATATTAAAACCCATAAAAAACAATTATAATTAGTATAACCATTCATACATTTCAAAATATAATAATATGAAGATAAAAAAATTACCCATTCATTTGAGTTCTCTTTTGCTGAACTCATCATATATGATTTAATGGGATAATTAGAGGTTATTTGGGTTCTCATATCATATAAACTATATCGGGACCACTGGAAAGTTTCAATGGGATACAACCCATTATTAATATTTTCAAGAACCATTTAAAGAATAAAAAAGTTGAACAAATATTTTAAATGAGTATTCTATACATTTTTTGATATCAAAATAAATTATTTTCATAAATTCCCAATTTTATTGCCAAAATTATAATAAAATTTGAATGTGGAGTTTTCATTAAAAAATCATGACATCTTTTATTGAAATCCAAACATAAAATATTTTTTACAATGTTGTGAAAATTCATTGTCCCCATTTACATTAAAATAGAACATTCCATTTATCTTTAAAAATAAATTGAAGCATTGAATACTGAGATTCCGTTGTGAACCCAGTTGAATGAAATTTGAATTAAATTCACTTTATCATTTTTTTTCATAGAAATACATTAATATAATAATTTTATAAGCATGGATGAGGAAGATAAATAATATCAAAATATATCATTATAACCCTTAAAATGAGGTTTTATGACAAATTTTCCATTACCTTGAGTCGCAGTCAACCCATATTCTCTTAATCATACTCAACAATAAAATCATACAAAAATTTTATATTCTTGAAAGACCGTTTCAAGTTCATTATTACCATTATTTTACTTATTACCTTGTCATATAAAATTACAAAATAAATAATGTTTATATTAGATGTTTTTATGATATTTCATACATAATTGATAAATTAATTCGGTAGGACGGATATGGTTTAAATGGAAAATATTCCAATGTATCCAGAATAATAATAACTATATAATTATCATTTTACATGTAATTTATAATTTCAAAACCAATAATGATTTAATGTTATGAAAGGTTAACGATGTTATTATCTTAATGATGGATCATGTATGTATGCGTGAGTAACATTTCCAATGTTCAATGATTATTATGGAAAGATGTCAAGATTGTTTTAATATTTTAAAAAAATGATAATTATATCCTAAATAAAATATATTTTATTTAAAATTACTTTTATATGTCATACATGTGGTGTGTTGATAAAAATACATCACATCACCTCATTGTGGTGTTATTCCCCACTGATGTGTGACTAAATTTATCATTTTTATACGAATGGAAATTTATGAATCTAAATGATATATTATATTTTAATAATGATAAATATTTCATGAATATCATATATACAAATTAATTCCATCATTATTTTTATACATGAGATCTGGTGATGGAAAATAAATTATATTCGTTTATGAGGAGGTAGTCTACAATAAACACTAATGATGGTTTGTTATGCCATTTACTATAAATGTAGACTGATATTGATTTTTAAAATGACCTAAAACACCTAACAATATTAAAGATACTAGTTTTATTACTTAATAATAAATAATTAATTCATTAATGAGTGATATGTTGTAATAAAACAAAAACACGCGGTTAAAAACTATATGTCTTCTTTGAAAATCTCATTTTCAAAACACCCAAAAAGTTATAATATTTCTGATATTCCCAATATATGGAAAAATGAATGAATTTATGGATACAAGGAATCAATTTGGGAAAATATTTGTGGATACAAAAGGGTTTGTAAGGGTGAATTAATGAGAAAAATAGATGATCTTTTATAATATAGGGGTAGTGTTAGAATTTTCTAAAATATTAAATTAATTTTGTTTTCAAAATGGATTATAAATAATAATATTCTAATATAACATGTGGATATACTTAAATCCTCAAAATAAATTAAATTTGGTAATATTTTCACAAGGATTTTACACTATTCATTTGTTTTTTAGACCTTATAACAGTTTTCACACTTATTTTGACAACATGGTTTTTAAATATTTTATATTAATTTGTACCAATAAATTATTTAGTGTCCCAAAAATGGAACATGGTTGAATCATTCGACAAAATAAAATGAATTGGTTGAATTTATCTAATTTAAGGACTTTATATCATTGAGCTATGTACTACTTATTATAAAATATCATTAATACCAATTTTTTGAACTATTTTTTATTGGATTTAATAACATAAATACATCAAAATAAATTCTAGGATACATTATTACATCTCTCACGAATAATATAAATATTAAATATTTATGTTTTATATTAGTTATCCGATATTATATTTATTTTAATATTTTTTTAATATCATTTAGACTATAAGAATCTTAATTTAATAATTAATACATTACATATTTGTAATAATTTAATGTAATAATATATCCACTAAAAATAAAAAAATATATTACTATGATGAAGATAAATTTTATATATTTCAAAAAAATTTAACCTAACAAGTACTTATATTGCACCCATGTTAATAAATATTATATTAATTAAAAAATGTGTGTGACTTTTTTTCGATAAAATAAAATATAATAATGGTTATAATCACAAACATATGAGATAAATGAAAAATTTAATAACTATTGATGAAAATCTATGAAAAGTACTCATAAAAAATAATTTAGTAATGTTTTAGTTGTATGTAATTATCCTTTTCAATTTATTTTTAACATCAACAACTTGTTTTATCATTTGCCAAGGTAAAAAAATTATTCAGTATATTTTTCATATTAAATAATAATAAAAGAGACATAATTAATGAATTTGGATACACTAATGCCAAATATTGAATTTGTTTTTTCGAGATTCGGTTAAAGGGGATGAAAATAATGAAAAATCAAAATGAAAAACAACTTTTCAGAAATATTCACTTTTTTAGAAATATTTTTATCCTAAATTATAGTATATAATTTATTTCAAAACCCATAATTATATCATTTGAAAACAAAAGGAACTAATTATATTATCAAAATCCTCAAAAATGTAATTTGATGTGTAAATATATAAAAAGAAATAAAATTTTCCATTGAAAAATCATTATTTTTCTGTGTTCACTAAATATTCAATAATTTCAGGAAAAAAATTGTTGTCAACATAATTTGGACATAATAATTTCAGTAATTAGATTCATTTTATATAATTAAATTAATATTTTTTGAAATATAAACTTTCAAATAAAACCTTTTATTAATATTTTTAATTAAAATATTTCCCTTTCTAGTTAAAATATATATAATATTCTTATAATGATTATTAATATATAATATACAATTGATGAATATTCATTTGAAATTAATGGTGATTTATTTTTAAATTAACTACATTTGAACATTCATTCCTACATTTGGAAATTACATCCTCTTAATTTTATTCACACATCAAACAATTGGGAATTGATTTCCCATATATCATTTTTTTATTTCAATGTTTCTTCTTCAACATTATCATTTTCCACAAAACTTGAACATGATGAAGTAACTAATTTTGAAATACATTCTATCTATGTTTATTAATTTTAATTTTATGTTCTTCATAATAAATATTATCATCCAAAATAAATATATCAATTCCCAAAATTGGGTATGACTCCAATACATAATTTATTTTCATCAAAATAAGAACAATTTTGTTCAACAGTGATAAGATTAGAGGCATGGACAATCAGTAGAAAAATAATCCAATATTCTATTTTATCCCATATGGTAAAATTAAATATATAATCAAGCACCATTTTTTCCAAATTTCATATCACATTTCTATGGAAAAACATTAATAAAAGCGTGAACACATACCTCAAAAAATCTATTTCTCTGGTTATCCCAATGAATTTTATTCCAAATTTCATATATTCTAATATTTTTTGGAATCATATTCTACTTCTCTACCATTACATCATCCAATTATGGTACCAGTAACTTCATTTCTCCTACTTCATCCGAACAACCTAAATTGTGACATGAAATCCTATATAAATATTCAATTAAATTCATCTGTCTACTGGAATAAAAAAAATTACAAAAATAAAATCCAACTAATTATATATGAGGATATCAAAATCCCTCGTAATCTATTAAATAATAATTAATCAAGTCTTACAATGTAATAATTCTTCATTTATACTATTTATCATAATTAGGATGAAATTATTTATTAAATTTTAGTTTATTTAGCATCGATTTTTGTAGTTTAATATAGAAATTTTAAGTGATCCTGGGATCACGGTCAAATATAATGGATAAAGGAATTCAATGTAATATAATTTTATCCTTGAGATTTTGTCTTTAAATCCAATCAAAATACATTATATATTAAATGTGATTTAAATGAACATATTTATTTAAGCGATCAACAATAAACCATGTTTCATTTTTACATCTAGATGACTTTGGAAAAAACAACATGAAATGACTGAATACATTCTCCCATTTCCACTATTGCATTAGAAATAGTGGAACCATCAAATTTTATAATGTTCAGTATGATTTAACTAGTTGACAACTCAAACATTCAATGGTTAATAAATATCTACTTTCATTTATTATAACTAGTAATAATCTCTAATGTCTACATATAACATAGTGCTACTAGGATTTTAGGAAAATGGTGAACTATGAGTTTCTCACAACATTTTTCTATATTACTGGTAATAAATATGGACAGAAGAGATCATTCTCTTATGGGTCATTCTCTCTCTCGCCGTCGATGGCCTAGGTCATCACTGCACCATCGCCTTCCCTCCCGGGCCCTTTCTGGCTAGGGGGAGGAGGATCATCCCCCGCCCTTGACATCCACCCATGTTCCCATATTCTCCCCTTTCACTAACCCGACTAACCTTCCTAACTTTCCTTCAATTGATGTTTTCCCTAAGGAACAATCCTTTGAAAATTGAGTTCCATCGGTCCTATTTTCTTCCCTAGAGTTCACTAGAGATTTAGGGATGTTGGATCTATCCATGGTTGCTCGCTTCAGGAAGTGTCGCCCCTATATTAACGTCTTCGATAGATTCATATCCTCTTCTTGGAAGCTGCAAGATCGAGCGATTATGGGGCTTCTGGATTCAAGGCACTTTCTGATCCAGTTTTTAAATGAGCATGATCTTATCTCTGCCTTGGATCATGCTCCATGGTTTCTTCCTAGTTTCTGGTTTTCTCTCTTTCGAGGGTCGTTTGAATTTAATTTGAAGTGAGACACTCCTCTTTTTGCAATTTGGATATCCCTATTGGGGCTCCCTTTACCATTCAAAATCTGGCGGTTCTTCGTTTGATCAAAAATATGGTAGGGCATTTTCTCTGCTCGGACCTTAGCACCTATGTTGTGTGTCATACTATCTCTCTGAGGATTTGCGTTGATGTTGAGGTATCCATGAACCCACTGGATGTCATCTGCATTGAGGTTGAAGGATAATTGCACTAGTATTAGAAGGTATGCTATGAATCATGGTTTCCTTTCTGTTTGTCTGGCAAGCATCTCGGCCATGAAGCTGGTAAATACTGGCAAGCTTTATTTTGTAATTCTGGAGAGGTCATGCCTTCTTTAGGAGTGGATCGGGCCATGCAGGAAGTAGTAGAGGTCTCTGGAATTATGGCTCGTTTAGTGGATCATCAGGGTAGTGGGAAACTGAGACTTCCTTCTTCCACCAAGAAGGTGGTGGGACTGAGGAACCCTCCCACATATGCAGAAGCTCTAAAATCTGTTTGCAATTCTTCCCAAGAGGTCCTGGACTCGGAAATAACTGAGGGTGGATCTTATGGTCTTAGCAGATCTCCCATGATGGAGGTTATTGTAGAACAGGGGGCTGTCTTGAGTTCAGGGAACAACCCATGCTCAGTTAAGGTCTCAGAGTTGACAGAACAGGTCCCAGGCAGGGGTAAGATGCCTCCATCTCTTGTTAATACAGGTATAGATGGAGGGTCTAGTGGTTCCCAGAACTGTTCTGAATTTCTGGGTGAAGATGATCCCCCCTATTTGAATATGGATCCCTTGATGAGGAGAGACATGGAAAACTCCGACATTTACAAGAGAGGTCAGTTGATAATGCAGAGGTCAATGAGTCTGCCTCAGAACCTTAGTCCTTGGAGGACAAGGATATAGAAATTGCAGAAGAGTACCTTCCCTCCTCTTCAAAGAAAGTAAAGAACACCCTGGTTGATTATGATGGGTTTATTAACCATAGTCGGAGGTCGCAGAGACAAAATGACTACTCAACCTTGCATAGTCATCCTGTTACAAGGGCTTATATCGAAGCCAAAATCCCTCATGATATTTTGGAAGTTGCTGCTAACATCTCAAAGAATAAGGAGGACGCTCAATCAGAAAACATCTAAGAGATTCTCATGTATTCTAATGAATATATGATAGAGGAGTCTTTCCTGATTAAGGTATCGGAGGTGGATGCTTATAGAATGTTCGAATGACCGCTACACGTTGATTTAAGTGAAGAACGATAATCTTGGATAGAAAAACAAAATAGGATTTTGATACGTGGGTTCAACGAGGGGAAACAAACCTCGATGAGAATGTGGTTACATGGGACATGATGACATTTCACTTTGAGGATCTCATCAAGGACAACCCATATATGGAGGTTACCTCCATCGAATGGCGTCTATTCATGGTAATGGACTCTAACCGCTTTAATTTGTTCTAGAATGTCTTAACAATTTATAATGACGTTTAACTTTTTCAATATTTTGAACTTTTCAGTTTCTTAATTTTTCATTAAAAGTGATTTCAGAAATAAAAATATTTTATTTGTTCCATAAGGAAAACATAATCTCTTTTCCAAATATCAAAAAACTTTTTTATTAGAATTAAATTAAGGCATCTTCCCATTATTAAAAAATTTTACCTATTCCTATAACCCATAATCTACCATATGAACTTTAGTAATTTATTATAACTGAAAATATTTTTTTGAAACATGAATTGAATCATAGGATGTTCCTACATGCACAACTTCATGAAAAAAATTCATCATATAATTAAACAACATGCCTAGTAAAAAAACATTTTTAGTGTATAATTAATCATTAAACCCAAATAATTAGTTATTTTATTTTTCCTAGGATGATGATAAATCATAAAATCATAATCCCTGATTAATTCAATCCTTCTTATAGGTGTCATGTTCAACTCCTTATGAGAGAATATATATTTCAGAATTTTATTATCCATATATATTTCACACATTTATCCATATGAATGATTAATCCCAAATGTTTATGAAATATCCACAATAGTAAATTATATATCATATATAGGATAAGTTAACTCATATATTACATGTTTACAATACGAAAATGTAATTAACAAATCATTCTATACCTGGACATCAAAGTATATTTAAAGAAGCATCATTTAAAATAACAATGATTCCCTTTACAGGTAAAAAGTCCAAAACTAGAGCATTTACCAATATCCATTTTAGTTCCTAAAGATAATCATCACAAAATTTTATCAAGATTAATTTTACTCATTATCATGTTAATATAGTAAGTGGTCTTGAAAATCGTGGAATTTTTTCATCAATCCACTAGTATTACCCTGATAAACCAATAAATCTATTTTTTTGACATTGGTAGGTTTTTTACACTCTTCAGAACTATTGTTTTAGAAGGGTCAATAGTTGTTCAATATTTCTAAACAACATGACCATAGATTGAAATATAATGCGACAAAAATTAACACATACTAAATTTCCATAATGTTTTATTTCATTTAATGTTTGGAAAACATTAAATAAAATTCATTTATTATCATCGTGAATATTAGAATATATAAATATTTATTAATAAATAATGCCAAAAACATATCATTGATCTCTTGAAAAAATATATTCATTAGATTCATAAATATAGCTGGAGAATTAGAAAAACCATAGTGAATTACTTCAAATTCATCAGGACAATATCATGTCCAAACCAATACCTTTATTATATCTTCCACATTATCCTTCAATTTATGGTACCCTGACCTGAGATCAATATTTGAAAGGTATTGTTCTGCTTGGAGCTGATCAAAAAGTCATCGATATGAGAAGATAAATACTACTTCCTAAAAATAATGTTATTAAATGATATGAAATAAATGAATTTTATCATGGAACGGTCATTTAATTAAACCATTAAAACAAAAAAACCCACACGGTGAAGCTCCATAGTGAATGAATCCTTTATCTAGAAACTCATTTATTTTCTTTTCCAGTTCTAAATGTTTTATATGTTATTTTAAATTAGGGTCTTTGAATTGGATTAGAATCAAGAATTAAGTAATCAAAAAAATAAACCTCTTGATCTGGAATAACATTCATTATATCATTAGGAAAAAATTCCATATATTCATTCATTATTGGGGCATTAATATTTTTTTTACATTTAAATTTATATTATCTATACGGGCTTCAAGTTTAAAAAAATTTCTCTTATGAGGGATATGGTTCATCATAAAAAACATAGTATCACAAAATAGTATCTCTTCATAGAGAATTTGTTAATGGTATGACCTATGATAGTATATAAATGAAATATCTCCTCATACAGAATTGATTTATTTAATTCCATGTTCTAGTAACAGAACTTATTTTTCACCAATGTTCAAGATTTTTAGAAAGGTCCAGACATAATATAGGCCAACTTCTATTTTGACTAATAGACAAAATGACTTATGATTTGTCATAATCATGGAATTATTCAATTTAATTGATGGTAGCATTTGAAAAACTACAGGGGAAACAATTGTATCCAATACATAATTGGAGCATCCTAGTATCCAAGTAACCATGGTAAAACATGTTTAGTACTAAAACAATGATCCCTAAAACATTTCCCAAATATGGTGGGGTTCTTTTACATGGTTTCCTGGTCCATACATGATGACCTGAATTTTTTTTATCTTTACAAATGTTCTTTATTATTTTATACTTGTAGATAATTCTGGTATATTGTGGAATATATTAGGGTTGGATTTGGTAGTTCCATTATAATATTTAATATCAACCCCATCACATGAAACAAAATAGATGTCAATAACAGAAATTTAATTTCCACTAATTTATTTAGGATATATATGTTATCAGACTTCATTAGATTGATGTAGTTTTGGAGAATATAACTGATGTTAATTTATTGATTTTTCCATTGTATATCTTTTTATATCTTTTTTACTTTTCTCCACATTGTATTGGTTTGATCTAATGGGTGATCATGTCTATGTATGATATTTTTAACCCGTATTGATCACTTGTTTTACCATGATGAGTATATAATTTTATTTAATTAGATTATAAATTCATTGTGAATTTTGATTAATGTTTTACTATTTATGTTATTAAGTATTATCTAGTTGTTATTATATAGTGGGTATAGTCTCTTCACCCTAGTTATTAGAACTTCGCCACATCCTAGAATCCTCTAGTGTACTGTGAGAAAAACAAAAATTCTATTGAACGTTAACATAGACTATGAAACCTTTACCAAGGTATTACACCATACAATAAATAATCAATGGATAATCTAATTATTCATTATCTTATTATATGACTGATCATGTTATTGAAAAGTGTTTAATTTTAAAACAATCTAACAAATTCTATTTTATGAATTGTTTTTAGGATCTCACCATTTTCTATTTACATATTATAAAATCCATATCATTATATATTTATATAGTGATTTAATTTAATCATTATGTATTTTAATATGATATTAACATACTATAATTAAATTAATATAAAACACTTATAAAAAAATTATTTACATCATGATTGAAAAATAAAATTATAATTATAATTGTCAATATATATTCATATGAATTACATGAAAAAGATAAATGGATATTCTTTCATAAATATGTTTCAAATTAGAAAAAATCAAATCATATATAAGAGCAGATACATCATGTTAGATAGTATCAAAACCTGGTTTTTAATTAATAAGAAATTTATTATAATGAATTAATTTTCGATGAAAATTAATATTTCAAAATTATTTTTTATGGAACAGTTAAGGTGATTGGTTAGAATACCATCAATCATATTAATGTGATGTTAATGAAATTGGATATAATGTTTCTTGTTTTTAGGAACATGATTTTATAATTGTATATAATAATTATGCTTGCTCATGTTTGTTTCTAGTTTTATATTGATAAAATTATTATTTTCAATGAATAATTTATATTAACATTAGGATTATATAGGGTTATTATGAAGAATACATTTAAATAATATCATAATAAACGAGATATTTGGAGATTTTATATATTTTTATTTAACTATAAGATAATTATGTTATAGTATTATTATTAATAATATTTTATATTTCTTAAATAAAATTATGGAATAATTTTCTTATATCCCCTTCTCAGTTGTGAACCAATAGCACCCCTCCCCCCGATGCATGGAAATATCTATTTTCATCCTCCTCATGTTACTTCAATGGAGAAAAGTATATGCATATAATGAAGGTATCTCCTTATCCTATTTTATACATCTATTTATTATTCTTATTAGTCATATTTTATATTATTGATTTTTTTTGTAGTTAAGGATTCAAGGATTCCCTATAATATATAACAAAATAATTTAAAACTAGTGGGGTTTTTTGAATGTTATTTATATTTTAATAAAACTTAAGCACTCATTGTTAAATGTTTCTTCTCTATTATATGATTTATTGATAAGTATTATCTTATTTATTATAAAAACTCATAATATATATGATTTTATTGTTTTATAAATTTTTTCCTTATGATTCAATATCCAACATTGAATTAAACCTTTATTTTTTGTTTTAATGATTAATTTTACATTACCTATTAATATTAAGTGTCTCCTTGATATTCTGATTGATTTGGTGAATTATTTATTAACCTAAATTTTTATTATGTTAAATGGGAAAAGTGGTTTCCATAATCATTATGGGTATATTTATTAACTTCAAGAAATATTTTCTTTAGGGTTATTATTAATTCTATATTTTCTTCAAAAAGATGTTATTCTATGATTTTTATATGTGTTTACATGACATAATTTTTAATAGTTAATATCATTTTCTAAAGGCCTGTATATGTATTATATAAACCAATATTTAGGTAATGTATAATTGATCGGTATGTTATCCAATTGGTTTTTTAAATTTAAATATAATTTATGGGGAAATTAATAATTGATTTAGTCTTAAAGGACTTGAAACATATTTTTTAGTGATGATTTTTAAATCATGATTTAGTTTTTTTAGAATAGACGGGGATCCAATAATATCCTTCTAATATTAATGGAAGGTCACCATATGCTTGATTTATAGTGTGAAAGATATATATTAAGATTGGTGTTCCTTACGTGTAGCCTAGACTCAGTGTCATTGTTTTGAAAATTAATCCATTGTTGGAATAATAGGTCCTTGAGTTGGTGAGAACACATTGATTGTTTTTTAGTTATTCATGGGAAACATCTATCTTTCCATGGAATAGTGATGTGGATTTTCCCTTGGTTATGTATTGTTTTACTTAGTATGTAATATGGTGATTTCTGATTATTTTAAAATATTGTAATGTATAATTTTCAATTAGTGGTTGTGTGTGAAATGAAATTTCATTTTATCAATGAACAATTTTATTAATTTTTCTGATTTTACATACATCCTATATTTATATATATTTATGATCTAGTTTTATTATTTCAACATAATACATTTTTATGATTGTTTTGGAAAATACAATTAGAGACCACCGAGGTTAGTATCACAGTGCCCATATAGATAATGTTCTCTACTTCCATGTTTTGTATTAGAGTTTTCTCATGGTATCAATTGATCATTAGAAGAAATTAGTTATGAAATTTTTTGATTATTTGAATGATAATAAACGTCCATGAAGAATTTGTTAACAAATTATACCTTAAATTTGTGTGGCTTATTTAGTTTCCTATAATACATAAATAATCATAAGAATAAAATTATAATTCAATTTATTTGTATTAATTATTATATTTTTATTTGACATTCATCTCATATTGGTTTCCACTTTTATTAAATATGTATATTTATATTTAATTAGTTTTTGTGAGGTATAAAGGGAATATAATCTCCTACCTAGTTTTTTACCATCAAACCTAGTTAATAGACATTTATTATTTGAGGGAATATATTACATATATGGGTAATCTTGTCTTAGGGCCTCTGTATTATTAGTCAAGGGAATACAACTAGAAAAAACATAGTTTTTTAGATAGAGCCAAAGATATAAATGAATAGTTATTTGGAACCAAATTCAACATATATATATATATATATATCCATTTTTTATTTAATGTATTAATATATTTTCAATTTTATATGTGTGAATAGTTAAAATAAATTTTTAATTATAATTATATAATTAATCATATTAATGATGGTGGAACTAAATTAAATAATGTTACATATATTAGAAAAAATAAAACAAATAAATGGAATGAAATTTTACAAAATTAACTACAATAAATCATAAACATATTTATATATAAAAACAAAAAAAATTAGAATATTAATACATTTAAATGAATAATATTATATTTCAAATTAATAGTATGATATTTATAAACATTTTAGAATAAAAAATATACTGTAGAAAAATATCTAATTTCCACAACTTTTTATATGGTATAATGTAATTCATATTAGAACATTTCCTTTGGTTCCATGTCAATGAATTAATAAATTAAAAAAATAAACCAATTTTAACACTATTACCACATTGAAATTTTAAATAATCCATGACATCTTTACGATGAGAAAATTTGAAATAAAAAATCATGTAATATTTTTTTAACATTTAATATAGTTAACATATTGATAAACGTTTTAATTATATCAAAAATCAACATTTCAAACATAAAAAATTATTTTTTATATTCAATATTTTAGTATTTCTGACAATGCTTTATAAAATATGTGCCAAAACAAGAGAATGTCTTTTCCATGATACAATTATTTATCATGTTTCTTCATTTTTTGGAAATATAATTTTAAAACTAGTGTTCCATTTTTAAATGTATGTAATGGGAAAATGTGATTTTTTTTATTTTTCTTATTTTTATTAACAATTCCCATTGTTGTTTTTCATAATGATTCCAAAATTTTTCTAATTCAACATAATCATGGTGGTATTTCTATACAATAACTTTTTTAAAATAAATAATATGTAAAATCTAAAATTTCATTTTTTAATATTTAAAAATAATTTGGGGGGGATAAAACATTTCTAAACATGGTGGAAACTATTAGAAAAAACTAATTTGTTCAATCATATATTTTATTCATTGAACCTATGAGAAATAAATCAATAATGATTAAATTTTAATTATTTACCTAGCATTCCCACTCACTATACCCTAATCTTGATTAGGATCACTATGAAATAGATAAAGGACTCTTTCCATGAAGGGTATAGCCAGGCTATATGAATCTCCTATAATCTTGGAAATCCCATATTTATAAATTTATACTATATCTATTTGTTATAGAGAAGTAATTATCCATATATATATATATATTCAACATAATTAATTTTAAATATTTTCCAATGGAAATAAAATTTAAACTAGTTGTATAATGATTTAATATCTTTTTATACCTATTGAGTTTTCTCCTGGGGAATTAAAATTTATTTCCAACATCTATCCAATAATTTAATAGTTTTTTAATAATTCCAAAATAGTATAAAAATTTATAACATGATAATTAATTCCTCAATTTTTATTTAATTTTTAAAAAATAATTTTGGTTATTCAAATCCCTCAAATCCTCATCACCTGATGGCATAAATCAATATTATAGAGTATATGAAGAGAAATATAAATTATCACATACTTTTTCCACATTATTATACTAAATGTGGAAAAAATAATCCTTAATATATCATGGTTTTTATACTATAATCCATGAAATGGTTTATAACACCATATACTAGTTTACAATTTAGTTCAAATTACTTGGGAACTACAAGATTCACTAAATCCTCATAGAAATTATGAAAATTATTATTTTCTTATATGTTATATTAACCCTTTTGAAATAAAATCTAAAACACATTTTATGATATTTTTAAAAAAAACTATTTTCAGATATCTATTAGTCATTAAACTATATACCATATTATATGTGAAATCTTTTAAAAATATAAGAAAAACATCATTTTAGAATCATCCAATACACATTTTTGGTATGAAATATAGTTTGTTTAATAATTATTTTTTTATTAAATTATCATTATTCTCTCACTTTTTTAATTGAATTATGTTTTTTGATTTTTTAGAATTAGTGTTTTATATCGTTAGATTATAATTTATTTATTAATATTTGGCCATAAAATGAATGGAAATGTTTTAATAAAAAATCATTAATGGAAAAATATTTATTTTTTAATTAATATCCTTATATATCAGTGATTACATTTCATGAATGAAATAGAAGAATAATGTAGGGTTTCTGGTACATATTTTTGTATACCTAGTACTTATATTTGAGTAATAAATGACTATGTAATAATAAAATATCTGGATCCATGCTTTTTCAAGACTAAAATATACCGAGATTTTTGTGTAAATATTTTATAAATATACATAAAAAAAGAATATATATCCATGTTATGAGTCAGTAAAAAATGAAAGAAAAGATCAACTGTGGTTTTATACATTCATAATGAAATTAGAACGTTAGCCTACTCACAGATATATAAATTATAAATTTCAATTTATATGTTTGACTAAATAGAATCTATTAAATTATAACTATAAATAAAATATATTATAAATATATATTTTAGTGTATATTTTATTATAATAGAAAACATTTTTTATTCTCATACACAGCACATAACCCTGAGATTAAATGAACTGTGAAATAATATTATATAAATATGATTTGTAAAACATAGTCATTGGTATGGTAGGTATTAAATCGAAAAACCACATTATGAAGTGTATATAAGAGATTTTTTCCTTAATAAAAATAATAAATTTAAACAATAAAAATAATTTTCAAATAATTTTTTTATCAATTAAATAATAATAGTAAATTCATTTTATTCATTAAAAAAATTTCTAAAAATATATTTTAGTTAATTATTACATGGATAATTAGAATTAATATTTTCTAGTTTTAAAATAATTATTTTAAAAAATAAACATAGTTTTTAAAATCATCTTTCCAATATCATCTTTTGATGAAATGTGAGATATTTTAAATATTTATTTTTCAATCAATTTTAAAAAATCCTTATTTTTTTCTATTGTAATTCATTTTCTTTAAATTAGTTACATAAAATATATAATTCTATTTTTGAACTTTTTTTAATCATATGATCCCATGGATTCAAAATAACCTAATTAATTCCACATGAATCATCATTATATTTATTTCTTATATAAATTTATTTTTTTGATAAAAAATGCATTGTTCTGGAAATTATTTTTTATTCTTTTTGTGTACTTATATTAAAACTAATTTCATAAAATAATTTATATTTATTCATAGAAAATTGATTTTATATTTATAATTTTATTTAATTTTTTTTAAATAGATCATTTTCATATATAGTCACAATGAATAGTAACCATGGTAAGGGTTTATCACCTAGGTAATGGTTAAAATATGTTAAACTTGTGGATATAGTATTAAAATCATCTAAAAATATTCATTTATTTCATTGAAAGATATTTATTTGTCCATAGACATTCTAACTTTGAAAATATGGCATTTTGGTGCCTCTAGATTATAATTACAACCTTCATATTAGATTAATGTAATAAATGATTCAAAAGTTCCCGCACATTTAATATATATAAGATGTTTTTATGTGGATAAAACTAAGATAAGAATTTTTATAAATAGTTATTTTCAGTATTAGTATATATTTTAATTAACGTTGTTAGTTTTAATTTATTAGTGATAATAATATTTCCTTGAATGCATACACAACATTGATAGAAGGCATGTTCAGCAAGTAAAAAATAAAATAAATAAATTTTAAAACCCTAGATGATATATATTATTGATTAAATAGGGTTATCCATGAAATTGTTGTATAATAATAAAGCATAATTGATGTTGAATGATTTTTTATTCTAATTCAATTGTTATCATGATTCATTTAAAGTCGTCATTTATTAAAATTCTATAAAATGACCATTAAGGGTATATTATTTTTAATTAATAAAAATAATTATAAAATAATAAAAAATATATATTTGACAAATTTTATAGAATTTCTTTGATAATATTTTTCATTTTTAATTTTTTTTCACTTGTGCAAACAAAAATTACATTCATTTGTCGTAAAAAAGTGAAAACTTTCTTACAATGGTAAATTTTATGTTGTGTAAGAAGGGGTTATACGAAATGATAAGGATTATAATGACACATTGACTTACGTATAATTTATTTAATGATTATATATTCACGTTAAAATCATTATTTTATAATATAATGATGTTTGGATCCATGTTACATGTTTTCAAAAAATATTATATGTTAATAATTCATGTTTTTTATGTTTTCACCCACATCACATATAAAGCGAAACCTGGTATTCAATCATATTCACAATCATTATTCCACCTAGATAAACAAATATTATAAAAAATAACATTCTAAATTACTTCTCCATATCATATATCATCTCTAACATACATAATACCATCCATATATGGTTTTAATTGTATCACAAAGGAGGAATTCAAAATAAGTTATATAAATCATAACTATATTCTTTAATTTTATTTCTTCTTCTACAAAACCAAATTATTTCATAAATATTAACATATAATAACATCAGTACATTCAACATAATAAATTTTATTATGTTCATTTATAAATCCTTATTCAGCTTCTTTACTATGAGATGTAAAATCAAAGATTCTCACTTAAGTATGTCTAGACTACCACCCACACAATTTGATGTTATTAATATATCATTAATTATTTCTATGAATAATAATTAAGAAATACTTAATTAATATATATGATATAAAAAATATTTTGTACATTTTATTTTTTATTTAATGTTCTATCATTATGTCCATCGAATAATGGAAATATCATTTATGAGTACAAAAATTCTATTTCCACCACGAAGTGATGTAATTCATTTTTCATCACCACTATATAGGGATAATTATAATAGTTTATATAGTAATTATGTATTAAAATATGAAATTATAATCTTTCTATATATAATTAATCCATCTCCATGGTTTATGGAATGAAATTTCCAAACAGAAATAAACATGTGAAACATACCAATTTTCACGTGAAAGCTAATTTTAATAAATAATTTTTTATTAACAGTTTTTGAGAGGGTACATGGGAATAACATATGGGATGACAAGTATTAATTTTTTTCTATTATATGTTTTTAATAAAACAAAAGTTATTATACATGAGGATAATAGTGTATATGTGGCTAGCTGATATTATGGAAAGGGTAATTTCATCCCATTACCAATTCAATGAGACATGTTTTTTATTGTGAACCTATTATAATTTATATAGTTTATATAGTATATTTTTAATTACTTATATCAATAATAATTATTTATTCATTCGGTTGAATGTATAATAATCACATACCCTTTTAGGATTTTTGATTCAATTATTACAAAAGAAAGAAGTGGCTTTCTTTGAAATTTAATTTTTTTTTATCTTGGGTTTTCTGTTTTGATTTATTTTTGTAAAATTATATGATCCTACTATCTTAAAACCTCAATATTTTATTCTCTTATCATTATTTATTGATTTTAGTTGTAAATATTACATTTTTATTACATTTATATTATTATCAAAAAGTATGTTATATATAAGGGGCATTCATTTAGAAATATTATTTTAATGTTTTTTTCAAAGAATTCCTCATCCATACCATGGATATTTTAATTGATTTAATGATATTAATAATTATTATTAAAATATTTATAATTGTCATTTTTATTTTTTATGACTTTTTAAGAAATTATTATGAAGGAATATTTTCAGCATTTCCCATATTAGTTATTTTCAATTTTTTTTAAAATGTGGAAAAATAATTTGTATTTCAAAATATAAAAGTGGACTGTCCATTCCCACCATTATAGTGATTATTCCTTATCAAGATTTCTTTACTTGATCCCAAGGTTTTTTTCAATGTAACTATAAAAATTATTATATTTTATGTTTCATGTTAAAATGATATCAAAGGAAAAGCATTTTAATTTATTTAAGTAATTGGTTGAATTTATAAGAGAATTTTAATATCATTCATAGAAAAAAATCAATAAATTTATTTTTAATGAATGTTATCTATTTAATTATTGATTTTTTATAATTATGGTTTTATTCAAAAGCCTTACATTTGTTTAAATAATAGCCTTCCTTAATCCATTACTGATTTATGGTTTTATGGTTATTAACAATCTTATAAACACAATACCTATAAATTGATACCATTTTATTGGATTTTATTTTCTCCATGATATCCATATATTAAGTATCAAGGATTTATATAAAATTATTAACAAAAATTAATGTTATATAAACCAAATACCATTTCTATATACTGTGTCATTTTAATGATGTTTACTATGAAATTTATTTTTTTGATTAAGAAAATATTTTTTATTCTTGATTTAGTATGGATAAATGTTTATTCATAATGCATTTTGTGCATTGAGAGCATTGATCATATAATAAATGAATAATGAATTTCATATGTAATTGAAAAGTGGGAAAAAATTATATATGTCACCTCAATGTATCAACAGGTTTTATGAGACAAAACATATGGTCACAATATTCGAGTAATTGGTGTATACATACCCAATAGATGATTGAGTCTTAGGTAACTCATTGATAGTATGATACATGATATCCTAGCTGTGGAATTGATGATAAGATTATGAATGTTTGGATTTGTGAATTTATTATATTATGAATTTTATTCATTTTCCGTTTGATTTCTATTTATAAATTACGTATAGATTAAAATGGATAATTTTTTTGATTGAGTGACATGTGTTTAGATTATTCACTCATCCATGATGATTTTCATTTACATTCTATTTATAAGTTCCACTATACATAACTCATTCTTAGTTCATGATCTAAAACATTATTTTTTATCATCTCCCATAGATACGAAGAATGAATACGTGAAACCCTAACATTTGAAAAGAACAATAAGTTCGATTTCATATACACCACACTACACCAACCAAAAATTAACAACAAAATATTATTATTTAAATAAATCCCTTATATCATCTCCATAAAAATTGAAGGTATGAACATATTTTACTGGTTTAAGATATATATAATGGTCCTAATAAGTTTAAATGTGTCCATAAATTCATAGTAAACAATCTCTCAATTTTTTGTTGAGTAATATTATTCGTCATTTTTTTCAAAAATGGATTTTATTTCATTTCATGAAAAAATATTATAATTAAACTTTATAATTATTTGGAATTTTATTCCATAAATTGTATATAATTTCACAAATTATTATTTTAAAATTATCTTATGATGAATTTTTGATATTTTTATGAAAATACTGGGTTTTGCATGAAGTGTGAAAAAGATTTATATTCATTAAATTTTCATTTATTTTCGTTAAATGAAGATACTTACAGAATGATTATATAGTGTATTTTGCCTTAATGTTATATATTATATATTTAAATTATAATAATATGATTAATTTCAATCAAATCCAATTTTTTTATGATTTTGGTATAAATCTTATTAATTCCAAAAAACACATTTTTTATGAAACTGTTTAAATGAATAATGTTATTATCTTTTAAATTAATTAAAATATCCCCAATTGAAGACTGGTTTAATTTTAATTATTATATAATATATTAATATATATGAAATAAAATTCATATGGTTAATATTATGAGACATAGAGTAAATGTAATATATTATTTTCTATGAAAAAAAAAATTATTTTCAAGAAAAAATTAGCTTTTCATCTCCCTTTTCATGTTTAATTTTAATTTATATTCATCCTAGCTTTAAGAATTTAATTTGATAAATTTGATTCTATATTTTTATTCATAATAAATAATATTAGGTAATAGTTGCAAAAGTATTTTTGTTAATTATGAATATTAACTAGAGGAAATATTTATGACAACAATTTGGGTAAATGATGGAAGTTATGTAAAAAATAGTCTGATATGGATTCAAAATTGACCATATCACTTGCCGTCATCCTATTATTTGAGTTGTGTTCAGAAAAATTCATCAATTTCTCAATTATATATATATATATATATATTACTTTTTCAATATTTCTTTTATTTTATCCTTCATAATAATTATATAAATGATAAATACAAAAATATTAATTTCATGCTTTTAATATCTATTTCATTTTTTGAAATGTATAAAAACAACTTACATAAGGTTATAAATATTATTTTTAATTATAAGTGAATATTTTTTATCATGTTATATTATTTATTAATTTTTTCAATAAAATAAGTAACTTGAATTCTTTCGCAATGTGAATACAACATATATTTAAATAATTAATTAAAAATATTATTTACATTCAAAATACTACAAATAATAAAATATGAAATAATTAGTATGTTCCATTGATTCTATATACCAATATAAAATATTATTTATTTATTAATGTAATGTAAATTAATTGAATTGTAAACATTTTTTTCTATGTCAAATTAAATTAATAATTCAAGAAATGACAATTGTGATATTTTAAAATAATTAATATTTTATTAAATTGTAAGGAACCAGGTATTTATAGATTAATATATTATGATTTCTATTAATACTTATGAATATGATATTAACTATATTTTAATGGGAAAAATTTTTCTGATAGCTTACTCGAAACAAAACAAGGCGTTTCTCCAAAATCATACGTTGCACAGTACTTTGAGATATACAAAAAAATAATAAAGTAATATTTTTGTTATTCTAAATGGTAGTTAAAGCCTTGCCATTGGAATGAAGAGAATTAATAATATCAAATAAATTTTGAAATTTGGTTTACACATGTTTATATAATGACTCATTGGTTATAAATTTTTTGAGATGTGGAAATAGAAACCAATTGAATATAAATGATGTGTTTTTATGAAAACCTATTTAAAAGAGAATAATTGTGCTATAATATGACTATTTATATATTTTTATTAAACAAAAAATATATTATATATAATCAATTTAATTTTTTTAAAATCAACTTAAATATTTTGAAGATATTATATAAAAAGTAATTGTATTTTTCGGATAAAAGATGTATTTTTCTAAAAATGTAGTTTTACCACATTTTTATGGGGAACCCTTTGTAAATATAGTGTTTGTCAATTTTATATGTTATATTTGTCAAAATAATCTTTTTTTATAGAAAAGTTAAATCAAAATTTACTTTGGATGAATTTTTTGTATTTTTATGATAATGTTCATTTTTAATGAATAGTGAAAAATACAACATTTTGATTCAAAATAGTTATTCATATAATTTATTTATTTATATATATATATAGTCATTTTAATTGGTTATAAGTTATAATTTTATTATTTATTTATTATTTAATTAATTTTTTTTCACTGGAAGTAATTTTACATTGAAATTTGAATTAAACACACTTGAATCTTTTGATAGTCATTACTTCTTAAAAATCATCTTTTTGGTTTTGACAACGGGAATGAAAATTTAATTAGTTATTTAGAATTTGGTTTTTTGTATTTGAAAAAATGGACTCTATATTTTTAAACGAGAGGTAAAAATTATGTAAATGTGTAACTTTTTAATTTTTGTCACTGTGAATAATAACATCAGTAATTATATTATTTACCATGGTTAAAGTGTAAACCAGGTAAATACGAGTAAGAGATGATATTATAATAATATTAAACTACACTAAAACGTGTATTAATCCTATTTTATTTGATATTTCCAACGATGGGCATGCTTGGTCGATTTTAGAACCCCATGGAGTCACATTGATTTGAAAATCACATTTAATATTAATTAATTTAAAGTATAGAAAAATGTAACAGAAACATGTATCTTTTATTAAACCAATTTTTATATGGGGTTATATAAGTTATATTTTAGATTATAAATAGTAAGACTAAATATATAATTATTTCCTAAATCATGGTTTTTTATTTCTAATTTTTATACATCATATAAATAAATTTATTTATGAAATAATGAAGATGTAGTGATTTAATTATCAATGAATGATTTAAATAAATGAAATTATAAATACAAAAAATAAACGTATTTTGAACGTTTTTATGACATCCACTAATTTTATGTATGATTATGACTTGTTATATTTGATTTAATAATGCTTTTTCTAATGAATAAATTTGTTATGGATTTTTAAAAAGTCATGAAATGAATAATATAAAATTGACAAAAATGAGTTTTTAGAATAAATACTATTTTTTAAAATGACGTAGTAGTCCTCAAAATATAATATTTGCCAAATGACTTAAATAATGTGGAAAATTTCATTAATAAACCACTTGTGGTTATATTAAAATTTTATAGTAAATATATTAACCATATTATATGAATATACCAGAAGATATGATAGAGTTATATTTGTTAACTAAGGGTTAAAACTAAAAGTTAAGATTACATTTGTGACCTATAATTTCCTAAAACCTATTGGTAGAGATTTTTCAGAATAAAAAGTAACTTATATTTTAAATAATTTACATTGGGTCTATTTCAAACTGAAAATAATTTAAAAATAATATACTACATCAAAACCTTCCAAAACTGCCCCTCCTCCCTCTTATAAAAGGGAATCACACCTAACCATTTTATCACACCTCTAAAGCCACTGGTTTATTCCATATCTACCCAAATAAGCTCCCAACATGACTATTTTCCTCCTAGAAGCCTCGCATTGGGAATACGAATATTCAATAAATCCTTATTTCTTAAATGAAAAAGGAGTTACCTGATTTGAGGTAATGTCTTCTCTCAAGATTCATTCAATTATTTTCCTTATCCCACTCCCTAAAGCCTCATTATTGCATTAATTTATGAAAAACATGTATCTTAAATACATTAGAATGATTTTATGATAATTATTAGAACTAAACTTACACACACCTCCACATAATGGATACGATCATATTGTTTCTATGTACGGTGAACTACTATCTCAAGAAATGATGACGGTTAGACATTCCCCTACCACCTATAATGGTGGCCATTATGCTAGAATTGAATTTATATATTATATATATTATATTTATATTGTATCTATGATACTGTAATTTTTATTTACAAATATAACATTATGCTTTTCATGATTTTTAAATACGATAATTTATTTTGAGGAAGTGTAAAATACCACCCCCTCAATGTGATATGACTCTTTCAGGCCATACATTGAATGTATAAATTAAGGAATTAATGAAATTATTTAATTTATATAAAATTTTATATTATACTAGAATTATAATATACCTATGTATCATTTAGTTTTAATTACTTTAAATATGAAAAAAATGAAAGTAGTCTTCCGGAGAACATACGCAATACCGTCCCCATTAATGGTCCATTTCATTTCTTATCTCAAAATGTTATACAATATTATAAATACATATATACTGGATATATATGATATTTAAATCATGAATACTATTTTGGAGATAATGTAATTTTGTCTATATGGACAATTTATAATAATAACAAGTTCATTTTTGACTCAAGTACCCAATATCGACAACACGACCAATATGAACATAATTATTTATGTAATATTTATAACATGGTAATGAGTTATATAAAAGTAATAATAAAACTTAAAAATTTTCTTAATCCTGTGGAAATAAAATTAATTTTTTTTTCATGAAGAACAACTATCATACGTGACGAATCAGACTCGAGGTAGGGGAACCTTTCACAATCCTCTTTTATTTAATTAATTGTTTAATGTTATTACTTTTAATTGCCATTATCTTATGTTTCAATATGTTATTATATATCCTTATTTCTGTAAATTTTATGTTACAGTGATGAGTGACCCTTTTTTATATCAGTAAATATTTTTATGAAATTTTATGTGACATCGTTAGGCTACAGAATTTTCGTTAGGAAATTTTTGAACTCAATGTACAATTATTGGATTTTACACATACTTCATTGATTATATTATTCCAAGATTATGTGTGGAATAACTGTTCATTTATCTATTTTTTAAATAACACTTCCATTTTCGTTGATATACTTTTTCAACACATAATCATGCCATTGATAAATTCAAAGATCATTTATACAAACTTTATAATGGATATCTTAATTTGATATCCATTCACCGAGTTACATATCAATGTTATTGGTTTTGTTTTTTAAAGAATAAGTGTGAATTTAATCCGGTGGGTTTAAACGAGAAAATTTATTTATGTTGGGTTTATTTATATTTTTTATGCATAATTATGTCAGTTATTTATCCTTAATCTAATGTTACAATATTTGTAAGGGACTACGTCTCAATCTCCATTAATTGAGGCATATCTTGATGTTCTGAAACATTATTATACTATAAGGTGTATATACTACCCTTTGACTAATTATATAATTAATATCCTTATTATCATGATATTATAGGTTTTATTCAGTGTTATTTTTTAATTATTATTTTTACATATTTTCCCAAGTGGTAAGGGAATCTTTAACTAAAACATCATTCTAAATGTTTTAAAGATTTGTTGTTATAAATATTTAACATTAATGTCAATATTCTCAAAATGGTTTTAAGGATTTATTAATATGGAAATTAATTTTTCAAAATTTTAATTCCTTTAAAATCATCAATGTGATATTGGACACTTTCATTCAAAAATATATTTATAAATTTTTATAAATGGTTTTGGAAATGGATTGAAAATTTCAATATCATGAATTGATTTATTGTGATTAATTATTGAAATGTCTAAAACATCAATCTTTTTTGTGTTATGAATATGTAATGTTACTTGGATTGTCACGACCCGTCCTCAGGTCCCATAACGTGACTACCCCAGGCCTGTCTTCCATATTCCAGGGGATGGCGACTAGAACCAAAGGCATAAATCCCGATAAAAGGGAAGGCATTAAATTTATAATGTAAATAATCACCATAGAGTTTGCAAACTGAAGTAAACACTAAGTAAATTGAGCTACAAAAGTAAGTACTAGAAAACTAAATGGGCTAGAATACAAACCCAACTAAAGTAAAGTAAAATTGAAAAGAAAGAACAATAATAAAAAAGTAAAGAAGAAACTCTAAGCAGTCCTCTGGTAATCCCACCTGAAGTGTGGGTTCAGATAGTCACCTCTACTCCACGGCTCCAGTCGTCCACTCCTAGTACATCCCGTCTCGTGATCCACCTTCGGGTACTGTCCAGATCCATGAGCTCCCACCTCGATCAGCACTTCCCATCATCTACATCCAACACAACGTAGTGCAGGCATAGCTGGTGCAGGGGTGAGTATACGCTACTCTGTAGGGACCTCGAGACCCCCGATGGTCTACCAGAATTGACGAAGGATTATCCACAAAGGAAAGATACAATCACGAAGTATCAACCAACTCCACTTAGGTATATTACCATACATATACCTATGTCAACTATTCCGGCTCGACTCTAGCACACAAGCTCAAGTACAACCCAATCCACACAGGAAAGTAGAATCCAATCCACACAGGATAACACAACCCAATCCACACTGGATAGCAAAACAATCTTATCGAAGATAGTGATTGTAAGTTAAGACTCATCTCACATAGGTATAATATTTATAAGGTGATAGAGCTGATCATATGTAGCCACTGATTCATATAATCTGTCGAACCCACATAGGATACATGACCAGTTAAGCTACCGGACCCACAAAGGATACAAGACCAGCTACTCTGCCGGACCCACTTAGGATACAAGTACAGAGTCAAATACTGCCATAACCAAATAGGATTCAAGAATGGTATTCAAGTACTGCCAGACCCACATAGGATACAAGAACAGTATTCATCACCATTGAACCCATGGAGGATTCCAGTACGATCATCATTGCTGCCGAACCCACAGAGGATCCCTGTATAGTCGTTATCGTCATTGCAGTCGTAGCCAGCTCTAGGGTTCCCGCACACAACATGCTCGATTCTGTGAGGGTCCGCTCCACGAGCCAAGGGGGTTCGATACATCCACTAACACGAAGTCCGGAGTTGTTTTATCCCAATGTTCTGTCTCATCGAAAGGAACACAACGCGATAGACGACGCGTCAATCAGACGCTAGGTCTGAGAGTTATTGGCCTTTTCGTCCCAAGGGCTCAGTTGGTTTTTAAGCCAAAACAAACCCGACCACACTATAGCTATCTCCAAACCTCAAGAGGTTTAATTCAAAATAACTGTCTCACTAAGAGGAATCCATCAAAGTCGAAGGCATGCCAATCGGACGTCCGGAGCTCATGTTATAAGTGTTTCCGCTCCGAGGGCCCAATTGGCTTCGTGTCTGAACCAACCAGGCCATACCCGAAGTTCTTCAAAACCTTGACTGTAATATTCCGAAATGACCACCTCGATCCCAGGATCTCTACGCAACTGACTGTGCGTCGATCGAAGTTCTATAGCCCATGTTATGAGAATTTGAACGGATCTGTCCAGAAATCAGGGGGTTTGGGCCCGGTCCGACCCGGCCCAATACCCCCTGGGTTGACCCGGGTCCGGGTCCGACTCGGTTGGGCATGACACGTCTCGCCTAGCATCGCCCGATCATGCTGGTATGGCTCGACCCAGCCGGTGCGGTTCGGCCAGGCGCGGGGGTCCGGCCTAGCGCGGGTGGCCCGACCTGGCGCGGGTGGCCCGACCTGGCGCGGGTCGTCCGGCCAGGTGCGGGTGGTCCAGCCCGGCGTGGTCGGTCTGGCCCTGTGCAGTTGCCCATGCACTGATTGGACACAAAAGGGGGGGGGGCATTGCCCACCTCATTTTTGAACGGCGGCCCCCATGTGGAGGGGCCCGCCCCTGCCTGCTGTCGGGGGTAACAACCCACAGTCTTCCAAAATTCGGCCAGCCGTAAAGGCCGGCCGGTGTGCCGCCGCGGGACCCCCGTGTGTTCCGCATTCCAAAGCTCTGTCAGCAGGTGGATCCGCCCGCCATCCTTTCCACTATCGCGGACATAGGGCCCGACCCATATCCGACCGGCATGGCGCAACGACGCTGCTCCCCTCCACCGCGGCCTGACTCCGGCCGCGACTTCCTTCACCTTCACCAGTGCGGCGCGACGACGCCGTGCTCCTTCGACGCAGTTTTCCTCGTTCCTGCATGGTGTTGTTGCACCGTGCCGTGTCCGTTCAAAACCACGATGGTGATCAACAACAAAGGGGAGGAGGATCGGCCATGTTTGTGCGGTCCGACCTCCTCCCGTTAAATTGATAACAGGCGGCCAATTATTAATGACGAATGTCAAAATAATACTTGAAGGAAAAAACAATCCCTACATCAAAGAAGTTCGTGGAATCTTGAATCACGGAAGATGGCGTTGTAGAGTGAGGCTCCGTTTACGTCGATAGAGAACGTCCGAGGAGGTAGCGGCGTCTCCCTCTGTTTGACGTGGAGATAAGTTGGATCGGCGTGTCGGCATTCTTCATCGAAGTCTCAGCGTTCTTCAATTTAGAAGATGAAGTTCTTCAAGACATAGAGTATTCTCTCCAAAATCTCCACATAATGAACAAAAGAAAGAAAATAATGCTTATTTATTATTTTATTACTCATGCTAACACTTTTCCAAAATGAAAAAGCCTTAACTCAATTAATTATTTAGTCTTGAATTGACAAAATTAATGGTGAGATAGGTTGGCATGCATTCATGAAGAATAGGGGTATCCACAACATTTAATACAAGGGAGGTTTAGAGGGGTTTGGGAATTTGAGGGGGTGGGGCTCATGTGGACCCCACCTCACTAATATCCTAACTATAGGAGTTAAAATTTTAGTAGGTCCCACCCCAACTCCCACATATGGGGGTTAACCACTTAAGTGAAATAAAATATGTAGCATAATTTTATTTCTCTTTATATTAAATCCACAAATTTTAACAACTCTTCCCGAGCAAACACAACTCCAGTAAAGGTCAACTTAAGAAATTACCGGCGCTGTGGTTTTATCGGTGTCCTTGAATTTTGATTCCGAGCACCAGTACAAAAGTTAGTAAAACCCGCTCCTCCGTTCACTGAATGTACCCAAGATAAACATTAGAAATTGATTCAGGGCACACCGGGCCTAAGAATCAGGTGCTGCCAAAAACTACATACTCATAGAATCCCAAAAATTATCAAAATAAAATCCTTGAAATTTACGAGTCTTTACATTACTCCCACCCCAGGGCTTTACGTCCCCGTAAAGATACATCTCAAACTAGGGGAACAATTTATGGTACTATGCACACATCTAAGCCTACCACTCCCTTGTGATATCCTGGTGGTTCCCATTCTGCCACCTGATTCGCACTAGAGGTATCGACCATCCACGTATGACCCGCTCCTGTCGATCCTTGATCTGCACCGAGACCTATGCAAAAGTTTCCCCGTCATCAATGTCCAGATCACCATGGTCGATGATATGCATCAGGTTGTGCATGTATCTTCTCAGCTGAGATTCATGGAAGACATCATGCACCCAGTGCAACTGAGGTGGTAGAGGCAGATGATAAGCCACCTCTCCTATCCTGCCGAGAACCTAGAATGGTCCTACGAAGTACGGAGAAAACTTGCCACCCTGACCAAATCTCTGTAATCCCCGTCGAGGTGAGACCCGCAAGAAAATGTGGTCGCCATCCTCGAACTCTAGTGGTCTCTGCCTCCTATCAGCATAAGACTTCTGTGGGCTCTGAGCTGTCCTCATCCGCTCCTGGATGACCTGGACCTTCTCTGTCGTGGCCTGGACCATCTCTTGTCCCACAAGTGCTAACTCCCCATGGTCTGTCCAGCACAGATGTGATCTGCAAGGCTGACTGTACAATGCCTCATATGGTTCCATTCCGATGGTGTAGTGTTAGTTGTTGTCGTACGAAAACTCCACCAAGGGTAGGTGATCCTTCCAGCCATGACAAAAAGTCGAGGACACATGCATAGAGCATATCCTTGAGAGTCTGAATGGTCCTCTCCGTCTGACCATCTGTCTGAGGGTGAAAAGCGGTGCTCAGACGTAGTTGTGTCCCAAAAGCCTCCTATAACCCCTTCCAAAGCTAGGAAGTAAAGCGAGCATCACGATCAGAGATGATAGATGATGGCACACCATGAAGCCATATGATCTCCTAGACGTAGAGGCGTCCCAATCTTTCTACTATGCCCTGATCTCTGATGGGTAGAAAGTGAGACGACTTGGTGAGTCAGTCGACAATCACCCTAATGGAGTTGTGTCCTCTGGAAGTACATGGAAGTCCAGTCATGAAATCCATAGATTTCCCATCCCACTTCCACTCCGGGACCTCAATGGGTTGTACCAAGACTGCTGGTACCTGGTGCTCCACCTTCACCTGCTGGCAGGTGAGGCAGCGAGAAATGAACTCTGCCACAAACTTCTTCATACCTGGCCACCAGTGTTGTCTTCTAAGATCCTAGTACATCTTCACTACTCCTGGATGTATCGCTAATGTGGAAGTGTGATACTCTCTCAGCACCTCCTCTTGTAAAGCAGATAGTACCATGGTACGTCCTCAAAAAAGGACGACGTGCTCTCCTCCTACAGAGAAACCACCAGGTGCTTGTCCCGGGGATATCAGTGCACATCGCATCTCACAGTCAACGTCACCATGTTGTGCCTCTCTGCCCCGATGAAGAAGTGGAGGTGTGACTGTGAGCGACTGAAGGAAGGATAAGAATCCTTCCCACCATGTCCATCCTTATTCTTTCATTGGATAGATTATAATTTGTTTGATCATAAAATGAATTTAATTTAATATTCATTATTAATTACATTTTTATCAACATTCTTTTAAAATATTCACATTATTTTGATCATTATACATTAAATTAATCTTAAACATATTTATTATTTTGATCATTGATATGATTTTTTTCCTAAACTATATTCCATTTTTACATGAATTTTTTTCTATGAATGTTATCTGATTGACTAGGGAAAATAAAATTAATTTTCTTTCGTTACTAAATATGGATATTTAATTTAAATGTTATAATTTTTATGAATTAATTATTTTATTTTATATATGATTTGTAAAATTTATTTTTAATTTGAAAAGTGTGTACTAGAATAACATATCCCCTTGATACATTGATTATTCATAAGACAAAAAATTTTATTCTTGAATTAAATAGGTTTTTATGTATACATTCCAATTGATTAAATTGTATTATAAGAATGATTTGATGAAATAGATACTTAATACCATCATGTCAAATATTATTCATTTTCATCGTTGAGAATTTAGTAATTATTATCCATAAGATTACTGCATTGAAGTTTTGCATTGATGCCTTTTGTGCTCAGTTTATTAATTAATTTATTTTTTCTTATTTTCATTTCAATATTAATTATTTCTTATATATTAATGACATATTCTATTTTACAAAATCCTATCATAGAATTTGATCTAACCCCTTATTTGTTCCATTCCAAATGAAATGTATAGTGAATGTTGGAATGTGATTGAGGTTATATAATGTTATGATATCATATATAATAGGATATTCTAGTTTACCAAGACTATTAAACTATTATGACATTGGAATATAGTCTCTTGGGTCAATTACCAATTTAATAATGTAATCATCCACTTTTTGTTACTGGTTTTAGGGTATTTATATAATCTTTGATTATTTGAGGACACAATATTATTTTCAACCTATTTTTTAAATTTGAAATGTAATATGGAATTCATGAATTTATCTAGTTCCCAAATACTTTTCAACTAATTAATCCTAGGTTGTGTGATCTATTATATATTATAAAAACATAATATATAATCATTGTATTTTGGTTATAAGAGTTTGAGGTACAATATTTGGTATTAGAAATTATTTATTTGGAACATTGGGAATTACTTTTTAGAATAAAATAGATAACATGAAAATTATTATCCCTTAGAGTATTCATGAAGTTTTATATTCCTAAGGAATTTTTCCTTGGATCAATATTCATAATTATTTTGTGTTATCTGATGGTGTATTATCGTTTAGATATTATTTATAGAGTAAGGAAATGAATTAAAATCCATTATCAATTTAGGTATAACATTATTGAGCATGCCAATAGAGAGGCTGTTAGAGATGAATAGTTGACAGTTAAATTTGGGAAATATAATTAGGTAATGATTAATTCCTAGGATGATAAGGATAAAAAAAAGAAAATAGAATCATTAGTGAATAATCTTCTTATAATTCTTAAAAAATCTATCTCTTTGTATTATAGAAAATCTAAACCTTATATAATTTATTTAAAATAAGAAAAAGTGGATTTTCCGGATTGTCCAAGTTATAATGAAAAAGGAAGGAAAATGTTTCCCTATCATATGTGTTTTGAATATGGGAATATTCATATGGGTAAATTCATTAAGGTAATTAATGATTTTTAAGAGTGTAAAAAATTCCATAATGATTAAAGTTGTGATGGTATAGATAATATACTAATGATATGTAATTTATATTTAAAATGATGTAGTATTATTCAATCCAGTTCCACAATTATCAATAATGACCATAATAATATTATTTTTTTGGGATATATAGACATAATATATTGATTATGAAGATAATGAGAAAAACTTAATAATCATGACTGAGGATAATTTATTACATGTGAAATTTGGTAAGGGAGAAAATCGATTTCATGATGTTTCTTTTCTCGTATATTTTATCTCAATTAATGGAATATTCAGTGATATACTTCTAAGAAAAATGATAATCAATGATTTCTCCCTTTGTATGCACTAGATATTTCTGGATTCAAGTATAGGGTAATAATGATTAATTTGAGAATATATTATTACGATGTAGTAGAATTTATCATTCTATTTTTTTGAATATAATGAGATAAATAAAATGAGTATTCTTATAATATTTAGTATTATATAAATTGTTTAAAAATGATTTATTGAAACTATTTTTAATACCATTAATCACCCTTAAAAGTAATTTAAATAAAATGTTATATATTTAGATATATTTAATGAAGAATGTATAGGTGAACTTTATTGTTTTTGTATCATATAATAAGGCGGCCATTTGTGAATTGTGTATCATTTTGTAATAGTTTATTTATATAAAATAAAATTTTATAATATTTAATTAATCCATATATATTTAACTGATAGATATTGATTGGGGATAATAATAGAGGGTTAATTTTAGAAGAATAATTGGATAGAACTATCTAGTTTGGTGTTTGAAATTTAATAAATAAAATTTAGTGATTTTAAAATTATCCAATGGATACTATTATGATTTTTTTTATTAATTTTTATGAAGGATTATTATACGAGTCATTTTTTTGGATTTTGGTGACAATTTTAGTATTATCATTGGATATTTCATCATTTTAACATCATATTTTCAAATAATAGTTGATTTTAGTGATTTCTCATAACAATGTAATAATGATAAAGAACACTGATTAGTGAAATAATATGTATATAAGGAGAAAA
This sequence comes from Viscum album, assembly GCA_963277665.1. Classification (NCBI taxonomy): domain Eukaryota; kingdom Viridiplantae; phylum Streptophyta; class Magnoliopsida; order Santalales; family Viscaceae; genus Viscum; species Viscum album. Next base: position 890,856,271 of record OY728130.1, read on the forward strand.
AATGAATGTCATTAAATTTTAAAATGTTTTCAATCCTAATGATAGTGTAAATATTAAGCAAACAAATGATAAATTTGTATGGTCTTACATGAAATGTGGAATTTAAATTCCATGTTATGAATTAAGAAACACATTTGAATATATAATTATTATATATAAACATATATATTATTTTATAATATTATTTCTCTTCATAACCATTTAATTGATGTTTATGAAAAACATTATATCCAGTTTTATTACTTTGTTTGGATATATTCAATTTTGGAATGTATAATTAAAATTACAAGTGTACAAGTAATGCATGAAGGAGACAATTATGTACCCAAAGTTTTTTTAATATTTTATATTAAATGAACACTTTGTTGGAATATGTACCCCAGTCACAACGTTGAACATAAATGAACCACAAAATAATAATTTTTAAAATTATTTTTTTCTAAATTCATTAGGTTGGATGGTAGAAATTAGAATAACTACATTATAAATTTTATTTAAAAGATTATATAATTAATAAAAAATATTGAATTATGTAAATTATGTTAATATTATTATAATTTTCATTATTATAAAAATAATAAGAATAAATTCACTTTGTTCTTTAAAATGTATTTTCATCTAAGGATGGAGTTTTGGCATTTTATTGATGGTTAATTATAAATAATTATTGATATTTTTATGAATTGAGCTTTATAAGAAAAAAATATTTATTGTAATCATCATTTCAGGATTATCATATGGGTATATTTTAGAGTTCTTTTAAAAATATGTCTATTTTAGTGAATATATAGAAAATATGTGATAAAGTACCCCAATATTTTGAAAAATTCCAATTTTTACAAAAGTTTCATTACATTTCAAATAAAGTAATTTAAAAGAATCAATATATTTTAGATTTTATTTTAATGTAATATATGATCCTTCTGGTTAATTATAACATAATTTCTTTCAAATGGATTAACATTATATTTTTTATGTTTTGAGTTCAATTTAATCCTTCAAATTCTTTTCCGAGAAACTATTTTGATAATTATTGTTTACTTTCATTAAATGAAATTATTCCAACCATATGAATAGAATATTTAAAAATTTATTTTATATTTATAATAAGGATGATAAAATGTACTAATTAGGTCAACTTCTCTTTTAGACTTAATCAATAGTAACAATGGTAAATGTTTATCACCACAGAAATTAGTAAAATAGGTTATTTATGTTTTGATTCTTTGATAAGGAATAAAAAATGTGCAAGAAACTTATTATATTTCATGGGTTGAGATTAATGATACCATAACTACCCTTATATAAAATATATGCCATTCTTGATCGACATGACTTTGATTATTCACTTTATATTATATTAATTTTTGGAAATTAACAACATTTCACCCTCATTATTTTAATATGTCTAATATGTTTTTATAAGTATAAAAATAATTTATTTATGGTTTTTTATTGTAATTTGGAATATAAAAAATTATATATATTCCTGATAATAATTTAACTTATTTTAAAAAGATTTTTTAAATTCCTTAAACCAATATGAAATTCTGATGTAACAATTTTACATGTAATATTAAAAAAATAAATGATATTAAACATACTAAAAGTTATATATTTTGGATGAAATATAGTAACCCATGAATTCATTGGATAATTATTATGTATGTGTGGTGGTTAAATTTTTTTATATTCTAATTACATTATTATCTTCATACCTTTAAATTATGATATTTGAATAGTTCTGAAAATGACCATAAATGGTGTTTGATGTTTAAGATATATTTTTCAATTAATGGAAAAGTGTAAAAATTATATATAAAAATAAGTGTATGGGAAATTTTTCATCCTATCATGCAAGGTTCATGTTTGTTTAATTTTTTAAAATTATTTCATCAATGATAGAAAATTTAAAATTTATTTCAATATTTAATGTTAAATAGGGTTAATGGTGAAGGATATTAATGAAGTCTAAAATTAACAAAAAATATTGTATAAAACTTAAAAGTTCATTATATTTCAGCCTTATATTCAGTATATTCTATTTTAGGGCTATTTTTATCCATTTTACATGAGTTAGACTCATATCATATATTAATATTTAAATAATTTACAAGTTTGTTACCCACCTCAATTATAATAAGGAACCCCCTCTCCGCTATTATTTATAAATTTGTCCAACTTATCTCATAGTTGACACAAAAATAAATTTCTATATTCCTTCCACACTCCAAGAGATTATTTTCTTCTACTAATACTTTCATTGGAATGATTATGGTGTATTATACAAGAAAATTTCCAAAGAATAAATCTAATTATTAATAAAGTTCTTTCAATTTATTTCTTCTTCAACCAAATGTAAATATATAATAAAACATTTTATGGGAGAAAATAAATTTCTTCCACATATATAATTTTTATTTTGTTGATGTGAAAATCCATAATAATCTACATTTCCATCTACAGAAAAATGAATACATTGCTCGTGCATACGTGTAGACTACGACCTCTATAAAGCGATATGATCCATTTTTAATTTATAAAATGGCTAGTTATGTATATAGATATAATTAATATATATAATATATATTTGAAATATTATATAATAATTATTCCTAATTATATGATATTTATTTAATTTTTTATTCTATCCATCCAAAAATAAAAACATTATTTGTGCGTATATATTGACTATCATTAATATGATGGGATGTAATTAATTTTTCATCACCAAAATATTAGAAAAATTATTAAAACAATTATGACTAATAAGTATGTTAATTAAAGATGGTAAATTTCTATAAATAATGAATCCATGAACAAGGTTCATTGACTAGAACCGTCAAACCAAAACATTTGTGGTAAAATGACTAGTTTTCACCTCAAAGGTAATTTTAATAATAAATTATTAATTAAATGGTTTAATATTGTATATGTTAGTCACAAATGGTTTTATAAGTATGAAAATATTACTATTATAGATGTACAACAAATATAAATTTATAAAATATTACAATAGGAGCATAGACGAAGCAAGATATACATGAGGTATGAGTAATTTTATCTCATTTACATACAAATGAAATATTTCTTACATTATGTATCTAATTTATTTTCCATCATGTATTAAATACCCAAGGAAATTTTATATTATTAATTCCTATTTATTCATGTTATTCATTTTTTTAAAAATTTCCTTAAGGGGTATACTTCAAAGATTTCAAATACAACAATATATTTTTGTTATAATCTAATTGTATTTAGTTATTGAATATTTTAAAATTTTATTATGTAAGATTACATTATCCTAATACATAAAACCTAATATCATTTCTTCTCCTCAATTTTATTTTCATGTTTATATTCCATCTATTGTCACTTTGGATCCTTAATAAATATCTATGATCAAGTAACAAACATTATTTTAAAAATATGGGTTTAAATATTCCCTTTCAACATTTCTTATTACATATGGAGGTTAGATTTAATTTTTCAACAATTTTCATTGTAATTAAAATAAATTCAATAAATCTACTTTTCAAATATTTTTTACATTCTTTATTGAATATTAATATTGAAACTTTTCAAAAATTTCAATATGTGTTATTTTAAAAATATTTTAATTGATCAATTATTTTTTTTAATGTATAAAACTTGAACTCACATTACCTCAATCATATACATTAATCATTATCAATATTACTTTAAAATATTCAAAGGTTATTTTCAATGAAATTCATTTGCTTAATATTTTGGGAAATTTTTTTCTAAAGATATCAAAAATAATTTTTAATATTTTCCTAAATGAATGAAAAAAAATTAATGTGATTTATAAATTCATTACTAATCAATGTTATACAGATGTTATTTATATTTTTTATGTTTAATTTTTTCTCTTTAAAAAAATATTGGTTTTACTTTTAAACCATCATTTCTGGTGAAACAATGGTCTTATTTCTTACATTACTGATGTATGGTTTTCTTCTCATTAACTATCACATTATCTCATTCCCATTAAATTGCAATAAATTAATAGAAAATTATTTTCTCCCTTGTGTACATATTTTAAAAATCATGGATTTATACAGAATCATTTCCACCACATTTTTGTCTTCCTAATAATATAACATTTCAATATACACTGTGTGTTGAAATAAGTTTACCGACAACACTATTTAACTGCTGTAGGGAATATTTTGTATTCTACATTCAATGCAAGAAAATTTTTATTTACATAGAATTGTTGAATTTAGTGTATTTATTATTCCATACACAAAGAATGAAAATTATGTTCATATGATAACTAAGAAATATTTATAAATATCATCTCGATTCATCGATTGGTTTCATTAGGAAAAATAGATGGACACATTAGGTGGGTAATTGTCTTATACATACACTTTCAATAATAATTTATTGTATGATCATCGATGATATGATTAATGATATCTTGGAAAAGAACATAATGATAGTATCAAAAAGGTATTTAATTATTCATTTACATTATTATGTATTTATTTTTCATTTTCCATGTGATTGATATCTTTATATTATCCTTTGGCGTACATTGAACTCAGGTTATTGAATCAATTTCATTTGTTTTGAGGATTCAATTTAAAATATTGATTTCTCTTACTTACTCTTAAATATTCCAATATATGTAACCCCTAATGAGAATGTACTCATAACTTTTATATTCTTTCATTTCCCCATGATAAAATATAGTTATTATTGAATTATTTTCAAGGATTCATGAAAATATTCTTGTTATGTTTTAAATTTTCAATGAAAAATGCATGTCCTGAACGTATTAGGTTTTATGGGCCCAATAGACAGATTGATAATATATGGTGTGATATTTTATATCATATACCAATTTATTAATTAAGATTCAGATCTTTTTTAATAGATTTTGTAATGTTTCACAAATGTGAGAAAATAATTTGTAATGGGTTTTATACAATTTTTTTCCTCGGAAAAATTATGATCCTTATGTATTGTTTTGAATTCCATATAGGAGTAAATTACTATAAATATCACTGAAGTGAATTTCTTTTTATAGTCATGAACATGCATAAAATAACAATAATTATAAATATTAGGTAGTATAATGGTAAAGGGATTTTGATAAGTATAAGATGATGCTTTTGAGATTATCTTGATTCCACAAGGAATACCTTTACATATTATGTGATAATGATGGAAATTAATATAAATATTCTTAACCAAATAAAAAAATAGAGATTGTTATAATCTAAATCAAATATTCCAGGAGAGAAGATTAAAAATTATAAACATGGAAGTCTGGATTCACTAGGAAGTCCATGGATTTGAAGGAAAACTAAAAAATGGAAGTAATTAAAGGGAACCAATAAAACATGGAGAAATATAAAGGTATATAGTCAAATATATTTATATTAAATTATTATTTATTTTTTTATCATTTTTGATGGTTTTATAATTGAGTTTACTTTATGTGTAATTATGTTTTTAATATGTATTCCCCCAGGGATATTATACTTTACATATAGGGATAACACCCATATTTTATAACTAATTATGTTTGTGATGAAAACAAATACTATGATTTTGTTAGAATATAAATTTTATATTTAATATTGTATAATTTTTTCTCAATTTATAATAAAAGAATACAATATCATATTTGAATGTACTAACATTGAATTTAATTTATTTTATTATTCACTGGTTATTGATTTAGTTTTATATCTTAACCTAATAAATAATATATGTGATGGAATAGTTTTGGTTGATTGGAGAAATATTTTTTTATATCAGGAAAACGTGTATAAGGCTATGATCTCATTTTTAATTTCATTGTACAACATTATCCAGATTGATATTTTTAGAGTAATAAATTGTGTGTTAGATGTTGATGTAATTTACAGTGGTCTAATGTTTTCTAATATACACATGAATGGTAATAATTCTACATTGATTATTGTATTATTGAAATGAAATTTTCCTCTAAACCTAATTGAAGAGGTAGATTACTATTAATTATATAACAAATAAATAATAAAATAATTAATTAATTATTTTAAGACAATGATAGGGTAATATTTGGTAATCTCACCCCAATATCAATCACTAATCATTCTCTTAATTATTTATTCAAATTTTAAATCTCATTGGTTCCTTATTTTCAAACCAACATATCCTAAACAACAATAAATATTTGTTTTCTTAAAAAATAACAACCAATAAATTTGTCACTAATTAATATGAAACCCTATCTTGGGAAAATTTATAGTCACTTTTATACTATTTTATATCCATATAATATTGAGTATATTTTAAACATAATGATAGTTTTCGGTAGGTATGACTAAAATATTTGTATAAAAACATTACAATAGAAATTAATCCTCATTCACATAAACACTAGGTATAACTCAATAAGTCTTTGTGAATTAAAAAAACAATTAATTTGTCACTAATTAATATGAAACCCTATCTTGGGAAAATTTATAGTCACTTTTATAATATTTTATATCCATATAATATTGAGTATATTTTAAACATAATGATAGTTTTCGGTTGGTATGACTAAAATTTTTGTATAAAAAAATTACAATAGAACTTAATCCTCATTCACATAAACACTAGGTATAACTCAATAAGTCTTTGTGAATTAAAAAAACAATTAATTTTATCATTATGTAATATAAGTACTGAGTATACAATTAGAAATTAGAAATATTTCACATGCTATAATGATATCGATAATGATTAGTATAAAACATACTTATCGTCATACATACATCAACTGATTTTATTATATCTAAGTATGATTGCCAATATATTTTATTTTTCCAAAGAATCGAGTGGCCAAATGATACAAGGTAAAAGTATAACTTATTTTTGGCTTGTATATTCTTGATTATTAAAGTATATACTAAATAGATTGATGAAAACAACACATGACATTCACCCAAGTGTATTTCTAGATAACATTACACTTATAAAGTTATATGAGAAAAAACTTGTATATTTTCTTTTTATAGCCATAAAAATTTAAAAGATCAGTTAATTAAGAGACCAAATGTTATAGTTATCATATGAGAGGATAAATCCTATACTGGTAAACTCTCAAAATAATAAATAATAAGAATCATACCTAACTACCTCCTCATTAGAACAATATCAATAATAATGTAAGAATGGAATGATAATATGAAGATCATCCTTCATATTTTCTTGTAAACCATTAGTACTTGGATTCAATATAGAATACAAACACCTAATGAATCATATTCCATTTTTATGAAACTGTAATTTGTATATATAGTGGGTAGTAAATAAAAAAAATTATTTTTTCTTGAGTTAGTCTCATTTATGTATATGAAATCAAACACACACTTTTTATTATATGTCATCATAGCCTATAATAATTTTATTCTTAGTTCCCTAGAACATTTTTCTGGTTAAGAATCACTACTTCCAGGTTGTTTCCATTGGATTTATTTATGGAATGGGAAAAATCCAATAGTTCTTCATCCAAAAGGGACCTGGTTTCTGAAGTCAGGCATTCATTAAGTTATAACATACGGTACATAAGAACATGAATTAGTCTAGGGGATGGATGGTCAGACTCATCAGACCCTTTTGGGGGAAATTATTGCCTAATCTAGGACACTCTTATAGATTTGAGATATTTTAATGAATCCTTATTAATTTAGCATGTATAACATAGGTTTCCCTTGGAATTTTCAATCAATTGTTAGCATGTGGGAAATTTAGAATCACCTCTATTTATTCAATGTTCTTCATTAATGGAGACATATGTATATATTTGAGGTTCTCCATCAATGGTATCCTCTTATATACTATTTAGAGATTCTTTTTTACCACTATTATGATGATACTCGTTTTTATTAAACACAGTGGAGAAATCTAGAATTTATTATCATCTAGGTAGACAAAGGTTGGTTTTGATATTTGGATCGTACCAATAAATGGTCTACATACGTATCCTTATGAAAGGAATCAAACCCATCATATTTCGGTTCCACATAATGGGACACATCACACCTTTTAAGGTCATGTGATAAGGACTTAGACATACAGTTTCTAATGTTATGTTGTAAGGACATCTAATTGAAAGATGCTTAGTCAAGGTTTGGTTTGGGACTTATTCCTAAGAAACTGATGGAACATGGAAAGAATATGGATTTACATGTTACATTATACCATGTTGGAAATAAGGAACAAGAAGAATATGGTTGGTTTGATTTGTTGGGTTTGAACCTCAGAGAGGATTCTTATATATCACATTTTAATGGGAATCAAATCCCACAAAGTTAGATTTGTCTCACAGGATAGTATTGTCCATTTAGAGAAATTATTTTGGGGTTACTTCCTGAAAAAAATGACTTGGTGATTTGGGGGTTTAATTTGGGGCTTAATCCCAAGGGGGATTCCCATTTATGGATGAACAGAGATAAAGCATGGGCCTTAAGAAGGATTTTGTTGTATCCCAATTTTTGTGGGAATAAGACTTCTCAAAGTTCATTTGGGGGTGTTTGTTTAAATTTTGTGATCATGAAAAATATTTATGCCCACATGAGTCATGATTAGTTTGAGAAACAAGAGGATGTCAAAGATTCAGCAAAGGCACCCACACTTTTCATCATCTATTGGTAGAAGGGATTGGACCAATGCCCATTTGGGAAGTATATGGGGCTTACGCCAAAGGGGGATTCCCATTTGAGATTTGTTGGGTCTTCCTCCTATGAAGGATTCCCATTTGATTTTTTTGGGGCTTACGCCTAATAAGGATACCCATTTGAGTTTGGTTGGGGATTACACTTAAGAAGGATGTCCATTTGTGATTGGTTAGGGCTTATTCTAGAGAATGATTATAATTTGAGATTGGATAGGGAATACTCTTTTTAAGGATTCCCATTCGATATTGGTTGGTTCTTAATCCTGAGAAGGATTCCCATTTTAGATTTTATATAGAACATGAGTTAGGTGGTGAGATTTGAGGAGTTTCTTAAGGAGTGTATCGTCTCAAGGTACTTGAGTAATCCATTAAGAAAGTCCAAAATCATAACATGTGAAAGGACCCAAGTTTAATAAGTTAACTCAAGGGACATCATTTAGTTGCTCAAATCCAAGTATTGCAGGGTTGGATGTTGGGCCCCATAAACAGTGCAATGCAGAATATTGTCGACCCAAGATAAAAAGTTCACAATGAGACTCTATATTTTTCATGGGGGATAGAGATGGAAGTAGAGGGACCGGTCTGAAGGGTCAAGACTATAGCCCGGAACTAATCTCAAGCGAGGGCGTGGGTGTCGCAACCCTACGTTATGGACTAGCAAGGTCATGTAGGTGTTTCACAGATGTAGTCCACTATGCTGCATCGTGCAGGTGATCTGTGTAGGTTCTTCTCCAAGGTGGGTCACCATGGTATGTCACATAGGTTTTCCATTGAATCCCTTAGTGCAATTACATGACAGAGATCCATATTTTCTTGATCCTAATGGAACATTGGACCACTTTCCCCCCCATTAATTCTCTCTTATCTCATGTTTTGGAAAATTACTTGATATTTCTTGAGAACCTGGGTAAAGAAGCTACACAATTGGAGATTTGAGTGTTCTTCAAACTTTTTTCCTTCTGAATTGGGGATCCCAAGGGTCCTATTTATAGGTAAGGATGGGGGCTGGTTGAAGAGAGTTTGTTCATGTAGGTCCTTTCTGTAGGTCCTCCACATAGATCGTCCATGTAGGGGTGTAGAAATTATTCTTCCACATCAGTCCTCCACCTAGGTCATCCACGTAGGTACTTAAAATCCATTTATAGAATATATATGTCTTCTGATGTCCATAACTATTGATCTGTAAGCCTTTTTGGGCTTTGTGACTAGTCAAATCAAAGTTATCAATGTGATCTACATTTCTATAGGTGGTGAATTCACCAAGTCATCTCAGATGAAACTCAAAAATTTATTTTAATGTGTCTACACCTTTTCCTCTTCAATTATGTAAATCCACTACCTACTCCTGTATGGGGGAATTATTCCACTTATCCACTAGTATGGAGTAATTTGTTTTGCACATAGAAATCCAAGTTGCATCTTCTTCCTTCATTGTGGAAACATCTTCATTCAAACTTTACATTTTTTTTCAATGTGAGAATAATATCTTCACTCTAAGGAAAAGTGCATGGAACACATTTCATGGTGTCTACAAACCCCCCCCCCATAGAATTTGATTATTTTGGAAGAAAAGAATCTTTTTGTAAGGTAAATGTAGGTCACTTTGACACATTCCAACATCATTTGGTTTGATTTGGACCTACTTTACGTAATAAAGGATTCTCTAATTTTTTACTAAGCTAATTGTCCTAGTGAGCAAAGATTGATTTTTAATAGGGTTATGTAGAAAATCCACCCAAATAACATTGTATCTTTTTAAATTTTATTGCTCAATATTACTTAGACCATAAAAAAGATATGTTTAGTGAGATAAGGCTCAAATTTTATCCAGAGTTCCATTTCTGGGTTTTCAATCTGGTGAGTACCATGTCTCTTTTTATTGGCGGTTTAGAGTTATACATGTCGAACTAACAAGGATTTTGTTTATGTTTGAATATCTTTGACCATCAATTTTGAAATTAGATCCCAAACAAGTCTCCGTGGCTAGAAATTTCTATAATATTATATAGATACATCCAAGGGGAATCTTCAGTCATGATTTTTTTATGGTCACCAAATCTAAAACATGAAGTATTAACATAAAGGAATTATATTCCAAAAATGAAGCTACCATTATTTAATAAATCTATTATGGGCATTGTAAGATCTTGGGCCGACTAGGGAATGCGTTCCATTGCCAAATAGTGGCATCTATTGACCAACTGGCCTGTTATGTAAGTGAATTTTATGCAAGGCCACTGGGTAACATACTCCATAGTCAAGAAAAAGAGTTCATAGGAATTTAATGTTTTAGTGTTTATTGGAAGGGGATAAAATGATTTGGGTGACTCAAGAAAATAGTGGGATGTTTATCAAAGGAAATAGATTTTAGGACTAAAGGGTGATCAATCCCAACATTAGTCATGAATGGGAAAACCACTTCTACACAAATTTCTTGTGTGATGAATGGTTGAAATTTTTAAGAATGTGGGTTTTCTAATATCATTCAATGTTGTTTTTAGTCATTTATTGGGGACATTATATTGTACAGTTTCAGGTAATGTATTGAAGAAATTGGGTGTATTTGATTTAAGTACTTTATCTTTGATAATAGGTTTTAGTCTCTCTAATTTCTTGATAATTTGTCTGGAAACATACTACCATGGTAAAGTATGGAAGGGAATAATTGAAAACTGTGATGTGGGAATTTATGGATCGGAAAAATGATATATAAAAAGGGCTAATGTCATTTGATGAAGCCTTTCCTAAGAACTATGTTACTATTATTTGAATAACTTGTTATGGGGGTTGTATTATATATGGTTGTCTAGGGAATATGGTGCATATCCAAATACTGGAATATTTTATCTAATAGGCATATTATGTAAGAAAATAATATAAAAGGCTACCTAGGGGAACGTAATACATAGTTAGAAAAATATATCACAAAAATATGAAATTTTATTTCTAAAAGCTGAATAAGTTTTATGAACATTCAAATTTTCCACAGCAGAGAGTTGGGTTTATCGAGAAATGGACTTGAATATGGAAAGTGTATTTACAATCATTATTTCCAAAGAATAATAGGAATAGGATTTCTATGAAGGTCTGACTCAAACATATGATGTACAGTGTTTGTGGTTTTAGGTCATATGAATAGGATCACAATATAATTGAAACTGTAGATGATAGGTTGTCAAATGATCTGAGGTTATTTTAATATGCTTTGAACAAAAGGATAGTTAAATGTGTAAACAATGTTCTTGAAGACTTTCAGATCAAGATAAAGGTAATTGGACAAATATACAAGGATAAATACAATTAAATACCCATTCCATTATATTTTCATCAATGATTGATGGTGAAAAAATATAGAATAACCAATATTGAGGTAAAAATCATTTTACAAACACACTATTTGTACTGTATAATGATGGGCATACTAGGGCATAAATTTAAAATCCAAATAGTGGTATATTTTTACTAAAAATCCCATAACATATAAAACATATGCAAGGCCACTAAGGGGAATGTACTTAATACTCATGAAAAAATAGTTCTCATACATAAGAAAATCTTCAACAAAAAACAGTAAGAATGATTATGGAGATATAAAAATATGAAAGATTAAGAGTGTGAAATTTGAAAGGGGGTAATGCTCAATGCACAGCCTAAACGATTGAATCAATATTGGTTGTGTGTTTGGAGTCCCTTATATATATCTAAATAAAATGTAAAATGGGGACATTTGTCGTTTCCCTGGTGGTCTCTCTAATGAGAGGACCCAAAATGAATACTCCCACATAGATTGTTAATTATATACGGATAATATATAAAAAATTTTTCTCATTGATGGGAAGAGGAGATAAGGCATAGTTCCCACTACACATCTCAATGGGATGAGAATCAAGACATAAATTATTCTTTTGGTGCTTTTCAATTTAATGTCGCGAATAAGGACATTATGCTATGTGGTTTATAGTAATGTAGTGAGGACATGAAGTGATTATGAAGTGAAAAAGGAATATTTCAGCAGGACTAGGGAATTAAACCTATTTGTTGCTACGTATATCATATGGATGAGAATCAAGCCATACATAGTTATTTTAAAAATCACTATGTAGGTTAGATTCATACACAGGGAACAAAAGGGTGTTTTATCATTGTTGTCCCCAATATTGGAGATCCAGGCATCTATGTATATCTCATATAGATGAGAATAAATCATAACGTAGTTCTTGAAACAATAATTTCCCACACTAATTGAGTTTGATGTGGGAGACATCGTATTTTATCAAATTCCAGAAGAATGGTTAAAGTTAATACACAAAAGGGTATGATGATCAAAAAATGTATCTTGAAATATCACTTTTTGTAGTTTATATTCATATTCATGATCAGAAAAGGGTAATAATTTTTTTGTGGTTGGAAATGGTCCCAAGATTAGAGATGTGGGAATCTCTACTTATCCGATTGGAAGGAGAATCTTGCCACACAAATTTATTACAATGAATTAACTATGAAGATCTGGTTCAAACATAGCTAGAAATGGAACTCATCTTCCACTAAGAAGTAGCCATGATGTAAGTGATTCTTGCACATGGAATATCTTAATGACAAATAAAGAAGACATTAAATGTATATTGTAATGTTGTGTAATGAGGAAAAATGATGTCATAAAGTTTAACATCATGCGAGAATGATAAATATGATACACATTTTATCTTCTTACAGCATGGACACTTTTGGTTGTTATATAGTTTAACATTTTTCAGCTAGCCCTTTTTTCTATATAGTTAAGAGTCAGGTTGCGAGGAAAATATTTTTTTTATTTTTTTGTCATGTAGTGAGGACATTGCACTCTGTGGTTTTAAATCATGCAGTGAAGAAATTATGTTGTGTATTTTTAATTCATGCAGTGAGAACTATGCACTATGTTGTTTTATGTCATGCAGTGAGGACATTATGTTGTGCAGTTTTAAGTCATGAAGTGAGAACATTTCACTACGTAGTATAAGTCCAGATGTGAGGATATTAGGTTGTGATTTTCTAAGTCGTGTGGTGAATAATTTCATTCTATCTTTTCCATTTTATTTATAGGAAACACATAATCTATACTGAGATGTTTGAATGGGTTAGCATGGATATTTTCCAGGTCATTTGGATCATTGATTCTTGTTAACTCTTTTGTCACAATCCTCGTTCCCATTTGTGTGATAGAATTATGCATGAATATACTGAAATTCACATGTTTTGAATGGAGCCTTTTCACAATTAAATGTCTCAAGATTTCCATTGAATAAATATTTGAGACATTAGTCATATCATGAAGGGATGGCCGCATGTTGATGTTTCTAAGGTCATCCAAGAAGAATGTTCAAGGCTATGTCTCGGCAAACAACCATGAAATATGAATTAGACACATGATCACTAAATTGAGTTCTATGTGTAATCTTTCCAAATGGTTCTTATTCATTCTTTTCAAAACCATGAAACATAAAACTGTAAGAATATAATTCAAATTCAGCGACACCCAATTGAAAAAGTGTACAGATTGGAATCAGGTTGACTCTTGATCCATTATCAATGTAGGCTCGCCAAATGCCTATATCATTAACCCTACCAGATAGATACAAGGTCCTTATGTTTCCATGTACAACATCATTATCATCTTCATCTATAAAAGATATGACCGCATGACATTCTGCTGATAATTCTCTATATAGTAAACTTCAACAGTAGAAACATTGGTCTGAAACTCTTAAGGACTTGAAAAAGAATCAATAAGTGTTTCTCATATATCATTTGATAGATTAAACACATACAAGATGGACAACATGGACGAAAATTGGGCAAGCTATTTCAAAACATAGTAATTTTTTTCCAGATTTATGTGTTTTCGAGTATGGAGATGCAGTTTTGTAGGTTCCTTGGATATTGATGCTCCTGATGTAAACGTACCAATTGTCAGGGATAAATATGGATATACTTCTACTTTTGGTAGAGTAGACTGTCTATATTTATGTAATTGCTAAGATAATGATGGTGTAACCTCTAATCAGTCCTCTAGGATAATCAAGACTGGACTGATCCTGTTATATGTGGGGGGGATTTCCTTGTTCTTTCTAAACTCGCTGAAGTTCTCTCCCATGAGATTCTGCTGTATAAATGTTTCGATCAGGGGTAGAGATAAAATAGTTGTTCGTAACATATCCACATCTTACCTTGTATCCCATACCTTTGTTTTTTTCTCTAGTTCCCCAGTTAGTTACCGGGAATTCAGGATCATCATAACCAAAATCATTATTTTCATACAGATATATCAAGTGGATAATGTTAATAGAAATAAAGATCAATTTTTCATCTGGGGAAGATTACAGTTGATAGTTTGGTTCTTATTGTGATTTGGGGGGGGGGGGGGGGGTTGTGCCTATGTTTTTGAACTAGATGTAATTTAATATTCCAAATTCAAAGACAACTTTTGGCTTGAAACGAGGTCATCCTCTTCTAACTACTCTTTATCTTTATGGTCATGCCACTTTTTGAGGATTGACCCTTGAGGACTGATCTTTTGATGATGATGGACTTTCTATGGAAGAAGTGTAAAAAGACAAAATCAGTTGTTTCAACTATGCTCATAATATGGCATGAGTTCTGTTGATCATTTTCCTGATCATCCACTCATCATTTTTTGGTGTAATTTTTATTTTTTACTTCATTCCATTCATCTTATTTTTCTGGATTAGTAGTAGTAACACATGATACATGGGCTAAGGAACTTTTCAGTTTCATTTGTCCAAAGTCTACCAATTTTTTCAGTATGTTTTAAAAACAAAATAATATTGAATTTTATACCCCAATATTTGGTGAAAGGGAAAATAATTTATAATATCTTCATCTTCTTCTTTGTTCAGTTTCATTGGCCATGGAAATTGACCAATTTTTTTTAAAAAGATGAAATGAACAAAAAGGGAACCTATTCATTCTGAAAAGAATAATTTTTTTTCATTAACTCTTCAAAATGTTTATTCCATTGATATTTTATATCATATTGATGAGGTGTCATTTCTATAGAAGCTCAGGTGGTGGAGCCATTTGGTATGATGCTGGTTTTGAAGTAGAGTTTGGTATAGGTGTTTGTTTGAGTGTGACTGTAGTTGTATTTACTCTCCCTATTCTCCTTCTTAGAGCTGATGGGATTACATGAGATTTAGCATTATTTTCTTAAATGGAATCCTACACTTGTTTTCTGATTGAATAAAGGTCTGGAAATCGTTTTATATATTTCACATTGATTACTGGTTTGTATAAATCATCATGTAGATTTTCCACAAAAATTAGCAGCAACTCTTCTTGATGGACTTCTAGATTTAATGGATACGTTAATACTTTCCATAGATTAATGAACTATGAAACTCTTTCATTGTCCATTTTTTTGATATTTATAAGATAAAAAACTATTGTTTTTTGCAACATTGAGTCGAATTGGAGAAGGAAATTCTGACATAGGTCTTCCTTTATAGTAATTGCTTGAGACTACAAACCTACATACGAGACAACTTTTGTCCCCTATTATGATTACATAAATTATCTAAGTTTTACTGCTTCTTGTTGTTGAGGGGTCCCCATCACAGGATCACAAAAAGAGAGAATAATGTGTTAAGTTCTACTCTGTATCTCCCAAACAATTAAAGATTAGAAGTGTAGTATTTACAAAATTTGTTTGGGGATGTATATGGTCCACCCATTTAGGGTAAGCTTTCTTTTCTAGTTGTTCTGGTTCAGGTATTTCTTCCATATAATCTAGTTGAGTTGATAATGCCTCAATTTTGTTCATAACCATTTGGGGAATATCTGGATGGGTTGGGACCTGTATAGGTACAACATCTGGAGCTTGAACTAGCACAACGATCGAAAAAACCAATGGTGGTGGTGCTACTGGAATTTTTCTTAGATAACGCATGGTGTAGGACTATAAGGATTTCTTTAATCATTCTATGGATGTGTTACCAATGGAGGGAATTCATTATCCGCATCTATAGTTGCAACTATCCATCTGTGCTAAAGAGTTTGTATAGCATGTGCAATTTGATGATCTTCTTGGGGAGCATTCATGGAAGAAATGTGGTTTCGATGTAACTCTATATTAAGTCTTTTCAAATCCTTCATCTTCTATTCTTGTTGACAAAATCATTCTTCAAGAGAAATAGATTGAACATATCCAATGGAAAAGTGAGAAGTGAAATGACCATTACCCTTCCCATATCTTAATTCCTTTCTAAGGGATGTGAGTCTATTATTTGAGGGAATACCTAGATTCTGGGTATTCCTCTCATTTTGGGTATGTAAACCTCTATTATTTTCTTCTTTGTGTACCATTTTATGGATAAGAACTTTATCTTTTGAATCTCTTGAACTACACTCATTCAATAGAGGATATTTCATAATGGTATTAATGACATTCACGGAATCATAATTCATTGATGGAATTCTGTATTGTAAGATCATATATTTCTTTATCTTCCATGACACTTAGTTTTCCTGAACACTGAATTCCCTAGAACTGTTTGAGGAATAGTAACCTGAATGGAATCCTTGGATAGTTTCATTGTGCGTTCACATTGTTTCTTCTTTCCAAAGTGGGGGAAAACTGAATTCTGTTGGGGAGGGGATTTTTTATGTGAAAATTCCCTCATCCCTACATGCTAGGTCTATTCTTGTCCTTCTTCATCAAACCATCATACATTGTTTATTGAATTTAATTTTTTAATTAATAATGCCCCCAACCTTGTAGGTTAGGGTTGGTATTGAATTTCTATAGCTGATATTCAGGTAGCATCTCTTAAGATTTTGTGAATTTTTTTCTGAACATTAGCTGGGTGAATTATTCGACAACAACTTAAATCTCTTGTTTTTGATGACTGATGTGCTATTTTAGAAATTTGATCTATCTAAGTGCTGATATAATTTAAGGGAGAGGCATTTTAAATGTTCTCAAATGCTTTATGAAAAATTATCTAAACCTGATTCTCTATTTGGGCCTGACATTGATGAGATATAGTTGAGTCCTGTTCATGAGCATATCTTTGATTACACACAAAATCTGTTGATTTTTGATGGCCATGGGCCATAACATTTCATGAAACCACTAATGGAGAGATTTACTGATTTTAGAGTGTTTTCAAATGCAGGCTCCGTGTTCACGTCATCCTCAAATAAAAACACAATATCAGATATCTGAAATTAACTAGTGTAGTGACTTTAGTGCATCGAGGCATGTACATTGAATGGTACCATTATGCTTCTCAGCCTTGGGATGTCCGGAAATTGAGAAATATTTCAAGTCCATTTGGGATTGAAATCCTTCTATTAACTTACAGAACTTTGATATTAATCGTATTGTAATAATTTTTTCTTTCAAATTATGAAGATTCTTCCATAAGTTGAGGAAGATATCTTGAATCTAATATTCTTCCATTAATTATAGATTATTGTATTGAGAGGTTTTCAAAGGCCAAAATATTATAGATATTTCACCATTAGCCAATTTTTTTCTTATATTAAACATATCTTCATCATCTATTTCTAGTGGTTTCTCCACTTAGTCTAACCAAAGTGGAAGCTTCTTGATTATTTTATTACAAACTATTGAATCTGTTTCTTTTTCCTCTTCTATATTATAAGAATAATGAAATATGGGATGTTTAGAAAATTACTTTCATCCTGAGATGTCATATGGTTAAGAAATTAATTCACCTATTATTTAATGTAATCTAACAAGACTAGCCTTAAGTTGGAATGTGACTCGAGAAAAGAGGGCTTTCTCATTACTACATTGTCAATTAGAGAATTTTCATGTCAATGAGAAACATTACTACAAATATAACTTTTTCAAAGAATGCAATCATGGGGAGGATCCCCATGATGGATTATAGCAATAGATAAGACCTCTTTATCCTTGGTCATCTAGACACACTATGGGTAACTTTGGCTCTCATCCTGAGATAGGTTCTCTATATTGACCTAATTTTCATGAAGCAAGACTTCATGATGTAGTATCTGATGAATATCTTCAAAATTAATACTAATACACCCATAATTTGGTAATGGGAGTGTAGTACCTCAAATTTTAATAGATAAATGTGTGAGGGCTTCAGGAACACAAGTATTAAGAAGAGTCAGATTATAGATTGGTTCTTTATTTTCTTATAGTGTTTGGATATACTTCTTCTTGGATGCTCTTTTACATGTAGTAGAGGCCAATTCCTAGGAGAAGTGGTTATCATGGGTATGTGTATGTGAATTCCTTGGTGTGGTCATCAGTATAGGCCGATTATCTCCAATTAAAAAGGGTGTATGTTCTCAGTCTGGTTGTTTATATGATATGTGGGAGTATGACCCATAACTCTGCTATACATGAACAGAGGTGTGTATTTACTCGAGGATTGAAATGAGATGAGTCCCCCCAGGTGTGTGGAAAGAATTACGCGTATGTTCTTCTGGTACTACTAATATTTCTTTTATGATATTCTAAAATGCTTCTAGAATATGGGCAGAAATTTGTGTCTAAACATTCACCATTTCTAAAATATGTTTGATGACTTCAACGACCTGAATGGGAATATATGACCATTCTGTACCTTGAGAATCTGTATGTGCCTCCTCTTATACTTCTTTTCCTATTATTGGGTGCTGAAAATACACTTGTATGGGGTCATAGAGTTGATTCTCATCCAATATTGTCATTAGAGCATTCCAAATGAATTATCTTGGTACTACCAAATGAGACTGCTAGTAGGATTTATGAAATATGGAAGGTGTATGTGCCTACTATCTATTTACCACCATGCATGGTTAAAGGAAATCATTCAATTCAGATAGACGAGACATCTAGTATAATTTGGGAGTGAAGGGAGGTGTATGTTTCATGAATTCAAGTTTCTAATACTTTTTATTGTAAGGTTTCCTTGAATCTAGTCAAAAGATCCTTCTAGCATGATGATAGTTTGTAAACTATTTTATATGTATATTAATGGTACTCCACTAGATTTAATTGGAAATATTAGTGGGTTACATCTAGACGATTCTATTGGCTATGGATAAGGACCCAAAATTGATGAAGATGGTGGTTGTCACCATCTGCTTATTGAGCACTGGTTGTCACTGACCGGGCGATCGAGGGTTATTGTTAACTTGGAGATCCTTTCAGGAAGCCTCTAATGATTGGATAATACAATTTTTATAGTATCCCCTTATCCTTAAATTGGAGACACAATGTTGAATATACTGAGTCGATGATGAATCCTTCTAGTAGATGTGGATCCAGGTTGAGCTGCGGCTGAGGAATTCATGGGTGAAAACGTGAAGGAAGTCATTTTGAGTGAAGTGAATTTTGAGAAAACTGAGAAAAAACAATGAACTCCATTAAAAAAAGATTTTTTAAATCGATACATGTGTGATTGATTCCTTTTCATAGCCTTACATTATTAATTGATATGGTTCTGAAAGATAGGTAACACTATTAACTTGGTAAAGTGTTCAGGTCGGGTTCTCTATTTTTCGTTTTTTTAACTTGTGTTCTGGATAAGAATAATTTCTACTAGGAATTTTCTAAAGGATTTATTTATGGAACATGAAACATCCAACAATTTTTTTAAAAAGGGGACCTACTTTTAAAATGTAGGAATTCGTTAAGTTTGAACTTAAGATACTTAAGAACATGCATTGGTCGAGAGGATGGGAGGTCGGGCTCATCAAACACTTTTGGAAGGAATTATTTACTAATCCATGACTCTCTTATAGATTTGATATATTTTCAGAAATACTTATTAATTCACCATGTATAAGATAGGTTTCCCTTTTAATTTTCAACCAATTATTATCATGTGGGAAATTTAGAATCATCTGTATGTATTTGATGTTTTTTATTAATGTAGACATCTATATGCATTCGGGGATCTCAATTAGTGGAATCCCATTATATACTATTTAGAGATTCTATTTACAATTGTTATGATGATACTAGTTTTTAAGCCACATAGTGGGGAACCCTGAAATTTATTGTCATCCAGGGAGATGATGGTTTGTTTTGATATTGGGATCATATGCATAAATGGGAAACCTAAATATCCTTGTGAAATGTATCAGAGACCTCGTATTTTGGATCCTCTTAATGAGACACATCATACCGTTTATAGTCATTTGATAAGGACCTAGATATATAGTTTTCAATGTCATGTGGTAAGGAAATCTAAGAGAAAGGTGATTATTGAAGGGTTTGTGTGGGACTTATCCCTAAGAATCCCAATGAACAAAGATATAATATGTTTTTACAAGTTGGATTAGACCCTATTGGGAATATGGCCCACGAAGAACATGGTTGGTTTGAGTTGTTGGGTTTGAAAATTAGATAATCTTCCAACATATCCCATTCGTATAGGAATCAAAGCCAACATAGTTTCATTAGTTTAATAGGAGAATATAGTCATTTGAGAGAAATGAGTTTCGACTTACATCCTGAAAAGGATTCCTTGGTGTTTTGGGGAGTTTAATTTGGGGCTTAATCATATGGATGATGCCCATTTATGGATGAAATGATATGGAGCTTGGGGCTTATGAAGGCTTACCACAAATCCAAATTCTTGTGGTAATTAGAGTTATCATAGTTCATTTAGGGTGTGTTTTTGAAAATTTTCAGATCATGAAAAATCTCTAAGACCACATGATTCATGCTCAGTGTGAGAAACAAAAGGATGTCAATGATTTAAAAAAGGTGCATGCACACTTTTCCTCTTCCACTGATATAAGAGGACGAGACTATGGTAATGAGGGTGGATGAGGCTAAGGGGACTGTGGAAGAGGGAACATAGAAATTAACCGTTAACTGTGAAATGACATTGGAGGTTATGCAACTGAATGCGTGGAAGATTAGGGACTTACCTCAGTGGGATTCTCATATTATGATTGGTTGGGCCTTACTCATTTAAAGGATTTCTATTTGGGAATTGGTTGGGGACAATCCCTAAGGAGGACGTCCATTTGAAAATGATTCAGGAATACATCTAAGAAGGATTCCCATTTGAGATTTGTTGGGGCTTACTCTTATTAAGGATTCCCATTTTAGATTGGTTTGGGTTTACTCCTGAGAATGATTCCCATTTGAGATTGGTTGTATCTTTCTCTTGAGAAGTATTCCCATTTGAGATTGAATAGGGATTAATTTTGAGATAGCTATCCATTTGATATTGGTTGGGGCTTACTCTTGATATGGATGTTCATTTGGGATTTGATGGTGATTACTCCTAATAAGGATACCCATTTTAAATTTATCCTGGCATAGGAGTTAGGTGAGGAGTTTTGTGGAGTTTCTTAAGGAGTTTATTGACTCAAGGTACTCGAGGAATCCATAATGAGATTCCAAAATCATAACATGTTAAAGGAATGAAGAGGACTAAGTCATCTAAAGGGACATCATTTATTGGCTAAAATCATGGTATTCTAGGGTTGAAAGTTGGGCCACATAAAGGGAGAAATGAAAAATATGTCCCACCCTAGCAGAAATATTAGTGTTACACCTCTCCATTTTTCATGGGGATCAGTGACAGAAGTGGAGGGACCTATCTGAAGTGCTTGGAATGTAGCCCAGAACTGATCCTGAGTGGGGGTGTGGGGGATATGCCACTATGGTATAGACCAACAGAGTCGTGTAGGTGTTCGATGTAGCTACTCCACCAAATTCTGTTACGCAGGTGCTCCACCATGGTGTGTCCCAAAGGTGCTCCACAATGGTGTGTCACGTAGGTGCTTCATGAAAGTGCTTCGTGCCGGGCCTTTGCATAATTCCTCGGAGAATCTCCATATGTTCTAGAACTTGATCAGACATTGAACCACTTTTCCCCCATTAATTATCTCTTCTCTCATGTTTTAGAAAATTATTTGAGAGTTCATGAGAACCTGGGGACTGGAGCTATGCAACAGGAGATTTGGGAGTTCATCCAACATTTCCCCTTTTCAAATGGGGAGCCTAAGGGTTCTATTTATAGGCAAGGAGGGGCTGGTCTAAGGGAGTTCATTCAAGCTGGTCCTCTGCATAGGTCCTTTGCATATATATTCAACATTGGGGTGTAGAAAATACTCTTCCACCCTAGTACTCCATGTAGCTTCTCAATATAGGTACTTCAAATCCATTTATAAAATTTATTTATTTCCTGAGTGTCATAACATTTTATCTATAAGTCCGTTTGGGCACCGCGAATTGTAAAATCGATTCTCTCGACATGAAATACACTTCATTGGGTGGTGAATTGACCAATTATTCTAAGATTAAACATGGAAATTAAATTTAATGCGTTGAAACTTTTTCATCATTGATCTTGGAAATGCACTGCGTACTCTTTGATGGGGGAATCTTTCCACTTATCCTTCAGTATAGAATAGTATTTTGGCCCATAGAAATCTAGTCTACATCTTCTTCCATCATGGTGAAAACTTCTTTACTCATACTCCACATTTATTTTCTTTGTGAGAATCATATCTAATCTCTAAGATAATGTTCATGGAACACATATCATAGTGTCTACATACTCTATGATGAAAATTCATTACAGATAACCAAATTCATTATTTGAGATGTTATTTATCATTTAACTTCATCATATATATGAAAAAAATAAAAAGAAAAATAAATTGGATACAATATTTATGATTACATGATTCATATTATAATTTGACACTGTAATTATAACTAAAGAACCACTCATAAGTATCTATAAAATTATATCCTATAGGAAAGACAACTAGAACAGAAATATATTTTGTAAAAATTTATATTTTTGTTCATCTTTCTACATATCCAAATAAATCATATCATATATCTATATGTAAATATAATAAATACTATCGCAAAACTACATAAATGTGTAATATGTATGGAGAATGATTTTTTGAATAATATATATACTTGGATTCATAATCATTTCTTGAAACTCTTTTTGAATAATACAAAAAATTAATTTATTTACAAAATAAATTCTCTGGGTATTAATAACATATATTTTCTGTGTAGAGAATTTATTATATTTACCTTCATCATCATTGTGCATTTCTGCTCAAAACGTTTTTTTTTATATTATTTAGTATCAATAATTTTAAATGTTAGACATTTCGATAATATTATTCTTTACCAATATATCATAAACACCTTAAGGATATAGGTACACATCATATTGAATTAGATCAATATTATTGTTTATATAATAAATTTTAAACATCTCTTAGTCTATATAGACTCCAAATATCCAATATTTTCTAAACATTGAATCTTGTTCATAGTTCATTAGGTTGGTTATTCACCTACAGACATAAATTTGGATTATAGTAATTCATCTAAAAATAAAAATAGACCGAGATAAAAAAATAATTTATTCAACATACTTCCTAAAAATATGTTTTTAGGACACCACCAAAAGTTGAAATTATCATGGACATTGATAGTTTCTTTACCCCAATTTGAATAATATTTTTTCCAAGATAATATGATAACATCATCAAGGAATAAAAAGTTTAAAATGACACCATTTTGAGCTAATTTATTTTCTAACGAAATTTAAATAATAAATTATCAAAACACAAATATGATATTCTATATTTTTAGAATATTATTTTTTAAAAATATTTCATTAATCAATATATTCATGTGAATGGTGGTGGAAAATCATTCCATTATATTATAAAAAATAACATTAATATTTTTTTATCTATGATAACACTCAATTTATAATTATATTCTTTTCAAACATGTCATTGAATTTATATAATAATAAACCATGTATAAAAATTATCATCTCATTTATTAATAAAAACAATTATTTATAACAAAAAATATTAAGAAATATGGCACAAAAAATATAAAAATACATTTAATTCATTATTTAAAATCCCCAAGAGCTTTTTAGAATTTGAATGCATCAAACTTCTTCATATAAGAACTCTTTTCTACATCACAATAATGAGAACATAAATATCATACCAATGATAATTCATAATTTTTGAATTCTAATATATTTTCACAATATTTATATAATTTATATTTTTTGTTTTATAACATTTAAAATATAATAATTTTTCTCTTTAACAATAATGGATGATTTAAAATCTCTATATAGTTTCTTATATCGATCTAGTTATTCAGTATTATTTTATATATAATGTTATATATTACTAATGATAAAACATTTACCATCTTTTGAAAGACCCTTACTTACCATTAATATCAATGTATACTATTCAAACCCTATAATATTATAATTATGTAAAAAAGTATTAAATAGTACTTTCTACTTAATCATCACGGGACATAAAAATCAACCATTGATGTGCAAGTCCACAATTCACAATTTATATTAGTTATTATATAAAAATATTTTTAATCTAATTTATATTATATATTTCAATAAATTGTTATAACAATTTAGATTTTGATTTTGTTGCGAAATTATTGGAAATATCAATCCTAAAAAGCGACTTAAATCCATGTAAGTAATTTTCATAGAAAATCAAATTTATTCCTTGAATTTTTACTAAATTTCACTAAATCATATTACACTAAAATAATTATTTTAGAACATCATATATCTCATATATATATATTGATTGATTATTTTCTAGATTTCTATAATATAAAAATAATCTTTATTATCAAAAAATTTATTGACATCAATTTTAGAGAAGGCAAAGTCAACCTTATAGAATTTCTATATGGATTATCCCATATTTATTCCTTTTATATAAAAACCATTATGATTTAGCAACTAAGTGTGAAAAATATATCACACAAAATATAGTCACATAACCCTACTTAAGCCCCCTAACAATTTTTCATAAGAGATAATGTTATCAATGGGATCCTGATTTTGGTAGCACATAATCATTTGTAAGATTAATGACTTGACATATGATTCCATTGAAGAAGTCAGACACATTGTATTTTCAATGAATGCTAAAATTCTGTCATATTCGCTTATGTGATTACATAAATCATAAATGATTTCAATATATTATTTTTTGTATCTTATATCATTCATCGCATTAAAATTTGGAAAACATATTAATATAGAACTCTTTAGTTAAATCATGAATTGTTACATACCCAAAAAATATAATCATATTATATGAAACATATCCAAATGAATCCAATAAATATGGAATATAAAACCCTACCATGTAAAATATTAGAATCATATAATATATATATATATATAATAAATGTTTCTTTGGAAACCAACCATTACATAAATGGACAGAGCCTAAGACCCTATGGTAGTCATAAGTATAACTCAATTTCCTATTATCTACTAAAAATACTAAAGATTTACATTAATTACACTACATTTATAAAAATATTATTAAATAATTAAAAATAATTAAAATTATTTTTTAAACCCATAAAAATGATAATAGGGGGTCAAAAATATCTATATCATATGTTGTTCCTCACATATAAATCCATGTATGCCTACTATAAAAGTTAAGAATACTTTTAGTAGTTAATGTAAAGCATGAACCCATTCATAACTTAAAATATATATTCTAATATAATATATACAAATCAACCACCCCAATATCAAGGTAAAAAATAAATTTTACATTTTTCAAGCCACTCATATTTTTGTGGTGTTCAACTATTGGTGGTGTTGGTAGAGGCTGATGGTTGATAATATTGTAATTGAGATCCGTGTAGACACATATCCTTTATCGATAGATTTTTCCATGTACATAGTGTCTAACTAAGTGAAGGGATGGTTTTGATGGTCCATTATACACCCATTGGACTTTAGGAGGGTATCTAGTGGGGTATCTAGTACTAAGATGAATGAGAAAACGAACTCTATAGTTAACTATTTTTATTTTTATTTAAATTTTTATTAATAAAATCCATGGATTAAAACATTATTAAATAATAACCATCTCCTCTAATAAGGGAATATTTACTAGGAATTCACTAGGTAATAGATTAATCACCCCCAGTATTTATATAATTAATTTTAGAACTCAAATAAATTTATTTTTTATCCATTTGGATCACTAGACTTGATTTTAAAGTCACCCGTATATTGTTGTTTTTATTACTATTTCCCAACTAGAGGTATCCTAATAATTTAATTCAAATATATTACATTTTCATGGATGATTATTTAGAAAATTTCATATTAAAACATTTTATAAAACTATAAATGATTAATTTATTTGGATACTATAAACATAATAATCAAATTTCGTGAAGGAATTTCATTATCTCCCAAAAATTATTCTTACGTACTAAACATCATTGATATTACATAAATAAAAAATTTCATTAGAATTTTGGGAAATGCATTATAAGAAAGGGTGAGATAGGATACATAGTAACAATAAATATAGGAGATGTAAATAAATTATCAAAAGTGATCATAAGAATAGAATAAGGGTAAAAAAACATAATTATAACTACAAATATTAATAACCAATATTAAAATGACCATTAATCATAAATAATTACACAAGGTTTTGTAAAAACAAAATTCATAATTCATAAGAATGTATAATCATCAATAATCAGTTAATAAACATGATATCATACCCTTTATCTAGGAAAATATTTTTCACCATAAACATAAGTATATAAAATAACTTATTTAGTCAGGGATCACTACCATGGATATCATAAATGATTATGTTTACTCCTCACTTTGTCATTCCCAAAATCATGGTTCACTCCCAATACAATTAAATAATATATACTACCATGATGAACAAGGTTAATTACCTATTTCAGTAAATATAATATCATGATACATCTATCATTAAGTAAATTTGGGGATTACCTATTATATAATGAAAATAATAAATATATATTCCATAATTTCAAAAATAGTCATTAAATCATCGTATCATATCTCATAAAATGGAAAGGTTTATAACTAATATTTCATCATTTCATAATTAAATAACCCATGAAAAAATGTGATTCATAAAGGTATAATTATACAATAATTAACACATGAGAAAGAAACCATTTTCATATATTTATCATTTAAACATCATCATTATTATCAATATAAATAATTAAATATGACGGTATCATAAGAATATATTATCATTAGAGTATAAAAATCCATAATGGATGTTCACATTGATGAAAAATACCATTAAATGATCCCGAAAACCATTATTTATGAACCCAATGAAATATGATTTTCATTGGATAAGATTTTAACTAAAAATTATAGAATGTTGAGACAATCCATTTATTTTAAAAAATTGTTAATTTCAATGAAATAATAAAAAGTGTGAATGGACATATCTATGAGAAAATCCATTCATGATGTATAAGTATAAAGAAATAATTCCATTCAAACGTTTTAAAAAGTAATAAATTACATGTTCATATTTTTTTTGGAAACTACCACATTTAAATAGTTTTACATGAATTACAAGGTAGTACAATTGATATTTATAAATAATTTAATGTATATGTATTATATTTCATTAATTAATTTATAAGTGTATTTACATTGATGAAAATGATTATCAACCAAAGAGGTAATAAAGCTGGATTTAGATTTCAAACATTTTATCAATAATTTTAAGTACCCAAGAGGGTAAAATGATAAGAATACATAATAACATATAAGAGTTCCATAGGATAATATAATATAATAATTTGAATTATATAGATCCATATATTTTACCTCAAAGAAAAATTATTTTTAATAATCCTGAAAATAATTTAGGCTGTAACATAAAATCATTTTCTTATGTCCCATAATGATTTCAATGAGTAATAATATTCTGTGTAATAAATTATCAATTATTATAAATATGTTACATAAAAATATTCTTAGAAAACATAAAATTTATATTTCATTAATAATTTTTTATTATCTTTTTTGTGATAATTTATTTATGAAAATTATGATTCGGTGGAATATTAGTCAATTTTTTATGAATGCATTGATTCGAATGTTCATGGATAATAAACATGGTCGTTATTTCATCATATAATGAGAGTTAATAATGATATAATTATTATATTTATTTATTATATATAATCATATAACTACTAATGTAATGTCATAATGAAAAATGAAAAACACCACAACATGGTCATGATAGTTTACATGTACTCATGAGCGACATTATTATTTTCTAATGATTCCAAATGTATGTAGATGTGGAGATATTATAATTATATAACAATAATATTTTCATTCATAAAATTTACAAAAAATAAATCCTTTATAATATCCATCCATGAATGATGACTATATAAAATGAATCATGTCGCTACATGGAGGGGGTAATGCACACACACACACACACAATGATTTCGTTTCCAATTTTTAAGATAAGGAGATGAATATAGGTTGTGAAATCAAAATAATATCCTATATATATATGATACAATATTAATCATTTTATGATTGTAAAAAAATGTGAAGATAAGGAGGATGAAAAGGTTTAATTTAAATTACTCAGTTAATAGTTATACCTCTCTTTTTAGAAACCAGTTTTGGGTTACACCTTATGTGTTGAGAGGATGGTATTATGAAAAAAATGAAATCAAGAACATGAATATGAATTTTTGGTACTAATTAGTTAGTATATTCTTAATTATTGAAGTCTCATGTATTGTTAGGAAAAAGGATAATTGGTATCCTATTATAAAGGAGGGGAGAACACACATGGGATTTTTCAAAAGATTAAAACATAATAATATCTTTTTCAATTCAATTTTATCTAAAATAAAATGTATTGAAATATATTTATGGCACGTTAGAATTAGTAAAAAATAATAATAATTATTTTTTAGATATTTTAAACCTTATACATTATGTTAAACCCCCAATAAGCATTTTTTAAACCTAAGAATCATTAGAAGATTATTCTATTTTATGATTCGTCATAAATAAAATGTATGTAAACACTTATAAATTATATAAATTTTTAGGATTAAAAATATAGAATCCATTTTATAATATAAAATTTCTAATATAAACTAAAATTTACTTTATAAATTTACGTAAATCATAACAAGATCTTTTTTGTCAAAATACATTTTTATGACTAAAATTGTGTTTACATTCAATCCAAGAAATGTAAAATCTACTGGATGAATATTGAAATATTTAATTTAATAAATAATATGTATATTTAAATGATATATCACATAATTATTGTTTAATTTAATTAATTAATATAAAACCACACTTTACACAACAGAACTATATTATTTTTTTACAACCCTTTTTTTCTTTAAAAAAACTAAATTTTATTTTCTATTCAATTGATTTGAAAATAATTCATTTTATACTAATGTAAAAAAAATATTTTCAACATAATTTAATTAGTAATAACAATACCCAATAATTTAATGGATTTGTGATAATAAAAAAATTAATAAAAATTAATTCAATATAATATTATGGTTCAGATATACCCTGGGTTCCATGTAATGGAAACCATCCATAAAATTAAATTCATTTCAACATAAATTTTCCTTAAAATATTAGTATGTTGCATTTTACCCCATTATATGAATTTATCCCACAAAATTATATAAATCTAATTAAAAAAACTATGGATATTTCTACCTCATCACATCTTTGGAATCCAACATTACTTTATCAAATTTATTGTTTCAAAAGAAATTAATGTGGTGAGTTTTATTGTTTAATATTACTTTCACAGTTTGATCAGAATTAACCACTAGTTAAAAATAATTTGATAGATCCTTCTCTCATTTTAAATTATCTATGATTGTTTCATATGATATATTGGTTATGTACATCCTCTTGAGAGATACATGGAACACATCTTGAACATGATCGAGACATAGTGAGATCATTAAATGATAAGAAACCATCTCGATACAATCACAAATTTCTAAGGGAAAGATAAATATTTGGATTGGTAGTCACTTATTTAAAAATAACTAAACAATATTCTAATGTGGTTATCATAGGGATAACATATCTTAAAATTAAGACCCTAGATCACATTCTAAATTTCCATCATAACGATTTAATCGAATGTGAGATGCCCTGACATGTTGAGAAATTGATATACCACATCTCTTTGACATAAATTTCTGATATACCACGTCTCATGATTCATACTCTTTGAAATTTATTTTGAAGTTTTACCTCAATAAAAACACTTTTAGATCTCTATATATCGTAATTATTTTAGGAAGAATAGTTAATAATGGGATATGGTGATAAAAAGTTTACTTCGTAAAATATTATTTTTATGGAAGAATTACATGGTTCATGAATTTATTATTTTATAAATATTATTATTGACCATAAGAACATCTCTCACCTGCTTTTTATGTTCTATGTCCTCATTATATTAATCATTAATCCTCAAAGGTATGGATTGTTAAACATTCATAGGAGAAATATTTGATAGGATTCCTTTAATCATGATTTAATGAACCATATACTATAAATCTATAAATACAAGATCAACTTCAGTCATCAGCATAGAAAAAATAGCATGATATTTCTTACATAGAATATCATTCAACTTTTCCCCCTTCCCAGGGTTTTAGTGTATTGAGCTATCATAATAATAATTAAAATACAACAGTATATTTCATCATGTATTCATATCTTTTATTATGAATTTTTTCATTAAATTTTTTGATCACTATATCTATATGACGATATTATCTATGAAGATAATGAATCAGTATTTTCAGTGTAAAAATTACTAATTGAATCTCCATATCCCGATTCAGGTAATTTTTCACTTGAATTCTAAATTAGTGTGGGTCATAATCTACAACCATGTCATTATATAGGAGGAAACATCCTATTTACTTCATTTACGACTCACTAATTATCCAAAAACATTCTCCACTATAGGGATATGTATGTATTGGAGCTTTTTCCAAACTTCTTTTCAAATTCTTGAAATCATCTTGAAATTTATTTATCTAAAGGAACCTGAATCCATTTTATATCAACATGGTATTGAACTAGATATTTATGAGAAATAGTAGAGAATGTTTGGATAATATCATTCAATCCCATGAAATCTATGGATCTTGGTTTCCATGGTTAGTCTATGATATAGTTCAATAAAATCCTTCATTAAAGGATCCACCATTATACCCTCACATTAGATTGCATTTTTGAATAAGGAAATAAAATATTCCTAAAAAACACACCGAGTATATTTATCTTACAAATCATCTTTGTTCATGTACTTCAATACCATCCTAATATTTTCATAATTCTTTTCGTTAATAGTAGATTATATATGAATATCATCTAAAAGACTACCAGAAACTGTAAAATGAAATATCTAAAGACACAATTAATTAAATGCATGACTAAATCCTAATATGTCGTAACTCCAAATTCATTTTCTTTAAATTCATAATTTTTTTTATTTTTATAGAATGATATCATTTATATATACACCTTATTAGTCCAAAATTTATAAAATCTATAATGAATGTAAATCATTGAAAAATATTGACCACTATATATTTTATCATACAAGTCGTCAATATAGAGTAACTGATACATGGACATGATTATAATCTTGTTTAGTTACCTATAATAATTTAAAATATTCATCAACCCAAAATTATTCGTAAAAATATAAATAGGTTCACCCCATGGTGGAATAGTAGGCCGAATATTACCACTATCAATATTATGAATTTATTTTTTTCAATTATATCAACTTCCTCATGTCCATTATATACAGAGTCTTTCAAATGGGGTATCATCCGGTATGAGTTAGAATGATCACACTACATCATGATTCTGTTGAAAAACATTCATGTATTCACAAAATATATCAGCATAATCCCAACGAAGAGGTGCATCTTTAATGTTGAGTTTCTCCAAATTCATTTGAGTTCAATATCTATCTTGAAAGGGTAGTAATACCAATATAATTTTTATAAATTACATTTTATTTTTGTATTCAAACTCACACCTAATGATGAAAGGATGTTTTTTTGGAACTTAAATCATGATATAACTTCCTCAAAAATATATATGGGATCGATATAAACAGATCTAATATATTCCCAAAATCACATCATATTAAATAATTATGAGGACTTTAGGATTCTCATGAAGTAAATTCATTTGAGATTTTATCAAAGGGGAGCTATAGAATTGAGATGTGATCATAATTCCATTATTAGTTTTTACTAAAACATCAACATCTATTATTTTGGTTGTGGAATGATACCCATAGAGGATTCTTCATATATTAATTTATTTTTAAAGAGGGAATAAAATAAGGAATTTTCAATTCTATAGTATAGGATAAATTTACAATTTACCAATTTGTTCTTGTGACCTAATTTAAATGTTGTGATCTTAAGTGAATACCCTTTGTCTCTGGGATTCGGTAGTTATTGATTCTAATTTTCGTTATTAACCATTTTATTCATGAACTGATTGGTGTAATTTTTTAACTCATTGAAATTTTAGAATTGTAGTGTGGGTGGAACATTCAGTTTATATTTTTCAGAATTTCCTTCATTGATTTCCCTTTTCACGTGACATTATTATTTTTTTGTTCAATATAATTCTTTTCCATATTTAAATATTTTATGAGAGATTATATGGATATTTATTTAATTCTTCCTTCCAAACATCAAACCCAAAGGAAAACTATTTTCACTCTTCCATTTCGTTTTTTATTTGAATTCCTAAAAAATTGTATTTTCTATTTTTATCACCAAAATAATGTGAAAATTTATATTATCATTATTAAAAGTATAGAAATAGAGAAAATTGAATGATTTTTATAACATAAATCAATCAATCTTATAGAAAACTAAATTTTTAGAATTTTTCTTAATTTTATAATGATTATATTAATTTTCATTCAGGATTGATGAAAAAACCAGAACTTTACATTAAATTTCATGTGTTGGTTATCACATTTGTACTAATGTACTTTTAAACCTTCTGTATTACAACCAATGATTTCCATTACATTTTATTATGAATATTACCCTGAAAACGTTTATTTAAAATAAAAATATAAATCATACCATGTAATGGATTTAATTTCTCCTATTTATTTGTGTTTTTTCTATGAGTCCACTATTGATATACTTCTTATTACAAACTATTTATTTCGGAGATAACAATTCCATGTTCTGACCATTGGAGAACACAAAATTTCTATTTAGTGGTTCTGATACATTTCTCAATAATTAGTGGATCTTTAGAACCACTATATTATGTTCAATTTTGTAGAACTAATTTCTCAATTATGTGTCTTTCCATCTTTTGTATATTTATAATATCAACATGATTCATATTAGCATTCTACTAATGCGATTTTGGGGTGATAATATGAAAAATATCTCACAATCCTACTCCCATTTTGTTATTTTCACATACAGAAGGTCATTCCATTTCGCATCACATTCATTCTTAACAGGATTTCTCATAGGCCAAACCATTGATTAAGAATAAAAACAATGTGTGAGCAATAGTAATAATATTAAGTAATCATGTAATCCAGAAAAATAATTCATAGGGTGTCTATGTTTTGATATTTTATTTTCAAAATATATCACTATTGGATTATCCTAAGACATCAATGGTCATTATCTATTAAAATCCATCATAGTTGTTCATAAAGTAAATATGAATTTACCCTAACATATTGTTTATAGTTTCTATCCAGTTATTTAATCTTAGTCCCACTCATCATGCATTGGTGATAATTACATTACTACCCTATCACACCCTTTTAGGTTTGTAACCCCAAGGTAAAATTTTTGCAAAGCCACATCCACTTTTTAGAATCCTTATAGTGATATATTTATAAAAAAACCCCACACCCCATAGTTTACTAATGGTTCCTAATATTATCTTAAATATAGACATATCTCTATGGATTTCAATAATTTTTTCAAATCATAATAGTCAAAAAATAACGAAATTGTACTCTAATTCCTACAATGGTGACCTGCTTATTTAAAAAACTTATATCAAATAAGTTTAAATAAATATTCCATATATCTCATAATAAAAACTTCCCCCAAACCATAATGTTTCGATGTATTTTTTGAGACTTGATATATAATATTATTATTTCATGAATGAACTTTAATATCTCTCATAAATATATTCTCATATTCTATATTCCTTATATATACACTAATTAAAACCTTTATTTATATCGTTGGAAAATAAATCATCTAAAGGGGTGGTATTAGAGGTATAATATGGGTAATCATAAGAGTTATCAATAAATTATCATAAATGAGATTATGTGTATCAAAATAGTATAATAACATGATCATTACATACACAATTATACCCATTCAATGAAATATAATTAATCATAAATCATTGAATTTGATCTTTTCATAAAAAAAAATCCTAATTTTGAAAAATAACCAATAATCAATCAAAAGACATGAAAACATATCATTAGAATAAGAAAAATTATGGTATAAACAAATGTGTTTAAAATAATTTCCATATTCAATAATAATATCCATGTCTATCATAGTGGAATGGATTCACTCAAAATTTAATAATATCGTTAGTTACGGTTCACTCTAAAGACTATCATAGTGGACATAGTCCAATGCTAAACTTGTTTCACTCCCTATAAAATTTACTTTCAACTAAATAGTTATCCATAAATACCTAATGCATTAGAAGGATATATAATTATGAGCCCACCCACCACATAATAAAAATCATAAATATGTATTCCACAATATCATTAAATATTTATAAAATCAACATAACATAACATTTGTTAAGGAATCATTTTTATAAACTTTTCATCATATTATCATAATATAACCCATAAGAAATAAATGGTTTTCTCAAATCCGTCATCATAACATAATTAACCCTTAGGGAAGAATTCATTTTCATAGAACTATCCTCAAATAAACATTCCCAGAAGCCATATAAGGAAATAAATTATATTGTATCATTGTACCATATCGATAGTGAATCATAACCTTCCTCAAAGTATGATGATATAGATGAAAAATTACTTCAAATGATATTTCAAACGATTTTTAAGAAGCTGAGAGAAAATATTTGTTTCGCATAAATTTTTAACAAAAAACTCATAGAATATATAAGTAATTTATTTTACTAAAAAACACCAAGAAATATTAAAAATGAATCTTAAATAATTTTTTTTGGAATATAATAAAATATGTTCATTTTGTATACATTAATAGAAAACATTTCTTCCACACACTTGAAAAGTGTCAAAAATGTATTATTTAAATTTTTTTAAGAATTATTCCTTTTTAGCACCTTTTAAATAAATTTGATTCAAGTGAAACTGTTTATTTATTGAACACTTCAATTATTGGTTTTATGATTTATAAAATGTTTTTAAGACAATTTAAGTTAATGAAAACATTCATCAACCAAAGAGGAAATAATGTATGATTTTCTTTAAAATTATTTTATCGATTATATTAAGTTAATATATGGAAAATTTTCTTTTAATATATAAAAACATAAGAAATAATTGGAGTAAATGAAAATTTATTGGGCCTATATTTAAGGATCTATATAATCTACTAAATTGAAATTTAGTATAGACAATCCTAAAATGAATTTAAACTTAAATATAAACTCTTTACCTTAAGTCCCATATTGATTCATACATGCACATATATATATATTGTAGAAAACATTTATTACACAATAAACTATTATTCATTCATTTATAATATCTAATATAAATTTTATTAATTTTTTTAATGAAAATAATATTTATGCTGAAAAGTACTCTATTTTCCATGAATTTTTCAGTTCTATTGTTTCTGTACATGAACCTTGGTCACGGTTCCATCATTAAAAAAATTATTAATCATGAAATAAATATCATATTAACTGTTCATATAAACTTTTTAAATTCATAATATAAATTGGAAACAAAAAAACCCAACATCACTAGAGGGAGGTATTTCTCCACACGTACACACAAGTGACAATATCATTTTACAATGATCAGAATTTAAGAAGGATGATGTGACATTATTAATTTAAAAGAATGAATTTTAAAGAACCATCCTGGGTCAAATAGAAAATTCACCCATGTAGGTCATCCATATGTTGATAATTAGTAAAACAACCAAGAAAATTCTCATTTATAACTCAATAACATCAATGATCAAATTAAATTAATGTGTATCAAAACCTAAATACAAAAAAAATAAAATTTATAAATTGATTAAAAAAATAATGAAAACCAGACCATCCCATCAAAAGTTCCCCATGTGACTATATATCCCCAAAATTCCTTTATAAAGTGATTTCAAGAACAATAAAGAGAAAGTAAAATAAAAAAATTCCACCTTATACATATCAAATTCATGAAAAAACACATCTAAAAATG
Source organism: Viscum album (assembly GCA_963277665.1). NCBI lineage: Eukaryota > Viridiplantae > Streptophyta > Magnoliopsida > Santalales > Viscaceae > Viscum > Viscum album. The sequence goes on from OY728130.1 coordinate 890,893,352, forward strand.
ATTAAATTCATAATTTTGGTGTCGTTCCAAAACCCAAAAGGATTCCACAAAGTAATCTATACCATTTATAAAACAAAAATTTCAATACCTCATGCATTAAAATAGATACAATATAAAAAGAAATTATACAACATAATTCCATATTTTTAAATTATAATTTTTTTCAAGTAATCCTTTCACATTAACATAGAAATAAGTATGATAATTACATGTGATATAGCATCAAAATATAATTAAAAAAACTATGTATACACTATGAAAGAAATCATGTGGTAAAATTACCATAAAACAAACCATCATGTGTAAAATAATGAATAAATGAAAAACCACATCATTTAGGTTCTACCCCTCAGTAATACATGCTATAAATTAATGGAAATACCTAATAAAGGATTAATTTGGATCCATGAAATATAACCTCTAGTGGAATAACACTCATAAAATTGACATAAAACCTCTAGTTCCAAAACACACACTAATGTGAAAAGTCGATTTCTTGAGGCACAAAGCGTTACCTAGTGTTCTCTGTTTTTCCAATCCCAATTAGAAACCATGATCAATGTTTATAGAACATTCTATTAGAAATAAGTAATTTTTTCCACGCTTAAATCTCATTTTTATAGTAAAAAAAACAGCTAATAATTTCATCAAATACTCGGTGTTCAGAAATATTTGTTTAAATATATATATATATTTCAAAAAATGAATATTTTTAAAGTAGACCACCATTATAATAAATAAATCAATTTCATTGAATTATCTGAATAAAGTTGAAAAAATATTATTACATTAATGGGTTAATCCATTGTATTGAGACACATAACTTAAGAACATAGGGAAAATTAATTCCCTTTAATAACCAAGATCCCAAATGATTATAAAATGGAATAATCATCCTAGATCCTTATTAAGAAAAAAACCATTGAAACCAATAGATTATAAAAACACATCCTATTATGGTTACAATGAAATATAGAGATAAGATACCAAGAATGTATCTAATAAATAGAGGAAATTGCACCAAAAATACAACATACAATAATATATCCATTAAGAACAATCGAATTTTTATAATAATAAAATGGTTGGAGCCTCTATATTTCTAGGTAATGTTAATATCCGAAATAATGAATATTAAGATAATATTATACATAAAAATAATATAGGGAAGTTATGAAACATCTATCTTTTTAATGGCTATGTGTGCTGGACATGGTTAGGCCACACAGTTAGAAAAACTCTGTGTGGAAACAATCTCAAGCTACATAGATTCCCTGTAAAATTTTGAAAATTTGGGAAAAAAATTGATCAATCCTTATAACACCCCTAGACAATCACCTAAACCCTATAATATTTCATTGGAAATCCATACTATTTTTCTAATCATGATAAAATCATAAAAACACCTCTATAACCTCAGAGTGTCAAATATATTGGTTACTAATGAGTGAGTTCTAATCTTGAAACTACCATAAATCTAGCCAAACTCTTTAAAAATTTCACATTTTAAACCCTCCATCAGTATAAACCTAACTAGAAAACCCAAAGACAATGAGTGTTTAAATTAATTTTTAATTTTGGATCAAAGGGCGTCAAAATTCCCCCCACCATGAATTATTTCTATCCCCATAATGTGATTGATATTCTTGACACATGAAACGATAAGGACACTACTATATTATCTACTATTATAATTACATATTATATTTCATATATTGTTCACACCACCATTGTATATCAAAAAATGGAATTATTTTATCATGTTGTACCATATGTTGGTGATAAATAATCTCAACTGATTGCTTAACCACTGTTGTTTCAGGATCAAGGTCCACATATTCTAATTCACTATCATGAAAAGGATGTGATTAATAACATATCAAATAATAATTAATAGAAAATGTATGAATTTACATCAATACAAATATATGTTGATTTGTATGAAACGATTCCAAGACCCTCTATAATATAAATGGTGTTCACATACCTTAGTGAAAACATAGCCACTATAACCAATAATGATGTCTCTATCAATGAGAAATTTGGTGAACGAATCTATCACCAACATAAAACTCTATAGTTCAAGGATTATTGAAATAATTTTATTTATGTTAAATTTGTAGTATTACAAAACCTCTTCTAGATCAACTGGTCATTTTACATCATTTCCTAACCATGTGTTGATCAAACTAAGTGTTTATCACCCATCTCTACCAAGAACAAGGGAGATCTAAAAGGCCAATTATACAATTCCTCAATGGTAAAAATCATTATCAAATCTTGGAAACAAATCTTATTGGAAAATTGCTCCATAAGAATATTCTTTTCTAAGAAACACAGAAATTAAGAAAACAATCATGAAGAATATACTTAAAAAATAATGTATCCATCTCTATCATCCCATCCATAAATGGATGGTTTAACAAGAAAATTTTCAACTGGGAAAATATAAACTCTTTAGAACCATTCTAAAAGAAAGATATATTTATCATGTACCTGTCAAATATAATCATGGGTGGAACTAAATTATGTATCATATCCTCTTAGTCACAAAAAATCCTAGAAATCTCCACCATTTTCATCTCCTTATATTGAAGGAAGAGATGTGACTTCATATGTTGATCAATGATCTCCTAGATTGCATTATTACAATTTTGAGTTCATGGTAAACCAACAACAAGGTCTATATAAATTTTACCCCACTTCCTCAATGAAATGAGATTGGGTATAAAAAATCCATCCAGTCTATGCTTCTCTTCTTTAATTCTATAATATGTTATCCATCATTATATAAATTTTGTAACCAACAAAATCATCCAAGTGAACCAATACTTACATCTCAAATCATGATACATCTTGGGAGTCCTAGGATTTGCATACCAACATTACATATGTTTATCTTACATTAATTCCATCCTGATAGATATTGGAAAAACCAAACATCTTTGAAAACAAAAAGAGACAATAGGGGAATGAGACCACTCACCCAAATAATCCACACCATTTGGGATTTTAGAAGTTAGTTGGAAATCAGTGTCTAACTTTTTTGGTATATGATCTCATAAAATTTCCATTTAGTCAGTTTTAACCAAATCATAGAAAAATTTACCATCATCCTCTTTGATTCATAAGATATATTTTGTGAACAAACTCATTAGATACCACTCCTTAATTGATTCTACCAGGACATGGGTTTTTAATTTCTATATCAACACATCGGTGAACACAAAACCTTTTATAAGCGTGTAAAAAATATCAAAATTAAAATTCATGAAATAATCAACATGTCCACTCTATTTAAAATTTTGATCACATTAATGGAAAGTATATAGTAGTCTCTTATGATGACAATTTAAAATGAACTACTCCCCTAAAATATAGTGACATGTTGTTTTCTGTTCTACAGTAACTGTTGCTAGATCATTATTATGTGTAGGGTAGTTCCTCACATGTGGGCATAGATGAAAATATCCGTAGGCCACCACCTTCTTTCTTTTCATCAAAACACACCATATACCAATACCAAAAGCATCCTACCAAACATCATATCAACTTTCATGTTTTTAAGGAACGAAATATAGCTGAGGATAACCATACCTTCAGTTCTTCCAAAAATCCAAGACATATTTCACTCCAGTAAAAATTTACACTATTATAGGATGAAGTTATCATTGGAGAAGAAATCATTGGAAATTCAGGAAGAATTCACCCATAATTACAACGACATCCCCAAAATCATCACATCTCAAAAAAATTACAATATTCCTCCTAGGAGATAACAGCAAGTGAATTTTAAATCTCAACATGGACACCCTACTTGATATAATACGATCCATAATTTTACCTCAAAGATAAAAAATTCACATTGTGAAAGCATACCACGAAATTGATTGTACAATTAGTTACAATGAATGATGATGAAAAGTTGCCAATTCTCCTCCACCAATATTTAGTGAACCATCATATCATCTATAATATCAACCATAAAAGAGTCCAAAATCCAATTAATTATTTGGTTCATCAATCAGATAAATACCACATGACCATTAGTAAGACAGATTGGAATAACTAGAAACTCGAAATATTCATAGTAGATCCTAAATATTGTATTTGGTATATTATCTTCTTCGGATATCAACTAGATATATCTTAACTAAAAGTCAATATTTGATAAAAAATGAGACCATATATGTTGATAAAATAGATCATGAATTCATAATAAGGGTTATTTATTATTAATAATTAGATTGATTAGTTTTTGATAATCTAGACAATATTTCCGGATCCCATGTGCATTTTTAAAAATTAGGATATAAAAGATGAATAAAACAATTAACTTCTCGGTTTTCAATAAGGAATTTAATTTCTATAAACTTATAAATTTCAATATGATAAATGGAAGGGAAATGGGAATCATAAAATGAATAAGGTTAATAGTAATCTTGACCTCTATCTAAGGAGGTAAAAAAATATTCTTGATAGATCATGAGGTATTTAAATCCCACTGAAATGACCAAATACATCATGGACCATCTCTAAAAAATGACATGATATTACCCTAGTATAACGAAAAACATACCCCACAATTCAAAATCAAGATTTAAACTCATCCACAAAAACATTAGTGACCTAATCTAGTGATAAAAACTGAACTCATCGATCATAATAGACAATGTTTTCCTTAATAAAGATCATCCAATATATTTTAGTAATATGAGAAAATATGTCAAGATCGATAACTAATATCTCTATAATCACCCCAATATATGTGATTGTCAATGGAAAAGTTGGATATTTAAAACCATTCTGGACATATTTCCCAACAACATGGAATAAAACGAATAGAATGATGTATACTCTAAACATAATCCCAAGACTTAAATCATCCTTGATGATATAAATTAATTATTATCACATGTATCAAATAAATATAGCACCTCATAGGATAAAATAAACACCATATCACTGATTGTAGATAGGCCTACCTCATATTCATTTGGATTAAATTCTACTATGAAAATATGCATGTTCTTAGTTTTTATTTGAGCATTGTTAAATAAATAGAAGTTCCCATTAGCCTATGGATAACATCCACCATCCCCATAAGCATTACTATGTACCTATGATGCCTTAGTGGTTGTGGATCATGCATTACTAACATGGAACCTCTATATAGTCAGGATCTGAAGAACTAATACTTCTACACTCATTGAAGAATGTTAATTTTTTATCCTGATAAATCCCCAAAAACTAGTCCGAATGAACACTCACTAACATTTCATTTATTTATTTAAATAGAAGGCACACTCATTACAACAAAAATACCAACCAATGATAAAAAAAATATTTCCCAGATATTTCCACCTCCATTATTTTTTCATTATCAACTACCACCATAATGTTTATAAGGAACATGGGAATAAACATCAACTAAATTCCATCCCACTATCTCATCTCAAACCTCTAAGGATTTATTTAAAATTTTTTAATAAGATCTCTTGAAAAGTGAACCAATTACAAGAATTATTTGGAATAATCTATAATGGTATACTCCCCTTGATCTATGTTCGAGACCTCCTAATAATTATCTAAACATAATGTCTTATGAAAAACTACTAATATAATATTCCCTTGATGGAAGCCCATGCGATTTCCTTATGAAAATTAACATGCATAATATATTTCCACCATATCCTTCTCATTCCTTCAAGCACATACGTGGAAAACAAACCATTGAATCCAAGTGAATTTTTAAAATGTGGAATATCATGTAAATACACTATTTCAATTATTTAAATTCTAAAGGTCTTTTTTCACCATTTAATTCATATGAATTTTTTGGTAAGAATTATGCCATGAACCACCACTCATCCCATGATCACGACACCCTCTTACCATAGAGTCCAAATGGTGTTGTGTACAACTTCAACGTGAGAAGTGTTCAAAAGAGTATTTTCTGACAATACATGTTTCATGAATACCTATCTCATATTTTGAGAAGATTTTATTGGATTTATTATTTAAAAAATATATGAAAATAACTAATTTGTTTATCATAATTTTATTAATCAAAATATCACATTACAAATACATATTAATTCCTTTAATCATTGTGAACTTAAATCCTTTATGAATTCTTTGAAAAATAATAAAACTATTAACAATGGAGCATGTTCATTTTAAGAAACTCTTATATTATAAATCCAATTAACCTTAACCGCAATGTTCGTAGCTTGTTTAAAATCCCAAAACACCCCTGGTTAAATGGATTCATAAACTGATGTGAGACAGAATAGAACCGTCCTGGATATAGAATCTGTACTCATATGGTACAAACTCTTGTATACAAATGTACAAGAACTAAACCCAATAGTTTTTATAACACATCATGTTGGGTATTCCCTTTGACACTTATTTATAATGAAACAAACAAAGTCATCTAGAAAATTCACCCATGTAGGTATTCCACAAAGTTAGCATAATCAAAATATCAAAAACATGTTTAATGTTTATCTGACGAAAAATAAATGATAAATTTGAAGAAAGGGTACCAAGTCCCTAATAAAATATTACATTCCAAAAATGGATAATCGAGGATGAAAACAAGTACTTTCCAATAAATGATCCACCATATGATAATATATCACCACCAATTCGTCCAACCATGAGTGAAATGAAAACCAACAGAATACAACAAACTAACTGAACAAACATCCCATTTCCTGATCCCTAGAAATATATATCGAAAAATTACCAAAGGAAAAAACATAGGTCGTGAGAAAAAATCCATGTAGTATTTCACAAATGAATCTATAAAACATATAATACCATGAATCTATAGCTCCATCACTAAAAAAATAAAATATAGAATGAATTATCAATTAATAAAATCATTTTTTAAATCATCCTTTTATTCAAAAAATCAATACAATTTCACAGACAAAGGAAGATGAAAATTACATGTGATATAGAAAGACTACATTATAAAATAATAACCATGGAAACAACAGAATATAATATTCTGAAGAAATAATAATGAAGCATACCATCATGTGGGGAATCAATAATAAATGAGAATGAACAATAGTTGGGATCAATACTATGGGAATACGTGTTAGATATTGATATAAATCCATAATTTATGTCTAAGTTAGATCCAATGAAAATAACCAGTAGTGGATTTATTCACACTAATGTGACACAATTCCTCTGGTGGCATTTCCCAAAATAAATTGACATGTATATTTCCTAATAGACCAATGGTTATCAAATATGATTGGTTTTATAAAAAGCAATTACAAACAATGAAAAGTGTCTATAGAACATTTTCATAAAAAATAATAAATTCTTCTATGCTTGAAAATCCATTTTAATCGAAACTACCAATGAATCATTTCATTAAAATAATTATGATGAATCAATTATTTTTCAAAGAAAACCCCTCTTAAAAACAAGAATCTTATATAAAACACCCATGAGCATAAATAAATCTGTTTCATGGAATAAACTATATGAATTTACACCAATAAGAAGAAATATATTCATTAACCCTATGTATATAGACACATACCTCAACAATATAGGGAAAACTAACTACCCTTGAAAACTAATACTGATAAATTGTATAGTGGGCTCTTAAAATCCTAAATCCATATTAAATAGTCACAAAAATCCATCTAACCCATTAGATATAGAATCTACAAACCTATGAGTTTCTTTTAAACTATGGTGAGTAACGATGTAGTAAGGATCGAACAAAGTAAGACAAAAAAACTCCACAAACAGAACATAACTTGATTGTTTTTTCATGAGTGATGGAAATCCACCATTAATATAATCAAATATTTATTTAAAAAAATAAGGATGTATTTGGTCTGTCTTAATTACGATTAAGTTGATGGTAGGTTTAAAATATATCATCATGAAATAGGTAATTTAATTATTTTTAACGGATCGGGGGACCATTAATAGTTTTGCCATATTTTTAATCAAATAGTTTTACAGTCATGGATTTGAACTCTCTCTTATTAAATGAATTCCTTGTAATATCCTAAATAATTTTTAAAAACCATTCTCAAACCATGGGACACCCCTAGAAAAGCCTTTATACCTTGTATGATACCTTAGTGTGTAAAATGGTTTGACTAACCACACTAATACCATTCATAACTCCTTTGTACCCTCATAGAGTCCAATCCCATTGTTACCACATGGTTAATCATAGCCATTTTCCAACCATACACATATCCTATTTTTTTTGAATTTCTACCATTCAATCCCCATTCCCTAGAAATATCCTAAAAACCCAAATACAAATATAGATTAAATTAATAGTTCCTATGAATAATGGAGAAAAAAATAATTGTTTCATATAGATCATATATAAACAATAAGTCCATCATAATAACCTACAATTAATGATGTTGATAGAAAATGAATCATATCAATACACAGTGGTGCTTGTTTTCATGTACACAAGAACGATTCTTTCATTTCTCATTTGATGTAGAATGATAGGAATAAAGGTTTTTTTGTTGACATAATTAAAGATCATAGTATTTGGTGATATTTGAATTATTATGTTATTATGGAAAAAAAATTTAAAATATTAAAGGAATAATGAAGATGAAATTACTCAGTTGAGTGTTATACATCTTCATTGAGAAACCTCCATTGGATTAAATTATAATCCTTGAAAAAAATGATATTTTAAAAAATAATCATAACTACAATGTGGGAAGTGATTATTTGAAGTTTTTAGGGTAGGTATTGGAAGATTATGATTGCTCGTGAATGTGAGAAGGATAAGAGAGGTCCTATTCTTTATTAAAATAGGGGAGGAAACATTAGGAAAATCTCCAACGATTATAATATATTAATGTGTTAATAATGTTTAATGTCTCCAAAATGAAAATAATTCAAAATAGGATGTATAATATAGGATTTCAATCAATCAATAACATTAAATAATGTGTTTTTTATTTTTAAAATCTTATCTCTTAAGTACCCCCCCCCCCCAAGTGTAGTAAATCCAATTTATCCTTAATAGCGGAACTAATTTTTACAACATTTTCAGTACACTATGACTAGAAATTATTTTATATAAATTAAATTAGAGTAATTATTTATATTATGAATACATAATCAATTTTAAAAAATAAATTTTTTATAATAAGTAAAAATTTGTTTTGAAATAATTACACAAAATACAATAATAATGTTTTTAGCATAATGAATTTTTACGCATTAAATTTTGTGTGCATTCATTTTTTATAATGTGAAATTTTTTTAAAAGAATTTAAAAATATCTGATTTAACATATAATATATAAAATCCTATAAATTAATTCATTAATTTTGATTAAATTAATTTATTAATGTAAAAACTCATTTCATGCATGGAAGATGTTTTTTATAATAACAGATATTTTTTTACATTAGTATATTTTTATTTTTTTTGTTACCAACTGATAAATAATAAATTCATTTTAAGACTATGTGAATAAAATTAATTTATAATTTAGCTATTATATTTCAAAAATTCCAATCGAACTGCTCGATGATAATTCTCAAATAATAATAATAATAGCAATAACAATAATAATAACTTAATATTATATCATGTTTTTTAAAACTAAATGGTACATGTAAAGAAGACTTTCAATGAAACTAAATTAATTTAATTTTAAATATTCCATAAAATCTAATTATATTTCACATATATCTATGTAAAATATATATTGGAGTGGTGGTATATATAATGAAGATTTAAACGATGTATCAGTGTTTCATCCATAAATAATTAATGTTTTAAAGTCTATATGCCTAATATAGGTGGTATATATAATATTCCACCATTTTATAGGAGCTTCATATATCATATGTTATAATGGTAATGTGGGTCTTGTGTGAACATCTAGGAATGGGAAAAATATTTAAATTTTTTTCCCTATATATTGGGTAGGTTAAAATCAATCCCATGATAGACCGTATGATTTCTTTATATCCACAGTCACTAAACATCATTTATTCATTGAAATATATTTATAGGAATGCGAATTGGAACACCTATGTAGTGTCATGGTTTGAGAATTTATTTAGGAAGTTGTGTGGGGTATCCTTGACATTTCCATAATAATAGAAAAGTCTCATAATATCTAGGATAGTGGTTTACTAGCTATATTGTTTGACATTGACAAGGATAGTTCCATTATAATGTTACCATTAAGATATGGGTAGTATTTTTGGATCCTATATTTTGATATGGGGTATTTAACATTGAAATACATTTTCTATGTATACAATATCAAGTGTTTGGGTAGTATAATATGAAAACTGGATTACTAGAAACAATTCATGGGTAATAAAAATTCACACTTGTATTTTTTATTTTTAATAATGATTTTCTATTCACCCTTTCTTATGTTATGTTTATTGGTGGTTATTTATTCAGCAGTTATTATGTTATGTATATTAGTGATTATTTTTTCACCTATGCTTATGATATGTCTATTTGTTTTAATCCATCACCATTGATAACAAAATTCATATCGTTGAATATCCATTCACTCTTTTTATTTTTACATAACATGTGATAGGATGATCACCACCTCAGTGATAAATAATTAGTGATAATGCATTCACCTAGCACTTTTATAGAGTATAGATACTCCAATCTCACATAATATGATTATTATTGTTTATAACCCATTAACCTTTATTTTTATTTAATTATGATAGTATATTTATATTATTTATATTTTTTAGTGATTGATATTTTACATGAAAAAATTGTGAGTGTTATTAGCCGAATAACTCACAATTATAATAATTACGGTGACAAGATATTCAATTTTGTAATGGTTAAATATTTTTATGACATATTCATTTTATAATTTATTATTGTAGTATCTCGTTCTTCATATGATTTACTATTGTTTTGACCCACTGCCCAAATAGTATATTGAGTGGTGATTTCCCATTTAATAAACATTGTATATCTGGTGCTAAAAAATTAACTTTTTTGATGATCTCGGTGGTGATATAATATTTTATTCATATATTGTGAGAAATTATTACCCATTCATTGACACTTGATATTTATGGGGATACACCACTCACATATTATTTTAATCATAATGATCATAACCCATGCATTATCATGTTATGATTATACAATGTGAGAACCTACCCCATTACAGAACATTCACATGCTAGTATGATCATTTATGCCAATGTATTCTAATTATATTTTGAGATAATGATAGATATTCATAGGAATGTTTTATTTGTATATTTTCTATGTAACTATATATTATTAGGGGAATTTAAGGGTGCCAATGGTAGTGTTTTACAATGTATATTTATCACACACTCTATGTGATCTTTAATAATAATGTGATCTTCATGGTTTGGAAAACATGTAAGGTAAATAGCCCTATAGTTAATTTTTGGGTGAGGAAACATGGATGGATTGGGATACATTAATGAATGGAGCCACATTTTATGATTATAGTGTAATATCATTATTTAAAAAAAATTATATCATAATTTGTATATAATTATTTAATTTTTTTGTATTACTATTGATGCAAGCCATCTTTGAAATTAAAACATGTTACATTTTATTATTACTTGTTATGTTTATATATTTATTGATAGTTTATCACCATAATGAAAATATTATATTATTTACTGTGGTTGTTGATTTAGATAAATATTTATTACTATTTATAGTTACAGAAAAGATGTTATAGTCTCCCAAAAGTTCTAATAAAAACTCCCTAGTAGTAACAGACCCTTAGATTATGGGGGAGAAGATAATTGGAACTAATTGATATGAACTATTTATAAACCATGATGAAGATACTATATATTGTTTTATTAGGATATAATTTTATTATTATTATTATTTAGGATATGAGATGGAGATATAAGATTTTTTATTGTGAAATGGACCGTAAACGTATTCATATATAAGACATGAATAACTAAAATCTATTTCACCATGGATGGGATTGATTTTATTAGGTTTTGAATGTTTTTCATTTTTTATTTTCATGGAATATGGTATATATTTTGTGGTTTATTATTCTCCACTTTACACAAAGATGTAAGAGGCTGTTCATTCATGGATAATATTTTGAATTAACATTTCACATGAAATTTATATTCTTTTATGTGGTTGAGGATATGATTAGATGATAGAGGTTTTTATTTAAAATAAAAAATAAATATATTCATTTCAATTTTTTTTATATTTCGTTGGTGAAACTCTACTTAATGGAGAATATGTTAACTAATTTTTTGTTGACTAATATTATTCAACTACATATTATGTAAATCTTATGAGTATGTTGTAGTTATCTCGAGAGTGAATAGGTTAGGATAGAGATATGACTGATTTAAATGAGACACATATGTCATAGTATTTTATTAGAGTAGATGAATGAATTTACTATTTTTATATTTTAAACAATATAATATTAATAAAAATTAGAAACATGTATTGAGTGACGTGTTTGTAATTTCATAATTATGAATGTTTGGTGTGATTTGATTGAGTTATAATAGGTGGGGTTGAGCATGCCAGAACTTCTGTTTAACGAAAACCCCTATTTCACCATTACATTCTACAAATGAGTAACTAAGAGAGATATTGTTATAGGGATTATATTTTGTTGGTCATGGTGATCTAATATATGCGTATTAAATGATAGGATTTATTATAGAGATATAGATAAAACATCTAAATATATATATTAGTGTGTGTGGATTTAAAGTTGATGAGTTCTAGATTCTGTCACTTTAGAAGTTTTTGAATCATATGAGGACACATAATGAGAGAAGGGTGATGTTGGATATGTACACTCCATGAAGACCTACTAAATACTTGCAGGATATATTTTTCTAGGAAGACTATACCATATTCCTATCTTATGAGATTTGTTTGAATTTTTTTATTAAATTAAACTTTTGTATGATACATAAAATATTTAGGGCCTCAGAGTGTATGAATCAATATCAAGGGGAAATTTATGATGTAGTCCTCATTTACTTGATGCACTATATACTCATGTCTGTAGGTGATGAAACTTCTGTGGTGAGATGATTATAGGGTTGTATTGAGATATATTTTCTTTGACTAGATTAATATCATTAATTGAAAATTATTTTATCTGGTTGTGAATTAGGCCCTAATTATCATGTTTAACTCTGTTGAGGGTGGTACTTCTTGAATAGTTTCATCTAATATTAAGAAATTTTGTGGAAACTCACATTGTATGAAGAATCGGTCTTATGGGTTTTTATAGATAAAGGATATTCAAACTACTCAATGTAGACGTGTTTCTATTCCTATAGGGGGACTTCTTAAGAATGATATTAGTGTTTTAGTATGGGGAGTTAATATTTAGAATGTGATAGCCCACTGGTGGAGTGTTGATGAAATGATTATTTGAGGAACTTATATATGTTCTTTATGATTTTATGAAATCCATATAGTATATGTTGTTTTTCTCATACAACAGTTTTTGGTTGTAGGATATGCACATTGCTCTAAATTACTAGTAAGAATTTAATTTGTAATGAAGATGTGAATGAGGATGTGAATCCCAGATGAATGGGTTAAAGTTGAAACAAACCACATCTAATTTTTGTTTGAATTAATTTTTAATTTCTCCAAAAATAAATTATTTTATGGTTTTTTGAAATATTAGTTGTTAGTTTGGGACCCTAGTTCCAGTTCCTGAAGTTTCCACTAGTTTTGGTATAAATTTATTCAACAGGTCAATGTTTATGATACAAATAAAATAAGGAATCTAGGAAATGGGATTTCATAATATTAAACTTATTTATAGTAATAAGTAATAATTCCCCTATGTGTGTTATCATTTCAGTATGAAGGATATATTTTATTAAAAAAATTACAAAGGTGATTAATTAGGCAAAAGAAATGATGTGTTGTATTCTGATGTAACAATAAGTGATGGGGTTTGTTCTATAAATGGGTAGTTAAACCTTAAAGACATAAAGTTACAGTTTCGATGGTTCAACTATGGAAATGGGTGTTTTATTGTAAACATCTACTAATTCTACATTTAGACACTTGGTAAGGTTTATTTATCAAAGACCAGGGTATTCATGCTGCAATGACGATTTGTGTTGTTTTTTTCACACAAAAAAAATATATGCGTCTATTTATTATAATCGTAATAATGTATGGGTGTTTCCTAATTTATTAATCAACTCCATAATATATAGATTGACCTTAGGTTCTACTCTCCAATATAATAGTTTTATACATAGTTTAGGATTTGATTAAGATTCGTCTATAATGAAGGATTAATGGGGTCAATAATGACCTTTATTCTTCCATTATTTCTAGTTTTTAATTATATTATTGTGTGTTCCATAATTTTTGTCCTATTTAAGTGGTTATTTTATATTTTAATAAATATAATTATCATGAAATGTTTTTCAATAGTTTTATGTGGAGTGAGATTATATTAAATTGAATTTGGTTGTTCAAAAATAATTCATATAGATTACAATTTTTTATATGAAATGTTTGAATCAATGTCTTGTTTTTCATTTACAATTAACTAAGAATTAATTTTAGAAATATATTTTTTACACTGGTTTTATTGGTATGGTTTTAAAGGTCTGTAACATAACCTTTGGTTGTTATATAATGTTGTGATAGATGTTAATAGATATGAAAATAATATAAATTTGGATAACATAATTTAATAGAACACTAGTTTTTATTGACTTGTATGACCAAATGATAGACCCTTTTTAGGTTCCTTTATTCCCTTTCAAGATAACATATGTTTTTACTTATGTGGATAGCATATGGTGAGGCCCTTACTAATATTTACTATAACCATTTACTATATGGATTGTTAAAAATAAGGGGGGTTAGAGTTCCTCTCCCATAATATTATGTAACATAGTTTTTTATTACTAAATATTATTCCATAGTTAGGTTGATATTGGGATGACCAAACTAAATACAATTTACCATATATTGGATGTTAGAAAATAATTTAATAGAATAATTTATATATTGAAATAATTTTTTTGTCTAAAATAATGAAGTTTGGATATATTTATTGATAATGTACCGATGGTTTTATGATGGATAATTGAGGCAGACATATCAAATTTTGAAATGTTATAAATGATAATTGATGTTATTCCATCTAACTTATATATTTTTGACCCATGCACTATTGCAATAATATTTATATGAAAAGTCACTATTAACATATTGTATATGTTCATGGAAGTAATTTTTATGGTGATATAATTTTTATTTGGGATATAAATTCCCATGTAAATGGGATGAGATCACCATGTGACCCCAATGATGATGGAGCTAGGTCATTTTTCATCTTTATCTATTATTTCCCATTGAAGTGGGATATAATTCCTATGTTAACATAATTTAATTGAAGGAAACATAAGATTTGTATTACTTTCAATGCATTTGGGAATGAGGATTTAATTCCAACATGTGAGTTTCCATGGATAGGGAAATTGTTCCCACTCTTGGTCATATAGTTGAGTAGGGTTTTAGGATTTTATATTTTTAAATAGGTATGTTATTCCCATGTATGAAAACTAGTATTTTTATGTGTTCCCCTTGTAGTGATGGTTATATCTCTAGAGATAAATTATTTCCTTGGAATGTGATATATTAATATAATGAACTATATATTTATTTTTTATCAAATTATCATATGGACAAAATTACATTATCTATGGATATTTCATTTGGATTCACTTTCTTCATGCTGGAATTATATTATGAAGTGACATTAAGAATAGTGACATTGAATGGTTATGTTTTTCCTAATCTATAGACATGTGATCATTTAGAGACATCATTCACTAGTAAACAATTGTATTGCCATAGTATCATGTTTATGTTGCATCAAAAGATTTAAAATGTGTATTTTTATTATAACTCCTGAGAGACATACATTTTTTCCAAATGAAAAATATATATAATTTTTCTACTATAATTTATTCCAATAAAAGAAATAATAAATTTAGTAAAATATAATTACATTATCAATAATCAATTATGAGTCACTTACATAATTATGACCATTTCGTTCTTCGGTTTTAGAAAAATATGTAAACAATTAACTAATAAAACCCATATAATTTTTACCTAGCATAAATTTTATTCATTATACAAATTTTTTTTATTACCCAATAATTCATCATCTCCCAAAAATATATCCACACAAATTGAACATCCAGATATATATTATATAATATCATTCTTTAAAATATGGATGAATTAAAACATAAGATGGGTTTCCTAAAACACTAAAAATGAGTAATGATAAATATTAGCAATTGAATACAATAAGTTAGTAAAATGTTTTCATGTGGTTATGAGAATATATTCATGGTGCATGAACATAACATTATGATATAATACCCAAATGAAATATGGATTATAAATCACGAGTCATAGTATGTATCATGGAATATGAAAAAATTAAAATGAGTGTAAAATCATGATTCAAAAATCATGATCCATGATAAAATATCATAGATAAATTTCAAAATTATTAGGTCAATAATTATATTAAGTAATATCATAATTAATTTTAAATGAAATAGAAGGATCGATAAGATTACTTGGTACCTTATATTTGTATATCCATAAGAATAGACAATAAAATAGAATACCTTGACCTATTGTTTCCAATATAATTTCTCCCGAGAATAAATCACTACACAATAAAATGGAGTCCTATATCCCAGGATAACTCATCATTGAATATAAGGTAAAATAACAAAAAAATGAATTAAAAATATAGTTTCTTAAATTTCTGTATAAAATTCACAAAAAATATACCATTCCATCAAAGAAATATTAAATAAAATAAAATAAATAGATTTAATGAAAATTTGAATGATACCTCACCATAATCCTTATAGGGAAATAATACTTATGGTATCATGTATTCACATCTATAGAGAAGAAAAAATTCAAATATTATTTCATAGTTGGGAAAACATATATAATATCACTAAAATATTCTTAGAGAAATAAGAAGAAAACCTATTTTCATTTGTTAAGATATAGAAAATTGAAAAATTCATAAAATAATAGGAAATGGATTTTTTCTGTAAAAATAGAAACATAGAATGTTAGAATAATAATGAAGAAAGGATTTAGTTTGGAGTACATTAAACAATTTAGAAATTGTTAAAAACTATTTTTTACTCCTTATAGATAAACTAAAAAATATCCCCAAGTGATAATGTGGAAAATATTCCTTTTTAAACCACTATAGTGAATGTTAATGGTATTTGGAAATGATCATGTATTATCATTTTAGTATATAAAATAAAACTATAGAAATAATATAAATAATATGGACATGGAATAGGAATAGTTAAATAAAATACATCAAAAACATTTAAACAATATATTTAAGTAAAAATAAATATATTTTAGTTAGATGAATAATAGTAAAAATAATTATTATTTAACCTCATAATAAATTTATAATTACATTTTATTTATATATTTTTTTAATTTTATGATTATCACTCATTTGTTAACAATTCAATTTCCCTTACATGCTATGGATTGGAAATTTCTGTCCCTATGATGTTTTTATAGATTAATCTACCAATTTTTTTACCAATGTTAATAAATTTTTTTGATATATTTTTGGAGTCCCATATCAACTTTATGGAACATATAATTATTGTTTTATTTTAACATTTAAATATTACTTTTTTAAATGACCACTGATTTAACTAAATGAATTGAATTTATAGATAAATATGAATTTAAATATTACTAATATTGAAGTAAAAAATTTCATTGTTCTGATATATTATTACCCTTCTTATTGTTTTCTTAAATATTTTTTATATAAACATCATAGCATCATTCATGAACTCGGTAAATAGACCCAAAAAAGAACATGTCATAAATTTTTACTGAGTAAGAAAATGTTATCATATATTGATATAATAAGTTTAATAGGAGATTAATGAATTCAAAAAATTATTAAAGTGATAAATAATATTATAATATATATATATGTGTGTGTGTGTGTGTGTGTGTGTCTATGGAAAATGATATAGAAAGGTATGTTGTTATTATGTATAGTGTGACTTGGTATTCTTTCATTAGTAAATTAATGATTTTAAATTGAACCATTGTTTCTAATATTATTCATAGAACGTAAAAATTATCCTTAATGAAAATTAATAATGTTATTAAATTAAAAATATTTTTTTAAAATGGATCAATAAACGTATTTCAGTAATGAAAAATTATCCGAAATTATTTTTTTTCTAAACAGATATTAAATTCAATATTTAATTAATGTGTAAAAATAGATTTATTTTGAGTATATAAATATTTTTGGTTTATAATCTACTCATGAAATTAAATTGAATAATGTTTTTGTTATATTTTTCACTATATTTATGAGCATTTCACCCTTTTACCATTATCATGGTAGAAAAAACATACCATGGTTACTTAATATCGTGACCAAAAAATAAAAAATCCATATTACCTAATTTAAATATTATTATTCCTAATATTTAAAACATTTTATTTGATTCAAATTAATATGGGATGAAAAATTTTAATCTTATAGAATAAAATCGTAGATAATAATTTTTAATAAAATGCATCATTAAGCTAAAAAATAAATTTATTCTCATGCAATTCCAATTAAAAAAAAATTGATTGATGTAAAATAATTTAATTTATATGGTATCTGTCACAACCCCCTCACTCCAAAGACACCTCAATTAGGGGAGAGTGATTATAATCCCATACTCCCTCCTCCATTAGGCCCTGAATTGGTGAATAACACTGAGGGTATAAAAAATATCATGTTTGGGATTAATTTACATCTATAATAAAAATTATATTAAGACATAATATTAATTAACTAAAATAATATGCATGACACACACACAGACACACACACACATACACATATATATATATATATAATATAAAAATATTATCCCATATTTCTTATATAAACAATCTTGATACAGATAAAAAAAGTCCCTAAAGTAAATACCCAATATAAGAAAAAGGGAAATGAAACATAAACTATCCAAATGAACATGTTAGTAAGTTCCAACATTAGTCTATGATTTCATCTCGAAATATTTAAAACATTTCTATATATGTATGGTGAGGATACATGAATACATAGTAGGAAATCTAATGAAACTCAACAACATGTAAAAATAGAGAAATGATGCACCTATGTGAAAGAAGTTTATCAAAATACACCTATACATGTATACTAACCAAAAAACCCATCCTCACCATGGTTCTCTAACAAAATATTTAAATACATGTTTAATAATATAATATGAAGAACATTGATGATAGGGTACCCTACACCACTTTCCCAATGATTTTCTTCCCCCACACTTTCATGTTGTATATCTTGGTTCGCTGAACTCTTATGAATAACATCACATCACATCATATACCACTAAAAAACCTCTAAAATCACATCACATATTGTTTGATCACACCTATTCTATCACATCTTGACACATCACAACTCGACAGACATACATTTGAATTCTTCCCATCACAACCCATGCTTTTCTTTCTCATATCCTATAAGAAGGAGCATGGAATAGAAGGTATTCATCCACCTCCCCACCCACCATGATGTTGGACCCCCCTCACTATGATACTATTAGGGTGTTGAGACATAGTTTTCTATAAGGTTGAGGTGCATATAGAAATCACAAGAATATACATGGTAAATACATATTGATTTAAAGCACACATGCCCAATCCTATGAGTTCAGAAAAGGAATATGAAATCTATAAAAAACCTCCATTTATACTTATGAATCTAAATTAACAACGACCATATGATATACACAAGCCATGTCCCATATTTTTATTTTCAATAATCATTAATAAAATATCTAAATTTTCTCTATTACCAACCCATTCCAGTAAAACATTGACTCTTCATTGCACACAACAAGAAACAAAAAATTTATTAATTAAACATTAAAAATATTATTATTCATTTCACCATCAAGTATTAACCCGGAAACTAACACAACATATAACAAAACAATAAAAAAACAATTCCATAATTAGAAAATAAAATTCAACCTTCCATTTCAGCCCCACTGCATAGCCACAAAAAAACCTCCATCACAGCCCTACATCACCACCACAAGATACAAACAATCATAAACTTACTAAAAAACTATATATCATCCATTTTACACCACACACATATCACATAGCACATAACCCCAAATTTTTAGATTTATAAAATGGTATGTTATTAAATTTCTATTCCTTAATTAGATGTGTTATCACACAAGCTGTTAGATCATAGGGAAACCATTACATTAACAGAATATATGTGGTCAGAAAGTTATTTATGATTCATTCAAACAATAATAGAAATAGAGGTTTTAAAAAACACTATATCATAACCCATCCAACAATAGACATGATTTTCATCTAGTCATTATGCCCATACAATAATAATATCAAATCAAATCAATTCAAAAAATAATAGTAGTAAGACCAAACCTCACATTCCTATGTCCCTTTATTTTATATTTTATACAATTCATTATCCTTCTTAATAGAGATAAACAATATTCACAAGAGATATAAAAAATAAACTCATCCTTCATGATACACATAAGAAGTAATGAGTAGAATACCTACTTGGAAGAAAGAAGCATTTCTCAACTCATTGCACAAATACTAGAAGTGAACGTAAAATATAGAACATGTATTAGGGGGAACTAAAATCAAATACAGAAACAATGTTCTAATACTCATACGGAAGAAGGATTTGTAAACTCCCTTTCAAAAAGAATGAAGAAGTACAGAAACAAAAGAAAGATGTTTGCTTTAGAAGGATCTGATCCCAAACCAGATGGATATTAAAATTATTTAGATTGGACATTAATGAATTATAATATTAAATCGAAATTTCTTATACATTTGAATCATGATTGAACAGTATATAATCTAATGATATGAATTATCACCCTTAAAAAATCTATAAACCCCATAATTAAGGAATTAAACCCATTTTCCTCATAAAAGACATCAAAATAAAAAAACATGATGTTTTTGAAAAAATGGGAAACTGATAGAATATCCTATTATTGGAAATTACCCACCTTTGGATGTTTTTTATTTAAATGGAAACCTGATAGATTGACATAAAATTTCAAGTGACCTATCATTGTAAATTTTCTAGAAAATGTAATGATGCTAGAATTACGTACCATTAGAAATAAACAACTATTGGATTTTTTCGGAAAAAATGGAACACAACCAGAATGAGACACCATTGGAAATTTCTTGAAAAAAATGGAAATATATAAGAATAACACACCATTGAAAATGACACACAATTGGAAATTTTTTGGAATAATAGAAAACTGCCAGAATGACCTATCATTGGAAATGAATGACATAGATCAATAACACCCCAACCATCCCCTGGACTACCCAATTATCATATTTCGTTATAAGGAAATGTCCAAAAATGATTGGTACGTTTCATAATAATTATATTTAATGATAGAAATTTACATATAGTTATTATGTTAATTTATTAAGGTCAAAATATGTTAATCACATGAACGAAATTTTTTGAAATTATTTATACTTTACCATTAAATGATATTATCATGATCTACATACAATTAATAGTAAATTTACTACTCTCGGTCATGGATTTGGAGTTCAATGATGCTTGTTCCCTGCTGAATCTGAGGCTGATAGCTTTCTTCAAGCAACGAGGTCTGCCTATCATTTCTTTGATCGATCTATCTTCGTTTTGTGGAATCTTCAAAAGAGCACCACTGTCGGTCTTCATGATTCAAAACATATAATGGTCTGCTTTGAGTAGGAGGAAGATTTGATCCTAGCCTGGTCCTCTGCCCCGCGTACCTGTGATGGTTGTCACTTCCTGCTCTTCCGATGGTCCTATGATCATTATATGAAGTGTGACTCCTCAACGACAACAATATGGGCAAGATTTTAATAACTACGGCTTCCATTTTAGAATCCTTATATCATTCGCATGCTGGGAAATCTTTTTGGTCGCTATTTATGCTCGGACAGTAGAAATAGGGTAGTTTGTCACCCGATTTCACTAAGAATTTGTTTTGAAGTGGACATATTGATACCACCGATTGAGTCAATCATCATTGTTGTGAGTGAGGAATTTAGTTGTAAGAAGTAAATTGTTTTTGAGTCTTTGTTTGAATACTTCTCTCGGTTTATTAATGTTGGGAATTTTAGGGATAATTGCAGAGGTATGAGGGTGGTTCCATGGGAGGTTTTGGCTCTAATGGTTGCAGAAGTGGTGGCCATAGAATCTCAGCATGGGGAGCAAGTCCTGGGTAATGAATCTTGGATATAAACATGTTCACTGGTTGGAAGGTGAATGAGAGGAGTGAATGAGTCTCTGAACACAAGGGTTGATGACGTATTTGGAAGACATTGAAATGATCTTGGGGTGTCTCATGCAGGAGGTTTGAAGACTATTGTGAAGCAGGCCATCCATTTTGATGGAGTGATTAGTGGACAAGAATTGGTTCCAATGGGTGGGAAGGAGGCTGTGGAAGGATCTTCTATGGCCATACAGGTAGGGGATTCTGTGGAGGGAGCTGATGGTTGGGTGAGGGCATCTCCCGGGCTGAAGACACATCATGCGCAGTAGGTAGAGTGTATTGAAGTCAATATTTGTTTTTCTGGTCTGATGAATGAAGAACTGGAAGTCGGTTAGGGCCATATTGATCCTGATTTGTCTCCTGGCCAGATGACTGTCACACCTATTGTGCAGGACAGTGGGGTGATGGGTCTGGGATTGGTTTGTGTTCAGAATGGAAGCAAGAATGAACATGTGAAGGGGCAGGATTCTTACCATTGAACTAAGGGTTTTGTTCATGGGGGAATCGCCAATGATGATTCTTCAAGGATTGAAGGAGGTAATTCGCAGGTTGGGTTGCATTCTCAAGATGATGTTTCTGGATAAGGTTATTTGAAGAATGGGGTGATCGAAGATCATTAGCCTGTGGTGAAACCACAATGTTTAGCGATGATTGACATTAAGAATCATGTTGGGTAGGTTCAGGGTGGGAATGGTAGTGACTATAATGTGGTTATCCCAGGGAAATGGGGAGACATATATGATAGTGAGAAGGAGAATGATGGTCGAGGCTAAATCTCTTTTAGTGATGTTGTGCAGTATGGAAAGAAAGTTGTGGTAGTGAATGAGGGTGATGTGACTGCCCCACCAAGAAGAAGGCAGCAGAAGGATTATTCTTATATGAAAAAGTTAATGTCTACCAGATATTCTATTAATAAAGGTAAATGTATGAATTCTTATAAGGAGTTTGTGTATTTGGAGAAATTAAATCTCAGAATAACGTATACAAAGATCCTGAAGTAGTATGAAAGTTCAGAATGGGAATCGGCTACCGCAGATGAGGAAATTGATCATGGAGATAGCGATGGATATGGTTATGGGTATGGTTTCTAACATGTAATTGCATTTTATTGTTTGTTATGCTTACCTGCTGAACTTTTTCATTATTTTAATAAATGGTCAGTGATTTTGTCTCTGACTGGGATTTTCTAGTATAATAATAAATAATTTTGTATTTATCTATTTTTTGATATCTTTTCTCAAATGTATATAGTCTAATTAGTTCTAAAAGTTTTCCCAAGAATAAATAATATTTTCTTCTTTGGATTATAACCCGATTTAATTTTTTATAAATGATTAATTTTTCTCATAATATTCCAGTTTTTTATAATGTTTTTCAATTTAAATTGTAATAAATTATTATTACATCTAGTTTACAGTTTTATTTTTTTATAGGTCACTAAACAGACTTGATATATATTGTTATTAATATATATTAAAATCTTAAAATGTTACATCCCCACAATTAAAATTATTTTGGTATAGTAATTTTAATCTTTTTTCAACCAAAAGGAACATTTCATGAAATATGAATTATCTCCATCATATAATTTATCTTACTTTCCAATTTATATGTTACTATAAGGAATCTAATATTTCTTAAATACAAAATTGTAAATCACTTTTTGTACCATTATAATAATTATATATGTGTATGATATTATAAAATCATACCTTGATATTTGGGTGGTGAGACTTGGTATATTTTACATCCATTTACATGAGGATGTTTTTTTACCATAAAAAAAGATAACATAAGAAATTTTGAAAATATAATTTCATTCCATTAATAAAGTAAAATTTTATACTTTTGTTCATTTTTTCAATCATATTTCCCAAAAATTTCATCACAAATTCTAAATGAAGAATGATTATAATAAATTTTAGATTCATAAGTCCTAATAATGAAATCTTAATAGATATTGAGATATAATAATGTATGAAAATTAATTCCCCATTTTGCTACATAATTATAAAAACCAAATGGATAGCATAATTTAATATAATTTTATATATCAATAAGCCTCCATATAAATTAAAAATCAAATAATATCAAACCCAGAATAATAACACCTAGTGATTAAATTATATCACTCTAGAACTAATAAACCCAAATAATCTTCAAAAAATTAATTACCATTTTCAATACCCACTAATAAAATATATTCAAGAGAATATTTTTCATAAATAAATATTAAAAAACTATTAATCACTCATAAAAGAAAATGAAAATTGTATTTTCCAAAATCAAGTATTTTATAAAGAATAATTATATTTTAAAAAAATAACCTAAATTTCTAAGACATAACACGAAAAAACATATCATATATATGCTTCTAAAGTTTAACTAAATCATTAATACATTATTAATATCTTCCACATAGATATAAAATCTGATAAATTAGAATAGTTTATAATTCATCTTAACCCTCTAATGTCTCTGAAATATACGATATCCCCCTATCCTAATTAACCTTAAGTACCAAAAAAATCAAAACTATTATAAATACTATCATTTATCTACACCTTATGTCCCAAAAATATAATAAAGTTCTTCTAAAATAACATTCAATGTAAATCACATGTCAAAATAATTTGTTTTGTATAGCACAATATTATATTAAAATCTAATAAATATCACTAAAAAATATCACTAATAACCATAAAATCCAATGACATGAAATAAAAAAATGTTGTATTTATGTAGTTTATATCATTTACTATCCCCTGGAATCACTTCATGTTTTGATAGTTGTAAATCATTATTCATTTTATTCACTCTAACATGTGATATTTAAATATTTTTTTTAATAAAAATTTTAATCCTAATTTATGTAATTATAATTTCACTTAGCTTTGAGAATACCGTTTTTTATAATAATAATATAATAATGTTATTTACAAGTATTATTTATTCTTAAAAAAGTTACATTGTATATATAATAATTATTTTTCATCAAATCAACAATCTATTTAAAACCAATAAATTATGAAATATTAGGACCTAAAGTATTCCGACATCAGAACTCTGATTATATAGATTTTGTAACATGATATCCTTATTTAAATGAATATGACTATTTTTGAACATCAACTATGCAACTTTAGTTACGTGAAAACATTCGATACATTAATTTAGTTACGTGATAACTTTTTATTTGTGGATTTGGTTATGTCAAGTTTTTTTATGGGTATTTTCTTATATGATTATTTTTATTACATGAATTTAATCTATGTATAAAATTTTATTACATGAATTTTAATGTCCCTAAATTTTAAAATATATGAAATTTAACTGAAAAATTATTGCTAACACAAAACTGAGCATAAAGGAATCCCAAAATGTTATTATTTAAATATGGATGTTTTAACCTAGCTTTTAAATTGGAAGGAATGAATAAAAGAATCCATTAAATTAAATATATGATAAGGTAACATTCAATAAAAATTTATTTATTAATTTGTTTGGAATAAAGAATTTATTTTATCAAATTCTTATTATTCGTCAAATATAAATTTTAATCAATTTGGTATATTTATTGCATTCTATGAGATATAATTGTAATTAATTTTTTAAAAATTTAAAAAATATATTTTATATAATGAAATACCATTTCATAATTTCAATATAAAAAAATATCTTATGGTAAATAATTTTTTTTCTGGAAGGCTTTATCTTCTAGTGAATTGTAAAAAAATTGTTTTTATTCAAAATAGAATTTTATTTCAACTATTACAATGTTACATATTATTTTTAAATTTTTTAAATGTAAAAAAATATATATTATATTATTAATAATCTATGATTTTTTATTTCAAAAACTTCATTGTTGAATTTGTTATAAAAACATTTTTATACATAAAACGTAAATTTTATGAAAAATTTTATTGAATTTTGGTTTTTTAATTTTAAATTAAATTAATCCAATTCATTAATTAGATATTTTGAAAATGGATTCTCTATTTTGAATCATAATTCCTAGATTTATTAATTATTCACCTTTTATTTTCGTTCAATATGAGTGTTAAACATATTAATCTTCACTAGTATGGTACATGGTAAATTAGTTAAATATTGTTAAAAATATATTTATAAGGACTAGAAATAACACCAAAAAATTAGGAAATTTTATTTCACAAGTTTTTACTGAAGATGAAAATTAACGGTTCAGTTATAAGACAATTTATGGCCCTTTATATGTAATTTTGACAATTATAATATTTTATTTAATGAAAAATCAAAATGACACAATCATGGTATTGATAAATATAATATTTTATTTTTGTTTTATGTAGAGGTTATTTTCAAATATAAATATTCTAATTTAATATAATATATATATAAAAATCATTTTATTCTATTTTTAATTATTACGGAAGATTCTTTTACATTAAATTTTTAAACAATGATGGTGAATAAATTATTCAATAAATAAAATAATGATATTAAAAATATTAATTGAAATATAATTTGAACTAATTAAGGTGATCCATTAAATTTATAGATTAATATTACATATTATGGACATATAGCATATTTACGTTATATTATATATTGCAATCTGGATAATCATAAAATAAAATTATGAATAATGTCAAAAATTAACAATAATGATATTTTATGAATATAATATTTTGTTAATTTAGATAAAAATCATAAAAATGAATAATAAGGATAAAGTGGATATTATATGGTAACAAGTTTCATCCCATTTAAATTTATTGTCTTTTTTTTTGTTTTGAATCTATAATCATCTTATTATGTTGTAATATTTTGAGAAATTTCAAGAGTTCACATAATCTCAATTATAAAATAGTACCCTTTTCTTCACTTCATTACAAAGCATTGAGCCATTGTTTTGGACTGATCCTAGACCATTTCTCTTCACAACATACCGAACATCTTTTTTGTATTTTCAAATAAATCACTTTATGGGTGAGTGAGAACCTAACAAAAACCACTTTGTGTCTAAATGAGAACCTAAACAAGAAGAACAACAAACAAGGCAGTGTGTACAAGGGGATCAACCATTGTAAACTTGCAACAGAACCAAACCAAAACACCAAAATAGAGGAAAACCGGACATGTCAAGGATACCAATCCAAGATCAGACCTACACCAAAAAAAGGTAGAAGCAGTGGAACATTTCGATAAACGCACAGCCCCGCACGAGCTCACATCACCCAAAAAACTGTATGGTCAATCATAACACCTATAATCCACCAGTAAAACATACCCAACATCTTCTATGATTAGAGCCACCAACATCAAATCCACCAACACCATACCAATTTTCCAAATCATCATTCGAACTAGTCTGTAGTGGGGGCGTGTGTGAAAGGAAAGGAAAAAAGAGCATAGGATAATCAGATAATGACGGAGCCATACCCTGGAATAAAAAAATAGTACCCCAAACGGCCAAATATTGCCGAATATGGGAGAACAGATGAGGAAACTCCTCAATCCATGAGAATTCCTGAGGTCTCCCTCTATGACCTCATATGGACTCAGGTAGAAGAGATGACCCTACCTTGTTCTGACCATGAAGAAAATAGGAAGGCAAGAACTTTGAGTAGAGTACATCATTTGAACTGAGATATCTACCATCTGTATCTGCATAATAGCTCTGGAAAATGGAAACAATGCCCTTGCCTCATACAACCTCCATAGAATCGAAATGAACGAAGAGTGGAGATCTCCCCAGGTGAAACTGAAAGACGTGCTCCGTCGAAGGGTTCGTATGTATGTCCTTCTATCTCCATGAACGGTGTAATTCATTACATGAACATAATGATAGGAAGGGTAGCTCTCCTATTTGGCTGACTCTGATGAACAAAGTGTTAGTGGCCTATGTGCCTTCCCTCCCCCCTTGGCGGGGGAGGTCACTTCATCATATCTCAATTAGACTCATCCCTGGAACTTCACCCATTTCTCACACCCTAAATTCAAAACTCCCTTCCCTTCAATCTCTCTCAACCTGAAGGTTCTAGATCAGTTCGATGGATCTTACCATCTTTTGAGTTTTCATTTATAATTCATTGAATCCTCGTATCTTCTACAACATACCATGATTTATATATTCAAGAAACAGAAATCATCGCTTGACCCATTCAACAATTTTTTTATGTCATGGGGTTTATAGGAGCGAGATATAGTCAAAATCATTGACCCCATGAATATCATTGTTAGGTTTTCTTCTAAAGGTGATTTAATTCTAGCTTAGTTTAGTGCACCATTCATCTAAAATGGATATCAGTTCCACCTCTTCAGATGGTCATAAGATTTTCATATGATGCATGATTAACCCACTGTATCAAGTTGGGTAAGGTTTACTCACCTTCTGATCCCCTTTCAATATCTATTTATTCTTTGTATGTTGGGAAATATAGTTGGTACTTACCGGTTTTCTTATAGTTGGACTAGGTAATTTTTCATTCCATTTCACTGAGGATATCTATTTAGATTGTTGTGTCAAATCATCTTGTTGGATCCTTCTGGGAAGTTGTTACTAAAGAGTTAAGGTATATATAATTATCCAAATTTGAGTCTTGGCATGACTTTTTTCTCTTTCCAATAATATGTGGAAAAATAATGATGCCTGCAGATGTAGGTTGTCGGTTCAGAAGGCTTCCATCTTGAGAGAAAACCAATTCGTGATGGTTCCTACTAGGAAGCCTTTTGATAGTGGTAGGGGTATTAATTCATATTTCAAAGATTCATCTGGGAATTAGAATATATCAGGTTATGATCAGATTTTTCAGTATGATATTATTTCGAATTCTAGGGAAGTAACCTTGGTAAGGAAGAAGAAAACAATATCTCTACATCATTATCAAAAGTTCAAGGATTTATTTAGTAGACTGGTAGGTTATCGTAATGTAATGAATCCTCGAGTGGAAATGGTTCCTTAGGGAAATGCATCTATATTTTGTTGTTCTAATGTTGTAACTCACTCTACGATGGAAAAGGAAACAGTTGAAATACAATCTATGATGGAAAGGGATGTAGTTGAAACTCACTGTGAGATTTAAATAGATACTCTTATTAGGGAAGGGGAAACTGAATTGAATGAGGAATCTCCCATGGATCCCTTATGTGTATCATATGTGGAGGTAGTGTGCCCAGGTAGTGGTGTTAGTTCTTGAGGTTAGGCAGTGGTTTCTAATTAATCCAAGTAGGGTAATTCTAAAGGACACAATTTTATGAGTAATGATTTATGGGGTGTGGACTTGATCTGAAAGAATCCTAGTAAAGAGTTTTTATTCATAGAGTTGAGTTATCACTATGAAAAATTAATGATTTATGATCTAGTTCCAGAGTTCAAGGATGATCCAATCATGTCTTCCTTGGATGGGATGAAGGTAATTGAGAGTGATTGTAGTACAAGAGAAATTGAGGAGGTGGTTCTGGGAGATAGGCCTCTCAGCCTGAAGAGAAAAACGATACATAAGGTTATTCGTAAGGAGAGGGAGGATTACTCCTTTTTTACACTTCCAAAAGAGATTTGATCAAAAAAGAATTTCAACACCAAGAATATAGGTAGTGATGCTACTTTTCATCATCAGATTTTAGGTGATGTTCTTCATGAATCCTTGAAATTATTTATAAGCTCAAAAGGAGAAGAACTTGAATAGGTCCTATCATTGAATTCTACTAAATAGGAAGGTACCAGAATGATGTGTAGGTCATTAAGGGTGACTCTAAATGAGGATAGATATAACTGAATTGAAAATTAGTGCCTGATTCTTGTTGGGGGATTCAATAAAGGGAATATCATCATTGAGGAGTACATATAGTACTTGGACATGTTGGCTTTTTAGTTTGAAGATCTTTTAATGGATGAACCGGGAACTCATGTAACTAATATCTATTTTAAATTTTTTAGGAAGATTAAATCTGGTAGGCTTAAATTTTCCAACAATGGCTTTGTTATTTCTTTTTTTTTTGAACTCATATATTCTCACTTTTTCCTTAAAATTGATTAAATAATAATAATTCAGTTTTCAGTGAGTCAGTGTAACTCATTTTTAAATATGTAAATTTATGAATTAATATAATTATATATATAATATGATATATAAAACATATATAATATTCTTTAGATTGTGGTACTATAATTAAATTATATGTACCAGAACTACCAAATCAAAACATACATGTAAACCAAAGCAGTTCCCATAAGAAATAATTATTTTAATAATGAATTATTAAAAAATAGGTAACAAAATATTATAAATAAATATTATATGGTATGGTATATATGATTATGGTTATGGAATACATGTACTATAAAAAACGTTCTTATCCCAAGGTTTCTAATGTGTACAAAAAAACCAGACCTAAGGTAAGACACTTTATATCATTTTTCTTTTGTAGAGTCATATTTTGTTGTTAGGATCCTATATTATATTATATGGTTTATATAATGCAACATTGACTAATATTTCAGCAATCTCTTTATTATCATGATATATAATATTTTTTTAATTTTATTCCATTATTGAGAAAATTATTCAACATATTAAAATGTTTTAAGTGGTTATTTTACAATATAATCATTATCTATGATGGTTTATTTTCATAAATCAGTTGAGGATATTTCTATTCCATGTACATGTATTCTAAAAATGTTTTCGGAATTTTTATGAAATTATAATTTTTTTTTTCATTTCATTTTGAACACTTTTTTACTTTTTGAAAAATGTTATAAAATAGAAAATCTTGTTATTTTCCACGAAAGATACTTTTCGGATCCTTAAACTAAATTTTGAAGAAATTTTTTTATATTTTATGGAATGAAGGGAATTTAACTACATAATGAAACATTAATGATTTGGGGATTATATTAAAATTTTAAAATTTTATTTTAAAGGAAAAGTATTTCATTAATATGTGCACATTTTTTATATATTTTGAAAATTATTATCGATGTAAAAAAGGGAATTTTAATCATGAAATATTCTAATAATATATTTAATGTAATATAAATTATATTTACATCTTTTTTAAAATATTACATTTGATATATCATCTAATGATACAATTAATTATATTTTATTTATGGTTTATAACAATGTTTAATTAGATTATATTGATATTCTATAAGACTAGTTTTTCCAATATGAACAATTGCTTATTTTGTTAAAGAAGGCCAATTCCGTTGTATTATTTATCTATACGAGGAATGAATGGGACTTAGTATGTTATATTATTAGTTATTATCATGATGTTAATTAAATTATGTGTCATCATGAAGTCAATTTAATAATATTTATTCATGGAGTAGACGATATTAGATATTGACAAGAAGACGATGGTATTAGATATGGACATGATGTCGATTTTAATAAATCATTGCATGAAGCCTATAAATATTTAGATATACTTCTATTATGCCTCAATAGTTTGTTTTAGAATTCTGGAGTTTTTCAATACATCATTCTAAATTCTTTTATTGACATTGCATATGATTATTCGATGTTTTATAAAATCCATGGTTATGATTCAAGGTTATGTGATTATTTATATGGGATTTTTTTATTATCATTTATTCGTGATATATTATTTGCATGTTATTGAATAAATATAATTTTTATAAGATATTTAACTTTCCATATTGATTATTCATTATTTATTCATATATTCGAAAGTATTATTACACTCAATGAGAACATGACCTCACCCCTTTCATATGTTTTATTTTCCCCAGGAATTTATGATGTATACTATGATTTTTCTGAATGGATACTCTAAAAGAAATAAATTAATTATCTGAAAAAAAATTATTTTGTAAATTCTATTTTAAAACATAATATTTTAATCACACACACACATATATATATATATATCTAGATTACTAAAACTACTAAACAATTAAGTCTTTCTGGATGAAATTTCATATTTCTTTTTCCAATTTAATAATCTAACAACTGGTGTAATGCCCAAACATTATCAAAGATGGGGAACATTTAATTTATTTAGTTTAATACCTTAAAACACCCCTTTTAATAAATTTATAATGATAAAAAATGATCATAGGTGAATTTTTTACTATTTATATATCTTAAGCACAAAAAACATGGAATGCAGAATGGGTCGTGTGGTTGTCTGGAACCACACGACCCAAGGTGCATGACCATGCAGCCCCCTTCATGTTATGAAAAGTGGGTAGGATCACGATTTGTATGTGGTCATTTAAACTATGTTGATGGACCATTTATAGTGGTTATGTATGTATGAAAAATAAGATAGGGCATTTTCAAATCATTTATTTTATTTTATTTTATTTTATTTTTAATTTATTTTATTTTCCTTCATAATATTTTAATTTTTTTATTTGATTTTATTTTATTGCTAATTTATTTTATTTTACATTAAATTATTTTTCATTTATTTTATTTTCCAATATTTTTTCAAGTTTTAATTAATATTATTTTCATGTTTTTTTCATGTTATATTATTTTATCTTATTTTATTTCAATTTATTTTTCATTTCCTTATTTATTATTTTCTTCATTTTACTCTCTTTTTTCCATTACTCCCTCATTTCCATCCCCCCATTCATCGCTTCCCTCACTCCCTCCAAGATCCTCTATTTTTTCTCTCTCCCTCTTGTGGTGCACGATGGTCTCCTCCCTCTTCACTCATGGTGTTTGGATCTTTGACCCCCCTCAATTCTCATCCATTTTCATCATCATCAGTTGTGTTGGAAAGAACTAAGAATGCTCTCTATTCTTCAATTCTCTTTCTCTTGGTTCATCCACTTATCATTTTATTATTTTCGCATAGAAGGTTTTGTACCCTATTTGGGAATGAGGGGTTAGTAATTCCTATTTATCCTATTTTAGGTTGAATCGAAACATGTTATCTAATATATGGAGTACCATATTGTTTAGGTTGGAGGCCTATGTCGTTTTCCAATTTTTTGTTGGGTTTAAAATATCGTGTCATTTTAAAGCTCACTAGATCCTTCTATGGATGATCAGTATCGCATATTAAATAAATTAGACTACATTGTTGTTCATTTAGTGACCCCCAATTATGGAAAAACCAATTATGGGGTGTTTGTTTCACCATTTCCCACCCATTGGGGTGCGCCATCATTTTTGGATTAATAGCCTATTTCCTTGAGTTTTGATTCACCATGGGTTGATGTTTTAAATTTATTAAGGGTTTATGTTGTTTAATGAACAATGTTCTGGACCAGTTTTTATATATATCCTATGTGAAATTAGAAATGGTTGGACATATTTAATTCCATTTGACATGGAATGCTTGATGTTTCATTTGAATATCACCTTCCTTTCTAGTTAATTGCTCGTGAAAGTAGGTAATTAATTTTTCCTTTTTTCTAATTCCTAAGCATTTTGATTATATGTGTAACTTCTTGTTATGTTCCTTTCCTTAAACTTATTCTAATTCCATCTGTCTATTATTTATTTTCTTTTTTCTAATATTATACTGTGTTTCTTATTCTTTTTTCCCATGATATTCTATTATTAAATAATGTTTCCTTTCTTTATAAACTGTTCCATTATCTTTTAGCTTAATTTTAAAAGCATCATTAAATTTTAGCTCGTTATATTAAATTGCATGTTATTACATGTAGTTGTTTAAATAATTTTATTTTAACTTATTCAGTGCAAATGATAAATGATTATTACCTTGCTATATGTAATATGCCAATGTTGTCGGTTTGATTTATTTAGATTCATTAAATAGTAAGTATGTGGAATTGAAATTTTTTTAATAGAATTCAATTATAAATTCTGGACATTCTTATGATCTGTTTTTGTACTTGAATTACATTACACGGGCCAGGTGAGAACAGGGGATCCAAGTTAAGGTATCATGGATAGACTCATATTCATGGGTGGTTATACCATGATACATTTGGGTGATTATTTGGCTTTCTAGGGGACGTATTCTCGAGCAGATTAATTACACACCTGAGTGATACAGATCCCCAAGGGGGGAGACCATGGACGGACCCATTAAAAGTATGGATATGCCAAGCCTTGGCTGAGAAAAGGTCTTCTAGTGTGATACCTAGGTTGGGCACATAGTCACCATGCCTAGAGTTATACCTGAGACTCCTTGTGGTCGTTTGGTATGGACATGGTGGTATCAGATTACATTGGATGTACCATAGCAGTAAATGGGATTCGACTTAGATATCTAGGGAAGGGCTCAGACTCCACCAACGGATTTTAAGGACTTTCTATAAATTCTTGAATTACATGAGATGAATTAATTAATATTATATATATAATTCTTATATTTTATGATACATATTTTTCACTTATCAGAACACATGATGATGACTTGATAAGTTGACCTAAATTCAAAGCACAAGCTTGGAGGTGTGCCTTATTTTTTTTATAATTTTTAATTATGTAAATTCATAAATATTTTGCCTTTTATAGGTACATTATTTTATGTGGATCATTTTTAACAACATTTTCCACATGATGTTTTTTAGTTTTAGAGACTTTTTTTTACCAAAATGTTTTTTTTATTAAATAATTGATAATTGTTATGTTTTTTACTTTTCCGTGTAAAATAATCCATTTTAGTTTAAATCATGTGTTTTTAGTATTCCTTATTGTATTTTTAAATAATAATTAAATTAAATTATTCATTAAAATTTGACTTTTATTTATTTATTCTTTTATCTTTACAATTTTTTATTCGATTTAGTTTATCAATTAAATTAATTAATTCGTTATTGGTAATTTTTTTATAAATAACTCATTTTATTTTTTAATAATTTTTTTATTTTAATTAGTATTAAAATTTTAATATTATTCAATTATTACTTTTATTCTTTAATTTAATTAGTTCTTTAGTTAATTAATTTGTTAATTAATTGGTTAATTAATTCAAGCATGTAACGACAATTGTTTTAATATGTTCGAAATTAATTTGTTTATAATAAAAATATATTTATTCTTTTAAATAAATAATAGTTAATTTTATTATTTAACTTTGTATTATTTATTTGGTTTTTAATTCAAATTTATTTAATTTAATTTATTAAATGAATAATTTTTTTTAATTTAATATTTGTTTTGTTTATTCTGTAGGTTTATCGGTAGCTCTCTCTTATGGTACCATTTTTCCCTCTTGGTGCCACAGTGTCCACCTCATTACTGTCTCACAGCCTCGCACCATTTCAATTGTTGTCTCACCATTCCCCTAGCCACCGTTTTAAAACTAATATTGTCACAAAAAACCCCTTCCACTGTTTATTTCTTCAACCCGATGTCGGAACAACACCACTCATCACATCATACAGCTACTGTTTCCCATCTCCACCGTAACTCAAGGTGACATAGCTACACACACACCGTCACCCCTCTTGATTCATCCACCTTTGAAGCACCTCCCACACTCACTTTTTCATGTCCTCTACTCCCACAACCTTCCAGTCTAACCACCAACACAACAAAACAACATCGTACAAATGAACAAACATCAACAAAAATCAAAACATTGAACATGAAAACAGAAAATTGTTGCTTGATTAATCCATCAACTCAAAATCAAGAATCAAGCATATGAAAATTGAAATATCAGTATCTTTAAACTAATTTCGTGGAAGAACAAACACAAAGAGAATTTAGGTTACCAAAATTGAACTAGAGATCAATGTTCCACAAATCTGAACCCACACCGGTGCACAACCGCTCCGAACCCAAGCCACCGACAAGCCACACGAACCATGCGACCTCTTGCCTCACCAACATCCTAACCCTACCCCCTAGAATCCACTGTCTAGCAAAAATTAATCTCTTCCTCCCCGTTTATTCTCCCTTCCACCTCGTCGTGCAAGCAGAACTCCAGCCGACACAACTATTCACGGAACCATCTA
This sequence comes from Viscum album, assembly GCA_963277665.1. NCBI lineage: Eukaryota > Viridiplantae > Streptophyta > Magnoliopsida > Santalales > Viscaceae > Viscum > Viscum album. The sequence continues at coordinate 890,929,748 of OY728130.1, forward strand.
AATTCTCCTTGAACCAATGTCACCTACACTTGCTGTTGTGAGCCGACCTCACCTCCACCATCCATCTTCCTTCTCCCCTGTAGTCCATCTTGAAACCTTTGTCTCACAGCAATCCCCATGAACCTCTACCGCTCCAAATCCTCCCCCAGTTCATCAAACCCCCAGTCATCGCAAAACCAGCCGCACCCCTGAGCTGCTTCACCACATGTGCTACCCACCACCAACCTTACCTCAACCCTCCATTCAATGCCGTTCCCTATACCCTGAAGGCTCTGCGCCATGTTCTCCTCTCCCAGCATTTCCCGAAGTTTAACCCCTTCCCTCTTTCTCCCCTGTACCGCAGGAACAACCCTCCCCTATTCCATTTATTTTTCTTCTTTTTTTAATTATTATTATATTTTATTATATCATAATATATATATATATATTATGTGGTATATATCATATACAATACTAATTTATTAAATAATAATATATGTTATTAATTAAATAAAATAAATATTATATTAATAATCATAATAGGTATTATAAAATATATCTTCTTATATGTACTTTTATTTAGTATATATATTAATAAGTTTTTTTAATAAGTGATATATATATATATATTAATTTACATATTTTTTTCATTATTTTCGTATCTCACTCACATGAGTTTGGTGTAGTGGGAGGATTGTAGCTCGCCGCACGCGAACTCATCATTTAGTTAGGAGAAACTGGTCTAGTGACCAGTTCCATGGAAGAATCACAGTGAAAGTTGAACGTGGAGGCCAATAAACACCTCAGGATAGATTCCATAGGTTTTGATTATGGGCTCATCAACAATCGTCATGGGAATAGATCATTCCTGCACTGAGGGGTAGGATGCGGGACAGGGGATGACCAATCCAGACAGGTGGTTATTGAGCATTTAATGATCAATCATTCTACTGGACCAGATGACACATCTCGACAGGGCATTCATTATTCTTAATCATCCATACATAACAATCCATTGATCCCATGAGTCTTTACCATTTCCATCATAAAAATATTCCAGACATCAGTGAAGTAGTTCAACCTTTCATACATCAAATCCTATGGAATAACATCAAGCACACTATAGCACCTCTTTCACCATCATGTAGCCAGAATTGGTGTTTTTGGGAGATCAAGCAGGGAGACGAACAACATTATTTACCTTATTCTATGATTTTTCACAACTAATTTGAACTTTAACTTCATTGATTTGAATTCAATTTTTACACAGAATCCCACAATTATGTCCATCTAAATTCCTTTTGGGGTGGGGTAAGCTAGATGGTTAGGTTTTGTTTACTCTTATTCATGCGATGCATCATTTTCTAGAACATCACTGTCATTGTTTGAGGAAATTATTTATTTTCAAAACAACATGATCGAGTGAAAATCGATCATGATTTAATATTAATGATAACTATTTCGATATGATGGACTCACTGACAAGTGAGTCATGCTCAGATGAGAGAGACACACTGAACTAAACCGACAAGTTGAACACGGTGACATCTGACTTTTTAATACTATTGGATGGAATGGATTTTATAGTCGATGGACTGTAGGGGTTATTTCATCGCAAACAAACCAGATGAAAAATTTGGACACCTTCTTTATGTCCAATCAATATTTCTTAAACATCGGTGCATGAATGAGTCTAAGAAATATCGAAATCGTCAAGTGGGTTGTCCCCCCAACTTATCTATTGGTTGTTTTCAGCAAAATTTTTCTTGATGTCTTGTATGCTTCCATGAACTAACCAATTCCTTATCCCTTTTCACACCATGAGTTTTCACAACTTCTCTTTACCACCACCAACTGATTTTTTTTTCTTTTCTGTGTTTTTTTTTGTTTTATTTTTTTAGATCACCAAGCAATACATTAGTACTTTTTTGTGAACCTGCTACATGCAAACCAGGTGTATGTATGAATACTTCGTACTTGGTAATTATTAAATTGATAAGCACCTCAATGAAGTGAAAAAGAACAAACAAAAGATCTAAATGGAAGATAACATAAATAAAAACTTGAACAATCCACGTCCTGAAAATTTTAACCAACCTGGATTAATGAACACACCTGAGAATGAGATAACTGAGAGGCACAATTTGACAGAGTTCATTCTGCCTTCAGTGTCAAGTAACCCTTCATTTATTATAGTCTTTAATAGTTCTAGGAATTACAAAATCTTGAAATCCATGCTTAGTCAGCTGACTAACTTCAATGTAATTCCTAATGAAGAATCTCTTGACTTCATTAGAGCCTTCTACTATAGTGTACAGTAGCTACCACTTAGAGGACTCACTGAAGAAGAGATGAAATTGAGAGTGTTCCTCTTCTGCCTAAAGGGAAATTCTAGGTCATGGTTTCAATAATTAGAAGATGAAATATTTTTCACCTGGGATCATGTTTATAATTAATTCATAATGAAATTCAATCATAGGATGATAGAATCAGAAATGTGGCACAAAATAACTCGATTCCTTCAGAATGATGTAGAACTGTTTCATGAAGCCTGAGATTGGTTTATAAGTTTGCTTAGGTAGTGTCCCAACCATCAATGTGAACCCTAATTTATCTCGGGAACCTTCTACAATTGTCTCAACCCTTACCACCAAACCATGGTGGATTAGTCTTCTGGAGGAGACTTCAGTGATAGGACTACTGAGGAGCTTAATCAAATCTTAAATACCTTACCTGTAAAATCCAAGAAAACATTTTCTAGGAGGAGAACCTTTGTGTGAAAGGAAACTACCCCTGATCTTAAAGATGAATCCTAAGCTTCTGGGTTCTTTAATGAGAACCCACATCATACCCTTAAGGCGCAGTGCCCCCATTATGGCATGTATGGCCATTCTAAAACCTGTTGTCCAAACATCGATATATCTGTCCAGCCTCCTGGGAGTGACAACTTTGCTGGCTATGGACCTCGAATGAAGTCTAGGGGAGATCCTTTTTCCAAAACCTACAATCAACTTTATAAGAATCATCTGAACCATTCATGGGGTGAATAGGGCGTCCTCTAACCTACTAGCCCTCATAGATTCTAGTAGAATCCTTGGAAGTAATTCCTTCCCCAACCCCAACCTATAGCTGAGTCATCCAACTCAAAAGATGAAGTGAGGGACATGTTACATTAGTTGATAGGGAGGTTTGATGAATTAAAGAACAAAAAGGATTATGATAAAGTTAAAATAGATGTTATAATGGAGAACATTGAAATTGAATTGGGGAAGTTTGCTAGGGTTCCCAGTAATGGAGAAAAGGGAACCTTCCCGGCATCACTAATCCCAATCCTAGGGAAATTCCATGGATTTTACCACCATAAGTGGTCCATAAACTCACAAAGATCCTAGGAAAGAACTCAAAAATGCAAAAAATTAGAAATTAGATGATGTTGGAAACTCAAATATGAAAGCACATGAATACGGAAAACTAGAAAGCACCACTTGAATCCCTCATGTTCATATTGTTCCAGCTAAAAAACCCAAGAAAATTGCTTTTAAAAAATAAAGGGAATATATTTTTTGAAGATGAATATGTAGAAATTCATCCAATTGTGAGGAATTTATCCCCTGCAATCCCCTCCCATAACAAATTAAGAAGCGAATTCACAATTCAAAACTTTTGAAATTTTTAAAAGTGGTTTAAATGATGAACATTGATATCCTTTCTTGGATGCCATGATTCAAAGCCCTTTATATCTAAAATCAGTCAAGAAAATCTGTTCAGACAAAACGACATTGGAATAATTCGCCGCCTATAGCTTAACAGTGGATTGTATTTTAGTCTTGAATAATAGAATACATCCTATGATTTAGGTCCCAGAAATTTTATTCATTCATTTCACTCTTGGGGATATAGTTTGTATGTTCAATTGTTTATTTTATTTTGTTGCTAGTATCAATTTAATTCCCCTGTCACATTTTCAGCACTGGAGAATAGGAGTTCCCCAACCCACCAATATTGTGTTACAGCTTTCCGATAGGTCCAGTACTCATCTATTGGGTAGGGTCAATGATCTCATAGTGGTAGTAGGAAAAATATTTTTTTCCTAGTAGCATTCTTATCCTTGATATATAGTGTTACGAGGAGGTTCCTTTCACTCTCAGTAGTCCCTTTTGGGGCAATGTGGGAGCTGCGATAGATGTGTCTAAGGGGAAACTGATTTTTAATAAGGGTGAATGGAAAGAAGAATTCAATGTGTTTATGAATATTCAAGAACTCACCCACCCAATCTCACCCAAAGAAGAGACGTTAGTTGCTGAGATTAATGATGATAATGAGGAAGAGGAGTTTCTGAGAATGATAGCCGAAATCAATAGTGAACCTGAAATCGATGCTACTGGTTGCATGAGGATTACCTCATGTATAGAGAGAGAATTTGATGATGAGTATGAGTGAAAATTCAAAGAGAACCTAGATGAGTTTGTTTTAGATCAGATTATTACTGTATGAGAGGAGTCTATGTTTGAGGATATTTTCATTGGATGCTCTAGTGATGAGGAAGAATCGTTCTCTAATTCCTTCATCAAGAGGTAGAATGAAGACCTTGCTCTAACCATGCCCATGTGTCCTCCCTCAAGAAAGTCACCACCCAACCTTGAACTAAATCCCCTCCTGTCCCATCTCAAAAATTTCTTTTTTGGAGATAGTTCCACCCATCCTATGATAATTTCATCCAACCTTGACGTGGGTTAACTGAAAAATCAGGTTACTATTTTAAAGTAATAAAATTCAGTCAGAGGCTACTATATTTCTGATATCAAGGTGATAAGTCCAGCCTTTCTCATGAATAAAATCCCCATGAAACCAGAGTGTACTCTCAGTGTATAATCCCAAAGAAGACTCAACCTAAAAATGAAGTAATTTGTCTGAGAAAAAATTATTAGGTTGCTTGATTCTGGGATAATTTTTCCCATTTCTAATAGCCCCTGGGTCAGTCTGGTCCAGGTGGTTCCAAAAATAATTAGAGTGATAGTGGTCACTAGTGAAAATAATGAGTAAATCCAGACAAGAGTAGTGAATAAATGGAGAGACAATATAGACTATAGAATGTTTAATGCTGCCACAATAAAGGATCACTTTCTGATTCTGTTTTTTGATCAAATGTTATATTGATTGGTAGGTATTGAATACTTCTACATTCTTGACGGTCATTTTGGTTACAACCAGATTTCCATTGCACTAGAGGACCAAGAGAAAAACAACTTTACCTAGCCATTCGGGACATTTTTCAACCGGTCGATGCCCTTTGGCTTGTGTGGTGCTCCTACTAGTTTTTATATATTCATGACGAATATTTCATCAAATATTATTGAAAGTAGAATTGAATTGTTCATCGATGATTTTTTCTTCGGGTTAATAACATTGAGAACTATCTGAAAAATCTAAAACAGCTGTAGAACGGTGACGAGAGGCCAACTTAGTCATAAAATGGGAAAAGCTACAATTCATGGCCACTGAAGGCATATTTCTGGGACACAATGATTCTAGGAAGGGGTGGGAGGTCAATTATGAAAAATATGAGGTCATACAAAGGATTCCCCACCTAAAAATGCCAAAGGAATAAGGAGTGTTTTGGATCATGATACATTCAATATGATATTCATTACGGACTTTTATAATATTACAAACACATGTGCTCCCAGCTGGTTAAGGACACACCCTTTTTCATTGATGATAAATTTATTGAGGCCTTTAATATGATCAAGGAGATGTTGAATCCTTCACCTGTAATCACTTATCTTGATTATAAATTTCCATTTGAGGTGATGTGTAATGATAGTAGGTTTTCATAAGGAGATGTGTTAGGGATGATAAAGTATATGAAATTGCATTTAATTTACTATTCAAGAAAGCTGTTGGACGATGCCCATAATAATTATTCTACCATAAAAAATGGGTTGGTTTCTATGATGATTTCTTTGGAAAAGATCAGGTAGTACTTGATAGGATCACGGACAATAATTTTCAAAAATCATTCATCCCTAATGTTATTGCTTGTTAAAAAGGATTCAAAACCCAAACTCATGAGGTGGACCTTGTAGTTAAAGGAGATTGATTTAGTGATTAAGGACAATAAAGGGGACAAGAATGTAGTTGTAGATCACTTGACCCGATTTCTCAATACCCCAAGTAAGGAACCAATTGAGATCAAAACCTCATTCCACGATGAAATTTTTTTTGCTGCCTCAGTACACGAGTCTTCTTGGTTCGAAGACTAGGCCAACTTTCTGGAAGTTGGAGTCATCCACAAGGATCTCTAACATAACCAGAGGAAGAATTTTATATCAAGGATGAAATATAATATTTGAGATGACCCTATTCTCTTTAGGAGATGTGTTGATGGGATTTTGAGAATATGTGTAGTTGAGAATGAGATTTTTCCCATACTTGAGAGATGTCATTCATCAATATGCGGTGGCCTCCATGGAGGAGAAATGATTGCTCAAAAGGTCCTATAGTCTAGTTTCTAGTGGCCAAAATTGTTTAAATATGTGAGGAGTCTGGTTATTGGCTGTGAGAAATGTCAAATTTTGGGAATTGTAAGAAGAAGAAATGAACTAGCCAAAAAAAGTAATTTTGGAGTTTGAAATGTTTGATGTCTGGGACTTTGACATCATGTTTCCAATACCATTATATTATGGGAATGAGTACATTTTTATTGTTGTGGACTATATGTCCAAGTGGGTTGCGGCATTAGCTCTGCTCGATAATTAAACTTCTAGTGTTGTGAAATTCTTCAAGAGAAATATCTTTGCTATGTTCAGTGTGACTCGAGCTTTCATCACCGATAATGGGTCTCACTTCATGAACTATAATTTAAAAGGTTTTATGGAGAAGTATAAGTGCTCACATAGCATAGGAAACACTTAAAACCCATATTCCACTAGGCATGTAGAAGTTTTAAAAAGAGAGCTCAAACAAATTTTAGAGAAAAAAATTTCTAGCTATAGAAAGGACTGGTCAAGGAAGATGGATGAGGCCCTTTGGACCTATAGATATGCTTATATGACTCCTATATGGGTTTCACCATATAAGATTCTCTTTGGGAAAACATGTCATCAACCTGTTGAGTTATATCAAAGATCTTATTAGGCAGTGTAGGCTCTTATGTTTGAATTCATGACTACTGGTGAGAGATGACTATTAGAGCTGAGTGAGATGGAGGGTATTTGAAAAGATTACTATGATAATTATCAAATTTAGAAATAGATAACGAAGGATTTTCATGACTCACTCATTCAAATAGTAATTTGAAGGTTGGTGAGAGGGTCCTGCTTTTCAATTAAAGATTTAAGATGTTTCCAAGAAAGTTGAAGCCCAAGTGGTCAAGACCCTTTACCATTGCTAGGGTTTTGGTTAATGGAGACCATGAGCTAGTTGGATAAGAGAATTGACCTTTCTTAGTAATCGGTCAAAGAATAAAGAATTTCTTTGAAGCGTAGCCAATGGTCTTGGATGACATATCCTTGTTGGAATAATGAATTGTTTTAGGTCTAACTGAGGACTATAAACTAGGTCTTCCATGGGAACTGACCCATGGTTTCTTAGTTTCTTTATTATTAGTTTTGTTCTTAAATAATGTTAAAACATGCTTAACCACTTAACTTCTTGATGGATCCTCATGATTTTTTTTTTTTTAGAGAGATTGGTTTCTGCTAGAAACATGGCAAAGAAAACTCGTTGGATAAATCCACTACAAAATATGAATAGCATTTTGTTCCACTAACTCCCTTGGGAATCTTATCTTTAAATTAAAACACTGAGATCTTATATTAATTTTTTGAACATGCAGGTTAATGAGGAGGAGTAACCATAAAGTGCAGCTGAGGAGTACATGTCGATAGAAGTTATTGTTAAAGGTCCAATAATTCATGGAAGTATTTTTCTGCCCTATTACACTTTTAATTACCTTCTTAATCTCCACTATGAAATAAGTGTGGGGGATATCCCAATGAACTTTAAAAAATTAATATGTTCTCTTATATAGGAGTTTATCTGCTAGTATGTAGAGAGTTGAGAAATTATATTGAGCTATTTTGTGAATCCTTATTTCACTCACTACATTCAATTTCATTATGCTCCTGCGGCACATCACTGCTAATCATGATACTATTTGAATTACACTGATAAAATCTTTTTTTGACTATTTAAAAAATTAAAATCATTCACGTTTTAGGTATAGAACTGAACTTGTTGCTGATGCTGGTTGGTGGGGTTGGGTTCTTCTGTTTGTCTTTGTTTGAAGTTCTCTTTTCTTTCTCCGTTTGTGTGGCAATGTTTTTTTAACCTCATTTCTACCCTTCCATACTCTATTTAATCAAAACTATCCATCAATCTTGAATGTAAACTATCTTCTACCTTAGAATTCAACATTGTGGACAATGTTGGGTTTTATGTATTAGGGAGAGGGGTAATTTAGTTTCATTTCAAATTCCCCCTTCTTGAACATGAAGTTTATGTTTGGTTTAAAAAAATGTTCAATTTTTTTCAAATATCGTTCAAAATAATTCAAAAAAAATTCAAATTATATCATCATATGATGGTCATTGGAGGTTTACTGGTAATTCAATTATGTCATGATAGTGGATAACTGCTTGTTGGAGGTTGAGAGTGGCATTTTGTCAGAATCTATTAAGCATCAGTGATTGCTGAGTGGAATTGTTCACTATCACTATGAACCATTCTGGTTAGGAACTGAGGATGTGAGTATGACAGGATATGTTTTGTGGGATGATAATCATGACTTTGGGTAATGTTGTAAATGGACGCTAGGGGACTCACATTTTTTTAAATAATATTCATTCACTTTCGGAAGACATATCGAATGATTATTAATTTATTAATTTTTAGCTGGGGTAAAATGGGAAAATCAGATCCCACGGTGGGTATCTAAGACAAGGTGTAGTGGGTGCATTTATATTAATAAATAATTCAAATTTCAATGTTAATAATTTCTATTCATAGTACTCTACAAACAGAATATGGCTGGGAAAAATTGAAATAAAGTGACCATTTCAAAAATGAACTCATAAAGGTGTGGGGAATTTTTAACCCAGATGAAGAAGTGAGCAATTGACTTGGTTAAAATATATTTAATTTTAGTCAATAAAGTGATGAAATTAATGGAAATTAAATTTTTGAACCTGGGGGAAGGTGAGAATGGAAGGTTCTCTTGTTCAGGTTTTAGATTCCACTTTATCTGACCTGTCAGCACTCCATGAATTAGAACATGAATTGGAAGGTGAAGTAGGACAGTTAATGAGTACATATGGAGTCATGACATACATGAATGTATATGATTTTTTAGGCTTTTGACTTCTGGTGAGTAATTAAAGATTGGTGGGACACTATTTTTGAACTTCATTAAAATTCCCGACTCATTGTTTGGTCCTGATACTTTTGGTATTAAAGTTTAATCACGCACTTTTTGAACTGAAATTCACAAATCATCATTCTTTTTTTAATTTTCAAGGAATTTTCTTATTAGAGGACATACGATGTTTTATGTGTGGGTAAGTTTTATGTGGATCATTTTTAACAACCATTTCAACACTTATTTTTGTAGTTTTACTGACTTTTGTATACCAAAATGTTGTTTTTTATTAAATAATTGATAATTGTTGTGATTTTGTACTTTTCTCTATAAAATATAAAATTTTATTTTAAATCAAGTGTTTCAAGTATTCATTATTGTATTTTTAAATAATTATTAAATTAAATAATACTTATTAATTTTACATTTATTTATTTATTCTTTTATATTGACAATTTTTCATTCCAGTTAGTTTATTAATTTAATTAATTAATTCATTATTAGTAATTCGTAAATAAATAAATCATTTTAATTTTTAATTCTTTTAAGAATTTAATTAGTTTTGACATTTTAATATTACTCAATTAATACTTTTATTATTTATTTTAATTAGTTCTTTAGTTAATTAATTGGTTAAATAATTGGATAATTAAATCAAGAAACATCTATTATTTTAATTTGTTTTGAAATAATTTGTTTATAATAAAAATATATTTATTATTGTAAATAAATCAAAATGAAATTTTTGTTAATGTTATTTTATTTATATATTTTCTAATTCCATTCTATTTAATTTAATTTATTCATTGATTAATCTATTTTTTTAGTTTTATTTAATTTTTGTTTTTTTATTTTGTAGCTGTTTCTGTATCTCTCTCTCACGGTACCACCATTCCAATAATGGTCCCACCGCGTTCATCTCATCCATGTATCACAACCTCCCACGGTTCCAATTGCTGTCTCACAGTTCCCCCAGCCACCATTTCACAACTTACGTTGGAAAATAAATCCCTACCACCGTCTCTTTCATCCTCATAGTGTCACAACAACAACACTCACCTCATCATCCTTCTACCATATCCCATCTCCATCCTAACTCATGGTGCCACCACTATCCAGACACCGTCACTCCCCTTGTCTCAACCACCCTTATAACACATATCGTGCTCACTATTTCCTCTCCTCTACCCCTACCACCTTCACATCTCACCACCAACACAGAAACACCCCACTGTACAAACCAACCAACAACAGGAAAAATCAAAACAATGAACATCACAGTAGAAAATTATTTCTTGACTAAAAAATCAAGTCAAAATAAATAATCCATCTTATGAAAAATTGAAATAGCAGCATCTTTGAACAAATTTAGTGCTGGAACAAATGCAAAGAAAAATTTGGTCACCAAAATTGAACTTCAGATCAATGTTCCACAAATTGTAACACACACTGATGCACAACAGCTCCCAACCCAAGACGCCGGCGAGCCTCTCGAACCCCATGACCTATTGCCTCACCACCGTCCGAACCCTACCACCACACTTCCACCATACGACCATCATGAATTTTCGCCTCCCAATTTCTTCTCCCTTCCACATCCCCATGCGAGCATAAATCCAGCTAACACCACTGCGCACCGAACCTCTTGAATGTCCCTTTGCCAAAGTCACCTCCACTCACCACCATGAGTCGGCCTCACCTCCACCACCCCTCTACCATCAACCATGCATTCCATCTCCACACCATAGTCCCACTGCAATCCCCCTGAATCTGTTGGATATACATGCCGAGACATATGAGAGGAAGAATGGAAGAGGTAGAATATTGGCACACAACACAAAGGAGATTTCAAGATTTTTCGCAAAATTTCAAAATTTTTCACAATTGAAATTTCAGACTACAATTAAATCAATTTATAGTCCCACAACATTAAATGCATAGCATTTATGTTGGTACAATGAAAGACCAAAACATTAAATACAGAGAATCTATGACGGTAAAAGGAAAAACCAAAATATTAAAGGAATATCATTTATGAAGGTAGATAGATTTACCAAATCTTTAAATGCAGAGCATTTAAATTCATTCAAAGAAAATAAATGGAGGTGGACCCATGGGAAAAAAATGTTCAACTAATAAATGACGCCGCCGACAGCTTTGAATCATGTATTTGGTTTGAAATTCCAACACTCCCCTTCAAACAAAAACTGGCTTCATTTCGAGCATCATTCAGAGTATTTTGAATATATCTGTCGGTAATGCCTTTTTGAAACTATCAGCCACCTGCTCCTTAGTATGAAAATATTCCAATTTTATCATTTTCTACTTCACATGATCTCACAAAAAATTGAATCGGGTATCAATGTGTTTGCTTCTTCTTTGTTGCACCAGATTTTTGGCAAGTTGAATTGCCGACTTGTTATCCACATATATCACTGTGGATCCATCCTGCGGATGCTTCAACTCATTCAGCCGATTTCTCAACCATATTCCTTCACAAATAGTGGATGATGCCGCCACGCACTCTTCTTCACATGTAGATAAGGCGACCACACTTTGCTTCATTGAATTCCACGTGAAAGAAGTCGATCGAAGAAAAAATACCTACCCATTGGTGCTTTTTCTTTCATCTTGGTCGCCTCCCCAGTCACTGTCTGAGTATCCATGAAAATTTTCTTCTACATTGTATGGACAAAAAAGACCAAAATCCACAGTTCCTTTAACGTACGTGAGGATATGTTTTTCCTCTAACCAGTGGGACTCTTTTGGTGCTTCCATGTACCTGCATAGAAGCCCAACACTATAGAAAATATCAGGCCTTGTGATTGTGAGATACCATAGGCTTCCAATTAGACTCTTGAATAGAGTTGATTCAACACTTCTTCCTTCTCCATCTTTTTTCAGTTTTAAGCTCATTGCCACAGGTGTGTTTACAACATTTCAATTAGCCATCTTGAATTTTTCAAGAAACTCCTTAGAATACCTCTTCTGAGAAATATATATGCCTCCATGTTGTTTCTTTACATCTATACCCAGAAAGAAATACATGAGACCTCCATCGGTCATCCTGAACTCCTTGAACATAGCCTTCTTGAAATCATAGAAAATCCGTCGACTATTATCTACAAATAGCAAATCATCAACATAAAAGCATGCAATGATTATATTGCCACGATTGTTCTTCTTGATGTAAACTGCATGCTCATATAGACATTTGGTGAAGCCGTTCTCTTGAAGATAGTTTTCAATGCGTGCATTCCAAGAACGAGGAGCCTGCTTTAACCCAAAAAGAGATTTCTTAAGTCGATACACTTTTTCTTCCTCCCCTTGCATAACAAAGCCTTCAGGCTGGTCTACATAGTCCTCTTCCTCTAGAATTCCATTCAAGAATGCAGACTTCACATCCAATTGGTAGATCATCCAACTGCGATGAACAACAAGATAGATAATCATTCTCACCATGTCAAGGCGAGCAACAGGAGTGAATACTTCTTCATAGTCCACCCCATTCTTCTGTTTGTACCCCTTTTCTATGAGCCATGCCTTGTATCGATCAATTTAACCATCAACATTTTGCTTGATCTTGTACACCCAGTGGACACCAATGTATTTCTGGCTATTAGGAAGTGTTTTCAGCTCTCATGTGTCATTTTTCTCTATGGCGCCAATTTCTTCTCCCTTATCCATTCTCCAACATTCTTCCATTGTGGCTTCCTGAAACGTAAGAGGCTCATGATCTGCATAGAGGAAAAAAATATTTACCTCTTCAGTTTATTCATAAATGTCGCTTAAGCTTTTCTTCTTTATGGGAACCATGGTTGAGGATGAGATCTCCAAATTTTGACTTGATGGAGTCCTTTCAGGAGTGATGGAATGTCCTCCTTGACACTTGTGTATTGATGATGTGCCCGGGGAAGGTGTTGCTGGCGTTTTCTCCTAATGATCAAACCATTCTTCAGGATCTTCTGTTTTGACTGGAATCTCTTTGTTTGGTTCTCCATCATTCCATTTCCAAGCTTCTTCCTCGCTAAAGACCACATCTCTACTCACCAATAATTTATTGGTTAGTGTATTGTAGAGATTATAAGCTTTAGACTCTTCACTATAGCCGATGAAGATGCACTTTTCACCATGATCATCAAGCTTCCTTCTTCTCGCTTCTAGAACTTGAGTGTAGCCAACACACCCGATGATTCATAGGTGTGCTATGCTCAGTTTGTAGTCACTCCATGCCTCTTGTGGTGTCATGTTTCTGATGCCCTTGGTTGGATAACGATTGACCAGATAGGAAGTACATGCCACTGGTTCTACCCAGAAATTGTTTGTCTAGCCCTTCTCCTTCAGCAAGGTCCTCGTCATGTCGAGGATGGTGGGGTTCTTCCTTTCTGCAATGCCATTCTACTATGGCATTTAAGCAGCAGTATATTCTTGCGTGATTCCTTGTTCCCTGCAAAAATCTTGAAAAACATTTGAAGTGTATTCTCCACCTCTGTTAGATCTGATAACTTTGATTATATAACCACTTTCAGCTTCAACATGATATTTAAACATTTTAAAGATCGCAAATGCAGATGATTTGTCTTTGATTCAATACACACAGAGTTTCCTCCTAAAATCATCAATGAAGGTAATAAAATACATATTACCTCCAAGTGAGGGTGTTTCAAGCAGTCCACAAATATCAGTGTGAACCAACTGAAGTGGTTCCGTTGCTCTTCTAGACACTCCACTTGGAAATGAGTTCCTTTGTTTCTTGCCGAGATTACACACATCACACACATGATTTGGAGTTTCAATCATTGGAAAGACACACACCATGTTTGATGAGGATAAAAGTTGAAGCCCGCTAAAATGAAGATGTCCAAATCGCAGATGCCATCTCCATGAGTCATTCTTCATGAGTCCCAAGAGACACTCATCGGACATTGTGTTGATTCGCAGTGGAAACATGTGATTCTTCACCATTTGGACTTGAGCAACAAGTCTCCTGTGAGCAAACCTTATCGACAAAGAAGAATTTTCCAAGTGTATGACATACCCATTCTCAAGAAGTTGGCTGAGACTGATGATATTATTTTTCATACATGGTACGTAATATACATTAGAAATGTAATTTGACTCTCCATTATTCAGATAGATTTTGATCTTAACTTTGCCTCTCACGAGTACCTTGGATGAGTCGCCAAAACTCATGTCACCACAAACTTATTCGGTGAGTTCCTCAAACAGTTTTTTGATACGACTCATGTGGTTGCTTGCACCCGTGTTGAGATACCACACATCGGGGCATTCACATGCCATTTTTTATGCGAGGAGGAGTGTGGTACCTTCTTCTTCATGATGAGATGCTTCAGCATAGTTGGATCATTCATCATGATCCACTTTTCTCCAGCAATCAGACACATAATTTCCAAATTTCTTACAATTGTGGCATTGAATGTTCTTTGCATTTCCACGACCACGCGTGAATCGTTCTCCACCATTCTCTCATCCATGAAAGCTGGTAGGATTTTTTTTCTCTTTTTATGGCTTGGATAATATCCATGCCTTATTCCTCTTCCACGATGACCAACTCGTTGCGTGTGGCCATTCTTTTGTTCTTGTAGAGTCAACTTGGTCTCCAAGGCATGCTCTATTATTGAATCAGTATTCTTTTTCATCTGTTGCTCATGCACTTTCTATGACCACATTAGTTCTTCAATGGACAGTTTCTCCAAATCCTTTTATTCTTCGATTTCCACAACCACATGATCAAACATGGTTGTGAGAGATCGAAGTGATTTTTCGATAACTCTAATGTCCTCCACTTTTTCACCATTCCTTTTCAAATTCTTCAAAATAACAATTAATCTTGAGAAATAATCAGAGATTATCTCACCTTCTTTCATGTGCGCCGCTTCAAATTCCGCTCTTAATGTTTGAAGACGTGCCCGATTCACTCGATCAACACCTTTGAAGATGGTGGTAAAGGTATCCCAAGATTGCTTGCTTGATGTTTCTTCGGAAATCTTTTCGAACGTTGATTCATCCAACCGTTGATAGAGGAGGAAAAATGCCTTATCTTTATTTCATTGATTTTTGAGGGCCGTATTTTCGTCATTCATGATGGCATCTTCTTTTGTCGTAGTTGGTACAACAAAACCGTTGGTAATGATCTCCCATAATTCTTGCGACCCGAATAATGCGTTCATGTGGATGCACCATCATTCGTAGTTGTCCTTACACAACTTCGGAACTTGTTGCTGGATTGCGGCCATCTTAAAAAAATTTGGAGAATCATGGTAACTTGGATCTGATACCAGTTTGTTTCCTATAAGAGCCGAGAAATATGAGAGGAAGAATGGAAGAGGTAGAATATTGGAACACAACATAAAGGAGCTTTCATGTTTCTTCACACAATTTCACAAATTATCACAATTAAAATTTCAGACTACAATTACATCAATTTATAGACCCACAACATTAAATGCATAGCATTTATGTTGCTACAAAGAAAGACCAAAACATTAAATAAATAGAATCTATGATGGTACAAGGAAAGAACAAAATATTAAATGCAGAGCATTTATGACGGTACGTAGATTTACCAAATATTTAAATGCATAGCATTTAAATTCATTCAATGAAAATAAATTGAGGTGGACCCATGGAAGAAAAAAATGTGTAAGTAATAAATGTCGACGCAGGAAGCTTTGACTCATGTTTTTGGTTTGCAATTCCAACAGAATCGCCACCGCTCCCAATCCTCTCGTAGTTCATGTAACACCGAGTCAACTCGGAACCACCCACGCCCCTTCCCCACTTCACCGCATGCGCTAACTACCATCGGCCTAGCATACACCCTTCACGTGACGTCTTTCCCTGTGCCTTGATTTAATCGCGCCTTGTTCCTGTCTGCCAGCATCGCCTGAAGCCATACCCCTTACCCACTTTCTCTGCTGCACCGCATGAGCAACCCCCCCACTCTTCGTTTCCTTCTTCTTTTCATTTAATTTTTATTCTATTATATCATATCATATCATATAATATATATATATTATCTGTTATATATCATATACAATACTAATTTCTTATATAATAATATATTTTATTAATTAAATAAAACAATTATTATATTAATAATAGTATTATGTATTATAAAATATATATTCTAATAAGTATTTTTATTTAGTTCATAAATTAATTAGTATTTTTATGGAGTAATATATATATATATATATTTACATATTTCATTCATTATTTTTGTATCTGACCGATGTGAATTTTTTTACTGAGGGAGGATTGTGGCTCACCGTGAACACACTCTTCATTCAGTTAGGAGAAACTACTCCAGTGACCAGTGCAGAGGATGTAGAACAGTTAATATTCCGTGTGGAGGCAAGAGAACACCTCAAGAGAGATTCCAGAGACATCGATTATGGGCTCATTAGCATTCATCACGGGCACTAGATAAATCATACGCTACGGGGTAGGATGCGGCGTGGGGGATGATATATCTAGATAGGGGTGATCAGGCATTGGTAAACCAAGCATTCAATGGGGTTGGAAGACACATCTCGATAGGGACATCATTATTCTTAATCATCCATCCATAACCATCCAGAAAACCCCAGAGTCTTCACATTTTCAATCGGGAGAAGATTATAGGCATAAGAGTAGCAGTTCAGCATTTCATACCTCGACTCCCTGGGTGTGGAATCGAGCACAATACAACACCTCTTTCACCTTCAAGTAGCAGTAATTGTAGCTTTTAGGTGATCAAGTAGGGAGAAAAACATCATTATTTACCTTATGATCTATTTTTCTACAACTCATTTCAAAATGAACGTAATTGATTTTAATTCTATTTTTGCATAGAATCCAACCATTATGACCTACTAAAGTCCTTGGTGTGTTGGTTAAAAATGATGGTAAGATTCTTTTTACTCTTATTCATGCGCTGCATCATTGTTTGGAACGTCTCCCTCACTGTTTGTGAAATCTATTTATTTAAGAAAACAAGGTTGAGTGAAATCTGATCATGATTGAATATTAATGAAAAAAATTTAAATATGATCTACTCACTAAGAAGTTAGTCATTCTCAAATGATATTGACACACTGAACAAAACTAACATGTTGAACCTGGTGACATATAACTTTTTAACACCATTGGATGGAAAGACTTTTACAGTCGATGGATTATAAGGTTTATTTCATCACAAACTAACCAGATGATAAATCTGGCCAACTAATTTATGTCAGATCCATATTTCATAAACATAATTTCATGAATGAGGCTATGAAATATCGAAATCTTCCAGGGGAATCTCCCCCTTAATCATCTATTGGTTGTTTTCACCACAATTTTTTTGTATTATTGTCTGCTTTCATGCACTCCAAAATTCATTATCCCTTATTCACATCCTGAGTTTTCCCCAAATCACATAACCACCACCTACTCATTTTGTTATGTTATTTTTCTTTTTTTTTCTTTTTTTAATTTTATTTAGATCACCATGCACAAAATTAGGCCTCTATGTGGTTCGAACAAATCTTTTCACTATTCTAAGTTGTAACTTGATTATAAATTTTAGTTTGTCACTCATGCCCAATGACGAACGTTCTTATAGTATTCGAACTGTTGGAATACGTCAAATTAGGTGGTATGGTATGGGTGTCCTCTTGGGTACCGTGGACCCTGTAACAATTATTTTTTTATTTAACTTCTTATATTTATTTTATCTGGAACGCTGATATCTATCTACAACACAAAATGGAAACGTCCAAACCTCATGGGTTCTAGCCTACTATGATTATATATCACACCATGCTCGACCATAGTTTAGTACCCATGTAGACTTAATGCTCGCAGGTATCGATAATGGGATTCTTTCAACTTCCAATTCTTGATTACTTTATTGTTTAGGATGGTGCTTTGGGGGAATAGGATTGAGCCTGTGCTCGAGATGATGTGTAGCAGTTTTGTGTCTTTTTGTAGTTTTTTATTTGTATAGAGTAAAATATTGTACCTTTGTACTCCTGAAATATTTTTTGGTGGTATAACACCTTTCCATCATCATGGAACTCTTCATGACTATTCATCTCCTGAAGTATTATTAATTCTATTTTGGTTATTTATTTTCTTCTTCTATCTGCATTTTCTTATGCTTCATATAATATATATATATATATATACTTTACCAATATGTTATACCGTATCCTTGGATGTAATATTCTTCTCATGGAAACTCCCAAGGCCCTCACTTTTATCTATCAACCTCTAGCATTTATGAATATGTGGTTGAGGTTTTTTGGTCCACTGTCTCATAGCCCAATTCAGTGGCACTCAAAGCAATATTCTACAAAGTGTTATCATAGAGTTATTATCCGTTTATCTTACGTTTTGGTTTAGAAAAGAGACTAGGACATAAGAATTCAATATATACGATGTGCTTGAATGTAGCTAACCCATGTACAGGGGAACCCCAAATTACATGGTATGGGAATTGTAGTTATTGACTATTCCATTTACAGTTGATTGGGCTATATAATTTGGTGAAATACTTGTATTATGTTATTATTGATTTTGGTATTATTGATATGAGGATTTATATTATTTTATCGTGATGATATGTGAGAATTTCATATCATGCATTATACGTGGAACTATAGGAATTTAAGTGACAAACATTATTCCATTCCATATTTATTTTCAGCATGCAATGCATATGTTACATGTGATTGGTATTGTTCCTTGTTTTGATACATCCTATAATGCATAATGTTTTTATAAATTTTGCTATTTTCTAATTTAACTTATAGAAACATGTTTTAAATTTGGTTAATATGACATCCATCTAATGCTTACATGATGTATGAGACCTTATAAACTAGAATTGGGATCTTCATAATTAAATCTGTGGGCCATTTGTCTCTGGGATCATTCTAGGGTTTTCCATTAATATATAGACCTAGTTCTTCAATTGTGTTGTCTTTTTTTTTAATTCATAGAGGTATGCTATATAGTTGTCCTATTTTATCTTTTACCCTAGCTATTGTGTCAGTTTTAGGGAGGGCATAAACCTTCACTTCTATACAGTTTAATTACTGACATTCCCCATCTATTGTGGAATCTTTATTTTGAGGTGTGCATATGGAAATGGTATGGCTCTACCACTATAAGATCCTCATGTTGTATGATAAGATATTGGCAATGATCACACTCTAGGGGTGGTGGGAGTAGATCCACCTATAGTGCCTCCACATGTTCCCCCTATGGAACCTCCTATTGATCTTCCACATGGTGTTGACACCTAGTTCCTTGATAGTTGTTTGAGATTAATGTTGTCTATTTAGAGTGATCCTAGGCAATTTCTGACTATGTAAGAGCTTAAAGAGACTTCTAGCTATAGCTTCTTCCCACCTTAGCAGGCGATAGCGAAACTCATGATGCATAGTCACGATTAGAAGATATGATATCCATCTTAGACCATCTCTAGAAGCCTCCAGATAAGAAGGCCACACTTGTAATATATATGTTTCGGGACTCCACTATGAATTGTTGGGATGTTGTTTTTGAGTCAAAGAATTACCAATAAAGGCTTTTGGGAAACATCCAAATTCATTTCTATGATCTCCTCTCTCTCTATAGACTATAAGAGGGGATCACACTAGGGTGTTACATTATCTTCATCGAGGATCTGTTACAGGGCTAGAGTATTATGGTCACTTCACCAAGATTAAGAATTTTTCTCCATTTAAGAACGATGAAGAAATGATGACTGTGTGGTGTATTGAGGATAAGATTATGTATGTTTTCCCCTAGTAGGTGAATGTATTTCAAAAAATAGTGATTTAGGCCATTATTATGAAATGAAATCTTAGATAAGTTGGTCCTGTGAGCGAGAGTAGTTTAATTCTGAGGCATGATGATGGTTCTTCAGGTAGTCAAAAGCACTATTCTGAGGGTGCACATAGAATTGGTGCTAGAGATATGACACATAATAAAATATTTATTGTATTTCATCAATGTGGAAGGATGATCAATAAAATACCTCATTCAGGAGGAACGCAATGGAATACTAGGCATGTGGTAGTTTGGGTCTCCTTCAGTGGTTATGATGTACTTTTCCTCCAGAGTCCAGTGACAGGGGATTTGTAACATCTCCTCTATCAGGTACATGATGTGCAACACAACATCAAGCTGGATGTTGGTGTTCTAACGGCCAATCAGGATGATGTAGTGGTTGTCTTGGCTAAAAAATTCAGGCTTTAGGGCATCAAATTTGACAGAGTGGATCATATTATTATATTCATGTAGCGTCTTAAGCCTGAGGTTTAGACCAAATGTATGCAGTGCATCATGATCTATTGGAGAAGAGTCTAGGGTCATATATGTTTTGAGGTAAAATCCTTATAGACTCTACTTTAGTTTCCTACCTTTTGGATATAGGTTCGTTTCACTAATTTATATATTGTGAAACTATTGACTGTTTGGGTATTTCTATCAACTAATTTATTGATGTTATGTCTTTTGACACTCCATTGAGGGTCAGAACAGAGTGAAAATTCTATTACTAGAAGTTCCCCATTGAGATATATGAGTACTGTTTCATCTTGAATAACCTTTAACTCAAAATAATAATATTTGACATAATTATTGGTATTGGCTATATCATATATTATCATTCCCAAGTAGATTTTATTTGGTATAGTGTTTCTTTCACATTTCCCAGCCTAAGAACATATTTATACAAGGGATAATAGACTATCCATCCATATCAATGTGGACCTAAGTGGACAAGGCTTAGAAGAGTGGTAACACAGTTAGAGAGTCTATTTCTGAGCAATCTAGGAATGCATTTAGTGGAATACCTTCCTGTTGTGGATTGTTTTAGGGATGTCTTCTATGATGATTTCTCCATCTTACCACATATGGAAGAGTTTGAGTTCACCATAGATATTGTTTGAGGTGCAACACTGATGTCAATTCATCCTTGTAATATTGAACTTATAGATATCTAGGAACCCAAGATGCTGCTTGAAGATCTTGAGATGAAGGGTTTTATCGGACCCATCACATCGCCATGGGGTTCACTGGTCCTATTCACCAAGATGGTGGATGGTAACCTTAGACTATCTATGCATTACTGCCAACAGAACATGTTTACTAAAAAAATCAATATTTTTCGCCTCGTATAGATGACCTCTTTGGACCTCTCTAATGAGATAATATTTTCTCCATGATAGATCTGAGTTTAGTATATCATTCAGTGCATGTGCGACCATTAGATATACCATGTGCATCATTCTGGAGGAGGTACAACTTGTATGAGTTGTTGGTTCTGTCATTCGGTCTGACGAATGTGATGGAAGTATTCAAGGATTTCGTAAATCGGTTTTCCCACTGTACCATTATTACTTTGTTATAGTCTTTGTAGATGACATCATAGCCTACTATTGCGGTGGACACTACCATGAAAATCATCTTGAGATCATTTTGTGTACACTTAAAGATAATCAGCTATATGAAAATCTCAACAAATTACACTTTTGGTTTATTAAGGTTCACTTTTTGGGACATATCATATTAGAAATATGCATAGCATTTTACAAATTAATGGTGATCACATTGGTTTCCTAGGAGCAGCCCTAGAATGTGTCTGACATATGTAGCTTCTTAGGACATCGTGTCTATTATAGATGTTTCACCAAGGTCTTCTCCTGCTTAGTTGTCCCTCCTATGGCCCAGACTAAGAATGTTGGTTAGTTCATCAATAAATAATATTGTGATGTTTTTTTTCAAGAGTTAATGGTTAGAATAACTTTAGCTTCCATTCTTAATCTTCTTAATCTAGGAAGAAGTTATACATTCTATTGTGATGCTTCATGAATCAGACTTGTTGATATTCTTATGTGTGGGGATTGAGTCATGGAATATGGATCCTATTAGTTGAGGGTTCATGAATGGTACTATCCAATACAAAATCTCAAGCTAGCTTCCTTATTTTATGCTCTGTGATATTAGAGGCACAATCTTTTGGTAGAGAATTTAGTTGTTTACATACATCTTAATAGCTTGAAGTATTGCTCCACACAGCAAGACCTAAATATGAGGCATCATAGGTGGATGGAATACTTGATGTTGTTGGAAATTGATCATTATTATACCCCTACTATGGGTAATGTAGTGGTTGATGAATAGATCCACAAGACTCCGAGATAAGATATTTTGGTATCTAGATGTGACTGATAGATGATAATGATGTTCACTTAGTTGCATCTTGAGGTTCAGGTGAAAAATGAGAAACCAGTTCTAGCCACTTGGGAAGTGATGTGAACTCTTCAAGAACAAGTCTGCATGAATTTGTTATCTTATCCATAGGTTCTAATTTTGATGGAAAGAATCATAGGAGAGAACCCAGCAACAATTTGGGCCATTGAGGGAAGTGAAACCCTTCTCTAATGTGGTTGTGTGAGTGCGTGTTCAGATATATGGGAAGCATTGATGAGGGAATCACACTCCTATATTTGGGATGTTCATCATAGGTTTACCAATATGCACATAGATATTCATTGTTAGTATTGGTGTTAGATATTAAGGAGAAAATATATGGTTTTATTACTCGGTGCTCCACCTGTTAGCTGGTGAAGGTAGAGCATCAGTTACATACTGGACATCTACAACCTCTATCAATTCCTGAGTAGAAGTGGAATGATTTCACCATGGATTTCATTACAATCTTGAAGAGATATCCTCACGATAGTGATGCGGTATAGGTGATCATCCATAGTTCCGAAAATGTCGTTCAATTCCAACCTATCAAAGAAACCATATCTATTAGATATTAAGGGGTGATATATATCTAGGAGATATTGTAACTTCATGGTGATCCACATACTATCATATCGGACTGAGAAACACACAACACTTCATCATTATGGATAATGTTGTAGAAATAACTGAGATTATAGGTGCTCTCGTGGAATCTATTTCACCTTCAGATGAATGGGTAGTCTGAGCATACCATATAGGTGTTAATAGTTATTCTACAGGACATTATCCTAGGGTTCAAATGTTCTTGGGAGAAAAATATTCCCCTAGTTGAGTTTTCCTATAAAAATAATTTCTACGAAACAATTAATATGGCTTCATATGATGCCCTCTATATAAGACCATGTCATTCAAGTGTTTTCTATCTTGAGGTAGGTGAGGTATCTATACTGGGTGCTTATCCCATTCAATAGACATCAGAGCAAGGCCATTTTATCATGAATCTTAAAGAATCATATATTATGGGGAATATTTCATCTACTGATCTTCACCATAGACCTATAGAATTTGAGGGTGGGACATCAGTTCATCCTATGTATTTCATCAAGGTTGGGTCATAGATGGATCAATAGATATGGAATGTTATTGTCGAGATATGTTTGGACATTCAAGATAGTGGAGAGAGTTGTCCTAGTATACTATATATTGTGGTTTCCTCAAGGGTATAAATCCCTACATGATGTATTCCATGAATATAATTTTTTATCATATCATCTAGTCTTGTCTCATTCATTTGACCATTACAATATTGATCTTGAGGCAGATGCATCCTTTGTGGAGCGTCTGATTCTTATTATTGATCACAACATTAAGGTTCTCTTTGGAAGGTCATTTCCCCATGTTTGGGTGCTATTGAAACACAGACGTGTTCTGGATGTCACCTATGAGTGGGAAACCAATTTATGTGTGCAGATTCTTGAACATATAATAGACCATGCTCCACTACCAAAATAAGGGAAACTCGTGGATGCATTGTCTTATGGAGGGGAGGTTGAAACATCCCAAATTTATTCATGGTGCAAACCATTTAAATTTTTTATTTTAATACCTTCAAAATCCCTTAATAATTCTTGATGATAATTGAGATCTTTCACGTATTCAGGGATTAGAAAAGAAATTCACCATTCATGGAAATGGTAGGATGTACGTATGCATGAACACCACATTAATTTAATTGTAATGTTAAAATAAAGAAAATGAAATGATACATAGGTATATTATAATCAAACTATCATATCTATCTTAAATATGTTACAATGTTTCATTAACACCTACCATTATATGTTCCATGTATGTCATGATTGAGTCATATCATTTTGACGAGGCAGTGGTCCACACTTCCTCAAAAACAATTATCACATTTACACAATGTGGACACAATAAAGGTATGTAATAAATAAAAATTACAGAATAATTATTAATTATAAATTACACATATATCATATATAAATAGTGTTTCCATCATCATGTGTTTCAATGATAAGTGGTAATGGATAATTGAACAATCATCATTTTGTGAGGCAGTAATTTTTTACACACAGAAACACTGTGTTCGTTACACTTTAGATGTAGTTGTTTGAATTTGTAGGTCGAACCATTAGCATATAAACATACTCATATATTCATTATGTTTTTTTATAATTTCGTAGAATACAAATATATTTGGAGATGATAATGGGAATGACACTAAAAAACATGAGAGAAGGCATTACATCTAAATTAGGTGACTTCTTTTGGTGTATACCAAAAGGATTTTCTGGGAGGATTTATATCCAATGGGAGGATTCTAGGTAATGGGGAGGGATTATGACAGATAATTTTGCTATGTCTTGGTTTAAATTAAGAGGTTTGATATGTGTGAAGAATGGGGAGTGGTGGTGGCTTTTTATAGGGGAGGAAAAGGACCCACTTGGTATTTTTGGAAACATGTTAGGTGTGCACATGATCTCACCTACCAAAAGTCGTACCAAACCAAAATAAATCAATAATGGAAGGAACATGGACGAATTATATCCATAAAATATCTGTTTTACTAGTGTCTAGGTGATTTGGGCCCTTAAGTTAAATGTTTAGACCTTTATTAAGTATAGTTTACCTTAATAATTATAATTAATTTTAATTTTAACAATTAATATTTTTGTTATAAAAAAATGTTGGTATTCTTATAAATTATTAATTATTATTATTAAAAATATAGAATCTTTTTTTTTATTCAAATTAAAGTATTTATTTTTTAAAATTAAAATTAAAATCAATTCGAGAGACGGGATGACAATGCAGGTTTTTATAGGATAATGTCCTAATGTTCTCTATGATTTATAATCAATTTCAATGTGAAATTTATTCTAATGACAATAATTGGATTAATTGATGAAATTATTTTCCAATTAAACATTCAAAACAATTGAAATTATAGTTTTATAATTCAAGTAAAATAGATGAAAATTATTTTTTAAACAAAAAATCAGAATTTTTAGTTATTCAGTAAAATTTGTAACATTAGAGAAAATTACCCATGAATCATCCTAAACTAATTTTTATGTTTATATTATAATGGTGAATCTTATTTTGACTTATTAGATCATTAAAAGTGTAAAAATCCAAATTTTAAATGGGATCACTATCTGAATAGGGAAAAACAACACATATAATAATAAAATATTTTATGTGTAAAATAATGTTTGTTCTAATGTTATGCTTATAAAACCTAATTGAAAAAAATTAAAAATATTTGTCTGAATATATAATATATAAATTTCATGAAAATAATTCAATAATTTTAATTAATTGTTTTAATTAATGTAAAACTTTTTTTGATTCATAAATATAATAAGATTTCTTTTATATGAAATTGGTTCTTATTTCAATTTCTCAGTAATAGGTAACCCATAAATTTATTTATATTTATAGAAACCATATATTCTCATAATGTAGCTAATAATATTAATAATTTCTAGTTTATATCTTATTACATTAAAAAATAATATATCGTTGTTTGTGGGAACTCATTCTTGTGTATAACAATAGCTTTTGAGGAAGGTCTCTCTTGCATGTAACACAAGTTATTTACGAGGGTCGATGATGTGTTTGATGAAATCTAACTCCATAAATATTTCATTGAAATCCTTAAATTATTTTTAATTTATCTTAAATATTAAATATATTATACTTACATAGGACAATATATTCCTTTATGTGTTTGGTGGCATGTGTTGTACATGGTATCAAATAAAAAGGTTCATACTTTAGAATTTTTTGGTGTCACATTCTCCCAACAATAATAACAATACATTTTCACAATTTAAACATGATATTGTTGATATAAGTATTTAAAATTAGTTATTTCTGAGAGACCCACATCATAAAATGGGTTAATATCAGATATTCTTAATAATAGATAAAGGAAAGCACAATGGTCAGGTAACTAGGTTCCCTTGTAAGAGAGAATATGAGGCAATTTGAAACATGGATATGGAAGGAAAATGAAATAATAATGTTCTAATATAAAGTGATACATAACATGTTAAGATGAATTTTTTAGCCCATAGGACTATAAAACATAGGTGTGAGTAATGTACAAGGAATCATCAAAAATGACAATAATAGTACAACATTTTGTTTCAAAACCATATTTTCCTATTGTTAAGGATTTCATTCACTCTAAAATAATATCGATAAATATATGTATCTGTAAAAATAATATATTCTTTTCATTATGACCTGTACTATTTCTAATTTTTTTATAGGACATGATACAACATATAGTGAATTAATACAATACCCTCTAAAATCTCATCCAATGATAATATTAAACCATTTAATAAATGGTTTACTTTTCTATGTGATTATAATCCAATAACTTCTAAATGAAATTCACTAAATTTACAAAAAAGAACATATCATTAGTCTTTAATCAATATGAATCAACTCTAAATATTCAATTTTAAAACATGTGAATAACATTATTATGTATCCTCTTGAAATACGGTAATAACTCAAATTTCCATAAAACATTATGGGAATCATGAATTATTCCTTATTCCATAAGTAATAGACATGTTATTGGATATATTCCTGCAATCCAAAACTGTTGTAAACTCCATCATAGATATCATATACCACTTGTCAACATGTCATTAATCAGTTCTAATGTAGTTATTTTTCATCCATTAAATCATTTAATCATCATTATCATAACACTAGGAACATATTAAAGGTTTCCATTCTCTAAATCATGTTTCTTTAGAAATTTTTAACATTCTACTCTATATCATTTCTCTGTACCATTCATTATATGGTTGAAATCCTTAATGAAAATTTACTATCATAAAATCATTACATTTTTCACATATCAAAAGATGAGAATAACATAAATAAAATACATTCAAAACATATTTCATAGATCCAAATAAAAATGTTAATTAATATTTCCACTATGGTTTATCCAATCACATATTCTTGACTGTGATACCTTAGCATCATTGAAGGTATGCACTCTTCAAGTTTAGGGAAATCAGTTGCATAGTGACTCATTTCTTTAATGTTAAAAAACTTAATAAAACCCTTTTTATTTTTCTATTTGATTTTATTTTTCTCATAGACTTTTTGGTCGTACTTATAAAAAACTCCCCATGCTTTCAATCATTAACTCTTTGATTCGTTCCTCAGTTATCACGATTTGGAAATTCCTTCTTCCCCTTCATATCCGTCAAATCATTCCCATTTTCGTGGTGTTCATAAGACAACTTCATCACATGGTTTCCCTTGAATATATAGGGTCTCTATAATTCATTATTAGTTTGATGAAATATAAAACAATATCTTCTAATGATGATAAATTATGAGAAACCAACTACTTTTGATTTTTTAGCTTATGAACATCAATAAAGTGGTCAATATTTCACTCTATGTTGCTTATATAATATGTAACATGCATGGCTAATCTTGTAATGGGAGATTCATAATCTAAATTACTCTCATCTTCCTCTTTATTCAAGCTAAAAAACATTCTCTTCATCTCAATTTTAGGATCAAGAGGGAAGTATTTGTTGATGAATAAATCCTTAAAACACTCTTTTCCATGAGATCAATTTCTTCATCCTCCCTTGATTTCTAGATTAGAGAACATAACTAATCCGCATCACCTAGGAAACAATATACCATTGGTGCAACCTTTTCCTTTTCACAAAATTAAATTGCTTGAAATATCTTATTCAGATACTTAATCCATTGCTCTACTATGAATGGATTAGTATTCCCACTAAATGATAGGGGATTATGTAGCATAATGTGATACAGCAAAGCGGATTCTTTCTTCAGAATAGGTTCCTCTATTCAAAAAAATGTTATTTTTATAACCTGAATAAGCTTCCCTAATATATCCAAAACTATATTTGTTCTAATACCAATTTGATTGACTTTCTCAATAGGGAAACCTCAACATTTTCCATGGGTATTGATTCCATTCATCCATCCAAGCGCCATTTCTGAATAATGGAATACAATGTATTATCTCTAAATATTCAGAACATTCTGCAGCTCTAAATATGACATATCTCAAAACATAAATTTATGAGTCATGAATCGAAGAACCATATAATTTTTTTGCATTGGGGGAATTAATCATTTATAATGGTGGGTAAATAAAATGTGAAAAATCCTAACAATGTCCAATTAGAGTGTCAAATTAGGTGCGTAGTAATTCTTGTTATTGTGTAGTAGGTTACACTATGTTAGGCCTTGAACACCTTGCCAGAATCGTTACTCCAAGGTACATATATACCAGAACCACATCCACATGTATTATCATGATATGGATATATTTCTAGGAATACCCACATAATCTGTAATTTACCAAAATTCTAGGACGTTCATCATCTATTCCCCTTAATTTATATCTTAGTCTTGTGTTCTCTAATCAATGTTTTCTAAATCTAGTCTCCAAGGTTTTTTCTAAACATAATTTGATACCAACTGTAATGCCCAGATCCAACAGCCCAGTGTTGGTGCATTATTACCTTACAATGAAATTATTACAAGGAATAAAATACCGAAGGATCATTCAGTTTTCCAATATTTGATGTCTTTATTAATTACAGGATACCATAAATACATTTTTAAATAGTAAATACAAATACAGTATCAAATAAAATGAAACAAAAGGAACCTGTGAATGCTTATTAAATGATTTCTTCTTAATATCTTTTGGAAAGTAACATAATAAGGGTGAGATCAATTACCAAGTAAGCATGTGTAAAGTGGAAGAAATAATGAATCTGTTTGAATAATTAACATCGAAAGGTAAATAACTGATAACTCATTCCTTTAAAATAACTATATAAGGATAAATAAATATTGAATGGTAAGAATCTAAAACACATTCCTTTTAAACTACGAAATAATAATTAAATGTATCCATAGATATGGTAACACAAAATATCATTGATGAATAATAATTGAATAAAATATCATGGAATGGTTTTATTAATGGACATAATTTATATGGCACATGAGTGCCTATTAGTGTCTTCATCTTTCTTCCGGAAAGAATAGAACTACATATCCATCCCCGGTTTAATTTAGCAAACTAAATAATCCCATGAGAATATATTGATGCATCAAGGAGATTTATAATGTCTGGGATCCACACATCATTGAATATACAAATAATTCACCATATTGAATAATCAAAATAAATAATATTCCTTATCAAATAATAGTATTGGATGAGAAATACAAATTTATCAAATAATTGTAAATGTAAACACCGTATGAAAAATAGAATATGATTTAGGAAATTCTAAAATCCATTGAATGTGAATTTTGATATTAATGTTAATTTAGATTGATAAATGATTACAGTAATTTTATTTATTCATGATAAATTAAAAAACTAAAAAAGGATGTGTGTATTGTAAAAATAATCATTATGAACATTCTTGGGGATAATAATCTTTAAACATTCCATAATGTCCCATACCACATTGAAAAATTTAAATCATAATCCCCAGAAGGGTATGAAATAAAATTTAATTTTGAAAATCATTATAATAATTTCATTCATTTTATAACCTAAAAATTCAGTATATAAACCAAATAAAAGTGAATTAAAACGTAATAAAAAATCAGTCTCAATGAAATGTAAATTGAGACAACATTCCGTTACCTTAACCTTTCTTTTTTGTTATGTTGTATTTATCCTCTGTTATAATGGATTAAAATATGTTAGTAACTAATACAAGAATCAGAATAATGTTTATAATACAATATATTATCTTCTTAAATATTTTATTACCTGTTTTCAACACTATTTCATTATTTTAACTATTTCGAGTATTAATTATGTAGTTTTCTCACATATGTTTTGACTTGTGATTTTTTATTAGTATTAATTAGATCATGATTTCATCATATATAGAATGTAAAACATGAATAAATTATCCTATATAGTTAGTTACTAAATATTTTGAATAGTTTATAATATTTATAATTTAGAAATGATGTGAACTGTTCATGGAGACTGTAGGTCATATGTTGGCATGGACGCTACATTATTTTCATTGTTATGTTAAAAGAATGAAAATATGATGAAACATGTGTATATTATAATTCTACTATTTTATCTATGATATATATGTTACATAGTTTTACTAACACCACCCATTATATGTTCCATGTATGGAAAGAACGATTCATATCGCTTTGAGGGGGCGGCAGTCCACACTTCGAGAAACAAAATTATCACATTTACCCAATGTCGAAAGAATAAATGTATGATATAAATAAAAATTAAAGAAGAATAAGTCATTATATATTCCATATTTTACAAATATAAAATATATATATATTTTTTAAATTATAATTCCTACCATGAGAGGTGGTAAATTAGAATAGAAAAATCATCATTTCGTAAGGTAGAAATTCACCACACACATAAACACTATGTTCATTACCCATTAGATGGAGGTGTGTGTATGTGTTGGTCTAACATTGGGTAACATATTTTGGAGTATTCCAAAAAGACTCATTGGGAGGATTTATGACTAAATAGAGGATTATATTTCATGGGAAGGGATTTTTGGATACAATTTGGATATCAATTTTCCTAACATAAGAGTTTTTAGAGGTGTGAGGAATGGGGAGAGGTGGTGGCCTTTAAAGGGGAGGAAAATGACCCACTTGTTATCTTAGGAAAAAAGTTCGGTGTGTACATTATGTTACCTGAAAAACCAAAAAACTAAAAAACATAATAATTTAAGGTTAATGGACTAATAATTTTATTCCAATGGGTTATGGAAAAGTTTCTATGTCATTTGGGTCTTTATGTTAATGGTTTAGACCTTTATTAATTTTAGTTTTCCCTTAATAATTGGAATTAATTTTAATTACATCTACTGATATTTTTGGTGAAAAAAATTAGGTCTACATATACCATATATATAATTATTATTCCAAGAATGTATTCCATTGATTCAAATTCAAATAATAGAGGTGGAGAAATTATGTTAAAATCAATCCCACAACTGGGATGACAATGTATGTTTTTAGAGTAAAAAAGTCCTAAAGATCACTTTGTTTTTATACTAAATTAAAATATGAAATAGTTTACAATGAAATGAACTGGATTAATTGAAAAACTATTATTTAATGAATCTTGAAAAGTAATTAATAATAAATTTTAATTATATAAATAAATTATATGAATTATATGTTGTTAACTAATATTCACTATTTTTTGGCATTCCTTAAAAATTAATTCTTTATAAAAAATTAACAAAACTCCATATTAAACTAATTTTTATGATTAGATTCTAAATATAATGATTATTATGAAATATTGGATAATTTAAATTTTAAAATTTCATATTTAAAATGGGCTTTCCATCAAAAGGCGGCAAAACTACATGTATAAAAAAACAGTATTTTATGTGTAAAATAATGTTTGTTCTAATCGTATGCATATCAAACCTTAAGGATAAATATAAAAACTATATTATTTATTAAATTATATATATATTTCATTAAAATAATTAAATAATTATAATTAATTATGTTTATTATGGTAAATTTATTTTGGAAACATAAAAAATTAATATTTCTTTTATATCAAACAGGTTCTTATTTCAATTTCACGTTAATCTGTAACCCATGAATTCATTTTATATTCATAAAAACAATATGTTTTCATATGTTATATAATATTATTTATAATGTATATTTTATATCATATTATAGTAAAAAATAATATATTATTGTTTTGTGAAACTTGGTCTTCTGTATAACACAGTCTTTAGAGGAAGGTTGCTCTTTTGTGTAACCCAAGCTATCGAGGAAGGTAGTTGTATCATGTGATGTACTATCATGTGGTATCACATGAATTAAAATATATTAATTATATTAAATTTATTTATATTATTAAATATATTATAAATAGACATGACATTATATTCTTTTACATGTTTGGTGTCATGTGTTATACACGCTATTGAATATAGGCCTGCTACTTTTGAAATTTGGGGTGTTACATGTGCTTCGCTAGGGATGATATTTTAAATTTATAATTTATTTAATGTGAGTATAGAACTATATTTTTGACCGATTTTTTATATATCCTATGTTATATTTGAATTTATTTTCCATGTGTAATTCCATATGACTTTGAGTGCTTGAAGATTCGTTTTAATATCACCTTCCTTGCAGTTAATTGCTTGTGTGAGTTGGGAATGAAATTTTCCATATATATAATTCCTATTAATTTTGATTCAATGTGTATATTTCATGTTATATTCCATTTCATTCACCTATGATAATTCCATGTTCATGTTGTTTCTATTCCTTTTTTTGATATTTATGGATTTTTGATTATGCATATGGACCATTCATTGGTATTATGAAATGATTTTTACATGATATATAAATCGTGGCATTGTTGTTGGATTAATTTGAAATTTTTATTAAATAATATCTCATTATATTCAATTTCACCTAATAACATTAAATCGTTTACATTATGTGATTTTTTCTTATACCATACTTATGATAAATGTTTATTTCCTTACTATATGAAATATTCCACTGTTGTTGGCTTGAATTTATTATCTTAATTTAATAGTAGGATGGTGGAATTGAAATAATTATTCACATTTCATGAAATTATAAATTAGTATCTTTCTTATGATATGTTAGGAAACCTAACTTACTTGACACAGTCCTGGTGTGAACATAGGATCTGTATTAAGGAATCATGTATGGAATCCCATGAACGGGTGCTTATACCACAATCCACCAAGGGAGATTATTTGGATTTCTTAGTGAGGGATTCTTGGGTGGAGTATTTATACTCCTAAGAGATACCAGTTTCCTAGGGGAGAAATCGTAGACATACCCTTTGGAAGTATGGTTACTTTATGACTTGGGTGATACTGGATCATCTAGCTAGATACTTGGGATCAACTCAGAGTCACCAAACCTTGAGTGCTACCAAATACTTCTTATTTACCAACTAAGAATGACTCTTTGTTATTGGATTAGATCGGTTGTACTGTAGTGATACGTGGCAATTTTCTTAGATTGATAAGGATGCAAACAGACTCCATCACATGATTTGATGAATGTGGTAGAACTATTTGATTTACATGAGATGAATTAATTAATATTTCATAGAGCTTGCTTATGTTTTTATGATACATATTTTTCACTGATTGTCAGACTTGACAATGACATAAGAAGTAATCCCCAAGACAAAGAATATCATTTGGGTTATTCCTTCTTAGATTACAATGTTCACATTGTTTATTGCATGCATATTCTTCATTGTACAAGTAGGTTATTCAGACTCTAGGAATATGATGATATAGGTGGGATGGTACACGTGTCCTCTTGGGATCCTATACCAAGTTGTAGTTATTTTATTTATATAAATTTTTAAATTTATTTTTTCTGGAACATTCTTATCTCCTTATAGCAGAGATTGAAATGTCTGGACACTATGGGTGCTAACCTACTGAGAATATATCTCAAAACCTTCTCGAGTGTCATTTGGAACTCAATTAGACATTATTCTCACTTTTATGTATAATGGTATGTGTTCATCATTTGATGCTTTATTTTTTTTCAATTTAGGAAGGTGCTTTGGGGGCATAAGACCAAACCTATGCTGAAGATATTGTTTAGTAGTTTTTTATATTTTAGTTGTTTTTATTAAAACTCATTAAATTATTCTACCAT
Organism: Viscum album; assembly: GCA_963277665.1. Taxonomy (NCBI): domain Eukaryota; kingdom Viridiplantae; phylum Streptophyta; class Magnoliopsida; order Santalales; family Viscaceae; genus Viscum; species Viscum album. The sequence goes on from OY728130.1 coordinate 890,964,126, forward strand.
GTACCCCTGTTATCTTATTTTTTATGGGTTCATCCATTGACATCACCAAGGTATTTTTCATGACTATTCAGCTTCCATAGATATATTTATTCTGTTTGGGTCATTTATCAGATTCTACTGCGATCTTCATATTCATTTTCTTCCACTACTGAATATATATTGATTACCACAGTGTTATACATTATCCTTCGAGGGTATAATCTCTAAACTGACACACCATCATCCCTACCTGCTAGTCGTTAGCCTTTGGAATTTTACGAGAAGTGCTTGAGGTCTTGTGGTCCACCATCTCAAGGCCTGTTCAGTGACACTCAAGACAGAAATCTATAACCATCTCTGGGTTACTACAGTTGGGGTCTTTACAATAGATTTCAAGGGGAGGTTAGTAGAAACCGTTGGAGATAGATTTTCGAAAATATAGATTATAGAATATGACATTATGAATTAATTTGAGGATATTTTTTTTGTACTTGATAACATCATATTGATTTGATAATTTCTATGGATAACCAAGGATAATCCTAAGGACACATAGATTTAGTTAGTGTTATGATTTGGACATAATTTGAATATTATTTCATGATTATTTTATACCTCACACTGATTGTTGCATTATGATCTACACAGATTGAAAGTGGGTGTTTGTCAATTGAGAGGTGTTGAAGGGGTTGGTTTAAAATTTAATGCGATAGAAGATGTTTTGTCCATTTATTGAAACAATGATATTAAGATTAAAAATATCATGACACGTCTAAATAATTATGTTGATTGTGGAATAATAGATTTTTCCCTCAACATAAGTGTCATAGATAACATCATGGTTTTATGATTTTAATGCCAATAATAAGTAAAAATTAAAAAAATACTCTTAATATGTTTAATGTTTCAGGAGTTAATTGAGATTAAGGGTAATTTTGGAAAAAATTGTTGAAATAGAACCCATTAGTTTAAAATGTGAAAATGTAATTTAAGGAATAATTTATTAATATATATTTTAATTATGTTTAATGGTACGAACAATGTTTATAATTTATGTGATCTTTTATTTTAATGTAATTATTGGTTATTATATTTTAGGGAATGAAAATTTAAATATATAAGATAATTTTTGATTTCAAAATATCTCATTAATGTTAAATATATTTATGTTATTTTTTTGAAATGTTTCAAGGATTATAATAATATTGTTTTATAATAAGTAAAACCTATATGTTAGCTGAAGACCCATCTCATTCGATAAGGATATGATAACTAAAAACAGAACCAAAGAGATACATGGGTTCATATCCTTCAACATTCCACTGCGATTTCCGTGTTAATATGGAATTGTTTTTATGTATATAAATTAAATTACAGGTAAAGGACATGTCCATTTTGGGATCATATGCTTTATTATATAGATAACCATGGGATGGGAAATCGACATGGTGTTATATAATTTATGTTATTTTAGAATACACTCTCTATTTTTGGAACCCCATATGTTTATGGTAAATAAAATATCAAACAATTTTATTTGGAGAATAAAAAATGAATTTAATTTTATTGGAATACATTAATTTTTTATTTATTTTTGGTGAATCATATTATCTATGGATATTATTAGCATATATTTGAGATTATGTGTTTAGAGCTGGCATATTTTTTAGGGAAAAAATAAATTTATAACTGTAGACTGTGTGATAAAATATTGTTAATTATTTGGGATCCAATCATAGTATGAAATATGTTTTCAAAATTTTATGGATATTTATTTACTCAATGATCTACGATGAATTTTTTATTTTAATGTTGATTTGTTTGAGATTAAATTAGTTAATTTATATTAAGGATTATTATTATGGGAATTATATTATTATGTTCTAAAAATTTGGATTTTGGTTAATTATAAAGTACAAGAGCATTATAAATTTTTTTGACTATGATCTGTAGAAGTTCATTCAAGTGCATGAGGAATTAAAGAAAACATTCTCATCATTTAGAGTAAAATATGATTTTGTGGTGGAAATTGGTTAAATTATGAAACTACACTTGTGAAGTATTTATATTTTCTTAGGTTTTTACTATAGGAATTAAAATAATTCCTTAATAATAATTAAATGAATATGGAATAAAAAATTCATCTATTTACATTTTCTATCGATAAATCAATATCCATTTATCCCATATAAGATTTAGGGTTTTTTGGTTGTTAACTATTACCTAACCATGTTCTCTGTCACTCTTAATTAGTACTTTTTAGTTAGTTTTGTCTTCAATATACATATTTTTACTTCCATCTTATGTTCTCATACATTTTTACCTATTATTTGATGACCTTCTTTACTTCCCTTTCTCTTTTTCCAAGTAGAAGTATTACTGACCATTTTTACGATGTATGGTTTACATAATGGAATTTATAAACATAATACTTGGATTTTTGAAGAGATATTTATATAAAACAAAAGCATCATGTGTGTGTGTACGATATACCATCTCCACAGAGTGGTTTAATTATTTTTTCATAAACACATTTTTTTGGATGGGTATAAATATGGAACAAAGGTATATATATGATATATACGACATAATAATTATTCTTTAAAAGTTAATTATTCTTTAAAATTATTCTATACCATTAATTAAAAAATTAAATCAATGTTAATGTGTATGTACGACCTACCATCTCCATGAATGATGTAATTCATTTTTCTAAATATATCTTTATGCATGAATATATATATATATATATGATATTTTATCATCAATTAAAATTTTATATATGATGGAACTATCATAATAGTATATTTACCATAACTTCCACATAAAAAAATACATGAAAAATGACGTAATTACCAGATTAAATAGTTATTTTAACAAGAAATCGATAATAAAAATGTGATAATTTTTTTATAGAAATAATAAATGTGGATATATTTTTTATGTATGTTTCTATAATATTTGAATAATAAATATATATTATTTATAAATTAGTTTTAGACATGTAAAATTGAAATCTAACTTGATGTAAGGGGCTTCATATTAATTTTCATTCATTGAGGATAATTTTTAATTATGAACCAATATTATTTTATGGAAACTTTATAATTCTATTCTGAAATATTATATCATGAATTTAATTATTTTCATAATATTTTGATTTTTGTTAAATTTTATTTTGTTTTGTAGAATACTTTTCAATTTATTTTAAAGTGGAAATTTTTAATTCACAATATCATCATTATACGAGATTGTTAATATTTATGTCCTAGTTTATGATAATTTCCTTCAATGTCATTTTTTTTCTAAAAAAATCATTATTAAAAAAAATCTCCATTGAATATTTTATGATATTTTTCTAACACTATTATTTTTTTAGAAAAAAATAAAATGAATATTCTGGTTGTTTCCCAGATAGGGTAATTTTTTCCTTTTCTTACAAAGGTTAGAAAAAGATGTTCTTATCTTATATCTAATGAATAGAATTTTACTCCGTTATTAAACATAAATGCATTGGGGATTCCTTAAAAATTATACATGGTTCATTTCATTTAATATGGTATCTTTGTTTCATGTGTAGTTTTAGAATTTAAAAAACTATTTTCAAAAAATAGAATGTTTATCAATAAACATTCATGTAATCACATTAAATTATTATCCTCTATTTAAAAATCTTTATATGAATCATATTATGAAGATGTAATCTAATGATACCATTAAATGTATTTCAATTTATGGTGTATGATGAGTTTTATTGATGATGATAATGATATTTCGTTTAGCTAGTTCTTCATGTATGGACTGGTTTGGGATATTCCTGACAATGAGAGGGGGTGAATCTGTGTTAGAGACTCTTAATAGAGTCGAAACTTTTTGTCCCTATACATATTAGTCCAGTTAGTAACTTGATTCTCTTATTATGTTTTCCCTCTCACACGAGAGTATATGAAATCTATAAAGATCAAACAAGATATTTTTACATGGTTCACTACTAAATAAGAGTAGCTACATCCTTGGAATTATTAGAAATAATCATGACCACACGACCACAGGAAAACAATCCATTGAATGTGGTTACAGATTGTATGTTATACCCTTATAATCATATAGCACTTTTAAAACAATCCAATAGTGTGTGTTTTAAATCATTTGTCTAGATATTTTACTTCCTCCCAAGAAAGTCCTCACCTTAATGATATAGGTTTGTATCATAAAGAAATCACTCCACCAATTGAGTGTTGTCTAATGTCAATGTTTTTATTTATTCTTTAATAACCATCTTATCCAAATGGATAATTTCATAACAGCATGTAAGAAATGCCTCTTTCTTCTTCCCAGTAGAAAAATTGATAGTTTCACTACATTTTTCTCTCCCATTCACAATAATATGAATATATTAGACATATTAACTAAATTCTCCCGGACCCAATTGATGATCAAATGATATCAATTTGTCTAGTAACATAATCTTCTCTCTTTGTTCTATGACACGTAAATATATACAATAGTGTGTAGAAGTGGGTTTATCTCTCTATTTCTTATTCAGTGAAAAAACAAACTACCCAAAATCACCTTCTTCCAATAATGTTAGAATAAAAAAATCGTTTTTATTATTAAGAAAATAAATATCATATAAATAAAGAGTCTTCAAAATTAATCATCAATGAATAATAATCAATCAGTTTCTAAGAATAATCTATTAAAAATATGTCTGCTTTCTATTATTTATCTGTAGTGTATGAACTGGGTATTCACCCAGTTTTACATTACAATATTGAGTGGGGGTATTATACCCAAGAACTCATTAATAGTACCATTCTTCACGAATTACATTAATAATACATGTTTAACATGTTTAGAGTGTTCGAAGATCACCTACATCTTGAAGCACAATGAGGGTGTAAAAACCTATCACTTGTGTCTAGAATTCAACCTTGGGAAACATTCTGATATCATCTGAAAGCTGCCCTAATTCCTCCATAAACTATCTGGCACTGCTGGGCACTAGTGCTTCATGGACCGCCTTCACTTTGGCGAAGTACTTCTACTTCATGGATAATAAATGTCCCCATGTACATTCAATGATGAGAGGACGAACCCTACTCCTTGGATGACCTTTTATTCAGGAGCCACATTTTCTTCTATGAACTTTTGATACTTGGTGGACCATCTCCTCTTTCATATATAACTTCATCTGTCATGAAGTCCTTCCTCCCTGAACTACTTTTCTTCTCAGAATTCTCCCACACAACTACTTTTGGACTTAACCAATTTCTTCCAGAATTGATGTTGTTCTCAAATAAAATTATCACTCTATAATTATCTTATTAGTAGTCTGTATATTGAAAAATAGATAAGAAAATATCGCTAATCTGATTTACAGAAAACATTAATGTGGGCTATCCTTCACCATGAAGTATGCTCCTCATGTTAAACATTATTCCTCCATAATCTGTATAGCTCTCTACTATATTCTCAAAGGCAATTTCCTTCCGAAAACGAACCATCTACTAACGTCCACAAATGACATGGATTCCCCAAATGGTTGTCCTTCCACATAATGCACGCCTATCATTAACTATTTTCTAATGCAGTCAATGTAGAGACTTTCTTCTATCATGGATTTAAATTCATTCCACTAATGGATCATCACCACTCAACTGAAAATTATGTACTTACATGAATTTTTATCCTTCTATGAACATGGAAACTACCAAAATCTAGTTTTTCCTATATGGTCTACATACTATCTTTCGTGGTCTATATAGAACTGTAATGTAATACATTTTCCTTTGTTGATTTTACATCACCACTCCAGATACATCTTATGTGGTCTTTTAATTGTCCTTCACAGTAATCCTTTACTAGAAAAACATCCTCTTTATTCCTAGGTCCAAAATTATTGAAATCATTGGGAAATAACACCACCTCAAAATCCTTTTTGGAAAACACCAACTATACAGATTAATGATTATACGAATTCATCAATAATATCAGTTGTTGTGATTTTTAAACTTTTACTAATCATATTTAGCGTCATTATATTGACCATGGATTGTATTTTATCTTTCTGTCTTCTAGACACATCATTATTTCCAATCAAACCTGAACACGATTAGACCCCATTTGCTTCTCCATTCCTTCATATGTCTTATATCACAAGCTCTCTAAAGATTTATGATATTACTGAAATACAAATCATAGATTAATCAAAATATTTAATAGGTAGAACTATTCAACCATGAAATATAATTTTGTAAAATGAATCCATTAAATGTTTCTAAATATAACCTTAACATTTCTCCAAGAATCACCTTGAAACTCAATGTCTTCAAATAATTCATATGTTTCATGGAAAATCAAGACATAACGACTTCATACAAGCTCTATTAAAAATGTAACTACCTAATCATATTTACCATATATAGATCTTATTATCTCATTGGTCCCTATTAACAATCGTTGAAAATCAGGTGATAATAAGTTGATAACAAATACAATTCGTACACAAAGTGGGCTCTTCACTTCCAATACACATAGTCATTTATTATGTTGAGGAATGTTTATTATTATTAATTATTTACCAATATTATGGATAAATTGGATATAGACTGTGACATTATTATATGTTTGAATGATGTTCATGATGTTAGATATCAACTTGAAATTGATTGAATTAGATGTTTTCAAGAAATCGAGGATATTAGATATTTACACGAAGTCGATGGATTTAGATGCTACAATAATGTTGATGGTTTTAGATATCAACATAAAGCCATGATGGTATTATAAATCTTCGAATAAATCCTTCATGGTATGTTTCATATATCTGACATTATGCATCTCATAATAAAAAATTTAGTTATTGATATTCCATATGATTATTTGATTACATATCATATCTATGGTTATGTTTCATACACATGTGATTATTTATATGGAATTATATCTTTATTATATATTCATTCCATATTATAATCAATTTAATAATTAAATGGAATTTATTTTTGTTATTTACATTTTCCTATTCCTTATACCTTATTTTTTTTATCTTATATTGTACGCTAACCCTTACTGAGCATCAAATATAACCACATTCCTATATTTTCTTCTTGAGGAATCCATTAAGTGTACTTTGTTTGTAAAGAAGGCATATTCCAGAGGTTATAATGTTTTTCATGGGAAAAAATATCTTTTAATTTTTTTTCAAATGAAATATGGGTGTCATATTTACAACTAGTTTACTAAGACTAGTATACCACTAGTTTTGTTGGTTATATGACACGTTAAAAGGTACGATATAGGGTTGTGGATCCCATAAATTTTTGTGAAATAGTATTTTCTATAACAGTAAAAGGATATGATTTTTCTTTTTTGCTGGATATGCTAAAAGGTTCATTTTTTCAACTACTATTTATAATATAATATTTTGGGTTGTGCCTATAGGTGTGAATAAGGAATGGCGACTTGTTTAATCCATATGGATTAGAAAATGTATTTATCATTAGATATTCGTGATGGGATTAAAAATCATTGTAAGTGGTTGTGATATACCATTACGTGCCACATAGTCCATTATAGTGGATTACTACTCTCGATACATTTGAGATGGATAAGATGTATAGTATTATCACTTAGATTTGAATTACAATGTAAATTATTTGGATCATTCAATATTTTTTTTCCAATTCATTAATAATTATCTCTAATATCATCAATCTGTAAACTTTTACCAAAAGGAAAACTCTCCCCCTTTGGCAATTCATAAATCTTCCCACTAGGTCAACATGTTACATATAATATGTAATTTTTTTTATATTATTAAAAACATTTTGAGATATAAAATATATAAAATAACATCACCTAATAACATACCAACCTCAAATGTTATCTAATCACTTCTTTGATACCACCTATAAAGACTAAACCCAAAAATCCATATTTGATATTAAAAAATAATAATTCCATAATGGATTTGATACCAATTTTTGTTACTCAAAATATTTATATAAAAAATCATTTTATCAATAACTATTATTGAGTCACCTATATACCCAAAACCTTTTAGGTTTATTTTTTATAGAATTAATAGATCATTTAAATTAAAAACATTTATAATTATCACATAAAGAAAAAATTACCCATTAAAAATTGAATTTTGTGTTATATAATAATCCATTAATATATCATCATAAATTCATCATTAATGATACCCTTTATTAAATATCATAAATAATATCATTTTTATGACATGGGTAAATGGGAACATAATAAGTATAAGGTAAAAATATCAATAATGTTAAATATAAGCATTAAAAATTGATGACCACTCATGATAATAAATCAAACATTTGGGTATAGAATAATAATTAATATACATGAACAAAATATTCATAATTCATACCCAAATGAGATATGGATCATAATTCACGATTCATACAATGAATCTTAGCATAAGACATGTTTAAAAGGAGTTTCATAGAATGAGTCAAATATCATAACCCATCAAAACATAACATTGAAATGTTTTAGTTTCATTTATCAATAATTCAATAAATCAATATCATATAATAATATAAATGTAATAGAATAATTGTGTATGTTACATGGAAAAACATATTCATATCACCCACACAATAACCCATACAATTTAATATGTCTACTAGTTAATTTTATCCTAATTTATCTGATAGATAAATCATTACATACTGAATTTGGTATTAATATATCAATTTCACCCTCCATCATAGATAATTTACAAGAATTAAAATATGAATAAAACACATAGAATCATTCATTTTTTCATAAAACGCTTTAAAACATCCATCAATACTTAATATATAAATTAATACACATAAATGAAAAAAGTTTCATTAAAATTTATTTAAAAAATAAACATTATACATCTAGGGAAGGAATTTTTATTTAATCAGCACTTTATATCCCTAGGTACTAAAAAAATAATAATTAAATGATTTTTAATATTTTTTAAAAAAATGTTATAAATGGATTAGAAATATTATTTGTGAAAAAATAATAAACAATCTACTTTTTGAATAAATTTAAAATAAAAAAATATTAAGAAAAAAATAGGAAAAATAATTCCATTTGATAAATGCGAACATGGAAATATCTCTAAAGAATAATGGAAATAGTTTTAAGAAGATTTTTTCAAGATGAAAATGTTATATAAAATGTTATAATCACACTTCTTAAAAAATTCAAAAAGAACCTATTTAAAAAAATATCGAAAATATACCATTTAAATGAATCGTAAATAATTTAAATATTTTTTGAAAAATATTTTTGAAAATATTTGACATATATATAATAAAATTCAAGAAAAAATATAATGAAAAATGATATCAGAGAGAGATATTTCTATAAATTTCATCAAAAACATTTAAGGCATTATTCTCAAATAAGACACCTTACTGCTTTTAAAAGAAATATATACTTGAATAAAAAATATTGAGTAGGAATATTAAATACCAATAATAAGAAAATAATATTTACATATGGGACTATTTAAACTATATAAATGATTATTTGTTCATCATATGAAGCTTGTATTAGTGAAGTGAAATTATGACGAAAAACTCTTACAACTTTTAAAAAAATCGGGATCAAATGCTATTGAAGGAAAGAAAATTTAATAGAATATTAAATAACATTTATTATATTTAAAATACATTGTAACCAAACCATGGGGAATTTAATGAATACACCACCATATAAATTGAAACAAGGTTCATAAAAAGACACAACACTTGATGAACTGAAAATTTAGAAAAAGGACAGTTTCCCTAGTCATCCACTAAGTCAAATACACTCATAATACTCTATAAAATAATTTTTTATCTTATTTTTACATTTTTATGATTTTATTCCATTCAAAAATAATAAAATATTATCTATATATTAATTTTTCATTTAAAAATTTAGCAGTCAAGTGTTGAGCATTTCTTTTTTATACATGATTTAGTATGGAATTTTGGGGCCTTGAGTCTTTTTCAGGGATTAATAACCTGCATAATGATAATTCAATGGTCATAAATGATTTTAGATTGTTATAAAGTCTAATGTCAATTTCAGGAAACATATGGTGATGATTTTTATGATGCACATAAAAAAATTTCTGATGATTATTTATTTAAGGAAATGAATTTTGTTAATTGTTAAATATAAATTTATTTATAAATAAAATATAATTATACAAAATATATTAAATTAACAATTATTACATCTACTAAATATTATTTATTTTAATCAATTATGATATAAACATTATAGCATCGTTCATGTAGTAGGTAAACAATCCATAATCAGAACATTTGAAAATGGTTGAATAAGTAATAACTTGTTATAGTTTAAATATAATATTACATATGTAGAAGAATAATCTCATTAATTTTTTTAAACTAATAAATAAAATATAAGAATAGGACAATTAATGATTTAAGTAAAACTGAAAGGTACTAATTTAATACTTACAAATCTTATTGGTATGCATGTTATATGTGATTATATTTTTTGATGGCCATTTATTGTTAAAATAATTAATAGAATAAAAAAAATTTATAAAAACATTTAACATTTAATAAATATAATATTTATTCACTAATTCTATTTTTGTAACGAACCATGTATGGTGGTGAATATAAATGAAATATTTCACTAATAGATGTGGAGGTTCGCACATAAATTGATGTATGTATTAATTTTTCCAATAAATATATGAAATGTAGTTAATGGTTTTTATATCATGATAACAACATTAATTTAAATAATTAAATCTATATAATTATATCATAATTTTTTATAATATTTTTTAGAGGTATATGAAGAATTAAACTTGAAATTACTTTGGTAACCAATTACTAAAGGACCACAATGCACCTTGAGAGGGGAGGGGTGAACCAGAGTGTAATTTTTTTCTTCAAACGAGACGAATCATGTGTCGATGAGGGTATGAACCTCTAAAACCAATCACGAAATAACACACATGGAGAAAAAACATAAATTTTACTTGGTTCACCATCAATGGATAGTCCAAGGAACATACTCTGACAATTTGTTGGCCATACCACATTATATTATTCTTCATTAGTTGTGGAGTACAAAATATTAGACATAGTCATTCTATTTCAGGCACAAATTATTATAATATTTTATGGATATCTCAATCCATCCCTTGGAACACTTCAACCGACTTCCCCATTTCTCACTATTTTGAGAGAATTATAACTTAGTTTATCAACTTGAAGAAAATTTAAATCAATTAGCATTAAATTGACTGTCCCTATCTATAATGAGACTATGATTACACCACAGACCTAAATTGATTCACTCAAGAAGCACTGTTCATTTAAAAATAGATGTTTAAAACTAATATTCATGATGTTCCTTCTCAATTATAACAACCATCATGAATCTACCGATCATCAAGGAACAAACATCCTTCATTAAGATCATTGAGTCAACAAGAAATAACCAATCACTGAGAAGCACCCATTAATTAAAATAGTTGGCATCAGTCAAGAATAAATTATATTTTTCTTTAATTTCTCAACCCCATATAAGAATTCTGTTTTGTGAAGCATCATTATCTTTGTGAAATTAGTTAATTTATAGTTTTTCAATTTATATTTTCATTCAAATGATGTGGGTGAAACCTAATATTTATAAGCATGGTATTTCTTGATGTTACACCACCTCATTGACTATTACCATAATCATTCAATAACATCTTTGCGGCTCTCCTCCATTCATGATAAACCATGAAAATTAACCATTCATGATGCCCATCATAATCATGGGTCATTCCATCAAAACCATTATGTTCCACCATACCTCAATTCTTGTAATCATAGAGATCACTGTCACCATTCTTGAGTCGCCGATTCTTCTTCATTTGTGATACTCATTACTACCATGTAGAATACTATCACCATTCTTTGATCCATTTTTATGAATAATTCAAAAATCTCATATTAAAAAAACTCATGCCTTTTCCATATTCTCATAAGGCTTTCATGGAAATCCAATTTTTATTATGGAAGCCATGTTCCAAAATTTGGACAAAAAATACTTGGAAACCAATTGTAAATGACACCACCTTAAATAATGTTTTCAGAATAAAATATAAGATCTAGATCCATACTAACTTCATGATCATCCATGTGAGGATTGAAAAAAAACACAAACCACACCCAACTTACAGAAAATAATAGACCTGGATCAAACTATTACCTCATGCTTGGATATCCATCTTTACACCACACTTTAAGACATATTGTATTGGTATTACAATGAAGGAAAAACTAGAATTTGTTAATCATATTTTTGGAGTTTTCTATGAATATTTTATTTGAGCATTGATGCTTTAGTTTTTAGTATATTTTGAGTGGTGAAGGGATACTTTAAAAAATGAGTGGACTGGTACACTTTTTAAATACTTGTCATTTTAATATATAATAAATTTCATATTAAAAAAGTGGAAAATAATATTTTTTATATAATATAGGAGAAAAGAGGATGATAATTCACTCATCCAATAAAATTGAGATTTGTTATTGTCATTTTTACGTATTTATCCCTTATAATAACCCTCATATAGACCATTAATCATTTATCCAAGTGAAAAATATATATAATGGTAAATTATTGTTTTCCACAAAATGAAATTAGTATTTTTACATAATACCAATATTAATTATAAATATATGTAAACCACATTTTCATATTAAATTAAAAATATTCGTAAAAATTTTAGTTAATCTTCTAGAAAAGATAGTTTCAAGAAAAAATCCATCATTACGCTTCAAAAATAATTTATTCTCATTCATTTACTATTAAAATACATTATATTAATGTTAAGATAATCCAATTAATATATGTTAAATAATTAATCCATATAATTTTTCAAAGAAAATTTAATTTATTATTATTTATATTTATTCTATACAAAAAAACTGTTTTTTTAATATCCCCATTTACCATCAAATGATGTTTTATTAATTTACAAAAAATGATATGAAATATATAAATGATTATTAATTTATTTAAATTAATACGAATAAATTTAAATTAATTTAAAAATATAAATAAGTGAGATTTATCTTTTTATTAAAATCTTATAATATTTATTTGAAATATTGTTTCTAGACTAAAAATCACTATTTACTATGAACTATTACATTAGTGTTAAATATAATTTTCTAATAATGATATAGATATTATTACTTTATAATACTAAAGAATACATGAATATTTATCTATACAATTCAATTATAAATTTAATAAAATTTATATAGTCAAAATTTATAAAAATATTTTCTCCGGAATTAATTGTATTTTCTTAAGTGCATTATGCCAATTTTTTATTTTATTAAAGTCAATTATTTTGATAATAAATTTCCTTTTTACAAATATTAATTTTTATTTTTTATTTTAATAAATCATATTTGACTAATTTTTAAATTTTTATATCAAACTATATATAACACACATGATTAAATTATAGAGAAATAAATACTAAAATGATAGCATGTTATAGTTAATATCATTTCATGTTACATTATTTTCGACCATATCACGCTGTACATTCACCTGCATCATCGGATAAATTTAGAGACACCATTAGTGGTGTCCTAATGAGTTTTACCTGAAAAATTTCTTCGAAATGGGTAAACCTGAGAAGACATCAGTATTATAACAGTCGAATTGGTCATGAGCTCTATACAAGATATTTCTCCTAGAGCTTTTTATGTTTTGTGAATTTGGGACGAGCTGTGAACTCAGGAAAAGTTTGGTAACATATTCCATCATTTTATTCATTTTTCAATATCCATGACATATTATAACTTTTGGGTGACTAATTTATGCCTTTATAACTATATTCCATTATCGTTTTTCATGTTTTTATATCATTGACATTATTTCATTTAATTTTGGAATTTAGCTTTAATGAATTGAAATTATTTGACTCCTTTAGAATGCGAAAATAATTTATATTATTCCCATTTTTATTTAAATCCATTTTTTACCAATGTGGGTAGAGTATACCAAATTTTTATATAGATTATCACATATTTTTTAGCCTTTCACATATTGGGAGGTTTCCATGAGTTATGTGGACCCTTGTTCTGTCATAGTGGAGGTGAACTATATTTGGAATGCCTAAAAGTTATATCATATCCTTATTTTCATTATATTACTATTTAGGTTATTGTAGATATTATATTATATATTTTTTGTTTTGTATATATTCCCTTCTTATGAGTAACTGACACACAGATTAAGGAATTATAATTTACCAATGAAGAAATTTTTATTCTTGGTTTAAATTTTAATAGTTTTTTGTCAAAAATGATAACTTATGAATCACTTATTATCTATTTCATTTCACACATGTACCTTGGTGGAAAGAGATCATGAATTTATGAATTTTTTTGAAGAAATAAGATTAACATGACATTCATGTTCATTCATGTGTTTTAGAATTTTTATTAGGACGTGATGTTCAATTATATAATGTGTCATCAAAGACATATATAGTATTTTCTAATATATATTTCTTGTAATATTCAAGATAACAGAACAATGGTCGTGTTTTGATACTATCAAATAGATAATGTGAAACACTTTTTTTTTGAATCCATATATAAGAGAGACTGGTTAGTCAATGATAGAGAGAGAGCCTAAGGTAATATTAGACCCATAAGAATATAGAGTGTGTGTGTGCATGTATAACAAATATGGATAGTTTTCACAATATAACCAAATGACCTGATTAGAGGCGGTAATGTTTTTAGTTTATAATGAGTTATAACCCCCTCTAAATACAATAGCAGCAGTTATGAAGAATAGTCACTAATGTTTTCATCTACTATTGATAGAGGTGGTTTTGAGGAACCTTAGGAACAGTGATGGAAAAAATAGTATAATTTTGATTATTGGTGGTTCTAACCACCTCTAATTCCATCACATGAACATATATTAGAGAGGGTTTACCATATTATTGGAAGTTTGAAAACAAAAAATACTTTAATAATAATTTACTTAATAGATGTGGTTTCCATAACTACTTCTATTTAAGGCAAAATTAGTGGAGGTTTTGAAGAACCATATGTACAGTGATGGAAAAAATAGAATTGTATACAGATGTGGTGGTTTTAACCTCCTCTAATTCCATCAAAATAAATTATATTAATGGGGGTCTACTATATTAGTGGTCATTTCAAAACAAAAACTATTTCAATAATAATTTAAATAATAGTGGAATTTTCCATAAGCACATCTATTTAAGGCTATATTAGATGGGGTTTTAACCTCTTTAATTGAGAACATATTAGAAGCGGTTCCTATAAATACCTCTAAATAGTAAATATTTTTTTAATTCCCCCTTACTAAAACCCTCATCTTCCTTCCCCTCAGACCCTCGGGTCCACACCTTGCAGAGCATTCCTTCCCTCCATTTTTCTAGTTCCATGATGGAAACTTAGATTAGAGGGGGATGACCATAATAGTGTCAGATTCAAAACAACACCTATTTGAATGATAAATTATTTAATAGAGTTGGTTCCCATAACCACATATATTTATGTCTAAATTAGTGGGGGTTTAAACTGCATCTAATAGAGAACATTTTAGAAGTGGTTCCAATAAAAACCTATAAATAGTTAATATTTTTTAAAATACCCCACCCACTAACCCTCATGTTCCCACCCCTAAGACCATTGTGTCCTCACCTTGCACAGATTTCCTTCCCTCATTTTTGTGTCTCACCCAGGACCCCTCCCATTCCAATTAGGTCGCATCCCACCAAGAGCCTTACTTCCCTACTGTTGATACATCCTGCACCTCCCTCCCTTACCAACTCATGTTATCTCATGTGTTGTTGCTTCTTACTCTAACCCTTTGTAAAATTTTATAAAAGGGGGTTTTGAACCACTGACCTCCAGTACAGAAAGTCTGAAATATTCCCATAATTGTTGTCCACTTCAAGTACCTTAATTACAAACTATTAAATTTATATATATTATTAAGGTTATTCAAATATATATTATTTTAAAAAATATCTAAATAGATATAAATATTTAAATATTATATTTTCATGTATAATATTTATATATAATATAAATTTCTGTATAATATTTATTTTTTTATAATATATATAATTTAATTGAGGATAATATTTATATATTTGAATAATATATATATATATATATATATATTATCAGTGTATATATAATATATATATATATATTTTTATTTTCATATACAAATATATATTTATGCATAAATCTGTATATACATTAATATTTTTTCAAGTGTGTGTATTTATGTATTTATATAAAATTAATAGATATAATATAATTATTGTATATATATTTATATAATAATATATATATATTTTTAAATATATGTACATGTGTGTGTAACAACAATATTATTAATTATTATTCCATTTATTACCCCTATTTTTGAATCAATAAAAAATATAGTTTGGTTTTATATATACTATACATTAATATAGTTTATGAATTATATGGTACATATATTATACTAAATATTTTTTAATTATATATCTATCTATGTGATTATATAAATTAATATTATATCATATATATAGACACAAAACTAAATATATATGTACAATTGGAAATATATAATGTAATTAAATGATATATATTTACTAAATTATTTTATAATTAATATGGTATACTAAAATATATTTAAAAAATTATATAATATTCATAAATTTATATATAATTTAGTATTTATATACTAATTATTAAAAAATATATATATTTTTATATTTATATTTGATTTTTCAATATTATATAAATTTTTATACACAAGATTATATAAATTTATTTATTAAAAAATTTATAATAAAAATTTATTTTCTATAATATATGTAGAATATAAATGTATAGTATTTATAAAACCATATATATTATATAAAAATTTGAATAAATATATTTATAATTACATTTATATCATGTATACCAATATTTATATATGTATACATTTTTGTTAATATGTATAAGAATTAATTTAAATTATTTATATAATGTCATTATATATATATTTATAATGTATTTCAAAAAAATTATATAATGTATTTATTTAATATATATATATATATATATATATATATGAACCCATGAACACACACATAAAATTTGAATTTATATGATATTTATTTTTAAAAATATATAAATAATTAGAGGGGGTTTAATCCCCCTCTATTCTAAGGGATTAGTAGTAATTCATGACCTCCGTCAAATTTCATGAATTGGATGAAGGTTCAAAACCCACTCTAATTTATTAAATCAGAAGGGGTTTGAAATCCCTTATAATCTATGGGATTAGTAGTGGTTCGTGAACCCCCTCTAATATTGTAAATTAGAGGGGGTTTTGAACCCCCAATATTTTCATTTAAGAGACCAATTATATATATACTTCTAAATTAATATTATATATGTATATATATCCTATAAATTCTAACTGAATATACAGTGTCTCTATATATTAATGTACAGATAATTTTTACATAACCACCTCTAAAATAAAAACAAATACTAAATAAATATTGCTAAACCATTTAAAGGGGGTTGTACATAACCCCAAAACATTTGGGATAGTGTGCTATTTTATATAGTTTCTTACAAAAAACCAATTTTTTTATATTTATATTGGTTTTATAAGACATTATGGTCTATGAGTTAGGAATTTCAGTGACATGATACTTCTACAAACACCTATACTGCACGAGGATAGTGGGGAGGAGCATAAACCACATGTTATTGATCGATATAACCATGTAATTATTATAACTCCTATTTCTAAATAGATCATTGATTATCTTCTTGATGTTGTTCAATCTATGGGATATGGGGCTCTAAGATATGAGCCTTCCTTTTCTCATATGGTGGTGGATTTTTTTGGGAATTCCACCTATATTTACTAGAGATAGTGCACCTCAGGAGGCTATTATATGGATTTAGTCCATCCATGAAATCATATAACATTATGTGATACACTATGAGAGGTATGTGAATATCATAGTATATATGATTTTATATTTAGTGAGATGATGGTTTGATGTCCTTCTCTGGAAAGAGTATCATATGTGGATGTCTAGGGAGGATTTACATGTGTAATTAATCATGAAATGTCATCAGTGAAATTTTTTACCAAACAAATATTGGGATTTTATGCACCTAGATCAAGGTATCATATAAATGATTTACTAAACATATATATTTACTGAGCTACATCATTTTTCTCCTTCATTGGTGGGTGATTAGATAATAAGGGTTCACAAATTTCATGATGGGTTGGGACACTTGATTCCTTGTCAAGTCAACATTTCATGGTCAAAAATATTATCAAAATGTTAATTAATAAATTATCATTTATAGAAACATAGATGGAGATATAACTTATGGGCAGTGAAGTTAAAATGCTGGATCTTGAAGTGGTTATGCAATCGAACAAATATTGATGAGTTGACAATTCTCATAACATTTTCAATGGAATGTCTTTTATGATACATGGCCCTTCTTCCTCCTAGCGTGATTTTTCATAGCTAGGGTCATATCAATGTGGATGTATTGGTAAAAAATTTCACCAATACACCAAAGAAACCCCTCTTGGGCAGAAAATTTGAGAAGTGGGATAAGGGTTCCAAAACCCCACCCTAAATAAGCCTCTTGTTGAAAATAAAGTCATAGTTTTCATCATACAAACAAAAATGATTCATTACACAATTATATGGACATAATATATAATAGATAATAATATAAAAATAATTATTTTAATAATAAATGAATAAGATATCTCAATACATGAATTTAATTTTATTAAACTGATCATCAATAAAAAATTCATGTACCAAATGATAATCCTGAATAACATCCTCAATGACCAAAAAGATCCTAATCAATCCACGAGTTTGTAATGTCCATCCATGCCTTTGACCCACATTTATGGTATTATTTTCTTTTACATAGGGTGATTAGAATATGTATACTTAGTAATATCCTATCTAGATAATATTTAGAAAAAGATAATGAAAGCATATTAACCACATGGAATAAACAAATTAAGATAAATTATAAAAAATTCAAAAAATATAATTTCCCAACCTCTACAAGGATATATCATTATGACTATTATAAAAGAGAAAATATAGTATCCAACACATATAAATGTGAAGGTACCTAGCTCCCACTTCCCCACAGGCTTTCTGCTCTGCCCTAATTTCCCACATCCTCATAAATATATCCATAAATATTATATCTTACCTTAAGACACATAGTAAATATTAATAATCCACAAAACCTTCTCATCACACCATATAATCCTATAAAAATCACCCCATGTATCACATAAACCCATTATCATCATCCATATAACTATATAGAAATCGAGTAGTTTCCTGGAGACAATATCTCCCATACATCATTTATTTATCCTCAAGATATTATATCCCATACAAAACATACATAAAGTAATCAATAGGATTCTATATACATAGATAAAAGTGTCTAAAAAATTCATTAAAATAACTCTAAAACTATACATTGAAATTATATCCACCTTTTATACCAGATCATAATAATAGCAGGAGAAGAGAGCAAGGAAAGATGGTGTAATCATCCATGTGTTCATATCTAACGCTGATATTAGTGAAAACAGACTATAATGTGAATTGGTGTCGATCTCCCAACAATCATGAATTGGGTACCATATGAAATCACATAATAAAGAAATAAGTATCTTATAACCACACTATTGGAAAAAACTATATACCCAAGAACAAATATATCTTCAATCTCTCTAACACCCATCCTCGTCTACTAAGGACTATATAACATATAAGAAGAGGATAATTACAAGCGACTTCCATCTAATTAATAACATTAATCATTTTTTAATTACATTATTTATCAACTTATTATTTCATGGACACGAGGAATAATTAAATTTTTTTATATTCCTCAATATTTATCAATATTTAACATTATGTCAAAACATCAACCCCATAAGTTAAAACATTTAACAGTAATCAAAATTTCATAATTCGTGAAACTCTAGAAGATTTCAAAATCTATAATAAAAATACATATACCCAAGTATTAACATATTCATATAGTGGTGGGAAATGAAATTTAGAGACAAGAAAACATTCAATGATTTCTTCAATAGAGATTCATTATGAAGATGAATTCAATGATATCAATTCAATAAAAACATTCAAGATTATACATAATCCACTCAATAAATCCCAATTCCATCCTCAATACCACCATGCATATCACCTTGCATTCCACAATCATATGAAGTACTATCTTCAAAAAAATAATGAATCCATCCCATTATTATTCAACCATATGTAATACCATACTCGTTTCTTTTCATAGATTAACACTCCACATCAAGAGAAATGAAATTGGTATAAAGACAGAAAAATACATTTAGAAACTAGTCCCTTAAAAGAATGGTATCAAACCTTCCCCTGTAAATGTGCTTTCTCAGACCTATATAATTGTCTCTAACAAAAAACCAATTCAATATTGTCTCAATTAAACTAATTAATTTATCACAGGATATAACCACATAAAACCTAAAACATAATATACCAACAACTTTGAGATATTTAACCATTCTTTCAGACTGAACTCTCAGTTTCAGCTAACTATATGGAAAATTGATTTCAAATTTAAAATACCCCTTAATAATTTACCCAACATCCATTAATATAATTACATTATTTATAAAATTTCTAATTATATTAAATATCCAACACCATCTAATACCATCTTATATCACATTATCTATAAAAAAAAGGAAAAATAATATCAATGTAGAAGTACTTGTGATAACTACATCTAAAACATGAATTCATTATTTAATCCTGTCTAATATTCACTATAGTCAATTTTATTATTATCAAAAGAGAGAAGATATGGTAAAATGTGATTTCACATAAAAAAATATATGGAAAAAGTACCTTACCATTAGTCTTTCATCATTCTTTGAACAAGAATAAGATATCAATTTAGATCTTCAATAACCTCTCACATAAAGAAACTATTGCCTTCAAATGATGTTACAATGTAACCATAATAAAAAAAATAAAAAAACTCCAAAACAAGGAAGACGATCAACCTCAATAGCATGAAAATGATGAATTATGTAGAAAATTTTTGAATAGGGTTAAAACTAAAAGAATTTTATAGGGAAATCACCTTGAATAACCATGGGTCTAATACAAGAAGTTGGGGATATCATAAATTAAAGGTATTTAAAACACCTTAGAAGAGATCCTATGGATGCCTAAGGATCAAAGTAAAATGGGTGGTTTTGTAATAATATTATGGTGTAATAGATTTATTGGAATTATTGATTTTAAAAATTTACTACATGAATGTGTAATACATGCCTTGAATGGAATGAGTTTTAAGACCCACTAAATAATGTGTTTAGTATTTCTAATTAACAGGGATCAAATTACATCAAAATAATAATTCCCATGTTATGAGTTTTTATGTATAGATTAATCAAATTTTACCTTTAACAATTCCTACAATGAACCAACGGTTTATGTCATATATTATACCATACATTCCACACTCACTCATGTCAGGAAAACCTGCTCATTACACAAAAAATCCCTAAAGTAATTAATAATACTACATGTCATGAGTTAGCCTGGCTTTAAAATTCATTTGGAAGTGAATTATTTTAAATTCATATAATATAAAGATAAGAGAATTTTTATATTAAAAAACATCCCATGAGACACCTCAATTGAATCTCACAATCCTAGGTGTATAACCACCTGAATAAGAGTAATATGGAACTGTTCTACATAACATAAACACCCTGTTCCTAAAACATATTCCATGGGAGATACCACTCAAATAAGAGATATCCATGAAATAATGGAATAATTAAAAAACCCATATCACAATGTAATGAAATGAAAAAAAAAATTAAATATATAAAAATTAATAATAGTTTCAAAAATCATATGTTACAATGAACATATCTATATTTTCATTTTCATGTTCTGTCCTTTATTCCACAATTCATACAAAATCATAAACTAAAGGAATACCATTCACATTCATCAAATTCCCTTCATATTCATGTATATATACAAAACCTATTGTTGATCATCATTAAACAAAATGTTATAGGAATCACCATAAATAAATTCATCTCTCTAAACATAAACATCATGAATCCCCCAGTTGGGACTGCACTAATTACAACACTTAATAAAACATCACATTAATATATGAATGAAATCTTACTCCACAAATCTTTCCATTTCCATTATTAAATATAGAGACTTATTCCATCACTCTCTATGAATCATTAGACTTATGAAAAATATTAAAATATTACATTATTATGAGCTAATATTAAACATCATTATCCTTTCAAAAGAAATAGAAAATCTTGAATTCATGTTTTTTTAAAAATTACATCCACTATATGTAATAAATGTTTATGAAACATTGGGATAAGACATACCATACACTCTTATGATCAATAAAATCAAAAAAATTGATCACTGATGAGGTAATGTCCCCAAAACATCAAGGAAAACATAACTGCCTCCAAATCAAGATCGTCGGTTGAAGAAGTACACCCATATTGTTGCAAATTACAAGACACATAATTAACAACCAATCTATACTACATCATTACACTACCCACTCCATGAAATTAGGAATTAACAAAAACCACAAACTGAACTCCATGTTCTGGTAAATAATGAACTCAAGTATTATAAAAATTCAACTTTAGGTATTTGAATGTAGTTTGACACTAGTAAACCCATTATAACACATGAACCTTATTGGTAAATGCTTCAATTGGGGTTATAATCTAAGAGAATTTAGATATAGAGTTCATTCAATTGACATCTTGACTAACGAAACTCAACACCCCTACAACCTTCATGTGGGATGCCAAAAAAATAACCACATTGATCAACAAAGGATACATAAATACACCTTGTTGTGAAATAAAATACCCTATGAATTTCATATCTTGATCCCATAAACCAGAAATTGATAGATACTCAAATAAACACTGATGAAAAAGAACTCCTAAAATGACCCAATGATTCTCCAAAATCATCATATAAAGAAGTGTATACAAGGATGTCATTGAATAAGACCACCATAAATGTATGTCAAATCTATTTAATCACAAAATTCATTAACCAAAAGAAAAAATATAGATAAGTCTACAAGAAAATTTTCATTGCAATGAACATAGATTTCCCATAAGAATATGAGAAAATAGACTTAGGAATATTCTCATCCATTACACACCTATAATGATGTCCCAATTGTAGATTGATCTTGAAGAACAAAATGGATCCTTTTAGTTAATCATAAAGATCATATATCCATTGAGAAATTTATTATTTGTCACTATCCCTTAATTTTATAAATGATTATAGATTCAAACACATTGACTTACATTGACGCTCTTTGACAAAAAAATCAGTACATTCCAATGTGACACACTTTTCTAAACAAAACCTCATTGAAAAATATCATAATTTTATATCCATAGTGTGAACATAAATAAAGGGTTCGTATTGTATGGAGACATTATTATTATATATATGAATTATTTTAGATTTATCCTAAACTTAATTTAAGGTCAAGAGGTAACTCAACAAACTCCTCAACAAAGGCATCAGAGTACTCATATACAACCCTATAAATCACCATTGGATGAACCACTAATGATCGCATAATTTCTACAGACATCATGAAAAATAAGTATGGAGAATTTATCTAACCCATATGATGGTATGTATCACTAATGAACTTGATAAAAGCTTTGGAAATATCATATAACACAATCTAAATTATGATTAAATCTAGGAAATCCGAAATCAAATATAGCTAGTCCATGCTAAAGATGTTGTAATATAGATATATTTGATAACATGGGAGGAATCCCTAAAACTAGTGAAACCCAAGTTCCATCTCAAAGTCTCTACATACTTAAAATAGATAAGATAAACTGCCAACAAATGCATTCAGTGCCAATGAGACTAGAATGCTCTCCACATCATGCCCCAAATCATAAAATAGGGAAAGTGATATGAATGATGGTATAGCTCATGAATAAAAACAATAATTCATCTAAGTAGAATCCGGATTTCATGAAAGATGTTTTGATCACTATAATAATGATTCCCTAGAGAATTAATCTGACCACAACATTTCCCATAACTTCTCTATACGTGATAATGAAAACATACATACCTACACCATGGTCTCTAAGGATGAGTAGAATCATTGGTTTTTTCCCACACTATCAAATATCTTTTGACTAAAAAATTGATCACCCTACTATTATTACCTTGACTTGAAATAGTAAAATGAAAAACCATATAGTGAAACACCATAGATACATTTCCATCTTAGAAAGGGTGAGAAGTCTCACCATTGATGACCATGAAGACTAAGAGAAAATCAGATGTTCTGTTCGTTAGTAAGGGATTGAGAGCTACAATCCCCGAGGAAACAAGATGGAACAGGTTAGGGCCTACCCTTGGATAACCAAAAACACAACTAACTAGGAAAATGGTAATTCTATACAATAACTCTACTATATAGAGAATCTTGATGACTACCATCTCATGGTGATCTGGTTCAGTCCTTCTTCTTAACTAAAAACTCTTCAATCTCTAGTATGTTTACTGAAATGAAAACAAAAAATCATTATTTAATAATATTTAATCAACTTGAATATTTATTATTCCATTAAATAAAGATATAAATCAAAAAAATTATTATTTCACATAAAAAATGACAAGAACTAAGTTACATTTCTCTTATATTTCAATATTTCTTGAACAAGAAGGAACAAAAAAATAGATCATTTATCACCTATTGTATATGGAAGGTTTTTAAGTTAGAGGAATCTACACCATATTGATTAAAACCAATAATAGGATCTCTAAAATAATAAAAAATTTCAATTTATATACCATGGAGTGGTGTAATGGGATGAAAAAATATCAAATTCAAAAGATTCTATAAGGGAAAGCGAGGAAACTCGCCATGAATCACTACATATCAAACATGGGAATCCAATGGTAAATCATAAAATTAAAACAATTAAAACA
Organism: Viscum album; assembly: GCA_963277665.1. Lineage (NCBI taxonomy): Eukaryota > Viridiplantae > Streptophyta > Magnoliopsida > Santalales > Viscaceae > Viscum > Viscum album. The sequence goes on from OY728130.1 coordinate 890,989,291, forward strand.
CCCTATAAAAAACCACTGGCCCCATAAATTTGGGGTAAAATATTGAAATAAAGATAAATTTTATTGTAATATTTATTTTTTGGTATTCTATAACTCACCTATTTTTATGTATAATTCACATCTTGATTGATCATGTTTTAAGTACTAATAAAAATGATTCACCTAAATTCAATAAACCATGAATAATTCATGTCATGAAATTCATGTTCACATCATTAGTGTTTCGGATAGATTCATCAAATTTGGTCATTCATCAACTTATGTCATGAAATGATTATTCCTGTAATGACCCGAAATTTTGAATAAATCTTGTTTAATAATTTCATGTGTTATTTTATTTTATTTTTATACTCAACAAAAATGTTTTGTTTGATAAACATGATTATAATTAAAATGAGATCAGTGGGTTTTGACTATTATATAACCATCGGTCAATATGACCGCTGTGAACAAAATGTTTTGATTATTGTCTCTAAATATAAGTAATCTTGGTTAATTAATATAGAAAGAAGATTCGATGGCCTCACCTAGTAGTCTTGGACCGATCGAAGCCCATCTAACAGAGCTTGGGAAGGAGGTAGCACCATTGGGCTTGGCTCTGGATCAAATCCAAGCTGAACTTCATCATGTGAAGCTGGAACGGAATTGCCTTCGTGAGAAGTTCAAACTGATAGAAATTACTACCCGGGCAATGTTGACTGAGCCGCCCCAAGCTTCTATCACCCTAGCACACCTTACTCTTCGGTCCTATGCTGGTATTATAAGGGGCTATGTAACGAGACCGTAACTACCTTTTGTAATCCTTGTTTTAAATAAAAATTGGGATTTCGTCTTATGATGAAGTTTATGAATTTTGAAATGACCGGATAAATATAGTATGCATATTTTTGATGAATTTTAGAAAAAGGATATTTTAAAAATGTTTATGTAAACCTTAAATAATTAAAAATGTGTAATGATTTTCAAAAAATGATCTTCTACAATTATGTTCAGTACAAAATTTGGAGTCTAATAAGATCAACATAATTTTTTTGATGAATAGTAATTTATGAATAGTGATTTTATGATTAGGATTAGTAATACGACCAAATGGATTATTAATCTCACTTAAAGAAAGTTTTAAAATAATCTAGGCACCTTGATTAAGTAATGTGATTCAATAAAATAGTTAAATAGCGGTTTCATTAATTATTATTCAAGTATTAGTTTTTTTCAGGTGAATAGTGTTTTTTAATTAAAAATTTAATTAAAAATAATTAGAAAATTATTTTTATAAAAATGACTTTATTTTTGAACTTAGAGCACCGATATTATGTTAAGGTAATTTTTGGGGATTTTTCTGAAAAAAATGAATTTTCGATGAATAGTGTTTTTACTTAAAAATTAAATTAAAAATATTTAGAAAAATATTTTAATAAAATGGATTTCATTTTTGAAATCAGAGCATTGATATTTGGTTAATGTGAAATTTTGGGATTTTTCTGAGAAAGTTGAATTTTCAGTGAATAGTAAAAATACAGTTTTAGGGTTTCAGTATGTTTAATGACATCATAACGGTGTCATGATGATTTCATGAGATCTTTTGAGGGTTGGCCGGCCAAGGGTGATGGATTATTGTTTTGGGGGCCCCATGTGGCCTAACTCCATGATAAATGCCAAGGGAGAGCACATGGGTTTGAGAAAAGCACATGTGAGGTGTCCCTTGGCCATTAATGCTTTGTCCCCTCAGTTTCCCTATAAATACCCACCCTTTCCTCCTTTATTTTTCACTCCCAACTCTCCCCCAACGAAGTTATGGTCTTCTTACCTTCCAAGGAGTCCTCCAATGGTGCCCCCAAGCCATCAAGGTCCAATCCTTTGAGTTTCAAGAGTCACGTTTTAAGGTAAGGGATCTGACCCCTCTCTTTCTTTTCATGTAATCTCTTTTATGTCATTCCGATTATGATCCATGTTTTTATGTGAGAGGATGTTCTTTTATATTCCTCTTACTGCCCTTTCATGTTTATATGATGATAGATCCCCTCTTACTCTCATCATTTCGTTTTATGAAAGTTTAAGTGACGCCGTTAGGCTGCCGAATTTTTAAGGGATTCATTCACCCTTCTCTTTTTTCAAGTTCGATTTTCATGTAAAATCATTCAAGTTCCTTTTTATTATGTTGGGGTATGATATCTATATCTATCATAATTATCTCTTATGATCATATGATGAGGGACCCTATTTGATCTTGTCAAATCATTTTTTTTTGAAGTTAAGTGACGCCGTAAGGCTGCAGAATTTTCATAAGAGAAATCTAAATTTGTTTTCCTTCCATGTTTTTCATTTCAAATGGTATGTCCCTCAAATTTCATTAACATGTCCATATGTCCTTATTATTCTTTCACCCTACTGTTTTATGGATCATTTATGAGTGGTTGACCCATGTCCCCTCTCATTTCAATGTTTTCTAAAACCCCGAAACTTAGTCGTCATGCTGCAGAATTTTCCCCTCAAAATGCCTCTCTCTTTTCTCAAAAATTATTTTAGGTTATAAAGTGAATACTCAAAGCTCTTATTTCTAAAAGTGTATTCACATATATATCAAAATGTTCCATTTTAAATTCTGGGATTTACATACATGAGACCCGCTTTCCCTTTCCGTGGGTTTAAAGTGACGTTAAGATCATGTCTTTAAAGCAGTTTTTAAAACGTTATGATTATGAAATGAAACCCATTTATTTTATGCTATGTGGGTTATTTATGAAATGTTTGATGATTATATATGTGGCTCACATGATAATAAAGGCAAATTTAAGGGTGCGACCTGATAGCGCTCCAATGCATTGGGTAATGATGTAACCACTAGAGATTACAATTTTCATGATACCTTGGTGAATAACCTTGGTAATTTTCAAATGACCCCTTGGGGATGGACCTTGGTGATATGTTAATGATTGTCTATGTTAAATGATGTAGCCACATCTTCAAGTTATGAAAAATGATATTTTTATTATGAAATGCCTCATGATTTCTTTCTCATGCCTTAAAGTTCTTTTCATGTCCTTATTGAAGTATCTCAAGTTCACATGTAAAATGTTCCTCTTGTTTCCCTTACTGGGCCTTCTGCTCACCCTTTCTTTTGATGTATGTCCCCAGGTTATGAGATGCAGTAATGAACCTAGAATGAACTTAAGGAGATTCCTTTCAAGTGTTTAAGAAGAATGTTTTATGTTGTTTTCATGTATTATGTTCCTGGTTTCCAAGACACTAGACCTTAAAGATCCTCAGTTTTGTGTAATGTAATGAAAGTTTATGATATAAAATGGCGGGATGCTATAGTTGGTATCAAAGGATGGTTTAGTTATTTGTGGAAATTAGGATATGAAAACTTTAGGAAGAAGCCTATAGAATAGTTAAAATATTGAAAATCTTCCTGGTATTTTGGTGAGTATTGAGTAAGGGGTTGCCAAGGAAATACATCCATGTCTGGATACGAGCAGGTAGAGGTGGCTCTGGCACAGATGTACATAGGGGTAAAACCCGAAAACACCGCTTTGAGCTAGACTCGAACGGGAACTGGTACACGATAACGGGCCTTGCTGCACTCTTGGTTACGACACTCCCGGGGGATATGCTTTGGTAAATTCATAAGCTTAGTATGAACCATTGTTAAAGGAACAAAGATAAAATAAAATAATGATTCACTTAAGAATATATGATCATGTATAACCTAGATGGGAACCTAGGGGATCACATGTTAGGGTATACTTTTCAACTACAAGTTATCCTTATATGCTTTAAGTTTCTTTTCATGATTATTGGCTAAGTATTTAAGCCCCTAATTATAGTTATTTTCTTAGTTAATGGAGGGAAATGGAAGAACATGTCTCAACAACCAATGTGATAGGAAATTCTACGATTGCCGTATTAATATGACAGAGATGATTAGGGGATTAAAATATGATTTTTATTTTGGAAGACGTTCACTATTTTGAGGACCCTATATGATCGAGGTAAATAGATTACAACGGTAATTTCATTGAGGAGTAAGGTTGACTTATATTTGAAGAATCTATGAATTTAAGGTGGAATTATAGTAATTTAGGTTACTTATGGGAATGATTAACCTATCTTGGGTTAAATATGTTTAGGTTAGATACTTTTGTTATAAGATGTTAGGAGTGGTTGATGTTGTTTGGAGATGAACAATGAAGTTTATTTTGGAAGACTATGTTATCAAATCCTTCTTGTATTTGGGTTTCAATATTAGTTTGGTTATTTTGAGGAATTTTAAGGACCGTTATTTATGGAATGGACTATGATGAAATTTGGGTAGTACCATGGAACATTGAAGATTTAAAAGTAGTTTCCATTCCTATGGGATTATTTCTTTTTGAAGAGATGTTTTACCTTACCCTTTCGGTTTTTGGGATAATGTTTAAAGATGAAAGAAATATATAGTTAATCTTTTTTGGATTATGAGATTCTCTAGAAGATGATTCTTGTGTTTTGATGAGACCAAGTAGTTTTTAGTTTAGAGAAAAGATTAGTTTTGGGTAGAAACTTATTAAAGGATGAAACTCTACATGAAGGTAGATATATTTCCTTATGTTTTTGTTCTATGTTGTAAATGAATTCCTCAAAATTATTAAAAGGAACGTAAAACAAAAACGTTGTTGGTTTACGTTTCCTACTAGGTAATCAAAGATCGTTTACACAAATCATAAGTTTGGGATTTTCTTATGGTTAACTTTCTCCTAATCATGTTCTCTGTCACTCTCCCTCAGAACATGACCCTTTGTTTTCTCCTCCATGTCCATATTTTCCTACATGGAATCCTATTGAGGGATAACTCGGGTGACCTTCGTACTTCCCTTTCTTTCTTTTAAAGTAATAGTTTTACTGACTCCTTTTCCGATGTGGGACATTCAATGAAATTTCAAAACCTAATTTTTTTTTAAAAAAAAATTGCGAGGACGCAATTTCTTAAGGGGGGAAGATTGTAACGACCCGAAATTTTGAATAAATCTTGTTTACTAATTTCATGTGTTATTTTATTTTATTTTTATACTCAACAAAAATGTTTTATTTGATAAACATGATTATAATTAAAATGAGATCAGTGGGTTTTGACTATTATATAACCATCGGTCAATATGACCGCTGTGAACAAAATGTTTTGATTATTGTCTCTAAATATAAGTAATATTGGTTAATTAATATAGAAAGAAGATTCGATGGCCTCACCTAGTAGTCTTGGACCGATCGAATCCCATCTAACAGAGCTTGGGAACGAGGTAGCACCATTGGGCTTTTCTCTGGATCAAATCCAAGCTGAACTTCATCATGTGAAGCTGGAACGGAATCGCCTTCATGAGAAGTTCAAACTGATAGAAATTACTACTCGGGCAATGTTGACTGAGCCGCCCCAAGGTTCTATCACCCTAGCACACCTTACTCTTAGGTCCTATGCTGGTATTATAAAGGGCTATGTAACGAGACCGTAACTACCTTGTGTAATCCTTGTTTTAAATAAAAATTGGGATTTCTTCTTATGATGAAGTGTATGAATTTTGAAATGACCGGATAAATATAGTATGAATATTTTTGATGAATTTTAGAAAAAGGATATTTTAAAAATGTTTATGTAAACCTTAAATAATTAAAAATGTGTAATGATTTTCAAAAAATGGTCTTCTACAATTATGTTCAGTACAAAATTTGGAGTCTAATAAGATCAACTTAATTTTTTGATGAATAGTAAATTATGAATAGTGATTTTATGATTAGGATTAGTAATATGACCAAATGGATTAGTAATCTCACTTAATGAAAGTTTTAAAATAATCTAGGCACCTTGATTAAGTAATGTGATTCAATAAAATAGTTAAATAACAGTTTCATTAATTATTATTCAAGTATTAGTTTTTTTCGGGTGAATGGTGTTTTTTAATTAAAAATTTAATTAAAAATAATTAGAAAATTATTTTTATAAAAATGACTTTATTTTTGAACTTAGAGCATCGAAATTATGTTAAGGTTATTTTTAGGGATTTTTCTGAAAAAAATCAATTTTTGATGAATAGTGTTTTTATTTAAAAATTAAATTAAAAATATTTAGAAATTTATTTTTATAAAATGGATTTCATTTTTGAAATCAGAGCATTGATATTTGGTTAATGTGAAATTTTGGGATTTTTCTGAGAAAATTGAATTTTCAGTGAATAGTAAAAATACAGTTTTAGGGTTTCAGTATGTTTAATGACATCATAACGGTGTCATGATGATGTCATGAGATCTTTTGAGGGTTGGCCGGCCAAGGGTGATGAATAATTGTTTTGGGGGCCCCATGTGGCCTAACCCCATGATAAATGCCAAGGGAGAGCACATGGGTTTGAGAAAAGCACATGTGAGGTGTCCCTTGGCCATTAATGCTTTGTCCCCTCACTTTCCCTATAGATACACACCCTTTACTCCTTTAGTTTTCACTCCCAACTCTCCCCCAACTAATTTCGGGTCTTATTACCTTCCAAGGAGTCCTCCAAAGGTGCCTCCAAGCCCTCAAGGTCCAATCCTTTGAGTTTCAAGAGTCACGTTTTAAGGTAAGGGATCCGACCCCTCTCTTTCTTTTCAGGTAATCTCTTTTATGTCATTCCTATTATGCTCCATGTTTTTATGTGAGAGGATGTTCTTTTATATTCCTCTTACTGCTCTTTCATGTTTATATGATGAGAGATCCCCTCTTACTCTCATCATTTCGTTTTATGAAAGTTTAAGTGACGCCGTTAGGCTGCCGAATTTTTAAGGGATTCTTTCACCCTTCTCTTTTTTCAAGTTCGATTTTCATGTCAAATCATTCATATTCCTTTTTATTATGTTGGGGTATGATCTCTATATCTATCATACTGATCTCTTATGATCATATGATGAGGGAACCTATTTGATCTTGTCAAATCATTTTTTTTAAGTTAAGTGACGCCGTAAGGCTGCCGAATTTTCATAAGAGAAATCTAATTTTTTTTCCTTCCATGTTTTTCATTTCAAATGGTATGTCCCTAAAATTTCATTACCATGTCCTTATGTCCTTCTTATTCTTTCACCCTACTGTTTTATGGATCATTTATGAGTGGGTTACCCATGTCCCCTCTCATTTCAATGTTTTCTAAAACCCCGAAACTTAGCCGTTATGCTGCAGAATTTTCCCCTCAAAATGCCTCTCTCTTTTCTCAAAAATTATTTTAGGTTATAAAGTGAATACTCAAAGCTCTTATTTCTAAAAGGGTATTCACATATATATCAAAATGTTCCATTTTAAATTCTTGGATTTACATACATGAGACCCGCTTTCCCTTTCTGTGGGTTTAATGTGACGTTAAGATCCTGTCTTTAAAGCAGTTTTTAAAACGTTATGATTATGAAATGAAACCCATTTATTTTATGCTATGTGGGTTATTTATGAAATGTTTGATGATGATATATGTGGCTCACATGATAATAAAGTCAAATTTAAGGGTGTGCCCTGATAGCGCTCCAATGCATTGGGTAATGATGTAACCACTAGAGATTACAATTTTCATGATACCTTGGTGAATAACCTTGGTAATTTTCAAATGACACCTTTGGGATGGACCATGGTGATATGTTCATGATTTTTTATGTAAAATGATGTAGCCACATCTTCAAGTTATGAAAAATGTTATTTTTATTATGAAATGCCTCATGATTTCATTCTCATGCCTTAAAGTTCATTTCATGTCCTTATTGAAGTATCTCTAGTTCACATGTAAAATGTTCCTCTTGTTTCCATTACTGGGCCTTCTGCTCACCCTTTCTTTTGATGTATGTCCCCAGGTTATGAGATGCAGTAATGAACCTAGAATGAACTTAAGGAGACGCCTTTCAAGTGTTTAAGAAGAATGTTTTATGTTGTTTTCATGTATTATGTTCCTGGTTTCCAAGACACTAGACCTTAAAGATTCTCAGTTTTGTGTAATGTAATGAAAGTTTATGTTATAAAATGGCGGGATGCTATAATTCCCATAATTAATTTCACCATATGATCCACCATCACTCATTCCATGAACATATATTCAAGATTTAAATGACTCTATGAAAACATGAATATTATTTGATTTCATGAATTCCTACAACGTCAAACCATTAGCTCTTCAACTCCACCAAAAAACCCTTATAATATTACAATACACATGGGATTTAGAAATATTCAATAGAATAGTGTATAAATATAAGGTCCTTTATAAGGTATTACTCAACCAAATTTACACCAACATATAGTAGCATTTTGAGTATATGGGACGATGGGAATGATGAAATAATTTTATTGATAACTATTCATAGAAATCATGATTTCTAATGAAATCCATGATAAGTGACCAGTTATGGGATAAGGTGTAGTACTATTAGGTAGTAGCTAGAGTTCTTTTATCCAAATAGTGAACTATAATAGTCAAATATTTTATAATTAAATGACTTATCAATTTTATTCTCATTAGGGTGTCTAGGGTTAATTTGTTTAGGAAGAAGGCCCATGGTCTGGGAGGGTTTATGGAATTGATACAACATAGAAAAACCATGGTGTTGGATCATGGACTATTTGAAGAATAATATTAGTAAAATATGTCGATAGTATTTTTAGCACTGATGAAACCAAGGTTATCTATGATGATGGTTGACAAAGTGATGATCATTACTATGAAAATATTGATATTCAAGGAATGAAATCACTTCACTAATAATGATATTTTCGATGAATATATTATTCATAGTGAACATTTTAATCAAAATTTTTAAATAAGTATAGATATTAATGAAAATTGTAGATTATTCATTAATGTATACATTGTGATTAGTTGTTCATATTAAATTATAATCACCAGGAGAGTTTGAATCTTATTCTCAAATCTATTGTGAATATGAAAATTTATAGTATAACAACATTATTAATGTTTTTAGTGAATTTGGATCAAATGATTTTTAAAAAAAATGGTGTATATGATGATGTTTGGTGAATGATATAGAATAAATTATTATATTTATGAAATAATTATTGTGAGTATATTTTTAAATGTTATAAATGGAATTATTTTCTGAAATGAATTAAATTGATTAATTTTCATGATTTTTTTATTAGGTAGATGGATTCTAAAAATGGATTGCATTGATAATGTATCGTCTATATAGGTAATGATAAATTATTATATGAAAAATAAATGAAAGATCATATGAATCACAGTGAATGATTTATATGTTTGGAAAGTCCTTTGAAATTATCAAATTCAATTAAAAATTTATATAGGGACAATATCATTTTCATTAATTTTGTGAGATCATTATTTATCCTGTCAAATGGAGTATCATATTCATAGTAAATTTTCAAGAGACCTTCATATTTAAATTATCCAATAATAACCACTAATTAGCGAGAGAAGGAAATGAAGGATCATTGTATAAAATTTATTTATTTAGACTGAATAATAAATTTCATAGTTTGTGGAAAGTATAATAATTTAAATTTTAATATAAAAGAGAAAATTATATTTATTTTATATAATTTTGAAATAATCTCTGTATTTTTATTAAATAATGATAATTTTTTAATTTTAGGAAATAAAATATATTTATAATTAAATTACATAGAATATATACTTTCATGAATAACCTATAAAATAGGAACAACGGTGATGAAATTATAAAAAATGAATATTTGTCCGAAGAAAATGAATAATAGATAGAACCATGAATGGATTACAGTTATGGATGATTTGAGTGCAGAACATAAATGGTGAGAAATAAATTATATAGAGCCAACATGCTAAATAGTCTATAAGAAAAATATTTTTTAGAAGGTATGATTTTAATGAAAAAATGCAATAAAATTACATATTGAGATCTATATTACTTATAGTGATTATTCTATGAGATCTCGAAATACATTAGAGCACCATATTTAGGATTTCAAAATGATAATAATATTACACATTCTTATAAAAATAGAAATCGAATATTAATCAATAAAATGAAAAGATATCCATATGATGTAGTCTGTAAAAGAGGAGTCAGTAGGAGTTTCCAAATGGAGATTATGGGCTAATCACTATACACAACAGTAATGGTATTAAAGCATAAATAAAGAAACGATGATTAAAGAATTATATCCATCAATCATGTGAAATGTTTTTTATTATAGAATATCAAAATATCATCAAAGTGTGATCCATATATTTATCCCATAGTAGTGGACGACTTAAAATTGGTGGTCCATGATTTTGGATTCGTTTTTATTATTGATGTAGATTTGAACGTAATTCTAGAAGGTCCAATGAACCCCTAATTACATGGTAATATATTCTAGTTAGACATTGGATAAGGTTTACATCATAATATATCCCCAATATTAAAGAGTTTTTAAGAACCATGATAGAAACCTGATATTGTATATATGTCATTTATAATGGCATAATATTCCATATGATGTTTATTATTATGTATAAAAAAACTATACAAAAGTATTATTCCTTTACAAAAATTTAAATTACTAGATATAGTGAAATATAATGATATAACATTTATGTTCTGATGGGGTTGATGTCTTTTATACATCTATTCATGGGATTCATATATGTTATGTTTCAAAATTAATCATGACTTAAGTTGAAATGAAGGTTCGTGTTGCTAATTATATGAAAAAGGTGACTCGTCTAGAGTTCTTTTAAACAAAATTTAAATTATGGTGATGAGTTGGACAAGTTATAATTCCATATAGGATAAATTGAAAAAATATATGTGGGTGAAAATAAGGTTAATGAGGATATTATTCAATTCATGAAATATAAGTTAGATGATATGAAAATGAACCTTAATGAAAATTATGAAAACTAAATTAACAAGATTATTATGTCTCTTTTTGATACTCATGTAATTTATGAATAAATAAAAGATATTAATATTTTAAAGAAGTTATTTTAATGTTTTTAAATTATTATAATCTGTGGTATTTATCTCTTGTGGAGTGATTTTTCATAGAACTGTCATCAAATGATCTACAAACTAGTATTACTATTTACAAAGAACCGGTAAATATGTAATGAAAACCAAATATATTATAATCGATATTATACTATAGTAAATAAACACTACATTACAAAACTGTTACATAATAAATATTAAAAAGTTAAAAAAAATTATAAAACACATTATACAATACAAAATAAGAAAATTTCATTTAAAATAATGGTCCTAACTTATGGAACTAAAAACATAATAATATAAGGAACCACTATAATAATTTACTCTAGTATATAATATTTATATGAGCCACACTACCATTTTGAAGGATTGGATGTGAAATGGAATAAACTTGGAATATTAAGTGGGTGGCGTATATGAATGAATTTATGTGTCATAATAATATATATATATATATATATATATATGAGAAAATATAACGAAAGGAATCAGACTATTGGAAAAATATTACCATTGGAATCCGACTATAGGAAGTGTCTCAATTTTTTGAATCAAATTGTTACAATATTAATAATACATGTATACATATAAGCGTGTGATAAAATATATAAAACCATATGATACTAACATAATTAAAAATTATTTAAAATTAATAATCATCAAGAAATAATAAAATAAGAATCCATAAATGGATTAGAAAAAATAGTTGAAAATAAGAAGAGTTTTAATGTTTTCAATCCATGATCAAGGTTTTGAAATAATATATTTTTTAATTTAATGATTAAAATTTCCATATATGGATATTTCATTTCAATAAAAGTGATTTAAATTTTAATTCCACAATCCAAAATTATCCAATGGTTCATTTTTCATTCTTTTTTTAAGAGAGTAATTTTCTTCAATAAATAGTAAAATGTAGTAATGATATAGATCAAGAATTATTATATAATTATAATGAAAAAATATATTTAAAAATTAATATAATTAAATCATTCACCTTTAATACATTTTTTTATTAATATAATTATTTTAAATAATTTTAAAAACCCATAAATAACATTCAAAAATATAAAATGGAAATTAATAACAGTAAAAAAAATATAAAAAAATATCATTAAATTAAAAGTGAAAAATAAAATAATTTTTTTTGTGTGTTAAAATATTAAAATATAAAAAAATTATTAAATATAAAACACCGTGTCTGAAAACAATGGGTATTCCAATTGTCATTAATTTTCTAAAATAACATTTTCAACGCCATATGTTGAGAAATTAATAAACATGTAACCAATATTTTCTATAAAAAGGAACTCATCCTATATAAACCAATTCATTTTATAAATATATATTACTTCTAATTAGATTAATATTAATAAAATGAAAACATAATGATCTACTAAATAATCATATTGGTCTTCTTCAATTAGAAACCTTAATAAATAAATCGCTTGTTTATATGAGGTATATATAATATCCCACTATTTTCTTCACAAATAGAAACCTTCTATGAAATATCATTCTTAAGATAAATTTTGTTAGCCTAAGGAAAAATGAAACATAATAAAGGTTGAGTTTATATTATTAGTAAGGGAAAATAGGAGAGATATAAATAATCACATAACTATAACCTGAAGATAAGGTTATGAGAATATAATTATATAATTTTAAAACCATACCCTACATATCAATGGTCACAATCAAGAGTCCTGGAAAAAATCAAGGTAGTTCATAATACATATATCTTAATGTAATCAAATAATATATGCATTTAGTGAATAACACTTGTATAATAAATTGAATTGTTTCCATACACATAATCATTGAAAAGCCTTTACTTTGAAGTAAAGGCTCACTACCTAGAATATCATAGTGGATTGGGTTTACTACCTATTCAATATTAGTATTAAATTATCACTCCTAAGATAATAATAGTTTAAACCACCATTACAGAACTTGGTTTACTCCCCATTCTAGTCTTATTTACCTCATGAGATACCTATCTTTAACCAATTCAGTAGTGGGATTTAAAATTTTTGGCACACCCATTAAATACTAAAAAAAATATAACATCCTTAATATCATAAATAATTTATTATATCAATAACCATGATAAAGTAATGGGTATCATAAAAACTATATTAGAATAAAAAATGGAAAATAAATGAGTTTCATAATCATTTCATTATTTCATTATATTATATCCATATGAAAATAAATTGGTTTCATGAACTTATTTTTATAATAATAATAATCCATCTATGGAAATATTAATGATTGTTTCATGGGATTATATCCCCAGTATACATTTAACATTAATCAACTAATGTCATCATTGATGAAAAACTCAATTGAAATATCACTTGATTCATTTCATGAGGAAAATAATTTTTTCACTTCAAACTCAATAATTTATAATCTAAAAAATTATAAAAAATTATAAAATTAATAATAAATGAAAATAAAATTTAAATCATGTAGTTTAATCTCAAATAATTGGGAGGTTATGAAATCTGGAAATTCTATTCATGCAACATAAGGTAAAAGATGACATTCGATTGACACTATTGTAGGAAAAGTAAAAAGTACCACATTTAGAAAATTGAAACAAGATCCCCTATTAAACAGTTTTATAAAATTTAAATCAGGGTTAAAAATTTAATTAAAAAGTAAAAACACAATATTAAAAACAACAATTAAAACACTATAAAATAACATGGTTATAAAATAATAGTGGTGTTCGATTGAAAGTAGAATAAAATAAAAAAAAATTTAAAAAAATTATATTTTCATTCTATTGTACACAATGTGATTAAAATGAAATGGAAAAATTTATTCTCAATAAATAGGATTATAATCATAACAATAATGATATTATTGAGAGGTATATAATGAAAATTCATCAATGTAAATGTAATCATAAACAATCCAGGTAAAATATTATATTGTAGTATAAATCCATTACCATAATTATAAATTTTGAATAGTACTCCCCATAAAAGAAAAACATAAAAGAAAATATATATATCCTTAAATAAGTTTTATTCATTAATTAAAAATTCAATGAGGTGTAATATACATTTAACTAAAAAACACATTGCAAATATGGCATATGTCTTCCCATAGTAAAAGTGATACAAGAAATCCCTTACATTGAGTTTCACTTGCATAGACAGAAAACTAAAAACCTGAATAAAAAATTTAATTTAATTTATAATTATATAAAAATTAAAATCAATAAATTTCAATATCATATATAATCGACATGTATAATTTTGTTACCCATTTAAAAATAAATACTTATTAACATCTTTATTTCTGCAAGTTAACTATTTAGATTTCCATCAAAATTTCATTTCAGTAGTTCACAATGATTTACATTGATCATTCTTCCATCTCTAAAATAATGTTAACCAATATTTCAATTTCATTACTATAATTTATATTCATAATTTGAGTCATTTAAATATTATATATATAAGGAAAAATAATTACACCGTTCATGGAGATTCTATGTTATACGTCTGCTTGAATAATGTTTTCACTTTTTGGTTGATGGAGTGAAATTATAGTAAATTATAATTAAATTTTTAATAATAATTATTATATATAATATATGATATATATTAATTAAATATGTCCTTATTACCACCTATATATAACTTAAATGAAAAACAAGTCACATCATTTCATGAAGGTGGTATTGCAGACGTATGGATGAGAAATGTTATCCTTCTAAAACTGATTGGAAAGTATGGAGGTAGATTATATATTATAATTACATAAGTATAATAATTTAATAAATATATTATACAATATTTTAAACAATTATAAATTCCATCCAAGATTGATTGTGATGGAAAATTAATTTCATATCTATGTGGAGGTCGTAGTAAACACGTACAAATGACATATACATTCACATAACATTTGATGAAATAAAGGTGGAATAATAGTTTTCCATAATCATAATAATATTTTACTATATAGGGGTAACATAAGTTATTATTTAATTATGAATACTATATATTTAGAGGAGTTAAAATAGGATTTAAAAAAATTAAAGTGGTCGGTTCAGGTAATGACCAATTACTCGAGAAATATCAAGATGATCTCCACTTAAGGAGGTTAGGATTGCACTTTTAAAGAGACCAAATCCACTAAAAAGTTTACTCGGAAGTTTATAAGGGAATTTACATGGTTTATTAAAGCAATAAACATTAATTTGGTGTAAATTAGAGAAGTAAGGTTTGTACCTTTATATGTTGTTGAGTAGGTACACTTAAAATTTCCTATAACACTAAAATTTAATAAATTTATTATCATGTAAAATGCCTTTATATAGCCAGATATTAAAAGCATAGATTTTAATAGGTGTTAATATTTCTAGGAAATAGTATTTATAGATGTTTATATGGTTTTTATGACCTTATTCCTTGGATTAAGCCACATGAAACCTTGTTTGAGCCCTACCATGGTGATAAATTTTTACAGTTTTTGATATTTATTATTAAAAAAATTAAAACATTCATCATTAAAAAAAGTACAAGTAGATTTAAAATATGATCTAAATTTTATCAAATTGATTTCTACAAATTAGATAATTTCTTTGAAATTAATCCAATAAAAATCGATGAAATATATATTTTTTCTAAATATATATATTATTATTTATTAAAAAAGTCATAAAAAATTCAATAATAAATTTATACTAATGAACATAGTTGAATTTTTAATTGTATAAATGAACTAATTTTTCCATTAAGATCATTATTTAAAAAAAGGGATGATTTTAAATTCTATAAATGGAAGAATATATATTTTTGAAATATAATATTTTCCACATTTCATTAAAAATAATTATATTTTATAAAATTCTCAAAACAATAACTCCATAATAATATGAACATGGTTATTTCAAAAATCTAGTTTATTTTTTAAAATTAATTTTCCATTTTTTTTAAAATATATTATATTACATTTTCAAAAAAATAAATAAAATCCCATTTCGTGAGAAAATTTTCTCCAAAGCATTAAATGAGATTATTAAATATTGAGTAATTATTTATCAATATATTTTATTTTATCTAAAACCATTATAAATTTTCATTCAAATTTTTTTAGTTGTATATACTCAAAATATTAATGAATAGGTTTTAATGGTATATTACATTGGCATTACTTTTGACTTGGAGATATTCTCCTAGAAATATATAAAATAAACTAAATTTATTTTAACTTTAATATATCATAAATTCTTAGTGTGTCCCATTATACCAACCATTAAAGGATTATCCATTGATAATCCAAAAAATTAATATAAATGTCTAAGGATGTATCATTTACATATGTTCTTATCATCCCATGTATCTTCATGGAATTTAGGATTACCCCATAGACCCTTAACCATGTTAAAGGTCTTGTTCTGTTTCACTTTATAAATATATACAAATATTTATACTAATTTTTCTTCATAAGAAATATTAGGATCTAATAGTATTAATTGTAAGTCGTTTACATGTGTAATAATAGACATGGTCTTCCTAGTGAGCTATTAATGGAATGAACCATGATCTTGAGAGAGGTTTGATGGAAGTGATATGTGATATTATACCGTACCAACTTTATCAAGGATCACTAAGTGGAGAATTTATCAATTCTTTTTCTTTATTTATAAATATTGAAACATTATATTAAGGTTAAATTCATAACAATACCATTTCACTAATAATAAATTCAATATATAACAGAAGATTTTTGGAATATATTCTATTTATTATTTGAGAAACTGTGATTTGCTACTGAATAACTGTAACTGTCTCTTACATTTCCACTACAATATTAGGAGCCAATAGATTGCCTTCTCTTACTTCATCCTACAATGTTGCAGTTATATATTTATTTCCATAGAGGGATTTATAATTACCCACAATAATTATTGATTGAACGATATTATTGCAAGATAGAAAATCATGAGGTAAGTGTTTCTCCTAACCACCAGTGAAATCTATAATACAACATCTCAACATATCCCATACAGTATAATTTTTTATTTCCAAAAGACCAAATTTATTTAGAAGATAAGTAGTAATGATACTCAAATACCAATCTAGAGCTTGATATATACATTACCAGAAAAAATAGGCAAACATCATATCCCAAACATATACAATATAATGTGATACTCCATGAAATATTATGACTTAATTAATTATTTTCTTGAATGGTTTTAAAAATATAATTATTATTTGATAGTAAAACGGAATGAAATCTTTGTAAATAGAATGACTACAAAAAAATAGTGATAATTCATTTAGGAATTTTGGGGAGACTGATGAGAAAATCCATGGGGCTATTTTCCCTTTTCCATATTTGTATGGGAAATGGTTTTTTATTTATTTAGAATTTTGTATCCCAATATTAACTTGTTGATATACCAGACAAAATGATAAAAACTCAACAATATCTTTTTTCATGTCCTCCCAATATAAATATACTTTAATATCATAATTAATTTTCATAATTCTATGATGAATTGAAAATGATGATCAATGATCCATCTAATAACACCATAATCAAATATTTTATAGAAATTACACATACATGTTTCATGAAACATATAATTCCTTCATAATTATGTTTTAGATCAAAAACATTTTTACTAACTTCTTTAGCTATAAATATTCCCCCTTAACATCACTACTACTCACATTTATTTACCATTGAAAAGTCAATTGAGAAATATTTAACTTCTCACCGTACATCATACTTTAAAAATCCATTATTTAGAACTCTAGAAATATTTGATCAATTATTATCCTCATCCTATATATAATAGTGAGATCCTTTGGACATAAATCATTTTCCACATTTTTTACTACCCTATGGATGCAATTTATTGAGATTTTATAATAATTAACAAATTACAACCATATTACCTTGCATAATTTAATCTCTTTTGAGTGAATATATACTTCATACATTTACGATCTGTTTAAATATCACATCTTTTCTTAAGTTTTTGACTGAAGACATATTCTTATTATTAAAGAAAAAACTTTTTTTGACTGGGTGGAGGGAGACTCATTACAAACCCCAAATGCATAAGACCATGTGGGATGAATAATAGGATTGAAAACCCATTTTGATCTCAAAAGGACCTTCATTGATTAGTAATTTCAATAATACCCAGGCTGGTACATTTCCACTGCTGCTACAGATCCTGCTAAAGTGCCTCTACCACTATAGTGTCACTACTACTATAGTCCTTCCAATGCTATAGTACTACTACTGTGCCCTGATATCTTTCTCAATAAAGATAAAATATTGATATCAATATTTAATATATAACCATATGAGTCTCCAAATCATGATTTGGGATGTTTTCTTAATTAAACATCAACCATCATAAGACATAAGATATAACAATAACATTCTGCATTAAAAATGAAAGTTGTCCCTTCTTAGATGAACCAAAATTAATTAAAAACCTTTCTCCTACAAAAATTAATTTTATCATTGATTTCTTGGATATCCATCTCTTTATAAGGTTAAAATTGTTCTCATATTTATTTATCCAATAGATCTTATAATTCTTATAAGTTTACATGGTGAGTGGATTAGACAGTTGTGAGAAATTATCCATAATGTTTTGATAATATCCATAAAAATCAAGGAAACTTGGGATCTCATTCATAGTTGTTAGTTTGGAACATTATTCAATCACATTTCCCTTCAGTAGATCCATTATCATACCATCACATGATATAATACGAACCAAAAAAGATTTTTTATCTAAAATTCTCACTTTTTAGATATTTCATAAATCTTGTCATTTAGTAGGTTCTTTAGTAAAATCATTATGTTTTCTTTCTGATATTTATTCTACATTGATTACATATTAATATTATCAGTAATGACTTGAAAAAATAATCAAGGTAGTCAACAAAGACTTAATTCATTGAATCCATGAAGATAGAATGGGGAATTAGTAAAACTAAATTAAATGAATATATATTAATAGTGTATATAAATTGGAAATTATTTATTATTGGTTAAATACATAGGCTTTACCCTCAACTGGTTTTATCAATAATAAAGATCAATATTTTAAATTTATTGATCTCCACATAGTTTATTAAAAAATATTCA
Organism: Viscum album; assembly: GCA_963277665.1. NCBI lineage: Eukaryota > Viridiplantae > Streptophyta > Magnoliopsida > Santalales > Viscaceae > Viscum > Viscum album. Next base: position 891,008,404 of record OY728130.1, read on the forward strand.
AATAAGAGGTAAATAATACTTATTTATTGATTTTGTTCTTGTCACATAATTTATAATCTGTAAAGACACACAATGATCAATAATTATACATAAAAAAATAATAGATTTAACCCAAATTAATGTACATTGATAAATAATTCCCTTTTCATGATTATTCTAGAGTTTTTATTTCAATTCCTAAAACACAATTGGGAATATTCTACACAGAGTCTTTGAAATAGATATAGAATTTTAAATTAATTCAAGTCAAATACCAACTTTATGATTCTATGGTATGTAAGTATATTCTTTTGGAATAACATAATCAAACTCCCATAAAATAGAAATATCAACAATCTGAAGTTTTCGCTAACTATCTGAGACAATCACTAATTATGAATATTAATAATGAACCATACAATGGATTAAATTTCCATTGGAAGTAAATAATTGAAAACACACTAATGGAAGACCATTGGATGGATTAAAATATCAAATTTGAATTCCTTTACCTAGTAACTGATATTATCATTATTTAAATAAATCAAATCAATAGAAAAATAACAATGAATTCTAATAGAGGGGGAATAATGATATTTATTGGAATAAAATTTACCAAAATAAAAAAATGTTATTAATCACATAATTCTAATGAAATAATCATATCATTATAGGGTTTAGATTCAAATTCTTCAAATAATCATTGAGGAGGAAATTTTATACCCATTGAAATGTTTTTACATATATAAGTTTGTGTAGTTCCTAAAAAAAATATGACATTACGAATTCTAGAGTTGATATAAAGTGTACCCTTTAACACACTAATATCATACTCCACATTAGAAACAACTATTAGATGACATTTCCCATTGGATTTAGGATAAAGTGGTTTCTGACATTGACCATCAAAATTAACCTTTTGGTTTTACCACTTGTTACCGTAATACTCACACTTCTTTCATTTGAAACATTGCATTTTAAGTGGTCGATTATGTGGTTCTTTTCCTCTATCAGTGTATTTCTTCATCCCATATCTATATAATTATAATTATAAATACACAACATTTTTGCATATAAATACTTTTCCAATCCATATAAGAAAATATATATACTGTTTATTTCTATACATAAATCCTAATGAAGATATAATATTTTTATATAATTGATTTTTAGAATTTATTTTGAATTTTATTTTTATTTTCTTATAATAACATGGAGATTTATATGTGACTCCAAACCAAATTAACACCGTGATAGAACATTGAATGATCTTTTCCTTGCAACTAAATTAAATTTTGGATTTCACCCCATAAAGACTTGGTTTTAAGCTATATAAGAATGAATTAAACATGTTATTATTTTGGTTGATGATAATATAAGAATACATTGAAGGTCTAATAATATTTTCCACATATTTAATGATGGATTCATTATCCAAATTCTGTAGTTCATTGAAATATTTCTCAATTTTTATTTGAAGAATATTAGGAGATTATACAATCAATAATAATCTCATAATAAATTCCAACTAATTTGAGTAAATTTCATCTCATTACATAATATTCTTAATAATATTCCACCATTGATAACATTCTATTTCCAAATGATAAAACAATTTAATGGATATTAACATTGGAGAATGAAAAATACATTTATAGCGTTTCTAATCCATTTAATTGAAACTAATGGATTGGAATACCTAGTAAATTAATATGGGTATTCCATCATGATGAAATAAATAGAACATTTATCCCTATTTTTCTATCTCATAATCTAAACATTATTAATAGATTTGAAAAGATTCATATTTATTGAAATGAGATTTTGAATTATTTCTCCTATATCAATTGGATTCTAATGAGGAAAAGGATTTCATTGTACATTAAATTTATCATTAATATGATGCCATCAGGTTCAACTCATTTGAATAAAACAACTAATAATATTTTGAGTAAAAATAAACATATTGGGTAACCTCATAATAAATAAAAAACATTTATTGGATGCCTAAATCAAGAAACCTACATATAAATTTATAAAACAATACGTTTACGATACTCCATCCATGAGAGTTACCAAATAATTATTATGTTATCTTTTATATATAATTAGACATATTGTTCACTCTAAATTTTCAAATCCAAATTTCTAAAGGTAATCAAACCTTTATCTGATACCACGTATAGAAACCCTTAATTTTCATACATAGATATTACAACTTATTAGAAGAATATAAAGTATATGAAAACAAATATATACTATAATCAAATTTTTCTTATGCCTCTTGAAATATAAAAACATAAAAATCTTCATTTAAATAGCTTTTAATAATCCCCCACTAGGTTCTTTTTAACATGATCACTTCATAAATAAATCATACATAAAGTAATTCATCATATACTAGGGAAAATGAATCATAATAAAGCATGGACAAAAAATATCTATAAGGGTATTTAATAATATAAGAATAACCTGAGCATAAGGGTATTATAATTCAATATTAAAATTTGGAAATGATCAATTGTATATCATTAATAAAAATCATGAGTCATAGAAAAATATTTACAGTTCTTAAAACATGTATCATTATGTAATCTATGAAAATAAACCATGAGAGTATAAAATTAGAATAATATATGTATTTCTTCAATAAAAAATGCATGGAAAATTATTTCCTTAATATTTAGGTCCCACTACCAAGACAATCACTAGGGATTAGGTTCACTCTGTATTGCATTGTGGATTTTAATGTTCACCCCCAAGACTATCACAATGGATAGATGTTGTACATAACTTTGTTCACTCCCCATTATAGGCCTATTTACATAACCATCATGAACTTTGGGTTGAATCCCTAAACTTATAAATTAATTGAAAATAAATTTTCAAAAAGTATAAATGGAGATGTGGATCGTAACCATGTGACAAACCACTTCCCACTAGGAAACTAGATCATCTATGAGATCTTCCACCACCACTGCCTCTTGGTTAAAGACCAATCTCCATGGTTTGGGTTATTTACATGATCCTTAGTCCATTATATAATCCAATGTGGAGAGATCATTATGGGTTGAAGGAACCTGTTGTCCGGCCAGCGGTGAATCGTTTCCTTCAGCGCGACTAATCCAATGAGCATTTCAAAATTCCTCTAGAAATATGTCATAACTATTGGAAATGTTCATGATATCAAGAAAGATAATATGATTCATAATAGATCCCAACATGACATATGGTTCACTAATTGAAGAATCATGAATGGTAGATCCCGATTTATCATTTATAATCTAACTAGTTCCAACAGAAGATTGATATCTACATTTTCCTATTACTATATCCTCAAGATCAGTAGTTTCCTTATCTTTGTGTATTAATGAAATTAAATTCTCATTTATAAATTAAATTTTTTATATTATTAAAAATGATGTACACCATCCAAAATATCAAGATTATGAATATCATCTTGAGCCTCTACCACTACATCATCCCATGTGAAGACCAATCCTTGTACAGTCAGAACATACTCCATGGTAATCAGATCATTGAAATATTTAACCTCATGAGACTTCCCCCCAGAACAAAATATTAACTTTTTATTGGATAATACTATAAAAAACATTTTCAAAATTATCAACTAGACTATAATCATTTTACCCTACATAGAACTAACTACTCGTGATAGGAACCTACCCCAAATCCAATAATGTATCAAGTTATTGGAACCTCTCACCATTATCTTGAGAATTCATCATAAAGTAATGAACTATAACAAGCCCCTTATTATTGAAGATGGATAATAATATATCCATGTGAAATTTTTATTTTACATGACCTATGTTTTTGTATCCTGATAAGAAAACATGGAGATTTTCATATTAAATATTCAATAAAAATTGATCATATAAATCAAAAAGCACAACCATTTCAATAATGGGAGACCTTTTGTATAATAAAACTATGAAAAGGGAATAGACACTAGAAATGGATGTTTTATTGGTCCATTTTAATGGGGAAAACCACCATTCTATTAATTTCATGAAGGAATATTTGGTTCCATAAAATCCAACTAAATGTTTTTCACACATTCGTGTGCTTCTGTTTTCATCACTTCAAATGGATTAAATCTAGGACCCCAATCCTAGATTCACACCATTACTATCTTTAGTATGATGGTTCCATATCCCCCCACATTTTTTTGATCTCATTAGAGTGGAAGATTATGTGAGAAAACCCATGCCCCATTGGAATACACTTGGAATTGGTAAAACTAAAAATCTAGATAGGTGATTAACCAAATCATAGGTAGTCTAGAACACAAATGTATACAGACGAACCAATTGACAAAAAGATAAAGTACCTTTAAATAATGAATATATCCAAGAACATGTACTGATTTATAGTGAAATAATTAATATTTCCACATCTAATTATTCAATTTGTAACTCCGTCATTTGAGAAGAGAATATATGTTGACGCATGTTTCGAGAGTTCAAAAACATTGTTATCATTTTTGGTTGAAATTTTGTTAACTTGTTTTTCCCCCAGTTCTCACTATATGTGTTGGATTAAGAATTCTCACCACCCGTGATAAGATAGATTTTGATGTCATGGGGGAATACCATCGATCCGGGGGAACCCTAGAATCCATTTTTTTCTACAGTAGCAAGCTCCCAACACCGACAACTCCATCTCTCGAGTTATCATTTAAAAACCTATTTATCTCATGAGATATCTATCATTACCTATTTTATTGGAGGAACATATATGTTTTTTCCCACCCATCACATAATTAAAATCATGAATATGTATTTTATAAGATCATAAAACATTCATTATATCATAACCCATGAAAAAGAAGATGGGTTTCATGAACATTTCATCAGTTCATAATATCACAACCCTTAGAAAATAAATAAGTTTCTAAAATATCATGTATTCATAATAATAAATAATATATATATATAATAAATAAATTATCATTGAATCATATCACAATTATAAATTTAAATAACATTAAAGGATGTTAATAAGATGAAAATTAATTTAAAAGATCAATTGAATCATGTCTTGAGGAAAATATGCATTTCAATTTTAAAAAAGTAATAAAAAATTTAAATATATCCCAAATATTACAGAAATATATCATTTGAAAGGAACCTTGGAAACATGTAAATTAATCATTAAATAATTGAGTATCATTGATATAGAAAAATTCATTTCCTTCCAACTATGTTAGAAGAACAAATTCCTTTTAAATTATTCTAAAAAAGTCGAAAAGTACATTATTTAGAAAATGGAAAGATGGTTCCAATTTATAATTCATTAAAGTAAATAATTGATAGTAATTAATTTAAAATTTTATATGTAATTTGAAAATCATTATAGATTATATATTTTTGTAAAATTGGATATGGGTGATAATTTTTTTCGACTAACTATATAAATAATGGTATTTTTCCAAAAAAAATGAGTCTTTGGTCTCTTGAGTACATAAAGTGAAAAAATTGGTTTGAAATAATGTAATCTAAATCAATAATAAAAGGATAAGAAAAATTATGAATTTATTACGAGGTATATTTTGAATGTTTATCATCAGAAACCTAATCATAAATAATCTCGATAATCAAAGATATTGTAGAACAATAAACTTGCCACATTGAAATAATTTGGTTAATAATATCTATGAAGTAATAAAATTAAATTAAAAATTATTTATCTTCTTAAATATATATTAATTATATAACACATAACAAGGGTAGTGTATACACCACCTGAAATAAATTAGGGGTTCATATTTTATAAATCCCCCATAAATACATGTGAGTATAAAATCCACTACCCTAAGTTACAGTTGATTTGAAATCACTATAAAATACTATATAATAAATTTTATTTTATTATACATATATAGATGAGTGAATCAGATAAATATAATATATTATATGACCAATATATAACATTTGAACTCCCATTTATTAATAACTCTTTATTAAAATCATTATTTTCTGGAGTCAACTGAATTGTTTTTCATCAGATTTGAATAAAATAGTTTCGTAGATCTTATGTTGATCATGTATCAATCATATTTACAATATTATAGTCAACTATAAAATTTAGAGATAAAAAAATAATTACATTATCCATAGAGATGATAGTCCTTATGTATTCATGGAAATTGTTTTCAGTTTTCAATGTCTGGTAAAAAATAATTGTAAATAATAATTCACCATCAATGAATTAGTATTATACCATATACATCATATATATATATATATCCATTATATCATTAATTATTACCATCCTAGTAAATCTAGGAAAAAAATAACATCACTTTTTAAGGTGGAAATCCACACATATGAATGTGTAACAATATAATTTTCTAGAAGATTTCATGGTAATAAAAAAAATGATATTACAATTATTGAAATCTAATTATTTCATAACTATATAATATAAAACTCAAAATCATCATAAAAACTATTCTTGAACTATGGTGATGGAAAATGAATTGTTTATCTAAATGGATGCGGTAGTTCACAATTATAGATGAATGAAACATTCACTTCCCATTTGATTAAATAGTGGGTGGAAAGTGGTGGTTACATAAAAATAATATAATTTTACAATGTTAAAGCTGTTAAATTTATAATTTTATAAACAATACAATAGATTTGGTAGAGGTAAAAGAAAAATCACTAAAATAATCTGATAAATTATGTATTAATTGAATGAAATCCTTTAGATCTACTCTTAAAGATCACAATGATGGTGTTTTGGTGATACTATTACATATAAAATTTTCCTATCCATGTTGAGTAGATTTTTGTTTAGGGGTTTCTTGAGTATCAAGCCTCAATGTTGTGTTAGGGAGTTATGGGTTGGTTAAAATACCTCTATATGTATAGAGAATAAATTTTTTGATAGGATATGGTTGAAGTATTACTTGATAATGCTATTTAAATATGGCTAAGTGGAGAATATACTCTTATCTCTTAGTTTATCACTATAGGTAAACCTAATATATACATATTTTTTGTAAAAAATGATTACAATTTTTTCCAATAATTATGAACTATAATGAATGTTTAATCAACAAAATATTTTGAATTCATTTTTCCAAATGTGGTGTCCATTTTATCCAATTCAATTCACAAAATTGGTATAAATAAAATTAATATTAAACCCACAAAATGTGATAAAATTCAATATTCCCACGTTTTATTAATTATAAAAGAATTTTATAAATAAATAAACCATAAATTTATTATAATTAACTTAATTGAATAGTAACAGTATAAATTAAATAATGTTTCATTAAATACAATTTTTAAAATATTGTAAATTTTAAAATGTTCAACTAAAAAGAAACAATTTAGTAAAAATTAGTATTTTCATTATTCATCTACAAATATATCATTTTAGAATATTCATAAAAAATTCACTCTAAATTAAGTTTTAAAAGATGATTAAAACAATAATGTCCATTTTTATGTAATTGTTCTAAATTTTGAAGAAATTAATTATATTATTTCATAAAATAATATATAAATTAATTTTTAAAAACAAAATTATATTTGTTTCATAACATGACTTTATTAAAAAAATTCTTATATATTAATAAATATATTAGGTTTATATAAAACATTTATACTATTAATATAAATTGTTTTCTTTCTATTCACTCTTCGAACATAAAGGCTTTGTTATAATGATATATTATATTATGATTCATTACGACTTGTGGTTGGGAGTATCACCAGCTATTAAACAAGTTAATTTTTTTGGGAAATAAATATAACATAAAATCATCCTCTGTTACACAAGATTCAATTGAAATTAAATAAAACTAATTTGTTCTCATTTTTCTCTCAATTCTTCTATACAGAGTCCCTTTATGGATTTACTATTCTTATATAGTGGTTCTATCTGTATTTAAAAAATTATATTTCAATGTAATCATTCCTAATCATCCTCCTTCATTTTGAATTTCAATATTTTTTTATAATTCCATTTAAATTCATTTTTTATAATGTAATTCAATTAATTCCCATGTATCATAATTAATTTGATATTTTTTTGAGATATTACATATTCCACATCATTGTAGCCTTTGTGTGTAGTTTTTATGCCATTGTTGGGGACTCTATTAACTTCTTATACATTATTTGTGTCATCTTATATATATTAATTTTTATTTCATTGTGATATGTTACTATGATTTATATGTATTTATTCAAAATCATATTATCAATGATAGGTCACCATTCCCTCCCATTATACCACCTTCATACGTTATTATAAGATTCAAATATTACTAGATCCATAATGAATAAATCTAAATTTATGCAGTAATAAAAAATATTTTATAATATTATGATTTTATGGTTATCCAGAAATTAAAATCATATATTGTAACATCCCAAGTAAGTAATGAATAGTTGATATTTTTATCTATGCATTTAATGATTAAGATAGTGTTTTAGAGGCTTAAAATGAAAATAAATCCAATCTTAAGCATGGAATACACTAATATTCTTAAAAGATTGTTTTACTACCTTATGATGGAAAATCCTATTTAAATATATCTTTTGACAATTTTATAAATTATGTTTATCAAAATAAACTTATTCTTTATGATTGGGACATCAAAATTTACTTTGTGTGAATTTTTTGTATTTTTCTGACAATGTTCATTTTTTAATGAATAGTGAAAAATACTGCATTTTACATCAAAACTGCTTTTTAATCTAATTTATTTATATGATTAGATTATCTTTTGAATTGGTATTAATTATTAATATGAATATATTTTTACCATTTAATCCAATGGTGGTCATTGGAATCAATTTCACTTTGAAATTGGACTTAAACTAGTGTCAATCTTTTGATACTAATTGTTTCATAAAAACACGCTATTTGCTCTGACAGCGGGAATTAATTATTAAATTAATTAATGTGACTTATATGTTTTTAATTTTGTAAAATAGACTTCATTTTTGAATTCGTATTATCAAATATAGCTTAGGGTGAATTTTTGGTAATTTACTGAAAAACTTCAATTTTTGATGAATAGTGAAACCACAAAGTGGTACTTATAAAGACTGATTTTCCTTTTAAATGAAATTTTGCCATCATTGTGTTTTGATTTTAAAAAATATGACATACATTGCTGTCATTAAGAAGTAAAATGTGGTTCAATAAGATTATAATAATTTTTTGGTGAATAGTAACTTATTAAGTTTTTAATCGCGATTAGTGGTAATTAGTGTAGTTTAAGGTAAAAATAATGCTTTAATAAAATAAGATGAGCATGACACATGTCCTACCCTCATTAGTTGTGTCATGGCCGACCATGAAAAGCCATGGGTCAACTTGGGGACCCCATGGAGACACTTTGGTTGGGAAATGACATAAATAACTTTTTATTTAATGTAAAAGTAAAAATGACACAAACATAATATGTTTTACGAAAACAATTTTTACATGGTGTTATAAAGATCAGATTTTTGATTATAAATAGTAATTGGAAAGATAAAACGATTTCCTACATCATAGTATTTTTTTATAATTTTTATACTTTAAATAAATTAAATTATGTATGACATAATAATGATGCAGCGATGACATCATTATTTGACGATTTAAATAAAATGGAAAGATAATGTAAACTCTATGAACTACACATGTCCAAAACCAATTGGATGAGTGGATTTCGAACCCTTATTACCTTATCCACGAACTATATCAATGTGGGACCTTTTAAAACCGAAAAACATTTCAAATAAAGTAATATTTCTTTACTTTCCAAAAGTGCCCCTCCTCTCCTCTTATAAAAGGCCCCCACCTATACCTCATTTCACACACTCCTCAAGCCTTTGGCTCGGCCAAACCCTGACCATTTACTCTCTCCACATCCATATCCTCATCCTAGAGGATTCCCTTTGGGCATAATCCTTTCAAAGGAAGCCTTTAAGCTCAAATCAAAAGGAGTTACACTTTTAAAGGTAATTCATTCTCTCATGTTCATTTGTTTTATTTTGCTTCTCCAACCCCCTAAACTCTTTTTATTTACATCCTTTGTAACAAAACCAGTATCTTCAATATACTTGGATGTTGTTATAATATTTATTTGAGCTACACTCTCACACAACTACATCAAATGGTTAAATAACATACGGTTTCTGTGGATGGCGAAATTCGGCCTCCCGAAACGATGATTGTTCAATACTCATTTAACACCTTCAAAGGTGGCCATTATGATGTCACTATTTTTATATATGATATATAATATGTTTATGTTTTCCTTAATCTTCTGTTTATTTAATTTTGAGCATACCTTTATGGTTTCCATTATGGGTAAACATGATATCTTCATTTTAGGAAGTGCGGACTACCGCCCCCTGAAAGTTATTTGATTCGTTAATACCATATGTGGGATGTGTAAAGGATAATGTTAATGATATTATATATGTTATTATACTGGAATTATAATATACTCTTATATAACTATGATTCCATTCCAGAAATACGAAATAGAAATGGGAGTAGCGTTTATGCGTACGTACGGCTTACCGTCTCCATGAACGGTGCATTTCATTTCTTACCTCTAAATTTGATGTAATATTATAAATACATGTATATGCTGAATATATATGATATATATGTTATCCAAATAATTAATATCATTCTGGATATAACGAACCTTTGACCAAATTAACAACATGTAAGTATAAGAAGTCTATTTTTTACTTAAGAACCAAATACCGACAAAATGAACACTATTAACTTAAATGATTACAAGATGTTCATAACATGGTATAAAAGTAATAATGAACTTGAAAAAGGTTCATAATCAAGTAGAGATTAACTCAAGTTTATTATTCAGAAGATTAAAGAATGGTCGGGTCAACTCGGATACGAGGTATGGGACTTCGTCTCAATCTCCTTTCATTGAGGCATATTTTATTTTATAAACATATTTCTTTTATACGATGTATAAACCCCATTGACTTTTACGTATATTCAAAAGGAAACTTTTTCATACGAAGCGTTTACTAAATGAAAAAAACGGAATGTTTTTGTCGTACGTATGTGGCAACGACGACTTCTCCGCCGTCGTGACCGTTATTTGAGTTTCGGCTTCCTATACAAGCCATACCTTCTTTTTAAAAGAAAAATAAATACCATGTTTTACTTTTCTTTTCATTTGGTTTTGAAAATGGTTTTCACAATGTTTTTTGTGTTGTATTGATATATTGTGATTGAAATGTGGAAATGTTATACGATTATGTTATGGTTCTTGGGCATTATTATGAAGATGGGTGGTTTCGTGATATTATAAGGGCAGGTGAGCCCGATATAGCTCTCCAATGCATTGGGTAATGCAAAGGAGTGAAACGTTAAGGTTTCTCCGAAGAGATTTAGGGAATACACTGTGATGGGTATTCCAAACGTAACCAAGAGGGTTACTCCCTACGTAAGATTGTTATGAATGCCTCAAGTTACCTTTATGTCTTATGATTTCTATGATTTATTCATGATTTTATGAGGTATGTTAATGTGCCTATGTTTTATAGGTAAAGTATGATTTCATTATTATGTATATATGAACTCATGTTTCCTTTCCATGTTTTTATAACCCATAATGAGCTTTTTATGCTCATCCCAAGTTTTTTTGAAATCTTTTTCACAGGTCAAGGGAAAGGTACATGATATGATGATAGTGTCAATGAAGTGTCAAGAAATAATCCATGTTTTATTTCAAATGTGTTTCCATTGATGGGAATGAAGAATACTATCTTTATGTAACCACTTTGTTTATATGTGGAATGTAATGCAAGTTTTATGATCTAATTCTATAAAACTCTAAACCCGAAAAGATCCTCAATGTGTAATCTTGTAATAACTCAAGATTAAGTAAGGTTTAAGGCTGGGGCCTTATAGTTGGTATCAGAGGTCGGTTTAGATAACTTTATAAGTAAGAATTCTATTAAATGATTATCAAAAAAAAATTCTTTGAAATGATATAGCATTTGAATATTACCATGTTGCTTCATATAAGACATGTTTGTTCAGAATGGTTTTCCATAGAGGAAACAGGGAAGAAGTGCTAGGAAGGCATACAGAAGGAAATAACCTTCCGAATCAGCATCCAGAAATGGTCGGAATTGGAACTGAACAGTTTGTTGCAGTAATGGCGCAATTGACTAAAGAGATAAATGGTGGTGGTATCCATGCACGAGATCAGCCAGATCAACCGCAGAGGAACATGTCAGTGGTGGAACATTTCATGAGGAAACATCCACCATCATTCAGAGGATCACCTGACCCTGTGCTAGCTGAAGGGTGGATTAAAGCACTGGAGAAGATTTTTGATGTCATGGGGTGTTCAGACAATCAAAAGGTTAGTCTTACTATTTACCATTTGGAGGGTGAAGCAGATCAGTGGTGGTCTATGGTTAAAAATATCAGGGATGCCGATGAGATTGATGCTCTTGACTGGGATGAATTCAAAGGTATGTTTCTTGAGAAGTATTTTCCTAAGGCTGTTCGACTTAGGATGTAAAAGAAATTCTTGGAATTGAGGCAAGAGGAAGACTCAGTGGCTGCCTATGAAGAAAGGTTCACTCGATTGGAAAGGTATGCTCCAAATTTTATCCGAGACCTTGATAGTAAAATCAATCATTTTTAATCAGGATTAAAGCCAAAATATCTAAGGGCATTAGCTTCTCGTGAGTTTAAAAGTTATGAAAATCTTGTTCGATGTGCTGAGAAGGTGGAAATGGAGTTTGCCGATGACCAAGTTTTCTATAACAACCAGCAGAAGAAGAGACCGAGGTGGCAGGAGAAAGCTAAGAACTCTTCAAAAAAGTCTGATGTTAAGAGAACTAAGTTTCCAGTTTGTGATAAATGTGGAAAAAGGCATGTTGGGGAATGTCTTATGAATTCTGTAAAGTGCTACCAATGTGGTAAGATGGGACATAAGGCTCGTGATTGCACTGAAAAGGATCAAGGTGAAGGTAAGAACAAATTTGATTTATAGTTAGTGAAATGTTATAAGTGCAATGAGATGGGTCACTATGCAAACGAGTGTCCGGAAAAGAGCTTGAGTGATGGGAAGCAGTTAGACTACAAGCAGAAAGGGGTGGTGAAATCCTTTGCAACTACTTCAGCTGATGTCGGGCCATTAAATGAAGTTGTTTCAGGTACTTTGTTTGTTTTTTCAGATTATGCTAGTGTGTTGTTTGATTCGGGGTCTATACATTCTTTCATCTCTAAAACCTTTTCTAGTAAAATGGGAATACCATCTCAAGAAATGACTCCTAAACTTTTGGTAAAAACACCTGGGGGAAATGTTGAGGCAAAAAGAATTTATAAGAATCATCCTATCCTTATCTGTGGAAAGAACCTACTTGCAAACCTTATTGTTCTACCTCTAGTAGAGTTTGATGTTATCCTGGGTATGGATTGGATCTCTATTTACCATGCTAAGATTGACTGTAGAGCTAAAGAAGTTTCTTTCCATAAAGACTTTCAGTTTTTTTACAAGAATGAACCCTTACTTTTGATAACATATCAAGAGGCCGAGAAACTTGTAAAAGATGGAAATGAATGTTACCTTGCACACGTCGTTGAAAATAAAGGAACTGTTCAGATTAATGATGTGCCAGTGGTAAATGAGTATCCTGATGTTTTTCCTGATGATTTTCCTGTAATAATACCAGATCTGGATGTTGAGTTTATTGTTGACTTAGTTCTTGATGCTAAGCCAATTTCAAAACCTCCTTATCGAATGGAACAAATTTATCTTTTAGAGTTGAAGGAGCAATTGCAAGATTTATTAGAAAAAGGTTTCATTAGACCTAGCACATCACCATGGGCTGCTCCTGTTTTATTTGTTAAAAAGAAAAATGGTTCTATGAGACTTTGTATTGATTATAGAGCCTTGAATAATATCACTGTTAAGAACAAATATCTTTTGCCTCATATCGATGATTTGTTTGATCAGCTCCAGGGAGCTCAGTTTTTTTCAAAGATTGACCTGAGATCGGGGTACCATCAGCTGAAGGTAAAGGAGGCAGACATTCCGAAGGCCGCATTTCGTACGAGATATGGCCATTATGAATTTGTAGTAATGCCTTTTGGGATAACCAATGCACCTGCTGTATTCATGGACTTAATGAATAGAATTTTCCATGAGTTCTTGGATAAGTTTGTGGTGGTTTTCATTGATGATATTTTGTTGTTTTCTAAAAGTAAAGAGGATCATGAAAGACATTTAAGGTTTATCTTGCAAACCTTAAAAGAAAAGAAACTGAATGGGAAATTCAGCAAGTGTGAGTTTTGGTTGCAACAAATTTCTTTCCTTTGTCACATTGTTTCTAAAGATGGAATAACTGTTGATCCTGCAAAAACAAAAGTTGTGGAAGAATGGCCAATACCGACAAATGTAACCAAGATTCGTAGCTTCCTTAGTTTGGCGGGCTATTACCGAAGGTTTGTTAGAAATTTTTCACGGTTATCTAGTCCAATGACTAAGCTAACTCGGAAGGGTGTTAAGTTTATCTGGACAAAAGAATTTGATGATTGTTTTCAGGAATTGAAAAGATGATTGGTGAATGCTCCAGTTTTGGCACTACCTTCCAGGAATGGTGAGTTTGTTATATACTGTGATGCTTCATTGAAAGGACTTGGCTGCGTCCTAATGCAGAATGATCAGGTAATTGCTTATGCTTCACTACAGTTGAAAACTCATGAGATAAATTACCCTACACATGATTTGGAATTTGCTGCTGTTGTTTTTGCTTTAAAAATTTGGAGGCATCATTTGTATGGAGTAAAGTGTGAAATATATACCAATCACAAAAGTTTAAAGTATATATTCACTCAGAAAGAGTTAAACATGAGACAGAGGAGATGGCTATAATTAATCAAGGATTATGATTGTACAATTCATTACCATCCGGGAAAAGCAAATAAAGTGGCTGATGCTTCAAATCGAAAAAGTAATGCTTCATTAAAAATGTTGTGTTTGGAACGTGATCCGTTGGTTAAGGATTTGATGAACTTTGTCATATAATTTGTTGGTGTAGGAAGTCCTTCTGTTTTGTTTCAGGTATCAGTGAGATCTTCTCTATCAGATAGAATCAAGCAAGCACAGAAGCAAGACAGTGAGTTGCAGAAAAAGGTAGAGCTAGTTCAGAAAGGTAAGTTTCATGAATTCAACATTGGTAATGATTGTGTTTTGATATTTGGGAAGAGATTGTGTGTGCCTTGTGATTCACAATTGAAGAGAGAGTTGATATGTGAAGCTCATAGTTCTCCGTTTTCAGTTCATCCGGGCAGTACTAAGACGTATAGAGATCTGCGGGAGTATTACTGGTGGGTTGGAATGAAAAGAGACATTGCGGATTTTACTCTGAAGTGTTTGACATGTCAACAGGTTAAAGATGAGCGGCAATTACCGAAAGGGATGCTTCAGCCTTTACCAGTGCCAGAGTGGAAATGGGAGAATATATCCATGGACTTTGTTGTGGGATTACCGAAGACATCTCAAGGTAATAATGCAATCTGGGTTATTGTTGATCGCTTGACCAAATCTGCTCATTTCCTTGCTATACGAGATACTTTCTCTCTTGATCAACTTTCCCGTTTGTATCTTAAAGTGATAGTCAGGTTACATGGAGTTCCTCTCTCCATTGTATCGGATCATGATCCCAGGTTTACTTCTAACTTTTGGAAATGTCTTCAGAAGTCGTTGGGTACTGAATTAAATTTTAGTACAACTTTTCATCCTCAATCAGATAGGCAGTCCGAACGAACAATCCAGACATTGGAGGATATGCTACGAGCTTGTTCTATGGATTATCATGGATGTTGGGACCAACATCTTTCTTTGGTTGAATTTTCATATAATAACAGTTTTCATTCCAGTATACATATGGCACCATTTTAGGCATTATATGGGAAGCGGTGTCGAACTCCAGCTTTCTGGGATGAAGTGGGTGAAAGGAAGTTGATGGGACCAGAATTGGTAAAAGAGATGGAAGAAAAAGTTCAGCTGATTCAGAAACACATGAGAACAACTCAGAGCAGGCAGAAGAGTTATGCGGATAACCGGAGGAAGGATCTATCTTTCGAGGTAGGTGATCATGTTTTTCTCAAGGTTTCTCCTTGCAAAAGTGTGATGAGATTTGGTAAGAAAGGAAAGATGAGTCCAAGGTTCATTGGACCATACGAAATTATGGAAAGAGTTGGATCAGTTGCATACCGAGTGGATTTACCTCCGAGTTTATCTCAGGTACACAATGTTTTTCATGTTTCGATGTTGAGAAAGTATATTCCAGATCCATCTCATGTTTTGAGCCCAGAGGTAGTTCTGCTGGAAGAGAACATATCTTATGAGGAACAACCGGTCTATATTCTTGACCACGGGGAGCAAGTGTTATGGAATAAGGTGATTCACCAGGTAAAGGTTTTGTGGAAAAACCACATGATTGAAGAGGCAACATGGGAATCTGAAAATGCAATGAGGGATAAGTACCCCCATTTATTCGATAAGTAAATAAATTGCGGGGACGCATTTTTCTAAATGGGGGAAGGATGTAACATCCCAAGTAAGTAATGAATAATGGATATTTTTATCTATGTCTATTAATGATTAAGATAGTGTTTTAGAGGCTTCAAATGAAAATAAATCCAATATTAAGCATGGAATACACTAATATTCTTAAAAGATTGTTTTACTGCCTTATGATGGAAAACCATTTTTAAATCTATCTTTTTACAATTTTATAAACTATGTTTGTCAAAATAAACTTATTCTTTATGATTGGGACATCAAAATTTACTTTGTGTGAATTTTTGGTATTTTTCTGACAATGTTAATTTTTTAATGAATAGTGAAAAATATTGCATTTTACATCAAAACTGCTTTTTAATCTAATTTATTTATATGATTATATTATCTTTTGAATTGGTCTTAACGTGTAATATGAATATATTTTTACCCTTTAATCCAATGGTGGTCATTGGAATCAATTTCACATTGAAATTGGACTTAAACTAGTGTCAATCTTTTGATACTTATTGTTTCATAAAAACACGCTATTTGCTCTGACAGTAGGAATTAATTATTAAATTAATTTATGTGACTTATATGTTTTGAATTTTGTAAAATAGACTTCATTTTTGAATTCTTAATATCAAATATAGCTTAGGGTGAATTTTTGGTAATTTTCTAAAAAACTTCAATTTTTGATGAATAGTGAAACCACAAAGTGGTACTTATAAAGACTGATTTTCCGTTTAAATGAAATTTTGCCATCATTGTGTTTTGAATTTCAAAAATCTGACATACATGGTTGTCATTAATAAGTAAAATGTGGTTCAATAAGATTATAATATTTTTTTGGTGAATAGTAACTTACTAAGTTTTTAATCGTGATTAGTGGTAATTAGTGTAGTTTAAGGTAAAAATAATGCTTTAATAAAATAAGATGAGCATTACACATGTCCTGCCCTCATTGGTTGTATCATGGCTGACCAAGAAAAGCCATGGCTCAACTTGGGGACCCCATGGAGACACTTTGGTTGGGAAATGACATAAATAACTTTTTATTTAATGTAAAAGTAAAAATGACACAAACATAAAATGTTTTACGAAACCAATTTTTACATGGGGTTATACAGATCAGATTTTTGATTACAAATAGTCATTGGAAAGATAAAAATATTTCCTACATCATAGTATTTTTTTATAATTTTTAGACTTTAAATAAATTAAATTATTTATGACATAATAATGATGCAGCGATGACATCATTATTTAACGATTTAAATAAAATGGAAAGATACTGTAAAATCTATGAACTGCACATGTCCAAAACCAATTGGATGAGTGGATTTCGAACCCTTATCACCTTATCCACGAATTATATCAATGTTAGACCTTTTAAAACCGAAACACATTTTCAAATAAAGTAATATTTCTTTACTTTCCAAAAGTGCCCCTCCTCTCCTCTTATAAAAGGCCCCCACCTCTACCTCATTTCACACACTCTTCAAGCCTTTGGCTCAGCCAAAACCTGCCCATTTATTCTCTCCACATCCCTCTCCTCGTCCTAGAGGATTCCCTTTGAGAATAATCCTTTCAAAGGAAGCCTTTAGGCTCAAATCAAAAGGAGTTACACTTTTAAAGGTAATTCATTCTCTCATGTTCATTTGTGTTATTTTGATTCTCCAACCCCCTAAACTCTTTTTATTTACTTATTTTGTAACAAAACCAGAATCTTAAATATACTAGGATGTTGTTATAAGATTTATTTGAGCTAAAATCTCACACTACTACATCAAATGGTTAAAGAACATATGGTTTCCGTGGATGGCGAAATTCTGCCTCCCGAAACGATGATTGTTCAATACTCATTTAACACCTTCAAAGGTGACCATTATGATGTTACTATTTTTATATATGATATATAATATGTTTATGTTTTCCTTAAGCTTCTTTTTTCATTTTGGGCATACCTTTATGGTTTCCATTATGGGTAAACACGATATCTTCATTTTAGGAAGTGCGGACTGCCGCCCCCGGAAAGTGATTTGATTCGTTAATACCATATGTGGGATGTGTAAAGGATAAAGTTAATGATATTATATATGTTATTATACTATAATTATAATATACTCTTATATAATTATGATTCCATTCCAGAAATACGAAATAGAAATGGGAGTAGCATTCATGCGTACGTACGGCTTACCGTCTCCATGAACGGTGCATTTCATTTATTACCTCTAAATGTGATGTAATATTATAAATACATGTATATGCTGAATATATATGATATATATGTTCTCCAAATCATTAATATCATTCTGGATATAACGAAACTGTGACCAAATTAGCAACATGTAAGTGTAAGATGTCTATTTTTGACTTAAGAACGAAATACCGACAAAATGAACACTATTAACTTAAATGATTACATGATGTTCATAACATGGTATAAAAGGAATAATGAACTTGAAAAAGGTTCATAATAAATTAGAGATTAACTCATGTTTATTATTCAGGAGATTAAAGAACGGTCGGGTCAAGTCAGATACGAGGTATGGGACTTCGTCTCAATCTCCTTTCATTGAGGCATATTTTATTTTATACACAACATTCTTTTATACGGTGTATAAACCCCTTTGACTTTTACATTTATTCAAAAGGAATATTTTTTATACAAAGCGTTTACTAAACGACAAAAGGGAATGATTTTGTCGTACATATGCGGCGACAACGACTTCTCCGCCGTCGTGACCGTTATTTGAGTTTCGACTTCCTCTACAAGCCATACCTTCTTTTTAAAAGAAAAATAAATACCATGTTTTACTTTTCTTTTAGTTTGGTATTGAAAATGGTTTTCACAATGTTTTTTGTGTTGTATTGATATCTTGTGATTGAAATGTGGAAATGCTATACGATTATGTTATGGTTCTTTGGCATTATTATGAAGACGGGTGGTTCCGTGATAAACTAAGGGCGGGTGAGCCCGATATAGCTCTCCAATGCATTGGGTAATGCGAAGGAGTGAAACGTTAAGGTTTCTCCGAAGATATTTAGGGAATATACTGTGATGTGAATTCCAAACGTAACCAAGAGGGTTACTCCCTATGTAAGAATGTTATTAATGCCTCAAGTTACCTTTATGTCTTATGATTTCTATGATTTATTCATGATTTTATGAGGTATGTTAAAGTACCTATGTTTTATGGGTAAAGTATGATTTCATTCTTATGTATATATGAACTCATGTTTCCTTTCCATGTTTTTATGACCCATACTGAGCTTTTTATGCTCATCCCAAGTTTTTTTGAAATGTTTTTCACAGGTCATGGGAAAGGTACATGATATGATGATAGTGTTAAGGAAGTGTCAAGAAATAATCCATGTTTTATTTAAAATGTGTTTCCATTGATGGGAATGAAGAATACTATCTTTATGTAACCACTTTGTTTATATGTGGAATGTAATGCACGTTTTATGATCTAATTCTCTAAAACTCTAAACCCGAAAAGATCCTCAATGTGTAATCTTGTAATAACTCAAGATTAAGTAAGGTTTAAGGCTGGGGCCTTATATCTATGGACATAATAATGGTATTTATTCTGAAGGTCATAAAACCCTAAGGGTAATAACCATGAAAAATATATTTTTAGTATTAACTGAATTATCACTCAATGACCAACTAGTGAGCATATTTGTACTCCAAGTTTTACTATCTAAAGGACAAGCATTATATAATTCACAATCTATATAACTACAATAATTAAAAATATTAACATATTTTTACCATATTGAATAAAATTTATATTTTATGTATATAATTATTTTATTTTTTAAATATGATATTGATATGTGGCTATGTGGGAAAACTATCTATCATTTCTTTTGTCACTAACCATTTCATAATATGGAAAGAAATGACCATATCATATTGATAGCACTACTGTATGAATATACCATTCAAAAATATCTTTCCATCATTCATTTTATTACTATAATTTCTATAAATATTTAAATAACATATAGATTATAAATATATTGGGAGTTATTCCCCTTGATATATACATTTTCAAATCCAATGGGGAATATTGATATTTTGTATATCCATTGTTTCTATATAGATAAATATTGTTTACATAGTGATTATAAAGGATGGTTTACCTTAGGGATTATTATTATATGTATTCATTAGTTTTTATATTTATCTTATTAACACATTACACTTCATTTCTGATGGGTGCATTCAAGAATTAAATAGTCCCTTGATGCAATGGTAGGTCGCATTAGACAAAATAACTAGGGTACTCAATGTTTTCCTAATGTATATATATATGTGATATCTTACCAAGTGTTCTTGATAGTAAATTAATGTTTTGTGATATAATTCATTCAATCACTATAATATTAGTTATTCTTAACCATGAGTTTATGTATTATTATATAAAATAATGTAATATTATTCTCAAATATCCATATGTTAAGAAATTTATTTATTTGTATCATGTTATTTATTCAATGATTGGTTATGATCAATTCCAATTTACTCTACCAATTACTGAGTATCAAAGCTCACCACTTTGTATTATTTCCAATTTCCCTTAGAAAACATGATGTTTACCACATGTGGAATAACTATTTTTTTATTAAATATAATAAATTCATAGTTATTATGTTTATATATTATATATTTTCAGTGCAATGACATGTTTATTTTTCATATCATGATTCTTGAGAAATATAAACTTCCAGATCCCATGTATTTGGATATATTTATTATGTAACAATATAAAAAACAACATGTCTCTTTAGGGAACATTAAATATGGTTATTATAGTTGATATCAAAGAATCTTTTCTAGAAACATCAGAACATGATTTATAAGAACATAGTTAGAGAACAAAATAATAAGATAAAGCATTAGGATATTCCAGAAATATTTTTATAATTTCTGAAGCTCATTTTTAATAAATTCATTTAAATTATATATTATAACTTTAAATTCATTGTTTTATTCATGAATTAATTAACTATATATAATTTTTTCAATCTTATCCCAAATTGATGAAATAAAAATAATGTCGATATCCATAATCAGTGTGAACATTTTCATCCCAATTAAACTGAGGAAGATGGTGTTGGATGTGATCATATTATTAATATATCTAGGAAGCTAACGTATATTAGGAAAAATAATGTTTCCAATATAGAATAACTTGTAAAACTTGAATGCAGTGAACAACACTAGATAACTAAATATAGAAACCACATCTAGATTTTCAGTTCAAAACACATCCATTAGTTTAATAGAAATATTCATTGTCCTTAGAGAATATATTTCATTATTTGTTATATAGTAAATGTGGATTAATCGATAGGGTATATTTTGTATTTATTATTTTAGGATTTGAAAAGTTTCCTTTCATAGTCATATTGTCTCTATATATGGAATATCATATGAAACCAAAGAGAAAATGGTTGTTAAAAAATTTCCCATGCCATTAAATATAATTGAGATAAATAGTGTCCTTGGATAATCTTGATAATATTTTTGATCTATAAAATATGTTTCCTAATTATAAAATCTGTAAAAAAATACTCATAAAAGATTATAAATTTCTAGTCAAAATAATATAAAGAAATCATTAAATATCTAAATAATATTTTAATTAGTGAATTTATATTAAACATTACAACATTGATTTATGTATTTGATATATTCATGGATTCATAAAATAAATAAATTTAGTAATTCCTTATAAAAACATTAATCTTGTTTATTGTTCATCCAGGAAACTAACGAATGATAAACAAAACAATCCAACTCAATATATGGAGTTGGAAAATATTATTTTCTTAAATTATATGTAAATATTATATTTATATTGAAAAATGTGACATATATAATTATCATTAGAGTTTTAAGTATAAATTCAATGAAAAATATCTCACCATGAAACAAATGAGATAGTTGATGCTATATATGGAATTTGAAAAATGTTCAATACATTACTATAGTGATAAGGGAAAAAAAGAAGAAGATAAATTGAGTAGGATATATCATGATATTTTATCTATGATGAGGTTAGGGAAGGATCCAATCTAAATTCATATTTTAATATTGAAGATGGAAGTTACCAAGGAAGGGGGTAAATTATTTCATTTTCATGAAATTTATCATCCATCATTACAATAGATGATATGTATCTTGGAAAAAATGAGAGGGGTTTATAAAGGAATAATAAGGTATGGAAGAAAGAAAATTGACTGACCAATGCTATACAGATGATATATGGAATCTATTTTATTGATTATCAGTTCAATTAGTATATAATATGAAGAGGTAACTTCTAGATGAAACACATATATTAAATTTATCTATACATTCTGGTAGATTCAAGCTATATTTAGATTTAAATGATTTTTTTGTTAGAAAATATGAATTGGGATATTACAGACTATGTAAAGTTGTTATTTTAATGTGAACTATTAAATATTGAGACACCAATACCAAATAGATTTATGAAACCTCTCACAATATAGATGTGGGATATTATCACAATGGGCATTGTCGCTAGCCATCCTAAGAAGTATAATTATAATTATTTTGAATTGGTCATTCTACATTATCTTACCACAACTACAAATTTATTAGAAATAAGTGAGGATATATGAGATAAACCTATTTCATCGATCTATATTAATGAATTTGTGAATCATCATTGTGAACCTCTATCAAAGGCTTTCGATCAGGACTATCCTTTTAGATTATTATTTTTGAGGACTCTACAGAAGTATTCAAAAAATTAATTATATTTTACTGTTTCCTATAATCCTCAAACTTATGGTTAGTTTATAAGACCCTCAATGCCTTACATGATATGTTGAGGTCATGCTTAGTTGACCTCCAAAAACATGGTTGTAGTACCGACCTTTGGTGGATATTATTTATTATAACATATTCAAAGTGAATATTCTAAATGGAACTCTATAAGGAATTATATGGGAATGGATTTAAAACCACTACATATTTGGATGATGTTGATGAATTGCGGAATCCTTTTATATAGGTCATCAAAGAAATTTGTAATAATGAAAATTCCATACATAATCCTACCAATAAATTTCATGAAAGATAGAAAATACATACTAATAAACCTGGGAAGGATATTGGATTCTTTTTATGGGGTTAGTTCTTATTAATTATACCACTATAAGAAGGTTTTTATAAACTTTGGTAAGATGGGAGAACTATGTCTGAGGTATATTGGTGATTTGATATTTTAAAAAGACTTGGATCCCTAGAATATTATTTTTCATTTCCAAAAAACAATTATAAAGTATATGGAGTCTTTTATGTCTCAATTATAAATAAATACATGTTGAACTGAAAATGGTATTTATTATTCATGATGTTGGGAACAAACATGACTTCTCCGACAAAAAATAGCATGTTCCAATTAATGAAAATTTAGAGAATGTGTTATGAAATTTTCAAAATCTAATGATGTTAGTTAATTTGAGGAATCAATAATTGAATGATGAAATATTGATGAATGTTGTATGATTAAGGAACAATTTACTTCTCATGTTCATGTATTTATGTACACGCAGAAATTTAAGGTTGAAATTATTTAGGGTGAGAAGTATTATCTAATATTCTATAATAATACAAAGTCACTTAATAAAATCAGTTTTTTATAATGATCATTCTATTATTTCATTATAATGGTAAAAAACATTTTAAGACCCAATACAATAAAATTAAACTAAAAATAATGGTTTAAATTATAATGAAATAACACATAGTTGTGTAAAGCACTGCAACAATATTTTAATTTAGTTGATCATATTCAAAATATATTGGAAAGAAAATAACGTAAATTTCTATTATGAGAAAAAATATATTGGAAATGGAATTAATGTTTTATATAAAATAAGGAATGTATATAATAAAATTTATGTTTAATAATGAAGTGTATATATTAGAGAAAATATTACCATTTGAATCTGACTATCAAAAAAATCTGATCACTGTATTCTGACAGTTAGAAATCATAATTTTTTAATAATAATATCACCATTATACATAATAGTGTGAAATAAAATGTATTTAACCATTTTATAATAATATAATTAATTTTTTTAATAATGAGTATTGATAAATGAATAGTAAAATAATATTAATCATATGTCCATGAAATAAAGATATAGAAGAAAATGAGTTTTATATTTTTAAACAACAAATTAATGATACAAAGTACGCAAAATTTTAATTTATAATTAATATTAATATATTTATATAATCAGAAATGGAAAATAATTTTCAAATCATCACATGAAATTTTTTATATTTTTAATTATTCATATTGTTTTAAAACTGATTGGATTTTTTAAAAATAGTAACATACAGTAAGCATATATGGTATGTATTGTAACATACATTTTATGATAAAAAGGAATAATAACAAAAAATTTAGATTACATGAAAAATAATAATTTTTTTATCATTTTAAATTATTTGAATTGTTTAACATTACTTCTCAATTAGATAATTAAAATTAAAAAGTAAAAATTTATGGTACAAATTTTAATTAAACTATTTTTTGGAAAAATTATATTTCTATTAAATATGTACTATCAAATAATGTGGTTCAGTTAGAAAACTTTTAATTTTCAAAAAATTAATATTTAAGGTCAAAACCTTGAGCAAAAAATGTGGTTTATTTGATGATTTTTCACTTTCTACCATACATATTTTTATGGACATTGTTTAGAAAGTAATATCCAATTATTACACATTTTTGATAATTTCCCACCAATACAATCATTTTTATTCACTCAAAAATTATTGTGCATTACTATTCATTCGTTTTACTCTCTAGAGTCCTTCAAAGGAGTCTCTATCTTTTATAGTGATCATCTCAATCGTTAGTAATATACCTTTAAAGGTATGGTTTCCCAATCCTCCAATTTCATTAAAATGTTGCAATCATTTTCATATTATATCAATTGAAATTTTATTTCATATACATAAAATATTTTAATCAATTTTATTGTCATCCATTTGATATATTGTTAATGTGATATTACTTATTACACACCATTATATCCTTTTCCAAGGTCACTATTATAATGAGATAGGGGAGATTAATCCATTATTATTTTTTATTTCTAATATATTGTCGATTAAATTTTTATTTAAATGTGAAATGTTATTTTTCTACATTATAATATATAATTTAACATGTTATTAATTATTGATCAATATTCACTTTAATTATACTACCTTCTAAACCCTTATAATTCACAATATTTTTTTGTAACCCCTGCGATTAATCTAAATATATGTGAAAGAATAATATTATTATAAAATAAAGTGTGTATGTTTTCCTAGAATGGAAATCCATATTTAGATACTGTTGGTCAATAAGATCATAGGCTAAAATTCTCCTCATTGAAATAAGAATTATAAATTTTGGTTTTGTATTAACTATATCTTTATATGGTGGAAAACATGTGCGTCTAACTGAAAACCAATATTGAGACTTCTAAGGGCCGTTATATGGTTTATTCACATGATTTGTATTAACCTTAATTAATTATTTTAATGTATGGTTAAAATGATAAAATAAATTTTCAATTTAAGCATATAAAGTATGTAATTTCTATAGAAAATTTAGAGGTGTTGGTCAACGGAAAATGTTTTCACAATTACTTGGGTCTGGTGCCATTCAAAACTATTAAACATAGTGAATATTTCCAATTGTTATCCTGACACAAAGATTTCATCATAAAGTAATATCGTGGTATCCCTCATTTCATAATTTTACATTTTATTACATTGTGAATTACGTATATTTTTAATGATGATTATGGGATATTCAACTAGATAGAAATATTCTCATTGTTGTTGAGGAAATATCGATATTATATATAACAATTATTTCTAAATGGGTATTTATTAATTAAGTATCATAGTTATTGAGTGAGGATTATTAGGGAATATTGTTATATGTATATTTTCGATTCATATAATAAAAAAAGGATTATATACTTTGTAGACTAGATACATTGAAATATTATTTCATGTAGGGTTTTCAAAATGTTTCACAACAGCATTGTATAACAAATCAATTGTTAGACAAACCAGAAATAAAACATTACTCCTAATTGGGAGTGTTTAATGATAGTAAAGAATGTTTATAGGTTCCTAGAATGGGAAATAATATGTTATATCAATCAATGCACATAAGTGAGGATGAGATAATATAAAGTTTATATATACATGATCATAAGGTATAATAATAATACACAATAAGTCAAATATCATTAATTATAAAACAATTATTAAGGTTCTTACATTTAAGGAATAACAATTTCTATGTGTGTGTAATAATCATTAATTAGTAATGGGGTATAATTAAATTTCATTTTCTTAATAAAAATGATTTCAAAATACAAAAAATATAGAAAATAATTTCAATTATAATGGAACCCTTCCAAATATACCATATTTGACTAGTATCAATCATCATTCTGTCATTTCTATAGCAAAGGTCCACTCCCAAGACTATCATTGTGGAAAAAGTATCTTATTAAACATGGTTCACTCCACATTACAACCCTTAATATTGCTGGTGTTGGTTTTCTAGAACACGATTTTATATAATTTTTTACTAAATAATCATCATCAATATGATTTATATCTAATTTTCCAGAAAATGAACAAGAAATAACAACAAGGGACAATAATACATCATGATGTCCTAAAATAGGGTAACCTGAGAGAGTCCCCTCTAACTAGGTTATCCCACATGTGAGTTATAGAGATTTTTTAGAGGGAAAATTGTGTTCATTTATTGGATTGATAAGGAAACCAAATAATCAATTACCTTGTTCCCCTCACGTGAAATATGAAAAATGTCCACGTAAGTACCCATGAGGTTGTGACACTTGTGGATGATATGGGATATCGACCAAGGTGTGGATCCCTTACCTTTCAAATATTTATAGATTATAATAGTTTCAGTTACCAATGCACCAATTGTGATTTTATTCTACTAGGAAAGATAGAGGCCAGTGAACCTAGCAAATGCTTCTACCTGAAGGGAATTCCTAATACCATAAAAGGTATGGAAGGTATCCCTAATTGATCCCTCTGAGTCTTAAATCAGACAACTTCCCTTGATATTTTCTATAAAACATAAGCCATTAGTATTGATATTCGGGGTCCTAGGATGTGGAGACAAGCTCACCCATTAGACCAGGCAAATAATGCTTTCAGCTAGAGGCTGGATACCCACCATGTGTGGCCTCAAAATAGGGACTTCTTACCATCCATTACACAGCCAACCCATATCTATCAAATTTATCCTAAACCATGATACCAAATATCATTTAGTACTACTAACCCCCTCAAATTTTGATCTATTCTAAGCAGTCCAGACAAACCATCATCCAGCATCAAAGACCAATGGCCATGCTATCCTCTATTGGACCTTACCATCAAAACAATGGATCAATTTATCAAGGAATTTATGTTTTTATGGATAAATAGAACCAAATAGAGTGAAATACCCAAAAAAATTCGACATAGATTTAGTCCATTCCCCTATGAAGAACAAGTGATCAGTTGTCTCCTCCCTGCCTACCCTACAACATGAATATATTGAATCCATTGGGAAATATATCATTTTAAAGTTATCATCTGTAGATAAATCATGGGTTCAGATACTCCACATAATATCATTATACATATAAATTATTTATTGCCTCTAA
The DNA here is from genome assembly GCA_963277665.1 of Viscum album. Taxonomy (NCBI): domain Eukaryota; kingdom Viridiplantae; phylum Streptophyta; class Magnoliopsida; order Santalales; family Viscaceae; genus Viscum; species Viscum album. The sequence goes on from OY728130.1 coordinate 891,036,716, forward strand.
AGGGTGTGTCCCTACATATTTGAATGGGCCGAATGAGCTGTCGTACAGTGAAAATCCATGACTAGGAAAGCGCATAAGATTGAAGTAGTGAAAGCACACATATCCAGTTCATCAGTGATGCTAATGAGATTGAAAATATCCCTCATGATTTTATTCATGACCACTAAAATAATCCATGGATACATATTAAAAATTTGTAAAAAAATGCTGGTGATACGGAAACTAGGGTACCCAAGACTGGAAGCATCACAGTTATGATGCCAGAAAGATATCTTCCATATCCCTACAATACACCAAGAGTAAGGCTCGAAGGTCAACATAAGAGGAGGAAGTGAAGGCCATAAAGTGGAGGAATGGACTTCCAGTTTCCTTCAAATAGTTAAATAATTTCTCTCCATGAATCTACACTACAACGATCTAGGTTCAATCACTTTTCTTATATGCTTTGCATACTTCCATGAATGGTGTCAGGGATGTTTCTAATGTTGATTACCCCTCGTCAATATGTCAAGATAGCGTCCCCCATGAGGCATAATTATATTTACTATTAAAATGTGCATCTAAAATAAAGGAGATCATTTTAATATCAATTTTAGTTAGAACACCTTTTGGGACATTAATGAAAGAGAGGGTGGGATCCAAAAAATAAGGAAGGATTTTATTCACTGGCATTATCTTGTCTCTGAATTAGAGGAATATTCTCTTCCTATTTATGAAATGATCCTTCATCTTGGGAATAATGTAGTGGAAGTAGTGGATATGAATACTTATAGATGAGATAGGGTTCCCTATGTATTCCAAGGGAAAATATCTATGTTTCATGGTTCAAGCCTCTAGATATAAAGCTTACCCATGAATCTAAACATTAGATGGTTAATTAAAAAGGTATAATTTCCACTATTGATTATTTTCCCACTGATTCTATAATAATCCTCCAAGATTCTGTTGATCCCTTGAATGTATCACTTGTTCACATTGATAATGATAATTGGGTCTATTTCAAAATTGATGTGTAAAATAAAGTCAATTATACCTCTATAATATAATGTGAAATAGTACCTGTTTTGATTCTCTGATTGATATGAAAAATGATGAAGTCATACATCATAATGAAAAAACTCTTGGTGTTGGGTTCATTTTGTCTCATCTTATGAACATCTATAAAGAATCCATGGAACTTCCCCATTAATCGGGTAACCATCCCTGAAGAGTCGATACACCTAAAAGTCAAGTATGTCTATAAAGGGTAAAACCTCATGCTAGATAGAAATTTGAAGATAGTGTTCCATTATAGAAGAAAATATTCCATGTTCATGTCATTTTTTACTGCAATGTTAGATCCATTAACTTTCATGTTAATGTCTCCAATAACCTCTTAGGATAAAAGAACCTCTCCTTTAATATACCTCCCCCACGTGAACCCATGTTGTACTACAAACATTATCCTGGGGAGGGGGGTATCAAGATACCTATTTATGATAGTAGAAATAATTCTATAAGGTTTGTTTCAAATATTTACCATACTGTAGTGATGTATATAGGAGGGATCACTGATCACGGGAATAAAAAAATTTGTGGCGCTATAAACATGTGCCATGCTCCCTCTCCAAAAGAAACTCTATACAAATTCCTACTAATAACCCTTCACTAAATCCCATGATGTTATGTAGAAGGTCCTCTTCAATACATCCTATCCTAGTGCACTATATGGATTTGTTATCATTATAGACTGAAGGAGTTACTTCTCATTTGGGGACACTTCAAAAAGCTCATTGTTCTGGAAGAAAATGTTCTAATTAATCACCTGTTAAAAAAATACTTGTGCGATCTTAGATAGAAATTCAGAATGGGTGGGTTGTGACCTACTATGAGATCCCTGAAGTAAGCCTCATCCATGCTCTTGAGGGTATCTTGATCACCCATAAATCACATATATTCCAGATAAAAATTTGGTCTGGTAAAAATTAATTTTTCATTGATACAAGAATGAAAATATGTTGAATTGTAATCTCCCTCTTGAATTCATTTATCATGGGCCTGCTCATTTTTTCACCCATTCCTCCATAATAATGAACTCATACAGGGTGGTCTTCTTACTAGATGGCTCCCTAAACATGAAATCACTCAAATCCAATTCACGTCTAACCTCCATAGACTCAATATCGATATAGAGAACATTTATAACATAGTGATGGGGATGCTATTTATTAATCCACACTTGAGGGTCCCCTGCATGTTTCCATATTGTCTTATGAGAGGTCCTCTAGCTGAAAAATTGTGTTTTCCTACATCACATGTCCGATCCAATTTGATGATATCTTGGGAGGGAGGGCCATGATTGAGATAAATTGCATTTGTTCCTTCAATCCTTCCTTATATAAAAGGATACCACTAATATATATTCATAGTCTTTTATAGTAACAAAATTATGATCACAAAATGATATTACATTTTTGTAACAATGTTTTTCATAATGTCTCAAGAGAGGATTTCTCCCTAAAAGGTTTTTGTAGTTCCCTACTATTATTAGATCCCAGAAGTGCTAGGATGGTATTATTAAATATATTTTTTTTTGTATCTAGATTATATCATTTGAGATATACAATTGATACATGATATCAGGGATGGATACTCGTAGGAAAATAAGGCACCTTCTCAGGGTGTATTCCCTTGGTAATATCTATTACGATATCTCAAGCCCTTTGATTGAAACTGTGGTGAACATTTTTGATAGAGATTTTGGATACGTTGGGTCCATTATGAGAAATATTTCATTAATGAATAAAGTAAGAATAGAATTTTTACCTCTATTTTATAATGAAAGTTGATATCTCAAGACATTTGATGTAATTGATATTTCCTAACAAAATCCATCTACATGATTTTCTATAGACAAGATCAATTTCTTGGAATTCAATGAAAGAGACATCAAGCACATAGGTTGACGGCACTGACATGAAACCTTATTGATTTGAGATATCATGAAAATGTTTTCATATTACATGGTATGAACCTGTATGAGGTATTTGATTGTTTCGGCATTAAATTATTTTTCTATGGGTTCATTGGAACATTTATAGATTCTAACAATGGACTTTAGGCATCTTCACCTAATGCCATTGAGAAATAGTCTTATAAGGTGACACACTAAGTGTATCAAGAATCGTAGTAAAATAATAATATTATTATTTATTATTTTAAATGTTTAATATATATAATTTTGCCACATGGTTTAATAATTATTAATATTTTCTTCATCGCAATTATTCTTTCACCAAATCTTTGAGAGATAATATTGAGATTGGAATATTTAATAAATATTTTTATTGTTTTTTAATGAATATAATATTTATTTATTTATTGAAACATAATGATGTGATATTTATATAATAAAAAATTAGTTCATAATCATTTCATGATTACTATTGTAGAGGTATGGGAGACCAAGTTTAATGGTATGGTGAGATAAAATAAATATTTAATATTATTCAACTAAATAATATTTAATTAAATTCACATGTTACGTGCATGTTGAGAAATAATAATCATTATATTATTATTATTTGACACGAGGTTCCAAAGGGGTTAAATAACTAATATGGGTCACTTGTGAAATTATTTAATTCAACGAATAGTGATATATGAACGTAAATATATCCATTCCATAAAGAGGAAATTCATTTTTTAGTTGTGTAAAACAGATATGGAGAATTATCTCAATCCAAAGAGATATACATTCTCCAAGAATGTTTCCAATAATGGAGGGTGATATTCTTCCACCTCCCACTCTCAATCAAAGAGAGATCCAAGGGAACATGTTGGATGCAGTTCTCGAGGCGAATAATGGATGATGACGTAAGTAGTAGGATTTGGCGTGCTTGATCCCAGATATTCTATCGAGACATTCAAGGATTTTTGGAACACATGTAGATCATCACTAGGATAAATGTTCTTTTCATCCAACAATACAATGACCATATAACAGAGATCTGTTTTTGGATTCATTAATGAAAAATGATTCCTACAGGGTAATTTTTAAATTATTTAAATTCATTGTAAATAATATGTGATGATCTAGTCTCAAGATTCGGTGTTTTATAATTTTTCTATATTATTTGATTCAATTTTGTGGATCATGATGTTTATCATTTCGTAAATATAGGATTAATCATCAATCATGAAAAAAAAGAAATGTTGGGTATGAACCATTGCATGATAATACTGAACCAGGATCCTGTAAATTGTATCGACGAGGACACATAATTATTTGTAATTATTGAAATATCGTTAACTGATTTACACATTATTGTTTTAACTTTCAATTGAAGTCTAATCATTCTTTTAATCAGAATTGTGTGATCTAGAACATCCCCTTTCATTTTTCATAGATCTAATAAATATAATAAATTTTATTAATGAAATCAATTCAAATATCTCATCTAGAGGTACCAATGATTCATGATGGATAAAATAGGAGTAAACGTATTGTAACCAAAGATACATGTTGGGTAATTGTGTCTAGTGTTTCCGGAATTAATTCGATAATTAATTAAAATTGTGTACATTTTTAAATATGGTGAGTTCATTATATAAAATACATGTTTCCTGGGCCAGGGTGGAACACTGTCACATAGAGTAGACACCGTGTAGCCCACATAAACGGAATGTAGTCCCTTTGAGTCATAGAAAAGTCATGTATTACCATGTCTGACCTACTTGACTGGTGACCATGTAATATAGAGACCACACATCATGTAGACCATTATACATTCCATTTACTTAATTTTTCTAAGGCACGTTTTACATAGTGACTATGTAGGCATGTGGCTCAGATTCACAATGAGAGATGTACATTCCATGGAACTCACATGTAAATTCTATGTATTTATACAAAATTTTGCAGATTTAAAATCTATTTACTATATTAATTTAACCATATAAACATGTTCTTGTGTGTTTTAAATAAATTAATAATAAATTTTTTATGATGGGTTAATATATATATATATATACAATTTTTTAATTAACATTTGTGTTATTCTCAGATCTACATATCATGTATGAGTCATATTACAGTTTTCACTCTACATACATTAAATCGTAACATGACACTGAAAAAACATGTAATTTATGTAATCATTAACTTGATATTACATGTCATAAAAGTGCCTCATAATTCAGGTATTCCATACATCACATGATTAAATAGTATAGTAGTATTAAAGATATTGTGTATAATTATATTTGTATTAAATATATTAGTTCCAAAGTAAATATAATAACATAGTTTAGTTTAATAAAATTTATTTAATTAGATTGAAATTATAATGGATGATAATCTGATGAAAATTTGGATGAGAATTAAGATAAAATAATTGATTAAATAAAGAAGTAAATTAATAGATTTGAACACAATTTATCTTATACAAGAATGATTAATAATAGAATTCTAGTTTTATCAAATGTGTAATTCATGGCATTCATGTGTGAGATCGTGAGAATTGACAAGAACAATGATTGATATTGGTTTCAATTAACCAATTATTAAATTAAATTGTTTCCCCATGTTCCTTCTATCCTATTATTATGTAAGGGACTGAATTTCCATAGTTTGGTTTATGTAAACATTTTCCCCCTCACCTAGATGTGAGTAAAATCATATCTAATGGAAGGAGCTCCCAGAGTAGAGGTGATATTTCAAATTTGGAGCCAAGGAAAACCAAGACAAGAGAGATGCATAGGTGGATAGGTAAGATTTTCTAACACACACCACAATATATTTAAGGTGTTTTTAGACAAGGGAAAGAGTTAGATTATCAACTTATAGATAATCTAACAATTAGTTAAAGGTAATTATAATAAACATTTATTATTTTATTTCTGTCAATTTGCATGATTATTTTATTATGAATGTTTTTTTCAGGATAACATGAATTAGTTATATTAAAGAGCATGCATGATAGAACAAAAATAAAATGGAATGTGAATAAATATTATCTAATATATATTTATTCACATAAATATATCCACGAAATATTAATAAGAATTTAATAAAGAAAATAAATGAAAATTTACTCATAAATTTATAAAAATCCCTTAATAATAAATCTTATAGCAATATAGCCTTCCACTACATAAGTTGAAGTTTAACAAAAATTCAATGTTCATAATGAGGAAAAGATGGGGTGCTTTAAATTATCAGGGAATTCTACCATGATGTATTGGTTTGAAATAACATAGTTCACATAAATGTTTGACCTCCAAAGAATGACATAGTGTAACTAAAATGCAAGGATTAAGGAAATGTAATTAATGGATTTCTGGATTGTGGAGTCCACACAATAGATTATGGAATTATGAGTTCATGTATTTGGAATTTGGAATGCCTCCGTAAAACCATTCATGTTTCAAAATCAAAAATGTTTGGGTAATGATAAGTAAAATATAGATCCATTCCACTAGAATGGCTAGGAAACATGATATTATGATATTAAGTATAAGAGTTATTGGTTTTTGATAAATATATATAGATATTAAAAAAATATTTATTTATCTACTTTTTTTTATAAAATGTACTACATTTATGCTAATAGTACATGTAGAAAAAATAATAATACAAATTTAATAATATATTAGTGAGGAATAATTGATTATGATAACCTTCTCAATATCTCAAATTTCCAATAACAGAAGATGTGATTAAACGTTATCCTCCTCCATGAATAAAAATTGTTTATATAAGAGGAATAAATTACTAATTCACCTAGTAATGAGGGAAGTGATAAAGAGAAATATCTCTAATGGAAGCATCTAAATGATTATATACATGTTCATTATTGCATGATATCTTCCATGTCGAATGATATTGTAAAGAATCATGTGGATATGGATTTATATAGCATGATGTTACACCTTGAGCATCTATATCAAGAAACGGTGAGAAAAATGAGGAACAAGATCTCCAATGAATTTTTTACAGATCTTCTTGGATGGTCTTCCCCAGTTGGGCCTCATATAATCAATATTATTGGATACATTTAATGCATAGAAGTCGCTAGGTATTAAATTTGCAAATGAGTTGTGCATAGTTCTCATACTTTAATCACTCTGAAACACCTTCACTAGTTTTATAGTTAATTAAAATATGATAAGTGATGAGAAGAGTCTATGACAACATATTTCATTTATTATAAAAGTGTATAAGGACATGGGGAATGATAAACTCATAATCCTTATAGATAACAAGAAAAGGAATAACAACGAATTGGGGCCCAAGAATCACAAAAAGTATAATTCTCTTGAGAACCATCCTTCTATTAAGAGTAAGATATAGAGATGTGGTATGGAAAATGAGACCATATAATTTTAATGTTGTATGTTAGGCCACTGGAATATGAACTTCACCCAAAATCAAGGAGGTTCTAATGGTGCATTCATTAATGAGTAAAATATTTTAGTATCTATAAATTGGATATTAGAAATAGCTTTTGGTGACCACATATATAACAAAAAATATGAACCATGTAGATTTCCAAAATATTTCTATAGTAAATGGTGATAGAAGAGCAGATATTGGTTTAAGGTTCGATTCCCTATTGATTGGTGACTACCACCATTCATTTCCATTCAGAAATATTTTTTTAATTATTTTTATTATGATCCAATTTTTATCAAGAACATAGTTTATGTATTATTCCTTGATGCAGATTGAATTATGTTTATATTTGTAAATTAAATTAATTGATTTTGTAAGGAAAACATATGTTATGTTATGGAACATTTAAATATTGGTCTATATTTATTAAATTTCCAAAAAAAAGTATTGGAAATTGATAATGAATCTTGTTCACACAACCCATTTAACACCCAGATATGGATTGTACATATTTTTCTTGTAAACGATAAGGGTTCAACAAACCCCTTTCAAGATGATTATAAATACTATTATGTCATAAAAAATCATTATTGATGTATTTATTTTTTACAAGTAAAAATTATCAAACCACAATTTGGTGGAAAGTGGGAGTGGTAAATTGAGATTCTATGTTTGGTAAAAACTAATGTGTGTTGACCATTTCTAGTATATGATAAATGGTGATATTCTTACATCAAAAAAAATAATGATGACTTGGGTGGATATTGGTATGTTTCCATGATGACTTATAAGTCAAATTCCTTAGATAAATTCAAATAATTCAATAATGAACTAGATAATAAAACATTAAACGAATATAAAGAAGCTCTGATTAGATCAAGTTGATGAATATATTAACCAATAGCTCATCGACCTTATATGAGAGTTTGGGGTTTTATCTCAACTCACTCCACCATACACAACATTTTGGAATGGGCTTAGTGAAAGGAAGAATGGTACAATGTGATTCATGGTATTGTTGATGATGAGTCATGCATATCATCCATTATACTTGTTGGAATATATATTACAAACTACGGAATAGATATTAAATTGAGTTCAAAATAATGTAAAAACAGAATTCCCATTGATTTATCGAGTGGAAGGAATCCTTTGGTAGTATAAACCTTTATGGGGTAGCAAGAAATTTTTTCTGGCCTTGTCAGGAAACAAACTATCCACTTGGGGAACAATGTGTATATTTATAGGGTTTCTCGAGATAAGAAAAAGATACCACCTATACAACCCATCCAATAAGAATGTGACATTCACTAGACAAGGCGTCTTTCTTGACAGGGCGCACAACATTGAAATGAATATTTGGAGGAATATTGAAAACACTGAACATGATGCTCAAGATGGACATTATTTGATAATTGAATATATTCCATTTGACCACATGGAAGAATTAGTTCCACAAACACATGTACTTCATAAGAGAGAATGAGAGGCAAGATCAATATAGAGATATCATTTTCTAGTCACTAAATATGTAGGCTCATTATTGGTTGACATTGATGAAAATCTATCCAAAAGGATGTAGTAGAGAGCCTATTTTATTCAAGATGGATAGAATCAATGAATTAATAATGGAATCCATGAATCAGAACCTTGTTTGGGTTCTGGTAAATTTTTTAGTTTATGTAAACATCATTGGCTTAAAATGCGTTTGAAAAAGGAAATTGGATATAGAAGGTAAATTAAATACTAGTAAAGCAAGGATAGTGGAATAAGATTATAATTAGTGATAAGGAGTTGACTACAATAAAACCATTTCACTAGATTCCATGTATAAATAAATTAGAATTATTATTTATATAGTATCTTACCATTAAAATGATAATTTTAATATGGGTTCTATAATTGAATACCATAATTATATCCTTTCGGAAGATGTCTCTATGACACAACCGCATGATTTTTTTCACTTAAGTTGATTCTATAAATATTTTTTACTTATATAGATCCATTAATGGATTGAATAATGAATCCCAGTCTTGGAGAATTCGATTTTTTGAAGGCATAAAATAATTTGGTTTCATTATGAAAAAATGTGAGTATTTTTATTTCAAGAGGTTTAGTGGGAATGCGAGTGTTATACAAGAATTATATGTTGATTACATATTACATATTAGAAACGACATACAAATAATAAATCATATTAAGTACTAGTTAAGAAAATAAATCCACATAAAGAGATTAGTGAAAGAAGAAAATATTCAAGGCCTCTCGATTATTTTCAATAGATCCCGGACAAATTTTGGACTAAGTCAATGTATATTTGTGGAACATATACTAAATAGATACTGTATGGAAAAATCTAAGAGGGAATTTGTTCTAGTGTAACATGGTTTGTATATTTTTTTTGAAAATTTTTCCATTGAAACAATAGGAGAAATATAGAATGACTAATATCCCATATACTCCTCGGATGGGATCAAGGAGGTATTCCTTGTTATGTAAAAAATGTGATGTTTCATATTACCTAATCATTGTAGGGAGATATCAATAACATCATAGAGAATAACATTGGGATGATGTTCTGGATATCGTTAAGTATATGATAAGAACATGGGATATGTTTATAGTGTGTGGAGGAGACGAGGAGATATTCATCAGGGGTTATAGTGATGTTCGTTTTCATAAAGATCTGAATGGTATAAAGGCATATCCTAGCAGAAGCATGAGAATCATGTGAGAATTATAGGAAAGGATATTTTTATAATTTTACTCTAGTGAAAGTGTGTGTATATTAGATTTAGTCTAATGGAACCAACTTATCTAAACTTTATGATAACTTTTGTTCATGTTTTTTAATATTAACAAAAATATTATCAAATCGGTAAAATAGTTTGTGATAATTTACCATTATTAGCTATCAAAGTAAAATGTCAAATAAGTTACCCACTATGTTTAGAACCCATAATTTATATGACACTATTAAAAAATATATTTTATATAGTTGGATGATATCATTTTTGGGACAAAAATGATACAGGGTATCAGGGGTAGACAATCATTGAACATTGAGGCACCATATCATATTGTATACCCTTTCTAATATCTAGTATGCTATTTTGATAATGACACCCACCAATATGAAATTCAACTTTATATGTTTCAATTGATTCTCATATATGAGGACATGTGTATTGTTTCATAGAGATTAATATTATTATTCATTAGTATTACGAGTCGTGTACTTTCTTGTATTGACAAAAACCATGATTACAGATGTTTGTAGCGATGTAGGATACGTTGGGTCCATCATGATTAATAATGGATTAATGAATAATGAAATAAATTATGTGGCCCATATATTCATTAATGTATGTTAATATCTCATTATCATTGTTGGAAATGATATATCCTAAGAAAAATCATTGACCCAGTTATTCTATGGGAATGTTCAATTTTGAAGAAGTTAAAGAAAGTGAAATCAAGCACATAGGTTTATGGAACCATCATGAAACCTTCTTGATTTGATATATGGTCACAAAGGGATTACATTAAATCATAATCATCTATATGAGGTATTATATTATTCTAGAAATAACTTCATTCTCTATGGGTGCCTTGGATTATTTCTAGATGATATCCTTAAACAGCCGACTACTTTTCATAATACCATATAGAAGGAGGCCTATATGTCCATATACTAATTGAATCAATAATGTGAGTTGAATAATAATAATAATACTTATTTTTTAAAAATTTTAATAAATATTATTCCTTCACTTGTATTAGTAATTAATCTTTAATCATGGATCACTTTGATTCCCTCAATTGTTATTCGATAGAATATAAGGTTTGTGAAATTTCTAAAAAATGTTTACTTTCTTCACAGTGAATATAAAATTTATATATTTTTTGGAGAATAATGAAGTGATATTTATTAAATAAATAAATGTTCCCTTTTCATGGCCCGATAAATATTATGGAGGGATATAAGACGAAATCTAATGGTTTGGTGAGAGATAATAAATATTTAATATTATTCACTTAAATAATATTTAATTTAATGCAAAATTTTAGTGCATGTTGGGAAATAATAATAATTTTATTAATATTATTGGACATGGGGTTCTGTCGGGGCTAAATAAATAATAAGGGTCACATGCGAGATTATTTATATATAACCCTAATAATATATAAATATAATTATATTATTTTGATAGGAAGGAAATTCATTTTATATTGGTGTGAATAAAAGATTTCTAGAATTCTCTCAAGCCCTAGAAATAATCTTTATCCAATAATGCTAAAATTAATGGAGAGTGATCATCCTCTACCTCCTACTCCTAGTATATGAGAGATACAAGAAAAAACATTGGAAGTGCTTCTTGAGGCAATCAAAGGTGGATGGCGCAAGCAATAAGATATTATGTGCTAGAACCCATAGATTCCTTCAGAGATGTGTGGAGATTTGTATAACAAGTGTGGATTACAACTAGATGAAATAATATTAGACTCCTAATATGAAACAATAGTATTATGTATATATGTCATCAGGCTCATCAAAAAATAAATAATTCCAATAAGGTAATTATTTAATTAATTAAATTGATTATAAATAATATATGATGATCCTCCCTCTAGTTTCAATGTTCAATAACTTAAGTATTTTTATTTATTTATTAATGTTGATCATGATTTTTATTATTGGGTAATTCTAAGATTGATCATTGATCATAGAAAAAATAATTGTTTTGCAAAAACCATCGCATGCTTCCACTATGCCTAGAACCTACATTTATCATATGAGATTTCATTCGTTACCTAATACATTAATGGGAAATATAATTCCAATCCCACTTATCTCATTAATAAAATTGCATATACATGGGTCATAGGATCATAATAAATTCATCATATAATTAAATCGTAACCCATGTAATGGAAAACAATTCATAAACATTTCATCATTTAATCATATTATAACATATGGAAGGGTAGAAATTTTCATAAAGGTTACATCATAACCTAAATATTCCATGGGCATGAAATGATTTTAATAAATTCAACCTTAAATCATCATCATCATATACACCTAGGGAAAGAATCATTTTGGTACCATATGATCATTTACCATTTGATGTATAAAAATCATTAAATTATAAATAATGATTTGAGAAATTTATTCAAAATATCACTAAAACCATTCTTTGAAAACATTAGTAAATATCCATTATATAAAAGTTTAACAAAAAAAATAGAATATTTTGGAATCCCATTAATTTAATAATATAAAATGAGATCATTAATAGAATCTTAAAAAAATAATGTTTATTTTCAAAAGAAAATCCATTAATTTCATATATGTTAAAATAAAAGTTTTATTCAAATATTTATTAATAATAAAAAACTACATTTTAAGGAAAAAGATATTATTTAAAAGGATTATTTTTAAAAACATTTAAATTAAATTTTATTTTATTTAAATTGAACTTTTTGAAACATATAATGTATGGGTATGAACATTTATAAAATAATTTTTCTGATTATTGACATGTGAGAAAATGATCATTAATCAAAGAGGAAATAAGGTCAAGTTTCCTTTAAAAATATTTTCTTAATAATTGTATGTATCAGAGAAAGAAAATGATACAAATACATAAGAAATATATAAATTACAATAGTATAATATTTTATAAGGTTTTATGGATAATATTCATAAAACTTCTATTTGTTGAAATTTTTTCATAAACAATCACATTTAAATTGAGATAAAAACATAATCACATGAATCATGTACATTCTTATTTCATATGTGTTAACGTAAAATATATAAAATATATATTTTATTATAAATATATTCTATAATCATATTCATATATAAATTTATTTTTATATCTCCATTTATTATCTAATTATAATTTTATTTCAATTTTCATCAATAAAATAAATATTTAGGTTTAAAATGGTCTATTTTACATACGTATTTTGGTTTGATGGTTCTTGTACATTCACTGTGGTTATGGTTTAATAATATAAAAATTAATAATAATTTGATAAATATAATATTTATTCATTTTATTAATCTATATGATTATTCAAATAATCCGATGAGGAAAAAAATCACATCACTGCATAGATATGGTAGTCCTTATGTATGCATAGGGGACGATATCATTTTGCAATGAATAGAATTGTAATAATGTAGATGAGATATTATAATTAAAGAGGAAGAATAATTATATAATTATATATATAACATATATAATTAAATTAAATCACAATAACCGACCATGACTGATGGTGATGGAAACAAATGATATTTCTATAAGGAGGTGGTAGTCCGCACTAACGCATGAATGTTGATTTTTTACTAATTTTATAGAAAGGATGTAGAAAAATAAAGAACCAGATTCATAATAACCATTATTTATATTTAAAAATAAATAATTAATCATTTCAAAATGGATACAATATATTTAGGAAAATTATAATCGGAAATAAAATTTAATGTAGGGAGTTAAGAGTTATAGATTATTCATTGAGAAACCTCACTTGGCTTACACCATAAGCCATGAAATGAATTTATTATGGTCAAACTAAAAACTCATGGTAAAGTGGAGGGATGCTATGAATTTATAAGAATAGGAATTGGTTGAGATAGAAGGCTCATGAAATTTTTGTATGATAGGGGTGGAGTTATTATTTTATATGGGAGAGAGAGGCTCCAATTAGTTGTTTTCTAAATATTAAAATATTACTATTTATCACTAAATTAACATGGCTATTTTTTTTAAAAGCCAAATAAATTATTTATAATGTTGAGATTCCATAATAAAGTCACAATTATTCATTTCTATTTTATATTTTAAATACTATTTCATAGGATAACCCCATTAGTAAAAATATTTTATCATTAACAGTAGTAACACATTATTTGTTTTTTTACTATTAATTATGACCCAATATTAAGTATACTGTATGAAATTATAATAATTATCCTAATTTAAAATATTTAACATATTTTTCCAGAATAATTTTTTTTTGTAGCAAATAACATTAACAAAATAAATAAAATGAAATGAAAATTCATTTATAAAAATTCATTTTAAAACATATAACTAAGAATACCTTCAAATATTTTCAAGGAAAAATTATTATATGAATGTTAAAATATGTTATTATATATATTATCTATGATTTAAAATATAATTACTCAATATGAAATATTAAATTAATTAATTTAGATAAAAAAAGATTATTCTCTTAGAAACAGTTTTTAAAAAACCATATGTTTTTACCATTATGTGATTTCATTTTAATTTCTAACAAACTGATATAGGGTGAATTAATTTTATACTTTTGTATGAAGTTTCTTTCTTAATTAAGTTTGTATTATTCATAAAAAACTATCTAAATTCATGGAAATAAATATAAAATTAAAATATAATATCTTAATAGAATGACAATGTTCATGAAACTCATTCTTTCATCCAAACAAAGAAAACAATGAAATTATTTTTATTTAAGGATAATGATATCACTAAAATTTATTTTGTAAAATTCTATATCTATGATAAAAAATTCTCACTCAAAATTAAATTACATTGATTGACTCAACTAAGGATTCTTCTACCTCATCACATCTTTAGGTTCTCACATAGATTCTTCATATTTATGGATTCACCAAAAAAACATTAACTGTGTGAGTGAAATCGTTTTAAAGAAGTTCCCTCATAGATCCAAAATCTCAACTAAATTTTAGAAATATGAGAGATCATGATATATTTTTATGATCTATGTTTTCTTTACATGTGTAATATTAGGTATGAACTTCCTTATCAAGGATACATGGAACACCTCATGAACATGAGAGAGATTTTATGGAATCAGCCATATATATGAAACAATCCTCATATGATTTTTATTTATTTTAAATGGACTAATATATATTGTTTTCAAATTTACCTTTGTTGTATATCTTATAGCCAGCCTTTATGGAGATATTTTTAACAATACATTTCCCTAACATCAATCTCTATATCCGACCAATTATTTTCATCATAAAATTTTTCTCGACTCTATTATTCCATAATGTCATACGAAATTGGTATAACATTTATTATCAATTAAATTGGTAGATCATCTATAAATTTATATCCTTATAAATAAACATCCCATCAAATTTCATTTATAAAGTTCTTGAGATAGAGGGATTCCAATGAGGCAAATTAGTTCTTGAGTGAAAGCTATTATTGTATGAAAACTCAAACAATGAAAGTTTTTCATCCAACACAATGTTGAAATTAATGAATAAGATATTAAAGAAATCCTATATGGATTGAATGGTCCTCTCTAACTTATCATATGTTTGGGTATGGAAAGTAATTCTATATTCAAATCAATTTTAAAATATTTTTTGAAAATTTTATAGAACATTGAAAAAAATCCTATCATCATGATTAGAGATGATAAAATATGGTACCCATGAAATTCTACCACATCCTTTAGGAATATATTCTCCAGATGATTATGGGATTAATATTTTTTTATGGTAATGATATGTTCTTTTTCATATGGTGATAAACTGCATACAAAATAACATTTAACAATTTAGATGTTTTTTGGACACGAACTAAAAAATCAATGGAATTATTTTCCAATTTACATTCATGAATTGATATTAGATGAAACAACTTATTAGGATTATGTCTCATATCCATAAAATACTGATATATTAGTATTTAAGATACATAATCTATAATATTCTTTTTTATATTCTCCCAGTGTAAATACATAGTTGGATCTCAATACATATTCATACTTCCTAGACTAATATAGAAGGATGAGACATGATATTCATCCAATATATTCTACTTCACTTAATTATTTATGTGACACATATACTATTACAAAACAGTATCATTCCATTACAATCATGGTTGAACATAGGAACATTGGTTTCCATCCTATTAAGTTACACATTGACCTTCTATTCATGTTTAATCATCAAATGGTTATCTAGTTGAACATTCATATGTAAAATATATGATTTAACCCCTTTCCATATGATTTCAAAACCCATATTTTTTCATCCATTCATATTATATCTCTTTCAAATCACATCATGGAAATTCTACCACAATATTTCCAAATTTGAGAATCAACAGCGTTGTTCACCATCCCATGGATGTTGTGTTTTGATAATCCATAATCATTAATCAACTACTAAAATCCCATATGGAACATATTTAATTATTTCTATAATGATAAATACTTTATGATTTTATGATCAGTCTATATATGACACTATTAACCCAAAAAATAATACCACCCAATTTTCAATGAAAATATTAATACTCCCAAAACCAAACATAAGTTTTCAAATTTTTTATCATGTACATTAAATTGGAGAGTGGAAAATTAAATCAAAATATAACTATATATGAGGAACCATACATTTCTCCACTTTAATACTTGAATAAAGATCACATACCCTTCCATAATGATGGGAACTATAAGTTCATTTGTACCGACCAACTTTTTTTATCTCGATGTTATCCTCATATTCTCATGTCCAAAGCAATATTCTTACCCTCTAAATAATCATGGTTATTAGATTAGATATCCATGATTAAAATATAACAATATTTCAATATTATTATTCTAATATGTGAAAACTAATGATCGAGATTACCATGGTTTGAAATTTCCATTATTTATTAACTTCTATATTTGATGGATGCACCGATATACCCACACATCAGATTATATGACCAAAATAATGATATTTATAATAGATGGAATTTAAAATTATTAAATTGTTTTATATAACTTATCCTTACTTAATATCTTTATAACAATCCGGAAATTTTTGTCATTATCATTTTTTCTCATTAAATATATAAGAAACTTGTCTAAAAAGAAAACCAAAAACAGATTGAGGTAATCCCAAAAGTCATTGTTCATGAAATCTATTAAGATAGAAGGATAATTGGTAATAATAAATGTAATTTTTATAAATTAAAAATGACCATACCACTTTGATATGTTTTTAATGGAAATATCTAAATTATTTAACATAATATATTAATATGAAAATTTATAATAAATCATGGAAAAATGTTGGACTTTACTTATCTTATCAAACGAGTCCAAAATATATGGTATATGATATTTATAATTGATAGATATCTTCTTTAGTTATAAATAATTATTTAAATGTCATGGTAATAAATATTTCATATTAACAAAAAGAATAGGTTCAGCGTTGGAGGAAACACTAGGCTAAATTATTCTCGTAAAAAGATTCATTTGCAGTTTCTTTTTTAAATCCCACATATCAATAATTTTTATTTGTTAGAATTTAATTGAAGTAGGTGTAGAAAGAGGTATGAGTTATATTGAAAAACATAGCATCACAATTCAAGCGAATAGTATGAATGTATTTGGAAAATATAAAAATATAATCCTAATAAATAGGCATAAAATCTATATTGTGTTTCTCACAAACCATTTGAGATAAAACACAATTATACATTCTATACCAACTAATTTTTTCAAAGAAGAACATTATGTTTGATATAATATTTGAAATGTAACACAGATCATAATGAACCATGAAATATTATTTCCCATTTCTCACCATTAAAAACCAACGAGAGGATTAGTGGGTATGAATAAGAATTACCACATTTTGAAATATATATTTATGATATTCATACTCAATACCATTGTATTGATCGATTAATTGGAACATAAAATTAAATATTTAGTAAATTCATATTATTCTTTGAAAATATGATTCATTAAGAATGTTTTTAATGTTTTTTAATAAGAAAACATATTTATTTATTTTGACCAATATAAACTTTATTCAAGAAAAATATTTGAAAAATAAAAAATTATAAATTATCTAATATTGAAATTTTTATTGTTCTTAAGAAGACATAATTTTCAATGAAAATGAAAATTAAATATTTTATTCAATTTTTTTCTGGAATTTAAAAAGTTCTATTTTATTTTTAAATAATTTAATAGTAAAATGAGTAAAATTATTTTTTGTGTTATCAAAATACGTTCATTGAATCCATTTTTTTGTTTAGTTAGGCGTAGAGATATTTTTTTTACTTAAAAAGGGATTTTTATAAAAACTAACAGTTTCTCGTTGTATTTTTAATTTTTACCAAATATAGGATTAAAATTTTATAGTATTTATTTTATAATTAGAATTAGGTGTTTTAAAATTTATAAATATAACCCTTTTATTTTTATAAATTATATATATGTTAATCATGGTAGAATTTACTGCCTTAGTAAAGGGTACATTAAGATAACCAAGGATATATCTTTGTTTTATAATCACTATTTTTAATAAAAATTATTATTGGATTAAATGAAATCAATCGATGTTACATTTTTCTATATTTATTAATATTATATAGACACTTTTTATTGAAAATGATCTATATAAAAATTAATGAAATGAAAAATAAAAAATACACTCTCTTAATATTAAATATCTCATATCTATTCACATATAGATACAATTAGATTATTTTGAATATTATTATTTATTTACAGAATAATGATATTATTTTCAGGATAAAATTTTATTTGTAATTCATAGTGATTTTATCAATATATTTACTTCTTATGAAACCTTTATAGATTATAACTTTTATTTAATTTAAATATTAAATAAATGATTCAAAAAATATTATATGAAATATTATTTAAGTGAGTTTTAGTGTTCCATGAGTTTTTTGACTTTAATGTCATAATAGTTATATTTTTGGGACTAAATTCGAATTAAATCATTCTCATGGTGTATTAGTCTTAGAATAAATGAATTAAAAAAACGTCATTAATGATTTTTTATGAAAATAATATTATATTAAAATATATAAAATTCATAAAAATATTGAAACCAGATAATTGGTAATAGATATGGTAAAAATTATCATTTATTATTAATTTATGAAGAAATTCATATCATAAAAGTACAATTACAATGTATAACAATTAAAAAAGACAACTCTGCTGTTAAGGATAAAATTGTATAAATATGGGGTTAAAATTTTAGAAATGGTTTTTAAAATACACATAAACCAATCCAAATATTATTTATGGATGGTATTTAAACCATAATCATCCATATAATTTGAAATCTAGAATTTTTGGAATCCTTTTTATTGATAAATAATTTATTATACTTTAATATTTTAATAAATTGTTTGAGTGCCCCTCTCTACATTTAAAAATGGGAACCCAAACTTTCTTATATTCACACAATAATAAGCCTTCTAGATTTACCGTATAATACTAAATTTTCCTATGAATATTCTTATATAATGTCTAAATGCTCTTGTTTTCCGAAAATACCTAATATAATTTTCTTAATAAGTGATACTAATGATACTAATGAGTTCTCTCAAATAAGATGTAGTCTCCTTTATTGATCACATTTTTTTAAATTTTTTTATAAATCCTTTAAATCATTGGTATTCATAAAAAAATAACAAATTTAGTGACATAAACATATTAAAATATTATTTTGATCAGGAAACCTCCTTTACCCAGATTCTTTTCCTTCAAATGGGATCGTAGTTTATCATGAGTGCATACGTTTGTTTTACCATCTCTACATAAGGATACAATAATGTTTCTATCAATGTATTTTATGAATAAGTAATATAATGTGTTTAAATATTATATATGGAATTTTTGACATTATATTTAATGTATACTTATAATATCATATTTTAATTTTTAACTTTTATTCTTGTGGGAAAAATGACATCAGTCATGGATATGTGTGGACTATGACCTCCAATAAGATTTGTGATTCATTTTTCATTTCCACCTTATAAGGATGGTGATAAGCATATATTTAATAAATAAATTGATATATGTGATTTAATAATTCTATAAAGGTGAATTATAATTTACATTTTTCTATCCATCTTTTGAAAATGGAATCAATATTTATGTGTACATGCATACTAGAATATCTAGGAATTTTGTAATTATTTTTTCACTCAAATCATAGTGCTTTAATATAAATATATATATGATGAATTATATATTTAATACACATAATTTTGTGATTTGTTGAATAAAAACATTATAAAAATCTATAATAATGAGAGGATTAGTTTATTGGAGATTATATATCAAATTACATCACAAAATGGAGATATTGGGATTTTATTGAATTATTCCATAACACGATCTTAGATTTACACTTCTCATCTAAAACTACACAGGACAACCTGGGGACCGACAAAAGAAAGGGGTGTGATATAATGAATAGTAATGGAATAAAAACCAGTGCACAGAGAAAACAAATACATGTTAACAAGGAGTTACAATAACGTAACATAAGATGTGAGAATCATAATCATGAACAAGGATGAATTGTATAACCTGATAGAATAAATGAAACATGGGAATGTGTAAACCTTATAAAAAATGGAAATATAATAATAAGTTAATCATAAACAATACGAAATCATAACATATTGTTCCAATGACAACCCCTAGTTCATGTATCATGGAATATCATGAGATTAATACATTACCCAATTCATTAGAGAAGTATTTTGGAACACCCATCATAATCATATCATGAACTTATATAAGAGTTCCACATAGATCATATAACATTATAATATCATTCATATCTATAAAACCCACTATTGATGAGTTTGGATTTTATAAATGGATGTACCAAAAAATAATGCATTTGTACATATAGGTTTATACCCATTAGATAAAATGGGTATGGGAATTCACATCAAAATAACTTTTCATTGAAAATTGTAGTGAAATATCAGTAGTAAAACAGTTGTAATTAATGATTGTTAAAATGTTTTAATGAGATGTAAAGTTGTCTAAAAAAAGTTTAAATAAAAATTTTAGTATGTTGGACGTGGAAATGTGTATCCTATTATCAGGAATTGGAAATTAAAATCAAGAATGTAAAGAAGGTGTTTGAATAAGAAGGTGAAGGAGATTAACCCTTACTATGATTGAGAGTTTCCAAAAGCATGCGAGGAGATTCGTAAGGGATTAGAGGAACCATGGGAGGTATCTATCGAGAGATAGTGATTTTTGGTATGTGGTAAAAGGTATGTGAGTTAATATAATGACTGAATGGATGGATTTACATTGGAAAAGAGAGGGGAGTTCATTATTATTTTCGAAATTTATCTTTTGGGATGTACACAATAGAGTAATAAAAATAGGAAACATAACATGGATTTTTTCAATGGTTTCTATCAATGAGGTGTGGTTGGAATTGTTTTTATAAGTCAATTTACTAAAACCATTAAAATAATACCATCAGTGGTGTGTAAGTGAGTCATTTTTAAAAATGATTTATTTTAAAACATTAAAATATAATATAGGATTTGAATGATTTATCAAGCATTTATAAAATTAACTAATTAACAGCAAAAAAATTGAATATAAATATTTGGTCTTGTATACCTTTTAGTCCTCATATTACTTCACTTTTAGGTCCTTACGATTTCGTAGCACACAATTAATATTTATACCATATTTAAGTTTACATGAAATTTTGACTAAATCAGAAAATTATTAAAATTATTCCATTAGATAATTTGGATGTGTAGAATAAAAAATTAAAATTTATGATAAATAACTAAATTAGTATATATTAGAGTTTATATTTTTAATTCAAAATCCCCATTTATTGAAAAAATAATAGGTTTTTTTAAAATAATAGATTTTTTTACCCTTATAAAAATTACATATTCACTTAAAAAATTATTTTATAAAAATTATTATTGTATAATAATGTTTTATTAAAATAAAATTTATATTTTAAATTCATGATTTTTTTAAAAGAATACAATAATTGAAATTTATTATTAATAAAAAATACAATTCATCTTTTTCATGTAATAAATTAATTTTTATCCATCAAATTACTTAATCATTTAAAATAAAAAATAATAAATATATATAATAATTATTTCATTGAAAATAAAATATGAATATTTAGGCTATTATGGTCGAGATACATAACCCTTTACAAGACCAGTGAATTACTTAAGTTTTATGTGTGTGACATTGATATTTTCTTATTGTGGTATGGAAAAAATTCTTTGGTCCATGATCTCGATGGAAAAAAATTATTTCGTAAAAATGTATTAATCTTGTTTTATCTTTTAAAACTTGTATTGGGATTACTAAAGGGAAAATCATTATGATGTTATCAATAATGGTAGATTTAATAAATTGGCTTCCTTGGGTAAAATCCAAATGATTTATTCCAACAATCCCTCTATCTATGTCAACTAGATTTTTCATAACCCTTAGTATACAATAATAATAAGATCATTGTTAAATGGATATTTTAACCACTATTATGATTATTAATTTACTATTAAATCTAATATAATGTATAATGGTCCAAAATGACCAATTTAGTACATAATATTTTATATCATCCTAAGGATATTCTAAATATTTTTTTGTCAAATTAATTTAATCTATTCAATATTCATCATATCATGCAACCCTGAATATATCTTGTGTTATATAAACAAAAGAAGTTATTCTTTCCTTTTACACAAAAAATTCACGTTTTCACTACACAAAACAAATATATTAGCTTGTGGTTTAGTTAATAATATTATTATCTTATGTTATGTACAATATCTTGTTTATTGGAATGTTTTAATTACACAGTAGACCTAATTTTACCCAAAAAATTGTACTGTTAATATTGTTTTTAAAATGTTATTATCATTTTCACAAATCAATTATAATGAAATTCATGAATATGGATAACTAAATTGTGAAAATATTATTTTAAAATAATTATAAAAATATTCATTTAGTGATCAATTATCTTGAAATGAAAGTAAGAGCTATTTGAAAAAAATCGAATGCCTTTTCTAAGAAAACTATTTTTTTTAAACGATGTTTTATCTCAATAAGATAAACAACATATTTGACAATTTTTTTAATAAAATTTATATATTATATATTCAATCAGATTTTATGACACTCATTCAATATATTTTATAGACATATTATAATTATAATAATATAAATTTTATGAATAAAAAATGCATTGATTCAAGAATGAAATTTAACCTCCTTTTAATAGAGCACCTATTTAAAATATAATTATTGATACTTAATAAAATTAAATAAAAACTTAATTTTTTAAAATATAATATCAAAATTTAATTGGGGGGAGTTTTTTTTATTTTTCATAGATGTTTCATTTTTTGAAAAACAGCGACAAACAATGAATTTTAATTAAAAAAATATATTTTTTAATAAATATTTAAATAGTTAAATTAAAAATTTATTTCATTATAATGTTTAATTACATTAATATAATTTCATAAAATCCAATTTAGTTCATTGTATCCAATTTCACATTGAAATAGGATATAAAAACATTTCATACATTTAAACATTTTCACTTAAAAACCAAATGTCACTATACGTCTGCGTGATTAATTTTAAATTAATTTATTCCACTTTTATTAATAGAGTTCTGAAAAATGTGTTAAATAATAATAATAATAATAATATATGATTTATAAATTTTTCAACTATGTTTTTGATGAATAATATTTTTGAAAGTATATAAAATTAATTACAATGATTAATGTAAAAATTAGTTCACTTAATGGTTAAATATTAATCATAATGTTCCAAATGACCTAGAAACTGGTACAAGATATTTTAGATTATAATAGTTATAAAAATTCACCAAATTAATAAAAAAAAATTACAGTTATTTTAGGCACATTTTAAAAGGTACACCTCTCAGTAGTGTTTTCCTTATTTTTTTTACAAGAATGACACTCCTAATCCTTTATAAAAGGGAACTCACCCCACTAAATCCCTACAATTAGAATTAAATAATAAATCATTGAATAATCACTTATTGTCACATATTAACACTCCTCATCTTGAAAAATAAAATCACTAAAATGAAATAAAAATAAATTTAGAAACTAGGCCCTTAAAAGCATGTTTTTCGACCTTCCCCTGAAAATGAGCTTTATCGTACTTAATCATTTGTCTCTAACAAAAAACCAATTTAATATTGTGTGAAATTAAGTAATTCATTTGTAATAGTTTTTTACCACATATAACCTAATAAATCATATACCAATAACTATGAGATATTTAAACATTCTTTCAAAATGAACTCCAATTTTCATCAAACCATATAGAATAGTGATTCCAAATTAAAAATACCCCTTTATAATTTATCCAAATAAGTTATTTAATCTAGTCTAATATTATTTATAGTCAATATTTTCATTTAAAAATGATATACAATATTGGTGAATGTGGTTACATAAAAAGGATATGGAAAAATTACCAAAACGTAAGGATTTTATCATTCCATGAACAATAATAAGACCACAATTTTGATATTCAATAAACTCTCCCATAAATAAACTATATCCTTCAAAGGATGTGTGACCACAACCACCCAAATAAAAATAAAAAATATCCAAAATAAGAATAAGACCAACCTCCATATCCTGGAAATGATGAATGATGTGGAAAAAGATTGAATGGGGTTAAAACCACAAGGAAATGATATGGAAATAAACTCAAATCACCATGGGTCTAATACAAGATATTGGGGATATCCTAAATGAAAGGATTAAAAACACCATAGAAGATATCCAC
Source organism: Viscum album (assembly GCA_963277665.1). Classification (NCBI taxonomy): domain Eukaryota; kingdom Viridiplantae; phylum Streptophyta; class Magnoliopsida; order Santalales; family Viscaceae; genus Viscum; species Viscum album. The sequence goes on from OY728130.1 coordinate 891,061,785, forward strand.
TAGATGCATATGGTTGGATGAAAAATGGGTGGTTTTGTAAGAATATGATTGTGTAATATTTTTTTTTGGCATTATTCCATATACACATTCAGTCCTTGAATTTTCAATTCATGACTTGAGTGGAAGGAGTTTTAAGACCCACTAAATAATGTGTTTCCTAGTTCTAATAAAAATGTATCAAATTACATCAATATAATAATTTCAATGTTTTGAGTTTTTAGGTGTAGATTTATCAAATTTTATCCGTCAACAATTACTCCAATTAACCAATGGTTTGTATCATATATTATACCCTAAAACCCACACTCACTCATATCGTGAACCCCTAATCATTCAACAAAACTCCCTCAAATCAAGAATACCACTTTATGTCATTAGTTCCTCTGAGATCGAGATTTGTTCTCTGAAAATCATCTAAACATACCACAAGACTCATCTATGATATTAAGGGTTTAAATACGTCCAAATCATTTTTATATGTATTTCGGTCATTACATCATATGGCTCTAAAGTAATTCATTTATAAATGAATATTAATCCTACCCCAAAGAGAAGATAAATGAATTTTTATATGAACGACCACCCCATGATACACCTCCAATTAATCTCACTATCTTTGGTGAATAACCACATGAATTAGGGTAATAAAAAACTATTCTACACAATACAAACTACCAGTTCCTAAACAATGTCCCCTGGGAGATACAACTCAAATAAAATAATTCCAAAAAATAAAGTAACAATGAAATGAAAAAAATCTCATAAGATAATGAAATTCTTAAAAAAATTAAAGTATTTAAAAATTAATAATAGTGTCAAAAATAATATGGTACTATGCACATATCGAGAATTTTATTTTATGTTTTTGTCCTCTATACGACTATTCTTCCAAAAACATAAACTAATGAAACATCATTCACATACAACAAATTCACTTCTATATCTTGGATATCCATGAACCACTACTCAAAGGTGTATGATGATCAAAATCTCTATCACCCTAAATGATGATGTATGAATCACAATAATGATAAATAATAATATGTGACAAATGAAATACATCATTAATATTGGTCATATGTGACGAATATTCTATCTAATATATAACATCTCCAATTTTGAGGGAGCACCTAAAAAGGCCCCACAATCTTGGAAGTGGGATTACTCCAATAACTAAAACATCACTAGCCATGATGAGGTGTAACCTTTAGAAACACAAGATCTACAATGTTGAACTCTATTGGTTTCCTCTAATGATAAACATATGACATTTGATGATCTTTCCCTTTCTTCAACATCTATAAAATCAGTATAATTGTGTGTGTATATCTTTTCACTAGTTATAGGCCAATAATATCAGAATCGATATACCAATTCCTATAAAATAGAGAATAAAATTATAAAATATAAAAATATTTAAATAGTGGCATACCAATGGTGGAGATAAAAATATTATTGTATAAAAATGTAACTATAGGTAGGTTCCTAACCCATTAATCTGAGAACTATTATACAAAAGTGTGAAACCTGTCATTAATATTTTCAATGGTCAATTTTTAAGATCATCAATATGCATATGAAATGATTTTTTAATGGAAAACATAGATCCAAATTAATCTTTATGGCCTCTCTACACCCTAGAGGTAAAAATATTACATGACCAAATTAATCATTACAGTCTCGATATGATTGATTAAAAAAAGGTTAGAGTCTATTAAAAATTCCTCATACTTCCACTTTGGAACATATAATAGCTAGAATACCCCATTAGGAATACTATGTTCATCCTTAACCTTCATAGAGAATAAATATCGAGACACACTATATGAAAATTTATATTTCAAACAAAGACACTAAACATAGACTCTTATAGAATGGTACATATTTTTTATTGTATGATATACTGTTAATTGCGACATGGGTAAATAATGAAGAACCACCTCATACATAATTGAATGAATTAAATGATTCCTTAAATATAACACCCATTTTTGATCATATTTAAACAAAAAATTAAATGAATTGTTATAAATTAATCCATCTCTCTAAACCTCATCATAAAAATCACATAGGTGGGAATCCTCTACTTACTAAACTTAAAAAAACTACTCTGTAATATACAACTGGAATATTCTACCACCAATCAATCCCTTTCCAAGATTCATTATAGATATATATTTCATCACTCTCTATAAATCATTGGATTCATAGAAAATATTACAATATGAAATCAATACTAGTTAATATTACACATCATTATCATTTCATAGGAAATGGGAAATCATAAATTCATTTTCCTAAGAGAATTCCAACCTCTATACTAATTAAATATTTATGTCACAATGGGAGAATACATATCATACTCTATTGTGATATAAGAAACCCAAAAAATGATCATTGAGGAGGTAATGTCCCTACAACGTGATGAAAATCATAACAACTTCCAAATCAATATCATGGGTTCAAGAAGTACCCCCATGGTGTTTCAAATTCCAAGACCAATAATTAACAACCAATCTCTATTACATCGTAACATTACACAAGACATTAAATGCGGAGTCAAATAAAACCAAACACTGAACTCCAACTTCTAATAAATAATGAATTAGAGTACATTAAAAATTATTCATTAGGTATTTGAAAGTATCTTGACACTTTTAAACCCATAAGAACACATGAACCTTCATGGTCAATGCTTCTAGAGGAGTTATATTCTATGATAATTCAAATATATAGTTCATGAAATAGACTAATACACTGAGGAAACTCCACACCTCTATAACATTCATGGGGGATTACCATAAAATAACCACATTGATTTACAAAGGATACATGGATACCCCATGACATGATATGAAATACCATATAAAATTATTATCATGAGCCCATAAATCAAAAATTTATAGATTCCCAAATAACCACTAATTTAAAAGAACTCCTAAAATGGCAGAACAATTGTCTAAAATAATCCTACAAAGAAGAGTACTCAAGGATGTCAATGATGAAAAACAGCAAAAATTGGTGTTAAATATCATGAAACACTAAATTCATTAACCCAATGATTTCTTATAGGTCATTCTTCACATGAAATGTCATTAAAATAAATATAGATTTCCCCTGAAAATATGTGAAAATATTCTTTTTAATTTTTTAATCAATTACAACACTTATAATGATGAACCAATCATAGATAAATCTTTAATAACCAAATAGATCATTTTAGTTAATCATAAAGATCATATGTCCAGAGAATAGGATAATGATATTTCACTATCCCTTTTTTAGATAAATTATTATATATACAAATGTGTGGAAATCGATTAACCCAGGTTGTGAAAAAAATCAGTACACTCCAAGGTGACACACTTTCATTTAAAAAACTATTTAAAAATGAGAATAATTTTATATCCATAGTGAGAAAAAATATAAATCTTTCCTCCTGTATGGATATATAGATAATTGATATGTGAATGATTATAGATTTATCCTGAACTCAATCAATGGTTAAGAGATAACTCTACAACATTATTAGAAAAGATATCATTGTACTCATATAATGGAATATGAAACACCATTGGATGAACCACTAATTGATCAAATAAATTACAAGGACATCAAAGAAAATAATGATGGGACATTCCTCAAACACATGTGATAGTCTCTATGACCAATAAAATTGATAAACTATTTGGGAACACCGTTAAACATAATCTAAATTATGAAGAAATCCATGAAATCCTAAAAATAATATATATATTCCATGCTAAGGATGATGTAATATGGATATATCTTCTAACTTTGGAATAATCCCAAAAAGAAGTGAAACCAAAATACTATCTCACTCTCTACACATACATTAAAGAGATATGATCAACCACCAAAAAATTTAGTTAGTTCCAATAGGACTATAATTCTTTCCACATCATTCCACAAATCATAAACCTTGGATGGTGATATGAATTAGTGTATAGATCATTAGTCAACAAACCCATTAACCTAGGTAGAATCCATGAAAAGGGTTCCATGAATGATTTTTGGATCAACAGAATCTTGAAACACTAGAGAATGAATCTGACCACAATAGTCTCCATTACCTTCCTATACATGATGATGAAAACATACACACCTACAATATATTCTATGATTATGAGGAGAATCATTGTATTTTAATTTTCCCACACTATATAATCTCTTCTGATCAAAAACTAGAGCACCCTACTGTTGTTTCCTCGGCTAGAACTACGATATTGAAAAATCATAGTGTGAGACAACATACACACATTGTCATCATAGAATGTTTGAGAAGTCTCACCATTGATGACCATGAAAACAATAACAATATCAGATATTCAGTTCCTTAGTAAGGGGATGAGAGCTACAAACCCAATGGAAACAAGATGAAGAGGGTTGGGACCTACCCTTGGCTGTCCAAAAACCCATCTATCCATGAAACTAGTAATGCCATCTCATAGCTCTACTATATAGAAAATCATTTTGAATACCATCTCTTGGTGATATGGTTCAGTTATCTTCATATAAAAATACTCATCTCTCTCTATTAAGTCAAGAAACAGTGAAAACAAAAAATATGTAACCTAGAATATGATCTATGGATGTAATGACACCTAATAATTCCTCATCTTGGAAACCTCATTTAACATCAGGTTTGGATCTTTTTAGTGAAGGTTTTTTCAATAGATCCAATACTCTCAAACACCATATCTGATTTATCGAAGGGTAGGAATCACATTGTGATTGGAAACTATCATGGTTGAGGAAATAAACTAACTTGAAATAGGTCTTCAAAATTATCCTTAAAATTAGTCAACTCCTTAAAATACCCATGGAACAAGAAACGACACTACCTGAAAATCCCTTATAGCATCTTCAATACCAATGGAACCAAATCCACCATTCAATAACAAATCAAATTGAACATTATTTCCACCTCTTCTAACCACACTAATAAATTAGATTCCAAGAAATATATCTAATAATTCTACAAAATCTACAACTAAAACTATTGAAGATTCCAAATCCATGTTTCATCATCATCAAAATTATCTTTTGGGAGATCTTCTAGACCATGTGACTTAAAATCATTGTCACAAACTATATATGGATATCGACTTAGATCCATATGTGTAAAGGAAAAAATTATTTTAGACTACTAAAAAATATTTAAAATTTATTATTAATTATTTAATGATTATTATACATAATACCATGTAATATCCATTTCAATCACATTAGCATATCAAAATGCTTCATAATCCCTTCCTAGATTTCATTTCTACTACTATCACCATTTCATTTATTAGGTTTAGTAAAATTAATGTTCCTTGAATCTGATAACTTGAGTCCAATAATACCCATTTACTCGCTAGTATCTATTTTTTAAATTCTTATGAAGGTCAACTGAAATTGTTTACCTATCAAAATATGTTTTCCTCTCCAATTGCTTGCCCAAAACACTATTATATCAATAAATGTAAACAATAATACAACTTTAACATTATACTCTCCATCATAAATTTGTCCAATGTGGGATTAATTTTATTAAAGGGAGATAATAATTCCTGATGACCACTTCCTAAAGGAAATATGTGATAAAAATCAACAAGGGTATATCATAAATGTGAATAGAGGAATTATCATCCTAGATGATGGTGGGGAATGAGGGATATTGAAAAAACACCCAGAAAATCATGAGAAACAAATATCTCAATACATACATCTAACATTATACGAAAAAAAAATAAAAAAATGCACAAAAAGATAATCCCAAATATTTGTTGAGAAATTTAATGAGATAGTAATGTGTATATAAATCTCCAACTCACTCCTACAGTCCCAAAAATTAGTTCATATACATGATCGGTGAGCCTAATAGGTACAACCAGAATGATCCCCCTAAATCATTTCATGCAAAAGACATAGAATGAATACTATATCCAATTGAAGGAACACGTGAATCTATATCAACACCAAATACGTTATTCTAATCTCACATCCTCATCGTAAATCTCTCACTATATTTCAAATACAATATCAAACCCAAAAAAAGTGAAATCCCTGATGACCACTATTATAATGGTTTTTTTCATACACATTGTTTAACATTCATAGTTATCTCTAACAATATATAAGATCATTCCTGATGAATCATGGGAAACTATAATATACCATTCTCCCTATTGATCCCATATTCCAATAATCATTGTCCCCATATTTATATAGTTTTCATGATCCTCCAAAAAATATATATCATCTGTTATATATCAATCCATCACATCCTATATACATCATATCTATAATAATACTTGAGATTATAACAATATAAAAATGTTCATGAATTAACAAAAAAACCATTATACCCATCTATACACATGTATAACAAACATGACCATTCTGAATACTAGAATATAATACTACCTGGATAATTCTCTTAGTGTTTTAAAAATTTATTTCGAATTATGTTATTCTTTTCTTATAAAAACATAGATATTTATTTGTGACTACACTCTCCATTTAAAGCATGATATAACATTTAACGACTGTCCAATGATCTTCTTTTATCTACTGAAGTCATTTATGTCTTTAACCCCTTTGAGACTTGGTTTTAACCTATGTAATAATCATTTATTCAAACTTTTAGTTTGGATGGTAATACTATAAAAATACATTGAATTTACAATAATATTTCCCTCATATTTACTGATGGATTCATTATCCAACTTCTATAGATCAATTAATTATTTCTCAATTTGAATTTGAAGAATATGAGGAATGTATATAATAAAAAATAAAATAAAAATTGAATCCCGCAACATGGAGGCAATTTATTACAATTAAGTAATCTTCTTAATATGATTCCATCATTTCTCACTTTATATTTCCAAATGATATAAAAAGAAATAAAATTTAAAGGTTTGTAACATTGGAGAATTAATAATACATTTTTAGTCGTACTAATCCATTTATATAAAACTAGTGGATTAGAAGAACTGCAAAAACAACATGGGTATTCCATCCTGATGACATCAACAAAATAGTTTTCTCTCATCTTCTAAATTAGAATCTCAAATGATTCGTAGCTTCAGAATGATTCATAATCATAGAAATAAGATTTTTAAATCTTAATCCCATAATAATTTGTTTCCCAGGAGGAAAATTATTTTCTTGTACATCACAATTATCATCAATATAATCCCTTTATGTACTACTAATTTGATTAAAAATAGTAATTATATTATGACTAAAAACATTCATAGTAGGTAATCTCATAATAGATCGAAACCATTTATTGGATTCCTAAATCAAGAAACCTTATTTTAAATGTTTGAAGCGATAGGTTTAACCTACTCCATCCATGAGAATTACCACAACATTTGGATGTTACCCTAAATATAAAATTATACATGGGGTTCTCACTAAACTTAAACGTCCTAATTTATAAAGGTTACTAAACCTTTCTATAATACCATGTATATTTACCCAAAAATTTCATAAATATATATTACATTTTATTAGATGAATATTAATTATATGAAAAACAATCTGTACTAGAATCCTATAGTTATAGTGCCTCTAGAATTATCGAAATATAAAAAAAAATCATTAAATTAGACTTAAAAAAATCTCCCACTACATTATCTGAAACATAAACACTTCTTTGGAGATATTATCCATAAAATAATTCACCATTAACTGGGGAAAATGAATCATAATAAAGGGCGAAGACAAATTATCTATAAGGGTATAGAAGAGATATATCAATAATCATATAAGAATAAAATGCTCATAAGGGTATTAGAACGTGATATTAAATTTTGAATACCATCGACTGTTTATCATTGATAATAATATTTATTCACAGAAAAATATTGAAATTTCTTAAGATGCATATCATTATGGAATAAAAGAACATAATCCACGAGAGTATAAAATTAGCCTAAAACATGGGTTTCTGGGATAACCATATGAATGGGAAATTATTTCTGGAATAGTCATGGATTACCACTATGTTTATCATAGTGGATTGGGTTCACTCTCTATTCAATAATGGAACTAAATGTTCACCCAATGACTATCAAAATGGATAGAGTCATGTACATAACAATGTTCACTCTCTATTACATGCCTATTTACCAAACCACTCTGAACCATTGGTGAAGCCCTAAATTTATAAAATTAGTAAATATAATAGTTCATAAAGTAAAAAATTATATGGGGAATGTAACCACGTGACAAACCACTTCCTACACACCTCCTACAAATATGAATTTTTATTAAAAAGCCACTTTAAGGAATTGTGTGAAACCATTGTTCACAAACCATAGATCACTAAGTGCTGAAGGAGATCACAAAATTATTAAACACAAGACAAAGATGACTCGAATCAGAAACTCTATATAAATCCCAGTGCAAAGTACTATCCTGAGTGTCTGGATCCTCCCTGGTAAGGATTTCAATGTGAGAAACCATTTTTTCCATTGTCTGGATGAATTCTTCATTGGTTATTTTCCTTGGTTAAAACCATGGGAAATGATTCGGTCCTACTTGTCAATCAACACTTCTTTTTCCTCATTTTCCTCAACTAACAGCCTCATATAATAAATTCTTGAAATATACTCCTCTGAGGAAATGGGTCTAAGGACTTTTTCAATCATTTCTTATATGGAGTGGAAAATGAGGTTCAATCACTACCTTACCTTTTCTTCCATCACTCTTGGTTATATGGAAAGAAATCAGATCATCTATGAGATCAGCCACCACCACCGACTCTTGGTTAAAGACCCATACTCCCTATTTTTGGTTTCATCCATGATCCATTATCCATTACATAATCTGGTTGGGTGAGATAATACTTTTTTTGAGGACCCTGTTCTCTAGTCAGTGGAGAATTATTTCCTTCATCGCGACTCATCTCATGAGCATTCCCAAATTCCCATAGAAATACTTCTTGACTATTAAATATGTTCAAGATATCATGAAATATAATATGATTCATAATAGATCCATCCATGATAGATGGTTAACCAATTGAAATATCTTAAATGGTATATCGTTATTCATTAATTGTAATGAAATTAGATCTAGCAGTAGATTAATATCTATATTATCATCTTACTATAACCTCAGGATCAGTCCTTTTTTTCTCTGTGACTTGAGGTAATTATATTCTCATGTATAAATTTATAGTTTATAGATTCTTGAGTAGTAACTACACCATCTGAGATGTCAGGATTATAAACATCATCCTGAGCCTGTACTACCACATCAGCCCACGTACAGTGCTGCCCATGTACCGTTAGAACATCCTCCATGGTAATCTGTTCATTTCATTGTTTATCCATATGATATTATTCCTCTAGAACAAAACCGTACTTGTTTTTCACTAGAAAATACTATCCATAATATAACAAACCATACTTTACATACATTGTTATTACTTAAAAATTGAAGCACACTTATTACAACATATAACAAAACCATGAAAGGACGGTATAGGTATAGTGTCTTTAGAAACTGGAAATCATAAACAACTGGTTCATAAAGCATCTACTTTGCCTCCCATTTATTTCATCACTTATAGAGTCCCTTTTTGGCATATTATACTTAATAACTTTCTTCCTGACCTGGGGAAATAAAACATACAAAAGGGTGAGATCAAATGCTCAGTAAGAGTAAACAAAAGAAATATCAATCACATCATATACGTAAGAACATAACTTTTAGAAATCTTAACCTGCAAAAGAGATCATAATTTCATAACATGGGATTAATCATAGTATTGAAATGTAATCCCAATAATCATAAATTAAAACATGAATCTTTGTGGCATACACACATAATCATTGAGAATCATTTCCTGTTAGTAAATACTCATTTCCATGACTATCTTAGTGGACAAAGTCCACTTCTGAACCGAGTTCACTCCTCGTTTCAGTCCTGTTTCACTGAACCGGTTTAACCAGCCGTTCCAGTCATGTTTATCTCATGAGATATAAAATCTTTACCCAATGCATTGGTGGGAGATATAGGTCCCACCCATCTCATAATGATACCATTCTTATGTGTGCCACAAAATCACAAATCATACATCATTGCATAACCCATGTAATAAAAATGGGAATCTTAAACATTATGACATCATAAAACAATTCATATAAGATAAAGGAAGTCATAAAAATATTTCCAACACAACATAATCATATCAATGAAATAATGGGGATATAAACAGAACCCTACATTATCTTAGATGGAAAATTATTTTGATAAAACGCTTGAACTCCATTCTTGAGGAAAATATTCTTTCTACTTCAAAAACACTTTTCCTTTCTTAACATGTCATACAATTATAAACTAAAAGAAGTTGATTAAAAATAAAATGGAAACCTTGTAAAGGAAGATTCTTGTAAATAATGATTTAAAAATCCATTCATTTCGTATAAGTTAAAAAAACATTCTTCATACATTTGTAGGAAAAGTCAAAAAGTACATCATACGAAAAACGACAAAAGATTCCTTTCATATCCTTTACTAAAAACTCACCAATGGGTAATATTGGATTTAAACAATTGTAGGTGGATGGAAATAATATTACATATTGAGGAAACATGGATGTGGATGATAAAATACACCCTAGTAAATTCCAAAGTATAAACAATCTCGGATAAAAATGATATTGTGATATTTCACTTACCTTAGGTCCGATTTGCCTCGTAACTGTCTGAACCTCCTATATAATGATATAAATAATTTTATTGACTTATTAAATAATTATAATTATTGTTATGATATCATATATGGTCATGTTCTTAGCTTCTTATTAGTAATATTTCATTACAACTTGTTATTCGGGTGTTTATTACTTTTTGTTCTTATGCGTGTTTTGTCGAATAAATTCTTATTAATCTCTTTAGATTGTAGATACCTCATTTCAGGAATGTTACTAGTGTAATATATATCATATTCATTCATTCAATTCATTTATATAATCATTATGCAATGAAGATCATGTAGAACGAGTCGCATCACATTGTGGAGACGGTATTCCGTACGTACACACGAGCGATGATATCGTTCCCATGATCCTTCAATTGTATTGAAGTGTATGTATACTATTTCAGAATCAATATCACTTTACAATAATTATATATAGTCATTATTTAAACCATTATACCCATCCATGTAAGGTGGTGATGAAAAGTAGATTACACCACGGCGTGGAGACGGTATTCCGTACTTACGTACGCGTGGTGATTTCATTTTTCGTAGGATGGATAGATGGTGAAATAGGGTTGTCTCATACTTATAATAACATATCAGTATATGAGTGATACTGATGTTTTTACTTCATAATGAAACAACTAAAGAAGAAGAAGTGGAAGAAGAAATAATTATGAATGAATCGGTAACGGACATTACCTCTTCTTTGAAGTGCTTCTTTGAGACCTCCTTTTAGGGCACTAAAATTGGTCTTTGAAGATGTCCAGGACCTCTAGGATGTCTCTAAGGAAGTGTAGAGGAGAAAGTGGAAGGGTTTGGCCGAGCTTGAAGGCTCAATGTGGTGTGAGGAAGAGAGGGAGGAGGTCCTCTTTTATAAGGGATGAGAGGGGCACCTTTGGAATAACTAAAAATTTTATTTTATTATAAAGCCAAATTCGGTTTTAAATAGCTCCAAATTGATTTATTTCGAAGTTAAGTTTGGAATTGGTCGAAATACTCTCATACAATATAATTTATACAAGTTTAGGTTCCTATTTTGACCTTATCATTTAGATTTAACATTAAGTTAAATAATTTTACTTTCACTGTGTCTTCTTGTGTTCTTACACTATAAGGTTAATAAACTTACTATAACAATCCAAAATAACCCAAAGTTGTTTATTATTTATATATATAACCTTATATAAGTCATTTGTCTGCTCCGTAGATTTTTAGGAATAAAATAACAATTAATAATATAATATTTGTTTTAAAAAATATTTTATGTCAATTTTCACACTATTTAGTAATTTATTTTTGTGGAAATCATAACAAAATGATTAGTTCGAACAATGTTAATTAAATCAATAATAACATGTAATATTAACCTATAAAATTAGTGGAATTCATAAAAAGTCTCAAATTTCATTTATTTGGGTATTTATAACATAAATTATGTCAATATTTCATAAATAACACAATTACTGCATCATCTTTGTGTCATAAATAAATTATATTATTTAATGTCTAAAAATTAAAAATAAAATAACATTATGTAGGAAATATTTTTAGATTTCTAATTAATATTTATAGTTTAATTTATCTTATATATAACCTTATATTAAAAATTATTTACTTATTAAACCTTTATTTTAACTATTTTAACCTTTATTTAAATAAATTAATAATAAATGTCCTAATCTAATCCAAGTGGGCCTAAATGGTCATATTTTATTCCTATGTTTGTTTTTGGTCGAATAACCCTTATCCAATAGAATTAGGACATGTTTTAGGGTAATAATAATATCATTTTTACCCTCAATTACCCTATTTACTTTTAACCGTGGTAAATAAAAGTAGAAAGTTACTATTCAACAAAAATTATTTTCAGCTCATTGAACCACATTTTACATACTGACATCAACCGTGTCTCTCGGATTTTTGAAATTCCACTCAAAGAAGTGGTAAAAGTAAGTTTTATTAAAAATTCAGTTTTTTTAACTACCACTTAGTGGTTTCACTATTCATCAAAAATTGAATGTTTTCCGAAAAATCCCAAAATTTCACCCTTGGATAATTCCGATATTAAAAATCCAAAAATGAAGTCCATTTTGAAAAATAAAATTTATAAAATTTAAAAAAGTGTTTATTACTATTCATAATTGCTAGTTTTAATAATATTTTATTAGCATATCATTGTTTAGTGAAACTCGGTATTGCGTACGACACAAGCTATCGAGGAAGGTCACGATTTCGTGTAATGTAATCCAAGCTAGTGTTGTGTGTAGAAAAATATTCCTTTGATGATTTATATAACATAAAAATCTCAGGTGTTACATTCTACCACCCTTAATATGAATTTCTCCCTCGAAATTCATCACATTGTAACAAACAGATGAGGATACCTCTCCCTCATCATTTCCTCAAGATCCCATGTAGCTTCTTCTAATTGGTGGTTCCTCCATAAAACTTTCACCAATCGAGTGGTCTTGTTTCATAGGACTTTTTCGCTATGATCTAGAATCTCTATCGGTTGTTCTTCATAAGAATGATCATGCTCCTGCGGTACAACTTCTGAGCTGAGTACATGTGAAGGATCAGGTATGTACATTCTCAAGAGAGATAGATAGAACACATCGTGAACATGAGAGAGACTTGGTGGAAGAGCCAATCGGTAAGCTACCTTCCCAACATGATCCAGTAGTTCGAAAGAAGTGATATATCTAGGGCTCAACTTCCCCTTCTTTCCAAATCTCATGACCCTCTTCCAGGAAGATATTCGTAAGAACACATTATCACCCACTTCAAACTCTAGGTCTTTTCGTCGGTTGTCGGCCTAACTTTTCTGTCGACTCTGAGCTACTCTTATGTGTTGTTGAATAGATCTGACCTTTTCTGCCATTTCATCAATGAGATCGGGTCCTAATAGCTTTCTTTCCCCAACTTCATCCCAGCAAGTTGGATTCCTGCATTTCTTTCCATAGAGAGAATCATAAAGAGCCATCTGAATACTGGAGTGAAAGCTACTATTATAAGAAAATTCCACCAAAGGTAGGTGTTGATCCCAACCACCTTTGAAATCCATAGAGCAAGCTCTCAACATATCTTCTAGAGTTTGTATTGTTCTCTCAGAATGACCATCTGTCTGAGGACGATAAGCAGTGCTGAAACTCAACTATGTATCCAGAGTATGCTGAAGACTTCGCCAGAACTTCCAGGTAAATCTCGGATCCCGATCAGATATAATAGAAAGTGGTACTCCATGCAATCTTACCACGTCCTTTACATATATCCTGGCAAGCTGATCCAGATAGAAATCCTCTCTAATATCAATGAAGTGTGAAAAATTTGTAAGACGATCCACTATGACCCAGATATCATTATTGCCTTTGGACGTTTTAGGAAGTCTTGTGACACAGTCCATAGTGATGTTTTCCCATTTCCATTCGGGTATGGGTAATGGTTGTAACATCCCCATAGACTTCTGTCTCTCAGCTTTAACTTGTTGACAAACCAAGCATCGAGAGACATATTCAGCAACATATCTTTTCATGCCATCCCACCAGAAGTACTATTTCAGGTCTCTATACATCTTCGTGCTTCCTGGATGAATAGAGAATGAAGAATTATGAGCCTCATCCAGTAGCTCCTTTAATTTGGGTATGGGAGGAACACAAACCCGATTCCTGATCTTTATTATCCCATCACAATCATGTTTGAATTCAGGAACATTTCTCACCTTCTTTTGTAACTCGACATCTTATTTCTGTGCCTCTTTTATCTTCACATGTATAGATGGTTGAGCATTCATTTGAGAAAGATATGATTTTCCCCTTTCTTTATAATTCCAAGATCCATCCTTTGTATATCCATAAATATTGGATCTTTTGTGATCCTCATCATGGATAAACTGGCATGGTCTTGTCGACTTAATGCATCTGCCACCTTGTTTGCTTTCCCAGGGTGGTAATGAATTGTGCAGTCGTAACCCTTAATCAGCTCCAACCATCTTCTTTGGTGCATATTCAGCTCCTTTTGTGTGAAAATATACTTTAAACTTTTATGATCAGTATAAATATCACACCTATCGCCATAAAGGTAATGCCTCCAAATCCTTAATGCAAAGATTACCGCAACTAACTCCAAATCATGAGTTGGGTAATTTTGCTCATGTATTTTCAAATGTCGTGAGGCATAAGCTATCACCATATCATTTTTCATAAGAACACACCCCAAACCCTTCTTGGATGCATCACTGTAGATCACAATCCTTTCTCCATTACAAGGCAGTGTGAGCACAGGTGCACAGGATAACCTTCTTTTCAACTCCTTGAAATTCTCTTCACATTCCTCCGTCCAAACAAACTTAACTCCTTTCCGAGTCAACTTGGTGAGTGGATTAGATAATCGTGAAAAATCTTTCACAAAACGTCGATAATATCCAGAAAAACCAAGAAAAATTCGGATCTCAGTTACTGTTGTTGGTCTCAACTATATTTCGATAACCTATGTTTTTGCTGGATCCACAGATATCCCCTCTTTTGAAATTATGTGACCCAAAAATGAAACTTTTTGAAGCCAAAATTCACACATGGTAAATTTTGTATAAAGCTTCTCCTTTCTCAGGGACATCAATATAATTCTCAAGTGATCTTCATGTTCTTCCTTGATCTTTGAATAGACAAGAATATCATCAATAATGACTTCTACAAATTGATAAAGATAGTCTCTAAAGACTCTATTAATTAGATCCATGAAGATAGAAGGGGCATTAGTAAGACCAAATCGGATCACTATAAATTCATAGTGTCCATAACTTGTATGAAAAGCCGTCTTTGGTATATCCTCCCTTTTGACCCTTAATTGATGATACTCTGAACAAAGATCAATCTTGGAAAAGTATTGAGATCCGCGTAGTTGTTCAAATAGGTCATCAATGCGCGGGATAGGATATTTGTTCCTGATAGTGATCTTGTTAAGTTCTCGATAATCAATGAAGAGTCTCATTGATCCATCTTTCTTCTTAACAAACAGAATATGTGCTCCCCAAGGTGACGCACTAGGGCGTATGAACCCCTTATCAAGATTATCTTGGAGTTGCTTATTCAAATCCTACAACTCAATTGGGGCCATTCTATAAGGTTTCTTTGAAATAGGAAAAGCATCTGGTACGAGTTCTATTGAAAACTCAACTTCACGATTCGGTGGAAGACCCGATAATTCCTCTGGAAAGATATAATAAAACTCCCATACAATGGGCATATTCTTAATCATGAGTTTCTCACCAACCATTTGAGATAAATAACCTTAATTTAGTGGAGTCAATACCCATAAAATGGAAGAAATTTCCACTGGAAGGTTATGTTCATCCTTGCATCGATAGACGATCAAAGATTGATCTGGGATATGAAATGTGACTTGCCTTATTTGGAAATTGATATGAGATCCATGTAGAGAAAGCCAATCCATGCCAATAATCACATAAAATTCCACTATAGGAAGGATCACAAGATTTTCTGAAAGCACTTTCCCACAAACTTCAATCGGAGAAGAATTATAAACATTTGATGCGACTGTTGTGCCATTAGGGGTTGTCACAGCTAACTCAACTTCTAACTGTTGAGGTAATACAGTGATATCCTTAGAAAATTCATCAGAAATAAAGGAGTGGGTGGATCCAGAATCAAATATAACATTTGCTACTTTAGAGTGGATGGTAAGTGTACCTTTCACCACATCGTTATCGTACTCCACATCGCTGATAGAAATTGCATGTGAATTTCCTTTGTCTTTAGCCTTAAGAGTTTGTTGACGTCGACCATCTTCATCAACCCTTGGATTTGGGCATTGATTGGCATAATGCCCCATATCCTTGCACCTGAAACATTGACGTGTAGTAGGGTCATTATATTCATCCCTTCCTTTGTTTTCATCATTAGAAATCTTCTTCCCATCATTGGGGAATTCAAATGCTCGATGACCTTCCTTTCCACATTTGATACATTTACTTGTCCCTTTAAGACAACTCCCTCCATGTTTCTTTCCACACATTGAGAATAATAGAAAACTCATCTTCTTTTCAGTGTTCTCTTTAGATTTTGCTTTGAATTCCATTTTCCTCTTCTTATCAAACCCATATGACTGATGGGTTACTCCAATCTCCATCTCGACTTTAAGAGCACATTGAACGATTTCCTCGTAGCTATTGAAGTCCCTTATGGCTAACGCCCTTCGAAGACTTGGTTTTATGCCACTAATGAATCGATCGATCTTACTCTCATGTTGGATAATAATACTAGAAGTGTACCTTGAAAGTATTGTATAATTTTCTTCATAAGTACCAACAGATTCATCATCCTTTTTATTCAGTTCAAGAAACTCTTTCTCTATCTTTGTTCGGAGAATATGAGGGAAGTATCTTTTTAGTAGTACTAATCCATTGTTCAGCAACTAATGGATCAGTAGACCCGCTGAAATAAGGTGGACACTGTCTCATGAAGGATTCAACAGATTGTTGCTCCTTCCTTTTATATTTTGGAAGTCTTGCATGATTCATAGCTTGAGAAAGTTGTGTGAGCATGGCTACAAGATTTTTCATTCCGGCTCCCATAACATTTGGTTTCTCCGGGGGACAATCATTGCATTGCCCGTCGCATTCCGCATTAACATGGTTCCGTCCGGTTCCAGCCATTGACTAAAACCAAGAATAATAGTGTGAGAAAAACTAATTATAATAGGAAAACCACATAGTCATGAATAAAATTTCACACTTAAGTTCTTATCGTAGGTTATTCATGGTCATTTCTAAAACACTAACATTTTGTTCTATGCTTAGAATTATCATTAGAGTTCTTACTAAGGCTTTCAAATCCTAGTTTCCAAAGGTTGACTATACCTTTCCTCTAATACCAACTATAACGACCCATAATTTACATACATTGTTATTACTTAAAAATTGAAGTACACTTATTAAAACATATAACAAAATCATGAAAGGACCTTATAGGTATAATGTCTTTAGAAACTGGAAAGCATAAACAACTGGTTCATAAAGCATCTACTTTGGCTCCCATTTATTTCATCATATCTAGATTCCCTTTTTGGCATATTCTACTTAATAAACTTCTTCCTGACCTGGGGAAATAAAAGATAAAAAAGTGTGAGCTCAAATGCTCAGTAAGAGTAAACAAAAGAAATATCAATCACATCATATATATATAAGCACATAACTTTTGGAAATGTTAACCTGCAAAAGAGATCATAATTTCATAACATGGGATAAATCAAAGTAGTGAAATTTAATCCCAATAATCATAACATAAAACATGAAACTTTGTGGCATACACACATAATCATTTAAAATCATTTCTTACTAGTCAAGACTCATTGCCAAGAGTATCTTAGTGGACAAATTCCACTTCTGAACTGAGTTCACTCCCCATTTCATTCCTATTTCACTAAACCGGATTAACCTGCCGTTCCAACCATGTCAATCTCATGAGATATAAAATATTTAACAAATGAATTGGATGGAGATATAGGTCCCACCCATCTCATAATGATACCATTATTATATGTGCCACAAAATCATAAATCATACATCATTGCATAACCCATGTAATAAAAATGGGAATCCTAAACATCATGACATCATAAAAAAATTCATATAAGATAAAGGAATTCATAAAAATATTTCCATCACAATATAATCATATCAATGTAATAATAGTTATATAAAAAGAACCCTATATTATCTTAGATGGAAAATAATTTTGATAAAACGCTTGAACTCCATTCTTGAGGAAAATATTCTTTCCACTTCAAAAACTCTTTTCCTTTCTTAACATGTCATACAATTCTAAACTAAAAGAAGTTGATTAAAAAGAAACTTGAAAAATTTTAAAGGAAGATTCTTGGAAATAATGTTTTAAAAATCCATTCATGCTGTATAAGTTAAAAAAAACATTCTTCGTATATTTTTCGGAAAAGTCAAAAAGGACCTCGTACGAAAAACGACAAAATATTCCTTTCATATCCTTTAAAAAAAACTCACCGAAGGGTAAAATTTGATTTAAACAATTGTAGATGGACGGAAATAATATTACATATTGAGGGAACATGGACGTGGATGATAAAAGACACCCCAGTAAATGCCAAATTATAAACAATCTCTGATAAAAATGAGATTGTGATATTTCCCTTACCTTAGGTCCGATTTGCCTCGTAAGTGTCTGATCCTACTGTATAATGATTTAAATAATGTTATTGACTTATTCCAGAATCATAATTATTGTTATGATATCAAATATGGTCATATTCTTAGCTTCTAATTAGTAATATTTCATTACAACTTGTTATTCAGGTGTTTATTACTTTTTGTTCTTATGCGTGTTTTGTCGAATAAATTCTTATTATTCTCTTTAGGTTATAGATAACTCATTTCCAGAATGTTATTAGTGTAATCTATATCATATTCATTCATTTAATTAATTTATATAATCATTATGCAATGAAGATCTTGTAGAACCAATAGCATCACATCGTGGAGACGGTATTCCGTACGTACGCACGAGCGATGATATCGTTCCCATGATCATGGAATTGTATTGGAGTGTATGTATACTATTTTAGAATCAATATCACTTTATAATAATCATATATAGTCATTATTTACACCATTATACCCATCCAAGTAAGGTGGTGGTGGAAAGTAGATTAGACCACTACGTGGAGACGGTATTCCGTACGTACGCACGCGCGGTGATTTCATCTTTCGTAGGATGGATAGATGGTGAAAAAGGGTTGTTTCATACTTATAATAACATATCAGTATATGAGTGATACTGATGTTATTACTTCATAATGAAACAACTAAAGAAGAAGAAGTGGAAGAAGAAATAAAGATGAACGAATCGGTAACAGACATTACCTCTTCTTTGAAGTGCTTCTTTGAGACCTCCTTTTAGGGCACTAAAATTGGTCTTTGAAGAAGACCAGAACCATTAGGATGTCTCTAGGGAAGTGGAGAGGAGAATCTGGTAGGGGTTGGCCGATCTTGAAGGCTCAATGTGGTGTGAGAAAGAGAGGGAGGAGGTGCCTTTTTATAAGGGAGGAGAGGGGCACCTTTGGAATAACTAAAAATATTATTTTATTATAAAGCCAAAATCGGTTTTAAATAGCTCAAAATTGATTTATTTCGAATCAAAGGCGGGGATGGGTCGAAAGATTCTCATCCAATAGAATTTAGACAAGTTTAGGTTCCTATTTTGACCTTATCATTTAGATTTAACATTAAGTTAAATAATTTTACTTTTACGGTGTCTTCTTGTGTTCTTACACTATAAGGTTAATAAACATACTATAACAATCCAAAGGAACCACAAGTTGTTTATTATTAATATATATAACCTTATCTAAGTGATTTTGCAGAACCATATATTTTTAGGAATAAAATAACAATTAATAATATAACATTTTTTAAAAAAACTATTTTTTGTCAATTTTGACACTATTTAGTAATTGATTTTTGTGAAAATCATAATAGAATTATTAGTAAAAAAAGTTAATTAAATCAATAATAACATATCATATTAACCTATAAAATTATTTGAATTCATAAAAAGTCTCATATTACATTTATTTGGGTATTTATAACATCAATTATGTCAATATTTCATTAATAAGATAATTACTACATCATCTTTGTGTCATAAATAAATTAAATTATTTAATGTCTAAAAATTAAAAATAAAATAATATTATGTATGAAGTCTTTTTATCCTTCTAATGAATATTTATAGTCGAATTTATCTTATATATAACATTATATTAGAAATTATTTACTTATTAAACTTTGATTTTAACTATTTTAACCCTTCTTTAAATAAATTAATAATAAATGTCCTAATCTAATCCATGTGGGCCTAAATGGTCATATTGTATTCCTAATTTTGTTTTTGGTCTAATTACACTTATTCAGTAGAATTAGAACATGTGTTAGGGTAATAGTAATATCATTTTTACCCTTAATTACCCTATTTACTTTTAACCGTGGCAAATAAAAGTAAAAAGTTACTATTCACCAAAAATTATTTTCATCTCATTGAACCACATTTTACATACTGACATCAACTATGTCTCTTGGATATTTGAAATTCCACTGATAGAAGCGGTAAAATTATGTTTTATAAAAAATTCAGTTTTTTAACAACCACTTAGTGGTTTCACTATTCATCAAAAAATGAATGTTTTCAGAAAAATACCAAAATTTCACCCTAGGATAATTTCGATATTCCGAATCCAAAAATGAAGTCCATTTTGAAAAATAAAATTTATAAAATTTCAAAAAGTGGTTATTACTATTCATAATTGCTAGTTTTAATAATATTTTATTAGCATATCATTGTTTAGTGAAACTCGGTATTGTGTACGACGCAAGCTATCGAGGAAGGTCGCGATTTCGTGTAAAGAAAGCCAAGCAAGTGTTGTGTGTAGAAAAAGATTCCTTTGATTATTTATATAACATAAAAGTCTCGGGTGTTACACATAAACATTTGAAAGATTATCATCTAGGCTATAATCATTTTCCCATCTAGGTCATTGCCTACATGTGATATGCGCCTACCCCAAATCCAAACATGTATCAATTTTTTGGGACTGATCACTATTATCTTGAGACCTGTTATTGATGAAATGAACTACTAAATGCCCATTATTATAGAAGAACAAAAATAATAGATCCAGGTAGAATTGGTATTTGACATGACCTTTTTTTTGGCAACCCTAGAAGAAAACAGGGGGTTTCTAATATTAAATATTCAAGAAAAAATCATCATCTAAAGTAGATATCATGACAATTAAAATTACGGTAGCTCTTAAGTATACTACATCTAGGACATGATAATAGAATACTAGCATGGATATTTTTTACTAGTCCATTTTAAAGGGTACACCAAAGATTCGAAGAATGTCATAAATAATTTTTTTGTTCCATAAAATCCAACTAAGAAAAAATAGTTTCACTCATACATGTGGTTGTGATTTCTTAACATGAAATGGATTAAATCATGGACCCCACTTCTATAAGCACACCATTACTAGATTTTGTATGATGGTTCCATAGCCCCATAATTTTTTAATCAAATCAAATTGGAAGGTAATATGAAAATACCCATGCACAATTGGAATACACTTGGAATCACTAAATCCCAAAAAACTAGATATGTGATTAATCAAATCATGGGTAGTCCACAACAAGCCTCTATACAGATGCACCAATCAAGAAATGATAGTTTACCTTAAAATATACAATATTGAGAAGAATATTTCCTGATTCCCAGTGAGATAAGCAATACTAGCTCATTTGATTAATAGATTTTTAACTCCATCATTCTATAAGATAATATCCGTGGATGCATGTTGCTAGAGATCAAAATAGTTGTTATCATTTTCAGAGGCAATATTATTAATTTTATATTCCTCTAGAACATTCTATATTTGTAAGATCCAGAGAACTCACCAACCATGATAATATTGGGTTTGATATCATGGGGGAATTTATTCGATCTAGGAAACCGTGGAAGCCATTGTTTCCACAATGGAAGCCTCCACATAACTGCATCTCCACCTATCATCTTATCAATTATAATACTATTTATCTCATGAGATAGCTATCATTACCCAATATATTTTAGAAAAATATAATGTTTCTTCACCCATCACATTATTAAAATCATGCATATGGTTTCGATAAGACTATAAAACATTTATTATATCATAAACCATGAAAAAAGAAGATGGGTTTCATAAAAATTTCATCAGTTCATAATAGCATTACCCTTGAATAATTAATATATTTCTAAAATATATCATCATAATAATCATATATAACTTATAGAAATAAAAAATAAGGTATCATTGGATTATATCACTAGTATAAATTTAATTAATATCATAGGATTTCATCATGTTTAAAATTCATTTTAATGATCACTGGAATCATGTCTTGACGAAAATACACATTTCACTTTTAAATAAGTTATTTAAAATTTATAATTTTCCCAAATATTATAGATAAATATTCTTGGAATATAATCTTGGAAACCTATAAATGTATCATTAAGTAATTTAGTGTCAATCACAGTGCAAAATTCATTACGTACCATTTATATTAGAAGAAAACATTCCTTTTAAACTATTTCAAAAAAGTCAAAAAGAACGTCATTTAGAAAATGTAAAGATGGTTTCAAATTAAACCATTTGTTAAAATGAAATAATTGATAGAAATTAATTTAAACATTTAAATGATAATATTAATATAATTATTGTGTATATTTTTTAAAAAAATGGATATGTTTGATAATGATTTTCTAATTCCTAAATAAATAATGGCATTTTTCATAAAAAATGTTTTTTTGGTCTATTGAGTACAAAAACTTATGAAAATGGTTGGAAAATATATATTATCCAAAAATAACCAAAGGAGATGAAAATATATGAACTTATTAAGAGGTAGATCTTGAAATTTAATCATCAAAAACCTAATCATAAACAATCTTAGTAACGAAAGACATTTTAATATAATACACTTACATCTTAAAAATAATTTGAATCACAATACCCATTAATTAGTAACATAAAATTAATAATCAATTATCATGGAAAGGGATATTAATGAAATAATACATCATAAGTGTACTATATACATCACACAAAATAAATTATTGGTTTATATTATATAAATCCTCTAGATATAAATGTTTGTCTAGAAATATACTACCCTA
Source organism: Viscum album (assembly GCA_963277665.1). Taxonomy (NCBI): domain Eukaryota; kingdom Viridiplantae; phylum Streptophyta; class Magnoliopsida; order Santalales; family Viscaceae; genus Viscum; species Viscum album. Next base: position 891,085,280 of record OY728130.1, read on the forward strand.
AGTTACACTTCATTTGAATGCACAATAAAATCCAATATAATAAATATTATTTTCATATATATATATATATATATTGATGAGTAAATCACATAAATATAATATATTATATGATCAAATAATATAATTTTAACATCCATTTATTAATAAATCTTTATTAATATCATCATTTTCGCGAGTTAACAGAAATATTTGTAATCAAAATTTCAAAATATAGTTTCTGTCATCGTACGCTGATCATGGATCAATCAGATTTATAATTTTATAGTTACGAATACAATTTAGAGAAAAAAATTTCATTATCCATGGAGATGGAATTCATTATGTATACATGAACACTATTTTCCCTTTTTTATGGGAGGGAAAAAATAACTGTAAATAATAATTCACCATCAATTAATAATTATTATACCATATATATAATATATATTAATAGAATAATTAATTATTACCATCACACAAAAAATAATATTAAAAAATTAATATCACTTTTTGGAGGTGGTTATCTACACATATGAATGCATAACGTTACGATTTTCTAGCATATTGGATGGTAAGATGGAAAAAATAATATTAGAATCCATGAGGTCTAATTATGTCATAAATATAATATATAAAATTTAATATCATCAGAAAAACCAATCATGAATGATGGTGATGGAAAATTAATTTTATCCTTAAATAGATGTGGTAGATCACAAGTACATATGAATGAAGCATTCACTTCCAATTTCATAAAATAGAGGGTATAAAATGTTGAGTCCACAAAACAATATAATTTAACAATGTTGATGCTATTTAATTTATTATTTTACGAAAAATAACTTTGATTTAGTGGAGGTAAAACTAAAAGAAAAAAATAATGTGATCAATTAAGTCTAAATTGAATGAAATTCTTTAGATATACTCTTAAGGACAATAATGATGGTGTTTTAGGGAAAGTAGTACCTACATAATGTTACCAAGGATGTTGAGAAGATTATTTTCTAGATTTTTCTTGAGAAACAAGTCTCAATGTTTTTTAAGGAAGATAGGTTCAGGTAAAATTCCTTCATATAGATAGAGGATAAAATTTTATATAGGATGAGGTCAAAATATTACTAGATTATGGAATTTAAATATGGTTAACTGGAAAATATTCCCTTATCTCCTAGTTTATCACCATAGATAAACCTATCTTATTTTTAATTATGATGAAAAATTTTTACTTTTTTCATTCATTATGACCTATAATAAATGTTTACTTAACAAAAAATTTTACTTTATTTTTACAAATATGGAATCTATATTATCCAATTCAATTCACAGAATTAGTATAAATAAAATTTATATTAAACTCATACAATTTGATGAAATTAAATATTACCAATAAGTGTTTCCTTAATCATAAAATAGTTTTATAAAAAAAATCCATCATAAAATTATTTATAATGAACTTAATTTGAATACTTATAGTATAAATGAACTAATTTTACTTTTAATTCCATTTTTTAAAAATAGAAAATTTTAAATGGTTCATCAACAAAGACATAGATCAGTAAAAATAAGTATTTTCACTATTTATCTACAAATTAATTATTTTAGAGAATTCATAAAAAATAATTCTATGCTAATTTTGACAAGTGAATTTATACAAAGAAGTCCACTTTTGATGTAATTTTTTAAATGTGTAAGAAAAGTTTTATAATTTTCATACAACAAGAATTAAATTAATTTTTGACAAAAGAATAATTTTATTGAATTAAATGATTTTATTAAAAAATTAGTATATATTTATATATAGATTTGATATATATATGACATTTATTAATTTGATATAATTCATTTCTTTTTATTCACTCTTAAAACATAAAATTTTTTATAATGTAATACAATTTTATAAATCATTTAGACTTATGGTTGTGAGTACTTAAAGCTGTCAAAATAGTTAAATTTATTTTAAAATAAATATATCATAAAATCATCAGTTGTTACACAAACATCATTTCATATTGACTTAAAAAATTTGGTCTTCTTTATCTCCCATTTTCCCTATAGAGAGTCCCTAAAAGGATTTACTATACTTCTCTATGAATTCTCTCTAAATGTAAACTATTATATTTCAATGTAATAATTCCAAATCATCCTCCTTCATTTTTATTTTCAATGTTTTTATTATAATATCATTTATAATACATATTTTTATAATTCAATTCAATTAATTCCCCAATATCAGAAATAATTTGTTTTTTTGTGATATTACTTATTCCGCGTCATTATAGCCATTGTTTGTAGTTATTATGCCGATGTAAGGGTCTATATTAACTTCTTATTCCTTTTTTGTGTAATCATATAATATTAATATTTATTTAATTGTGATATATTACTATGATTTATATTTATATATTCAAAATCATATTTTCAATGATAGGTCACATTTACCCCCCATTATACAACATTCATAAGTTTTTATATGATTAAAATATTATGAGATATATAAATAAACAATTCATAATTTAGGAATAAATAAAAAATATTTTATAATGTAAAGATTTTTTGTTTTTCCCGCAATTAAAATTACATCTAGATATAATAATTGGATTTAGTCTCAAGATCAGACAACCCTAAGGTTAATAACCTCGAAAAATGTTTTTTCATTATTAAATGAATCATCACTCAGTGCCTAACTAGTGAACCTATTCGTACTTATTATTTTACAATCTCAAGGACATGCATCATATAGTTCAAATTTTTTTAAAGACTATAATTAATAATATTATCATATTGTTACCATATTGTATAAAATTTATTTTTTATCTATAGAATGTTTGTATTTGTTATATATGCTATCGATGTGTGGGTATGTGGGAAATTTATCTATCACTAATTTTTTTTCTTATCATTTCATACTATGGAATGAAGTGACTATTTCGTATTGATATCACTTAATTTTGAATGTACCATTAACTAATATCTTGATATAAATCATTTTATTATTATAATTTCTATTAATATTTAAATATTTTATTGCTTATAAATTTATTGTGGGTTATTCACCGTGATATATACATTCTAAAATCCAATTGGGAAATATAGATATTTCGTATATCAGTTATTTCAATTTTTTAACAATTGATTACTTAGTAATTATAAAGGATTGTTTTCCTTATGGAATTATATTATATGTATTCATTAGTTTTTAGATTTACTTGATTGATGTATTACACTTTTTTTGTGATGGGCGCATCTTATAATTATATAGTCCCTCAATGTAATGGTATGTCACATTTGAAAAACTAATTTGTGTATTCAATGTTGTCCTTATATATATATATGACATCTTACTATGTTTCCTTGATAGTAAACTAATGATTTTTTACATAATTCATTCCATCACCATATGTTTTGTTATTCTTATCCATGATTTTATATATTATTATAAAAAATAATGACATATAATTCTCAATGTTTCATATGTTATGGAATTTGATTATTCATATCATGCTATTTATTCAATGATTATATATGATCGATTACAATGTACCCATTACTAAACATCAAAGCTCACCACTTTTTATTATTTCCCATTTCCCTAAGATTCCATATGTTTGCCACATTTGAAATAATTATTTTTATAGAAATATAATAAATTATTTACTGTTAAGATTATTTATTATATGTTTTTTTTGTAAGGACATGTTTATTTTTTTGTATCCTGGTTCATGAGACATATAAACTACAATATACCTTGTATTTTGATTTCTCAAAAAATATAAAAAACCAAAAGGTGCTTTGGGATACATTATATGGGGTTTTTATCGTTGATATCAAATAACGTTTTCTATAATCCTCATGAAAAAACATTTACAAGAACATATATAGGGAACACAATAATATGATAAACCATTAGAATATTTCAAAAACAGTCATATATATTTATGAAATTAATTTGTGATAAAGTCATATTAATTATATAATATAACATATAATTCATAGTTTTATTCATGAGTTAATTAACTATATATAATAGTATCAATCTTATAAGAAATTGATGCAACAAAAACAGCATCGATAGCCCTAATCAGTGTGAATATTTTCCTCCCAATAAAATCGAGGAAGATGGTGTTTCATGTGATCATATTATTAATATATATATCCAGTTATTTTATATTTGAAGGAATAATGTTTCCAATATAGAACAATATGATAAACCTAAACATAGTGAGCAATGATTGATAACTAAATTTGGAAAAAACATTTGTCTTTTCTTAGAAAATATCATCCATTTGTTTCAATGAAATAGTTTATGTCCATAAAGAATATATTCATTTCATTAGTATATTGTAAATGTGGATTAAGCTATATGGTAAATTCAGTAAGTGTTATTTTTGGAATTTAAATGTTTCATTTAGTGTCCATATTGTCTTTATATATAGAATATCTTTTGAACCCAAAGAGAACATGGTTATTAAAAAATCTCCCAAAACAATAAATTTAATTGATTTACATAGTGTCATTGGATAATCTATTTTCTATTTGCGATCCATAAAATATTTTTCTTAATTAAAAAATCTATAAAATAATTCAGACATAAAATATTGAAAATTATCATGTCAAAATAATATGAATAAATCATTTAATAACTATATAAGATATTAATTAATGAATTGATATAAAGCATTACAACCTCAATCGATGGATTTATTATATACAGGGATGTATAAAATAAATATATTTAGTGATTCCTTAAGGAAACATTGGTTTTGTTTCTTGTGTGTCCAAATAAATAAAGAATAATGCACAAAACTATCCAACTCAAGATCTTGAGTTGGAAGTTATAATTTTTTTAAATGATATTTATATATTTTATTTATAGTAAAAATTTGACTTAAATATGTACCATTACAGTTTTAAGTATATATACAAAGAATTATATTTCAGCATGAGACCAAGTGGATACTTTAATCAATATAAGGACCATGAAAAATATACAATACATTAATATAATTAGATGTAAAATAAAGTAGAGTATGAATTGAGTATGATAGATAATGGTATTCTATCTATGATGTGGTTGGGGGAGGATCCAATTTAAATTGATATAGTAATATTGAATATGGAAATTACCAAAGAAGGGGGTAAATTATTTTTTTCTTTATAATTTCCAATCCAACTTTACTATAGATTATATGAATCTTTAATCAAGTATGAAGGCATTTATAAAGGATTAATTAGAATTGTAAAAAAGGAAATTGTTTGGACTTTGCTATAAAGATGGTATATGGAACTCTGAGAATTGATTATATGTTCATTTAGAATATGATATCAAGGGGGAACTTCTAGATGAAACATTTACATAAAATTTATCTATATGCCTTGGTATAAGAAAGAATAATTTAGATTTAAGAGATTGTTTTTGGTAGGATAATATGAAGTGGGATATTACAGACTATGTGAAGAGGTTCTTGGAATGTGAACCAGTTCAGATTTAGAGATAACTACCAAAAGTATTCAAGAATCCTCTCCCAATATTGATGTGGGATACTATCAAAATGGGAATTTTTGCTATACTACCTATGAAATTTAATTTTAATAAATTTTAATGGGTCACTGTGTATCAACTTACCACATCTAAAAATTTCCTAGAAATAAGTGTTCATATATCACATGAATTTCTTTCATGGGTCTATAATAATAATGTTATAAAACATTACGGGGCACCTCTATCTATGATTTCTGATCGTGATTTTCCTTTTAGATCATAAATTTTGAGGACTCTATAGAATGATTTAAAAAATGAATAACATTTTATTGTTTCATATATTCCACAATATTATGGATAGTTTATACGATTATCCATGCATTATATGATATATTGATGCCAGGCATAGATGACCACCAAGAAACATTGGAGTAGTACCAACCGTTAATGGAATTTATTTACAATAATATATTCAATGTGAAGATTTAAAATGGAACTATATATGGAATTATATTGGGATGGATTCCATACCACAACATATTTGGATCATTTTGGGGAATTTTGGATACTTTTTTTATATCTCATTATGGAAACAATTTATAATGTAAATTCTATTTCTAATCATATCAATATAATTTATATAAAATATAAAATCTATACTAGTAATCATGGGAAGGAAATAAGATTCTATGTATGGGTTATTTATTTTTAATTCTATCACTATGGATGGTTTTTATATGGATTGGTATGATGGGGAATCTATGTCTGAGGTACATTAGTGAATTTGATATTTTAGTAAGAATTAGAGATGGATAATTATTTGACATTTCCACCCAACCACTATAAATTCGATGGAGTCATTCATGTCTCAATTATAAATAAATACATATTGAAATATAAAATAGTATTTAATAATGATGAAATTGTGCAAAACATGAATATTCCTATAAAAAAAGAGTATGTTCAAATTAATGACAATTGACAGAAAGTTTTATGGAATTGGAAACTTTTAATAGTGTTAGTTAATTTTAGGAATCAAGAGTTTAATGAGTAAATATTGATTATTGTTGTATGAATAAGTAATAATTTACATCACATGTTCATGTATTTATGTACACCCAAAACATTAAGGTAGAAATTATTTAGGGGGTGGTGTATTATCGAAGATTCAATAATAATACAATGTTACTTAATCTGAAAAAAATTATAATAAAAAGATCGTTATTCGATTATAATGGTAAACCAGTTGTAAAACTCATTAAATTGAAATTAAATTAACAATAATAGTCGAAATTAGAAGGAGACAACACACAGTAATGTTAGGCATATCCACAGTCTTTTAATTTGGTGGATCATACTCAAAATATTTTTATTAGGAAATGAGGTACATTTCAATTATGAGAAAAAATATATTTGAGATGGAATATATATTATATAATAAATAATGAAAGTATATAAATAATTTTTTTGTGTTATAATTAAGTGTATATATAAGAGGAAATATAACTATTAGAATCTGACATTTGAAAAAATATGATCATTGTATTCTGATCATTAGAAATATTATTATTTTAAAAATAATATCACCATTAGACATACAAGTGATAAAGAAAAAGTATTTAACCATTTTATAATCATAAATTTTATAATTATTAACAAATGAGTATTGATAAATGAATAGTAAAGTAATTTTTATCATATGCCATAGAAACAAGAATAAAATAGAAAATCAATTTTTAAATTTTAAACACAAAATTAATAACAAAATGTACACAAAATTTAGTTAATAATGAATATTCATATATATATATATATATATAATTATAAAAGGAAATTAAATTTGAAAAAATCACATCAAAATTGTTAGGTTGTTAATTATTCATATTATTTTAAAAGAAATAGGATTTCTTGAAAATCGTAAAAACAATAATCATATATGGTAAGTATTGCGAAAGCTTATGATGTTAAAATGGTAAAATAACTAAAATTTTATATTTCATGAAAAATAATAATTTATTTTATAATATTAATTTATTTTAATTTATTAACATTACTTCTCAAATAGATAATTAATTTTTCAAATAAAAAATATATGTTACCGATTTTAATTAAAATAGTTGTTAGAGAAATTATATTTCCATGGAAAATGTATTTTCAAATAATTGGGTTGGGTTGGAAAACATTAAATTCTCAAGAAAACAAGATTTATTTTGAGAAACCATGAGAAAAATTGTGGTTAATTGCATTATTATTCTCTTTCATCCAAAAAAACAATTTTATGGACTTTTTTAGAATGTAATATCCAATTATCCTGTATTTGTGACAAATTCCCACCAATCCACCCATTCCCATTCAGTCAAAAATTATTGAGCATAACTATTATCTCATTTTACTCTCTAGATTCCCTATAAGAAGACTTTATACTTATATAGTGATCATCTCAAGCATTACGAATATGTGTTTCAATGTATGAGTTCCCAATCCTCCTATTTCATTTAATGTTTCAATCATTTTCACATTATATAAATTGAAATTACTTTTCATATAAATAATTTATTTAAATCCAATATAATTATTATCCATATGATATATTTTTAATGAGATATTACTTATTACACACCATTATAGCCCTTTCGTATGTCATTACTATATTGAGATAATTACCATTAATCCCTTATTATTCTTTATTTGTGCAATCATATCGATTTAATTTTCATTTCTATGTGAAATTTTATTGTTCTTAATTATAATATATAATTTAACCTATTATCAATTATTGATCAATATTCATTTTTATTATACAACCTTCAAAATATGTTATAATTATCAAACATTAGTTGTAACCCAAGTGATTTGTCAAAATATTTGAAAATACATCAAATTATTGTAAAATAAAATGTATATGGTTTCATAGAAAGGACATCCATTTTTATATTATATATTTCCTTAAATTCACAGGCTAAAATTCTCTTAGAAAAAACAAGAATTAAAATATTTGGCTGTGTATTAACTTTATCATTACATGGTAGAAAACATGTTCTCCTTAATGAAGAACAAGCGTGACACATCCAAGGGTCATTCTATGGTTTAATCACAAGATCAGTAGGAAAATTAATTAATTATGTTTAATTTATGTTTAAAATGATTAGATAAATTTTTAATTTATGTATATAATGTATGTAAGATCTATTGAAACATTAGAAGTATTATTTAGAGGGAAATGATTTCATAATTTTTAGGTCTTATTCCATTTGAAACTATTAAAATCAGTGACTATTTCCAATTGATATCGCAAACACAATGATTTCACCATTCACTAATATTTTGGTATCAATAATTTTATAAATTTTCATTTAATTACATTATGAATACCATATAGTTTTAATTTTGATTATGGGATATTAATCTAGAGAGAAAAATTCTCATAATTATTGAGGAAATGTCGATATTACATATAACTATTATTTCTCATTGGATGTATGTTTATTACATAGAATATTTTATGAGCGCGGTTTATTAGGGATCATTGTTATATATATATATATTCCATTCTCATCATAAAAAAATTAGAGACATTAGAGACTATATACATTGGACTCTTGTTTCATGATGGGTTTCTAAATGTTTCACAAAAACATTCTTGAATAGTACAATTGTTAGAAATACCATGCATAAAACATTACTCAAAACCTAGAGTGAGGAAATATAATAAAGAATGTGCTTCGGATCCAAGTAAGGGGAATAATATGATATATCAATCATTAATCATAAGTAATCATAAAATAAGAATAAGGGTATACGTATAATTATAATAACCAATAAGTCATATATAATTAATTATAAAACAAGTATTAAGTTTCATCCATTTAAATAACCACAATTCATAGTTGTGTGGAATCATCATTAATCCATCATGGGCCATAATAACATTTCGTTGTCTTAATAAATAAGTTGTTGGAATACAAAAAAAACATAAAAATTAATTTCCATTATAATGGAGCAGTGCTGAAGATGTCTTACTGGATTGGGATCACATGTCATTATGTCAATTCTATAGCCAAGGTCCACTCTGAAGACTATTATTGTGGAGAAATACCCTTACTAAACTTGGTTCACTACACCTTCCAGACCTTATTATTGTTGTATTTGGTGCCCTATAACCTGATTTTATGTACATTTTGATTACATCATCATCATCAATATGAATTATTTATAATTTTCAAAATAAGTACAAGAGAGAACACTAATGAACAATAACACATCATGGGGGACTAAAATAGTGTAACCTAAGAGTGGCCCATCTAACTATGTTCTCCCCCATGATAGTCATTAAGAGGCGGCCTAGATAGAAAATGAGGTTCATTCATTGGGTAGATATGGAAACCAAATAATAAACTACCTTGTTCCCCTCGTGAAAAATATAATAAATTTCTATGTGAGTACCCATGAGGCCATGACATTTTTAGATGATATGGGATATTTACCATGATGTGGAACCCTTACCAATCAGCGAGTTATATATGATGATAGAATCAGTTACCACTACCGCAAAGGTGATGTTATTATTCTAGGAAATACGGAGGCCAATGAGAATAGCCAAATCCTGTTCCTTTAAAGAGTTCACAATACCATAGGTGGAAGTCAAGGCATCCATAACCAAGCCCTTTGAGTCCTAAATCACACCACCTCCCCTAATATTCCTATAACACACTATCCATTAGTGTTGAGATTTGGGACCATGGGATGAGGAGAGCATCTCACCCATTATCCCAGGTGACTAATTCTATCAGCTTGAGGTTAGATACCTACCATGAGTGGCCTTAATATAGGGGCTTCCTCCCACCATTTACATAACCCAACCAAATTTATCAACATGAACGTGAACCTCGATACCAACTCTCTTTGAGTACTACTAACCCAACCCCCATATTTGGATCAATTCTTAGTAGTTTGGATACAACAACATCTTGCATCAAAGACCATGTGATCATAGGTATCCTCTCTATAGTAAGAATATCTTGAATAAATGTGGATACAAATCCTCTTAACGTTATCATATATTTATAAATCATGGGTTATCATCCTCCACAAAAAAAATTTATACTGTGAAATAATTTCTTGCCTCTAGAGGGTGTGTACCCACATATCTAATTGGCCCAAATGTGCCATGGTTCTATGAAAATCCTTGATCGAGAATGTACCAGAGTTCAAAGAAATGAAAGCATAGATATCCAGTTCATCAGTGACACCAATGAGATTGAAAATATCCAATTGGATTTTATTTAGGACCATAGTAATAAAATCTGGATACATAGTGGCATGGTGGAGATAAATTATTGTAATAGGGAAACTAGGGAACCCACGACTAGAACAAGACCATTTATGGTTCCAGAAGGATATATCCCCTCTCCCAATAATCCACATATAGTGTGGATAGAGGTTTTAGATAAGTGGATAATGTATAGGACATAAATTATTGGAATGGACCACTATTTATTTCCAATCTCTTGATAGATTATCTCCATGAACCTATACCACAATGATCCTAGTTCAATCACATCCCATGAAGGATTTTCATGCTGTCCCTAAAATTTGTTAGGGATGTTTCTAATGTTTATTCCCACTCATAAATTGTTCTAGATAGCCTCAAACATGAGTCCCAATGTTTTTTACCATTAAAATGATAATCCAAAATAAAAGATACCATGTTTTAATCAATTTTATCCAGTACACCATTTGGGAATTTAATGGAAGAGAGGGTGTAAACCGGAAAGGAAGAAAAGATATTATTCAGTAGTGTTATCCAAACATCGAAGAAGATAAACAAGCTCTTATAGTTTGTGACATGAACTGTGATCTTGGTAATAATGTGGTTGATGTGGTGGATGCAAATCCTTCTTGAGGAGATATGAGTTACTAGGTACTCCATGGAAAAAGATACATGATTCATGTTCAAATGTCTTGATAGGAAGCTTCTCTATGAATCCAAACATTGGTTGGTTAGATAAAAAGTTCACCTTACCCTGTTGATAATTTTCCTACTCTAGTGAAAATAATCCCCCATGATTAGTTTGATCCCATGAATGAATCTCTTCTCATTGAAAAATATAAGTGCATCATCTACGAACCTGATCTGCAAAATAAAATCCATTCTCTCTCTACAATGATAAGGTGAAATAGTACCTCTTTTGATGCTCTGATTGATATCCTAACTAAGGATGCCCTAGGCCATAATGAAAATACATTGAGATTTAGGTCCCCCTTGTCTCTTCCCATGAACATCCATAAATAATCCATTGCACATCCCCATGAAACGGATGTCCATCCTTGAGGAGTTGATACAAATGAAAATAAAGTCAATGGAAAAAGGTAAAAATACTTTATATAAAGAACATTGATGATAAAGTTCCATTATATATGAACATATGCTCTATATATTTCATGTTTTAAGGCAATGTTAGATCCTAGAAAATTCTTGTTGATGTCTCTAATAACCTTATAGTCCAATGGAACCACTCCATGAATAGACATTTCCCATATAGACCCATGTTGTTCAATAGAGATTCTCTAGTTGAGGTGGATAACAAGATGCATATTGATGATCATAGAAAGAATATTATAAGGTATGTGTCACATACTTACCAGTCTGTATTGATTGATATAGTATGTATCATTAATATTGGAAATCAAATTAAACATTGTGGCACTAGAAACACGTGGAAGGATCCCTCCCCTAAAGAAATATTGGAAAACCTCTAACAGATCACCCCTCACCCAATCCAATGAAGCTATGCATAAGGTGGTTGAGAATCCATCATTCCCCAGAGATCTATAAGGAATTATTCTCATCTTGGAATCAAAGATCTCCTTCTCTTTTGGGGCTTCTTTGAGAATTTAATTTTCCTGGATGAAAATTCATCAAGGAACCACCTGCAAAAAAATACGCCCCCCTCTCATATATATATCCAACATGTGTAGGTTTGGACATGTTAAGAGATCCATGAAATTAGCCTTATCCATGATCCCAATGGTATCAACATCATCAAAATATCTCATATCCTCTAGATTCATATTGGGTCTAAGAAACATGCATTTTTCTATAAAAAACATAGAAATAGGCTGAATTGTGATCTGAATATTGAATCGATTTATACTGAGCTTGATCAACTGCAAAATGTTCCTCCATAATAATGAACATGTACATGATGGTCTTATTGGTAGACAACTCCCAAAATAATCCATCACTCCAATCCATTTCCATTATTGAATCTGTGGACTAAATATCCTTATAGATAACATTCAAAACAGAGTGACGGGGAGGATGTTTGTTAATACACACTTGATGGTCCCCTTAATGTGACATAATTGTGTTATTAATGTTCGTCTTTCTGACACATTGTGTTGGCCTACAACACAATTCCCACACTACCTGATGATAACTCATGAGGGTGGGGCACGATTGAGATAAATTGAATTGGTTGTTTTGATCCTTCCATGGAGAAAATGATACCACTATACTATATTCATTGTATTTAATATTAATAAATGTATTATCATATCATTATTGTTCTTTTTTGTAACATAGTTTGTGATAATGTCTCAAGAGTTAGTTTCTCACTAAAAGTTCATATTAGTTCCCTACAATGATGAGAACCTAGAAGTTAGAGGACACTATTATTTTATATATGTTTTATAACTAGATTGTATCATTTGAGGGACCAAAATGTTACAGGCTATCAGTTATGGAGACTCATAAAACATTGAGTAAGCTTCTCATGGAGTACTTCCCTGGTAATATATAATATGATATTATGAGAATGAGGTCATCCTGTTGGAAATCGATATTTATATGTGTCATTAGATGTTCCTATCTATAGAAATGTGAATTGGTCTTTAAAAATTATGATTATTATTAATTAGTATTATGATTCACATACTTTGATTTATTAATTTACAACTATATTATTTAATACAATTTGATATATCAATCCCTTTAATGGAATTAATATTTTCTAAATAAATCCATGGACATGATTTTCTAAAGGCAGGTTCCATTTTTCGTTAGTCAAAGAAAGAGATATCGACTACATAGGTTGATGGAACCGACATGAAACCTGATTGATTAGAGATATCATGAAAAAAGGGTTTATATCACATAGTAAGCATGTGTATTTGTTATTTGGTTGTTGGACATTCAATTCATTCCCGATGGGTTCATTTTCCTTTTTATAGATGATAACATTGTATGTTATGCTTCTTCGCTTAATGCCACTGAGAAATAGAACTAGAGGGTGACACACTAAGTGTATCTAGAATCTTAGTTAAATAATAATAATGATATTTATTTTTTAACAAGTTGAAAATATATAATTCACTCACATGGTTTAATAATTATTCAGGTTTTATTAATTGCATTTAATCCATCACTAGTTATTCGATTGAAAATATTGTGATCAACATTTTTGAAAAATATTTCATTGTTATTTATGGAATATAATATGTATTTTTTTATTGGAACATAATTCTGTGATATTTATTTAATAAAAAATAATTCATATTCATGTCTTGATAAATATTATGGAGGGATGGAAGACCATGTTTAATTGTCCGGTGAGAGAAAATAAATATTTAATATTATTTAATCAAAAATTATTTAATTAACTATGCATGTTGCGAGCAATTTAATAAAAATAAATTTTTTATTATTATTTGAAATGGGGTTCAAAATGCATTGAAGAAATAATAAGGGTGACTTGTGTAATTTTTTAATTCTAACCCTATCAATAGAAAACCCAAAATATACACTTTCTTCAAAGAGCCAATTTATTTGTTTTGGTTGTGCACTGTGGATTTTGAGAATTATCTCAAGCCCTAGAGAGCTTCTTTCTATAAGAATGATCCCATGAATAGAGAGAGATATTCCCCCACCTCCCATTATCAATCCAAGAGAGATCAAGGGGAACATGCTGGTAGTAGTTATTGAGACGATCAATGAAGGATAACATAAGCGATGGGATTGTTCATGCTTGAACCAAGAGATTCATTTGAGATATTCAGATGTTTGTGTATCACATATAGATCATCACTAGGAGGAATATTATTTTCTTCCAAGAACACAAATTCAATACAATAAAGATCTATTTTTTGATTCCTCATTAAAAAATATTTATGATAATGTAATTTTTCAATTAATTAAATTCTTTATAAATAATATGTGAGGATCCACTCTCTAGTTTTTGTGTTCTATATCCTTTATAAATTTGGTTATTCAATTATGTTGATAACGATGTTTATCATTGTTTATATATTGGATTAAACATCAATCATGAAAAAAGAAATGTTGGGCATGACTGATCACATGATTCCACTTCTCATGGAACCTACAAATTTCTTCAAAGAGGGTATATAATTATTTAAAATTATTTAAAAATTGTTCATTGATTTAAATGTTTTATATTTACATTTTGATTTATTTTTATAATTATTCTAATCATAATTTTGTGATCCACTACGTCCTCCTTCATTTATCATATATCTAATAAATATAATAAATTTTCTAAATGAAATAAAATCAATATCTCATATGGAGGTTCCAAGGATTTTAGAAAGATAATCGACAAGTACACATCATGTAACGAGAGATACAAGTTGGGTAATTTTGTTTAATCTGTTAGGAATTAATTTGACAATTAATTTAAATTTTTTCTATTTTTACATGTGGTGAATTTGTTACATACACTGCATGTTTCCAGGGCTAGAGTGACACACTGTCACCAGAAGTACTCACCATGTAACACGCATAAACTACTTGTTCTCCCTTTAAATAATAGAAAAGTCATATATTACCATGAACGACCTACTTGACTATTGACCATGTAATATGGAGACAACACATCATATAGACCATTTTACATTCCATTTACTTAATTTTTATAAGGCAAATTGTACATAGTGAGTGTATAGGTATGTGACTCAGATGCACTGTGAGAGATGTAAACACCATAAAACTTGCTTTTACATTCTATGTATTTATACCAAATTATGCAGATTAAAAATTTATATACTATATTAATTATACTTTATCGACTTGATCTTCATTGTGGTATATAAATATATTGGACATCTATTGTGATGGGATAATATATATATATATATATATATATATATAATATTTTTCTAATTCTTAGATCTAGATATCATGTATGAGTCATATTATAGTACAACAAAATTTGGATTTAACTGTGGTTTAAACCACCTTAAAATCGTTTTACAAAGGTTTTGGAAACCCTCCACTAAATCATGTGCTGGGAAATAATTAGTGGTTGTTTTTTAGTGGAGGTTGAAACCGCCGCTAAATCGATTTAATTTTTTTGAAAATTTTTAATTTTTTAATTTTTTTTAAATTTTTTTTTGTAATTTATTTATTTATTTATTTATTATCCTAATTTATTTATTTGTTATTATTTTAATAATTTATTAATTTTTTTTATTAACATGCACATGCCCATCTCCATACATAAGTCTATGTTTATGCACAAATCCATGTCCATGAACATGCCCATGCACTTGCTCAATCCATATATATAAATTCCGTGTTGGGTGAGATTTGAACCCATAATCTATTGCTTATTCTCCAAAGACATTACCACTCCAGTAGGCACTTCATGTTGTCAATAAATCAAATTTAAAATAATAATTTATATATTAAATGGAAAGACAAGTAATACATAACAAATATATAAACAACATATAATTATTAATCAATAATTATTAATCAAAATTGATTAATAAATATTAAATAATAAATAATATATAATATATAATATATAATATATAATATATAACATATAATATATAAAATATAATATATAAGACATAATAGATAATAGATAATAAATTATATATTATATATTATATATTATATATTATATAATATATAATATATAATATATAATAAATATAACTAATACATAAATAATAAATTAATTAAAAAATATAAATATATGATAAAAAAATTACAATGTAATAGAAAGAAATAAAAAATTAAAAAATTAAAAAATTAAACAATTAAAAATAAATAAAAAATAAAAAATAATTAATAATTAATAATTAATATAACTATAAATTAATAATTTATCAGTAATAATAAAGAATTAATAATTGATATTGTATATATAAAAATTTATGAATAATTAATAAATTATTAATAAATTATTCATTAATTATTAACTAATAATTAAAAAAATACTAAATTTGAATAAATAACAAAATCAATAATAAATTAATAATAAATTAATATTAAATTAATATTTCGTAAATTAAAAATAAAAAATAAATAATAAATCAGAAAGAATAAATAATAAATAATAAATAAACAATTTATAATAAGAAAATAAATAAATACATTAATAAATATAGAAAGACATCCTAATTAATTAATAATTAATAATTAATCATAACTAAAAGTTAATAATTGATATTTATAAAATTATTAATTCTTAATTAATAATTAAAAATTTAAATTTAATATTTAATATGCAATATGCAATATTTAATATTTATTAATTTATTAATAAATAATGAATATTTATTTAATAAATAAACAATAAATATTCAATAAATAAAAAATAAAAAATAAATGAATAATAAATTAATAATAAATTAACATTTAACAAATTAAAAATAAATAATAAATAATAAGTAATAAATGAAAAAGAATAATAAATTAATAATAAAAAATAAATAATAAATAATGAGTAATAAATAGAAAAACGTGAATAAATAATTAGATAAATAAATAAATAATAAATAATAAATAATAATAAATAATAACGTATATTTTTTAATTGATAAATAATAATAATTATTTATTTATTAGTAATTAATAATTAATAATTAATTAATTAATAATGAATAGAAAATAAATAATGAATAAATAAATAAATTACTAAAAATTGAAAAATAAAGAAATAATTAATAATTAATAATTAATTAATTAATAAAATGAAAATAAATTAATATTTAATGTGTAAATAATTAAAAAATAGTATATAAATTTATAAATAATTAATATTAAATAATTTTAAAACAAATAAAAATTAATTATTAATTTATTAATTAATTACTTAATTAGTAAATATTAAATAAATAACTAAATATAAAATTAATTAAATAAATCCTAAAACGTTAAGAACCTCTACAAACCCTTGAAACACAGAAATGACCATAAAATATGACCTGAGACTCGTTTTCTAGTGCCACAATGAGTCAAATCGAATATTGTGAAATGAGCTTCGATATGATATGTGGTACAGGCCAAACAGACACCTGGATCGAAAGTTATTGATGTTTGAATTTTATGAAATCGATGTCTACAACTAAAACCTCTGTGTGAGAGGCCTTCTAGGACTTTCTAGAAGAACAAAAGGCAGTAAATCACTTAAAGACATTTTACCATACCTTAGCATCATAGAGCACGTCGTAGGGTTCCATTTTTGATCTGGTAGAGACCAAACAGACATCTGGATTTATTGTTATGGTCATTTGAAATTCAAGTTCAATTTTTGACTTTTGAATTTTGAATATATTTGTTCCTTTGATTATCAATTGATTCAAATGGCACTTGTTATTTTCACTTTTTCTATTCTTCGATTTGACTAGTTTGGAAGCTGAAATAGACTCTCAGATTAAGTATTATGGTAATTTGATGATGAAGTTTCTTCTTCTAGTTGTTGAAGATTTGGTTTTAGTTTAAAAATATTATTAAATAATAATTATATATATTTATTAATTGACACATTAAAAATATATAAAACTCTAAATAAAAAGTTATATTTTATTTTAAATAATAAAAAATTAATTAATAATAAATAATAAAGATTTTATAAAGATTTTCTCAATTTGTTTCTTAAATTTTGAGGCAGTTTTCCAAAAATCACCGCTATTTCTCGACAGTTTTTAAAAAAAGCATCGTTAAAAAAATTAATTTCATTTAGAAGATAATTTTTTTAAAAATAAAAATAATATTCAAAAACAAAATTGCGAAGGTTTTTAAAACCGACGTGAAATAACCGATGCTAAAACATTATTTTCTTATAGTGTTACTATTTTCACTCTACATGCATAGAATCATAACATGACACTAAAAAATCATGTAATTCATATAATCATTAACTGGAGACTACAAGTCATGAAAGTTCGTGATAATTCATGTAATCCATATGTCATAATAGTAAATAGTTAACTATTCTAATAGATGTTGTGTATAATTATATGTGTATTCAATGTATTGCCTCCAAGGTAAATTTTTCATCATAGTTAATATTGAATAAATTTATTTAATTAGTTTAAAATTATAATGGATGATAATACCCTGGAAATTTGGATGAGAATTAAGATAAAATAATATATTAAATAAAGAAGAAAATTAATTGATTTGAGTACAATTTATCATAAATAAAATGATTAATAATTGAATGTGAGTTTTATTAATTGTGTATTTAATTCAATTCATATGGGAGATCAAGATCATAAAATATAACATTTATTGTGATTGGTTATATTTGACATAATATTTAATTTAATTGTTGACCCATGTGCCATATCTCTTATTTTTATGCAAGGGCCTTAATTCACATGGTTCCATTTATGCAAACCATTTTCCCCTCTCAAGCATGTGTGTAAAATCATATCTAATGGATGAAGCTCCCAAGATAGTAATAACAGATCAATTTTTTGAGCAAAGGATAAATCAATCCATTATAGATACATAGGTGGATATGTGGAATGTTTGAACACAATCCATAATTTTTTAAGGTGTTTTTCTCTTCAGTCAAGAGTTAGATTATCAACCATAAGATAAATTAACCATTAGTAAAAGCTGATGAAAATTGACGTTTATTTTTTCATTTCTTTTAAGTGGCATGATAATTCCAATATGGTTGTTTTTTTCAAGATAACATGTATTTGTTATGTTAACGAAAATGCAAGATAGAACAAAAATAAATTGGATTATGCATAAATATTATCTAAGAAATGGTTAATCTCATTAGTATATCCACTAAATATTGACAGGCATGTGATGTATATAATAATTAGAAATATACTCTTAATTGTATAAAAATTTATTTGTATTAAATATTATGTCAGTATATCCTTCAACTACATCAGTTAAAATCGAAAAAAAGTGCCATATTATTAACTAGTAAAATATCAGGTGCTTTCAATTATCAAGGAATTTTCACAAGATGTTTTGGGTAGACATTACTTAGGTCACATCAATGGTTTTGCTCAAAGAATGAAATGGTGTTACAAAGAGTAAAGGTTTAAAAAAATCTAATTTATGGGTTTCTGGATTGGGGAGTCCACTCAACAGATCATGGAATTGTTAGTTAATGCAGTTGGAATTTGGAATGTCTACCTAAAACTATTCATGTTTCTTGATCAAATAGTGTTTGGGTAATGTTAAGGCTAATATAGATCCTTTCAACTACAAAGTACAAAAAACATGATATTATGATGTTGATGATTAAAGTCATTGGGTTTTGAAAAAATAGTCGGACATAAAAACCTATAATATTTATGGTCTATTTTTTTATAATGTATTTTAAAATTATGGTAATATTATTTATAGAAACAATGATAAAAAATATAATAACATATCTATGAGATATAATTGAGCAGTATGACCATCTCACAATAAAAAATTTACTTCAATGGAAGTGGTGATGAAATGTTATCCTTCTCCATGAATTAAAAATGTATTTGGAAGATGAACCAATTACTGGTTCACCTAGTAATGAGGAAATGATTAAGTTCTATAACTTTATGAGAAAAATATAAATGATTATATATATGTTCCTTGTTTTATGCGATAATCCATTTCAAATTATATTCTTATGAAACATGAGGAGTTGGATTCATATAGAATGATATCTCAACCCATGGATATCGAGGAAGAGAAGTTGAGACAAGAGAGGTATGAGATACCTAATTAATTTTTTTACATTTATTCTCAGAGAGTCTACACAATTTAGGCCTTACATAATCAAGATTATTGGATACATTTAATGCATATAAGTCATAGGTATTAAATTCCTAGATTATTTGTGCATAGATCTCATAATTTCATCACTACAAAATACCTTCATTGTATTATTGTTAATTAGAATTTTAGAAGTATTGTGAAGAGGCTATGAGAAATTATTTCCTTGATTCTTCAAGAGGATAATGACATTGGGAATGATAAACATGCAGTCCTTATGGTTAACAAGAAAAATAATAATAAGGAAACCAGGACCATGAATCACAAAAAGCATAACACACCTGAGCACAATCTTTCGATGAAGGGAAATATCTAAAGATTGGGTAAGGAAAAAGAGGAAATATAATTTTCATGTGGTATGTTGGGCCACTAGAAGAGAAACTGCACCCAGATGTAATGGGATGATAATGGTGCAATCGTTATCAAGTGAAATCCTTCAATATCTATCAATTAAATATTTGATACCGATCGTGGTGATCAAATATCTAACCAAATATAGGAAACTAGTAGATTTCAAAATATTTCTAGAGGAGAGGTCGATCTAAGAGCTTATATTAGTTTGATGCTGGATTGCCTATCCATTGGAGACTACACCCATTCATTTCCAATGAATACTATTTTGGTTTTAAATGATTATTATTATGATCATATGGTTACCATGAACATAATTTATGTATAATTAATTCATTGATGCTGATAGTTTTGTTTTCATGTTTGAAAATTAATATTTTTTTATTTTATAGGTAAACTATATGTTACATTATGGAACATTTAAATAATGGAATTTATGTATTAAATTACAAAAAAAAAGTATTGATAATTGATAACAAATCATATTCGCACAACTCATTTAACATCCAGATATGGAATTTCTATCATGGTCATGTAAACAAGGAGGGTTTGACAAACCCATTTCATGATGATTATTTAGAATCTTATGATTTAAAACCACTTCATCGATGTCATGATTGTTTACAAGGAAAAATGGAAAAACAAAAATTTTGTGGTAAGTGAGAAAGTTCCATTGAGCTTAATGGTTTGGTACACACTGATGTGTGTTGACCATTTCTAGTATATGATAAATGTGGATATTCAAACCTCATAACATTTAATGATTACTTCAGTAGATATATCTATGTTTACATAATTAGTTATAAGTATGATTCCTTTCATAAATTCAATGAATTCAAGAATGAATTATATAATAAAACATGAAATGAAGGTAAATTAAATTTTGATTGTATCATGATGGTGAATATCCAATCCATCAGTCCAACGACCTTCTAGGAATGTTTAGGATTATATCTCAACTCCCTCCACCATACAAACTATATTGGAATGGGGTTAGTGAAATGAGGAATGGTACCATATAAGACATGGTATGGTTGATGATTAGTCATGTAGATCATCCATTATAATTTTGGGATAAGGATTACAAACTATGGAATAGACAGTAAATCGAGTGCCATCTAAAGTTGAAATTGGAATTTCCATTGAGTTTTTTAGTGGAAATAATCCTTTTCCAGGTACATATTTATGGGGTTGTAAGGAAATTTTGAAGGCCTTATTAGGCAACAAACTATCATTGTGTAGAAAAAAGTGTGTATTTATAGGGTATCATAAGGAAAAAATGTATTACACCTATACATCCCCTCCAAAAAAGAATATGATGTTCACTAGATAAGGAATAATTCATGAGATTCATGGCTTCTTTGTAATGGATAGATGGATAAATATTTACTAAAATGAACTTGATGCTCAAGATGAATAGGAGTTGGTGATGGAAAAGATTATATGGGACCCTATGGAAGAAGTAGTTCTAAAAACACAATTTCTTAATAGGAGAAAATGAGAGGCAAGAGAACTAGAGTTATGGATTTATAGTCACTGATGAAGGCAAATCATTATTGGTTGAAAATGATGAACCTCTCTCTAGAAGGACATAGTTGAGAATATAGTAGCTACAAGATGGAAATAATCTATGAATTAAAAAATGGATTCTATGTATGAGAACCATGTTTGGGTTTTGGTCAATTCACTAGTTGATGTAAATCCCATTGGATGGAAATGGGTTTGAAAAAGGTAATTTTACATGGACGGTAAAGTAAATATTAGTAAGTCAATGCAAGTTTCAAAAGTCATTTAACAGCGATAAAGAATTGACTACAAAACACGATTTCACTAGTTTCCATTTTTAAATACATAAGAATTTTTCTTTATGTAGTGGAATTCCATGACTATGAGATTTTAAAGATGGGTGCTGAAATTGCATTCATAAATTATAACATTCAAGAAGATGTATATATGACACAACTAGATGTTTTTTTGACTTCAAATAATTCTAAAAGGATTTTCAACTTATAGAGATCCATTTTAGGATTAAAGAAAGCAAACTAGTCATAAAACGTTCCATTCGATGAAGCTATAAAAGAATTTGGTTTCATTATTAACAAATGAGAGTCTTGTGTTTTCAAGAGGATTAGTGGAAATTATAGTTTTATCCATGAATTATATTTTGATGACATATTACTTATTAGAAACGACGTACCAATATCACAGATTTTTAAGGTGTAGTTAAGAAAATGCTTCCCTATAAAGGGATTAGGGGAAGAAGAAAATATTCACTACATCAGTATTCTTCATCATATTTCCATGAGGCTTCTTGGAATAATTTAATGTATATATATGGAATAGATACTATAGAGATATTTTATGGAACAATCAAAGAGGGAATTAGTTTCAGTGAAACATGGTTGACGTCTTTCTATGAATATTAATCTTCAGAAATAATATGAGAATGAGAGAATGATTAACATCCCATATACTCATTTGAGGGGATCCCTTTAGAATGGTATGTTATATACTAAACATGATGATTCCAATGCATTGTTCATTGAATCCATATATCAAGCCCCTCATATAGAATAACATTGTAAAGTTGTTAAGGTTGTCCTTAAGTATATAAGAAGAACAAAGGATATATTTTTGGTTTGTGGAGGAGATGCCCATCTGGGGTTATAATGAATCCAGTTTTCAAAAAGATTAGAATGATCTAAATTCACAGTCAGGATATGTTTCTTGTGAAAATGAAGGATCTCTGACCTATAAAAATTCAAAGAATATATTTATCACTAATTTTACAATGGAGTCTTAGTATATAGTTCCATATGATCAAGCCAATGAAGCCATTTGGATATGGAAAACTTTCAAGGAGATCAATGTGATTCAATTTAGTAATGTAACTATCAAATTTTATTATGATAATACTATAGTGGTGGCTCATGAAAAAAATAAAAAGTCCCACCCATAGAAAAAGAACATATTCCAAAAGTACAACCTCCTGGGAGAATTTTTGTCAAAGGGATGAAGTTGCAGTATGTACAGTACCCATGGAAGAAGATGTGGATGACTTCTTGACTAAAGGCATATCTAATTAGAAGCATTAGTATCATGTGATAGCTAAAGGATTGAAGGTTTTTAGAATTTGGATTTAGTGAAAGTGGGAGTATGTTGGAGATAGTAAAATATAATCAACTAATATAAACATTATGTTAACTTGTCTTCATAGTTTTTAATATTAATAAAATTATTATCAAATCATGATTTTTCTAATGCATAAAATAGATTTTGATAATGTGTCAAGAGTAGCTATCAGACTAAAATCTCATTGATGTTCCCCACTATGTTGAGAACCCAGATGTAATATGGCACTATTCATAATTATATTTTCCATTTTTGGATTATATCATTTATTTAACACAAATGATAAAGGTTATCAGGGTTGGATAATAACATGTCCTTGAGGCACCCCCTCATGGTGTATTCCTGTAGAAATATCTAGTATGATATTATGAGAATGAGATCCACTAATAGGAAATGCACCTTTATATGATTGAATGGATTCTCAAATAATAATCTGTGTGTATAGTTTCATAGATATTAATATTATTATTCCGGATTATTATGAGTCACAGGTTTTTGTGTTTTGACAATAACAATAATGTAATATGTTTGTAGCGATGTAGGATACCTTGGGTGCATCACAAGTAATATTGGATTAATGAATAATTCATGAAATGATGTGTCCCTTCTATTCATTAATGTATGTTGATATCTCATTATTTTTAGTGGAAAAGATATATCCTAAATAACTCCATGGCCATGGTGTTCTATATGAATGTTCAATTTCAAGAAGTCATAGAAAGAGACATTAAGCCAATGGGTTGATGGAAAAATCATGCAATAATCTTGATTAGATATATGATCATAGAGGGATTATATAACACCGTAAGCATATGTGTGATGTAATATATTATTTTGGAAATAACGTCTTTATCTATGTGTTCCTTGGATCACTTCTAGATGCTAACCTTGAATTTAATAATTCCTTTCCCAGTGCCCGAGAGAAATAGGCATATATGGAAACATACTAATTATATCCATAATGTGAGTTAAATATTATTTTTATTATTTATTACTTAAGATGTTGAATAAATATTATTCCTATACATGGTTTAATAATTAATCTATTATCCTGGATTGTATTTATTCCCATAGTAGTTATTCGAGAGAATATAATTTGAGAAGAATATTTAATAAATATATGTTTTCTATTTACTAAATATAAAATATATTTATTTAAAGGGGAATAATTAATTGATATGTATTTAATAAATAAAATATCACTTTTCTAGGCCTGATAAATATTATAGAGGGATATATGACTGTATTTAATGGTTTGGTGACCGATAATAAATATTTAATATGAATTAATTAAATAATATTTAATTTTACTCACAATTTAAGTGCATGCCATGAAATAATAATAGTTTTATTAATATTATTTGACATGGGGTTCTGTAGATATTAATAAAATAATAAGGGTCACAAGTAAAATTATTTATTTATACCCCAACCAATACATAAACACAATTATATTATTTTCTTAGAGAGCCAATTCATTGGTTTTAGTTGTGAAAATTGGATTTGGAGAATTCTCTCAAGACCTAGAATGATACTTTCTCCAAGAATGAAAACAAGACCGTAGAGTGATCATCCTCCACCTACTAATCTTAGGAAATGAGGGATACATGAGAACACATTGGAAGCAGTTATTAGGGTGATCAAAAGTGGATGATAGAAGCGTTATGATTTTATGTGCTAGCACTCAGAGATTCCTTTAGAAATGTTTCCAAATTTTTGGATCACATGTGGATTACTACTAGAAGAAATCTTATCTTATTTCAATTAGGAAAAATTAGTATGATCTATACCTATCATTAGACTCATAAAAAATAAATAATTCCATGAAGGCAATTCTTTAATGAATTAAATTGATTATAAATAATATCTAATCATTCTTACTCTAGTTTCGATGTTAAATATCTATTTTATTTAAATTGATTTATTTATGTTAATAATGAAATTTATTATTGTGTAACTCTCAAATTAATCATTGATCATGAAACTAATTAATGTTTTTCATAGCCAGTCGAATGATTTTTCTACGCTCAAATCCTATAGTTATCTTATTAGATATTATTCATTACCTAATATATTAATGGGAAATATAATTCCTTTCCCACCTATCTCATAATGAAAATTTTATATATATGGATCACATGATTCTTAATAAAGTCATCATATAATTAAATCATAAACCATATAATGGAAAAAAAATTCATAAACATTACATGATTTCATCATGTTATGACATATGTAAGAGTATCAAATTTCATAATGGTTTCCTCATAACATAAATACTCTATTAGAATGAAAATATCTTAATAAATTCAACCTAAAATCATCATTATCATATTACATCTAGGGATGTAATGTTGATGGTTCCAAAGGATCATATATCGTTTGATGAATTAAAATAGTTAAATTATAATTAAAAAGTTGAGAAATTCATTTGAAATATCACTCAAAACATTCATTGAAAACATTATAAAATATCCTTTTAAAATAATAAAAAAAGAGTAAAAATATTTTAGAAACCCATTAATTTAGAAATATATAAGACTATCATTAAATACATATTCAAAAAAATATTTTTCATTTTGGAAAGAAAATTTATTCATGTTATATATGGTAATTTAAAACATTTATTTCTAATATCTATAAAAAATAAAAATGAAATGTTGAGAAAAAAATATTATTTAAAATAGTTATATTTTAATCTTTTTTAATTAAATTAAATATTACTAAAAATGAACTTTTTGAAAAATGTATTTTATGGGAAAGCACTTTTAGAAAATAATTTGTATGATTATTGACCTGGAAGAAAATGATCATTGATCAAAGAGTAAATAAGGCCAACATTTCTATAAAATTATGTTCTCGATCATTTTATGTATCAAAGGTAGAAAATTGTATAAATATATTAGAGATATATTAATAACTATAGTAAAATATTTTATAATGGTTCTGAAGGATAATATCCATAAAACATATGTTAGTTGAGATTTTGGCACAAACAATCACATTTTTATTGGGATAAAAACATAATCACATACCTTAGGTACTTTTTTATTTCATATGTGCTAAAGTATAATATAAAACATATGTAGACTTATTATAAATATATTCCAGAGAAATATTCATATATAATTACTTTATATAATTCAATTTTAATTTCTAATTAAAATTATATTTAGAATATCACCGACAAAATAAATATTCATGTTAAAATTGGTTTATTTTACATACGTATTTTGGTTCGATGGTTCTGGTAATTTCAATGTAGTTATTATTTAATAATATAAAAATTAACAATCATTTAATAATTATAATATTTATTCATTTTATTTAACATTATAGTTATTCATATAATATTATGACGAAAAAAATCACATCACTAAAGGGATGTGGTAGTCCTCATGTATACGTAAGGGGCGTTTCCATATTGTAATGAATGGAATGGTAATAAGGTAGATAAGATATTAAAATTAAATAATAATAATTATATATATCATATATAAAATTAACTTAAATCATAATAACCACCCATAAATTATGGTTATGGATACAAATGATATCCCCATATAGTGGTGGTAGTTCACACATTATCATGAATGGTGATTTCTTACCAATTTGATGGAAATGAGGTAGAAAAAGTATGAAACAGATTCATAATAACAATTATTTATATTCAAAAATAAATAATTAATCATTTGAAATTAGATACAATATGGATAAAAAATTTATAAGGAGAAATAAAATTAACTGTTTGTAGTTAAGAGTAATACATTATTCATTAATAACCCTCATTTGTCTTACATCGTAAGTCATAAAATAATGTAATTATTATCAAACCAAGAACTAATTGTCATGGGGAGGGATGTTAAGAATTTATTGTTATAGGTATTGGCTGAGAAATAAGGCTTATGATGTTTTATTATGAGAGAGGATGTGGTATTATTTTATATGGGAGAGAGAGTACACAAATAGTTTTTTCAAAATATTAAAATATAATAATTTATCATTCAATTAAAAAAGCTAAAATTTTGAAATACCCTAATATATGATTTATAAGGTCGACATACCCACAAAGATTCACATTTGTTTAATTTTTTGTGATATTTTAAACCGTGTATCTTAGGTTAACCCCATCGGTAAATATATTTTCACAATAACATTGGTGACACATTTATCCTTTTTTATTTTTAATATTAATTATGGGCCAAAATTAAGTGTACCTTATGAAATTATAATATGTAAAATAATTTAAAATATGTAATATAATTAAAAAGAATCAATTTCAATATGTGGGCGAAAATAATTTGGAAAAAATGAATTGAAAATCTATTTATAAAAATACATTTTCATGCATATAACTAAAAACGACTTTATATATTTTCATGTAAAAAATATTATATGAAAGTTAAAATATATTATTGAATATATTATAAATTTTTTTATATATAATTACTCAATAATAAATATTAAATTAATTAATTTACATAAAAATATATATTATGGTCTTAAAAAAATTATAATAAAAAATCTATTTTTTACAATAAAACGGTTTTTTGATTTCAATCAAACTGATATACAGTGAATTAATTTTATACATGTGTAAAATGTTTTTTTTCATAAATTATTTAGTATTATTCATAAAATCCAATCCAATTTTATGGTTATAATTATATCATTAAAATATAATATCTTACTATAATATCAATGTTCATGTAGCTTAGTGTTTATTTCAAAGAAAGAAACCAATAATATTATGTATATTTAAAGATAATAATTTATTAACATTACTGTTTTCAAATTATTGATCAATGATAAGACATTTTAACAAAAAAATTGAGTACATTGATTGAATCAACTAGGGATTATTCTACCTCATCACATCTTTAGGTTCTCACAAAGATTCTTCATATTTATTGTTACACCAAAAAACATTGACCATG
Source organism: Viscum album (assembly GCA_963277665.1). NCBI lineage: Eukaryota > Viridiplantae > Streptophyta > Magnoliopsida > Santalales > Viscaceae > Viscum > Viscum album. Next base: position 891,114,201 of record OY728130.1, read on the forward strand.
TGAGCGAATCATTTTGAATAAGTATCACTCATAGATCCAAATTCTCCACTATATTTTAATAATATCGGAGATCATGATGTATTTTTATGATCTATGTGTTCTGTACATGTCGAGTATAAGGTATGTACTTCCTCAATAGAGATACCTGGAACACCTCCTGAACATGAGAGATATTATATGGAATTAGTATGAGATATGAAACTGTCCTTATATGATTTATAATTTTAAATGGACTAATATATATAGAGTTTTGATTTACCTTGTTTATCTTACCTTCATCCAAGTAGATATTTATAATAATAAATTGTCAATAATATCAAAATATTGATCCTGTGAATTATTATCATCATAAACATTCTCTCGAATCTAAGTATACTTAATGTGTTACTAATTTTATCTAAGATTTATTTTCATTTTAATATGTAGTTCATCTCCCAATTTATTTCCTTCTAAAACATTATCCCAACACATTTAATTTATATAGTTCCTGAGATAGAGGGATTCAAAAGATCCATAATAATTCTGAAGTGAAAGTTATTATTGTATGAAATCTCAAACATGAAAGGTGTTCATCCAAAATATTGATAACATTAAATAAAATTGATATCAAAAAATAAACTTTGCATTGAATGGTCCTCTTATTCTATACCTGTTTCTATATATGATAATAATTATACATTCGACTCTATATTAAAATATTTATTAATAATTACATCGAAAATTAACAAAAACCTATAATCTTGATAAGATATAATAAAATGTGGTACACATGAAATATTACCACATCATTGTGGCATATTTTATCCTGATGGCCATGGGATTCATAATTTTTTATGGTAATGATGTGTGATTTTTTTTGTGTGATCAACAACAAAAATAACATTTCACAATTTGGAAGTTTTGGGTACTTCGACTAAAAAATAAATGGAATTATTTTCACATTTATATTCAGTTATGGGTATTGGTTAAAATATCTTCTTAGGATTATGAATCATATCGATAACATTCTGATATACTATGAATTAAGATACATACTCTACAATATCCATTTTTATGCTCTCCAAGTGGAAATAAAAATTTAGATCTCTATACATATTCATACATCCTGGATGAATAGATAATGATGAGATATGAGATTTATAAAGTAGATCCTCTATTAATTAAGTATTGATTGGTCAAAAACTCTATTCCTAAAATACTTCATTCCATCAAAATCATGGTTTAACATAGGAACATTTTATACCATCCTATGTAGTTACACGTTGAACTTCTTCACCTGTTTAATCATAAAATGGAAGTCTATTTTAAAATTCATATGAGAAATATATGATTTAACACCTTTCCACATGATTTCAAGAACCTTTTTTTTCAAATACATAAATATTATATCTCTTTCAAATATCATAATGGAAACACTAGCACAATATTTACAACATTGAGAATCAATAACATTGTTCACCTTCCCATGGTTGTAGTGTTTTGTTAATCCATAATCATTAATCGAGTCCGAAAATATCATATAGGACATTTTTAATTATTTCTAAATCGATAAAAAATTCACGATTTTATGTTCAGTATATATATCACACTATTCACCCTAAAAATATTACCTCCCTATCTCGAGTGAAAGAATTACAACTGCCAACACCAAACATAAGTTGTCTAATTTTTCTCATTTATATTATTTTAGATAGAATAAAATTCAATCATAATATAATTCTATAGAGGAAACATACCTTTCTCTTCATTAATACTTTTATAAAGATCCCATATCCTTCTATAATGTTTGGAAGTGTAAGTTTATTTGTACTCGGCAACTTTTATTTCAGATCATTGAAATTTTCCCCATATTTATATGTACGAAAAACTATGATCCCTTCAGAATAATCATTGTAATTATATATAATATCCATGACTAATATCTAAAAATATCTCAATAGTATTCGTACAACTCGTGAAAACTAATGATGTTGATTATCATGGTATTTATTCTCCATTATTAAATAACATCTATATTTGAAGGATGCACCAATATACCCACACATTAGATTATATGACCGCAATAATGATAATTTTAATAAAAAAATAAGACTTTTTATATTTAGAAAACAACTTCTACTTCTTCAATATCTACATCGCAATCCTAAAATTTTCACCATTATCACTGTTTCTCATTAAATATATAAGAAAATAATATATAAAGAATACCAATAACAGATTGAGGTAATCTCAAATGAATCTATTCATTAAATACATAATTATAGAAGGACCATTGGTATCTTAAAATGGAATTGTTTTGAATTCAATGTGACAATAAATCATAAATAATGTTTTCATGGAAATATCCTAATTATTTAACATAATTTAATGAGATCAATACTGATAGTAAATCATGTAAATTTGTTGACTTTTACTTAACTAATCAAAGGAGTATAAAATATTTGTTACATGATATTTATAATTGATAGAGATATTGTTCAGTTGTCAATAATGATTAAATGTCACTGTAATACATATTTCTTATTAAAATATAATTGGTTTACCATAAGAAGAAGAATTAAACTAAATGAAAATTTTATCAAGATTCACAGGTAGTTTCTTTTTCAATTCTAATAACTCATTCATGCTTACAAATGAGAATGTTTTTGAAGTAATTGTATCACCCTGTATGAATTATATAGAAAAAAATAACATCATTATTTGGGGGAGGACTAGGAATTTATTTGGAAAATATATCAATATATTCCTAAAAAATAGGCATATATTATATACTGAGTTTCTCCCAAACCATTGAAGATAAATCTCAATTATGCATATTATACCAAATATCTATATTAAAAGAAGAACATTATGTTTGAAGAATATATGGAATGTAGAAAAAAACTTAAACAACCAATGAAATATTATTTTCCCCTTATCTCAGTTAAAAACTAATGATAGGATTAGTGGGTATGTATAAGAATAATCACATTATGAAATATATATTTATAACATTAATACTCAATAAAAATGTATTAATCAATTAATTGGAGCAAATAATTCAATATTTAGTAAATTAATATTATTATTTAAATATATCTTTCGTTCAAAATTTTTTTAATATTTGTAAGAAGAAAATATATTTAATTATTTAGACTAATAGAAAATTCATTTAAAAAAAATTGGAATAAATTTTTTATAAAATATCATATTTTAAAATTTTAATAATTTCCTTTAAAGACTTATTTTTCAATGAAAAATGAATAATAATTAATTTAATGATTTTTTTCTTGAATTTACAAGGTTATTTTTTATTTTAAAATAATCAAATCGTAAAATTAGTTAACCTTTTTTAGGTGTATGAAATTATTTTCATTAAATCCATTTTGTTGTTCAATTTGGCATGATGACATTTTTTTACATAATGTAGGATTTTTCGAGGAAAAAAAATCAGTCGCTCATTGCATTTTTAATATTTATAATTTGTTAATTTTTACAAAATATAGTAGTTGAATTTTGTAATGGTTATTATATATTTGGAATTAGGTGGTTTAAATTTGATAAATAAGTCTGTTTTATTTTTAAACAGTATATATAGAAAATTTTGTAGAATTTACTTTCTCAGAAAATGGTACAATGAGATAAACTAGGTTATATTTAAGTGGTATGGTCACTATTTATCATTTGAATTATTATTGGATTAATTTAAATCAATATTAGTAAAAATATAATTTTTTTTTTAATATTTTAAGGAATCTTGGTCATGAAAATGATCTATAAAAAATTTAATGAAATGAAAAATTTAAAACGTCACTCTCGTATTATTAAATATCACATTTGTGTTCACATATGGATAAAATAATATTTTTTGAATATTAATATTTATTTTCAGAATAATGATATTATTTTCAAGATAATAATATATTTATAATTCTTATTTATTTTATAAATATTGTAATTTCTTATGCAACCTCGATACGTTATCACTTCATTTAATGGATATATAAACAAAATTATTTGAAAATGATGAAATAAAGTATAATTTAACTTAGTTTTAGTTTTACATGAGTTTTTTATATAAATGTCATATGAATCCTATTTTAGGGATTAAAATCAAATTCAATATTTCTTATTGTGTCTCATTCTCAAAAAAAATTAATAGTGTCAAACCTGACATTAATGGTTTATTATGAAAAATAATATTCTATTAAATTATCTAAAAGTCATTAAAATATTTAAATCAAGAAATTGGTATTAGATATGGAAAAAATTATCATCCATTATTAATTTATCAACAAATTCATATCATATAAGTAAAATTATAATACTTTTAGAGTTAAAAAGGTACCTCCACAGTTAAGGATAAAATTGGATATCTATGTGGTTAAAATTGATGAAAAGGTTTTTGAAATCCATATAAACCAATACAAATTTTATTTATTGATGGTATTAAAGCCATAACCAATATTATCATTGTATATATATAAATTTCAGAATCATTTCTATTGAGAGTGAATTTATTAAATTTTAGTATTTTAATAAATTCTTGATGTGCCCCTCCTCACATTTATAAATGGGCACCCCATAAATATCTTATTTACACCACATGAAGCCTCCTTTATTTTCCATAGCATACTAAATTTTCTTCTTAATATCCCTATAAACACCCTATAATTGATGGTTTTCCCAAAATACCAACCATATTATCTTTAATAGGTGATACTAATGTGTTCATTTAAAGTATATATTTTATCGTTAACAGTTCACATTCATTAAATTAGTTCTTATACATCCTCTAAATATATGTTATTTATAAAAAATATTAAATTTAGTAACATAAATATTATAAAATTGTATTATGATCATGAATTCTCCTTTACCCACCCTCTTTCCCTTTAAATGGTTGTGAATGTATCAATAGGGAATATATATGTGTTACCATCTCAACATAGAAATACAATACATTTTGCATCACTATATTTTATAGATTAGTATTTTTATGGGTTTAATGTTTATATATGATATTTTTGATGTAATTTTTCATGTATATTTATAATATCATATATTTAATCATTCCTTTAAATCTGGTGAAAAAAACAACATCACTCATGCATACCCGTGGACTACAACCTCCAATAACAGATGCGATTTATTTTTCATTTCAACCTTACATGGATCGTAAAATGGATATTTTTTTATAAAGAAATGATTTGTATATGATATAATAATTTTATAAAGGTGAATTTGTATTTATCTTTTCTCTCTCTATCTTTTGAAAATCGAATAAAAATTTATGCAAACGTACAACCTGTAATCTCCATGAATGGTGAAAATCAATTTTCATCTCTACTATAGTGTTTTAATGTAATTATATAAAGGAAAAATAATATATTTAGTACACATTAATTTATTTTTTAGCATAAAAATCCATAATTAAAAATAGAATATTGAGAGGACTAGTTCTTTCCAGATAAGGTGTATAAAATTACATCATAAAACTATGTTACAATGATTTTTTTGAAAGATTCCATAACATGCTTATAAATTTACAGTAGTCATCTAAAAAATAATGGGATAACCTTGGGAATGAAAAAATGAAAGGGGTGTGATATAATGTCTAGTAATGGAATAAAAAAACATTTCATAGGGTAAACAAATAAATTTTACCCAGGAGGCATATTAATGGTACATAATATGTGAGAATCATAATCATGAAAAAAGAGGAATTGTATAACTTGATATAATAAAGGAAAAATGGGAATGTGGAAACCACATATAAATGGAAATAGAAACTTTTTTAAAGGTTAAACACTAATAAATCATAACATAGGTGTCTAATAATATCCCTTAATTCACGTTTCATAAAATATAATGATATTAAGACATTACACAATTCATTATAGCATTATTTTGGCACACCTATCAATATCATATCTTGTATATGCATAAATGTTCTACATAGATCACATAACATTATAAATCATTAATATCTATCAAACCCACTATTGGAGAGTGTGGATTAGATAAATGGATATTTCAAATAAATAATTCATTGGTTCATATAGGTGAATACCCTTTAGTTGATATGGGTATGTGAATTCACATCAAAATCATTTTTCATTGAAAATTTAGGGAAATATAGGAAGTAAAATATTTATAAATAACGATTGATAAAATGATTTAATGATATTTAAAAGTGTCTAAATAATTTTTGAATAAAAATACTACTATGAGGAATGTGGAAATGTGTATCCTAGTATTGGGAATTGGAAATCAAAATCTATAAACAAAGAAGGTGATTGAATAAAAACGAGATGGATATTATCTATTAATATGATAGGGTGTTTTCAAATGCATATGAGGAGTTTCTTGATAGATTAGGGGAACTATGGGAGGTTTATATTGAGTGATAGTAATTGTAGGTATGTGTTCCAAGTATTTTGAGTGAATAGAAATGAAATCATGGATGGATATATAGAGGAAAAGTGATGGGAGTTCATTATTTTTTCCCAAATATTTTATTTGGGCTATACATAATAATGTAATCAAAACAAAAAAACATGACATGGGTTTTACAATGGTTTCTACCAATGAGAAGTGGTTATATTTGTTTTTATATTTCAATTTACTAAAAACATTAAAATAATACCATTAGTGATGTGGAAGTGAGACATTTTGACAAATGATTGATTTTATAACATTAAAATATAATATAAGATTTGGAAGATTCATCAACGTTTTATGAAATTAATTGATTAACACCAAAGAAAAAATATTAAATTAAATATAAATATTTGTTCCTGTATACCTTCTATGCCTCATATTACTTCGTTTTTTGGTCATTATGATTTCGTAGTACACAAGAAATATTTATACAGTATTTAATTTTTACCCGAAATTTTGACTAAATAAAAAACTTATTAATGTTATAACATTGAATAAAATACATTTTTAGAATCCAAAAATTAAATTTTTGATAATAACTATATATATATATATGACATTTTATATTATTAAATGAAAATTGCAATTTATTGAAAAAATAAAGGGTCTTTTTAAATAATAGTTTTAAGGCCCTTAAAAAATTAAATTTTCTCCTAAATTTTTTTGTTACAATTAATATTAAGGAAAAATAATGTTTTATTAAAATAAAATTTATATTTTAAATTCATTAATATTTTTAGAAAAATAACATAATTGAAATTTTTTGTTACTAGAAAATAAAATTCATCTTATTATTGTAATAAATTAATTTTTATTAATCTTATAATTTAATCATTTATAAAGTAAAAAAATAAAGAATCAATATAAGAAATATTTAATAGAAAATAAAATATTTATATTTATGTTATTAGTATTGAGATACATAAATCTTTACTACACCAGTGAATTCCCTATGTTTTAGGTGTGTGGCTGTGATATTTTCTTACTGTGGTACGACAAACATTCTTTGGGACATGATCTCGATGAGAATAAAATTATTTTCTCAAAGGTTTTAATATTATTTTATTTGATGAATCATGGATTGGGATTGGTAAGGAGAAAATATAAATGATGTTATCTCCAATGTAATCTCTAATAAATAATATTATTATGCTACAATCATAATGATTGATGTCATCAGTTCCTATAGCTATGTCAACTAGATTTTTTATAACCCTTAGTATAAATTAAAAATACTATCACTGATAAATGGATATATTATAAACCGTTATGATTATTAATTGTCTTTTGAATCAAATATAATGTATGATTTTCCAAAATGACAAATTTATTTCATAATATTTTATCTCACGAAGATAATTTTTTAATGTTATTTCAAATTAATTTATTATTTTCAATATTCATAATTTCTTGAAACTATGAATATATCTTCTTTTATATTAACGAACCATGTTATTATTTATTTTTACACAAAAAATCATCTTTCCACTACAGAACACACTTATATGATCTTTTGTTTCACTTAATAATATTCTAGTCCTATATTACACAAAATATGATGTTCGTTTGAAAGTTTTAATTAATCAGAATATATAGTTTTACCAAACTAAAATGTACTACTAATATTTTTGTTAAAATGTTAATATATTTTTCACCAAAAAAATATAATAAAATTTAGGGATAAAGATAAATAAATTTTGAAAACATTATTTATGAATGTTTATAAAATTATTATTCTGGTGATAAATTAGCTAGAAATGAAAGTAAGAACTATTTTAAAATAATGAAATTATTTTTCCAAGAAAACAATTTTTCTTTATAGAAAATAATTTTGTATAAATAAAATATAAAAACACTAATGATTAATATTTTAATAAAATTTATATATTACCTATTCAATTAAATTCTATTACACTCATTCAATATATTTTATATGAATTAAGATAATAATAATTGCAATTTTATGAATAGAAAGATGTATTTATTCAAGAAGGTAATATAACCTCTTTTTAATGAAGCACCTATTTTAAATATAAATATGGATAATTTAAAAAAATATTAAAAAAGAATATCAAATTTTTAAAATATAACATCAAAATTTACTTTGGCAGAATTTTTGGTCTTTTTCGGAGACATTTTATTTTTTGATAAATAGTCAAAAATGTAGAATTTTAATTAAAAACGAGTATCTATCTTAATTATATATATAGATAAATTAAATATTTATTTTATTCTGTTGTGTAATTATATTAATTTAACATCATATAATCAAATTAAATTCATTATAACATATTTCACATTGATATTCAATATAAAAACATTTCAAACATTTAAACAATTTCCCTTAAAAACACGATGTCGATATATGTCTGTGGGATTAAATTTATATTAATTTTTCCACTTTGTTGAGTATAATTTTGAAAAATAGGTAACATAATGAGAATAATAAAAATATATTATTTGTAATACTCTTAATATATTTTTCGCCCAAAAATATTAGTGAAGTTAAAAAACATTAATTTCAATATAGGTAAAAAATGTTTACATAATGGTTAAACATTAATCATAATGTTCTAAACGACCTAGAAAATTGTAGAAGGATTTTGGAATAGAATATTTATAAAATTCTCCTATTAACTCAAAAATTTACAATTATTTTATGCACATTATATATGGGAGACCTCTCAATAGTGTTATCCCTGTTGTATTAAGAAGTATGACATTCATCTTATATAAAAGGTAACTCACCCCACTAAATTACTCACACCTCTAATTACACATTGGATAATTAAAAACCATCACAAATAAGCTCCAAAATTCACTTCTATCAATCTATAATCCTCATTCTTGTGTAACATCCAACCAAATAAGCCCTTTGGTGTATACCAAAATTAGTTAAAGAAGAGGCAACATCATTCCCTATGCTATTTTGTTTTATTTTATTTCACAATTTACAAAATTATTTATATTATGTTATTATATTCCAAACTCAACATCCTAAATACAGTTGGATACTTTTATTCAAAGGGTTTTACCTACACCTACACTCACTTCCATCAAATGGGTAAGGAACTTATCGTACCTGTGTACGGCAGCCTCGATAAACGAGGTTGGTTGTTTTTATATACCAACTCTAATGGTTTGGGATTATGATGAACACAATATTTTATATAAAATATTTTATATTTATGATGTCATTACTATGATTTAATTATTAAATATAAGATACCTATATTACATCGGTTTGTAATGTATTGTCTCAACAATAATAAAAAAACATATGTTGAATTTGATGCCTACAAATACAATTGTTTTTTTATATTAATATATATTTATGTTTTATTTAGGAATTTATTACATTATTACTTGTATATCTTTGAAAATATATGTTACATGTTATTTATACATTGTTTATACTCTATGTTTTGAAACTGAATGTATGGATAATCTTCCATACACTAAACACTAAAACATATAGATCAAAAACCCTAAATTTGAAGAAAAGTATAGAATATATACTGATGATTTACGACAAGAATAACTATTCAATCCCTATGAATGAATGATGAAAATATAGATTCTTATCCATAAATTATTTTTGGGACACTACACTATGAAAATGAACCCTACACTAAGGAGTTGAACAGTACGTTGGAATATTTAATAATTGAGATATAAAGCCATGATTTTGTCAAAGATTACAACAAAAATAATGAGGGAAATATATATTAGTTAAAAGATAATTTAGGACTGATTCAAAACCCCATAATGATCGATTCAAAGGTTTAAATCACTCATACTTCTAATAAATATTACAAATCTCTTGAATTATTTTAATTTGAATATCTATGACTTGTTTGGATATATTTTTTGATATTATCTACAGAAAAAAGAATTATACATGATCATATCATCTTCATGTGAGATAACAAGTGACAAATTTTCAATATAAAATATGCATACATTTTTGTAATATCATTTTTTAGACCTATGACAATTATTTATAGAATATATATTTCTTAGAAGAGACTACACATTGATTGTTCTAAATTTATTAACCTCGTACAACTATGAAACTACTCCCAGTTTATTGATGTATAATTAAAAATATTTTAAATCCTTTATCACTTTAGTGTTATTCTTTGTAGAATAATTTTATCTTTGAATAAGATAATATGTATTCTTTAAATTGCTTCTGAAACTGTAAACATCAACCTGTAGAATCAATAAATCAAACTCTTTGGATTTATCAAAGTATCAACCGGTTAGACTCAGGAATGCTGGAGGATTAGCTTCATGGACTAAGATGTGGTTTTCAGATCCCCTAAAAAGAACTAGAAGACTCTATTTAGCCATGTTATAGACATTTAAACTTCTTGTACTCAGTTTTGGATATGAAGGTCTTGTGATTAGAAGGTATTTTTTGTTAAAATCACTATGCTCATCAAAAAAGAATTTTTTGTGTTCATTAGGTGATCTTTGAACCCCAAACCACTATAAAAATTACTAAGTTTTTATTTTATATTTATCCGCTACTCATATTTAATATTTTATAGATCACTCTATATCTATATCAATCTAAATGAAAATGAAAAAGCAAGAATTTGTTAGCATTTTTCGAAAGACACAATTCACTCCACCACCTATTTTGTGCCTTTGTATTATACACACCTAAAAATTGGTATCAAATGTTATATTTTTATAAAGTAGATAATGCTTTAGAAATATTAAAAGAATATGTACTATAAAAGAAAATCTGAATGGAAAATCAAAAATATGGTATGTCTATGATTCTATCATTATATTTTAATGGTGACAACTATGTCTGTGAGAAATCCTAAATGATCATCTATATAAAGAATCTTGAATTTGAATATTATTTGAAGATCATCACTCCTAATGTGATTCCTAAGATACTAGAAACATGGGATTCCACAATAGAATCTAAATATGATATCAAATCAAATGAAATGAATTCCAAAATTTGTGGACTTGGACCAGATGAATTAAATTGAGTATCACAATTCCCTACTACTTATGATATGTGGAAAACAATCACTATTGTATATGAAGGAATATATAATATTTGTCAAATGTGGTATGCTACTACAAAAAAATAGTTTGACACCATTATAATATTTTATAGTTGTTGAATCAAAAAAAATGAATGGTTAAAGAAATATGTAAACAATATTACTACCTTGGGAGATTAAATTTCATAATAATATCAAGCCCTGACATTACATAGATTACTTATTAAAAAATGAAATGGAATATTTTCAGGTATTCAAGAATCAACATCTAGAAATATTTTGACTGTGATGGAATTAATTGTAACATAGATGATGTATTAAGCAATAATGAAATCATTATTTTATGATATCATTATGGTAGTTTAATGAGAAAACACTACCATTAAGGTGACACCTCAAAAGTTTGAATGAAAATCAAAACAAGACATCAAAAAGAAAAATTAATATTCCCCAAAACTCAGAAGTTGAACTAGCTTTTCTATATATAATGCATAGAAAATTCTATAATTAGAAATTATTCTTCAAAAATAATTTTTTAAGGATGACAAGGAACCAAGAGATGTAATGTGTTATGAAAGGAAATTGAAGGTTCACATGAAACATGTTTCCCCCCATTTAAAAAATTATTGAAGCAAGACATGAAAGAAATATCTAATCAAATCTTATTATAATAATAATTTATAAAGAGCCATAATAGCTATGTTGAGTGTATATAGAACCTCTAGTATCTCTACAATATATGATTTAGACAAATATCCATAAAATCTAAAAGAAAATATGTTCTTTGTGGCTTTAGAAGATGAAGAGGTACCATCCTATTATTATTCAAGTTCTGACTTGGATAACTGTTCAAATAGTATATTGGCTACTTACTAGTAAATGATAGAATAAAAATATTATTCTCTAATAATGAAATAAAAATCATAAAAAATATTTATAATGCAATTTCAATTGAAAGGGAAAAAATTCTAAAACAGCATTAATAATAAATAGATAAATTCAATTAATCTACATTAAGCTCTATTGATCACGAAAAAAGATAAGATAATTACAAGATAATGTATAATCTTATAAATGTGCTACTAGTATATTAGATAGTAGGGAAAAAAATCTAAATTAAAAGCTTAGAAATAAATTTATTAAAATAAAAATGTATGGAATAGAAAGAAATAGTGAAAATTAGAAATTAAGAAAATAGTGCATAATTAAATAAAATTCAACAACATATTATTATATAATAAATGTTATTTAAACTAACAAAAATTATTTAAGAAATCCAAAAAAAGATGGTATTAAAATGTATATTATTTACAAAAATAATTATCAAGTGCATAACGTAAATTTTACAAAAATTACACTGATCTGAATTCTATGATTATTTATTACTAACACATCTAGACCAAAGAAAAATTGGGTACTAAACCAAAAAATATTTAAATGTTTTTACAGAGGGAAAATAATATAAACAAACATGGTATGTAGTTTATGGAGAGTGGATGCTCCAGAAACCGAAGTGGAGTGTCTTTAAATTTTCATACGCTAACACAAATGGATGGTGTTCAAGTCACATTTGGTGACTATAAAAAATAAAATATCGTTGGATTTGGAACTATTGGAGAACCAAAGACAATTACAATCTACATTGAACTGTATATACAATGGATAAATCACAACATGAAATGTATTTCTCAATATTTTGATGATGAATTGTATATATGTTTCTCTAAAAATTCCATATATATTTTCAAAAATAATATGAATAAATTTAATTCACCATGAACAGAAAATAGTTATATAGTGGATCTCAATTCCATGTTTAAAAAAATTAAATTGAATAACTGATACGAAAAAAAGAATTATTATTCATTCATAAGATACTTTGACATTGCAATACATATGATTTATATAAATTATATAATAAATAATTATTTATTTATTTGGATAGTCTTATGTTTAAAAATGACAGATTTTGTGATGCTTGTCAAATTGGAAAACATCAAAAAACACAATTCAAATCAATTAACAAAATAGATACATCCAAACCATTAGAACTTATCCATATTGGATTTTTGGGATCATCAAGAGTACCATGATTGGATTTTAAATTAAGGGTCTATGTTTTATTTGATGATTTTTTAGGATTTACGTGGGAATATTTTCTAAAACACAAAATTGAGGTATTCTTTATGATTGAATGTTTTTTTCAAATTTTTTTAAAAAATAACAATTTTAAAATATTTTCATTGAGAAGTGACTGTGGTGGAGAATTTTAGAAACAAAAATTTATTTATTTTTTATAAAATTTATTTATTAAACACACTTTATCTGAATCAACAGTAGCTCAAAGAAATAGGATTATTGATAGAATAAAAAAACTAATTACGAAATGGAAATGGATCTATTAAATTAATATATTAAATATATTTATTTCTAGATAATGCTTTAAGCCCAACATTCTATATCAAGAATAGTGTTTTAATAAGACCAATTATTGAAAATATACCATATGTACTCTAGAATACCATAAAACTTAAATTAATGTATTTTAATGTTTTAGATACATAGAATATATCTTAAATACAATGGATAACCTTGTACATTAGATCCAAATTCTTATGAAGGAATATTTCTAGGCTATTATCCAATTTCTAAGGCCTATGGAGTGCTTAATAAAACATTACGGATTGTTGAAAAATTAGTTCATGTTATGTTTGATCACACTGACCCGTTTAATAAAAATGAAAACCAAACAATTGAAATTACTATTTCTTTATAAAATTTGATGCTTGATTCACCTAAAACTATTTTTGTATATAACGTTAATTAAATCATGTCTGGTTCAAAAGAACATGAAACTAAAGAGTCATAATATGTCTTACCAAGATGGTCGATAATCACAAGGAAAAAACCTTTAGAAAATGTTTCTTGACCTAGAAACAAGAAATAGAACTAGATGAAATGCTAGAAACATGTTAGAAATGTCTTATTTTCTATAGTAGTTAGAACCCATGTCTATTGATGGATCTTTAGATGACGAGATTTTGTTTTTGGCCTTTAAAAAAGAACTAAAACAATTTAGAAGAAATGTAGTTTTTGAATTGGTAGAAAGGGCATCCAATTATCCAGTATTATGAACTAAGTGGATTTTAAGGAATTTAGAAGATTATCAAAGAAAAAATACTAGAAAAAAATCTAGATTAGTAGAAAACATTAATAATGAGGAAGAAGGAATTGATTGTGATAAAAACAATTCACCTTTATATATATTAGAATCAATAATAATCCTTTTAGCTTATGCATATCATTTTGTTTTTATTTATATCATATGGATGTTAAATATTAATTATATAAATAGTTATTTAATGGATGATGTTAATGTTTAAATACTACAAGGTTTAAAAAATCCTCACAAACTATATTCTTTAATAAATCATAAAAATATCTTTATAGACTTAAAAAATAAACTAGAACTAGGAAAGATATATTAAGCTATATTTTTTGTAAAACATTATTATTTTTTTGGATTAATATATCCTACTCTTTTATGAATAATGTTTTTTCTAATAATCTATTTGTATATATTTTCATTGATGATGTTTTTTCAGTTCAAAAAAATATTTCTAATAATTTATTAAATCTGATGAAAAAATACTCAGAAATGATTATGATGTGAGAATTAAATTTCATTAAAGTATTTTAAATCATTAAAATTTTTTATGGAAATGTTTTCAATCAAATTAAACAAGTTATTGATTTAGAAAAATTTGGGTATAATAAAAGTCTATGACTTATACAGCACTTATATGTTCCAGTATAAATGATTATCTGGATGAACCTAGAATCATAGTTGAAAATATGTTATATATGGGTATGATTTGATTTATATTATATCTTAATACTAGTACACAAGACATACTATTTTATGTATGACTTTGTGCTTGATTTTTGAAAAAATAGATATGAATAACATCTGACTATTTTTAGAAAAACGTTTAAAATATTTAAAAAAACTATTTATCAATCTCTTGACTAACCAAAATCATTTAATTATTACTTAATTTAATATTAATATTTTTACTTTAGGTGATATAGATAATATAGAAAAAGGACCATATGAACCTATCACTTCTTAGGGAACTTGTCAGTATCATAGTCGATCCACTATCAATAGTTGATGCATAAAATTAACTTCTAGTAGTTGTTGTGAACAAGTGTTGTGGATAAACCAAAATCTACTAGATAATAGAATAAATATTAATATAATTTCTATTTCATGTGATAATAATAGTGCAAAACATATTACCACTAATCTTTTAACTGAATCTAGGGAAAAGCATATTGATATATAGTGTCAAATTATAAGTGATCTTGTTCATAAAAAGGACATATCATTAGTATTTGTAAATATTGAATATTAATTAACTTATTTTTTTATTAAATCACTCCTCATTACGTGTTTTTATTTTATTATGGGGTAGATATAATTAATTAAAAATAAATAAATTATTATTAATTTTTTTTAAAATATATTTATAATTCATCTGAAAATAATATTGTTTAATAATGTTTTCATTTATTTGTTTAGTGAAATATACAATTTCTTACTTTGTTTTAAATCATGTCTTTTTAACAAAATAAATTTTATTAATGATTACCCCCACACAATTGGGATATGAAACCATAGGATGTCAATAAACTTCTAGACTTCTCCCACTCTTATTATTACTCCATTACGACAATTCAAATTACCTGGTTTCTCATGTTCCAGTTCCCTAAATCCATAACCTCTGAACCTTCAATACACAAATCATCAGTAATGGAAGCATCATGAAAAATTTAGCAAGATTATCTGATTAAAATTTTCTTATGTATGTGATTTATCATAATTTTCTTCAAGATATAGTAATTCATTTCAACTATTTAAATCAAACAAATCTGTTCTCAAAGAATGAAATCATATTTTTTTGTAGTTTGAACTTATTTGTAGAGATAATAATACTCTATTTGTATTTTATGTTTAATAAAAATAGTTTTATCAAAATGATTCATTTATTTTTCATGTTCATGAAGTTATTTTTCATATATGATTTACCATGTAGAGTATTATATTACATTATCACAAATATATAGGCTATTGGTTTTTCCCCTAGAGGGGGAATCTGAAATTGATTTATGAAACACAAGTTATGATAGATATTAATCAGGGATATAATTTTATCCTTTTTTACTACATCTGTCAAGATGAATATGAAAAAATACCTCAATGATGATCAAAAGGTCTTAAAGATGTTTATTTAGTCATAAATTATGCCAAAATTCCTGAATTAGAAAACATTTTGTATCCTAATATGTATGTTTTAGTTTATTAACAAATATCATCAATAATTTCAGTAGGTATTTGATGAGGTATATAAATAATTTCTTTTATAAAGAATCTAGAATGGGGTTTTATCCTTAATGAAGGATTCTTTCTCCATAGTTATTCGTAGTAGGAAAATTATAGGACATATCCTTAGGCTTGAGACGACATCATAGTAATAAAATGAATGATATAATGATAAGGAAAATAGTATATTTTAGAAGAATCTCTTGCAATGTTATGTTACATATTGATAATATCGAACAAGAAAGGATGATGGAGAATACTCATGGTGAGTATTGATTGATACCATATATTTGTTTTTTTGGACCTATGCCTAATAAATAAGCTGAATAAAAAATTGTAGTGGCTATTATTCCTCAAATATGAAGAACATTGGTATAAATTATTAAGGTTATGGATGTAGAGAAAGAATAAAATGAAGGATTAGTTGATATTGATGTTGAAATGAATAAGAAAATTGAGAAAATTCTCAAAGGAAATATCAACCTAATGGAATTTGAACCCATTCCTAGTGGATCCACCACAGTTAATCTATCTCTGATTATTTATGATTCTATAGATGTATATGTTTATACATTTTGAGAAAAAACATTAGGTATGAACCCCAAATTTTTTTAGAGGGATACATGTTTGGTATTATTGGAGTTTGGAAAAAAATCTAGAGCAACTTAGATAGAGTATTCTGACTTATGAACATAAATATTAAATATCTAATTCATACGTAAAAACTTTTTGAGGGAGAAAACATTTCTATGAGATAATAATTAGAATATAAAAAATAAATTATAAGAAATAAGATGTTCAAATGTCCCTATAGTAGATTTTGAGGCACTTAAGACTAATTTCTATGATATTCAAGAACTTATTTTACCATTATGAGGTTTTGATGATTTTATTAGAATTTTATATAGCGAGATCATACCGTTATGAGAAGAATTTATTAATAAATAATATTTTTGATTAGTTAAAGAAGCTATTTGGGGAGAGAATTTTAGTCTCTAGGAGATAGTTTTCAAACACTATCCTCATCCTGACAAACATATCTAGATCTATTTTAAAGATTAAATGAAATTAACCATGTGTTTCATGATTTAAAAAATATACTGCACACTCTTAAGTGTGGAAATAGTCCTTTGAATGTTCTTCCATAGAATAAAATAAGTTTTATAAGCAAACTCACCTTCAATGAATAATGGATAGGGAATGTTCTTCATCATATAATGGTTATATTTTATACTTTGATTCATTTTGATGAATCAGTTAACGAGTATCAAAATGTAAATTTGGTTGAGTGATTGGGGATAGATCAAGACGTGATGGTGATTCTATATTAGTGGATATGAGTATTTGGAACTCATTTTCAATGTTTGTTAGTGAAGCTTAATGATATCCATATTGTTGTTCAGTCAATTCCCCATCGTGTTACATCCTCTCCTTGTAAATATTCTTACACAACAATGATATCTGACTATAAAAAATTCTTTTCATAACATTTCATAAGCTTGTGGAGGGTTTTATTATTTTTTGAAAAAAACATGATCTGCTATTCAATTTACATTACATTATATTTTATATCTATGAGATTTATTTAGTTCAATTTTTTATTATTTATGTCCAATATTTATATTCTAGTTCAAAATTTATTTATCTTTCAATAGTTCAGATAACTATTCATTTCTAGTTTAGTTGAATATTAAATTTTTCATTCACATTTTTATTTCAAATATCTTTTTGATATCATAAAAATGGACGAAAATTTGGTTAAAAAAATCATTATCAATTTACAAGTAATCTTTTTTAATATATATAATACTGAAAAAACTAATATTTCCTTAAAAATGTTTACAAATCCTATGATTCAAATAACTACATTATGGGTTTTGTGATCATAAAAAAGAGGATATTGTTGGTTATGTAATGATTCAACAATACTATGAAATATATAGTGATTTTTAGGCTCACAAAAACCCATGATTTTTTCTAATAAAATTTCTTGGCGTATTTTTTTGTAATTAATATTGCTATTAGTTTCATATTTTTGATATGTTATGGGATGTGTTCTGTAAACATTTTTCACACCCTATGTTCTATAAATGAACATATGGATCATCATCCCTATGGTAAATAGTACAATGTTTGGATTTAACACCCTACATTTGAATAAATGTATGGAATATTAATTCAACATCGAAGACTGGAATAACTATTTATTACCTATGATAAGAAATTGGATGAATAGATTCTTATCCATAAGTTACTTTTGGAAACCTATACTAAGAAAATGAACACTAAGCCAAATATTTGAACCCTATATTGAAAAATTAAATAACAAATATCTAAAATTGATATTTTTTATAAGATTTCAGCAACAATATAGAAGGAAATAAAGATTGGTTAAAAACTAATTTAGAACTAAATCAAGGGCTTGTTATGATCTATTTAGAGAAGGTGTAAGTCTCTCATACTTCAAAGGAATGTTACGACTCTAATTAATGACATGAATTTGTATATATGTGGTCTTTATTGTGATGTTTTTGGATCTTTTTAATTGAAAAAATGTTTTTTATATGATCATACAATTTTCATGTGAGATAAATAGTGATACATTTAAAATATAAAAACGTCATACATTATATGAGTATCTTTTTTCTGACCTACTGCCATGATCAAATGACTCTATTATTTTCTAAAAGAGGATATACTTTTAATTTTATTCATTTATTAACCTCATAATACTTTGAAACTCCTGAATTGTTATTGCTATATAATTTAAAATGTTTTTCAACTAGGATCACTTCATAGATTTTATTTATTGAATGCATTAGTAATTGAAGTAGAATATTTATATTCTATTAGCTACTGGTGAAACTGTAAAGATTAACATATACCATCAAAAAATCATTCTGTTTTAATTTATTGTATTTTTCAATACTTGGACACATTCATGGTTGACAGTCAGATTCTGAGGAAAATCTATGGTTTTTGGTCTCATATTAATGAACCATAAGGCTTCGTTTATCCTTGTTATAAAGGGGTCAACTACCAATTCTCAATTCAGGATTTGATGGCCTTGTGATAAGAGTAACTTTCTAGTGAAAGTATCCATGATCTCATAGAGAAATTTTGTGGAGTAGACATGGGGATCTTTTTTCCGCAAACTACTATAAAACATTTTGTGCTTTTATTTTATTTATTCCACTTCTCATATTTTATATAAAATTGAATGCACAATATTTGCTTGTTTCGTAATGAAAATCAAAAAAATATAGAATTTTACAAGATTATTATAATGACATAAATCATCCCCTCTTTTTATCACTGTAATATTCTAACCTATGAATTTCCATTTTTTTCAATATGATTACTATATTTTGTTGATGTCTGTCATGTCTCCTCAAGAAAATGATGTGATTCATTCAAAATTTACAAGGTTTTTATTAAAGAGGGCTTTAATAAAAGTATACAATATAAATCAAATAGTAATTCTACTATAATGAATATATATAAATACAAATATATGTAAATTACTTCAATTCCTTTAATATGAAAATAAAACAGAAATTAATTCATACATACAGATGGTCTACCATTACCCTAAACGGTGTCTTCCACTTCCTATTTCTATATTTTAGATATTATTAGAAATATCTAAATACTTAATATATATTATATTTTCATCATTTATTACATTATTTAAATAATTAATTCATGATCTATATATGAAAATTTATCATTATTATATGTATAATAATCATATATTTATTATATAAGAGTTTTGAACGTGTTCAATGAATTTCAATTCTTAATGTAAGTGTTCTTTATTTCTATTATTATATTCTTTGAGACATGATCCATGTTCACAAAAAAAATTATTATATATGGTGTGTATACATACAATGGATGTATTTTATTATTATTATAAATATACTTATGGGGATTTATATAACCATTTGAGTGTGTTTCTTTCATAGTGTTTATGGATCAAAATTTACCTAATCAATAACGTAATTTTTCCTCAATTTGACTTCACTATCAAACATTCTATTATATTCACCGATATTGTTATATGTAGTGTATATACATCCCTATGATGTTTTCAATTATGAATATATATTTTTGTGAAATTTGAATATTCATTTATTGTTACTCTCTCACAGGGATTATGATTAATATTACTAAAGTGGTAATAGAGTATTATTATTATCTCACAATTTATCGGGATTGTTTGTGATTATCCTTCTATTATTGCAAGCATATGTTCTATCTATCACAAAATATCAGGATATTTACTCTCTTATAGTCATTTATTATAAATTTATGTATTGAGACCGTTTGTATAATAATTTCAACTTAATATAATTAATAAAAAAGTTAAGAAAATATGACATTATTTCACTCTTAGGTTAAAAATTATTTTTATTCAAAATACCATTTTTTTATAAACTATTTTCACAAATATTTTACTCTGATTTTTAAATTTAAATTTTAACAATGTATTACCTTTTTAATTCACATGGTTATGAAATTAATATCTTTTTCCTCTTCAAATAAAAGAACTTTTCTAAACTTCATAGGGTGAAAAAGGTATTTTTGCATGTACAGATTTACCCAGTTTCATTTCTGTGAAGCTTCATTAATTTTTATATTGTTATTTTTAAGTAATTTTCACCAATTTAACAAAGGAATTATTTATTTTAATGTTATATTAATATAAAATGGTTTACAAAAATGTTTTATATTATTTATAAATGATCTTTCCTATGTTTTAGTGTTATTTTCGTAGGAAACTTGTTTGAAAAAATATGTGTATTATACTTTTTTTTCAAATCATAAAAAAAATTATCATCATAAAATTTCATAAATTAATTTTCATGGTTCCTATATATTTATTCAATGTGGTTTCAAATAATATTATTTTTAAAATATTATATGATTGAAAAAGTTGTTTTCAATGTGAATTTATATTCCATACCATCATTTAAAATCATTCTCCATATAACATGATATACATTGATATTGTTTTTCCCTTATAAAGGTTATCATCCAAGGAAACCATTCTTATTATATTTTTAATGTTTTATTGTTGTGACAAATAAAAAAATTCAAAATATTTTTATAGTCCATGGGTCATACCATGATAAAATGATTATGTAATCATCTTCTTTTCACGTGTTATCCTATTATTAAATGTTTAATAAACATGTATCATTTACAAAGGTTATGTTATGATGATATTTTTAGGATACACATTTCATTATATGGGTTTTAATGAAACACATCCCGCTTTAATGGACATGGAATGATGAAATTTGTTATCTCTTATAGATCACATATATTTGATTTCATTATATGATAGATTGCACTAATATATTCATTCAATGAATTGGGGAAAGATTATATATATATAATGAGATAATAAGGGATGGAAAGAGGAGTGAACTAGGATTATTAATATAGGGATATAAAGAGAGGATAACATGTAACATAATATAGGGTTGGAATGAGGAGTAAACTTGGTTTAGTAATACATTATTAAAACGGGACATGAACTTGGATCAGTAATACAAGGATAGAATTAGATGTTAAATTTTTCTAGTAATATATGAATGGAATCTAAGGTGACCCTATTTTACTAATATAGTGATGGAATGAGATGTTAACTAGATTCAGTAATACATGGATGGAATGGGATGTTAACCTGGTTCATTAATAAATGGCGGGATCAGGGAGTAATCCTAGTTCTGTAATGTTAATTGTTCACTAAGATTGTATTGGGAGTAGCCCTTGACTACGAATATGGTTTTTCAACTGAACCTATTTCACTAAGATGGCCATTTTATAAAACATTGGATTCTATAGAAACATTTTTATATCTTTATGTGTTGCAATAATATCACAACTTATTCTTATGTCAGGATCAAATTGATTATGATTATGATTTTTTATTAATGTCTTATAAACTCTAATTCTTTATTCAATGACTCTTAATTATGGTTATTATTTTGACGGTTATGATCTATAATGTCACAATCATGTTATAATACCCTTATGCTCATGATTATTCTTATATAAATCATTATTTTCCATTACTGAGCATCTAATCTCACCATTTTCTAATGATTCCTTTCCCAATATAATTAATAATCGTTTTTTAGTAGGAGTACTATAGGGGAATATATTTATATATATGTTTAATTTCATTCACCAAATTATAATAATGTGTTAAATGTTTTTGATGACATTAAATATTACAATCCTCATGAATGTATTTTTGTACAATGCTAAAAATTCAACTAAAATGGTGAAATATCTTTATATGTTAATCTTGTGTCACTATAGACGATATGAAAGTAATAGTTTATTCATACTTTCAAACAAGGATGATACAATTTTAGTGATATTCCTATTTATTTTTATAAAGATATGTCTAAGTATGTATCTATGGATAATCCATAGCTATCATAAATTTGTGAGTTTGTGTAATGATTTCGCAAACTTGTGAGTAATTTTTCATGAATATGATGTTTTTTGTAATGATAAGTATTTCTCACAATATTCGTTTTGTTTCCAATAAATTTTTGGAAATATATTTAACTTGGTTATGATTTACTATTTCATAAGTGGAATGTATGGGAATTCAGTAAATAAATTTCATAAGTACACAACTCATAAAATGAATTAAGAAGTTGGTAAGATTATTATTTATAATGACGATGATAAATGGAACATAAATTATATGTTAAAGTCATGGTATTTAAGAACATTATTGTTTACATTTAACATAAGTAGGATGATTAGAATGAGGCCGAGGAGCCTTAATACATGATTCATGTTTCATATTCTTGGAAAATGGTACTAAATAATATGATTATTGAGCTTGAGTAATGGTCTAAGAAAAAATATTGATTACTGAAGTGAATGCGTTTTGGAATTCAAAAATAATGTTATGAAAATAACTAAATATATATGTATTTTAATTAATATATTTTCATTTAGGATTTAAAAAGACATGTTGAATGGTTCTTAAGGCTACAAAATGATAATTAATGCTAGGGTGTTTTTTTATTAAGAGAAGTTAACCCATAATGTGTTCAAATTATTGAGAAATATTAATTTATATTTGATAATAAAATGATTGATATGGATAAAGAATGTTTAATAGTACTTATTACCACGGAAATGATTATTTATTTTTTGGAAAAGTTATTTATGTTATCATTTATGAAATTTAAAACTCATGGATTTAATTTATATATCCAAAAATAATTATAATAACAATGAATTTTTGTTTTCTTAAAAGATATATGGTATTTGAACTTATTATAATGATGGAATATAATCAAAATTATGTATTCACAAGTTAGTAATATAGATGATCAACGTTAATATTATTTAGTGACCTTATTACAATAGTTTCTTATTTTCCTCTTTTGGAAGGGTTACAAGGTTGACCATTTATGGAATGGTCTGTGTTTATCATATAATTAGGTTTTATAAATCAATGTTTTATATCCACATATAAGAATTTATATATATTGGTTAACCTATGATATCCTTTTTTTTGTGGGAAAATTGAATGAATTTTTGTTCTACATATGGGTCTTATGATCTGTTAGCACTTCAGGAATAAAAAATTATGCTTCATTCTTTGAGTATGACTTGATTTGGAAATAGGTAAAGACACACCATAAAAGTTATATTATACTGAAATAATGTATATATATCTTCAAATTAAACTTTTACAACATTAGGGAAAGCATATTGAAATAAAATATTTTCCTATTCTCATCATTTTTGATAATATCAATTTCCTCTTTCACAATTCTTCAGTTTATGATTATATTATTTTTAACATTATATGGATCACAAAATTTATTATGATCAGTGATATTTATCGATATCTATGATTATTTACACTTTTCTACAATGTCAATTATTTCACTTCCCAAATATGTCCTTCTATGTGGAAACCTAGTTAAGTGTTACTTTGGGTAACCGTTATGTTTTCAAATATTCCATTTTAATGTATGTTTTAGTGTTCATTTTTTTGATGTGTCATTATATGAATTGAACATTCAGGTGTTAAATATTTTTTTAATAAGATTAATTTCTATAGAAGAATTCAGTTTTTGTGGTTGTAGAATACTACAGTCTGAGATCTTGTGAATTATTTTTTACCATTAATTTATTATTTTTAATATTCTTCATCTCACAAAACATTGAATATAGCTTGAGTAACAATAAATAACCATGTTATTATTTCTTAGTAGGCATCAAAATTTTGAGTTTGTGCTACAAATGACACATAGATTTTCTTTCTGTAAAGAATCACTATGTTTGGCTTCTATCACCGACAATGTTTAGTTCCTTTGATAGACTGTGTTACATGTAAGCCCTATTTTTATCAAACTAAAACGTAAAATTAATATTATTTTTAAAATGATATTATTTTTTTCACCTAGCTATTATAATGGATGTTATGAGTTTTATTAACTAATGTGTGATGAAATTATTTTAACATATGTAAAAAAATGTTTCATTTTGTTATAAATTATCTAAAAATTAATTTAAGGACTATTTGCAAATAATGAAATTCGTTAAATAAAAAAACTTTTATTCAATGCACAAATTTTTTTATCTCAATAAATTAATCAAACCAATTTTGATGAACGTTTTTAATAAAAATATTATATTATATATTCAATCAAATTGTTTTACTCTCAACTAATATATTTATTATGAATAAGATAAGAATAATTCCAATTTAATGAATAAAACGGTATTTTTTAAAAGGTAATTTTACAACATTTATTAGAGAACCAATTTTCAATATATTTGTTGAAATTTTTTAAATTTTTTATTCAACAAAATAAATTTCTTTTTTATATAATAATATAAAAATTTACTTTAGGTGAATTTGTTTTCGTTGTGAAATTTCTTATTTTGAGTAAAAGTTATAAAACCTATAATTTTAATTCAAAACTTCTTTTTCATCTAACAAATTTATATAGTTAAATTATATTTTATTATACTTTTATTGTGTATGTATTTAAATTGTAAAATAAATAATCCCATTTTTTTCATTATAACCAATTCAAAATTGATGTTTGATATTAAAACGTTTCAAACTATTAAACATTTTTACATAATGAGCCGATGTCGAAACACATATGCATGATTTATTAGAAATTAATTTCTACCTATTTTGTGACTATAATTTGGAAAAATGGATTAAATATTTGTACTCATAAAAATTTATAATTTATATTAACGTAAATTTCATTTTTACCAAGAATACTAGTGACTTAAAGTAAAATTATTTTCAACGATTAAGGATAAAATGAGTTATCATAATGGTTAAAAATTCATATTAAAGGTACAAATGACCTATAAAAACATAAAAAATCCATTGGTTGAAAATATTTTGACCATGTATACTCTTTTATAAAATGTATAAAATTTTCGGAGGAGAATTATTTAAGGAAGACATCTCAATATTGTTTAACATTTTATATTTTGATGAAAACCACTCCTCTATTATAAAAGGGCACTCATCCCCATCACTTACTTGAAACAACTTGTAAACATTTTATCCTCAAAATACTATCCATATAAGCTTCAAACATCTCTCCTTTGATCCTATAATCCATTATTTTGGAAGAAAGCTATCCAACGAATCCCTTTGGTGCAATCTAAAAGATGTTACCCGAAGAAGAGATAACATAATTCCACCAGATCATTTGATTATTTTCATTGTTGAGTTCCTAAATTATACTTAATTAAATTTTATATAATAACATAAGTATATTAATTATATTGAGATGTTTTTATTATATTTATTTTACCTACACCTACACAAAGTTCCATCAAATTGGTAACAAACATACTGTTCGTGTGTATGAAAAACTACTACCTCATAAAATTATGTTGTTTGTTCTTCCTTTACAACATATATTTGTTTGTAATTGTGATGTAAATAAATTTTTTATATATTATATTTTATATTTATGATTTAATTATGATACTTTAATTATTATTTAAAACAATCCTTAATATGTTCCATTTTGTTGAAATATGAGAACTTCGTTTATAGACGTGGTGACTATTGCCTCCTCATAATGATGTGATTCATTCACACATTACATAGAATATATTAAGGATTGGTTTAGTAAATATATATCATATATATGAAATAATAATTCTAATATAATTCTAATATATATATATATATATATATTTCATTATTTAATTTAATTCATTCGTTCAATACGATAATAAAATAAAAATGTTGTTCATGTGTAATTATGGTATACCATCACCATGAATGGTGTATTCCATTTCTTATTTATATATTTTATAAATTATTTTAAATATATATATACATTATATATATTATTTTTAAATAATTTATTAAATTCTGTAAATAAGTAAATCATGATCTTTGTAAAAGGATCACAAATATCAATTCAAGGAACATACTATAGAAAAAGTGGTTATTAACTAAAATGTATCTCTAACATGGAATTATTAATAAAGGGAAATACAAATTAAAAATTTAAATGTTTATTTAACATGTATTTTGATAAAACACTGTATTAATGAACATTTAAAAAGAAATTTAAGACCGAAGGTAAGGGTTTTCTCATCACACTTTTATTTTCTATGAGATACATGTCAGGTTCACCACATATTTATTATATGTGGCCTTTATAATTCCCGTGGATTTATATTAAGATTATTATTCTTATAGTTATTAGTATTCAAATAACCACTTTATTATATATATATGCCATGGGGTATATGGTTAGAATGTTACTAAATTGATAAGGTAATTGTTTTCTCAATATTAATTCTTTGAGGCACATGTTATATACATCACCAATATTCATATATACAATGTATATAATTCCCCTTAACATGTTTTTATCATGTATAAAAAAAAATTTATTATATTTTAATTTTCATTTCATGTTACCATATCATGGGTATTTTAATTGTGGTTACCAATGTGGTAAGTGTCTATTTTTAAAATAGGAAAATTTTATTAAGCTTGTTTGCGATTATGCTTATATTGTTGCAATATCATGATCCATATCTAAAGAATAAAATTAATTTTTTTATATTATGATAATTAATGTCATATTAATGTATGTGTACCATTTTTTAATATCTAGTGATCAATATAATTAGTTAAATTTTGTTAAGAAAATGTGACATTATTTCCTTGTTTGGTTGATAATTTGTTTTATTAAAAAAACCATGTTAAATGAAAAAAAATTGAAAAACAATTTACAAATATTTGTAAAATAAATATTTACCTGTGTTACATATTTTTAATAAAAATTATTTTTAAAAAATATCCTTGTCATTTTCAAATCAGGGAACTTTTTAATAAAATTACATTGCAAAATGAATGTTCAATATGTACAGATTTTCCAACCATTGTTTCATTAAAACTACCTTTGAATGATTACAAGTACTTTTTTTAAAATAAAATCGTTTTATGAATATTATAGAAATAAATTTTTACATTGATTTCTAATGAAAATGTTATAACATTTTTTATTCTTTTAAAATATTCCATTATATGTTTGGAAGATTATTTTAAAACAATAACATTATCCAAATGTGTATGTATTAAAAATATTTTTTCAAAGAGGAATATTTATGTTCCCACTGAAATTTGTTAATTTATTTTTCATGATTACTATATATCATATAAAATTGGTTTTAAAGAATATTATATTGAAAATTTTATAATTTTTAAAACTGATTTTCAAAGAAAATATTTGTTTTAAGTGATAATTAAAAATACTTCTCCTTATTAGATGAAATAACTTGATATAGTTTATGTTTTTATTGGGTTATGATAAAATAACTCCAATATAATTCATTCATTAAATGGCTCATAATTAATAAGAAATTTTGTTTATGAAGCCGGTTTCTCTTCCAGGGGTTATACCATGATAAAATAATTATGAAACCTTCCTCCTTTCATGGGTTTCCAAATGATTATTTTATTATGAATCTTTTATAATTTCCATACGTTATGATATGATGATATATTTGTGAAACCCATTTCATTTCATGGGTTATGTTAAAACCCATTATTTTTTATAGGAATTAATGTTATAAATAATTTACTATCTTGTGGCACATATATGTATGATTTAATTATGTGATAGGTTGGACATATATCACCCTCCATTTAATTGGTTGTATATTCTTATATCTCATGAGATAGACGAGGTTAGAATGGTGAGTGAACTCGTTTTAGTAATATAGGGAAGGAAATAGTGATGAACCCATTTATGTATTATAGTTACTAAACAAGGAGTGAACTCGATTCACTAATAGAGGGATGGAATGGGAGGTGAAACTAGATATATAATATAGGTCTAGAATGAGAAGCTAACATGGTTCAATATTATAGGGTTTGAACGAGATATGATACTAATTAATAAATGTCTTGAATGAGAGGTGAACCCGATTTTGTATTACAGGGCTGGAATGGTGTGTGAACCTAATAAATTATATATTTGTTCCCACTAAGATAGTCTTGGGAGGGAAACATAACAACAAACATGGTTTGGGGACTGAATTATTTTCACCAATATGGCCTTGTCATTAATTCTTAAATAATATGAAATTCATTTTATATGATTATGTGTCTTTCAATATCACATTTTTATGCTTTAGTTATGATATAATGGATTATGATCTTTATTTCCTTGTGATTCTTGTATTATAAACTTCTAATATTTTTTATAAGTCTCTTTATTATGGTCATTGATTTGTAGGGTATGATGTTACAATTATATGATCATGTTTCCACACCTATATTCTCCTGATTATTCAGATATACCTCATTTTGTACCCTTAATAATAATTTGAGCTCACCAGTTTCATATATTTCATTTCCCCAGATTATGAAGAATTTATTTCAACATGGAGTACTTAAGGGGATGATATTGAGGTAGATTTTGAAGTTCTTTCATGAAATTAGGAAATGGTGTTCCAATATTCCAATCACAATAAACTATTATGGTCTTGAGGAATTAATTTTTGGTAATAAAATTATAATTTATATAAAATTATATAATATTATTGAATTTTAATCCTAGTTCCCTATAGTTTTCAATTACAACATTACATAAAAATGATTTTAATTTTATCATCAAGAATGTTTTTTTATAAAATTATTTGATTTTAAATAATTTCCCCTATAGATATTTCACCCTCAAAACAATCATTTCATACATAATAAAATATATGGTTATATTTGATTCACCACCTCTTCTGATTCATATTTTTATTCCATTAACATATGGTTCTTCCAAGACATTTTAATAAGTTGAGCTATCTTGTTTTGTAAAATATTGTCTCGACAATCTATTATCTTTACAGGTTTCTCCTAAAATGAAATATCACTCTCTAATGGTGTCAAATCTAGTTTCAATACATGTAATGGGTCTGTTATGTACTATTTCAAAATGGATATGTATAAAAGATGATGTCATTGTGATTAGTTATGTGGGAGTGAAAGTCAATTTTCCATATCATTGATGTGATCAAGGATATCAAATGGGATAATGTTTCATCAACTAATCATTCCCTTCTTCCAAAACATCATCAGTTTCTTCAATGGCGATATAAAATGATGAACTTTATCACCGAACCTAAACACAGTGCCTCTTCAACGATTATCTATGTTGTTTTTCTACAGACAATGTGTAGATTTCATTTGGTGGTAAATCATTTAAACATTATATTTCATCTCTTTGATAATATTATTTCCCATAAGATTCCTCTCTCAAACATTATCTGAACTCGTTGGATTTTGAAACCTCTTCACATAAAAATAATTATAAGGTTATATATGAATATATGAAAAGAAAATATGATTTTAAACCCATTTTTTGGGAGAGGGGGAAACCCAACATAAATTCATAGACCCGAAGGTACATAGGGGCCCATTGACACAAATTCATTTAAAATCAAACAAAACATAACTCCGCACATCCCAAAGACCCGGTAATCATGAGACCAAAAATTAGTAGTACGATGACCCAATGGTGAAAAAAACCATTAGACAATCCATTGTAAAGAAAATAATAGTACAAAATAGGCTAACCCTAGCCCAGAAATGCAGCATGATTCCCCCATTGCAGCGCTATCTGACCAGTGAACCATGCCACCTTTGAGCACCAGATCGCCAACTGTCGCGCCAATCACCACGGAACAACATCCCCCATAGAAAGATATATCGTCACACCCAGTCGCTAAGGCGATCCACTAAGGACCATCTGGATACCCAACCTCCATCAAACCAGATCTACCGCCGTATCTAACCCCCCACAACCACTGCAAGATCCGGGGTGATAAAGAACCACCACCACCCATCTCCATGAGATGGAAACACCGATGTGAAACATATTTGTGCACAGAGGATAAACACAAGGCTAGTGCCTCCCGTCAGAACACCTCCAAACGTCTTCAGTTGAACACGAGCCACATCCCACCACCAAATCCATGGAAATTATTTCCCATTTTAATAATTATATGGGAAATGGTTGTATCAAACACATAGAAATCAGTTATTCATATTTGACTTGACAACATACCATCCACTGAGATAAAACCCTTTATTCACTCCCTTTATGTTATACCATAAGTAAATTTTGTTCATGTATCCATAAATACTAGTGTTTCCAAGATGAATAGATAATTTGGAGATACACACATCATCTAGTCGTTCCCTCTCTAGTTATTTCTTTGATAGTGAACATATCTTGGTTCCAGTATTTATAAATCCATATTCTTTAATGTTGAACTTTATAATATCAAATAAATTATTATATATCATGTTATGATTTTTATATGACACTAAGATCCTTACGAGAATAGATGGAAGAGTAATGACATGGTAAATATAGGGTAAATATATTTTTATTATTCTTATATTCATCCTTCCCATTTAAATGATTATTGGATCTCTTGAAAATGTTATAAAGGATATAGATACAGAAAAACATATACTCATTGAATATGCTACATGGTTTTGATTCCAAGGATTAGAATAGATTGGATAGTCATAATCCATGATTAGCTATAAACTCTTCCATCACCTAATATCAAACTCCTTTTCTATGAATATATAGTTGAGTATTTTATAGTTTTTGTATACATCACATCTCCCTAAATATAGATATATTATCCTAATCAATAAATTTATAATCACTATAGAAAATTCTAAACAATTATTTGGGATCTTCATCTCATGGATCATTAGTCGGTGGTAGCTATTATGTATCAATTTTTCATTTTTCATGTGTTCATAACTGAAGACTGTTTTAGATTCTTCAATGTAGATAAACAATTATTCACAACTGTTGGTTAATGTAATCATAGATTTACATATAATCCTATTATTCGTAACTTTAAATCACTTCTCATATCAATCATACTAGTAAAAAATGACTCCTTTATGAGTTATATTGGTTATTGCTTAGGGTGAATTTTTGGGATTTTTCTGAAAAACTTCAATTTTTGATGAATAGTGAAACCACTATGTGGTACTTATAAAAACTGATTTTTCCGTTTAAATGAAATTTTGCCATCTTTGTGTTTTGAATTTCAAAAATCCGAAATACATGGTTGTCATTAAGAAGTAAAATGTGGTTCAATGGGATAAAAATAATTTTTTGGTGAATAGTAACTTATTAAGTTTTTAATCGCGATTAGAGGTAATTAGTGTAGTTTATGGTAAGAATAATGTTTTAATAAAATGAAATGACCTAGAAACATGTCCTACCCTCATTGGATGTGTCATGGCCGACCAAGATAATCCATGGATCAACTTGGGGACCCCATGGAGCCACATTGGTTGGAAAATGACATAAATATCTTTTTATTTAATGTTAAAGTAAAAATGACACAAACATGAGATGTTTTACTAAAATAATTTTTACATGGGGTTATACAAGTCAAATTTTTGACTATAAATGGTAATTGGAAAGCTAAAAAGATTTACTACATCATAGTATTTGTTTTATAATTTTTATAAATTAAATAAATTAAATTATTTATGACATCATGATGATGCAGCGATGACCCCATTATTTAACGATTTAAATAAAATGGAATGATAATGTAATAGATAAGACCTAAACATGTCCAAAGACTATTGATTGAGTGTATTTATATCCCTTATCACCTTAGCCTCGAAATACATCAATTTGGGACCTTTAAAATTCGAAACGCTTTTGAAAATAAAGCATCATTTTGTAACTTTACAAGAGTGCCCCTCCTCTCCTCTTATAAAAGGCCCCCACCTCTACCTCCTTACCCACACTCCCAAAGCCTTTGGCTCGGCCAACACCTACCCATTTTGTCTCTAAACGTCCCTCTATTGCTCCTTGAAGCCTCACTTTGGGCAGAAGTCTTCTCAAGGAAGCCTTTGAGCTCAAACCAAAGGGAGTTACCCGATTTTAAGGTAATGTCTTCACTTGTTTCCTTTTGTTTTATTTTGCTTCTCCAACCCACAAAACTCCTTTTATTCATTTATTTTGTAACAAATACAGTATCTTCAATATACTAGTATGTTTTTAGAAGAAGGTTTCAAGCTACATTTACACACACCTACATCTAATGGTTAAAGAACATACAGTTTCCGTGGATGGTGAATTTCTGCCTCCCGAAACGATGATTGTTCAACATTATTCTAACACCTTCAAAGGAGGCCATTAAGATGACACTATATTTATATATGATATCTAATATGTTTTTGTTTTACTTAAGCTTCTGTATTTTTCATTTATGGCATACCTTTAAGGATTCCATTATGGGTAAATTCGATATCTTCATTTAAGGAAGTGCGGACTACCACCCCCTCAAAGTGATTTGATACCTTAATACCATATGTGGTACGTATAAAGGATATATTTAATGATATTATATATGATACCATACTGGAATTAAAATACTATTATGTATCATTATGTTTTAATTCCATTAAATATGAAATAGCAATGGAAGTAACGTTCATGCGTACGTACGTCTTACCGTCTCCATGAACGGTACATTTCATTTCTTATCTCAAAATGTTATGTAATATTATAAGTACATATATATAATGGATATATATGTAATATATTACATCTAAATTATGGATATCATTCTGGAATTATAACATATATATATCTCTCACCTTTTGTTTTAATTCCATTAATATGACAAAAAATGAAAGTAGCGTTCATGCGTACGTACGATCTACCGTCTCCATGAACTGTGATTTTAATTTTTTATCTCAAAATAATATTTAATAGTATAAAATGAATATTTACTGGAGTTATATGAAAGTTTAATCATTAATACTATTCTGTAAATTATTTACATAAAACTACTTGGACAATTGTTTTTCAAACAAGTTCATTTTTGACTCATGTACCAACCATTGACAAAAACCTCTGATATGAACTAATATTATTAAACCATTATCATAACATTATAATATGTGATATGAACTGAATAATAATCTCTAAAGGATGTACTTAGGAAATTATTAATTGACCAAAGTTTATTATTCAGGAATGTAAAGAAACGAACAAGACAAGTTGGACTTGAGGTAAGGGATCATACTCCTCTCTTTCCTTTTTAAGTACACACTTTTATGTCATTACTTTTAAAGCTCATATTTCATGTTATTGGGATGTTATTTTATATTAATATTACTGTAATTTTTATGTTCATGTGATGAGAGACCCTATTCTCTCTCATTATTCCATTTTGGATGTTATGAGTGGCGCCGTTAGGCTGCCAGATTTTTGTAAGAGATCTAACCTCTCTCTTTCTTTTTAAGTACTCTCCTTTATGTCACTTCTTTTAAGATCCTATTTTTTAAGTTGGGGGATGTTCTTTTACATTCCTATTTATATAAACTTTATGTTAATATGATGGTATACCCTATTTTATCACATCAATCCATTTTTCTATGTTTTATGTGGTGCTGTTAGGCCGCTGAGTTTTCGTAAGGGATTTTTCATCTCACTTTTATTCCTGTGAGATTTATGCTACATTTTCCACAATTTCCTATGAGTGGTGTTTGTACTACCCATTGTTATACTCATTGTGTAATATAATTTCTTTTATGAGTATTTACATCAACGTTGTATTGTCCTTTTTTCACGAGGTGTATGTTTCGAAAGATACCCATGTCGGTGAGGGAACCTTTCACCCTCTTATTTTTAAAAGACTTCTTTTGTTGGGTCTTTTAATATACATATTTCTATGTTGGGATATGTTCTCATATATCCTTATTTATGTAAATTTTATGTCCAAGTGATGAGATACCCTTTTTTTCTCTCATCAACTCATTTTGATGTGACGTCGTTAGGCTGTCAAGGGAGCTTCTTAACCCAATTTCGATTTCTTTGGGTTCAACATGTAGTTATTGAATATGTCATCCTTTGAATATGTGTGAATGAACTTTGATTATTTTACACTTAATATCCACTTATATTTGGTGTATCGTTAGTCACACATAATTATGTAATTGATTTATCCTTAATCCAAGGATATCGTCTTTGTATGGGACATCGTCTCAATCTTCTTTCATCGAGGAATATTTTGTTTTATACACAACCTTCTTTTATATGGTGAATAAACCCCTTATACTTTTATGTTTATCCGAAATATATCTTTTTTATACAAAGAGTTTTACTAAACGACAAAAGGGAATGTTTTTGTCCTACGTATGTGGCGACAACGACGTCTCTGCCGCCATGAACATTATTTGAGTTTCGGCTTCCTCTACAAGCCATACCTTTTTTTTAAAAGAAAAATAAATACCATGTTTTAATTTTCTTTTATTTTCGTATTGAAAATGGTTTTTATAATGTTTTTATATCAATGTGTTGTATTGATATCTTGTTATTGAAAAGTGTAAATGTTATGTTTCCTTTATGCATGTTTTATGTGATAAGATTATGTTCTGGTTCATGGGAATTATTATGAAGACGGGTGGTTCTGTGATAAACTAAGGGCGGGTGAGCCTGATATAGCTCTCCAATGCATTGGGTAACGTGAAGGGGTTAAACGTTAAGGTTTCTACGAAGAGATTTAGGGAATATCTTGTGATGGGTATTCGAAACGTAACCAAGAGGGTTACTCCCAACGTAAAAATGTTATGAATGCCTCATGTTACCTTTTATGTCTTATGATTTATATGATTTATTCATGATTTGATGAGGTATGTTAAAGTCCCTATGTTTTATGGGTAATGTATGATTTCATTCTTATGTATATATAAACTGATGTTTCCTTTCCATATTTTTATAACACTTATTGAGATTTTTATGCTGATCCCATGTTTTTGAAATGTTTTTCATAGGTCAAGGGAAAGGTACATTATGTGATGATAGTGTCAACGATGTGTCAATAAAGAATCCATCTTTTATTTTAAATATGTTTCCATTGATGGGA
This sequence comes from Viscum album, assembly GCA_963277665.1. Classification (NCBI taxonomy): domain Eukaryota; kingdom Viridiplantae; phylum Streptophyta; class Magnoliopsida; order Santalales; family Viscaceae; genus Viscum; species Viscum album. The sequence goes on from OY728130.1 coordinate 891,150,522, forward strand.
AGAATGAATACTGTCTTTTATGTAACCACTTTGTTTAATTGTGGAATGTAATGCATGTTTCATGATCTAATTATCTAAAACTCTAATCCTAAAAAGATCCTCTATATGTAATCTTGTAATAACTCAAGATTAAGTAAGGTTTAAGGATGGGGCCTTATAGTTGGTATCAGAGGTCGGTTTAGATAACTTTAGAGGTTAGGGTATTCTTTAAGCATACGTGGGATTACCATAATGGTTAGTATTTCAGAAAGAGTCCGAGTTTTAGATAAAGTGAATGAGTAAGTATATCTTAGTGTTTATCTTCCTCATTAGTACATGATGGGTTTTTTTTGATATACTCACACTGACCTTTTTGGTTTTAGTAAATGGATGGTTCTAGCAGGCACCAATGTAACAGTGGATGTGAAGGAAACTGTGACAGTTTTTTGAGCAAGCAACTGAATGATATGGGAGCTGCAATGAGAAGTCTTATGATTATCCTCAACCAACTATCTGGAGTCATGATTGAACCTAAACCTTGGTGATTTCTCTAAGGCATCATATATGAGAGAAAAAAATCCCTACGGAAGTACAGGTAATAATCATAAAGGTAAGTGTGTTCAAAAACCTATGTGTCAATGATGTGGAAAGAAACACCTAGGAAAATGTTTCAAAGGGACATAAATATGATATAGATGTGGAAATGAAGGTCATAAAGCATGAACCTGCAATGGAAAAAGGAAGCATCCAGATGACTCGAGGAAAGGGAATGAAGTTCTTTCCAAGGGATCAATTGAATGTTTTAAATGTGGTGTGCATGGTCATTATGAAAACACATGTCCTATGAAGAAGTTCCGTGAACGGGATCACCAAGAGCGTACAAATGTTCGTTTACCAATACCTAATGCAATTCTGATTGAGGATGAAGAAACTGATAATGAACAATCAAAGGTATGTATTATTCCATGACTATTGTTTTCCTATTTTGGAATATTAGGATATTATTCTTGATTTTGTTTGTAGGAAAGATGTATTTCTGAATAAGTTGGAAAGGAATGGTTAATGGATCATGAAGAATGTTGAATGAGTAAGATGTCAACATATAAGGGATTCAAGAATTATGGTGAAATTCTTAAGAGTATTAAGTCTCTTTTGAAGATGGGGTTACATTAGAAGACTTTTTATATTATGTGTAACCCTGATGTTTAATATATTCAAATTTTATTCGAGGAATAGTTATCTTTTATTCTGTGGACATAGTTATAAAGAACCATTTGTGTATATATGATCCTTACTTTTGAGGTAATTATGGGTTACTATATGTTATGATTGAAGTGAAAGGCATGAGATAAATGTGAGGTTAAATTATGTTATGGTTATTTTGGATGATTTTATCCCTTTTTGGGGAATGATTTGAGAATTATATAGCGTTGGAAAAAGGACAACACGCAGACCGTGTGACTACCCGTCGCGTCGGACAAAGCTGCAGGAATCGAACCCACAACCAAAGTGCGACTTGTATTTATCGCCTACCACTGGTCTACCTGAAGTCCCTGGTTAGTTTGACTGATTCTTTTTAGTTATATGATTTTATTAATTAAGAGTAAGTTGATTTAGGGTTACTTATGAAAATGATTAACCTATCATGGAGGATATGTGATTAGGTTAATTACCTTTAAATATGAGACTTTAGGAGCAACTGATGTTGTTTAGAGATAAATGTTACGATTTAACTTGGAAGACTATGTGACAAAATCCTTCAAATATTTGGGTTTCAATCTTATATTGGTTTACTTTGAATAATTTTATGGACATATTGTTTATCGGATGGTCCTCGTTGAACTTTGGGTTTTGTTGGGCAAATTTTGGAGATTAAGCATAGATTTTCTTTTTAAAGGGTTATCCTTTTCTGGATTATCTGACCTTGTACTAACCTTTTTGGTTTTGGTTTTGGTTAAATCCTAAAGACATGGGATGTATATAGTTCTCTTTGGTGGATTAGGTGATTCTATATAAGATTATTATAGTACTCTTAATGCGAACAAGTCTCCCTAAATACTCGTATTTTGGAAAAAAATATGAGTTTGATTAAGGAATCTAGTAAAATTTGAAAGTAAACATGATAAGTTATTATGTTTCCTTATGAATAAATTCATCAATAAAAAGTAACTTAAAACAAAAATGTTGTCTATTAACTTTTCCTACTGGGGAATCGAATACCGTTTAACCCTTCACAAGTTTGTGATTTCTTTATGGTTAACTTTCTCCTAGACATGTTTACTATCACTCTCCCTCAAGAACATGACCCTTTTCTTTTCCTTCCATTTCCATGTTTTTATAAATGGAATCCTAGTATGGGTTAACTCGGGGGACCTCTGTACTTATCTTCCTTTATTTTTAAGTGATTTTTTACCAACTCTTGTTCCGATGTGGGACATTCAAGGATGTTTCGAAGATCAATTTTAAAAATTGCAAGGATGCAATTCACAAAAAGGGGAGAAGGATGTAACACCACAGGTAAATAAAGAACATGACATTTTCATATTTATCCATATTTGTGAATAAAATATTAATATGACTTTAAATGGGATTCTATCCTCGATGGCGTACCCAATACGCAATAACGAGTTTCTTGGGAATCTTACGGTGCACTCTAATAATAAAATAATATTATTTTAAATGGTAGTTAACATGTATCCATTTTATTGGCGGTAATGGATATAAATAACTAAAATATTATTATATATGTTTTTAAATGTTTTTACATTTATCCAATAAAAGATAAAGGCTTAAAATACGGAAAAAATTCAATTTTAGGCGTATATGCCCTAGTTTTCACTAAAGGTTCACTTATCGCCTTTTGATGGAGAACCGTCATTAAATATAGTTTTGTTCACTCTTATAAATTCTATTGGACCAAATAAAACTTTTCTTAAGAATTGGGACATCAAAATTTACTTTCTGTAAATTTTTGGTCTCTTTCCGATAAAGTTCATTTTTTTAATGAATACTGTAAAATGTTGTATTTTAATTCAAACCCTCTTTTTAATATAATTTATTTATATGATTATATTATCTTTTGAATTGGTTTTAAATTGAAAATAGAATATGTTTTTTACCATTAAATCCAATAGTGGTCATTGGAATTAATTTCACTTTGAAATCAGACTTAAACTACTGTCAATATTTTGATACTTATTGTCTCATAAAAACACGCTATTTGCTCTGACAGCGGGAATTAATTATTAAATTAAATAATGTGACTTATATGTTTTGATTTTCGTAATATAGACTTCATTTTTGAATTCGGAATATCAAATATAGCTTAGGGTGATTTTTTGGGGTTTTTCTGAAAAACTTCAATTTTTGATGAATAGTGAAACCACTAAGTGGTACTTATAAAAACTGTTTTTTCTGTTTAAATGAAAATTTTCCATCTTTGTGTTTTGTATTTCAAAAATCCGACATACATGGTTGTCATTAAGAAGTAAAATGTGGTTCAATGGGATAAAATAATTTTTTTGGTGAATAGTAACTTATTAGGTTTTTAATCGTGATTAGAGGTAATTAGTGTAGTTTATGGTAAGAATAGTGTTTTAATAAAATGAAATGGCCTAGAAACATTTCCTACCCTAATTAAATGTGTCATTACCGACCAAGACAATCCATGGGTCAATGTGGGGACCCCATGGAGCCACTTTGGTTGGAAAATGACATAAATATCTTTTTATTTAATGTTAATGTAAAAATGACACAAACATGAGATGTTTTACTAAAATAATTTTTACATGGGTTTATACAAGTCATATTTTTGACTATAAATAGTAATTGGAAAGATAAAAAGATTTCCTACATCATTGTATTTGTTATATAATTTTTAGACATTAAATAAATTAAATTATTTATGACATCATGATGATGCATCAATGACCCCATTATTTAACGATTTAAATAAAATGGAAAGATAATGTAATATCTAAGACCTAAACCTGTCCAAAGACTATTGTATGAGTGGATTTATAACTCTTATCACCTTATCCTAGAAAAAGATCAATGTGGGACCTTTAAAATACGAAAAACTTTTGAAAATAAAGTAACATTTTGTAACATTACAAGAGTGCCCCTCTTCTCCTCATATAAAAGGCCCCCACCTCTACATCCTTACCCACACACCCAAAGCCTTTGGATCGGCCAACACCTGCCCATTTTGTCTCTAAAATTCCATATCTTACTCCTTGAAGCCTCACTTTGGGCAGAAGCCTTCCCAAGGAAGCCTTTGAGCTCAAACCAAAGGGAGTTACCCGATTTTAAGGTAATGTCTTCACTTGTGTACTTTTGTTTTATTTTGCTTCTCCAACAACCAAAACTCTTTTTATTAATTTATTTTGTCACAAATCCAGTAACTTAAATATAATAGGATGTTTTTATAAGAATGGTAAGAGCTACACTTACACGCACCTACATCTAATGGTTAAAGAACATATTGTATCCGTGGATGGCGGAATTCTGCCTCCCGAAACGATGATTGTTCAACATTCTTATAACACCTTCAAAGGTGGACATTAAGATGACACTATATTTATATATGATATCTAATATATTTATTTTTTACTTAATCTTCTGTATTTTTCATTTATGGCGTACTTTTATGGTTTCCATTATGGGTAAACGCGATATCTTCATTTAAGGAAGTGCGGACTACCGCCCCCTCAAAGTGATTTGATTCGTTAATACCATATGTGGTATGTATAAAGGTTATATTTAATGATATTATATATGATACCATAATTGAATTAAAATACTATTATCTATCATTATGTTTTAATTACATTAAATATGAAATAGAAATGGAAGTAGCGTTAATGCGTACGTACGTCTTACCGTCTCCATGAACGGTACATTTCATTTCTTATCTCAAAATGTTATGTAATATTATAAGTACATATATATATAATGGATATATATGTAATATATTACATCTAAATTATGGATATCATTCTTTAATTATAACATATATATATCTCTCTCATTTTTTTGTAATTCCATTAATATGACAAAAAATGAAAGTAGCGGTCTTGCATACGTATGGCCTACCGTCTCCATGAACGGTGATTTTTGTTTTTATCTTCAAATCATATAGAATAGTATAAAATGAATATTTACTGGATATATAAGAAATTTTAATCATTAATACTATTCTGTAAATTATTTACTTAAAACTACATGGTCAATTTTTTTTCAAACAAGTTCATTTTTGACTAATGTACCAAACATCGACAAAAACGTCTGATATGAACTAACATTATTAAAAAATTATTTTAACATTATAATATGTTATATGAACTGAATAATAATCTCTAAATGTGTTAATTAGGAAATTATTAATTGACCAAAGTTTATTATACAACAATATAAATAAACGAACAAGACAAGTTGGACTTGAGGTAGGGGATCCTACTCCTCTCTTTCCTTTTTAAGTACACTATTTTATGTCATTCCTTTTAAAGCTCATCTTTCTTGTTATTGGGATGGTATTTTATATTAATATTACTGTAATTTTTATGTTCATGTGATGAGAGACCCTATTCTCTCTCATCAATCCATTTTGGATGTTTTGAGTGGCGCCGTTAGGCTGCCAAATTTTCGTAAGAGATCTAACCTCTCTCTTTATTTTTAAGTACTCTCCTTTATGTCACTTATTTTAAGCTATTATTTGTCATGTTGGGGGATGTTATTTTACATTACTATTTATATAAACTTTATGTTAATATGATGGGATACCCTATTTTATCTCATCAATCCATTTTTGGATGTTTTATGTGGCGTCGTAAGGCCGCTGAGTTTTTGTAAGGGATTTTTCATCTCACTTTTATTCCCGTGATATTTATGCTACATTTTCCACAATTTCCTTTGAGTGGTTTATGTACTAACCATTATTTTACTCATTGTGTAATATACTTTTTTTATGAGTATTTACATCAACGTTGTATTGTCCTTCTTTCACGAGGTGTATGTTTCGAAGGATTCCCATGTCGGTGAGGGAACCTTTCACCCTCCTATTTTTAAAAGACTTATTTTGTTGGGTCTTTTAATTTATATATTGTTATGTTGGGATATGTTCTCATATATCCTTATTTATGTAAATTTTATGTCCAAGTGATGAGATACCCTTTTTTTATCTCTCATCAACTCATTTTGATGTGACGCTATTAGGCTGTCAAGGGAGCTTCTTAACCCAATTTCGATTTCTTTGGTTTCAACATATAGTTATTAAATATGTCATCCTTTTCATATGTGTGAATGACCTTTGATTATATTACACTTAATATCCACTTATATTTGGTGTAATGTTTGTCACACATAATTATGTAATTGATTTATCCTTAATCCAAGGATACCGTCTTTGTATGGGACTTCGTCTCAATCTCCTTTCATCGAGGCATATTTTGTTTTATACACAACCTTCTTTTATACGGGGAATAAACCCCTTTGACTTTTACTTTTATCCAAAAGAAATCTATTTTATAAAAAGCGTTTAACTAAACGACAAAAGGGAATGTTTTTGTCATACGTATGCGGCGACAATGACGTCTCCACCGCCATGACCATTATTTGAGTTTCGGCTTCCTCTACAAGCCATACCATGTTTTAAAAGAAAAATAAATACCATGTTTTACTTTTATTTTATTTTTGTATTGAAAATGGTTTTCGTAATGTTTTTATATCAATGTGTTGTATTGATATCTGGTGATTGAAAAGTGTAAATGTTATGCTTCCTTTATGAATGTTTTATGTGCTATGATTATGTTCTGGTTCTTGAGAATTAATATGAAGACAGGTGGTTCCGTTATAAACTAAGGGCGGGTGAGCCCGATATAGCTCTCCAATGCATTGGTTAACACAAAGGGGTTAAACGTTGAGGTTTATCCGAAGATATTTAGGGAATATACTGTGATGGATATTCCAAACGTAACCAAGAGGGTTACTCCCAACGTAAGAATGTTATGAATGCCTCAAGTTACCTTTTATGTCTTATGATTTTTATGATTTATTCATGATTTGATGAGGTATGTTAAAGTGCCATTGTTTTATGGGTAAAGTATGATTTCATTATTATGTATATATGAACTCATGTTTCCTTTCCATATTTTTATAACCCTTACTGAACTTTTTATACTCATCCCATGTTTTTGAAATGTTATTTATAGGTCAAGGGAAATGTACATGATGTGATGATAGTGTCAAGTATGTGTCAAGAAATAATCCATGTTTTATTTTAAATATGTTTTCGTTGATGGGAAGATTGAATACTGTCTTTTATGTAACCACTTTGTTTAAATGTGGAATATAATGAAAGTTTCATGATCTAATTCTCTAAAACTCTAAACATGAAAAGATCCTCTATGTGTAATCTTTTAATAACTCAAGATTAAGTAAGGTTTAATGCTGGGGATTTATAGTGATGGACAATGAACAATATCGCTAAGTGGAAGCGGTCGTCCACAAGTATACAGAAACGATGCATTTGTTTTCCATTTGATGTAAATGATTGTAAAAATGGTCTATCCATAATCTAACTAATATTTAATTTAATTTATGAATCTAAATATAATGTTATAAAAGGGAAACCATTTATTTTTAGTAGGGTAGGGAATAAATAAAATTGAAAGTACTATGTTAAGAGTTATACCACATTGTTGAGATTTCCCCTGTAGTTTACAAAATTGTCTTTAAAAGATTGTATTATGATAAATAGAAGTCCTAAATTATGTATGTAGGTATATTTGGTAGTTAAATTTTATAACATTTTCATATTTAAAATGATACTTGTGTTTTAGGAAGATATGATATGTTATATCCTTTTGAAAGGGGTGTAGATGACACACTTTGAATCCTTTAGAAGAATAAAATATATTAATGTATCAATCATGTAAAGTGACATAAAATGAAAATTTTAATAAAATATAATAGATAAGTTCTAGATATAAATAACCAATCAATTGAAATCAACTTTTTTGTGATTTTTTAAACCTCATTTCTTTGGTTAACCCCACATGATTAACATGTTATACCCCCAACAGTTGTAAAAAAATTATTACTATTAAAATTAATTATTTAAAAAAATATTCTAAACATATTAAAATATTTTAATTTTTATTATTAAAAATATAGAATCCCTTTTATAATATTAAATTTCTATAATTTGATGATATTAAATTTAAAATAAACATGAAAAACACAAAGAATCCAGGTTTTAGAAAATTATTTTTTAATCACAAATATGAGTTTAACATTAGTTCACTCAATGTAATAACAATTATATGAAACTCAATATGTTTTAATTAATATATTATATAAAAATTCCCAAAAAATAATTTAACAATATAGATTTATTTAATTTATCAAAATAAAATCACTTTGTACATAGAAAAAAATTCATTATGAAAATTATCTCTTCTTTTACATTCAAGTAATTTCATATTGATTTATAAAAAACTGATAAGAAATGAATTTAGTTTATAAATTCATAATGAATAAGTTTTAGTAATTTAAATATTACCATTTAACTTTGAAAATAAAATCACTTTATGGTAACTATAGCATTACATAATTATATTTTAATAGTATATCTCAATTCCATTAAACATTAGATTACGTGAAATGATAGCTATCAATGAAATAAATTTATCTGAGGAGAATTATATCATAAAATATTTAGCTGTTACATGGGGCCCCTAATTATATATATATATTTGATACATTGATAGGTTTTATTGTACAAACTAGGTTACATATTTTGTGTAATACTTACATATTAAGGAATGATGCCTTTTCGTGAGGTCTTGATGATATATTTTGGATATTATGCATTATCAATTCAATAAAAATGAGATCACATATTCTTATCCATGAATTAAATATTATTTTAACAGATGTATATATAATTATTACACACATATTTTTTAACAAATTTATTTATTCATATGATATTATTCAGTTCATGATTATATTTTATAGAATTTATTGTACACTACCCCTTACAATGCATTATATGTCACCAACTTTTATTGTATTTCGTTTACTATATGTATCATCAATAAGATAATATATTCAAGATAGAATTATTTTTATATGTTCATTCATTGAGTCATGAAAAATTTCCAAAAAATATTTTCAAGATACAGATTATAGAGAGGTGAAGTTGATTTATATTCTCGATTATTTTTTAGCGATGAATAAAAAAAAGGTTCACTAACTTGAATAAGTGTTGGTTACTTTTGGGGAAAAATTACATTAAAAGGAAATATTGTGACCTAAATAAGAGGATTCAATTTAAATTTATATCAGATGAAAATTTCTTTGATTCATCCATACAAGAATTATGAGGTGTTGAGAAGGTGTTGGGTGATAAAACACCCATGTAATTGGATAAAATTGGTGTCTTTGTAAATATTGGTTCATACATTATATAATGTTAAATAGATCCTAATAAAGGGAAGTGTATGGTTAATGATATTACTTTCTACACTGATACAGAAAAAGTGATGGAAGTGAATGTATGGAATAAAGAGAAGTAGTTTGTTATATAGATCCTTTTGTATTTTACCATTATTCAGAAATGGGTGAACAATCACAAAGTTAGTTACATGTTGAGGGATGGATATTAGATTATATATCCCATAATAAAGTGTTATTTTATATTATATATTAGCCAAAAAATATCTTAATAAGAGATGGAGATATGTTATAAAGTGATGCCCCATGAATTTTAAAAATAATAATGAGACCCCATCACTCATCCCATAGAATAATTTTATTTATATGGATATTTAATTCACTGTTTAAATTGTTGGAATAAATTAAATGATTATAGATAAATAATATGTGGAAATCACTATCGTGGAGTTAAAATATGTTTTATTAAATGGTATCTAAAAATTATTCTACAAAGAAATAGATACTCATTATAACCAATTTCCCTTTGAAACTAAATATAAAATCTTATCAACCTTTTGATCTTTTTCCTACTTTAAAACCCTTTTATTTCATTTCATCTGTGGGATTAGCACTGATATTAATATTTATGATTCTATTAATAGAATTTAAAACAACCAATACACACCATTTATTCATTATAATATTTATAGTCTAATAATACCATGTTAATTTTGTCCCAAAAAGATTAGTAAATGTGATTAAAATTAATTACAGTGGTTACGGAAAAATTAGGATAAATTAAGGAATAAAACATAAAATTAATAGCCCAAATTACCAAGAACCTTGTCCAAAATCCATTTGATGTCCATATACCATAAATAAACCTAAAAATATTTTTTTTTGATTTTTTATAATTTTTTTTGGGTAATAACATTTGAAGACCTACCTTATTTCTAAAAATTCCAAGTAAGTCAAATTCCTTCCCTATAAAAAGCCACAAACTCAACCCATTCCTCACACCTAAAAAAGAACTTATGTTCATTCATTACCAGACCAATAAACAAAAATAAAATCCTTTGTTAGTCTTTTAATCCACCACTTTGTATGAAATTATCTTAAGGAGGCCTTTTGGAATAAACCAAAAGGTGTTATTTGATTTAGAGATAACTTCTCTCAAGATCATTTAATTTATTTTCCTTCTCCTCCACCTCCACTCTCTTTATTCCATTTTTGCGTTAAAACAATAGTATAATCCATATACTAGTATCTTTTGTGCAAGGTTTTTGACCCAAACATACATAAAGCTATATCTACTGGATATCAAAAATACTGTTTCTCTTTATGGAAAACTACATCTTGACGAAACAATTATTATTCATTTCTCCATTACCACAAATCATGGTGGAAATAATGATGGAAAATCTTTTTATATATTTAATATATTTTATTTATTAAATAATTAATCTTATTTATTCCTCCTAAAATACATATTTTTACTTTCCATTGGATGTTAACATCATAATCTCGTTTAAGGAAGTGTGGACTACCAGCCCCACAAAGCTATGTGATTCATTCACACACCACATGGAACATATTAAGGATGTATTTAATGAACTTATATGATATAAATGATATAATAATTATACTTTACTATATATATATATATTTATATATATATATATATCCATATTTCAATTACATACGTTCTTTCAATATGATAATAAAAACAGGAACAACATTCATGCGTGTGTATGACTTACTTGCTCCATGAACGATGTATTACATTTCATAATTCATTATACAATAAATTATAATTATATACAAATAACAAATAAAAATTATATTTATCTAATTTTTTACATTTTGGAATCATGATATAAGAATAAGGACCAACATTATAACTAATTAAAAAACTTGTGAAGAACAAAGCGAATATTACCCAATGGGAAATATTTACCAGGGATCAATAACATGTGGGTAATATAAGGATGTAATAACACAAAATATGGTGTTATATTTTATTAATATGGTTCAGTAAAATATGTATAATAAATTTTTATTTATTATATAGGTGGTTTTAATGAGTACAACGAGAGTCAAGACAGATGGTAATGGAATATCATCTCACATTTAATTTCTTTGAGATATATGTTCTATTATCCACTAATTCAATTTGTGTGGTGTATGTGCATACCACGATTATATTGTATGAGTATCATAATTAAATTTATTTATATTTACATATTCATTATAGGACCTATATATCACTGGGTTTAATTTTTAATAGATACCAAATCCATAATATAGTTTTCTCTCAATTTGGATTTTTTGAGACTCGTGTATTTTTATGCCATTAAACACTTTTATCAAGGTGTATATAATATAATGTTGCATTTTATATCATTAATCTCAATATTTTTATGAAATTCTAAGATTAATATATTTTCATTTCTTACATATAGATAATGATCCAAAGTTACTATGTTATAGGAGTTTATTTGGACAATCTCATAGCTTTTTGTGTTTTTTTAAAGGATAGGGTAGAAGGCCCACTTATTTTTTAAATAAAAATCCTATTTCAAACTGGGTAGAGGGAGACCCATTACATAGACTAATGGCCCAAGAACAAGTGGTCTGAATACATGGCCTGAAATTCCATTTTTTCCCAAAAGGTCCCTTTTATGAATATTACTGCTTTAGTACCTAGGCTGCTACAACACTAGCTACAGTATTATCTTCGCTATAATTATTGCTACAGTTCCTATGCCGCTATTATGCCACCGTAGCTAGAGTATTTCCAAAACTATATTACTACTATAGTGATCTACTACAATGATGATATAGTACCAGAAATCTGTCCCTTCCCAGATTAAATCCTTGGTCTTTTGGTTATCAAGCGGGAGCCTTTACCACTTGGGTACTGACTCTTTAGAAAGATTGGTTTTGTATATGGTTTTTTTAATGAATTATTATGATCCATATATCAAAAAATGTATTTAATTTTCTTATCCTCCATTTATTAAGGACATACATATGTATTGTTACCATTTTTCTACTCTTTGGTGTATGGGATTTTTCAGAAATCATTTTTAAGAATGCCCATATTTTCCCTCTTTTCGATCAGAAATCTATGTTCCCTCAAAACATGATTTCAAAAAATGGTTTCAATGATTATTATACTATTGTCCTATAATATTAAAAATTAATTTTTACCATTATTTCTTTTAAAATATTTAAAATGGAATCTTCTTATCACCTTACAAAAAAAACTTTTCAATCCTTTTTTCTGTGCAAAGGGATTGTTCTATTGGACTCATACGAAATGTGTGAATTTACACTCTGTTATTTCTTCAAAGATACCTATGAATTTTTAAAAGGGTGATATTAAGGAAAATGTGTTTATAAGTATTTTTCGCATAAATATATTTTTAATGATATTTTAAATCTCCTTTTAAAAGTTTCCAAGTAAAATGATTTTCAAAACATTTTCATTATTCTTTTATAGTTTTTCATGAAAAATTATTATCAATGAATTTTCATAATTTTTTAATATGTTTTCACATAATTTAGTTTTCAAAATGTTTTCAAGATATATTTATGATTTTTAAAAAAAAATTTAATAAATTTTTTAAAATATTTTTATGTTATTTTATAATGTTTCAAGGAAAATGTTTTTCAAAATGATTTCATAAATTTTCAATGTATTTTTTTTTTGGTAAATGATTTTAAAATGGTTTAATGATTTAAGTATCATTTTTCAAAAAAGATATTATATTGTCCTCAAGATGAATTTTAAAAGTTATTTCAAAATTATTTTTCATCTAGTTTGACATCCATTGACATTACTCATTACTTTCCTAGAAATGATCATAATGTTTCAATCATATCCTTTCAATAAATGTTCTTTGCTTAATGTCATGGTCTTTATGATACCAATTTCACATCCACAAGATATATATTTATTAAATCTATTTCTTTTACATGGGTTACATTCTATTTAAACCATCTTCTTTAAATGGGTTATGCTTTGATGAAATGATTATGGAACCTATCCCGTTCCCATAGGTTATGTTATGATGAAATGTTATTTATTCCCAATTCATTTTATGGGTTATAATCAGAAATTTATAGAACCCATATCGTTTTATGGGTTATTATATGATGAATATTTCTTATCACATGCATGTATGTTTTCATTATGTGATGGGTGGGACCTATATCTTCGTTCATTGCATTAGTTGATGAAATATGTTTAACGAGATCAAAGAGAACATGGGTGGAAATTTAAAAATAAAAGGGAACATGGGAGTAAATCCCACACCTAAAACAATTGGGAACAAGGGAGAACATCCCAATCCTAAAAATAGTGGGAACACTAGGGAACATTCAAATCCCAAAATAAGAGGGAAGATGGGAGGACATCCCCATACCTAAACAATAGGTTACATGGGAGGACATCCCAATCCCAAAATAAGAGGGTACAAAATAGGGAATCCTAATACCAAAGAAGGTATACAGTGATTAACCAAATCCTAAGATGTTACAAAGGCCTGGGTAGGCCTCCTTTACATAGGGTTATTACGTGCTTCTTTTCATGCCTCAATTTCAAGTTGTCTTCTTATGTATTTCTTTTATTGATTATTCTATTAACTTCATTATTATTCATGTATTATGAACTAATAATATTTAGGTCATGATTTTTTTGTTATATTTAATAATTATGGAATGAACTTATAATGTTTTGATCATGTTCTCATACCCCCACACTCATGTTTATCCTTTCCTACCTCCCTTTATAGCATCACATTACATTTGATCTCACCCCATTTTATTTTTCCATCACCAATTGATGAAGGTATTTACTATGTGTGATGTGTCTTAGAAGGGTTATAGTAGTGAAGAGAGTAGTGGGAGATAATGTAACTCCCTTATGTTCTAGTGTTTATGTTTCCATGTTTCCATAGGCACTATACCAATCAAGGTATTCGGATGTTCATTTGTATAATTTATCAATATTCAAAAAATGTAATGTAAAGTCAATTTACGAAAATTTAGGGTCATTATAGTTGGTACTAGATAAAATATATAACTAACATTTGGAATCATCAATGGAAACCCATTCGTGAGATCCCTAGGTATATTTATATGTTTATGTTTAGGGATGCCACTAAGGTTTAGGTAATGTAGTACACTTGTTTTCATGTATTTAACCCTTAATTGATGATATTAATGGTTATAATGTTAAGGGTGACAAATGGGAGAGTCTGGAGGCAATGAATTGATGTTTGAGGAAAAGGTGATGTCGCACAGGTGGCACACGGATTGTCTAAACCATGCGGCTAAACTGTGTGTCGTTGGCACTCGAGGTAGTGGCCTTCACACAGTTGTCACACGGTTAGGGGAAACCATGTGAGGAGGCAGTGCGAGTAGTGTTTGACGGGGCAGTAGCTACCACACGATTTTTCTAACCGTGCGAGAAAACCATGCAGGTACTTAAATGGGATCCTAAAATTGTGTCTCTCACTCGTTTTGCATCTAAATGGTTCGTTTAAGCAGCTAAGAAGGCTCAACTCGGGATTTTGCTTCTCCTAGGGTCAAATAAGGGTCCTCGATCATTCCAGAGGTGACTCGAAGGCTTCTCTTGGATAAAAAGAGATGCATTCGTGAGTTTTGGGGCAATTCTTCTTCGTTCTTGATTTGGTTCATAGATCTACCTCACCTATTCCCTTGGTTTCCTAAATATATTCACTTTATGAGTTGAACAACATGTTTGGATGCCAAATATGATAATATTTGGTCATGGATTTGTTAGGATAAGAGATCTAAGGTGGCTTCTTGTAGAATCAACCTAGGTATCTTGTGTGTTCTTCGTTGGTTGGGGTTTTCATGAAAACCTTTCAGTTAGGAGGCTTCAATCACGACTCCTCTTGTTAGAAATTTTTGTATTAGATTCAAATTGGTTTATTTGGATGCAATTGATTGTGAAAAGCATGGAATAAATATTCTTTTGTAAGGATTTATGGTTTTGATGAAATTGGGAAATCATGGTGAATTGTTGGGCAAAGTGATTTGGCTTCATGAATTTAAAATAATGATTTTAAATTAATGATTTGTTGGAATTGTAAATGTTTTGATGAAAAATAGGTTTTCAATAAAAAGGGTGTTTTATTGAATTTGTTTGGTATTGAAATGACTTTGATGGAATTTGTCTTCATTGAAGTGGTTGTTTTATTAAAATGGGTTGGAATTAAAATGGTTTGGCATTTAAATTGTTTTGATGGAAATGCATTTCAATAAAAATTTGTTTTTATTGATTGGGTTGTTTTGGTATGATTGTTGGGAATATGTGGTGTGTCTTTATGTTTCATATATGTGGCTTAGTTGAAATATGTCCTTGTGCTTGGTGCCAATGGTTTAATGGCACTTGAGTTCTTCCCACAAGGGGCTTGGTTGAAATATGAACTTGCGCTCAGTGCCAAATGGTTAAGGGAACATGGGAAACAATTACCTTGTGAAAAATTGGTAGATCGACGAGAGACCGCTAATGAGTATAGAACTGTCATAATATACCATGCACGGTTGGTTGCATGGGTTTAGGAAAAGGTTGTGGATGACAAAAAGGGATATTTTGAAATGGTTCTAAAGCTTGTTTGGTTATTTCTCTGAAAAAATAACTTTTCCGAAAATTGGTTTCAATTTCTCTTGGATGCATTTGGTTATGAATGGCTTTTGGAACTTCTTTCCATTTAGTTATAAACTGCTTTTGAGAAAATGTTTTGTATAAACTATTTTATAAAACTGTTTCTAACTCTTCTATAATAGTAGTGTGAGTATGGAAGTCATTGGGGAAACACTACCATGTTTTATACTCACCCATGATTTTCCACTTTGGTTCTTTGCAGATGTCATGTTTCGGGACACATGTAAAGGTAAAGCATCTTGTGGCTAGTGCCTCGTGGTGATGCTTGGGAGATGTTGTGGATCTTGGAGCTTGTGGATAATTGAGTCTTGGTGTCTTTTGAGAGTCTTGGTTGGGTCTTCCATTGTTGTGTACATTGACACGGTTTTATATAAATGTAGTTGTTTAGTTTTTTCTCATTTGTTCATGCATCATATAGTAAATGTTTGGTTATGGTTTGTTGGTTTATGGGTTATGTATTAAAAGGTATATCATCCTCCACATGAATTGAAAACCCTTCAACATTTATTTCCGACCTTTGGTATCTCGGGGATGTCGCTTAACTCATAGTAATGACTCATTGTACTCTCAAGACAACGAGAATTGGCGGGTCATTACAAATGGCATCAGTCTGGTCCTTCCCTTGTGGAAAAATTCATCATTGATGTTGGTCATGGAGTTAGAATTCCTTTTCGTATATTCCTTTGTTTGAAATCGTAGACAGGTGTTGGACTGTTAGAACGTGAAAGGTATATCATAAAAGGACATAGGTATCCCCTTTATGCTGAACTTCAAGGCACCGGGGTGTTGGGTACATAAATGTTTTTGATACACTTCTATAATCTACTAAATATCATTGTCACGGGTTTAGAAATGAGATGATCTTGACTTGCATTATAGAGGAATGACATCCCACTAGGAGTGCTTACATCATTTTGATAAATGATTATTTTTGAAAATAATGGAATTGGTTTTCAAATGAATGAATTTGAAAAAGAGAATAATTATTGTTTCTTGAAAATGGTTAATTTAAAAAGGCATGTGATGTGGTTTAAAAAATTGTTGAACATAGAAATAATAATGTTTGG
This sequence comes from Viscum album, assembly GCA_963277665.1. Classification (NCBI taxonomy): domain Eukaryota; kingdom Viridiplantae; phylum Streptophyta; class Magnoliopsida; order Santalales; family Viscaceae; genus Viscum; species Viscum album. The sequence goes on from OY728130.1 coordinate 891,167,706, forward strand.
GAAAACAATGTTGTGAATGTTTATGTGATAGAATTTTAAATTCCATGTCATTTGTTGCTAGAGATTGAGATTGATGAAGTTTGTTGGTGGGTTATGAAATGGAATCCTATAAGCGTCATAGAAACCACTCATAAGAGGCTAATGAGAATGTGGTTGCACCTGAACCATAGGTGAACAAATAATTTTTCCAAATCATCTCATATGATTTTAAAACTGTAGAGTTGGGATTGCATCTAGATACTCTATTTACAATATCTGTCACTACTGAAAATCTATGTGGAGGAAGTATGGTAGTCCTCACTAGTGGAGCTAAGAACACAAACACTAAGAGCAAGAGGGAATCAGAAACCTTTCCTCAAGAAGGATGAACACATCATAAATAGAACATAGGAATAATTAACCTTCCTATGAGACCCATGTGTAAGACAGGATGTTTCCAGTGTAACTCTACGAGCCACATCAGGCGAGATTGTAAGGGATAACCTCAAAAATTTCATAATTTCAACAAAATGGGGCATCTTCAGTGTAATTTTTGTAGTGCTCTAAGGTCATGTGCTGGGGAAACATCTTATGCTTCACAAGCATCATATGATTCGACAGGACGAGGAATAAAAAATCAGTCTTGTCAGAATAACCGAGATATCCATGGTGATTCTCAAAATACAATAACTCCTTAAACAGGGAAATCTGAGCAAGGAAGCAAGTAGAATAGTGTAGCGATGAATCAATTGTATGGAGCTTAAAAGATGATGCTCGAAGATCAATCTAGACCATCTACTATTCGATATTCGATTATTTTTAATTCTACACATGTGCAAGTTCTCTTTGATACGGGTGCATCACATTCTTTCATTGTTTCTCGTGCTGTTGATTTTATAGGTTTGAAACTCGAAATGATGCTATCTGCCTTGAATCTGCAAACTCTTCTTGGTGAAAGAGAATGTCTAGCCTTTCTATGTAGAGAAAGTGCAATAACTGTTGATCGATATGAGTTAAAATTGGAAATTTCGATGTTGGACATGGATGTATATAGTAAAATCATTGATATGGATTGGATGAAAATGTTTAAGGCTCACATAAACTCTTATAGGGGAATAGTTATTTTCATGGCTAAGGAGGACATCAAGCATTTCTTTAGAGGAGATAGGACTGAAAGGAAAGGTGCAGAGAGATTGTTGGCACCAATGGTGGGACCAATATCATACTAATTGGCAGCTTTGACATTATCATCAATGGATGAGATCATGGAAAATAGTTTTCCAGCTATTTTGGATCAATTTTCAGATGAATTTCCCAGGAACATATCTTGGTTACCACCTCTAAGGGAAGTGGAGTATATGAATTATTTCCTTCCGGGGACAAGCTGTATTTCCTTTCAATCATATAGTATGGTACAAACAGACTAATGAGAATTGAAAGTGCAGTTAGAGGAGGTGGGAAGCAAGTGTTTAATTCGGCCAAGTACATCTTTTGGGGAGCATGAGTTTTTTTTCATGAAGAAGGAAGATGGAACTCATCGGTTGTTTGTTGATTGTTGTAAGCATAATAAATTTACCATAAATAATAGATATCCACTTCTATGCATTGATTATTTATTCGATCAATTGAGGCGAGATCAGTAGTTTTTCAAGATTGACTGGGGATCAGGATATCACCTATTGCGAGTACGGAGGGAGGATATTCCAAAGGCACCATTAAGAAGTAGATTTGGCCATTAAGAATATGTAGTCATGCCATTCGGTCTAATGAATGCACCAACAGTCTTCATGGAATTGATGAATTAGATATTTCAAAAATATCTAGATTCTTTTGTTGTGGTGTTTGTGGATGAAATTTATGTATAATCAAAGACAAGGGCTTATCATGAGGTGCACCTGGAAAGAGTGTTACAAATCATGACAGATCAACATTTATATGCCAAATTATAAATGTCTGATTTTTGGATACAGGATGTACGTTTCCTTGGTCATGTAATTTCTAAGAAAATATTTTATGTTTATCCTGAAAAGATAGAAGCATTTATCTCTTGGCAGTCACCAAAGAATGTGTTCGAGATACATATTTTTTTGGACTAGCTCGTTACTACAGATGGTTTGTGCGTGATTTCTCACGACTAGCTTCACTAATGATATATCTGATGATGAATAATGCTCAATTCCAATGGATATAATAATATCAAATGTCCTTCCAGGAACTGAAATTTTTCCTTACATGAGCTCATATCTTGATCATACTAGAATCATGAGAAGGATATCTGGTGAATAGTGATGCTTCAGGATTAGGGTTGGGTTGATTTATCATGAAAATAGAGAACATGGATTCATATATTTCAATTATGTTGAGGGTTCATGAGATTAATTACCCAACACATGATTTGATGTTAGGTTCCATTTTCAATGCTTTGAAAACATGGAGACATTATCACTTCGGTGAGAAATTTACTATGTTTATGGATAAAAAAAGAATAAAACACATTTTCTCATATGATGATTTTAATTTGAGGTAAATTAGGTGGATGTAGTATCTCGAAATGTTCTAATTTGAATTGATGTACACACTGGGGAATGGTAATTCTATGGATGATGCATTGAGTAGAATGTCATTTGCTAAGTTGGTGAAAGATGCTTCATACGAATGGCAGTTGATGTCGGTCTTAGCCGACATGCATGTTGAATGTGAAGTCCGAGGTGATGTTGGCATTTTATTTTCAGCTACGCTTGTTCCTGATCTAGTAAAAATGATCAAATAATCATAGACATATGACGAATAATGTCTAGTTATAAGTTCCTAACTCATTGGTGGGGAGAACATTGATGGATGGAAACTTGACGGGGGATCCATTTTTTGTTTCAATGGTCAGATGGTTGTACCTAGTGTGTGTAAATTAAAACTCCATCATTCATACCACCATTATAGATGGGTTATACATCTAGGTACACAGAAGATGTATATGGCATTGAAGGCACAATCTTGGTGGAGCGACATGAAATGGAAGGCGGTCGAGTTCGTCTCATGGTTCTTAACTTGTTAGGAGGTTAAAGCAGAAAATTAGAGACCAGCTGGTATGTTTCAGTCCTTACCTATCCTAGTGTGAAAATGGGATCAAATAGAAATATATTTTGTTATAGGTCTTCCATGAATAGTCCAGAAACATGATGCCATTTGGGTGATAGTTGATCGTCTAACCAAGTCGACCCATTTCATCCCTATTCGTTAAACTCATAAGGTGGAAGATCATTAAAAAATCTATATCTGAGAATTGGTAAAAAGACATGGTGTACCACTTTCTATAGTCTCTGTTAGGGATCTAAGGTTTACATCTCGTTTCTAGAAATCATTACAGCAAGCCTTGGGATCTCAGTTGACTATGAGCACGACGTATCATCCTCAGATAGATGGGTAATCCAAGGAGATAATACAAATGTTTGAAGACATGTTGGGGGATTTTGTAATGGATTTTGGTGGCTCATGAGAGGTTAATATACCCTTAGTGGAGTTCTCATATAATAATAGCTATCAAGCCATTATAAGAATGTCTCAGTTTGAGGCATTGTACAGGCGTCCTTGTCGTTCTCCAATATGCTGGGTGGAAATGGGTGAAACTTAACTAGTCGGGCCAATTCATGTCCAAGAAACAACAGAGAAGATCTAGTTGATTAGAAAGAGGATGGAGATGTCTTAGTGTCATCAGAAATCATATGTAGATCACCATCGAAGATAGTTGTTGTTCGTTGTGGGTGATCAGGTCTTCATGAGGATCTCTCCCAAGCATGGACATCGTAATTTCGGGAAGCAGGGAATGTTATCTCTTAGTTACATTGTCCCTTTTTTTATTCTAAAATGGGATTGAGATGTGTAATATCCATTGGCATTGACACCATGGTTCAGTTCAGTTCATAATGTGTTCCATGTATCTTAGTTGAAAAAGTATCGGCCTGATCCTTACCATCTAATCAGATGGGACCATGTTGACCTAGATCCGAATGCTTCACTTATACATATCAGGGTAAGGATTGTGGATAGGCAATATAATATATATCGTGGTAAAATCATTGGTTTGATGTGGGTTTTATATTAGCATGGTTAGATTCAAGAAGAGATTTGGGAACGTGAGAAGTAAATGAAAGAGCGGTGGTCGGATCCCCTTCAGTTAGGTGAAGGTTTTCTACTTTATGAGGATGAAAATACCATTGGTAGGGAGATTTTAGTGCCCCAGGTTTTTGTTATATAAAACCTACTTGATTTATTTAATGGTTATAATGTTAAGGGTCCCGAATGGGAGAGTCGGGTGAACATGGACTGAAGTTAGATGTAAAGGTGAAGTCGCACGGGCATCACATGATTTGTCTAATCCATGTGGCCAAACCGTGCATTGTTGGCACTTGAGGTAGTGGAATCTTCACAGTTGGCACCTAGTTAGGGGAAACCATGCAAGGAGTTCATGCGAGGAGTGTTTGACGAGGCAGTAGCTAGCACTCCGTTAGGGAAAGGATTGACTAACCGTGTGAGGAACTGTGCGGGCACATAAATGATATCCTAAAATTGTGGATCTCACTCATTTTGCCTCTAAATTTTTCGTTTAAGCACCTAATCAGTCTTAAATTTGCATTTTGCTTCTTGTAATGTCAAATAAGGTTCTCCCATCATTCCATAGGTCATCCAAAGGCCTATCTTGGTGAAACAAAGCCAGATTCTTGTGGTATGTGATCGTTCTTCATCGTTCTTGATTGGGGACTTAGATCTACTTATCCACTTCTCTCAATTTCATAGATATACATCCTTTATGGGTAGAACTATGTGTTTGGATGCCAAATATGAAATGATTTTGTCTTGGCGTTCTCAGGAGAATAGATCTAAGGTGGGTTCTTGGAGAATCAACCAGGAATTCTAGTGCATTCTTCGTTTGTTGTGGTTTTCGTTAAAACCTTTGAGGTAGGAGGCTTCACTCTCAACTCGTATTGTTATAATTGGTTTGCATAGATTCAAATTGTTTTATTTGGAAGAAATTTATTTTGAAAATCATTGAATAAATAATCTTTAGCGCTGATTTATGGTTTTGATGAAATTGGGAAATCAAGGTGAATTATTCTTCAAAGTTATTTGGCTTCTTGTATTTAAAATGATGATTTTTTATTTTTTATTTGCTGGAATTGAAAATGGTTTGATGAAAAATATGTTTTCCATAAAATGGTTTTTTATTCAAATGGTTAGGTATTGAAATGACATTGATGGGATTGGTCTTCAATAAAATGGGTGTATTATTGAAATGGTTTTTATTTAAAATGGTATGGCATTTAAATGGTTTTGAAAAAAATTGTTTTTAATAAAAAAAGGTGTTTTTATTGAAAGGATTGTTTTTCCATGATTTTTTGAAATATGTGTTGTGTGTTCATGTCACATATACGGGACTTGGTTGAAATATTACCCTGTTTTGGTGCCAAAGGTTTAAAGGGACATGGGAACTTCATACATGGGGCTTGGTTGAAATATGACCGTGTTCTTAGTGACAAATAGTTAATGGAACATGGGAAACAATTACCTTTTTACTACTTCTTAGATTGATGAGAAACCTCTCTTGAGTATGGAACTATAATAATGTAGCATGCATGGATGGTTTAATGGGTAGAAGAAATGATTGTGGATGACAAAAAGAGATATTTTTAAATGGTTCTATTGTTTGTTTGGTTATTTTCTAGAAAAACTACTTTTTGGAAAATTGGTTTCAATTGCTCTTGGATGCTTTTGGTTATGAATGGTTTTGGAATCTTGTTTCCATTTAGTTATAAACTACTTTTGAGAAAACTGTTTATATAAACTATTTTTATATAATTTTTCTAACTCTTCTATCCTAGTGGAATGAGTAGAGAAGTCATTCGGGAAAACATTCTTTGTTTTCTACTCACCCTTGCTTTGCCACTTTGGTGCTTTTACTGATGTCATGTTCTGGGACACATGTAAATTTAATGTATCTTGTTGCTAGTGGATCATAGTGATTCTTGATGTATGTTGTAGATTCTAATGCTTGTGGAGCATTGAGACTTGGTGTCTTTTGAGAGTCATGGTTTAGTCTTCCGCTGTTGTGTAATATGATGTGGTTTGAAATAATTGATGTTTTTAGTTGTCTCTAATTTATTTATGCATAATATGTAAATGTTTGGTTATTATTGGTGGGTTTATAGGTTATGTCTTCAAGTGTAAATCGTCCCCCACATTTATTTGAAACTCTTCATCATTTATTGCAATCATTTGGCATATTAGGGATGTTGCATAAGGCATAGTAATGACTCATTGTACTCTCAATCCTATGAGAATTGGCGGGTCATTACAGTTAACATTTAGGATAATGTCCTGGAATTTTGGTAAAGTATAAAGTGAGTGGTTTCATAGAAATAAATCAATATCTGGATACTAAAAGTGGATGTGGATCTCATATAGATGTACCTAGGTGTAAAAACATAGACATGATGCTCAAGTCTTGAGTTAGGGTTATTTGGTACTTGACGATTGGCCTTACTGTACACCAGGTATGACACTCTTAGGGGATATATTTTTTGGAATTAACAAACTATTAACAATACATTATTAAGGATTTAAACCTTCTTTATCTATTAATAACCTAAGAATAACCTAGGGTTTCAAATATTAATGATGTTTTCATGACATAGACATCTTATAAGTAATTTTCCTTAATTATGTGGATTTTTTTATGATATGTGTTTCTCAACCTTTGATTTCTGGTTTTATTCAATGAAGTGAACTAGAATGACATTGGTTAACATTGAATGTTTTATGTTTTTTGTGATTATGGGAATTATGAAAATATATTTCCCAAGTACAAATCTTATGAAAATAATCAAGAATATTGTATGAGTATGGGTTATAATTCTGAAGATAAAGAGGCCGTAGACGAAATGTGAAATGTATATAATGTTCATCCAACATTGTTTACATTAAACATAAGAATAATTATTATACTGAGGTTCAGGATCCTTAATACATGATTAATTTTTCATATTCAATGAATCATGTATTAATGTATATGTTATCGGATTTGGAGTAATGGTTTAAGAATAAAATTGGATTAAATAAGTAATTATGTTTTGGAATTAAATGGTTATGATATATGGATCATGTAATATATAATTATTTTTATTATAATTTTTCATTTAGGATTAAAAAGGATATTTTTTATAGGTGATTAAGACTTATAAAAGTGATATTTTTATTAAGGGGCGGTAACCCTTAATGTGATAATGATATTGAGAAAATGTACATTTTCTTGAATAATGAGAAGATTTATTTGGATAATGTATATTGGATGTCACTAATTACCCTGGATATGATTATTGATCTATCGAAAAAATAGTATATATCATCATTGATGATGTTTATAACTTATTGGTTTTAAATAATATATCTAGTAATCATTTTTATAAGGAATCATTCATGTTTTCTGAAAGGATTTTTGTAATTACAATATTTCATGGAAATATTCAATGAGGGTATTCACATGTCTAGAATGTGACAATAAATAGGTACTTTGTGTTATATGGGGGATCATTGTTAAGATTGTTTTGTGACATTATTTCTAATTATTTAAATTTTCATATTTTTGAATGGTTATAAGGTTTACCATTAATGAATATTTATGTTAATATTCATATGAAGATCGTAAGAATAATGTTTTATCTCTCCATATCATGATTTATGAATACAAGATATCCTATTAATACTAACTTGTGTTGATGATAATTGATGAAAAATGTGATGGTATATCAGGGATGTCATCATATGTTGATAATTTAGGAATGGAAAATTCACCTCATTTTTTTATAGAAAGAGGTGAAGTGGATCAATGAAAAAAAAGTTTAATCATATCTTGATATCATGTAAGTATTTCCTTTCATGAAAATTATTTTACTTTATGAAACATGGTCTTCAGGCCAAAATTATTGTTCTAGTACCTCTATTTCCAACATATTAGATGGTCCCTTAGTTACTCATAGATTTATGGATTTTTTATTGTTAACATTATCATGAACTTTTTCTCTATCACTCTCTATCTTAACATGTGGTTATATTTTTCTTCTATATTTATGTTTTCACTTACCACCAATGTTATCCGACATCAAATCCTTATTATATGTTACTTTTGGTAACCATTATAATTCCAAACTTCACTTTTTAATGGAATTTTTAGTATCCCATTTTATGATGTGGGTATATATGAATGAAAAATTCTAGTCTTAAACCATTGATTACACAGACGAATTTTGAGCAAGGGATTCTTTTCTTGGTGGTAGAAGATTAATCCTCAAGATTTTGAGAATTTTATTTTCAAATTAATTTAATCTTTTAATATTTTTAATTTCATGCATTAAGGAAAATATATTTTCACAATGTCAAACACTCCTTTCACGTTCAATATTGACTTGTCTTGCACTACATGGAATACCAACTTGTCATGCGCTAGACGCAATACTGAATCGGCGTATGATTCACACAAGACTGAGTTTCTATGATATATATATATATATATATATATATAATTAAATAAATAAAACCTAAAAATTAATTAAATTATAGTAATAGTAATATATAATTTTCAAATAATTGTTATAATTGTTTTATATAAATAAAACATGTTCATAATGAAAAATATTTTGGTTGGTAAATTAATTTCTTGTTTTAAATTTACTATTTTCATGAATAGACTTCTTTAAAAAAATAATTTTAGACACATTTAGAAATTCAATTTAAAAAAACCAATTTTTTAATTTATAATGTCGAAATTATCCAACGATTATTTTTTTCTCTAAAAAACATCAATCATTGATAAATAGAAAAAATTAATTCTTTTTAGTTAAAAACTACCTTATTTCTAATTAATTATTAATTCTAAAAGATATTATAATTCATTTTAATGTAAAATTAGATAAAATATGAAATATATTAATAGAATTTAATTCATTAGAATCAATTTCACTTTAAAACTTAATAAATAACATAACAAACATTTGACATTTTTCATACTTTAAAACCCTGCTATTTCGTCAAGTCTATGAGATTAGCATTAATCATAATTTTTATGCGTAATTGAATAAAATTTCAAATATCCTATATAATACATTTTTTATGTCTAATATTTGGATTCTAATAAAATCAAGATAATTTTTTACCAAAATTAATAGTAAAAGAGATTGAAATTTGTCGCAACCATTAAGGCAAAATTAATCTGAATAAGCGACTAAACCATAAAAATAAGGGGCCAAATGAACAATATACATGACCAAAAACCATTGGATTTAAATATTTCGTTAATAATCCTTAAAATATTGAGTTTATTTGGATTTTTATGATTTTTATGTAATTACATGTAAACGCTAAACATGTTTTTAAAAATTCCATGTGAGTCCTTTTACTTCCCTGTAAATGGACAACAACTCTACCCATTCCTCACACCCCTAAAAAATAATATGTTCATCCAATAACATTCCAAAACAATTCCCAAAAACCATCCCTTATACATTTAATACTACCTTTGGTCATAAATATTCTCAATGAAACCTTTTGGTACAAACAAGAAGTAGTTAACTGATTTAGAGGTAACATCTTCTCTCATGCTCATTTCATTTATTTAACTTCTCCAACCCCTATACACTCTATATTTAATTATTGTATAAAAAAACTAGTATAATATATATACTATGATTTATTTAGGCTGCGGGTTTGATCAAAATATAAAAACACCACCGTCAAATGGATATTGAACAAACCATTTCTATGTTTAGTAAATTACTACCAAACAAAACAATGATTGCTCATTTATCTGTTACCACCAATAATTATGGATATTATGATATAAAATAAGTTATTATGTGTCTTATATTAAATTTATTCTTTCTTTAATATTATTTATTCCTTTTAAAACACATACCTTTTTTACTTTCAATCCGGTGTTAATAGGATAATCTCATTTGAGGAAGTGTGGACTACCGTCCTCTCAATGTGATGTTATTCATTCACAAACCACATGGAATGTATTAATGATGTATTAAATAAAAATATATGATATATATTATATACTACATATAATTTAATATTTATATATATATATATACATATACATATTTCATTTACATATCTTCTTGCTATACGACAAAGAAAATGAAAACATTGTTCACGCGTACATATGGCTTACCGTATCCATGAACGATGTATCCCATTTCATACTTATTTATGATATAAAGTATTATTTTATACACATACTAAATATAAATGAAATTTATTTCATTATTTAAATTTTGGAATCATATTAAATGTATCAGGATCAATGGTATAACAAATTAAGACACAAGTAATGAACAAAGAGAATATTACCTAAAGTGAAACCTTAGCCTAGGATCGTTAACAGGTGGGTAATATATGGATGTAATAAAACAATATATTATATTTGTTATTAAAATATGGTTCTTAAAATTATTTATAATAAACATAAATTATTTATATAGGTGTTTTGAATTAGTACAATGAAAGTTAATTCACATGTTAAGAGAATTTCATTTAAATTTTAATTTCTGAGAGATACATGTTTTGTTCTCCACTAATTCCTTTTGTGTGGTGTTTGTACTAACCATGATATAATTATATGTTTATTATAATTAATTTTTCTAGTATTTTTATATCCATTATATGACCCAGATATCATGGTGTTTCTTCTAAAAATTTACCAAATCGGTATAATAATTTTGTGTCCAATTTCCTTCTTTCAAACTCATGTTTTCTTATATACATAAATCCTTCCCTCATGGTTTATATAATTAAATTTTACATTTTATATTATTAATATAAAAACATTCATGATATTTTTTTCTTTCTTTTAAGGTAATGTTATGATCCATCACTAGAGTATATTCATGACTTTTCTTATACTCTATTTATTCATGATATAATCAAGTATTGGTATAATATTTCTACTCTTTGGTACATAATATTACTAAGGAATAACTTCAATAAATCCCAAAATTACCCCATATTTGGTCATAAATCTATGTTCTATAAACAATTGTTATATAAAAGGGTTTAAAATGAATATTATACAATTATACTATAATATTTTAACAAATTATTACCTTTTTTCTATAACCAATATCTTCATAGGAATCTTCTTGTCTTTGTATGAACCGTGAACATTTATAAACATTTTAACATAAATTAAATTACTTTTGTCCTCCTACAACAAGAATAAATTTACCTACCATCATTTCTTCTAACATCCAATTTTTTTTTTAAAGATAATATTTATGAAAATGTTTTTGAAAAGAAGTTTTCAAGGAAACATATTTTCAAAATGTTTTCAAACCTCTTTTTTTATTTTTCAAGTAATGTTTATTTCCAAGAATTTTAAAACATATTTTATAATATTTCATGTAACATGGATTTAAAATTATTTTTAAACTTATTTTATTACTTTTCCAGTAAAATTATTTTCAAAATGTTTTATATTTTTTATGTGTTTTAAAAGTGTTTTCAATGAAAAAGGTTTCTATAATTTTTTGAAGCTTATTTTATAATTTTTATAGGAAAATGGTTTTTGAAATGATTTAATAGGTTTTAGAGGTATATTATAATAAATTTGTTTTCAAATAGTTAAGCTTTTAAAAATAATTTTTCAAACAAGAAATGATATTTTCTTCAATAAGAGTTTTAAAAGATATTTCAAAATTATTTTTCATCTAAGATGACATATGTTGATGTAACTCATTTATTTTAGGTAATTATCTAAATGTTTCATTCATATACTTTATATTAATAGTTGTTTCATAATTTCATTGTATTTATAAAACTTTTTCTCTTCCATTGGTTATATGTTTATGAAATATGTTTCTTTTCCATGGGTTATATGATTTTGATACCATTTATTTTCATTGGTTATGATTTGAATAAATGATTATAAAACCTTTCTATTTTCCAGAGGTTATGATGTGATTATATACTATTGATTCCCATTTTATTTCATGGGTTGTGATTTACTGTTTATTGAACCCATATGTTTTTATTGAGCCAGGAATGATGAATGTTTTATGGAACATGCATGTATGTTTTCAATATATGACGGGTGAGACCAGTATATTCATCCAATACATTAGTTAATGTTAAATTTATTATGATCCAAAGAGTACATAGGGGGACATACCAAGATCAAAATATAAGGGAACATGGGAGAACATCACAATTCTGAAACAAGAGGGGCTAGGGGAGGACATCACAAGCACAAAATAATAGGGAACATGGGAGAAGATCAAAATCCTGAAACAAAAGGTAATAGGGGAGAACACCCCATTCCTGAAACAAGAGGGAATATAGGAGGATATCTTAATCCCAATAAAAGTGGGTACGTGGGAGGGCATCCCAATCCCAAAACAAGATGTTACAATGAGGGAATCCCAAGACCGAATTTTTTACACTAGTGATTTACCAAATCCTAACATGTTACAAAGGCCATGGTAGGCTCCCATCACGTAGGTTTTTTAGTGATTAAATGTATTCCACAAGTCCATCATATATTCCTTTGTTTTTCTTTCTTTGATTATGATCTTTATTTTAATATTATTAATGTCTTATGATCTACTAATATTTATAAACTGATTCATGTATATTATCTTTGATATATAAGGTATGATCATATAATGTTTTGATCATGTTCTCATACCATCATTATCATGTTTATACAATCATGTCACCCTTTTTAACCCTTACTGACATGTTGATCTCATTACTTTTGATTTTTCCATCCCTAGGGTAGGAATATATGTAGTATTTGTGATGTGTCTAAGAAGGGTGATAGTCAGGAAGAACCTAGTGGGAGAAAATGTAGCTCTATCTTGTACCAGTGTTTATGTATTCATGTTTTCAAAGGAATTATACCAATTTCATACATTAAGAATCTATTTGTATAATGTATAATTATTCCTAAAATGTAATTTAATGAAAATGTATGAGAATTTAGGTTCATTATACAGACAATGTTTTCATTTTTTTGAATAATTGGATAAAATGAGAGATTTGATGATGGATATTCAATTAACACAATAACATTCAAGTATATATATGATAATGTAATTATAATTTTACATTGGATGAGGATTATGTAGATAGATTATGAAATGAAAACAAATAAGGATTTTATCTCTTAAATTATTTTCATTGAGAACCTCCTTAGGGAAATAGGATTTTGTAATTTTTTAGACCAATGAATCATGTAAATTGGTCATAGGATATGGAAGCGTATTGGAAAAAAAATGTACATGATTCATGGGTTTGGAAGTTTGAGGGGGAGAGGGGGTAGTATTTATATTGGATGAGATTGTGTTTTTTTATTATTTTATTCATCTATTTGTTATTTTGGTTCAAGACTATAAATATTTTTGATTCCCTAAACTCAATACATTATAGAGATAAGGAGAGTACAATATTATAGTTCTTACTTAAAGAATGACTCTTGAAATTTTTTCTTTAACTTATAATGTTATATACTATAAATTATGGTATTTCACCATTCAGCAAAAATTATACTATTTTACAAAAAACACAAATAGTCACCCTAACCATTTATTGTTGTTTCAAATTTAAAACTAAACTCAATATTATGAAATTAAATTTCCAATTATGAGAAATTATATTTTTAATTATGATCATGATTAATTCAATAAATATAGATTTTAAAATTATAAATAATTTTATGACACATGACAAATTAATTATAGTCTCATAAAATTGTATTTTAATAATAATTCACGAAATTATTAATTTATTAATGAATTTATGAAGAAAAATATTCATTTAAATCATCATATTTATTATAAAATTTTAAAAAACATTTATGTTTCATAAAAATACCCACACAAAATTTATCATTTTGAAAACATTAAATTTCTTATTCAATGACGTAAAATTATCTTCTCTTCACTAATAGGATACAGAAATTTTATTTATACTTATATAGGTTATGTTACTAATTTATTAGTATATATTACATAATTCAAATAAATACTACTTACTTTATTGTACTTTTATAATGACATTAACTATTTAATTCTAGAATGAAAACAAATTATTTTATAAGTACATATGTAGTTACAAATTTTCCTAAATATTTGATAAATTATGGATCATAGGCGGGAAAATGGTAATAGACATAATCAAAATTAAAAAAAAAACTAACATTTTATTTACATTTTATTCCATATATCTCTAATATTACTTGAATTTACCATTTTACATTTCCACCATGGTAGCTAGTTTTTAACCGAGGAAATTTATAATTTAAGCCAATAAAGAGAGTCCTACTAGATAATATGGGACCAATAATTATAAATAAAAAATAATTTTTATCAAATAAATACCAATGTGCATGTAAAATTAATGTTAACAAATGTGTATATAATGTGAAAAACCAGGTTTGAACCTTACCTTTGGTAATTATGTTCTCATATTTTTACTATTCATCAAAACAAAAAATTAAGTTTACCATATTACCTAATATAAATCATTATAAATAAAAATACCAAATCATTTTTATAAAATTAAACTAATATTTGTGTTGTTATTTGAATTTAAATTTTATCTACAATACATGATGAAAATTAGTTTTTCAATAAAATGCATTTTTCATGAAACTGATGATCTTATATCAAATCTATGACTATATGTCATCAATATATGACTTTAAATTAATATATGTTGATATATAATCTAAAATTAAGATGTAAATATTTTTTTATAGTTTTTATTTTTAATAACTAGAATTTTTAAACTGTATTAATTTTTTTTCAAAACCCAGTGTTTTTAAACATCGAAGGAATCATATAAAAAAATCATGAAAATGAATATTTAAAATGAAATTAATGAAATTAATATATATTAAATGGAACATATTTTTCTTTACTATCAAATAAATAAAAGCAGACTTTAAGATACATTATCTAGTGAAAGGAAACAATATTTGTTTTAAAAATTGTTTTTTTACTATTCTCTAAGAAACTATTACTTTGAGATAAAATAAGATAAATTGACCATGAAATAATTTTAAATGATAATTTAAAAAATTATAACCTCTTTATAAAGTAAAATAAATACATTTGAATGAATATATTTATATTTTATCACATAGAAGAAAAAAACCAATTTCTGATGAAAATATAATTTTGAAGAATAAGTGGACTCTAAAAAATATGGGTGATTTTTTACTTAAAATATATAAATATATTTATACTTATTAGTAACATTATATATACAATAAATAAATAAATCTTGTTCATTAAAAACAATTTTATGGATATGTTATAATGATCATATTTAAATAGTAATATTTTATTTATTGTTTAGGGTTAGTGTTGCAGGTCATATATAAAATATCAAGCATAGTTATAATTTTTTCAAAATTGTGTGATTTAAAATTATTCCACCACTTAATAAACCACACATTCATAATTTAACCATATTGTTGTTAAATAATTATTTTACATCTAAAAATTCCCTCATTGAAATTCCACATCATAAAAAGGGTTTATAAAACATCGTCTTGAAAATTTGGAGAAGGAAATATGAATATATACACATAGCATGGTTTAAAAATAGAAGAAAATTAATGGATAGTGAAAATATAAATATATTCTAGAAAACTAATTCCCAAGTAAAAATGGATAGTTATAGATATATGTTTAGGATTAAATTAATAACTACAAATCCATAAATCCATGATGGTTGAAATAAATATTGATTCATCTGAAATGATGGTTAATTTTTAATATTTCTATTTCCAGACCCTTTTCCTACACTAGAAGGATTATTATACTATTATAATAGTGATCATGGAAAAATATGCACACATGATTTCCTTTTTATTTATTAAGAGAAATATTATTTATCAAATCTGCTTTGATCAATTTCCACATCATTTTTACCGTAGAAAGTGAATATCAATGAAGAATATTTTATAACCAAATCACTAATTTTAACTTTTAATATATAATATGATCAATAAATGAGTGACAGTTCTTTAAATATATCTCGAAATATTAAAAAAACAAAAAAATCACATCATATTCAATATAATACATTATTCTCTGAAACCTCAATAGAAACACACAAAGCACAACATAATCTATTCCATAATTAATTGTCCTTTAGACTCCTACAAAAAAAATTGATCAAATTGAAATCACAACAATCTAAATAAATTGATTCTATTTTTTGGAATATTAATCAGACCATTAACTCTATATAATATCACTTTCACACATGGTTGTATATGAAAAAATAATATTACCAAATCGTACACTCCTCAAAATATTGTAAAAATATAAATAATTATCCTAAATATCCATAAATACACAATAAATTCATACTTTCCTTCATTAATTAACAAAATATTCATTCTTAAATATTTTTATCCTTATTTATATATTCATCACAATATTGTAAACATCATTAAAAAAATAATACAGACACCAAATCACTTTTCCAATGCATAGTTATCTCTAAAAAAATATATATTTCAAAAATGTACTAGCTTAATTATCTCATTCAACCTGAGCATGAAATTTAATTTTAAAATCAATTTTTATTAACATGATTAAATGTTTATACACAATATATAAAATCATTATTTCATAAATAACATTTTTTAAAAAACATATACTAATCCATTTTTTTATTTTCCCATAAATTTATTCGAATATACCATTAATAATTTTTTACATTAATTACATGATTCCCCAAATAGGGTATCTATAATTTTAAACATAAGATGAAACATAGACTTTTCAACTCATGACCCTCCATATTTATCACTTATCACTATATAATATAATAGTTTCCCCAGTGCTCTATTCTCTCATTCATCGTAATAATTCATCATGAAAATATGAATTAACCTAATAATATACCTAGTGAGTGTCAAACTAGGTGCACAAGAAGGGAACACTCCTAGTGAAAAAAATTTGTTTGATATATACCCACCTTAACCTTTTGTGTTATTACTTCTAGATAAATCTATACTAAATCAACATCATCTTTTAGTTTCCATCAGGCATTATTTTTCTAGAAAAACGTCATTATGTCTTCCTAACCAAGCAATATAGATGTTATCATATATAATGAGTCATCAAATTTTGTTTCTAACATTATATAATAATAATCACAAATAAATACTAGACCTTATTGTTACATCCCTCCATTCCTCATTAGAATGAGTTGAGGAAAAAGTGCTACTGGGACTTAAGAAATATCCCTATGATGCCAAAGTCATGAAATAAATGTCGATGGGCTTCAATAAATGTGGGGGACAATTTTACCTTTAATAATAACAAAACAAACCAAATTATTCCATAACAAAAGAAAAATAATATTATTCATTAAACAATGAAAAATAACTCAAACATTTCATTTATATCAAACCCAAAAAGAACCCATGTAACAATGTGGAAGACTATAACATCCAAGTACGTAGTGGAAGACTATAATACCAACATGACTCAAGGAAAAATAAAATTCAAATGCTCCAACAAGATCAATCCTCCAAATACACCAAACATCCCATGTATCAATAAGTATTACAAATGATGTTTAATACATTACCTTTTCCCATGTCTTGATAAAAATCATTTTCAAAAGCACCAATGTCCCCAAGCAGGGGTGAGTTGTAAAAGTATATAGGTTTTCATCAAATGACTCCTCTAATCATTCCACTAGGATATAAAAATTTAGAAAATATATAAAACAATATCTAAATAAGTTTAACTAATATATATAATCAACTTCCATAGTAAAATACTTTTCTCAAAACAATAAAATATTCTATAGAAAGATACCAAACAACATTATCAAATCATTTTAAAATTCAATTTTGAATATGTCATTCCAATCAAGACGTCCATTTATCTACACATGAATTATTTGTTATGATAGTTTCATACTCATGGGTGTTTTCACATTAATTCTACCATGTATTCATATGGTAATTAAGTCCCACGTGTGTTTTAACAATTTTCACCAAGCATAAGGTTGTATTTGGTCCAAGCATCATAATGTAACATGAAGGCAGAAGACATGTATGTGAAAAAATCATGAAATAAAAATTTAAAATTCCATATATATTTGAATCTATGTTTTGATGTTATAAAATATAGTATTCTAGAGTGATGTCTCCTACCTAGAAAGACTATCGAAAATGAAAAAGGGCATCAAGATTCCAATGAAATTAGTTTAAATCTCCACAAACCCAAATTAGATATATTTCCCTATCAAAAATAAATCCAAATATATTCATATTTGGAATCAAATATATTAGATATATCCACATTGGACATAGATATATGATAATGAGAGGGATATAGAATATGATCTATGAAAATGAACCAGAAACAACCAATAATGATCACTTACCATGATGATTGAGCTTCAAAACACTACATGAAGCCTTAATATCGCCTCTAGATTAGTGGGATAAGATTGAATGTGCTTTTTGAAGAGGGAATATTGAGTTACAACAATATAAGAGGAAAAAGGGAGATATAAACTAAAATGTGTGAGATCCACAATTTCAGGATATCACTTTTTACCCATACATGGTAAGATGCACGATCAGTCAAATTGTGCACTAACCATGTTCCAGCCTCTATCTTATGTAAAACTTCACACGATTGGCTCACACAAAATACAAAATATGATCTTGAAATTCCAAATCCCACACTCTCATGTTTAATTCTTTCTCTTAGGCTATCAAATGTTTTGGAAAACATGTCCACTTCCCATGTGCCTTCATGTTTTCACCAGTCTCCTTGTCCCCAATATTCAATAGGTGTTTTATGGTTTTCTCAAATTGTTCACAAATCAAGAAGATATATAAATGACATAAAATAAATCCAAATGATCTCCAAAATATACCAAACATTACCCATAAATATTACATACTTAAAAATCATTAATAAGGTTTACTTAAATTTAACCAGGTGTGCTACATTCTCTCAAAAATTGGACTTTCCATCCATAGAATGTAAAAAAACATCGTTTAAAATGAAAATGTTATGAAATGTTGCATTTCATTTCATTCTCCAATTCCCATGTTTTCTCCTAAATTGAAACTTGTTTCCATAAAACGTGCACTAAACTGATACTTTTAATATGAAATACATTATATTTCCATCGATGATGATCCACATTAAATTAATTATGATTTTGAGTTGTCTCCATTCATTTCAAGATCAATTGAATCTTCTCCATTTTTTCATGGACATGGCTCAACCCGACTAGTGAAGTCTCACATGTTTCCATCAAAAAAAGTGGAGAACAACAAGGGAACTCAGAAAATGCTTCAAAATAAGCCTTGTGTGCCGATCCCTAATGACAATTTTTATACAATAACTCCACTAAAAAATCATGATCTTCCCATGAGCCAAACAAATCGATGACACAAGCCAGTAACATTTCATCCAATGTTTGTGTTGTTTTCTCATATTGTATCTACGTTTTAGGATGATATGAACTAATAATAGTAAATTAATTCCCAAGGGGATTTTATAAGTATTTAAGAAAACATGACATAAACCTCATATCACTGTAAGACATGATTGAAAATGGTATTCCATGACTCTTTATAATATCTCGAATATTGATTTTGGACAAGTACTCTATGATATCGGATTCAAAAAAATATAAAATGAGACAAATTTAAGAGATGATCCACCACCATCCATATAGAATTGTGTTTCTAAATAGTTCTTTAGTGACCTTTTACAAAATACATCACTATCTTCCCAAATTTAAATATAAGGATTGTAAAATACTACAACATACCTATGGTTCGTTGATGTTCTACATTGAATTTCAGATGTGTTAAGTATCTCAAAAAGAACTCAACCACATACCTTTTTATGTAATCCCACCAATAGTGATGATTTCAGTACCTTATATATCATCTACATTCCAGAATGAACAACCCATTTATAATGATTGTATGCATAGAGAAGTTGTTCATGAAAAGTCATAGGTATGACCATTCGATTCTTGAACCATAAAAATGAACTCCCATCTAGAATCCATTCCTCAATGGTCTCCCCACTATTGAGTTTAGAAACCATCACCATACATTATGCATAATATTATTATGACTCATTAACCATATTCATGAAATTAGGAACAAATGAAACTAGAACAAAAACCACAACATCACCTAATTATTCTCATTCCATGATTATGACATCTATCACAGACATCAGCTGCCACTTATTTGAATCCTCTATTTGAAACTCTGTATAAGAATTTATTCATAATTTATCCACCATTGTACTTCTCTTAAATAGTTTATACACCTTGTCAAAATAAAACTTTTAAAAATTTTCCATCCATCTTCTTCATAATAGGTTCAAATCTCATTTGTGGTAAAGTATTTTTCAATATATTATGAAACGTGAACACTGTAAATTTCTCCCCAAATAGATAATTACACCACTTTTTTAAAGAATTTACAACATTATCTAATGATAAATTGTTTGTTGGGTATTTATTCTCATTTACCTCTAACTTCCTTGAACCACAAACAAAAACAAGATCTCCCTGCATGATAAAATTTCCTAACACAAATTGAAACCATCACAATTCACAACGTATCATTGTCCTCATTCTAGAAAAATCCTGATCAGTGTGCTTGTAATGAAAGATTAATTTCGTAAAGGAATTATTCCCTTCATCATTCTTTTATAACATAACATTATTCATTTTCAATGTTTTCATAGGCAAATATAATCTGGAGAAGTCACGAAAAAAGAATCAATAATATCCAGCTAGAGCAAGGAAAAAATAAATCGTTAAGGCATTATTTGGAGGAATCAAAGATATTAAAGTCTCTATCTTTTCTAGAGCCACAGAATAACCTCTTTTTGATATTATAGGCCAATAATATGTACCACTTGTTTCCTAAATTTTATCTATGTTAATTTTGAATAAAAATGACATTCCCTCAAGATTCCCAATGTTCTAAACATGTGTTTCTCAGGATCCACCCTTTCCCTTGAATACATCAAGATGTCATCCACAGAAACCATCACTAAAGAATCCCAATACCTCTGAAATATCCAATTCATCAATTCCATAAAGACCTCTGGGGCATTCGTAAGATAAAAATTCATAAAATCGTACTCCTAATGTTAATATATTTTTCTTAAAGCTATCATTAGAATATCCTCCTCCTTAACCTATGATTGGTGATATCCATATCAAAATTATATCTTACAGAACCACTGATATTACCTAAATTTATGAAATAGATCATGAATTTATGAATTATATATATATTATTTATCTTAAATTTTTAAGATTACAATAATACACACATAGCCTTTGGTTTCTGTACGCCTTTTTCACAATCAAGACTGGATCTCCCCAAAGAGTTATGCTAGGATGAATGAAACATTTACATTCCATCTATTACAAATTCCCATTCAATTATCGTAACTCTGATGGTACCATATAATAAGATGTAAGGGAAATATTATTAGTCAGCTGATGGAGATCAATCCTAAACATCACTTCCCTTATGGATGGTGACCAAGAAACATTTTTATGAAACAAAACTAGAAACTGATACAGCACCGATAGAAAATTATTCATCCCGATCTATTCTATTGATTATAAAGACAACACTACCAACTCATAGGATATTGTTCCAATTAATGGTTCAGACAATCCCATTGCACCCACATTTATATTACATTCATCTTAAAATAGATTATATACTTCATCTTAATTTGTAAAACTATCCTTTCTAGTTTAACTATAATTGTGATCCTTGAACATAGTCAACCAATTTACACCTAATATTAGATAAAAAACATATATGTCAAGAACAGAGAAATACCATTGTAGTTTGGAACCATCATTGGTTATAAAACATGCTCTACACAAAAAGGCTCGACACTCTCTTTGACAAAGAGATGTTTCATGTATTATCATAGATGGAATCATCTCAACATTTAATCATAGTAAATTGATAGCATGAGAAGCTTATAATGGGTTCTTTTTCCCTATATTAGAGTTCCCTCCATTTCCCATGGGTATCAACACAATCCCCCGAACCAAATCTCTTGAGAGGTTCTATTAAATTATAATTTCTCTATTGACTATCTATGTATTGTCTAAAATACATAGTATGACAATCTTAAAAAGAATATCCTTCCAATCCTCTTATTCAAATATCTGTTACCTATAGGATGAAATAGTGTCCACCTCATTTGAAAATCACACTAAATTTATAAATTTTGCATCATACTATATGAATGAAAAGTTTAACTACTTAATGATGATTAAATTCAACATTATTCGAATTATGAATGTATGAGGATTGAATATTGTGTTAAAAAATTAATCAAAATCCATCCACTGTGGCTTACATAAGAAAATATCACCACTAGTGTGTACGATCAACCAGTATATACATCACCAAATTTACTTTAAAATATAATGGCATGATGATTAAATAGATAATATGAATCATCATATTCATCCAAACATTTTATTTATCTCATTCATAATCACCATGAGGATTGGTTGGTTCTTTTTCATGAATTGGACGGAATGATCCATTTTCCATGGATATATCCACTTATTCCTATTATCCACATCATGAAAGGCCAGGAATATGCTCTAAACCATCTCCTGGTACACCTATGGATGAGGTGATACCACATTATATACAACTTCCATCGGTTGGTTTCTACGACACCTAGTGGGTGTGAGATTCTATAAAAACCACAAATCCCACAAATCTCAAACTTTATTAATTGAAGGAATATAATTTTTCAAATTATACTACAACATAATATCACAAAATTTCCTTCAGAAATCAACCATATTCCATATTATTCCATTTTTTATAAAATGATTACTGGCATTGAAAATAATATTATTTTCAAAATAATAACATTTTTCTCTTTTTAAAATATTTTATTTTATAATAATTTAATCATCAATAAAAAACAAAAACTACCAAAACTCATATATAATTATTGAAAATATGATATGATTTCTTAGTTGGAATTAATTCCTCTATTTCTTGTCATGCTCTTCTCATTGGCTAAACCCAAGAAAATTAGATTCTAAATCATGTATGTGTTTTCAAAATATTTATATACCAAAATCCCTTGTATCTTGAAGTTCATCATAAAAAGGTCATCAATGTCATCTTATACTCTACATTTCATGTCCCATTAATCCTAATCTTTTCTATGATCCCAACTCAAGAAATAAACTTAACTGTATTTAAATTCACGGTTGAAGCCCAATACCAAGTCAAAGACCACTTGTTCCAAAAAACAGAATGACCATGTTGATATTACTTGAAACATCCCACTATTGCCTATTAGCTTCAGTGGATGTGTGAGTGATACATGTACATTAGATGAATTCCAAAGACCCCCAAGGTGGGAAATAAATGCTGAAGGGCTTCAATACATGTGTGGGATGATTTTATCTTTAATAAGAACACAACAAAAACAAAATGACATTACCAAATAAATGTTTTATGAGGCTTGAACCAGTGAAAGATAACTCAAGAAGTTCGTTTATATAAAAACAAAACTGAAACCAAGTACCACAATAGATGACTAAAATACAAATGTACATAGTGGGAGACTGTAATACCAACAAGACTCAATGGAAATAACAACTACAAGGGTCAAACAAGATCTTTGCTCAAAATACACCAAACATCCCAACTATAATGAAGTATTTCTAAATATGTGTCATAATTTACCTTTTCCCATGTCCTAATAAAAAACATTTATAAAATCCCCAAAGTGAGAAAGAAGAGTTGAGTGCTCAAAATTAGAAGGTTTTACCCAAATGACTTCACTACTCATGACACTAAGATAAATAAAGTAATCACAATTATACAAATCAATTTATATAATACTATTTCCAAAAATAAATTTATTACTAAATATAAACAATATACATTGTAAAATAGTTTGATCAAAACATCAACAAGTTCCAATGAATGAATATGAACAATGGTTTCATATCATTTCATAAATTCTCTTTGGAATATATTATTCCAATCCACACATACGCACATCTACACATGAAATCATAAAAATTTTAGGTCTATACTCATGAGCAGTTTCATGCTAATCGACTATGTTGTAACATGGTAATTAAATCCCATATTCCATTACACCATTGGCATTGATAACAAGGTTATATTATATTCAATCCTCATAATGCAAAATGAAGACACACACCATGTATACCAAATGTTTATTCCGAAACCATTTAAAATACCAAATCCATTTAAATTCCTAAACAATTTCAATAAAAAATAATTTCAATAAAATAACCTTTTATTCAATAACACTTGGTTTGAAATCAATCATAAACGACATTAAAATCACAGTTTTAAAATTATTTATCAATGCAGAAGTAGAAAAATTCTAAAATTTGACTGAATTATTAAATTATTACTAAATAAGGATTATATCGTGCTTTGAAAAAGAATTTCAAAATAAATTTCAATTAATTTAATAAATTTTAAACTAAAACTTCTAGTTATAAAATATATTATTTGAGAGTCATGTAACCTAACTCGAATGGGTAGAAAAATGATTAATAGATTGAAAAACACAAGAGAAATAAAGGGAAATCACCAAAAACCTACCTTAGATCTCTTCCCAGATCATCAATAAACTAAAATATAATCATATTATTAATTAACTATTTTATATTATACATAGAATACATATATATAATAAAACTATTGATATACATAAGAGGATCTATGAAAAAGAACCAAGAACGACCAATAAAAAGCACATACCAGGAGGATATGGCTTCAAAACTAAAGGAGAATCCTTTAGATCACCTATGGATCAATAGGATAACCATACATGACGTTTGGGAAGAGAGAATATTGATTTAGTGCTTCATAAGTGCAAAAACGAGTTTGATAGAGAGTAAAATGTTTGGGATCAATATTTTAAGTATTTTAATTTTATCCCATGTAATGTTAGTCACATGATTAGTTAAACATTGTTATAATTATACCCCATCAACTATATCAATGATGATATTCATATGTTTAGATTGCATAGTTTCCAAATCGTTCACTAGACGATACAAAAACCATGATTAAATGTTTCAGGGTTTCTCCTAAGCTTCCGCACAGTCTAGAAAAACGGTGCGCTGCCTGTGTGCCTGCCCCGTTTAACCTATCTCATTATGTAAGGTTTCATACAGGTATTTCATATTTTTTCCAAAATTTAGAACAACCATGAATGTTTATATAATCCCCTTAGACACTCCAAATGTTCTAAAAATATCTAAAAGTTCTCACATAAACATTAAATACTTAAAACTCATAAATGAAGGGTTAATTTCTTGACACAAGGGATAATATACTTGCTCTAATACAAACTATATAACTCCAAAATAGTTAAGCATATTATGAAATTATTTTTTCACAAAAAATCCAATAATATTACCTCATTGTCATGGTGAAAACTGTTCTTGGAAGTCTACATATATAAAACATCAAAAGAAACTAAAAAATCTATATTTTTTATTCTTAATAATTTTCTCATAAATAAAATTTATCTCCTTAAACATTATATGATAACATAAGGATTACATAAAATAATGTGGAAATCTTTGAATACTAGAAGGTTTTTAAACATAATAATTAATAATAACATGATATCATCAAAGATAATTTTCATGGGAAATCTAATGGGAGAATAACATGAAGAACATTGTATCATAAGATCATTATAAGATGGGAAATTTGGCTCCTACATACAACATAGTATAAAATATGAGCCAATTCTATCTGATTAGGAAATATAACATTCTGTAAAAAGTAGAATAATTAAATAGGTTTACTCTCTATTATCATACATATCATCTCATAAGAAAAAAAAATATACACAATGCATTAGAGAGATATCGATAAGAACCTATCATAAGATGTTAGTGATTATGTGTTCCCAAAATGGATATAAATTATAAATAATAAACAAAACATACACCCATTTATTTAAAATGAGGTTCATATTATTTCCTCATATCATAATTAAAGGAAATTTCATAATTAATTTTTTTGGCAAATGAATATAATTCATTTATCAACCCATAGATTGAATTGATAATGAGCTACATATATATGTAAGATACATAAATAAATAATTCAGAAGCAAACCATAACATCAATTGATGTCTTAAATTTGTAAAATGTCTATAAATGGTCATACAGAATATTCTATATGGAAAATACCCAATTCTCATTGAAAATAAATTATAAAAATAAAAAATTTCAAGAATATCAGGAATAAAATTATCTCTAAAAGGATACTTGTAATGATGTAATGGATTATTAAATTTAGTTATTGTTGATGAAAATTTGAAATTTCATTAATTCTAAGAACATTAAAACAATAATTCCTTTCACATTTTTGATGAAAATAAAAAAAATACGTTATTTGGAAAATGAAAAGAAGTTTCATTTAAAACCATTTTATAAAAATTCATAAATGGATATAAATTTAATTAATAAATATTTTTTAACAAATTTTAATGTAATTATGTATATATAGAGGATATATTCCTTACTAAATGGGAAAAAATTCGATTTTCCATAAAACATTAATTTCAGTATATTAAGTATATAATGAAAAGGAAAGGAAAGGTAAACATGTAATTTATTTAAATAACCATAGGGGAAAATATATTGGGTTTATGAAGGAAAGACAATTCCATTCCCCCAACTAATACTTAAAAACAAAAATTCTTGAATAATGATTAGAATGTGAGATCAACCCTTTCCACATTTGTTATATTTTTCATCACAAACCTCATGAAATAAACAAAATCAAATGAATTAATAAATATAATGAATATAAATTGAGTCATGATATAAAAAATTCTATGTTAATTATATACAACTTATAATAATAAATAGGTGTTTAATTCTAAATATGACTCAATGGAGTATAAATTGAGATGAAATATCGTACAATGAACATACCAATAAGTAAGAATTAATCGGTTAATTTATTCATTGTATCAAATTTAGATTCACATAAAATATGTGTAAATGAAACTTAAAATAATCATAATACTATACACACATAATATTATAATATACAACACATTGAATATGTAATATAATAAAATGAATAAATATTGTGTTATGAAACCAAATAGTACTTTACAACATTAATATAAAATAACCTTCGTTGAATTAAAACTAATTATTACTTATAATAATATTAATTATGAATTTTTCATGATATTATATCAAAAATTGGATTCATATAGACCATATAAACTATGTTAAGTGCATATCAATAAAATATTATCTTAATGAACAAAAATTTTGATGATATCTCTAACTTTGAGTCTAAATTTTCACTTACATACTTTATCATCCTCAATAATAAATGTATGTCAATTATTTAAATTATTACGAATAATTTTATTTTATAAGATTATTTTTATTTTTTATATATCTGTATTGTGTTATGCACTTAATAGTTTATGTTCACAATGATCATTTTTATGATATTTGGATCATAAGTCCAAAATGACATTGGTGAATTTCTATGATAAAAAAAGGTCAATATTTCATCAACTAAAATAATAATAGGGGAATGATTATAATTTTTATACATACATTATTAGTTTAAAATAAATTATAATATATGGTTATTATAAAAAACTATGTTACCATCATAGAAATGGTAAGTCGAATGTATGCATCAGTAGTTTTTACATTTTTCAGCGATTAACATAGAAATAAGGTAATTTTAATTTTATAAAAAAATAATGATAACTATATAATTATTTTTATATTACATTATTAAATATTGTTATATCTACCTTCCATGTGATACAACAATAAAAAATTAATCACATCACTTCATAGAGGTGGTAATCCAAACGTGCACACAAATGATTTTACCATAATTCAATCAAGGGAAATATAAAATGATTTATAATATATTACTTTTTTATATTGATAATTATATCATGAAAATATTCTATATAAATTATAACCATAGTCATAGATATTTGTGATAGGTGATGATGAGAAATGAATTAAATCGGTTCGTGTGGCATTAGTCAGTCGTACACATGAAAAACAGTTTTATTTCCCATTATCTAGAATATGATATAGAACTAGTATATTATATTAACATAATAACTTATTATTAATAGTTCTATACTGATGTAATTATATCCTAGTTGTTTAAAAATATTTTAAGGATAGTAATGATATAAGGCCCCAGCCTTAAACCTTACTTAATCTTGAGTTATTACAAGATTACACATTGAGGATCTTTTCGGGTTTAGAGTTTTAGAGAATTAGATCATAAAACTTGCATTAAATTCCATATATAAACAAAGTTGTTACATAAAGATAGTATTCTTCATTCCCATCAATGGACACATATTTAAAATAAAACAAGGATTCTTTCTTAACACTTCCTTGACACTATCATCATATCATGTACCTTTCCCTTGACCTGTGAAAAACATTTCAAAAAAACTTGGGATGAGCATAAAAATCTCAGTAAGGGATATAAAAATATGTAAAGGAAACATGTGTATACATATACATAAGAATGAGATCATAAATTACCCATAAAACATAATCACTTTATCATACTTCATCAAATCATGAATAAATCATAGAAATCATAAGACATAAAGGTAACTTGAGGCATTCATAACATTCTTACGTAGGGAGTAACCCTCTTGGTTACGTTTGGAATACCCATCAACGTATATTCCCTAAATCTCTTCGGAGAAACCTTAACGTTTCACTCCTTCACGTTACCCAACGCATTGGAGAGCTATATCGGGCTCACCCGCCCTTAGTCTATCACGGAACCACCCGTCTTCATAATAATTCCCAAGAACCTCAACATAATCGTATCACATAAAACATGCATAAAGGAAACATAACATTTCCACCTTTCAATACATCACATTGATATAAAATCATCATGAAAACCATTTTCAATACCAAAATAAAAGAAAAGTAAAACATGGTATTTATTTTTCTTTTAAAAAGGGAATCACTTTTAGAGGAAGTCGAAACTCAAATAACGGTCATGACGGTGGAGAAGTTGTTGTCGCCGCATACGTATGACAAAAACATTCCCTTTTTTAGTTTAGTAAATGCTTCATATAAAAAATATTCCTTTTGGATAAATGTAAAAGTCAAAGGGGTTTATACACCGTATAAAAGAATGTTCTGTATAAAATAAAATATGCCTCAATGAAAGGAGATTGAGACGAAGTCCCATACCTCGGGTCTGACTTGACTCGGTCATTCTTTAATCTCCTGAATAATAAACGTGAGTTATTTTCTACTTGTTTAAGAACATTTTTCATGTTCATTATTCATTTTATATCACTTATTTCCATGTCGTGAACACTATGTAATTATTTAAGTTAATAACGGTCGTTTTAACGATCATTGGTACTTGAGTCAAAAGTAAGCCCTTTATAATTACAAGTTGTTCGTGTATCCATTATATCCATAATGGTATTCATGATGTAGATGTCATATATTTCATATATATCCATTACATTCATGAATTTATAATATTACATAATTATTTAGAGGTATGAAATGAAATGCACCGTTCATGGAGATGGTAAGCCGTACGTACGCATGAACACTACTTTAATTTCTATTATAGAATGTAATCGTAATGATATAAATGTATATTATAATTAAATTGTAATATCATATATAATATCATAACCCCATCCTTTATACGTCCCACATATGGAATTAACGAAATCAAATCACTTTGAGGGGGCGGTAGTCCGCACTTCCTTAAATGAAGATATCGCGTTTACCCATAATGGAAACTATAAAGGTATGCCCAAAATGAAAAATACAGAAGCATAAAGAAAACATAATAATATTATATATCATATATAAATATAGTGTCATCTTAATGGCCACCTTCGAAGGTGTTAAAAGAATGTTGAACAATCATCATTTCGGGAGGCAGAAATTCACCATCCATGGAAACAGTATGTTCTTTAACCATTAGATGTAGGTGTGTGTAAGTGTAGCTCGAATCCTTCTTATAACAACATCCTAGTATATTTATTATACTGTAGTTGTTACAAAAGAAAAGAATAAAAAGAGGTTAGGGGGTTGGAGATGCAAAATAAAACAAAATGACTCAAAAGAAGACATTACCTTAAAATCGGGTAACTCTCTTTGATTTGAGCTCAAAGGCTTCCTTGGGAAGGATTCTGCCCAAAGTGAGGCTTCAAGGGGTAATATAGGGATGTGGAGAGCCAAAATGGGCAGGTGTTGGCCGAGCCAAAGGCTTTGGGAGTGTGGGTAAGGAGGTAGAGGTGGGGGCCTTTTATAAGAGGAGGGGAGGGGCACTCTTGGAATGTAAAGAAAAGTCACATTATTTTAAAATGGCATTCAGATTAAGAGGTCCCACATTGATTTATTTAGAGGATTAGGTGATAAGGGTTCTAAATCCACTCATCCAATAGGTTTTGGACATGTGTAGGTGTTATATATTACATTATCTTTCCATTTTATTTAAATCGTTAAATAATGAGGTCATCACTCCATCATCATGATGTCATAAATAATTTAGTTTATTTAATGTCTAAATATTCTAAAAAAATACTATTATATAGGAAATATTTTTATCTTTCCAATGAAGGTTTATAGTCAAAAATCGGATTTTTATAACCCCATGTAAAAAATGAGTTAGTAAAACATTTCATGTGTGTGTCATTTTTACTTTAACATTAAATAAAAAGTTATTTATGTCATTTCCCAACAAAAGTGGTTTTATGGGGTCCCCAAGTTTACCCATGGCTTGTCTTGGTCGTCCATGACACACCCAATAAGGGTAGGACATGTTTCAAGCTCATATCATATTATTAAAACGTTACTTTTACCTTAAACTACACTAATTACCTCTAATCGTGATTAAAAACTTAATAAGTTACTATTCACCAAAAAATTATTTTAATCTCATTGAACCACATTTTAATTCTTAATTACAACCTTGTATGTCGGATTGTTGAAATTCAAAACATAGATGTGGTAAAATTTCATTTAAACGAAAAATCAGTTTTTATAAGTACCACTTAGTGGTTTCACTATTCATCAAAAATTGAAGTTTTTCAGAAAAATACCAAAAATTAACCCTAAGCTATATTTGATATTCCGAATTCAAAAATGAAGTACATTTTACAAAATTCACAACAAATAAGTTGCATTAATTAAATTAATAATTAATTCCCGCTGTCAGAGCAAATTGCGTGTTTTTATGAAACAATAACTATCAAAAGACTGACACTAGTTTAAGTTCGATTTAAAAGTGAAATTAATTCCAACGACCACTATTGGATTTAATGGTAAAAATATTTTCTAATTTAACTTTAAAACCAATTCAAATGATAATCTAATCATATAAATAAATTAGATTAAAAAGATTTTTTGAATTAAAATACAACATTTTACACTATTCATTAAAAAAATGAACTTTATCGGAAAGATACCAAAAATTTACACAAAGTAAATTTTGATGTCCCGATTCCAAAGAAGAGTTATATTTGGTCCAATAGAATTTATAAGATTGATCAAAACTATATTTAATGATGGTTCTCCGTCAAAAGGTGATAAGTGACCCCTTAGTGAAAATTAGGGTATAAATGCCTAAAATAGAATTCTTTCCGTATTTTAAGCCTTTATCTTTTATTGGATAAATGTAAAAACATTTGAAAACATATATAATCATATTTTAGTTATTTCTATCCATTCCCACCAGTACAACGGCTACGTGTTAACTAACATTTAAAATAATATTATTTTATTACTAGTGTGCAACGTAAGTTTTCTAAGAAACTCATCGTGGCGTATCGAGTACGGTATCGAACATAGAAACCAATTTTAATTAAAATTAATATTTAATTCGTAAATATCAATAAATATGAAAATTCTTTATTCTTTATTTACCTGGGATGTTACATCCTTCCCCCCTTTTGGGAATTGCGTCCTCACAATTTTATTCACTTATAAAAATAATTGGGGGTATTTATCCCTCATAGCATTTTCAGATTCCCACGTTGCCTCTTCAATCACAAGGTTTTTCCATAAAACCTTTACCTGATGAATCACCTTATTCCGTAACAACTGCTCCCTGTGGTCAAGAATCTGGACTGGTTGTTCTTCATAAGATAGGTTCTCTTCCAACTGAACTACCTCTGGACTCATAACATGAGATGGATCTGGCATATACTTCCTCAACATCGAAACATGAAAAACATTGTGTACCTGAGATAAAATCAGAAGTAAATCCACTCGGTAAGCAATTGATCCAACTTTCTCTAGAATTTCATATGGTCCAATGAACCTTGGACTCAGCTTTCCTTTCTTACCAAATCTCATCACACTTTTCCAAGGAGAAACCTTGAGAAAAACATGATCACCTACCTCAAAAGTTAGATCCTTCCTCATGTTGTCTGCATAACTCTTCTACCTACTCTGAGCTGTTCTCATGTGTTTCTGAATCAGCTGAAATTTTTCTTCCATCTCTTCTACCAATTTTGGTCCCATAAACTTCCTTTCACCCACTTCATCCCAGAAAGCTGGAGTTTGACACCGCTTCCCATATAATGCCTGAAATGGTGCCATCCATATACTGGAATGAAAACTGTTATTATATGAAAATTCAACCAAAGAAAGATGTTGGTCCCAACTTCCCTGATAATCCATCGAACAAGCTCATATCATATCCTACAAGGTCTGAATTGATCGTTCTGACTGCCCATCTGATTGAGGATGAAAAGCTGTACTAAAATTTAATTCAGTACCCAAGGACTTCTGAAGGCCTTTCCAAAAGTTAGAAGTGAACCTGGGATCACGGTCAGATACAATAGAGAGAGGAACTCCATGTAACCTGACTATCTCTTTAAGATACAAATGTGAAAGTTGATCTAGGGAAAAAGTATCTCGTATAGCAAGGAAATGAGCAGATTTAGTCAAGCGATCAACAATAACCCAGATTTCATTATTATCTTGAGATGTCCTAGGTAATCCCACAACAAAGTCCATGGATATGTTTTCCCATTTCCACTCTGGCACTGGTAAAGGCTGAAGAATCCCTTTAGGTAACTGCCACTCTACTTTAACCTGTTGACATGCCAAACACTTTACAGTAACATTAGCAATATCTCTTTTCATTCCATCCCACCAGTAATACTCTTGCAGATCTCTGTACATCTTAGTACTACCATGATGAACTGAAAACGGAGAACTATGAGCTTCACAAAACAACTCTCTCTTCAACTATTAATCACAAGGTACACACAATCTCATCCCAAATCTCAAAACGCAATCATTATCAATATTGAATTCAGGCAACATACCTTTCTGAACCAGCTCTAGCTTTTTCTGCAACTCACTGTCTTGCTTCTGTGCATTCCTGATTCTATCTGATAGAGATGATCTCACTGATACCTGAAACAAAACAGAATAACTTCTTGCACCAACAACTTCTATGCCAATGTTTATCAAATCCTTAACCAAAGGATCAGGTTCCTAATGCAACATTGCTAATGAAGCATTACTTTTTCGACTCAAAGCATCAACCAATTTATTTGCTTTTCCCGGATGGTAAGGAATTGTACAATTATAATCCTTGATTAATTCTTTCCATCTCCTTTGTCTCATGTTCAATTCTTTCTGAGTGAATATATACTTTAGAATTTTGTGATCGGTATATATTTCACACTTTACTCCATACAAATGATGCCTCCAAATTTTTAAAGCGAAAACAACAGCAGCTAATTCCAAATCATGTGTAGGGTAATTTACCTCATGAGTTTTCAACTGACGTGAAGCATAAGCAATTACCTGATCATTCTGCATTAGGACGCAACCAAGTCCTTTCAATGAAGCATCACTGGATATAACAAACTCACCATTCCTAGAAGGTAGTTCCAAAACTGAAGCATTCACCAATATTCTTTTCAATTCCTGAAAACAATCATCACATTCTTTTGTCTAGATAAACTTAACACCCTTCCGAGTTAGCTTAGTCATTGGACTAGATAACCCTGAAAAATTTCTAACAAACCTTCGGTAGTAGCCTTCCAAACCAAGGAATCTACTAATCTCTATTGCATTTGTGGGTCTTGGCCATTCTTCAACAACTTTTGTTTTTGCAGGATCAACAGTTATTCCATCTTTAGAAACAATATGACCAAGGAAAGAAATTTGTTGCAACCAAAACTCACACTTTCTGAATTTTCCATACAGTTTCTTTTCTTTTAAGGTTTTCAAGATAACCCTTAAATGTCTTTCATGCTCTTCTTTACGTATAGTAAACACCAAAATATCATCAATGAAAACCACCACAAACTTATCCAAGATCTCATGGAAAATTCTATTCATTAAGCCCATGAATACAGCAGGTGCATAGGTTAGCCAAAAAGGCATTACTACAAATTCATAATGGCCATATCTTGTACGGAACGCAGTCTTCGAAATATCTGCCTCCTTTACCTTCGGCTGAGGGTACCCCGATCTCAGGTCAATCTTTGAAAAAAACTGAGCTCCCTGGAGCTGATCAAACAAATCATCTATATGAGGCAAAGGATATTTGTTCTTAACAGTGATATTATTCAAGGCTCTATAATCAATGCAAAGTCTCATAGAACCATCATTCTTTTTAACAAATAAAACAGGAGCACCCCAAGGTGATGTCCTAGTTTGAATGAAGCCTTTCTCTAATAAATCTTGCAATTGATCCTTCAACTCTAAAAGTTCAATTTGACACATTTGATAAGGGGGTTTTGAAATTGGCTTATCATTAGGAACTATGTCAACAGTAAACTCAACTTCCCAATATGGAATTATTCCAGGCAACTCATCAGGAAAAACATAAGGATACTCATTTACCACTGGCACATCATTAATCTGAACAGTTCCTTTATTTTCAACGATGTGTGTAAGGTAACATTCATTTCCATCTTTTACAAGTTTCTTGGACTCTTGATATGTTATCAACAGTAAGGGTTCATTCTTGTACACAAATTGAAAGTCTTTCTGAAAAGAAAATTCATTATCTCTACAGTCTATCTTAGCATGGTAAATAGAGAGCCAATCCATACCCAGGATAACATCAAACACTACTAGAGGTAGAACAATAAGGTTTGCAAGTAGGTTCTTTCCATAGATAAGGATAGGAAGATTCTTATAAATTCTTTTTGCCTCAACATTTCCCCCAGGTGTTTTTACCACAAGTTCAGGAGTCACTTCTTGAGATGGTATTCTTATTTTACTAGAAAAGGTTTAAGAGTTGAAAGAATGTGTAGACCCTGAATCAAACAACACACTAGCATAATCTCAAAAAACTAACAAAGTACTTGATACAACTTCATTTGATGGCCCGACATCTGCTAAAGTAGTTGCAAAGAATTTCACCACCACTTTCTGCTTGTAGTCTAACTGCTTCCCATTACTCAAGCTCTTTGTCGGACACTCATTTTCATAGTGACCCATCTCATTTCACTTATAACATTTCACTAACTGTAAATCAAATTTGGTCCTACCATCATCGTGATCCTTTTCAGTGAAATCACGAGCCTTATGTCCCATCTTACCACATCGGTAGCACTTTCCAAAATTCATGAAGACATTCCCCCGCATGCCTTTTTCCACATTTATCGCAATCTGGAAACATAGTTTTCTTACCATCAGACTTTTTTGAAAAATTCTTACCTTTCTCCCTCCACCTCAGTCTCTTCTTCTGTTGGTTTTTATAGAACACTTGGTCATCGATAAACTCCATTTCCACCTTCTCAGTACATCGAACAAGCTTTTCATAACTTTTAAACTCACGAGAAGCTAATGCCCTTCGATATTTTGGCTTTAATCCTGGGTAAAACGATTGATTTTACTATCAAGGTCTCAGATAAAATTTGGGGCATACCTTGACAATCGAATGAACCTTTCTTCATAGGCAGCCACTGAGTCTTCCTCTTGCCTCAATTCCAGGAATTGATTTTCCATCCTATGTCGAACAGCCTTAGGAAAATACTTTTCAAGAAACATACCTTTGAATTCATCCCAGACGAGAGCATCAATCTCATCAGCGTCCCTGATATTATTAACCATCGACCACCACTGATATTCCTCACCCTCCAAATGGTAAATAGAAAGACTAACCATTTGATTGTCTGAACACCCCATGACATCAAAAATATTCTCCATTGCTTTAATCCACCCTTCAGCTAACATAGGATCAGATGATCCTCTGAATGATGGGGGATGTTGCCTCATGAAATGTTCCACCACTAACATGTTCCTCTGTGGTTGATCTGGCTGATCTCGTGCATGGATACCACCATCATTCATAGCCTGAGTCAACTGTGCCATCACTACAAAAAACTGTTCAGTTCCAATTCTGACCATCTCGGGATGCTGATTCGGAAGGTTATTTCCTTCTGTATGCCTTCCTAGCACTACTTCCCTGTTTCCTCTACGGAAAACCATTCTGAACAAACATGTCTTAGATTAAGCAACATGGTAATCCTCAAATGCTATATTATTTTCAAAAAAAATATTTTTGGATAATCATTTAAAATAATTCTAACTCCTAATGTTATCTAAACCGAACTCTGATACCAACTATAAGGCCCCAGCCTTAAAACTTACATAATCTTGAGTTATTATAATATTACACATTGAGGATCTTTTCGGGTTTAGAGTTTTAAGGAATTAGATCATAAAACTTGCATTACATTCCACATATAAACAAAGTGGTTACATAAAGATAGTATTCTTCATTCACATCAATGGACACATATTTAAAATAAAACAAGGATTCATTCTTGACACTTCATTGACACTATCATCATATCATGTACCTTTCCATTGACATCTGAAAAACATTTAAAAAAACTTGGGATGAGCATAAAAAGATCAGTAAGGGATATGAAAATATGGAAAGGAAACATGGGTACACATATACATAAGAATGAGATCATACTTTACCCATAAAACATAAGCACTTTATCATACCTCATCAAATCATGAATAAATCATAGAAATCATAAGACATAAAGGTAACTTGAGGCAATCATAACATTCTTACGTAGGGAGTAACCCTCTTGGTTACGTTTGCAATACCCATCACAGTATATTCCCTAAATCTCTTCAGAGAAACCTTAACGTTTCACTCCTTCCTGTTACCCAGTGTATTAGAGAGCTATATCGGGCTCACCCACCCTTAGTCTATCACGGAACCACCCATCTTCATAATAATGCCCAAGAACCTCAACATAATCATATCACATAAAACATGCATAAAGGAAACATAACATTTCCACCTTTCAATAAAACACATTTATATAAAAACATCATGAAAACCATTTTCAATACCAAAATAAAAGAAAAGTAAAACATGGTATTTATTTTTCTTTTAAAAAAAGGTATCGCTTGTAGAGGAAGTCGAAACTCAAATAACTGTCACGACAGCGGAGAAGTCATTGTCGCCGCATACGTACGACAAAAACATTCCATTTTGTCATTTAGTAAACTCTTCGTAGAAAGAATATTCCTTTTGGATAAATGTAAAAGTCAAAGGGGTTTATACACCATATAAAGAAAGTTTTGTATAAAATAAAATATGCCTCAATGAAAGGAGATTGAGACGAAGTCCCATACCTCGGGTCCGACATGACTCGGTCGTTCTTTAATCTCCTGAATAATAAACTTGAGTAAATATCTAGTTGTTTAAGAACCTTTTTCAAGTTCATTATTCCTTTTATATCACTTATTGCCATGTCGTGAACATTATGTAATTATTTAAGTTAATAACGGTCGTTTTAACGATCATTGGTACTTGAGTCAAAAGTAAGACATTTATAATTACAAGTTGTTCATGTATCCATTATATCCAGATGGTATTGATGATTTAGATATCATATATGTCATATATATCCAGTACATGCATGCATTTATAATATTACATAATCATTTAGAGGTAAGAAATGAAATGCACCGTTCATGGAGACGGTGTGCCGTATGTACGCATAAACGCTACTTTCATTTCTATTATAGAATGGAATCATAATGATATAAAGGTATATTATAATTACAGTGTAATATCATATATAATATCATAACCCCATCCTTTATACGTCCCACATATGGAATTAATGAAATCAAATCACTTTGAGGGGGCGGTAGTCCGCACTTCCTTAAATGAAGATATCACGTTTACCCATAATGGAAACCATAAAGATATGCCCAAAATGAAAAATAAAAAAGCTTAAAGAAAACATAAAAATATTATATATCATATATAAATATAGTTTCATCTTAATGTCCACCATTGAAGGTGTTAAAATAATTTTGAACAATCATCGTTTCGGAAGGCAGAAATTCACCATCCACAGAAATAGTATGTTCTTTAACCATTAGATGTAGGTGTGTGTAAGTGTAGCTTGAATAATTCTTATAACAACATCATAGTATAGTGAGGATACTTGATTTGTTACAAAATAAAATAATAAAAAGAGTTTAGGTGGTTGGAGAAGCAAAATAAAACAAAAGGACTCCAAAGAAGACATTACCTTAAAATCGGGTAACTCTCTTTGATTTGAGCTCAAAGGCTTCCTTGGGAAGGCTTATGGCCAAAGTGAGGATTCAAGGGGTAAGAGAGGTATGTGGAGAGAAACAATGGGCAGGGTTGGATGAGCCAAAGGCTTTGGGAGTGTGGGTAAGTAGGTAGAGGTGGGGGCCTTTTGTAAGAGGAGAGGAGGGGCACTCTTGGAAAGTAAAGAAAAGTCACTTTAATTTAAAATGGTATTCGGATTTAAGAGGTCCCAAATTGATTTATTTCGAGGATAAGGTGATAAGGGTTTTAAATCCACTAATACAATAGGTTTTGGACATGTTTAGGGCTTAGATATTTCATTATCTTTCCATTTTATTTAAATCGTTAAATAATGAGGTCATCACTGCATCATCATGATGTCATAAATAATTTAGTCTATTTAATGTCTAAAAATTCTAAACAAAAATAATATGTTGTATGAAATTGTTTTATCTTTCCAATGAATATTTATAGTAAAAAATATGATTTTTATAACCCCATGTAAAAATTGTTTTAGTAAAACATCTCATGTGTGTGTCATTTTTTACTTTAACATTAAATAAAAAGATATTTATGTCATTTCCCAACCAAAGTGGCTCCATGGGGTCCCCAAGATGACCCATGGGTTTTTTGGTCAGCCATAACACATACAATAAGGGTAGTACATGTGTTAAGCTCATCTCATATTTTGAAAACATTATTTTAACTTTAAACTACACTTAATACCTCTAATCGCGATTAAAAACATAATAAGTAACTATTGACCAAAAAATTATTTTAATCTCATTGAACCACATTTTTTTTTAATGACAACCATGTATGTCAGATTTTTGAAATTCAAAACACATAAGTGGTGAAAATTCATTTAAACGAAAAATCAGTTTTTATAAGTACCACTTAGTGGTATCACTATTCATCAAAAATTGAAGTTTTTCAGAAAAATACCAAAAATTCACCCTAAGCTATATTTGATATTCCGAATTCAAAAATGAAGTCCATTTTAAAAAATTGACAAAAAATAAGTTGCATTAATTAATTTAATAATTAATTCCCACTGTCAGAGCAAATAGCGTGTTTTTATGAAACAACAAGTATCAAAAGATTGACACTAGTTTAAGTCCGATTTCAAAGTGAAATTAACTCCAACGACCACTATTTGATTTAATGGTAAAAATATTTTCTAATTTCACTTAAAAAAAATTTAAATGATAATCTAATCATATAAATAAATTAGATTGAAATGAGGTTTTGAATTAAAATACAACATTTTACGCTATTCGTTAAAAAAATGAACTTTATCGGAAAGATACCAAAAATTTACCCCAAGTAAATTTTGATGTCCCGATTCTAAAGAAGAGTTATTTTTGGTCCAATAGAATTTATAATATTGATCAAAACTATATTTAATTAAGGTTCGCCGTCAAAAGGTGATAAGTGAACCCTTTGTGAAAATTAGGGTATAAATGGCTAAAATTTAATTCTTTACGTATTTTAAGCCTTTATATTTTATTGGATAAGTGTAAAAACATTTGAAAACATATATAATCATATTTTAGTTATTTCTATCCATTCCTGCTAGTACAAAGACTACGTGTTAACAAACATTTAACATAATATTATTTTATTACTAGTGTGCAACGTAAGTTTTCTAAGAAACTCATCGTTGCGTATCTAGTACGCTATCGAACGTAGAAACCCCTTTTAATTAAAATTTATATTTAATTCGTAAATATTAATAAATATGAAAATTCATTATTCTTTATTTACCTAGGATGTTACAAATGATGAAATAAAACAAAAACTCTCAGTTAATAATGACTATTCTTCTTCAGACCACCTCTTTAGTTTCTCTTCAAAGATGATGTAGAAGGGTTTTTATAAAATTGGATTCTAAGAAAGGGGAATTAATATGTTGACGGTATTTTGGTAGTTATTTATTAATATAAAAGGATTTTATCTATTAATAAAGATGAGAGGATGCTAATTTTTATATGTGAGAAGAAATGGAATTTTTTGTAAAAATTAAAAACTATTTAATAATTTGAAGAATCTCTCAAGAAAAATTCCGAAAAAATTGAAAAAAATGTTATGGAGTAATGAAAATATTTAACCATAATTAAATAATTAAAAAAATCAAAAACATTTTTTACTTTACTTTTATGGTTACTTGTTTATATTATTTTTGTTATTATCAATGGTAAGTAGTTTTTTTTTAAATATTTAATTTATATTTCATTACTAAGAATAAATTTAGCCTAATTTGACAATTTTTAACCAATTATAATATGTTTAAATGAAAAATTTTAAAGAAAAAAATAATATGTGTATGGAATATTTATTTTGACACATGAACATGTAAAATGGAAAACATCATTTTAACGTATACCACTGTTAGTAATTTATTATTTTTTATTATTCACATACACCAAATATTATACTGACCATGTTAACTAATGTTAATTATTTTTTATTAAAATTATTAATCCAATTTCTAAAATTCAATTAATACCAGAGGAATAATTTAAATTCAAATTAATCACACTGAATATAATAAAAAGTATTCATTCAATAAATTGTGTTTTTCATGTAATAGATGATCTTATATTTAATATTGGACTATAAATCATCATTATATAAATATATATTAATATATATATATATTAGTGATTTATTTTTAGAATTAACTACTAATATATATTTTAATTTTTAAAAATGGATAATCTTTATGCACATAACAAAGAGTTTCATAAAAACTTTGTTATTAATAATAAAAATAAACTTATATCAAAATAACAAAAACTATTGATTCGGATGAAATAATTTATATAATTATAAACTAAATTAAAGATATAATACTTTAATACCAAATTAAAAATAAAAGAAGCCTTCAAATTATATATTTCAATTCTAATAAAAAATGTTTTTACAAAAAATTGAAATTTTTCACTA
Source organism: Viscum album (assembly GCA_963277665.1). Taxonomy (NCBI): domain Eukaryota; kingdom Viridiplantae; phylum Streptophyta; class Magnoliopsida; order Santalales; family Viscaceae; genus Viscum; species Viscum album. Next base: position 891,209,366 of record OY728130.1, read on the forward strand.
TTCAATAAAAACCAATCTATTAAAAAAAATTAAAAATATCACCCCACGAAAATTTCTATATAATTATTTAAAAAAAATTTTCATATATAAATAATTCCATTACAACTTGGTTTAAATAACTATATTATCCCTTCCTAAAATTAAAGCAAATTATTTGTGGAGATAAATTATTTTGAAAGAATAAAACATCTTTATGAAAACATGATTGAATTATTAATAAGAAATTCTCATTATATTTTTAATGAATAGGATGTATATTTATATTTCATTATTTTTTTTCATATTCATACCTTCTAATTTTTCAGCTAGGTTATAGAGGCTATATTTAAATATTCACATCTCACAGTTCGTTTAGGCTTAGTGTTGCATCTCATATACACTATGAAATATAATTTTAATTTTTCATTATATGATGTATTACACATGGAAAATGAAGAACCTATGAAATGACTATTGATAAAGAGGTTTGGGTTAATTAGGTTTCACATAGATTCCACGTTGAATTATTTGATGTATTCTATTTCGATCTACCCTATTGTATCTTGGCAATTTTCAAATATCATAATGTAACTAACCATATTGATGTTTATTTTATGTAAGGTATTTTTTGTAATATTTATTATGTTTGAGAAAATAAACGTTGTACAAAAAAAATTTCATCCTCTAAATAAATATCATTAATTTATAAAAAAAATTGATATCATGTCTCTAACTCCATATAAATATCCAGAATATGGATAAATGCATTCTAAATCAGAATTTACCATCTATTAGATAATTATAAACTATGAATTATCTTTGTAAAAACTAAATCCATTACATGGGCCTTATTATCTAGTTATATGAAAAATTTCCTTGATATAGTTAGTGAAGAATCAGTGCATTCTAGTCTTTCCAATGATATTAAGGATAACATGTATTTAGAGATAATATCATCAATCATGTTAATATGTTATCCACAATTACATATTACTGAATTTATATGAATATAAAATTAATGTAACACAATTTATTTAATAGGTATAACGTTATGAAAAAATATTTCACAACCTTTAAAATAAATACTATGTTTTCTATCTTCTTTTACATACTACAGTCAATGAAATCACACCAAAAAATTTTAAGAAGTTATTTTTAATAAATATAGAATAATCACTAAATTTGTAAACCATTAAAATATTTCACCTTTATAAGGTAAACAATTGATATGAGTTAATATAGAAAATTTTATTTTCAATTCAATAAATTCATATTACTTTATAAATATTCTATAAAAATGATATATTTAAAAAATACCTTTTTTTGTTATTAATTTAAATTTCATTTTATAAATTCCAAAGTAAATATATTATATTGTATTTTTCTATTTTTGAAAAAAAATGGTATTTTGTTGAATGGTGAAAAATATTTAAATTTCCTAACACCATCATTTTTATATAAAATATATGTTTTTGAATCAATTTTTTTCATAAAATATGAATATTTTAATTTAAAATATATAAGTTTCAAATTCTATATTAAATTAATAAATCATTTGAATTTTTTCGTATAATTTTGATGAAAAATGATATAGGGGTATTTTTCTTAAATAATAATAACATGATGAATGATATTTATGATTTCATTAATATTAAAATAATTTTTATTTTATGGTAATAATTGATTTATATTTACTGTAATCAGGCATGTCAATAATTCCACCTAAATAATAAATCATGTTGATATAAAAAATTAAAAACGGGGTATTTACACATTACATGTGAAATTTATAATAGTAACTTACCACCATTGAATTTTAGTTTGATAAAAATATTCTCATATTTTAGATAAAAATAATTATCTTTTTATTTAATATCGGAAATGCCTTTTTCACATATAAAATAAAGATGCTTTGGAATAATGATAATTACCATGATAATGGTAAAACAATTACTTTTAAATTATTGTTTTATTAATATCGATGAAATTGAAAAATTCCATCGATCAAAAATTAGTAAAATAATTATTCTAGAATGATTTTTAAATTCTTAAAAAATATTTTAAAACTCATTTTTGTATATAATCAATACCACATAATATTAAGAATCCATAATCATCAAAATTTCATTTAAAATATAAACCTGTATTTAAACATGTTATACGTTTTAATTAATAAAGTTATATGAAAAAAATTTATAATATAAATTGGATTGAATATATGTAAAATTTAGTTAAATATAAAAATATTTTTTTATTGGTTAATTAATTTTTTTAATAAAACATAAAATCAAATACATATAAGCTAGTTACTTACATTAAATGTAAAAGTATAAAATAAAAATTCTTATTGGAAAAAACCACATAAATTATTAAAATATATATATGATCGCATTATTGTGCCTCAATCGGCCAAAAAACCACAAACTATAATTGAATCCATTTTTGGGACATTAACAAATGAAAAATGTATTGGAATTATTAAAAAATAATAAATGTTTACAAGATTTCTGTTTTCAACTTTTATTAAAGAGTCATTTACAGTCATCCAATGATTAACCTTACATTATATTTAATCCTTTAAAAAATTCTGTTTTTACTCTACCAAGAACAATCACACCCATACACAATCCCATGTTCACTCATATATATCCTAATACCATCAATGTTAAGGGAATATCCAAGGATAAAATCTGGTCTATGAAATAATTATTATCTTCTTTATAATATTTTCTTATTAATCTTAAAGTTCCAAATATTTTATCACCGTAATAATATGATTACTTTTTTAGGATAATTATAATGATTTCTCGAAATTAATGGTAAAAATAATTAATATTCCATTCAATCCACTTTGAATAAGAAAACAACACCTCTGTATCATACACTAGTAACAGGCTCCACGAAGTGAAATTATTTTGTTATCAATACCACTATTAATTGATGTCATTAATTGTGGTAATGATGAATAAATATGGTATTTCTCATAATAATTATGATTTTAAAATTTTAATTTTATATCCACCTCACCACCACTCATGAATTGTGAAATTGGAAGTGTTACCATGTGTACGTGAGGACTACATCCACCACGATGAAATTTTATTCATTTTTGTTCTAAAGATTAAATCTTATTCCAAAAATCATAAAATATGGTTCAAAATGATAAAAACGTTAAAATAATATCATTATTATTTTCTAAAAATGATTTTATTTAAAAATAAACATCTCATTAATCATGATCGACAATTGACGTAATGTGTGTTCATGTTTAAGCCAGTTAAACCACCAATGGAAAAATTGCTTCAATATCCTACCATGGATGACTATGAGAAACTAAATAATGATATAAAAATATATTAAAAAAAATATAATTAAATTTAAATTTATTTATAAAAAAATTTATATGTAATGTTATTTAAAATTAATAAATTAACATTGAGAACCAAATTTAATGAAGTATGTTGTAATCAATATGGTTTTCACATTACATTAAAAAAAATAGAATGAAATATGGAATATTTAAATTAATATATTTAATATATTATATAATATTACATTATTTTTATAAAATTAAATCAGTAAAACAAATATTCATACTGATAACAAGATTATATAACAAACCTAAAATGTTTAATTCTATTCACACATGATGGACACCATACCCAATAACTAATAACTATACACATTATAATGAATTATTATAATGATTATAAAAGGTTAATATTTATGTTTAATTTTATAAAATAATATATTGTGTTATATATGTCTGCTTTACGTGAGGATAGAGTTTCATTAACTAAGAAAGCTATCATGGTAAGGGTTTTATTGTCACAAATTTGAATCCCTTGAGACATGATTAAGGTATACATCATGTATCATTTTCAACTGTATAAATATTTTTATAATGTGATTTTACATAAATATCAAATTATATTTCATGATATGAAATTTTATTTTTAATGGTTTACCTCTCATAGTGTTTCGATTAAGATGTTTTAATTGTTGTAAGGGGCTTTGTAAATCAAATCCTTTCCTTGGGTCAAATACACACTTCAATGACTATAATGATTAAATTTTGATCTATTATAAACTATTATGTTTAATTTTATCACTCTAAAATTTTTGATGGGTAAATCATGATACACACTAAATTCTACATACTTGAGGAATCTATTATTTTGATAAATTGATCTTTTATTATGAATCAATATTAATTTTTAATATATTTATCTTTTATGTCCTTGTTTTTACATCCCACCAATGTTCTTATTTACCTAGTGTAAAATAAAATTATTTTATCTCAATTGATTTTTTTATTTTTAAATTATTCATTATAACAAAAACTATTTTTTAAAGATGATGGTATATAAAAAGGTGATTTTAAAATGCTCAAAAGTTCTTATATAATTAAAATTTAATTTTTATTCATCAAATCCACATTTCCATTTGATAATAATTATTCATTAATGAATTTTCCATTATTATTTCTTTTCAAAATAAAATATATCAAAATTATTTTCAATTTCCATTTTTGAAAACATTTTTTCTTTCTAAAGATTCTATTATTAATGAATATTTTTAAAAATAAATTTTTTTTAATTTATATTAAATCATCCCTTTTGAATAAATTTTTCTCTCTAAAGATATTTTGTTTTTTACCATTTATAATATTTTTTTTAAAAACTATTATCTTCCCATCTACAAAAAAATCGTTAAATTGCAATTCAAAAGTTATCATTTATAACAATGTTTACTAGGGGTTGTGAATATATTTGTATTAAAAAAATAATCTTTTCATCTATGGATAACTATATATGATTTTATTATTTTATCATACTATATATGTTATTATGTTATGAATCATTTTATGAAATTTTATTTTGATATCCTATGGTTTCATTAGATTATGTTGTGTAATATGATCATGAAATCCATTATTTATTCCATGGGTTATTCAATTTATGATGATGAATTATTTTATATGGCACACACAATTATAAATTATGATGTGTGTAGTACTATATCATAATATAATTCACTAATTTAGTTTTATTTTTCATGATATATGGCTTCATGTATATAAGGAGTTCCCTCACATAAGAGTTCTCCAGAGGGATTTGCTAATATTTTCAAGCATAGATTTTATGATTTTGTTCACATTTTCATGGGAATAATAGTCTTTCTCACATTGGTTTTCAAATTATTTTGGATTTTCCATATATTAAATTATTTTAACAATTTATTTCATATTTTATTATTTTTTATCATGTTACAACAGATTTCCAATATTTATTTAATTTCCAGGAAATTATATGTTTTCAATATCTGTTTCCCAATTTTAGATGTATTTTGAACTTTTATGTATTTATCTCATCATATATTACTATTGAGATAAGTTTTGAGGAACGTAACATATTTTATGATTTATTAACTAATATTTAAGGACCCTCTTTTACTCTATAATGTTTTATGATTATCATATAAGTTTTTTTAATCCTTTATATTATTTGTGTTGTTAGCTTTTTTTCCTTAATGATTTGATATGTTTTACCCTTAATGAGAATTTAAAATCAACCATTTCATATTGTTCAATCCCAAAGTTATAAAGATTATTATATCATGTGATGTTCTAGGAAAGGTTCTAATTAATAATGATTATAGAGAAATGTTTTCATATTTAAAAAACAACATTTTTATAAAGATTACTTTCAAGATAATAAACATTTCAGTCCTTGGAGTTGAGTTACAATTAAATGATATAATATTTAAATAATTACTCTATTACACTATTTATATTATGTTTAGAATGAGATGATATAACTTGTATTTTAACTACCAAAAAGTAGTATTTTTTTATTGTTTATGCAGATAAAATTTTATTTATTATAAATGATGAATAAGATTGTGTTAAATGTTCTTGAGAAATTATTAAGTTGTTTCAAATTACCATGTTCAATGATAGGACACACATTCTTAGCCAATAAATTAACCAAGATATGAATATTATATTTAATTCTGAATATTTGTATGATAGAGAAATTATGAAAAATAGTTTGATAGGGGTTTAAACGTCAATTTCCACCCAAATCTTAATGGGAACCATGATTTCTAAATTTGGGTATGAATAAGAATTGGATCCATTGGAATTCATTAATCTATTTGTAAATATATTTTACATATATACATAAATTCTAGATTTGTTTATTTCTATTATTCTTTTTTATAGGTATCAACAAAATCTAGAAGTGTCTGACTTTATTTCAATAAGAATTATTCTAAGGTTTATCAAATCCAGAGTAGTTTTTCATAATATGGTTGAAAAGGGATGTTATATATGATTTATTACAAAATTAAAATTGTAAAGTTTTGCATTGTGTTATAATATTTAAATATAGTTGATTTCACCTCATTATAGAGAATTGTGTTTCTCTTCACAATGATATATGATGTTAAGTCCCCTTTTTAGGGGAAATATGTCGCTACCACAAAATTGACAACAAAACTAATGGGGATAATGACCAATTTGAATGATATCAATGTTTTAGTTTTGTTTTCAATACTTATTGGATGTGATTATAATGTCCTGTAAATATTTCAAGGAATATGGTTCAGTATCAATGAACCAAATAAATTTATATAAAGTATATTCTTCATCAAGGTCATTCTGGAATGAACTGTATTAAAGAAGTATTTTGTAACAACACAATTGAAAGTAGTTGATGTTTTCACCAAGCCATTTCCTAAAGATTATTTTCATAATTCGTGGTTGATGTTGTATGTTTATCATCTCCCATATATTGGTTCTAGTATGGGTTTTCATTACACTATCTCATATTATCCATTGTATTATTTTACTCAAAGTGAGATACAAATTTAAACATAAATAAATTTAATTTTTCACTATTAATCAATACTAAAAAATGTAGAAAATTGGGATGAATGGAGAAATATGAAGAATACTCCCCTTATATGTTCTCAACCATTCATTAGGGTTGTATCTCAAGGGGAGTCTATATTTTCAATGAGTTATTATAAAGGGTAATCTATGAAATTATCATTGTGTATTAGTGAACCATTTTAATATCTTTTTAAAGGGTAATAATTAACTAGTTAATTTTTTATTTATACAATCAAATCTATCAATTTGATTAGGTAATTGAGAAAAATATGAAGTAATGAAAGTAATTATTGTGATAATGAATTATTTATTTAAGAATGAAAATTAAAATTATGTGATGATGAAGGGTTGATTGTTTTGATGATTATGATCAAGTATTTATGAAAAAATTAATGCCATCATGTTTAAAAAAATAAGGAATATAAAATATCATCCTTATTTAAAATAGGTATTCTTATTCAATATTATTACATATTCCATGTCCATTCCAGTAGGATTAGAAATACTTAATGATGATTAAATGCTATTAAAAATGAGTTCGATTGTAATTTATGAACATTGGATTCTAAATAAATATAGAGTGAGACCTTATTGTGCCCATGAACTGTATGGAGGTAATTGAATACTTTTGGTGGTTTATTTGATAAAAAAATCCTCAAGAGTGTGGTAATAATATATATGATATTCATGGGATATTGTTGTAGTATATATTATTATTGAGATAGATTTTGATTTCAATGAAAAAAAATGTTATTCAAACCCATATAATATAATGTGAGTTGATGGTTTTTGAATTTTATGATAAATATTATTTAGGTTTGAAAAATGTTAGTGAATAATTTTAAGATATATATAATTTTGTGTGTTAATTATGAAAGTAGAAAAGACATGTCATGAACCAACCCTAGTTTACCCAAAGCATATCACCTAATCATAATTGAAACAACTATGAGGCATATTACCAATCACCGTGGGATGTTAACAATCACCAATGTAAAAATTGAGAGATAGCGATAATGATTTCTCCAAGAAAAAATAATAAAATAAATTTAATTAGAATCCCAATGTAAAAAAGAGACCATGTAGAATAACTAAACATATATTAGATGTAGATCAAAAATAAATTGAACCTGACAACCAATAGATCTTTGTGGGACCCTGAGGTTCGCCCATTGAACCCAAAAACCAATCATCATTACAAAGTGACCTATAAAAATATAGAACTCAAACCTATGGATAAAAACCAAAATGTATGTATAAGATGAGTATTAAAAATATGTTGGTATTCTAAAGTAAAATTTATCCATTTCAATATATATTTAATAAAAGATTAATTATCCAAAAAAATTGAAATAATAAATATAAACATAGGACATTAACACATTTAATTTTTAAAAAACAGGGTTCATTTCATTTTTTTTAAATTAGGTTTTCATAATAGGATAGGTTTTATATTTTGAAAAGGATGTAGAATTTAGAGGTAGAGAGGATGTATGAGAATAATCATTCATTTTATTTTTTATGGAATCATTTAAAAAACAAAAATTTCGACTTCATAAGTGATATGAATCACCGGAGAAAAATAATAGAGTTAATAAAATACAATGTGAAATAGGTAACACATACTCATGAAACCATTCCATGTGACTCCTTTAAATTTTCCTTCACAAATAATCAAGTGGAGGAGTGTATGAGAATACCTAGGATATTTTGAGAATTTCTATAACAAACTATAACTTAATCCATAATATCGGAATGCCTGGTTCAATTGAACATCTCTAATGATCAGTCATACCATAATTGGACAAACTGAGGGGAAACATTCTCAATGTATAGAGTTATCGTGCATAGGGTCTACTATCCAAATTGAATTCTAAACAATTATATAAAACATTATTCTATATTACTAAAGAAATACTAGATTCCCATGATGTGTCAAAAATGGGGGTAAACTGAATAGAAAAAATCAATCAACACATCCAAGCATCACCCATGAATGACACTAAGGATTAATTCCATTTTTCTTAAATCCATAAAATTATAGTGGAAGCCTTATACTAATGAACTACCATTACCATTAATAATAATTATTTAAATTGATATATTCAAATGTATGTATTTAAAAGATAAACCACTTTTATGTTTCCAAATATTCCCTATGTAGGTTTTGAGTGCGGAAACATTTCAATTGTATCTAAAAAACCATTTTAATTATCAAAAAAATATGTAAAACAGATTTGTAAAGATGGAACTTTATTTAATAACCAAGAAACACTTATGATGGAAAACTTGTCATTTCATCAAACTCATGATGTAAAAGACTACATGGAACAATTCAAAATAAATTAAAATTAAAATAATTTTTTTAATTAATAATAATAATTATAAATAATAAATATCCCTAAATGACATAAAAGAAACGATTGAACATCAGGGAATGACTTTTATTAAATTTAATGTCCAAATAGAAATGTAATAATACATCAAACTCAATGTTTTTTTAGAATAGACACCAAAATCATCTTTAAAGAGGTCTATAGAGTCAAGAAAAAACCATAATAACATTAAGAAGACAAAAAGTCAACAATAAATCAAATAAGACATGACCCCAAAACCAGGGAACCATGGGAGAAGTGGAACTCAATATATAAAAGAAGAATGAATAAGTTATTGGATATGGTTGGTGACTATCTTCAGAAATCACCATGAAATAATGATTAAATCAATTTGAATACCCATTATAATTGGAGGATAGGCACGAGGAAGAGGTGGGAGAAAACATAGGGTTTCATGATCCAAGAGGGGAAGAATGGGGTGTTTTGCGGCTAAAATTCATATAGGTATAATGTTATAAATCATTTATAATGAATGCTGAGTTTTTTCAACGTTTTTCCATACTTTTTGGAAAACCATGATCTAACCATGCTTTCCACACTTGAATCATAGTATGCCTACATGGTTTGGTAAGACATGTTCCAACCAAGGGTATTGTGTGGAAAAATATTTTAGATCCCTACACATGCTCATCACATGTTTTGTACAAAACATTCTCAAAACATGCACCTCATCTAGGGAAACCCATATCCTTACATGATTAATCCTAGAATTCACAAATTTTGAATGTAACTATATTCAAATGATGAATTACTATCCATGAAGGATAAAAATGAACTAAAAAGGGACTCCACATTAGAAAAGTTTCTCTTTAATGGTACATAGAAAAAATGTAATAAAATAAAAACATCTCAAAATATAAAATTTCAAAACAAAACACATAATACTAAGAATAAAAAATAATGATAAAATGAAATAGAAAAATAAAATAGAGAAAACAATATCGGTAATGACATATTAACCCATTATAATTCATTCTTCCCGTAAAAGCCTCAAATATTCTAGTTGATCAAGTAAAACACAAAGGTCTAAACACTCACATGATTCAACCCACAAACCAACAAACACCCAGTGCATCACTAGAAATTTGAATAAACCTCTTCACAAAACAATCCAATGATCAAAACCTATTACTAAAATGATGAATAAAACACCAAGCTTGGGGGAAATACCAAACCATCAGGAGAACCATTGATCTTGTTGCAAGTTCCCAATGTTCACAATAGAAGAGGAGAAGCAATACCTCCCATCAATGGAATGAAATACTAGATACAATGGTTTCGATGTATTATTATCATAAAATCATAGTAGACTACCCTATATTATAATTCAATAAAAATGCCCAACTAATACCACCCATGAAACACTAAACCTACAAATAGAAACAACCATGAAGAATCCCAAATATTAATAAGGGATAAGAACATGAGACTTGATGGAACACAGTTTCAATCTACAATGAAAAGATCCAAAATTCCAAAAATAGAATTTTAATTAATCATTATTTCTAAAAAGTTACACAATACACTTCATAATTATAAAAAATTACACCACAAGGACTAACCACTAAAATAATTGAATAGTTTTCAATGAAACCACAAAAATAGACCACAAAAGCACCACATTAAACCCATTGAACTATGTGATCATTTTATAAGTTTTCCCTAGTTATAGTCTTCTTTTTATTGAAATCCTTGCATGAATTTTTGGAGATAACCTAAATGTACACAAGAATGAAATGTCGTCATAGGACACTAACATGAAGGATACATATCACCTAGAATTCCGCATTAGTGATGCTCTAGGGTTTTATGCCCAGAAGAGGATGATGAAATATTAGAAGTCCTATTAATTACACCACTAGAATAATCAACATCAATACACTTTCATGCCCTTTTATTGGAATGACTTTCACGGCTTCCAACAAATGAAGGAGAAATAGCTGACTGAATCACCACTGCTAACATGCCCTCAACACAAACATCATTCCTCAACACATCATCCAAGGAGGATAGACTAAAATACCAAAACCCTCGATTGAAGGATAGGATGTAGCCCATTCTCAAAATGTTGATCTTTCATATAATAATCCTCAACCTACTCTAGGAGATAATGAACTATATCCAAAAAATGGTCAAATTCCAAAACCTATCTATCACATTTTTAGAGGCATGAAATCTCTATCTCCATTTCCATCTTCAAAGCGTCAGATAAGCCCTAGAAGATGAATGGGGAAATAAATAATTACCAGGAGAAGTCTCATTGAAACATGGTCCAATTGATTGACTTCCACCACTTCGAACTCTAAACATCGATAACACAAGTTTTGAAAATTTACTTTATAGATTTGAGAAACACAATGAACCATATAATCCATTAAATTATTAAAATTTAATATTTTACTACAAATGTATCTATTTCACAATAATGTTGAGGAGGGTTCAACTTAAAAAACTCAATAAAGATGCTCCTAGATTGTCCAACTTGAGGGTCCTCTAACTATGGATCACCAATAGGAGAACCTCAAATGTCTGTTGAATATTTTGTGGGGACATACTATAAATAAAAATGAAAAAACAACATAATAAAAACTAACTATCCATCGATAACATGATAAAATGAAAAACCAAAAATGAAAAAAATCCAGCCACCATTTCTAAAAAAATGTTTTCAAAATATTTATAAAAACTGCATTAACGACCATTTCAATACCCCATACACCAACTCATTTCTTTATAATTAAATATACAAAATTCCCTAAATAAATCCAACCCTTTTTCTTTTCATAACATTCTTATATTAAAACAATCCCCAAATACCTCATTGAAATACTTCACAGTAGACTTGAGAATTGACATTGTTGAATAAATCCATTTTTTCAAAAACCTTAAAAAAAATTTCTTAATTATAATTACTTTATCCATGATTATTCCTTAATATGATTGAATAAAAAATTAGCCATTTAGGAAACCAACCTACAACTATTGTTCATCCCATATTTATAACCAAAATAATTTTTTAAAAAAAATTTGAAATTACGATTATCCAAAAATAAACTCATTTTAGGACTGGTGAAAATGGGTGGCATGTCCATATGGTTTAAGGACATATTTCATTTACACCAAATCTATAGGGATTTAATTAGGACCTTTTTCTCAATAACCACATCACTTTCCATGCCCTGTGAACTCAACAAAAAACACTCTCCCAAAGCCGATTTGTTTCACAAATCACAAAATGATCCATAAACAATCCCTAAAATTAATAAGTTAAAAAATCATTATCCAGGTCCAAGAAATACCTATAAATGAATGAATCAAATAGGATGGGAAAAAACTCAAAAAACTGCCATTCCATGGTTACCCATGATTCTTCCCTAGAAATGATTTCTAGACACCTCCCTATACCCAAAACCACAATTTGCAATAATAATATTCAATTTACTATGAAATTAAAAATTACAATGCGATTTTGGAATGTTTGAACCTCTAAAAACCCAATTATATGATACTATCATTTCATGAAGGATCATTGGTCGACCTCGAATTGGTCACCCGAGGCAGTTTACAACATCTCTAAGGTGTGATCCCAATCGTGTCCGGGTGGAAGAAAGAACCAAGAGAATAAAAAAGATATAGTGGGAATTATTCAACAGCAAATAAATAGAAAAACAGATATGTAAATAAATGAGTATACCAATGTAAATAAAAGGGAAAATTTTAGAAAATAAACATGTAGTGTAATTAAATGAACACGAAGAGAAACATGACATTTAACATAACTTCTTGTGAACCCGAGGTTCACCCAATGAACCCAAAAACCCACCATAGATATAAAATGATCAAGGTCAAGCAAGAACCATCACCTGATTGTTAAAAAAATTGATATATATAATTTATTATTAAATATCAATAGGTGTACCCAATTTAGATTATTCCATATTAATTTATATTAAAAACTGATTAATTTACTAAATGTTAGAAATAAAATATATAAATAGTGGTTTTCACCCCTTTCATTTATAATAAATGTAATGGTACATCTCCCTCTTTGTATAAAATAGGTATTTCATAAAAGGGGAGGTTTAAGAATATTAAACTAATGATTATATATAAGGTATAGTAGGAGTTTGTAAATAATCATTCAAAAAAAGTTAATGAAAACATTTATGAAACACCCAAAATTTAGTTTAATAAGACATTGGCCTCACCATGATATAATAACATAAAATACCATATAGATGGAAATGGGAATTATATACTAAATAAACTATGCCATATGAGGAACCAATAGTATTCACCAAAGATAGATAAGTTCTTGATTGAATGGGAATATCTATAATCTTATGGGGATGTCTATAACATACAATTTAAGGATTAATCATGTAATCAAGTGTGATGAAATCAAACAACACTAATTCTCATTCATGTCATACCTAAAAAATCATGGAGAATAATCCTTAATATAGAGTTTTTCCATACTTATGGGCCACTAGTTGAAACATTTTCCTAAACTACCACAATAATAATTCTTATATATTACAGTATAAATGCTCGTTTCCCAAGACCAATATAAAATGTGGTCACAAAAATGAGAATAAAATAATAACAAAATATAATAATCTCCCTAGAATCACCCCAAGGATAAATCCCATTAATATAATATCATTAACTTGCAAGGGAAGTCCCATTATAAGGACATAAAATTCTATTTAAAAATCATCAATGAAAGAGAAACATTCTAATTAGAGTTTTTTGAAGAAAACCCATTTTTGAAGGTTCCAAATAGGCCATATGTTGTATTTGAGATCCAAAATATTATGAAGGGGGCCCAACACACCATTTGGAATTTCAATAAATATTTAACATTAAATGGTAAATTTGAAGTATTATTTAGGATCCACAAACTACATATATTTGAAAACTAGGCATTTCATTGAATACATGGTGTGCAATAAAATGTAGAACAATTCTAGACAAAATAAAATTCAAAATAAAATAGCTTGGGAAAATTCAAATTAATTTTCCTAAATAAAAAAATCACCACATATAATAAAATCAATGTGTTAACATAAAAAATCATTGTTTCTCAAATTTAAATGTAAAATTAAAAGAGAAAAAAACCTCAAACTCAATGATCTTGGGAAATGACAACCAAAATATAATTGAAATATGTACAAAGATATAATAACATCCTTGAGTAACCTTAAGAAGAAAAAAATTCCAAATTAATCAAATAGAAAATAATCCATAGACCCATGAACCCTAGGAGAATATGAAACCATGATAAAAAGAGAGAAATATGAAGACCGGGGAGAAGGGAGTAGATTACCTGGATTAATCAAACTAAAATCATGAAGTTACTTGGAACCACAAATTGAAGGGGATGTGTGGCATGGGAAAGATGGGAGGATCCACCCAAGGGTCACATGATCCAATAGAGGAAGAATGGAGGGGTTGGGGTTAAAATTTTATTTGGTAAAATTCATATAATAATCATTAAAATTAATCGTGGTAACGTGCATAGTTAGGCTAAATGAGTTGAGAAACTATGTTTGAATCATGTGTCCCTCGCTAGACTCATAGGACACCAACATGGTTTGGGAAACTATTCTAAACACATAAGGTGTGGTTCATTAAAAAATTATACATCCATGATAATAATCCTCACACACATTTCATACACCCTCCTCCCGATACACCCATAGACTATTGAGATCTCTCTTAGTATCAAAATGGGTTGAATCTAACATAGTAGTTACAATGAAAATCTAACCATCCAAGATGAAAATTACATATAAAAGGACTCAACGTGAGGACGTCATAATGTTCCCACTTAACCATTCAAAATAAACATGCAGCAAAAAAATCCAAGAACTCCCAATTTCAATATGAAACGCCCAATATTGAAGAAAAAATAAAAATAACAATTTATAAACAAATATAATACATATAACAAATTATCACATTTGAAAAGGCATGGGGTTATATTATGAATTTTTGAAATCATTAAAAAGTCATTATGTTCTCAAATTTCATTCAGTATACACATAAGAATTTTGTATTCATTATATGAATTTGTTGTTATTTATAAATTTCTACACAAACCTTGAATAACATTGTTGGTAACATACATCAATATTTACTGAAATTGTGTATCACATTATGTTAGCTTTTTTTGACTCTCTTGAGTGTAATGTCACATTATTTTATATATATGAATTTGGACATAGTGAATTTTAAAGTCTTATATAGATTGAAAATATGAATATTATTAGAATATCTATTATTAATAAAATATTTATTTGAGGTCATGGTAAAATTGATTGATTATTTTTTAATCATAAAAATTTTATTTCTGATATTATATGAGGAATAAGAATGATATTATCAAAGAAAAGTGATATCCTAATAAGATAATATGACTATTTATAGAATAACTACATGTAAATGTTGTAAGAAACACTAATATATTGCAGTGATGAAGAGAATATTTTAAAAATATGATATATAATATGAAGTGGAATGAAGTATAATTATTTCTGAAATAGTGAAGAAGAAGATAATACAATGATTTTGAATTTTGAATTAAAATTAACCCATTATTGTTTATGAAACTATTTTATAAAATAAAAAAAACATCTATTTTTAAATGCTTTAAATAAGTATAAGAAGAAAACTAATGGTGAAGGTTAATGTATATATATATATATATCAAAAAAGAGATATAGAAAATATATTTAAGAAAATATGTTTATTGTACTTTATATTTTAGATGAAAATCATTTATAATGATGATGTGGACTATAAATATTTTATTTCTTGTATTTCAATACATGAAAATTGAAAATGAGTATAGATACTTTTCAATATGTTAATAAAAAAGAACTAAACATTATCAGAAAATTGGAATACCCTTATTTTGTAGAGGACTCTTCTTTTGTTATCTATTATTCATATCAATATAAAAATGAGTAATGACCTTCTATGTTGAATGTAATGAATCACTTTTTTAGTCATGTAATTCATGTTAGAGGATTAAACCTACTCTCTCATAAATACTAGATGATGTAGTCCAAAAATGAAGGTAGAAAAACTGTAATATGGGTTGAATTTTAGTTTAAAATTCAGTATAAATTTTTTATCCACCTCAAGTATAATATTGATTGAAAATTAAATATTCAAATTGAATTTTGTTTCTCATAGATAGAAGTATGAATGTATTTGATTTTAATGTATCTAGATGGCATCATTACTAAAATAAATACACTATAATAATAGAAATTTGGTTAATTATATATTTATAACAACTAAGAAATAAAATAATACTTAATAAATATATAATAAAATATAATTTATAAAAACAATTCATAGAGTATGGATTAAGGTACTTAAAATAATAAAAAATAGATTATTACAAAACCATAACTTTACTAAATGTGAAAGGAGGGTGATTGAAACTTGTCCTAGGTATCATATCTTTTTATCCCTATAAGCCCTCAACTCTAAACCTATTCAATAGTGTATATATATTTATCTATCCATCTAATCCATTTATTATGATTATTAAAAAGAAAATGTGTTCCCAGTCCCAAAATTCGTCATTCATAAAGGATCCTAAATACATCCACATTTACCCTCATAGTCCCTTGATCATGTATAATCATAATAATAACCACATGCATCATAAAATTATAAATAGATTTATAATTAAAATTCATTGGCAGTTGTAGCTCGTAATAAAAAAACTCCAAAAAAAATTTTATACTCATGGGTTGGAATATCATTCACAAGAAGACTCACAACTTCATAATAACTTAAATATGTTATAGTGAATATATTTTTCCATATCTCCAAATCAATGGAGTTGTGTTCCTATTAATATGAATTATTTTAGAAAAAATTTACTATGTAATTCCTTATTCATTGTAGTGAGATACCAAGAAATAGAATTATTCAACTCCATATTCTGACAGACTCAATAATTTTCAATATATTCAGCTGAATTTAATTAGGATCACTATAATGATCCGAATTCCCCTAAATACAATCTATCGTGAAAATTCACTTATCTACATTTCCATGATTCAATTTTGAAACCATAAAAATGTAATTTATTTTTTATTTATTTATTTAATAGGTAACAAAACATTTCCTTTAGTTATATCATGTTATTATTACATGTATTGTTATTTTCAAATCAAATGATTTAACATAATATTTGACACAAAAATATCATGCTTTCATGAAAATTATAAGGAACACAGTGAAAACATAGATTTGGAATAGAATTAATTTAATTAAATCTCATATGTTATGATAAAATAAATTCCATTCTATTTACATATAACATCCAAAAGAATCCCAATATTCAAAATTAAAAAATTTAAATAAATAAATTATTTCACACTTTAATTAAAT
Source organism: Viscum album (assembly GCA_963277665.1). NCBI lineage: Eukaryota > Viridiplantae > Streptophyta > Magnoliopsida > Santalales > Viscaceae > Viscum > Viscum album. The sequence goes on from OY728130.1 coordinate 891,227,057, forward strand.
ATGATAGAAAAGATTTATTAAATTTAATTGAAATTACTACAATTATTTGAATATTTTTTTAAATGCATTTCACATTTTGTTTTTACAAAAGTGGTTAAAAATGAGAAAATGAATTAAAGTAGTATGAAAATATTTCCTTAACCATTTGAATACAAAACCCTATAATATTCATATACACACCTTTAATATTCAAAAAATCCATATGGATAATAATGATGAAAAAATTAGAAACAACATTCAATTTTTTTCTAGAGATTTAACCATATAGAGTTTACCTTATGAGGATATATGTTCATCATATTAATTTGAAGATGGATTCATAAAAAATTTCTAGTTGAATCATCTTATTTAAAACGTTTTTCATAGTAAATATTTATGATAGGATTAAGAAAATCTCTCTATTTTAAAAGGATAATCATATACATTTACATGATATAAGGAACTTGTGAAATTAAAAATTAATGTAGTCACACTGAGAATTGATATAGAATGTAGACTTTACAAAATTGATTTATTTTTTCCAATATAAACTCTAACATTTATAATATGAAATTTTATTAAAATAATACCTTTTTTATTATATTATTAAAAATGATAAAATTAAAATATTGAGAGACAAAAAATCAATGTAAAGTTTTATATTCCTTTATAATGGTTTTTTAAATTACATGTGCTATATTAGTCAAAATACGAATTTATTTTCATTATTAATTTATCATTTAGATCTTCTATTTAATGTATTTTTTTTGATAAATATTTAAAGATTTACTGAAAATACCAAAAATATAATTATTAGAGTTAATAAGTTCAACACTAATAAAATATTGTGTATGTGTTGTTTTAGGAAATGGATTCATATATATATGATCCATGTTCATGAGTGATGATTTGAATATCTATAAAATAAATAGTGTTAATTCTATTACACTTAATTTATGTCTGATAAAAATTCGAATATAAACTTGTGAGTTCATGTTTTGTCTATAATACTTGAGTGAAACAATGTTAATATGCCATATATTCATATTCATCTTTAGAGAGTTCAACATTTTTTTTCTTTTTTCACTACCAATTAACTAAATATTCTCTTATGAAATAACATACTGATGACATTCTTTATATATCAAACCCACAAACTCTAATATCGACACATGAGAAAATATTAAGTATATTATATTTTAAAAAAAGATAAAATATTGTATGTTCCAATTAACATTATTGAAATTAGATAGTATACATAACAAATTTACTTTGAATCAATCAAATAATCACCTGGAAAACATTAATTTAAGATTACTAGCTATTACATATAGTAATATTTTGATCATACCCCTATGAATTGTTCAATTCATGTATTTCATAGATTAATTATGATCTTGGTTGATGGATATTTCTACTAGAGTAAATTTACAATTGTAATATCTAAAAGGCCTTAATAATTCTAAAATCTATTTATGTTGAATTAAAGTATTTCATTCATGTTTTTGAGTAATTTTAAAGCCATAGAGATTATTTATCTCACCAATCATGCTCATTTCAAATTTTATTTTCCAAATTTCATAAAATAACCATATTTTTTTGAGATTATCAAAAAATTATTTCATCGGTAAAAGTATGAATAATGATAGAATTAAAAAAAATATTAATAAAAATTGTTTTTCGATGTTTCTCTTAGAAATATATTAATGAAAAATATCCAGTAAACCTATTGTAAAATGATTTTGGGACTTGTTTAAGATTCCAATATTCATTTTTTAGTTTAAATAAATGTTTTAAAATTTATCACCCTGAACACCATGGGATTTAACAACATAAAACTCTTCCAAAACATATCTATAAGCAAAGGAACTCAACATATGTATTACAATAAAGTAAAATTAATTTTTGTTAAAAAAATATATTAAATAATGATTCAACCATGTCCATACATTGGTACAAATGTCTCTCCATAATCTATTGATTCTTCATAACAATAAACCATGGAAATAAGATTTTCTTTATTCGTCATGGTAAATCTATTTTCATCACATTTATTTCTGAAAACATAATTTAAATTTATTACCTAAATGTATTTAGGTCTGTTAACCAGGAACCAAACATGATTTAATTCAAATTGACTCTTATCTTCTTGCATAATAGTTATCCAACATTCATCACCAATGTCAACAAATACATGTTTTCCAAATTTTTATATGAATTAAAGATTATCAAAATATTTTGTTAATGAAATTGATCTTTTAATAGGTTTTATAAAATAAATAATTATATATTATTGTCATGAATTCTTGAAATCATATGGATTTTAGGTAAATGTGAGAAATTAACTTCAATTACCATTTTTATAGCTTCCATTGATGTCGTTTATATATATTTAATATCCATTGATATAACAATATTCATACATAATTACAAGTATTATATTTCATCTGGTTCTAGACGAAAAAAAGTAATTTTTTTTAAAAAGAATCATTTGAATTAATGACATTTAAACATTTTTAAAAACAAACGGATATATCCAAAAAAAAATTATCTCCAATTACTTTTTAAAAAAAATGTTTATTTTATAAAAAACCTGATTATCCTTTCATTTTATAGAATATAAATTTGAAATAACTTCAATAGAATTAGGTCAAAAATATAATGTCAATATTCTATATTAAAAAAAATAAATTTCCACCAAATACTCTATATTACGAATGTACATGTTTTATTTTTTTTTCTAAAACTCATAATTAGTATTATTATGAAAATATAATAGTAAAACATGATTTATAATAGATCATGAACTTTTCATGACATTATCCCAAAAAATATTGACATTTTTATTTTTGCCTAAATGTTTTCATAAAATAAACTAATGAGTTAAATTTCTTTCATCTAATGCTCTATTTCACAGAGGAGTTTTATTTCCAAAAATATTTAAGTAATACACCATTTAATACAAAAGTTTATCAAATAATACTCTAAAAATTACCTACTAAAATCATTCCAAATCGTGTCCAATGGTCTATATTTATTTGTTTTAAAAAAATAATGAATATTTACTAAAAAACATTATCTTCAAATATTCATAAGATAAAATTGGTTCACATAATTATAGTATAATCATTAAATAGAACATAATCATAGTCTATTTCCCTAATAAACAAGCTCATGTTAGATTAAAAAAATACATGGAAACAAACTATAAATCTCTATAATTTGAGACGTTATCTATAGGCTCAATACTAGACATATATTTCATAATAATCAAACAATTATCACAAACTCATGAGGTGTTAATCTTTATTTTGAATATATCATTATCATTAACCTTCTATAAGTGTTATCAAAATTAAAAAAGATACAGTGACCACACATTCTATACCAAATACACAAAAAATATTCATTTACACTTAAATTATGTAAATTTATATTTTTACGCTCTTATAGATCGATTGTTTACAAATTCTCATGCAAATCAATATAGGGAATTAAATTTCCTTTGGTACACTAAATAAAACGTCTATCATTCCTGAATCTCACAATGTAACCCTCACTACATAAATAACTAATTAAGATAAGTTTGTGCATATGTATTTATAAATATAAATCATTTGAAATTAAATGTTTTAAAAGAAAATAAATATAACATATTCAGAGGATTTCACCCTATGAGTTTTCTAACAAAGTAACTCATAAACTATTAAACTTTTTCATGTTATAGAAGTTATACATGTCCCCTTTCATGTGTTTAGAATAAATTATCATCTAGAACATGATTTTTTATGTTTTTACTTTACAACATCAACAATATTTAAAAAAACTGTGTTTTTAGTAACAAAAAATTCACTGGTCTAGAGGTCAAAACCAAAGGAAACCTGGTCTTTCTGACTATTTTATATAGAATGACTATTAGAAATTTGAAATTAAATATTTATTAAAACCCAAATACTTGACATTATTTATTTTATAATGAATATAATATTAAATAACCATTCAAAATTTAGTTCATAAGGGTTCACTGCTAATAAAATAAAAATTTGATTGAAATTATTATTTTCCTGAAATATAACCTATATCATAAGATGTTATTAAATATTTAAAATTTTTAATACCTGTTATTAAAATTTTCATATTTGAAGTAAAATTTGAATTCTTTTTAGAAAAACCATTAATTTAAAATAATAATTTTAAAAATAATTTTTAATCACATGTTTCCAAAAAAGAGATATCTTTTGACTACAGTTTCAATGAATGTTTTGATATTTCAGATTTAATTATTGAAATTAAACTTTTTTCTTTATAAAGATCATATTTTTAACAATTATTATAATTTTTCGAAATTTTATTTTACTTATCCTGATGATTCAAGTATCTCTCCAATTACTGATAAGTAGTAAGATATTCCTCATGTTTTTATGAATCAACTATTTAATCATTAGAAGAATATGAAAAATCATCAGTTAAAGAATAGGAAAAGATATAATTGTGTTTACTGATTTATATAGAATCAATGGTTTCCTTTTCTATAAGACACATTTCTTCCTGGTAAATGTTAACATGAATCAAAAAATCTTTTGGGTTACCAAATTATCTTTAGATTCCATATTTTATTTCATATATCATCCACATTTTCTCTAAGGGTTCAAAGCCTTATGACTTTTATTTTCCATATTTGAAATGATATACTAGTTTAATATTCATTCTAATTCATTATCAAAATATTTTTCATACTATTGTCAAATTTATTTTTCTTATGAAACATATAATAAAAAATATTCTTTTTTCTCAAAAATTTCTGTCTAATTATTCTATCGATCATGTTAGAAATGTTATTTTTGATTTTTTTATTCATTCACACAGATGTTGAGATAATATATTCCAACTTTCATTAAAGATTCTTGAATAGTAATGGTTTATAAATTTATTCTTAGATGCTTATGAGACATTAGATCCATTTTTAATAGAACCATAAAAAATATTACTAGAATTAAATTTAAAGTATACTATATTATTTTTATTATTTTACTCAATATATCATTTCAATTTTCTCATATATTAAATTATTGATATTTTAATGTCATCAAGACCCATATTACTAAAATTTTGAATCTAATTGATCATAGTTAGATTTTATCTCACTCCTTCTAAAGTATATTAATAATTTTCTTCTCCAACTGGTCGTCCTAAAATTACTTCTTAGTGAGGGGATGGAAAATATTAACTATAAACATAAATCTTGGATTTCTTGGGAAAACTTATAGTCAATAAAGAAAATAAAAATCAAGAAATTCTTGATAAATCATATCTCACATTGTTTCAAGGACATATGACTTCTTGATGTGTTTAGTATTATGTTTCATACAAATTCGATATACTATTTCACAAGATAATATGTAACTATATATATTTATCAATATCAAAAGTAAATAATTTTTTTAAACATTATATATGTACTTAAAATCATTCTTTTCAATTTTTTAAAATATAGAAATATCCATTATTAGAAGCTTATAATTTCCAATAATAATCAACTAATTCAACATAAGAGTATAGATAAAAAATAATCATTTGATGATTCCAATACAGATAATATTTTCACTAAAAACATAGGAATATTTAGATTCATATTGTTGATGGATACAAAATGAATTAATTCCACCATAAAAACAATATATCCTTCCTCTTCCACATGGTTATTTTAATTAAATAGATAAATGTTTCATAACCCATTAATATTTCAAATATAAGATGATGAAAAATCTAAACAATAGAAGTCACATATAATACCAAATATTTTCCCAAAAAACAATGGATGGTAAATTAAATGTGGGTGGGTTGTAGAAAAAATTAAATCATAATTTCCTCGAACATCAAAGCATAATGTTAAAGAATGTTTATTGTTATGACCGATTTTTTTACCAAATTAAAAATTAAAAATCACATAATATCTACTAAATTAAAAAGATATCACCACCTTAAAAAAACTAAGCACAATATAAATTTGTTTTTTTAAAACTAAAAACATTCAAAAAATAATAAAATATAACATAAAATTTTGATGCAACATAGTTTATAAAAAATAAATATATTAAGGGTTGATTTATTAAATGTTTTTAAAGATTATTATTAAAAAACCAATATTTTATAATATTTCTAATGACTTCACTAAGGAATGTCTACCTAAATATTTGTTACTATTTGATCGCTATATTGTACAAAATATTAGAACTTTTCCAAAGGTTTAATACATTTATCACTCTTTAGGTGATGTTTGGTCCTTAATCGAAAAGGGATAATGGGAATAAACATCCACATTCCTTGGATTCATCATTGAAATTAAATCCCAAGCCCAAGTCACGCTCCTAAATTAATCTATAGTTCATAAATCTTATGACCAGTGAAATATCTTTGTGGATTCCAGTTAATTATGCTTATTTTGATTGGACATTCCAATGGGTCATAATGGGGCGACAATATTTTGTTGAGGGAGTTGATACATTGGGCATCGTTAGAATTTCCGGATGTTGGAACTTTGGTCACCCATATTCATCCGGATAGGAGGGATTCATAAGGGATAAAAACCTAAGGCCTCTATTTTTAGTCATGATGTATCTTATGCTAGATGCATGTCATATGAGTAATTCCTTAGGAATATTATTTTTAACTCTATATAGGTCATGATTTTATCATCTTGTGGAGATAATGAGTGGATGATCGGGACATCCCCTAGAGATAGATCATAGTGGTATGTCTCTGAGAGGAAATAAATCAGATTATCATCTGATGTATGGACTAAAACACCCAATGAGTGTGGTCTTAGTGTGGTCGTCTCATATAGAGAATGTTTCACACTATGACGGCTAATCTAGGAACCATTGAGTTTGGATTGGTGAGGTGGATCCAATTGTCGGGGAAACTAAGGTTTACCATTGGTCCGGATTGATCCTCATTAAGGTGTCTTCCTTACCCATTCTCAAAGGCAATGATCAAAACCCACATAGTTTAGAATTGTTATGTATGTGGATTACATGTTAGAGCTTCTCTTCAGAATAGTATTTCTATATTTTTTGTGTATATTATTTAGGGATTACGCATTGGTGTTTCATAGGGAGTGCTATGAAAATCGATGAGGTAGATGGGAATTACATATTTGATCAACTGAAATGGATGCAATTATCTCACAAATATGTGGAGGCCTAAGTATGTATCTGGATTGATTTGGATGAATTTTTGAAATGCAAAGAATGGAATGGATGGAGTGTGAGTGTTGTTGAACAATAACATCATATATTTTTCCTATGTATCCTAGCCAGTTGGAAATCAATGTCCTCATATTTTGGAACTATGCATTGGGGTTTAAAAATGGTTAGTTTCTCATGTCAATCCAAAGGAAGTGTGACCACAAGTTTCGGCATGATCCTAACGAGACATGGAAACTCAAGGGAAAGACCAAGATGGGAATTGATTGTGGGTGTTATCTCCAGGGATACATCATATGTATACCAGGTAAATGGGAATTACTGTCCACATAGTTCGGGATAGAACATGGACACCTAATGAGGTGGACCCGATGAAAATGGGGCATGTGGTTGGGGCTTATGCATAAGAGCTACACATTAGATTTTGTAGGGATTTCACACGGGTGCTACCCAAATGGTTGGAGAATCGGGATTACTATAGGATGGATACTCATTGGGGGCTGAATGAATGTCATATAGGATAATAACCTCTAAACCCAAGTGATTGATGTTCGCTGTGAGAAACAAGATAAAGTAGTAAGCCTGATGCTCATGTCTTGAAATATTCATCGATGAGGTGTGGTGAGGGGATTACACAAGGAAGTAGCATGGGGAGGATATAATTTTGTGTGAAAATGATCTCATTACATGAAAGTAATAGCTTCTTCCATGACAATAATACATGGTTAATCCTATCAAATTTTTTCCATGCCTTACACATGATGACATCCTGAGGCGCACATGAAAACAATTCCCATATGGAGAGTGATAATGACATGATGATGCAGGAATCAAAATTATCTTGAGAAACATCCCATCTATGATCTCATGTGAATGATGTCATTCCATGTAAGTAGGAACTCATTCTGTGTTATTCATAAATGATGACATATTGTACTTTCCTTGCATGGAGAGATCATTGTTTAGCATAATGTGTTGAGGACTTTGGAGATAGAAAGTTCAACATCATACATCTCTGATAGAGAGAACTCCCTGCTCACCCCTTTTACTTACATAAATCTCACCCATCAACCTTTGGGGAATAGAAGGTGTCAGTTATTTTAAAATGTGAGGGTGTGGAGGTGTGGTCAACCATGGGGTCCATGTTAGTGTAGCTATTCTCAAAATAAAAATCCATTAACTTAGCTATTCTATGAAGAAATAGGTATGTTATCACAATAAGTAAAACAACATGAGGGACTAAGAAATAACTACATACAAGAAATGAGGGTTATAAAGAGGATCCCCTCATGAAGAAATGTCCCCCAATGAGAAGAGCTTCATGATGCATATATTTTTCAAGGAGAACAGGGGACTAATGATGGAATGTATTTTATAAGTCATGGTGACCCAACATTGGAATGATTTCATGTGTTGGAAAGGGAGTTCTTTGAAAAGGTTAAGTGATTCCAAAAACATCACATAACTTGGAGGCCCATCATCCTCCATGAAGGTCACAGGTCTTCATGAAAGGTAACTCTATCATAGGTAGAGGGATTTTGTAAATAGGAGAAGGAGGTCTCTTATGGTCCATTACATTGTATGATCGCTTTTTTGGTTGGGTTTTCAGTTCTCAGTAGCTAGAAAAATTGGGTAATAAGAAGTTGAAAGGTTAGTGTAGTATAATTTTTGGAAGTATATGGGGATGAATATTTATTATCAACATGAGTCATGATGATCGGAGCTGCACCTTAATGAAAAATTGAGATCTAAAAAAGGTAAGTGGTCCCTCTTACTTGCAATTAAATTTTTCATATTACATGGAGAAGTCGGTGTGGGTTTTGAGCTTTCGAGAGTTCCATCCCTTACATGTGTTGTCAGAGTGGTGATGGGAACACTACAAAGGGGCTTTACAATGTAGACCATTTGGATGACATTTGGGGTCGTTTGTGCTTGGATTTCATCCCAAAATGATATTATTCTTTTCTATTTTTCCTGAGGCACATATTACACAGCCGAAAAATCCCCCCCCCCTCAAAATGGGAGCTAATAGGAAGAGGAATGTTGGATTGTATGTGTGAATAAATAAAACCATATATGATCTCAAAGATGACTCTCAATGATGTAATCATGATTATTATGAGTGGTGTGGCCACCATGAAGCTTGATTGGCTATATACATATAGAGCTCAGGGACAACTTTATCCATATTGTATCTTTTCCCTAACCTCACATGATCTATTTTTTCATTAATCCTCTTCACCATGTGAACAATTATTTGCAAACTAGGATTATATTTCCTTGCTCTATGAAAACTTCTTAGAAAACTAAAAATTGAGATCTACATTAGCTTTGTGAAACACATTGAGTACATTGATGCATCGTGATCCAGTTGTCTTTGACTAGCCTTTTCGAACGATCCCCATGAACATACTCTGAAATTCTACTATGTCTATGATATGATGGCCACCCATGAATATTCTTGGGAGTTCCTCTTGGATACTTCCCGAAGTGAAGAAATGAAAAAAAATCATCACCAGGGCATATGTTAAGAGAAATTCTAACCAAGAATCACTTCTCAAATTTCCGTTATAAGCGTAGAAGGACTATCCTCTATACAATATGTTTCTATTGTATAGATTCAGAAATAGGGACCTTATATTAATCGCACCAGATATTAGGGAAGAACAAGCATATTGGTTTGGGGGACACCATCATAGTAGAAGTGGAATATGGATATTGATGTCCACATCCAGAATGATCAATAATCCATCACAACTAACTACCTCTACATTGAAACCAATAACATTAATGGGAGAAATTTAGAGGCTGAGGTATCTACACATCAATATTATAATATCATCAAGGTGGGATTGAGAAACCAAAATAAGGGGTGGACTGATGATCGGGATATTTTTTAGAGAAGAAACATCACAAAGAAATGGGACTAGGCATATTGGGTGTACATGTATTATACATTTCTTGGGGAATAACCTAAAAAATTAGGCATGTCCAAGGTGGAATGGGATTCCCAATTCCATGTCTACTAATCGTGAGACATCATTCCTGATCTACTGAGCATATGATTTTCGGGGACAAACACATTCGATCTACATCATAGGGAGGTCAGTATCATCATATGAGATATCTATTATATTTTATGAATCCCGGTCAAAGGTTACTTGTACAATGAGTTCCTCGTTGTAGAGAATGTATGGGAGGATCAGAAGAAGCTACCACGTTTGGTGAAGGAGATGTTAGATCTGGTATTGGGAACTGTTAAAAAAATAGGGGATGAGGGACATCAAATTTAATTAGTGGTTCGGTTACATCCAAAACTTCTATGTGGAGGATCCAGTAGAGGTGGAATTGGTAGCAAGTAAACTACTCACAAGAAACTTCACTTGTTCCAGAGGTGTCAAGCAGGGAAAGGATAGATCTTCCTGGCAGATCCTAAAGGATAGTCAATGAGTATTTTGGGGATTGAACATCAATTATGATCTTCAGCCTATAGTCTTGTTAGTTGGGTTCATTTTTTACTTATTTATAGTTTTCTACTAACAATAATATATGCACACATGGGAGTGCGGTCAAGAACATTCTTCCTGGCAATGATGATGGCAATAGATAAGGACATCAATGGTCAGAAGATGAGCTTCAACTAGAATCACATATATTGGAACAATATCTTAGGAGGCGAAAATAGGTTCTACGTGGTACACACAACAGGTCAGAAAGATAAAGCTCTCAATCATAGGAATAGAAACATAGAGGAATTTTGTCACCAGGATTTATGAGGATGTTTTCTGATCATATAACTTCACTAGATCATTGGCTGATTTTTTGTGTTCATAGGCCTATCATATTCCTGTTTAAATTATCACATATCAATTACATTTGTGTGAAAAATAATAAAAACCCCATAAGATCAAGTGGGTCATGATTGATGTGATAAATAAAGGATGACCCCATAATAATTCACATTTTATAAGAGTTATTGATAATCGTTGAACAGTAGGGGTCTATTATGGTTGAGTGACCACAAAGAGAGTTCAATCTAAGAGATGTCGTGACCAAAAAACATGGTTCTCAGAGAAACCATATTTCCCTTCCCAACATTCAACAGTGCACAAACAGGATATTTCCAAAGGTGTTAGAGTCGATCTAAACAAATGGGAATTGAATTTGTGAATCAAGATTCCAAAAATCTGGAATATGGGGAGGAAAACATGATGGGATAGGATAAATATTGAACTCATTCAATACAGATTATTCATATCGCTAGCATGAGGTGTGGATAATCAAATGGGGGTCGACTGCTGATCATGTATGAAACACTTATCGTCACTCAAAATGTCATTAGTGGTCTTTCTGTACGATGTCCCATGATAGTAAGGGATTTGAGGTACCATGAGAAAGACATTAGGGGTCCCTCCAAATGTGAATGATGATGAGGATCTAAATGAGTGGAATGCTGAGAATGCGGTAGAGTGATGGAATGTTTAAATGACTTATAACTATCTTGTGATTATGCCACCATGACATAGAGAACATTGGTGTGGGAACATTTTTCAAAAACATGATCAAGACCATCATCTATTAAGGACCTCTACGATGAATACCTAACATGAATTTACGTTTTACATCATGAAAATGAGGATTTTGAATTCACATTTTAATGTCATACAACATGGGTGATACATTTTATGTTTTATCATCGTCTGATCAGGACATGTCCCATAGTTTTACATAATGTGACCTGGAAGTTTCACACAATTTAATGTCATACTTCAAGGACACTACCCAAAAGTTTATGGCCATGTTTCACATACCATGTAAATGTATATTCTTAGAACAATTATATGGCATGTTTGAAGTAAAAGCAACTTGAATTAGTCCAAGGAGGCTTCTATACCACATTATAGGTGGGTATATATGGAAATGGTCCATACATGATATATTGAAGGGAAAATACCACAGTGAGTCTCTTAGTTTATGTTAATAGAGTATTCAGTATAAAATGGATGAATGGTAAGTAATGTATACCCATAAACCATGTTTGAAACACGGGGACTAATGAAGCATTGTTGTGTGTGCTCTCAAAAACATTTATAACTATGTCGAACATAGGGGCTGACATAGGTGAGTCTCTTGAGAAGCTGTTGCGGTTTGGACATTACTACAACTAATTCACTTATTTTCAATTTTTATATATGAAATAAGATGAAAAGAAATTTAAATATGATAAATGGGAATGATAAAATAATATGATAAATGTAATGTAACGCAAACAGAATGATTAAGCAATATAATGTTAGATGAAAGTAGACATTACTGAGAGAATTAGAATGATTTAACTTTCAACCTCCGATTGTTATATCCAAATCTAATTAATGAGCATGATCCATCTTATTCCTGGTCATCCACTTATACCTATGGTTATTAATATATGGTACACTCAACAATTTCTATGAGACTGCACATCCACCACCTCGATCGAGGGAGAATATGATAAAAGTGAAATCTATGTCTCGGTTTGCATGTGGAGACACAAAAGCATATTTACCACTAATATATAAATTATAAAAACTCTAAGTAAAAATAAAAAAAATTAATAAATGTTCATTGAATTGGGTTCAATGCATTATAGATCCCTAGGGAACTTCGATGGGTTATCTATTCATGATTTTTATAACAATAGATCATAATGGAGAAAAAAGATATGTAGAGACACAAAAGATAAAAATATGAATAAATAAAATGAAAAAGAAGAAAACCATACAATAAAAAATGATTAATACTATAAAAAAATAAATAAAACAAAAACACAACAGAAAATGGGCATTAAAGGCTACCCCTATGTTTCCATCATTTTGAGATGAAGAAGGCACACTATTTTTTAGGGGGAGGTGGTGACAAATCTTATCTAAATTTATGTACCAAATGAATGTCTATGGATGTCCTCTTTAATGATATAATTTGGACATTTATATTTCTTTAATGTTGCCTTCATAACTATCCTTTTTTGATTCTTGAAATTTAACTTCATTGGCCATGCAATGAAGGATTTATGACTGATTTACCCACAATATTTAATCTGTCACAGATGACTATTCATATTCCGATGCACCACATTCCATTGAATTTGTGACCATAAGAATGAAAGAATCAGGTGTATCTATATTAAAGAATGTTGTTACTAAAAATATCTTCTTTCCTAATGTTAAATTAATGATAATTTGGTTTGGTCTCTTATGAGATATGGTCCCACCAATCAACTTCTCCATTTCATTGCACTGTTTTCGAGGTTTTACATGTGAGCAGGATTGAAGGATACAAATGAAGGATTGAGTTTTGGGTCCAAAAGCATAAAATTAAACACATAGCACATAGAAAACTATAAAAGAATATTTTTTCAGTTTAGATAAGTGAGAAAAATGATATGCCAGAAACATTAAAATAAATTAAAACTGTTAAAATCCAAAATATGTCATTTTTTCAATTAACCTGAAAAATGCATCAAAAACCTAAAATGTGACTATATAATTTAAAATAAAAAAATAGTATTCAAAACAATTAAATTGTGGATAAAATAATTTAATGTTTTATCTATAAATTCTCCAACACATAATCATTACACTCCATGGAAATCATCTAATTAGATGAAAAAAACAATATTCTCAATGCCTAAATGACAACACAACTCAATTATCCTATAAAAGAAAATATCATGTCAATTACATGGAGAAAACTATCATAACTAATCCATAGTCATATGAATCCATTCAATCACATGTTAATCCTCACATAAAATTCATAACTATGTCCTAGGAAGAAAAATTCTCTCTTCACTCAAGGATATTTTATGTTGCGTTTTTCTCATTCTTGAAAACATGTGTGATTTCCATAGGCTTGATATACTCCTAGAATCATCACTTCACAGTGTAAAAAACTGTGTCAATCATAAGGTATTTTTCATGGGTTATTATGAGTCTAAGGGTGTCTAGGTTTTACATGTAAAAACATTAAAGGTAGCATGATGAGGGTTACACCCTAATGTGATGTGAAAGCATGAAAAAAAATTTGATCAAGAATAATATGCTCTTCAATTAGCTAAAAAATGATTCACATCTAACCACCTATTTATATGTGAATTCAACACTTTTAATTTCACCATACATGAATTTCATCCCTCATTACCCCAATTTGGAGCATTACTTCCACATGAATTTGGTTCTAGATTTCTCTTTAGAATCATGTTTTTTTTTCAGAAAATAGAGTTAGGTTTTGATCTTCAATAAAATGGTGAATATAACGGACCATACATTACATATGACAATATTACATCATCATTGAACAATATTCATTAAAAAATTTGACAACACCAAAAAGGACCATATAGGTATAGTGTCTTTAGAAACATGGAATCATAAACAACTAGTTCATAAAACATCTACATTGTCTCCCACATATTCCTTCACAACTTGAATTATTTTTGACATATCTTACTTAATACCCTTATTCATGAACTAGGGAATAGAAACATATAAAATGGTGATATCCAATTCTCAGAAATTTTAATTAAAGGAGATATAAATCATATAATAATTATACGACATAATAATATAATATCTGAAAATATTATCCTGAATAAAGAAATTGTTATATCTTGCAATGGGATAAATCATAAATGATCACTAAGAATATATGAATATATTCTGAAAATTCATAAGAGAAGAAATTAAATTTTTTTGAATGCACATTCACATAGCAAATCATTCCCATATTAGCTAGGGCTCATTTACCTAACCATCATAGTGGATAATGTCCATTACTTATCTGAGTTCACTCCTCATTCCAGCCCCGTATTAATGAACTAGATTTACATTCAGTTTAAGTGATGTCTATATAATAATATATAAATTTTTACCCAATGTATTGGAGGGAGATATATGTCCCTCCCATATCATCATGAAATCATTCTTACGTGTTCCAAAAAAACATAAATGATTTATCATAGCATAACCCATGGAATAAAATGGGTTTCATTAAACATCATTCCATCACAATTCATATAAATAAAATGGATCTCATATATATCATTCCATAATAAATACCACCAAATCATTGAACAATAGGTATAGAAACAATATCCTTATTTAGTGAATTTCATCTTATATGGAAGATAATTTTGATAAACATGAAATTAACTGTTGAGGAAAATATCCTTTTTCATGAAAAAAATTTCTTTTATAAAAATGCCTTGAAAATTTAAAAGAAAATAATTTAATTGAAAACAATGTTTAATATTGTAACTGAATATTCATATAAATAAGGTTTTATGAAAGCATAAAAATATGACCATGCCGTATTAGTTAAAAAAACATTCACCTAGTAATTTTTCTAGAAAATTCAAACAAGTACATAATATCGGAAACGACAAAATATTCATTTAATTACTATTGAAAAAAATTCACCAATGGGAAAAATTATATTTCAAAAAAATTTAGTATTATTTAAATAATATTTTGGAATACTTATTTAGGTAACATGGTTGTGGATGATAAATGTACACCAGTAAATAATACATGGAAACAATCCCAAATAATAATGAGATTAGAAAATTATCTCCTACCTTAGGTCTGATATGCTTTGTAAATATCTAAACCTTCTATATAATTATTTAAATATTTACATTGACTAATTTCAAAATCATATTAATATTTATGATATCATATATGGTCATACTTGATTCCATTTTCGGGTAACATTTCTGTAACGACCCAAATCCAGAGCCACTCAACTGGTGCCTCATACCCAGTTCACCAAAAGACCTCAAACACATTTCCCCAAATTCCAGAGGTTGCTGACTAGCATCTAGGCCCTTAGTGATTCAATGGGGAAACTATGCCCTCATCTGGTAAAGTATACAGTGAATGGAAAATAATAGAGAATAGCAGAAGTAGTAAACAGAATGCAACAATTGAAACCAAACAGTAGAAGAAATGTATAATATCAAAATGATAAAACATGGTACATGTATCTATGGAAAGTAGTAAAAAAAGAAACATTATAAAATAAAACTGAAACCTAAGTAATAAAAGTAAACAGTAAACTCTAGCAGCATTGGAAGCCTAAGCCTAGTCCCATTCTCTCCAGCTCTAACCAGAACTCAATCACCTAAGGTAGAAGGGCCACAATCCCTATCAACACCTACAACTATATAACCTATTTGGACCAAAAAGAAGGCCCCAAATAGGGTATGCGACTAATCCCAATAGGAAACCACCACAAGATCTATGCCCTACTATAAGTGATCAATATAGAAAACATAAATGAAATAAATGTAGAATAGAAACAGGTGTAAACTGAGTAAGCAATACTACAAGACTCCATTCAAATTTATTCATTAATTTAATTCAATCATTTACTCATTATCCAAATAATCTAGAAAAAAGCTCTATAATCCAAATGCATAGCAGGTAACACAGTAGGTACCCTAACAGGCTACTAACAACAACCATAACAAAAACCAAGCTTGTTCTTTATCTTGGTGGACTCATCACAACCAACCAATATTAATTTATCATTCTGACCCTATGGGTGGCTCACGCGGGCAGACCCTTATGGTCACATTTTCAACAAATGCAAAGACACTCTGAGGAAGCACTCATCGTCTATTCCCCCTATGGTCTTGCAGCGATATTACAGACTCTCTGGGGGAAGCACTTACATCTAATTTCCCCTTTATTCTCGATTTGATAATTATCAGACCCTCTGAGAGGGAACAAAGTCAATCTTCCTTATGGTCTCACTACTACTGGTTCCTACAGCCCTTAGTAAAATCAATCGTACGTAACCGATTCGTAGCAGCACTAAGTATGTTCAAATAATACTTTTCTAATAGAGAAAATGCATCAAAATAATTTAAACCACAGGAAAAACTTGCAATTATTCATATCAAGGCTGGAAATCAGTGTAACAAGGTTTTCCTCTTAGGAAACCTAAGCCAAACGACAATAAACAGGCAAAATAAGTTAAACACACATGGGTTGATCCTCAGACATGATAAGAAAAAATCATTATTCATCTAACAGCCTCAAGAACACGAGAAATCTAGGGCGGATAATATTACAGGATCAAACCCTAACCTGAGATAACCGATACATGGGTATCCGACACTTTTTCACAAAAACTCAAATACATTTAACGTAAGGCATCAAACCACTGACCACGACGGTTTTGAAAAAAACCCCAAAAACAAAGAACTCACAAGAAACTCAGGTTGATTCTCCAAGAACCCACGTTAGATTCCATATCCTAACAAGATCATGACCCAAACTCATCAAATTTGGCATCCACACACATAGATCTACCCATAAAGGGTGTCACACTAAGAAACTGGGAGAATAGGAGAGATAGATCTAAGTAGATGTATGAAAACGATCAAGAACGAAGGGGAATGATAACATACCTAAATAATCAGGCATCGATTTTCCAATAGAAGCCTTCAGATCACCTCCAGAACTCTTGAGAGAAGTTCTCCAACCTTAAAGGGAGAGTAATCCAATGTTATAGATACTAAGGTTCTTAAACGAGGAAGTTAGACGCAAAAAGAGTTAGATCCATAATTTAAGGATCTAATTTATGTGCCCTTATAGTTTTCTCGCATGGATAGACAAACTTTTCGCTATCTGTGTGGTTTTACTACCTTGACAACACTCCTCGCATGGTCCCTTCGCTTGTTTTCCCTTAACCGTGTGACAACCATGTGGTTTCCACTGCCTTGAGTGCTAGCTATGAATGGTATGGTCACACGGTTAGAAAAATCGTGCGCCACCCATGCAACTCCCCTTTTTGTCTCAAAACTTTGTTTCATGATTCCCCGACTCTCCCAAGCATCACACATAACATTAAAACCAAGTAAAACATAAACCAAGTGGTCAAATACCTGCAAATAAGATCCGGGTTCTTACAAACTTCCCCCCTTAAAGAATTTTGTCCCCTAATTTCCTAACGCGGTGTAGAAGAATAAACTTCGAACAACACTGGACACTGTGATTGTACATCAGCCTCCCTCTACCAAGTCTCGTCCTGCACTCTCCTGGGATTCCATAGCACCCGTACCAGGGAAACAAACCGACTGCTGAGAACCTTGGCACTACGATCAAAAATTCTGATAGGATGCTACATGAATGATGAATCCTGCTCTAACTCAACCTCCTCGGGTTGAAAAACATGAGAAGAGTCTGAGAAATACTGTAGAACTTGAGAAACATGGAAGACATCGTGCATTGATTGATACCTCTGAGGTAAATACAACCTATATGCAACAAGCCAGAAATTCTCCAGAACCTCATAGAGCCCGACATATCTCCTTGAAAGCTTTCCCTATCTCCAAATACTTTTATATCCCAACCTCGGGGTAACACGCTGGAAAACCAGATCTCCAACCTTGAACTCCAAAGGTCCTCTCCACTGATTAGCATAAGATTTCATGTGAGAGTGGGTGGTAGCTGTCCTCCTCCAAATCAACTCCACCTGCTATGTGGTCTCCTAAACAAGACGAGGTCCCAGCATAGCTGCCTCTCCTACCTCCATCCAACACCAGGGTGATCGGCGCGACCTATCATAAAAATCCTCATAAGGTTCCATCTTAATAGTTCTTGAAAACTATTATTATATAAAAACTCCACTAGAGGTATATGTTTCTCCCAAGAACCTCCAAAATCATGGACGCATGTTTGCAACATGCCCTCCACACTTGAATCATGCGCTCTGACTGGCCATCTATTTGGGGATGGTAAGCCGTACTCAGAAGTACTTGTTTGCCCAAAGCCCTCTATAACCCCTTCCAGAAATGTGAGGTAAAGCGGGAATCCCTATCTGAAACGATAGTGTTTAGAACCCCATTATGTCAAACCACGTCATGAATGTACATCCTCCCAATCTCATCCACACCGAAGGTCTCCTTGATCGTCAAGAAATTGGCAACCATCGTGATCCGGTCAACAACAACCCAAACCACATCCTTCCCTCGAGGTGACCTTGGTAACCCTGTCACGAAGTCCATCGCAACATCATTCCATTTCCACTCAGGAATGGGTAACTGATGCAATAGCCCTGCTAGTCGCTAATGCTCTGCCTTCACCTGCTGACAGGTGGAACACCGCCAAAAAAAAAACAAGCCACATCCTTCTTCATACATGGCCACCAATATTGACATCATAAGTCTCGATACATCTTTGTGACAACAGGATGAAATATCCAAGCTGAAGCATGAAACTCCTGCATCAGCTCCTCACTTATATCTGCTAAAACCCATTCGCGACCATGAAAATGTAACACCTCATCATCGTCAACTGTCCACCTAGGAGTAGGGTCTCCACCTGACATACCTTCCAGTACTACTAGGCCTTCTGAGTCTGATAACATCCTCATTTGAACTATATTTTGAAGAGTATAGGTAACTGCTATAGAATAAAGAACCATCTATCCATGTTTGTTGTGCACCTCATAATACATCTCAGAGAACAAAGCCATAAGTTGCCACTCTCTGCTGGCCTCCTGAACTGGTTGTAACTGAGTCCTCTTTCGCAGTGCATCTACTAAAACATTTTCTTTCCAAGGTGTATAAGAAAGCTTGATGTATAAAGACTATAGGTACTTGTCCCACCTCTGATGTCTCATATTTAGGTCACTATATGTGAAGATATACTTGAGGCTCTTGTGGTCAGTATATACCACAAAACGCTCTCCGAGAAGATAATGTATCCAACAACCCAAAGCATGGAAAAAGGAAGCCAACTCCTGGTCGTGTATAGGATAGTTCTTCTCGTGTGGCCTCAACTACCGAGATCCATATGAAGCAACACAATCCTCCTACATCAGCACTTCTCCAAGACCGATGCCAGATGCATCCTAGAAAACTGTATAACTCTTGCCCGGCACTGGCAGAACAAGAATCGGTGCTGATGTCAATCTCTGCTTCAGGTCCTGAAAGGCTGAATCGCAGGATTCCGACCAAACGTACTTCACCCACTTCTTATTCATGCCCTTCAATAGCACTTGTATGCATTAGAATTCTTGTATAAACTACCTGTAGTAACCAAACAGTCAAATGAACCTTCATACCTTGAAGACATTATTCGGCTGCTCCCAGGTAACTACTGCTCTCACCTACACTGGGTCTACTGATACTCTTGTCTCTAAGATGACATAACTCAAGAAATGAATCTTATCCATCCATAAGTGGCATATTGAGATCTTATCATATAACTGATGTTATCCCAGTTTACTAAATATGATCTCAAGATGGGTAGCATGGTCGTGTCGAGTGTGAGAGTACACCAAGATATCGTCCACAAAAACCCCCATGAAAGAATCCATGTAAGGATGGAAAACTCTATTCATCAGCGCCATGAAAAAAGTTGGCACCTTTGTGGGACTGAACTACATCACCAAATACTCATCCAGACCATACCTGTTCCAGAAGGCTATATGAGGTATATCTGATGGTGTGACGCGCAATTGATGATATCCATATCTCAAGTCGATCTTCAAGAAAACCCTGGCTCCTCTAAGCTTTTCAAAAAGATCATCAATCCTTGGAAAAAAATATCAGTTATTGACTGTCAACTGGTTCAGCTTCTAATAATCCACACAAAGATGTAAAGTCACATCCGCCTTCTTCGCAAATATAACAGGAGAACCCCGAGGAGAAGTACTGGGTCAGATAAAACCATATGCCTGAAACTCCTCCAACTTCCTCTTGAGCTCTTGTAACACAGGAATATCTATTCTATATAGAGGTATGGATACCAGTGCTTCTCCCGACACAAGATCAATATATAATTCTACCTCACGCTCTGGAGGAAACCCTGAAAAGTCTTCTTGAAAGTCATCTATAAAATGATCAACCCCTGGAGGATAATCCATCTGAGAAGTCCCCTGATCATCCAGATAAAAACTAGAAATCTTGGTTGTATCACCGCCGAACCCATGATGCTCTGGTCCAGTTCTTCTCGCCTGGACATCCCATTCTCCCTTGTGAATAAATGGTATACCCTCGGGTGACGTGAAACACACCATTCGGCGATAGAAATTGAAAAAGGCCTTAAAAGGAACTACCCAATCCACTTCGAGAATGACATTGTAACCTGTCATATCTTGGACATAAAGATCTCACAAGAAGTGACATCCACCAACCTCAAGGGGGCACTCCTTGCACTAATGCACTCTAGAAGTTCTATGTCCCAAGGGAGTGTCTAGTTTCATTATATCCTCAGATGTAAAGATAGTAAGTCTAAGTCTCTCCATAGTTTTCCTAGAAATAAAGATATGAGAAGCTCTTGTATCGAAAAGTGCAGAAGATAAATATGAGGCTACTAAAATCATACCTCGCACTATAGATGTTCCAGGATCCTACTCTTGATGAATCTGCTCCACCACAAACGTCTAGCCAGTACCGCGACCCTGTGTAGCATGCTGAGATCCCTAAGCTGATCCTACCTAAGCCTGAACACTGCATCAACGGCCTCTCCAATGGCTTGAATGGCGTGAAGAACTCTAGCCCCCAGTCTGCTGCAGAACTGGTAATCCTGTGCCTGTACGCGGAGTGGAAAGAGAACCACCTTCACTAGCTACTGGAAGAAGAACGTTGCAAAACTACTGCAGGTGACCCATCTTTCTGCAAGCTCAGAACTACACCGGGTCCCTCGATCCCTATGGATTCTTATGCTCATCATTCCAATACTAGTAGAACACAACCATTATACTTAAAGGAACATATTGCTTCCTCGAGTCGCCTCGTGTAGACTATCGGGTGCACTTCCAGCTGTCAGTAGAAAGAGTACTTACTCTGGATGCTGAACCGCCCTGGCTCACTGCTCAAGTATATCTCAGATTCCTCTCTGTGATTAATACCTAGATGAATATCAAAGAAATATAATTCAAAAGAAGACGTTCACGTACGATCTAATCTCTGGTCTGAGTCCCTCCTCAAACTTCCTTGCTAAGAACAGCTTGTCATTCCCCAGAATGGGAGTGAATCGCTATAGTTGACTGATGTGGAAAAAATACTCCATAACTGAGAGATCTCCCTGCTGCAAGTTCATGAACTCTCTTGCTCGGTTGGCCCTCAGCGTCGCTGAGTAGAAGTAGTCGTAGAACGTACGCTGAAACTCGTCCCAAGTAACTATCTGCGGATGCCCTACCTGAGAAACTACGTCCCACCATCTCTTGGAGGAATCTCGCATCATGTATGTTTCGAGCATCTCAATTCTATCTAGGGGTTTCTCGAGATGATCAATGATAGAAACCATATCATCGAACCAGGATTTATAAGCCTCAGGTCCTCCATCCCCAGAGGATGTGGGAGGATGCTACTGCTGCAAGACTCGCATAAGCTCTGCCATAGACCAGGCAGGTTGCTGAGCTCCCTGAAAGGTCTGTATGAACCTCATGATTCCCTTAAAGAACTGTGTGTCCACACCAGTATATGGGATAACTGTCGGTGCCATATCAGGCATACTATCATTTTCAGACCCCTGACGTGCAATAAGAGGACTTCTTGGCAGCATGATTCTTCATGGTCAAGCAAACCGTTATCAACGACTAGCACAATTGCAAGCTTAAAAGAGTGAAAACAGAAAAGAAGAAAAAAAAATCTTAAGACTGGAAAACATGGTTACACGACATGTAGTATCTATACACAGCATGTTCCAAAATTATTTTACTTGGGCGTGTACAAAGGACAAACTGGCTATGTAAACCAAAACTACCCAGCGTGTTCTTATGAGTTTTCCCATCTGTGTCGTTAGTCACACGGGTTGGTACATGGGCCACAACTACACGTCATGTCAACAATGTACACGGGGTGTTGTCCCTAAGATTTTCCAACCCATCTATTCAATTACACGGCTGGATAACCCAGAAGGAAAGTAAACAGTGTGTACTTCAGAGTACACGGCGTGTAACCGCGAAAGGTAGTTCTTCCCGAATAGAAGAACACACATGGCATGTGTTCATAAGGCAACCCGTCGTGTTATCTGGGTTTCTGGGTAGTAGGCATACAAAACTCCCCAAAACCAATGAAAAATATTGAAAACCAGAACCTATGTGTCAAATTATGATCTGTGGGGGCCCATACATCCCGCGATTCAAAGGATTACATCATAAAAGTTCATATAACAAGTAAATAGTATGATAATCCCATGATCCACCAAATTCCGATCCTCGAGGGCCCATAACACCACTATTAATAATGCATGGCGTCCATGCTAAATAAGATGTAAAATAAACAATACCAAATCAACCTAGAAGGTATCTCTATCACAATAACTATCACAACATCAAGCATAATCTATCACGACATCTATCACAACAGCATGCAATTTCTAATGCACCCCAGATGGCATGGTAAAATGCCTGACATGTGATTTTCTAACCAGTGCCTATATGATTCATGAGATGGAATTCCCTTATCTCATCAGGTTGCAACAAAATAGAACCACCATCATATAAATTATACCAGCACAAAACAAGTGCATCACCCAACAGTGAAATATAATCAACTGGAACACTTGCAAAAACTAAAAATTGCAATTGCGAGGTAATATAGCTTTTCCATGTACACAGGTTAATTACTCTCAGGCACAATTAAGTACCAACTATCCATTCATTCATATCAATATCTATTGTCTCCAAATAAAAAGGAAATAGAAAAGAATGAAAACTCCTCTGATACCACATTGTAACGACCTGAATCTAGAGCTACTCAACTGGTGCCCTATACTCGATTCGCCACATGACCACAATGGTGTTTCCCCAAATTCCAGAGGTTGCTGACTTGCTGCGAGGGCCATGGTGAGTCAGTTGGGAAACTATTCTCTCATTTGGTAAAGTAAACAACAGAAGGAAAATAATAATAAATAACGGAAGCAGTAAACAATATACAATAACTGAATCCAAATAGTATAAGAAATGTATAATATCAAAATGATGCAGCATGGTACATGTATCTGTGGAAATAAGTAAAAAAATATACATGCTGAAATACAACTAAAACCCAAGTACTAAAAGTAAATAGTAAACTCCAGTAGCATCGCAAGCCTAAGCCCGGTCCCATGCTCTCAAGATCTAACCAGAAATCAAGCACCTAAGGAAGAAGGGCCACAATCCCTATCCACACCTACAACGATATAACCTATTTGGGCCGAAAAGTGGGAACCACACAGGGTGTGAGACTAATCCCAGTTGGCAACCACCATAAGAATTGTTCCCTACTGTTAGTGAGAAATATAGAAAAATTACATGAAATAAATGAAATAGAGAAACTGGAGTACACGGTGTAAGCAACAATACAAGAATCGATTCACATTTATTCATTAATTTAATTCAATAATTTAATCATCAAGCAAATAATCTAGTAAAAAGATCTATAATCTAAAGGCATAGCAGGTAACACAGTAGGTATCTCAACATACTACATAACAACAAGAAGTACAAACCCAAGATTGTTCTCTGGCTTGTTGGAATAATCACAACCAACCAACATTAATTTGTCACACTAACCCACTGGGTGACTCACATGGGCAGACCCCTATGGTCAAGTATTCATCAAAGTCAAAGACACTCTGAGGAGGCACTCATCTTCAATTCCCCCTATTGTCTTACATCGATACTACAGACTCTCTGAGGAAGAACTTCTGTCTAATTCCCCATTTAGTATCGATTCAATAATTATCAGACCATTTGAGAGAGCACAAAGTCAACCTCCCTTATGGTCTTGCTACTCTAGGTTCCCATAGCCCTGAGTAAAAGAAATCATGCATAACTTATCCGTACCAGCCCTAAGTATGTTCAAAAAACTACTTGTATAATAGATATAATGCATCAAAAACATTTAAACTACTGGAAACACATCTAATTATTCATATCAAGGCTGGAAATTAGTGTAACAAGTTTTAACTCACAGAAAACCTAATCCAAAAATCGATAAATAGCCAAAACAAGGAAAACACCAATGGGTTGATCCTCAGACATGCTAACAAGCAATCATTAATCATATAATAGCCTCAAGCACACAAGAAATCTATGGAAGATAATATTATAGGATCAAACCCTAATCTGAGATACCTGATACATGGGTATACAACAATTTTTCACAAAAAAACCCTAAGACATTTAACGTAAGGCATCAAACCACCTACCTCGAAGGTTGTAACGAAAACCCCAACAACGAAGATCGCGCAAGAAACTCTGTTTGATTCTCCAAGAACCCGCCTTAGATTCCTTAACCTAATAAGATCAAAACCCAAACTCATAAAATTTGGAATCCACACAATTAGATCTACCCATAAGAGGCATAGCTCTATGAATCTGAGGGAAGAGGAGAATTATATCTAACTAGATCTAAGAAAACGATAATGAACGATCACATACCTCAAGAATCAAGCTTTGATTTTCCAGGAGAAGCCATCAGAGTGCCTCCAGAACCCTTGAGAGAAGTTCTCCAACCTTCAAGGGAAAGTAATCCCGAGTTATCGCCACTTAGGGGCTTAAACATGGATGTTAAAGGAAAAAAGAGTTATATACACAATTTAAGGATCTAATTTAAGTGCCAGTAAGGTTTTCTCGCATGGTTAGGCAAACCATGCGCTAACTGTGCAGTCTGCACTGCCTTTCCAACACTCCTTGTACGGTCTCTTCACATGGTTTCCTTTAATCATGTGACAACCATGCGGTCACCACTACCTTGAGTTCCAGTTATGCATGGTTTGGCCGTTAGGTTAGACAAACTGTGCGCCGCCCGTGCAACTCCCCGTTTTGTCTCAAAACATCATTTCAAGTTTCCCCAACACTTACAAGCATCACCCTTAACATTAAAACCATGAAAAACATCAACCAATGGGTCACATACCAGAAATGATGATCCGGGTTCTTACAATTTCATTGTTACTCATTATTTGGTTGTAAATTGGTTTATGTTCTTAAACATGTTTTGTCGAATAAGTTATTGAATATCTTATTATTTTATAGTTATATAATTTAAATAATGATATTATCATAATATATATTATATTTATTCATTAAATTTATTTATATAATCCATCTTCAGTGAAGTTCATGTTGAATTAATCGCATCACATCGGGGAGACGGTAGGTCGTACATACGCACAAGCGATGATATCATTCCCATAATTGTTGAATGGTATTGAATTGGATGGTTATTGATATTTCAGAATTAGTATCATTTTATAATAATAAAATAAATTTATTACATCCATAATTATATCCATCCAAGTATATTGGTGATGAAAAATGTTTTACACCACGATGTGGAGACGGTAATCCATACATACGCATGCATGGTTTTTCATTTTTTATAGGATGAATAAAAGATGTAATCTGGTTTTTTCATATACACAATACCATATATGTATACATGTTATACTGGAGATATTAATTAATAATGAAAAAATTATAAATATGATGTAGAAGAATAAAGAACATTGAATGAACTGATACAGTAGATTACCTCTACTTCGACGTACTTCCTCTAACTCTCCTCTCATAGTAATATTGTTGGTCTTTAATGAAAACAGTCACCTATATAATGTTAATAGGGAATTTTAGAAGATAAATTGATATGGTATAGATGATTTTTTGGGCTCAAACGCCGTAAAGAGGTGATCGAAGATGTGCCCTTCTTTAATTGAGGTGAGGGGATCTTTTGGAAACCTCACAAATATTAATTTAAAATGAAATAAAACCCCATAAAAAACATCCCAAATGTAATAATATATAATATAAGATTACATAGGGTTGTAATATCATCAAAAAATAAATTTTTTACATGTTTTTACATCAACTAAAACATTATTATTTTAATTAGCACATAATAATTCAATTAAAATTTAGTTAAGATAATAAATACTTCAGTATTAAAGGGGTGAAATATTTATGATTTGATGTCACATAGACCATACATATGTACCTTACAACAATTTATTCCATATCATAGTTATTCTCTAATTTTGAAAATATTTTATTGTTCTTAAATAATTTAATAAAACATTATTTTTATAAACAAACAATAATGTTCATATTAACTATATTCTATTCATTGATTTTAAAAAATGTTATAATTATATGTTATCCTCGAACAAAATATTTAATTATAAATCTAAAATGTCAAGTAATATATAAAAAACATTGAACATATTCTATAGTCCAAATTGTATTTATTTTAATATATTTATTAACAAATATTTGATATTTCCCTTAATAAAATAATTACTATTACATTTCATTGTAATTAATTAATATGCGTCTTTTTTGAATAAAAATATAGAATAAATATTATTACAAAGATAAATCTACTAGGTTTAATATTAATAATTTTATTAGAATTTATATACTCAAAAAACCAACTTTTAAAATGTTATATTTATTAAATTATGAAGGAGACAACGTTGACATCACTTAAAATTACACAATATATGGAGCATAATATCGTCGATAGGGATCAAAAATATAAATTGTCTAACCTTAAATGATTATAATTCAGATATACTAGAAAAATAAAATTTTTTCAAGTGTTTGAGTTTTTAATGGGTATCATTATTTTAATAATAACAATATTATTGATTTTTCATCAATTAAATAATTTCTACATCATTAATGTAGAGGTTATTAAGGTAATTATTTATTTCATAAAAATTACAAATAAATTACCTTGATAAATATAAAAATTTTATCATTCAAATGAGTATTCATGATCGAATATTTCTACTTTATATCCTTATAAAAAATGTTTTAGTTATTAAAGATTGAGTCTGCCAAATTTTACATTCAATTAAATAAATCATATTAAATTTCATATCTCATCAAAGTGGGTTCCATTGGATTCTATTTTGATCCAAGGATTATTTAGGGCATATATTACTCATCCAATAATATTTGAAAAGGTGATAGGAAATTTTTATAATATTATCATTAACCTTAATTACCAGATTTAACATTTTCCGTATTAATAAAAATTACTTATATTACTATTAATAATGGCCAAATATAAAATAAAGGTATTTAAATTATTTGGAAATTATGATTCCAAATATGGAATCCATTTTTGAAATTTAAAAATACATATGTTGTGGTAATTAATCTGAAAATAATCTCGTTGTCGAAAAGGGATAATGAGTTTTAAAAGACAACAAATTATATATGATTGAAATGTTTTTACAATTGAATTGAAGATAAAATTAATGACAATAAACTAAATTATCTTAACTGGTAAAAATAAATTTTATTTATACATTAAATCCATTCAATAATATAATTTAACCATATAAATTATTTTGATTTAAGAAGTTGTTTTCAATGGAAATTGATTGTATTGTTAATGTTCATTGAAACATGAATGTTATCAGAAAAATATCAAAACATTATCCAATGTAAAATTTCCTATCATAATTCCAAATAAATTTTGATTTTATCAAAATAATTTTTAATAGGTCAAAAGATTAATTTCAAAAGGGTTCTCCATTAAAAGGTGTTAAAATTACCCTTTTAAAAAAATATAGCTTTCATACAACAAATAATGATTTATATAAACCCTTTGAATAAAATATCTATTGGATGCATGTGAAAAATATTTTATCAATTATATAAAAGATATATTTCATTAATTTCAATTACTAAAAGTAATTCACTCAATTTATAAAATAAATACAAATAAAACATTGATTCATATTTTTCATAAATAATTGGAGGCCAATGAATTCACCATACATTATAGTAAGTCAGTTATATTTATTACCACTATCCTAACAACTAGATCATAATGGTCATTTATATTGAGGAAATCTTTTAGTTCGTTTAAAATTATTAATTTATGCGATGTAATATATTGAAGAATTAAAAATATATAATGAAAAACATAAAAAATTCTGAGTGGTACATTCTACACCATTAAACTAAATTTCACTCTCAGAATTCATCGATTAGATACAAAAAGATGAGGATACCTCTGCCTTATCACATACTCATGTTCCTACATATCTTCCTAAAATTCATGGATTCACCAAAAAACTATAACAAAGTTAGTTGTCTTGTTTGGAAAAAAATTCTCACTACCTTCCAAAATCTCTATAATTTGTTCTTCATTAGAGAGATCTTTTTATAGTTGAACGACTTATGAGTTTTGTACATGTGAATGATAAGTTATATACAATCTCAAGATAGATACATGGAACACATGATGAACATGAGATAGATTCAGTGGAAGCGCTAATCGGTAGGATACCTTCCCAACAAGATTAATAATTTCAAAATGATCGATATACCTAGAGATCAGGTTTCCTTTATTTCTAAATGTCGCTACACTATCCTAGGGAGAGATTCATAGAACGTCCTTGTTTCCATCATTAAACTCTAGGTCTTTTCATCGGTTGTCAGCATTAATTTGTTTTGGATCTGAGCTACTCTTCTAAAATTTTTAATAGATTTGACCTTTTCTGCCAATTCATCAGCAAGATTAGGTCCTCATAGGTTTCTTTCCCCAACATCATCCTAGCAGGACGGAGTTCGACACTTCTTTCCTTAGAGGGTTTTATAATGAGCCATCTGAATACTCGTTTGAAATAAATTTTTTAATGTAAATTCCACCAAAGGTAGGTGTTGATCCCAACAACCATTGAAGTCAATAGAGCCAGATATCAACTTGTATTCTATAGTTTAATTTTTCCCATCAGACTTACCATATGTCTGAGGAAGATAAGAATTGATAAAACATAACTTTGTATCCATAGCATGTTGAGGTCATCGCCAGAACATTTAGGTAAACCATAGATCCTGATCACATATAATGGAAAGTGGTAATCCATGTAATCTTACAAATTACTTTATATATATCCTATCAAGATGATCAATAATGAAATCATCTCTAAAAGAAAATAAGTGTTCTGACTTCGTATGGTGGTCAACTAAAATGCACATAGAATTGTGTATTTTAGATGTTTTGGGATGTAAAACAACAATGTTAATATTGATGATTTCCCATTTCCATTTGGGTATGTGTAATGGTTGTAAAATATATTCAGACCTCTGTTGCTCAGCCATAACTTGCAGAAAAAACAAGCACAGAGAGATATAATAACCAACATCTCTTTTCAAGCCATCCCACTAGAAATACTCATTAAGGTACTTGTACATCTTTTTACTTCTAGGACGAATTTATAAAGAAGGACTATAAGCCTCATCCAATAGTTACATATTTTATTCTATTATAGGGGGAATTCTAACATAGTTCCTAACCCTTATTATTCCATAAAAAACAAGGTCATATTTAAGATCAATTCTCAACTTATTTTGAAAATCTACATTTTGATCCCCATCATGGATAGGCTAGCATGGTCCTTTTAACTCAAAGCATCTACCATGTTGATTTATTTCCCAGTGTGGTAATGAATTGAGTAGTCATAATCTTTAATCATCTCCAACCATCTTCTTTATTTCCTATTCAACTATGTTTTTCTGAAAATATACTTTTACTAGTTATGATCAGTATAAATATCACCCCTTTCATCATAAAGATAATGCCTATATATCTTTAATGAAACGATTACCATAGCTTACTCCAAATCATGATTTGGGTAATTTTACTGATAGATTTTTAATTTTCATAAGTCATAAGATATCACCATATAATTTTTTCCTAATAACACATCCCAACCCCTTCTTGGATGCATTAATATACATCACAAACCTTTATCCACTACAAGGAAGTGTAAGAACTATTACACCTGTTAACCTTCATTTTAGCTCTTTAATATTTTCCACACATTCCTCTATCCACAAGAACATAACTCCTTTCCGAGTCAACATGGTGATTGGATTAGACAATTGAGCAAAATCATTCACAAAACCTTGATAATATCCATCCAACCCAATAAAACATCATATCTTAGTTTCCATTGTTGTTCTCATCCAACATTCGATAACATCTATTTTTCTCTAGAGTCCCTAATATCCCCTCTCTTGAGATTATGTGACCCAAAATAAAACATTCTGATGCCAAAATTCACACATCATAAAATTTTCACGAATGTTATTCTTTCGAAGGGTATTAAGTACAATTCTCATTTGATCTTCATGTTCATACTTCCTCTTTTAATTAAGAATAATATTTTCCATAAATACTAACAAAAAATGATAAAGATAGTCTATAAAGAATCTATTCATTATATCCATGAAGATAGATGGGGAATTAGTATCACCAACATGAATCACTATAAATTCAGTGTCCATACCTTTTATAGGATGTGATCTTTGGTATATCCTCTTTCTTGACCATTAATTAATGATATATTGAATGAAGATAAATCTTTGAAAAGTGTTGAGCTCTATAGAGTTGGTCAGTTAAGTCATCAAAGCGAGTAAGTGGATATTTTTTCTTGATAATGATATTGTTATGCACTTAATTATCAATACCAGGTCGCATTGACCAATCTTTCTTTTTATAAAATATAACATGTCAACCCCATGGTGACACATTAGGCTATATGAATCCCTTGTCAAGATTCTACTGCAGTTTCTTCATTAATTATTGAATCTCAATGGGGCCATTAGATAAGGTTTACATGAAATATGAATAGCACCCGGTATGAGTTCTATTGAAAACTGAAAATAGTGATTTAGTGGAAGACCTGGAAATTATTCAATAAAAACATCATCAAACTCTCGTATAATAGATTTATTCATAATGGTGAGTTTCCTCCCAACCATTTGAGATAGATAACATTCAATTATAGGAATCAAGACCCATAAGATGGAAATTTTTTTTCTTGAATGTTATATCCATCCTTGCATTGATTGATGATCATAAATTGATCTGAAATATAAAATGTGACTTCACTTCCTTGGAAATTGTTATGATCCCAATTTCAATAAATTCATTACACGCCATGAATCACTTCAAATTATATTAAAGGAAAGATCACAAGAGTTGTAGGAAGAACATAACCACAAACTTAAACTGGAGAATAACTATAAACGTTTGATGTGATCGTTGTTCCAGAATGAGTTTTCACAAGTAAATAAACATCAAATTGTTAAGGTTACATTCATATACCTGTAAAAAATTATATAGAAATAAAAGAGTGGGGAATCTAATGTCAGAAAATATTGTTGCTACATTAGAGTGCATGTTAAGTGTACCTTTCACAACTTTTTTATCATACTTCACATTGTTGATAGTGATCAAATTTGACCAGAATTTTCATTTGGCTTAAAAATTTTTCTAATTTCGATCATCATCAATATCACTTGGATTTGGGAATTAATTGGCATAATACCCCAATTAATTACTCTTGTAACATTAATGTGTAAGAGGTGAATTATGTGTATCCTTTTCTCTATATTCATCGTTAAACACCTTTTTCCCATCACTTCGGCATTCAACTGCCTGATGACCTTCTCTTCCACACATAATACATTTTATCATCCCTTTAAGAAAGTTTCCACCATGTTTCATTTCACACTTTGAGCAAAAGGGAAAACTCGTCTTCTTTTCACTTTGGAAATTAGATTTTCCCTTGAATTATATTTTTATCTTCTGATCAAACCCATAGGACTGATGGGTTACATAAATCACATTTTCAACCTTGAAATCAAATAAAACGAGTTTTTTTAGATATTGTAGTCTTTGATGGCTAATTCCCTTTGGAGACATTGTTTTAAGTCACTAATGAGTGGATCAATTTTACTCCCAGGATGTATAATAATTCCAGATGGGTATATTAAAATTCTTGTAATATTTTCTTCATATGTATCAATGGATTCATTATCCTTTTACTTAAGCTCAAGAAACTCCTTATACATCTTTGTTCAATGAATACTAGGAACTTGATTATTGAAAAATATGTTCTTGAAATCATACGATTTGATATGTCAATTTCATCTCCTTACCTCCTATTCTTGATAATATTCCACCATTGATTAGTTTCACATAAAAAATTATAGAATGATATGATGACATTATCATATTCTAAACATTAAATAACTAAAAATATCTCTTCAGTGGTACTGATCAATTGTTCATCCATTAATGGATCATAAGAGCCGCTAAAGGAAGGTAGAAACTACTCCATTAAGGACTTAATAGAATGTTTTCCCCTCATTTTAATATTTGTAAGTCATTCATGATTCTGAGTTTGAGAATGTTGTGTGAGTAGCGATACATGATTTTTAATTCCAACTCCCATAACATTTAGTTTCTCTAGAGGATAATCATTTCATTGTCTATCATAGTCAACATTAATGTGGTTCATTTTGGTTCCAACCATTGACTAAAAGAAAGAATAATAATATGAGAAACTATAATAATAATGGGAAAAACACATAGTCAATAATAAAATTTCAATTTACAAGTCTTTATCCTAGGTTATTCATTATCATTTTTAAAACACTAGGACAACAACCTGTACTTTGATATATCATTTGTATTCAAACTATGGTTTTCTTATCCTATTTTCTAATGGTTAATTATAGATTTTCTCTTGTACCAACTATAATAGGACATACATTTAATACATTTATATTACTTCAAAATGGATTAATATTCATTACAAAATTTAACAACACCATGAAAGGACCTTAAACATATTGTGTCTTTAGAATCTAGGAAACATAAACAACTAGTTCATAAAACATCTACCTTGTCTCCTGCTTATTTCTTTACAACTAGACATATTTTTGTCATATCTTACTTCATACCCCTATTCATGACCTGGGTAATAAAAACATAAAAACGGGTGAGCATATATGCTCATTATGGGTCAATAAAGGAGAAAATAATCATATCATATTCCTAAAACATAATAATATAACTTTTGAAAATATTATCCTACAGATGAAAGATCATGATATCATGTCATGGGATAAATCATAAAAGTTCATATAGAATCAATTAACACATTCCAAAAAGTCATATCATATGATGTTTAATTTTTTGGCATACACATAAGCATATAAAATCATTCCAATATTATCTAATGCTCATTTACAATTCCATCATAATGGAAAAAGTCCATTATGGAAATGAGTTCACTCTTCATTCTAGCCATGTATTACTAAACTAGATTTTCATGTCATTATAGTCATTTATATCTCATAAGATATAAATCATTACCCAATTAATTGTAGGGAGATATAGGCCACACCCATATCATTATTAAATTATTCTGATGTATGCCACAAAAACAAAAATCATTTATCATAACATAACCCATGGAATAAAATTGTTTTCATTAAACATTATTCCATCACAATCCATATAAATATAATTCCATCATAACCATGATCATAACATAGAATCAATAAGGATATAAATAATGACACTATATTGATAATTTCATCTTATATGGAAATTCATTTTGATAAAGCGCATAAAATTAATTCTTAAGGAAAATATAATTTCTTCATCAAAATGTTTAATTTTCTAAAAATGCCATGAAAATTTAAAAGAAAACAATTTAATTTAAAATAAAAATGAAATATTGTGATGTAAGTTTCATAGATATAAGATTTTATAAAATCATAATAACCTGTTTATTACCTATAAGTAAAAAACATTATCCTCGTACTTTTTCAAGAAATGTCAAACAATTACATCGTACCGAAAATGAAAAAATATTCATTTCATAACATTTAATAAAAATTAACCATTGGTTAAAATATTATTTAAACGGTTTTATAAGGATATAAATAATACTCCAGAATAGTTATTTATGAAACATGGATTTGGCTAATAAATATACCCCTGTAAATACTTACGTGGAAACAACCCCGAATAATAATGAGATTAGATGTAATCCCTTATCTTATGTCAGAAATGATTTGTACACATCTGATCCTACTAAATAGTTATTTAAATGATTTCATTGAATTATTATAGAATCATATTAATTTTTATGATATCAAATGTGGTCATATTCCTATCTCTTTGTAAGTAAAATTTCGTTGTTACATGTTATTTGGGTGTTAACTGCTTTATGTTCTTATTAATGTCTTGTCGAATAAGTTCTTGTTTCTCTTATTATGTTATAGTTATATAATTTAAATAATTATATTAGCATAATATATATCATACTTATTCATTAATTTATTTTTTTTAATCGTTCTTTAATGATGATCATGTAGATTGAATCACATCGCATTGTGGAGACGTTAGATCTTACGTACGCACAAGCGATGATATCATTACAATTATTATTTAATGGTATTGAAGTGGATTGTTTATAATATTTAACCGTAAATATAATTTTATAATAATAATATATATTTATTAATTAAATCCTTATTCCCATCCAATTATGATAGTGATGAAAAACTGATTAAACCACAATACGTAGACGGTAATTCTTATATACACACGCGTGGTGATTTCATTTTTTGTAGAAAGGATTGAAGATATAATATGGTTGTTTCATATTAATAACAAAATATTATTTTACAAGTGATATTTTATTGAATAATAAATAATTAAACAACTCATAATGATTATTTAGAAGATCAACTTAAGTTTCAAAGAATCATTAGAGGAGAATACCTCTTCTTTGACATGTTTTATCTAGCTCTCCTCTTAGAGAATTAGATATAGTATTTTAAGAAGATCAGAACCTATATAAGGTTACTAGGTAAGTTGATAAGTGAATTGTATAAGTAATGGATGATTTTTAATTATAAAAGTTATGTAAAGAGTTGTGGGTGGAGGATCCCTTTTATAATTGAGGTGATGTGCACTTTTGGAAACCTCAAAATATTTAATTTATAATACAATAAAACACCATCCAAAAACCTCAAAATGTCCCAATTTAAAAGAAGAGATGAGATAGGGCTATTATATAATCAGACACTAAATTTTATATAATTTGTTATGTCATTTTAAACATTATCACATTAATTAATACTAAGTTATTTAATTTAATTTTAATTAAGATTTAAAATATTTCAATATTAAAATTTGATGTCAAATAAACAATAAATTAGTACAATAGAACATTTTTTACCATATTGAAATCAGTAAATATTTTTTTAAATGTTTTATGATTCTTAAATAATTTATTAAAACATTAGTTTGACAAACTTGCAATAGTGTTAATATTTAAACTATTCAATTCATTGATTTTTAAAAATATTAAAATTATCAAATTTATACAAAAAACTATTTTATTATATTTGATAGAGGTCAAGTAAATATATAAAATTAATTTTAAATATTAATTAATCAAAATTACATTTATTTTAATATTTTTAATAACAGTTATTTTATATTTCTCTTAATTAATTAATTGCTACAACATTATTGTGTAATTATATAGTATGCTACATTGTTGATTAAAAATTAAAAATAAAATATTATTATGAAAATAATTCTACTATATTTAATAATAATACTTTTATTGAAATTTATCTTCTAAAAAACCCAACATTTAAAATTTTAGATTTATTAATTTATGTATCTGACAACATTGAAATCAATAAAAATAAAATAATATATGTGTCATAATATATTCTATAAGTATCCAAATGGACAATAAAAGGATCCTTGGATGATTATGGTCGAGATATACTCTACTAATACCATTTTTTCAGGTTTTTGGGACTTTTATGTGGTATAAATATTTTAATAAAAAATTTATTATGGATTTTTCATCAATTAAATAATTTTTGCATCAGTATTGTATAGGCTATTAAGGTAATTAATTTGTTCCTAAAATTTAAAAATAAATTACCATGATAAATAAAAACATTTTAGATTTAAAATGAGTATTTCATATCTAATTTTTCTATTATAAAAATTATAATAAATTTATTTAGTTATTAATGTTTGAGTGAGACATGTTTCTCTTTCCTTTAAATAAATAAAATTAAATATACTCATCTCATCCAAGTGAGTCCCATTGGATAACATTTTGAAAAAAAGATGATTTCTGTCCCATCTTACTCATACAATAGTTTCAAGACATGTTTTATGGTAATTTTAAATTATTTTTCTTTCCCTTATTTAACTGATTTACCCTTTTAACGTATTCATAAAAATTACTGAAGTTACTATTAAAAATTCACAAAAACAAAATAAAGTTATTCAAATAATTTGGATGTTCTAATTCAAAATATGGAATCCATTTTTCAATATTTAATACATAGAAGTTACATTAATTAATTTAAAAGTACTCATGTTGTCGTAATGCAAGAATGAGTTTTAAAAGTGAAAACATTAGAAAATATTGAAACATTTTTTTCATATTAATTAAACATAAAATTAATTCCAATGACCTACATTTTAATATCCGGTAAAAATATATTCTATTTTTAATTTAAAACCATCCAACAATACAATTTAATAATATAAATTATTCATATTTGAATGGTTGTTTTCAATTTAAATTCAGTTTATTTTTACTAATCATGGAAACATAAAAGTTATCTGAAAAACATCAAAAATTTATCCAAAGTAAATTTTTATATCCTAATCAAAATGATCATGTATATTATATCATATAAAAATTAATAATACATAAAAAACTTAAATTTATTAGGGTTCTCCTTCGAAATGTGTTAAAATGAACCGTTTTTAAAAAATATAGGTTTTATCCAGCAAATAGGGTTTATATAAACGATATGAATAAAATATAAATTGGATGATTATAAAAAATAATTTATCAATTATATAACGATAAATTTAATTTCATCCAATTAATAATATTAATTAACCCAATTTACTAAAAAATACAAATACATAATTGATTCATATTTTTCATAAATAATAGGTGGCCAATGAATTCACCATAAATATTTCTATGTCAGTTATATATATTTGTGATAGCCTAAAATCTTTGTTATAGTATTCATTTATATTAATGGTGTTTCTCGGTTCATTTAAACTCACAATTGCGTGCGATGGAAGCTATTGAAGAAATAAAATTATTTAATGAAAAACATAAAAATATCTGGGTGTTACAGTGACCACCCATCTCTTATATGTAATGTTATTTTGGGCCACCCAACCATCTTTCCATAATTAAATTTATTTCACCCACGAAACAATAAATATGGAAACACATTTTTTTTCATTTTATCTCAAAAAAGTTATGCACGAAAGGAAAACAAACTTCTCCCTCCCCCACAGTTTGAGTTCAACCATAATCATGAATTTGACATCTAGATCGGGTTGGAAACGGATAAATATTTTGTAAGTTGGTTCCCTAATAAGGTATTTAATGGATACTATGGGATTAATAAATTTCAGATTAAAAGGTAGGAAAAAATAATAGTTGAATGAAAAAATAGATTTCAATGTGGTGCCTCAATCATACATAACTCATTCCATGAACTCTAACAGATTTGAAATGGAGAAAAAAGGAAACTGATGGATCAACAACATGTCTCAAGACTCTCAAAAAAATATAAATTCAATAAAACATCAATCGTGTTTACAAACCTATCAGGTAGGGAATAAATTGTAGTTTGGATAGTACTAATTCACAAGAGTTTCACAATCAATCAAACTTCATCAAATAAAAAGATCACAAATCAGTAAAAAATTCCATTATGAAATAATATAATTACTCTATCATAAAAATAAATAAATTATCCAAATGTAACCAGTTGGTTGGAATATCCCAAAACATTCAATTCATCTCAATAATCCAATAAACACAATAGATATGAAGAAAAGGATAACATTAAAAATACTAGAAAAAGACATCAAAAATAAAAACAAAGGACTCAAAAAATTCCTAAATACAGGTTGAAAACCCTACCCCACACTGATTTCATTTACAACCCCCTTTTCATCTAAAATAATATTATGAAAATGTTTCACATAAAATTTATATTTGGTATAAAATAAAAAAAATAAAAGGAAAGAGAGAACATTATTTAATTTTTAGTGGAACCTTGAGTTAAAATACTAGATTCTACAAAATTTTAAACTATAAGAAATTAACGATAAGACATAAAAAAATAAAAAAAATAAAAATGAATGGGGATTGAAAACAAAAAAATTTTGGCTTGACCCCTATGTGTTTTTTAGGTTTTTACTACCCATAGTCAGGCAGTAGTAGTGGATTATCCCCAATCAGATAGTGGATTTTGTTTCATTGAGATAAACCAGAACATGGGACTTTTACCAATGTCCATGAATAAAAACTGAAATTACAAAACCCCATGGAAGATAAGAAATTTCCTAACCCCGAAGAATGAATATATAAATAATTTGATATATAGGGTGGGAGGAGAATGAAAATAGTGGTTATCCCTGTGTACATTGATGGGGTCCTCCTCCATATTATATGATTGTTTTTTTTTTGATGATGTAGTGACACCACATACTTATCCAGATCATCCTCTTAAATAACAACCACTTTATTGGAAACTTATTTAACATCCATGGCCTTCCCCATTTTTACTATATCATAAATTTTCGATAATGGAATGTCAGAAAACAATTTATCTTGAATAGTATTAAAACATAATAAATAAATAAATAAATCATTCCTTTGAAGTAAGTCCTTTTATAAATTGAACTCATCTAAAAAAACATTTGAAAATAAATCTCAGTAGACAGTTATTCATAATCATCGACCAATTTAAAATAGTGGTCAGAAGGGTATGATCATTTAATTATCAAGGATGAGAAGATCAAGATTCAGTTTATCTTCAACAATGTGATATGATGATTCTTCCAAAACATGTCGATATCCCATAATTATATAATCTTGAATGTTTTCTTCATGGAAATACATAAGAAATGGATGCGTTTGGGATGATGTTATTATATCATTTAGTAGCTCATTCTCACCCACCTTGGGTTATTCAAAGTAAAAAATGATTTTTGAAATATCGTCCACGAGATGTTCTAGTTTAGGTTAAAACTCAGGATTACCTTAACATGCATGTACATTTTCAGAAATACACTTTATTTTTATCTCTAGCACTTTTATATCTCCTCATAGTTCTAGTATTTAAGTTTTTTTAATTTCTTCATTCACCATATATTAATAATTCCATGCATAATAGTCACAATTTTATTACATCATAGACAAAATATATATTTTTAGTTTGTAAAGTTTATGAATTTTTTTAGTTTTTTATAAAAAAATAAATTATTTTCAATATATGAATAAAAATAGTGAATGAATACAACTATTCTAAAAATAATTGGTTCTAATTTGATGATGAATTTTCATGCATGCTCTCAAAAATATTTATTACTATATGCATCATAGAGGATGACCTAGGTCGATCTCTTGATGTGTTGTTGTGGTCAAGAAATGAAAACTTATAATTAATTTTTATTATTATTTTTTCATGAAATAAAATGACCATAAATAGAGATTTTATAAATGAGAATGAAAAACTAAAATTAATCATGAAATACAATTAAAACAGACTGATGAATACAAAATTATGTTTGAATAATGGAAACATACTCGAGAGAATCAACCAGATTTAACCATTGTAATCTCATTATTAGATTCAAATATATATAAGGATATTGAAACATAATATGCATGATCATCCACTTATACTTATGGTTTTGAATATACGGTACACTAAATTATTGAAAAGACCACACATCCACCTCATCGATTGAGGGAGAATATGACAGAAGTGAAAGCTAATCCTCGGCTGGTATGTGGAGACACAAAGATACATTTCCCACTAAGATCCCCCTTATCATAACTCAATGAAAAAAGAAAAAATATCAATTAATGTAAAATTAATTGAGTTCAATACTATATATATCCCCCGAGAACTTCCTCAGGTTAGTAACTCATTATCATAATCATAACATATTATTATGGGGAAGAAAGAAAGGTGGAATCACAAATGATAAATATATGAAACAAATGAGAGGAATGTGAAGGATATAATATACTAAAAAATAAGAATAATATTTAAAAATAAATGAAACAATAAAACTAATGAAAATTTCCAAAAAAGGAGACCCCTAAGTTTCCATCCTTTTGAGAGGAAGAGGGCACACTCTTTTATAGGGAGAGGGGGTAAAAATTTGGCTCTAAATTTTTCCATCGAACGTATACATGTGGATGGCCTCCTTAATGACATAATTTTGGAACTATTCCTTCTTAAAAGATTTTTGATTAACTCTCTTATATATAATTACATAGGTTCAGATTTATGTCTAATGTGATGTTTGAGTTTGGTCAATTTACTCAGAATATTTATTTTATCCAGGCTAACTGTTCATATTCCAATGCATCGTGTTTCAATGCATTTATTGTCCATGATAATAAATGAATATTGTGCATACTTATTAATTAACTTTGTTCCTCCGAATATTGTGTGTCTATATATTGAATTACAGCTCATTCAGTGTGTCCTTTTATCAGTTATGGGAACAACAATAAAATTTTTCAGATCTGTGTACAGTTTTCGAGGCATCCTTATGTGCTCAATTTGAGCCTTCAAATTAAGGATTGAGATTTAGGTCAAAAAATTTAAAATTAATTGAATATAAAATATAATCCTATAAAAGAATAATTTTCTAATTTTCATGAATGGAGAAAAATTTATGACAACAGCATTAAAATAAATTAAGACAATTAAAATCCAAAAAATTATTTTTTTATATTAAGATAAAAAATGCATCAAAAACACTAAAGTGGAAAATTTTCACTTAAAATAACACAAGGGTGGGATTAAAATGTTTGTATGAAATAGAAGATATAGATTATGTTTTAAACCATCCATTAAGGAATTGGCCCACAATGGGAGGTGTATTATAGGTGGAATAAGTGTATCATTGTTAGGGGTCCATCTAGATGGAGAAGATGGTGGAAACTCAGATCAAGAAGAACATGAAATGTGGAATCGAGCATACAACCCTGGTCATTAGAGTAATTTAAAGTCATTGTTCCCTAATAATAGAGGTTAGAAAGAGCTTATGGTCATAATTCATGGACCATGATAAATATATTCCAAATGGGTATGTTCAATGAGAAAGATTAACAATAACTATGCATATAAGTACAATGGACCTCCACCCCACACCACAAATTCCTACGGATTCAAACACACATTAATGTTTTTATTTCATGGAAATAGGAAATTATTTTATGTTCAAAGTGTTTGGACATTGAATAACATGCTAGTTAAAACATCAATAGACTCCTAAGAATGCGTGACCTATTATTGATGTGAAATATAATGAATGGTATCTGGAATATTTTGATATGTTAGAGGTCATAGAGAATGGAAATGAAGTAAGATGATTCCCTCAATATGTGTACCACAAGGCTAATATGTGAGTATGGATATACTGTTGGCCATGTTTGGAACATAGTAATCCCTCCCTAACTATCACGGAGTGGGTAAAAAAATAAAATTTGACTTTTAACCATGTTCAAAAACACCTAATTATCCATTTTTTACCATATATCATTTAGGAAGATGTCCCAAGATGGGAGGTGAGCCAAAAATGGCATAACCAAGATAGTTTGGGACCCATATCTATGTGAAGGAGGATCAATATCCAGATCAAGAAATACATGAAGTGAAATTCAAAGACAAAAAATCTAGGATTGCAGATAGTTTAAGACCATATCACATGGACTGAGACAAAAAAATTAATGTTCTGTTGCATGAACATTGGGATAAAAATTCATTACATGGTTATATGAGGACTGAGAGAGAAAAAAACAAACATGTATTGGGATCATGAAGGCCCACATAGTGCATAGACACATTAAGATGAACTGCACAAAGTTTGTGTCACCTAGTGTGGACCATGATCATGATCGAGAGGCCAGAGTTCTTAGTAGATCTTGCACCTAGACCCAAGGAAAAACTATTTGGGGGTCACTATGTCTTTTGTAAGAAGTGGAAACAAAACACGCATAGTTAATGAATTTTATGTGGTAGAAAACTAACACCATTGGGGGTCATCTCTCTCAGATGAGCAACTGAAGCTTCCCATGATTATAATGGGGAATCCTAAACATATTCAAAGTATATATGAAGTATTATGTCATGAAACATGGACATGGTCTTTCATTTTAAGGACATGGAGTTTGTATCATGATGTTTAATGTATCATATGGGCTTTGGTAGATCAGTATTATGAAAATTTGGATGGGAATAATGGAAAAGAGGCCCAATACCACAATAAATATTCCAAAACCCCCCATAAATACTTTAATTTCATGTTATGTGAACTATGGTGAGAATGAGGGGCCAAAATATCTATAGATCTGGGGTTGGGCGCAAATTCAAAATGTACCGGCATCAATATATATTCCATTAGTATCATAATAAAGCCACATGTAGTTCTTAGAATCCCGTTTAGTTTAACATCATTTGGTAATGAAGAAATTGAACCGATGCAAAAAAATGAAAAATAAATGGTTGGGACTGAAATTGATTATTCAAGTGTCACTACGTATCTCATAATGGTGACAATTGACCCAAATGTAGTATTTGAAGAAGATATCCCTATATATGTCTGATCCATGCACAGAGAGGGGGCATTGTAAGTGGAGTGGCTAGACCAATATATATTATCTAGGAATCACTACATATACTATATAGACTAGAATGAAGATGAACACGGTTCTTGAAGATAGAATGGTATATAACTGATTCCAAATAAGATGATGTTGCAGCTTGAGGTCGTGTGACAAGACCAGCATGAGAAATTTAATTTCATACGGTAAGGAAGCTGTTTACCCTGTAGTTTATCATCCTGTGCCTGGGAAAAATTTGGAGAGGAGTGCTCATGAGGGAGGTGAATGTAAATATTGTTATAAACTTGATGTGAATGAGGAACAAGGAGTCCCTTTATGCCACACCATGCACTCCCA
Organism: Viscum album; assembly: GCA_963277665.1. Lineage (NCBI taxonomy): Eukaryota > Viridiplantae > Streptophyta > Magnoliopsida > Santalales > Viscaceae > Viscum > Viscum album. The sequence goes on from OY728130.1 coordinate 891,271,113, forward strand.
AGTGAAACACATGCTAGAAGGACAGAACATCGAATTTATGGATGGGCCCAAAGGAAAGGTTTTTGGTTGTCAGTACTTATCTATATAAATATTAATAATTCCATCTGTAGTTCGTGAATATGACATGGTAGATGATTTATGCCAATGGAAATATTCTCCAAAGAGATAATAGTGTGGTTATATGTAATATAGCATAGTACTACCATGAATATGGTTGTTAGGAAATTTATTTTCATTTGACTAGGACACTATGAATCATAGTTTATGGTCATTGAGTTTTGACCATAGTATGGGGATTATAATGTGGAAATATTTACTGTGGAATCATGAAGAAAGATGATTTGAATGAGGACTATGGAGGCCCAACACCACATAATACATTCCTGTGACAAATTCTCACACAGTTTAATGTCATGATTCATTGACAATAATAGAGGGTGTATTTGAGAGAAGGGATACATGTAACACAATAAGAAAAACCTGACATGAGTGAGGGATGATGGTGTCTCATGCCGCATAAGACGACATCAAGGAAAAACATTAAATATTTTAATGTCCCGAGGATTGTAAATGGGTTCACAGTTTAATCTAATCTACATGGGATGAAGGTATGTGATTTTTAAGGTCATACCAAAGAGACAATATTTGATGTGCTATATAAAGTGAAACGACTATGATGATGAATGCATATTTTAACGTCATACATTGAGGATGTGGATTATTACACAGTTTAATTTCATGCAAATTAGAATGATGTTGTAACGTAGTTTAAAATTATAAAACGATGACATTGAACCCCTTTCATGGGATTTATTTCATGAGGAACAAGGCATTGGGTGGGGGAGTGATTTTCTCCCAATCAATGCTTACCAAAGAGTGTTCACCATTGGGATAGACCTTATGAATCATATACAACACTTACCTCTTGGGTTATAACTTCACTAGCTTCCGTCAACGTGTCATTGGTATTACAAGAGACAAATCTGCATCACCTTTGATGAATGAGGAGAGTAGAACCTTCTTGTTGAACTCTCAAGATATCGTATTATGGTGCCTCACTTGATTGTAAATAACGTAGAACCTACCTTCATCAAGGGCTTTCATCCCAGCAAGATGTACCTCTTCTATCCTTTATGATGCCTAATGATGATAGACAATTATTTTGAGTGTTTGAAAATAGATCTCAATGGGATGTATTGACACTGTTTCATACACTAGGGAATATGGAGTCACCCAGGTGGAATAATGGGTTGTCATCCAATAATCCAAGAGATAATTGGGGAGCCTATCCGACCAATTTTTCATTCCCTAGCACACTATATATAGAAACATATTGGAGAGGGTTCTGTTGAACCCATCAATCGTCTCATTTTTATATGCATGGTAGTGAGATGTATGGTCAGATTAGATGATGTACATGTCGTAGAACTTCTTTATCTCAGCTACACCAAAGATGGTTCCATTGTCAGTGTGAATAGAATGAGGGACATTAAAATGAATGATAATGTTGGATCTCATGAATTCAATGACTGGTTGGGCCTTTTCTTCCTTTAGAGGGATCATTTTTAACACATTTAAAAGAAATCTATTGTTTTTATAATGAACCTATACTAGTGAGATGTCACTTGTGGATTTGATCCCACTATGTCATGTACCTAGACCGAAAAGGTCCAACAAAACATGGTAGTGTGCAGAGGCCCTAGAGGTAGATGCACAATTTTGGCGTGGATATTACATAAATGATACCTATTGTTGAACTATATTCATTGGCAAGAGTGTGTGAGAAGTATCACAACTTCTGAATTTGTTGGGAGAGCATATAAACTTCCTGATGATCACTACATGACCCAACATGAACTTCTTACATAACCTAGGGAATCTCATCTATTGGAATTTAATTGATTATAATTCCATTAATCCCACTTTTATAGTTAGTCTACTATGGGTTGGGTTCAATATGCAAGGTTAACTTTGTTGTGCACTGATGGATTCACTCTCATTTAGAACTGTATGGTTGGAGAGTGTCATTCAACAGATACTCAACAAATGGAATCAACTAATTAGATATTTATTCAGCATCAAGTGGATCTATAGGTACTTATTGTAACGACCCAAACATTTTGAATAGTATATTAATTTACTCTTAACGATTTAATAGAGATGTTAATGGTTAATGAAGAAATAAGAGTCAATGGCTTCATCCAGTAGAATCGAACCATATGAATCCCACTTATCAGAGCTTGGAAAGGAGGTAAAATCTTTGCGCTTCGCTTTGGACCAAGCCCAAGCTGATGTCCAACATGTCAAGCTTGAATGTAATTGCCTGCGAGAGAAGTTCAAGTCAGTGGAGATTACTAATAAGGAAATATTATCCGAGCCTCCCTCAGATTCTCTCACCTTAGCACACCTTACACTGAGGTCATATGCTGGAATTATATGGGGCTATGTAACGAAACAGTAACTACAATGTGTAATCATTTGAGATAAATAAAATTTCGGATTTCATCCTATGGTGATGTTTGTGAATTTTCAGATGTCCTGATAAAAATAGGATGTATCTTATTGTGGAATTAAAAAAAAGGTTATTTTAAAATATTTTTGTAAACCTTAAATAATTAATGATGTGTAATGATTTTCAAAAGATGTTCTTCTACAAATGTGTTCAGTAAGAAATTTGGAGTCTAACAAGATCAACTTCATTTTTGGTGAATAGTAAATCATGAATAGTTATTTTACGCTTAGGATTAGTATTGTGACCAAATGGACTAGTAATCTCACATAATGAATGTTTTAATATAATTAAGCACGTTGATTAAGTAATGTGATTCAATAAAATTGGTAAATAATTTTTCCAGAAATTATTAGTTACGTATTAGTTTTTTCGAGAGAATAGTGTTTTTATTTAAAAATTAAATAATAAATATTTAAAAAATTATTTTTATAAAATTAAGTTCATTTTTGAATTCAGAGGATCGATATTATGTTAACGTGAATTTTTTGGTTTTTTCTAAAAAAGTTGAATTTTCGGTGAATAGTAAATTTTCATTATTGAGTTTCGGGTGTTTAATGACATCATTAAGGACGTAATATTTATGTAATAATTCTGGTAGACATATGAATAGTAAGATAAGGTATTAGGTGTCCCAATTGGCCATTACCATGGTCAAATACCATGGGCAATCCCCTGGTTTTTCCAATACCACCAATGAGGTGTCCCTTGGCCATTAATGCCTTTTCCCCTCACTTCCCCTATATTAAACCAATCCATTCTCTCATCCTCTCCATTAAAAAATCGTCATAAATGAAGTTATGGTCTTCTTACCTCCCAAGGAGTCCTACCAAGTTTCCATAATGGTTTCTAAGGTCCCAAACTTCATAATTTTGAATTTACTCTTCATGGTAAGGGATCCTACCTCTCTCTTTCTATTCATGTATTCTCCTTTTTGTCATTTATTTTAAGCTCCATTTTATTATGTTGGGGATGTTCTTTTATATTAATCTTAATTTCCTTTTCATTTTCATATTATTATATACCCTCTCTTACTCTAATCATTTCATTTTATGATTGTTTAAGTGGTGTCGTTAGGTTGGTGAATTTATTGTAAGGGATTCATTCATCCTTCTCAATTTTCAATGTTCTATTTTAATGACAAGTATTTCAAGTTACTTTTTCTTATGTTTCATTATTATCTATATATACATAATACTTTAATCTTTATTTTTATATGATTATAGAGCCTATTTTATCTCATCAATTCGATTTTTTGATGTTTTAAGTGATGTCGTAAGGATGCTGAATTTTCATAAGAGAAATCTTATTTTTGTCTTTCATTCATGTTTTTCATTTCATATGTTTTGTCCTTAAAATTGCATTAACATGTTCTTATATCGTTTATATTCTGTCCCTATAATATTTTATGGAACATTTATTATTGGGTGACCCATGTCCCCTCTCTTTTCAATAATTTCTAAAACCCTACAACAAAGTCGTTATGCTGCCGAATTTCCGTCTCAAAATGTATCTATCTTTTTCCCAAATTATTTTATTTTATTAAGTGAATACTCAAAACTATTTATTCTACAGGGGTATTCACATATATATTAAAATGTTCTATTTTAAATTCTGGGAGTCACATACATGAAACCCACTGTCAATTTCCGTTGGTTTTAAGTGACATAAAGATCGTGTCTTTAAAGCAGTTTTTAAAATGATATGATTTTGAATTGAAAACCATTTCATTTATTCTATCAGGGTCATTTATTAAATGATTGATGATGATATATGTGGTACACATTATAATAAAGAAAAATTATGGGTTCACCCTGATATCATTCCAATTCATTAAGTAATGACTTAATCTATAAAGATGAACATTTTAACGATTCCATGGTGAATAACCTTGTTAGTTTTTTAATGACACATTTGGGATGGACCTTGGTGATATAGAAATTATTTTCTAGGTTTAATTTTGTAGCCACATCTTCATTTTATGAAAACCATTATTTTTATTATGATATGCCTCATGACCTCTCCCTCATCCATAAATATTATTTATCATGACTTTATTGATGTATCACAAGTTCACATGTAAAATGTTTCTCTTGTTTCCCTTACTGGGACTTCTGCTCACCCATTCCTTTGATGTATACTCCAAGGTTATGAGATGATGTAATAAAATTAGGATGAATAATGAAGAATCCTTTCAAGTGGTTAAGAAGAATGTTTTATGTCTTCATGTATTAAGTTCCTGATTTCCAAGACACTGGACATTAAATATCCTTTGTATGTAAAATGTAATGAATGGTTATGTATTAAAAAGGCGAGATGCTAGAATTGTTATCAAAAGATGGTTTAGTTATTTATGGAAATTAGGATATGAAAACATTAGTAATAATCCTACATAAATGTTTACATATACGAAATATTATTGGTATTTTGGTGAGTATTGAGTAAGTGGTTTATCAAGGAAATACATCCTTGTCGGGATACGAGCAGGCAGAGGTGGCTCTGGCACAGATGTACATAGGGGTAAAACTCAAAAACACCGCTTTAAGCTAGAATCGAACGTGAACTGGAACACGACAATGGGCCTTGCTGCACTCTTGGTTACGACACTCCTGGGGGATATGTTTGGTTAATATCAAGATTTTTATGAATCATTATGAAGGAATTATTGGGGAATATAATTGTTTAAGCATGTTGTTTTAAGGAATAGAATCCTTTATAGTTAAAATATTCATAAATGAAACAAGTTTCTCAATATGATTTTATTCTTTTAGAAAATGGCGTGCAATAGGAGGAACCATGAAAATGGTGACCAAAATGGACCATACGCTGAAGGCCCTCCGATGGAAGCCGGAATGGAAACATTCATCAGAATGATGAACCAACTGACTCAAGTTATGAGTAATAACTTGATTCACGATGAGAGGCCGATATCACCATGTAGGGAACCACATTTTGTCGAGTCCTTTATGCTACAAAACCACCAAAATTTAGTGGATATACTAACCCTTTGGTTGAGAACAATTGATAATCTCCATTGAAATGATCATTTTTGTACTTCATTGTTCGGAACAAGAAAAATTCACCCTTTCTGTTTACCTCCAAGAGGGAGAAGCTGATCAGTGGTGGCCACTGATAAAAAACACGAAGCCAAGGGGAGAGATGGAAGCTATGGAGTGGGAAGAGTTTAGGGGAATATTCTTCAATAAGTATTTCACTCGTTCAATGAGAACGAGAATGGATAATGAATTTATCGAGCTGAAGCATAAGGTGAATGAATTTGTTGGAATCTACGAGATGAACTTCACAAGGATTTCCCATTATACCTACAGCGTTTTAATGGACCCTCATTGTAAGGTAGATGGATTATTTAGTGGACTAAGTCCTCATTTGAGGAAGATTCTATCCAACAGGGACTATGATAGCTACAAAGAAATAGTTCGAAGTGCTATGAATGTCGAACTGGAGTTTGGTGAGGCACAGTTGTCTCACAAATCAAATGAGAAGAAAAGATCTCTATAACCATGGCTGGGAAGAAGCTTTGATCAGGAAATAGGTTGGAAGAAAATGAAACATGACACATGCAATGAATGTGGGAAGAATCATTTTGGGCACTACTTGATCGGAAGTGGAATGTGCTATAAGTGTTGTAGAGAAGGCCATATTGCTCAGAATTGTCGTAGTGAGATGAAGCCTAAACTCCCCAAAACTAATGATAGATGAATGATGGTACTGGACCTACCCGAAGTCCAATTCTTCATGTGTGGATAGCTTGGGCACTTTTCTAATAACTATCCAAATCTGAGGGCAGTGGAGGGGAATCACCATCTGCCTTAGCAAAGGCCAAGGGAGAACAATCATGCTTTTGCTATCACGATAGCTAAAGTTGAAGCTCCAAATGATGTGGTAGCATGTACTCTTGTTGTCCTCTCAAAACTAGAATGTACTTTGATTTATTCTAGTTTTATGTGTTCCTTTATTTCCTCCATGTTTGCAAAGAATATATAATCAATCCCCAAACTACTAGAGGTAGAGTTGTCTGTCAAGACACCAAGTAGGATTATCCATGAATCCATAGTATTTAGAGACTCTAGCATTTACTATAGTGAGCACAATATTATAGCAAATCGTATAGTCATTCCCTTGATGGGATTCGACATTATACTAGGGATGGATAGGTTCTAAAAGTATGATGCTAAGATCAAATGCAGAAGTAAGGAAATCCCAGTATTCCGGAATGAACGACCTACAATTATCTTCCAAGGAGAGATATGCCGACCTGCTCTTTGTCTATATGAACCTCCTATAGCCTTCATTATAGAGTTAATTGGTGAGGATTAAGAAGGAAAAGTTAGTATACAAATAGAATATGTTCCTACTGTTTAGAAATACATGGACGTATTTCCTGAGGAGTTACCTGGACCTCCTCCAGAAAGAGAGGTAGAGTTCTCCATTGAACTCGTACCTGGATCTCAACTAATTTCAAAGACCCCATATAGAATGGAAAATGTGGAGCTATATGAGTTAAAGAAACAACTACAAGACTTTTTGGAGAAGGGGTTTATCCGACCGAGTGTGTCTCATTTGGGAGAACTAGTACTTTTTGTGAAGAAGAAGGAATGATCAATGCAGAGATGCATTGATTATAGAGAACTTAGTAGGATCACAATGAATAACAAATACCCTCTTAAAATAATTGATGATTTATTTGTCCAACTTAGTTGGGATCATTTCTTCTTCGATATTGATGTTCGATCTGGTTATCATCAATTGAGCGTGAAGAAGAATTGTATTCCAAAAACTACCTTCCGATCAAGATATGGGCATTATGAGTTTTCTGTTATGCTCATCGTCTTGAATAATTCTCCTATTATTTTCATGTATATGATGAATAGAGTCATTATGGACTACCATGATATATTTTTGGAAGTTTTTATTGATGATATTTTGATATATTCAAAAATTCATGAGGATAATGAAGATCATATGTGGGTTATTTTAGCAAACTCTTTGAAATGAGAGGCTCTTTGGAAAGTTCTTCAAGTGTGAGTTTTGGTTTCAACAAGTGGCTTTCTTAGGGCACATCATAACTAGTGAAGGATTCCCGGTTGACCCTGCAAAGAAAATGGTTCAGGAGGAGTGGAATCAACCCTCAACAGTAACTGAGATTTGTAGTTTCCTTGGTCTAGCAGGATATTATAGGAGGGTTTTGAAAAACATTTCCATGGTTTCTAATCTACTAAACATGTTGACTAGAAAAGGGGTTATGTTTATCAGGAAAATGGAATGCGAGGAATGTTTTCAAGATCTGAATAAGTCATTTATTACTACACCTATGTTAGAACTAACCTTTGTTGAGAAGGATTCGTTATTTTTAGCGATGCATCTCTGAAACGGATTGGGTGCATCCTTATGAAAAATTACAAGGTAATTGATTATGCATCATTTCAGCTGAAGCAACATGAGAAGAATTATCCTATGTATGATCTAGAGATGGCGGTAGTTGTTTTTGCGCTAATGATATGGAGGCACTATATTTTTGGGGAGAAATGTGATATATACAATGACCACCAAAGTTAAATATATATTTTCACGCAGAAATAATTGAACATGAGACAAAATAGATGGTTGGAGATTATTAAAGACTATGATTTTTCATTTCATTATCAACATGGAAGAGCAAACAATGTCGTGGATGTGTTATGTAGGAATGACACTGTTGTTCTGGGAATAATGATGATCCTAGGATATTCCTTGATTAAGGATCTAGTAAAACTAGACATGGGAATTCTAAGGGAAGGGACATCATCAACACTATCTGAAATGATTTATCAACCTTCATTACTGGAGAAGATAAAGAAGGATCAAAAAGAACTTTTGTTATAGGAGAAGTTTGAGGCTGTGAAGGATGGGAATTTTCTTTATTTCTATATTGATCAATAAGGTGTTTTGAAATTTCGTATAAGACTATGTGTTCCATCTATTCCGGAGAAAAAGAAATAACTGATGGATGAAGATCATAGCTCAACATTATCTATACATCTGGGAAGCACTAAAATGTATAGAGATCTTCGTGATCATTATTGGTTGGATAACATAAAGAGGGAGATTGCTGATTACACTACAAGGTGCCTAGTGTGTCATCAAATAAAATTAGAATGACAAATTCCTATGGGGGAATTACAACCGCTACCCATGCAACATGAAAGTGGGATAATATCACTGTGGACTATGTCACTTGTCTCCAGAAAACATCCAAATGGAACAATGCTACATGGGTTATATTAGACCGTCTCAAAAAGATTTCCCATTTTATCTCTATTTGGGAAGATTTCTCTCTTGATCAACCTGCCATGATATACATAAATGAAGAGGTAAGGCTATGTGGGATACCACTATCCATCGTATCTGACCGTGATCCATGATTCACATCAACATTCTGGAGAAGTCGTCAACATGATTTGAATACTTAATTGAATTTTTGTATGGCCTACCATCCTCAAACTGATGGCCAATATGAAAGGACTATTCAGACACTTGAGTACATGCTGATATTATGCTTAATTAAATTTAAAGGTTGATGGGATCAACACCTCCCATTAGTTGAGTTATCATTCAACAAAAGCTTCCATATCGATTATTCAGATGACACCCTATAATGCTCTGTATGGAAAGTGATGTAAAACTCCTACTTGTTGGGATGAAGCTGGTGAGAGAAAACTTCTTGGGACTGATCCGGTACAAGAGATGACAGAAATGGTTCATGCCAACCAACAACACATAAAGGCTGCTCAGAGTCGGTAGAAGAGCTATACTGAAAACCGTCGAAGGGACTTGGAGTTTGGTGTTGGTGACAAAGTCTTCCATGAATTTCTACATGGAAGAGAGTCATGCAGTATGGGAAGAAAGCGAAGCTTATCCCTAGGTACATTGGCCCCTATGAAATCCTTGATCGCATAGGAGTAGTTTCAAATCATCTGGCACTTCCACCGAACCTAGATCAAGTTCATGATGTCTCCCACATATCTCTCTTGTAGATGTAAATATCTGACCCTTCACATGTACTGGACCTAGAGGTGGTACAACTGGAACATGACATCTATTACGAGGATCATCCAGTGGAGATATTAGACCGTAGAGACAAGGTTCTATGAAACAAGACTACCCACCTTGTGAAAGTGTTGTGGAGGAATCATAAATATGATGAAGCAGCGTGGGAGCCTGAGGAAACAATGGAGAAAAAGTACCCTCACCTATTCCACTAGGCCTTTGGTTAAAAATTTAGTGGAAAAAATTTCTTAAGGGGGGAAGAATGTAACAGCCCATACTATTTGAATAGTATATTAATTTAATCTTAATGATTTAATAGAGATGTTTATGGTTAATGAAAAAAGAAGAGTTGATGGATGCATCCAATATAGTCCAACCATATAAAGCCCACTTATCAAATCTTGGGAAGGAGGTGACATCTTTGGGCTTCACTTTGTACCAAGCCCATGCTGAACTCCAGCACGTCTAGCTTCAATGGAATCGCCTACGGGAGAAGATCAAGTTATTGGAGATTACTAGTTGGGCAATGTTATCAGAGCCTTCCTCCGATTCTCTCACCTTAGCACACCATACACTTTGGTCATATGTTGTTGTTATAAGGGGCTATGTAATGATACCATAGCTAAAATGTGTAATCCTTTTAGATAAATAATTGTTTTTCTTCTTATGGTGATGTTTGTGAATTTTACGATGTTTGGATAAAAATACGATGTATCTTATGGAAGAGTTTGGAAAAAAACGGATACTTTAAAATATTTATGTAAACCTTAAATAATTAATGATGTGTAAGGATTTTATGAAAATGGTCTTCTGCAAATGTGTACAGTAAGAAATTTGGAGTCTAATAAGATCAAATTATTTTTTTGAGGAATAGTAAATTATGAATAGTGATTTTACGCTTAGGATTAGTAATGTGACCCAATGGATTAGAAATCTCACTTAAATAATGTACTAATATAATATAGGCACTTTGATTAAGTAATGTGATTCAATAAAATAGGTAAATAACTGTTTCAAAAATTATTAGATAAGTATTAGTTTTTTCGGGTGAATAGTATTTTTTATTTAAAAATTAAATTAAAAATATTTGGAATATTATTTTTATAAATTGGAGTACATTTTTGAATTCAGAGCATCGATATAATGTTAAGGATAATTTTTGTGATTTTTCTGAAAAATTTGATTTTTTGGTGAATAGTGAATTTTCAGTTTGGAGTTTCGGGTGTTTAATGACATCATTAAGGATGTAATATTTATTTAATAATTATGGTTGGCCTATTAATAGTAAGATAAATTATTATCTGTCTCATGTGGCCAATACCGTGAGAGAATATCATGGGCAAACCCATGGTTTTTCCAAAACCACCAATGAGGTGTCTCTTGGCTATTAATGCCCTGACCCCTCAATTCCCCTATAAATACCAAGCCATTCCCTCATCCTTTCCATTCCAAAATACTCCTCAACGAAGTTCTGGTCTTGTTACCTCCCCAGGAGTCCTTCCAAGGTTCCCTCAAGCCTCCCAAGATCCCAAACATCATGATTTTGAGGTTACTCTTCAAGGTAAAGGATTCTACCTCTCTCTTTCTTTTCAAGAATTCTCCTTTATGTCATTTTTTAATCTCCATGTTTTTATGTTGTGGTGTTCTTTTATATTAATCCTAATGTACTTTTCATGTTCATATTATGAGAGACCTCCTCTTTCTCTCATCATTTCATTTTATGAATGTTTAAGTGGCGCCATTAGGCTGCCGAATTTTTTGTAAGGGATTCTTCACCCTTCTCATTTTCAATGTTCTATTTTAATGTCAAGTCTTTCAAGTGAATATTTCTTATGTTGGGGTATGATTTATATATAAATTATACATTCCTCCTTATGTTCATATTATTATAGAACCTTTTTGATCTCATCAATTCCTTTTTTGATGTTTTATTTGACGCCATTAGGCTGCTGAATTTTCATAACAGAAATCTTATTTTTTTCTTCCTTTAATGTTTTTTCATTTCATTTGGTATATCCTTAAAATTTCATTACCATGTTCTTATAACATTTATATTATGTCCCTCTACCTTTTTATGGATCATTTATAAGTGGGTGACCCATGTCCCCTCTCTTTTAAATATTTTCTAAAACCCTACAACACAACTGTTATGCTGTTGAATTTTCGTCTCAAAATGTCTCTCTATTTTTCTCAAATTATTTTATTTTATTAAGTAAATACTCAGAAATTTTTATTCTACAGGTTTATTCACATATATACCAATATGTTCTATTTTAAATTTTGGGAGTTACATACATGAAACCCACTTTCAATTTCTGTGGGTTTAAAGTGACAAAAAGATCATGTCTTTAATGCAGTTTTTAAAATGTTATGATTATAAAATGAAACCCATTTATTTTATGCTATATGGGTTATTTATTAAATTTCAGATGATTATATATGTTCCACACATGATAATATAGACAAATTAAGGATGAACCTTGATAATGTTCTAATTCATTGGGTAAAGATAAATCTCTAGAGATGACCATTTTAATGATACCTTGGTAATTTTTTAATGACACATTGGGGATGGACCATGGTGATATGGAAATGATTGTCTATGTTAAATGTTTTAGCCACATATTCATGTTATAAAACACATTATTTTTATTATGAAATTCTTTATTATCTGTCTCTCATTCCGTAATGTTATTTATCATTACATAATTGATGTATCTCAAGTTCAAATGTAAAATGTTTCTCTTGCTTTTTCTTACTGGGTCTTCTGCTCACACTTTCCTTTGATGTGTTCTCCCAGGTTATGAGATGATTTAATGATCTTAGAATGAACAATGTATAATCCTTTCATGTTTTTAAGAATAATTTGTTATGTCATCATGTATTAGGTTCCTGATTTCAAAAACACTACACTTTAAAGATCCTCTATATGTAAAATGTAATGAAAAGTTATGTATTAAAAAGGCAGGATGCTACACTAATGTTGAAGCATTGGAAATGATGTGGATTACCTTTTAATATCATCATTTTTTAAATTTTAAGGGGATATGACTCTTAGATGTACTATGTGAATGAATAGATCAACCTAGTCAGGCTCTACAAGAGAAGTGTCTAAGCATTCTATGGCATTAGCATGACCATTCTGAGAGTCTGGACCTTGATTTACCTCTCGATGAGAAGGGAAATGTGGCATCATATGGTGAGTATGATTAATAAAGTGTGTGAGTTATCGCTTCTTGATGATGTAGTAACCATTTTTCTTCTTGATGACTGACATGGAATCCCCTTTAACATTGAATCAAGGCATTCCAATACCAAGAGATAGCTTATTTCAATAATGAAAACATGACACTCTACTGCACTGTTCGTGTAGCCTTCTTATAGCAGGAATCGATATGGTAAGACATCATGTGTTAGGGTGATGAATATTAATCTTAGACCAACTCTTTTGATCTTTTCTTCATTTATCCTTTAACTGGTTGGACACCGGGATGCACCATCAACATGCATCTTACAGTATGACTCAACATGGTCCATAGAGAGGATAGACTCATATGGGGAAATTAACATCAAGATTAATTTCTTTAGAGGATGGATGAGTGTCCATAAATTATGAAATTTCTAGAACCATGAAGTCCTTCTATTAAACAAACATGATGTCAAACTACTAATCAATCACCACCCAATGTGTTATCTGGCCTATCCGCATAAGGAGACTCAGAATATACTTTCGTGGATCCATACGGGACACCATCTGTATCTCATGATGCGTCAAATAATGCCACATTTTCTACACTATTAATTTCAATTCATGTTATTTCTTTTTAATATGAGAGTATATAGACACTATTTCATGAAGCATGTGACAGAGATAGTATAAACTTTTCATTTTCCCTCTATTGTTTTTATAGGAGAGTAGGGAATCAAGGGATCATTCCAAGGTAGTCACATAACAGATCAAAGGATTCCCTAGAATAGCTGACATCACAAAAAAATGCAATAGATGATATTTCTTAATTACCTTGAAGGTGGTATTTCACTCATCATACCACCAGTAAATGATAAATTTATTTAGGAGCATGGATAAGGGATTACACTTTCCATCAACATTTTTGATGAATATGTTTGTGTAGGATTAGTTTATTTAAAGTCCTTGAAGCTCTCATATATTTCTCAGAGGAGGCATCAAGATTATGGATTTGATTTTTTATGTATCGATATTGATGCCTCTTTATCAGAAAAAAAACCGAGGAACCTTCTATATATCACCCAGAAATCACAATTTAACGGGTTCATCTTCAACTTCCATGAACAAAGGAAGCCAAACTCTTTCTAAAGATCTGTAATATATTCTTAACACTAGTAGGTTTTGACCACAAAATTGTCCCTGTAGCATTCCACTAATTTCATGAGAATCATATTGAATATTAGTTTCATGGAACAATGATAGGTAGCTCCAACATTATTCATACTGAAATTCATTACCTGATAGAAGTAGGTACCTTATATAACATTAAAGGAACTAGACTTCTCATCCTCAGGGGCCATCCAAATTAGATTGCACCTAATATAATGATCCCTGAAAGAGAGATCCTAAAACCCATCTATGGAATCGATCATAAACTCCTTTAATCAAAGTGGGAAATCATCATTCTGTATGTGGTGGTTAAGATCTTATAATTCAATAAAAAAACTGATATGAACATTATTCTTCTTGAGTGGGACAATATTGGCTATCCACTTGTGGTACTGAACATCCTAGATGAATATTTCTTTGGTAAGATAGTCATATTTGGAATCTATCATGGTACTTTGAGATGGATGCATCTTCCTAGGATGTCTCACCTGTAATGTCTTACAGGGAGAGAAAGATGGAGTACGATCATCTAATGTTGATGTTTTTTTTGAAGGCATTCAGGCACTGATCATTATTGGTCTTGGATCTGTCTCAATATCAAGGTTCACCTGAACCACCTCATTGAAGATAGTGGATATTCCATCATCAAATGTAGTAAGATCATATTATTAAATTTCATCATCAAGAGTGGTAGGGGGTCAATTGGAATAAGGGATTCTTCCATGATGACTGATCCTAGAGGAATACTATTGTCGGCCAAGCTGGTTGTGGAATCATTTTTTGGATTCTCTTATATTGTTGAAATAATATATAAAATGGGTGTCTTACCTATTACATTATCCCTTAGACCAAGAGGTCCATTCTTGATGTCTAATAAATTGTTAATAGTTGGTTTATGATGGTTCAACCCGGTTGGGCAGAAAAAAAAAGGTCGGACGTATTGTAGTAGCCATGGGGTGAATATCTCTATACATTATAGGATTAAGGTGTTCTTGTATCTCCTAACCCTAAACCATGTAGTTATATGAGATATTTTTTTTCTGGAATTCCATGAACATAGGATCATGGAATCCTTTCGACATAGAAATTACAAATTAGTACCCCATGTTTTGCATCATATCCTCTAGGAATAGAATTGGTAGGATGAATGTGCCATCCATGTTTTTCCATGGGTCGACTATGATGCATGTGATCTCAAAATTGATTTCATGAGAATTATTTTCGTTGATATGGTAATAATTTTAATTTTATAGTAGACTTAAGAAGAATAAAAAGGAGAAGTATCACCTTGGAGAATGCCAGTTGGACCACTAAGGGTGTACTAGAGGCACTCGTGATACAAGGAGGGGACTGCTGCATGAAGATGGATCTAAAAAGTTCCCATTAATGTGTCATATGTGGTGTCCTCTGAGACAATAAAGAACTGAGTGTATTCTAACAAACTACTAAATTGGATATTAAAATGGATCCTGCAACATGGTCTCTATTCAGTCCTATCGTAACATTAAATGTTCTGGTAAAAAGGGATCAAATATTATTTGTGGTGTCCAATACTACAAATAGTCAGATTCATTATGAGATTGATCCTAAAACTCTTGTCAAATTGAAAGTGAAGGGCCTCGACATTATTTATCCTGTCGGTGATTTACAGTGGGTGGATGTTCCTCGGCACGAGGGAACTCTAATTTTCTCTGTAGAAAGAGATTATGGTCTAGAATTTGGACTACATGACCTCTTAAGTGTATAATGTCTTAGATTTCACAACCTATAATTCAAACTGGAGGGGAATATGTATGTATTATTCCATTTATTCTCACATGTCATCCCACAAAATAAGAGCCTCAGGGATTGATATCTAGGAGGAAATGTTGGAAAGGTGCTTCAAACATCGTAATTTTGTGCTAGTCACAGATTTTTGTTCATTGGGGGTTTTTATGTGGTGATAAGAATGATGATAGCTTATGGCTAAACCACTTGGTTCTGGTTAGTGCTGGTAAAATCATACCGCACATTATGAAAACATTTAATAACTACCATAGGATGAATTTCAATTGATTGAGGCCT
Source organism: Viscum album (assembly GCA_963277665.1). Lineage (NCBI taxonomy): Eukaryota > Viridiplantae > Streptophyta > Magnoliopsida > Santalales > Viscaceae > Viscum > Viscum album. The sequence continues at coordinate 891,287,090 of OY728130.1, forward strand.
TGTTTAACGCAGCTGATCATGGTGTGACTGTAGTGGTTCTTCCTAGCCAATGAGAATGGTTGATTATAGTGACAAATCTCATAGAGGGGGATGAGAGTACTGTGATTCATGAGATGTATGAAATTATTTTTATCTAGTCATAATAACATGTCTGAACTCACTTAATGCACTAGACAGAGCATTATGATGGCATGGAAGTCCTCAAAATCATTTTTGATAGTGTGATATGGGGATATTCTGAGGGCCATCCAGATTTCTCTCATTGTTAGGGATCATGTAGGGATCCACCAATTCAATGGTATTCATATAAGAACACTCTTGGTCATCATCAAAATAGACTTCTACAGAAGAATATACTCTTGGTGTGATTTTAATTTCTAGAGTCATGAAGTCTTCGAGTGTACTGGATGGCTTCACAGATTTTGGGGATCATTTATTTCCCATGTTCCATCAATTCCTAATGTTCTATCATATTTATCGTTTTTAGGTGGATGTAGACAAGGGATATGTAGTATTTGAAGTGACTTCTGCACATTCTAGTCATCCTAGACCATCCCATATGATGTTGTGGGTGTGTGGGAATACCCTCCAAGACACCTCTTCAAAATACATATGATTCCCATGGGTGGAGAAATTCATACACTCGCTGGATCATTTTATGTCACTATCATCTATTCAAGATATATGGGTCATGAATGTGATAAATATACCCGACAATATCACCTGATTGTCTTCCTAGTCCTAGAGCCCTTCCTCGAACACATAGCACTACTTTATAGAATTTACATGGGTCGTGTGGTAAGGATAGTAGTCAGGGAGATCTATGATTTTGTCCTCCTAAAGGTTTTCATCATTTTGGAAGCATTAGGATTCCATGATCTAGAGAACTATGGAAATAACTAGGAACCTCGACTCTTGGAATGAACATGTTTGGATTATCCTATCTTGAATGGGAATCCTTGGAACATGGCTCAGAGATGGGGTGGAAAAAGACTTTGATCTGGATCCACATTCTCTCATCTAGGTGGTGGTGAGGACTGATTTTGAAGTGTTTTCTGATTCTGAGGATGATGAGGTGGAGTTTGTGAAGTTTTCATCATCAATAAGGTGTTTCCTAGTGATGATATATAGGTAATAACTATAGAGTCTCTGGAGCTCCTACATACACTGTAGTTTAATTCTCCATATTGGAGATTCTTCTTACAAGGTTGGGAGGAGGGAGATGATGTGCCCACATGGCATGTTTAAAATATTTCTCTAGGCATTGAGCATTGTTAGGGAAATCACAGAATCCTCCTATTAAGTTATGACTGATGACGTTGGGGAAAAATTCAGTCTTGAAGTCTCCAACAATCATTGTTAACATCATATCTAGGGTTAGAGGCTTTTCATGTGAGTATGTGAGGCCCTTACAGCAAGAAATGAATTCTTTGAGATGGTCATCTGGTCATTTTATGCACATGTAGACGTTGAAAATAATCCTCTTGCACATGGTGGAGTTGAACTAGTGGATAAACAGCATTTGGATGTATTCTCATCTAGTGATGGACAAAATGTGTAACAGACTACACCTAATGAAGAAAGCCCTCCCAATGCCTAAATGAATCATCAGAGCTTGTATTATTCATTTTTACTCTGGGGTTCATAATATAGGTCTACACCATGAGATAAATTTATCTAGATGCTACAGTGGGTCACCAATCCCATTGAAGGGGGTGATGTTTGGAATCACAAATTCCTAAGATACTCAAACAATGTCTCCCTATCTCGGATACATCTTGAAATCATGTCGGATCGCTACCATCTATGTTTCCAATGCATATAGTTGTGAATTGAAAGAAACTATCAGGTCGCATTAGGGGTGTGTTATATTGCTATGGATTCCTTACCACATGTATGTCTATGGGCACATCAACATGATAAGAAGGACCAGTAACTCGCTAATCAATCTATAGAGTATCTTGTAGGGAATCCTATAAATCCACTTATAGAAGACCCTGTACTAGGTCTTATGGGAGATTCTCATGCTTCTTTGGTAGATTCAGTGATGTATACCATTTCCAATCCCCAAAGGCTCTAGCTTCATCTCGATTCACCTACATTGGATATTCACGATTGAGTGGGGGACACTATCCAAGAAGGATATATGGTTTCCCCAGTTGACCTAAGAGGGGATGAAAATTTTCATATTGAGGATCACTATAATATGGGTCACCCTCAACAAGAATCCCACTGACAATCTGGTCTAGATATAAAATTTTCTATCACAGATCATCTTCTATCTTTTACGCTGCATTGGGTGGGTCTGATTCCTCATGTAGTCCCTTTCTATTTTTGAGATGCGGACTGGTGTGTAATAATTTAGATGGTTCCCCTCTGCTGAGTAGCTACATTTCATGATGAGTGATAACACCCATGTGAGGGTCCATGTAATGTTGTGATACCATGGTATGTTGATCCTATTCTTTGACTCCTGCATAGATGTACCCATCCATGGGAAGTTTGATCATTCCCATATTCACTGTGGAAAAACCAATATTTTCCATGATTTTTCTAGGCTAATTCAGCTACCACTTGATGGGAATGATGTTAAGAGTAGCGTAATGGCCCCAAAATTGGATCTTCACATGTGGAGATGCTACATAAATGATCATGTGGAGCACTATAAAGATCTAAATGCATCAACATTGAAGGGTTCAGGTGGTAACTATGGGACGTAGGATTTTGCGCCACTGGATGTGATAAAACTATACCATTAATCATTGATGAATGAGTTCTTAAAATTTTTATTGTCTCTTTGAGTAGACCAACTATTTATTATAGTGAGGGAAATGAATTTCACAGATGGTCCATCTAAAGAAAAAGTCCCCATACTGAGTGAGGGACTATTGGATGTTGAATTCAAGAACCTCATTATGAAAAAAAACATTTAGGAAAGATGGTTAGCCTAAAGAGTGTCCCACAAGATTCCCTCATCAAAACAAGGACCCTGATCTTGACATGCATGGGATCTAATTGTCACTAGCTGAGATGCTGGCAATAAAACCGATGTGTACTTTTATAGCGGCATACTAGCGGGTGTAGAGAATGATGCATGCATTGACTAATCACTATACGCTAGATCACCTTACAGAGGCATTCTTGTCTACATCATCACATACCTGTAGGACAGGGTACTGGCCACAACTTCATCTGTAAATAATATGAATGACATCTAGGGGTCCATCATGTTCTCATGGTCTATCATGTCCAATAAATACTCTTTCTGATGTCACATAGAGGTAGAAAATGAATCTGGTGATGAAAGTGATGACAACATTATGAGCCCCTGGATGGGATTCAAGTCGTTCTCCTCCTACATGTACCTTCAAAGGGATTCATGGATTGTTTACATCTCACCAAATTAGATGATTACATTCACCTTCTGGTCACTTGAATTAGACTCTGATGTAAAATACTGGGTGAAGGAAACATCATTGGGTCCCCTTGGGCTTCCAAATTAGAGATGTTAATCGGATTAACAAAAAATGTTGCTTCTTGGTGTTATTCCTTATTTAGTTGGGATGCATCCTTCAACCCCAGAATGGTTCATTAGGACATGAAAAATTTTAATTAAGATGAGGAACATCATTTAGTGGGTTGATTTTTCAAGGAGGACCTCCACTTTGATATTTTATTGATACATAGAGGACCTTTTGTTGGTAGTCACAAGAGGGGGTAGGATCTCTACATATATTGTGGGTAGTGTGAGGAAGATCATCACATGTGTGATTTTAGAAATAGAATTGAGGGAATCTATTGTGGTTGTTGGAGACATGGGGTGGACCTCTATGTCGGTTGTTGGTGGAGCCGGGAGGACCTCATCTTTTTTGGATCGAGGTATGAGGTGGAAATGCACACTAATTGAGATTAAGAAGTTAAGGAAATCTATGTGGACCAACAATAGCTTGGGGAGGACCTTCGTACTGATCATCGATAGAGTGTGGTGGAAATATGCTTTGGTTTATGTTCTGGGAGGGAGTGCCTTTTATTGAGTTGGGTACAATGTGAGGAGGAAGTTCATATCAATAGTTAGGGACCTTAAGAGAACTCCATATCTGGAACCCTATAAATGCTGAGGACCTTCATGATAGATGCAGATGAGGTGGGAAAGAAATCAACCTTGGTTGATGTTGGGAACAAGGATAGGACATCAATGTTTGATGTGAGAGTGGGGAAGGGTACAATCAGGCTACTGACTATATGGGGAGAGGCTTTATATTGACTATTATCATCATAGTCCATCTGAAAATTACTATTGGTGATTCTGGTTTTTGAAATTAAACCCAACCTACAAATAAGGATATTGAGGGATCGATCCCTATTGGGAGTTGAGGAGTCATTTCCATGAAATATTACTGACTGGGGGGAATGCATTTGAAGTGTCAAGGGCCATGGAAGTTATGGAAGAAGATTCCCCTGATAGAAATACTCCCAATATTTGGGCCCTACATTAAAGTCAGCAGTGTTAGACCAGGGTCAATATAGTTGGGGATTGATCAACCTATTCCTTGGCCCAGATGACCGGTTGTAGGAAGTGGTAACGTGGCCTAGTGGGATCCTTCCTTGGATGCTCTTGAGTGGTGGTTGTCATCGGTATGACTCATGATTTTCATACCTCATGGTAATATGGGATTTTTTCGAAGGAGTGCTTCAGAGACAGGATCATAAATTGTTTCTTCATCTTACTGATGTTTTGGGGCTCCCTATGTGGCCCTTGGGGGAGTCCATGATGGAGAGGTACATATGCCTCCACGTACTGGTGAGCCATTTCAATTATGTTAATGACTCTCTACTACTTTTATCATTGTTTGTTGGTGTTGACCACCATTATATTGATCATTTCAGAGGGTAATATGTGGAGTGGTCTCTCAGTATCTGATGATTTCATATAAATTGAGGAAGAGGTGGGGTCATGTGGCATTTTCACAAGTATATTCCTCTTGCCCCTATGTCAGTGCACATTGGTTGAGTGGTTTATGGTATCTTAATCTAGCAAAGTAAGGGGATTTAACTATTAATAAATATATAAGGAAAGAAATTACATATTCCCCAGTGTCATTCAATCCTTACATGGATGGAGAGAATGATCCAAATTGATAATTTCACGGACCTGGATGACCAAAGATCCACTTCCCCAAATAATGGTGAGTTCCATTCTAGGACCACTATTTGTGTATCAGTCCTTCATGCCAGATATCTAGATCTTGTGACAATACAACTGATTTTATGAACCACATATACATTCCACATGGTTCAAGAAAAAAGTTTCACATTGAGTTCACATATTATATTTTTTACACTTTCACCAGGGCACGTCCACCTCATGAGTTGTTTCTTTCTCATGGTTGTATTTTTTCCCGCATTATGGATTTCCAATGTTTGATGGAATTATTCATTTCGCGGTTATGTTCTTTCCTTGATCTAAATGGGATGATGTGATGTTGGTTCCTCCTTCAATGGATTGCTACTTGGAATTCATCCCCAAGTTAGCATCCCCCTCATAGATTAATATGTTGTTCGTGAAGCTTATTATTGATTTCATCTCTTTGTGTATAATCGATTATTAAGATGCTTCTATCTTGGCATTCCAAGGGGACATGATAGGATATTTATGGTAGTGGAAATGATGGGCATCACTAGAATTTCTGGATGATAGAAAATATTTTCCCATTATTATTACTTATAGAGGGGATTCTCAATGGCGTGAAACTTTACGTATCTCATCATGGTATTGAGGTATCAAATACTGAAGTCATGTATTCCATGTTTTTCCATAGGCGCCAAATGTTTAAAATGAGTTAGGAAGTTAGTTTAACATCAAATAGAGATGAAAAGAGGATGATCAGATCATCCCAAGGAGATGAATTAAATATGTATTTACCTAGGAGGGAATACACAAAGGGTTACTGGATGGATGTATCAAAAATCCCAATGAGATCAGACCTAGTGTGGTCTATCTCATAGTGATAATTTTTCACATTGTGAAGGTTGGTCAAGGAAGCCCTGAAGAAAGATTAGGTAGGTGAATCATGGTGAAGGGGGAACCAAAATTTACCTTCGATTAGGATTGATCATTATAAAGGAATTCAATGTATCATTTCTAGAATATATGGATCAAAACCCACATAGTTTCTAATGGGGAGGTATGGGGATTACACATCAAAACTGATTGTCACAATAGTGTTTCTCTTGTTTGGGAGGTGAGGATTGTGTGAGTCTTACACATTAATGGTGGCCAAGGGATGATAGTAGAAATAATTATTGGGATGTGTGTTATTTAGGGAAATGGACCAAAGGGATAGAGGGATCACACTAGGATATGGAGGCCCATGTAAGGATCCGTACGGATATAGTGTAAGTGTTGAATTGTAATATATGGAACAGCTGTAGAGTGTGGGTGTTGGGATTGATCCTCAAGAATGATTCTTATATATCCCTATCATTTGGTAATCAAACTCCATGTAGATCAGAATGGGGAATTGTGTATTACAATTGGTTAGTTTCCCTTTGGGACCCAAAGGAAGGGTGACCTCTGGGTTTGGGCATTATCCTCCCGAGATATTAAGAATTGAGGAAAGGACAAGGGTAGGAATGGATAGTGGTATTGAACCTCAAGGTTTTATGTTATGTATCCTATCTAATTGGTATTTAATGTCTATATATTCTAGGATGGGGCTAGGAAACATAAAGAGGCATCCGAGTTGGAAATATTGCATGTGGTTAGGTCTTCTGTGTAGCTACACATTAGACATACTGTGTCTTATGCATGAGACACTTATAAATGGATCGATATTGTGGTTTACTATAAGTGGGATACCAATGGGGGATTATTCTGATTTCATTTCTTTTACTAACCTTTAATCCTTCTGGATTCATGCTTAGTGTGTGAAATAAATATCATACACTAATCATATTCTCTCATAAAAACAAAGAGTATGAAAACATCAAAATTAAAAAAAAAACTTATAATTCATAAGCTATTTTATATTTATTAATCGAAGAATTTATGATACTATTTAAGGGTATCATTGGGAAAAAACATAAATGATTAAATTATACATTCTTTGAGATTAGTGGAAATTATATAAAATGATTAAATACCAACTTCTTATGGAATGAGTAACATTAAGTACCATTAAGTGATATTATTTTTAACCTCTAGTTATTTAAAATATAGTGAATATAATCTGTAATAAAAATTAACATCAATGGAATTTAATATTTCATCGTAAAATACTATAGTAATAAATTTCCAAAAAATATTTCTATACAAACAAAAACAAAAAAAATAACTTCAATCTTTATCATATTCTCCTTATGTGTATTTTTTTTGCTAAAAAGGATATATAAAATTAATTTAAAAAAAAGTTGATACTAGAACATAGTGTGATATTAGATGAATCTGTTGTCACATAAAGGATAATCCTTCTCATTTTATAAGGTGCATCTCATATATCATAAGTCTATTTGTATTGAAATGTTTTTTAAATTTTCATTACATAATTAAAATAACATCGTTTAACTAGTTGTGATGTATTTTATTGAGATATAAATAATTTAATTCCATTCATTTACCACTTCCTCAAGTTAAAATCCCATACATCCAAAGAATTGTTCCAAGCTAATCATATACATTTTTTCATTTCACTATTTCAATTTGTTTAATTATTTTGAAATTAGAATTCTAAATTTCCTCATTTCGCCCCTTGAAAAGAATTTTTCATGATACATTTTTTATGTTTTAAAATCATGTGGAATATTTTTTTTATAAATGTTATTTTTATATATTTTCACAAATTTTCCAGTAAAATTGTAAAATATCATTCCCATTTGGAGTTATTTCTTAGTCTTAACCCTATAAATACTTTGATTATTTTTTTTATACATAACATTTGGTGTTAATGTAATCCAATTCATGAGAACCTACTATGTGATTCCATTCATAGGTGTAAAATGATCCACCATATAATTAATGTGTTTTTCATAAATGTCAATAGTATCTTTTACTATTCATATACTATAATAATATCATTCACATTTCTTTTATATATTTATTTTTATAATCACATGTTAAAGTTCACATGATACCTGCTTCTTTCTGATTGGATAATAAATATATTCTGGAATTATGAATGTTTTCATTCAGATTTGGTACACATATGTATTGTTTATTATTATTATGTAATTGGTGGGATAAACATAGCCTTCCAATGAATTAGTTGATGTTTTATATCTTATGAGATGAAATGCGAGGGATTCTTGACAAATCATAATCAACTATGAGACTATGTTTACTACATTTTGGGAAATCATGAGTGAAACCAATTGGCTATGGGACTCAATCAACTATGTGACGATGGTTTTCAGTAATTCCATACAATGTAAATGATTTCTATCCCGATATTTTTTTCCATACTATTTTTAAACACTATTATTCTATATTATTATGCCTATGTTATATTTTCATCGATCAGGATTATTTACTAATCCATATATAGTGACTATGTAATATTTATGTTATATTCAGTATGAATCTCATAGGTGATTCCCATGCACTCTTATTATTTTCACATAACCAAATAAAAATTATATGCTGACTTATAAATTTTGATTGATATCCCTTATGTTTACCCTTTCTGAAAATTTGAGATCACAATTTCATATGATTTCATTTTCCAAAGGAATGATGTTTAGTTTTAAAAAAAATATGTCTAGAAGGATACCAGTTCTAGAAAACATTTCATGATATATTAAAAAATGTCAATAAAAGAAACACAAGGTTTTATCATTGAGCAATGAAAGTTCATATCATAATGAGTATGGTTTTGGTTGGGGAAAATCTATCTCGTATAGGATTTACTATGTAAGGATTTTTTATAATTCTCTTAAATTATAAAAAAATGGTATTGGGATGTAATGGATGAATTATTAATAAAGATGTTCTAATTTTATAATGGTAATTTTACGATTCAATATATGGTATCTAAGACCATGCATAAACATATTGTTTATAGGAACAAATCTGTGAGTAGGGGTCTAGGTCATTTCAGGGAACATGAGTCACTTTGAAAATTTGAGTGAAACAGTTGATTGAATAGATTTATGTGGAATGTATTGGAATTTATTCATCAAAGGATGTGTTAATACCCATCTATAAGTAAATGATATGAAGAATACATACGTTCTATAGGTAGATGGTATATGTTTTAGAGTTGGTTCCCAAGGAAAAAATTCTATGTACTATAGGATAAACCATATTCATAGTTTTTATTATTAATTATACTATTATCCCATCATGACTATTCATCAATGTAACATGGTATGTGATAATTTCATAATAGGACTTATCACACAAAATGTCAATGTAGTTCCATGTTATGATGGTATCCCATAAGTTATATGAATGTATTCATTAATATATATTATATAGAACGATGATATAATTTTTGGGAGACAAATGTTACATGCTATCATAAGTAGAGAATCATAGTACTTTGAGACACTATCTCGTGGTGTACACCCTTGGTTTATGTATTATATGATATTTTGAGAATGACACCCACTAGTAAGAAAAACACATTTATATGGTCCGTTGTATTTTCGAAACTAGAGAACTTTGTATTGATCCTTACACTAGTTTATTATTATAAATTAGTATTATAAGTCACATAATATGATATATTGAAGTAAATATTGATGAAATATGTTCATAGTGAGGTAGGATAGATTTGGTCTGTCACGAGTAATATCACATTACTGAATAATGTGGGACATGATTTGTCAATTACGTTCTTTAGTATAAGGTTTTATCTCAATCCATTTGATCTAAATGATATATATTAAATAAATACATGTCCATTGTGTTATATAGGAAAGATTGATTTCCTTTAATTCAAATAAAGATAGATTGAGAAAATAGTTTGATGGAATCAACATGCAACCGACATGATTTGAGATACAATGATAAAGTGATTGTATTACACAGTAAGAAACTGTATAATGTTTTATGTCATTAAATCATTATCTTCTTTATATATTTGTTCCTCGGTGTGTTTCTAGATGAAAAAATTTATTGGAATCATGGTAGTTCTATTCATGAGCTGGATTATGATTTGTGTCTGTTGTGAAACCTCAGTGGAAGTTCAGAATGTGTGCCAAGAAAGTGATCATAAAGAACAATAAGATAAAAGTATTGAAGGTGGCACCATTTTCCAGTGTTTGCCAATCTTTTGGGCCTGAATATAAACAAATGGAGAAAATTTGTTTTTTGGCGAAGAGACTTGTGCGCCGTTGACTTGAAGGAGATGAAACATGCATGCCTATTTTTTCAAGATGAAAACTTGAATATTTGGAAAAGGGAGAAGGGCGCTCAAATTTTATGTTTGGTATCGCAAGTGACTTGCGCGCCGAGACAAGTGCGTCGAGGGAATACTTGTGCTCCATCACATAGGGTATCAAATTTCTTATAAATAGAGGTCGAACCCTCCTCATTAGACATGATGTTCAAACATAGAGAAAATTAGTGCTCCCATCACACTGGTGTAGTGGTCGTGCAAGTGGTGGTGGGTCACGCAAGTTGAATTTGCACAGTAGTTGTTTGCTGCACGTCCAAGGTGGTTTGGGTGAGAAAGGGTGTTGGTCACTCAAGTTTAGAGTTGCGGAAGGATGTGTCGCACTGGAGGATTGGTGACACTTGCGCACCAGGATTTGATGTAGTTTGAAAGTTGAACATTGTGCGCAAAAACCGCTTTGGGAGGAAAAGAATGTGATTCACGCAAGTTTTGTGTTGAATAAGTGAGAGTCGTGCAAGTGATTGAGGTGGAATTGCGCGCCAACTTTGAAACTTGTGCGCCGGCTTGGAGTAGCATGCTAGGTGTTGTTGAAGCACGCCGGTACTTTTTTGAGATGCACAAAATCTGGAAAATAGTTTGATACCTCTGGTGTAACGTGAGATTCGTCTATATGTTGAAGTTGTACTTCAACAGAGAATCTACATAAAATAGAGGATGCATTCTTTTGCAGTGATGATGAGACCTTTACGACTATAATTTGAGTGGGACTTCAGCAAAGGCAGTGAGCCAGGGGGGATCAACGGGAGTGACCTGAGGGATGCATTAGGCTATCTCTGAACAATTGTAAAGGCAGTAAGCCAGGGACAGAATGACTATTCCCAAAAATTTGTAATCCACAACGAGGGAAGAATAGTGGAATTCGGTACGACTGAAAACCTGTCGGCATATGCCCCTTGGAAGTAGCCCTTAGTGGTGAACCAAGTAAAAATTGTTGTGTCATCTCTTTTCATGTGACTATTTTATTTATTCTTATATCCATCATACAGGTCAAACTAGTTTCTACCAACGTGGGAACAAGATCCATCAGTTTAAATGAAATATTTGACACCCTGATTCACCCCTCCCATCCTAGGGTGTCCTGGGGTACAACATGTGGTATCAGAGGTAGGTTCTTAGTGTTTGATCTGTTTCATTCTACCATGGAAAATTCATCCAATGTCAGGGGAGTCCGTCTATTCAATAGAATTAATTTACAGATCTAGAAGAACAGAATGAGATCTAATCTAAGATTCCTTGGAATGGATGTCCGATCTTCCACTGACCAAGGTATTCATGTTACTAATCCAACAAGGCTATACATGATTGATGAAGAAAGCAAAATTCCTGATGCATATTCTAAATCATAGAATGCTCTCACCGCAGCACTTTCTGATCTAATCTATCTTAAACTGATGAGTTTCACGTCATCAAATTCCATGTCGGATAATCTTTAAAATATTTATGAAGTATATAGCAAAGTGAAGGAGGTGAAATTAAATGTACACCACAATAGTTTTGATTATCTGAAGATGCATCCTGATGAGAATACAAATTCCTTCTTCAATCTAATTACTGAAGTGGTTGGATCTATTCGGGGTCTAGGTAAAGAAACCAAAAATTTAAACATTGTAATGAAAATATAAATAAGTCTTAAACCCCTTTATAATGAAATTTTTTCAGCCCTTGGGGAAAGATATCGTTCCAAACGTTTTCTGGATGATCTACTGAGCAGCGTGGTGGAATATGAAATGAGGGTCAAACCAGAAGATTCTACGACTTGAGTGAGCAAGTAAATTTCATTCAAAGACATTGAGAAACTAAAAATATTAAAATATAGTAGTGGTGAAGATAATGAGCAAAAATAAATTCTTTCTCTCATTTCCAAGAAATTATATAAGGGAAAAGGTAAATTCAAAGGGAAGTTACCTCTAGCTTTCTTTCATTGTGGAAATGTCGAGCATATTGCCTCTCTGTGCTTAAGAATGATTGATGATGATGATAGTGATTCTGAAAACATTGAGAAGCCTCAGAAAACAATTTTCAATAAATGAGAATACAAATATAGAAATAATGTTTTGAAGAATAGTTTATAGTGTTAATTGGAAGAAGATAATAAAGAATTTTGTGGTAAAGAAGAACCAGAATATAAAACTGGGAACCATTCTTCCCTTATGGCCACTGTTGAAAAAATAAAAGATACTGGTGGAGAAAATCAGTTGAAAACTAGTGAAGATCCCGAGTTAAAACTTAAGGATTCTATTTGTATTATTAAGATTAAATATAAGAGTTGCAATAAGTGGAAATCAATTGTAGAAGATTCAAATAAATATGTTGATTAACTTGAAGATGAAATTGAATGACTAGAAGAATTGGAGAAAGTACAGTCTAAAATTCTTGAAAGAAATGATGATGTAGTGGATCTGAAGCTAAGAATTGAAAATCAGGAAAAGGTCATCAATGAACTCACCTCCAGACTAGAATAAAATTCCATGACAGTCGAGCGTCTTGAGGATGAAGTTGTTACTATTAGGAGTAATATTGAAAATGATTCAATTTAAAAATAATCAAGGGAGAAAATACTGTTTGGAAGATTCTCAGATGTTGAACTATTGGGGAGAGAAATACATGGCTTTAATGGAGTTGAAAAGATTTAAAATGATCAAAGACTTGCTTGCATGGGATATAGTGGAATTGGTTGTGAGGCAGAATCATCAAATGCTACATATAATGGTGACCAAAATAAAGGCAAGATGAAAGTGGGTGATGTGGGAAAGTCTTCTGAATTGATTAAACAGAAACAGGAAAATCAATCTGAAAGAAGTAAACAATATTATCCTCGAGCCTCGGGGAAAAAGGATCCCTCATTCTTTTCCGCCGAAAAAGAAGAAATGAGGATAAATAGATGTGAGAAGACATTTCCTCTCATGAAGTGTCAGTTCTGTGGATATTTGGGCGATACCATGTCTCATTGCGAAGAGGAAAGAATCTATCTGAATGGAAAAGATATAGGAGTTCGACAGAGGAGAACTAATGTTTATCCTAATTCATTTAGAAGAAAAAATTATATGGATATTGTTTTTATTGTTCTTACTCTAGTCATAAGGCTATTAATTACAGGTAGAGAAGGAACATGGACACCTCATTCCGATGTTCGAGACAAGTCAAGTCTCGTCACTAAGACAGTCTTTCTCTTTCAAAAAGGTTTTCTCCTCTCAAAGAAGAATTCTACTATGAAGAACCTAGGTACCCAGAAGAGATAATTGAAAGGCCATCATTTTTCTATACTCAATCCAGTGTCTCAGGAAAATAATGTAAGAAAAGTGTGAAATCTAACCTTATAGAGGTGGCTCTCAAAGATACAAAAATCAACAGTACATGGACTCTGAATAGAGGTTTTTCATCTCATATGATAGGTAATGCTGGCATTTAAATGGATTTAAAAAGTATGGTTTATGGTACAATATGATTTGGTTATGATGGAGCTCTGAAAATCAAATGCAGTGCATGTACTGAATTAGCTAATGGAGATCTATAGAAGACTGAAGTCCTTTATCTAGATGGCCTACATCATTATCTACTCAGTGTGAGTCAACTATGTGACTCAAGACTTATAGTTACTTTAAATCGGAAAGACTGAACTATCAAGGGAAAGACATGCAATTCTCTTATGAAGGGATGTAGGACAAAAGACAACTTGTATCAGGTTTATAGTAAAGAAAATGTTTGTTACATGACTGTTGAAGAAGAAAAAAAGATGTGGAATCAGATATGGGGACACATAAATCAACATGACATTGAGAAAATATCAAAATTGAGGATTGTCATGGACATTCCCAACCTAAAGCGTGAGCTTGAAAAGTCTTGTGTTTCTTGCATTCATGGGAAGCTAGTCTACAGATCCTATCGGCCAAAGAAGAAAAGGGCCTCACGTCTTCTTGATCTAATTCATACAAATTTATGCAGGGTGATAAAAGTTAATTGAACTCATGGATAAAGGTACTTTTCCCTTTTCATATATGATTACAGTATAATGGAATGTGTAATGGTCATTCACGGGAAATGAAAAGAGCTTTACAGCATGAAAACATATCGGCAAATCGTTGAGAATGATAATCGACAAACAATCAAACTGTTGCGATCCGACAATGGAGGGGAATACACACCAATTGAATTTAAATATTACCTAGAGAAGCATGGGATACAACATGATGTAGCTGCTGTGAGAACTCCACAACAAAATAGTGTTGTTTGATGTAGGAATCGACAGGTAAACAACATGGCATGAACTATGCGGATTGAGAGTCACATTCCACGACATTAATGGAAATAGGCTATTCAAGCTGCAGTATTTATTCAAAATTAAAAAAAGACTTTATATGGATGATACGAAGACGCCATATTAATTTTGGAATCGTAGGAAACCCTCTTTGAAATAATTTCATATTTTTTTGAAGTAAATGCTTCATTAGGAACAAAGAAGGAAATAAAGGGAAGTATTGTGACAATGCAGATGAAGGAATTTTCATTAGATACTCAATGAACAATAATGCCTACAAGTGTTTAAACATGTGATTTGGAAGGATGTGTAAAGCAGTGATGTTAAGATAATTGGAGAGAAAACAACAAATGATTCAAGGAATTCAAATGCTGATGTCATAGAATGTGCGGAATAAAGTGTACGTGGAGAAAATACAAATACAAAAATAGAGGAAATGTTACAAAACACTCAGCAGTCACATCATGATGTTGACTCAGAATAATAATATAAAGAATAAACCATGGCTAATGAGAATACAACAGAATCACATTGGAAAAATTGTAGAGTGGATATTGATCCATCAAACATAATTGGAGACATGAGTGCACCCACTCAAACAAGGAGGATGAGTAATGACACACAATCTGCATTTCTATCAGTTGTGGAGCCATCCCTTATTGAGGAAGCGGTAAAGGATGAATCATGGGTGAATGCTGTGAATGAGGAGTTATATCAGTTTGGAAAGAACCAGACATGGGATGTGGTCCAGAGACCCGAAGGACACAATGTGATTGGCACAAAATGGATCTCGAAGAACAATTTTTATGAGCATGGAAGTGTTATTAGAAACAAGGAACGACTAGTATGTAAAGGATACTCCTAGATTCAAGGTGTGGATTTTGAAGAAACCTTTGCTATAGTGGCTATACTAGAGTCAATAAGGCTTTTCCTTGCCATGGTACTCCAAAGAGGATATAAATTATATAAAATGGATGTCAATACATCATTCTTGAATGGTGTACTCGAATAAGAAGTATAAATTTAACAACCAGTGGGTCTTGTTCTTGGTACTGATGAAACATAGGTCTGCAAACTGAAGAATGCTCTATATGGTTTGAAGTCGGCACCACGAGAATGGTATTCCCAGTTGGACTCTTATCTCAAGAAGCTAGTATTAAAAAGAGGAGGAGTTGATTAAAATATATATGAGATGAATTCTCCAATAGATTATTTCATGGTTCTAGTCTACATTGATGACATTATATTTGGTGGTAGTAGCTAGAAATTATTGGATGAATTCAACAATCACATGAAATCAGAATTTGAACTGTCTATGATTGGGGAGCATAAATATTTCACGGTGATTCAGGTGATTCAAAAGAAGGATTAAACTTTTATTTCTCATGAAAATTATGCAAGAGTGCTGCGGAAGATGCTGAATATGCAATACTCCAAACAAATATCAACTCTGATTGTAGTCGGAACAAAACATGGAAAGCATGAGGATGGGGCATCTGTAGTCCCCACTATGTACATGGGGATAATTGGGAGACTACTGTACCTGATAGTGACACAACTTGATATTGTCTTGCAATAAGTCTAGCAGTACACTTTTAGAGTAATCCAATGGAGGAATATATGACAGTATTAAAAAGAATCCTGAGTTATATTCAAGGTACTCACAATTGTGGCTTATACTTTTCTGCAGGAAGACACTGTGAATTATCAAAATTTTATAATGCTGACTAGGCTGGTGATGTAGTGTACAGAAAGTCCACTAGTGGTGGATATTCTATATTGGGAATAAATTTGTTTTCTGTTTGAGTAAGACACAAGATTGTACATCTCTTAGTATTGATGAAGCTGAGTATATATCTGCCACAAAGTCATGCACTCAACTGCTATGGATGATGCAAAAACTAATAGATATTGGTGATTAGGTGAAGTAACCAATGGTAATTTACCGTGATAACAAGAGAGTGACTAATCTTATGAAGATTTATGTTCCGAATTCTCGTACAAAACATATTGAAATCAGGTATCACATTATCATAGAAAATTTTGAGGAAGACGTGATTAGAATGGATTATGTAGGAACTGATGAGCAAGTAGCTGATATCCTGACCAAACCACTGTCAACAGCTGTGTTTGAGAAGCTTCTGTTGAACCTCGATGTTCAGCCACCTCCCAGTGCATAAGGAGGTTACTCAATACCCCTATCCCTAGTTATGTTAATTGATTTTAATTTTTTATGGATGTGATGCATGTTTTTGGGTGAGATACAATCCAGGGGTAGTGTGTTTTGAGCTAAACTATGAACAAATTACAGTCCTTTAGGTTTATTGTCAATGAGGGTGAAGGGAATAAATTCAGGAATGTTATGCTTTTGTGACACATTGAGAATTCAGTGTCAGTGAAAGGATGGGAAGGAATACATTGGACATCTAATTCTTCTGTGACACTGTAAGAGAATTTCTTGGGTGACCCTGAGAATTCTGAAACACAGGAACCCAATTCAAGCTTCCTGTCTTGTTTTCTACACCGAGCATTGCTCACATAGACATAGAGTGTTGGTTGAGTTGATTCTTGTGTTTGTAGTTTTCCTATGGTTGGTGCTCTATTGAATTTATTTACTGATTGCCTACAAACCCAATGGGGGAGATTTTTGGAACCATGGTCGTTCAATGGAGGAATTGGGTTATAATTTCTATTTTTTGTCCATCCTTAGGTGAAGTTAAGAATATGTGCTAGAAAAGTGATCATATAGAACAAGTAGATAACGATATTGAAGGTGGCACCGTTTTCCAGCATTTGCCTAATTTTTGGGCCTGAAAATTGAAAAATGGGGAAAAGTGGTTTTTGGAAAAGTTACATGCATGCCGTTGACTAAAATGAGAAGAAACATGCATGCCTTTTGATTTTCAAGATCAGAACATGAACATTTTGCAAAGGGAGAAGTGCGATCAGATTTTATGTTTGGTCGTGTAGGTGACATGTGCTCTAAGACATTCACACCGAGGGAAGACTTGCGTGCTGTCGCGCAGGGTATCCAATTGCCTATAAATATAGGTCAACCCCTCCTCATTGGACACGAAGTTCAGACTTAGAGAAAATTAGATATCTCATCATGCAGGTGTAGTGGTCGCGCAAGTGGTGGTGGGTCGCGCAAGTTGATGTTGCGCGACATTTGTTTGTTGTGTGTCCATGGTATTTTGGGCAAGAAAGGGTTTTGGTCACCAAAGATTGGAGTGGGAAAAGTAAGTGTTGCGTAGGTGGTTTGGTGACACTTGCATGCCAGGATTTGATGAATCGTGATAGTTGACCTTTGCATGCCAAAACCAGTTTGGGTGGAAAATAATGTGAGTCATGCATGATTGGTGTTGAATAAGTGAGATTCATGCAAGTGATTGAGGTGGACATGCGCGCCGTCTTTGAATCTTGTGTGTCATCATGGGGAATTGCGCTAGGTGTTGTTGAAGCACACCGGTCCTCTTTGGAGCTACACGACAGCTGGAAGATTTTCTGATACCTTTGTGTATAGTGAGATTAGTCTATGGGTGGAAGTTACACATCAACAGAGCATATACATAAAACAATGGATGAATTCTTTTGCAATGATGAAGAGACCTTAACATCTATAAACTGAGTGGGACTTCACCAAAGGTAGTGAGCCATATGGAGTAAATGGGAGTGACCGGAGGGACACAGTAGGCTATCCCTGAACAATTGTAAAGACAGTGTGCCTAGGATAGAGTGACTGTTCCCAAACTGTTGTAATCCACAACGAGTAAAGAATAGTGGAATTTGGTACAACCGAAAATTTGTAGGCATATGCTCCTTGGACATCTCCCTTAGTGGTGAACCAAGTAAAAAGTGTTGTGTCATCTCTTTGCATGTGAATGTTTTATTTATCCTCATATCCATCATACAGGTCTAGATAGTTTCTACCAACATGGGAACAAGATCCATCAGTTTAAAATAAAATGTTGACAGCCTGACTCGCCCCTCCCCTCTCAGGGTGTCCCGGGGATCTACAACATTCTTCTTTTGGATGCATCACCTAATGAAACTCAGAATGAGTCCTAGAGGGCCACACACTATATCAATCTAGAATATCTATTAAATTTTATATTATTATTTATTAATTAAAAAATTAAATAATTAGTATTCTTGTATGTGGTTTAATAATTATCCATGTTTTCATGATTGTATAAATCCCATCACCAGTTATTCGAGATAATACTAAATTTCTGATATATTTATTAAATATTTATTTTTGATTTAATAAATTTTATATTTATTTAATTATTATATAATATCATAGAGATAATTATTTTATAAATAAATGTACATTATTCAAGGAATGATAAATATTTTTGGAGAAGTTTGGAGTAAGATTAATGGTCTTATGAGAAATAATATGTATTGAATACTATTTTGTAATATAATTATTTAGTTATTATTTTAAAGTTATGTGCATGTAAAAAAATTATAATAATAATATTATTATAGAACTGGTGTTACATAGTGATTAAATAAATATTAGTTGTAACTTGAGAAAATATTAATTTCTAAAACCAACATGTATATAAACACAATTATATTAATTTTATTGAATGTCAATTAATTTTTTCTATCATAAAAATGAGTCTAAACAATCATATTGGATCCCTAGAGAGCTCCCTTCTAAATTAATTCTCTCCTAATAAGAAAGAGATCATCCTACAACATTCACTCTAGAGACTATAGTGATCAAGGATAATTCTTTAGATGAGATTCTCATGGCGATCAAAGGTGAACGATGCAAGTGACTAGATCGCTTGTGCAAGAACCTAGTGATTCATTTGATGATGTTATGAGATTTTTGGAATATGTTTGGATGGCCATAAGAGGGTTTCTGCTCTTGATTTGTAAAATTAATCAATGGTACAATGTAGATCTGTTGTAAAATCCATCAAAAGAGAATGAATTATGAAAATTTATTTATTTAATTGATTAAATTAATTATAAATAACTTATGATGATCTTGCACTTAGTTCTTTCATTTATTACCTTGCCTATATTAATTGAATCAATTATGTTAATAACAGACATTATTTTCTTGTAAATATTGGATTAATAATCGATCATGTCCAAAATAAATGTTTGACAGAACCATCTCATGCTTCTACAATTCCAAGATCCTCAATGTAGTATCATATCAGTCACATAATTAGTTATATTAATTTAATAATCATTGATTCATTTACAGATTCTTCATATAATAGTGAATTTGGGTTTTAAAATCCTTCTTTTTGGTGACCATTAAAATCAGAGACAACACAATGTATATCCCATGTATACATTGTGTACTCAAACTACCTCCACGAAATGTTATATTTTTAATCTCTATGCGTGTTTAATAGATAGACGGTGTGAAACGTATACGGCATGTTTCTTATTGTACATTCCATGTACATATACGAAATTTATTAAAAGAAAAATTAATTTGTTATACTATGTAGACTTTATCAATAAGTTCTTGTGAGTGCTCATTAATCTAATAGGACAAACCTTTTAATGTTTTTTACTATATATAAATTTTTAATCAATATTTCATACTTTTTAGATTTGTATATCATGTATGGTTTACATTACATTTATTACTAAAGGTGAATTGAAGCATAACAAATGATAGAAAAATATTATAATCCATTTAATCATTATGTTGATACTACATGTCATGAATGTGTGTTAAATTTAATGTACTACAAATGATCAAAGATTAAATAGTATGCAAGAATAACACTTTTTGGGTTATTAGGATGGGTACTCAACATGTTTCCTTCAATTTAATATTATGTAAAATGTTAATTTGAAATAAATAAATTTATTTTTTAAAAAACATTGTGGATGACAATATCAAGGAATGCAATTGTAAATTATGACTTAGTATTGACTAATTTATAAAAATAATTTTGTGATTAGAGTAAGATTTATCCTCAATAGGAATGATTTACATTTAATTATAATTTTATTAAATTGGTAAATCATTGCATGATAATGGATGATCATGAGTTTAGACCAATGCATTTGGATGCATGTTTTATCATATAACTTATTATTGAACTCAATTTTTGGAATGTGTGTCGTATCTCATAACATTATGTAAGGGCATGTGTTCCCATGGATTCTTTCATGTAAACCACATACCCCCACCTTAATATGATGAAATGGATATTTAATTGATGGAACATGAATGGTAGTAAAGGTGGTTAAAGTTATGAGTTGAGATGAATCCAATCAAACATTGATAGATAGTTTGAGAGGTGGAAATCTATTACAAGATCCATAATTTCTACAAGTTGATTATACCCCTGGTTGATGGTTAGTTTATCATCCTCTAGATAAACTTACCATTAGTAAAATCTCATGATCACTCCCTCCTTCTTATTATTTTTCTATCCTGATGAATGGTTATTTCATTTTGGATTTTTTGTTATGATAACATGAATTACAGAATTAACAAACATGCATTTTATAACTTAAATAAATAACCTTATGAATCAATATTATCAATGAAATAAATCATCACATAATAAAATCCACATAATATTAAGAGACATGTAATAGATATAGTAATTTTAAATTTATGTATAAAAAAAATAAATTCCATCAATTATATATTTATTCGATATTTCCTTCCACTATTTCAGTTAAAATCAAGCCACAGTTCAAATTGATAGACCATCAAATGTTGGGGTAATTTAAATTACATGGGAATTCTAACATGATGTTTTGGGTTGAAGTAACATATTTCACATCAAGGGATTACATCAAATGCAGGACATAGTGGAACTGAGATGCAAGGGTTATGGAAATCCAATTTATTGATTTCATGATTGGAGAGTCCACTTATTAAATAATGGAACAATGAGTTATTTAAGTTGACAGTTGTAATTCCTACCTAACACAATTCATAATTTGTTACCAAACAAGGTTGGTGTAATGATAATAGGAATATGGATCCTTGTAATATGATATTATGAGTCCAATGGTGTGGGCTATTAGGTTTTGATAAAGTTGTTGAATAATTTAAAAAATAATAATTACTTATTTCACTTAATTTTATCAACTAATGTACTAAAATTGTTCTAAGTATATTTTTATAAATAAAAATAAAATTAATTATATCATATCTCTGATATTCATACATTATAAGAATAATTTATCACTTTCACATATCCCTGATAGTGGAAATGGTTCTTATGCATTATCCTTCACAATGACAGAAAATTTATTTTTTGGGAAATCTATTTCTTATGCACTTGGAAATGAGGCTCGTGATGATGAGTTAAATCTATATAAAATACATTTAATTGAATCCATAGATGTTTAGGGTTTAATTTTATCATCCATGTATTCTGATATTTTGATGAAACTTGGGGATATGGATTCTTATAACTTGATGTTTTACCATCGGGGTCTCTATCTTGATAAGGAGATACTAGTGAGATAAAATTTCTCGAATATTCTTCTTACAACAACACATGGAGAATAAGTACTACATGGTCCTCATGTACTCAATATTATTGGATACATTTACCACTTACACATCTTATGGATTACATTGATGGATTAGTTTCTCACAGATATCATAGATTCTACACTACCTAATACATTCATCACATTCATTGTTAATTATAATATCATAAATAATAAGAAGAGCCTTTTGTAACTTTTTACATTGATTTACCAAGTGAATAAGGAAATATCATGTGATAAACAAGTGGTCTTTATAGGGAATATGAAAACAAAGAATATGGAAACAGGGCCAAGACTGATCATTATTCTACAACTCCTAAGAACCATTCCATCCTGAATAAGACGATCCAAAGCTAGGTAATGGAAAAGGAGGAAGTAAGGTTTTCCTTTTTCTAGTAAGGCCATAGAAGAATAAGTGTACACAGAATCAATGGGAATGTAAGGGTTCATTAGTTATCAAGTGGGATCTTACAATATATACATATTTTCTATTATATACTTCTTGTGGTACTCACATTTATATCCCAATACATGAATGAAGTAGCTTTATAAATAATTCTATACGAGAGGTGTATTTGAGAGATACCAATGGTGTGTGGCTACCTTCTCTATCCCATAGTGACTACCACCATTCATTTCTCATAGGAATGATTTTTTATACAATTTTTATTATGTACCAACCATTACGACAAATAAAATTTTATATCATTCCAAGTTACTAAAGGTTTTATTATTATTTTTTGAAATAATAGAAATTTATTTTATAATGAGTATATATTTAATGGTATGGAACGTTTAAATATTAATTTTTATGTATTAAATAATATAAACCATGTATTATAAATAGATAAAGAATCATGTTCACATGACACATATAAAACCTTGAAATTGAATCACTATCTCAGTCATGTAAATGGGGAGAATTCGACAAATCTCTACAAAGATTGTTATTTGAACTCTTCTTAGATAAATCCACTTGAAATATTTCATGCTTGTTTACAAGGATAAATGATGAAACAACCATTTGATGGACATTGTGAATGTTCTATAGAGCCTCTAGAATTAGTGAAAAATGATGTATGTGGAAAATTTATAATACAAAATATAGGTAGATATTCTTAATTCATAAATTTTATTGATCACTTTAGTAGATAAGTATATGTATACAAAATAAGGTATATGTATCAGTCCATTGAGAAATTCATAGAATAAAATAATTAATTAGATAACCTATATAAAAATAATATAATGAATCTTCGATCAGATCACGGTTCTGAATATCATAACAATGTGTTTATAAACATTATATGGCTAGTTCACATTCTTTCTCAACTATCACCACCTTACACACCATTGCTGAATAGTGTTAGTGAATGGAGGAACCATGATTTTTTAGACATATTAATTTGGATGATTGGTCATAAAGATTTTCCATTATCCTTTTAGGTATACACATTATAAATTTTTCAATATACATCAAACTGAGTGCCGACTAATGAATAAATAAATTTCCCTACAGGTTATGGAGTTCAAATAATGTTGTTCTATCACATACACATGTATTGGGATTTGAGGTGTTTATTAAGGCATTCACTGGAAACAAACTAGAACCTTGGAGAAAAACATGTGTCTTTATAGGGTATCCATAAGAAATAATGGGATACTAACTTTAAAAACATTCATATAAGAAATTTATTGCCTCTAGAAAGGACAAAATAAATTATAGGGATCACATCATCCAAAGGATAGTTATATAATTATTGAATTTGAAGAAGTTGATGCACATTATACACAATTGTTGGTACTTGAACAGAATCTACATGTCCCCATAGAATATGTAGATCATGAAATAGACGTTTTTCATAGGGGTAAAAGTGAATTAAGAAATATTATAGAGGTATGTTTTTCAATTCACTAAAGATAGTGTCTTGTTACTAGTTTACAATGAACTAACTGTCTACAAGAATGAGATAGTAGAGTTCTCAGAAGCGGGAATCCGTAAAGACTCCATGAATTAAAAATTGGAAACCATGTATCTAAAACATTTTTGGGTGTTATTCAACCTTCTAATTTATATAAAGAATGTCAAAAATAAATGATAATGAAAGATAAATCATAAATTGGAAGATAATTAAATACCTATAAATCAATACTAGTGTATAAAGGCTTCCAAAAACATCATGAAATTGAAAACGATGAATCCTTTTCAACAAATTCCATGTTTAAGTCCAGTTGAGTTATACATTATATAAACTATTTTCATGATTATTAAAAATTTTAATTGGATGTCAAAACTGAATTACATAATTCGAACATTCATGATGATTTCTATATGACACAACCATACGATTTTGTGACTCTAGGATATGAAAAAATATTTTCTTTTTATTGAGATCCATTTATGAATTGAAGATGGAATCTAGTTCATGGAACATTTTATTTGATAAATCTATAAAATAATTTTTTTCATTATTAATGAATTTCATATAAGTGTTTAAAATTGGTATAGGGAGAGTGTTTTGATTATCCTTGTAGTATAACTTATAACATATTACTTATTGGAAAGGACATATGTGTCTTACAATTGGTTAAAGACTTCATTAAAAGGTTATGGCTATGATTGATTTTGTTGAAGTAGCCTAAATCATATAGATCATTATAATTAATGATTGATCCAATATTCTTCTTAGACTAGGTCAATGTACAAACATTGACAACACACTAAATATATTTAGTTGTAACAATACAAGAGGGGATTGGTTCTAGTGTCACATGGTATACATCTTTCAAAGAATATGTGTCCTTGGAAACTACAAGAGAAAGAGTGAATGAGTAGGATCTTATATGATTCAGTGATAAGATCAATAATTTATTCCATGTTATGTACTAAACTAGACAGTACCTTTACATTGAGCTTGGTAGGACGATATCTAGAAGATTGAGGAGACAATTATTGATCTACTATTAATGATATCCTTACGTAGCTAATAAGATCTAAGTGTATGTTAATTGTGATTGGAGAAGACATGGATCTAGTCATAAGAGGGTTATACTGATGATATTTTTCAAATAGATCAAAAATATTTGAATTTATAGTCAGGTTATTTTTCTGTCTCATTGGAGGAGCTCTGAGATGGAACAATTCAATGCATCTAGTTGTTGCTGATTGTATATCAGAGTCAGAGTATATAACAGATTTTGGTGCATCCATGGATGAAATTAGGATATATAACTTCTTTGTACTTTATGATACCCCATATTCCTAGTTTTGTATATTAATCTATTATTTTTTTAATAATTATTGTTCTTATGTGTAACATATTATGTTATATTTTCATAAGAGTAGTTTTTGAACAAAAGGTCCTTGGAATTCCCTGCTATGATGGTAACCTAGAAATGATATGATAGTATTCATTAATATATGTATTATAGCCGAACTTTATCATTTTAGGGACATAAATGACATAGGATATCAGTTGTGGATACTCAAAAGACTTTGACGAACCTTATCACATTGCACACCATTGGTAATATCATGTTTAGAATATTATGTGAAAAAGACCATCCAGTAGGAAATAAATATTTATTTGTTTCATTGGATGTTCCTATCTAAATATTATTGTATTTATCATTATCCTTTATTATTTTTATTAATTAGTTATATAAGTAACATACTTTTATGAAATGATGAGTTTCATTTTTAAATATGATCGCGGTGAGGTAGGATATGTTGGGTGCGTCACGAGTATTAACACATAAATGAATAATGCCAAAAATGATTTGTCCCTTATGATTTTTAATCTATCTTGATATATCACTATATTTGATAGAAATTACATATTCTAATTAATTTCATATCAATAGTCTTGTATATGAAAGTCTCATTTCCTGAAATTTATAGAAAGATGCATCAAGCACATAGATTGATGTCACCAGCATGAAACATTCTTGATTAGTGATATCATGATAAAATGGTTTTCTTACACAATAATCATCTGTATGAGGTATTATGTCTTTGTGGAATTATATTTTTTTCCTTATGGGTAATTTTTTTTCTAATTTATAGCATTCATTTTTTGGATTCATCTCCTAATGTCACTGAGAAAGAGGACTAGTGGGTTACATAAAAAGTGTATCCATAATGTCAGTTAAATAATATAGAGTTATTTATTATTTACCATGTTGAAAAAATGTTACTCCCATATTTGGATTAATAATTAATATTTTTTTCTTGACCATGTGTATTCTGTCACAAATTATTCGAGATAAAATTACAGGAGGTGAATAATTAATAAATATTTATTTAATATATATAGAATTTAATATTTATTTATTTATTGAATAATAATTCTATGATATTAATTTAATAAATCAATATATATTATTCAGGGACGGATGTATAATGTGCATTAATGGAAGATCATGTTTAATGGTTTGGTGTAAAATAATATATATTTTGTATTATTTGTATAAATAATATTTAATTTCAACTTGAATGATTAGTGCATGTCACAAAATATAATTATTATTATTATTGACATGGGGTTTAGTGGTGATTAAATAAATTAAAAATAGAACTTGTTAAAATATTTATTTATAAACCCCAATAGTGTATAAACACAATTATATTATTTATTATGATAGTCAATTTATTTGTATTTTATGCATAATGAATCTGGGGAATTCTATCAATGAACTACAGAGTAACATTCTCCATGAATGATCCAATGAATCGAGGGAAATATTCCTCTAAATTTCCCTCTCGTGTATATAGGGTTTAAGGACAACACTTGGAATCAATTCTTGTGGTGATCAAAGGTGAAAAATTTAAGTGATTGGATCTACTGTGTTAGAGCCAAATGATTCCCATGAAAGTGTTTAAATATTTGTGGAACACATGTGGATCAACACCAGAAGGAATATTCACCTTTTCCCTACAATGAAATGAAGGTACCATATAAATTTATTTTTAGATCCATCAATGAATAAACAATTAAAAAAATATAAATATTTAATTTATTAAATTAATTATAAATATTGTTTGATGATCCCACCTATAGTTCTGATGTTTTTTCGGCTATCAGTTTTCATGTATAAAATTACATTGATCATATATTTTATCATCATGTAAATCATTGATTGATCATGGGTCCTGAAAATATAGTAGTTAGTCATGAACCATCACACGCTTCCTCTATGCCTGAAACTTTTAATGTGGCCCATCCTCTTGAATGTGGGTGAACTCTATGAATCATAAATTTTAGTTACATTTATCAAAAATGGTTGGTTGATCTAAGAAATATATAACTTTTAAATCAATAAATCATAAAGGTAAATGGTAATATATACTATGTGGAATATAATTAAAACACATGTATATTTATTGGGGAAAAGGAGAGTAGCATGTGGAATTTGATATAGACTGTA
The DNA here is from genome assembly GCA_963277665.1 of Viscum album. NCBI lineage: Eukaryota > Viridiplantae > Streptophyta > Magnoliopsida > Santalales > Viscaceae > Viscum > Viscum album. Next base: position 891,314,672 of record OY728130.1, read on the forward strand.
TTCATAAAAAAATCATAGAGAGTATGTCAAATAAAAGATAGATTGTGTAACATCCTTACCAAAAGTGAGACCAAGAAAATAAATTTAATACATTTTTATTAGAAAATATTGTAAGATATCAATATAGATAAATAAATATAATGACATCCAATAAAAATGGTCGACTCCACACTTATGTTTTTAGTCTAATGTATTGATCATGAACTTGTGTGGAAGTGTTAGTTATTCATTTCTCTTGATAATTATAGTATAAATTCCAATATTATATTCACATAGAGAAATAAAAATGTCATTGTGTTCCTTAATAGAATTAAAAATATATTTTAAAATGATACCTAATGTTTAATCAATATTATTTTATTTCGTAATGGAACAAAACATGTATCCATTTAGGTAGAAAAATATATCAAGAGGCATGAAATTATCTTTAATGTATCCTCACTGAGAAATCCCTAAGAGAAGTTAGTTATTTAATTATTAATTTGAATTGTACATTATAAGGATAAAAAATGTGTCCATGAGATAAGTATCTCCCCAAACTAATGAAATCATTCAATATAACATAGAGTGTAGACTCAGAATCATTCATTTCTAATCCCCAACAAATAGAATAAACCCTAAGAAGTTTCATATCAGATGAATTCCACCTGAAAACATTTACATGTTTTATAAATAAATTAAATATTTGTAATAAATTTTTAAATAGTTAAAATTATAGACATGCAACATATGAATGATTATTATTAGGATACATGATAATGAGTAAGACCAATAACCACTATAATAAAAGATATAATAAAATTATTGAAAGTATTGATGGAACATTCATTAATGGGAACATGGAAATAATTAAAAGAGTTTAATATATTAAGAATTTTTATAATAATATGATGAAAATTGTATAAAGTATGATGATTTAAAAATGACATCAATTATTAAAGATTTTGAGGTGAAATCATAGGAGGAGGAAATCATTAACTAGAGTAAAATTACATTTCTGAGGTGAAACCTATGAATGGAATCTGGAACATCCAATATAATTTTATATACATTTGATTGATATAATTATGAAGGATTATAAATGTAAATCACAGTACCCTGATATAAATGTTTGGACAATAATCATTTGGGGAAGCAATGGAAATGTGTAATGGGTAGATTAAATAATCAGTAATTGGATCAAAATGGAGTGAATAAAATAATAGAGGTTTTATAGAGGCCTAAAAATCACAATGTGATTAAGAAAATGATGTTAATCAAGAACAAATTAACGATTATTGAAATTATAAACAAATTGATGTCTTTTTTGATTTTTACAAGCTATGAAAAAATAATGGTGTGGATGTTGAAGTGGATCAAACCCGTAATTGTTACCCTATCAAAAAATTACTTGACTCAAATTTTCACATACCTAGAGGGAATTCCTATCATGACCCATCCTAGTAGGGGCCATTTCATGACTCCCCAAGGCCACCTCCAAAAGGCTAGGATTGGGTGAGTAGAACTGAGTAGGAGTAACATCCCAATCTTCCATGGTATGTTTCCCTTTTAATAATACAAGATCTTGTGTTGTACACAACATCAAGTTATAGCACACCATGAACAATCAAACTAGTTGTTATGAATAGTAATACCCAATTTTGAAATATTTTAAATATTATATTTCAAAATGGACTTCAATTTTGGAATCGGAATATGAAAATTAGCTTAGAATTAATTTTTGTTATTTTTCTGAAAACATTCAATTTTTTATAAATATTGAAAACCCCTATGTTATTATTTAAAAATGAAAATTAATTTTAATATTTATTTATTTCATTTGAATTTATTTTAAGTCAAAATTGATACATAATACATATAAAAGATCAATGTAATTTATTGGACACATTTTATAAGAAAATTAGATGTATAAAATTTTATTGAATGTTTTAATGTCTTTTACCCACCATCAAGGAACATTTGAAAATTTGCATAAAAGGTAATTTTACCGCTTTTGTGAATTGAATTTCAAAAATCAGAGAGACATGGTTTACATCAGTAAGTAAAATTTTTTTCAATAGGATGGAAATAATTTTTGGTATATAGTAAGAATTTAATTTTATTTACCACCATCAAAATTAAATAGCTTAATTAAAGGTACAATTGATATTATAATTACCCTAACACATGTCTTAATACTATTAGATAAGATTATTTCGTCCAAAATAAACCTCAGAAGTAAAGAATGATTGTTTTGGTCCACTTGTATTAGAATAAGAAATTTGTTATTATTTTATTTAAAGAAGATTTAAATGTGTTAAATTCAATGTTTAATAACTAAAACATTTTTGATATATGGTTATAGCTATGAAAAATTAGACTATAAATATTCACTATAAATATAAAATTATTTCCTAAATAATCGAATTTTATTTATAATTTTTAAACATTATATAATTAATTTTATTTTATGACACAATGATGATACATTAATTACATTATTATTGAATGACTAAAAAAATTTCATACTTTAAATGTTAATATAATTTTAAATTTAGACTTTTGATGTATTCCAAGAATTATCTAGGTTAGTATGAAAAGTTAGGGTTGATTAAATAAATATCTTTCTATGTGATAAAGTTGTTATGAATTTAAAAAAACAAATACTAAATAGTGTCAAAATTCACATAAATGAGTTTTTTAAAATATTATATTATGAATTGATATAATATTTCTAAATATCAAAATTTCAGCCAAAGGGCTTATATAAAGATATATATATCAATAATGAATCCCTTGGGGTCCTCATGGATTTTTATAGAATGTTGATTAACCATTTATTATAATAATATAATAATACATGGTAAAAGCTAAACAATTTAACTAAGAGTCAATTCTAAATGATATGGTTAATGTGGTGAACTAAACCTGTATAAAACCAATTAGTTGAGAGATTTTCGACTGAACCTACATTATAATTGAAATAAATTTTTTCAGAGCCATTATAAAACTAATATGATTTTATAATAAAATAATATTTCATGATTTGCATAAAGTGACCATCAACTCTCTTATAGAAGGGTAATTGCCATTCACTCATAATCAGACCTCCAAAGCCATTTGGATCGGCTAACCCATGCTCAAATATCCTCCCAACTACCCTCAATATGACTTAGAGTCTGTAACTTGATCAGAATGTCATCTTAAAGATCCCTTTCCATCAAATCAAATGGATACACCTAAAGAAGAGGTAACAATTTCATCACCTCTATCAATGTTATTTTCTTCTTCCACATCCTATTTATTTGTTGTTTCCATACCTAAAAAATAACTACAGTAAACTATACATACTGTGAAGTTATTATAAATATAGTACAACCATATTCATTATTCTATCCATCCTATGAATGAAATGGTCACTATACATGTGTATGTACAACTTACCATCTCCATGTCTTGTTGTAGTTTGTTATTCAATGATTCATTATTTGAATCAGAATAATAATGACTATATAGGATTTAAATAATAAACATAACATCTAAATGATTCTATATAAATGATATAACATCCAATTACATACGATTCCACCATCATTAGAATGTTATTTTCACTCGTGCATATGTACATATTACTATATCCACAAATGTGATAAGATTCATTCCCCATCATAATCATTCATGAATAATTTTTCTTTTATGATTAAAAATAATGATTAAGAACATCATATAATTTTGGATATGAATCAGATACATCCAATCAATAATAAACATCACGTACGTAACAAAACATATAAAGGAAAACAAATCAGTTAACACTCAATACAATGATACTAATGAAATATTATTAACAATGATATATTAGAAGATCATATATGATATGATATTTATGTATCTATTTCTTTTATAAATTAATAACAATGATTTAACTATTATAAATGAGGTTAACATACCCTTGACCAAAGAAAAGTACATGGTAAGGGTTAATTTCACAATCTCTTTATTATCTGAGGTTGCTTATACATGAGTTTCTACTGGGACTTATTTATCATCCACATCCTTGTTTCATAAAAATGTATTTCAAAACATTTTTACTATTTAATAGAATACATGTTAATTTAATTTATACACTTGTTTTACTTTTTATAAAATGATATGAAAGGAATCTTTCTGTCCATTTCCAAATAAGGTAGTTTATGACCATTTAGACAAATTAAGGTAAAAATGTTTTCTAACTTATACGGAGTGTACGGCTATTTTCTGGTATTATAACCCCTTCTAAGCTTACCTTACAAGATTATAAGAATATTTTCAAAATAAATTTTTTCTTTTATAATTATTTGACTTTTAAATGATTTAGAAAAAGAAAGAAGTATTTATCTCAAATAGTTTTGATTTCATGTATTTCAATGGCCATTGATGGATTTCACACTTGTTTTAAGTTGATATATTATGATATAATCATTCATATTTTATTTAAGGTTTTGTGATATGTTTGAATATGAATGTGATATTTTTATATAGTTCATGATTTATCGTTAAAGTATGAACATTTCATATTCTAGTTTTAATATGAATGTTTATGTTATGTTTAAACCTTTTCATATGAGGAATTCATTGGGCTTAATAAGTGATGGTTGGAGCCTGATATAGCTCCTTGATGCATCAGTGGGTCTCCGGAGACAAACTATTGTCTTGGGACAAGGACTTGAAAAAATATTATTTGTATTCTTGGAATGAGGCCTTGACTATGTGGTTATGATGTCTGGCATTATGCATTCCATCGTTATGAAATAGGCTATTGATATTACATGTGATTATTATCCTGTCGAATATCCATTAGAATAATTAAATGGAATTATTTTATTTATCATATCCATATTATGTGGATGTATTAGTTTAAAATACTTTTGTTTTAATCTTAAACATTTCCTTACAAGTTTATTCTTATATATCATAGTTTCTCTTATATTGTTATCCATACTGAGCATCTGATCTCAACCCTCAATTATGTTTTATTTTTTCTAGGATGAGAAGAAGTATATTACGAATAATTTGAATGAATAGGCTAAGGTATATAAGAGTGTTCAAATGGGAAACAATAATTTTTTTTATTTCATGATGTAATTTAAAACATATGTTTGTATCTAGTACATCCAATGCTACTAAACTGATCAGTCTTTCCGGACATGATTCGTTGTATCATGAAAATGTTATATAATAATGCAGCAACTATGGGTAACACTAGTCAAGAAATTACAGTTTATATTAGTGAAAGTTTATTACAAACCATGGATACTTTATTAAGAAAAAAACTGATTAGAGAACATTACACTAAGATAAACATTGAGGAATATAATATAAGAAATTCCTAGAATTTTGGTAATGTAGAGATTTTGTGAGTTTTCCAAAAATACATCCCTGTCTGGATATGATCATGTAGAGGTTGCTCTTGCACATATGTACCTAGGTGTGAAAACTCCAACAATGAGTTTCAGGCTTGACTAGGGGTATCCAGGTACATAAAAATGGGCATTACTGTACTCTTGGTTACAACACTCCTGGGAGATATGCTTAGGATAATTAAAATTTTCTTTACAATCTATTAGGAAGGATTTATGATTAAATACTTTCTCAAAGAATTTTTTTTATGATTATCGATTATACCCATAAACTGGTCTATTTATGTACGATGATTTACATGTTTGGAATTATGTATTGAGATTCATAAACTAATCAATTGTATTCCATTTTGTAGAGATAGAGCACAGTGGAAGGAATGGAAACCTTATTAATGCACGTAATCCTTGTAGTGATTCCCCTCCTACTCATGATAATTATTTTTGGAGCTAGTGATGTAATTGGTGCTGATCATCTTATCTCTATACTGGGACAACTGTCTCAGGTTATGAATAATAACCATACCCATATAGATTAACCTGATCTACAATATTGAGAATCAATTTTAGACTTCTTCATGAGGGAAAAAACCTCCATATTCAATGGGACTATAAATCCATTTGTATCTGAGCAATGGATAAGTTCATTATAGAAAATATATAATGCATTGAGGAGTAGCGAAAGTGAAAAAAATTTCATGGAGGTTTATCACCTAAAGGGAGATGCAGATCAATGGTGGTCATTAATTAAAAACACAAAGGAGGATGAAGATGTTTAAAAAATGGAATAGAGAGATTCAAAAGAGATTTTATTATAAAAATACTTTATTCACGGCCATCAAGAGGATATAGAAAGACCATTTATGAGTCTGAGGAAAAACGAGGATGAGAATTTCACAAAGTATGAGGTTAACTTTTCAAAGTTATCATGGAATGTAGTAGATTATATATATAACCCAAGGATTTAGATTGATCTATTTTTTTGGGGGTATACCACTTCTTTATTGAGTGTTAGTCTCAAAATCCTTCTCATTGTATGAAGATATTATCCCATGTGCTATCAATTATAAAAAGGAATTATATTAGTCATATGACTTTAAAGAAAATAAAGAGAGGAAGATATCTGTTGAACACTCTAGAAATGGAAATAAGGGGAAGAAAGGAAAAGTTCAATTTTGATCATGTAGTAAATATGGGAAGAGACATGACGGAACATGCCTGAAGGGAATGGGAGTCTGTTACAAGTGTTGAGAAAAATACCACCAAGATTGTGATTGCAAAGAGAAAAAAGAGGATCTCAATGTTGAATGCTTCAATTGTAGAGAAATTTGGCATTATGTAAATGAATGTCCTAAGAGACAAGTAAAATTACCACATAAAAGACCAAGGGAGAATGTCCATTCTTATGTGATCACTACTGTTGAGGTTGAAGCTCCGAAAGAAGTTGTGGAATGTAATTTAATGGTTTCCCCCAACATAGCCAATGACTTATTTGATTCTGAATCATCTCATAGTTTCATTTCATCAGAATTTTCTATTTAAATTACGTATTTCATATTTTATTTAACAAGGGATTTTCAGTAAAAACTGTTAAGGGAAGTATCATTACAATAATGTTTTTCTATCAGTTCCCATTAGGGAATATAAATGTTCTTTATCTTTTGATCACATTTTCACACCCATGATTGAATTTGATATAATCCTCAGTTTGGCCTAGCTTTCGAACCATGATTTGAAAATTAATTGTAAGAAAAAGGTGGATAAATTTTTTGATGATGATAAATTGTAACTTATATTTAGATCTGAAACGTCACCATATGATTCTTATCTAGATCCACTCCTAGTAGCTCTACAAAATTAAATTATTGGTGAGGAAGAGTGTGAAATAACTATGGGTATATAAATGAATGTTCAAATAGAGGACAAACTTATTTTTCAAGAATATGTTGATGTGTTTCCAGAGGATTTACATAGTCATACTCTAGAATGAAAAATTGCATTTTCCATTGATTTAATTCCTGGTTTTAGGCCCATATTGAAGCCCATTATCGAAGGTAAAATTTGGAATTTGTAGAACTCATGAAATAACAAGAGGAATTTAGTAATACAGGATTTATTCTCCCTATTGTTTCTCCATGGGTATCCCATGTTCTTTTTTTATAAATAAAGATGGATCTATGAGGTTGTAAATTGACGACAGGGAGATCAACGCTATCAAAATAAATAACAAGTATCCCCAACCTCGAATTGATGATTTATTCGATCAACTTCTTGGAGCTCAATATTTTTCAATGATTGACCTGACATTTGAATATCACCAGTTGTGTGTGAAGAAGGAAAAAATTCCAAAGACAGCCATTCATAATAGGTATGGGCATTATGTGTTTACAGTAATGCCTTTTCGACTTACTAATACACCTTATGTCTTCATGGATCTAATGAATATAGTTTTCAAGGAATATCATGATGACTTGGTAGTGTTATTTATTGAAGATATCTAGGTAAAATCCAGAATAAATTAAGACCATGAAAATCACATGCACACTATTTTAAAGACTATTATAATAAATGAATTATATGGGAAGATTAGTAAGTGTGAATTCTAGCTAAATGTGATTTCATTTCATGTCCATATTGTATCTAAGGATGGAATCACTATTAATCATTCTAAGACAAGAGCAATCCAATAATGTCCAGCATAAACGTTTATAACTGGGAAATGCATTTTTATTTGATTATTAGGTTATTTTCGGCAATTCGTCCATAATTTTTCCCAATTGGAACAACCACAAACTAAGCTCACGCGTAAAGGGGTAAAATTTTATTGGATAAAAGGAGTGTGAGGAATGTTTTGAGGAATTGAAGATATGATTAGTCAATGCTCATATCTTGACACTAACAATAGGGAATGATGGGGTTTTTTTAGTGATTCTTAAATAATTGAAATAGTTGTGTCCTTTTGTAGAATGATATAGTTATTGCCTATGCAACACGGTAGCTAAAACATCATGATCAAAACTATCCCACTCATTATTTAGAGTTAGAAGCTCTAATATTTTCTCTGAATATATGCAGATACTATCTATATGGTGAAAATTTGTTATTTTTACTGATTAAAAGATTTTGAACTATATTTTCTCCCAAAAATAACACAACATGAGGCAGAAGAGATGGCTTGATCTACTTATAGATTATGATTTCATTATACACTACCTCCCCGGGAAGGAAAATAAGGTGGCATATTCTTTGAGCAGAAAGGGTCATGGAGTTTAGAACCAGATGAGAGTAGAAAGAGATCCTATGTTCATGGATCTGGTAAAGAGGGATATGAGAACAATCATGGAAGGTGAAACATCAATACTTTTAAAACATGATTCCAAATCATTTTTACTAGAAAGGACAAAAAGTTCTCAGACAGATAGTGAGGTGTTGCAAAAGAAAATTCAATCTATCATCGATGGGAGATTGATCGACTTCATAAATGAAGATAAAATTGTGAAATTTGGGAAAAAGATTTGTGTTATTGATATAACTGATCTAAAAAAGTAATTTTAGGATGATTCTATTAGCTCTAGTGTCTATATACACCCTGGTTGCACTGATATGTATATAGATTTGATGGAACAATTTTTATTGGAAAACAAGAAGAGGGATATTGTTGATTATTTTCAAAATGTATGGTTTTTTAACAAGTCTAAGCTGGAAAGAAACAACCTGGATATGTCATGCAACCTATTACAATACATGAGTTGAAGTGGGATGATATTACGATGGACTTTTTCATGGGGATACCAAAGACACCTAGATGGAATGATTCAATATGGGTCATTGTTGATCGTCATACAAAGTTATCAAATTTTCTTGCTATAATAGAAGATTAGGTTTCTGAACGTTTAGAAAGACTATATATCAATGGTATAGTAAGACATAATGGTATATCCCAATGGATTATTTCGGATCATGTTCCTCCTTTTAAATCAAGTTTATGAAAAAAAATTCTGAATGCCCTAGATACTGAACCTCGTTTCAGCACTGCCTACCACCCTCAAACAAACAGACAATCAAAACAGACTATTCAAACCTTAGAAGACATGGTGAGATCTTGATCACATAAATTTCATGGTATGTTGGATCATTATTTTCCACTGTTAGAAATTTCCTCTAAAAATTGATTCCATTAAAGTATTCATATTGAACCATATAAAGAATTATATGGAAAGACATGTCACACACCAACTTGTTGGGATGATTTTGGTGAAAGAAAACTCGTAGGCCCAGAACATGTTGAGGAAACAATAGAAAAGGTGAATATTTTCAAAAACCACATCAAAGATGCTCAAATTAGGAAAAAGAGCTATGCCAATAACCGAATGAAGGATTTTGAATTTCAGGTCGGAGATCATGTTTCCTTAAAGGTATCTCTATGTAAGGGTGTTATACAATTCGGTAAGAAGGGTAAATAAAGTATGAGTTATATAGGACCTTTTGAAAATTTATAATGAATTTGTGTAGTATATTATCATTTTGTAATTCCACCAAGTCTCTCCAATGTTCATGATGTGTTCCCCAAAACACTGTTGAGAAAATACATGTCTGACCCAATGCATGTACTCACCTATGAAGAAAAAGAACTGGAACCCGATATGTCTTATTGTGAAGAGCCTATCATGATTCATGATGGAGGAGAACAAGTGTTGAGAAACTGGGTGACTTGTCTGGTAAAAGTTCTATGGAGAAACAATAAGATGGAAGATGCAACATGAGAACCCAAGGAGAAAATGATGAATAACCACTAGTATATTTTTATGCAGTAGTATTCTAGAAATTTTGAGGATGAAATTATTTAATGGATGGAAGAATGCAACAATCCATGTTTCTGTGGTATGTTTCCCTTTGAATAACACAATAGCATGTATTGTACGCAACTTTGAGTTCTAGCACACCACGACCAATCAAACTAGCCATTATGAATAGTAATACGCACTTTTTGATATTTTATAATTTTTATTTTTCATAATTGACTTTATTTTTGGATTTTAAATATCAAAATTATCTTAGGGTGAATTTTTTCTATTTTTCTGAAAACAATCAATTTTTGATTAATAGTAAAAAACACTGTTATTTTTTAAAACTGAAATTTTATTTAAATAATTATTTATTATACTTAAATTTATTTAATGTAAAAATATATAAATGATACCTATATTAGTTCAATGTAATTCATTGAAATCATTTTATAATAAGATTAGATGTATACAATTTTATAGAATATTTTAAGGTCTTTTAACCACCTTCTCGACACATTTGCAAATTTGCGTAAAAATTAATTTAACCACTTCTGTGAATGGAATTGATAAAATCCAACAGACTCAGTTGAAATCAGTATGTAATTTGTTGTTCAATATGATAAAAATAATTGTTGGTGAATAGTATGTTTTTAATTTTATTTAACATTGTTAAAAGTAAATAGGCTAATTAATAGTAAAAATTATATTATAATTACCCTAACACATGTCCTTATTCTATTGGGTAAATATATTTCTACAAAAATAAACCTTAGAAATAAAATATGATCAATTTGGTATACTTGGATTGGATTAGGACATTTATTATTATTTTATTTAAAGAACAGTTAAATGTGTTAAATTCATAGTTTAATAAATATACGATTTTTAATATAATGATATATATAGTGTAAATTGAACTATAAATATTCAATTGAAATCTAATAATATTTTCTTCGTAATTGTATTTTATTTTTAATTATTAGAAATTTAATAATTAAATTTATTTTTGACACAATGATGATTGAGTAATTACCTTATTATTGAAAGATTAAAAAATGTATATTATAAATAAAAATATAATTGTAAATTGAGAATTTTGATGTCTCCCACGAATTTTCTATTTTATTTTTACATGTTAGGGTTTATTATTTTTTTCGAATTGATAAATATGATAGGACTTTCAAAAAATATAAATACTAAATACTGTCAAAATGGACATAAATGAGTTTTTAAAACAAATAATATATTTTTAACTGATATATTATTTCTAAAAATATATTTTTCGGCCAAAGGACTTTGAAAAGGTAATATATATAAATATTTATCCACTTTGGGTTCTAGTGGATTTTTATAGTACGTTTATTGACCTTTTATTAATATTATACAAGAATACATCGTAAAAGTTAAACTATTTAAGTAAGAGTTAAATATAAATGATATTGTTTATATAGAGACCTAAACTTCTCTAAAACCAATTGGTTGAGAGTTTTTCCACCCAACCACACCTTAGCTTCTAAATAAATTTTATTGGAGCCATTATGAACTGAATATGATTGTATAATAAAATAATATTTCAAGCTTTTCCAAATGTGACAATCACCTCTCTTATAAAAGGGCACTTCCCCTTCTCTCAAAATCACACCTCCAAAGCTATTTGGCTCAGCCAAACCATGCTCACATATCCTCCAATATACCATCAATTCGACCCGGAGGCCTTATTTAAATTATAATTACAACCTATGGAGCCCTTTTTATCAGTTCAAAGGGAAGCACCAGAAGAAGAGGTAATAATTTCATCACCTCTATCAATTTTATTTTCTTCTTCCACTTCCACTTTCATTGTTGTTTCCATAACAAAATAATAACTCCAGTACCTTCTATATACTGTGATGTTATTATAAATATGGTTCAACCATATTCTTTATTCTATCCATCCATAGAATCAATAAGTCACCATATGTGCGTACGTATGACTTACCGTCTCTACGTCATGGTGTTGTTGGTTATTCAATGCTTCATTATTTGGATGGGTATAATAATGATTATAAATGATATAAATAATAAATATAACATTGTAATTATTCTGTATATATGATATAACATCTAATTGGATAAGATTCCACCATCAATAGAATGATATGGTCGCTCGTGCGTACATATGGATTACCGTCTCCACGAACACGATAATATTCATGACCCATCATAGTGGTTCAAGAATAATTTTCATTTTATGAATAAAAATAATTTTTATGATCATAATATCAATATTTATATGAATCAAATATATCATATCCATAACAAACATGACTTATGTGACATAACATATAAAGGAATAAAGAATCAGTTAACACCCGAAACAATGATACTACTGAAATATTATTAACAAAGAAACAATATAAGATGATATATGATGACCTGTTATTGTATGTGGTTATTTTATAATTTAATAACAACAATTTAACTATTATAAAGGAGGTTTACTATGGATGTGTTATTTTTATTCCATTCTTCTTTTATAGTTACTGTATTATCATTTCGTATGATAGTTTTAATTTGAATATTTATGTTATTCTTAATCCTTCTTATATGAGGAATGCATTAGTATTAGTAAGTGATAGGTGGAGCTCGCTATAGATCATTGATGCATCAGCAGGTCTCATGAGACAAACATGTGTCTTGGAACAAGTACATGACAAAATCTTATTTTTAGTCTTGGAATTAGGCCTTGACTATGTGGTTATGATGTTTGGCATTATGCATTCCATCATTATGAAATTGGTTATTGATATTACATGTGATTATTATACTAGTAGAATATCAATGTAAATATGTAAATGGAATGATATGATTTATATTTGTCATATTGTGATGATGTTTAAGTTTAAAAGGCTTTTGTTTTAGTTTTATAAATTGTGATAAATGATTGTTCTTATTTAATATAGTTTCCACTATATTTTTTTCCTTACTGAGCATCTGAGCTCACCCCTTTATTATGTTATCTTTTTCCCATGATGTGAAAAATTATATTTTGATTAACATGTTGGAATAGGCTAAGGGATATATGAGTGTTAAAAGGAGACAAAATGTTCTATGTCATAGTGTAATGTATAACTTATGTATGTATCTAACACATCCAAGGATGCTAATGTGATCGATCATTCGAGACATGATTCTTTGTATCATGAAAATGTTATGTAATAGTGCCCCGAATCTCGGTAACTAGGGTTGGGACATTACAGTAGGTATATCCCTACCATGGGAGGAATTACCTAAACACTTGTACACAAGAACACATCTCCAATACCTCAAATGTAGGAATGTAAAAAACAACAATGGAACATAATGTATGCATATAACTAAACCCTACCAACATAGTAAAACAGGAAATCAAAATGTTGTAAAGTACATTGGGCCATGTATACTAGCCCCCCAAAGAAAGAGTCTGTAAAATTCAAATTCCAACATGTAGAAAAGAGGTTCTAGGACTGATGTCTCTAGCCATATGAAAGCATCGTCCTATCAGAACTTATGCAACACTACATATTCATGGTCCTAGTCTATCTAGCTCCTTATCAAAAGACTCTTGTTGGCACAAGACAAGAAACGTGCAGCAAAAGCCTGTGGAGGTGTGAGTATAACAATACTTAGTAGAGAACACCGAAACCACAAGCCAATATACAAAGAAAAGGTACAATCATCTCAACACAAGAATGTGTATATTGACCATATATTAACGATATACAGTTATACTCAAACCCAGAACTGTGTTTTAAAGGATAATAAAAACTATTATTTACCAATAATAGAGATTTTATCTGATGATTCCACAAAGCACTCATCTGGGAGAACTCACTCTTATGTCTAATAACACTGATTACGTCCATCTGAGAAGTAATGTTCATTCGGAAATGTCATGATAGAGATATATTCTTATGGTTCTAAAGAGAGAAATGATAGACAGACTCATTCTTGGAGAAATCAATCCTCAGTCTGGATGATCATGATGCACTCATTCTGGGAGAACACTCTCCTGAGTGGGAAAGATTATGATACACAGATGAGGAACATTGTTAGGTCCATGGGGGTGATACCACGAATCACCCGGATTCACCTTCAATGTATAAAACTGATGTCGGGTTGGATTGGTTATGCAGATAACCCGACTCTATATAGGGTACAAGAAAGAATAGAGGATCTCACTCCGGGCCTCTTGGAGGGACTCTGACTCTATCTAGAAATTCCTACTGAAGGGGGGTTGTACTCCTGTGGATAAGAAATGAAACCAATAACCTTTAGGGGAATGATAATAGTGTAACTAACCCAACAAAACATGTCCAACTAAATGTGGATAAGGAGATAAAGCCATGTAGAATAAATTACACGATGTGTAGATGGGTCACACAGTGTGTCCCTTGACCCTCTGTTCTGCCTGTGTGAAACGACCCGCATCAGAATACATGTCGTACAGAAAGTGAATACATGGCATATTGTAAGGTTCACCCACAATGTCCAACTATCTAGGGTCTTCTCTGTCTTCCATAGACATGTTATCGTACATAGCTTCAACCCGTGTCTACAAAGACGTGTGCCGGTACACAGGGTGACCTGCATAACCGGCCTGGTGTGGCCCTGTGGTGGAGTACATGTCGTGTAATCGACCCCATGTTAGTGTATCACCTACGAGACATGTTGAGTCCAATGTAATTAACCACATTCATGTAAAAAATGTAACATGATGTGTCATTACTTCCAACAATGAGAAACCCTAGACTCCACTGATCTGGCCCACACATCGTGTTCTTCATAGAACACATCGTTTTCTTCGCAATTTTCCAGAATAATAGTTATTCACCAGTGCACCTCATGTGGTCTTCAATCCCTCGATCTGGACATTCAATCACCTTGATACTCAATATCAAAGGTTTTTCCATCACATCAACACTGACATGGAAGTTTTTGGATGTTCGTCAGCTCCAGAAACTCATTTCGATCATCCACCCAAAGAATAGTTAAAGAACGATTTCTTCCAAACCATACCAATTCATTTAATTCCATCATCATCGCACCTCTGATGATTTTTCACGATGTATGACCACTTATTTGGGATCAATTCATTATAATATAGACTTTAAATGATTCATTGTTCATAACCCCATGTAGAACATGAAGAACATGAACGACGTGTAGGTTCAATGGGGAGAAGAAATTCACATAACAAATCAAGGAAAACCTCCACTATTGTTATTTATATTTTTGATCCATTACCATTATAACTATAGAGTATAAAAAGTAAAATAAAATTGAATCTGCCAAATCAAACCGGAAAAACAAACCCTCCCTCAAGAATGAGCGATCCACGAGTCAACCAATTCATGGGTTGATCTATGTTTGTCGTTAAAATTAGAAAATGGGTAAGAATAGAATTTAAAAGACAAACCTACCAAGAGTATAGTATGATCAATGATGAAGAGGGATTTTTCTTCCTTGACTTTGAGATCATTCAACTATGTCAGTCCAGCGATTCACATACATTAAATTTGATGTCGTTTGATTTCGATTGGTCTCTCTCAAGTGTATCCTCTCCATGCATCATAGAATTTCAGGGTTATGCGGATAACCATAGAAATTATCCATAAAAACCTACTTAATTGATTTTTCTACTACGTTGGTGAAACAGTTAAATAAAATAAATATTTATTTTATTTTATTCATTAAACATCCAAAAACTAACTTTAACAGATCACTTGTGTTGGCTGCTGTTAGGCATCACCTATGGAAAAGTCATCACTCTGAATAAAATAGTGCCCACATATTTTTTCTCTGGGAACTCATTCAAAAGTTTTTTTAGTTTTTCAAGAAAAATAACCATGAGTTCTATTTAAATTTTTAATTTATTTAACACATTTATTCCAGTCACATCGGGCCACATAATCTCACATCATCTTAGCGATTGGTCTCAGGTTAATGACATATAATATATAAAAATAATATATAGAATATTTGGGTAATTAAATTATCCCCACCTTATAGTTTTACATTGTCAAAATCCACAAAAAAATTTTACTCAATAAGATGTAGGTATAGTGCATGAACTTGAGCTTCATACTCCCACATGATCTCTAAAATATTCCCATGTTGCCTCCAGACATTAATATAGGTAAACGCCCACCCATGGAGGATCTTCTCCTATTAATCCTCGATTTAAATTTGGTTCTTACCAAACGTTATTCCATCCTTGATTCCCAGCTCACCCCTGCCAATTAAATGTGACATTTCATCCACTTACATCCTTAACAATGACAAATATATTGAATTGTGTACCCAAAACAATTGTGGCGGTAGAGTTAGGTGGTATGCCTCCTCACCAACTCTATACAGTATCTAATAAATGTTTGACGAACCTTAGAGGTAATCTACCACCCTGGACAATTTATCTTCATCCCTCATCTAACTAAGAACCATAGTAACACATGATATCCTTCCTTGAACCCCGACGACCTCTGTTTGTGGGTTGAATGTTGTGCTCTAGCCTGAATGAGTCTTAACTACCTCCTTAAATCTCATACACAATGGGGATTCAAAAATAGGATGGCGATCTAAATCAATGGTAAATGTCATTCAATGAATCCAAACTATATCATGTACGTAGAGGAGTCCTAAGATCTCTAATGAACTCTACTCTCTAATAGCTAGGAAGTGGGACGACGTGGTGAGTCAGTCAATGATCACGTACATGGTGTTGTTCCCACTGTACATTCAAGGAAAACCTATCATAAAGTCCCTTGATAATCCACCCCACATCTACTCTAGCACCACTATGGGTGAGATAATACTACTGAGGCTTGGTTCAGAGCCTTCACTTGCAGTCATCTAAGATATAAGAAAAATATACGTATTACTTCCTTCTTCATTCCAATCTAGTAGAACTGAAGTCAGAGGTCCTTATGCATTTTCACCACTCCAGGATGTACTTCCAATGGACAGTGTATGAAACTCCCACAAAACCCCCTCCCACAACACCACTGGTTCAACTGCACATCCTCTAAAAATAAATATGTTCTTACCAACTTGCGAATATCCATTAGGAACCTTCCATATTGACATCTGAGCATATGAAACCTTGCATTCGATCTTTCAATGTTGTGTCTCCATGACTTACTATAAGAATAGGGGCGGTGAAAAATATTAATTGAAGGTGGGATGAACCATCTCCATCCATGAAGGATAAATATAATGAGGGTAACTCCTATGTTTCTTATTTAGTGTCTATGATGTTTATCTCATGCTATGATAATCTTCCACCATGTTCCTCTTTCTTGGAGTATAGATTATAAACTACTCACCCATCCGGAAGTGTCGCAACATCTTCAATACAAAGATTGTCGCTGAAAACTCATGATCATGGATCAAGTAGTTTTCCCCACATGGACTTAATTGTCTTGAACCATAGGCAACAACCAATTTTCTCTACATCAACACACAACCAAGCCCAATCGCTTATGCATTGTAGAAAACTACTTACTCGACACCCCACTCCAGAAATCTCAAGATCATGGTACTTGTCAAACTCTATCTCAAATGATGGAAGGCCTACTGGAACTTCTTCATCCACCTAATTGGGTACCATTTTTTGTGTCAAGATATAATAGAGGATATTATTTGGGGAAATTCATGTATGAATCTCTAGTAACAGCCTGTCTTCCCAAAGAAGATCCACTCCTTCATCACGCTCGTAGGGGGTTCCATGAAAACACTGATTCTACCTTTTCTGGGTCCACTACCACTACATCCGAAGATACAACATTTCCTAGAGGAGGACCTCCTGAATCCATAACATGCACTTTGAGATCTTCCCATTAATATGGTGCTCTCATAGTATGTCTAGAACTATCTATAGGTGTCTCCCATACTTTTATACATATGAAAAATACACAAAGATATTTTTGATGAAGACCACTGTGAAATGGTCCAAGCATGGGAGGTTGATCTAGTTCATGAGTCCCATGAACTCTACAGGGGGTTTTATTATGCCAAAAGGCATCACTATGTACTCATAATGACCATAGTGGCATCTGTAATTTGTCTTCTGTATATCATGTTTCTATAAATGAAAATTGTGATAGCTCGATTGAAGGTCAGCCTTTGAGATCCATCTTGACCCTCTCTTATGGTCAAAAATTTCATTGATAAATGGTAGTTGATAATATTCCTTTATGGTAACATAGTTTAAGTGTCGAAAACCCACACACAACCTCAGCTTCAATCAGCCTTCATGGTAAACAAAACTGGGGCCCCCTTGGGTGAAACATTGGGTTTTACAAAACTCCACATTTGTATAACATCCAATTCCACCATAATATACTGAAGTTCTAAGGGATCCATATGATATTCTAGTGAGGATATCAGTTCAATATCGAGGTGAAATTTTATAGATAAATCGTTATCTCGATGGGGAGGTAATCATGGAACATATTCAGGAAAGACATCCTTGTACCCCACCACCACTGTTGGGAACTGAAATATCATATCATCAACTACTCTGATGGTAATGTTATCCAATTCATAAGTCATTCGATGCACCCTCTTGTACATGAGTCAATCCCATGCTAATTGGGTTCCCTTTTACACCAACCAATGTAAACACTATTCCATCTCTACAGACACACTATACACTTCTCCTAAAACAATCAATATGATCATAAACTATTGATAACAAGAATATACTAATAATGAATTCATAAGGCTTCAATGATGATACCAAGATATAACCAACCAAAACTCTCACCTCCAAGTGTCTGGTCACACTATAGGTACTAGTGTGTCATTATTGGGTCTCCTCCTATTGGAGTCTGTGTACATGAGGGTCAAGTCAATGGGGTAACCAGAATTGTCATGTATTAACCATGATATGGAAAGAAAATGGGTGACTATCCCCTATTACTATCAATAGATCACATAGTTTTAAAAGTCATAGATCATACCTCATGCCATCCTTGGAGATTCTAGATCATAATCCCTCGCCACATGTAGTTATCCTTGACCATGTCCTCTAGCTCCCTATGCCTGGCGTGGACCACCTTGGGTGGTGGATTTAATATGTTGAAAATTATACCATGTCCTACTTCTCTCTCAACTCATTTTCCAAATATGACACCTTGATGATCTGCCAGCTCCACTCATTGCCTTATCCTCGATGGACCATCCACCGCACCTATGTAATCATCTAGACATATTGGAAAATATCTTATGAGATGTCCCCTACCGTCACATTCATAGAATCACCATTCCTGAGGATGACTGGATCCATCCTAAGAGTCTTGTACTACATAACCCCTTATCATGGTCTTCCTTAGATATCTCCCATGTCTAGAGCCTTTTTTCCGACGTCAGCCACCGACTGGCCAGGTCTTCGCACCTTTCTTCCTACTACTGACCACCGCTGGTAGTGTCATCCATCCATAGGATTTCTCAACTACCATAGCCTGATTTATCACTCCATCGTAGGTAGGGATGAACTGAAGGGATACATTGGATTGTATGTCTCTTTGCAGACCCCGCGCTATGGTATGCACAATTTAGTGATGATCGTGTACCATATCCAACTAGTACCTAGAGAGATTGGTGAATCACAATGAATATTCATATATTAACATGTTTCCCTGATGAAGATGTATAAGATATGTGATAAAAAAACATTAGAATATAATGTGAGAACTTTTCTATAAAAAGGTTCTCAAACTCAACCCACAAAAGAGTCGCCTCCATTAAAGATTGGGTAACTAAACCCCACCATCGCCCTGCTGATCCATGAAGAAGGCTCGAAGCCAATACCTCCATCTGATCTATTGGTGTCCTATCCAGATAGAAAACAATGTTCAACACCTCAATACAGTCTTTAGAAGCATGTGCATCAGGGTCACCTCAGAACTGTAGGGGTCTATTCTTGTGAAACTCTTAAAGCATGATCATCCTACACATTTTATCCGTTGGTAATGCGGGTACCATGTGATGATCTACAGGTGGTGGTATGGTTGGTGCACCACATGGAGGTAACACATGGAGAATTGATCACTTTAATGATGACTTATCACCTTGGGGGTCACCCTCGTGAACAACTCTTGAATCCTGGCTGGTATACGTTACGAATACATCCAATAAGAGATCAATATTTTACATGGTCAATGAGTATGTTTAGATATATGACTCAAGAATGATGTGGAATCCTTAACCCATTCCTATATGATTAATGTACCATTATTTACCTTCAACTAGTGTTCTCATGTACTGACTCAAAAAGTAGGTTATCAAAGTCCTGGTGTATAGATATGTCAGATTCCACACAAGCACTAGATACCCTAGCCTAAAAGCTGAACTTGAAACACATAACATTGTTTCTAGAAACCAATATCATAGACTCTTGGTCATAATTTATAAATGATGACCTATTATATGACTATGTCATGACCCATCCTAGTGGGGACCATACTGCGACTCCCCAAGCCCACCTCGAAAAGGCCTAGGACAGGTGACTAGCTCCGAGCTAACATATCACTAACATGGGAGGCATTACCTATACACATGTACACATGAACATATCTCAAATCCCAAAAAATATGAAATTTAAAAACTAAAATAGAATGTAATGAATGCATATAAATAAACCCAACCAACAGAGTACAATAGGAATGAAAAGTGCAGTATAGTAAACTGAGCAAGAATACAAGCCCACCAAAGATAAGTATGTAAACTACAATGTCTAACCTATAGACAAATAGTACTAGGATTGTTGTATATAGAAATAGGTAAGCCTCATCCTGTCTGAAATCACAAATCACAACGTAGTCCTTCTCCTAGTCCTAGTACAACTAGGTCTTTATCCATAGTCGCACATTAGCACAAGACACAACATGTGCAGAAAAACCCCGAGCATGGGTGAGTATAACAATACTCAGTAGGAGACCCCAAAACCATAATGAAATAAGAAAAGTAAATGTAAAATAACCTCTACAAAATTATGTGTCCACAGAACATATAATAAAGATATCCAGATATACTCAGACCCATACCGGGGTTCTATAGTCAAATTAGAAATATCTTTTACAAACACTAGTGATTCAGTCTGAAGATTCCATGACGCACTCATCAGATATAACACTCTCCAGAGTCTAATAACCCAGTTGAAGTCCATCTAAGAAGTAATTTTCATCGATAAATGCCATTATATATAGATACACTGATAGGTCCGAAGAGAGAAAAGATAGAGGGACTCATTCAGGGAGAACACACTCTTGATTCTATATGATCATGATGCACTCATTCCTGGAGAACTCACTGCTCATTGGGAAGGATTATGATACATGGATGGGGAACATCACAAAGGACATGGGGATGATACCACGACTCATTCATATTCACCTTTTATGTAGAGTACCAACGTTTGGTAGTATTAGTCCTGACGATAACCTGACTCAACATAAAGTACATGAAAGGATAGAGGATCTCACTCTGGGCCTCTTGGAGGGACTTCGACTCTATCCAGAATGCCCTTTTGAAGGGGGGTCATACTCCTGTGGATAGAAAACAATACCACTAACATTCAGTGGAATGATAAAAGGTAACTAACTCAATGAAACATGTCCAAGTAACGATGGACAAAGAGATCAATCCATGTTGAATAAATTACACTGCGTGTAGAGTGGTCACACGCCATGTCCCTTGACTATGGGGTTTTCCAACGTGTGACATCCCACGTCAGAAGACATGTCGTATTGAAAGAGATTACACAACATGTATTAAGGTTCATACACCATATCTGATTTTCTGGGGACTACTTCATGTATGTTGAACAAGTTCTCATACAATGCTTCAACCTCCGTCTACCATGCCATGTGTCGGTACACGGGCTAACCCACGTAACCGGTCTGGTCTGGCTATTTGGGGGAGTACATTTTGTGCACTCCACACGGTGTCCGTGTATTACCTAAGACACTCATTGAGTACCACGTTAGGACCCACATGCCATGTGAAGGTTTTCACACACCACGTCATCTCATCTTGTATTGTGAAACTGTATCCTCCACTGAGTTTGCCCCACACACTATGTTCTTCAGAGAACATGTCTTGTTCTTCGTGATTGTCTGGAATTCTATATATTCACTAATGCACCTGAGGTGGTCTTTGATCCCTCGAGTTATTCATTCAATCACTAAATAAACTCAATATCCTAGGTATTCCCATCATAGCAATGCTGATTTGGTATGTTTTGGATGTCTGATCTGCTCTTGAGAATCATTTTGATCGTCCACCAAAAGAAGAGCTGAAGAATGATTTCTTCCAAACCATGTAGATTCATTATCCTCTATCGTCACTGCAGCTCTGATGGTTCACCATGATGTCTGATCTATAATTTTGGATTTTTTTTCATTGTGATACTGACCTGTAATGATCTATTGTTCATAACCCCACGAAGAATGTGAAGAACACGTGAGTTCAAAGGGAAGAAGAAATTAATAAAAGAAATCTAAGGACAAACCTCCATGATTTTTTTTACGGTGTTGATCTACTACCATTACGAGGATCGATCAAAAAAATAAATATAAAATTGAATCCCCCAAATCAAACCCAAAAAACAAACCCTACAACAAGAATGAGAGATCTGTGGGTCAACTCGTTCATGGTTTGATCTGCATTCATCATTAAAAACAAATAACGTGGAAGAAAAAATAGGGAAAAACCCTACATATAGTATAGGGTCAACCACTGATGAAGAGGGATTATACATCTATCATCATTGAGATCCGTAAACTCTATCGGGGCAGCGATTACTGAACATTTGATTCTACGTCGTTCATTTTTTAGAGGTATCCTGAAATGGTCTTTTCCCAATGCTCTAGAGAATTTCAGGTTTATGTGGATAACCCTATAAATTATTCATAACATCCTACTTAAAGGTTTTTGCTGGTGTGTTGGTGAAACAATTAAATAAAATAAATATTAATTTTATTTTATTCATTAAATTTCCAAAAACTATCATTTTCAGCCAACCCATGCTGGTCATTTTTTGGAAAAATCATTGCCTGAACACAACATTCTCCTTAGATTTTTGATCTTTTCAATCGTTTAGATGTTATTGAACATTTTCAAGAAAACTGCTCATGTGTAATATTTAAAAGATTGAATTCTATGAAAAATTTATTTCGGAAACATCGGGCCATAGAATCACACTCTGTCTCAATTATTGGTCTCCAGTTAATTCCATATAATATTTAAAAATAATATATTTAAAACCACAGACATTTCACTTCCCAATCCTCATCAGTTGATGACTAGAACTCTTGCATAAAAAACCACCAAAGGGAATTATTTATCCAAAATTAAAGCAAAAAACAAGGCATATATATATATATATATTGGAATGAAACAATAGAAAAGTTACACATATTCCAAAACTAAAAGAAGTAAAAGAAAACGATGTAATGGGAGACATTAAAAAGAAGGAACACAATGACATCAACAGATTCCCTAGTATCAAACACTCATCTGATAATATATTCTATTTATAAAAATTGTTTTAATAGAGTAATAAAACCCCCATAACCCAAGAAAATAAAATGTTAAACTAGAACTAAAAACACCATTATCCTCCCAAGAAATATCACAAGATAGATCCAGAACGAATCAGCACAATTATCATCAATGATCAATGGATCTATAACCGTAGAAAAACATGAATACACTGATCCAATGGTTATAAATAAACCAATGGTATTATTACCTAGAGAGACAAATTAACACAAATATGAAGATCGATCACATAGAAAAGTCACATAGAAGAATCATAGGTCTCCAAAATCTCCCATGAGAGCATCTAGGTCAAGAGAAAAAATATTTATGGCCAAATGAAATAAGAATCAACCACAAAAACTCAAAATGGAAAATCTAATACAATAACATGGAATCTAATCCCATTACATGTTGTGTAATCCATAAATATCAATTACATAGAAATATCAATCATCATTTTATTAGAAACACTTTTTTACCATTACATGTCGTGTAACATTTACATTTTGAGTAATTATTTATTTCCATGTATCTAGTTCATGTATTCGTTTAAATGAATAATACACATTGTGTAATATATTCATACAGTGTGTGATTTCTTAGAAGATAGTGAAATACCAAAATTCCTATAGATAACTACAAAAGACCTTCATCATTCTCTAAACATGGAGAGACCCATGAAAATTCATTATATCTTTATACCCGAAATCCATTAATTCAAAAAACAACAGACATCCTTGAAATATGATTACTTTTACCTAAAAATTATCTCCATACTCAGGAGTGAAAAGACACACCCAAATAAATTTATAAATGAATAAAAAGAATTTAATTATCTAAAATCTGGAAAAATAATGTTCAAACCTCATACCAAAATACATTTCATCATTGGGAAGTCATGTAGATTAATGAATTACAGAAAAGTGTAAGGGAAATTATCTCCCTCATCAATGACTCGTAATCACATGTCTCGTGAGAATCTGATATTTAATTCCTTAACACTATAAATAATTGAATTTAATTCTTATTCCAAAAATTCACTTGAGTGTCAAGGATCTCATCTTGATTCTCAAAAATAAAAACAAATTTCTCTAAAATGATCTCTTCTTTATTTTTGAATGTGAGAGGGGTGAGGATAATATTTATTGAGATGTTATATGTGGAAAATCATTTATTACCTTCAAATTAACTATAAATTCCAATTGATATATAACTAGGACAAGCTGTTCAGTGACCCCATGATATCCCACATATCTTTGATCCAACAATCCTTGTTTCCCATGCCAATGGTGAACCAGTTGTTTAGATGATTTCATTAAAACATGGAAACATATTGAAAACTCTAAAGTAATATGTTTCTGATATTCATATGATATATATATACCTTTAGTTATGAACAATATCAATGTATATCATGAATCGTGGATAATTTATCTTGAACCAGACTCTGTCCCAAAAGTGTGGATTCAACCATCACTTCCTGGGAAAGAGGTAAATTTTATAGTTGAACATGTAGAACCTTGTAAGGATCCATTTGCATAGATTATGGATAACTATTTTTATAATAAATCACATAATGTCTTAGATAGATATCCCATGATTCCCCAAAATCTATGACACAATATTCTAGAATATTTATTTAAATCTAAACAGAACACTATGTCTGACATTCATTCTATAGATTGTATATTTTAGTCAACCTGACCTATGTCCCCATTTCCACTTGGAGTCTCCTCCAGATCATCTATGTAAACTTATTATCTATGTTATACAAAATAGTATAAGGATCCCCATTTATCCACATAATATCCTACACATACAACTTGACATGATCATCAACATAAAAACATACATGAATGAAATTAACTGATATGACCTTTTAATAGAAACAATTATCACAGAAATATCATTACACTATTTTTGAGTTCATTTTAATTCAATGAAAAAGTCCATAGACACCTCACCCCATTTACAAACCTATTCTAGAGGAGGATGAAGTAATCCAATTGGTTTTTGATTCCTTGAAATTATATTTTGGTTGGTATAGAAATGATAAGAATAGTGATAAATGTCCTTCTTTATACTTGGACACCCAAATAATCATTTCAGATCATAATACATATACATAGTGAATGAATTTATTGTCTACAATGAACTATTAGAATAAAATCCTAAGATCCTCACTGCTTTTGGGATGACAATGCAATCCCAAGAAAATATAATATCTTTTAAAGAGAGAGACAAACTATAAATAGTCTCCCCATTATATAGGGTTTCTCACATTCCTCTAAACTTGATATTATGATGCTGATTGTACATAAAATTCTCAAGGAGAGATGAAAATAACAAAAAAATAAAAGGAATACCTAAAAAATCCTACTATGTATTTATGTGAAACAGAGAAAAATTTCCCATAAGGTTCCACCCCTCCTTCGATTCCAAAACAGCTTTCAATAGAACTTTCATACTATCAATGTCTACAATAAAATTCCACTTCCTCCGGATGTAGTCGATGTATAATTCAAATGTATGATCGTATTCCACTCACAACCTCTGTACGAGATTCAAGTATATTGAGAGCAGGTATATCTCATACTATTATGGTCATAAATGACTATTAACCACTCCAAAAAAAGATAGTTCCACCAACAAATAAGTGAATATATAAATGTTGAAATAAATAAATAATGTTTGGGGTAATTTTTATCTTGTTTCCAAAGCATAAACGATCCATAATCCACAACATGATCATCAGTCATGAAAAAAATTTAACACCATAAGTATCATAGAAAACCATATAAAATTTTCCTGGCTTAGGTATTATCATAATTGAAGCTGCTATAAGAAGTGATTTTTGTTCATCCAATGATGGTTGAAACATTTCACCCCATAATAATTTCATACATTTACTCATAATTGTAGTCAATGGTAATGATAAATTTGATAAATCCATAATGAACCATTTATAGTATCTAATAGGACCAATGAATGTCCTAATATCAATGAAATTCTTGGGAACCACCCATTATAAGAAAATCTTCACGTTTGAAGGATCAACATATATTTCATGATCATATATCATGTTCCTCATGAAATTCTCATATTGGATGAAAATACTTCTTTTGGAACGATTTATTTACAATTAATGAATCCTGGAGATTTCTAGAATAAAACTCAAATTGTAATCAGGATCATGATGAGATTTGGAAAAATCCAAAGTATCTTTCATGACTATTACAAAAAATATCTACACAATGATGAAATATTTGATTCATAAAATCCATAAGACATTCAAGAATTTTTTCTATACCAAAAAAAATCAAAATAAAATCATGATGTTTATACATTACCCTATAATTAATCTTCATTATATCAGACTCCCAAAAAATTGAGTTGAAGATAACCCAATGGAAGATCAATATTTGAGGAGCATTTTTCTCCACAAAATGATCAAAAAAATCATCCAAAAAAGTAAAAGTATAGTTTTTCATAACTATTTCCCAGTTCATCTTTCAATTGTACACACACAATTAGTGTGATATATAATACTTAATTGCGATGATAAATGGGGATGGAAAATGAGAAACACTAGGAGAACAAAACCATTCACAATCAGATCATCCAACTCAATATTCTTCGCTGGATGCTCCACTGCTTTCTTATGATTGGAATGTATTGAAAGAATCTACATACCTGATATTAGTCCAATCATTAAATCCACCACACACACTATAGGATGGCTGGAGAAATCATATTATAATATGTTAGGAAAATCCCAAACAATAATGGGAATATTAAAAATATAAGAAACATCATAAAGCTTATCTACTACAATAGAAAACAAGTTCCTGATTTTTTTGGTTGGGAAGATCCTACAAGACCATACCCAGGATCCCACTTTCCCTAAAACACATGTGATATGCCATCCGCCATAATAAATTAATCACACTAGTTATATAAATATACTTCATCATTATGTGAAACAATACAATCCAACATAATTATGACACCAAACTACACTAGATTAAGAACATGAAAATCTCAGATTAACATTGCATCATCTTTCAATAGAGTATAATAAGGAAACCAAAACCACTTATTTTACACATCATAAGTGGTTTCTATGAATACATAAAAGAATATGAGATTCATTTTATAATTAACTATACTATTAAAATGTCTATATATAAATAAGTGGGAATAACTGGGGTCAAAATAAGTAATTTCTACTAAAGATGAAATAAATATTATACCAATAAGTACCACTAGACCCACACCAACCTCTAGTAGAAACTCATCTATTATATGAAGGTACTTCACTCATGATTCCTAGGTCCATATCCATGTAGTAATTGAAGCATATTACTATATTATAATGTTTATTAGGGAGGAAAATACCTCACTATAGAGAGGTATAGATATATCCTAACAAAAAAATTCTAGATAACCATATCGCCCACAATGTTCTGCATCATTTCCAGTGAAGGAAAATGGATCCCATTGTGTCCAACCTTTCCACATAGATATAATGTTCAGGGTACACAACCATAGGATATCCAAGGTTTAGAGGATGGAATCCACTAAAAACCACCACCACCACACCAATGATGATATTTCCACTTTGTATTTTTCCCGTACACACCACTGAAGATTCCACTAGGTTAAGTAGAAGGAGATGAATAACCAATCATTCAATTCATTTTAATCTCAGCTGATATATCTATATCTAATATTGAATAATTGGAAAAAATATTCTGTATAAATACATATGATCTGATTTAGAGTTTAAAACCCTGCATTGGAGAAAAGTAATATATTTTACAAAAATAATTCGTGTATTAAGAAACTAAATTTCCTACCTAGTAAAAAGAGAAGACCTCTAAATAATTATCCATCATCAGTGACATTGGAAAAACATTCCAGAAAATAAGAGTCTGGAAACCATTCCACTCCAATCCTTATTTCTCATATACATGTTCCTTGGAACCCCAACATCACTTTTTGGGTTCCTCAAGACTAAAAAACATGCACATCTACAAGATAATTTCATGTGTATCTAGTAATGAAAATATATAATCAATAGTATCCATCCATTAATATTTCATTAGAGGTTCTTTCGTACCCTTAAAGGACAGTGGATTATCATACTAGTACTCCCATGATTGATCCCATTCTTCTACAGTAACACCTAGATATATATCAATTACATCATAAAAGAATTGTAGAATATTACGGTTTACAACACGAATAGCCTACATGATAACCTTTAAAAGATTATGATCTACTCGATCATTCCCTCAAAGAGTATCAACTAAACCCACCCGTGAAACTGTTGGTTGATTTCTCAGAGGCAAACTACTTCACACCATAATAGATGAAATGAACAGACAAAAAAATAATCTTCATTCAAACCAACAATCCATAAGGAAAATCTAATATTAAGAATATGAAAAAATATATGAGGTACATATACCCACATCCAATGGTAACATGAGTCTCATCGTCATTAGATCTAAATAGACACTAAATGAATCATACTTCTCAAGTCCCAAAAGTCCTATATACAATCTATGATATTTTTTGAGACAAGGAATCTTGAGGAAAGACATTAATATGGTACCAAACTATGTTGAACATAAGAGAGTAAGATCCTCAAACTAATACTAAACCCAAATTTCTATATACATGAAGGGTTTTCATGATCTCCAAAGGCTAACAACTGACAACCAAGATTTAAAAAACCTAAAGAGGTAACAATTTCTTCAAACATGAAGAGATAAAATGGAATATGTATATATATATATATATATGAATGAAATAGTGTAAAAGATACATATATTCTCCATGATAACCCTCAAAAGTAGTTATAAAAATTCAATGTTCTAGTCCAAACATCACAAGAATACTAAGATAGGAAACAAACTACTCCATGTGACAGCATGGGAAAACCCAAAACACCTCACCACTTGTTACAAAAACATAGCTGATATAAAACCTCACCACCTCAATGAGGTTCCATTCAATTTAATTCATTGAAATACATAATATTGTCAATGTGCTAATGAGTCGTTTTACATGCTTTGAGATAACAGGCTTAGTCGGATCCACCAATGTCATCCATAAAACGTCTCTATAAATTAATTATAACATTATAAATATAATAGATAATTAGTAATGATATATAGTCTCATGGTTTTATATCAAAATCCTTGAAAAAAAAATTAAATTTTCCAATTTTCTACCATTCCAAAATAATGCAGGTAAACAAGTTTCAAATCATTTCATATACATATATCATTTTTGGTATAAAAAATAATTATAATTCAGGATTCATATATCATATCAAATCCATGGAAGTACAAGCTAATATAGTATGATCCAAAACCACAAGAAACATCATGCTAAGGATCATACTAGGCTAGGATATCTAAGACACTCATACCCGAAATATAGACAATTATGCACATAATTTCTATATACATATGCATAACATATAGGTAGTATAGAAACATTACATAAATTGTACCTCCCAACATGTATTTCGAGTCCCCAGAACAACTATCCAAGGGAGTATAAAAACACCCCTTGAGTGTACCCTCTGACAGTATGAACAAATGAGGAAAAATACTACACCATTCACTAATGTACCCAAGGATTCCCATTTTCTATGTTTAACAAAACAAATAATCAAAACCATGAATTGAGAACCATTTCATAAAACCATTTTAAAATAAATTAAAAACTCCTTTTACCAAAACAAGGGAAACACATCTTTTATCAAAAACCCATTTACAAACAAAAAAACCCATCAATAAATAATGGAATTTTTTATAAAATAATTTTCAATACAAAATTAATGTAGTTAATCCAATATAGTCAAGAGATGGAATTTATAACCTCAAAATCAGTTCGAACATTCCCACAATGGGACCACCAACAAGAAGGAACACAATGATGAAAATGGAGTCCACAAAGTCTATCCGCACATCTAAAAATTAATTTCATTTACAAAAAACAATGTAGAATAGGATGAAATAATCCATACCACAAGTAACCCACATGCAAAAACTTTACAATCATAAGGGTAAGACTTTAATAGAAGATAACATGGTGGATCAAGAATGAATTAAAAAGAATCATCATCAAACTTCAATTGATCTAAAACTGTAGAGAAATAGGGCTACTATGATCAAAGAAAACTAAGAAAGGAAGGGATTATTACAGAAAGAGACACATCACCATATCAATAAAATTATATCACCAAAAAAAGGTGACCTAGAAGGACCAAAGGTCTCTAATGTCACTCATGATATCCTATAGGAAAAGATAAACAAGTTCGATTACTGAAAGAAGTATGAATGAAGTATGGGGTTCCCTAAAAGGAAAACCTATGTCACTTACACAATATGTATTACCATTACACATAATGTAATATACAAACAACAAGTATTCCAAAATTTCTTATTTCCTTTTTATTAAAAATTCATGTTTTTACCATTATTAGCTACATAACTTTTACAATGTGTGCAATTCATTAACGCCCTATATAGAGTGCACTGATTCTGCCCAATGAATAAAACATGGAAAGTAATCTCTCAAGAGATAGTGAAAACACACATTTCTATAAAAAACACAAGAGAACCTCAGCCAATATTGGAACATAATTATAACCCTATAAATCTATTACAAATGTATAAATGTTATCCATTAATTTTTATAAAACATAACTCCTTAAATATTATTTCATTTCCCCAAAAAAATTCTCCCCATCCTTAAGAGTCACATGAAATAGAATGGAAAATGAATAAAGAGAAGATAATTACCTGAATATTGGTAATAGGAAGTTACATAAAGTGACTATAATAATGGTGTATTCAATTTTATCAATCATAAAATTTTATGATGTTGTAACCTAATGTGGATGATTCATTTATCAAATAGATGGAAATATAGAAATATTAAATGTTGTAATCAAATAGGAGGATTACATTGACTTGATAGTCGGATTATTAATTATAAATGATTAAACTAATGTGTAAGGGTTACAAAAGACCATAAATGGTCTAATACAAGAACCATAAGATTGGTGTATATATATAGGATTGTATTTTATAAACATTGAATTCAAAATATTTTTTATTGATCACAATATATATGTTAAAACATATAATTAAGAATATTAAATGGTGATCATTTATATGGATGAAATGATATTTTATGGATGTACAAAGAGATAAATAGAGAAGTTTGATATTATTATGAGGTTAAAATTTTATATATAATTAATTTATGAACTCACATGGATTATATTGTTAAAAGTGTTTTAAAAAATGAAATACACCATTTACTATATAGATAATTTTCCAAGATAGTTTATTAAGAAGATTAATATACATGAATCTGAAATATGGTCACTTATCATCTCTATTGGAACCAAGCCTAGTAATAATAAGTATGGGTAATACATGTGTTCTACCTTTTATAATAGTATAATTGGGAAATTATTATATATGAAAGAAACTAAACCAGATATTTTTAATCTAAATTTTATATAATTCCATTTGTAATATAATCTGAAGGAATATGATTTTGGAATATTGAAATTTACAATGAGGTATATATGATGTAATCTAAATTTAGTTATATTATTTAATGTTCAAAATATTCATGAATTATCAAATTTTAATAATAAAGAACACTTTTGATGATGTGGTGTATTTAATGTCAATAAGTGGTGAGGCAACCTTTTTTAGGAATAAATTTGTAGGATATATGAATAAAATATTTGAGACCACATCTTATAACTAAGGGGAGATTATTGGATCTCTGTGCTTAATTTGAGGTCGAGTTATCATAATCTATGAGTGTGTCCTTAAACCATCCCACATATTTATTTAAGCAGAAGTTATAGTGTATATGAGTATCATGTGATGATATTTTAATGGATAAATATTCCAGCTATTTTTATTTCCTTGATTAATACGGTTTTCTACCATCCTTGGATTCATTCATTGTTGTTTTTATCATTGTAATTATTGTTCACTAGTAATCATATGATGATCGTGGTTAGTATTTTGGGATTATTATAAGTAATTATCGACAAAATAATCTATATTATAGGAATTTTATGTTATAGTGCTCCATTAGTAATGCATGCCTCTTGAGTAGTGGGATATCTCATAGAGGTTTATCAATAGTTACATATTAGATTAGGGATATTATTTTTACTTCCATATAATGAAAATTCAAGATAAAAATAGTTTCATGGGTTTTCTAGGATATTAGATGAGATTCATTCATGAATTCTCATAATTAGATGTCTTGATTACGAACCTAAATTTGAAGGGAGATTTGATCTTATTCAGAAACTCTTATGAGATATATTTGAAGATTCTGTAGTGTAGATAGGCATTCGTTCTAGTTTTGAATTTAATTCATCCATGCAAGGAGTTCACCCCATAGTGTGAAATGACTAGGGTTGGTTTGGGAGAATTTTGTAGGACCCCGAGACACCTTGAGAGGGGAGGGGTGAATCAGGGTGACAAGTTTTTATTTTAAAGTATAAGATCATGTTCCCATGATGGTAGGAACTTGTGAAACCTGTATGATGGATAAGATTAAAAAGTAGACATTCACATATAGAGAGTAGACGCAACAGTTTTTACTAGGTTCACCAATAAGGGCTACCTCCAATGAGCATACGTCGATAGGTTGTCGGTCGTACCAAATTATACTAATCATTACTAGTAATGGATTACAATGGTTCGGGAACAATCACTATGTCCCAGGCTCACTTCATTTACAAAGTTTCAGGGATAGCTCACTGCTTACCTCGGGTCACTCCGATTGACTCCCCCTGACTCACTGCCCTTGTTAAAGTCTCACTCAGTTTATAGATGTGAAGGTTTATTAAATAGATTTGCATTGAAGTCTTTGCGTCTACTCAGCACGAGAATCTGCGTGCATCGATGTCCGGAATAGATGCACTAGAACACACAGAACCACTGGACCAGATAACCAGAACGTGCAGACAAACTTCACTGAAAATTGCACGCAACACAAACTCTTTGTGTGCAAAACCTTCCTATTGTGCACAAACTTTACTTTTCGCACGGAAAAATATTTCGCGCATCCCGAAATTTTCCACGCAATACTGAATATTTCGCGCAAACCCCTTTACGTGATCCTTTTCACACATCAGACCTTAGATATTCTCGAACTCTTCAACCATGCTGAATAAGGGGGCTCACCTCTTAATTATAGGAGTCTATGACCCCTGCTTGCAAGATCCTCTAAGGCGCGTAAAACCTCTCAGCTGGCGCATAATCTTTCGCACAAGAATTGTTTTTCGCGCCCAACAGCAGATTTTTCGTGTAGCCCATGCCTTTTCCATTTTTCGCTGATCTAATTTCGAAACACTATTCTCACAAAAAACCTTGATCCACTATTTCGCGCATTCCACTGTTTTTCGTGCCCAACTAAAGTATTTTACGCAAGGCTCATATTTTTCATGCACCAATTCCTCTTTGTGTGCACCTGCTTTTACCAACAATCCATGTCTTCAATTTCTGATATTGAGTCCCAAAAAATTTCCGAACACTGGTAAACAGTTCCACCTTCAATTCTGTTGTCTGCTTGAACTATATGATCACTTTGATGGCACACATTGTGAACTTCCACCGAGGAATGACATCAAACACAAAACAACCTCATATTGCTGCATAGAACAGCCATGGTTCCAATAATCTCCCCCTTTGGATTTGTTGGTAATCACCAAATAAATTCAATATATCACCATCAACATCCATACCAAAAATGAAATGATCAACTCATCCAACACTCTATGTCTATGTGAGCAATGCTCGGTGTAGAAAGATAGTGGGGAAGCTTGAATTGGGTCCCATGTTTTGGAATGGTCATGAAATTTTCTTGCAGTGTTAATTCCGTCTCATCCTTTCACCGACACTGAATTCTCATCGTGTCACAGAAGCATTACATATCATCTAACAAGTCTGAATTCCTGAATTTATTCCTTTTCTTTCTCCCCCACTGACAATAAACCCAAATACCGGTAATTGATCATAGTTCATCTCAAAACGCACTCCCCTTGGATAGTATCTCCCCCAATAAACCTACATGTCATCCAAAAACATATTAAAAACATTTAACATAACTGGGGAGAGGGGAATTTCGGAACCTCCTTATGCAGTAAGAGGTGGTTGAACACCGAGGTTCAACCGATGATTTTCAAACACAACTGCTCATAGTGGTTTTGTCAGGATATTAGCTACTTTCTCATCAGTTCCCACGTGATCCATTCTAGTCACCCCTTTATCAACTTTTTCATTGATAATGTGTGACTTGATTTCAATATGTTTTGTACGAGAATGCTGAACAGGATTCTTCGTGATATCAATTACAGTCTTGTTATCACTGTAAATTACCATTGGATGATTAACCTCATCACCAATATCTGTTAGTTGTTGCTTCATCCATAGTAGTTGAGTGCATGTATTTGTGGCAGAGATATACTCAGCCTCAGCAATACTAAGAGAAGTACTTTCTTGTTTCTTCCTCAACCAGCCAACACACTTCTGCCCAATATAGAAGGCTCCACCACTGGTGGAGTTTCTGTCATCTACATCACCAGCCCAGTCAGCATTAGAAAACGCTGATAATTAACTATCCCCTCCTACAGCCAAAAATCACCCAAAGTTATGTGTACCTTGAATGTACCTCATAATTCTTTTTACTGCTACCGTATGTTTCTCCTTTGGATTACTCTGAATGAGGCCCGCAAGACATGTGGCAAAGACAA
Organism: Viscum album; assembly: GCA_963277665.1. Taxonomy (NCBI): domain Eukaryota; kingdom Viridiplantae; phylum Streptophyta; class Magnoliopsida; order Santalales; family Viscaceae; genus Viscum; species Viscum album. The sequence continues at coordinate 891,350,215 of OY728130.1, forward strand.
TAGATGGTCGTGTCGCTATCAGGTACAGTAGGCTACCAATGATTCTCACGTACATGGTGGGATCCATAGAGTTCCCATCCTCATGCTTTCCAAATTTAGTTCCAATAGCAATCAGAGTTGACATTGGTTTGGAGTCTTGCATATTAAACTTCTTCAGCAGCTCTCTTGACTAATTTTCCTGATAAATGAAGGTGTGATATTTCTTTTGAATCACATATATCCCCAATAAATATGTGGGCTCACCAATCATAGACATTTCAAATTCTGATTTCATGTGATTTTCAAATTCATCCACTAATTTCTGCCTGCTACAACTAAATATGATTTCATCAACATAGAAAACAACCATGAATTGTTCTTTTGGAGAATTTTTCACGTATATATTGTGATCGACTCCTCCTCTGTTGAATTCCAGCTTCATGAGATAAGAGTCTAGCCGGGATACCGTGCCTATGGTGCCTGCTTCAATCCATATAGAGCTTTCTTTAGTTTGCAGACCTTTGTCTCATCAGTACCAAGAATAAAACCCACGTGTTGTTCAATGTAGACTTATTATTCGAGTAAGCCATTCAAGAATGTTGTCTTGAAATCCATTTCATATACTTTCTATCCTATTTGGAGTGCTATGGCAAGGAATAACCTGATTGACTCCAGTCTAGCCACTGGAGCAATGGTTTCTTCAACATCAACACCTTCAATTTTCGAGAATCCTTTACAGACCAGTTGTGCCTTATTTCTAATAATAGTTCCATGCTCATCAATCTTTTTCATGAAGATCCATTTTGTTCCAATCACATTCTGACATTCAGGTCTGTGAACTAGATCCAATGTATGGTTCTTGTCAATCTGATCAAACTCTTCATTAATATAATTTACCCAAGATTCATCCATTGCAGCTTCTTCAAATCAGGTTTGCTCCAGAACTGACAGAAATGCATATTGTGTGTTATTTATCATTCTTCTTGTTTGTGTCGGTGCATTCCTATCCCCATTTATGTTGGAAGGATCAATATCAGCTCTTCGATTTCACCTTTGAGGTTCAGTTGGATTCTCTTCACCCAAGATTTCCTCTTCAGATTCTTCTTCTGAGTCAACATCATGATGTGACCTCTAATTGTTTTGTACATATACCTCTATTTCTGTATTTTTATTTATTACATGTTCACATTCATTCTCATCTTCTATCTCATCAGCATAGGTACTATTTGAAGAATATGGGGTTTTTCCTTCAATGATTTTAACATCGTTGCTTTCCACAATCCTCCACAAGCTTTTATTGATACACTTGTAAGCTTTTCTGTTCATTGGATACCCAAGAAAAATTCCTTCATCTTCATTGTCACCAAACATTCCTTAGTTTCCTTCTTTATTCTGGATGAAACATTTTCTTCCGAAACAAAAAAGTATTTCAAAGAAGGCTTCCTTCCATGCCACAATTCGTATGGTGTCTTATTTTCTCCCATATAGGGCCCTGTTCGATTTTGAATGTGCACTGCAGATTCAACAACTTCATTCCAGTAATGGAGAGAGATACCACTTTCAATCAGCAAAGCCCTGACCATATTGTTGACCTTTCGATTCTGGCACTCAACAACTCCATTTTGCTGTGGAGTTCTCACAACAGCTACCTCATGTTGTATTCCATGTTTTTCTAGGTAATTCTCAAACTGAATGGACGTGTATTTACCTCCATTTCAGATCGAAAAACTTTTATTGTCCATCCAGTATCATTTTTGGCAATCTTACGACAAGTGTTCATGCAATCAATAACTTTTCATTTCCTGTGAATCAACATAATACAAGCCATTCTAATATAATCGTCAATGAAAAGGACAATGTACCTCTCTCCGTGTGTTCCAACAACATTTATCAGGCCACATACGTCATTGTGGATGAGATCAACAAGATGTGAAGACTTTTCTTCATTGGTTGATAAGAACTACAGACCAGCTTCACACGGATGCAAGCATCACATGACTTTTCACATTCACTCTTCAGAAGGGTAATATCCATGACAATATTCATCTTGGATATATTTTCCATGTCTTATTGGTTAATTTACCCCATCCTTCGATGCCATAGGTTGTTTTCTTCCTCAACAGACAAATATCAAGAGTTTACTTTGATGTCAAATTGGTATAAGATTCCATCTATTCTACAGTATTTCATAAGAGTGTTCCCTATTTTCCCCTTTATAGTGCATCTTTTTTTATTGAAAGTTACTATGAGCCCAGAGTCACAGAGTTAACTTACAGTGAAGATATTGTGGCGTAGACCGTCCACATAAGGAACTTCAGTCTTCTTCATCTCTCCATTGGTGAGAGCAGTATTCCCACTGCCTTTAATCTTCAAAGCACTGTCATTACCAAACATTACTGTTCCATAAACCTTCTTTTCAATGCTTGTTAACAGACCAGAATTTCCTGTCATATGAGATGAACATCCGCTATCCAGAATCCAGGTACTGTTGCTTTTTTTAGCTTTGAGGGCCACCTCCGAATGGTTGGATTTCTCAATTTTCATTCTTTCGTTCCATGAGATATTTGATCGAGTATAAAGCACATATGGCCTTTTAATTATCTCATGTGTGTACATTGGTTCTTCATAGTCAAAGTCTTCTTTGAGTGGGGAGAACCTGTTTGTAAGAGAAACACAATCCTGTGGATGAGGATTCACTTGTCTTGAGCTCCGGTATGAGGTGTTGATGTCCTTTATCTGCCTGCAATTAATAGCCTTATGACCAAAGATAGAATAACGAAAACAATATCCAAAGAAATTGTTTCTTCTATAAGAAGGAGGATATGAAGTCAGTCTCCTTTGATGAAGTCCCAAATCTTCCCCATTCAAGTAGCTCCTTCCCTCTTCACAATATGACATGGTATGGACAAGATAGCCACAGAACTGACAATTCATGAGAGGAAATGTCTTCTCACTTAAATTTCTCCTCATACCATCTTCCTTGGCAGAATAGTTGGACTATCTTTCATTTCTGAATGTTTGGGGATAATTTTCAGTTCTCCTTTTTGTTTGGATTGAGGGTTCCTTTTTCATCATTTCAATCAATGTTTCAATATATCCAACTATCATTTTTTCTTTCTTTGGGATCCCTTTTCTTCCAGCTGTTGATGTCTCAGCTTCACATCCAATTAAACTCCTTCCCCTGCAAGCGGGTCTTTGATCACACAAGATTTTTCCTACTCCATATGAACCACACTTGGCTCTTGCCAGTAATTATGCATCTGAGAATCTTCCGACCAATATTTTCTTCCTTGATTCATTTGAAATTGATTCAGTCTGTAGTTTACTCCTAAGGGTTACAACTTTCTCCTCAAGACCCTCACTAGTCATGGATTTTTCTTCCAGTCTGGATGTGAGGTCATTGATGACCTTTTCTTGTTCGTGAATTCTAAGCATTAGTTCCACAAAGTCGTCTGTGCTTTCAAAAATTGAAGACTGAAACTTCACTAGTTCTTCTAGTATTTCAATTTCTACCTCAAGATCATTAATATATTCTGATGATTCTTCCACTATTTCTTTCCACTTATTTCATCTCTTTCATTTATTCTAAATCATTGAAAATTCATCCTTATGTTGAATCTTTGGATCACCATTAGAAATAATCTGATTATCTTTATCTTTGTTGATTGAGGGTTCTGACTATTTAATGGTAGCCATCATGGAATCATGGTTTCCTGTCTTGAATTCTGGTTCTTCTTCCTCACACAATTCAGTATCAACATCTTTCTCTTCACAGAAAAAACTCTTCCTTTGTATTTTCATTCAAGATTTTAAGTCTCCCTTTTTAATAAACCTTCTCTGAGGATTATCGATTTTTTCTGCTTCGCTTTCATCCTCATAAAACATTCTATGGCACTGATAGGCAATGTGCCCGACTCTTCCACAATAAAAACATGCCAGAGGTAGCTTTCCTTTAAATTTACCTTTTCCCTTCTTCAACATCTTGGCAATGAGAGAAAGAATTTCCTTTTCCTCTTCATCTTCACCACCACTATCTTCTGAAATTTTCAGTTTGTCCATGGCTTTGAATGCCATTTCCTTTCTTACAAGAGTTGTGAAATCTTCATGTTTGACTCTCATCTCATATGCTACTATACTACTTAAAAGATAATCAAGAGATAGTTTGGATTGATCTCTTTCTTCATGGGCTAAGACCATTGAATTGTACATAGTAGTAAGTCTTCTCGGCATTTTTTAACGATATCAATGTCTTTGATTACTCCTCCAAGACCTCTAATTGCTCCTACTACTTCATTAATTCTATTGAAGAATGAATCTGCATTCTCATTAGGATGCTTATTAAAATCTTCAAACCTGTTGTGTAAGACTTGAAGCTTCGCCTCCTTCACTTTGTTGTCTCTTTCATATATGTTTTCATGTTTATCCCACATAGACTTTGCTGAGGTGAAACTCATCACCTTTAGACAGATCTGATCAGAAAGAGTTGCAGTGAGAGCATTCTATGCTTTAGCATCAGCATCAAGAATTTTTATTTCAGCATCTGTCATAGCCAGCCCTGTTGGATCAGTAACATGTATACCTTGGACAATGGAAAATAGGAATTCCATTCCAAGGGATCTTAGATGAGATCTAATTCTATTATTCTAATTCTTGAAATTACTTCCATCAAAGAGAGGGACTCCACTGACATTGAAAACAATCTCCATGACGACAGAGGATTGATTTAACACCAGCAACCTACCTCTGATACAACTTCTAGGACCACGGGACACCCTGAGAGGGGAGGGGTGAATCCGGGTGACAACTTTTTATTTTAATGTATAGGATCTTGTTCCCACGTTGGTAGGAACTTGTGAAAGCTGTATGATGGATATGATTATAAAGAATACATTCAGATGCAGATAGAAGGCACAACAGTTTTTACTTGGGTCACCACTAAGGGCTACATCCAAGGAGCATATGCCGACAGGTTGATGGTCGAACCGAATTTCACTAATCATCACTAGTTGTGGATTACAACGGTTCGGGAACAATCACTATGTCCTAGGATCACTACCTTTACAAAGTTTCAGGGATAGCTCACTGCTTCCCTCGGGTCACTCCCGTTGACTCCCCCTAGCTCACTGCCCTTGGTGAAGTCTCACTTAGTGTATAGACGTGAAGGTATCTTCAATAGATTTGCATTGAAGTCTTTGCCTCTGCTCAGCACGAGACTCTACTTTCTTCGATGTTCGGAATAGATGCACTAGAACGCAGAGAACCACTGAAACGGATCACCAGAACGTGCCGACAAACATCACAGACAATTGCGTGCAACACCAACACTTTTTGCGCAAAACCTTACTATTGCGCGCAAACTTTACTTTTCGCGCGGAAAAATATTTCGTGCATATTGAAATTTTCCACGCAATATCGAATATTTCGCGCAAACCCCATTACGCGATCCTTTTCGTGCATCAAACCTTAGATCATCTCTAAGTCTTCAATCCTTCTGAATGAGAGGTATCACATCTTATTTATAGGCGTCTAAGACCCACGCGCGCAAAATCCTCTAAGGCGCATAAAACCTCTCAGCTGGAACGTAATCATTTGCGCAAAAAAAAATTCACGCACAACACCAGATTTTTCGCGCAGCCCATGCCTTTGTCATTTTTCACCGATCAGATTTTGAAACACTATTTGCATGAAAAACCTCGATCCACTATTTTGTGCATTCCGCTGTTTTTCACGCCCAACTCAAGTATTTCGTTCAAGTCTCTTATTTTTCTCACACCACTTCCTCTTTGCGCACACCTTCTTTTACCAACAGTCCATGTCATCAATTTCCGATATTGAGGCCCAAAAAATTGGCAATCACTGGGAAACGACACCACCTTCAATACTGGTGTCTACTTGAACTGTATGATCACATTGCTGGCACACATTGTGAACTTCCACTGAGGATTGACAACAAACACAAACCAATCTCATATTCTTTCATAGAACATCCATGGTTCCAAAACATTTATAATACAAAATTATTGTCTTATTTCCCAATATTTTATCAAAAGTAAGGCTCCATTAGTGGACTTATCTAACTCACAATCTTGGGTAAGTGGTGTATGTTCTAACATTTACATGTGGCTGTCACTGTATTTTTGTTTAGTGTTTTCTGATATATATAAACTATAAGAGCCTACGATATATCATTATTCTTTGAGATTTAATCCATTTGGAAATATTGTATGTCAAGAATAATAGATATTTATGACATTTAAATGTAATATAACCCTTGGCTATGGAATATTGCTTCAGATGAACTATGGTGTAAGTATCAACTATGAGTTATACAAGTTTCTAGTAGCGAGGAAAAATGATGAGACTCTTCATAGACTTCTTCCATGATTCTTATGAGTGTTAGGATATGGAGACACTAACATCTTGTCAGATAGAATCATTAATACTTGTTACATTGAGGGTTAGTCAATAAACTGAGTCAATATTAATATTTATTAAGGATATTATACATTTTGGGGAGCCACCATATGATTGATCTCTTAATATGGATGTTGAACATTACATCCAAGGTAAATTTTTGGTCCTTATGATCATCAGTGAGCATAAAATGGGGGATTAAAATTTTATAACATGGTGTATTCACCCAGGGTTGACCAACATGTATTATTATATTAAGTAGTAGCATCAGTATCATGTGAAGAGGAATGCATATTAGGATTTTATTAACATTATGTTGTTTAGAAGCATATAATGATTGTTCATCATTGTCCATCAAGCCTTCTCCAACCACTACCCATTATTTTTTGGTAGTAGGATAATGTGAAATAAATTTTATGATGGATTTCTTGAGGGTTCATGATAATTTGATGTAGTTTAGGTCATTATAAACATTTTTAGTAAGGTTTTACACTTCCAAATAATTAGAGAGACCCAACCCAATGATGATATAGTTAGGTTTTATACCCATGAGATACTATATCATCATGGTATCCTAATTAGTATAATTTATAATCATGATACCTAATTCACATATTATTTTGTGTTTTTAGAGGTTTCTTTAAAATCAGGTGCATATAAGTAAGGTAAACCATCCTAAAATTTATGGGTGGAGTTTTAGAATTATCAAGATCATAGAGCACATTCTCTTATCTTGTTTCATGGTCATTAGTAGTTCAAGGGAATGATGTGTCACAATTCTTGAATTTATTGATAAAAAAGTTTCATGATTCAATTTTAATGGTGAACATTAAGAATTATAAATCAAGACATGTCGATCAAGTCAATGTTCTATATAAATTGGGGAGTTATATGTTATTGATTTCTGTATCATATAAGGGAATCAAATATTTTCCATCTATTTTTGAAGTGGTTAGTGACTTCTCAAATAAGTAAAAAACATATTTCGACTCTGGACATCATCCTTTAAATATCAAGGTAAGAACCTAGGTTTTTTAAGAGTTTACCCATATATGGGACACCATGATATTAGGTGGTAGAGGAATCATGGATCCTTTTTTAGGCTGTTTTATATCATAGATAAGATAAGTAAAATGGAATAATTGATAGTTCTTCATCAACAGACCGCTATGTATGATGTGTTCCATGTATCTCATAACAAAATATGTTATCCTAATCAATCAAATGTGACTGTTGTAAGCTATTTTTTGTTGTATCCAAATAGAAAATTTGAAGAGTGACTATTTCATATTATGGATCAGTGTGTAATGAATCTTCATGTAAAAATAGTTCTTATGGTTTGATTGTGTAACATCCTGGACCCAGATTCCACTCAATAGTGCCCTGATCTCAGGAGGATACATGGCTTCAATCATATCTTCCTAAACACCATAATATTATGAACAGTATTGTGGGCCTCAGGTGTGTCCCTGGGGAGACTACACCCTCATAATCATATTGTAACATAGCTAAATATCAATAAAAACAATAGTGGAAGTAGAATAACATTTAGAGAATAAATAAAATTAATGAACAGATAAACAATGATATAAGTATTCTCATATGCAATGACAATCAAGTAACATGTTTAATATGTTGTCAAATTAGTTATACAATAGAATATTAAAATACATCTATAAAATATTAAAAGATTCCCCGGTCCATACCTACATTTGAATTATCAATTTGGGAACAAAATGGTCTCCCAATAGGCTATGAGATATATTCCAAGTATGTAACAACCCAAAGGTCTATAAAAAGTGCATATTGTAAAATATAACATGAAAAAAAAGAGTGTAACATATTACATAGGTAATAATTAATGAAAATTAATGTTCCCATGGCATGTATACTATACAATAAGGGATATTGAATATCTCAATAAGGCTCTGTACAAAATGTGGATCAACATACTATAATAAGGAATCTTCAAACAACACTAAAATAAAAAACACGATCTCATCATACATCCACATATATCATTTCAACAATAGATTTTTTGTATAAACCGATGTTTTTGAACATCCACTGCTGATCAATACAACTAGGAGCATAAGATTAATCATGATCATGATAGAAAATAAATAATGTAACATTTACCGAAACTGCATCATATAACATAAGTGTTAGACCCCACAACTTCGGATAAAAGCTATAGTAGATCAAGGAATCACCATCGAGTCCCAGGATCATCTCGATCGACACTCAGTTAGGCTAGAATTGGGGCTCAATGACCATGTCTACTAACTATGTTTATTCCATTCCCAACTGAATAGGATCCATAGGGTATCAAGGACAAATGAATCCCAAAGAATGAGAATCCATGGAGCATATAGTTCTAATGAATTCATTAACATTTCTATGACCCAAGTCATAACACACATAAGGTGTCGTATGTAAATATTTATCAATTCATGTTCAAGTAACATGAGTGTACCCACTTATATCACAATTAACATTACATTCCATTCCCTGTCATTACCCTCTCATATTGAAAATTCCATAAAAACCATTTAATCAAAATCATTGACATGAAAAGGATAAACACTATCACTTAATCAAGAAATTCAATTCATTTCAATTATAAAAATGATTCCTCTAACATTGAGAGTACAATCTCAAACACCATGGGTGGTTAATCATAGGCCTAATCATAGTAATTTCACATGGAACATGCCATGGATAGCCTTGGATGGAGAAACAACCAAAAACACATCTCAAATGATCTAAATGGAATCCCTAATATGTTCCATTTCTTTTAATTCAATTATTCTATTCATTTTTTGGTGTGCTAGAATATCCAGTGTGTGTCACAATGACAACTAAATTTATATAGTATCAAACCACTAGGGAAATGTATAGACCACCTACACTTGGCATGTAGTAGAGTTATCATCTTGTATTAACTTTAATTCATCTCATATCATAACAAAAATGAAGAACGGATGAAGAGAATTGAAATAGGGAAAATTATCATTAAAATATATTACTCTTTTGAGACCAAGAAGTACATGTAATGGAAACTAAATAAATGAGTACTCATATATGGGGATCCTATTATATTAACATAACTTGATAATATGTTAAAATAGAGAAGGCATTAAAAATCCAATTTTAGGTGTCAACGAGGGCTCCCCGAATATCACCATTTTTCAAAATGACAGAAATGAAAATTTGGATTAAATATATAAACTCATTAAGGGTGATATTTTAATTATTAAAAATATAATTGGACACATAGTTTGGCTGCACAATATGATCAAATATCTTTCAATCATGAACCCACTTGTGTAAGGAGAAGCACCTCATACAGTTAGTGCACATTGTTTCCCAAACAATTTGAATAATGTTTCTCAACCCATAGTAAAAAACTACAACGACATTCAGATTCCCGTGTTTCTCTATTCACATAGATTCTTCAAGCAATGTGACATGTATCACCCCACTTTCCAACCTCACGATGTTAGTAGTAACCATTCCAACTACCCTAATGGTTTGTACAAACGTTACGACCTATCCTTATCATCCAAAACACTAGGTTTTGGGCTCCAAAAAATACACTAAGACACGTGATACCCCCATAACCTGAATGGTTATTAATATTAGTCCATAAAACCATTTAGAATAAAAATCAGATGATTTTTGACCTCATATGGGAACACAGTTTCTTATAATCCTTCCCCTTATTTGAAATTTTCACAAAATATTTTCTTAAGGGTGGTCAAGATTCATCAACGAATAACATCAGCCACTATGCATGTAAGTTGTCCTCCCACCCACAAGTATCATCTTGTATATGAACATGATTTTATATCACCCATACTAGAGGAACAGTCATGCAATGTGGAACATTTATGCTTATGTCAATGATATGAATCAGATGCTCTCAAAAGGAAGATTCCAATTATGACTCTACCTACTTAGGCTGATCAATGTGACATGGATCTAACAGATCATCGTGTATCTGAGATAAAAGGAATAGGTTTTCCATGGATCAGTACCTCTGATGTTACTAGAACTGATAGGATATTGTCATATCACACTATATTATATCAAATGGCTTGAAATATGTCAATGAAATCTTATACTATATCCCAATACATTTGTTTTCTATCCTTAATGAGAAATGTGAAGAAACATTATCCACAACATCAAACTATTGAATTCATCTCTAATAAATACCATGTGATTTCTTTCAAGACTATGATGTAGCCATCTGATTCCTGGTTAACTGGACCTTCTCAGAAGTATCCAATATGAGACATAGTCTTAGTGAAAATTCATCATCTACCTATAACTAATATAGCGGATATCATAAAGAAATGATAATCCATCATGATTATTGTGACAATAAACAACACAACATCACTACTAGAGGTGAAATCAGAAAATTGGTCAAGGCTTTTATCGTGACATCTTTTTTTCCACTCGGGAATAGGTACTTTCTAATAAAGTACAACTATTCGAGGATGTTGCTCCTTCACTAGGTGACATGTATAAAATCTTTTAAAAAACTCGATACCACATGTTTCATACCCATCCACTGGTACAGATGTCATATGTCATGGTACAACATGGTAACATTGGGATGCACTGCCTAAATTAAGGCATTAATATCCAACATCAGTTCCTCACATATGTCCATTGAAACCCAAACCATACTTGTATATGTAGTATCTCATCCTCATATATAATCTAACGAGGAGGAGGATCCTCACCTACCATACTCTTCCATAGTAATAGGCCCTCTGAATTGGATAGATGCATCATTCTCACTCTATACCTTATAGTGAAGGTCTTGACTAAGGATGAAATATAAGAATTCCCCCGACTGTCTTTCACCTCCATGTGAATCATATAGAACAAATCCACAAGTTTACACTTTCTAAAATCCTATATAACTACATGTATCTGAGTCCTTTTCTTCAATGCATTGGAAGCAACATTGCCTTAACCAAGGGTGTAGGAATACTCAATGTCAAAAACTATAGGTAAATAACCCACCATTTCCACCTTAGATTCAGATTATCCTATGTAAATATATAATTTAGTTTTATTGTTGTTCGTGTATACCACAAAACACACTCCCTATAAAACATTATCGCAAATAGAATAACGCATGACCAACTGTAGCTGACTCAATATTGTGTGTCTAGTATTTCCTGTCATGTGTCCTCATCTGATGAGACAAGTATACCATGGCTCTTTCCACCTACATCATAAATAGTCCAGTACCAATACATGATGTCTGAAATTATAGAGTGCAATACCTGCCTTATTTGGAATAATCTGTATTGGTGTTGAATTTAATCTTCCTTTTAGCTCCTGAAATGTTGTCTCAAATGTTTATTACCATAAAAACCTTACACCCTTATTATTAAGGACAATCAACGATTCATCTATTTGTGAGAATTCTTGTATGAATCCACTATAACATCTAATGATCACTAATAAACTACATCATTAAAAACTTTTATTGGTATACTCTCAGGAAACTATAGCTATCACCTTTTATGGGTTAGCTGATACTGTCTCTCTAAGATAATGTAACATAGGAAGTGAATCTCTTCCATCTAGAAGTGGAATGTAGTGAGTCTAGATATAACTGATGTTGTCTCAGTGTATCCTAAATGACCTCAAGAATTTTTTAATGGTCACGTTGATCTGGAAAATACACCAAGATATCATCCACAAAATCCATGACAAATGAATCCAGATAATGATGGAGAACTCGTTTCATTAGAATAATGAAAACTGTAATCGCATTCAATATACCAAATATAATAACAAGACACTTATTTATAATATATCTATGATGAGATGATGTATGAGGTATGTCTACATGTCTAACACGTACATGGTGATATAATGACCTCAAATAAATTTTTGGGAACACCCATGCTAAGTGAAGCTGATCAAACATGTCATCTATCTTTTGAAATGGATATCAGTTCATAAATTTAAATTGGTTAAATTAATGATTATATATGCATATCCTATGTTTTTGATCCATATTTTTTATTAAAAGGACAATAGAACCCCATAGGGATGTACTGGGTCAAATAAACAACTTTTCCTTGAAAACACCTTATTGTCTCTTGAGCTCCTATAACTATTTAGTATCCTTCCTATAATGATTAATTGAGATAAGTGAGAATCTTGTATCTATCAATGTATACAGATCCCCCTCTCTTTTAGGAGGTGAAAATGAAATTCTCATAGTAACACATACCGAAAATGATCAAACACCAGCGAAAATTCTATCTTATGCCACCCCTAATCATCTAGATAGAGGTTGTAATAATGAAGTTCATCCTACCATGTCCATAATTTTTTGGTCCACCTCCAATCACATGGACATATCATTCACACTTTTGAGTAAAAACTATGCCCTCTTTTGATGTGAAAGACACCCTGCGATGATAGTAGTTAAAATTGACTCATTAAGACAGTAGCTAGTCCATTCTAATTATGATTTCAAATATAGTGACCTCAAGGAAAAATAATTCTAGATGAATTGAAACCCATCAATATGAAGGGAAAATCCCTATAATTACATACATCCTCTATTCAGATCCCAAAAAGAGTGTTAAAAATCAAAACTCTCCCATAAAATTGAATCAAAAGCCCACGTATTTCTAATAAAGGTTAAAACATAAATCTGGGTGACGCAGTTGTGTCAATACGAGTAGATACAAGAATTGAGGCTTTGAAGATCGTTCATCTGAAAACACATAGTTTTTATCCCTTCTCCTCACTACAAGTATAAAAGTAATTCACATGACCTATACCATGTCCCTATGACACAACCTCAATACCAAGAGTAGGACCACACTATTGTCTCAGTACAACCAGTGTCTAGATAACTCAATGACGCCCACCACCACCACAACCTGATCGACCAGTAATGCTCTATATCCCCACATGATGTGGAGTTGAGAATCCTACTACTGAACCTAGTGTCATATTGGGCCACCTATAAATTACTTTTATATGAATGTTATAAGAGAAACGTTTCATGTGGCCCATCCTACCTCAATTTCAGCACTCGAATGGTTCGTGATAGCACATATTTGTCATAGGCCCCCCATCTTCCACACTAATGATATAAAACAAAAATGCCAACACTAGGGGACTAGAAACTACTCATCTTATGAGAATCTTCAAAACAATTTGTCATTCCTGAATACACTGAACCTCTTAGGCAACATACTTCACTATTTTACTATATTTTCCCAGCTTCCCCCAAGATTCTTTCATTATTCAACGCTTGATTCATTATATTAGTAACATTGTTAAATTTTAAAATTTTGATCTAACATCAAATATAAATCTAGAGACAATCCTAAAAGCATATCTCCCTTGATAGATCATCAATAAGTGACAATGGGGAAAAACACTGAAACTCTGTAAAGATTGTCGAGTACTCCATAACCACCATAGCACCATGCCCTAGATAAATGAAATCACTAGTCTAAACTAACCTCAGAGTATAGGGGAAAATTTAACCACATAACCATGTTTGTAAATCAACCCAGACCAAATCTTGTAGCCTATAAACTAGGTTTCAAACATCCCACCAATTATTTTCTTCTCCTCAAAGCATATAAGTCATGATATTCACACTCCTCTCATTAGGTGTCTCGAGATGATCAAATATTGAAAGTATAGTCTCAATCCACATATCATCACCCTAAGGAACGATATCCCCTCCTTTCATGGGAGGATTCTACTACTAGAACACACATATTAGTTAATCCAATGATAATGTTGGATGAGGTGCTCCTTGAAAATACTGCATGAAGCGGAAAACCCCTTTGAAAAAACTATTCCTCATCACTTGTGTTAGGAACAAACAACAGTGCCACATCTGGAACTAAAAAGTGATCAACCTATATCACATGGCCCACAACCTCTATATTATGGTCTTCATAACTAACCTGGTGGACTACTTGAGATCATCATAGTTGAATGACTCAACAAAGACAAACACATGCCTTAGAAAATAATGTTTTCAATATTCCCATATCCAAAGCATATGATATGTCAAAACATCCTATAAATAGACCATACCACAAATTCCACTCAAAAATAAAGGACTAAAAAGTAAAATTCTATGAAAGTCACAAGAGACATTGCCAACTCCCTACTCAAACATAGGGTCTGGGCCGAGTATCAATTTTTCAATGAATGTATTCCATTTCAATTCATATTCATGTCACATTTCATTTTAAATAGTTAAAATTTGTTTCCAAAAAATGATGATTCAAAAGGATCCATGATCCACAAGAACTAAAATATAGTGTCAACATAGTTTACATGATAACATGTTCTAGTCCATATGACTCACTATTCATGACTCATCTTGTCTAAATTTCGTTCATATTGTGTCTTTTATAGAATAATGTAGAAAATAATAATTATATTATGGAAGGCACCCTAAGTTACAACCATGTTTCTCAATCCACATCAAATATATCTATCATGATCTCAAGTATATCAATCATAGAACCTATCACAATGTCATCTAAACAAGAAATGCATTTTATATAGCCAAGTATTATGAATGGAATGTGAATTCTTACAAGTGGCTAAAAAGATGAATGAGTTGTCATACCCTCATCTCATCATTATGTAAAAAAATATAACCCACAATAATATAAATAATAGAATCACAATTCAAGTGAATCACCAATTGTTTAATCAAATCAACTGTAATTTTCAAAATCTAAAAAGATTAATTTACATTTGAGGTAATATGGATTGTTTGTACATGGGTTAGCTACATGAAGGAACAAATCATTACAAAAATTCTTTAACTTTTTTTCCATGAATATTTTCACCAAATACTAAACCATGAAATCGAAAAACCACGCTGATACCACTCTAAAAAATCCCAATTCTGGATACCACTCAATGTTTCCCTGAGCATTGATTACTAAATACCCTCAAACCCATTTTCTCGAAAATCCGAGGCTGTAGACGAGATGAGAGGGCCTAGGGTGTGTTTTTATGGGGACTTTTCCATCATTAAAATATTGTAACACAATATAATATCAATAATAGTCAATATTTGAAGTAGTATAATGGTCATATTATAGATTAACGAGAGTAATATATAAACAGTACCAGAATTAACCTCATATTCAATTATGATAATGTCTTGTGTCGAAAAAACAACCAAAACAAGTATATAGTAGTACAACACAATAAATGTATCAAAGAAAATTAATGGCCAGAAGTACAATACTTTGATAGCATTAGGAGCCATATCTTTGTCCAATGG
Source organism: Viscum album (assembly GCA_963277665.1). Lineage (NCBI taxonomy): Eukaryota > Viridiplantae > Streptophyta > Magnoliopsida > Santalales > Viscaceae > Viscum > Viscum album. The sequence continues at coordinate 891,365,933 of OY728130.1, forward strand.
ACCCCTACTCATATGAAGGGAACGAAGACAAGCATTGAACTGTGTAAACATTTTCCAATCACTTCCTAAATTCAAATAGTATATTCGGGTACCAAATAGATTCCTAAATAGGGTGTGTGATACAATCCATGTAGGTAACCACCCAAATATCTATAAAAAGTCATCGTTCTGAAATATAACAAGATAAAGAAGAGTTAGATACATATCACAATTAAGCATTATATAAAATTAGTGTTTCTATTGAATGTATACTATAAATAAACTGATACTGTATTGCCCAAAAAGGATCCCTGAAAAACATGGGTCAAGCTACAATGAAAAGGTAGATACAAAAAAGAACAAATAACTTACACAACCTCATAGTACACCATGAATATCATTTTAACTATGGCCTTCCTATATAACCTGAAATTTCATTTCAACCATAGATGGGATGTATAACAACCACACAATTACAATGGTCCTCGCATATAATCAATAATATCACATTTACCATGGTCATAAATTATATCATAAGTTTCATAACATGTGAGTCCAGATCGAAGTTATAGTGGACTTATGAATCCTTCTGTAGTCCTAAGAAAATCTGAATGGAAACTCATTTTTTAATGACCTAGTTATTTATAGAATAACACTTTTTTATTTCAAGTAATATTTAGGAATAACATATTAGTTTTTCATTAATATGTGTTCTCTTTCTGATATCTTACTAAACACTCAACATCGGTCTACCCCTAAATCATACACTGCACACAACATTGAGTTATACTAAAAAATAATACAAAAATAATATTATTATTATAAATATTATTTAACACATTGCCTTTATATTGTGAGGAATGATAATAACTAATTCAATTATTATTAAACATGTTTGTTAAATGTATTTAAATTTATCCAAAAAAAATTAGTGTCTTAATATAATAATGATTCAGATTTTAAGTCAAAAATACTCTACTTTTATTTAAAAGGTCGATTTACCACCCTTTGATTGAGAACCCTTATTAATTATATGTTAACATCACATTTATATATTCCATTTGACAATATTTAATGTTTATTTAGACTCGTCCCACAAAAATTTACATTTGGTAATTTTTTGGAATTTTTATGTCAAAGATCATCTTTTTAATGAATAGTGAAAATACTACATTTTAAGTCAAAACTATGTTTTCATCTAATTTAATTATATGAATAGATTGTCCTTTAACTTTTTTTTCAAGTCTAATTAGATTATATTTTTATCATTTAATCCATTATTGGTCATTGTATGTAATTTCAATTTGAAATTGGACTTGAACACTTGTCAATATTTTTGTAGTTTTTACTTCTTAAGAACAAGCTTTTTGGTAATGAAAACAAGAAATAATTTCAAAATAATTTTTGAAAATTCTATGTTTTGAATTTAGAAAAATGGATTCCATATTTCTAATTAGGTGTTCCATATTGGGTAAATAGGTACCTTTTAGTTTTAAACATTACGAATATTAATTGTAGTAGATATTTTATATAAGATGGTAAAATGGTAAATCTGGTAAATAATGGTAAAAAATAATATTATATTCATATTAAATTACCCGTACACTTATCCTAACAATATTTTAGGAGATATATCTTATCGTGGTCATCATTGGGACTATTTTAGGACCCCATTGTGCTACTTTTTTGAGAAAATTATATTTATTTATATTTAATTTAAATTTAAGCAAAATATAACCTAATGATTTATCATTTACTAGAACAAAATTTATATTGTATTATATAATTTATCTCTTCAAATATAAATAGTAATTAGAAATAGAAAAAAATTCCCACCAAATGTTATTTTATTTATAATGTTTAGACATCAAATAAAAAAATATATTTATGACATAATGGTGATGTCATGATTACTTAATAAAAATTTAAATAAAAGAAATTATAAATATTAAAATAAATTTATTTTTAAACATTTTATGTCATCCACTAATTTTATGGATGATAGTTGCATGTTATATTTTTATTAATGATGTTTTTTGATGTAATCATGTTTTTATATATTTTTAAAAAAATTCATTATATGAATAGTGTAAAAATTGACATAATTCATATTTTAAAAAATAAATTTTATTATTAATTTTTTTTAAAAAAAATATTATTCAAGAAAATAAATATCATAAGTATAAAATTTTATAACAGATTATTTAATTGGATATTGTTCATGTTTTAATATCTTTTTTATTTCTCAAAGTGTTAAATTCTTGATAAAATTAAAAGAGTAAAAAGGGTTAAATAAAAATGATAAGGATTAAAAAATATCAAAAACCTATAAAATTATTATTGGATGATTTTATTTAGACGTATATTTATCTTATATAATTTTTTAATAATGTTTGGACATTTTGAAAATGAAAATAAATTTATAATAAAATAGTACATTCTAACATTCCTAAAGAGCCCCATATTCCTCTTATAAAAGGGCATCACCACTATCTCTTACTCACACCTCTAATTCCCCATTGGATCATCCAAAATCTACCAAAATAAGCTACCAAAACTCCTCTCTTTCACCAATAAGAATTACTTTAGGCAGAAGGAAATTCAAGAAAGCCTTTTGGTTCAATCCAAAGGGAGTTACCCGATTTAAAGGTAACATCTTCTGTCAAGTTCATTAAATTAATTTTCCTTCTCCATTACATATTCTATTATTATTCATTGATTACATAACAAAAATATATCACCAATATACTAAGATGTTTCTATGTTAATTATTCGATCTACATGTACACACACCTCCATCTAATAGATACAAACTTACTGTTTCTATGTACAACTAACTACTGCCTCACGAAACGATGATTGTCCAATTTTCCCCTACCACATCTCATGGTGGATATTAAGATGTCAGTGTATTTATATATGATATATATTATATTTATACTGTCTCTATGCTTATGTTTTTTATTTAAATCATACCATTATGCTTTCCATATTGTGTAAATGTGAAACTTTAATTTGATGATGTACGGACTACCGCCCCCTCAATGTGATATGACTCATTCCTGCCATACATGGAATGTATAAAGGGGGAATTAATGAAATTATTTAATGGATATGACATATCATATTAAAATGGAATTATAATATACCTATGTATAATTTAGTTTTCATTCCTCTAAATAATAAAAAGAAATTAAAGTATCATTAATGTGTATGTAAGTCCTACTGTCTCTATGAACGGTTAATTTCATTTATTATGTCCAAAAGTTATATACTACTATAAATACATATGAATACAGGATATATATGGTTTATATGATATCTAAATCATGAATATCAATCAATAGATAATGTACATTTGACCACATAGACAATTTTTTATTGTTGTAATTTCATTTTGTACTCAAGTACCAAATATCATAAAAAAACAACCAATATTAACTTAAATATTTATGTATTGTTTATAACATAGAAATAAGTGATATAAAAAGAAAAATAAACATTAAAAAGGTTCTACAGAAAGTAGATTATAACTTGATTTTATTATACAGGAATAACATCAATCATATGTGATTAATCAGACTCAAGGTAAGGGAACCACTCACCCTCCTCTTATAGTAAATGACTTATTTTATGTTTTGTCTTTTAATTTCTCTTTTCTTATGTTGTGATATGATATTATATATATTTATTACTGTAAATTTTATCTCCAAATGATGAGAGACCCTTTTCTCTCCTATAAAATCCTTTTATGAATTTTCATGTCACGTCGTTAGGACGTTGAATTTTCATTTGGTAATTCATCTAAATCAATTTTCATAGAGGAATGTCGTGATAATATAGACCAACTTCATATAAACAGTGTATAATAATCCCATTTCAATTTTACTTTTATTCAAAAGGAATATTTTTCTATGAAGTGTTTTTCTAAATGAAAAAAGGAATTTTTTACCATATTGCGGAGACAATCACTTTTCTATGGTTATAATCGTTATATGATATTTGACTTCTTCAATAAGACTTAATGTTCTTAAAAGGAAAAAACACCATATTCACTTTTTTGTGTATTTTGGTATTGAATTTTTTTTAAAAGTGGATTTATAATTTTAATAGCTTGAGCAAATTTTTTTTGATTGAAAATTAAGTTTTGTTATTGAAATGTCGATATTTGAAATCTTTTATGTCTGATGATAATATAATGGTACTTGAAAATTTTATGAGTGGTTACATGATAAACAAAATGATGGGAGGTTCAATGATAAAATAAGGAAGGGTTGTTACACTATAACGTCCAATGCATTGGGTATGGAATTCGTCATTATGGGTATTGCATTTTGTGATATGTGTGGAAGTCAAATATATGGTCATTCCATTTAAGTATGTTTATGTCCCATGTTATGTTTATATGCTATACGTTGTTGTATATGGGATTTGAGGTAATATAATGGTTACAAAAATAGTAATCAATGAGCTTATATTTAGTAAAGTATTTTTTCTACATATTTAAGGTGAAATTTATTAATTAATGAAATATTATTCATGGTTTAAATTTTGTTATGAAAAACTAATAGTTTTCTTTATTTATGTATCCATTACTAATATTTTTATACCTATTCCATGTATTGAAATGTTTTTATCTGGACATAATGAATAATAGAATCAAGGATAGGATCTAGAAAACATTATGATGTTAAAACATCAAATAATATCATGTTTATTTTTAAAGAGTTTATGTTTAATTGATTTTGAGTAGGAGTATCTAAAAGTAATATTCAAATTGTTATATATAACTTATGTTCTAATTATCTAAATATCTAAAACTGAAAAGATCCTCAATATGAATTATTAAATTAATTCGTGATTATCTAATGTTTATGGCAAGGGCCTTACACAGTTAGGATTGAATTGGGATCCTTGGATCATGTCTATTGACCGTGTCCTCTATGAGCCCAACCAAACTTATTCCACGTGGTATCAAAGACCAAGGCATCACATGGAATCAAAATCAATAGATTATATGGGTCTATGGAAATATCAACCATTTCCAAGACACATGCAACATCCCAAACATATAATCCTTTTCAAAAAATCATAAATTCACATTCATGTTCCATGAGTATACCCACTCATATCACAATTCAAATTCGATTCCAATCCATTAGTTTATAAACTGATATAAAAAATTCCATATCAACAATTTACCCATGGAATTCACATGTAAAGGGGGGAAACTATATCCCAATAAAGTAATTCAATTCATTTCAATTAATAAAATATTCCACTAACTAGGAAAGAACTATTGTTCACCCATGGGTGGTTTAGCATTGGCATAAGCAAAGGCAATTCACATGGAACACACCATGGGTGGCCTTGGTTGGGAAAAAACCATCATCACATCTCAGTGGAACTGATGTGTATTCCTAAAAGGTCACATTTCATTAAATTCAATTATTAAAGTCATTTTTGGGTCCAAAAAAAGTACGAATGGTGGATCAAAGAGAACTAAAATAATTAATCACTGAAACAAGTGGGTGAAGTATAGACCACCTACCATAGAACCACAATAGATTATTAATCTAGTTTTATATTTTGATACAACTCTAATCATAATTAAAATGAATTTCTAATGAATAACCTTGAAATAGGGACAATGATCTTGCATCTATGTAAAATGGTCGATACTATGAATAATAAGTAATTACATAATGATAATTGGGTACTCACCGATATGTATCCAATGAGTCTGACGATGATCGATTTTGATTTTGTATGGAGGAGATCTTCACAATCATATTTTAGGTATCAATGAGGGATCTACAAATATCATCTCTATACAATGTGTGATAAATTAGAATAAAGATTAATTATATAAACACCTAAACTGATATTTTTTAATTTTACGAAAAATAGTAGGCCTCATGGAATGGTCACACAATTGGCCAAACTGTGAACCAGCCATGTTACAACTACTATATAGTGGGACAAATCAAATGGTTTGTGCACTGAGTATACCAATCCATGTGCATTCTGTGCCTACGTCCACCTTCAAAAACTGAAGAGACCGTCATGCGATCATGTGCCTTTATTCTCATAGTTTCCTAAAATTGAGGGAACTATATAACCCCACATTCTAGCCTCACACTGTCAGTAATAACCATGTGAATTTCCCCACATGTTATCTACTAATCATGAAACCTGTCATTTTCTTCCATAAATCTAGGTTTTGGGCTTTGATCAAGCTCCGGACACACCCTATACCCATATAACCTCAAAGGGATTTCACAATATTCCATAAAAATGAATTTAAATTCCAAACAAGAAGATATATACCTCATATGAAAACTTGGGTTCTTACAATGTTCTATTGTATTGTAAACATATCAAGTGGACATGGGAATTAGTGTTGGATATTTGGTGTCAATGACCAATGTATTTTATCATGCATACTTGGTGATACATCACAAAAAAAGGATCATTATAACACCACATGTTTTTATGGAAATTTTTTTTAATTTATCAAATTAATTTATTTTGATTGATGTATTTCATTGTAGAAAGTATATAATTCCTTTGACATAGCACTGACTTATCTTGATCTGCATGAAACACTAACCCGCCATATGTTACACAGAACACCGAGTTCCTACGTAATATCATTTTTTATAATAAATATTTAAATGAGATAATTTTAACATAGACATAAAACATAGTAAAACTAATAGTAATATAAAATATTTAAAATATTTTTTATAATTGTTTTATATAAATAATAAATACTGATAAAATAAGATAAATATTTTGGTATACTTCTTATATGTTTTAAAAAAATATTTTTTAAAATGATCTGCCTTTCTTATACATTTTGGAAAATTAATAAAATTATCTTTAGAAAATATTAGAAAAAAATTAATAAAATTAAAATAAATTTCTTGAATTTAGAATGTGAAAATTAATTTAGGGATATTTTTGGTATTTTTTTTGAGAAACTTAATTTTTGGATGAATAGTGAAAATATTAAATTTTATTCAATACATATTTTTCATTTAAATAATTTATAAGGTAAACATATATTTTGAAAAAGATTAAATGTTTAATTAGATCATAGTTCTATCAATTAATCTAATTTATATCATATAAATCAATTTAACATTGAAATTGGGTATAAAAACATAGTAATATTTTGGTAATTTTATGATAAAAACCCCCTTTCTTACCACATCGGTGGGATTCACATTAATCATAATTTTCGCAATTACGTGATTTGAATTTTAAAAAATTGAAATACATTATTGTAATCAGAATAATTTTTTTTATAATATGATCAACTTATTTTTTCACCAAAATGATTAGTGAATGTGATTTAAATAAAATGTTGTGAATAAGGAAAAATTAAGTCTAATAAGGGATTAAAACATAATCTTAAGGAAAATAAAGAAATGTACACTTCTCCAAAAAAACATTGGATTCCAATAATTCGAATATATCCCTACATGGTTCAAATTGTATGAGTTTTTTTATATTATTAAATGGATTTTCCCAATAAAAAGTGTTAAGTAAGGAAAAAGACAACAAAGATAATTTTCATTACATTTATGATTTATTATAACCTTGAGATATGTAGAAAACAAAATATTTATTGTTATAAATATTATTTTGAATGATAAATATTTTATTTTTATCATAATAATTTATTATTAATTTTTAGATAATATTTAGTTACTTACAATGCTTAAGAAACTCAAATGTAGTGATTATTTAACTGAATATTAACAAAACCAAATGATAATATAAATATTAAAAGGGAAGTTATTTTATTTAACTATTATGATTACTTATTTTAGTAGATGAAATTTTAATGTTACATAGCTGTAATATTAATATATTTTAATTCTAATATTTTTTAATAGTTTAAAATTAAAATTAAATAAATATTTTTAAAAGTAACATTGATTTTATTTTACAATAAATGATATTTTTTAAAATGATTTAAAATTAAAAAAATTTATATTATTCAAAGTGATTTTTAAGTGTTATTAAATTTTAAATAAGGTCAATTAATTGAAAAAATTGAATTATTATAATTACCATGTTGACTTATTGATTATAAAAACATTTCTGGAATGATTCGGGTTTAAGAAGTGATTTTGTTTGCCACATGCGCTTGTTTTAAAATTTATTTACAAAAAAATGATACTTTTATTTTTCAATTTAATTATTATATTTATAATTAATATGATTTATATTTTATAAAAAATTAAACTCTAATTTATTCTTAAAGTTTAAACTACATCAGTTACAAAACTAGTGACATTAATAAAAAACAAAATGATAAAATTGAGGGGAAATAGATATTATGGAACCAAAATACCAAAATGAAAAAACAAATTTGGGGTATAGGATTATATCAACCATTATTCCTCTATAATACATTATGTTTTCATTTTTGACTCATCGTAGGTATGGTATACCTCCCTTTAATGAATACGTTTTGGTGTTTGCAAGAGTGTCACTCCCCTTCAATTATTAGAAGGCATGTACACAACAACTTCTTAATACATCTCAACACACATAGGTTCAACCAATATCTTCCAAATACATTTCTGAACATACCTCCATTACTCATTGAATCATCCCTTTGGGAAGAAATTGTTCCATGGAATCCCTTTTGTGAAAACAATATAGAGTTACCAGAAGAGGATGTAACACCCCCCCTCATGCTCATTTATATTATATTCGATCACCACCCCTCCAATACCCTTATTCCCTGATGATACAAAATACCCAAATATCCTAAATATATTTACATGTTTTAATGATAAATTTTCTACCTAAACACACACACACTTAAATTTAATGGATAACAAACATATTGTTTATGTGTTCGACAAACTACACCTTTCAAAATAATGATTATCTATTCTCCCTTTTCTGTATCTCATGGTGAGAACTATTATGGAAACTATGATTATGTATATTATATATGCTAATAATTATATATTTATTCTTTTTTTATGTTTTACAAAAAATATCATTATACATTCCATTTATTGTCAATATAATAATTTTGTTTGGGGATGTGTGGAGTACCACCCACTCAAAATGATGTGATTCATTGAAACACTGCATGGAATTGATTAAGGATGAGTTTAGTAAAATTATATAATATAGAAAATATAATAATTACACTGGTATAATTATATATATACACATATATATATAATATTATATTTCACTTACTCTCTTTCCTTTAATGACACAATACAACAAAATCAATGTTCACACATACTCACAACGTACCGTATCCATGAATGATATATTACATTTAATAATAAAATATTTTATATATTTTTATAAAAAAATATAATGAATATATATCAAATTTATATAATTATTTAAATTCATTAAAACATTTCATAAGTTTAAAGACTAAAGATTCAACAAATAAAGACACATGTGACAAATAAAGAATATATTACCCAAAGTGAAACCTTAACATAGAATTGATAATAAGTGGGTATTATAATTACATTATAAAACCATATATGGTATTAGGTATAATAATTTTGTTCTGTGATAAATTTATAATGAAGATATATTTTTTATATTTGTGGTTTGAATGAGTACGTCAAGAGTCAAGACAGCAGGTAAGTTATTTCATCAGACCTTTTTTTAGTGAGTTACAGACCTCATACACTACTAATTTCTTTTGTGTGCATTATATATGGACAATTTATGTATTATGTTAATATTATAACAAAATTTATGTGTGTTTACATATCAATTTTATTATTTTCTTTCATGTTATTTATGTATCTATAGATAGAAAATTGGTAATGTAATTTTGTTACAATTTTCCTAATTTGATGACAAATTCCATGTTTTGAAACTATATGTTCCTATGAAGAGTACATAATACCTTTTAAATGTTAAATAACGATTAAAATTATTTTAAATATATTTTAATCTTAATTTAATTTAACTTTATAACATGGGGGATACTTCAATGTTACAAAGTGGTAAGAGTTTATTGAAATAATCTCATCATTTGTTTATAAATGTGCTCAAATTGCTGAGATCTTATGATACATAACTAAAGAGTTCTCATGAATTTTATTACAGTCTCTATATTCATGATATCAGCATGTATCAGTACCATTTTTACACTCTTTGGTACATAATGTGGTTATGAAATTGTTTTTTAGGAAGACTGAATATACCTATCTCTACGGTCAAAAATATGTTTTTTTTAAACGAGGTTTCTAGGGAAATGATTCAAAGGATTTTTTTGTAATTTTATAAATAGTATTCAAATAAAATGTTTTTTAAAATATTTTGGGTCATATTTTATATGCTTTCAAGGAATGATGTTTTTAAAATGATTTTATGGTTATTTTATATGTTCTCATGTGAAATTGTTTTGGGAATGTTTTCATCTTATTATATATGTTTTCAAGGAAAATGTTATCATAATAGTTTCAAAAATTATTTCTATTTTTTCACATGGTGTCATGAACCCTTTTGGTTGTGTCATATAGACATCTTCTTGAAGGTTATCATTAATGAATGATGTTTTGTGATTCATTTTCCAAATCTCCTAGTCATGGTAAGCTACTATGGAAAGTTTGATTCTTGTGGATTTAAACATGGAAACTAGTGAGAATGTTTTATCATATAAAATTCCTTGATTATGTCAAAACCCTTAAGTCACTATCCTCTCTTTATAGGTTCTAAATTGACATTCCCTATCTACTTTTCTCTTGAATACCTATTTTCATCCAACATAATTTACATAAACTGGCTTATCAAACAGAACCCAGACATGGTTTTGAAATATGGAAACCATTTCATAATTAATAACATCAAGAATTATTGTTACATCTGATATTTATACATCTTCCTTATAGGATATAGTTTCATCATTGTCCAATAATAATGATTCACCATCCTCAGTGACTAGAAAACCAAATCTATCTGGTTCCCTTACATCTCTTAAGATCCTATGCATTACTTATTTTTAAGGAACATCATTTACAGGGACCTGTGGAACTTGTTCCTATACCAAATCCTGTGTATCTTGATCATCAAATTCATCGAATTTATTCTTGCTCACACTGTCCTTTTTGTGATTGTGCTACCTCTAATGAAATACAACTTTTTTGGTGACAATCAATTTCTTGTCTAGAGGTTTATATTGGTAATATCCTTTCATTCCGTTGGGACATCATATAGAGATAAACATCATCCCATGAGGTTATAGTTTGTTACCTGATAAGGCATTAACAAATTCCTCTCATCCCTATACACATGTGTGTGAAAAAATGGGTTTCTTTCCACTCCATAACTAGGAGGGAATTCCAATTTTCACCTTGGTTGGTTCTATGTTTAATGTGTATGTTGTAGTATGTAATTCATATCTCCAAAAGGAAAATGGAAGATCTGCATGACTCATCATCAACCTCACAATGTCCAACAAGGTGTGGTTCCTCATTTCACTAACACCATTCCACTGATCTGTATAAGGAGAAGTGAGGTGAGATAGAGTCACATACTCTTGTAGAAGATTGATTAACTCTTGGTTCCGATATTCATTGCATCAATCTAATTGAAGCTTCTTTATCTTCTTACCAAGCTGATTATCTACATCATTATGGAATTCATTAAATTTATCTAAGTATTGTGACTTATACCACATTAAGTATAAATATCCATATCAACTAAAATCATCATTAAATGTATTGAAGTAAGAATATACACCTTTATATTTTACTATAAATGGTCTACACACATCTGTGTGCACCAATCCTAGAAGCTCTGGGGCCCTTTCACCATGTCCACTGAAAGGAGACTTGGTCATTTTACCTTGTAAACAAACGTGACATCTATCAAGTGTTTTTAGCTCAGTATAGTCTAAATAGCCATTTTGGGATAGCTTTGTAATGCACTTCTAGTTTACATGACCAATAGGGTGATTCCAAAACTGGGTGATGTATGAGCCATGTGAGTTTGTTTTGTTATCGAATTTCAACAATTGGTTTTAATAATTTAATACATACAAATCATTATTTACATGAACCATACCATAACATATGTCTTTCATATAAAAGAAATAATACTTAATTCTGAACATGAAAATAAATCCATCCATATCCAAACATGATACAAAAATTATGTTATTGGTAACAATACGCACATAATAACAGTTATACAAAACCAAAATAATCCTTGTTATAAATGGGAGGTGGTAATTTCCAATGGATAACGTAGCCATCCTCACACAATTGGTAGCTCGAAGATCCACCTCTCCTCTAGAAATATTTCTAAATCTACTTGGTTCCTGAATTTGAATACAGATGTCAGCCCCAAAAGCTGTATCTAATACCCAATGTGTACAAATGGAAGGATTCAATCGATAATGAATGCACCTTTAGAATCCCAACACTTTTATGTGCAATTAATCTTCGGTCAGACTTTTTTTCCACATGAAAAACATACTTCCTCCCATTCCATTCCCTGCCTTTGGATCTTCCCATTCTTGGAGGGATGAATCTCGATTGCTTCAGACTATTTATAAGACCATATCCCCTTTTCCTTGTCCTTCCTTTTCTAATTTTCAATAAGGATTGCGGGATTGTCATGACCCATGTCCATATCTACATGGAGAATTAAGGTCAGAAGTTCTGACAGACTCTTCTCATTTTATCTCATGTTATTGTTGATAATAAATCTAGAGAAGGTCTTAAGAAGTGATGACATGATGAGATATGTAGGCAAATCATCCAGGAACATAATCCATAAGACGTACATGCATTCAATGTAGCCAATAAGCTTGACTTCATGAGGCCCAATAGGAACAGAATCTCCATGATTAGTTGTAAACAATTCATTGGGGATCTTATATCTCTTTTTCATCTCCTTCTCAAGGTACAAATCTTTAAGGTGATACATCATTCTATACACATCCATTTTTTCAAGTTTCTTCAAGAGAACATTAGACATGGCTGATATCATGAAACATTGTACATTTGTGGCATCATCGTCATGTATCATATAAAGAGATAGTTCCTAATCATTTTCCTCTTTCCCAGGCGCAACTGGAATATTCTCTTCTGGCACATACAATTTCCCCTTGTGGCGAAGGATGATGCGCAAACACCTTTTCCACTCATGGAAATTGGTGCCATTGAGAATGTTTTCCTTCTCGAGTATCGTCTGCAACGATATGTTTGGATTAATTTTTCCTGATATTTATAAAAAGTAAGATCAGAAAAGTTTTAGTACTTTATTATGATAAAACTGAGACAAATAAATAAATTAATACTTATTAGTCTCCCACTATTTTATTTAAGTCCAAGAGCCCTAACCATTGATTTAGGATTATTGGTTTGCCTGAATATTCTAGTTGAAATGATCCATATTCCCCTTTGAATTACCCCAAATAGGTTACTTCATGAAATTTGAATGTTTTTAGGTAGGAATTCCAAGTGCCAACTCCATTAACTCGTACCTCCTTGATCTGTTGAGTGGACTCCCCAATCCTGAAATTATTTTATTTTGGATTTCTTCATCATATTCCTCTTTGTCATACCACATCCTACTATGGATGTCAACCCTTGATAAGAAACATGTCAATTTAAGCCAAAACCATGAATTATAATTCCCTGATAATTGAAAGCAACCCAACAAGTGTTGGTCAAGTACTTCAAACTATGGTTCGATTCTATCCAAGATTATGGACAGCTATAAAAACATAATATTTCATTGAGGGATTTTATCATTATTCATAAATTCAAATTTTATTATCATTGATTACATTAATGTTAAAATTAAGTGCATATACTTAAGTGATTAACCGTGTCATGTATAATATTTTATGCATAAGACATTATTATTTTAATTCCATCTTGCATTCTTGTTTAATTCATTAATTGTGTGATCGTTACAACACACCCAAAAAAATAAACCATGAAACATACAGAAATAAAATAAATGGTATGATCAAGAGCTTAAACTATTGGTCAGTTTATCTAGTGGTTGATAAACTAACCCAAGACCTAGGGAAGAAACACCTTGAACCTTTTGGGTTCATGTTTACAGCTTTCAACCTATCCACCTCTGTATCTCCTTGGGTTGGATTCTCATTGGATCCTAACATGAGATGCCTTCACTAGCTTGGGAGCTCCATCCAGTACATATGATCTTACCACACACGTAGGTGATGGGTAAAATGGGTTTTTACAGAAAATAAACCTTCTTCACATAGGCCCTATATATTAATGATGAGAAATATCACAGGACAACAAATATAATTTAAATAAAATAATTAAAAGAATCCATTCACATAAAAATGTTTTCGTCTATCTCATGATCATCCATGCATGAAATGATATTTAAGCATAAATAAAACTATCATTAACTTGTTTAATCATTATTGATTAAGATAAATCATGCTAGACTCATTTAATTATCTTTAATTAATCAATCCTTTCATCATAAACCATTTTTTGAATCTCCTTGAGATTTTCATCCATAATAATTTTAAACAAATAAATTCCTTTAAAATTGTCTTTGTACATTACTTGTACTATGGATGAAACCCGGTGAATTCTATTTCATAACCACCCAATGAGTAGAAATGAACAATACACAAATATTATATAAAACACATATATATAAAAAACCTATCGCGTGTTGTGCCTTATTATTATGCTTGCACTAGGTGACACATCTCAAGTGTTTGTATAATATAATTATAAATTTTAATAAATCTACATAATTTGGATGAGTACATGGCATGTACTTTCGACTACATGGAGTGCACTTTTGTTCACCGTCCATCTGAAGTACACGCCTGAGAACATGGCGTGTAGATGTAATTTAGAAATCTTTGGAGTACACGACTTGTTAACTAGGACACACTCCGTGTTGTATCCATGTCACATGGTTCCCTTCCAGGAAAGTCATGTATGTGGTACATGTTCCCATCCTACCCTGAAGGGAAAACACGTCGTGTTCAGTGGATCACACATCATGTAATCTGGAAACCGTGTTCCACCTATTCCTGGTCAACACACAATGTCATTTATAACTTGTAAATACTCCAACACATGGCCTGATTTGGTGGACCAGTCTGATTCATTGAACCTATACAACACGATGTGTACTGCTAAATACATGTTGTGTATTCTGATGGTGTATAGCTTGGAATGTTTCGCACCTCAGGATGAGATCCTCTATTTTTTTAATCAAAATTAATAGAAAAATTGGATTATGTAAGGTGAATGGGAAACGAGAGAGGAAGAATAGATCTCTAGATTTAGATATAATGAATGATTAACATGAATTGAAACAACTATTTTATTAAAATGATTAAATCACCAATGAAATACTAAATAATTACAATCAACGATATGACCCCTCTGATACCATTGGATGTTTCTGAGCGCAGCGGAAGCGTGTTGGTGGGTGAACCAAATTTACTTTTATGATTAACAACGATCAGTCTGAGATCCATCATGATAATAAAACACCGAATCATTAGAATAGAATGATGAATGAAAAATAATGAGGGGAGTCCAAGATCCATAGATAGGATCATCATATGTTGTTTAAAATTAATTTAATTAATTGAAATTAATTACCTTGATAGAATTCTTTCTTTTTTGATGTTTCCACTCACAATCTGATGTGATCTATCATTGAATCATAGAATACATGTATAAGATACTTATAGAAGGGATCGACACAAGCTCTAAAAATCTCTTGACGTTTCCGAAGGGATCTCTAGGTGCTAGCGTGGAAGAGCCTTCGCATGCGATGTCTACCTTTGATCGCCTTGATTCAGTGGAAGAGGATCTCTCTCTCTTATCTTGAGAGCGTTCCTGGTAGAAAATAATTATCCTTGGGCTTGATAAATTTTTCTAGATCTTTTATGCACAACCCAAAAATGGCGAGGCTAAAGAGAATTATATAATTTTAATTTTAATTACATATAAGAATAAAATGAATTAATTAACCAAAATCATTTATTCATTTCATTTAATTCTTAGTAATACACCATGTCTAATAATAACAGTTAACTATTATTATTACATTACATGCCACATGGAATTACCCCTAATATTATTTGATTAAATAAATAATATTATTTCTCATAAATAAAATATATTCAATGAGTGTACATTTTCTTTTCCATTTTTCATTATTTCCTCCACCACATTTATTAGAATGTGAATAATGGATATTTATTTCTTAAATAAATATCACTACATTACTTGCTATTAAATATATAATTTCAGAAACAATATATTCTCCTTAATAACTTCTATCAAAATAAATGCGATAAGGAAAACATGAATGATTATTAAACCAAAATTGGGAATAATCTTTATTAAATTTGTTGAATTTTTATTTTTACTAAGATACATGGACACACATAGTGTGTGATTGTCTAGCCCTGTTTCTCTGTGGTATTAGGTAGTTCAAGCCTAAATTCCAATATTAGTATCTAGAAACATTCCAAGGAACCCATTGATAAAGATGTTAACGCCACAATAACATGTCACATCCTATGAACGTTTACCGTGTAATGTAATCTCTATGTGATGATGTCTGGAATCAAGTTGGTTTAATGCAAGTTCCATCAACCCATGTGCTTGATTATTTTTTCTTTGAAATTCCAAAGTTGATCATCCCCATTCCTCACCATGAACATAGATTTATTAACGCTATATCAGTTCCACCAAAGGGCACGAGATATCTACTTATGTTATTTAACAGAAGGGACAAATCCTTTCTCACATTATCTATTAATGAAGTATTACACGTGAAGCACCCAACATATCCTACCTCACTACGAATTGTGTTTCTTCATAGTATTAAAAATTACATCAAAGTGCACGAGTTGTAATATCAATTAATAATAATATTAAATTCTAAGGAACAATACACACATAAAAAAATTTGAACATCCAATGACATAATGAAATGTGGATTTTTTACTGACATGCTTCGTTCTCATAATATCCTTCTAGATATTACCAAAGTTGCACATCATTAGAAGGTGAATCAAAATTTTATGATTCATCACCCCTAATGACTACTATTATTTGTGTCCCGCAAGTAAAATCATTCAGACATAGAACATATACTCGAGAACAGTGTCATGGAACATCCGGGTCCTCATCCTAAAAGTGATTCGCTATGACCCTTTAATAAAACAGCTATCCATAAGACATTATCTAATGAATTTACACAAGGAAGAACAATCAAGATGTGATAATGTATTTATTTAAAGAATAAAGTTCAATGTATTTGTTTCTAGGCCCCCAACTCCAATAGTCTATACCTTGTCTTGATTAGTAACTCAACCGGTGTTTATTTAATTCCATTCAATCTAAGGGATACATATCTCAAATAAGTTATCCATCGTTTTTTGATCTTACCAGGTAGCTCTGGTTATACAATCTACACCAATTAACTAGAGGGTGTTGACCATAGAATATTGGGATGTTTATAGTGGCTGTGAGTGTTGTGTATGATCATTTGGAGACACCCCATGAGAAGTTGGTGATGTATGTATTTTATTTGTTTTTAAGGATAATAAGATAATTGGTGGATTTCTATTTCTTTGAAGAACTTGATACACCATTGCTAAAAAAAGTAATTTCACTTGCATTTCTTGATTCATTTCACTCCCAAGTCACTAAGATATTTTATATTTCGTAAGTTTATAGATATACCTCTTGGAATAAAATTTATTATATAATTTGTTACAAATTTTAATGATCTACTTCATTAGGACCCATTACATGATTGTCATGAGATTTCTTGGGTTTTGTAATTGGAAGTTATTTTGAAACAGTTTATTTTTTTACTAATTTAGGTTATATATTTCACACCTAATAATCATGATGATAGACCTTAAACTATTTTAGCTATAATCATATTGGAATATACCAATTATTTAACATAATTCAATTTGGGGTCATCATATTAGTTTAAATCAACATTGTTTTCCAATGATTTGGGGTTTTATATTGAGTACCTCTCTATAGTGATGTCTATAAATTTACCATTAATGGTGAAATATAATGAAATTTATTATTATTCTATTTTCTCACATATCATTAGTGAATATTAACATCATAAAGATTTATTTATCATAGATATATATAGGTTCAACTTAATCGTATGTATGAATTGGTTGACATATTATCGAGAACTCATCATCAACTACTGTAAAAATATATATTTTACTATAGTTGATAGTAAATCATTGAGGGTGATATAAAATCAGGTCATTCAATACCTACCAATCAATTTCTAGGGAATATTTTAGACTAGTTTTCTAGTTTTTTTCTAGATTATGGAGAAAAATTTTATATTTTCATTTTTATTTGTTATCATATTTTGAATGAAACTGTTTTGTAATACTCAAATTATATTATAAAGATAGGGGATTAGTTTTCAATTGATATACTTCTACGTATAGATCCCATATTTATTCCACTATGTAGGATAGATTTTGTATAGATTTATAAGCCAATGGCTCAGTTGTATTATCTTAAGGTGAATGGTTTTATTCACCAAAGAAAGTCACCTTATGGTCCACTCGTATTGTTTTCTAGTAATGTCGATTGATCCATATAAATATTTGTTGTTTACTAGACATTTAATCAAGGGATAGTTAGGAACCAATATTCTCAATCTCTTTTTAATTATTTCTTCAAAAAAACTATGGGGATCCATATTGTCATGCTAGAGTGACTTGAGATTTTATTATCATTATCTATGAATGTGGACTTATGACATCCCTCATACTTATTTTAGGTGAAGTTGTGATTTATAGGTTTTTCTTGTTATGTTTTTTCAGTTTAAAAAATTTCAAAACAATATTATGGGGATGATGAATTGGGAATTCCAACCATGATTTTATTTTTTTCATGGTGGTTTTTTTGTAATATTGTTCTAAATTTTCTTAATAGAGGACTGTGCTCAACATTTTGATATCAGTATGAGTACAGTAAATGATATTCATCTATATGATTATATTTTGATATTTTATATCACATATTAGTGAATTATATTTCATATAGAATTTCATATTAGAGGTATGTATATTAGGGGAACCACAAAAGTCTTAGGATATTATTTATTAAGATCATACCAATAATGTTTTTGATATTCACGTTTCCATTTTTTCATTATATTATAGGAGATTCCTTAGAAAATTATCTTTATTAGAAGAAAAAATGATAGACCTTACCAAGATAGAAGTGAAGGTACTTTGGTTTAATTCATCAATGAGTTTCTTCTTGGTGTTATAGGAAAAAAATAAAATATGTGTTTATAATGACTTAACCCGAGGTATTAAAGGAGTACACCATGTATTTAAATGTATCTAATGTTAGTCTAAGATATGTGCTAATGTATGAAATGTGAATTACTTTTATGTAATGAGGTAGTTGATGCCTCATAAAATATTTATCTAACTCATGAATTATAGCTGTTGGTGATAATTCATGCATTGAGATGTTTACAAGCATCATAGGTTCTTTATGTATACAAACCATAAATCCTCTTGGTTTTTATTTCTTAAATATAATTGGACCTTTTAAAAATGATATTTTTTGAGTATATTCAATAATTTATCATGGAGATAACATATTCTTCTTGGAAGGGGAATGTTGTTTCAAATTAACTAAGTTGTAAGATTCATTTTTTAATTTCATAGGTGGTTATTAGTGAGTTTTATATGATATCTCTATTCATGGATATGCTCAATATATTCCAAGAGTATCATTTTAGGGAGACTCTAAAGGATTCATTGTAACATATTCACTCTTTTATATAGTATTGAGGAGTTATTTACCTAACTTGATATTTCATTGTTATGGGGTATAATAAATATATTTGGGAAACATAACATTATTTGTCTCTTGACGTTAATGTGTTCCTTTACATTTTATGTTGGATTTTTGTCCTGAAAATCATATTTAGGTATTTGACATGGGATTTTCATTACTTAATATGGTCTTTTCACCATGGAAAATCGTGGTTTTTCCATGGTATTAGATGTAAGTGGAAATTGTTTTTCTAAAACAAAAAAATACAAGGTTTTGTTTCATGATGTTGTACCTATAAATGGGTAAGGTATGATCACGAGTACCCAAAAAATATTATTAATTCACCTCTCATTCATAAGTGGAACTGGTTATTTATGAAAATGGATTTTTTGCAGGGGTTATCAAACATACCCCAAGATTATGACGTAGTGTGTGAAATTCAAGAATTGTCTACCACGGATTTATAGTTCCTTATCATTAACAATATTCATATGTTTTATGATTTCAAATGGATATATTTTCATGATTGAATTTATATTTATAGAATTTCAATGTTTTTCTTTATTTATCAGGATAACTAATTCAAATCTCACATTTGGAAGTATCTATACAATTTTATTTATACTAAAGTGATTTTGAGAATTACAATTCATCCATAAATGGTTAGTGAGAGAGAATTAAGATGTTTTAAGAGGACATTATTAGAGCATGTTTTTGGTATTTAAATGGTTTATGTGAGTTTTATCTTGTGATTATGGTCATTTTCCTATTATATTATTTATCCTGAATGGATTCAGAAAGTGATTTTTTAGTCTACATATAGTAGTTCATGTCCATTATATCTTTATTGGTAAGAGACTAGAGATTATGTTTTTATTTAATTGAGTGTTATATAAGTTTCATCAAGGATTATTTGGATAATCAATAATTTGTTATAGACCACTCAGATTAAGTAAGTATGATATGTTTAGTGGATACAATTTTCACTTGAGTTTGAGGTAGGGGACCACGATTTTCAAGGAGTCTCACCATATTTGGGTCACCATTGTATTCATATGGAGGGGAAGTTACATCTAGGTCATTTAGGCCATTTTTATAATGTATTGGGATAGAAAATTGATATTACAATAAGTAATTCCCCAATTGTGTAGTGTTATGTATTGTTTTTTGTCTATATCTCTACTCAAAAGATATCTACTCAATCTATCTCATGATATTGTTGTCGAGTATCTAATGTTGTCACCAAATGCATCATTAAAGGTGGGATGGGTTAGTATTGTGGATCAATGTGACAATACTATCATTTGAAGGATGGTTCCTCACAAATGATTTTATTGACAACACGTGAATATATAAGAGTAGATGTTATTGTGGGAGCTAGAAATATAGGCTCATTATCTAGAGTTTAATAATTATGAAATTCCGTGAGGCATCTTGAAGATGAGTTAACCTATGGGTCCTAGAGAATGATTCTAGGAGTTTGCTCCCTATCCATGTTGATTTTTTTTCTATAATCCATGACTTATGTCACAACCCAAGGGGATTACACATTAATGGGGGCCTACCTATGATTAAAAATTATTAGCATCAGGATGAATCACACTATATTTTAGGGTATCACAACATGTTGAAGGGTGTGTATAACTAATAGGATTATATATACTGTTGTATATACAATATATATGGTGGTTGGTGTTGTATTATTCCAACTTTCAGAGGGTGTTTAAGCGTGAAGGAGGTGCTTATACCAGGAATTAATAATTTCTCAAGATCAAGGGTTATACCATTGAATGGGGAACCAAACCACATCTATTGGTTTATTTTTTAATGTGTTCACGATTCGAAGTCATTGCACCATGAATATAGTTATTATGATGTAATTAGTATCAATACAATCATTTTTTTAAACACGAATAAAAATATTTTAATTCAAAAAATATCAAAAAATATTGATTATTATCATTTCTTCTGGGAGGATTCCTATAACCCCATAAATAATAAGATCCCTCTAGTCTCTTAGTAATTATTCACTCGTTTCGTCATAGATTTGTGTTATAGTGTTTCTAAATGGATTCCTAAATGAATTTATAATCATTTTAATTATCCCATTTCTTGTTTTCAATATCATTTCACTATTTTCCATAATTTATTCTATACTTTATGATTTTTAATAATTTGCTGAAATCTACTAACCTTTTTCGACTCCTCAATAGTTTATTAATGAACATTCCTCTATTAGAAATAGGTAGGTGGTCCTCGAATTATACATATGGTTAATGTTTGTTTCACATGATGTTCGTTACATAGTCTTGCTACTTATGTGCCATTTATATAGAATTAAATTGAAATGTATTCCTTTGATCTCGATAAGTGAGGGTAACATTATCTATGGCCAATAAAGACACCACATCTATTATTCCATTTTATGGTGGCCACTAATAGAGATTATCCTAATCTAAGATGTGATGAATTAAAATATTTTAATTTCATTTGGGTTTCATTGATTTTATTAGTGACACGATTTCCCTTCTTAGGTTCCCTTATAAATTTTCTTAGAGAGGTGATGTATATATTAGTATGATTAACTAATCGTATGAACAATTGGGATATTTGTAGTTAATAATCATCCTTTGGATAGTTGAGTTGGAATAGGGTCAGTTTTCATCCCCTATAGATTTTTTTATTGGGTTCATTAGTCCTTTATTTCCCTATAAAATTAATTCAAGCATTGGGGGGAATAATAAATTTTAAAATAATTTATTTTATATGTTATTCCATCCTAAAATGTAAATTTTTATATTCTATAATTATATTTTTTGTTTTTCTATATTTAAATGTTTTTATATATTGATTTAATGATATTCTCTTAGCATTGTGATAGAAGAGTGGGGTTGATATACCCACCTATGATTTGTTTTTCACAATATGGAGAAATATTCCTCAAATTTAATATATTTTTTATCTTGATTCTATTCTGATAATGTCATTATGTATTTAAATCTTTAGAAAGTTGTCTATTTTGAGGGAACTGATTCCCATTATAGTGTGATTTGTTTTTTGGATGGAATATCCTTAGAAATGGATATATATTATTTTACACATATTTGGTATTTACTATACATATTAGCATCATGAAATTGAGGGTTAAATGACACTTGTAAGAGTATTAGTTCATATGGGATGTGTTACACTTCAACTAATATAAATCCTATAAACTAGGGATTTTTCACGCACATGAATTTCACTGTGGCTAGGGATTCTACACCCACTCTTGGTTAATAATATTTTTCATATAATGATTGAGGATTTAATTTATTGACTCAATAACTTTATCCCATATACGTAACTATTTATTAAGATATGATTCCCATATAAATAATTTTATGTAATATAATTGACATAATGGACTTGGGTTTTGACATATTATCTTGACATAATACCCATGTATTGGGTATTCTATAATCAAACGGATGGAATTTCCATAGTTTTATATATGTCATTAGGATGTTTTTCCACATGTTGTTCATTATATTTTGATCATATTTTTTACAAAATGGGTTTTATATGGAATAGAATACCCAGAAAATTATTATGTGATATCATTAGAGAAACCCCAACATTGTATAACAAATGGTTGTTCTCCCATGGGTGGTTCTTTTTTGACCACAGTTGAAACATATATACTATTATTACAATTTTTTATTACATTATTTATTTTCATTTCAAACATTACATATAGTTTCATTAGATAATATATTTTATGAAATTTTGTGGTGGTGTCCTCTTAAGTTATAATGACTCATTTTCTAGGCATTTTAAGTAGTTCAAAAAAATCATTATTTAAGGAGTGGAAATTTTCATGGTCCATATTCTTGAAGGTTGAATATGATTTTGGTCGTAACTAGGAGTAAGGGGTTGAACATAAACCGATGAACAATTTTAAATATATTATATACCATTTTCACTTTCAGGTGGACTATATATGTTCATTCTATCATGTTCCATTTTACACATTTACAATTTCCGAGAATTGTAGTCGTTGATGTTGTTATAGCATGGGTACAATCCCACTTATGAGTGTCATTTAGAAGTGTTTTCTTCTAATTATCCAAATCCTCTTATGTGATAACAATTATTATATTTCTTATTCTATTTTCATGGTAATATATATAAAACATGGCATAGTCTCCCAATTTTTACATACACCTCATCATTGAATAGTATCCACTATTATATAAAGATTATTACATAAAGAATGTGAAAACATGATAGAATATAGTGGAGGTATATCAGATCGGGGATTCTATAAATTGTTATGATAGCTAGGATTTATGTTGTATTAATATTTATGTTGTTGAAAAAAATATTTGGGATGTTGTCATAGCTTGTTGTGGATCTTGTTCCTTGGAGTAACTGACCCATGTATTTTGGAAGTCAATGTTACATGGGATGCTATTTTTATACCTGTTTTTATATTTTTTGGTTGGGTTTTCATGAAAAATTTATTGAATTGTTATAACTACATGAGATTTATTTTTTTTTACTCTTAGATTGGAGTATAAGGAGAGAAAACATTCAGATATCATTTTGGACAAGCATTATTAACATGAAATTCATTTTCATTCTATTGTTTGAGAACATTGATTATGATAAAATTGTTTATTATCAAATTTTTTAAAAAAATTTATATTGTTGTTTCCTATATGAATTTGCAATGTAATTTTACAAAATCAAACCATAGTTTTGTTATTTTTTGTGTTAATTTAATATTTTTAATCCTTTATTTAACTAATTTTTCTTTTCAGATAGAGGGATAATTCTATTCTAGATAGAGATATTGAGGTTATGTGAGACCCATATGATGGTTGGGACTACGTATAAAATAGTGAAATGAATTTACATATATTAAAAACACATTTCATTCATACATATAATATATATTTTCTCCAGCCATGTATTTGGAATTATAGTGATATAAAATCACGATGACACTTTTCTTGAGTGTCACGAGTGTGGGGAGAACAAATACACATTGATTTTGGATTGATAACCTTGATTACTCTTATTATTTTCTTGATATATTTCTCCATGTGACTTTTCTAAATTTTATTCATTCCATTGGACCTAGATATATTATAGGTGATCCGTCCATGTCATATTTGAACATGGATTTATAGTTTCATTATGCCCCTCTATTCATAATATAGTTTGTACCTCATGTTTCTAATATGAGGATACAGTCTATGTCAGATATCATTGATAATCTTGCATTACCCAATGAATATTTTCTGAATCATTCAATTTATAATATTTTGGATTTTATGAGGAACTGGTGGGATTTCTATATCTATGTACAAGATCATATAGGGATAATTTGGGTATAATCATATATGAAATTCATTGATTATTTATTTTTTTCTTACCCTAATAGAAAATAGATATACGGATTTTCGGTAGTTGGATAAAGATATCATATTAGTTATGGACTATAGAACTCATTTTTCTAATATTCCTTGTTTATTACATTATCTGGAATGACATATGATTGCAAGGCCTAATTGATTTAAATACAAGAATAAATAAACAATCTATTCTAAGGTGAGTTTCTTTTGGATTAGATATTTTTATACTATTGTGATTCATTCCGTTATTATAGAGACAAAACATGATAATAACATACTATCTATTCCAATAGGTTCTCATGTTGTGTCCATGATTTCATCTTCTATTAGTAAGATATAATATTTTATAGATACTCACAGGATTGGTGGAGATCAGGCTATTCAATGTCTTGGTTATTCTGCATCCTATAATGGGAGGTTACAAATAGATTGATATAAAGGTGGAATGATGGGGTTTCTGATTCATTCACCATGAATCCCCTCCTTGTGTGTTATTGTGAAAATCCATGCATTGTTAACCCACATTCATGCCTTACAATGTAAAGAAACATATATCACAATCATCAATAATTTATACTCCTTGATCGAAAAAGGATGATGTAGTTTCATCCCCTCCTTCAATATATTTATCATTGGAACTCATCTCCTTATCTTGGGGTCCCTCGTAGACTTCATTCATGATCATGATACTAATTCCAATTTCCAACACATTGTGGATACTGGTTAATTAGACTACTTATATTTGAAAATTCCAAGGAGTCTTGAAAGGATAGTAACATTTGGTTCAGATAGTAGTACCATTGGGTATCACTGGAATTTCTAGATGTTAGGAACACTGGTCACTTGTAATGTTCATTAGAAGGTATTCTCATAGTGGAGTCCTTAAGTGTAGAACACAAGGAATACCATGTCAGTAACAAGGTATCAAATTAGAAAGGAATACATTCCATGTTAATTATCTATGGCATCCCATGATTAGGATTATTTATCCAACACCATATGGACATATCATCGAAGACTTTCACCTTGGTAACCACATGTTATTATGGGGTAACATCAAGAAAATAGTTTCAAGTTTAGCATCTAACCAAGACAGAATGAGGTTGATTAAAATACCCTGTGGAGGAAAATCCTGGTGGTGTATCCCTGGGAGGGAACAAACGATAGGTTCACCTATTTATTGATCAGAATTCCCCATATAGGAAATTCAGAAGTTTATTTCCCTGTAAAGGGAAGTTTTCACATAGTGATGGTCGATTAGAATCGCCTTGAAGGGAGATCAGGGAGGTAATAACCTATCAAGGGTGGACTATGGTTTAACATTAGTTGGGATTAAGCCTTAGAGAGTAATTCTACATACCCCGCATAGGATATGAGGATCAAATCCCATTTAGTTCGTCAAATTTTATGGAGATTACAGATAAAATATTCACTTCTCAAGAGGATTTATCTTGGATGGGTTGACTATGGATTATGAATGTCAGAGTTCTGAGTGCTGCTAAGAGCATAAATTAATTGGATAGGACATACATAATGAAGCTACCCATGTGGGTGGAATGATATCACTTGGATGTTGTAGCCTAGCTAAAATTGGATGGATGTTGATGAGCTGTAGATGGAATGGATGGTATGGATGTAGTGTTTGAGTGGAATGGTTGGAATGGATGATTTTTTCTTTCAATTGGGACTTGGACGCACTTCCTACAAATACCGATTAGTTAGGATAAAAATCCAACCTCGGTTGGCAAGGGGTGTTGATGCATACACATGAAGAGGAGGCCCATGGAAGTGGAGAAAATTCAAGCAGATTATGCATGGAAGATTCCAATTTAGGTTAAATGGTGTGATTGGATATTACACAAGGAAGCTTCCTAGGTAACATGTGTATGATTGGGTCACACACCTAAGGATTTGACCCGTTGGATGGGACATGTTTCGAGATTATGTGTAATAGATGCCCATAGTGGAGACTAGGAGTCGTTATCATTCATAACCTCCAAGACCATGTATATCTTGCTCAGTTTGATAAACAAGAGGAAGCCGTAGACCTGACATTTGTGGATCATAATATTTTTTAATGAGTGATTGTGTGGAGATTGTGCATGGTATCTGTCCATTGAAGATGGAATTCCATTGATGGAAGATCTAATTCCATGTGAGGAAGATCTCATCCCCTATCCCTCATAAATAGAGCATCATGTGTTCATCTCATGATGATAGAATTTATATTTATATAATGTGAAAAGGTCATTGGTTCTCAAAATTTCTACTCCATGCATCAATAACATGGCGGAGAAACTATTTACCCCTTGGGATTACAAAACCGCCACTTATGCTCTTTTGGGAGTGGCATCGAATTATAAATTATAGAGTGTAATGTTTTTTAGGAGTTGTATGTCATGAGCTCAATGTTAGCATCTCTATGTTGTGAAGCAAGTTGGATTAGTACACCAATGTTGAGAAGAAATAAAAATGAAAACGATGCACTACAAACACATGAGACATCTTTTGAGAGACCAAGAAATTATTTCATGCAATTTTCAATGGGTGCATGCAAGAGGATATCCCATGAAATGGGAGTTCAGTGAAAGAGGGGATGAGACATGGTTAATTTATTTAAATTCATGTGGTGGAGATTCAAAGAATGGATTCACACAAGACACGTTGATTGAGCACAAGGTCTAGGATTGCACACTTATTTGGAGTATTTTGTACTAGATTGAGGTTTAATGTAGGAGGGTCCCTTCCAAAAACATGACAGGTTGAAATAATTTGAGATAGGATTAACAAAAATGTAGTTATACTCATTGTAGGGCCCATAGGGAAACTTTCATGCAATATCCCTACACTGAGGGTTCCATGTATTTTGTGAGGTTGTGTAAGATCATTCTTAAATGCAGTAGAGTAAAAGTTCAACATTCCGGTGATGAACCTAAAGAATGGGGGGAATTTAAATATAAAGATGATATTTTCACCAATAGAACACAAGTTTTAGATCATATAAGGTGTCATCCTTCTTGTTTTGTCCTTATTTATGGTGATTTCTCGCACGGGGAGCTGGTTTACGTTGTGTTTGTGGTACAAAAGTCTTATATACGACCAGGCTTCTTATGAATAGTGCATCACTCTTGAACACACCTACCTTATCAATTATTTTAGAATTCATGGAAAGGATATTACATATGTTTTATTTTATGTTAAGGTGTCTTTAATGATGATTTAATCTTATGTGAGCACATTGAAACTTGTGTATGCCTTTTTTGATGATCTTGGAATGATCCGTTGAGTTGGATATTGGATTTGGTTCACCCAAAATTGTCCACATGTAGTTTTGTGATGAATTATTTTCAAAAAAAAAACCCTATCAAAATCAATGTTAAAAGGTACTAGAATTTTGGGTTCAGAAGAAAATGGTGAAGGGAAGGGTTCATTCCAACAGGTGCATGAAAAACATTCCATTCTATGCATAACGAAACATACACATGCTAGGAAGGGTATGTCCATGTATATAAGTAAATGGTGGGGGTATATCTATGAATTCATGAAAGTACTCATGATAGGAATTATTTTCTCTCTTTTTGGTAAGGTCAATCTTATGGCATGGAAAACCAAGATTCAGCCTCTTCTTCCCAACAACATCTACTTCATCCGTTATTTAGAATTTATGGATATACCATCATTTTTTGTGTCCACCATCTGATATTCCTCACAAAATCACATATTTAACACAACCACTCTAACCATAAACACTTCGTCATTATATTTTTAGACTAATTAGATTATTTTTTAGACTCATTCAAGACAACCAATGAATATAAAAATGAAGATATTAGGTATTTCATTGTGGATCAAGGTTCTATAATGATTGGATACACTAAGATGCTTCAATCTCAGAGGCTTTTATCTGACAATAAGATATTTCTAGGAATGATGAAATTTTCATAGATGTGTTATCATATGATTGATTGCCTCCAACTATGGATCTTTGGATTTCCTAACGATGTGGACATCCTTACATTCACGGTTTACTCACCATGATCATGGCTCACATGAAATGTTGATCTACCACACGTTAATGTCAATGATCACAGTCATGATAATAGAAAATAATTTGATCATTTCTATCTACACATTGAATGGAAGGATCAGGAAGGTCATAGGGAATGAGCTAGTGGCGTATGAGTTCCATGCCTACTAAACCTGTAACTTCCAAATCAGTATGAGGAACAATTGCCAAGGATGGAATACAGATGGGGATTTATGATTTGGCGAAAATATATCCAGTTAATGGGAGTGTTAATATTGGGTTTGCCTTATATGATTGGTGTTTTTTCGAGCTACAGAACATAAGGATATATGATGTGGTGTTGAAATCATAGTTCCATTTCTAACATCAATAGGTTCTAGTTCCAGAGTTCCTTAGCCAATATTTCCTATATAAAAACAAATTTTATCTCCAAAATGGGGATGTTTACATTTATCTATGGTACATCTACTTTATTGGTTTCCTTCTGCTAGAGGGGTTTTAGTACAAAAAGTTTGTCCACCTCAGCGCACCTTGGGGGATATGCTACTAACTACAATACTGACTCAATTTTTTTTGGAGTTAGTGAAGGAGAATATTAAACTCATCACCATTTTCAGTGAGTATTACGTTCCATCAAATTTTTCAATGAAGATCAATGTTATTCAACAAGTTGAAAGGAGAATCTAAACAAGGGACCATGAAGACAATCACCACTATATACATCACCAATTTTGGTTCATGATGGTTTCTTTAAGCTGTGATGAAAACGTTGTGCTATATCTATCTAATGTTGATGTGATCACGATAATAGAATATGAAATAAATTGAGTGGTTTTATACCCATATGAAATCCCATAGAGGTGAATTTAGAATATTGAGGCAATGGATGGGGATCTAAAGTAGCTTGTTAGAATATTAGTGGCCCCCTGAGAGGAAAGTCAAATAACTGTGGTGGATCATTCTAGATACATGGTAGTGGGACTATCACAAGGTACATCTGCACCCCGGCATCCTTGAGGGGAATTGTTAGGGAAGCGACCTTGAGGACTGAAAAAATAGGATCATGGGAAAACATGGATATATCTTCTACAACCATCGACTGATATTATCTTTCAACATAAATGGTATTATTTGATGACGTTTCATACGTTACATTCTAAAGAGGTCCTATGGCCATATGTGAACTTGGATGGAATTGAACCACCATATGTGGGGAGCATTTAGGTTGAACTCATGGTGGATATTCACTGGACATGCATGTACCTGATTGGCTTAGATGTTTATAAATGCCATATGGGTTTGAACAAAGAATCCACACCCTAGTAAAAATGATTCTTTCTCAAGAGATATATGAGGAAGAATCAAGACCCAAGGAAGAGACTGAAGAATAATATGAATAAGATTATCCTTGTGGTGTCCAATCCTTCAGGATGGATTCTAATTATAAAAACCCTAAGAAAATGGAAATATTTAATACTCTATAGAATAGTAGACTAGGTATATCATGGTACATGTTAATTACTCATTTCATGATTTTATCCATCCCTTTAACAACTCAGATCCACTAACCAA
The DNA here is from genome assembly GCA_963277665.1 of Viscum album. Classification (NCBI taxonomy): domain Eukaryota; kingdom Viridiplantae; phylum Streptophyta; class Magnoliopsida; order Santalales; family Viscaceae; genus Viscum; species Viscum album. Next base: position 891,396,757 of record OY728130.1, read on the forward strand.
AACATTTTAAGTGCCAGATAACCATGACAGTAAATAAGAGAAACCCACTATAGGGGTGAGAGTTGTGCCAACGGATGTGTATGAGTGTTCTACAAGTCTGGTGCCTATAGATGAGCTAGGTGATGAGAAAAATGTGGTTGAAATGGATAGGATGACATCTTCTGAGTCCCATTCCATCCATGTCATCTAAGGGAGACCTCACCCTTGTATACCCATGGAAACATCCACTAATAAGAAGCTACCACATCTAAGGTGGCTTATCATTGAAATATGTCCCCTCAAAGGAAATATCATGTTTCAAATTTGACCGTAATTGTATTTTCACATAGATATATCATCAATGTGTTTTCCATTACCATATAGCTTATCTTGAAATAATGCTTGGGTAACCAGTCCTAGTCATTTAAATGATAAGTTTCAAAGGGTATCCTATGATGGATATCACCACTATGTCCCAAAAGATCAACCTTCAAGTTCTCAACTCTTGGAAGTCCTTGATTTCTCAATGTCGAACATGTCATTCACTAATCAGATCGACAGAAGTTATTTTATCCCATGTAGTTAATGGAAGGCTGCAAGCCCATCGTATTGATTTTTATGATGAATACATGGGAACTCTTTAGATGGATGTGAATGTTCATGAAGAGATAATACATGCCGATCCATCATGATCACTATAAAATAAGGAGGGTACGAATGCAAGTGATTCTACAGGTGCGGAAGAACTCGAGCCCAGCAAGGTCGAGGCTGCTAAGGAAGAATCAAGTGAGGATGATTATCCCCATGACATGGAGCACATTCCATCAGAGATGATTCTATTTTAAGTCTCTAATTCTAAACACAATTCTGATTTCCCATAGTATGGTCTTGTAGTTCCTGAAGAGTTATATAACTCTGATACTGATGAAACTGAAGATAATATCATCATTTGATATAGGAAATGGTGTTGCATGCAATGCTTCATTGATCAGTCTCTAGAGCTACAACTAGTGGGTTATATGGGGTTCTTTAACCATTTATTGTGAAATCATTATTCTAAAAGGGATGATACTCAATGTATTCATGTGATAGTCCATGATTATTTTTCTAAAAATATGTTGGAGTGGAGTGAGGACTTGGATGTTGCATGGAACTAGTAGATGTCTAAAAACATGTGCATGCATCTATAATTCAATGATGAGATTCAAAACATAGATGAGCAAGCGGGTGATCATGATTTTTTCCTCAAGACTAAATTGAAGGTCATCAGTAAATAGATGGATCAAGTGGAGGAGGCTAATAACCAAATAAATAATGTAAATTCTCAAATTGACAATCGATAACATGAGTGGGGTAGAGAGAAGGTAATAATTTATGAGGTTTATTTGGTGTCTAAGGATGAGGAAGCAGATCTCAGGAAGAGTCATCAACTCTTTGACGCCATGTCCTAGAGGTTGGAGGATTTTAAGTGCATGATCACCAGAGCAGGTACATAGGGGATATTTTTCCAAAACACCTTAGAGGATATAGTATGTGTAGAACCCTATCTATTTCTCAATTTGTTTTTTTTTTGAAAAATTCTATGTGCATGGGATGATTTCTTTTCTAGATCAAATCATCACACTTCAGTCATGTTTTTGGGAGATTTACTAACAAATATATAATCTCGTGTGGGTCATACTTGGTTTGAGATGCAATTGATGACCACATAATTATTACCTTTGTTTGATAGTGTCAGATAGACATCAAATGCCCAAGGTCTATTAAAGAAAACTAACTGAAAAGGGTTCATGGGTATGATAGGTTGTATCTGAGGAACAAGGATCCAATAATAGCCATATTTATTTTCCCAATGTGATCTAGTGTATAAAAAAGATAATTCCAGGAGAGTTATAATCTATCTGAATAATGTAGAATTAGAAGTGTGAATCATGATGACCAATATTTAGAACACAGGAAGAGTGAAATGACAATACAAGATAATAAATGACCGTGTTTGAAACACAATATATGTACAGTAATACTATAATGGTAAAAAATGGAGGATCAACTACTAACCATGTTCAAAACATGGAACCACTCTTTAGATATCATCTGAAGTCTTTAGTAACACTGTCACATGATATTATGTGAGCCAAAAATGGAATGGAACTGGTCCATTAGTGGTTACCATTATACATGGAAGAGGATGAGGATCTAAATGAGGGGAATGCAAACCATAAGAATAGGGTGATGGAATTTTCAAATGGATTCCAACACTAATGGATTTTTTTCACAATTATTTTGAGCACATTGGTGTAATCATATTGATCTGACCAAAGGACATATCAATTCCAAGTAGTGTGTCATCTCAGATGCCATGTGAAAAATAAAAAAGATAATAATGCTCTATTTGACCAGCACCAGGGATTTTGAAATCTCAGTCATTGGATAGGCATGATTGGCAGTTTTATGTCATGCACCCATAGATGATATGCATGTAGTTTTAAGTCGTATGGTGAGGATGCCAAATATGTAGTTCAATTTCATATGGAAAAGAAAAATAATTGTACAATTTAACATCATGTGATCAATACAGATCACGTAGTTTAACATAATGTGACTGGGAAATTTCATACCATTTAATGTAAAAGAGTTTGGATAATCAGAATATGTATTCCCAAAATGGGCTTATGTGGAGTGGTGTACTGACATACCCGACGTGAATGTGGGCCAAAGAGGCATTTTTTTCACCACAAATTACCAATGTGGCCCACATACAATATAAATCTGTGATGCTTAAACTATAGTCTCTTGGTTTAAGGTCATATATTTTGGACCATGGTGATGATATCCTAAGCTGACATGTCCAATGTGGCGAATTACAAAACCCGACATGAATTAGGTACAAGGAGCGCAATCAACCCAACACATATTCCTAGGAATTTTGATAGAATTTAAATTCAATATTTATAGGAAATATGAATCCAGTTTAAGGACATAGTTTTTTGAAAAAGTGTTCCTCTAGGCAGCTTCACCATATCAGTTCACAACTTACTATAATATGAATCCCACGCGATTTATTCCTGATGTGAGAAAAAAGGAATTGTAATATGGTATCTTGACATGTAGAAGAAAATATTAAGGGTGACTATAAGTGTAATGGAATTAAAACAAGATACAGCGAAATAGAAAGGAGGTAAATCAAATATTCTAATATATGGACAAATTGTAACCAAAATGAAGTGAAAAATTGTTGACTATGATTCAGACCGAGGGACCAAGACCATGGAAATTATGAATGGGATGTAAACATGCATGATTTCCTATTGAAAATGTTTTAAAACACAGGATATGCAATTTTTTACTATAGGGTCATTAGGTAATTGACCTAGGATAAGAGGTGGCCAAAAAGTGGCATGATATCCAGCATTTATAGGGTTTGTAATGATTGGAAATGGGATGGGAATCCAAATCAAGAATGGATCGATGTGTGAAAAATAGTGTATATAAAAGTGGGTTCCAACCCCATAAAAATAATTTAATGTCTTGTCACATGGAATGTGAAAAACTATTTAAAATAATATACCTTAGACTACTAAGAGAAATATTCAGTCTTGCGGTATATAAATGGAATGTGAGAGGGAAACCCTAATGTGAATGTGGCCAATGCGGCTCGTGTTCCACACACACACCATAAGGATAACTATATATTGTTTTTGTTCATTTTTTCTAAACTATAATTGAGGAAATGAAGGTGGAGAATTAATTTATTTGCTGCTAGTCCCAAATAAATAATGTTTGGGATTCACTACATATCCCATAAGAAGGGAAATCATGCTGCAAAAAGCTCTTGAACACAGTTTGGTGAGAGACTAAACTATTAATATTGACCCCCTATAGAAATGGAAATGATGAATCCCATTATTATTGAGGGTAATTACTTGTTTATGGAGTGTGGAAACATTTTTTAGTCATTCCATACTTATCATCTGAGGCATCCCAATTTTATATGGGGTAAGATAGCAGTTTAATGTCATGCATTGAGGGAATTAGGATATGTAGTATAAATTCATACAACTCTGACTATAGGATCCAAAAATAGAATATGAACATAATTCTTGGAATGTTGTAAATTGTTTATGGTTATATTTCCTAGACCATTGATGAAAGAGGAATTGAATGATATTTGGGTAGAGTAGGAGACAAAACCCAATGTGAATGAGCCAATGAGGCTTTCCTGCACATGAAGTGATATTGATGGAAGTTTTACAAAGTTTAATGTCAAATGGTCTAGACCATAAGGGTGTTTAATTTATTGTTGTGACATGAGTATGAGGAAAAGGTCAATTTCTAGTGTATTTTTTTGAAATGTGATCGGCATAAACCGACATGAATAGTCCAATGCAAACTATCATACCACTAATACAGTTAGAAATTTATTTTATTATTGTTTAAAGGTATGTTATTAGAATATACATTAGACATATGGTATTTGGGTTTGATAAATCTATGGTAGGTCCCATTGAAAGAATGTCTAGATGTCACTATGTATTGAATAAGGATTGGAATAAATTCGCATGTAGTTCTCGAAAATTGTGTGTTAGGGGATCATCACCTAGAGGATAAATCGTCTCTTACGGGGGAACTGAGGAATCCCATAATCGATGCAGGGCATCCTAAACTTGTCGAGGATATGGTCATAATTTAATATAACGCATTGAGTTGGTTGTATCTATGTTTAAATTCATGGATTTTAAATGAAGAGGGGTAAAAAACTAGAAAAAATGTGAACATGCATATTGTGGAGGCATAACAAAACTAATGTGAATGAGGACCAATAGGTCCTACACTACACAAAACATTCCTATGGAAGCTAGGATAAAATATGATGTAATGATCCTTGTACTAAACTCGGTCCAAGGGGCCAATGGATTGACAAGATTGTGACTAGATCTGAAGAAATAATGTTTGGGTGTCGCTACATATCCCCTGAGGATGAAAATCAAGGCACAATTACAGATTAAAGGAAATATTCTTGCATAGGGATGATATGTACATATAGGGGGATATTTTTCTATGTGGATGGTCCAATATGTGTAAATATAGGTGTCACTACAAATCTTGTAAGGACATGAATCATGGAAGACACAGTTCGTTGAGAAACATATTGTAGATTATCATTGCCATGGAGACATCCTCTCAGTCGAGAACACATTTGAATGGTATATTTTACCATCCTACACATAGAGAGATGATTGTAATATTATATAACGTTATGAAACAAATATGTTAGTTCTATGAAGAATATCATCATCCAGCAAGGGAACTAGTTAAAAATTTTAATTTCATGTTGTCGGGGTGAAGGTGATAATTCATTAAAGGGTGAATGTGCATGGTGCAGTAATATAACCAAATGTTAAAAAGGACCTAGGAGGCCCAACACCACACAACCCATTCCCATGGAATAAATGGAGACATAATAATGTCATGGTCTTGATGTTCTTATTTATGTTCAAATATCTAGGAACATGCTCCCAGTTTAACATCATGTTCCCTATATGCTAACAATATGTAGTCTAAAGTCATACAACATGGATGATAGTGTCCTTACATAAGTAATAACTGATAGAATTTTCATTTTTTGGAGGTGTTATGTGTTTTTCATCCATAGTGAGCAAGGAGTATGCAATTTTGGGATACACTTTGTGAATGATGTATGATCTTCCCCACCATAGCTCCCTACCCAGTATCATCATCATTTTGAAAGATTGTATAATGTCACCATGGAGGAAGGAGGATAGATAATATTTTTGGTTTTACACTGTAGATTTTTTATTTTGGTGTACCTTTAGATTGTGAGAGGCCTGAAGGATATTTTATTCGTGGGTATCTAGCTCAGATAGATGTACTACTTCTATTCTATCTAGTTTAATTTGGTCATTGACATCGTGTCCCCATACTACAAAGGGATACAGTCACATGACATCATGTGAAGAAATAGGTCATTATCATAATGAACATATGGTGGGCTATCGCTCGTGGATACAATCACATGGCATTTTGTCCCCATTCTACAATGGTATATGCATACATTGTTGTATGAAGGGGATTTAGCTATCAATGAACAATTTTTAAAGGAATCTTCCACACATGAACCCTTTTAGAGAAATCGGCATAGTCATAGAACATGGTCTACCTGAAGTGGCCCAACCTTCAAATCTAGTGGGAGAGATTCATCCCTGACTGACGAGAACCACATGACCCAGAATGAACATTCAACATAACCGGGGTAATCTCATCTCCATTGACACAATAGAAGATAAATATATCATATGAATATATTTTGAGAGTGTTCTCCAGGTTAGTCCCACATTAGAGAGTGAAATATACTACACAGTGATTAATTACCTCACTTTAGGCTCTATAAAGCTTGAGAATACCAAAATGGTAGTGAATATAATAGAATTGGGTGGTTGGATTGTGCTTGATGAGATTTGCACAGAACCAATAGTCTGGTCAGGGTAGCATGCACATCCCGGTGTGAATCAATATCCTGACCATTCTGTCATTCCCTCTACATCATCTTCACTGACATTGTATGAGATCATTATGAGGGTATACAAATATTATTCATCATTGGGGAAAATGTATAGGTCCACCATTTCAATGGAATTCATGGAGGCATAATCCCAACCATCATATTAGGATTCATCTAGTACTGGATGGACCATTAGTGTAATTCCCATTTATAGATATCTGAAATTATCGAGAGTGTCGGGATGCTTTAACACTAGTAGTGGACTTTTCATTCCCTTAAACAATCATCACATACTCTTCTGTGATATTGGAAGATACCATAAATATGTGAACATGTTATATAGAGAAAGGGTAGTGACATCAAGAAGTTATGGATTGTCTGTGTGGGAACAAAATATTCCTTTGGTGCAAGATAATTCCCTACAACCCAACCAGTGATAATATTTCTGAGCCCCTTGATTTTAAACTTTTTTTAATTCTCTTGAACCCTCACTACCAGTGTTGGTCTTAGCAGAACTGAGTTCCACATATGTCAGAATGTGGCTCAATATGGACACACGATTATTCAATTGGTCTTAGATCCAATCATAGAATACATATCATTTAATTATGGTATGTCAAAGGATTTTGTTTTAAGGGAAGTGGTCAGGGAAACCAGTGAACACATCTTTCTGGGGTCCCTAAAACTTTGGCAGTTTCAGGACACCCAGTTCCAAGGCACTGTGGATGTTACCAGGGACTTGTGCTTCATTGAAGGAGTAGGCATGGTCTCTCGTATCCAGGAAGGGAGTTCTTGGAGCTTTCCCCTAACAAGGGGAAGAAACCTAAATAGATTCCCAATCAAAATTATCTCACCTAGGTGGTGGTGCATAATTAGGAGGCTCATACTAATTTCTTATTGGGTGAGGCTGGTCTGGATGTGGTTGTTGTAATCAGTGAGGTTATACTTTGTGATGATCTCATGGAAATAGATCTTCAAGCTCTAGGCCCTCCACTTTCACTATGATGATGGGTTTTTCCCTTTTTTCCTCTTCTTGTATGACATGGAAGAGGAAATTGAAATGCCTTCTCACCCTTTTGGTTGGATTCCAATAGGAACTGAGACTTATGTGAGTAATCTTAAAACCCAATTAGGAATTTATGAGTAATGAGGGTGGGGACTAGTTCTATCATGACATTCCCCACACACATAGTCAATAAATACTATTGGTTCAATGACATGTTGAGTTAGTATGTGAGGCCCTTCCACCTAAAAATACATTATGTGATGCACTCATATGCGTGTTTGGTACACTTGAAAAATTTAAAAATATTATTAATCTGTGTGATGGAGATGAACAGGTAGGGAAAATGCCTGCAATGTTTTTCCAAGCTAGTGATTGACATAATGGTTAAATGGATATAACTGAAAAACATAACATCTTTAATTTATGAATGAAACATAAAATCATTTCTCCATCTTACTGCTCTGGTGTTCACAACATGGGTTCAATACTTTAGATAAAATGGATTAGGTGTTGCAGTGGGTCTCTCATTCGATTGGAGGGGGAGAAAGTATGATTCCTAATATTTGTGGGTTCTTGTGTGTCAGCCACCCAATCTATATATGTATTCATATCTTGTTAGATAGAAACATGTTGTGTATTGAGGCCTTAATGGTGAGTGGTGAGAGAAGCAATCTTGACTTGGTGTAGTTTCCTGTCTTGATGCAAATTCCTTATCACCAATGCATTAAAAGGCTTCACAACCATATAAAAAGGATTTGAAGCTCATTATGTGACTTTTATAATGGCTTATCAAGATATGAATGTAGATTCTCATGATACTTGGGTGGATTAGGAAACTCATTTCATGGTCTCATTCAATTGACTCCATCATATTCTCGGTTCATATGCGCAACCTAACTGATCTCATGTGAGGGTAGCTGGATAACAAGTAATTGTGGTTGTCTTTATCACCCTAGTATAAGAAGGACATGATCCTATTTAAGAGATCCATAATTTAGGCATCAAATAGAAAGGATCTCATTGATGATATACTTTAAATATGTGAACTAATGTTGCAAGGTAGTTATGTAATTATTATCCTAGGTCTCTTTTTTGATATCAGATGGTTCATTGGGAATAGAAGTCCCTAAATGGTCTTTACACTTGTTTAGATTCCAACTGGAATACAATAATGAGGATGGATCCCCAATCCCAAGTTCATGCCTTTTCAAACTAGTGAGATCAATTTTATAAGGGTCCACTAGATACATTACTACCCTAGTGGGTAGGTTGTCTCCATTGTATCCTACATTGTTTTCCCCATCCATAGGAAATGACAGATCATCCATATTCACTTTAACAGTATCTAGGGTTATATACTAAATGTCCCCAGTTAAATTAAGTTATCAAAGGATTTGAATGAATTAAAGATCAGTGTACAATCCACATCCATATATTTTCACATTTGGATATTCCACTTCATTGATTTTTCAATGATTTATGAAGCCCTTGATTAAATTTTGTTGAATATTCTAGTGGTATCCAGGTGATGCAGGATACAAATCAACCATGAATGCTACCAACTAAATTAGGATGGAACTACTGATCAATATCATCAAATTCGTATCAGCACATTCGATAGAATAACTGATGGCCAAAGGGGTGAAACACATCACCCAAATAGTTCCTAAAAAGCACATGACTAGGTCTTCATTGAGAGACTCTGTTAGGTCGATGTTGAGAACCATAGTTGGCCAGAATAACAGAGGAAGCTAGTCATCGGTATGAGGACCCAAAATTCATCCATGTTCAGAAGTGGATATTTGATCTTGGTTGGCATATAATTTGATCAGTGATAGAGGATAAAATGGTGGCGGTATATATATGGATATATGCATAAGTGAATTGGTTGGTTGAGGAATAGTTGTGTGATCTCAATAGTCACTACATGCTTTGTTGCCTCTCAAGGTCAGTGCCAATGACATCATCGTGTTTCTACAAGACTAGGTACTCTCGAATACCCATGTTTTGAGGGTAACAATAGTCATCTATCATTATACGAGATTCATTTTTCCTATCATACTCAAAAATCACTCTCTTTGATCATGGGTAAAGGTAGAGAATATCACTAGAGATAACAGGGATGACTGTACTATGAGTCCCTATAAGGCATCCAAATTTTCCTCCACATGCATTTACCTGTGAAGGTATTTGGGAATTTTGTAGATTTTTCATTCTATGATAGTAATAATCGCCTTCCATATTCCTTCCACAGACTCCGATTCAGATGACTAGGGTGCATCCTCCATTATATAATTGCATTTTTCTTCAGATTCTGATAAGTGAATGATAATGAAAATGATTTTTCACTTTCTGGAGTTCATCCTTTGGTGGTGATGGTTCCCCCCTCTTCCCCGAGATGGATATTTAAGGTGAGGAATATATTTTATATGGATATGACCTCTGAGTTGGTGTTTGATGTTTCTGGATAGGCCACCACAATTATTTTTAAAGGAGTGGGTAGGATATCCACTCTGATTTGAAAATGTGCAAGGATAGCCTTCACATTGATCAATCAACACATGGGGAGGAGCTTTGTGTCTGATGTCGAATGTATGTTGATGACCTCCACTATGGGTGTGGGAATCATGGGGAGTTCCTTCATGTTGATAGTTGAAATAGTGTTTAGGATCACAACATTGATTGTCTATATCAGGTTGTGGACCTTATTACATACTATTAATGAAGTAGGTGGTACCTCATCCAAGATCGATGCTAGAACTTGTAGGACCGCCTCATTGGGAACCGTGATTATGGGGAAATTCCACATTATATGTCAATGATGGTGGGATAGGCCCTTTTTTGACCATTCCCAAGAACATGGGGGCGACATGATGACTGTGGGAGAAGGTATGACCTCTACTTTTGCTGACGATGGCATGGGGAGGACCTCTGCACTAGATCACATCATCACAAACTAGTATATGAAGGTTGATGATGATTATAGTGCAATACATAGTCATCCCAACCTTCTTGTAAGGATGTTAAGGGATCAATATTATCGATGAATTAATGGGTCCTAGATCTTTAGTTTCAATGATCTAGTGAAATTCCCCGGCGGTGACAGGAGTCATTCGAGTTATGGAATAAGATGTAACTTGTAGGGTGTCCTCCAAGCCATACACCCAATGCTAGAATTAGGACATTAGCACTAGGGTCATCCATGAAGGAGTATAGACCACATATTTCTCATTATGGAGGACATGACAATATTTGTGATAACGAGATAGGGTGGGAACCATCCTTAGTGACTAGAAGGCGGTAGACATTTAAAGGGTGAATCGAGCATCCCCATCCTCCCAAGTATAGGGGATCTAGAAAATGGATCACTCCAAGTAGAGGGTTGAGAATTTGTTCATTATTGGAGTGGGTAGTGGGTGATACCTTCATGGCCTATGGGGTGGCAATGTTGGAAAGGTACAAAAGCTTCTAGGTCCTAGTGAGGCATGTGCCTCATGGGAATGACTCACTCATTCTTGTACCATTTTAGAAGAGTGTCGATCAACCACAGTTAAATTATATCTGATGGTGGGAAAAATCATGGTCTCCCTATATCATATAAAATAGTGGGCTTCATTGCAGAGGTAGGGTTATAACGGATTTCTGCATTGGACTTTATTCGTCCCCTATGTTGGTGGGCATCGAGTGTTTGGATTCTATAAGCTTGTGTCCTACAATACAAGAAGATTCAGATATCATTAGAGATACCATGAAAGAAATTACTATTTACCAAGAATTTACCAACCTTCCATAATTAGAGAGAGTGATCCAGGCCTGAGATCTTATAGAGTAGAATTTCCAACATTTAGTTACTAAACTTTCTAGTGAGTTCCATGTCGAGCCCACTATTATCAAGGTGGGTCCTTGACAATTATTGATTGATCTAGTGACATTATAATATATTAATATCTCTAAATATATTATTATTCATGTTGTTGGGAATATATTTCCATCAAGTTCCCCATTTAGGCTTCCAATGATTTCACCAAGGGCCCCACCGTGTGTGTTAATTGGTGTAGGAATGTATTTTTACCCCACTCTCTTTCTTTATAAAGGCGTATGGAATACATCAACTTCATTACTGATGCATACTAGTTAATCAAGAAGGTATGATAAGATTTAGGTCCCTCCATCCATGGATTTCTCCATGGAACTCGTCGCCTAGTTTGGGACTCCCTTGTATATTTGAGTCTTGTTCATGAAACTCATTTCCAGTTCCACCTCATTGTGGATAAAGGTTAATGACACTGTTTCATTCTTGAAATTTCAAGGGGTCTTGAAAGATATGTATCCTTCGATTAGGAGAGAAATAACATTGGGAATCATATGGTTTTCTCAATTATAGGAATATTCATCATCTGTAATCTTCCGCAAGATGTAATCTCATGAGGTATGTTTTGGATGGGAAACCTAGGTACCCCATATCGGTCAGGAGTTATATGGTTCCAATGGAAGACATTCAAAGGAATTAACCTCAATTATTCCATGTTTACCCTAAGGTATCAGATGACATATGTGTATATATTAAAATGATTCCACCATAGGCATCCCATTTTATGTAACTCCATGACCCCAGTTACCAGGAGTCAATGTATTGTAACATAACATTGTCATGACACAATGAATCATGTCCCAAAATACCGATCAGTTTATTTTCCATAGATATACTAGATACATACAAAAGTTCTACATTACCTCGTGAAATAAAAACAACAAAAACATCTTGTACCCTTTGAACAAACTTATCCCATATCCTATCCCTATAGGTCAACCATAAAAAACATTATCATGTCCTGGGAAAAGTAAAACATAGAAAGGGGTGAGCATAGACACTCAGTAAGGATAACAATAATGAAGAATCTTTCATAAATAAGAATAAACATTTAAGGAAATGAATAAGACTATAACACAAGCATATTAAAGATAATCTTCAGCATAATATGGAAAATATAAATCAATAATTCCATTTACTTATTCAAATGGATATTATACTAGTCAAATAATTATATGCATTATCATTAACCAAATTCATAATTATGGAATGCATAATGTCCAAAATCATAACAACATAGTCAAGGCCTCACGAAAAGGAAAAAAATAAGTTTTTGTCCAGGCCTTGTTCCAAGACAATAGTTTGTATCATGAGACGTACTGATTCATCAAGGAGCTATAATGGGCTTTACCCTCCACTTACTATGTCCTATGCATTTCTCATATGAAAAGGTTAAAACATAACATAAACATTCATAAAAAACTAGCATATGAATTGTAAAAACATTAATTGTAATCCATAAATTGTATTGAAATAAAAAAATCCAAGTCAAACATATCACAAAACCATAAATACAATATGTATTATTTATATCATAATGAAAAAACATAAAAATGATTAAAATCCAACAATGGATTTTGACATTGGTGAAATCAAAACTATTTGAAGGAAATATACCTTTCATTTATTGAAATCATTTAAAAGTCACCTCATAATAAACAGAATCAATTATTTTGAAAATAATATTATAAGCTTGTATGGGAAGCATCAACAATGTTATAACAGCTAAAAATAGCCACACTCTCCGTATAAGTTAAAATACATTCTTACCTTAATTGTGTTGAAAAGGTCATAACGTAATTTGATTGGAAAATAACGGAAAGATTCCTTTAAAAATATAAATGGTTAAACAATTGTATAAATTACTTTACCCCATATTCTAGTAAATATTAAAAACTCTTTGAAATTCATTTTTAGGAAACATATATGTAAATGATAGATATGTTCAATTAGATAATCACTTATAAACAACCTCGGATAATAAAGTGGTTGTGAAATTTAACCCTTACAATGTACTTTTCCTTCTTTGAGGGTACATTAACCTCCTGTATAATTTTTAATTAATATTTATTAAATTATACGAGATCCACATACATAAATATGATATCATATATTATCTTATAATATTTCATTGTTAATAATATTTTAGTAGTATCACTGTTTCGGGTGTTAACTGATTCGTTTTCTTTTATATGTTTTGTTACGTAAGTCATGTTTTTCATGGATAGGATGGATTTTTCTCATATACAGAAAGATATTATGTTCTTAAATACTATTTTTAATAACAAAATGAAAATTATTATTGAATAGTTATGATGGGGAATGAATCTCATCTTGTTCATGTAGACGGTAATCCATACGCACGCACGAACGTTACATCCATTTAATTTGTTTTATTTTAAAAGGAAAGAAAAATGAATTATACACATGTATATTATTATTCCAATATAATATAATATTTTATATACATTTATTAGGATCATTATAACCATATTTTATGTGTTCTGTGTATGGTATGAATGAGTCTTATCACTTCGAGGGGTGGTAGTCCACACTTCTTTAAATGAAATTATCTTATATATACAACATTAAAATAATAAAATTATTCTGTAAAAGAGAATTATAAAATATTATAGATAAAAAAAATATAATAAATATCATATATAATTACATTGTCATCATAATGTATCCCATAAGAGGTGATAGTATAAGATTGAACAATCATCATTTCAGGAGGCACTAGTTCGCCCTCTACAGAAATATTATGTTCGATACCCATTAGATGGAGGTGTATGTAAGTATAGTTCAATGATTTATCATAAAAACACACTATTATATTGAGTATTATGGGTTTTTTATAAAATAAATGAATAAAGATAGTTTATGGGGTCGTACAAGTAAAATAAAAGAAAATAACATAAGAGGAGATGTTACCTTTAAATCGGGTAACTTCATTTGGATTGAACCAAAAGGCATCCTTGAAGTGCCTTATGCATAAGGTAAGGCATATAAGATGAATAGGGGGATTTATGGAGCTTAATTGGGTAGATTTTGGATGATCCATGGGGCTTGAGAGGTGTGAGAAATGTGTTAGTGGTGAGAGATTTTTATAAGGGGGTGGAGGGGCTATATAAGAACGTTTGAAAATATTATATTATTAAATAATGAATTTAGGTTTATAAATGTCCAAAACTCATTAAAATCTATCATATCATAACTCATGTTCGAAAAATAATCATTCAATAACAATTGTACATGTTTTTGATATTATTTTAATTTTTATAATCTTATTTATTTAAATCATTAATTAATTAGTTAAACACTACATCATTATTGTGTCATAAATAATTTTATTTATTTAATATCTAAAAATTATAAAAAAACACAATTATGTAGTAAATATTTTTATCTTTAAAATTAATATATATATTCAAAATGATAAATTATATAACCCCATTTAAATATTGTTTTACTAAAAAATATATGTTTATGTCATTTTTGTCTTTACTTTAAATTAATTAATATTAAGTTTCATAATCACTCTCAAGTGGCTCTATGGTGTTTCAAAATAGATCCAGGGATTCCCATGGTTGGAAATGTATCATTCAATAGTGTAAGGACACATGTTATGGTAATTTATTATTATTATAATATTATTCTTTACCCTTTTTTACCGGATTTACCCTTTAACTGTGGTAAATAAAATATCTTCCAAAGTAATTATTCATAATGACTAAAAAGAAAAGATACATATTTACACAATTTCAACCTCCTAATTCAAAATATAGAATCCATTTTTTATATTCAAAACAAAAAATTTTTAGAAGTTAATTTGAAATTAATTCCCCTTGTGAAAACAAAAAGTGGGTTTTTTAAGAAATAATAACTATCAAAAGATTGACACTTGTTTATGTCCAGTTAAAATGAAAAATGACATCCAATGACCTAAAATATATTAAATGATAAAAATATAATCTAATTATACTAAAAATACATTCAAATGTATAATTAAAAACAATATATTATTTGGATTAAAAAGGTTGTTTTTAATTAAAATTTAGTATGTTTCACTATTCATCAAAATATGAAAGTCATCATAAAAGTACCGAAAATTCACCCTAAGATAATTTTTTTATTTAAAATCATAAAATGAAGTCCATTTTGAGAAATAAAATATATAAAATTTCAAAAAAAATGGGTATTACTATTCATAATGTTTAGTTTGATTAGTCGTGCTGTGTTAGAACGCAAAGTTTCGTACAACTCAAGCTATTTTATTATTCAAAGTGATGCATACCATGTAATCATGGGGTGTTAAATTCTCCCCTATTTCAATAAATTTCATCCTCTCAATTTGAAATTTTTCTTTGTAAATAAATGGTTTAAAATAGAAAATACCTTTGTGGAAACCCCACATAGGAAATAGGGTTAATAAAATTTAGTCTTAATAAGAGGGAATGAGAAATGAAAATGTAACCACCAAATTTGGATTTCAAATATGAGAACATTGGTGGAAATTATTGACACATAATTGTAAGAAAAATGTAAATATTTCTAGGGAGTGATTGATGTCATCAATTTGAATCATGTGTAAAATTTAGGGCTTCAAATCCATCAATATAATATGATTTAAAATTTCATCGGTCCAAAAAAACATAAGTTTTAGGATCATACTTTTTTGATTTTAAGATCTCTTACCTAAAGATTAAGAATTAATTTTTCCATAGAATAAAAGAAAAAATATATACATGACAAGTATAGTTCCAACCTTTAACTAATTTCTAAACAAACTCATCATTAACACTAAAATATAATAGAACATAAAAATATTCTATTTATCATAATCGTAATGTGTTTCGAAAAAATGAATTTATATTCATCTATTAGACATTCTAAAAAAACTAAATTATACAATCCATGACATCACAGACTCCAGTGGTAGTTGATGCACCCTTGTCACCCTTTGGGTGATGGTTTAAGTATCACGACCTCGCCGGATGCGACGAGTTCTCGCATGACCTATGGGTTATAAAATTTATAAAAATACTAAAATAGTATTATGAAATTATTTAATCATAACAATAGTATTCAATGTCAAACTTAATCCATTCCAACCTTTAGACATATCCAAAATATTTCTTGTCCAAACACACAATCCAAAATTAATAAGGAAGGTAAACACAATGAAGATCATTTTTTCCACATAAAAACATGTGAATACCTTCATCATTTATTCTTTTAAAACATGGTAACACCATGAATTATCATAAATCATTATTGATCTCATTCAAGCTCCCTTATTCCTTATAGAATACAGGATATACCCCTTATAAATAAAATTTTGTAATGTCTAAAAACAATGGAATAAAAAAAAATTGATTAGTTTCAAAGTAGTCATAAATATTGAATATAATTAATCTAAATCAATAACATCTTCTTCCAAAATCACTACCTCAGTATCAACACTATATTAATGGTTATCTTTCTTACAACCATGTATTTTCCAAAATTTATAACATACTATTGAGTCAATTTTCTTAGAACCAGATAATCTCTAATCCTTAATGAAATAGTACTGTAGTGCAATCCTTATTTTTTTTCACAACTCATATAACCATTACATCAATGCTAAAACAATAAAATGAAATAATTATTTAATAACAACATAAAAACACTAGTTATTCCTCTTCATCTATGGTACTAAAATAACATGATTATTATCCAATATCATCATTTGGGGAATACACTGATGATTTGGACATTGATTCGAGTAGTGTCCCAAATCCTTTAGATGAAGCATTGAATATTGAATCATTTTTCTTACCCTTGCAATCATGTAAAAGGTGTCCATTTTCTCCACACATATAACAAACTATCATTACATTCAATATTTTATGAAGGTGATTCATTACACAATTATCACATATGGGAAAATCCTTCTTTCCCCTCTTCCTTATATCCATCATTCTCTCTACCATCCTTATCTTCTCTTACTTCCCTTCATAGCCATAGGAAACATATTATTCATTAATTATCTTATTATCACATGATACTATTTAATCATATGATGATAATACAAGGGAGACTATTTCCCTTCTAAATGTTGGCTCTATACCATGAATGATATGATCTATATTAGTCTTTGTATCATTTGTATTGATGGAGTTCTCATTCCTTCTACTAGGTGCCATTTCATAACAATGGCATACACTAGGATAGTTTATGATTTCCAATGCATAATTAAAAACATGAAAAATACCTAACATAAATTGGAAATATTATGCAAATAATCATTAATCATAAAAAATGTTTTGTTTATGGAATTATTTACTCATAAATCCTTCATAATGGCATGTACTGAAAATGTGAATTATCTTATGCATATCCCCTAGGAGTGTCGTAACAAAGAGTAAAACAAAGCATGTTGTCTTGTACCAGGATACCCCGGGTCGTGCCCGAAAGTCATTGTCAGAGGTTTAACTCCTAGGTACCTCTGTTCCAGAGCCGCCTCTACCAGCTCATATCCATACAAGGATGTATTTCTTGTAAAATACACAAAATCTCTACATTACAAAAATTCATGGATGTTCTTCAATACTAATCCTCAATGTCTATCTTAGGTTAATGCTTTCTAATCATATTTTTCCAAATCTAGTTTCCAAGGATTTTAATAAACTTCCTATGATACCAACATTAACATGACGACCATAGTTAACCAGATTCAATGTTTTATTACATAACATTTCCATGATACATGGAATCAAGTCCTGAAATTATGATTAGTTTAGAAGCATTAGAAGTACTAGATATATAGATAATTTTTACATTACATAATGAAATAAAAACAAAAACAAAATATTGTTCCTTTTAAACACACTTACCCTTTATGAAATCCCTACAGATCAACCATAAAATACTTATTCACATCTTGGAAAAAATAAAACATAGAAAGAGGTGAGTTCTAATTCTCAGTAAGGATAACAATATCTCTGAAACTTTCATAAATACGCATAAAAAATTAAGGAAATGTATAAGAATATAACCCAATCCTTTTAATCATAAATATAAGAATAATATGTAAAATATATATCATTAATTCAATTTAATTAATCACATGGATATTCTACTAGTTGAAAAATCACAAAAAAATATCAATATCCAAATTCATAATGATGGAATGCATAATGTCAGACATCATAACCACATAATCAAGGCCTCGTACCAAGACTACAAATAAGATTTTGTCATGCCCTTGTTCTAAGACACTAGTCTGTCTATTGAGACCTACCGATGCATCGATGATCTATAGTGGACTCCATCCATCACTTACTAAGTCCAATGCACTCTTTATATGAAAAGGTTAAAGCATAACATACACATTCCTATTAAAACTAGCATACGAAATTCTAGTACAGTAATCATAAACCATGAATGGTATAAAAATAACACATCCATAGTAAAACATATCACAAAACCATCAATACATAAATGAAGATTTATATCATAATGAATCAACATCAAACAAGTGTAAAATCCATCATAGGATGTTGACATTGGTGGAATCAAAACTATTTGATAGAAATATCTCTATCGTTTTTTGAAATAATTTAAAAGTCATGTAATAATAAAAGAAATCATATATTTTGTAAATACTGTTATAATATTGTAAGGGATGTTTCGATGATGTTATAACGGTGGAAAATAGCCTCACTTGCTGTATAAGTAATCAAACATGCTATGCTTAATTTTATTGGAATGGTCATAAAGTATCTTCTATAGAAAATAACAAAAATATTCCATTCAAAACATTTAAGGTGAAAGAAGGTAATATATGAATTTAACCCTTAATATAGAAAATAGTAAAAATGTTTTGAATACATTTTTATGAAACCTTAATGTGGATGATAAAGAGGTCCCAGAAGATACTCATGTATAAACAACCTCAGAAAATAAAGAGATTGTTAAATTTAACCCTTACCTCGTAATTTCCCTTGTTTGAGGATATGTTATCCGGATTTATAAAATATAAATTATTGTTTTTAAATTATAAAATAACCACATTCATAAATATGATATCATATTTGATCTTCTAATAATTCTTTTTTAATAATATTTTTGTATTATCATTGATTTTGGTGTTTTTGATTCATTTTCCTTTATATGTTTTGTTATATAAGTATTGTTTGTTATGGATATGATGTATTTGATTCATATCCAGAATGATATTATGTTATTAAATATTATTTTTAATAATAAAGGGAAAATTATTCTTGAATGGTTACTATGGGGAATTAATCTCATCATGTTCATGGAGACAATAATCTATATGTACGCACGAACACTACTTTCATTTAATTTTTTTATCTTAAAAGGAAAGAAAAACAAATTATAGATAGGTATAATATTATTATATATTAATATAATATTTTATATATGTTACGTATGTTAATTTTCACCATCCTTTATATGTTCCATGAATGCTATGAATGAGTCAAATCACTTTGAGAGGCTGGTAGTCCGAACTTCCTCAAATGAAAATATCAGATATAATACATGAAATG
Organism: Viscum album; assembly: GCA_963277665.1. NCBI lineage: Eukaryota > Viridiplantae > Streptophyta > Magnoliopsida > Santalales > Viscaceae > Viscum > Viscum album. The sequence goes on from OY728130.1 coordinate 891,416,694, forward strand.
ATTAATGGTAGGCTATAAAAGAGAATTAAATAAGATTATAGATAAAATAAATATCATATGTATAATTCATAATTACAATTAAATCATAATGGCCACCAAAAGTGGTGGTAGTAGAATATTGAACAATTGTTGTTTTTTGGGGCAGTAGTTCGACATCTACAGAAACATTATGTTCTTTACCAATTAGATGAAGGTGTGTGTAAGTGTAGTTGAAATAATTATCATACCAAAAACATAGAATATTTAGGATACTGTTGTAGTTATTAAAGTATGGAATACATGGATTTTATGGGGTTGGATAAGTAAAATAAATGAAAAGAACATAAGAGGAGATGTTACCTTTATATCGTGTAACTCCCTTTGTTTTGAACCAAAAGGTGTCCTTGAAGTTCCTTCTACCTAACATAAGGCTTATAATAGGTAAGGTGGTATGTAGGAAACTTAATTGAGTAGCATTTGGACAAACCAAGGGGCATGATAGGTGTTAGAAAATGGTGAGATGTGAAAACTATTGATAAGGGGGAGGGACTCTTTAGGAATGTTTGAAAATATTATTTTATAATATAATTATTTTCAGATTCAAAGGTCCAAAACTCATTAAAGTTGAATATAAGATGACTAATGCTTGAAATAAAATCATCCAATAATAATTGTACTTGTTTTTCATATTGTTTTAAATTTTATAATCTAATTTATTTAAAACTTTTATTAATGGTTCAAACACTACATCATTATTGTGTTATAAAATATTTTATTTATTTGATATAAAAAAATTAGAAAAAAATACCATGATGTATTAAATATTTTTATCTTTATATAGAATATATATAGTCTAAGTGATAACTTATATAACCCCATGTAAATGTTTTTTTACATAAATATATATGTTTATATAGTTTTTGTCTTTACTTTAAATTAATTAATATAAAGTGTCATTATCACAATAATGTGGCACCATAGGGTCCCAAAATCGACCCAAGGATCAAAATGGTCAGAAATGAATCAGTAAAAAGGGTTCGAAAAATTTTTAGGGTAATTTAATGTTATTATAATATTTTTTTACCCTTATTTACTGGATTTACCGTTTAACGATGGAAAATTAAATATTTACCTATGTAATTATTCATTCTGTCTAAAAATAAATGATAGCTATTTAAAAAATTTGAATATTTTGATTCAAAAAATGGAATCCATATTTCCAAATTCAAAACACAGAAGTTTAATAAATTAAATTAAAATTAATTCCTATTTTCAAAATAAAAAGTGTGTTTTTAAGAAATAATAACTATCAAAATATTGACATTTGTTTATGTCCAGTTTAAATATAAAATTGTATCCAATGACATAAATTATATTAATTAAAATATATAATCTAATAATACATGAAAAACATTTAAATTTATAATTCAACACTATAAATTATTTCGATTAAAAGGTTTTTTTTAATTATTGTTTTTTATTTTTCACTATTCATCGAAAAATGATTTTCATTAGAAAATTACCAAAAAATAAATCTAAGAAAATTTTGATGTTCCAAATCCAAAAATGAAGCCATTTTCAAAAAAAAATATATAAATTTAAAAATTGGGTATTACTATTCAATATGGCTAGTTTGATTAGTCATGGTGTGTTAGAACTCGAAGTTGTGTACTATGCATGCTATTGTATTATTCAAAGAGAATCATACCATGGAGTCTTGGGGTGTTACATTTTAGGAAGGGGTAAAATCATGAGAGAAGTTCAAGTTTTAACATCTTCTGTTGATAGAATGATTTTGTTCAATATTAACTACTGAGGAAGATCTGTAGTAGGGAACACCTGAAACGAGTACCTATGGATGGATAAGAACACCAAATAGAGGTGTATCTAGAGATTCATGTTCCTTATATTGAATATTTCACACCATTAAGGTTGTCAATAATTCCCTAAAAGGATTATCATAGAGGTACAACCTATGATGGGGACACCATTGTTTACCATTGGTTGGGATTAAACCTTATAGAGGTGTCCTACATTACCTATTTAGGTGACATGGATCAAAAGCATCATAGTTTGATAAATGGTGTGGGTCTTATTCAAAGAATCATCCATTCTCAAATAGATTTAAATTGGTTTAATTGTGTGGGGATTATGCTTGTCAGTATCCTTGAAACTACTCAGAGATTAAATTAAGTGGATGGGGATTACATATAAGAGATACCCAGTTTGGTGGAATTATCATAGTGAGATGTGATGGCCCAGGTAAAATCAGGATGGATGTAGATAATGTTTTTTGTATGAATTAATGGGATGAATTGAGTATTGTGTGTAATGGATGGAATTAATGGTGTTTTGGGATTTGACATCATAGTGGCTTCTTATGTATCCCTATTAGATGGTAACCAAATCGAACATAGTTTAAGAAGGGGTGTTGGGGTTTACACCTGTGGATGAGGGCCTTGGACGTGGTGTAAATTGTTGGTGTTAACATGGAAGCCTTCCATTAAGGGTACATGATGTGATTGGAGAATACATATGGAAATACCTAAGGTGAATTGGAATGATTCTGAATTACACCCAAGGAGGAGGACTGTTAGATTGGACATGTTTTGAGTTTATGTGTAGAAGAGGCCCATAGTGGAGAGAGGATGTCATCGTCACTGATAACCTATAAGCCCATGTGAGTCATGATCGGTGAGAGAAACATGTGTAAGTTATAGACCTTATGATCCCTTCACAAAATATGCACCAATTAGTAATTTTGTGGTATTTCACATGGATGATATAGGAGGAGGATGTCATTCCACGTTAGGATGCTCTAATTCAATTCAAGGAATATCTCATTCCCTATCACTAATAAAAGGAGAATCATGTGTGTATTTAATTAGGTAAGACTACAGTTTAATGTCATGTGTTTTAGGCATTGTTTCAGTGATGATTTACTTTATCTAGCAAGGAGATAGATGAATAAAACCTTACACATTTTACATATATAACCTCCACTCATTTGAATTTTGGAGGGGCATGTATTTAGCCATCCCAGGGTGTTACGTTGTGGAGATGTGATAGGCCATGAGGTCTATTTTTGAAATCCCATGTTGATAAGTAATGGGGGTTATCATGCCTATGAGAAGAACAAAACATTATGGAAATTCATGAACCTTATGCATAGGTGATTTCTTGTGAGGGACTAAAATATTTTTGCGTACAATTTTTGAGGGTTGTGTTCAAGAGGTGGGTGCAAGACATGGGAGTTGTGTGGAATAGGGGCCCAAACATGGTTCTATGATATAAAGTCAAATTGTAGATCTTCGGGTAATGGTTATTCATAAAAAGGTGGATTGCGTGTAAGGTCAAGGATTGTGTGCAACATTTTAGTATTTATTACATGTTTTAGGTTATGTGTTACTGGATCCCTTTCACACAGATGATTTATGATCAAATATTTTGTTTGAGGATTATACAACTATGGGCCCAATCATGTGATGAACCTCTCATGAAATATCCCTACCTTGAGGGTTCCATGTATTTCATGATATTGTGGAATATCATTATTATGCATAGTATAGTGGTAGTTTGAATTATAAAGGATCACCTTGAGGAATTGGGGTACCCATAAATATATAGAGGAAGCCCTCAGTGATGGTTTTCAAGGTTACAGTTGCGGAATATATCATCCTCATAGTCTTATTCTTAGCTATGGTTAATGCTCAATCAAGGGGCTGGTTAATATCATATTTGGTGTAAAATATTCTTTCACAAGATCAGGCTTCTTTCACAATGTTCATCCCTATTGGGTATAATTTCCTTAGACATTTTGGTGGACTTCACATGAAGGAGAAAACATATTCCATATTTTGAATGAAATATTTTTGTGTGTATATTTAAATCATGTACACAAACCTAGAATAATGTGTGTACTTTTTTCATTCTCATACTTGTCCATTGAGTTGGAAGATTGCTTTTGTTTTCACATAGGTAGTAGTTTGTTGATTCATGTGGGATTCGACACCAACAGATGGGTCATACTCAACTATAGTAACACTAATCTCCACTGAAGTTTTTTTTGTGATGTATGATGGGGAAAATAGTATGGTTTTTATTGAGTTAATCTTACCCAGATAGGGACCATCATAATGTCTATACAAAAAGATCAACTGAAGGATGAGGCATGATCCCAAAGGTTGGGTGTTATAGTTCTCTTATATAGTATAGTAAAAGAGGTTGTTGAGGTTTTCTAGTTTAGAAATGGATGTATTCTGTTACAACATAGGGTAACCATGTCATTGGATGCTAGTGAATGGATTTTGATAATGTTACCTTAATTCCATTGAGGTAAATCCAACTAATTATAGATAGGTACCTTCCAATATATGAGGTATGGTTTCTTTGCCAACTACCCAAACAACATCATATTTTGATACAATTTCACTGTATTAACATTTAAATCCATTATATGCCTATTATTTTTCATTTTATATCGAGTATCTATTTCTGTCACGTTAGCGGTGTGATTTATGGGAATTTGATGATGTTCCATGTATGTACATGTGATCAATATATATTGAAATATCCGATATTTCATTACCTTATATAGGAGTTGTTTTTCTCTTATACTAGATATGGATTATTATATTTAGTATTTAGGACACATCAACTATTACCACTAGTGGTTATCCTTCATATAGGTTGAGGGTGGCACTTATACCGATACAAGTGAGTGACATATATAGGAAGGATATCTGAGACATGAAAATTAATTTCTTTGAATGAATTTATCCTATTATTCTAGTATTATACTCATTGATGAGGATATATGTCATGTTATAATTCCTATTATTGTTACATATTTTCATGACGTCTGATCTAGGGGGTTCTTAGAATTTCCACTCAATAGAGAGGTTAATTTTGAAACTGAGTTAATGAAAGGTTTAAACACCATATTTATTCCACATTATGTGATGATTATGGTAGATATTCATGTGCTGAATTCCATGTTATGTGAGCATGAGTTAATATGTATTATTAACATGAGAACATCCTTATGTGGTGATCCTATATTTTTTAATAGGAATGTGGATGACTAGTTATTCTTATGTGTGGATTACTGGATATCGAACCAAGTGACACTCATGAAATAGTATCATATTCCATATACATGTGATCTATTTTACTAGTGAAGGGTTTGAATGTTGTTCTCCGTGATTGATTTGAGATCATTATATCATCAACCGAGAGTGAGGCCATCTAACATACCTTGTAATGATTTTAGTAATATGTTTGAGTTTTATAATAATATTATTATATTGTTTGTATTAATAAACAGACAATCCATTTTTATGGACCTAATGAATAAGGGTGTCCATCCATTATTTTATTCATACATGGTGAGTTTTTCAATGAAATTTGTTTTTATTAAGAGTTGATAAGGACAATACTAGGAATTCAGAGATCATTATGAGTACATATAGAGAGCATAATCAATATTCCATGATTTTGAAGAGTCAATTATTGATTATTAAGGTTATATACATGGGAAATGTAATACAGTTATGGTATATTAGTGGAACCTTATGAAGTTGAGGCCATGTATAAATATGTGAATTCAAATAATTTTTTTAAAATAAGTAGTTTCCATGGTTTTCCATGCTATTATAGAAAATTCACTCAATGCCTATATATATTGGAAGTATCGATGTAGAACCTAAACATGAAGGTGGTTAAACACTTATCTTATAATTACTCAGAGTGAAAATTCATAGATAGAAATGGTAGATTGAAATCTATACTCGTATTCTCCATACCAAGGTGATTTAAGGATTACACCCTATATTGAATCAAATCTAGGACTGTTTAGTGATTTTTTAAAATATAGGACTCCTTTTTCCCAATTATTTAATACAGATATAATCACATGTGAAAAAAATATCTGATTCATGATCTAGAAATTGTAATTGTAGTGAATTCTTTTAGATTTTCCATCACTATCCTCTAGGAGAGTGATTAGTTTTACATATAAACCATATGATCCTTATTCATATATTTTTTAAAAGAGACTTAAAACATTAATTTTGGATATGGGTCATGGTTCACCAATCTTTTAACATTAACAAGGCATATTATCCAAGGAAGAGGAATTGTTTTACCAATTTATTGAGGAGGAACACTCGTGTGTTTGTTTTGTAGGTTCCAAATGGAATGTTGAAGATGATTACACTAATTAATAAGATAAATTTTAATTTTTTGGATTATTATATATAGGAAACCATAATATATATTTTTATAGTATCCATAATACATGATGGAGTGTAGTGCAGTTAGTTATTTGACATAGACACCTTGATTACGAGGGATTAAAAATATGATGGGGTTCTACCAGTGGGTAGTTGTATTGGTATTAATATAGAACATTATATATATGGTTATTTTTTGTTCCATATAAGGATGAATGGTGAGATTATGTAGGATTCATAGAGAATATGATGTGATCTTAAATGAGGAAATACAATGAAGTTTCATGATATTCTTAGATGTACTTGTGTTTTTGAATTATGGAAGGCATAGTGGGGTAAGATTAAAGAGAATTACATATCAATGGGTAAAAGAGAAGAATAAATAACCCATATTTCTTTTTTTTACATTACTCAATCACTACTGTATGTGTGATAATGTGATAATTTATTTCTTATGGTGCTTCTATGGATTCTTATATGCATTGACATGGTGCGGTTCAATATGGAATTGTTGACCAATGATTCAAACATTATTCTGATTAGGGAGACCAAGTCTCTTGAAAAGATGGGCATTTAGTAATACAATGAGATGGTATAGAAACCCGTATTTATCATACCTAGATATTACATCACATTAATTAAATATTCATTATATACAATAGTGATCTCTTCTATAATCATATAGGTCAAGTGCTTTTGGGAACATGGATACAAAATCAATTTTTTCATATGAATTGTACACCATATCCAACTTATTTTTTCATAACTAAGAATTTTTTTAGATATACCAGACTACAAATATTTCATTATAACATAGAGAAATGGAACATAATAATGGGTGAGATCATATTCTCCTTAAAGGTATATAATTGAAAAATCAATGATTAGTTATGATTAACTTGGAAATAAGGTTATGAGAATAAGGCCATAACATTTTAAAGAGATTTCATATATATTATAGGTCAATATATTGAGTCATTGTATAAATAAAGGAAGTTAATAATATGTCAATCATAAAGGAATCAAGTAACATAATCCCTGAGGGTGTAACATTAGAATAATTTATATTTGTAGGGATACACATAAGAATATAAAATTGTTAACATAGTATTCATGGATCAATGTGATGTATATCTTAGTGGATATGCATAAAATCCCATTAAATCATAATATTAATGTTACACTCACAAGACTATCACTATAGAAATAGTACCTTACCAAAATGAGTTCACTCCCAATTCTAGCCTTATTTATTTCATGAGATTTACATCTCTAAAAAGTGAATGGTAATGCTATATATTTTTGAGTTCATCCATCAGATAATGAAAACCATTTATATGTGTGAAAAGAAATCAAAAAATGTTCATAATATCATGAAAATGGGAGAAATGGGTTTCATAATCATTTTAATTGGCATAACCTATGCAAAAGAAACATGATTCAAAAATATTTAATCAATGCATCTAATAATAACCCATTGAATAAGAATGGGTGTTGTACACATATTATAAACATAGTCATAAACAACCAAGATGATGTGTGAGGTTATTTTTATGGTAAAATATCACTTGTAATACTCAAATGATATTAAATTAGATAATCTTTGAAGAAAGAACCATTTAAAAGAAAACATAAAAATTCTCTAAGGAAAAGACCATTTTATCATTAAACGAAATTATTTAATATTTAAAATTATAAAAAAATTAGGAAACTATATTCATTTAAGTTAAATAATAAAAGTGTTAGTGGAATATTAAATTCATTCATTGTCTATAATTGTGGTAAATTTCATTTATATGGAATATATTCAAGTAAAAAATTCTTTTTATACTTTTATAAAAACTCAAATAGTATATCATTCTGAGAATGAATAAAACAATCCTTTTACAAAAATTTATAAAAAATTATTAACGGGTAAAAATTAATTTTTACAGTAATTGAATGATATTTAGAACATTCTTGAATACCTTTTATGGAAACATTGATATCGAAGTAAATGTGTTTTCTTCTGAAATGAAAAATAAAATCAATTTTCAATTAAAATTCTATTATTATATAATAATAGTAGAAAATTGTAAAATTAATTGGAAAAATGTAGTCTATATAAATATAAATATTAAAAAAAATTATTTGTTTCCATGATAGGTACATCATAGTATTTTAACATAAGAATCTTAACCATTAAAATCCTGATAAATAATTAAATTGTAACATAAAACATATTCTAGTTTGGAAACTTTTGTATCATTAACCAAATAAAAGGATAAAATAAAATTAAAAACTAATTTCCATAAATATAATAATATTAATGATAAAAAATAAAAAATGGGATGTATAAACCCTATATAAAATATGATAGGTTAATAACATAATATATGTCCCGAAGAACACACATTAAGATGATAAACCCTTACCACGAGTTAAACATTCTTTGAATCTTCAGTATCCTATAGAATCATAAATTTAAATTCATTATAATTATAAATAAAAGTTTAATATAAATAATTATATGATCATATATGACCACTTTATAAAATTTCATCACCCATTAATCTATAATTATTTATTGGAATGATCATTTTCAGATGTCAATTGAATCATTTTTCATAATAATATTAATTTTTTATTTCCACGCCATTTTATGTGAATATGGTTACATAATTTAATTTTTTTTAATAATGGTATAAATATCATATATAATAATTATATTTATATATCTATATTCATCAATAAATGAAATATATAAAAAACTAATTATATGGTTCATCGAGGAAGTAGGTTGTATGTATACATGGACACTTTCTTCACTTTTGAATAGATGTGAAAAAAAATTTAAATTGTAATTCACATTTATATGATAATTAATATATTATTTATATAATATATATTAATCAAATAAATCCTTATTACCATATAAATAATGAATACTAGAAAAATTAATCATGATGCTTCGTGGTGGTGGTGGTCCTAAACAATGCACAAACGGCATTTTTATTTTCTTGTTGAGTGGAAGGTAAGATGGTAGGTATGATATTATAATTCTGGAAGAATAATTATTTCATAAATATCATATATAATGTTTAAAACCATAATAATACCCATCAGTAACATATTTTTATGAAAATTGAACTTTTTTTTCAAATTAAATATAGTAAGTACTATATACAAATGATCAATAGTTTCACTTCCAATTTCATTGTAAATGTGGGGGATCACAATTGTTTAATATTAATAATAAAATTCAATAATATTTAAGACATTTAATTATTAATTATTTAAAAATTAAAATATATTTTTAGTTGGTAATAGAATATTTAAAAAAATAAAGTGATCCATTAAAAAGATTGCCTCTTCATTGAAAGTACACATTTATATCTCCTCTTTGTTGATCCTATGGTGATTTGATTGGGAATAAAACAAAACTATAATGTGTATAAGGATGTTGGGATAGTATATTTTCAGTTTGTTGTCTACTAAGAGGCTCAACATGGTGTAAATAATATAATGTAGTGGCTCTATTTTTAAAATTAAGGGAGGGAATGTTTTGAATTTCTTAAATAATTAAATTTAATTATTCCCTTCCATAGAAAAAATCTTCCAAATAGATTGAAAATATATTATATGTTTTGATATTTTTAAATACCATCATATAATTAAATTTTAATATATATTAATGGGTTTATAAATGTTTTATTTTAGTTTAACAACTTGGTTAATTAATTTAAAACTTAATTATGGTAAGGAAATTTTCACGCTTATAGGTTATAATTTTACCCATATGGTAAAAATTGGATCATAAATGTCAATAAAATAAGCTTTTTTTTACTTTTTATCATCATAATTGTCTTATTTTAAAATTTTAAAAATTATTATATATTTTACTAAAATATTATTTACAAAAAAATATCATTTCAGACATTTCTAACATGATTCAATTAATATGAAATTAATTAAAAAACTTTAAAGATAAAATTCAGATATAATCCATTAAAATATCCCCTATTAGTCACATGTATCAAAACTTTTAATGGAAATTATGAATTCATCAATAGAGTGTTAATTTTAAGATTTTTAAAATCATTTGTTTTCATTTTCCATTAATTTAATAAATAACATGTCTACATTTCATGAGAATTTAGAGTATTATTCTTCTACAAATAATTAAAACTAAATGAACATGATAAATAAAATTCACATAATGTAAAAATAAATATTTATAGCTCAACATAACCACTTTTTTTATTTTTAATAAAATATTTCTTATATTATTATCTAGAGAATGAAATATTGTAATTTTCATTTGCTTAACAAAATATAAATGATTTTATCATGGGAATATTTATTTGAAATTACATATATTCAAAAAATTTATTGTAAGAGTCAAATTTATCATATTAAATGAAGTAAAAGAATATTTTTTTACTGATATTTAGAAGTTTTATCATTTTTTAGTTACCCTATTTTACATTTAAAATTATAATAAAAAATTTATATGTTTACTATTCATATTAACCACAAATTGAAGGGATGTATTAAAAAAATATGAACCTAATTATTACAAATATGAAACAAATTTTTAAATATTCAAATTTTTTTAGTGTAATAAATTAATCGAAGAGAAAATTACATAATGCAAGGAAAAACAGTTTTTTAGAAAAATTCCTTTTATGTATTATAAAATTTTTATACAAAATTTTACAATAAATTTTATTACAATGAAAATTGATGGATTTTTAATAATACGATAACACAAATTTTAAATTTAAACCATCTTAGAACAAAATGAAACTATTGAAATAAAAATATCATCATATAAAAAAAATTATTTATAAATTGTAAAAAAATAGAAAATTTATTTTCTAAAAAATTAAATAAATATCATATTTAAATAAAAAACTTTTTAATGCATAATAACTATTAAAAAAACTAATTTAGTATTTTTTGTTTTATACACATTCATATATAAATTTATTCTTATAAAATATAATGAGGTTACATCCCCCACTCACCCTTGAATAAATTATTTTCATGTAATTTGATCATCTATTGTTATTATAGTGGTTGAAATTTGAAAATTCATTTTGTTTAAAATCCACATAGAAAAAAAGTGTGAATAAAATTTCTACTAAAAGTGGGAAAGGTAAAATTTATGATTGAATGGTATATAACAAATGGGTTACCAAATCTTTATATCTTTCTTTTGGATTTATCAAAATAATTTACTCTCTAACACCATTAACTGGTGGATATTTTTGTGTGGGGATAGACGATAGTGTATTATTTTAATAAAATTGTAAATGAAAACTCAGAATTGAATTAGCATTAAACTGTAGGATTATTAGACTCTCAACATATTATATTTATCATTGGTGAAAACATGACATCACCCTCACATGGGCCAATGCTCAGTGGAAACTATATGACATTCTCTTCTCCATTTTATAGGTTCCTCCAATTTCCGGATGAATCAGAACCCTCAACCATGACCATCTAGTCAGTTTACAATGTTATCCTCTTCCCTATCAAAATAAAATATTCTTCATGTGATTGGAAATATTATTATCCACATTCTAAGAATTAATAGTAGATATGTGAAACTAATTAACCATATCAAACAAAATGTTTTTTTTGAATTTTTTGATGAAATTGCTCTAGATGGATCTGTTTTTATTAATGTTGAGGGAGATTTTTTATGCATCAAGTTGTTCATTTTGGGTCTTGTATTGATTTTTGTTTTTCTTTCTTTTTATTAGGCCACCATAAATAGTATAATAGAATATTATTGCAATGTGGTCCCATATAGATGATTTTTATACTCACAATCCCAATCAATCTATCACTCCATTGGCCATCCAAACATCACCAATTTTGGGAGGGTCGAAATTGGGTAATTGGTCACTATCTCAGAGATTACCTAGTGTTGCTAATATGCCTTTGGAATGTTTTCATATTATTTGTGACTGGAAATTACCATTTAGGGAATTCTGTTTGACAGTATTACTATCATTTAACCTTAATTACATTTTTGGTCTGATGGAATTAATCATTATGGTCAGGTGATATCTATGAAACATATTGAGTAAAATGTGGAGCTGATGGGGGATACTACTTTTTTACCACTATGTTCTTTTTTTTGAGTCAACAATGATAGAGATAAATTGAGCGGATAAACTATAGATCATTTTCAATCACATTGGAATATAATATCCTGGTACTAATAAATCAAAGGGCTAGAGAATGGAAATTTATAAGTTTAAGATGAAGAAATCTTGTGCTAAACATTAGGATAAATGTAACAAGGAGTAGTATCAATGATATGAGTCCAAAAAATCAATTTATAAAGGGGATGATTATATTTTCTCTTTTGACAATGAAGAAAATAGATAGGTTTCCAATTTCATCCACTCGGGTGTAATGAACAAGAAGAAGGATGGTTTGGACACTCGGGAATGTCTTGTTACCAACGGAAAGAAAAGAATAAGTCATAGAGATTATTACATCCTACCAAAACCAATAACCACTATATAAAAAGATAAGGGTAATGGTTTAAAGGGGATATGATGAGGATAACCCTTATTTAAGGACACCATTGTCTAAAAACATCATGAAATTTATGTTGGAATAAAAATAGTATGAGGAAGCTACTGTGAAGTTAGAGGATTTGATAGTAGTGGGTATAGGTTCAGATGCTCAACATCAGCTTGAAGAAGAAAGGGATATAATAAGGGTGAATGAAGAAGAGGCTATAGCTGCTCCTATTATTGAACGGGTTTTTTATTCCAAGGAGATAATGGGAGAAGAAATTTCTGTCATCAATGCCTCGTTGGAGGATGTCAATAGAATATAAGAGAGGGATTTTCATATCACTTATAATGTGGAACAATGCAATTGGATAAACACAAAAGATCTTATGTTGATTTTTGGTTTCAATAAATGTAAAACAAATTTAGAGTAATATCATAAGTTTTGGGGAAGGATGTAATCCTTATTTGATGATCTAATTCAAGGAGAATCAGAGCTAAAAAAATACGACATTGACTAGAGCATACAAGGGTTGAAAGGTAATAACATGTTATTTTTTATAGAGTTTTTAAATGTATTCCATTTTTGTTTATCCCATTTAATATAATTTTCGGTTTGGATTCCCATTAAACCCTCAAAAAAATGGATTCCTCTTCAAATTTTTTAAAAAATACATTTTTATTATTGATAACATGGTTAGGATACTGTTATGTGTAATAAAACAAAAAATATATGGTGGGTGAATGGACCATAAATTCTTAAAAAATAAAGGTAAATTAATATAAGAATTTTTAAAATTTAATATCCTAATTGTGATGTATTATTTTACTATCATGATAAATAGTGTGATAAAATTTGATTATTTTAATTTTCTCCCCTTATCATTAGCAAAATTTCACCATTTCATTGTGCTTTAAAAAATTTACATCTCATATGTTACTCAATGAATTGAATAATAAAAATGAATTTTTCATGTATAAAGTAGTAAAATTAATATTTAATATATCATAAGTTCCATAAATAAGGAAAATCATATTCCTTATATCTCTAGTAATCATAAACAATAATAATCATATGTTTCCCAATATGAACAAATCAATAAATTATGAGATAATCCATTAATGTATAATACCATAAAATTAACACAAATATATAAAATTAATGCATTCCTTAAATTAAATATGTTTAATACCATTGGGAAATATGCCTAAACAAATCTAAAATTCTAAAATTTAGAAGGAGGGTAACAAATATTTCCAAAATAAAACATAAATTTATTCTCCAAAACAATTTTATGAAGCTCTATATGTCACGTAAAAAATATTTGAATAAAATTATCATATATTGCTAAAAAAATATATTAATAAAATGAAAAATAAAACCCCAATTATAACATACATTCCACATAAAAGTAACATCCTCCTATTTCCTTAAATAAAATCACATATTATAAGAAGTATTCTTTAATTCCAAAAAAACTTTGTAAAATTCAATAAAGATAACATAAAAATATATTCATAAAATCTATAATCAATTCCATGGTCATCAATAATATACCAGTTACTTTATAAATAATCATATTATCTCACATAAACATTTTTTTCAAAATATTTCACATATTACCAGTTACCTTTCATTCAATCATTTTCTTTTACATAAAATATCAACATATATTTAAATCAGTTTTCTAATTTATCAGTATAATAAAAAATATGATTTAATATAATTATCGAAAGACTAATCCAGGTTAGTACATATATGTATCAGGATTCTTATAAATAAAATACCATTGATAAAAATAATTACACATCATAAATCATTAATTACAACACATAAACACTTTAATCGCTTCAACACATTCTTAACCCATTAAATAAGCATCAAATTCTTATTACATAATATCTCTTTCCTTCCTAATGGAATTATTAATATGATAATTATAAATAGTACAATATTTAATTCTTATGTTATTATTAACCATTTTTATAGATTCCCAATTAGGACAATTATTCCAATAATCCCCATATTTTCCATAATTATGAAATTTAATCACTCATGTTACCATAGAGAACCCATTATTCTAATCAATTGAGTAACCAAATTTTATGTTTTTATTCAAAATTAATTTCGCTATGTCAATATTTTCAACACCCATACCATATTCTAATTCATTTGATAGATTTCCTTGTGTTATTCTTACATCATACTTGAAATGTAGAAATACGAGTCTTCTACCAACATAGTCTTCATGATACATAATATTTCTCTTCATAGGTGTGATAGTAAACTCACCCTTGTTGAGACAGTCATTGATATTAAATTCACACACACCATGGACTAGAAAGTTGGATGAGATATAGTCGATGAAACGGTTTTGTAGTTATTACCCATAAATTCATATGTTCCAACACCACATCATACTATTTTATCAATACATAGATTTTTACTATGAAAATAACACCCCATTTTGACCATAATATTGGGCATTCTCTAAAAAAATAGGATTTTCCAATGTTTTGGCACTTTAACTAATCATTCTATTTTATAGAGGATCACTATTCCTTTGTAGTATACAAACTATAGTGACTCAATAATTTTATTTATAAATACTATATATTTTTAATGAATATTAATTAGATAACATATCATTCCATGCTAGAAAATAAATCTGTATAATAACATTGAAATCATGGATTTAAAAAACCCATTTTTATATGAGGTATAATTCATATAAATATTTATTCTTCATAACTAGCTCACTTAATAGACTTATCATATAACAAATATTCCATCATAGCCTATGGAGAGTGAACATAATAATAACTGAGCTCAGATGCTCAATAAGGAAAATCACGGGAGATATTAATGATCCTATAAACAGAACATGAGAATAAGGGTATGAGAACATGAGATTTACATTATAAAACCATACCTTTTATATTATATATCATGTTCCTATGTCATGGCCTAAATCAAGGATATTCATAATATATGAATAATAAAGGAATACAAGAATAAATGACCTGATAACATAACAATGGCATAAGACATAAATATGTGGCATTAATATAATAATGTCAAAAAATTAGTAGTCAAGGATTACATAAAATAGTATCATAGTGGATTGGGTTAACTCATCATCATATCCCAATAGTCATGGTCCACTCCAAAGACTATTATATGGAATGATTCCCATACGTTGGTTGAATCCCCATCACAGTCCAATTTATCTCATGAGATATCCATACATAAAAAATGATTTGGAGGGATAAATAATTCTAATCACATCAATAATATATTTAAAATAATACATATATTCCACATGAGATTATAAAAAATTCATCATATCAAAAAAAATGAAAAAATATTTTGAAAATATTATCATATGATTTCCCTTAGAAAAGAAACTATAAACGTAAACATTACATTAATTCATCATATTATAAACCATAAAAAGGAACTAGTTTACTAAACATTATATCATATTTATTATAAATCATCCACGGAAGGAATAATGATGTAATTTTTTTAAAACATCCCCATTAAAACATATGTTACATAAAATCATATCATCTTAGATAAAAAATTCATTTAATGTATCACTTAGAACAATTCCTTAAGAAAATACATCTTTAAATTTGAAATTATTTATATAAATGAAAGAAATCCCAATTATAATGGTAGAATGTAACTCTAAAATACATTGAAATCATATAAAGGAAGCCTTAAATCAAGGAGTATCCATGATGGTGGTAAATTATGTTCATGTACTATAAGATAAATATTTCCATTCGTAATTTTCTAAAATGTTTAAAAGTACTTCATTTAGAATAAATGAATATTCCAAATAGGCTTTTTAAGGAAATTTTATCAAGGTTAACAACTATATTAAACAATAATATTAATATATTGAAATTATTATTGAATTTGTTTTAGAAAACCAATATATGGGAAAAAATTGATCGAAGTGAGAAATATAGATGGTTTTCCTCAAGAATATTATTTTTATATCCTGAGAACATAATTAGTGGAAAAATATATTAAAAAATTTAATATACAGAAAACAGTATTTGATGCTAAAATTCATGATTTTCATTGGAGGAAGATTATAATATTTCATAATAAAAAACATAATAATAAATAATCTTGAAGATAATATAATCCTAATTCATATGATAGAATAAAAAAATTACATATTTAGAGTACTTATCAAAATTATATTATTTATATTACAAGAATGACTTTTTGTGTAAGAATATCATAAAATAATAAGGGTTCATAACATAACATATGTCCAAATGAAGACAATTTGAGATGATAAACCCATACCTCAAGTTACAATTTCACTAAAAGTTCACTATCATCCATTATATTAAATTTAAAATTTTTATAATTATTTAATAGAATCATTTACATACATATAATATCACATATAATCACTTTTTAACATTTCAACACCAATTCGTCAATATTTCCTTATTAAAATCATATTTTCGTGGTGTAAAATGTTTCTTTTTTTCAATTGAATTTTTCTTCAATAGTTTTGATAATTGTACATGGATAATGGTTTTATAATATTCCCAATTTACACAATTATTTAAATATAATTTATATTTGTACTGCCCCGACACCAGTTACTTGAGTCGATACATTATTACATAACATTAGCATGATCACAAAAGATCCAATCTCGAAAGACCGATTAGTTTAGATCAATTGGATGAACTAGATACATTCATAAGTTTTACATTACATCATAAAAAGGAAAATTACAACAACATGGTTTCCATAGACAACACTGATATCCGAGAGACTAACCCTGCAGGTTAGTCATAATATACTTATTTGCATCCTGGGAAAAATGAATCATAGAAAGGGGTGAGCTCAGATTCTAAATAAGGATTGAAATATAGTGTATGCTTTCATAAAAAATAATAAACAGTTAATCCAATGTATAAGACTAAAAAAATCCTTTTAAACTTGATCTTCAACATAATATGGAAAATATAAAATCAAAATAATGCAATTTACTTACTCGCATGGATATTCTAATAATCGAATAATCACATGCAATATCAATATCCACTTTCATAATAGTGGAATTCATAATGCCATATTTTCATAACCACATAGTCAAGGTCTTGTTCCATGAGTAAAAATAAGATTTTTTCAAGGACTTGTGCCAAGACACTAGTTTGTTTAATGAGACCTATCGATGCATCGAGGAGCTATAGCGGGCTCCACCCGTCACTTACTATTTCCAATGCATTCCTCATATGAAAAGTAGTAAACATAACATAAACATTCGTATTTAAACTAGCATACCAAATGTCAATATTTTTTCCATAAACCATTAATGGTATAAAAATAACATATTCACGGTCAAACAGATCACAAAACCTTCAATAAAATATGTAATATTTGTATCATAATATTTAAACCTCGATCAAGAATAATATCTCATAAAGGATGTTGTCATAGTTGAAAATTATTTGTAAAACACTTGAAGAGAAATATCCCTTTTCATGAAAACATTTAAAAGTCACACAATTTATAATGGAAGTCATTTAAAATATATATTTGTATCAAAGTGTCCCATACCACTTTTAATCTTTTGAATATAATTATCATTTCAAAATGTTCATGTCCATATAAGTAAATACATAAAATCTTTTTTGAAAACATGGACAATAATTAAAAGGGTTTAGAAAGATAAATCCTTAAGCATTTAAAATTATGATATAGTTAAATAGACCCTCCCATTAAACATTAAAATATTACTTTTTTTTTATAAAATATGGTTATTGATGATAAGTATGTCTTAGTAAATACATACACACAAACAATATTAGATAATAATGAGATTGAATAAATAAACCTTCCCATGTACTTTTCCTTGGTCGAGGGTAGGTTAACATCCTGTATAATGGTGAAATAGTTGTTATTAAATTATACAAAAATCATATACATTAATGTGATATCATATTTGATCTTTTAACATTACTTTATTAATAATATCTTAGTATTATCGCCGATTTAGGTGTTAACATATTCGTTTTCCTTTATATTCATTGTTATGTGAGTCATATTTGTTAAGGATGAGAAGTATCTTATTAATATTTAGAATGATATGAAGTCTTTAAACATTATTTTTAATCATCAAATAAAAATAAGTATGAATCAATACGATGGGGAATGAATATCATCGTGTTTGTGGAGACGGTAATCCGTACGTACGCCTGAGCGACAGTATCATTATTTTGATATTAAAATAATATATAATTAGATGGTGTATCATATATAATGAATCCTTATCAGGTTATATTTATTATTTACATTAATTACGTATAATAATTATATCCATCCAAATAATAATGTATCGAATAACAATTACCCCACGACGTGGAGACGATAAGGCGTACATACACACATATAATGGAATATCATTAAATAGATGGATAAAATCATGAATTTGGTTTTAAAATATTTATAATAATATCACAGTATATAGAAGACATTGGAGGTATTATTTTATAATTGGAACAACAAAGAGAGATGATGTGGAAGAAGATGGAAACTTAAAAGGGGTGATGAAATAATGAAATTTTATTTGGGTTCTTCTTTTTGATTTGATCAAAAGGGCTCCATAGATTGTCCTTATGACAAAATGACATCATCTAGGATTAAGGGAGTAAATTTGATAGAGTATTTGGGCAGGTTTATCTTGATCCATATGGATTTGATGGTGTGAATTAGAGAGACGGGGTAGTTCCCTTTTATAATATGGGTTTGGGGAACCATAAGAAAAACATAAAATATTATTTTATAATAAATTTATATTCATTTTATAATGTCTCAAAAGTGATTTATTTCAAGTCTATGGTCGGGATGGGTCGAAATTCTCTCAACCAATATGTTTTAGACAGGTTTAGGGTGCCATTTTAACCTTATCATTTACATTTAACACTATGTAAAATAATTTATCTTTTACCGTGTCTTCTTGTATTCTTACACTATATAGCTATTAAAAATACTATAATCTACCAATAGAACCCCAATTAGTTCATTAATGTCATATATATTGTTATATAAGTCTTTTGACTGAACCTTTGATTTTTAGGACCATTATATAAAATAACAAAATAATACTTATTTTAAAAACAATTTTATCTAAATTTTAAAACTATTTGGTATTTATTTTTTGTTAAAATCATAAAAGAATTATTAATTCGAAAACAATTCATCTACACAACCTAAACCTATCATATTAACCAATAAAATAAATTAAATTCAAAAAAAGGCTCAAGATACATTTATTTAGATATTTATAATATCAATTATTAAAATATTCTATTAATTATGTAATTATTGCATCATCATTGTGTCATTAATAAATTAAATAATATAATGTCTACAAAATATAAAAAAATACCATTATGTAGGAAAAATAGATATCTTTCAAATTAATATTTTTAGTCGAATATATCTTATGTATAACCCTATATTATAAATTTTTTAGTTATTAAACTTTGATTTTAACTATTTTAATTCTTCTTTAAATAAAATAATAATAAATGTCCTAATCAAATCCATCTGGACCTAAAAGGTCATATTTTATTCTGAGGTAGTTTTTGGACGAATTACAGATATACATTAGAATTAAAACATGTGTTAAGGTAATAATAATAGCATTTTTACCCTTAATTTCCTTATTAACTTTTAATCGGGGTAAGTAAAAGTAAAAAAGTTACTATTCTCAAAAAATTATTTTCATCTCATTGAACGACATTTTACTTACTGATATCAACCGCATCTCTTAGATTATTGAAATTCAACTCACGGAAGCAGCAAAATTAGGTTTTATGTAAATTTTCGAATGCTCCTTGGATGTGGGTAAAAGACGGTGAAAAGTTTTATAAAGTTTTTATATATCTAAAATTATTTAAAATTGACGACAATAAATTACATTGAAATTATATAGGTATTGTAACACCCGAGAATTTTATGAGAAATATTTTTTTTATGTTATATAGATCATCAAAGAAATCTTTCACTACACAGAACACTAGCCTGGCTTGCTTTACATGCAATCACGACATTCCTCGATAGTTTGCATCGTATGCAATACCGAGTTTCACTAAACAAAGATATGTTATTAAAATATTATTAAAACTAGCCATTATGAATAGTAATAACCAATTTTTGAAATTTTATAAATTTTATTTTTCAAAATGGACTTCATTTTTGGTTTTTAAATATCGATATTAGACTAGGGTGAAATTTTGGTATTTTTCTGAAAACATTCAATTTTTGATGAATAGTGAAAACACTGGGTTAATATTTAAAACCCGACTTTTTATTTAACTAATTATTTATTTTATTTAAATTTATTTTAGGTCAAAATTGATACATAATACCTATATAAGTACAATGTAATTAATTGGAGTCCTTTTATAATAACTTTAGATATATAAAACGTTTATTGAACTTTTGACCGTCTTTTACCCACCTCCTAGGAGAATTTGAAAAATTACATAAATCTTATTTTTACCGCTTTTGTGAAAGGAATTTAAAAAGTCTGAGAGACACGGTTGATGTTATTAAGAAAAATTTGGTTCAATGAGATGAAAATAATTTTTGTTGAATAGTAACTTTTTTACTTTTTTTACCACGGTTAAAAGTAAATAGGGAAATTCAGGGTAAAAATGTTATTATTATTACTGTAAAACATGTCCTAATTATATTTGATAAGTGTAATTCGACAAGAAACAACCTTAGGAATAAAATATGACCATTTAGGGCCACTTTTATTAGATTAGGACATTTAATATTAAATTATTTAAAGAAGGGTTAAAATAGTTAAAATCAAAGTTTAATAACTAAATCATTTTTAATATAGGGTTATACATAAGATAAATTCTACTATAAATATTAATTAGAAAGATAAAAATATTTCCTATATAATGGTAGTTTATTTGTAATTTTTAGACTATAAATAATGTAATTTATTTATAACACAATGATGATGCAGTAATTATCTTATTAATGAAATATTGACATAATTGATGTTATAAATACCCAAAAAAAATTAATATGAGACTTTTTATGAATTTAAATAATTTTATATGTTATCATGACATGTTATTATTTATTTAATTGACTTTTTCGAACTAATAGTTCTGTTATGATTTTCACAAAAATCATTTACCAAATAGTGTCAAAATTGACATAAAATAGTTTTTAAAACAAATATTATATTATTAATATTTATGTTATTCATAAAAATCTAGGGTTCGGAAAAATGACTTAGGTAAGGTTATATATATTAATAATAATCAAATTGGGGTTTGTTTGGCTTGTTATAGTATGTTTATTAACCTTATAGTGTAAGAAAACAAGAAGTCACCGTAAATGTTAAATTATCTAGCTGAAAGATAAATCTAAATGATAAGGTAAAAATAGAACCTTAAACTTGTCTAAATTATATTGGATGAGATTATTTCGACCCATCCCCACCTTAGCTTAAAAATAAATCAATTTGGAGATATTAAAAACCGAATATGACTTTATAATAAAATAATATTTTTAGTTTTTCATAAGGTTCCCCTCTCCTCCCTTATAAAAGGGAACCTCCTCCCTCTTTTCCTCACACCACATTAAGCTCTAATGATCAGTCAACCACTGCCAAGTTCTCTTCTAAACTTCCCTAGAAACATCCTAGAGGTCTTCTAATTATTCAAAGACTAATTTTAGTGCTCTAAAAGGAGGTCTCAAAGATGTGCTTCAAAGAAGAGGTAATGTCTGTTACCGATTCTTTCAACATTATTTCTTCCACCACTTGTTCTTCTTTAGTTGTTTCATTATGAAGTAATAAAATCAGTATCAGCCATATACTGATATGTTATTATAAGTATGAAACAACCTTATTTCACCATCTATCCATCCTACGGAAAACAAAATCACCACGCGTGCGTACGTACGAAATACCGTCTCCACGCCGTGGTGTAATCTATTTTTCACCACCACCATTCATGGATGGGTATAATGGTGCAAATAAATAACTATATATTATTATTGTAAAGCGGTATTTATTCTGAAATAGTATACATACACTCCAATACAATTCCATGATCATGGGAACGATATCATCGCTCGTACGTATGTACGGAATACCGTTTCCACGATGTGATGCAACTCATTCTACATGATCTTCATTGAATAATGATTATATAAATGAATTGAAAGAATTAATATGATATATATTACACTAATACCATTATTGAAATGATGTATCTATAACCTAAAAATAATAATAAGAATTTATTCGACAAAACACGCATAAGAACAAAAAGTAATAAACACCCGAATAACAAGTAGTAATGAAATATTATTAATAAGAATGTAAGAATATGAACATATATGATATCATAAAAATACTTATGATTCTGGAATAAGTCTATAACATTATTTAAATCATTATATAGGATTTTCAAACACTTATGAAGCAAATCGGACCTAAGGTAAGGGAAAATCTCACAATCTCAATTTTTATCTGAGATTGTTTATTCTTCGGTATTTACTAGGGCATATTTATCATCCACATCCATGTTTCTTCAATATGTAATTTTATTTCTATCCTCCGAAAAAATTTTAAATCCAATTTTACCCTTTGGTGAGTTTTTATTAAAAGATATGAAAGGAATCTTTTGTCGTTTTTCGCACGAGGTACTTTTTGACTTTTCCGACATAAGTATGAGAAGAATGTTTTCTTAAATTATATGGAATGAATGGATTTTTAAAAAATTATTTCCAAGAAGCTTAATTTACTATTTTTCAAGCATATTTTTAATCAACTTCTTTTAGTTTAAAATTTTATGACATGTTAAGAAAGGAAAATTGTTTTTGGAGTAGAAAGGATATTTTCCTCAAGAATGGAGTTCATGTTTTTTATCAAAATTATTTTCCATCTAAGATAATATAGTGTTTTGTTTATATCCCTATTATTACATTGATTTGATTATGTTGTGATGGAAATATTATTATGAATTCATTTATCTTATATGAATTGTTTTATGATGTCACGATATTTAAGAATCCCATTTTTATTACATGGGTTATGCAATGATGTATGATTTATGATTTTATGGAACACATAAGAATGGTTTCATTATGAGATGAGTGGGACCTATATCTCCCTCCAATGCATTGGGTAATGATTTATATCTCATGAGATAGACATGGCTGGAACGACAGGTTAATCTGGTTCAGTGAAACAGGACCGAAACAAGGAGTGAACTCGGTTCAGAAATAGACTTTCTCTACTAAGATAGTATTGGAAATGAGTCTTGATTGCTAAGAAATGATTCTCTAGGATTATGTGTGTATGCCAAAAAAATTCATGTTTTATGTTATGATTATTAGGATTACAATTCACTACTATGATTTATCCCATGTTATGAAATTATGATCTCTTTTGGAGGTTAAGATTTCCAAAATGTTATGTTCTTATGAATATGATGTGATTGATATTTCTTTTGTTTACCCTTACTGAGCATTTGAGCTCACCCTTTTGTATGTTCTCTTTCCCCATGTCAGTAAGAAGGTAGTTAAGTAGGATATTCCAAAAAGAGACTCCAGATTTGATGAAATAAATGAGATAGTGTAGATGCTTTATGAACCACTTATTTATGTTTCCCAGTTTCAAAAGACACTATACCAATACGAACCTTTCCTGGTTTTGCTATATTTTGTAAAAATATTACTTCAATTTTCATGTTTTAACAACGTATGTAAAGTATGGGTCGTTATATTTGGTATCAGAGGAAAGGTATAGTAAACGTTTGGAAACTAGGATGTAAAAGCCTTAGTAATAACCCTAAGGATAAGTCTAAGAATAGAACAAAATCTTAGTGTTTTAGAAATGGCCATGAACAACCTATTATAAGACCTTAAGTGTGAAATTTTATTCTTGACTATGTGTTTTTTCTATTATAATTAGTGTTTCTCACACTATTTTCTTGGTTTTAGTCAATGGATAGAACTCGAAGGAATCGTGTTAATGCGAAATGAAACGGGCAATGCAATGATTGTCCCCCTAAGAAACCAAACGTTATGGGAGTTGGAATGAAAAATCTTGTAGCCATGCTCACACAAATTTTTCAATCTATGAATCATGAAAGACTTCCAAACGAGGAAAGGAAAGAGAAACATTCTGTCGAATCCTTCATGAGGCAGTGTCCACCTTCCTTCAGCGGGTCTTCTGATCCATTAGTGGCTGAACAATGGATCAGTACCACTAAAAAGATATTTTCAGTTATTCAATGTTCTGAACATGATAAAGTCATCTTAGCGGTGTATCGTTTGGAAGTAGATGCTGATCAGTGGCAGAATCTTATTAGGAGTACGAGGCAAAGCGATGAAATTGAGTACATGGAATGGGACAAGTTCAAGAACATATTTTTCAATAAGTACTTCCCTCGTATTCTTCTAACAAAGATGGAGAAATAGTTTCTTGAACTAAAGAAAAAGGATGATGAATCTGTTGGTACCTATGAAGAAAATTTTACAGGACTTTCAAGTCACGCTTCTGTTATTGTTATCCAACCTGAGAGAGAGAGAGATCAATTATTTAGTGTCTTAAAACCAAGTCTTCGAAGGGAGTTATCCATAAGGGACTTCAATAGCTACGAGGAAATCGTTTGATGGGCTCTCAAAGTTGAGATGGAGATTGGAGTAACCCATCAGTCATATGGGTTTGATAAGAATAGAAAAACGGAATTCAAAGGAAAATATAAAGAGCACACTGAAAAGAAGATGTGTTTTCCCTTATGCTCAATGTGTTGAAAGAAACATGGAGAGAGTTTTATTTAAGGGACAAGTAAATGTTTCAAATGTGGAAATAAAGTTCATCAGGCCTTTGAATTCTGCAATGATGGGAAGAATATGTCCAGTGATGCGAACAAATAAAAGGCCACATAGAGTGCACCTCCTACACTTCAATGTTACAAGTGCAAGGAAATGGGGCATTATTCCAATCAATTCCCTAATCCAAGGGTTGTTGATGATGATCAACGTCAACAAACTATTAAGGCTAAAGACAAAGGAAAGTCACATGCAATTTCTATCAGCGATGTGGAGTACGATAACAAAGTGGTGAAAGGTACACTTACCATCCACTCTAAAGTAACAAATGTTTTACTTTATTTTAGATCCACCCACTCTTTTATTTCTAATGAAATTTCTAAGGGTATCACCGTATTACCTCAACAATTAGATGTTGAGTTAGTTGTGACAACCCCTAATGGCACAACAGTAGCATCAAAAGTTTATAATTCTTCTCCGATTGAAGTTTATGGGAATGTTCTTCATGAAAATATTGTGATCCTTCCTATAGTAGAATTTGATGTGATTCTTGGCATGGATTGGCTTTCTCTATATGGATCTCATATCAATTGCCAAATAAGGGAAGTCATATTTCATATTCCAGATCAATATATAATCTTCTATCAATGCAAGGATGAACATAACATTCAAGTGGAAATTTCTTCCATCTTATTGGTCTTGATTCCACTAAATGATGGTTATTTATCTCAAATTGTTGGTGAGAAACTCACGATTATGAATATTCCCATTGTACGGGATTTTGACGATGTCTTTCGGGAGTAATTTCCAGGTCTTCCACCAAATTGTGATGTTGAGTTTTCAATAGAACTCAAACCTGGTGCTTTTCCTATTTCAAAGACACCTTATAAAATGGCCCCAATTGAGTGGTAGGAATTGAAGAAGAAACTCCAAGAGAATCTTGATAAAGGATTCATACACCCCAGTGCGTCACATTGGAGAGAACCTGTTCTGTTTGTTAAGAAGAAAGATGGATCAATGAGAAACTGCATTGATTATCGAGAACTTAACAAGATCACCATCAAGAACAAATATCCTCTCCCACGCATTGATGACTTATTTGACCAACTACGTGGAGCTCAATACAATTCTAAGATTGATCTTCATTTTGGTTAGCATCAATTAAGGGTCAAAAGGGAGGTTATTAGAAAGACGGATTTCTGTACAAGGTATGGACACTATGAATTTATAGTGATGCCATTTGGTCTTACTAATTCCCCTGATATCTTCATGGATCTAATGAATAGAGTCTTTAGAGACTATCTTGATCAGTTTGTGGTAGTCTTCATAGATGATATTCTTGTCTATTCAACGATAAAGTAAGAACATGAAGATCATGTGAGAATTATATTGAAGACCCTGAGAAAAAAGAAGATTTATGCCAAATTTACCAATTTTGAATTTTGGCTTCAAAAAGTTTCATTTTTGGGTCACATAATCGTTGAAGAGGGAATATCTGTGGATCAAGCAAAAACAGAGGTTATCGAAAGATGATCGAGACCAACAACAGTAACTGAGATCCGAAGTTTTCTTGGTTTGGCTGGATATTATCGACGTTTTGTAAAATATTTATCACAATTATCTAATCCACTCACCAAGTTGACTCAGAAAGTAGTTAATTTTGTTTGGACGGAGGAATTTGATGATAATTTCAAGGAGTTGAAAAGAAGGTTATCTAGTGCACCTGTGCTCACACTTCCTTGTAGTGGAGAAAGGTTTTTGATCTATAGTGATGCATCCAAGAAGGGTTTGGGTTGTGTTCTTATGAAAAACGATATGGTGATAGCTTATACCTCACGACAGTTGAAAATCCATTAGCAAAATTACCCATCTCATGATTTGGAGTTAGTTGCGGTAATCTTTTCATTAAAGATTTGGAGGAATTATCTTTATGGATAAAGGTGTGACATTTATATTTATCATAAAAGTATAATGTATATTTTTACGCAAAAGGATCTGAATATGAGCCAAAGAAGAAGGTTGGAGCTGATTAAGGATTACGACTGCTCAGTTCATTACCACCCTGGGAACGAAAACAAGGTGGCAGATGCATTAAGTCGACAAGACCATGCTAGCTTATCCATGATGAGGATCACAAATGATCCAATATTTATGGATTTACAAAGGATGGATCTTGGAATTATAATGAAAGGGGAAAATCGCATCTTTATCAAATAAATTTTCAACCATCTATACATGTAAAGATTAAAGAGGCATAAAAAGAATATGTAGAGTTACAAAAGAAGGTGAGAAATGTTCTTGAATTCAACCTTGATTGTGATGGGATAATAAAGTTCAGGTATCGGTTTTGTGTTCCTACCATCCCTGAATTAAACGAGCTACTGGATGAGGCTCATAGTTCTTCATTATCTATTCATCATGGAAGCACGAAGATGTATAGGGACCTGAAAGAGTACTTTTGGTGGGATGGCATGAAAAGAGATGTTGCTGAATATGTCTCTCGATGCTTGGTTTGTCAGCAAGTTAAAGCTGAGAGACATAAGTCTAAGGGGATGTTACAACCATTACCCATACCAGAATGGAAATGGGAATACATCACTATGGACTTGTCACTGGAGTTCCTAAAACATCAAAAGGAAATAATGCAATCTGGTTCATAGTTGATCATCTTAAAATGTCGGCACACTTCATCGTTATTAGAGAGGATTTCTCTCAGGATCAGCTTTCCAGGATATATGTGAAGGAAGTGGTAAGATTGCATGGAGTACCACTTTCTATTATATCTGATCGGGATCCGAGGTTTACCTAAAAGTTCTGGGTACGTCTTCTGCGTACTCTGGATATAGAGTTGAATTTCATCACTGCTTATCATCCTCAGACAGACGGTCAGTACGAGAGGACAATTCAAACTCTTGAAGATATGTTGGGAGCTTTCTCTATGTATTTCAAAGGTGGTTGGGATCAACACCTACCTTTGGTGGAATTTTCTAATAATAATATATTTCACTCCAGTATTTAGATGGATCCTTATGAATCTCTCTATGGAAAGAAATGTATTACTCCAACTTGTTGGGATGAAGTTGGGGAAAGAAAGCTATTAGGACCTCGTCTTTTTGATGAGATGGCAGAAAAAGTCCGATCTATTCACCAACACATAAGAGCAGATCAGAGTCAAAAAAACGTTATGCCGATTTCCGAAGAAAAGACCTAGAGTTTGAAGTGGGTGATAAAGTGTTCTTACGAATATCACCTTGGAAGAGAGTAATGAGATTTGGAAAGAAGGGAAAGCTGAGCCCTAGGTATATCGGTCCTTTTGAAATTCTGGATCATGTTGGGAAGGTAGCTTACCAATTGGCGCTTCCACCGAATCTCTCCCAAGTCCACGATGGGTTCTATGTATCTCTCCTAAGGAAGTACATACATGATCCTTCACATGTACTCAGCTCAGAAGTTGTACCACTGGAGCAAGATCTTTCTTATGAAGAACAGCCGATAAAGATTCTGGATCGTAGCGAAAAAGTCCAACAGAACAAGACCACTCTCTTGGTGAATGTTTTATGGAGGAACCACCAATTAGAAGAAGCTACATGGGAGGTTGAGGATATTATAAGGGAGAGGTATCCTCATCTGTTTTTTACAAAGTGACGAATTTCGATGGCGAAATTCATTTTAAGGGGGGTAGAATGTAACACCCAAAACTTTTATGAGAAATATATTTTTTATGTTATATAAATAATCAAAGGAATCTTGCACAACACAAAACACTATCTTGGCTTTCCTTACATGCAATCCCGAACTTCCTCGATAGCTTGCATCGTACGCAATACCAAGTTTTACTAAACAAGGATATGCTATTAAAATATTATTAAAACTAGCTGTTTTGAATAGTAATAACCACTTTTTTTAATTTTATAAATTTTATTTTTCAAAATGGACTTCAATTTTGGTTTCGGAATATCAGAATTAGCCTAGGGTTAAATTTTGGTATTTTTCTGAAAAAGTTCAATGTTTTTTGAAAAGTGAAAGCACTGGGTTACTATTTAAAAACCAAATTTTTATTTAAATAATTTTTAATTTTATTTAAATTTATTTTAGGTCAAAATTGATACATAATACCTATTTAGGTTCAATGTAATTCATTGGAGTCATTTTATAATAATTTTAGATATATAAAAATTTTATTGAACTTTTGACCGCCTTTTACCCACCTCCTAGGAGAATTTGCAAATTTATGTAAAACTTAATTTTACCGCTTTCGTGAATGGAATTTCAAAAATCCAAGAGACACGTTTGATGTCAGTAAGTAAAATGTGGTTCAATGAGATGAAAATAATTTTGGTGAATAGTAACCTTTTACTGTTTTTTAGCACGGTTAATAGTAAATAGGGTAATTAAGGGTAAAAATGTTATTATTATTCCCATAACACAAGTCCTAATTCTATTGGATAAGTTTAATTCGACCAAAAACAACCTTAGGAATAAAATATGACTATTTAGGTCCTCTTGGATTAGATTAGTACATTTAATATTAATTAATTTAAAGAAGGGTTAAAATAGTTAAAATCAATGTTTAATAACTAAAACATTTATAATATAGGGTAATAAATAAGCTAAATTCGACTATAAATATTAATTAGAAGGATAAAAATATTTCATATATAATGGTATTTTATTTGTAAATTATAGACTATAAATAATTTAATTTATTTATTACACAATGATGGTGAAGTAATTATCTTAATAATGAAATATTGACATAATTGATGTTATAAATTCCGAAATAAATTTAATTTGAGACTTTATATGTATTACAATAATTTCTTATGTTAATAAGGGATGTTAGTATTGATTTAATTAACTTTTTTCGAACTAATATTTCTGTTATGATTTTCCCAAAAATCAATTACCAAATAGTGTCGAAATTGACATAAAATAGTTTTTAAAACAAATATTATATTATTAATTGTTATTTTTTCCTAAAAATCTATGGTTCGGCCAAATAACTTATATAAGGTTATATATATTATTAATAAACAACTTGGGGTTCTTTTGGCTTGTTATAGTATGTTTATTAACCTTATAGTGTAAGAAAACAAGAAGACACAGTAAAAGGTAAATTATCTTACTTAAAGATAAATCTAAGTGATAAGGTTAAAAAAGAACCCTAAACTTGTCTAAATTCTATTAGATGAGAGGATTTGAACTCATACCCTACTTATCTTAGAAATATGTCAATTTGGAGCTATTAAAAACCGAAGATGACTTTATAATAAAATAATATTTTTAGTTTTTAATAAGGAGACCCTCTCCTCCCTTATAAAAGGGAACCTCTTCCCTCTCTTACTCACACCACATTGAGCATTCAATATCGGCCATCCCCTGCCAAATTATCTTCTCCACTTCCCTAGAAACATGTATAGGTCCTGGTCTTCTTCAAAGAACAATTTTAGTGCCCTAAAATGAGGTCTCAAAGAGGCGCTTCAAAGAAGAGGTAATGTCCGTTACCGATTCTTTCAACTTTATTTCTTCTTAAACTTCTTATTATTTAGTTGTTTCATTATGAAGTAATAACATCAGTATCACCCATATACGGATATTTTATTATAAGTATGAAACAACCAAATTTCACCATCTATCCATCCTATGGAAAACAAAATCATTGCGCGTGCGTACGTACGGAATACCGTCTCCACGCCGTGGTGTAATATATTTTCCACCACCACCTTACTTGGATGGGTATCATGGTGAAAATAAATAACTATATATGATTATTGTAAAGTGTTGTTGATTCTGAAATATTATACATACACTCCAATTAAATTCCATGATAATGGGAATGATATCATCGCTCGTGCGTATGTACGGAATACCATCTCCACGATGTGATGTGACTCGTTCTACATGATCTTCATTGAATAATGATTATATAAATGAATTGGATGAATGAATATGGTATATATTACACTAATAAAATTCTGGAAATGATTTCTCTATAACCTAAAAAGAAGAATAATAATTTATTCGACAAAACACGCATAAGAACAAAAAGTAATAATCATCTGAATAACAAGTAGTAATGAAATATTACTAATAAGAAGATACGAAAATGACCATATATGATATCATAAAAATAACTATGATTCTGGAATAATTCAATAACATTATTTAAATCATTATATAGGATGTTCGAACACTTACGAAGCAAATCAGACCTATGGTAAGGGAAAATCTCACAATCTCAATTTTTATTCGAGATTGTTTATTCTTCGGTATTTACGGAGGCATATTTATCATCCACATACATGTTTCTTCAATATGTAATATTATTTATATCCTCCTAAAATTTTTTAAATCCAATTTTAACCTTCGGTGAGTTTTTAGTAAAATATATGAAAGTATTCTTTTGTCGTTTTTCGTACGATGTACTTTTTGACTTTTCAGACATAAGTACGAGAAGAATGCATTTTTTAACTTATACGACATGAATGGATTTTTATATCATTATTCCCAAGAAAATTCCTTTACAAGATTTCATGCTTATTTTTAATCAACTTCTTTTAGTTTAAAATTGTATGACATGTTAAGAAAGGAAAAATATTAATGAAGTAGAAAGGATATT
This sequence comes from Viscum album, assembly GCA_963277665.1. Lineage (NCBI taxonomy): Eukaryota > Viridiplantae > Streptophyta > Magnoliopsida > Santalales > Viscaceae > Viscum > Viscum album. The sequence goes on from OY728130.1 coordinate 891,448,908, forward strand.
TTCCTTAAGAATAGAGTTCAAGTGTTTTATCAAAATTATTTTCCATCTATGATAATATAGAGCTCTGTTTCTATCCCTATTATTACATTTATTTGATTATGTTGTGATGGAAATATTTTTATGAATTCCTTTATCTTATATGGATTGTTTTTTGATGTCACGATGTTTAAGAATCCCAATTTTATTACATGGGTTACACAATGATGTATGATTTATGATTTTGTGGCACAAATAAGAATGTTTTCATTATGAGATGGGTGGGACCTATATCTCCCTCCAATGAGTTGTGTAATGATTTATATCTCATGAGATGGACATGGCTGGAATGGCAGGTTAATCCAGTTCAGTGAAACAGGACTGAAATGAGGAGTGAACTCAGTTAAGAAATGGACTTTGTCTGCTAGAGTGTCTTGGAAATGAGTCTTGACTACTAAGAAATGATTCTCTATGATTATGTGTGTATGCCCCAAAATTTCATGTTTTATGTTATGATTATTAGGATTACATTTCACTTCTATGATTTATCCCATGTTATGAAATTATGATCTCTTTTGCAGTTTACGATTTAAAAAATATTATGTTCTTATGAATATGATGTGATTGATATTTCTTTTGTTTACCCATACTGAGCATTTGAACTCACCCTTTGGTATTTTTTCTTTCCCTAGGTTATGAAGAAGGTTATTAAGTAGGATATGCCAAAAAGGGACTCTAGATATGATGAAATAAATGAGATAGTGTAGATTCTTTATGAACCAGTTGTTTATGTTTCCCAGTTTCTAAAGACACTATACCTATACGGTCCTTTCATGGTTTTGTTATATTTTTTAATAAGTGTACTTCAATTTTGTAGTATTAAAAATTTATGTCAATTATGGGTCGTTATAGTTGGTAATAGAAGAAAGGTATAGTCATCCTTTGGAAGCAAGGATGTAAAAGCCTTGGTAAGAACCCTAAGGATAGGTATAAGCATAGTACACAATATTAGTGTTTTAGAAATGTCCATGAACAATCTATGATAAGACCCTAAGTGTGAAATTTTATTCTTGACTATGTGTTTTTTCTATTATAATTAGTGTTGCTCACACTATTCTTCTTGGTTTTAGTCAATGGCTGGAACCGGAAGGAACCGTGTTAATGAGGAATGCGACGGGCAATGGAATGATTGTCCCCCTGAGCAACCAAATGTTATGGGAGATGGAATGAAAAATCTTCTATCCATGCTCACACAACTTTCTCAAGATATGAATCATGCAGGACTTCCAAATGAGCAAAGGAAGGAGCAACATTCTGTTGAATCCTTCATGTGGCAGTGTCCACCTTCATTTAGTGGGTCTTTTGATCCATTAGTGGTTGAACAATGGATCAGTACCATTGAGAAGATATTTTCAGTTCTTCAATTTTCTGAACATGATATAGTCATCTTAGCAGTGTATTGTTTGGATGGAGATGCTTATCAATGGTGGAATCTTATTTAGAATACAAGGAAAAGGGATGAAAGTTAGTCCATGTAATGTGACGAGTTCAAGAACTTATTTTTTAAAATGTACTTCCCTCGTATTCTTCGAACAAAGATGGAGAAGGTGTTTCTTGAAATGAAGCAAATGGATGATGAATCTGTTGGTACATATGAAGCAAATTTTACAAGACCTGCAAGGTATGCTTCTGGTATTATTATCCAACCAGAGAGTAATATCAATTGATTCTATAGTGGCTTAAAACCAAGTCTTCAAAGGGCGTTAGCCATAAGGGTCATAAATAACTACGAGGAAATCGTTCGATGTGCTCTCAAAGTTGAGATGGAGATTGGAGTAACCCATTAGTCATATGGTTTTGATAAGAAGAAGAAAATGGAATTCAAAGGAAAATATAAAGAGCACACTGAAAAGAAGATTTGTTTTCCCTTATGCTCAAAGTGTGGAAAGAAACATGGAGGGAGTTAATGGGACAAGTAAATATTTCAAATGTGGAAAGGAAGGTCATCAAAAATTTGAATACCGCAATGATGGGAAGGAGATGTCTAGTGATGCGAACAAAGAAAAGGATACACAGAGTGGACTTCCTACACTTAAATGTTACAAGTGCAAGTAAATGGGGCCTTATGCCAATCAATGCCCTAATCCAAGGGTTGTTGATGATGATCGAAGTCAAAAAACACTTAAGGCTAAAGATAAACAAATGTCACATGCAATTTCTATCAGTGATGTGGAGTACGATAACGAAGTGGTGAAAGATACACATACATCCACTCTAATGTAGCAAATGTTTTATTTGATTCTGGATCCACACACTCTTTTATTTATGAAGAATTTTCTAAGGGTATCACCGTATAACCTCAATAATTAGACGTTGATTTAGTTGTGACAACCCCTAATGGAACAACAGTCGCATCAAAAGTTTATAATTCTTCTCCGATTAAAGTTTGTTGGAATGTACTTCATGAAAATCTTCTGATCCTTCCAATAGAGGAATTTGATGTGATTCATGGCATGGATTGGCTTTCTCTATATGGAGCTCATATCAATTTCTAAATAAGGGAAGTCACATTTCATATTCCAGATCAATCCATGATCAAATATCTATGCAAGGATGAACATAACATTCGAGTGTAAATTTCTTCCATCTTATGGGTCTTGATTCCACTAAGTGAAGGTTATTTATCTCAAATGGTTGGTGATAAACTCACGATTAAGAATATTTCCATTGTACGGGATTTTTACAATGTCTTTCCGGAGGAATTTCAGGGTCCTCCACCAAATCGTGAAGTTGAGTTTTCATTATAACTCGAACCGGGTGCTTTGCCTATTTTAAAGACACCTTATAGAATGGCCCCAATTGAGTTGTAGGAATTGAAGAAGCAACCCCAAGAGAATCATGAAAAAGGATTCATACGCCCCATTGCGTCACCTTGGGGAGAACATGTTCTGTTTGTTAAGAAGAAAGATGGATCAATGAGACTCTACATTGTTTATTGAGAACTTAACAAGATCACTATCAAGAACAACTATCTTCTCCCGCGCATTGATGAATTATTTGACCAACTTCGTGGATCTCAATACTTTACTAAGATTTATATTCACTCTAGTTATCATCAATTAAGGGTCAAAGGGGAGGATATACCAAAGACAGCTTTCCGTACAAGGTATAGACACTATGAATGTATAGTGATGCCATTTGGTCTTACTAATTCCCCTGATATCATCATGGATATGATTAATAGAGTCTTTAGATACTATCTTGATCAGTTTGTGGTAGTCTTCATAGATGATATTCTTGTCTATTCAAAGAGCAAGTAAGAACATGAAGATCACATGAGAATTATATTTAAGACCCTGAGAAAAGAGAATCTTTATGCCAAATTTACCAAGTGTGAATTTGGCTTAAAAAATTTTCATTTTTGGGTCACATAATCTCAGAAGAGGGGATATTTGTGGATCAAGAAAAAATAGAGGTTATCGAAAGATGTTCGTGACCAACAACAGTAACTAAGATCAGAAGTTTTCTTGGTTTGTCTGGATATTATCGATGTTTTTTGAAATATTTATCACGATTATCAAATCCACTCACCAAGTTGACTCAGAAAGTAGTTATGTTTGTTATGACGGAGGAATGTGATGATAATTTCTAGGAGTTGAAAAGAAGGTTATCTAGTGCAGTTGTGCTCACACTTCCTTGTAGTGGAGAAAGGTTTGTGATCTACAGTGATGCATCCATGAAGGGGTTGGGTTGTTTTATTATGAAAAACGATATGGTGATAGCTTATTCCTCACGAAAGTTGAAAATCCATGAGAAAAATTACCCAACTCATGATTTGGAGTTAGCTGCGGTAATATTTGAATAATGATTTGGAGGCAATATCTTTATGAATAAAGGTGTGACATTTATACTGATCATAAAAGTTTAAAGTATGTTTTCACACAAAAGGAGTTTAATATGCGTCAATGAAGATGGTTGGAGCTGATTAAGGATTACGACTGCTCAATTCATTACCACCCTGGGAAAGAAAACAGGGTGGAAGATGCATTATGTCGACAAGACCATGCTAGCTTCTCCATGATGAGGATCACAAAAGATCAAATATTTATGGATTTACAAAGGATGGATCTTGGAATTATAATGAAAGTGGACAAATCGTTTCTTTCTCAAATGAATGTTCAACCATCTATACATGTGAAGATTAAAGAGGCACAAAAAGAAGATGTAGAGTTACAAAAGAAGGTGAGAAATGTTCTTGAATTCAACCTTGATTGTGATGGGATAATAAAGTTCAGGAATCGGTTGTGTGTTCCTCCCATCCCAGAATTAAAGAATGAGCTACTGGATGAGGCTCATAGTTGTTCATTCCCTATTAATCCTGAAATAACGAAGATGTATAGGGACCTGAAAGAGTATATCTGGTGGGATGGCATGAAAAGAGATGTTGATGAATATGTCTCTCGATTCTTGGTTTGTCAGCAAGTTAAAGCTGAGAGACATAAGTCTAAGGGGATGTTACAACCATTACCCATACCAGAATGGAAATGGGAATACATCACTATGGACTTGTCACTGGACTTCCTAAAACATAAAAAGGAAATAATGCTATCTGGTTCATAGTTGATCATCGTAAAATGTCGGCACACTTCATCGTTATTAGAGAGGATTTATCTCTAGATCAGCTTGCCAGGATATATGTGAAGGAAGTGGTAAGATTGCATGGAGTACCACTTTCTATTATATATGATCGGGATCCGAGGTATACCTCAAAGTTCTGGAAATGTATTCAGCACACTCTGGATACAGAGTTGAGTTTTAGCACTTCTTATCATCCTCAGACAGACGGTCAGTCTGAGAGGAAAATTCAAACTCTAGAAGATATGTTGAGAGATTGCTCTATGGATTTCAAAGGTGGTTGGGATCAACACCTACCTTTGGTGGGATTTTCTTATAATAACATCTTTCACTCCAGTATTCAGATGGATCCTTATGGAAAGAAATGCAGGACTCCATCTTTCTAGGATGATGTTGGGGAATGAAATATATTAGGACATGATCATGTTGATGAGATGGCAGAAAAGTTTGGATCTATTCAGAAACACATAGGAGCAGATCAGAGTCGACAAAAAATTTATGCCGATAACCGATGAAATGACCCAGAGTTTGAAGTGGGTGATAAAGTGTTCTTACGAATACCTCCATGGAAGAGAGTAATGGGATTTGGAAAGAAGGTAAAGCTGAGCCCTAGGTATATCGGTCATTTTGAAATTCTAGATCATGTTGGGAAGGTAGCTTACCAATTGGCGCTTCCACCAAATCTCTCCCAAGTTCACGATGTGTTCCACGTATCTTTCCTGAGGAAGTACATACATGATCCTTCACAAGTACTCAGCTCAGAAGTTGTACTGCTGGAGCAAGATCTTTCTTATGAAGAACAACCGATAGAGATTCTGGAACGTAGGAAAAAAGTCCTACTGAGTAGGACCACTCTCTTGGTGAAAGTTTTATAGAGGAACCACCAATTAGAAGAAGCTACATGGGAGCTTGAGGATATGATGAGGGAGAGGTATCCTCATCTTTTTGTTAAAAGTGACGAATTTTGAGGGTGAAATTCATTTTAAGGGGGGTAAAATGTAACTCCCGAGAATTTTATGAGGAATATTTTGTTTTTATGTTATATAAATCCTTAATGGAATCTTTCGCTACACACAACACTAGCTTGGCTTTCTTTACACGCAATTGTGACCTTACTTGATAGCTTGCATCGTACGCAATACCGAGTTTCACTAAACAACGATATGCAATTAAAATATGATTAACACTAGCCGTTATGAATAGTAATAACCAGTTTTTGAAATTTTATAAATTTTATTTTTCAAAATGGACATCATTTTTGGTTTCGGAATATCGAAATTAGCATAAGGTGAAATTTTGATATTTTTCTGAAAACATTCAATTTTTGATGAATAGTGAAAACACCGGGTTACTATTTAAAAACCGTATTTTTATTTAAATAATTATTTATTTTATTTAAATTTATTTTAGGTCAAAACAGATACATAATACTTATATAAGTTCAATTTAATTAATTGGAGGGATTTTATAATAATTTTAGATATATAAAATTTTTATTTAACTTTTGACTATCTTTCGCCCACCTCCTGGGAGAATTTGCAAATTTATATAAAAATTAATTTACCTCTTTTGTGAATGGAATTTCAAAAATCTGAGAGACATGGTTGATGTTAGTAAGTAATATGTGGTTCAATGAGATGAAAAATAATTTCTTTTGAATAGTAACTTTTTACTTTTTTTACCACGGTTAAAAGTAAATAGGGTAATTAAGGGTAAAAATGTTATTATTATTACCCTAACACATGTCCTAATTCTATTGGATAGGTGTAATTCGACCAAAAACAACCTTAGGAATAATATATGACCATTTAGGACCACTTGGATTTGATTAGGACATTTAATATTAATTTATTTAAAGAATGGTTAAAATAGTTAAAATCAAAGTTTAATAACTAAATCCTTTTTAATATAGGGTTATACAGAAGATAAATTAGGTTATAAATATTCATTATAAATATAAAATGATTTCCTACATAATGGTATTTTATTTGTAATTTTTATACTTTATATAATTTAATTTATTTATGGCACAATGATTATGCAGTAATTATCTTATTAATGAAATATTGACATAATTGATGTTATAAATACAAAAATAAATATGAATTCCAATAATTTTTTATTTTAATATGAAATGTTATTACTGATTTAATTAACTTTTTTCGAACGAATACTTCTGTTATGATTTTCACAAAAATCAATTACCAAATAGTGTCAAAATTGACATAAAATAGTTTTTAAAACAAATATTATATTATTAATTGTTATGTTATTCCTAAAAATCTAAGGATTGGAAAAATGACTAATATATGGATATATATATTAATTATAAACAACATGGGGTTCGTTTGGCTTGTTATAGTATGTTTATTAACATTATAGTGTAAGAAAACAAGAAGACGCGGTAAAAGTTAAATTATCTATCTTAAAGTTAAATCTATATGATAATGTTATAATCAAACCCTAAACTTGTCTAAGATTTATTGGATTAGAGGATTTCTACCCATCCCCATTTTATATTAGAAATAAATCAATTTTGAGCTATTAAAAAGCGAATATGACTTTATAATAAAATAATATTTTTAGTTTTTCCAAAGGTGCCCCTCTCCTCCCTTATAAAATGACACATCCTCCCTCTCTTCCTCACACCACTTTGAGCCTTCAAGATCGGCAAACCCCTGCAAAATTCTCTTCTCCACTTCCCTAGAAACATCCTAGAGGTATTGGTATTCTTCAAAGACCAATTTTAGTGCCCTAAAAGCAGGTCTCAAAGAGGCGCTTCAAAGAAGAGATAATGTCTGTTACCGATTCTTTCAACTTTATTTCTTATTAAAATTATTCTTATTTAGTTGTTCCATTATGAATTAAAAACACAATTATCACCCATATAATTATTTGTAATTATAAGTATTAAACAAACCTATTTCACCATCTATCCATCCTACGAAAAATGAAATCACCGCGCATGCGTACGTACGGAATACGGTCTCCACGCCGTGGTGTAATCTATTTTCCACCACCACCTTACTTGGATGGGTATAATGGTGAAACTAAATAACTATATATGATTATTGTAAAGTGGTATTTATTATGAAATAGTATACATACACTCCAATAAAATTCCATGATCCTAGGAACAATATCATCGCTCGTGTGTACGTACAGAATACCGTCTCCACGATGTGATGCGACTCGTTCTAAATGATCTTCATTGCATAATGATTATATAAATGAACTGAATGAATGAATATGATATATATTACACTAATACCATTCTTTAAATGAGTTATCTATAACCTAAAAAGAGGAATAATAATTTATTCGATAAAACACGCATAAGAAAAAAAAAGTAATAAACACCAGAATAACAAGTAGTAATGAAATATTACTAATTAAAAGCTAAGAATATGAAAATATATGATAAAATAAAAATAAATATGATTCTTTAATAAGTCAATAACATTATTTAAATCATTATACAGGATTTTTGGACACTTACGAAGAAAATCGGACCTAAGGTAAAGGAAAATATCACAATCTCAATTTTTATCTGAGATTGTTTATTTTTCATTATTTACTTGGGAATATTTATCATCCACATCAATTTATCCTAAATATGTAATATTATTTCAATCCTCCTACAATTTTTTAAATCCAATTTTACCATTCGATGAGTTTATAGTAAAAGATATGAAATGAATCTTTTGTCATTTTTCGTTCGAGGTAGTTTTTGACTTTTTGGACATAAGTACGAGAAGAATGATTTTTTTAAATTATACGTCATGAATGGATTTTTAAAACAGTATTTCCAAGAAGCTTCCTTTAAATGTTTTCAAGTATATTTTTAATCAACTTCTTTTCATTTAAAATAGCATGACAAGTTAAGAAAGGAAAATTGTTTTGATGTAGAAAGGATATTTTCCTCAAGAATGGAGTTCAAGTGTTTTATCAAAATTATTTTCCATCTTAGATAATATAGGGTTTTGTTTCTATCCCTATTATTACATTGAATTGATTATGTTGTGATGGAAATATTTTTATGAATTACTTTATCTTATATGAATTGTTTTATGATGTCACGATGTTTAAAAATCCCATTTTTATTACATTGATTATGCAATGATGTATGATTTATAATTTTGTGGAACACATAATAATGGTTTCATTATGAGATGGGTGGGACCTATATTTCCCTCAAATTCATTGGGTAATAATTTATATCTCATGAGATAGACATGGCTGGAACAACATGTTAATATGGTTCAGTGAAATAGGACTGAAATGAGGAGTGAACTCGGTTCAGAAATGGTCTTTGTCCGCTAAGATAGTCATGGTAATGAGTCTTGACTACTAAGAAATGATTCTCTGTGATTATGTGTGTACATCACAAAATTTCATGTTTTATGTTATGATTATTAGGATTACATTTCACTACTATGATTTATCCCATGTTATGAAATTATGATATCTTTTGCAGGTTAGGATTTCCAAAATGTTATGTTCGTATGAATATGATGTGATTGATATTTATTTTTTTTAACCTTACTAAGCATTTGAGCTAACCCTTTTGTATGTTTTCCTTCCACAAGTCAGGAAGAAGGTTATTAAGTAGGATATGCCAAAAAGGTACTCTATATATGATGAAATAAATGAGACAGTGTAGATACTTTATGAACTAGTTGTTTATGTTTCCCAGTTTCTAATGACACTATACCTATACGGTCCTTTTATGGTTTTGTTATATGTTTTAATAAGTGTACATCAATTTTGAAGTATTAAAAATGTTTGTAATGTATGTGTCGTTATAGTTATTATGTATCTATTTTGACCGAAAATAAATTTATATAAAATAAATAATTATTTAAATAAAGATTCTTTTTTTAAACTAAAACTCAGTGTTTTCCACTATTCATAAAATATTTAATATTTTCAAAAAAATACGAAAAAACACCCTATGATAATTTCGATATTACAAATCTAAATATAAAGTCCATTTGGAATAATAAAATTTTTAAAATTTCAAAAAGTGGGTATTACTATTCATAACTGCTAGTTTTCTTTTTTGTGGTGTGTTAGAACATGGAGATGTGTACAACACATTATATTGTATTATTCAAAGAGAAGAGTACCATGGAAGCATGGGGTGTTACATTCTCCCCTCCTTAAATAAATTTCATCCCCGCAATATTAAATTATTCTTCGATAATAAAAGGATGAAAATAGAAAATACCTTTGGGAAAAACCCACATCGGAAATAGGGTTAACAAAATTTAGTTTTAATAAGAGGGAAATGGAAATGATAATCTCACCACCAAATTAGGGTTTTGAATATGATAAATTTGGTGGTAATTATAGAAAATTAATTTATGGAAAAGCATAAATATTTATAGGGAGTTATTGAGGTCATCAATCACAAATAAGTGTAAAACTGAGGGCCTCAAATCCATCAATCGATGATGATTTAAAATATCATCAGTTCAATAAAATATAAGGTATTAGGATAACAGATTTTTTGTTTTAATATCCATTCCCTAAATATTTAGAATTAATTTGTTCATATAATAAAATAAATCTGTATATATATATACTTGACACGTATAGTTTCATCCTTTATCTAATTTCTACCAAAAACTCATCTTTCACTCCAAAAGATAATGGAACCCAAAAAAATATTATATTTATCCTAATCATATAAGGTTAAAAATATTAACACATACCATTTAATTGTAGTAAACTATTTTTTAATATCCAGGGACTTCCTATAGGTGAGTGGTAGGTGATAATGTCATATCGCACTATGGTTGTGGATTCAATTCCTACAGCTTTTTCTGACACGACGGGTTATCTCCCGACCTGTAGGTTGTCCTTTTTCAAAAAATAATCATAAGAAATGTTTTACCCTTAAAAGATACTATCCAATGTTCAACTTAATCCATTCCAACCATTATAGTTATCCAAAACACCTCTGTCTGGACTCTCTGTATAAGGTATCTAAATTCCAAAATCAATTGTAACATCTGATTCCCCAAACAATGTTATGTTTATCTAATTGTCACATACTGAAAATTCGATTACATTAGTCATATTAATATCCTAAGGAAAACGACAAGTACTACCGTAAAATACATATATATATAACATTATTTTTGTAACCAAAATACAATCCTTGAGTCAAAAAACACAAATACAATAATTCTTCCACTTCAAATGTAGTAACAACATATGATTGGAATTGATCGCTTTTCCTTTTCTGAGTTAAGTTTCCTTGGCTCGTAGGAAATTCATTTTCATAATGCCCCATTTCCCTACAATTGTAGTATTCAACATTGACGACCTCTTTCTTCCCGTTGCAATCCTGAGTTTGGTTTCCTTTTTCACCACACTTTAACAACTCCCAATCTATTTTGGAAAGTACCAGGGTGTTTTATCCCACAATTATCACATGATGGAAAATCCTTCTTTCCCTTTTCCCTTTATTTATCTCTTTCTCCACCATTCACTTCTTCTCTTGCTTTACTTTATTGTCATAAGAATTAGAGAATTCTTTTTCTTTCTTGATAGCTTAAGAGACTATATCATTGTACAATGAGATGGATTGTGATACTAATTCTCGATGTTAAAATGGTTTTAAAACATCAAAGAAATAGTCAATATTAATTCTTGGGTGACATATATAATTTTCAGCATGCCTTGCTAAACATGTAAAGTTATCTTCATACTTTGTGACATTCTCTTCCACCTTTTGCCTTAGACTCAGAAATTGTCTTTCTATATCCGATTGATGGTCATGAAGAATGTATTTTTCAATGAAAATTTCTTGAAACTCCCTCCATTACTTATTTGATACTTCCTCATCTTCCATTGTGTTTTGAATCAATGATCACCATTGATCAGCATCTCCAGTGTGGCGGTAAACTGCCAAGACAACTTTTTTCCCTTTTTCTACTCCCCAAGGAGTGGAACATTTTCTTGATGGAATTTATATATTGATCAACTACTAGTATATTTGTATCCCCATTTAATTCTTGTGGTTGTTTCCTCATGAAGTTATCTATCATTGATCCTCTATGTCGCGGATTAGGGTGCTCCATACGGGTAAGGTTATTATTCATTACCTGAGTGAGTTATCCCAGTATGGTGATTAGCTGATCAGAACCTGTTGCATCACCAGCTCTACTATAATTATCTTGAGTATGAGTAAAATCCCTACATTTAGTGCTTTAATTGATACATTTTACATTCCTTTCACTAGGCTTCATTTCTAATCAATGTCATAAACAAGATTAGGTTATGAATTGATATACATAAATACAAACTTGTAAAACACATAACTTAAACTGGACAGTTTATTGATATAATACATAGTCATAAAAAAATTTCCTTGAGGAAGTTTATACACATAAACCCTTTTTAATGATTTTTAAAGAAAATTAGAAATATACTAAGAATAACCCCCGGGAGTGTCGTAACCAAGAGTGAAGCAAGGCCCGTTTTCGTGCACTAGTTCCAGTTTGAGTGTATCTCAAAGTGGTGTTTTTTTATTTTACCCCTAGGTACATCTGTGACAGTGCCTCCTCTACCTGCTCATATCTAGGCATGGATGTATTTCTTGGAGAACTCATTAAATATCTAAAATACCAAAATTCTCGGAATTTCTTCTATACTAATCCCCAATGTATATCTTAGGTCTATGTCCTCTAATCAGAGTTTATCTAAATCTAGTTACCATGATTTGTACTAAACTTCTCTGATACCAACTACAATCCCCAGACCCCAGTTACTCAGAGTCATTTAATTATTACATAACATTGGCATGATCACAAAATATAATGTCTCGAAAAAAAAATTAGTTTAGTAGCCTTAGAATTACTAGATACATTCATATGGTTTTCATTAGATCATAAAATGGGAAACTACAACAACATTGTTTACATAGAAAACACTGATATCCCATAGACTATCCATGTAGATCAGTTATAATATACTTCTTCATAATCATGGAAGAATAAAACATAGAAATGGGAGAGATCAAATGCTTGGTAAGGATAGCAATATAGTGAATGATTTCATAAATAAGATTAAACATTTAAGTTAATGAATAAGACTAAAACAAATGCTTTTTAAACTAGAACTTCAGTATAATATAGAAAATATAAAATAAAAATAATTTCATTTAATTACTCACATGGATATTCTACTAGTCTAATAATCACATGAAATATCAATAGCCACTTTTATAATGATGGAATGCATAATTCCAGACAGTCATAACCACATAGTCAATTCCTTGTGCCAAGACTATAAATAACATTTTTTCAAGGCCTTGTACCAGGACACTAGTTTGTATCTTGAGACATACCGATGCATCGAGGAGCTATAGAGGGCTCCACTCATCACTTACTAAGTCCAATGCATTCCTCATATGAAAATGTTTATAAATAACATAAACAATTGTATTAAAACTAGCATACAAAATGTCAATACTTTATCCATAAAACATGAATGGTATAAAAATAACACATTCACAGTCAAACAGATCACAAAACCATCAATACAATATGGATGATTTGTTTCATAATAAGTCAACCTCGATCAAGAATAATATCCCGTAAAGGATGTTGACATAGTTGAAAATGAATTAAAAAACACCTTGAGAGAAATATCCATTTTTTCAGAAAACATTTAAAAGTCAAGAAATTTATAAAGAATGTCATTTAAATTATATTATTGAATCAATGTTTCCCATTCCACATTTAATATTTTTAATTGAATTATTATTTCAAAATATTCATGTCTATATAAATAAAACCTTAAAATCATTTTGAAAACATAGACATTAATTATAAGAGTTTAGAAAGATAAATCTTTAAAACATTTAAAATGATGATCTAGTTAAATTGACCCTCCCATAAAACCATATAATATTCCTTTTTAAACCATTTTTATTATATATAGGTATCGATGATAAGTATGTCTCAGTAAATACTTACACACAAACAATCTCAGATAATTATGAGATTGAAGAAATAACCCTTACATGTACTTTTCCTTAATCAAGGGTAGGTTAACCTCTTACATAATGGTAAAATAATTGTTTTTAAATTTTACAAGAATCATATACAGTAATATGATATAATATATGAGCTTTTATCATTTATTTGTGAATAATATATTTGTATTATCATCATTCCGGGTGTTAACAGATTCTCTATCCTTTATATTATTTATTATGTGAGTCACATTTGTTATAGATGGGATATATTTTATTTATATCCAGAATGATATCAAGTCTTTAAACATTATTTTTAATCATCCAATTAAAATTAGACTTGAATGGATATGATGGAGAATGAATCTCATCAAGTTCCTGGAGACGACAATCCGTACCTACGAACGAGCGACAATATCGTTTTTTGATATTAAAATAATATTTAATTGAATTTTGTATCATATATAAAGAATAATTATCAATTTATATTTATTATTTACATGAGTTACATATCATAATTATAACCATCCATATAATAATGTATTGAATAACAATTACACCACAACCTGGAGACGGTAAGTCGTACCTAAGCACGTATGGTGACATGTCATTCAAGGGATGGATAGAATAATGAATTTGGTTGTAAAATATTTATAATAAAATAAAATTATATATAATATACTGGAGTTATTATTTTATAAAGGAAACAACAATGAAATATGTAGTGGAAGAAGAAAGGAACATGAAAGGGGTGATGAAATATTTACCACTTCTTCAGGTTCGTCTTTTTGATTTGTTCAAAAAGACTTTGTAGATTGGATTTATGACTAAAGGAATTCCTATAATATGAAGGGAAGACTGTTTATACTGTATTTGGGAAGGGTTTGGCTAAGCCAAATGGCTTTGAAGGTGTGGATTAGAGAGAAGGGGGAGTGCCCTTTTATAAGAGGTGTGAGGGACACCTTATGAAAAACATAAAATATTATTTTATAATAAGTTAATATTCGGTATATAATGGATCCAAAGTGACTTATTTCAAGTCTAGGGTGGTTATGGGTCTAAATAATCTCATCCAATAGGTTTTAGACATGTTTAGATTAATATTGTAACTTTATCATTTAGATTTAACTCTAAGGTAAATAATTTAATTTTTACTCTATCTTCTTGTATTATTACACTATAAAGTTTATAAACATACAATAATCTATCAATATACCCCAATTGATTCATTAATATAATATATATTATTATATAAGTCTTTTGTATTATCCTTAGATTTTTGGGACCATTATATCAATTAATAATATAATATTTCTTTTAAAAAGAATTTTATGTCAATTTTGACTATATTTGGAATTTGTTTTCTATTAAAATCATAACAGCATTATTAATTCCAATATAATTAATATAACATACCCTATAATGTCATATTAACCTAAAAATTTAGTGTATTTCATAAAAAGTATCATATTACTTTTATTTGGATATTTATAATATCAATTATTTTAATATTCCATTAATTAAGTAATTACTTCATCATCATTGTGAAATAAATAAATTAAATTATTTAACGTACAAAATATATTAATAAAATACCATTATGTATGAAATCTTTTTAGGTTTCTATTGAATATTTATAATCGAATTTATCTTATGTATATGTCAATATTAAGAATGTTTTAGTTATTAAATGTTGATTTTATCTATTTTAACTCTTCTTTAAATAAAATAATAATAAATGTCATATTCTAATAAAAGTGGACCTAAAGGATCATATATTATTCCTAAGGTAGTTTTGGGTCGAATTTCACTTATCCAATAGAATTAGGAAATGATTTAGGGTAATAATAATATCATTTTTACACTTAATTACCGTATTTACATTCAATTGTGGTAAATAAAAGTAAAACATATACTATTGACAAAAAAATTATTTTCATCTTATTGAACCACATTTTACTTAACAATATCAACTATTTCTCTCAGATTATTGATACTCAACTCACCAAAATGGTAAAATTATGTTTTATGTAAATTTTCAAATGCTCCAAGGAGGTGGGTAAAAGATACTGAAAAGTTCTATAAAATTTTTATATATAAAAAATTATTATAAATTGACTCCAATGAATTAAACTGGCCTTATATAGGTATTATGTATCTATTTTTACCTAAAATAAATTTAATTAAATTTAATAATTATTAAAAAAAAATGGTTTCTAAACTATAACTCAGTGTTTTTCACTATTAATAAAAAATTGAAAGTTTTCAGAAAAATACAAAAAAATCACCCTATTCTAATTTTGATATTAAGAATACAAAAAAGAAGTCCATTTTGAAAGATAAAATTTATAACATTTCAAAAAGTTGGTAATACTATTCATAATAACTAATTTTCTTTTTTGTTGTGTGTTAGAACTCGGAGTTGCGTACAACACACGCTATTGTATTATTAAAAGAGAAGCATACCATATATGCTTGGGGTGTTACAATATTCATTAAATATATGTCTATTTTCATCCATACATGTTAGTGATATAAAAATAATTACATTGTCCCATAATATGGTAGGTTGTACGTCCTCAAGAAAGTTGTCCTCACATTTTGATAGAAGGAAAAAAATTAATTTAGAAAATAATTAATTGATAATTAATAATTATTAAATCTCATAAATAATTTATATTAAAAAAATACATACTTATTACTATCAATATATAATTGAAATTAAAAATTGATCATATCACATTATAGACATTGTAGTCCACACCTACACATGAGCGACGTTATCATTTTTCAGTGGATTGGAAGTTAAGAAGGTAGATATGACATTATAATTCTAAAAAAATTCATAAATATACTTTAAAAAAATAAAACCCATTATAGTACCCATCCATGAAATTTGGCAATGAAATACGAATTGTATCCCTATGTGGAGATGTTAAGTTGTACATACACATTAGCAAACCTTTCACATCCTAATTTATGGGAATGATCTTGGAAAATATAGATTTCATAATAATAATAAAAAAATTTATTTAAATTCAAGATACTGATGAAAATATATTAGAGAGAATACAATAGATTTATAGGAGTTACAAGATGATGTGAAAATATGTTCATCAGTTAAGGAGATTACCTATTCATTGAATAAACCCCATTAAATATTTTTTTATGGATCCTAGGGATGGTTTATTGGGATGCATAAATCCTCAATAATATGTACAATTGTGTTTAAAAGTTACTTATTTGGTATTTTTATAATATTAAATCCGTAAATTGGTGTGAATAGGATGATGTATGGGTGCCCTATTAGTAGTGAGGGGAGGAGTACTCTTAGAAGTTTTTAATATAAAAAAATATAATAAAGTATTTCTATAGTAAAATTATTAAAAATGGAAAAGGATTTAAATATATGGTAGTTTTTGGTTGAACTATCATCAACCAATAAAATTTTAACTATTTTATATTTTGTTTCAAACCATACCCTCTTTTTAATCTCTTACATGACCTGTAAACACCATTTCTACCGTGATGAATGATCCATTGTTATAAGGTCTCAATATTAAAAATAAGTATAAAATTGTCTAATAAATGTGAAACTGATGAAAATATATATCATTTATCATCCCACAAAACATATTTCTTGTTTTTTAAAGATATTTAAAAAGGATAATAAAATATTATTTAATATATCGTATCATTAATGTAATTTTTGACAATCACCATTTAATTTGACATTATTTTCACCACGAAATAAATTTTATTAAAATATAATACTTTTAAAAATCCATAATTTGACACATATTCCTAAAAAGTATTTTAAACCATCAAATAATCAAAATTTTATTACTTTAAACATATTTAATATAATTTATTTTTTTAATTATTTGAATAATAATTATCTTGACATTGTGTGAGGTTTTATTGAAATTATTTAGTCAATAAAATAGTTAAAAAATTATATGAGATAGAAAATTAATTTATAGTTAAAATAAAAATTTATAAAACAATAAAACCTTTTTTTATCCATAAGATAAAATAATATTTCTATTAATGTTAAAGAATTAAAATTTTTTATTTTATTTAAATAAAAAATCATAGTTAAATAGTCATGGGAAGATAGATCCAGAATTCCATATAGTTAAAATTTTGAGGACTAATATTGAATTTTTCACATATAAATAAATAAATATATGTTTTTATTTGATTTTGATACCTTGTCACATTAGTTTTAACCCCAGTTGACCCCTTTCACAGAGAGAGTGGTAATAAAAAAATAATTATGATTACTAATAATATTGATAATAATAAACGGGAAATATTTATAAAATTTGGAAATCCTGACAAAATATATGGAATTTGTTTTTAAAGATTCATATTTTCTAATTTCAAAGAATTAATTTAAGAACAAGATACCCAAAATGAAACAAAAAATAGTTTTTTAGGAAAATGCCACATATATATAGATATATATTTATAACAAATTCAAAAATAAAATTCATTCAAATAAATTTAATTAGATTAATAATAATATTATAAAAACAAATTTAAGTTGTAAATAATTTAAAACAAAATGTAACATTGTAAATGATTGAAACAAGAATTTCATTTTCCATAAAAATAATTATTTTTATTATATTTTCTCGAAAAACATTCATTTCAATTAAATATTCAAAAATCACACTAATCTAATATTTACATGTTCATTAGTAATATTTATTTCATTTTACCAAATAAATTTGCTAAAATTTCAAAAATAAAATATAATATTTTCTCTAAATTCTAACTAAAATATTAATTTAATGGGAAAGATTTTTTAAGTATAATATTACATAAAATTTTGAATTTTTATATCCTAAGAGATTTTCAAAATAGTTATACTTATTATGGACTTTATATATATTTCAAAATTTGGTTATTCCTAGTCACACCTGAAAAATCAACGGCTAGATTATAACGTTAAGATTTAAATAATAATATTTAACAGTTCAATTAATTTCGTTGTTGCATGTCATATACGCTATAGAGCATAATCTAATTCTTCATAAATATTTTGGAGTTACAAATAGTATATTTTTAGGATGTTCTAGTCAGTATCATTTCTGAACATGATTCCAAAATCACATTTCAATTTTAGTATGGTTTATAGACAATGATTTATAATTTGGAGTACTTAAGAATGGGATATAATCATCAAACTGAAGAAAAAATATACTATCTAGATCTTGGAGATAGATATATGATTTTTTTAATATATTTTTGAGTGGTTCATGCGAGATTCATCTCACAGATTTGGAGATTTCCAATAAAAATAATCATCAGGACTGAATTTATGTAACATTGTGTATGGAATTATGTGGACACCATTATTTATTCCCTCTACAATTCCTACATTCTTGGGAGTGAGTTGTTATTGAATAGAGTCTCATACAGTAGACATCATATTATTTTTTCCTAATCCAAAAAATGTTAGATACCACTCAGATTAGGAAGAAATCATATTTTAGCTTGTGGTGTCATCTTATTTTGTATGAGGAAGGTTACTATGTGTTTCTAAGTGTGTTTCATCATTTGTAATACATTGTATTTGTAGTTATGGGAGCAAGGAACCTAGGTTTGTGGGGATGTTTTTTTATAATTGAGTATATTAGTATAGTGGAATTATATATAGTTCTTAATTGGTTGTATATTTCTATGAGATAATCTTTCTATACATATCATATTTTGAGATATCATCTTAATCAATCTCATTTAATCGATCATATGGATGTTGATTCAGATATGGATGCAACATTTAATAAGTGACTGGTTCATATCATGGATCTGTGTGAGTATACTCATTTTCAAGAAACATATCTTCCTCAATTATTAGTATAGTGGAGTCATAGTCATATCTATAAGTCATCATGGGACCATGATTCTAATATATAAAATCAATTATTATAATTTTTCATTGATGTGTCTTAGTGATGAATCTCATATATGATATATTCTATGGTTTCATGGCCATAACACTCCATAATTAGACAATGTATTAACGAATTTATATTTTTTGAAACATTTTTATTTTTGATTTAATGATATATTTGAGGTATTGGCATACTTCTCATGGTCAATTCAATGAGTAGAACTGGGGTATATGTTAAATTTCCTCTACAAAACATGGGTGATTCAACATACCACGGGGATTTTTCGGTACTAAGTAACTATATATGAATTTTTTTTGAATCATGATAAATCACATAATAACATATGTAATTTCAAAATAGTGGAGTATTGTTTAATTAAAAAACTTATGTGGGTGGTTGGTGGAATCAAAATATGTAATGGATTCTTAATGAATTTCAAACCAATATAATTCTTTTCCTCATTAAGGGGGTTGTTGTTCCATGGATCCCTAAATTCTTTAGTCTAGTAATTCATTCCTAGAAGGGGGTTTTACACTTAAACCATCAATTTATATTAAAATTATATGGTAGGTATGTGTGATTCACCATGAACATGTATTCATGAAAGAAACATTTTATTTTATGTTTTTATGAAATTAAAATTAATGTAATTTATTTCAAAACAATTTAATAAAATATCATCGTTATATTTTTCTATATGAGCCTACCTATGACACCATCATATTAGTAAGCCCTCTACACTTAAAATAATTTATCCCTCATTTAGGACCATATTCATGAGTTTTATATCTAGATATATTTCTGAGGGTAAGACTATCATTCCATAATTTCATATTTCATGTTTTACATTATTACATATTATATTCCATCATTTAATCTCAAATTTTTATTTTATGAAAAATATTTGGAAATCTACAAATAATATCCATCTCATCTAGAAATTTTTCAAATTGAATGATTCCATTGGACAATGAATGTTTCTCCATAACTAATTCCTATGGTTTAAGATTTTTTTCAAGAGGTTTGTGATAAATGGTATTTTTGATACTATGTTATTTAACTAAAATTCTATAAAAATGGGTTCCTTTGTCACAAAATGGGTTGGGTAAGATTATTTAGAGACACTACATACACATTAGTTATTATATGATGTCTATATGGCCATAAATGTCCTTGAATGTAATGTATAGTGTAATAAACTAAATTCTCATAACCCAGGTTTGTTTTCAGTTTTTTAATGCTTTTATGGACACTAACTATTATACCGTATCCCCATATAATATTGGGGAAGTGAGTATTTTGTGGTTTATATTTTTTACAAAACAGTTGTTGATTTCTAGTTCACCTTTCACCTATGTATACTAAAAATATAATGGGTTTTTGTTCCTCCCCCATTATATAATCATGTTGGGTTATTTATATTTTTAACATTTTTTAATCTTTGGATGATCAAATTAATTATCATTTAGAGGGTATTGGATATTTAGAACACTAATATCATTATTTTTATCTATTAAGATTTGATTTTCTATTTGTATGATATTATATTTCTTAATTATATTGATCAAATAATATTCCATTGGTGATGGGATTGGTATGTGGGGTTTATATGACCACTTTTGATATGTTGTACGTGATATTGGGTGTTATTTATTCAAGTTTGGTAGGATGATACAATACTTGTGATTTTGGGACTTATTTATATCATTATAATGTTGATTATGTTGAGGTACAAGATGTAAAATATGATGTGGGTTGTATTCTAGAAATTATATCAATTGAAATAGGATATAGTTATAACGATACCTTAATTATTAGGGGGTAATAATTGTTACATAGTTAAATAATAATTCCTAGGGAAGTGGGGAGTACATCTTATGTTGGTAAGATTCCATAGAAGGGGAAATTATTCCTATATGAGTGTTAATTATTGATGAATATAAGTCCCTTAAGCATACGTGAATCCATGAGACAAGGGATATTGTGGACATGAAACAATTTTCAAATATTGGAATGTTTTTTCCTCTATTTATCATATAGTTGGGTTATGATTATTTATTGTATGTTTCAACATTGGGACATTATGTCCGTGAATGTGACTTTGTTACAACATTTATTAACCATTTAGTATGGTTAAATCCCAAAATGGATAGTATGTACTCAATTTTGTAAATATTTTCAGTATGTAATACCCTTATTCTAGTGATTTGGTATCATAGGGCTGTTCTACCATCGAATTTTGATATTACATTATGACATACTAACAATGTATTGGTTACTATATTCTAATGATATATTATTCCCATTGACTATGAAAAGAGATGTGATTCATATTTGATGATTAATTTATATTTTTTTAGGAACATTGAAATCATCCAAAGTAGGTATAGTCTTAGTATGGTGGTTCTGTTGCACCTATAGATGTTTCATATTTGTTGTTATTTCAATTTCTAATTACCTTAATTATAATAATATGGCAATTTAATTTTAGTTGAATTTCTGGATATATTATGGTAAAAAAAATTTGGTGGAATAATGAGTTGTACTCACACCTTTTATATGTGTTGAAGGTACACATATAGGCATAATTGTTGTATAATTGCACTAGGGTTGGATCCACATGCTTGTTAGAAGACCTGTCACCATCTTGGTGGTGGGAGTTTGGGGTCATGTATGAACTATATACTTGTTTGTCAATATATTCAAGAACAATTTTAATATTTAGGTGATCTATATATAGAGGATATAATTTCAACCATTTCCCTGTTATTTGGGGAGGGTCCCATGGTGTAATATCATTTTACCCACATTAATCCACAATAAGTGGCATTAGGTGTCTTTATAAATGAAGCCTAGTAGGTTTATTAATTAAGCCCATTGTCAGTAAGTTATTATCTCTGAGTTACTCTAGATATCTAGTTGTTTTCTACCCTCTCAAAATATAATGATGATTAGAAGAGAGTTGATTTTTTTTGAAAATATTGAATGTGATAGTCACTAAAATCATTACTCCATCAATGAAATTCATGATTAAATTCTGATATATTGATTTTATATAAAATTTTATTAATTAAAAATTGGTTCTTGATATCTAATCCATTTTCATGATTCTTATATCTTGTAATACATCCAATTGGTTATCATGCAAGTATGATTTGGTGAGAAATTTTTCATGAATGATTCTATCTTTTGATTCACTTCACTTCATAAATTTTTTAGGGACACTAATAGTTTATGTGTTTAATGTTTTAATATTTGCATTAGTATCCCTTATTCCTTTAAAACTAATATTCGATTCCACAGTAAGGTTATTATATATATTTTAGGTAACCAAATTGGTTGTTTTTTATGTAAAATGTGAACACCATAACTTTAAAATTACAGCATCACGCTCCCAAGTGTTTTGAAGTGTATATATTAAGGAATCTCTTTATATATTCATGAATTGATGTCGATGATGAATATAGGATAAAAATTCACATCATTTATTACAATTCAATTATCTAATTCTAATCTAGTATATTACATTGTCCATAAATTGAAAACATTTGAAGAATAAATCATGATGGAAAAACTAAATTTTTTTATTTAAATTCACCTTGCATAGATAATACCATAACATGATGGAATTTATCATAAAAATTAAATGCTAATATGTTACCGAAATTATCTCTTGATGTAGGGTTGGAAAAATATAATATTTCAATGGGAAATGAAATTTCTTCTGGATTCTAATTTTGAAGAATCGTGGACCCTACAAATTCTATATGAAAGTGGTTAGGACTCTAACTTTTCTGAAAGGAATTAAGAATATGAGGCTATCTACATTGATAGAGAGGATATGGTGGTTAATAAGTATGAATAGGCTACTCATTCTTCACAATTTCATCCTATAATTTCACTATATATTTCTACCAAAGGCAAGGTTAATGATGAAATATTTATCAACAGGGAGGCTTCTAGTATGGGAAAATTTATAATGAAAACTATGAATATCAATCCTCCTATTTTTAAAGAACGTAAATGTCAGAAACATATTAAAAAGTTACTTATAAGTTTATTCACATCCTCTGAGCTCCATGAGTTCTTTTATGAAGACAAATAGTGGTGGACCCACAATGTATCATGGAGTTTCATCACACTAAATATTGTGTGGTCTTCATTTTTCTATAGATTTATCATTTTTTCTATTTATTGGGATAACTCATCCAAATTGACACTTAGAAGTAACTATGTTGGTGGAATCACCATCATAGTAAACCTTATTATAAACTACCCTATTAATAATGCATTGTAGATAAATGTAGCACACTTATTGGATACTCAATATAGTTTCACTATTTACTATGGAAGAAAATCAAGAATAACCAAGTATTTTTACTCATCCCTAGAAGATTGGGATAATTTTCCTAGTAACATATTTGATGATGTTCATGAATTATAATTACAAAATAAATTGAATCTCATAATTTGATGTAATTTATCATAATTTTTAATGTAGTTAGATGGCAAGATTTATACACTAGTTATATAACTTTAGAAGATTCTTGGGTATAATAATGAAATTTCTAATTTGTTAATAGTGGGCGATATTTTTCCTTTATACTTTGTACTGTAAATATATAAAAATTAAACTCTATTATGTGACCTAAACTAGAATACTTATAATTCCAATAATCTAACTATGTGGGGATATTAGAGTTAGAGTAATCATGTTCACACATAAATAATCCAATGGTTTTGTAGAACCAATTTTTTCTATATTTTTTTGTTTGAATTATTCTAGTGCATTGTTTTTAGGCTATGTGTTTGTGAGGGAACCCATAATTTATATTATTGATAAATGTGTTGGGGAGGTGATCTATATATGATCATCCAATGTGGGACTCTATTTATAACTATATGATATATTGAAAAAGTAGGTATTCAATTTTTTATTGTGTGGATTCTATTTCCTTTATGTGTGGAATTTACCCCTCATCCATTTATATAATTAATGTGATTTTATCTCATCCACTATTATTTATGACCATTTTTTTCCAAGAGAGTATAGTCATCCCAATTTTTAAATACACCCCTTGAACTATTTTGAAAAATATTGTATTTTCGGAGACACACTTGAGTTATGTGACACCAAGTTCATCCAAAATAGAGGTGAACTATATCAAGGATATTAAAGTTTCTATATGGTGGTACACAATAGGGTAGATATATAATGATATGATTTTCTTTGGTCTTGGTCCAACATCATAAAGTCAATTAATACTTTATTGATCTTATATAGGGGTAATAAATAGTATTTTAAATATTCATTTTGGAATGTGAATTCGATTCTATAATTTTTTGGTATGGATCCTAAGAAATAATTCATTTTTTCATAGATGGTTGATGAAATAGGATTGATTTTGGGGTATATTAAAAGGATGATGGAAAATATTTAACCCTTCAAAATTTAGTCTATAGCTATTCATAGGTTTCCAGGGTGATAGAATATGATTTATATTTACCTACATCTTTGGGTTTCAATATATTTGGGGTACATAAGTTAATAGTGATCCCTTGGATGTATTGGTTGACTTCTTATTTACATCACATCGATAGTTATCATTGATGGGAATCCTTTAATTCCATAATAAATAAAATTATATCTGTATTTTGTAGTATCACTTGTTGGAATGTTGTCTGAAACCCCACCACTAACAACTTCATATTATTACAACCTAATTTTTTACATTTGTTTTAACGGTTAACGAGGATTTGATATAGTGAGTATTTTCATCCTATTATTGATGAGTTCCAAATACTATTCATGAAAAACTCTCTAAATTTCCAATAAATAGAGTGGTATATATTCCTATCGATACAACTATGAACATAATATCCATTCCTCAATTTTGGGCCACATTGACAAATCTATGACATTTGAGTGTCTATTTGGATGGCCGTGAAGCAAATGGATATATTTTCTCATGAAATTCCTCATGGGGTAATTGTGATTTAATTTCCCAAATGGGTTATGAAAATTTATTTCTATGTATATATTTTTATTAGGATGAACCATGAGTCTTTCTAAAACCAATATCTTCTTTATCATCTAGAGACCCTGTCTGGAGACCACTAGTTATAGGTATGTCCAATGGATGTTACAAATACTTATTTTAACATAATATATAACTAAGATATTTTTCTTATATCATTTTTTTAATGAATATGTCCACAAATATTTATGGGCTTGATAAATTAATTTGGTATTAAATAATTATTTTGAATCATTTATGATCTTGTTAGTTAAAAAAATCCCTATAACCAAATACTTATGAGGATTATGATTGAACGATGTATGCCGTACTGGGAACACTAATAGATAATAAACTTTATTTTTTCCCCTCAAAATGTCATTTTATGATTAGTGATGTGAACCTATTGTGGAATAATATTTTATAAGAAATTATATCATTTTAGCTTATGAAGTAAATTATATCATTTTTACCAATGAAATCTAATTTTTTTTAGTTTTATTAATCATCAAATTTACCTTTACCAAATTTCAAATTTAATAAATTTTAGTCTCATTCTGATGTGGTTTTCAATAAAGTTATCTTTTCATTTTTGGACATAATTTCCCATTAATGTCCATATTTTTATCTTTTACACAATATTTCCAATGGAAACCCATTATATTTTTCAAGAATCTGTTATTCAATATTTTTTTTAAAAAGTAAATTCTTTAAAAATAATTTAACATCAACTTATTTAAACAATTATTTCATTCTATTGGTATTAATATTTATATATCATTCCAAATATTTATTTTTAATACGTCTTCTAGTATTTTTCTCAAAAGTGATTCATTCAAAAATTACTGAAAATATAATATTTTTATAATAATATTAACAAATTATTTCAAATAAATATTGTATGTTCACATCCATTATCATTATTAAATCTAAAATAGTAAGACCCTATAGAATAATGTTTCATGAATCACCATCTCAATTCCCTTGTGAAATACTCATATGGTGGATGACTTTAGGTTATAATCCAATCTCACTCTAGAAGTAATTTTATTTCATTCCTCTTATAAATGATACAAAAACCATCTTCTTACAAGGGTTCTCTATTTTATGATGGGTGGTTAATTTCATGTGGTATAGAAACAAGTATGTATAATGATTAATGTATTGTTTGGGTCCAATAGTGACTTGATATGGATTGGATATCATAAATTCATGAGGTGGTTTGTGTTTTATAAATCCATGAGATGGTGTGGTTCTAATAAAGCCTCAAGATTTATTGGATCTATTAAATCCCCCCTATTAATTGGTTAAAAGATCATATCCCATAAGATATGTATATATATGTCTAATTAATATTTCTCTCCAAGCATGGGTGTAACATCCGAAGTAAGTAATGAATAATAGATATTTTTATCTATGTCTATTAATGATTAAGATAGTGTTATAGAGGCTTAAAATGAAAATAAATACAATCTTATGCATGGAATACACTAATATTCTTAAAAGATTGTTTTAGTGCCTTTTGATGGCAAACCATTTTTGAATCTATATTTTGACAATTTTATAAACTATGTTTGTTAAAATAAACTTATCCTTTATGATTGGGACATCAAAATTAACCTTGTGTGAATTTTTGGTATTTTTCTGACAATGTTCTTTTTTTAATGAATAGTGAAAAATACTGCATTTTACATCAAAACTACTTTTTAATCTAATTTATTTATATGATTAGATTATTTTTTGAATTGGTTTTGAAGTGAAATTAGAATATATTTTTACAATTTTATCCAATGGTGGTCATTGGAATCAATTTCACTTTGAAATTAGACTTAAACTGGTGTCAATCTTTTGATACTTATTGTTTTGTAAAAACACGCTATTTGCTCTGGCAGCGGGAATTAATTATTAAATTAATTAATGTGACTTATATGATTTGAATTTTGTAAAATATACTTCATTTTTGAATTCGGAATATCAAATATAGCTTAGAGTGAATTTTTGGTTATTTTCTGAAAAACTTCAATTTTTGATGAATAGTGAAACCACTAAGTGGTAATCAAGCAAACTGATTTTTCAGTTAAATGAAAGTTTACCACTAATGTGTACTGAATTTTGAAAATCCGACATACATGGTTGTCATTAAGAAGTAAAATGTGGTTCAATGAGATTATAATAATTTTTTGGTGAATAGTAACTTATTAAGTTCTTAATCGCGATTAGTGGTAATTAGGGTAGTTTAAGGTATAAATAATACTTTAATAAAATGAAATGACCTAGACACATGTCCCAACCATATTGGTTGTTTCATGTCCGACCAAGACAAGCCATGGGTCAACTTGGGGACCCCATGGATCCACTTTTGTTGGGAAATGACATAAATTACTTTTTATTTAATGTTAAAGTGAAAATGACACTAACATAAATTGTTTTACTAAAACAATTTTTAAGTGGGGTTATACAAGTCCAAATTTTGATTATAAATAGTCATTAGAAAGCTAAAACGATTCCCAATATCATAGTATTTGTTTTATAATTTTTAGGCATTAAATAAATTAAATTATTTATGACATAATAATGATGCAGCGATGACATCATTATTTGACGATTTAATTAAAATGGAAAGATAATGGAAAATCTACAACCTACACATGTCCAAAACCAATTGGATGAGTGGATTTAGATTCCTTATCACCTTATCCAGGAATTATATCAATGTGGGTTAAAACCGAAACACATTTTCAAATAAAGTAATGTTTCTTTACTTTCCAAAAGTGCCCCTCCTCTCCTCTTATAAAAGGCCCCCAACTCTACCTCATTTCACACACTCTTCAAGCCATTGGCTCGGCCAAACCCTGCCCATTTGCTCTCTCCACATCCCTCTCCTCATCCTAGAGGATTCCCTTTGGGCAGAATCCTTTCAAAGGAAGCCTTTAGGCTAAACTCAAAAGGAGTTACACTTTTTAAAGGTAATTCATTCTCTCAAGTTCATTTGTTTTATTTTGCTTCTCCAACCCCCTTAACTCTTTTTATTTACTTCTTTTGTAACAACACCAGTATCTTCAATATACTAGGATGTTGGTATAAGATTTATTTGAGATACACTCTCACAAAACTACATCAAATGGTTAAAGAACATAAGGTTTCCGTGGATGGCGAAATTCTGCCTCCCGAAACGATGATTGTTCAACACTCATTTAACACCTTCAAAGGTGGCCATTATGATGTCACTATTTTTATATATGATATATAATATGTTTATGTTTTCCTTAAGCTTCTGTTTTTTCATTTTGGTCATACCTTTATGGTTTCCATTATGGGTAAACACGATATCTTCATTTTAGGAAGTGCGGACTACCGCCCCCTAAAAGTGATTTGATTCGTTAATACCATATGTGGGATGTGTAAAGGATAAAGTTAATAATATCATATATGTTATTATACTGTAATTATAATATACTCTTATATCATTATGATTCCATTCCAGAAAATATGAAATAGAAATGGAAGTAGCGTTCATGCGTACGTACGGCTTACCGTCTCCATGAACGGTGCATTTCATTTCTTACCTCTAAATGTGATGTAATATTATAAATGCATGTATGTACTGGATATATATGAAATATATGATATCTACATCATGAATACCATTCTGGATATAATGAACCTTTGACCAAATTAACAACATGTAAGTCTAATAAGTTTATTTTTTACCAAATACCGACAAAATGAACATTATTAACTTAAATGATTACATGATGTTCATAACATGGTATAAAAGGAATAATGAACTTGGAAAAGATTCATAATCAAGTAGAGATTAACTAAAGTTTATTATTCAGGAGTTTAAAGAACGGTCGGGTCAAGTCAGATAAGAGGTATGGGACTTCGTCTCAATCTCCTTTCGTTGAGGCATATTTTATTTTATACACAACTTTCTTTTATACGGTGTATAAACCCCTTTGACTTTTACGTTTATTCAAAAGGAATCTTTTTTATACGACACGTTTACTAAACGACAAAAGGGAATGTTTTTGTCGTATGTATGCGGCGACAACGACTTCTCCGCCGTCGTGACCGTTATTTGAGTTTCGGCTTCCTCTACAAGCCATACCTTCTTTTTAAATGAAAAATAAATATCATGTTTTATTTTGGTATTGAAAATGGTTTTCACAATGTGTTTGTGTTGTATTGATATCTTGTGATTGAAATGTGGAAATGTTATATTTCCTTTATGCATGTTTTATGTGATATGATTATGTTATGGTTCTTGGGCATTATTATGAAGACGGGTGGTTCCGTGATAAACTAAGGGCGGGTGAGCCCGATATAGCTCTCCAATGCATTGGGTAACGCGAAGGAGTGAAACGTTAAGGTTTCTCCGAAGAGATTTTAGGGAATATACTATGATGGGTATTCCAAACGTAACCAAGAGGGTTACTCCCTACGTAAGAATGTTATGAATGCTTCAAGTTACCTTTATGTCTTATGATTTCTATGATTTATTCATGATTTTATGAGGTATGTTAAAGTGCCTATGTTTTATGGGTAAAGTATGATTTCATTCTTATGTATATATGAACTCATGTTTCCTTTCCATGTTTTTTTTATAACACATACTGAGTTTTTATGCTCATCCCAAGTTTTTGAAATGTTTTTCACAGGTCAAGGGAAAGGTACATGATAAGATGATAGAGTCAAGGATGTGTCAAGAAATAATCCATGTTTTATTTTAAATGTGTTTCCATTGATGGGAATGAAGAATACTATCTTTATGTAACCACTTTGTTTATATGTGGAATGTAATGCAAGTTTTATGATCTAATTCTCTAAACCTCTAAACCCGAAAAGATCCTCAACGTGTAATCTTGTAATAACTCAAGATTAAGTAAGGTTTAAGGCTGGGGCCTTATAGTTGGTATCAGAGGTCGGTTTAGATAACTTTAGGAGTTAGAATTCTATTAAATGATTATCCAAAAATATTTTTTTTTCTTTCGAAATGATATAGCATTTAAAGATTACCATGTTGCTTCATCTAAGACATGTTTGTTCAGAATGGTTTTCCGCAGAGGAAACAGGGAAGCTGTGCTAGGAAGGCATACAGAAGGAAATAACCTTCCGAATCAGCATCCAGAAATGGTTGGAATTGGAACTGAACAGTTTGTTGCAGTAATGGCGCAGTTGACTCAGGCGATAAATGGTGGTGGTATCCATGCACGAGATCAGCCAGATCAACCGCAGAGGAACATGTCAGTGGTGGAACATTTCATGAGGCAACATCCCCCATCATTCAGAGGATCATCTGACCCTGTGCTAGCTGAAGGGTGGATTAAAGCACTGGAGAAGATTTTTGATGTCATGGGGTGTTCAGAAAATAAAAAGGTTAGTCTTTCTATTTACCGTTTGGAAGGTGAAGCAGATCAGTGGTGGTCCATGGTTAAAAATATCAGGGACGCCGATGAGATTGATGCTCTTGACTGGGATTAATTCAAAGGTATGTTTCTTGAGAATTATTTTCCTAAGGCTGTTCGACTTAGGATGGAAAAGCAATTCTTGGAATTGAGTCAAGAGGAAGACTCAGTGGCTGCCTATGAAGAAAGGTTCACTCGATTGGCAAGGTATTCTCCAAATTTTATCCGGGACCTTGATAGTAAAATCAATCGTTTTTACTCAGGATTAAAGCCAAAGTATCGAAGGGCATTAGCTTCTCGTGAGTTTAAAAGTTATGAAAAGCTTGTTCGATGTGCTGAGAAGGTGGAAATGGAGTTTGCCGATGACCAAGTCTTCTATAACAACCAGCAGAAGAAGAGACCGAGGTGGCAGGAGAATGGTAAGAATTCTTCAAAAAAGTCTGATGGTAAGAAAACTAAGTTTCCAGCTTGTGATAAATGTGGAAAAGGGCATGCTGGGGAATGTCTTCTGAATTCTGGAAAGTGCTACCGATGTGGTAAGATGGGACATAAGGCTCGTGATTGCACTGAAAAGGATCAAGGTGAAGGTAAGACCAAATTTGATTTACAGTTAGTGAAATGTTATAAGTGCAATGAGATGGGTCACTATGCAAACGAGTGTCCGGCAAAGAGCTTGAGTGATGGGAAGCTGTTAGACTACAAGCAGAAAGGGGTGGTTAAATCCTTTGCAACTTCAGTAGATGTTGGGCCATCGAATGAAGTGGTATCTGCTCCAGGGAGCTCAGTATTTTTCGAAGATTGACTTGAGGTCGGGGTACCATCAGTTGAAAGAAAAAGAAGCAGATGTTACGAAGATTGTGTTCCGTACTAGATATGTCCAATATGAATTTGTAGTTATGCCTTTGGGGTTAACCAATGCACCTGTTGTATTCATGGACCTTATGAATAAAATTTTCCATGAGTTCTTGGAAAAGTTTGTGTTTTTGTTTTGAGGTTTGTGAAGAGGTTATGTGTGCCTTGTGATTCACAGTTGAAGAATGAGTTGTTTTTTTTTTCATCCTGGAAGTACTAAGATGTACAGAGGTCTGCGGGAGTATTACTGGTGGGATGGAATGAAAAGAGACATTGCTGATTTTACTGTGAAGTGTTTGACTTGTCAACAGGTTAAAGCAGAGCGGCAGTTACCGAAAGGGATGCTTCAGCCTTTACCAGTGCCAGAGTTGAAATGGGTGAATATATCCATGGACTTTGTTGTTGGATTACCAAAGACATCTCGAGGTAATAATGCAATCTGGGTTATTGTTGATCGCTTGACCAAATCTGCTCATTTCCTTGCTATACGAGATACTTTATCTCTTGATCAACTTTCCCGTTTGTATTTTAAAGAGATAGTCAGTTTACATGGAGTTCCTCTCTCCATTGTATCGGATCATGATCCCAGGTTTACTTCTAACTTTTGGAAAGGCCTTCAGAAGTCGTTGGGTACTGAATTAAATTTTAGTACAGCTTTTCATCCTCAATCAGATGGGCAGTCAGAACGAACAATTCAGACATTGGAGGATATGCTACGAGCTTGTTCTATGGATTATCAGGGAAGTTGGGACCAACATCTTTCTTTGGTTGAGTTTTCATATAATAACAGTTTTCATTCCAGTATACAGATGGCACCATTTCAGGCATTATATGGGAAGCGGTGTCGATCTCCAGCTTTCTGGGATGAAGTGGGTGAAAGGAAGTTGATGGGACCAGAATTGGTAGAAGAGATGGCAGAAAAAGTTCAGCTGATTCAGAAACACATGAGAACAGCTCAGAGCAGGCAGAAGAGTTATGCGGATAACCGGAGGAAGGATCTCTCTTTCGAGGTAGGTGATCATGTTTTTCTCAAGGTTTCTCCTTGGAAAAGTGTGATGAGATTTGGTAAGAAAGGAAAGTTGAGTCCAAGGTTCATTGGACCATACGAAATTCTAGAGAGAGTTGGATCAGTTGCATACCGAGTGGCTTTACCTCCGAGTTTATCTCAGGTACACAATGTTTTTCACGTTTCGATGTTGAGAAAGTATATGCCAGATCCATCTCATGTTTTGAGTCCAGAGGTAGTTCAGCTGGAAGAGAACCTATCTTATGAGGAAAAACCGGTCCAGATTCTTGACCACAGGGAGCAAGTGTTACGGAATAAAGTGATTCATCAGGTAAAGGTTTTGTGGAAAAACCACATGATTGAAGAGGCAACATGGGAATCTGAAAATGCAATGAGGGATAAGTACCCTCATTTATTTGATAAGTAAATAAATTGCGGGGACGCAATTTTCTAAAGGGGGGAAGGATGTAACATCCCAAGTAAGTAATGAATAATAGATATTTTTATCTATGTCTATTAATGATTAAGATAGTGTTATAGAGGCTTAAAATGAAAATAAATACAATCTTATGCATGGAATACACTAATATTCTTAAAAGATTGTTTTAGTGCCTTTTGATGGCAAACCATTTTTGAATCTATATTTTGACAATTTTATAAACTATGTTTGTTAAAATAATCTTATCCTTTATGATTGGGACATCAAAATTAACCTTGTGTGAATTTTTGGTATTTTTCTGACAATGTTCATTTTTTAATGAATAGTGAAAAATACTGCATTTTACATCAAAACTACTTTTTAATCTAATTTATTTATATGATTAGATTATGTTTTGAATTGGTTTTGAAGTGAAATTAGAATATATTTTTACAATTTTATCCAATGGTGGTCATTGGAATCAATTTCACTTTGAAATTAGACTTAAACTGGTGTCAATCTTTTGATACTTATTGTTTTGTAAAAACACGCTATTTGCTCTGGCAGCGGGAATTAATTATTAAATTAATTAATGTGACTTATATGATTTGAATTTTGTAAAATATACTTCATTTTTGAATTCGGAATATCAAATATAGCTTAGAGTGAATTTTTGGTTATTTTCTGAAAAACTTCAATTTTTGATGAATAGTGAAACCACTAAGTGGTAATCAAGCAAACTGATTTTTCAGTTAAATGAAAGTTTACCACTAATGTGTACTGAATTTTGAAAATCCGACATACATGGTTGTCATTAAGAAGTAAAATGTGGTTCAATGAGATTATAATAATTTTTTGGTGAATAGTAACTTATTAAGTTCTTAATCGCGATTAGTGGTAATTAGGGTAGTTTAAGGTATAAATAATACTTTATTAAAATGAAATGACCTAGACACATGTCCCAACCTTATTGGTTGTGTCATGTCCGACCAAGACAATCCATGGGTCAACTTGGGGACCCCATGGATCCACTTTTGTTGGGAAATGACATAAATTACTTTTTATTTAATGTTAAAGTGAAAATGACACTAACATAAATTGTTTTACTAAAACAATTTTTAAGTGGGGTTATACAAGTCCAAATTTTGATTATAAATAGTCATTAGAAAGATAAAAAGATTTACTATATCATAGTATTTGTTTTATAATTTTTAGGCATTAAATAAAGTAAATTATTTATGACATAATAATGATGCAGCGATGACATCATTATTTGACGATTTAATTAAAATGGAAAGATAATGGAAAATCTACAACCTACACATGTCCAAAACCAATTGGATGAGTGGATTTAGATGCCTTATCACCTTATACAGGAATTATATCAATGTGGGACCTTTTAAAACCGAAACACATTTTCAAATAAAGTAATGTTTCTTTACTTTCCAAAAGTGCCCCTCCTCTCCTCTTATAAAAGGCCCCCAACTCTACCTCATTTCACACACTCTTCAAGCCATTGGCTCGGCCAACCCATGCCCATTTGCTCTCTCAACATCCCTCTCCTCATCCTAGAGGATTCCCTTTGGGCAGAATCCTTTCAAAGGAAGCCTTTAGGCTCAACTCAAAAGGAGTTACACTTTTTAAAGGTAATTCATTCTCTCAAGTTCATTTGTTTTATTTTGCTTCTCCAACCCCCTAAACTCTTTTTATTTACTTCTTTTGTAACAACACCAGTATCTTCAATATACTAGGATGTTGGTATAAGATTTATTTGAGATACACTCTCACACAACTACATCAAATGGTTAAAGAACATAAGGTTTCCGTGGATGGCGAAATTCTGCCTCCCGAAACGATGATTGTTCAACACTCATTTCACACCTTCAAAGGTGGCCATTATGATGTAACTATTTTTATATATGATATATAATATGTTTATGTTTTCCTTAAGCTTCTGTTTTTTCATTTTGTGCATACCTTTATGGTTTCCATTATGGGTAAACACGATATCTTCATTTTAGGAAGTGCGGACTACCGCCCCCTGAAAGTGATTTGATTCGTTCATACCATATGTGGGATGTGTAAAGGATAAAGTTAATAATATCATATATGTTATTATACTGGAATTATAATATACTCTTATATAATTATGATTCCATTCCAGAAAATATGAAATAGAAATGGAAGTAGCGTTCATGCGTACGTACGGCTTACCGTCTCCATGAACGGTGCATTTCATTTCTTACCTCTAAATGTGATGTAATATTATAAATGCATGTATGTACTGGATATATATGAAATATATGATATCTACATCATGAATACCATTCTGGATATAATGAACCTTTGACCAAATTAACAACATGTAAGTGTAATAAGTTTATTTTTTACCAAATACCGACAAAATGAACATTATTAACTTAAATGATTACATGATGTTCATAACATGGTATAAAAGGAATAATGAACTTCGAAAAGACTCATAATCTATTAGAGATTAACTAAAGTTTATTATTCAGGAGTTTAAAGAACGGTCGGTTCAAGTCAGATACGAGGTATGGGACTTCGTCTCAATCTCCTTTCGTTGAGGCATATTTTATTTTATACACAACTTTCTTTTATACGGTGTATAAACCCCTTTGACTTTTACGTTTATTCAAAAGGAATCTTTTTTATACGACGCGTTTACTAAACGACAAAAGGGAATGTTTTTGTCGTATGTATGCGGCGACAACGACTTCTCCGCCGTCGTGACCGTTATTTGAGTTTCGGCTTCCTCTACAAGCCATACCTTCTTTTTAAATGAAAAATAAATATCATGTTTTATTTTGGTATTGAAAATGGTTTTCACAATGTGTTTGTGTTGTATTGATATCTTGTGATTGAAATGTGGAAATGTTATATTTCCTTTATGCATGTTTTATGTGATATGATTATGTTATGGTTCTTGGGCATTATTATGAAGACGGGTGGTTCCGTGATAAACTAAGGGCGGGTGAGCCCGATATAGCTCTCCAATGCATTGGGTAACGCGAAGGAGTGAAACGTTAAGGTTTCTCCGAAGAGATTTTAGGGAATATACTGTGATGGGTATTCCAAACGTAACCAAGAGGGTTACTCCCTACGTAAGAATGTTATGAATGCTTCAAGATACCTTTATGTCTTATGATTTCTATGATTTATTCATGATTTTATGAGGTATGTTAAAGTGCCTATGTTTTATGGGTAAAGTATGATTTCATTCTTATGTATATATGAACTCATGTTTCCTTT
Organism: Viscum album; assembly: GCA_963277665.1. Lineage (NCBI taxonomy): Eukaryota > Viridiplantae > Streptophyta > Magnoliopsida > Santalales > Viscaceae > Viscum > Viscum album. The sequence continues at coordinate 891,485,388 of OY728130.1, forward strand.
CCATGTTTTTTTTTATAACCCATACTGAGTTTTTATGCTCATCCCAAGTTTTTGAAATGTTTTTCACAGGTCAAAGGAAAGGTACATGATAAGATGATAGAGTCAAGGATGTGTCAAGAAATAATCCATGTTTTATTTTAAATGTGTTTCCATTGATGGGAATGAAGAATACTATCTTTATGTAACCACTTTGTTTATATGTGGAATGTAATGCAAGTTTTATGATCTAATTCTCTAAAACTCTAAACCCGAAAAGATCCTCAACGTGTAATCTTGTAATAACTCAAGATTAAGTAAGGTTTAAGGCTGGGGCCTTATAATGGGTGTATCTAATGGCTCACTAAGTTGATTTTTGGTGCGAATATAATTTTGGAAAAATTATTTTTTTCTACATTCCAATGGAATGTTTCATTTATAATAGCACCAATGTTTCACATTTATTTATAAATAAACTCATGTTTCACAATGTATATCTTATTATGATTTACAATAGAATCACATAGATGTTGATTTACATTTTATTATATATTATGAATTAATGACAACTCTTATTGATGGGAAGAATATATCTATAAGATCAAAAAAATTTATATAATATTGTTACCTCCAAAGCATTGAGTTCTACATTAAGGGTTCGTCTTTCTATAATAATATTAAGAAAATATTTTTTATTAATTTGATAAAAATGATCAATGAAATTGTAGAAACACTATAAGTGAGGTTTCTAATAATTAAGTAACAGTATAATGGATTAAATATAGTGTGTATTATGAAAAGTGACTATTAGGCTATGAAAATTTAGTGACCGTTATTAAATACGACAATTAGTATATATGACTATTGGAAAATACATCTCTTGGACATTGTGATCATTTGGAATTATAATCATTGATAATAATGATAACATTATAATTAGTGTATATAAAGGGTAATAATAATTTATAAATTATGAAAAATAGGTACATGATGGCCTTAATTTGTGGGATTATACCATTGGATGCTAATTTTTTAGAACATTGGTTAGAGGCAACATCAGTGGGGTTTTCCCTTGAAAAATCACAAAACGAGATTCAAAATGTTACTCTAAACTAGAACCAACTAAGGGAGAATCCCATTCTTGTGGACACCACCTCTAAATTAATGTTAAAGACTCTACCATGTGAAATGACCACAATTGTACAACATACACTTATGGAATATGTCGATGTAATAAGAGGTTGACCATTCTGTTAAAAAGGTGTTATTTTCCTTTTCAAAATAAGATATTGGTCTCTTCAATCCAATTTTCGCTATTATGGTTTTTAATAAAATCACATAAATATTAAATAAATATCATAATTACATTTATGGATATAAAAAAATGATTTGGAAAATATATAACATCATTTTAACTAAAATTGTATGATAAATTCATTATTATTATATAAAATTTATTCTAATGAAATCATATAATAAAACACTATATAGTTACTTGGATGGTTGGGGGAGAGAACCTTAATTTAGTAAGAGAGAAAAACAAAAAACCCCTTTTAAACATGGATAAAGGGGAACCTATCACAAACCCGAAGACCCAGAGGCACAAAGGCCTTAAAATACAGTGGTCTGAGAGCCCAATGAAACAAATTCCATTAAAAAGAGCATGAAACAAGGTTCCAAAGCCCCATAAACCCAGAATTAAAGACTTATCAGAGGCCCAAGGCCATGTAAATAATATTTAGGACATGCTTCGGCCCAAAATTTCATTCCCCTGATAATTCCGCCACAACCCAATCTGTGTGCACCGTTGGCCCGTCGCCAACCACTAATTAATGACCAATCTACCGTAACCAGATCCCGTCACATCCCTCCCACAAGAGCACACCCCTCAGAGCCCCACCATGAAAAGATCTGTGAACTAGATGTTTTTATTTGGTCACCAGATCTAGAACAGCCTCCATGTCACACATCCTGAACTCTTCCGTAGATTCTACCACTGCCAACACCAGGACATCGCTACCACTGATATTGATGACCAATGAAACTGTCAAATCTAGATCCCATCCTTATGTGCCTAGATCTGGCCACACTAAAATGATGAACCACATCGCTGCCATAAACCATCACCGAAGCCATATCCTTTGTAAAACCCAAAGATTCCACGATACGTTACCCTTTGAATAATGCAATATCATGTGTTCTATGCAATTTCGAGTTCTAAAACACACCACAACCAATCAAACTAACCGTTATGAATAGTAAAACAAACTTTTTGAAATTTTATAAATTTTAAAATTCAAAATGGACTTCATTTTTGGATTCCGAATAATAAAATTAGATTAGGGTGAATTTTTGGTATTTTTTTAAAAACATTCAATTTTTGATGAATACTGAAAAAATATTGTGTTATAGTTTAAAAACTAATTTTTTATTCAAATAATTATTTTTTTATTTAAATTTAATTATGGTAAAAATAGATACATAATAACTATATAAGTTCAATTTAACTCATTGGAGTTAGTTTAGAATAATTTTAGATATATAAAAATTTTATGGAACTTTTCTCCGTCTTTTACCAACATCCTAGGAGAATTTGGAAATTCAAGTAAAACATAATTTTACCGTTTCTCTGAGTGGAATTTCAAAAATCTGAGAGACATGGTTAATATCAAGGAGTAAAATGTTGTTCAATAAGATAAAAATATTTTTTGGTGAATAGTAACTTTTTACTTTTATTTACCACCGTTAAAAGGAAATAGGGTAATTATGGGTAAAATGATATTAATATTATCCTGAAACATGTCATAATTCTAATGGAAAATTGTATCTCGACCAAAAATAACCTTAGGAATAAAATATTATCATTTAGGTCCACTTGGATTAGATTAAGACATTTATTATTGTTTAATTCAAAAAAGAGTTAAAAGAGTAAAAATCAATATTTAATCACTGATAAATTTTTAATATAGGGATATACATAAAATAAATTAGACTGTAAATATTAATTAGAAATCTAAAATGATTTTTTAAATAATGGTATTTTATTTATAATTTTGAGACATTAAATAATTTAATTTTATTATGACACAATGGTGTGGCAGTAATTACATAATTAATGAAATATTAAAATAACTGATATTATAAATATGCAAATAAATGTAATTTGAGACTTTTAAGGAATTAAAATAATTTTTAAGGTTAATATGACATATTATTATTGGTTATATGAATTTTATTCGATTTAATAATGCTTTTATGAATTTATCAAAAACCAAATACCTAATAGTGTCAAAATTGACAAAAAAGAGTTTTTAATAAAAATTTATATTATTTATTGATATTATATTTCTAAAAAACTATGGCTGGCCAAAGGAAATATATAATGATATTTGTATCATTAATGGACCACTTGGGGGTCTCTTGGAAGTATATAGTATTTTTATTAACTATATAATATATAAATACAAAGAGACATGGTAATTGTCAAACTATTTAACTAAGAGTTAAATCTAAAAGATAAGGTTACTATAGTGACCCAAAACTACCTAAAATCAATTGGTTGGGTGGTTTTAGACCCATACCCACCTTAGAAATTTAATAGTCCACATTTATTCCATTAGAATCCGAATATGAATTTCGTAAAAATTAATACATTATGTTTTTTCTAAAGAGCCCCTCGTCCCCCTTATAAAAGGACACATGTTATAACCAATTACTCACACCTCTCAAGCCTTTTGGAACATCCTTCCTCTGCCCAATTAAGCTCCATTCATCCCTCTCATTATCCTAGAAGCCTTACCTTATGCAGAAGGCACTTCAGGAGTCTTGTTTGGTTCAAACCAAAGGTAGTTACCAAAATTAAAGGTAACGATTTCTCTTAGCTTCTTTTCTTTTATTTTAATTCTCCAACCCCTAAACTATTCTTATTATTTTCTTTTGTAACAAAACCAGTATCCTAAATATACTAGGATATTTTTTTTAGAATTATTCTAACTACACTTACACACACCTCCATCTAATTGGTGAAGAACATAATGTTTCTGTCGGTGGAAACCAAACGCGTCACGAAACGATGATTATTCAATTATCTCCTACCACCTCTCATGGTGGCCATTATGATAAAAAAATAATTAAATATGTTATTAATGATATTTATTTTATATATAATCTTCTGTAATTCTATTTTATAGAATATCATTTTTCATTTATTGTTATACATATAAATGATAATTTCATTTGAGGAAGTGCGGACTGCCGCCCCCTCAAAGTGATATGACTCATTCATAACATGCATGGAAAATATAAAGGATGGTGTTAATGATAATAAGTAACATATATAATATACTATATTATACTGGAAAAATAATACACCTATTTATCATTTGTTTTTGATTTCATTTAAAATGAATAAGGAAATGAAAGTAGCGTTCGTGCGTACGTACGGATTACCGTCTCCACGAACACGATGAGATTCATTTCCCCATCATATCCATTCAAGGATATTTCTCATTTAATGATTAAAATTATTTTTTAAGGACTTAATATCATTCTGGATATGAATAAGATACATACTATCTGTAACAAACACCACTTACGTAACGAAACATATAATGGAAATTGAATCGGTTAACACTTGAAACGACGTTAATACTAAAATATTATTAACAAATAAATATTAAAATATTATATATGATATCATATTTATGAATATTATTCTTGTATAATTTAATAAAAATTATATAACTATTATACAGGAGGTTAACCTACACTCTATCAAGGAAAAGTACAAGGTAAGGTGTTTCTTATCTCACTTTTAGTTCTGTGAGATTTCCATTGTTCACCACTTATTTATTGCATGTGGTGTGTGTACTACCCATGATTATATTAATTGTGTAGTATAAATTAATTTATGGATATTTACATCTTCATTTTATGATCCTTTTTCATGGGTTCATGTTTCATAAGTTACCAAATCGATAAGGGAATTGGAAATTTAAATTTCCACTCATTCGGCTTTACAAATTCTTCATTGATTATTTTACTCCATGATTATGTGTGGAATCACTATGTATTTTCTTATGTTATAATTTCCAATCCCCTTTATTTGGATATAATTTTGATACTCATAATCAATCCATTGATAAATTCTCAAGCCATCGATATGAACTTTATGGGAGTAATTGTAACTCAATCACTATTTATTGAGTTAAACATCTAATTCATTGGTGTTGTTATTACAAGAATATGTGTGAATGAACTTTGATTGTTTTACACTGAATATCCAATCATAATGAGTTTATTTATATTTTTCACACATAATTATGTTGTATATTTATCCTTAACCTACAGATATGACCTTTCTGAGAGATTTAATCTCAATTTACATTCCATTGAGTGTCTATCGTTGTTATACACCAAATCACTTTTATATAGTGTATATAATGTACTTTGACATAGTATATAATAAATACCTTTATTCTCATGATATTTAAATTTTTTATTACCTCAATTATTTGTTTACAGGTATCTCTATTTTTGATAGGAACTCTAATTAAAATATCATTTTCAAATGTTTTAAAGATTTATTATTCGTAATCATTCTCATTAATGTCCATGTTTTAAAAATGGTTTTTAGGATTTATTTATATGGACATTAAAGATTTAAAATGAAAATTCATTTTTAAATTTTCAATGTGGTATAGGACACTTTGATTCAAAAATCAATTTTTAAATGGATTCGTGACAAATATTGTGAAATTTAAATGTTTTCAAGAAAAAGTGGGATATTTCCCTCGAATAGTTTTGATGATTCTTTTCATCTATGGAAATATCATTAATAATTATCTATTCAAGTTAATATGGTACAATAAAATCTTTCTTATTGTATTTAATGTGTTATGTTTGACTGTGGATTTACTATTTTTATACCATTCATGGTTTTTGAATAAAGTATTGACATTTCGTATCCTAGTTTTAATACGAATGTTTATGTTATGTTTCAAACTTTTCATATGTAGAATGCATTAGAATTAGTATGTGAGGGGTGGAGCCCGCTATAGCTCCTCCATGCATCGGTAGGTCTCATAAGACAAACTAGTGTCGTGGAAGAAGGGCTTGACAAAATCTTATTTGTAGTTTTGGCACAAGGACTTGACTATGTGGTTATGATATTCTGGAATTATGCATTCCATCATTATAAAAGTTGTTATTGATATTGAATGTGGTTATTCTACTAGTAGAATATCCATGTGAATAATTAAAAGGCATTATTTCATTTTATATTTTCCATATTATGCTGAAGTTCATGTTTAAAAGGATTTTGTTTTAGTTATAAATTGTCTTAAATGTTTATACTTATCTATGAAAGTTTCCGCTATATTGTTATCCTTTCTGAGCATCTGATCTCACCCCTTTAAATTTTATATTTTTTCTAGGATGGGAATAAGTAATTTATGAATGACCTATATGGATGGTATGAGGGGATATGAATACAAGATGTTTTTGTAGTTTTTTTCTTTATAATGTAATGTAAGACTTATGAATATATCTAGTGTTTCCAAGACTACTAAACTAATCGGTCTTTGGAGACTTGATCTTTTCTGATCATGCCAATGTTATGTAATAATGCACCAACTCTGGGAAACTGGGGTTGGGTCGTTATAGTTTGTATCAGAGGATGTTCAGAACACACCATGGAATATAGATTTAGAAAAACTCTGAATAGAGCACATAACCCTAAGAAAGACTTTGATGATTAATATAGATGAACTTCCTAGGATTTTGGTATTATATAGATTTTGTGAGTTTTTGATGAAATACTTCCCTTTATGGATACGAGAAGGTAGTGGAAGCTCAGGAACAGATGTACTGAGGGGTAAAACCTGAAAACACCGCTTTGAGATAGACTCGAACGGGAACTGGTGCACAACAACAGGCATTATTGCACTCTTGGTTACGACACTCTGGAGAGATATGCTGAGGATATTTTACATTTTCTTTACAAACAGATTTAATGTATTATGAGAGTAAATGACCATGGTTATTTCTAATGTGTTTCAAATTGAGAATATGGTGACATGATATTCACTAAATGATTTTATTACTACTGTTACTCACACAATGATATTTGGTTTTAGTCAATGGCTGGATTCCAAGAAGTCATAGTGACTTTGAGAATGATGTACAAGGTGGAAACGGTGGTAGAGATGAGAAAAAAATGGAATATTGATAGGAGTAAAAGATATCATGTTCATGCCAAATCAGTTTTCCAAAAATATGATCAACAACATATATATTAACCAACTCCTGGACTAAAAAAAGAAGAGAAAGGTGATGAATGATAAGTTCTCCTATAGTGGAGACCATGGAGAAAAGAATCCTCAATTTCATTCATGTAGGAAATGTGGAAGGAGACACCCAGGAAAGTGTCTAAATGGAACAAGAAATGCTTTACCTGTGGGAAGGAAGGACATAAAGTGATGAATTGTCGAGGAAAAATGAAGAGTACTATGAATGAAAATAAAAATGGTCCAAAGATTCCAATTACAGTCATTTGTCGTAAATGTAAGGGACCTTGGCATAAACCAAGTCAATGCCCTATTTTATAGGATAACCTCTTGGTCAAGGAAGAACCTATCTGGAAATAAATGGATGGAAAATATTTAATGGTATTTGTGCTCCTTGTTGTTGATATAACATTGGGTTAATTATCTCTTATATGTGTTACCCTTCAATTTATCATGTGAGAATGATATTTGAGGAAGACGTGTCCTTTCTATCGTGGATAAATTTATAAATAACCATTTGGTTTTATATGATCATTGGGTATTAGGAAAATACAAGTTATTATATTTTGTGATGGAAATTAAAGGTATGAGATAACATTTGTGGTTAAATTATGTTATGGTTATTTTCAGGAATTTATCTCATTTTTTTAATGTTATAAAATATAGATTTTGAAAAAGGACAACACATAGACTGTGTGAAAATCCATCACATCGGACAAAAATGTGGGAATCGAACCCACAACCAAAATGCGATAGGGATTTATCGCCAACCAATGGACTACGTGAAGTCCCTAGTTAGTCTGAGTAATTATTTTTAGTTAAATGATTTTATTGATCAATAATAAGTTGATTTGGGATCTCTTGTCTTGTCAAGTGAATACCCTTAGTATAGGAAAATGATTTGGTGATTAAGTGATAAATTTTATTTTTGAAGATGTCCGCTTTGTTGGGAACACTATATGCCAAAGAAAAATTGAATACTATGGGATTTCATTTGAGGAGTAATGGTGGATTGTTATCTATGTTTTTATTGTGGATTTATAGTTATTTGGGTTATTTATCGAAATTATTAACCTATAATAGAGAATATGTGATTATTTTAATTACTTTTAAGTATGTGACTTTAAGAGTAGTTGATGTCATTTGGAGATACAATTTATCATGGAAGACTACATAACCAAATTCTTCTATGTTTTCGGTTTCACTATTAGTATGGATTATATTGAAGGATTTTAAGGAAAATTGTTTATTGAATGGTATTTATTTATCTTTGGGGTATTGATGGTTTAATTTTAGAAATTTAGATTAGTGTTTATTTCTCTAATGGAATAACCTTTTGGGGATCATTAGATCTTATACTAACCATTTTGGTTTGGATTAATCTCTAAAGACAAGGTAATTATATAGTTTATCCTTCGTGGATCATGTGATTCTATAAGAATTTTATTCTATCTCTTCCTGTGTGACCAAGTCTTCTTGAATACTCATCATTTCAAAATGATTTAGTAGTAGGAAATTATAAAATAATGAAACTTTACTCAAAAAGTTTGTATATCTTTTTATGTTCTTAGTCAATCTCAGAAATTAATTCCTCATCTTTATGTAATGTATATTAAAACCAAAAAAGGTTGCCCATTTACTTTTCTAACTGGGAAACTAATGACCATTTGTCACATCATAAGTTTGGGGTTTTCCTGTTGTTAACATTCTCCTGATCAGGTTCTCTATCCCTCTCCATCATATCTTGTCCGTTAGTTTATCATCAATATCCCTGTTTTTTCTACATAGAATCCTAGTATAGGTTATCTCGGGTGACCTTTTTACTTCTATTTCTTTCTTTTAAAGTTATAGATTTATTGACTCTTTTTCCAATTAGGAACATTAAATAATATTCCCAAGCCCAATTTTAATAGTTTATTGGACTCAATTTATTGAAGGAGGGTATAATGTAACACCCCATGCTTCCACGGTACGTTTTCCTTTGAATAATGCAATAGCGTGTGTTGTACGCAACTTCGAGTTCTAACACACACCACAACCAATCAAAATAGCTGTTATGAATATTAATAACCACTTTTTTAAATTTTATAAATTTTATCGTTCAAAATGGACTTCATTTTTTGATTCGGAATATCGAAATTATCTTAGGTTGAATTTTTCGTATTTTTCTGAAAACTTTCAATTTTTGATGAATAGTTAAAAACACTGAGTTATAGTTTAAAAACCAATTTTTATTTAAATAATTATTTATTTTATTGAAATTTAATTAATGTCAAAATATATACATAATAACTATATATGTTCAATGTAATTCATTAGAGTTAGTTTTGAATAATTTTAGATATATAAAAAATTTTCGGAACTTTTAATAGTCTTTTACCCACCTCCTGGGAGAATTTGGAAATTCACGTAAAACATAATTTTACCACTTCTGTGAGTGAAATTTCGAAAATACAAGATACATGATTAATATCAAGGATTAAAATTTGGTTCAATAATATAAAAAAAAAATTCTGAATAGTAACATTTTACTTTTATTTACCACGGTTAAAAGTTAATATGGTAATTAATTGTAAAAATGATATTAATATAACCCTAACACATGTAATAATTCTATTGGAAATGTATATTTAGACCGAAAACATCCTTAGGAATAAAATATTATCATTTAGGTCTATTTGGATTAGATTAGTATATTTATCATTACTTAATTCAAAGAAGAGTTAAAAGAGTAAAAATCAAAGCTTAATTACAAAAACATTTTTAATAAAGGGTTATACATAATATAAATTAGATTGTAAATATTAATTATAAATATAAAAAGATTTCCTATATAAGGGTATTTACTTAATAATATTTTGACATTAAATAATGTAATATATTTATGACACAATGGTGATGAAGTAATTACCAAATTAATGAAATATTAAAATATTTGATATTAAAAATATCCAAATAAATTTAATTTGAGACTGTTTATGAATTAAAATAATTTTCTATGTTAATATGACATATTATTATTGGTTATATGAATTTTATTATAAGTAATAATGATGTTATGAATTTATCAAAAACCAAATACACAATAGTGTCAAAATTTACAAAAAAGAGTTTTTAAAAAAAATATTATATCATTAATTGATATTATATTCTTAAAAATCTAAGGTTCGGACAAAGGACTTATATAATAATATTTGTATCATTAATGGACTACTTGGGTGTGTATTGGATGTATATTGTATGTTTATTAACTATATAATATAAAAATACAAAGAGACATGGTAAATGTCAAACTATTTAAATAAGAGTTAAATTTAAACAATAAGGTTACTATATTGACCCAAACCTGTCAAAAAACTATTGATTTGGTAGTTTTAGACCCATACCCACCATATAAATTGAATAATTCAATTTAGAGCCATTATAAAACGAATATTAATTTGTTATAAATTAATACTTTAGGTTTTTCCTAAAGAACCCCTCCTCCCCCTTATAAAAGGACACCACTTATAACCAATTCCTCACATCTTTCAAGAATTTTGGCTCTTCCAAAATCTACCAAATTAATCTCCATACATCCCTGTCCTCCTCCTATAAGCCTTACCTTAGGCAGAAGGCACTTCAAGACTTTTTTTGGTTCAAACCATAGGGAGTTAGGCAAATTAAATGTAAGGATTTCTCTTAACTTCTTTTGTTTTGTTTTATTTCTCCAACCCCTAAACACTTATTATTTTTTACTTTTGTAAAAAAACCAGTATCTAAATATAGTAGGATATTTTTATGAGATTTATTCTAACTACACTTAGACACACCTCTATCTAATGGGTGAAGAACATAATGTTTCTGTGGGTGGCAACCATACACCTCGCGAAACGATGATTGTTCAATTATCTCCTACCGCCTCTCATGGTGGCCAATATGATGGAACTATAATTAAATTTTATATTAATGATATTTATTTTATATTTAATCTTCTTTAATTCAATTTTATAGCATACCATTATTCGTTTCATGTTGTATATATAAACGATAATTTAATTTGAGGAATTGCAGACTACCGCCCCCTCAAAGTGATATGACTCGTTCATAACATACATGTAACGTATAAAGGATGGTGTTAATGAACATAAGTAACACAAATAATATATTATATTATACTGGAATAATAATATACCTATTTATCATTTGGTTTTGATTCCTTTTAAAATGAAAAATGAAATGAATGTAGGGTTCATGCGTACGTACAGATTACCGTCTCCACGAACGCGATGAGATTTATTTCCCCATCATATCCATTCCAGACTAATCCTTGTTTTATGATTAAAATTAATGTTTAAAGAATTGATATCATTCTGGATATGAATAATATACAACCTATCCATAACAAACACGGCTTACGTAACTAAGTATATAAAAGAAAATGAATCAGTTAAGACCTGAAACGATGATAATACTAAAATATTATTAACAAAGAAATATTAAAATATCATATATGCCACCATATTTATGTATATGATTCTTTTATAATTTAATAAAAATTATTTAACTATTATACAGGAGGTTGAAGTACATTTTATCAAGAAAGAGTACAAGGTAAGGGGTTTCTTATCTCACTTTTAGTTCCGTGATATTTCTATTGTTCACCACTTATTTATTGCATGTAGTGTGTGTACTGCCCATCATTATATTCATTTTGTTATATACATTAATTTATGTACATATACATCATCATTGTATTATCCTTCTTTCATGGGTGTATGTTTTGTGAGTTACCAAATCGAGAAAGAAATTTGAAATTTCAATTTCCACTCATTCGGCTTTACGAATACCTCATTGATTATTTAACTCCAAAATTATGTGTGGAATGACTATTTATTTTCTTATGTCATAATTTACACTCCCCTTTCTTTGGATATACTTTTCATACACATAATCACTCTGTTGATAAATTATCAAGTCATCGATATGAACTCGATGAGAGTAATTTTAACTCAATCTCAATTTATTTAGTTAAACATCTAATTCATGGGTTTTTTATAAGTATATGTGTGAATGAAAATTGATTGTTTTAAACTGAATATACAATTATATTGAGTGTATTTATATTTTTCAAACTTAATTATGTTGTTGATTTATCCTTAACCAAAGGATATGGCCTTTATGAGAGATTTCATCTCAATTTACATTCCATTGAGACTCCTTTGATGTTATAAACCAAAGAACTTTTATATAGTGTATCTAATGTACTTTAACAGAGTATATCTTGAATCCCTTTATTCTTATGATATTACAAAGTTTTTATTACCTAAATTATTTGTATTCAGGTGTCTCCATTTTGGTCAGGAACTCTAACTAAAATATAATTTTAAAATGTTTTAAATATTTATTATTCTTAATCTTTCTCATTAATGTCCATGTTTTAAAAATGGTTTTAAGGATTTATTTATATGTACATTAAAGTTTTAAAATCAAAATTCATTTTAAAAGTTTCAAAGTGGTATGGGACACTTTGATTCAAAAATCTATTATTAGGTGGATTCTTTACAAGTAGTGTGACTTTTAAATTTTTTCAAGAAAAAGATGGATATTTCTCTCAAATAGTTTTGATGATTATTTTCATCTATGTCAATATCATTAATTATTATTGATTGAGGTTAATATCTTACAATACAATTTTCCTTATTGTATTTAATGAGTTATGTTTGACTATGGATGTACTATTTTAATACCATTCATGGGTTGTGGATAAAGTATTGAAATTTCGTATGCTATTTTTAATAAGAATATTTATGTTATGTTTCAAAATTTTCATATGAGTAATGCATTGGAAATAGTACGTTATGAGTGGAGGCCGCCATAGCTCCTCGATGTATCGTTAGGTCTGATGAGACAAACTAGTGTCTTGTAATAAGGCCTTGCAAAAATCTTATTTGTAGTCTTGGCATGAGGCCTTGACTATGTGGTTATGATAGTCTGGAATTATGCATTCCATCATTATAAAAGTGGTTATTGATATATCATGTGGTTATTCGACTAGTATAATATTCATGTGAATAAGTAAATGGAATTATTTCATTTTATCTTTGCCATATTATGCTGATGTTCATGTTTAAAAGGCTTTTTTTATAGTTATAAATTTCCTTAAATGTTTATGTTTATCCATGAATGTTTCTTCTATATTGTTATCCTTACTGAGCAGCTAACCTCACCCCTTTCAATGTTATATTTTTTCCAGGGTGTGATGAAGTAATTTTTGAATGTACTACAGGGATAGTAAGAGGGGATATGAATACAAGATGTTTTTTTAGTTTTATTTACTTTATGATTTAATGTAAGACATATGAATATATCTAGTGTTTCAAAGGATACTAAACTAATTGGTCTTTTGAGACATGATCATTTGTGATCTTGCCAATGTTATGTAATAATGCACCTACTCTGGGTAACTGGGGTTGGGGTTTTACATCCTTACCTCTCCATGTCTGTCATATTCAGATCTTGCGCAGATCGGGCTATATGATAATTTAATTTTAAAATACCCCATACAAATATATTAACGGTGATAAATTAATTTTTTTCAAATAAACTATTACCTTTAAAAACCTAAGTATTTTTAATTATTAATGTTTTTATAAATAAAAAGTTGTTTTCATAAAATAAATAACTTTTTTGAACTCACCACGTAAAAATTATATAATAGTTAATTCTTCATAATTTAATGACACAACAAAATTAAAAGGTAAAATTATATATGGTAGGATTATATTGTTTTTATTATTACATAATAATATTAAATGGGTGTTTAAAAAAATAAATTAATGGTTTTCATTGATAAAAATAGTACTTTCATTAAAATAATCTATTTTAATGCGATAATACTATTTCACAGGAGTACAATGAACTATCCAAACCCTAGCATACATTTAATGATTTAGAAAACTATTCATTGTGAATATGATTTACTTTAACCTAAACAGTGGTATTTGTTATGTACTTTTTTTTAAATATTAAAATATTAAAAATCACTCCTACATAGAAAACATGATAGATAAACCATGTGATGGCCAGTGGATTTGTATATAAATTAAACTAGACATTTATGGGCTATGATTCCTAATTAATAAACAATCAACTCCCTTTGTTATAAATAACCACCCATTCTTACATTAATAATCAAATTAAAAACATGATGTTTTATTTACCTCTAATTTCCCCCCCTCGAACACTCCCCAGGTGTTTCCATGGTTCTATGAATATCATCCCAGGTTTCAAAAAGAATTATCTAAATGTAATTCGTTCTCTCCATCCCCTTTTAAAATCAAGCACTTCATTTATGATAATCCGTTTTGTTGAAAAATGATTTTTTTTTTCCATAAGCCCATAATCATCCCTTAATTCAAAAATAATTAGATGATACCATCATAAATATTTATACACTTCCATGAACATTATTATACAACTGTTATACTCCAAAAATAATCCCTATATTTTCCATGATATATTTTTGGGAATACCCAACCCTATTTTCATACAAGGTTATTCATATATATAAATATATATATTTATTACTTATTGATTAGTGAAATCAATATATTAGTAATCCAAATTCCATTATCAAGTTTTTATAATAATGAAAATTACATATCTTTATTATGGGTCACATTCAGTATTTCCTATGTTTTTTTTAAATTATTCATTATGATAATTTATGTATGCGGCACATGTAAATTTATAGAAATAAAGGGTGATGCATGATATCATCCTAATTCATTTGGAAATGAATTAATATATACCAATATAAATTTTATGATGCTTTTGTGAATAACCCTGGTAATATGTTTTACATCAGTATGGTGATGGCTCATAGTGGTGTGCTTATGAAAGACGCTTTTTTATGTTATAGCCACATTTCCAAGTTATTCCTCATGTAATTAGAATAATTCTATTACATAAAACATTATTTATCTATTATCATGATTTATTATAATTCCTCATGATTAATATTTTAGTATAACACACATTCAAATGTCTTTTTTATTACGATACAATCATTTATTCTCACACCTTTCTATTGATGTGTGTTGCCAGGAAATTACTTACAGTATAGTTATCTAGGAGGAATTAATAAAGTGTGTTTTCAATTGAGTTAAATAATGATTATATTTATATATATCCTTATGTATTTCGGTTATTATGTACCAATGTTTGAAGACAAAAACACTAAATGTTCCTTCGATGTTAGTAATATAATATTTTATTAAAGAATTATGTTGAAAATCATGTCTAGAAAAGGATGGATTCTAATGATTGTATCGGGGAAATGATTAGTTATTTATTTATATTAAGATTATATTTTTGAAACCTATATATATTTCTAAATAGAAGATAACCATTTAATATTTATTTAACTTATATATTATATAGTTTCTCTAAAATTGAATCTGAATTAGGATAATAGAATGTGGATGTGGTTGTGTAATAGATTCACTAAAATGTAATCCACATAAAATTTTGTATGATTATGGACATGATATTCTATCAGAGAAAGATGAGTGGGCCAAATATTACACACATATATGGTAACTCGTTGGAGGTATTCTCTTTTTAATCAATTTTATTATGATCCAATATGACTGATGTATGGAAAATGCAATTTTTTTATATGTACGTATTCTATAATAATATCCATGAAGCATTATATTAAAAAAATAGGATTATACATCCCCATTAGAAATACTATTATAGGATTTAATATAATATAAATTCTAGAATTTTTTTTTCTTATAGAAGAAAATTGATGAAAATAGAAGGGACTAAGAAAATAATTGATGTTCCAGAAAATGAAATAATCACCATCCTAAAATAATTGGATATGAAGTAGAAAACTACTTAAGGAGTTTGAATTTGGGTATGAAAAGAAACGAAATCATTTAGATTGTCCAACATCACATGGAAATAAAAAACATGAAGATAAAAATTCTATGCATCAACGACCACTTACTTTTAGGGGACCCTCAAATATTTTGACCATAGAATAATAGATAAACACAAAATAGAAGATATTTTATATGATCAATTGTTCTAATAAGGGTAATTATATATTAATAATATATCTCATAAAGTGGAGATCTAATCAATCGATGAAATTAATGAATAAACCAAATACTAATGATGAGGTTGGATCTATAGAGAGGTAAGACTTCAAACATTTCTTCTCCAACAAGTATTTTACCCAAACACTCTAACCCATGATTGAGAGGGAATTCCTTGAACTATTGAAAAAGGATATTGAATCAATGGGAAGTCCTGAAATTAACATAAAAAGGGTTTGTTTAAATCTTAAATCCTATAAATTTATACTTATATAATTATTGATCAATTCATTAATAGAATAGCACCACATCATTGGAAGGAACTATAAATATTATACACCTAGAGTTATGAGGAAAATGTATAGTGTGCCTTCAAAGTAGAGATGATGTTTGTAGATCAAATGTTTTTTAATGGACAAAATGATATTAATATATTAGAAAATATGAACATTGGGATGTATTGTTACCATAAAGTTTAATGGAATAAATAACTACTAATCATGTGTAATGTGTGTGTGAAAATTTAATCAAGGAATTATCTATAGGTAAATCATAATTATTACATGTGTATAAAGAATTGTCATATTGATCTAAACTAAAATAGAGATGTAAAACCACAACATCAAAATCAAAATTACAAATGGAAGATGGTTTAAGACCAATCTACAATGAAATGAATCATGTTTGGGGAGTATGTATATTTTTCTAATCAATGTATAAATCAAATGATAAAAGAGGGAAACTGCCATCAAACCCTAAAAAGGACAGTAGGTAATGAGCATGATTTTTTAATAATGATGACTGATGTAAATGATATTAATTATTTAGTCGGAGGTACACTCATTGTACACTCAAATACCGACAGCACATTTTTTGATTCTATATCTACACATTCCTTTGTTTAATTTTACTATCAATATAAAATCTAAATGAACCCTAAATTCCTAGTCGATGACATTTTGGTTAAAAATCTTTAATTAACTATACCTGCATCAAGTATATATACATATTTATATATTATATTTAATGTGTTAAACCTCCAAAAAACTTATCCTTCATTCCATTAGGTTAATTTGAAATATTAATATGGAATAGTTGGTTATGAAAATGTAATTCCAATATCAAATGTATAAGAAAGCGAATTTTTGTTTCCTTTAAGAGATAAACTATTTCAATATTCAATAGAGGTGTAAACAATACCATGTCTTTCCAAAGACCACCCCATGAACATTTTTAAGGAAATAATCTGTGAAATAGGGGAATAAAGTGAATGATAGTGATAGTATTCATATCTATTATCAAGTAATACATTTATATTTTTCCTAAATAATTACATGGAAAACCTTTATAGAGGTGGAGTTATCAATTGAACTCAAACCTATATCAAAAATATTTTTGAATACCCCATATAATTTTGAAAATGACAAATTAATTGAACTGAATAATCAACATAAATATCTATTGGGGAAGGATTTTATTTGATTGGGTGTGTCTCATTAGGGAGAAAATATTCTATTTTCAATGAAGAAGTGTGGTTGAATGTGGCTATGCATTCATTATGTATTAAAAAATAAAATTATAGTGAAAATAAAATAGACTCTTCTATTGATTGATGATATTTTTGACCCGCATTATGGGGATTAGTTATTCTCCTTGATTTTCCTCTGATGAGGGTATCATCAAAAGATGGTAAGGAAAATAGATATTTCAATGAATACATTCTTAATAATATATAGAAATTAATATTTTTTTTGTTATTCACTTTGAATTGACTAATTGATCGCCTATATTGATTTACCTAAAAAATAGAGTCTTTTGGGATAGTAATGATAATTTTATGATGGTTTTTATTGATGATATTCTAATGTATTTTAAAAGTTGTGAGGATCATGAGGAACATCATAGGTTTTTGTTAAAAACAATTAAGATTTAGAATATTTTTTGTGAATTCAGTAAATCTAAATTCTAGATACAACAAGTAGCATTATTGGGAAATTGTGTTACTTGTGATGGAATCATGGTTATCCTATTAGTGAAAAATGAAATAGTGATGTGGCCTCATCGTGTAATAGTAATATAAATTCATAGTTTTCCTAGATTAGAAAGTTAATAAAGAAGGTTTTTGGGAAACCATTCATGGGTTTCTAATATAATAACCATGTTAACTCAAAAGAGAGTTAAGTTTATAAAGGTAAAAAATTGCACACATAGTTTCTAAGAATAGCTAAATAGGTTCATTAGTGCATGTGTACTTACATAACCCTATAATAGGAAATGATATTTTATTTATAGTTAATCATACATGAAATTAAACTAGTGTGTATTCATTCCAAATGACAAGATAATTTTTTATTTATCTCTAAAATTGAAGCCTTGTGTTTTTTGTTACCCATGAAATCGTTTAGTTGTAGTTATCTTTGAATTGATGATTCAATACCCCATCCAGGAAATTTGACGTGAGAGCGACGATGGCTCCCTGATGCTCTTCTTCTGCTCCGTCTTCGTCGTTTCCTCCGACAACCGGAGGGGGTGTAGCTGGAGACGGGGGTGGAATCCATTCAAAGGATTCCGGTTGTGGTGTTTCTAGAGACGGGGGTGGCGTGCATGCAAAGCCTTATTTTAAAGAGGTATTGTGCGGTGACGCTTCCAGGGCCGATGCCGGGTTCTCTTCTTCCTCGCCAGTTTCGTTCCCGGATATTCCTCCCATTGTGGTAGAGAGACGCCCGGCTAAGAAGGTCACGGGGGTACCGGCTGTGAGTCTCTCGGCCCAGGATCTCAGGGAGGCTGTATCATTCCACGATTTAACTCTGGTAGCCCGTTTTGGTCGCAACAAACCATCCTGGGCCTTTTTCCGGAGTTTTGTGGACAATTGGGATCTTTATCGGCCGGCGGTGGTTTCTGAATTGTCCCGAGTGGCTTTGTGCATTCACCTAGCGTCCAGGGATGATTTTATCAAGGCATGGTCTATAGAGGTCAGACGTTGTGGTTCCTGGAGGTTTTCCCTAGCTAGATGGACTTGGGAATTTCACTTTGGCCGTGAAGCTTCTTCAGATGTAGTTTGGATCTCGCTCTCGGGGCTTCCTCTTCCTTTTCATAACCCGGCGATACTCGGGGAAGTGGGTAACTCGTTTGGGACCTTCCTCTGTGCTGACGAGAAAACTAGAACCCTTCAAGCAGCAGAGAATCCTAGAATTTGTGGGGAGTTAGACCTAGCTTTGCAACGTCCGTCCTCGGTTTCGCTAGAAACTTGTGATGGTTTCTCCTGGAAACAGAGGTTATTCTATCATTAGGCTCCACGTTTTTGCATCTTCTGCGGCTTGCATGGTCATCTTGAGATTTCCTGCCGGGGACGTAAGGAGGTAGCGGGAACCTATCAGCAGGGTCTGGAGGTGGTCTCGGATCATGACCCACCCATCTTGGCCAGAGCGAGAAATGTTTATGTTACGGTTGCCCCACGTTTTGGTTCGAATTAAAATTTTGCAGAGAAACTCGGTATGCCGAATTTGCTGTGTGGTCAGACAGCTACTGACACTGTTCCCTTTCGGTCGGCTCCTTCTTCGGTCTGTAAGGACCTCATTTCCTGGTCGTTGATTTCGGATGTTCAGGATGCGGTACCTTCCTGGGAGGAGAGGTGCGAGCCGCAGAAGGAGTTAGAGGTCCGCCTTGCTTTCTCTATGGGCGGTTCGTTGAGGGATTTGTCTCCCCCTACGTCCCCTATCCTTGTTTCGTCTCAACTATCACCGGAACTTATTCAAAAATCCTTGGGGAGTAAACTTACTATCCATTCTATAGAGAAGGAGGTTGTGACCGACATGGCGGCTGGAGTGGAAAAGGAACGGGCGAGGTCCCGCCTTTCTCCCCAACGAAGGTTTTTGGTGTCGTTAGTCCAAGGGGACGGTGGGTCGGAAACTATGGGCTTTCATTCTCCTAGACGGGCGTCTTTTCTGGAGGATGATGATGCTTCTTAAAAGAAATTGATCGTCTCTCCAAAGAAGCACTCATGTGAAATGAGTGTGTCGGGGCCTCTTACCCGCTCCATGACTAAGGGGAAAGTTATCCTTACCTCACCTCTATCTCAAGTAAGTCGTTCGTCTATTTCAAAGGCTGGTAAGGGCATTCTTTAATGTTGTATGTTATCTTTTAGAACGCACGTGGCTTTGGCGCTCAAGCCAAGAATGCGTTTTTGGGTTCAGAAGGCAGGAAATCTAAAGTTTCTGTGGTGGTCATTTTGGAACTGAAAGACGCGTCAAGCAAGTTGTATGGGGTTTCTAGGAGGTTGGGGTTCCCGAATTCCTTGCATGGAGGTGATTTTAATTCCCAAATTCGGATTGGATGGAAGAATAACATCTCGTTAGAGGTGGTGAGTATCTTACCACAGTGTATTGATACCAAGATTGATATTGGTGGTGTTCACTTGTTATTTTCGTTTGTTTATGCGAGTATTATGGCTAGAGGAAGATGGGCATTATGGCATCATTTAAAAGAAACTCATACTGGCGCTTTTCCATGGTTTTTGGGAGGGGACTTTAACACGATTGCAGTTCCATCAGAAAAGAATGGCAAATCAGGGGTTAATCGAGAATGTTTAGTGGACTTTCCGGAGTGCATGCTGCATGCAGGGCTCATGGATTTAGGCTTCATGGGTTCAATATTTACGTGGTTTAATAATCGTAAAGGCTCGGGTCGCATATGGAGTCGATTGGACAGAGGCCTCACCAACATCCAAGGCCTCGAACTGTTTTCCAAATCCTCGGTCACTCATGTTACCCGCATTCTTTCAGATCATGATCTGATGCTTGTGGAAATCAGATGTGAAGTGGTGATGGGGAAATCATTCTTATACTCAGAGGAGTGGCACCGTGATCCGGGGTTTTTTCACTTGCTGGAAACTTCTTGGCTTAAGGACGAGAGAGAGTGCTCTTGGCCAGGGATGGTGAATCACATCAAGTGACTTGAATAGGATATCAGGGATTGGTTGAACAATCAACAAGCCAACTCTAACGGGGTTGTTAGTATGCAGGCCAACATTGAGAGGTTGGTGGGTGTTCTACACGTAGCCTGGGACGAGAACGCCTTTATCACTCTTTGTGACAAGAAGGTTTCTCTCGCTGAAAAACTTCTTGAGATGGAACGAGTCTTCAAGGAACGGTCTCGGGTCAGATGGCTCAGAGAAGGAGGTTGTAATACTGCCTTCTTCCAAGCTTGTATTAAGGAAAAAAGAAGCACAAAGATTAATATTAATATGGAGGATGGTTCTTTCACGTCGGATGTGAATATTGCTAGATATATTGAATTGAAACACTTTGAGAGTCTTCTAGCTGGGGAACCTATGTCCGGTTTTGTGAGGGATGACATGGATGACACTGGGTTCTTATGTGGACTTCCCATCTTAGTGAATGACAGTGATAATGAGGGTCTATCTTCACTTCCACAAGAATAGGACATCCGGGAGGCCTTGTTGATCTTGCCCAAGGGAAGTTCCCCTGGTCCAGATTGATTTCTGGCATCATTCTACAGTTATGCCTGGAGCATTATTGGCAATGCCGTTGTGTTTTCTATCCAAGACGTCTTCAGGGGGGTTCTTAAACAAGGGTGTAACTGCATCAAGGGTGGTGCTTCTGCCAAAAGTGAAAGACCCCATCCTCATCAACCATTTCCGCCGCATATGCCTCTCTAATGTTTCTTATAAGATCTTGGCCACGGTGATTTGGAGGAGACTCTCAAAACTCTAACCCAAAGTGGTCTCGGATGAACAAAATGGGTCTATACAGGGTCTAAACATACAAGGGGCGGTTGGTATAGCGAGTGAGCTGGTACAAGACATCAACAGGCGTACGGTTGGGTCTAATGTCATTCTCCAAGTCGACATGAACAAGGCTTATGATCAAATGGAATGGTGGTTCATCATCAAGGTAATGTGGGGGTTCGGGTTCCAGGAGCGGTTTTGTGATTTTTGTTTCCGGTGCTACTCCTCATCGTGGATTTCGGTGGCTATAATGTGGAAGAGTTTTGGTTTTTTCAAAACTGTTCGCGGGGTGAGACAAGGTGATCCACTATCTCCATCCTTGTTTGTCATCGCTCAGGACGTGCTATCTAGGAATCTGAATAATTTTCTGTTAGAGGGAAAACTGAAACCGTACATGGGAAAAAGGAGTTTGGGGAGCATCACCCACCTGATGTTTTCTAACGACGTCCTATTTTTCATGAATGGCCGGTGTAGATCCTGAAGCCATTTCAGAGTCATTATGTCCAGTTACAACAAGCTTAGTGGAAAATCGATCAACTTCTCCAAGAGTAATGACTTTATCTCTGAGAAATGTTTGAGAAAGAGATGCAGAGATATTCAGAGGGCTACTGGATGCAAACAGAAACAACTTCCTATCCTGTATCTTGGGGTTCCTTTATCTTCCAGCCGGGTCAAGAAGAAACATTTCAATGGAATTAGGGATCGTATACTTGGGAGGATTTTCAACTGGAATAATTAACTCCTCTCGTTCGGAGGTCGGGTAATGCATATTAACAGTGTTCTTATTTCTATTCCCATGCATGTGTTTTCAGTTATTAAACCACCGAAGGGCACGGTACACAAAATGGAAACCATTCTTACAGCATTTATTTAGGATGTCAAGACAGAGGGGCGGTGCCAGTGGGCCTCGTGGAAGAAAATGGTGCATCCAGTTGAGGAAGGATGCATCAGTCTACATGACATACCAGAGTCTATTCTTGGTGTACATGCTCATCTTGCATGGGAGATTATCACGGGGGAGACTCTTTGGGATAAATTCTTCAGGGTTCGTTACGGCTAGGGTGAGGAATACAACATGCATGGTGTGATGAGGATGGCCAAATATATGTATGATCATATGGAGTTTCTTCATGGTTACTCCAGGTGGATTATTTGTAAAGGGAATATAAGATTCTGGCATGACAACTGGGCAGGTGGGAAGCTGGCTTTTGAAGGATGCACATCTCCTGATGTGTCTTTCAGGGAAGCCTGCAACATGTATGATGTTATTATTGCGGCACTAAATTCCACCCAGTTGATCCTTGTTGATGAAATTTTTATGAGCGAGGTACCGTATATTTTCTTCTTCACGAAGGCTACTTCTGGTAGGTTCAGTGCTCGCGACTACAGGAGATTACTTCAAAGATAGAGACACATGGTGGAAAGGGGACATGTGTTCTGGTGCAAGGAGATTCCCACGCGTATTAACTTCTTGGTGTTGAGAGTCATTAATAGAGTGCTACAAATGGAGGAGAATATACAGAGGAAAGGGATCTATCTGGCGTCTCGTTGCTACTGCAGTGAAGTTCTTTGTATTGAATCAACGGTGCACCTCTTCTTCCAAGGACAATGGGCCTCTCTCCTTTGGTCTTCCTTCTCCAATTCGCTGCTTAATGATGGATTGCATAGGACCTGTACGGATTTTGTGGCAGCCTGGTTCTCGTGGACACACAACAGAGCCATGGAATAGTCAATCAGGGCCATCATCGTGGTGGATGTATACTGGGTCCTGTGGGAGGCACGTAACCAGGTTAGACTAGGCTCTCAAAGGTCCCATTTATTCCTACAGACTAGGCTCAAAACACTCATTGTGGAACTGGCGTCCTTGGTGAATGGGTGGAGGGATTTGGTGGATATCTGTAGTTTCCTTTGGAAACCTTGCATGCCTCAAATAACGGATGGAATTTGGATAAAATGGACGCCACCTATCCGAGGGTTGAAACTTAATATCGATGGTTCTTGCATAGAGGGAGTTATGAGGGTTGGAGGTTTACTTCGAGACTGTTGGGGATCGGTGTATGTTTCCTTTAGTTCTTTTTATGGACATGGTAACTCCTTAAGGTATGAGGCCCGAGTGCTTCTTTCAGGCCTTTTGGTCTACAAGAGGAAGGGCTTGAAGGTGACGGAGATTGAATCTGATTCAGAGGTCCTAGTTAGGGCGGTGTAGGGACGTTATGGGACACTTTGGGAGATGACATACATTATTCGAAGGAGCAAGGAAGAAACTCGTCATGGACGATTTACTCATCATAATTGGAGAGAAACTAACTTTGCAGCTGACTCGCTGGCTTGCATGGGAAGACAGGAGGATTCTCTTGTTGTTTATGATAGTCTTCACTCCCTTCCCCTAGAGTTTTTATGTGTGGTTCAAGGGGATGCCCTAGGACTTCACCATTTTAGGCCCCCTTGAAGGGATTTCCTTTTTAGCCCTCTTTTTTTTAAACTATTAATAAAAAATAACTTTCACATCAGTTATCTTTGAATTGATTATATGGAAAAACTATCATTATGGATAAGATATTACTATATACTCAACACACTATTTCCTAAATTATAAATTTTCAGAAAAGTAATATAGCATGAGAAAATGGAGATGCTTAGAGCTCCCAATAGAATATTCCTATTATATTCATTATCACCATAGAAAAGAAATATATTTCCTTGATGCATTGTGTAAAAAATACACTAGATTTTTTAAAATGATGATGTTTAAAGGGAATCCATTGATCCACGAAATAGTAATGATGGAATAGGAATTCATAAGGGAATAGAAATCATCAATCCAATACAAAATGACTCATCAGCCATCATTAATGGAGAAGATCGATAACTCATAGAGAAATTATCATCAGATACAAAATTAGATAGATTAAATGAAAATGGGATGTTTCTGTAATTAATTTTTGATTAAGAGGGAATAATAAGGTTTGGTATAAGGATATACATCACAACTATTATAGAGATAAATAAATAATGGTTGAAAATCATAGATCTATATTTTCTGTACATCATGAATGCAGCATATTGTATTCTGATTTTTGAGAGAATTATTAGTGCGATAAAATTAAAAGTGAGATTTATAATTATAGTATAGGATGTTTATTATGTTAGAAAGATAAGTAAGAGATACAACCAACCAATTGACTGCTACAACCACTACCCATGCCTATATTAATGTGGGGAATCATCCCAATGCACATTTTAAATAAACATCCCATGAAATTGAAGAAAATCCATTACATATTGGTATTCATTGATAGATTAACAATGAAATCTCAATTACTTAATATATGAGTGTATGTTTCCCATGACTGACAATCTTATTAATATAATTATTATGTTGTGAGACTTATTGGGGAACCAATTTTAATTTTTTAAGATCATGATCGATGATTTACTTCTAATTTATGGAGGAGCCTTCGAATGAATATGAATAAAATATTAAAGCTTAGAATATCCTATCATCCACAAACTAATGTGTGGTTTGATAGGACTATTCAAAAAATGTATTAAATGTTTAGGTATATATAACTTGATTTTAAGGTAGTTGGGACCATCACCTTCTACCAGTCATGTTATTAAATAAAAATAGATTTTACTATAGTATTCAAATGTCACCTTATGATGATATCTTTCGGAAAATGTGTAAAAATACAAATTATTGTGATGAAGCTGGAGAAGGAAAAAATTTGGGACTATAAATTATAAAATACACTGCAAAAAACATACTAATAATCCATAAACATATAATGGATTGTTATATTTTAAAAAGGGTTATGCTAAAAATGGGAGAGAAGTTGTATAATTTACTATTGGGGATTATGTAATCCTTAAAATATCACTCTAAAAATGAATCCTGGTATATGTAAATAAAATGAAACATAGTCTACGGTACATCTTCACATTTAATATTCTAGCGTCGTTATAGCTATTTCATATCATAGATAACTACCTAAATATATTTCCAAGGACCATGAAATCTTTTACATGTCTCTATTAAAAAAATATATACCATACCCAATGAATATACATGATAAAAAAGGTGTGGAATTGTTACCTTACATATCGTATGAAAAAAACAATATATGTTCATTATGATATGGAATTGGTGTTGATGAACAAAATAGCCTAAATTGTGAATGACTTGTGGTGTTATAACGTGTTTGATAAAGTAAAATTTGATCCTAATAATGTAATAATGGATAAATTCATCTATTTAATTTCAGGATATAAATTTTATGGATGAAATTTATTAATGGGGAGATAATGTAATGACACAAATGTTTCCAATTTGAGGATGCAGTGCAAGAATTCTTCTGTGGTGATGCAATTAATAGGTGTATTTGTTCTTCTAGGGTTTTTCTTATTCCAATGATAACGAATCACAGTAAAATTAGTAATTACTAGCCTATTTTCTATTACAAATCTTCCTATAAGATCTTGTCAAGTATTATTTCAAGGTGTCTAAGTGGGGTCATTCAAAAGTTGGTTTCGAGGGAGAAACGTGGGTTTATCCAGGGTCATATAATTCAATGGGTTGTAGGAATTTCTAGTAAACGTGTGAATGATTTACATAAATTCTCAGTGGGATCAAATTTTATCTTTCAATTTGATATGAACCAGTCTTATGATAAAATTGAATAGAGATTCATTATTCTTGTAATGTGGTAGTTTGGGTTTAAGGAGTGGATTTGTGACCTCTGTTTTAGGTTTTATTCTTCAATATGACTTTATTTATCCCTTATGGGGAAGTTCTATGGTTACTTAAAATCAGTTCATGGCATCTGTAAGGGAGATACTTTGTCTCCAAGTATCTTGATATTGGCCCAAGATGCATTTTCACCGAACCTTAAAAGAGGTTTGGTGGATGGTGGAATGAAACAATATCATGGTTGGCGGCGTATGGAGGGAATTTCAAATTTAATGTTCATAGATGACGTGTTAGTTATTATTAATAGAAGTTTAAGGTATTTGATTAAAATCATGTATATCATGTCAATGTATGGTTGTTTGAGTGTCTAGAGTATCAAATCCTCAAAAAGTCAGCTGTTTATTTCAGATAAGTTCTCTGTTAGGCGTTATAGGGACGTACAAGACATCATCGGAAACCATTATAATCAAATGATTATACTCTATCACGGTGTCCTGATATCATAAGACCACATCAAGAAACAATACCTCAATGAGATCATTAATTAACAACTGGGCGGAATCTTTAATTTAAAAAACATGTTGCTTTCATTTGAAAGGTGGGTTACATTGATCAATTGTGTGATCACACCTATATTGATTCATATGTTTTCAATTATTAATCCCCCTAAAGAATTCATCTAGAATTTGGAGATAATTCTCAATGCATTGATATGGGATGCCAATTAGGCCAGGCGTAGTGACTGGGCCTCCTAGTACCACATGGAAATGACAGTTATCGAAGGGGGGGGGGGAGTGTCCATTATATCAATGAAGCCATCATGGGCATGAAAGGCCAGCAGTCTTGGGACATTATTTTTGGGGAGTCTCTATGGTTTTAGTTCATCAGAGCATGGTAGGGGATCCATCGAGAGGTGTCTGACTATCATGGAGACACTCCTTCTAGCCTAGTGCGATTCATGTTTTCCCATCGTGAAAGGTTGTGTGGTTTTACATGGTGGATGATTAGTAAATGTGACATTAATATCTGGGAATCCAAATAGTCTGGTGGAAGGCTAGCCTATCTAGGATTCCCATTCTTGGGAAATTATTTCAGAGAGGAATTTCGGAATAATGAAGTCATTCAAGCGATACTTAACCCCATTCGGATGAATTTTTTCTAAGGTATCGTAACAATTGGTCACCAAGAAGATGATTCTTCATCCGCTCTAGCATGGGCATGTTTAACACTCATGATTACAGGAGGATTCTCTATGCATAGAATATTTCAGATGAGTAGTCACCAAAAGGTGTGGTACAATGAGATTCCTAATAAAATGTATTTTCTAGTTTTTTGTATCAATAATAATGTTGTCCCAACTGATGAAAACATCTAAATAAATCTCATCTCTAAAAAAATCTCGCTACATCATCTGTGTGAATCCAAAGGTGGAATATATGCATCACTTGTTCTTTCACAATAGCTGGGACACTTTCCTCTATTCACTCTTCACTCCCCTCCCTTTCATAAATAGTGACCAACTATCATTAAAGGGATTTTTAGATTCAAGGTTTCATAGATCTAAGGACAGTATCATGGATTGGAAAGTAAGGGATGTTATCATATCTTATATATATAAGAATATCATGGAGGATACAAACAATGTTCAGTTGGGATCCAGACGCCCACTCTTGTGCACGCAAGTGAATTTATGGAATCTTATTTATGAACTGGATTCTTTATTGAATGGCGGCATGATTCTCTTACAATTTCCAATCTTCTCAACAAGCCATGCATTCATGGAAGGAGGAATGGCCATTGGGATAGATGGGAACCTCCGAGTGGTGGCGTTAAACAGAACAAAGATGGATATTCTATAGATGGGTCATGGAATGTTGTGGGTTGATTCAGGACTCTTGGGGTTAGGATTAAATGGGGTTCAGTTTTTTTATGGGTTAGGAAGTTCCTTGGGTACGAAAGTGTGTGCTCTCCTCTCAAGACTGATGTTTTCTTGGTGGCTTGTCTTTCTGGTAGCTGAGATCGAATCTGACTCGAAAATCCTAGTGAAGGCCATAGAGGGAAATCATGACGCACAATGGGAGTGGACCTATATTATTCATGGACACATTGTCTAAACCAATCAATGGAGGTTGATCCATCATATTTGGGGGGAGGTAAATTATGCAGCAGACTTGTTTTCATGAATGTGTAGGCATGAGAAAGATTTGAGGATTTATAATTGTGTGGAATCTCACATTATTGATTTCAATGGTGTAGTACAAGAATATTCCCATGGTCTACATCATTTCCCCCCTTGAGGGGGGTTTTGGCTCTATTTTTTCTCTTTCCAAACTCAATAAAAATTCAATTTTTAGTTAGTTAGTTATTCAATTAATTAATTAACTCATATTTAATAAGAATATTTTTTATTATTTATAGTAGAATAATATAGATGGATCGTAACATTTTATTTACTAATATGAACTAATATTGGATAGAACTACTATAAAAAATATATATAGATAGATGAAAATAAATAATGAACACAATAATGTAATATCAATTATTCTGAATTTTCCAATGAAGATATCTCATGAAATAAAAATAGTAAAAAAAATATAATCAATGGGAATATGTTATACATTATCAATGGAAGTATAAATCCTTTATAAATGAATTAGGTAATATTTATGTTTGTTATTATAATAGTATATATAGTGTGTAATGAGAAATTTGATTTTAGGATATGATAGTTACCTCACCATTAGTCAATATGACCGCTTTTCAGTACGACTCTTGGGAATTTTTACCATTGAGAGTTTTGATTGGTGGGAATTAAAACCATTGATAGTTATGTTACCTTTGTAATAAGTGTATATAAAGGGTTGTGACAATAAATAATTGATGAAAATGTAATAAATGATGAACTCAACCGTTACGATCATGAATTTTGAAAATGGTTTATCAGAACATAGGAGGGAGTTAGTATCATTCTGGTATTACATTGAACAATCTAAGAAGAGATTCAACAAGTAAGGCTCTATTAGTATCGAATATTGGAGAAGTTCACACTAGTGGAGAGAAACTTGAGATCAATTTTAGTTGAGCCACCTCATGAAGTTACCACCATTTCACACCTTAACATTAGGTAATATACTGGTGTAATATGGTTTTATATATCTTCTGCATAGTATTATAAAGGATTAATTATTTTTTATAAATAAAATAGTTATTTCTTTAATATGATTTTCATTATAATTTTATATAACAAAAATACACAAGAATATAAGATTAATATGATAAATACACTCATATATACATAAAAACATAATGAAATTTCACAAAAATATACAATTTCAATTAATATTTAATTTTAATAATATATTCACAAATTGTTTTAAAATATATTTTCAAGAAATAGTCTTCTATCAACTACGTTGTAATGATTACAATGAATCAAATCCTGAATGATTGAGAGTCTAGTAGTCTTGGTAAACATGATACATAAATTATTTTTTAATTACAATTTAATACACTATTTTCAACATAATTTTTTTCTAAAAAAATAAATAACATTGAGAATAATAACATTATTGTATATAGAGTATCCTTAAATATCTTTCATAGTAAAGTTCATGGATTCCTAGGGATTGAAACATAAAAAGGGAGAACACAAATGCTATTTAAGTGAAAAATATAACCGAATAAATAATGAATCAATGATAATAATAATTATGATATTGTAAATAAATGAACTCACATGCCATATAAACAATAAACATAGAAGGAAGTGCATAAAAAGTATGGAAAAGTAATATATAGAAACACAATACCTTAAAATATCAAGTTAAGGTTAAATAAATATGTCATTGAATGAAACTAAAACAAATGATATTTAATCAATGAACTAAAAATGTAGTGTATCCATAGATATGTCGATGAAAAATATTAGGTGTGAATAATAACTGAAACTAAATGAAGGAAACAATTAATTATTGGATTCCGTGATTCCAAGGTACAAGTAACCATTACCATCAGGACCTTTCACAAGATAGTTTAACATATCTCGTAGAAACCCATCTAATTTTCACAACTAATTTATCGCATGAGACTACTGTTGGGTCAAGAAGATTTAATTAAATGGTCCCCAAATTATAGGGCCAACCTTAAATGGTCCCCACCCATGACTCACATGTCAAAATGATTACTAAAATTGACTAAAAAATATTCTTTATCAAATATCCATACTGAATAAATAACACATGTTTATCAATATTTTCCCAAATAATCAAATAACTTTCAAAGTAGACACCATAAGAAAAATTTTATATGGTTAATATATTAATACTATGCAATAAAAATGATATAGAAATTTATGAGATATTCAATGTAAAATTATCATAAGAAATTTAATTTTTCACAGGGATTAAATTGAATCAATAAAGTTAATATAAAAAATATAATTGAAAAAATAAATAAAAAACCATCCATTGGAATATTATAGACGCTATAAATAAAACATATCACAATGAATGTAAAAATAAAGGGTTTTTTCATTGAGTAATAGAAATAATATAAAAATATCTTTTAATTTTTTTTATGAAAATATACATCAGTTATAAAAAACCTTTTGATAAAATTTTTCATTGAAAATCACTTTTCAAAACATTTTCGTTAAAATTATTATTTTTAATCATTTAATGTATGATTTATTGAATTTATTTCTTGTAAATTCATACATACCGTATAAAGTAAAATAACATTTCATTTTCATGGTAAAAAGGATTTAAAAATGTGTTATCTAAAAACAGACAAGAAGGTTCATTTGAAAAAATGGTAAATGAAAAAAAGGGCTGTGAATTTCTTTTCCAAATAATTTTAAAAGTATTTTTTAAAACATTTTGATAAAAAAAAATTTTTTAAAGAAAATAGGTTCTTAAGATAAAGGATCATCTAATGATGGGTTTTCTGAAATACATTTACTAAAACATTTTGAGTACCAAATATTTTGAAAATGTTAGTAAGACTTTAAGGTGTTCATGAATAACCTTAAGAGAGAGAAATAATGGGTTTTTTGAACAATGATCATATAATTTCCTCAAATAAAATACCATTGAAAGATCATTAATGTTATTTTTGAGGAAAATAATATTTAAACATTCAAAAGTGTCCCATAACAATTTGATATATTTTAATTCATAATCCGCTTGAATGAATAAAATTAAATGAATGTTTAAGACCAAAATATGTTAAAATAATTATTTATAAATATAAAAAGGTGGAGTCGATACAACACAAAAATGATCTAAGTAGTGACCATGATATTTATCTCACAGATGTAAAAAAGTGAGATGAGATTCCCTTATATTGAGTTTTTCTTCAGGTGAACATCCTTAAACATTATTTATAATAAAATTATTTTTATTTTATAATTTATTCAAAATCATTTTAATTTTTATCATTAATTTTATTTCTCTTTTTACCATGTTGTGTTCAAATGGTTAAACAATTAAATTTATGTCAGGTGTTTTTACCAAATTCAGTTAATGTGTCAAAAATGACTTTGGTAGGTAAACTATGGAAAAAGGGTCATTATATAACATATCGACAATAATAATCATTACATAATTATAAAATTTATACATCGATAATACTTTTAAAAAAATCATTACATATGGATATTAAAAATTAATCCACATTACAATCATAGAAATGGTAGGATGTACGTTCACTTGAGTAGCGTTATTATTTTTCAGTGGTCGTTCTTTGAATAAAGGTAAGTAACACCATTTAATTATTGAATTATAGTTATATAATAAATAAAAAGTAATTAATCATATGTAATTATATATATAATTCTAGTGTTGTAAAAGTAATCACATCATGTTGTAGAGGCAGTAGCCCACACATACAAAAACAACAATATAATTTTTTAGTGTGTGAAATGATAATAAGGAAAAAGGTATAAAGATATATATATATATATATAACCAGAAATAAAATTATGTCATGAAAATATTATAGTTCTTTTTATGATTCATATTTTTATTTATAACCATCATTTATACATTCCAATGATTTTATGAAGAATCAAAATGCTTTGAGAGGGCGGTAGTCCACACTTCCTCAAAGGATGTTTTCGTATTCTTACAAAATGGAGAATATAAAGGGATTTGTTATAAAATAATTAATCAATAATAAATACATAATAAATATAATATAAAACATATATAAATATATTTCCATAATAATGGCCACCATGATAGGTGGTAATGGAAAAATGAACCATCATAGTTTTGTGAGACAGTATTTCCCCATATACAGAAGCCGTGTGTTCATTACCCATTAGATAGAAGTGAGTGTATGTATTGGATAGAACCTTATCAAAAAAACATGCATGTATCTTTATTATACTTTTTATTTAAACATTCATTGGACAAAAAGTTTTTAGTTGTGGGGATGTAAATGAAATAAAAGTTATTGTTGGAAACGATACCTAAAAAATCGGGTAACTCCTTTTGGTTCATACCAAATGGAAATGTCGGAAGGATTTATGACCAAATAGAGGATTCATGGTTGAGGTTTTTGGATGTTGGTAAGATATTTGGTCAGATATTGTTTTCAAATCTGTGATTTTAGTGGTTTTAGGCAGTAGGATAAGTGGTGGCCTTTTATAAAGGAGGCAAAAAAACTCACATGGTATTTTTGGAAAGAAGTTAGGTGTACCCATGTTTTTACCAAAAAAATATTTCAAAAACAAATTTAAATAAATAATTGAAGGAATAGCTATGATTTATTTACATAAATTGGTGTAGTACAAGTTTCTTGGTCATAGGGTCCTTAAGATAATGGTTTAGTGCTTTATTAAGATTAATACTGCCTTACCAATTGTAATGATTTTTAATTACTTTCACTTATTGATTTGGTAAAAAATTAGTTTACCATATTAAATATTAAAAATAATGATGACTAAAAATATGAGATCAATTTTTTAAAAATATTATCATAGAATAAATAGAAAATAATTAAAATTTAATCATGTAGATGGGTCGACAACGTAGGTTTCTAAAGGTAAAACATTCTAATGATTGCTTGGGTTTAATTGTCAATTTCAAAGATAAATTGATTAAAGTGACCAAAATATTATAAATCGATAAAATAGAATCTAATTAAAATTTAAAAGAAATTAATAGAACAGTTCATCCTTATAAATAAATTATAATAAGAATCAGTTTTTAACTAAAATTCAGTATATTTAACTATTCAATAATAATGAAATAGCTCATAAAAATTTAAAAAATTCATCATAAACTAATTTTTATGTTTTTATTTCAAATATTATGATTTTTTTTACATATTAAATCAATAAATGAGTCAAAATTCATATTTTAATTAGATTCTCTATGAAAAGGTGGTTAAATTGCCTTAAAAAAATAATGTTTTTTATGTGTGAAATGGAGTTTGTTTAACTATATCCAATCCAAGAATGTTAACTTATTCCATATTAAATACATCCATTATTTTATTATCAATATAATTATAAAAAAAATTATTATATTTAAATAGTTTTTGGGGGAATGGAATAGAAATTCATTGCATATGGGAATCCTCAATAATAACTTTTTAACACCTTTTTTATTTAGAATAATATTTTGCAGGAAATGAAAAACAATTTATAGATTAGGACATATCTATTGTGTGTAATCATTGAAAGAAGAAACATATTTAACTATATGAAATGAGAATTCACATACATTACCTTTTACATTTATATTAGAAACAAGTTAGTATTCTTATTGCCCAGAACTAAGCATCATTATCTCACTAATGTTGTTTTCCATTTGTCCCTCTTGAGTTCATAGGACTTGAATAACGAATTATGTGGTATATTGGAAATGGAGGTACTGTAAGGCCATATGCATCACCAAGTAATCATCACGTGGATCATATTTAAGAGGAGGAGTATTATTCCAATATGGTTAAGGATATGAAGGATTAATACCATGGAGTTTTCATACCAATTAATTATAGGGAATACCAAGTTTCCTCCTTATTGGTATTATGGTTATGGTTTCCCCTTAGGGTGAGGACATGTCCTAAATGGTTCATTTATGAAGGATGGTTCTTATTGTAAGGGATTCCTAGGAGATACTATTTTGAAATATTCAGATGAATCCAAAATTTGGGGGGCATTGATCCTAAAAATTTGTATTATTAAAAAAAATTCCACAATGTAATGGAATTTGTGGAGAGTAGGAATTTCTATGATATTTATATAAGTGTCTCCAAAGAGTATCCATAACATCATGATTGTTCTCTAAATTTTGTTCTAGAAATGAATTACATACCTCATAAAATTCTTATGGTGGTCCAATTCTCTAGAATGAGTCATTTATATTCATTCCAGTCGCAAATTGTGGTAGGAATATAGTATAGAAAACCTTTAGAAACCTAATCAATGGGAGAAATGTATGGCCCTAAATGTAATGAGTTTCCAAGAAACATTTTAGGGTTTCATGGGGGGAACAATATGTAATACTATTTTAGGTGTTTCTGAGGTTCCTCACTAGGAAATCCAAGGAATTTGGAAGGATATTGTTGAGGCCCGATCTCAGCTTAATGTTTGTTTTTTTCCTTATGGTATTTTATGTATGTAGGTTTGCACTTCACATATGGGGTGGTCATTTCTTTTTAGGTTTGACTATTTTCTCCATGTTATGAGGAATTTTATTTTGATCAATTTTAAAATAGTAGTTTTATTCTAGAGGATACATAATGGGGTTCTAAATGTTACATAGAAATACTAATTTTAATGACCTAAATTGGGAATGAATTGTCTTTTCAATTTCATAGTCGATTTCAAATATTTTATCTTTTCTTGATCGAGCAATGAAAATAAGGTATGACTTTTCTTCCTTTTTTCTTTTCTATTCATAAGGGATAAAAGTAAAGAAAACATTAGAGGAATTGATTATTAATTGAAAATAGTATATATTTTTTATAGAATTAGAGAGAAGTATAAAATTAGAGAGATAGAAGAAACACACAAAAAAATAAAAAGAATAAAAAGTGAAGAATGAAATTTGAAAAAGTGTAATAAATAATAAATTAATTTAATAAAATTGAAAAATGTTCCTTGATCCCCAATGATGTAACAAAAAACATATGATGTTGTCGAGTGCAAAAAATTAGATGTTAAATTTTTTATAAGAATTTTTAAATCATAGTAGGAATCCTCGGTCCACTCTAGAAAAAGAAATAGACAATTTTTTTGGGGAAACTTTTATTTTGTTTCTGTTAAATAAATAAAGGATTGATGTTTTTGGGGTTTTATTATATTAAAATCAAAAATGAAACAATGTTACTACATGGGAGAAATGAGTCAGAGAAATCAGTATCAACTGGGGTGAGTGTCCCTTAATTCTCATTTGTCATCATTCAAAAAAAAATTGCGAATGTTCAGTGATTCCTTAGATTAGACATACAAAAACTAGTATGGTATGTGTGATATTACTATGTTAACACAATGAAATTAATTGATCATTGATATTGATCACTGATAAATACTCCAAATTAACAAATATGTGTCGATGTAATAACATCACTCAATCAAGGCATCAACTCAATGATGTGATGTAATGGTTGGATTTGTGTCAGTGATATAATATCCCTTATGAAGAATGTTCATATTTATTGGTTCTGGCATCTAGATTCTATCAACCAACATATTCCATCTACACATTCATGAATGCGAAGGGGTGAAAAAAGAGACAGACATGCTCAAATCATCACAAGATTCAGGTTACACATGATAAAATAAGGGTTATTATTAAATGGATCTGAGTTTTATATTATAAAAATAAACATAAAATATATAAATTAATAATAATATACATAAATCCTATAATTTCAATTACCTTCCAGATATTATGAGAATGGATCTCGGGATTACAACGAAACCCACTCTTCATTTATTCCTAGTAGGTTTAGAATTACATGATTTATATGATGAAGAAAATGGAATAAAGACCCTCTAAAATTTGATTCACGCATACCCCTAGTCATTGCAACATTTAAATGATCCCTTGAATGATTTTAAAGGTAAATATTGAAATATGGATACAACAAAAATTAAAACGTTTGTGGGTGTGTGTGAGTTATTCAAGACATGTACTTTTACAAATTTTGTTCCATAGTTCGATAAGACAAAACGCATTAAATTAAATTAATATTCCTTGGGAAGTTGTTTTATTGCACAATATTCGACATAGATATGGAATTATTTCTATTATATTATTTGGTCCCAAGTTTTGGATCAAATATAGAAGGATGATGCCATCATCTGAACCCACATTTATTCACATTATGGGCCAGTTTTGGGACTCTGAATGAATGAATCTTTTTCCATGTACTTCTAGGTAAATATACCCCACAATGTTTTTCATTATTACACCCATTCACAACCCAATTGGAACCACATATTAAGTAGAATAAATCTTTAATTATATTTGTATGCTTGGTATCTTGCATAGTTTGGTCTCTTTTTTTCTTTCCTTCCATCATGGTCTATCCAATAACGTAAAATTAAAATGAAATAATCAATACAAGTGAAATTAATATTATTAACTGTTAAAAAAATTTAGTAATTGAATAAAAAATGTAGTTAAATATGTTATTATATTTGTAATTTTCAATACAAACCAGTTTAATACAGTGATTTAAGGGTAGAAATGAATTCTAAATTGATGGAAAATCACATTAACATTGGTAATAATCAAGAAACTATCAAAAAGCATATGAAATAAAGGAAATAAATGAAAAAATGACTACCTAATTGGAAGGGAATAATAAAAAATGTGAATCCCCAAGTGCCTATAATATAGCATGAGATGATTTCTCCAAGTCAAACAAGATAATGGAGAAATAAGTAAATAATAATATTATCAAAAACAATTTCATCTTTAGACAACTGATACCAGCAATTGTTGAATAAATAGAACTGTAATAGACTGATCAAAATTGAAATATCCCATCCATTGTAATCTTATTTTCACATATAAATGGGTTTGAAAACCAAGTAAATAACTCATTAATAAATTTCAATACAAAAATAATCTCTTATATAATAAAAAAATATTAAGAAAAATGAAAACCCCCCAACTATTTCACTTTTTAGCATCTCAACCCAAAACCCACTAAGAAGTTCACTAATCTGATTTTCTACATGGCCTCAAGCATGACTCCCTATATTCCATAGGCTGTTTACTAGAAGTGAAGGTTTGTGGTGTGTCTATATAGTGATTATTCTCTCTTAATAAATATTTTTCACAATGGTGAATTATATTGGTAAATAGATCAAATAATAATATGCAATCAATATCATGGTAAAAACAATCATGATAATAAATATGATGAATCTAAATCAATATTAGAAACAAAAATGATGACAATTCATGGTGCTATAAAAAAGGGAATTATTTGCGATACAAGGGTACAAACATATGAAACATTATAAAAATTAAAAAAACTATAATCTATATGAACTAGAACCATGAGGATAGGTTATGTCCCCTTCTACAATAATCCATCCTTGTATAAAAATAAAATAGCAGAAACTGGTGACTTCCATTTTTCTAAACAAGCATTTTGAACATCTCTTTAGGTTCCCAAGGAAGCACGAATAGGATGTGAGATATACTCACAATCCTTCCACCAATGGTTTCTTTAACTATCATATATATTAATATATGATGAGAAGTTTTCATATTATTCTAATGGATATAAAATAAATAAGTAACCATGTCAGTGTAGGCTTCTAATGATCTTCCCAAATGACACTACCAACACCAGAATGTTTTATATGTCTCTGAACTAAGGTCATCCTATGTAGATTTAATATTTATATATATATATATGAACCTTATTACTCTCCTAGAATAAAAATGTGGATAAAGTATTGATCTATCATATAATTAAAGAGAAAACATAGACCAAATGATATAATTTTCTTTATCTTTGTGTATGCATCCAAAGATCTCATTGTCTAAAATTTGATTTCTATTTGTATGTAATCAAATATGGTTCTTAAAAAAAGGCATTCTGGTCACATCCATGGTGTTATATAAAGAGAAATCCCATGAATTGTATTAGCAGAACAAACATAACCCATAACCATATTTGTCTATCCATGGTGATCGATAAAGATGAATCCCATGTATCTCTCTCGGTATGGTATAAATCCATAACCCACTATGCTACTCCATGATATACCACATTTTGGTATAAGTTTTTTTCATGCCATAGTGCCTATAGTTTTACCATCAAAGCCATCCATGGTAAATCACTATGGAACCAGGTATTTCTCAGGGGTAAATTTATTAATCCACATTGTAATCTCGTCTATGTTATTATATTAAAGAAACTAATTATCACTCATATTATATTGAGATTCATTTATGAATTTTATTTATAAAACTAGATGATCAAATCCACAGATTAAATAATTTGTGTCCCCTCTATCACCATTTGATTGAATAAATGCATGGGTATAGCTAGAATGTAAATTTATAAAATTTATGCAAGACATTAAATAATTACAAGGAGAATCATCACATAAAATAATTTCTTGTTTAAATCAATTAATGCATGAACACAATAGGCCTTAATGTAAGGAACACTCATAAGGTTGTCTACCATTGAGGTTTTCAACATCTAAATTTTTTTCCCAAGATTAAAGGATTCAACTAAGCGTGAAATCATTTTTTAGTTTAATTAATTAAAAATTTGGGTGGCACTGATAGATGGTCATGTTCATAGAACAAAGAGACACCCTATAGAATATCAAGACATTTGAGAGAATGTAATAGGACACCTACCTTAGGTTTTTATAAGCACCCTCAACCATTTTTTTCCTTTCAATCATGCTATGATAGAAGATATTGATAACATAGATGAATGACTTAAAAGTAGGGATAAAATCTTGCACAAAAATACCACTAAAGATAGAGATATAAAAAAAATTAATTATGGGAGAATATCAATCTATTATTGAGAGGAATATAATGATATGAATGGTGGTGTAAACAGAGCTCGAATGAGGAAATGGATAAAATTCGTAACATGAAGAAGGAAAAAAAGACTCTATGTGGGATATATCAATTGTGTGTGGGAGGAGAATTGAAATAAAGGGGAATATAAATAAGATGGATGAAAATATGGTCACCCCCCATTTAAAAAGTAGCATGGTTTGGCCACATTGTTGGCAAAACTGTGCAATGACCATGGCCCCAGAACAACCAAGGACACCTCTTTCATGGGCTATGAGGTTGGTGTGGCTAACATGTTATATCCATCAAAAACCCCTTTTTAATTTTTCTTTGAAAAAAATATGCCCATTTAGTCTAGGTTTCGTGGTTTAATCCAACTGTGCAACCCTAGGAAATGTTCTATACCACAATTCATGGTTTAAGGAGACCATGCAAGATAGTATGAGTTGATTATTCTAACCATATTTCACCCTATATCCTTAAAGAAAAAGATAAATCAGCTCCAAATAATTCTTGGAAACCCTTGTTATCTCTGAAACATCATTAGGTACATTTATAATGGTATGTCAATGGATTTGAAAAAAATAAGATGTTTAGGACACATAAATAAATAGTGATGTTATAGAGCCTAGAAGGGGGTGTATTGTGGTTTGATTAGGGAGAAATATTCAGAAATTTCATGAAATGTGTTACTAATGTAGCTGATCTATAATGTAACTAAAAAATCAATTCTTGTTATTTTCTGATAATTTTGATATGTAATTTTTGAACACTAAATAGATTTTGTACTAATTGAATTTTTACCTTAGTAAATATCACATGGAAACAAATCCAATTTGTGAAGTATGCTTTATTCTGATAGATATGATAGTGTGGGTATGTGGTACCTCAATTGGTAACATAATAGGGTTTATAATTCTTAGGATTATTCAAGTTATTTTATTGATAATGATGATAGAAATTTAGTGAAACCCCTAGTGATAAGTCTATATATAAGATAACATTTTAATTTACATTTATAGTATATATTCTATGGCTTCACAGGATGGATACCCTAAATGGATATATACATGTGGAATCCAGCTTTGGAAAAAATGTACCAAGGGTTATTAATCCTAAAAGGGGTGTATTTTATATTAAAAAAATTGTCAATTAGTTAAAAAATGATTTTAAACTAGACCCATGGATCAAATCTCTACAGGAATAGGATTTGTTTAAATAAAATTATATTTGATAACAATTATGAGGGATATTAATATATTTTGTTTAGAAAATATTATTTAAATATACCAAGGTATAATTAGATTGAATCATAGAGACCCATATAATAATATGTGGATAAAATTTACATTTCCTTTATTTATATTTATATTTTCATTTTTTAGTTATTATTCTCCTCATAACTATATTTTATATTATTTATGTAATATTTGAAACATTGATAAAATTAGATAAAATGGATAACATAGACATTTTAGTAAATACCCTAAAGGGAAACCAATTGGGATATAATATTATGTTTAAAATATTATGGGTATTATCACCGATGTCTCTCAAGATATGATTATCCAAAACCGTCAGGTTGAATATGAATAAAAAATAAAATAATATAAGAGAGAAGTTTCATAGAATACAATTTGATGAAGATGTTGGAAGAATGAAGACCCAAATTATTATTTGTAAAAAATGTGGGATGAAGCACCCAACAAAATTCCTCAAAGGAATAAAAAAATGTTACAAGAGTGGATGGATTGGATGTCTAACTCATGTCTATGGATATAGGGAAACTATTTTAATTTGGGAAATCAATGAGATTAATTTAGAACTATTAAAATGTTATTATTTTGGTAATTATAGAAATTGAATCCATAATACAATGACTATCAATGATAATAGAGCTTAAAAACCTCCAAAACAAAGAGTGTAATATAAATCATATTCAATGACTGTCATTGAAGTAGATATAGGTAATTATGTTTTGTGAGGTACACTGATTCCTCAACGAATATTTTTTTATATCTTATGTAATGTTTATTTTTAACAACTATTGGATGTTTCATTATAAAAATCACATGGTTCTATCACTACTAGATCCAAGGTATATTAATCTCGTTCATGTTTTATGGCATTATTCCAAACCCAACTATTAATAATTATTTATTTTTAGGAATATGATCTGACTTTGGAAATGGAATTTCTATCTTCACATGGACTACTTATTTATTAAAAAATAGGTAAATCACAATTCAATTCATCATATTATCATCTATTAGTTTATTGATGACTATGAGTACTCATGGGAAACTAATTCTAATATCGGAGTTATGATACCTAATCATGTGGGTTGTTTAGATCAATTTATTGATGTAATAATTGACCGTATGATTGACTGGTTTTGAGGAAAAAAGATATGTTTCTTATGTTTTTAAACGTCACATCTCTCTAGAAATTATATATATTTTTTCTATCTTTTAGATATTATTTTCTTTTTTCTTAGTCATATTTAATTAAAATTGAGAGGATATAATTTATTCTTAGTGGTTGGTGGGATATTACGCCCTATTATTTTGGAATATATACTACTCCAAATTAATAGTATTTTTAGTAGACTAAATCACACACAACACCAAACTAAAATGATTCATTAAATATGTGATGAATATTATTAATATTATTTTAGGTATAATAAATCCTCTTTTAAATAAGTTGATATTACTCAATTAATATTTCTTACCTTTAGATGATAAATATTTAATATGATTTAATATTAAAAAGGATTGTTAATTTTAAAATCAAATATTCTAAATTATCATATATTTTAACTTAATAAATCAAATTTATGAATTTTAAAATATTATTTTGAAATAGTATATGATCATTCTTTTAAATTATAAATTTATCTAAAAATATTAATATCACTTAAAAACATCAATTATCAATAAAAATTGTTTTTCATTATATTGTTTATTGTAATTTTGATATCATTTTTATGAATTTAATAAATTAATTTTATTTAAATGATATATTTTTGAATTCATATTATCTAAATTAGCTGAGGTTAAACTTTTTATATTTTTATGAAAAGGAAGAATTTTGGTGTGAATGGTGAAAAATACTGATTTTGCAAATACATTCAATTTTATGACACAATAATAACACATTAATGATTTAGATGTTTATGAATTATTTTTTCCATAAAAAATATATTACTAAATTAAAATAAACAAATTAAATATATTTTTAATATATATAAAACACATGTAAAACATTTTGAAGCATATTTAATATTTATATTAATATAAATTATTTTTGTTCTCCTCCTATTAGTTAGGTATCTACAAGATGAGATTATATTTTTGAATAATTTTAATGTCTAATAAATAATATATCTTTTATAATAAACCAAATAATGTCACAGAAATAAAAATAATGTGTAATTTAATTATAGTCTATATTTTTAAGCATTAAAATAATCATCTCTAAAAATGTGTTTATGTCACATGTGTGCTATTAAAATTAATTCTCATAAACCAATAAAAATGTTTTTAAAAAACCTTCTTTCATATTTTTATATAATTAGTTTAATAATATTTAATAAGGGAAATTTTTATAGGAAAAAAATTAAATTACATTTGTATAAATTAGTTACATTTATAAAAAAAATTAATGGAAAAAGTGAAAAATCTAATAGTAAAAGACATAAAAATATGTTTAAAACAATTTTAATAATGTATGTTATAGGACATCAGTAAATTAACCCTTACCATCAGTCAATTATTTTCCATTATTACATCCTCTAGTCCTTTAAATTTTTTACATTTCCATTTATATTAAAATAAATGACACTTCTCTCCCTCATAGAAGTAGTCATCACAACCCCAATTATCATTGCACAAAATACACATTGATTACACCAAACTATTCAAAGATAACTCTAAATAATCATATACACATCCTTGAAAATTCTTTCTTCTAAAAACACAAACATTAAATGCCGTAATCTAATTTGGAAAGGAGCTCATTGAAGGAGTAAGGTAACATTCTCAATTAATCATTTTTTCTGGCCATTTCATTTATTTCATATTAAAAATCATCTAAATATTGTATAAAAATATAATAATAAACTATCCTAATTATAATATAATTTTATTATTGTTTATGAATGGCCATTTTTAGTGTTCATCAAAACTATTCATAAAAATAAATTTTTTCTGGTGTTATAGAGATACTACCAAATCCATAAGTGACATGATCCATCTTTCATAACAAAATTATATAGATGATTCATAATGATTATTTAATTATTAAAAAAATATCTAATTAAATATAAATTTTATAAATTATAAACCAATTCATACCACTTTACCTTTTACTAAAAATGTTAATGATGCCCATATGTACGTGCAGACTACCTCTTCCATGGAGCAATGCATTTTTTTCATCAGAACATTAATTCTGTATCCAAATATCTTATACTATGAATCACCAACATAAAAATATAAATTATATAATAATGATATTATTGTGAATTATAACTTCCCTAACTATATACAACCATAAATTATA
This sequence comes from Viscum album, assembly GCA_963277665.1. Lineage (NCBI taxonomy): Eukaryota > Viridiplantae > Streptophyta > Magnoliopsida > Santalales > Viscaceae > Viscum > Viscum album. Next base: position 891,529,769 of record OY728130.1, read on the forward strand.
TAATCTTTTTTGGTATGTTTGACCACCTATTTTATCAATGATATAAATTTTAATCATGGAAAAAATTAAAACATAAAAACTACTATTATTAGAAAAAAATATGAAAAAATTATATAGTTTGAGTTTTTGTAATGTTTTTATTAACTTTTAATGCATTATTGACGGGCCAAATTTTGGTCATTAAACATTACCGATGAAAAATCATCACCAATTCTATGTTTAGGAATCAGGAATAAAATTGTCCTATAATGAAAATAGTGATTAATAAATAATTATAAATAATATATTCTAGTACCTTTTTAATTCTAGAAATGATGTAAATAGTACTATGGAATGGGTATCAACACCAAATATTTAAGTAATTCGTTGTGCAATCAGAATTGTTAGCTTCTAACAATGATTATAAATAATAATATATTAATAAATTCAATTTAAATGATTATAATATAACATTTTAACATTTAATAGACTTTAATAAGTTACTTAAATAATTTATTAAGGTTTTTATGTTTGTTATATTGTAAGGTAATGTGAATTTTATTTAGCAGGAATACAAAGTAATTGTCTCTCATCGGAATTTGAATTATTTGATACATGTTCTGTTTTATACACCTAATTTAATTTAAATTGTTTGTATACATTCATTGGGTTATATAATATCATGAATTATTTTGTTTGGGTAATTTAAATTTAATTTTAATCCTATTCTTTCAAGGGGTTTCTATTAAAATGTTTCTCAAGGTGTATGTTTTTTCTTGAAAGATATTCTTTTCAGGGGTCATAATGTATCATCTGGGACTCTGGTTTTTTTAAATTTCATGATTATATTATAATTCTATTCCTCGTAATTTTCAAATGATTTACATTTTTAGATTTATTTCTTTAAAATGATTGATATTGTTAATAATAATTAACCTTTTATATAAATTTTCTCTTTTTCATCCATATCTATGTTCCCCATCATACTACTATTCTCCTATATTATATTTAAATATAAATACATTAATTTTTTGTAAAATAAAAACTATTATTTACCCCCATTAAAGAGAAATAGCTTTCCACTTTTTTTGGATGTAGGATTCGATAAAGGTATTTTCATAATACTAAAATTGATTTCCCTTTAATGTTTATATTTTTATCTTCCAGCACACATTAGCTATTGAAAAACGTTTTTTTAATGATACATTATTTTGTCTGATTTTTTTGAAAGTAAATGTTTTTATAATCTTATTTCATCATCTATTTGAAACCATTATCTATTTTCAAGTCATTATTTTTTGTATATTGTTTCAAATAACTATTTCTAATATATTTCATTCCAACTCCTCCAATGATATCATTTAGAATATGAAAAATATATACTTAATGGTAATACATTATTAAAAAGTGATTTATCATTACTCTATTATGTTTCAATTATATTTTTCACATGAATTATTTAATATTTATATCTTTTAGAATCATGATTCATGAATAAAATCTTAATTACACTGTCAAATATTATATTTGGTTGATTGAGTTTTTTATATCAATTGATCTAATTTTTGAAATCATTTTCTATGATTCCACTTTGAAATATTGAAAAAAAAAATTTAATTGTTTTTCTATGATATGATCAATGACTAATTTAATGTTTCATACACACATGTGTGGATGATTATTAATGGATAGTTTTGATTGATAAAAAATATAGATTTTGTTGGCCTTATAATGACATATGATTTTTTTGGTTAGTTATATCCTTATAGTGAATTGGTCAGATTTTTTTATCTCAAAAGATATGTAAGAATTAGTGTTATTATGTTATCCTTTCAAGTGTGGGTTATAGTAGTGACACTTAAAGGTGATGTTAAATATTCTTATTATCATTAAAAAAACAATGTTATGATATGTTTTAAGGTAATGTTATATTTCTAGGACATATGACCATGATTATGCTCAATGGATATTGTTTGTTATCTCATTATTGCGTACTCTTTCTCTATGGTACATGTTTTTTCATATGAAATTACTCGTCTTTCTATCATGATTGGTGAAAAAATATTATTTTTCAATGATTTAATTAATAATATGGTTCTACTATTATCGTGTGTTCTCCCATTCTTATGATCTAATCATCGATGAAATGAAGATAAGATTTCCTTTAATAAGAATTTTAGGTCATCCTTTTCATATGTATCCATTCCAAAGGTTATGAAGATGAGCATAACCCATGATGACATGTACGGTCGTCTAGTGAGGTTTTATTATAGGGAAATGGTTGTTAGAACCATACAATAATATTCTTATGTATCATATCCATATAAATACCAATCATTCTATTAATTGGATTTTGGGTTTCTAGTGAGAAAAAAATTATTAAACTCTAATAAAATTTATAATATAATTAACATTACCATTTGTAGAATCACACTATATCAAATTCAATTTTAAAAGTATTATTGTTTCCACTATATTTTCTAATTAAAGTATAGGTAACTTGAATACATATAAGAATGAAATATGACTCTTATATATATAGATATTAGACATCTGGCCAATGAAAAAAAGAACATTTGAAATAAAATTCTATATATAGGGGCATAGTTAGAATGTATCCAAAAAATATATAAATGTTTATTAATTTTTAGTAAATTTATATAAATAACCTAAATAATAAATAATTAATATTACAAGAATAAAAATAAAATATGTTATTTAATTAAAATAGTTTTTACATATTTTATGTGTTACATATTATAATTATTATTTAGGATTGATTTGATGAATTTATCAATATCAAATAAAGATTATAATACTAATGTATTGATAATATTTAATATTTAGATGAAAAATAATATTTTTTTGGAATCTGATTAAAATAACATAATGATAAAAAATGGATGTTTTTAAAACAACTAATTTTTATGTATTGTGTGTTTTTATCTTAATAAATTATATTTATCAATTTCAAATAATGAATATTTTTTATTTTTAAATTATATATATATATATATATTTAAATGTCAAATTTATCATATTTAAAAAACATTATGAAAAAATGTATGTAATTTTTAATCACAACATAATAATTTAGTTAGGTTGACATTTATAAATTAATTATGAATAATAATATTTATTTTCATTTATTAAAGTATATTACGAGTAATGTGTAAGTACTATATTTTTTAATATTGAATATGCTTGAATTTAATTTCTTTATTGATGCTATATGAATATTTTATTGACCTGGTCAATATTGAGTTATAATACTCTAAATATTGTAGAGCATGATGGGTCTATATTTTAATTTATTTTATTTTATTCTAATATTATATTCTAAAACACCCCTCTCCTCTTGTAAATACCTTCCGTATATACTTCATTTACCCTTGTGAATAAGCCTCTTATCTCAACCAACATATTACCAAATCTATCCAGAAATAATATTTGAATTTTTATAGGTTTTTATTCCATTAAAAGACTACTCTTTGAAGTAATAATCCATTTAGTATGGTTTTCACCCCAATTAGCAGGGAAATAATTCCAAATCAATCTTTATTCATTTCTATTCGAATTCTTCAACTTCTACAACCAAATATATAATGTAATTTTTAATTAAAGGACACTAGTAAAATATATGTACTAATTTTTTTTATTTTAATTGAATAATAATTATCCACCATCCTCTAATTTTTTCCAAAATGAATCATCCCATATAATATGGTTGGTCCTCCATATCCATAGGTGATTGATTTATTTTCATTATCAACCCTTATAGGTAAGGACATAATATGATTATATTGAATTATTATGTTATAAATCACTACATTAAAAAAAAATCTATTATTCTGTAATTTTAATTTTAAAACCATATAATTCCATAAATGTTTTTATTATAAGCACACATCAACTCATGGATAGTATGACAACCTACCTGTATATTTTTTTAAACAACTATTACCTCCTCTATGGATGGATATGATAAACCGTTTCACAACTAAATTTAAAGATAATAATTATATTATAATAATATTCATGATATGGAATGGATAAAAAAATCTAAAATCAAATAAAATGAAATATTATCATCATGGTCCAAAAACATCCTAAATGTCCTATAAATTTAATGATAACGTTGATTCTATATTATCAATTATTATCATTGAATATTATTTCATATTTGAAACAATTTTATATTTTTAAAGGATAAGAAATCAACAGAAATATTCCACCATTTGATAAGAATATTCTTCATTACCAATAAATTTATTCAGACATAATTCATGTAACAAAAAACCAAGAAATGATAGAACTAAAGAAAAATATTAAATAATAGGATATGATTGAATATAAAATAAAAAAAATTAAATATTCCTAATTTATTTATGATCCATATTCTTGAACATGGTACTTTCTCAAATTGATTTTCTTTAAATACATATATTTTATCATTATAGAAGTGTATATGTGGTCGGGGTGTCATTGTGTCTTAGTATTGTTTGGGAGGCTCGTGAGTATGAGTCAAGACTGCATCATGATATTACATTCCCACGGACTAGAAAGTATTATTCAACTGGCTAGCATGTGGGATTATTCATTTCTTCAAATAATATAGTCTCATTAGCCATTTTATGGGATATATAAATGTTTTTTTGTGGGGTCATTTTGGTCATTTTTCTCCTTTTCACTGTTAAAATTCAATTGATTTTCTCCCCCTTCTCATGCAGAGTATCCCGATATTGACCCATTCAACATTTTCGTTCATTCATTATGGAAATCCATTTATTGCCAATAGTATATTCATATATTCAAGGTAATCAATAGAAAAAGATAAATATAAGAACCTTTCTTCTTCTTTTATTCATGTTAGAAATTCCCTATTATGTTCTCATTATTTAAGGACAATGTTACCAATTTTTATATCATTTCCCTATTTGTTCGACATCCATAATTTTTTCTTGATATAAAGTCCAATACTCAGTCAGTCGATGTCTACTAACTAATAGTAGGTGGTATTCAATATATTCTATAATGATTCACAATTCTATATCATATGAAATTTATATTGTCACATCACTTTTTCATGAGTTTATCCGAGAAATCAAATTTAAGTATTTTTTTCTAAAATTAATTTTTAATGAATGTAATGAAAATGAATCTTCTAGGGTTGATTTTAAAATGGTACATTTGAAAACCCTTTAGGGTGGGATCATCTAATGTAATGTTGGGTTTCTATTAAAGGGGAACTATTGGGGTTTCATGGAAATTAAAATTTACCATTGGTATAATGTGGAGGTGCCTCAAAAGTTTATTGGGACATTTATAATCTAGTTAAAATGTCAATCCTCATTAAGTGACTAGATTGATTAAATTGTAATTCCCTAGTTAGATGAAATACTTCATGTCCCAATCATTTAAAAAAATTAGTTTTCATTAAAATTGAAAATAATGTAAACTTTATAGACATTCACCTTGGGTCTATCAATCCTTGAGTTGCATATATGGTACTAGGATAGCTTATTTTGATAAGGGGGATTTATACAGTATCCACCTTGAATTCTATATCATATTTGATGATATAAAAGTGTAATTTTTTTGATAATATCCTTGGACTCAATATGATAGAGTATGCCTAATAAATTGGAATGTTGGGATGATCTCCTTAGATTACATATTATATACAATACTAAATATTTATGAATGATGGGATTAGGTTCTTAGAGTCCTTGTGGTATATGAGTTGTGAATTCAGAGACAATATCATTGGATTCCCCTTGGTACCAGATGATTGGGAATTCCAAGATGATTACATTGAATTCACATGAAACATGATCATTGGAATACCATAATGATCATCTGGATTCTGTGTGATGAATATTGTAGGCACAATCATATAAACAGGATCAAAGACAATATTCACTTTCCAAATTAGTTTTTTTCGACTTGGGTATCATCATTAGTCCAATGGATTGGTATAAATCAATTTTATTTATATACTTTTTTACATCAATTATTTTATTGAATAAAACATTATTCATAATATACTCTCAAACTAGAAATTATTTTCAATACCGTCGGTGTTCTGTTACTATGTCACACTCACAATCCCCATGGAAAACCTATTGGTACTTAAAGAGACATCATGGATGACTTTTTTGTAAAGGATAAGTAATGCATGGATGATTCTTGATACGAGATGAGGTGGATCTTGTATATGAGGACTACTGAATTACTATGATTTCATTGGGTGTCTTGAAATATAATGCACTATTATTATTTTGGTTGTTTCAGAATTATAAATATGGAATTATGATCATTAAGACTCATCAATGAGAAAATAATGGATTCTATATTAACATGTGTTGTATGATTAATTGTTACCTACTTTTGGTCTTTCATTATTTATTTATTTATGGTTATATGATATATCTATTATATACATTTGTGTTTCACTCTCAAGTAATGAGAGAATGGTCTACCCCTAGAAACCTAAAAAGCTCTAGCTACTAGTTCAAGGCCTTTGAATTACTACTATGTGTGCATGATTTTTTATAGAAACCATGTATCATTAATTTTCATTGTAATATTGGGGGGATTCTGAATAGTGGTATTAGATAATATCCTTTACCATACTATATAGATGTTGTAGACTACAGAAAATGGGGTATTAGGGCATTGTAATGAATCTGTATTTAAGAATAGATAATCCATTTATGGGGGAAAATCCAACCTATTGGGAATGTGAACTATTTTTATTTATTTTTACTTTTATAATTTATTGGTTTCCACCATGAGTGGTTCACTTGGGTTTCATGTTGTTAATTTATTGTATTTTCACTATTGTGTTGGTATATAAAGAGGTGTCTGTTCATGAATGATCGCCAAGCCTTGGAATTCATGATATTAACATACATTGTTGAAAACATTTATAAAATAATTGAAAATTTTTTAGTTATTTAAGGTGTTTCAATAAGTTAATATGAGTTATATAATATAAAATAATGATGATGTTTTATTTGGCCAAATCATTACATAGGATGGTGTATTGTTTTTGGAATATTTATATAATTATATATCATTATTTAATAAATGTTTCAACCACAACGTATAAATTATTTTCCATTATAATATTTGTTTGACACTCTATATAATAACACTTTTATTATAATGATTTAGAAAAAAGTGAAATTTCATTTATATTGATATTGTTAAAAGGATTAAATGGTTAAAATTACATAGAACATATTTCATATAGATTGAACATAATGTTGGTTTGTGGGTATAGGAAAAGAGTCATGGTTATAAACATATAATAATGTGGTTTTCATAGAATAACATGGAATTGTGCATATTTTAACACTCCATAAATTTTGTTATAATGAGATGATATATATTGGTGATATGAGATGGGTCTTTATAATTTTAGAGGAATACATCCACATCATCCCCTAGTTGGGAACCAAGATGCTTTGGATGAAAACACCCCATGATGTTTTTATCTTAGATCATCCTATTTTGATGGTTTTAGTTGTCAATGATCATCTCTATGTTATTTCATTGTTAGTAGTATAAGCGATGAAGAGTGTGGATCCTCGTACTACCCTATCTATGTTGTATTTCAATATGAAACTTTCTAACTAACAAAGAATGTGGTCCCTTAGTAGCAATAATATATATCATGTGAATTTGAACTATATTTTACCATATAAGCACCCATCAAGATAGGTAAGTGATGTTGGTAGCTTATAGTGAAGGGATTAGTGAGATGATGGTGGGACATCATATTCTGTGCTGAGAAGTGAATGTGAATGTCATGTAAGGACTTTGAGAGCTACTTAATTGAAATTTTCTTCTTGTTTAACATGAGGGATGATATGGATACAGAGTATTGAACCTTGTTCATGGGAAATTGTTTGTAATGGAGTTTGTTAACTACTTTAAATACATGCAGTGATACATCCCTTTGATATTATATGATGTGGATGATGAGGAAATGTAGGTTTAGGATTTTTTGAGGAATGAAATTAATTTCCATGTGAATACCTTATATAATACAACCTTTTTAAAATGGAAACCTATCACTTATTAACGAATGGAACCTAATCAATGGAAATTGTTTAGGAAGGTGACTTCTACATGAAAAATTAGTTGGTTTTCTAGATGTCAGGTGCACTATTATGAGTGGACTCAGAAGAGAATTAATAGATCGAGCAATCAAATCTTCTATTCAAGGAAGCAACACCAATGTTGTAGGTGGGAAAATATTAATTCTCTAGTAAATTAAAACCATTGATATGTAGAGAACTTTGGATCATGGTATTCCACTAACTATTTTAAAGGAAAGTAAAGTCAGACATTAATGATAGAGGATACAAACCAGTGTAGTCTCTTCGGATCATCTCTTCTATATGATGGTCTATGGGAAAATAGATTTCTTCCTACTAGTTAGGGATAGGTTGTTGTTGTAGTCTGTAGGGCCTGGGAAGAAACACCAACATGAAAATAAAATAAAAGGTAGTTATCCCAATGCATATGGTAACTGTTAAAGATAATTACATGCAGTGTAGTTAGCTCCTATTGATCAGGATGTTGGTCCATATACAATCCATGTTATGATATTATCAGTCCCCACTCTATCATGAAAATTATTTTACCTAGGTCATTCTAAAATTTTCATATATAAATGGTTTTGAAGGGTTTGTTATTATATATAGATTTTCTACATAAAATTATGTCCATTTAACTTATATTTTTATTTTTTAGAATGTATCTTCCATTGTAAGAATTATTCCCATGAGGTTGTTTATTTCAATTTTTATTTGAACTATTTATATTATAGAGGAAAATTTTTTATAAAATTATTTCTAGGGACTAACTAGTTCCATACTGATCACATATTGACTACTACTATAGGAATATTTTGTTCACAAAACATGACAGTCATCAGTATGTACATGTAAAATAATGGGATTTTCAACATGGTCAGTTAGGACTAGACTGCATGTAGCCAGGTGAGTTGACTGCATAGGTATCTCGTATGATATTAGATAACAATTGATTTTACTAGGAATTTTACACCAATAGTACATCAGTTACATGATGTATTTCAAGAATACTTAATTAAAATACACCACAATACGGTAGAATGAATTCAATATAGATATTATGGTGGGAACATATCATATTTCCATTCTACCTTACAAGATGTCTCAAATGATGATATGATAACATTAAATCCAAATTGGGTAGTATGAATCCAACTAGGGAAGTATGAATCCAATTGAGGGATATGAAACTATATTTTTAATGGATATAGTTACATAAAGTAGTGTATAAATTATAGTAAGCAAAATAAAATGAATTTAATGAACCAACACTTGCTTCCGGAGAATGACGATTTCATTATCAATTCATGGATACATATAATGATTTCTAGGTTGATATTAGAATGTTTTATTGATAGTTTAGGGTGAGACCCTCTTATGTGACTCAAACATCATTCCAGAGAATATTTTTTTCATATGATTCCCTTGTTATTCCATTCATCTTATTGACCGTTCTTTCTATATATATACCTAATCAATAATGTTTTCCCCTCATATTTGTAACAGTTTGTGATTTTTTTGTCGATGATGACCTCATGTATTTCATAACAATGGAGGAACACACTCATCATTATAGGGGTGTATTATGCATGATGAGGTATAATTATCTTTATTCCAAGCTATATATGTTTCATTTTAGGATATGTCAGGCTCATTTTAGAGTGTTTATTAATTATGATGTCATTTTATCTATTCCTCTAGAAAATGCTAGATCTAGGGTTTCATTAGAGTCGCCAAATAATGTATTTTTATATGAAGCATCCCGGGATGGAAGTACATTAAAAAAGACTAATTTTTTACTTATCCCACACAGAAGCACCATTAATGGGTTTGATCATGAAGATAGAGTTGTTTTTGTTCTTTGAGTAATGTGAGTATTCATTTATGGAGATAAATAAATGATTTACAATAAAAAACCAAAAACTTACTTGATCATGGTTGGGATTATTATATATATTTGGATGCATTAGGGGTTTGTATTGGAGTAGAACTGATGAAGGGTGGTCTTATTGTTTCTTAAGATCCCTAAAAATATAGATCCACATGAATAAAATTTTCTTAGAAAAGAAACTGTGATAGAAATTGATTTACAGACATTGAGATAATGGTGACATTATCTAATTTGTGATAGGATTTATTTTTATACAATCATCTAGAGCAGGAAATATATATTCTATTAAGGGGATTAAAATCTCTAGAAATGAAGGTGGGTTTAATAATATTAATCATTCGGTTTGGAACATTCCAATACAATTTGAAATGAGAATGTGGAAGATGAATCTTGAAGTATAAAGACATGGTATTATGTTATTTTGGAGTATACAAGTGAACTGTGGATAATAGATCTCTTCACTAAGATAAATATCGTTATATAGGTTAATCATATGGGAGTATATATCACATAAATTGATTTTGTAACTTCACTTTTTATTCAGATTAAGTGGATAAAATAATGAGATATAGAGTTATTTTCTATGAGGGTTATCATTTTATGTTGGGAGATGACACCCAACATGGTTATTGATGAGGATGAGATTATCCATGTTCATGGGTGTTTCATGTTTCCTATTGTAATATAGGAAGAGTTAATGAGATATTATCATGGATATAATTTGGAGGTTCCCTTTGGAGTAACCTAAATGTATCATGATATATAATGACAATATTATTGTCCATGAATAAAGGAAGAGACAATGGGGTTTCTAATAAGGTGATCTACGTAGAATCAATTTAAAGATGATAAAAATGAACTATTATATAGTATTCACCTACCATATGAAAGTGGATGTGGGAATATGTCACTATAGATTTCGAGGTTGGTTTTTTTAGGATTCTTATGGGTGTTAAGGCCTTTTGGTGATTATGGATCTCATTTCAATGGTTTGTCATTTAATTAATATATAAGAGGCTGTATTAGTGAATAATATGGAAAATAGTTATAATTTATGTCACCACCCATCCCTATAAGGATACTATAATGATGGTAGGGATATTTTGTCACACATTCCAGCAACTAGTAGGCCATGGATAGTCAACTAGCACCAAGGATGTAAAAATATAATGAATGGGAGGATTTACCCTATATAATATAAATATGATCATGAGATAATATGATTCATCAATAATAAACTCCATCAACTAATATAAAAAAAACCCAAAACCATCCCATATTCTTGTATGAATATAACTAATAAATCTAAAAGTCTCAAAATGTAAATACCCCAAAACAAATCTAATGTAGAAACACAATTGCTATCAAAACATCCAAGCTAGGATTATCTGTCATGGTCAATGAAATCATCTTGAAAACCTAAAAATAGTTTGTATACATAAGGTGATAATAGAATTATAGTCACTGGGAAGACTAAATTCTCAAATGTGCATGTAAATATTCATACTAATGCTCCTGTGAGAAAAAAGATGAACCGAAAAGATCTAAATTGGTCAATTATGTACCCCACCCTTACTAAGGAATGCTCACCAAATAACACAACACAATAAATATAATATGATTAGAATCACATAGATAAATGGTACCATGAAACACTTAATCACTATTATGCTACACTCAAACCCCAACCTCATATTTCATAGTGCTCCAATATATTATTTATTCCACCCTGCCCTTGCAAGAACGGTAACAACACATCTCTTCTGAATACACCTTGGATACCATCTCCCATAGCCTGAACACATCAAATCTTAATAGGAAACACCTACAACACCAGACAAACACATACAAATATAGAGTAGTATGGTATCATGAACATGTAGTAAATCTTCCTATTTCCCTCCTCCTATCTTGCATGTACACCACCAAAGGCCTCCGTATAAACACTATCAAATCACACCTCTCCCAAAAACAGCTGGTCCACTGCCACACTATCATAATAATTTCTCACATGAAAACACATAGTCTATAAAAACAACAATATAGTGCACTAACATACCTCTAGACATCACAACCGGTGAAATACATACCTCTCCCAGAAGAAAGAGATGGAACAAACATGAACAAAAACACACACCCACCTCACATGATTTTTGGAAAACACCCAATGCATGACAATGTTATTGTCAGCATATAGATATCGATATCAGATTAGTGCATATAGAAATCACAATGAATATAAATTTATATATATCTGTTTAAAAAAAATCCCAACTATGGCTTTACAACAAAATTATAACCCACTCACAACATCATAACATTTGATGTCTGCTCTAAATGATTAAAACGAAACAATATTCCACATTCCTCATTCAAAATTTCCAAATGAATTCATGTAATCATCATATTATTTTAATTTTTTATTACCATATACATTAAATCAAAAAATTGATCATTTAATTATATAATAAAAATTCTCATTTAATTAATCAGACCAACCCATGTAATTTGAATAAACAATAAACAATTATTTATTCCATCACTACCTGAGAATATATTATAAATAAACCAACACCTCATTGCCCAAATATAATGGGAAAAAACAAAATTTCCACCTCAAAAGTAGGGAAAATAAATCATCTCACAAGACCAAAATCATTTTCAAACACACCACGTCATTACCCACAAAGTACACCAACCAAATATCCATCCATTATAAAAGAACAACATGAAAAACCACCTCAACACACTAAAATAACAATGAATCAAAGAAGCTGACCAACCTAAAAGAATGAAAAAACAAACCACATTCTCCAACCACACATCAACTGATCATTATTTCCCCAGAAGAGAAACCATACATCACAACATATCATGATAATATAAGTTATTTAACATGGGGATATTATAACATTCCAATTTATTTAAGGTGTGTTATCACAGAAACCATAATCATGTGGAAATCATTTAATTATTGAAATATATATAGTTAACTAATTACTATTTTAGGGTGATATCAGAACAATAAAAATAGTCATAAAAATCAAAACCCATATCAACCATTTCAAAAAAAGAAACCAATGACCACAATTTTTAGTGGTGAATCATGCTCGTAAAATTCACAACATCATAATAATAACAATGAAGTAACAACATGTGAATAAAACCCCTTTATACATTTAATATTGATTTTACAAGTTCTATAACAAGTATTAGGCCATCCAACCATCAACCAAAGATAAATAAAATAAAAACCATCATAAAATATACAAAATAATGAATAATGAAGGATTACCAACCTCAGAGTAGCTTTCCCAACTCCATGCACACCATAGGGTGAATAAGAACTCTTGAAAATTGAAACTACACCATGAGAAACCACAAATCAATCTATATCTCCCAATGACCATAAAAACATAACTGAACACACAACCTAAACAAAACTAAACCACCAAATTGAATCTCTAAAGAAATAAAAAAACTGAATCTAACCATGAATAAACGTGGTCTTACAATCAATTATCGATGAAATACCATTGGACTAAATGGATCAAAGAGGGAGAAAGATGTCTTCAAAAACTACATGATATTCCGTGGCCTCATCCAAAAAGAGAGAGGGAGTAATCAAGAAAATTAAATGAAATTATATTTTAATGGTTATAAAAATAATATGGATTTCATAGTTTACACGTTATTTGACCCTGAAATGGCATGTAATCATCAGGTCTCGAAATATTATTGCCTTCGCTAAAAATGAAGTCACCTTTTTATTAGTTAATCATAAAAATGTACACTTAATGTAACAAACCACGAAGCTAACTCCACAAGGAATCATCAAAATATAAACTGTGTGTATGCATTACCCATCTTGTATTCACCATACTTTAGCATTTAACAACTATGCTTCTTCGAGCCTACTCCAAGACTAATATAATCACCAATAAAACAGAAACCAATAAATGTAATGGGTCTAGAAAGCATTTAACAATACATAAAATACCTCTAAATCATTTATATCCCATTGTAATCCAAATAAATGCCCAAACGGAATGTATATTAAACAACCACAACATGATATACCTGTCAATGATATTATCATACCTCAAACTCAACCATGAGCGATAATTTCTAAACCAAAAGGCCAAAAAACATCTCGCACAACCCCATCACCACATGACCAAAAAATATCTCCTCCAACAAAACCACACAACCACCACACAACCAACAGAAAATATAGCCCCGACCACCCAAATCTGGGAATTTGGTCCTCCATGCCATTATACAATCTGCTATCGGGAGAAATGACTCACCAACATGGGTATAATCATAATGTATTTAATAAATATCCACATTGAATCAGGTTATCCCAGTTTCATATTTTAGAAATTTATCAAACATCACATGACACACATCAAACAATTTGAAGAATTACTAATCAGATAAAACATGTTCCGAATATCACTTCACAATAGAAAACAAAGAATGAAAAAATAAAGAAAAATAATTGTTTCAGGGCACAAATCAACATATCTCCCTCCGAAGTACTATTCTCTAGTCCAACATGATTCCACAAAAGTGGAACCATAGGAATGGTCCATATACACAACACCTTATTTTAGTGATAAACAATCTCTATTAGTTATTCCATTAATGTCACATAATCATCAATATCCAACTCTCGCTAGTCAATGACATTTGATTCATCATGATTATACGTACAACACTAAGAGATTTGGATGACCTCATGGACCCCCTCCACCTATGGTAGAAATTAAAACAGATTATCATCCTCTATAGCTCACCAAATTATTCAAAGAAACCAAAAAACATTGAGAAAGATTACTACCCCTTAAAAACCACGTCTAATAATGTCAAGGGAAAACCATTTTAAACTCATGGTCCCCAAACTCAAACTCTAAGGGGCTCCTCATTCGATTAAAATAAGACTACATCATGCCATCCTTTTCATTAAACTAATCCAAAAAAAGAGGATAATTCTTTGTATTTCACTACACCACATGAATACCAACAACATCTACCAACCCAACCACTATACAACACAATGGAGAAAAACACGACCTCTAGTACAAAGCCTCAAATAGATCCAATCTAATAGAATAGTGATAACTATTTTTATAAAAAAATAAAAAAAAGTAAGATTCCATTCCCAAGATCCTATAATGTACATTATTAATGACTAACACATGTCCTCAAGTGTTTGGATTGCCTGATCTATCCTCCCATCAATATAATGGTGTACAAAAATGTTGAGGCATTATCATGTGTAAAAAACATAATTTAATCCCCTAGAGACTCGTGATTTAAAACATGAACCTAATCTGATAAAATAGGTCTAAGAACTCCATGTATCCACACAACCTCTTCCACATACATCATATCCAAGGATCCACTACGCCTGACTACTTTATTGATTTGATGTCTTCTTATTTTGTCAACAGATCCACAGTCACCTGGATAGCATCACAACATCATAGAAATCTAGTTAAGCCTATAAATAAATCCATTGATATTTCATACAATTCTTACACAGAAACATCCAAATGCCATGAAAATCCACCACGAACATTATTTTTGGTCTTTTCCAGCTAGCAAACAAATAAATTTTCTAGAAACTCAGTCACTACAGACGTCATCCCTAGCCACAAAATGAAATCCATAGGGAAAGGTATATATTGGAAACACATAGTCACACTGCCAACATTTTTCAATGAAACTCATGAAGGAATCCCTCAAGCTTCACGACAAAATCATATAACCTCCCATGAAATAACACCTAGTGAATACCATCCTTCAAACTCCACTCTAGAGAATCACCCTAGACAACGAGATCATGCAAAACCTCTATCTTTGAGTATCCCAACTCAGAATCCACCACTTTTTTTCAGATAATGCTAAACTTTCATCTAAAACCACAAGCCTATACCACATTCCATCCATTCATCTACATTTATGGATTACAACTCCCCATTCGCTGTCAAATTGTCTTTAGACTCCTGAACAATTCCCTTCCCTGAATTCCTTCTCAAAGCATCTACCACAACTTTCCCCTTTCACGAGTTGTAGGGGAACTACAAATTGTAATCCTAAATATTATATATTAACCTATGTTGGGAAAATATTAAATCACTCTATGAAGAGAGATACCTCATGTTCTTATGATCCATGAAGAAAAAAACCTATACCCAATAAGGTAATCCCAAAACAACATCAGTGAAAACGTAACCTCTACTACATACAGAATTTGGATGGCATTATTATTCTCATTGGAATGTAACATCCTAGGACAATAAGAGATCACAACTAATTTTAGAATCAAAACAATCCCAAGACAAAACAAGAATCATCATAAACACCTAAAAAATTACCCCTCTATAAGAAACTTAATTACTTGAGAACTAAGCAATTTACACTTTGGGTAACTGAGAAATGCTTTCCATTGACTATTACTCAGAAAAGCATGTTCCTTTCTTGTCAAAAATATTAATGAGAATTAAAATTTAGATAAATAAGGAACAACCCTCTAATAATGGCAAAAAAAACAACAAAACTATAATCATCATCAACATTATTCAATGCCACCAAGAAATAACAACTACTACCTTTTACTAGTCCACTACCACACCCTGATGAGACACCCCATGCTTGAGAAAATGAACCTCCCATGTACAAAAGTCACACTTGTACAACATTCTATAGATCCAGTGGTGTTGGGGAACCTACAAGATAGTTATGAGATAATAAACATGATCCTCCTCTGAATTCTAGTATATCCAGTTATCATCGATGAATATGATGATGAATCCTGCATTGAACTAATGAAATAATTATTTAATAATAAAAACGAACTCAATAAGTGAATTCGTAAAAAGGAATGGAATGACTACAAAACTCAAATTTCCCTTCATAAACATATATGTAGTTTAGGGATATGACCCTCCTTCACTCTCAACATGTTATATCTAGACAAACTATTGATATTTGAAAACCAACATGCTCATCTTATAAAGTTGGTTAGATTGTATATCATCTAATTTGGGTAGTAGTTCAGGACTATCACTTGATTCAACATTCTTTAAACTATACAAAACCTCATACTTCTTTCTTCTAGAAGAATGTTATAAAACTTCACGGTAAGAAACTAGGATAGATAAAAACCCTATAAATCTGATCAACAACTAGAATGTTCATCTCCCAAAACATAGAAGTTGAAATTTGATAAGAATACATGAAAATCATAGAATCACCACAATACATGACTATATCCAACTCAATAACATAATAAATTGGTGGCATCACAAAATCCTCAGTAAAAACAACCGTGAACTCCGCAATGACCATGGGGACATAAAAAATCCCATCCATTAGGGATTACACTATCAACTCAACCAATGAAGAATGAAGGGGCTCTATAAACTGACTACCCACCTAATAACTCCACTCACCAAGGACAAACACATGCTGGCCATTCACATTAGATAGAACATCTCTCCCCTATAAGTAGTTGATGACAACATGTATGTAATACAACAATTAAATGTTGATCATTACATCATATGGATACATCTATTGTAGGAAATGCATCCCATATGACTAATGCAACAACACAATCAGTCTACTTTCTTGAAACACATTAAACATGATGGTATAGCCTCTTGCCAACATAGACAACACAAGGGGAATGAGAAGCATCTCAATGTCTAGTCCCCAATAATGTCTTATAATGAATTAAACAAATGCGTGTGAATTTTTTAAATCTAATAAGGATTGAAAAATGGTATTGAAAACTAATTGTTCCACAATCAATATATATCCCATGTAATACTGTCACCGACACTACGTACAACTGACCACTACTATATCCTAGACCTCTATACCGGTGGGAAACATTATGTCCACATTTAGGTCTAGAAAACTAAATATGGGGAACATATCTAGGACAACCTCCATCTTCTCCATGTCAATCAAAAGAGAATAAGATGGATTCCACTACTATGGGAATGGTCTCACTAGAAACTGTTGTAGATGTTTCCACTAAACCTATCCACCTCTACAAAACTAAGATCAAGGAAACAATGGGAATTGGTTTTTTGTAATGGAAATTATCCACACAAAAAGAACACACTGGAAAAAATCCCCCAAAAATACCATGAAAACCACTATCCCCAAAAGACTGTACAGTATGCTATCGAAGTCAACAACACACTAGTTGAAACAAAAATGGTCCCAATGGATGTGACATGCCACTAGAAATTCTACTCCTCAATGAACTCAACAGGTTCTTCTGTCACAGTTTACCACCTCATGAGTGAAACTTCATGATCACATTCTCCTTCTTCTAAATATATAGATATGTTTTAATCCTAAAAATAGTAACAATATTTTAGATAGTTGGTCGGAGTGCGTCCTCAAGATGTGTCTCATGAAACTCCTCATCTAGAACATGTTTGGGGGGAAATCAAAAAAGGTCCTTGAACATGAATCCCTTCTCTCATAGTTAAATATTCCCCTATTGATGATAATGAAGATTTCCCCTCTTCACTTCTATCATGATCATCAAATGGAAGTCATCCCAAAACGCTTTTTGAATATCAAACCTTAAAAAAATTCATCCTTCACCTACCTAACTACAAAATCCACCACTATTGCAAAAATCCTCAGAAATGAATAAATACCTAATGAACCCAGTATCACATAGGGTTCTAGATCAAAATGAAAGATATCTTGAGACCCCCATCTGGCTCTCTATTTAAACATATGATCCACTACTCTGGAACATCTATAAATTCTTCTATAAGAATAAATGAAATACCCTCTTCCAATCCTTATTCGCATATATCAGATCGAATCCCTCATGATCATCCCAATCATCTGGCTAATCCTCTACTACTTGATCCACACACAGATACCAAACAAGATCATAGATGAAAAGAAACAAAAAATTCCCAAATCCCATGTATTATGAAATTTTAATTTTAATTTCTAATTTTTATATATTATATTTCCAAAAAAAGTCAAAATTCAATAATTAAAATGATTCATCATGATGAATGTATGTCTCCTAGGTACCTAAGCGTCAAATAATTCCACATAACATGGTCAACAAATAATCCCAGAGCCTGTGTAGTAGCTCATGAAGGGGAGGGGGGTTACGATCCCATATCATAGACTTTCTCCCTATCCGATTTCATTAACCAAGGGTTACTAGACCGAATTCTATACCAACCCATGCAATCCTCAACATTCTAATATCCAATCCTAATCTTATCTCTCAACCATCACCTTTGTTTCCACTCTATAATGACTTCATCCATCCAAATATACCATAACGAGTGGAGTGATCCAATGCCCACCGAGTCACTCCCCCCATAGGCCCCAATATGGAGACTTGATTTGAGGTTATAAAATTATCATATATGGGAGGCATTACCTACTTTAATGTAAACTTCAATGTGAGATAAGATGAATAATAAACTTTAACCTCTATGACCTAATATAAAAGAAACAAAAATCCTCCAACATTCATGTATAAATAATGTGGATACAAACTAAATATTCAAAATTAAATACACAAAAACAATGATAAAGTAGTGGTAGATCTTATATCTAAAGGCTTGTGATACAAATTTCCAACACTATCCACGTAATCTTCACAGAAATTGACTATATATATATATATTTAAATGTTGAGAATGAAGGTATACTCAATAGGGAAAAAATTTAGCTCATGCACATTGGAAGGAAGCCTACTAATCCATTTTTTATAAAATAGTAGGACAAAAACACCAATATTGGTTATCATTTCACTTTATCCTCACCATGGACCTCTCAACAACTAAAGAGATAAAATATATATAATATAGTAAAATCACATAGATAATGGGTACCATGAAACACATTCTCACATGCATTCCAATAGCACACCACATCATCTTATGTCATGGAACTCTCATATCCTCCATATTCCACAATGCCACACAATCATAGTCCTAAAAAACCACACCGAATGAAACCTAGGCTCACTGGACGACAACCACTACCATACTGCATGTCACATGAAAACCTCTAATGAAAATAATGGCCACAACCATATCCAATGTACTTTGGTATCATGAAAATTTATGAAATAAAACTCATGCCCACCTCCTACCATGCACAACCCCCACCAGAAAACATCCCATAAGCAGAGTCATATCACACCTCACCCAATAGCACCTGAGCACCCACCCTACAAACATAGTGTTGTCTTTCCAGAAAACACATGGGCTATGAAAATATACTTATAATGAAATAACACACCTCAATCCATCAAATCATGTGAAATACCTACCTCTCTAATAAGAGAGAGCTAAAAAGAGGTTAACTAGTGATCCATGATCTCCACCAGATGTCGAAAAAGACACTCCCTTGTGACTATGTGGTTGTCAACATATAGTTCCTTACATGGGTATGGTGAGTACATAGATGTCAAAGAATATTAATGTATATATGAATAGAAACGCAAACTCATATACTATGGGTTCACAACCAAATTCTTACAATCTCATAACATCTCCACTTTTCTTCAACGTCAAAATGAATAAAAAGAAACAAAATTCAACCAACACCATTCGAGATTTCCAACAAATTTCATTTTTTCATCTGATTCTATAAATTAATTTTCATCGACTGCATTTAATCAAAAAACTTTCATTTAATTATTAATTAACCATTATAATCCAATTAACCAAAAAACAATTATTTTTAATAAAAAATTAACCAATATTTATCTGATCACTACCCGAGAATCTCTCACAAAAGAAACAACCACTTTGCTACCCCAAATAGATGGATAACAATAACCATTGTTCCAAAAAAATAGGGCCAAAAAAATCTCACCACCGCAAATGCAAGACCAAACAAACCCGATCACCACCCTATAATCATGAAAAACAAACCATATCACCACCCAAAATGAATGGCCAAACAAACCACCTCTCCACCCTAAAATCATGAACATACAAACCACCTATCATACATGAAGCAACAGAAGATTAACTTCAAATCACTTCACCACAAGTGCAACACAACCATCACACTACATTAAGATTATTTTAAAACATTATAAAGGGTATTTTATAATATCCTAATTAGTTTTAGGGGTGTTATCACCCAAACCGGAATCCTGGGATAATAATTTCTTCATCCAAAAATAAATGGAAAACTAATACATATTTTTGGGTGATATCACAAAACTATAGACATTCACAATAGTCATAAAACATATCAACCGTCCCATGAAAAGCTCCCAATGACCAAAATTTTCAGTGGGTCATCAATCCCATATAATCCTCAATATCACAATAATAATAAATATTTATGAAATTTAAAATAAAATGATGTTACCCTTTCAATTTCAATTGAACAAATAGATATCATGTAATAAACCAGAACAAACATAACCCATAGATAATAGATTCATACACATACCACATGATAATAAATAAATATAATAAATGGATTACCTACCATAGAAATGGTATTCTGATTCAATGTGCACCACTGGGCGACGAAGAACACCCACACACCATAACAACACCATGGGAAACAACATATCAACTTATGAAACACCCAGAGACCATCAAAATGAAACCCAACCGAGACACCGTTCAAAATAACATCATCAAAATGAAAATAAAGAGAATAAAAATTGGTAACTAACCAGGAAGAAGGAAGGGTATACCACAAATTTCAAAAAACATCCCTCAATACCAAAAAATCAAATAGGGAGGGAGAAGGATTCAATTACTCTTCAGGGATCCCAAAACTGTAATAATGAAATAGATAAGGGATGAGTATAAATGAATTAAAATTAATCAATATTGAATATAAAATTAATATGTATCTCAAAGGTTATACTTTCTGTAACCATTAAATGATGATTAATTCTTGATTTTTAGAAAACAAATAATCCCCTATAAATTGTTTAACCATTATATTATTTAACCCCAAAAATATACACATCATATAGAACCATTTGAGACTAACATCTCAATATTTTAACCATGCTTACATGACATGTACACTTTACATATCGTGTATTCACCCTACCATATGAATTTTACATCCAATCTACTCGAGACCCACTCTAGGCCTCATCCAAGCACCTCCAACATAAAAATTAGTGTATTTAAGGGTTTTAGAAGGCACATAGAATTTTATTTGAGAGTTTATATACTTTCATGTGGGTTCACATACACTATTATCCTATAAAGATACAAATTTCATGTATTTCTTCTAGTAGAGGTTACAAAAATCAGAATGTACAAATGTGCCTCTAAGAAATACCTATACCCCCTATAATGATGGTCAATCGGGGAGAACTATAATGATTCTTAAATAAATGATAAGAGAATGTGTTCTCACATTTTGGTGAATCTTGGGAATAAAAATTGGGATCCGAATAGTCATCATATAAAAAGAGTTATCTGAAAATCATTTATATGGTTCAATATAAGTCATTGTATGGGTGACTAATACATTCTCCCAAATTTCTTCTAAAGGTGGGTGTGGTGATTGGGATGATACTTTTGTAGGATACTATAGAGTTTTTATGTCTAATATTATATTTAATATAAGATACATGGATGGTGAATAAGTGTTATGAGGATTACCATCTTTGACCTCTTGAGTTTTAGATATATGATAGTGTTTTATTGTATGTTTATCATTTATTGGGACACAATCGTTTATGGAGGTAGGGGAAAATAAAGACTCAGAATGTGTGAATCATTTATATTGATGAGAGGGTCGACCCTATGGTATAAATACAGCCTCATACAAAGTGGTTTAGTTCCTTGATCATTGTGTTTCACATACCTCAACATCAATAGTATTTTCTTGATCCAATACATGCAATCGTTATAGATAATATTGATCTCAAGGACGATTCATACTTTGAGGATCATCAAATTATTTTTTCATTCATATTAAATGAATATCAATTGTATGTCTGTTTCTGTTTTGTATGTACTATAGAGAAATGGTCATGTCCAGGTAGGACCATGAGGGAAATAACTAGACATATGGGCTCAGAAATCATAATTCTTCGCCGAGGTGGCTGGTGACGTTTGGCGGTGAAGCTTGAGGACAAACTGGTTTATAATTTCTATATTAGAATACCTCATCCACTAACTAAGGTGTGAAATTTTTTTTATTTCGACCACCGATTATTATATATATGGAGGTGTTTCAGTGGTTGTAGGAGGTTTTGGGTTTCTTGAAAGTAGGAGTTGGGACTAGTGTAGGCTTTTCAAATCCCATGGACTAGCTAATGACTTTTATGTAGGTATAAAAAATTTATATGTTAAGTAGATATCGAGAGGTGCAAAATAACTTGTATTAGATCGAGAATGATTTTTTAAGGAGAATAATTTTGGTCATTTCACCCATTTCACCCATAAACCTCCCCAAAGTTTTTTCCGCCTCTTCACATAAAATATCCCCTCATAAGGACCTTATTATCCACTCCATGTTCTTGTTTGAACTAATATGATCTTCATTTTTTTTCATTCTATTGAGGTGATTGAAGGATAAAGGTATGCCTAACTGTTTGTATTCATCTTTCATGCAATTATTAAATACTAATAAATTTATGACCAGTTAAGTTTAATATTTCCCATTTTTGAGTATATTATATTATTAATTGATTTTGATAATTTTTTTGAACTAAATAATAATATAGAATGAGTGGAATTTTACTAACCATAATATAAGTTTTTTTTTGAAAAAAGCTATAAATATTCACTATTTTATAGTATATGGAAAGTATATCTCCAAGCATGTTTTCTATGAGTTCAACTGTGAAAAAAAATATAATTTAAATAATAAAGGTTGATCTTCTTTAGTGGAATCAACATACATATTTACACATTTGTTTCCTTTGGAATTGGGGATGATCTCATTGATTTAAGATTCAAACATTCCAAGCGGTTTATAATGGGGTTGTTCGTAGAACTGGAAACACCCAATGATTCCATATACATTTGGATCTACATTCCAAAGGTAGGTTCTAAATTGTTGTGGAACAATGAGGCTTATGAATTTGCATTGGTTGAGAGGATGGGAGGTCGGACTCATCAGACATTTTTGAGGGGAATTATTGTCTACTCCGGGACTATCTTTATAGATTTAAGTTATGTCAGTGAATACATAATTAAATTACCAAGTATAAAATGAGCTTTCCTTTAGATCTGACAATCAATGGTTGATATATAGGAAATTTAAAGAATATTTTATATGTATTCGAGGTTCTTCATTAATAGAGAATCATCTGTATTTGTTATAGATTCTTAGTCAATGGTATCCTTCAATACATAAAAGTCTCTTGGTCATTATGATGACCATACTAGTGTTAAAGACACTCAGTGGGGAACTTGATGTTTATTGTCATTTGTGGATTCTCATTTTCATCACATTTTCTAAAAGAATGGAAACAGAAATGACTTAACATAAATTGATTCATCCTTTGAAGAAAACATCAAAAATCGACAAAGGCATGAACAAGGGATCAAGAGCACATGTGCCACACAAGTTATACCACTGTCGTGCAAATCTACTTGCGCGACGCATGATGGTCACATAAGTCACTTGCGCGACCTAAGTGATAACCGCCCAGGTTCTTCTCCTACCTATAAATAGACCTTGTGGGCCCCCCATTCGAGGATGATTTTTTATAGAAACTCATATTGGAGTTGTCGGCACCCTAGTCTCTTCTCAATGCTTCCGAAGCACTTAAAAGGTAATTTCTTACCTATAACAGAAGATATAAAGAGAGGTAGGAAGGCCTAAGTGTTGAAACTCATAAACACTTGTGCGCCTGAGTGGCCAACCCTTAAAGGAAAAGTCCACACTTGCGCTCCACCTTACTCCTTCAATAGAACTTGTGCGCCCCTCTTCTGGAAGAAACTCAAGAGGATTCTAAAGGCTTTAATCAAGAGTAGCTCATGTATTACCCTCCTGGTTAAACTTCACGCAAGAACCCCATATGTCGCGCAGGCATACCTGCACGACCAGGACTTGCGTGCCCACGCAGTACCTGCACGCCTGCAAGGACTTGCGCGCCCCTGCCTTTTTGGGTTCCCTTCTTAACCATTTCACCCCTCTTAAGCCATTCCACCTTTCCTCTTCAAGATTCAGTCTTCAAGACACTCTTTAAATCCATTTATGGCATGATTTATTGATTTGAATTCCATATCTGAAAGGAATTCTGTGGAAAATCTCTCAAAACCAAGTGAGTTACACATCTTTATGTCATTAAATATTGAGATTTCATTCATTCAAACTCGTCCTTTATGATGAGAGAATCCTTAACCATGGGTATCCACTTTAAGAGTAAGCCTCAAGTCCTCTAATATGGGCATCCTCTTTAGGAGTAAGCCCCAGATCCCATAACCTTGGCCTCCTTTTTAAGAATAATCCCCAGTCATAATTCTCAAATCTGGGCATCCTCCTTAGGAGTAAGCCCCAACCATAATTCTCTTAACCTGGGATTCCTTTTCAGGAGTAATCCCCAGTCTCAAACACGGGCATCCTCCTTAGGAGTAAGCCCCAAGTCCCTTAATTTTTTAAATATCTTAACCTGGGCATCCTTTTCAAGAGTAATCCCCAGTCTTATTTTCTCTTAACCAGCCCTAATTTACCTTTGATCTGGGATTCCTTTTCAGGAGTAAAACCCAAATCATAAGTCCTATCCAAATTTGGGCCTCCTTTTCAGGAGTAAGCCCCAAGTTAGAGTATTCAAAATCTCCATAAAGCACATATACCTTTATGGACCCTGCTCATGGATTTCTTCCCTAAAGTAAATCCTAACCTTCATTTATCTGGGTAGTCATACATACATAAGCCCCAAATTATTTCTTATGATTTCATCTTTCATGGCACAATTGTCTAATTTTTACCAATACCTCTTGTTTCTCACACCAAGCATGACTCATGTGAGCTTAGAGTGTAAAAGTAATTATGAAATCCTTCTTTGAGCCATCAATCATAAATATCATACTCCCTTACTCGAACTACGTGGGTTCTGATTCCTTTTCTAAACAAAGGATCGTATGAATCCCGTCTGCGGGTTCGATCCCAACTCTGAAATAATCCATGTCCTTCTGAATGACAATAATCATCAAGTGCCCCACTGAGTGGCTTTAAAACCACCATGGTCATCGTAATGACCAAGATACTTCTGTATAAATGTGTTGAAGGGTACCATTGACCAAGAATCTCTAATAAATACAGAAGATTCTCTATCTATGAAGAACCTCGAATACATATAAAAATTCTCTAAATTTCCTACATAAAGATCATTGATTGTCATATCTAAAGGAAAACTCATTTTATACTTATTAATGTAATAAGGATTCACGAACATAACTTAAATCTATAAAGAGAGTCCCAGAGTAGACAATAATTCCCCTCAAAAGGTGTGATGAGTCCTACCTCCCATCTTCTCGACCAATGAAAAATCCTAAGCCTCATCAGTCCACAACTAATGAGCACCTACCTTTGGAATGTAGGTCCAAATGGATGTGGAATCATTGGATGTTTCCGTTTCTACGAACAAACCCGTTAGAAACCGATCGAAACGTTTGAACCTCCAATCAAAGGTGGTCATCCCCGAAATCCGAGGGAAACAAAAATGGTGAACCCGACATGAATCCTTAAACAAGTTAAAATAATGTTTTACCCATTTGTTAGTCCCCTATTTAAAACTCAATGAGAGGTCCAACAAAAACAATCATTGAAAAATGTGCTCATCCAAAAGATGTAGGCGCTGGATTTATCTTGACTACATCTGTTATATCAAACATGCACTCTTTTACAAGATCTTCTGCATTTCTAGAATGGCTACTCTCAACTTCACACCCGTAAATACTACTACTGCAAATGCTGCTACTACTGCTCCTGCTGGATCATTTTCCGTTCTAAGGATGATATCACCTACTCAGCATCTTCAACGCGGGGTATCAAACGCACTGGTTAGGGAGTACCATTAATACGGTACCATCCCAACTCTGGAGGCTTCCCGACAAGCCCTCCAAGTAAACAACTCACGTCGGTCATCCGGACAACGAAGACCAGTGATCAAGAAGTAGGCAGTGCTGACTACCATCTCCAACCGTTTCGGAACGTTATCCTCAGAAAGCAATCACCATTCACTCCAATATTCTGGGGAGGTGAATGAGCAGGTCCCACCAGGCCTTAATTCAAAAAAACAGGAGTCCTTCCTGAGGGCTCCCCCCAACAATCGCCGCCAGACTCGTGTGGCAGTGCGCCCTCAACATGATGAGGGTACCGACTCCAGGCGTTCGGCTCAGGTTCCTCGAACCAGAGCATGCAAGATTAACCACCACAGGCGGAATCCAGTCAACAGTGAGCAGGTTCTCATCTCTGCCACCTCCGGAGAAGTCCACCAACCTAACTTGGTGGCAAGAAATGAGCGGGAACATACACCTGCTAATTTTAATTCCGCTATCCAGCAGACTCGTCTGGCAGCATCACGCCAATCCCTCCAGGCAATTCTGGCGGAGTACTATAGGCAGGAACATACACCTGTTTATACATCATCAGCTAGTAAGCAGGCTCGTCTGACTACATATGGTGGATCTCATCAACCACATTTGGTGAAGTGCAATCATCAGGCACATACACCTGCTAGTATTAATCAAGCCTATCAACAGTCTCACATGGTAGCATTCAGAGAAGTTAGTCGGAAAGCCCCGACAACAAATAGGAGGCCGACTCAACTCCTTTCCCCCACACTTGATTACTATCAGGATTCGCTGACAGGAAAAGGAGTATAGGAGCAGGCACAAACACCTGCTCCAAGCCCGGAATGGATGTATATTCCCATTTTGGCAGCTGAAGTCACCAAGCATATTCTATCAATGGTGAAAGAGAAGAAGCAAATTCCTTCTCATATTCTGGATGCCTGCCAGGATATTATAACAACTTCAGCGGCATCTCAGTGAAAGAAACATAAATCTATCCCTACCAGTGGAGTGACAAATCAACAATTCACTCTGTAACAGACACACACATCTGTTCTAGTCCAAGAGGGTTGTGGGGAATACCCCCCCATATCATACGGACAACCAAGTCAGACACATATACCTGATTTGAGTGGAGATCATCATCCTAACTTGGCCATATTTCCAGATCAGTCATATAAACCTGCTCAGAGCAGCCACTTTCGTCAACAAGTGGTTTCTAAAGAGAGTAATAAGGCCTCTAAGAAAAAGACCCTCCCAACACAGTCAGGAGGTCAAGAGACAATCTGTAACAAGGCCTTGCTCGATTCTGGAGTTCTTGAAGCCCTCAGACAATTATCTGTTGAAATTAAAGATTATACTCCCTCATTTCCCAATAGTGGGAACATTAATTCTGAAGGTCTTCAACAGACACTTCCTCATGAAGGCCTGCTTCATGACAATTCAGTCGATATCGAAGTTTCATCTTCAGATGAGAGCCACAGGAACCCTCTGTGTGGTCAGAACACCAAGGAGCAAGAGATCTCATCTTTTGTTGTAACCCATTATGGTGGTCATCCCCATGATGATGAATTTCTCTGCGAAATTCCTCTCTGCAGTAGTGATATACGTTTCCCTTAAAATGCTCCAGTGGAAAATGTAGTGCTAAAAAATCCCTCTTATCTTGAGGCACTTGCAAATGAAAAACCAGTCATGTTTGAAGCTTCTTCACTAACAGGTGAAATACTTTCTCTATCAAAAGATAGCCCAGGGTGTAGTTAATTCTCCGAACCACCCCAAAGCCATTCATCTTCTAGTTTGATCAATTATTTCTCTACCAATCCTATTGAATCTAATGAAGAAACAAGGAAACACCAACTCTGGTCAAATCAGGTAGAAGAATCTTCATCAAATGATAAAGAGGAAATAATGAACATGAGAAAACAACTGGTGAAAGGTAATGTGCCAGTCATGTTTTGGCCTCTGGCTGGCTCTCAGTATAATATTCCAGAAATGTTGATGGAAGATGAAATTCATGATATTCATCTCAACATATGTAAAACACTTTGTTAGTTGAAAAAAGAAAGTATTATCTTATGATGAATATGAAAATCATCTTATGATAACATAAGGGTTACAATGTCAGATTGATTTGGAATCTCTATCAGTCTCTCAATATCCGAAGGCTGAAAAGTAGCAGAGAGCCCTTCAACGTTCATGCCTTGGCGCACTAAGAAGACTGCGTCAGTTAATTTCCAATGCCCCATCTGGTATTCGTGTCAGAGGATGGGGTGTTCATGGAGCACTGCATTTCATGGCGCTCTCTAGTCAGCAAAGCCCGCCGAAAATGGTCTCATGCAATGTTATCGCCCATAACCGGCCATAGTAAATGGGCTTTGATTGTAATCAAAATCTTTCCCAAGAATAGGCTTCAACTAGTTCCTCTAAAAATCAAGAATACAGAGAACAAGTTGTTGAATTACTCTTTCATCAAGAAAACGATAATATTTAACAGTCCTCTCATTTGGAGCAAGCACGTAACCAAGTTATAGAAGTGTCAGAAATCATCCAATGGTCTTTTGAACCCGGTGATAAAAGTGCATACAGGTTAATGCATCCAGCTAATTTCTGGATTAAGGTTTGCAAGATAAGGAGAAATTTCAAGAAAGTGTCAGACATAGCATGTCAAGAACCACCCCAGCTCGCCAGACTGGGGACTCTTTTAAACCAACCCTCTGAATCAACAAATAGGATTCGAGGAGTTGAGCGAGAACAGCAGGAACAACCCCAGTCCACTAGACTAGGGACTTTTTCAAATCATCAATCCCCTCCACAGAGAATTTCAGTCTTTTCTTGATTGGGGAAGAAACCTCAAGAGGAACGAAGAGCCAAATTATCAGGAGATTCTCGCCAA
This sequence comes from Viscum album, assembly GCA_963277665.1. Taxonomy (NCBI): domain Eukaryota; kingdom Viridiplantae; phylum Streptophyta; class Magnoliopsida; order Santalales; family Viscaceae; genus Viscum; species Viscum album. The sequence goes on from OY728130.1 coordinate 891,559,682, forward strand.
ATTACAGTTCGTCAAGAAGTTCCTGAGGGAACGAATCCACAAAAGGTAATGTCTCATTAAAGACATGGAAGATGACAATATCATAGAAATGCTGATAGAAGGGATGCGATGAGTTATGCATCAATCAATTTCATCAATGCTGTTGTTTCTGATCCACCAAATGAGGCTCACTCAGGGCACTCAGATGAGAGGTTCATGCTCAAGAATATGTACGCACCGACACAAATGAAGAAGGTGTGTGTACATGAAGTCAAATTATTACTCAGAACCTAGGTAATCCTTCAAGTAACCCACTTCCCCCTCTCCGAAAAGGATCCAACAAAGGGAAGGGAAAGAACTAGGTTACATATCCTTCCTCTAGAGAAAGTCAATCGCTCTCACTAGAGAAAAGGATTGCACAACAGGAGGGAGAAATGAAGGAATTAAGAAGGTTGAATGCAGAACTACTTTAGATTAGTCTTCTTCTTAAGCATGCTGAAGTCAGTCAGCCAAAGGAATTTGTTGCAGCTATTGAGATGGATCAAGAATATCCTCCTCTATCAGTACACCCTCACAGGTCTAATCCTACGGCTCAAGTGCAACAACAGTTGGTAGGGCTACCATCAGTCGCAGTACCAATCGCCACATCTATCCAAGCTATAATCATTGCACCTACCCAAGTCCACGTTAAACCGGATGTTTCTCAAAAGTTAATAACTAATATTGAGTCATTAACAGCTCAGTTAGAAACTATGGAAGGGAAACGTGCTCAAGTTCAACCAGAAAAGAAAGTTTACCCTGAATGGGTAGATTCAATTTCTCCTCCATCCAGTTTTGGGAACCCTGTATTCCCTATTTTCAATGGATCATGCGATCCTAAGTAGCATTTGATGCATTACGTGTCTTGTTGCGATCCTATGATGGGAACTTCGGAGCAGCAAGAAGCAGTGAAACTTAGATTCTTCGTGCGAACCATGCGTGGACCAGATTTTGTTTGGTATACAAGCTTGCAATCCCGGTCAATTACTGGATAGGAAGATCTTCGCCAAAAATCCCTCCTTCAGTTCAGCTCATCTTTTCAAAAGACAAAAGTTTTCGATCTTAAAAACTGCAAGCAAAGGGAAAATGAAAGGGTATCTGATTTCATTGCTCTATGGAAGGGATTAACATATTCCTTGAGTTTAGCACTCCCTCAAGAAAAATTGTTGCCAATCTGTGTGGCAAATCTGCGCGACGAATTATGCACACCGTTAATCCCTGTGAAATACACAAGAGGGTTTCGAGACCTTACTACAATCTCTCAACAAATTGAAGATTCCTTTATACAGTCTAAGGCTAAATCTCTTATAATTCCATCACCTCCAGGAAGGAGAATGGGTAAATCAGAAACTGCTACAGTTTTTCTTAAACAAGCACATGTACATATTTCTACCTCAAAACCTTCATCTTCTCGAAGGGATCCACCTTCTGAGCGCCAACAACAAAGGCCTTTTCGTCCAGACGATCAAAGAGATCAAAGAAGAAAACAATTTGATGATCTAAAGAGCGAAACATACTCTTTCCAAAATAAACAAGTTCCTTGTTATTTCATTTCGGCTCTGGAAAACAATTTGGTTCAATTACCAATGCCCAAGAGTCCAAATAAGAAAGGAGATGAAGATCATCTCAATTATTTCCCTTTCATCAAATGTTGGGGCATCCCATCCAGGAGTGTTTTGTCTTCAAAGACCTCCTGCAAAAGATGGTCGACTAGGGACAGGTCACCTTGAAAGGCTCCTCAGCCCAGGTAGCATGTGTGACTGCTACAGTTCCAGAGGAGGAAGGTGAATGGAAAGAAGTCAAAAGAAAAAATGTATAGAAGTATTATGATTGGATTTCCAGAATGACAATAAATTGAACTCATGCTATTTTGCGAACCCAATTAAAGAAACCAATTGTGTCTTCTTCCATGAATGTTGTGAAAAAACCCTCTTCGTTAGAGGGAAAGTCCCAAAAGAAATAGCATGATTCAAAGAAAGAAAAGGAATCAGAAGAAGATGAGTATGTGTCAAAGCCTATGTTGTCTTTGACTTTGGCGGACTTCATGCCATCTACTTCAAAGCCACGGGCACCGCCCCACCAAACGGCATAGCCTAAACAGGCTAATCACGTAGAGTATTCATTAAATGAAGAATTAATCTTTGGTTCTATTAATATGATTCAATTAATAGATCCATATGCCAGTCACTATTTTGATTTCAATGAGCCTGAATTCCATGTATCAAACAGATGAATCAGATGAAGTTACAGGGTCTCAGGATACAAGGGATGACCTGGATCTTTTAGAAGCAAATATTCCAATTCTAACCCTGCTTGAACTTTGTACGCAGCAGAAACTCCTGGTAGAGCCCTTCAACAAGCTCAGAAAGAACAATCAAGTTCTTCTACCAAAACAAATTTAGTCCTGACAGAATTATTTTGGAAGACCGGTTGAAGGTTCCATCTTCTTCCTCTCAGTAAGTAAGTGGATCTAATCGGTCTAATATTCGAAAAACAGGAATATTGCCAACTCCTATCCCAATAAAAGATGCATCAACTTCCAAAGAATCTACTTCCAAGGTACATTCTAAACCACATATTCCTATTGGGAAACGTAGACCTCTAGATCAAAATTATGATATATTGAAACACTTGGCCCAAGTACAAGCCATGTTATCAATTCTGGATGCTTTGAATCTGTCAAAAAATCTTCAGGAAGCACTCATCAAGGCTTTGTCATGTCCTCAAGAGTTTGAAACTGAAATTGTTGCAGTTGATGTCTATCACATAGAGAATAATCCTGCTGAATTCCATGCAATAATATCTTTTACTGATGAAGATGAATATGATGTTGTGTATGGACATATTAGACCATTGTACTTGGAAGGAAAGTTCAATAGCGTAGATGTTTGAAGTGTTTTCATTGACAATGGTTCATGAGTCAACCTCATAACCATTCATACACTTCATCAATTGGGCCTCACGGAATCTGATTTATCTCTTTCTACCATGATGTTACAAGGATATGATAAAAATAAACAATAACCACTGGGCAATGTTACACTCAGAACTCAGTTTGTAGATCTTTTATCCAATTCAGATTTCATGGTTGTTGATTAAGAATCAGCCTTCAACATCTTGCTTGGAAGTCCCTGACTACATCAACATGCGGCTATCCCTTCATCATACCATCAATGCCTCAAATATTGTTTCGATGGTCCAGTTGAGACATTGTGTAGTGATAAGGCCCCATTCAAGACATGTGAATCTCAATACATTGAGGCGGAATTCTATCACATGAAGCAAAGGGAAAAATCAATAACAAAGGAGATTACCAATGTTAATGCTCCATATGGTTTGGAAAAAGTCCCAGTAAATCCATTTACACATTTGAGTACAGATTATGTATTGCCTATTACTCATATTGACAAGATAGACCCAAATAAAAATACTCTTATGGAAATATCCATAATGTCAACTATAGAAATCGAGCCAGAAAACATGGGATAAATTGGTAATCTACCAAGAAGTGATGAAAGCACAAATGGTGACGTCTTCATTTCATCTGCTGAAATCCAACAATTCTATGCGTCGCCAATTAGTCCAGAAGAAGTTATAGCAACATCGGTGGTGAAAATGATGTCGATTCTCAATCCAGCATCTCCTCTTTATTACCCAAATAAGACCCTTCATCATCAATCAGGTCAGAAATGGAAGATTCTTCTTCAAGATATGAAAATTTTGACATCTCTTTGGATTATGAGAATTCTACATTATCATCTACTATGCAAGTTGAAAAGGAAGAAATAACACATGATGACGAAGAAGATGAAGATCTCATAGATGCTCCTCCAGCATTTGAAGATGGTATCTCTACCACTGTGGATGAACTCAGAGAAATAAATTTGGGTACAAAAGAACATCCATGCCCCACTTTAATCAGCGCAACCATGACTCTTGAATAGAAAGACATGTATATTTCTTTTCTAAATAAAAATAGAGATATATTTCCTTAGAACTATACAGAAATTCCCAGGCTTAATCCTGATGTTGCTACTCATTATTTGGGTTTACCAGAAGAACATCGAGGATTTAAGGAAGCCGCGAGAAGAACACAACCAACTTATGCTTCCAAAATTGAAGATGAAGTGGATAATATTATCAAAGAAAACTTCGTCAGAGAAGTTTAATATCCCAAATGGTTGGCTAATACTGTCCCTGTAAAGAAAAAGAACGAACAAATTAGAGTTTGCATCAATTTCAGAGATCTTAATCGGCATTGTCCTGAGGATGATTTCCCAGTTCCGATTACAGAACTTGTAATTGATGCAACAGCTAGCTATGAAGCACTTTCCTTCATAGATGGATATTCCGGATATAATCAGATCTGAATTTCTCCAGAAGACAAGGAATATACAACCTTTAGAGCCCCTCAGGGTGTGTTTTGCTACCTGGTAATGCACTTTGGCTTAAAGAATGTAGGTGAAACTTATCAACGTGCCATGCATCGTATCTTCAAGCCCTTCTTAGGAAAGTTTGTTGAATGCTATGTAGACGATTTTGTAGTTAAATCCAAACAACGTTCTAATCACTTGGCTGATTTGGAAGTCATGTTATGTAAGCTTCGACAACATAATTTGATGATGAACCCCTTAAAATGTGCTTTTTTGGGTAACCTAAGGAAAATTTCTCTACTTTGTTGAACGCCATCGTGGTATTGAAGTTGATACTAAGAAGACCAAGTCAATCCTTGGTATGTCAACTCCTCAAAATTTGAATGAATTAAGAGGACTTCAGGGACACTTAGCCTATATTTGGCATTTCATCTCCAATTTGGCAGGCAAAAGTTTACCTTTCACCAAATTGATGAAGAAGGGAGTCACTTAACAGTGGACTAAATAATGTCAAGAAGCATTCAATATTGTCAAGAAATACCTCTTGAGTCCACCGGTACTCATGTCACCTGTTGAAGGAAGGCCACCAATCCAATACGTTACAGCTCTAGAGAGATCATTGGGTGCCTTTATCGCTCAAAAGAATGATGATGAGAATGAAAACAGTCTCTACTATCTCAGTCGAACCATGCTTGAAGCAGAAACCCGGTATTCAAGTATTGAGAAGTGCTGTCTGGCATTAATCATTGCAGTTCAGAAGTTAAGACACTACCTGCAACATCACGAGGTCCAATTGGTATCTCGCAATAAACCGCTCAAATTTATCCTTAGTTGTCCAAAGATTACAGGATGTTTGGCAAGGTGCGCAGTTATTTTGCAGGAATTCGACATTCAGTATGTGTCTCAAAAGGTGATAAAGGGCCAAGCTCTGGGTGATTTCCAGGATGAACTCCCTTTAGTGGAATATACATCTTCAAATATTTATCTCTCTGATGAGGAAGACCTCTCTATTCAAGAAAGTCTTTAGGCATAGGAAATGTATTTTGATGGTGCTTCCAAAAGTCCAACAGGGAGGGAAATAGAAAATCCTAAATTCAACAAAGTTGGATTAATAATTGTGCTCATTTCTCCAGAAAAGGCAGTGTTACCTTATTCCTTCTCATTGTGGGAAGGTGGTACCAATAATGAAGGAGAATACCAAGCTCTCATCGTAGGATTTTAATTAGCACATGAAGCATAAGTGAATCACATGAAGGTGAAAGGTGATTTAGACATGGTAATCAAACAAGTCAATGTTGATTATGCCATCAAAAAAGAAGAACTATTCCCTTTGTATTATTTTTTCAGAGAGTTAATGGCGGAATTCCCTTTGGAACCAACATTTTCTTATGTCCCAAGATCACAAAATGCTCAAGATGATGCATTGGCTAATATAGCCACAACTCTCGAAGATCCAAATCGGGATTAGACAACCATCTGTATTGCCCACCGTCGTGAAATTTCACCTTATGTTCAAATCAGAATAGAGGAAATTAATGAAATTTGTCTCATTCCGGAACCGTATAGTCATACTATAGGTTTGATTTAACCTATTAGGGTATGCCTTCAAAATGGAACACTTCCACCTGATAGAGATGAGAAAGAACATATCCGGTGACGTGTGGTTAATTTTACTCTTTATGACAGCCCAGATCACATTGAGAAAATTCTCTACAAACGTGGTTTTGATGGAGTTCTCTTCAGATGCATTGATGGTGTAGAGACAATGTCTCTCATGAAAGAAGTGCATGCAGGAGTCTGTGGTGCCCACCAGTCTGTACATAGACTTTCTGATCAGATTCAAAGGCTTTAATACTTTTGGCCTTAAATGATACGAGATTGTGTCAATTTCACAATGAAGTTTCATTCATGCCAAGTACATGCCAACTTCATTCATCAACCTCTAGAGTATATTCATACAACTAAATATTCATGGCCATTTTCCACATGGGGAACGGATGTGGTGGGACCTTACCCTTCAGCTACGGCCAAGCAGTTTGAGTACATTCTTACTCCTACTGACTTCTTTTCCAAATGGGCAGAGGAAATACCTCTCAAGGAAGTCTGTTCTAAATGGATTGTTAGCTTCATCAAGTCTAACATCATTACCAGATTTGGTTTCCCACATACCATATTGACGGAAAATGGAACCAATTTCTATTCATCTGAGGTGAATAAGTTGTATCAAGAATACAACATCAAATCCAACCATTCATCTCAGTATCATGCATCGGCCAATGACCCGATAGAATCATTAAACAACACTCTTTCAAATATACTTCAAAAAGATGGTGGATAAAGATAAGAGGTCATGGACTGATAAACTCTTTCATGCTTTATGGGCTTATCAGACTACCACCCGCACTGCAACTCGGTCAACTCCATATTCATTGGTACATGGAACGAAAGTCGTCTTTCCCATTGAAGTTCAACTACCCTCGCTCAGAGTTTCCATTTGTGATCAATAATATACACATGAAAAATACCAAAAGAGATTGAATGAATTGGAATGGTTAGATGAGAAAATATTGTGCACTTTTCACCACTTGGAAGTCTATCAGAATCGAATAGCATGATCTTTTAACAAAAAAGTTCATCTTCTTTCATTCACTTAGGGAGAATTGGTACTAGTTCTTAGAACTCCAATGATACCAGGAAAGAAACCTCCCAAACATGAGCCAAAATGGGAAGGACCTTATTCAATACATAGGGTATACTCCAATGGAGCTTATTCATTAATCTCAATGGATGGAGAACTCATCACTACTCCAACCAATGCCATATTTATGAAGAAGTATTTTGTATAAACTGCAATGTACGTACTTTTGTCCCTCCAACATGACACTAAACTGTGCAGCACCAGTTCGACCTTGCTATATGATGTTAAACTATACAGAAATGGTCAAGTATGACCATAAACTCCCACTTGATCTAGTATGACCTTAACCTATTCACACTTTTTTCCCTGCAACATGACACTAAACTGGGCAGCACCAGTTCGTCCTTGCTATTTGACGTTAAAATATACAGTAATGGTCCAGTATGACATTAAACTCCCCCTTGGTCCAGTATGACCTTAAACTATTCGAACTTTTGTCCCTGCAACATGACACTAAACTGTGCAGCCCAAATTCGTCCTTGCTATATGACATTAAACTATACAGCAATGGTCTAGTATGACATTAAACTCCCCCTTGGTCCAGTATGACTTTAAACTATTCACAATTTTGTCCCTGCAACATGACACTAAACTGTGCAACACCAGTTCATCCTTGCTATATGACGTTAAACTATACAACAATGGTCCAATATGACCTTAAACTCCCCCTTGGTCCAATATGACCTTAAACTATTCGCACTTCTGTCCCTGCAACATGACACTAAACTGTGCAGCACAAGTTCGTCCTTTCTATATGACGTTGAACTACACAACAACGGTCCAGTTGACCTAAAACTCCCCTTGGTTTAGTATGACCTTAAACTATTCACACTTTTGTTCAACTTGATGCTAAACTGTGGAGAAAATTGTCCTTGCTATTTGACGATAAACTATACAGCAATGGTCCAGTATGACCTTAAACTGCAACTTCATCCCACACGATGTTAAACTGTGAAAAATTTCCCTAAATGGTCTAGTAAGACCATAAACTGCAACTAGGTCCTGTATGACCTTAAACTACATCAATGGTCCAGTATGACTTTAAACTCCATCATCAACTGTCCATGCATATGACCATAAACTATTTTCAAGTCCCTTAAGTCCAGCAAGAAGTTAAACTGTGGCGTCCTAACTACGTGACGCTAAACTGTATAAAAGCCCCTTACATTCGGAAAAAAATTAAACTACATAATCATCAAAGGTCATGTACGACCTTAAACTACACTTTTGTCCAGCATGACATTAAACTGCACCATCCATGGTCCATGTATATGACCTAAAACTATTCTCACTTTCGTCCAACATGATGCTAAATTATGGAAAAAATCCCCAATGCGTCCAACATGACGTTAAATGATGTATTCATTTGTCCTCACTTCAGGACTTTAAACTGCACAATCCCCCCTTCTTCCAACATGACGTTAAACTCTATTGTCCCCATCGTCCTAACTACATGACGCTAAACTATACAGAAGGTCTGTAATACGTCCTACATGACATTAAACTGTACTTTGTCCCTGCTACATGACACTAAACTGTGCAACACCAATAGTCCTAACTGCAAGACTCTAAACTGCATATTCCCTTTATATTTCCTACATGACATTAAACTATGCATCGTTAAGGTTGTTGTTACCTCTTGTTTCTCACACTGAGTATGACTCACGTGAGCTTAGAGAAAACCTCAACCATAACACTCTCTTTGGGCCACTAACCATGTGTAAGTCCCAACAACATCTCTTTTTAGGTCGTTCTCCCCAAGAACAACTTGATCATTAATTCATTATTTAATTTAACTACACAAACTTTGATCCTTTCATTCTAGGCTGGGAATGTAGGCATCCACCCAAGGTTCAAGCACAAAACCAACCTCTACACATCGGTTCACCTCCATCTCATATGATGATGATTCGTGAAACCGCCCCCAGAATCAACATCTTTACATTGTTTCACTTTCTTCCTTGTTATACGATGTTAAACTATAAAACACTTTTCTCTAGTATGACAATAAAATACAATATTCATTGATACCCTTACTTCATAAGGAATCATTATTGACATTGATTTTTCAATCATGGTTCATTTCAAAGACTACATGCATACAAGGAAATTCCCAAACCTTTTATCTTGGGTTAAACCATCATTGTACTAAAGTCCCCATTCACCCATCATATGTACGAACAAAATTTGTACAATGGGTATTTATAGAACTACGTGGGCTTGATTCCTATCCTTATGGGATACGTAGGAACGTTTGAGTGTCCCTCGAATTCAGCCCCATGTCTTTGGGGCTAACGCCAAATTCCACTTTCAGTCCCTTGGCTGAAAAGTCCCCATGAAAACACACACTGTGTATTTATTACAATGGTCCAAGATCTATGACCCTAAACTAAGATCTATAATCCTTTTGTCCCACACGACGTTAAACTGTAGTTTATGAACTACATATGGCTGGATCCTCATCCTTATGGGATATGTAGTGATGTCCAAGATTTCAATTCAAGACCCAGCCACAACAGGATTATGGTTAGCATTGATCTGTGTATCTCTGAATACATTGAAAAATATCTATCTTTATGTGTCATAATCCTAACCTTAAATATTTTCAGATCCTCATAACAGTTTTCATGACTTCTGGTCACAAAAATGTCAAACTTCTGAGAGTTCTTTTTCCAGACTATGTAGCACGTGCTCATAGGCGGCCTTGTATAAACAGTCTACATAACAAACTCATTAGCCAAAAGATACTATTATTTGACTATGATGTCAATGCCCTTAAGTGGACTTACATAATTCAACCCCCTAATGGGTTTTTCGAATAGTGGTAACTTCATTCTTGGGAAGAATGCCTCTTTTGTCCTTATTTGTCTTAAATGACACTATGTAGGGATCCGCAAAAATAACCATCCTTAACATATTTTTCCCATATCCTTTTTCATGATCTGATAGTATTCAAGTCTACGGTTTATATTCTCCTTCCCTACATTTGGGTCAGACCTTCGTAGGAGTGATATTCATCCAGTTCTTCGATAATATTTTTTGGAAATATCTTCTCCATATTCAAGTACCTCTTTCCATACAGTAAACTCTATTCTTTAGAAGATTTGAGTCTTCATAAACATTCACTGGCTTTCAGCAGAAGGAATGAAAATTTCTAAGAGTTCTTTTTCCAAAATATGCAGCACGTGCCCATAAGATGCCTTGCATAAAAGTCTACATAACAGACTTGTTAGCCCAAATATACTATTTTATTTAACTATGTAGCCAATTCCCTTAGGTGGCCCTGCATAATTCAACCCCCTAACAGGTTTGTTAAATAATCGTAACTTCATTCTTGGAAACTACTTCTTCTAATGCCTTTTAGCTATTCTTCATTTCATTTCTTAGATTCAAATATTCTTAAGTCATAGCTTACCTATTTTCCCTCATACATGAGTATGGTAATATGTTTTCAGATGAATTTTCAAGGAATTGAGTCAATTCTAATCCATTTCGGTCAAAGATATTTTGACCTTAAACATTAGCCTTTTTATGTCTGACGTGCATGAATTTAAACTTCAAACAATAGACAAGGGAACTCTGAATAAAAGTCAAGTTCCTAGCTCACTAAACATACATTTTTTATGATTTAGGTAACATTGAGAAATTAAAAGGTTCAAAGTTTGTATGGTTATTTACATTAATCCAAGTAAAAATCAAACTACTCTTACTAGGACCATTGGCTTAGGTAAAATCTAAATCATTTTGCAAAAGAGAATGCAGGTACAAATGAGTGAAGGTGAAAGTGTTTTTCATTGATACACAAGAGTTAAAAGGACATCCACAGATTGGAGTCTCTACTCTTTTCTAAGGATATTACAAGAGGCTTTCAACATAAGTCTTCATTTGATTTACGGAATCTCGAGCTTCATCAGCAACCACCTGGATTTTATTCATTTAGCTGGATACAATAAGAGATGCAGTGATACCAGCTCTTCATGGAACAGTTGTAAAAGAATGTTCTTGAGTGTGGTTTGAGAATATTTTCTGCTGATCAAACAGTGACTCTGTTTCTGTCCAAGAGACATGGAAGATGGATACATGGATTTGAGAATGGAGCATTGGATGTAAAGAGACATTTCGAGAGAGTACTCTTTTCAGGTATTGCTCTAATGCCATGGATGTCTTCTCTCCACCAACCGACAGAGGAAAACATTTCATCCCATGTGTTTTCCATTTTCATATCTACATGGAAATGGCATGGATGGAGAAATGGAAAGTTCACACCTTTGTTGTTACACTTAATTCACAACATAACTGAAATAGAGGAGTAGTAGTGCAGCTGCATTTCAGGTGAGTTATTTGCATTTGGAACATTGACTCCTTGCAGAAGACCATGACCATACAAGGACAGGTAAATTCTCTGTGGGAAATTAAGATGATATTTCTTCAAGTACTTAGAAAAATCTGGGAAAGTGATGTCACATATATCATAGTAATCATGGAAAACAATGTTCATCATGTCATCAATCTGCTTACCAGCCAGTTCATCAGCCATTCCAATTCTCTTGGGAGCCATTGAATCTACACAAAAGTTGGAATAAACTAAACTCATAAATGGGTTTATTTTTTCATAAAATTTGTGAATAAAATTCAAAAAAATGGAAAAGGAATTAAGGCGCGCATGTTTAAAACTAGGCATGCAAGTATGGAGGTGTCTCTCAAGTAATTGGAATTCAATTACCATCGCGCAAGTCAAGATACCTTGACAGCAGCGCGCCATCAAGGATACACCAAAAAACAGAGCAACCTATATGGTTAAGGTGACCTGCGTGGCGAGAGGTTGAAGGTTTGAAATCTGGAAATCCGGATGCTTTGTACGGAAGGGAGGCCCTCTATTTATAGGCGCGGCCCGAACCCTACATACCGTATCCTTGGAGACTAAAGGTCGTACCCCTGCGCGCCGGATTCTGCATGCCCGAAGTTCATTTGTGCACCCAAAATTGTGCGCCGCCTTTCCATTGGTTTTCTTCTTTTCCTCAGATTCAAATCCACATTTCTTTTGTATCTAACTCTAAGTGGGGTATTTTGTTGAAGCTCATTTTCATCACATTATCTAAAATAATGGAAAGGGAAGTAAATTAGCAGAAATTGATTCATCCTTTGAAGAAAACATAAAAAATCGATAAAGGCACGAACAAGGGATCATGAGAACATGTGCCACACATGTTATACCACAATCGCGCAAATCTACTTGTGCGACGCATGATGGTCACATAATTCACTTGCGCGACCTATGTGATAACCGCCCAGGGTCTTCTCTTTCCTATAAATAGACCCTGTGGGCCCCCCATTCGAGGAGGATTTTTTTTTTCAGAAACTCAAATTTGAGCTCCCGACGCCCTAGTCTTTTCTAAAAGCTTCCGAAACACTTCTAAAGTAATTTTTTACCTATAACGGAAGATCTAAAGAGGGGGAGGAAGGCCTAAGTGTTGAAACTCATCAACACTTGCACGCCTAAGTGGCCAACACTTAAGGGAAAAGACAACACTTACGCGCCGCCTTACTCCTTCAATAGAACTTGTGTGCCCCTCTTCTGGAAGAACCTAAAGACGATTCTAAAGGCTTTAATCAAGAGTAGTTAAAGTATTACCCTACTGGTTAAAATTTGCGGAAGTACCCCATATGTCGTGCAGGCATACCTGCACGAGCAGGACTTGCGCGCCCACACAGTACCTGCGTGCCTGCTAGGACTTGCACGCCCATGCCTTTTTTGGTGCCCTTCTTGCCCATTTCACCCCTCTTAAGCCATTCCTCCTTTCCTATTCAAGATTCAGTCTTCAAGACACTCATCATTTCTATTTATGGAATTATTTATTTATTTGACTTCCTTATCTGAAATAAATTCTGTGGAAAATCACTCAGAACCTAGTGATTTACACATCTTTATGTCACTAAAGATTGATATTTCATTCATTCATCCTCATACTTTAAGATGAGATAATCCTTATCCTTGGGCATCCTATTTAAGAGTAAGCCCCAAGTCCTCTAATCTAGTCATCCTCTTTAGGATTAAGCCCCATATCCCCTAACCGGGGCCTCCTTTTCCAGAATAAGCCCCAGTCATAATTCTGAAATCTAGGCATCCTCCTTAGGAGTAAGCCCCAACCAAAATTCTCTTAACCTAGGATTCCTTTTCAGGAGTAATCCCCAGTCTCAAACATGGGAATACTCCTTAGGAGTAAGCCCCAAGTCCCTTAATTTTTCAAATCTCTTAACCTGGGCCTCCTTTTCAAGAGTAAGCCCCAGTCTTATTTTCTCTTAACCAGCCCTAATTTACCTTTGATCTGGGATTACATTTCAAGTTTAAAACCCAAATCATAAGTCCTCTACTAATTTGGGCCTCCTTTTCAGGAATAAGCCCCATGTTAGAGTATTCAAAATCTCCATAAAGCACATATACCTTTATGGACCCTACTCCTGGATTTCTTCCCTAAAGTAATCCAAAACTTCACTTATCTGGGCAGTCATAGATACATAAGCCCCACAATATTTCTTATGATTGCATCTTTCATGGGACAATTGTATAATTATTACCAATACCACTTGATTCTCACACCGAGCATGAATCATGTGATATTAGAGTGTAAAAGTAATTATGAAATCCTTCTTTGAGCCATCAATCATAAACATCATACTCCCTTACTCGAACTACGTGGGTTATGATTCCTTTTCTAAACAAAGGATACATAGGTAGCCCGTCTGCGAGTTCGATCCCAACTTTGAAATAATCCATGTCCTTATGAATGTCAATAAAAATCAAGTGCCCCACTGAGTGGCTTTAAAACCAGTATGGTCATCATAATGACAATGAGACTTCTATATAAATGTGTCGAAGGGTACCATTGACCAAGAATCTCTAATAAATACAGATGATTCTCTATCGATGAAGAACCTCGAATACATATAAAAGATTCTCTAAATTTCCTAAATATTGATCATTGATTATCTGATATAAAGGAAAAATCATTTTATACTTGGTAATGTAAAAAGGATTCATGAACATAACTTAAATCTATAAAGAGAGTCTCAGAGTAGACAATAATTCCCCTCAAAAAGGTGTGATGAGTCCAACCTCCCCTCCTCTCGACCAATGCAAAATCCTAAGCCTCATCAGTCCACAAATAACGATCACCTACCTTTGGAAAGTATGTCTGAAAGGATGTGGAATCTTTGGATGTTTCCAGGTCTACGAACAAACCCGTTAGAAACCGATCAGAATGTTTGAACATCCCATCAAAGGAGGTCATCCCCGAAATCCGAGGGAAACATAATTCAAAAGGACATGGATTATTTCATAGTTGGGATCGTACCCACAGATGGGCTACCTACATATCATTTGTTTAGAAAAGGAATCAAAACCCACGTAGTTGGTGTAAGGGAGTATGATGTTTATAATTGATGGAACAAAGAAAGATGTCATAATTACTTTTACAATCTAAGATCACATGAGACATGCTTGGTGTGAGAAACAAAAGGTATTGGTAAAACCAGAAAATTGTGCCATGAAAGATGAAATCATAAGAAATGATGTGGGGCTTATGTAAGTATGACTTCCCAAACAGATGAAGATGAAGATTTACTTCAGGGAATAAATCTAGGAATAAGGTCCATAAAGGTATATGTGCTTTATGGAGATTTGAATACTCTAATCTTGGGGCTTGCTCCTAAGGAAGATTTCCATGTTAGGAGGGGACTTTTGATTGGGTTTTACTCTTGATAAGGAAGTCAAATCAAAAGTAAATTAAGACTGGTTAAGAGAAATTTAAGACTGGGGCTTACTCCTAAGGAGGAGGCCCGGGTTAAAGGGATTTGAAAACTGGGGATTACTCTTGAAGAGGAGACCTAGGTTAAGAGAATTTTAAAATTAAGGTATTTGGGGCTTACTCCTAATGAGGATTACCACATTTGTAGATATGAAACTGGGGTTTATTCCTGAAAAGGAAGCCCAGGTTAATGGAATTATTGTTGGGGATTACTCCTGAGGAGGATTCCCAAATTAGTGGACTTGGGGATCACACCAGAAGAGCATTCCCAATTAAGAGAACTTGGACTGGGGATTACTCCTAAAAAGGAGGCCCAGGTTAAGGGATATTATGATTGGGGCATACTCTTTAAAAGGAATCCCATGAATAGGGTTCTCTCATTTTAAAGGATGAGGTTGAATGAATGAAATCTCTAACTTTAGTGACATAAAGATGTGTAAATCACAAGGTTTTGAGAGATGTTCCATGGAATACCTTTCATATAAGGTAGTAATTCAAGAAAACATGCCATAAATGGCTTAGAAGAGTAACTTGATGACTAAATCTTGAATAAGAAAGGTATAATTATATAAGAGAGGTGAAATGGGTAGGAAGGGCACCCAAAAATAGAAGGGCGCGCACGTCATGGGGGGTCGCGCAAGTACAACATGGGCGCAGAATTCTTGGTCATGAAAGTATACTTGCACGACACATATATACTTGGGTGATCCTTGACCAGTAGAGTAGTACTTGGGCGATCCTTGACTAAATCCTTTAGAATTTTCACGAGTTACGTCTAGAATAGTGGCGCGCAAGTTTCAATGAGTAGGTAAGGAGGATCACAAGTGTGTCCATTTCCATTAAGGGTAAAACACATAGGCGTGCATGTGTTAGTGAGTTCTAACACTTAGACCTTATTCCTATTGTTCAGACCTTCCATTCTAGTTAAACAATTTCCTTATAAATGTTTAGAAGACTTGAAGAAGAGACTTGGGCGTTCAGAGCTCTATATCTAAATTCTAGAAAAAATCAACCCCAAATGGGGGGCCCACCGGGGGTATTTATAGGTTGGAGAAGACCCGGGGTAATTTTCAAAGAGGGCATGCAAGTCACCTGCGTGACCATTTGTGCAGCGCGCAAGTATACTTGCACGACCATGATGGAACTTGCATGACCTTTGGGCAATGTTCTCTTTTTCACACATTTCTCTATTTTTTATGTTTATTCAAAGGATGAATCTTCTTTGTTTGGGGTATTTCCCTTTTCATTTCTTTTAGACTCTATGATGAAAAAAGAGCATCAACAAAAGTCCCCCCTCAGAGATGGATCTAAAAAGGAATGAGAATTTGACTATGAGGAAAAATGATAAACAAAAAGAAATTAGGGCGCGTAGGGTATGGAATGAAAATGGGCTTCAGGCACACAAGGTCAGGCATGGAGGGGTAGGGCCTCGTCTGTAAATTGAGGGACTCATATTGTGAAAATAACCTGGATCTCGCTTGTTTTGTTTTTATCTCGGCACGCAAGTGGACTCTCAGCTTTCACACGTCCACGCTTCTTGTTTCTTTTTTCACCCTTCTGTTAAGGTATTTGGACTTGCGCGGTGATACATGTGTGCCCAATACTTGCGTGACTGAAGGATATATGCGTGATAACTATGGGATTTGAGACCCTAAAATCCTTATCCATATTTTCAAATTCCTTTACAAATTTAATGAAAAATTTACTTACTTTAAGAGTTAATTATTCAACTTTTGTGCAGATCCAATGTCTCCCAAGAGAATCGGAATGGCTGATGAACTTGAAAGTAAATGAATTGATGATATGATGGACATCATTGGCCATGATTACTATTCCACCTGTGAATGTACTATCCCAAAATTAGCCAAGTACTTGAAGAAGCATCATATTAATTTCCTGAACAACATCTATCTGCCTCTGTATGGCCATGGTCATCTGCAAGATGTCAATATTCCAGAGGCAAAGAACTATCTCCCACATTCCTGGTTTCAGTCATATACCAACTTTTCTTTAGAAAATGATTCAATCAAAGGATCATTTTCTAATGCTGGAATAGTAATGAAATCCTATATAAGGCATCATAGCTCGTTTCCACCAGATCTAAAACCTCACAAACCTAAGCTGCAACCACATTTTTATCCATCAATTTTCTGAAATTCTCAGATGGATTTATCAAAAGGCTGGAAGGAGAAATGTGAATTCCGTTCTGGAGGATGGGTGGAGCCAACATGGATGTGGGATTATTGGGTGCGACAAACTTGTGAAGTGTTTGTTGGGGATCTGAAGGGATCTGCAATTTATGGAGCCTTATGGGCTGGCCAGATGTATGTTTATAGGAATGATAATTTTGCACCGGAGTTGCTTAGCCGCTGGATACCATAAACTAATTCTTCCCATCTGACCAATGGGGAAGTAGGCATTAGTTTGTGGGATGTCTAAAAGATCTCAGGGGTTCCAATTTTGGGTGATATGTATGATGGATATGTTCCTCCAAAGGCATCCTTGAATGATTTGGACAAGACTCCGGATTTTGTTCGAGGGTTATTGAAGATCTATCATAAGCTCAAAATCTCAAAAACATCAAAGACTCATTCTAGAAGGGTGATTCTTCCAGAGGAATGGATGGATGTGTTTCTCAAGAGGAAGAAGGAAAAGGGTCCCACCTCTACTCGTACTACTATATACCCTAGAGTGGATAAGAGTGGTGCTCCTGGCACATTCTAGCCGACTTTGGAAGCAAGAGAGTTTGAGAAATGGTGGTATGAAGTAAATCAAAAAATCCCGGAGAAGACCCGCCTGGCAGGCTTTTTAGCCTTATGTCTCAGTGTATATCTTTTTCTAGTCATTGATTTGAAGGGGGCGTCAGGCCAGGGACCTTCGTTATTGAATCCAAGTTGGCTAAGAGGAAAATGGTGGGGTTGGATATCCCAGTTATGGAAATGATTAATAGGAGATTACTCCATCTCTATATGGGTAAGTCTCCTTTGAGATTAGTGGGACCATTCCATGTTTTATAGGGATGGATCGCCACTCACTTCCGGACTTATGCTGTTCAGAACAGAATACAGATTTCTGGAAGGTCTTTCAGGCCATCTGTTCTGGCCTTCTATGGAGTTTGTCCCTTTTCCCTAAATTCCTATGATATTAGGCCAAGGCTGGGTATGCATAAGGAATTCCAATTCTTTCCATATAGAAATCTGCTGACATGGCGATTTATTGACGATGGATCAATCAGCTTGGAAAAGAGGTCTTACATGCTGGCTTGCAGATATGGTGTACTGGCCACCAGATTTGATGGGAAACTTATATGTTAGGCCTAGGTTCCATATCGATTCGAACACCAATTCAAGTGTCAGCAGACAACTATTGTATATCCTCCAGTGCACATCAGGTCAGAGAAACATCCAATGGTTTCCCAACAACTATGGTAGCTAAGGGCTATGGAAAGGACTGTGGTAGTTTTTGACTTACCAGTTGCTGAAGCGGTAAGAAATTTGGCCATATGGTAGGCTGAAAACAGGGTTGCTTCATATTTGGAGACAATATTGAATAAACCTGTTTATCGGGTGGGGAAGAAGAAGATAACCATTGAGAAAGAAACAATTCAGGTGGAAGGTGATTCTTCCACTCCTAAAGTTGGTTCACAGAATTCTTCAACCGAGGCTGATTCATTAGATTATCAGGAGATACAATATGTTTCAAAGCAGCCACATGCCCTATATAATCCTCCTATTATAATTAATAGAGCCACTCTATCAACTCATAGTGAGTAACTTTATTGAGGCAATTTAATTGCTAGTAACATTATAGAGTAACAAGTTTTCATTGTTTTTTATAGTTGCAGGAGATAGAAAGAAGTTAAAATACTAGTTTGTAGGACCTCTACGAAGCCTTCTAGTACACCTTCATATCTACGAACAGAGGCCATCCAGACATGGAAGGATGTATACTACGATACTGAAACTATCTGGCTGGATCTATGTGAAGGGCTACATCTTCCTGGAATAGAGACTCTTCAGGCTCCTGAAAATATTCATTTCAAGGATATCCTTGATGAAGTAAGAGCCCATTTCAAAGAGTTGAGGACCTATATACATGCCACCGATTATTCTATCCCTATCACCAAGCGGGTGAAGGGAATGATGGATCACGATGCCACTGATGAGGAGTGACATGAGTATGTGGATCGTGAATATGTAAGTTTTCTTTCATTCTTTAATTTACAACTCAATTTCAGTCAAATCATTGTTACTCGAGGAAATTAAATTATTTATCCTACAGCTTACAAGGAAAAGAACTACTGAAGTTCCTTCTCCACAGTATATCCCTAGTGGTACTGCCATTAGGGCTGCTGCTGACTCTCCTCGTGAGTCAGGAGAGAAATCTCTAGGCCATCAGGCCATGGATGAGGAGTTAGATGTCGCTTTCCATTATCTGATTCAGGTACCTATAAGGGAGACTGCCTACACTCCCAAAAATCCAAAGGGACAAAGTATTCTGATGAAGAAGTCCACAACTAAACGATTCATCAGTAGTGGTAAGTCCATCAGATAATCATTATTCTTAAACAAGGAAATGATTACTCATTTTCCGTGGGATTGTAGGGGATTATTCAATTTCCCCACTATGGGAGAGGATTGATCCTCCTTTGAGGACCACATAGGGTGCTGTGGAATAAACACAAATTTAGGCTGGCTTGGCTGATTCTGAAAAAGAGCCAACATCTATTCCCAGTACAGCTTCTGCTGCTGCTACAAGTAGTACAGAACCTGCTTCTGGTAATTTAACAATGTTTCATACAATGCTTCCTTAAATGTTGAATGAAAACATCAACTAACTTCCGTTCTATTGTATTTTATGTATAACACCTGCACTAGAATCATTGGCAGCCACAGAAACTGAATATGCCATCCTTCCTGAAGAAGCTGTCCAGGGTCAGGGGCTGCAGAATGAGCGTCACAAAGAAGACACATCAAATGATCCTACAGGTGAGACTAACCAGGATTCTGAAATATCATTGGATGAAATGATGAATCTTTGAATGTCTTTCAAAGTATTTTTTGATCATGCTAAGTTATCATGTGATTTAGAAGATCTTGGGTGTGATTGTTATCCCTCATCCGGTAAATTTTCTTATAATTTACACTTCAAATCATGACTGAAAATAATTTGCAGTTTCATCCAAAGAATATACTGAACTTCCAATTCCATAATAGGGTTTGGGCATTGATGTCAAACCTACCCTTTCAGAAACATTATATCAAGTGGAGATAAACACAATAAAACCTCCCAAGACCCATCTTGAAGATCCTGTTGAAACTGGGAAAGTTGGGTAGGAGTATTCTTGAGCTGTTGATCTACTGTAAGGTAATGATTGTACTAAGATTTCAAGATAGAAAACTAACTTTCATGGTTCTATGAAACTAACCATACTATTAATTGATCAAACAGGGACATAAAATTCAATGACTAGATCTGGAGGTGAAGTCTCAACTTCCTTCCAAAGAGTAGTAGAAGGCGAAGCAACCAGGGTCAGGGGGGAGGGATTAGAACATGGAACTTCCTTAAATGCATTAATCCCAGATTACATGCCCCCCCCGTGAGGATGATGTCGAATCAGACCCAAAGGTTCTTCAGGCACTCAGCTTTTCATGACGCAAGGCATGGAACAACATATGGAAAATTATATCTGAAGTGCCTCAAGAAGTATGTCATCAAAGATTTCACGATTGTCATCCATGTTCATCAAGATTGGACTTGGCAGTATTGGATATCAAGAGATCCATACCATGGTGAAACATGTCATCTTAAGAAGGGAGCAGAAACTAAAGTGCTGTGAAGATCTGACCAGGGTGAAGTTGTCAATCAATATTAGTGAATTTGGGGCTGTGGTATCCTGAGATGAGGCAGATTATGCTGCCAAAATGAAGGAGTTGAAGCATATGATCAATGATAAAGTCGTCCATAAGATGCACCTCCATCAACAGTTAAATTTTGTTACTGGGGAACTTGACCAACTCAATATATCATTGTAGGGAGCTCAATCAAATGGGATGTAAACCATCACAGATTCTAAGAAAGCTCTCCACCAGGCTAAAAAGAGTGAAGTTGGTTAGGTGCATGAGCTCCAAGTAGCTGCTGATGAAGCTCAGGATGTTGTTGATCAAGTGAAGACTTATGTTGACAGCCTCTTGTAATTTTCTGGAAAAGTGAAGATACTCCAATCTGTGGACATCCTTCTAATCTCTTGTACACCAAATTAAAAACGTTTTTCATCTACAATAATTTGTGCATGCATTTTCCTTCTACCTGCTTTAAATGTTTACCAAGGCCAATGGGCCTAGTAAGCATAGTTTTATTTTTACTAGGATTGTTATAAATAAACCTACTAACTTTGAATCTTATGATTGCTCAATATTACCTAAAATCACACAAAATGTATGTTTAGTGAGCTGGAACATGACTTTTATTCAGAGTTCCATTGTCTTTTGTGGGCAGTTTAAAGTCATGCACATCGGACATAAAAAAGGATAATGTTTAAGGTCGAAATAGCTTTGAGCGAATGGATTAAAAAATGTTTAAATTCCTTGATAATTTGTTTGAAAACATATTACCATACTCAAGTATGAGTGAAAATATGTAAACTATGACTTAAGAAAATTGGAATCTGAGGAACGATATGAAAAAGTGCTAAAAAGTCATTATAAGAAGTACTTCCCAAGAATGAAGTTACCATTATTAAACATACCCGTTAGGGGGTTGAATTATGCAGGTCCACCTAAGGGCATTGGCTACATAGTAAAATAAATAGAATCTTTCGGCTGAGAGGTCCCTTATGTAGACTACTTATGCACGACCGCCTAAGGGAACGTGCTGTATAGTCAGGAAAAATAACTCTCACTAATTTACTTTTATACTGGTACGAAGACAGTGAATGTTTATTGGGATTCAACTTTTCAAAGTATAGAGTTTGATGTATGGAATGAGGTACTTTAATATGGAGAAGATATTTCCAAACTAGATTATCGATGAACTGGATGAATATCACTCTTATGAAGGTGTAACCCAAACGTAGGAAAGGAAAAAAAATATATACCATAGACTTTAATATTTTCAGATCATGAAAAATAGTACGAGACAAATATTTAAATAATGGCTATTTTTTCAGTTCCCTACATATTGTCACTAAGACAAATAAGGAAAAAATAGGTTTTCCTCCCAAGAATGAAGTAACCACTATTTAACCAACCCATTAGGTGGTTAAATTATGTAGGGATGCCTAAGGAAATTGGATGCATAGTCAAATAATATCATCTTTTGGCTGACAGGCCAGTTATGTAGACTACTTATGCAAGGATGCCTAAGGGCACGTGCTGCATAATCAGGAAAAATAACCCTCAGAAATTGAACATTTTTTTGACCAGAAGTCGAGAAAAAGGGTACGAATATCTGAAAATATTTATGATTAGGATTATGACTCATAAAAATTGGTATTGTCCAATGTATATAGAGTTACACAGATCAATGCTAACCATAATCATGTTCTGGCTGGGTCCTGAATTGAAATGTTGAACTTTACTACATATCCCATAAGGATGGGAATCAAGCCATATGTAGTTCTTGAAATACAGTTTAACGTCGTGTGGGATGAAAGTGTAATAGATCTTATTTTAGGGTCATAGAACTCGGACCATTATAAGAAATACACTGTGTGTGTTTTCACAGGGACTTTTCATCCAGGGGACTGAAAGTGGAATTTGGGGTTAGGCCCAAAAGAATTGGGGCTGGATTCAAGGGACACTCGAACATTCGTACATATCCCATACAGATGGGAATCAAGTCCACGTAGTTCTTGAAATACCCTCTGTACAAATTTGGTTCATACATGTGAAGGGTGAAAGGGGACGTTAGTGCAATGATGGTTTAACCCATGATAAAATGTTCAGGTATTTCCATGTATGCACACAGTTTTTTGGAATATAACATGATTTAAAATCAATGTAAATAATGATTCCCTCTCAGGTGAGGGTATCAATGAATATTGTAGTTTATTTTTGTACATGACGAAAGTGTTGTACAGTTTAATGTCGTATAGCAAGGACAAAGGTGAACCAATGTAAAGATATTTATTCTTGTGGCGGTTTCAAGAATAAAAATCGTAAGAGATGGAGGTGAACTGATGTGAAGAGATTGGTTTTGGGATTGATCCTTTGTTGGTGGCCTACGTACCCAACCTGGAAGGCAAGGATCAAAGTCCGCGTAGTTCAATTTAAGAATGAATTAGAGATCAAGTGGTTTTGGGGGACAATGACCTAAAAATGGGGTTGGGTCTTACGCATGGTTAATGGTCCACTGGGAGAGTTATGGTTGAGGTTTTCTCTAAGATCACATGATTCATACTTGGTGTGAAAAACAAGAGGTAACAACAACCTTAATGATGCACGGTTTAATGTCATGTAAGACATATGAAGGGACTATGAAATTTAATGTCTTGCAGTTAGGACTATTGGTGCTGTACTGTATAGTGTCATATAGCAGGGATAAAATATTGTTTAACATAATGTAGGATGTATTATGGGATTTCTGTACAATTTAGCATCATGTAGTTAGGACGATGGGGAAAATATAGTTTACTGTCATTTTGGAAAAAAAGAGGAATGTGCAGTTTAATGTCTAGCAGTATGGACAAAATAGGACACATTTTAATGTCATGTTGGACGTATTAGGGACTTTTTAATAGTTTAATGTCATGTTGGATTAAAGTGTGAATAGTTTAAGGTCAAATACATGGACCGTGGATGGTGCAGTTTAACGTCATTCTGGATATAAGGGAAAATAGTTTAAGGTCATATGCATGGACCATGGATGGTGCAGTTTAACATTGTGCTGGATGTAAGGGACATAAAAATAGTTTATGGTCATATGCATGGACCGCAGATGGTGCAATTTAACATCTTGCTGGACATAAGAGACTTTTGTACAGTTTAGCATCATGTAGTTAGTACGCCACAGTTTAACGTCATGTGGGACGAAAGTGAGAATAGTTTAAGGTCATATGTATAGACCATGGATGGTGCAGTTTAACGTCATTATAGACATAAGGGACATGAAAATAGTTAAAGGTCATATGTTTGGACCGTGGATGGTGCTGTTTAACGTCGTGCTAGATGTAAGAGACTTCTATACTGTTTAGCAACAAGTAGTTAGGACGTCACAATATAACTTCATGTGGGACGAAAGTAACAAATAGTTTAAGGTCATATGTATGGATCGTGGAAACGTATTTTGTGTTTATAGAAAATAATTCTTCAGAAATCTAGCATTGGTTGGAGTAGTGATGAGTTCTCCATCCATTGAGATTAAAGAATAAGCTCCATTGGAATAGACCTTATGGGTTGGATAAGGTCCTTCCCACATTGGTCCAAGCTTGGGAGGTTTCTTTCCTGGTATCATTAGAGTTCTAAGAACTAATACCAACTCTCCCTCAATGAATGAATGAAGACAAAAACTTTTGTTGAAAGCTCATGCAATTTGATTCTGATAGACTTCCAAGTTGTGTAGGGTGCACAATCTTTTCTCATCTAACTATTCCAATTCATCCAATCACTTTTGAGATTGTTCATCTGTATATGACTGATCAAAAAATGGCTACTCTGAGCGAAGGTAATTGAACCTCAATTGACAAGACTTCTACCGTTCCATATACAAATGAATAGGGAGTTGACCACCTTGCAGTGTGGGTTGTAGTTCGGTAAGCACATAAAGCATGAAATAGTTTATCAGGCCATGACCTCTTATCTTTATCCACCATATTTTGAAGTATATTTGATAGAGTATTGTTAAAGGCTTCTATCTGGCCATTGGACCCTATATGATACCGAGATGAATGGTTGGATTTGATGTTGTATTCTTGATACAAATTCTTTACCTTAGATGAACAGAAGTTGGTGCCATTTTCCATCAATATGGTATGAGGGACACCATATATGGTAATAATGTTAGACCTGATGAAGATAACAATCCATATAGAATTGACATTCTTTGAGAGGTATTGCCTCTGCGCATTTGGAAAAGAATTCAGTAGTAGTAAGAATATTCTTAAACTAGTTGGATGTAGCTGAAGGATAAGGTCCCACCACATCCATTCCACATGTGGCAAATGGCCATTAGTATTTAGCTGTATGAAACAAATCAGGGGGGTTGATGAATGAAGTTTCCATGTACTTGGAAACAATGACACTTCTTTGTAAAATCAACATAATCTTGTATCATTGAAGGCCAAAAGTATCTAATCCTTCGAATTTGATCAGAGAGTCTATGTATAGACTGGTGGGCACCACATATGCCTACATGCACTTCTTTCATGACAGGCACTGTATCTTCACCATCAATGCATCTGAAGAGAACTCCATCAAAACCATGCTTGTAGAGAATTTTCTCAAGGTGATCTGGGCTATCATAAAGAGTAAAATTGACCACACGTTGCTGGATTTGTTCTTTCCTGGCTCTATCAGGTGGAAGTGTTCCATTTTGAAGGTATTCCCTGATAGGTGTCATACATCCTATAGTATGAACATCTGGTTCAAGAATGTGACTAATTTCATTGATCTCTTTTGTTCTGGTTCGAACATAAGGTGAAATTGTATGAAAGTGGGCAATAATGATTGTTGTTTTGTCCTGACTTGGACCTGCTAGAGTTGTGGCTATATTAACCAGTGCATCAGCTTTAGCATTTTGTGATCACGGGACATATGAAAATGTCAGTTCTGTTGGAAATCCTACCATTAACTCTCTGAAGTAATAAAAAAAAGGGATCATTTCATCTTTTCTGATTGCATAATCCCCATTGACTTGTTTTATTACCAGGTTTGAATCACCTTTCACCCTTAAGTGATTCACTTGTGCTTCAAGCACCAACTCTAATCTTGTGAAGAGGGCCTGGTATTCTACTTCATTATTGGTACCACATTCCCACAATAATAAGGAATAAGGTAACAATGCCTTTTCCATCGAAATAAGAATAACTCCTAATCCAACCTTGTTGAATTTGGGATCTTCCATTTTCATCCCTGTTGGACTTCTGGAAGCACCATCAAAATACATTTCCCATACCTAAGGACTATCCTGAATGGAGAAGACTTCCTCATCAAGGAGTTCAATATCTGAATATGTATCTTCTACTGAAAGATGTTCAACAATGAAATCAGCCAATGCTTGGCCCTTTATTTCCTTTTGAGACACATACTAAATGTCGAACTACTACCAAAAAACTGCCACCTTTCCAGACGTCCTGTAAGCATTGGACGCCAAAGGATGAATTTGAGTGGGTTATTTAGAGATACTAATTGGACATCGTGATATTGCAGGTAGTGTCTCAATTTCTGAACTGCAAAGATTAATACTAGGCAGCAGTTCTCAATACTTGAATATTGGGTTTCTGCTTCAAGCATAGTCTGAGTCAGATAGTATAGGTTGTTCTCATTCCAATCATCATTCTTCTGGGAAAGAAAGGCACCCAATGATAAATCTAAAGCTGCCACATAGAGGATAAGTGGTCTTATTTCAACAGGTGGAATAAGTACCAGTGGACTCAAGAGGTATTCTTGAGAATATCGAAGGCCTCTTAATATTCTTCAGTCCACTAGTAAGTGACTCCCTTCATCATCAATTTGGGGAAGGGTAAACTTTTCCTTGCCAAATTAGTGATGAAACACCGAATATAGGCTACGTTTCCTTGAATTCCTCTTAATTATTTCAAATTTTGAGGAGATGGAATACTAAGGATTGACTTGGTCTTCTCAGGATCGACTTCAATACAATGATGGCATACAAAAATGATGAGAAATGTTCCTAAGGATACCCCAAAAGCAAATTTTAAGGGGTTTATATTCAAATTATGTTGCCAAAGTCTGTGGAATATTACTTCCAAATCAGCCAAGTGATTAAGACGTTGCCTGGATTTGACCACCAAATCGTCCACATAACATTCAACAAACTTCCCTAAAAAGGGTTTGAAGATACGATGCATGACCAACTGATATATTGTGCCTGCATTTTTTAATCCAAAGGGAAATACCCGATAGTAAAACACACACTGAGGGGCTCTGAAGGCTATATATTCCTCATCTTCTGGAGCCATTCAGATTTGATTATACCCAGAATATCTATCTATAAAGAAAAGTGCTTCATAGCCAGTTGTTGCATCAATTAATAGTTCTGTAATCGGAACTGGAAAATCATCCTTAGGACAATGCCGATTTAGATATCTGAAATCAATGCAAACTCTAATTTTCCCATTCTTCTTTTTCACTGGGACAATATTAGCCAACAACTTTGGATATTGAACTTTGTTGACACTCCTTTTGTCACATAATCTAATGATCGGGAAAGGGGAATATCTAAGCTCATTGTGATTCAACCTTGGGAAAAATATCAAAAATTTACAAAGGAATGAATAAGAAGAATGTTGCACAAGGGTCGTGCATGTTCTACAATGGTCGTGCAGGTATACTTGCACGCCGCCCAGTGGTTGCGCAAGTGACGTGCGCGACCTAAGTGATAACAGCCCGGGGTCTTCTCCAGCCTATAAATAGAGCTTGTGGCCCCCCCCCATTTAGGGAGGATTTTTTCTAGAATTTCAGATTTGAGCTCCCGACGCCCTAGTCTCTTCTCAAAGCTTCCGAAACAGTTCTAAAGTAATTTCATACCAAGAACTGAAGATCTAAAGAGGGGGAGGAAGGCCTAAGAGTTGAAACTCATCAACACTTGCGCGCCTGAGTGGCCATCCCTTAATGGAAAAGGCCACACTTGTGGGCCGCCTTACTCCTTCAATAGAACTTGCGCGCCCCTCTTCTGGAAGAATGTCAAGAGGATTATAAAGGCTTTAACCAAGATTCGCTCAAGTATTACCCTGCTAGTTAACCGTCGCGGAAGTACCCATGTGTCGCGCAGGTATACCTGTGCGATCAGTACTTGCGTGCCCACGCAGTACCTGCACGCCTGCCAGGACTTGCATGCCCGTACCTTTTTGGGTGCCCTTCTTGCCCATTTCACCCCTCTTAAGCCATTCCACCTCTCCTATTCAAGATTCAATCTTCAAGACACTCTTCAAAGCAATTTATGGAATGATTTTATGATTTGGATTCCTTATCTGAAAGGACCTCTGTGGAATATCTCTCAAAACCTAGTGATTTAAACATCCATATGTCACTAAAAATTTGAGATTTCATTCATTCAACTTCATCCTTTAAGAGGAGAGAACCCCTTAACCTAGGCCTCCTTTTCAAGAATAAACCCCAGTCCTAATTCTCAAATCTAAGCATCCTCCTTAGGAGTAAGACCCAACCATAATTCTCTTAACCTGGGCCTCCTTTTCAGGAGTAAGCCCCCAGTCTCAAATATGGGCATCCTCTTCAAGAGTAAGTCCCATGTCCCTTAATTTTTCAAATCTCTTAACCTAGTCCCCCTTTTCAGGAGTAAGCCCCAGTCATAATACCTCTTAACCTGGGCCCCCTTTTCAGGGGTAATCCCCATCTTAATTTCTCTTAACCAGTCCTAATTTACCTTTGATCTGGGATTCCTTTTCAGGAGTAAAACCCAATCATATGTCCTCTCCAAATTTGGGCCTCATTTTCAGGAGTAAGCCCCAAGTTAGAGTATTCAAAATCTCCATGAAGCACATATAACTTATGGACCCTATTCCTGGATTTCATCCCTAAAGTAAATCCTTACCTTCATTTATATGGGCAGTCATACATAAATAAGCCCCACATTATTTCTTATGATTTCATCTTTCATGGCACAATTGTCTAATTGTTTTACCAATACCTCTTGTTTCTCACACCGAGCATGACTCACGTGAGCTTAGAGTGTAAAAGTAATTATGACATCCTTCTTTGAGCCATCAATCATAAACATCATACTCCCTTACTCGAACTATGTGGGTTCTGATTCCTTTTATAAACAAAGGATACATAGGTATCCCATCGGTGGGTTCGATACCAACTCTGAAATAATTCTTGTCCTACTGAATGACAATAAACTTCAACTTCCCCACTGAGTGGATTTAAAACCATTATGGTCATCATAAGGACCAAGATACCTTTATGTATCAAAGGATACCATTGACTAATAATCTCTAACAAATACAGATCATTCTTTATCATTGAAGAACCTCGAATACGTATCAAATATTCTCAAAATTTCCTACATATCGATCATTGATTGTCAGATCTAAAGGAAAACTCATTTTATATTTGATAATGTAATAAGGATTCACGAACATAACTTAAAACTATAAAGAGAGTCCCGGAGTAGACAATAATTCCCCTCAAAAGGTGTGATGAGTCTGACCTCCCATCATCTCGACCAATGAAAATTCTTAAGCCTCATCAGTCCATAAACTAATGATCACCTACCTTTGGAAAGTAGGTCTGAATGGATGTGGAATCATTGGATGTTTCTAGTTCTATGAACAAACCTGTTAGAAACCGATCATAATGTTTGAACATCCCATCAAAGGAGGTCATCCCCGAAATCAGAGGGAAACAAAAATAGTGTACCCGATGTGAATCCTTAACCAAGTTAAACTGATGTTTTACCTATTTGTTAGGACCCTATTTAAAACTCAATAAAAGGGCCAAAAAAACAATCATTGACATATGTGCTCATCCAAAAGATGTAGTGGCTGAATTTATCTCGATTACGTCTGTTATATAAAACAGTCACTCTTTTCCATGATCATATGCATTTCTGGAATAGTTGATCTCATGTTCACACCTTTGAATACTGTTGCTGCAAATGCCACTGCTGCTACTCCTGCTAGATCGTCGTCCGCTCTAAGGATGATATCACCTACTCAGTGTCTTCAACGCTGGGTATCAAACACAATGGTTAAGGAGTACCGTCAACACTGTACCATCCCAACTCTGGAGGCTACTCGAAAAGCCCTCCAAGTAAACAACTCACATCAGTCGTCCAGACAACGACGACCAATGATCATGAAGTAGGTGGTGCTGACTACCGTCTCCAACCATTTCGGGTCATTATCCCCAGAATGCTATCACCATTCGCTCCCTTATTCTAGGGAGGTGAATGAGCTGGTCCCTCAGGTCCTTAATTCAAACATACATGAGTCCTTCCTAAGGGCTCCCACCAAAAATCACCGCCAGACTCGTGCAGCTGTGCGCCCTCAACATGATAAGGGTACCGACTCCAGGAATTCGACTCATGTTCCTCAAACCCGAGCAGGCAAGATGAATCGC
The DNA here is from genome assembly GCA_963277665.1 of Viscum album. Classification (NCBI taxonomy): domain Eukaryota; kingdom Viridiplantae; phylum Streptophyta; class Magnoliopsida; order Santalales; family Viscaceae; genus Viscum; species Viscum album. Next base: position 891,589,839 of record OY728130.1, read on the forward strand.
CAGAGGCAAAGTCCAGTTAATAGTGAGAAGGTTCTCATCTCTGCCATCTCCAGAAAAGTCCACCAACCTAACATGGTGGCAAGCAACGAGCAGGCACACACACCTACCCGATTTTATTCCGCTGTCCAGCATAATCGTCTGGCAGCATCACACCAATCCTTCCAAGCAATTTCGATGGAGTACTATAGATAGGAACATACACCTGTTTATACATCATCAGCTAGTCAGCAGGCTCATCTGACTACATATAATGGATCTCGTCAACTACGTTCAGCGAAGTGTAATCTGTAGGCACATACACCTGCTTGTGCTAATCAAGCCTACAAACAGTCTCACTTGGTAGCATTCAGAGATGTTAGTCAGAAAGCCCCGACATCAAATAAGAGGCAGGCTCAACTCTCTACCCCCACACTTGAGTGCTGTCAGGATTCAATGACAGGAATAGGAGGATAGGAGCAGGCACATATACCTACTCCAAGCCCATAATGGATGTATATTCCCATTCTGGTGGCTGAATTCACCAAGAATATTCTATCAATGGTGAAAGAGAAGATGCAAATCCCTGCTCATATTCTGGATGCCTTCCAGGATATTATAACAACTTCAGTGACATCTCAGGGAAAGACACAAGAATCTATCCCTACCAGTGGAGTGACACATCAACAATTCACTCCGAAACAGACACACACATCTGTTCCAGTCCAAGAGGGTTGTGGGGCATACTCCCACATATCATACGGACAACCAAGTCAGACACATACACCTGATTTGAGTGGAGATCGTCAGCCTAACCTAGACATCTTTCTTGATCAGCCATATACACCTAATCAGAGCAGCCAATTTTATCAACAAGTGGTTTCCAATGTGAGTAAGAAGGCGTCTAAGAAAAAGACCCACCCAGCACAGTCAGGAGATCAATATCCAATCTGTAACAAGGCCTTTCTCGATGCGGGAGTTCTTGATGCCCTCAAACAATTATCTGTATAAATTCAAGATTCTACTCCCTCATTTCCCAATAGTGGGAACATTAATTCTGATGGTCTTCAATAGACACTTACTCATGAAATCTTGCTTCATGACAATTCGGTCCATCTCGAAGTTTCATCTTCAGATGAGAGCCATAGGAACCCTCTATGTGGTCCGAAGACCAAGGAGCAAGAGATCTAATCTTTTTCCATAACCCATTACGGTGTTCCTCCCCATGATGATGAATTTCCTTGTGAAAGTCCTATCCGCAGTAGTGATGCACATTTCCTGGAAAATGATCCTGTGGACAATGTAGTGCCAAGAAATCCCTCTTATCATCAGGCACTTGCAAATGTGAAACTAGTCGTGTCTGAAGCTTCATCGCTAGCAGGTGAAATACTTTCTCAATCAGAAGATAGCCCAGGGTGTAGGTCATTCTCCAAACCACCCCTAATTCATGCATTTTCTAGTTTGATCAATGATTTTCTACCAATCCTATTGAATCCAATGAAGCAACACGGAAACACCAACTCTGGTCAAATCAGGTAGAAGAATCTTCATCAAATGATAAAGAGGAAATGCTGAACATGAGAAAACAACAGGCGAAAGGTGATGTTCCAGTCATGTTTTGGCCTCTGGATGAATCTCAGTATGACATTCAAGAAATTTTGACAGAAGATGAAATTCATGATATTAGTCTAAACATATGGAAAATCTTTATCTGTTGAAAAATAAAGTATTATCTTATGATGAATATGAAAATAATCTTAAGATAATAGAAGGGTTACAAAGTTAGATTGATTTGGCATCTCTATCAGCCTCTCCATATCTGAAGGCTGAAAAGCAGCAAAGATCCCATCAACATTCATGCTTTGGCGCATTAAGAAGATTGTGTAAGTTAATTTCCAATTCCTCATCTGGTATTCATGTCAGAGGATGGGGTGTTCATGGAGAACTGCATTTCACAGTGCTCCCCAGTCAGCAAAGCCCGCCGTAAATGGTATCATGCAATGTTATTGCCCATGGTCGGCCACAGTCAATGGGCATTATTTGTAATCAAAAGCTTTCCCAAGAACATGATTCAACTACTTCCTCTCAAAATCAAGAATACATAGAAAAAGTTGTTGAATTACTCTTGCATAAATAAAACAAAATATTGAACATGCCTCTCATTCGGAGCCTGCACGTCACCAAGTGACAGAAGTGTCAGAAATCATCCAACGGTCTTTTGAACTGGGTGATAAAAGTGGATATAGGATAATGCATCTAGCTAATTTTCGGACTATGTTTCGCAAGATCAGGAGTGCTTTTAAGAAAGTCTTAGACATAGTAGGTCAAGAGCCACCCCAGCTTGCCAGACTCGAGACTCTTTTAAACCAACCCTTGGAATCAACAAATAAGATTCGAGGAGTTGAGAAGGAAATTCCCCAGTCCACTAGACTGGAGACTTTTTCAAATCATCAATCTCCTCCTCATAGAATGTCAGTTTTTTCTCGATTGGGGAAGAAGCCTCAAGAGGAACGAAGAGCCAAATAATCATGAGATTCCCTCCAAATTACGGTTCGTCAATATGTTCCTGAGGGATCGAATAAACAAAAGGCAATGTCTCATAAAAAACATGGAAGAAGGCAATATCACAAAAATGATGATAGAATGTATGCGATGAGTTATGCATCAATCAATGTCATCAATTCCGTTGTTGCTGATCCACCAGATGAGGCTAACTCGGGGGACTCAGATGAATAGCTTCCTACTCAAGAAGATGTACACACTAACACAAATGATGAATGTGTGCGTACACTAAGTCAAAGGATTACTCAGAACCTAGGTAATCCTTCGAGTAACCCACTTCCCCCTCTCCGAAAAGGATCCAAAAAAGGGAATGTAAAGAACCAGATTACATATCCTTCTTATGGAGAAGGTCAATCGCTCTCACTAGAGCAATGGTTTTTACAACAGGAGGAAGAAATGAAGGAATTAAGAAGGTTGAATGCAGAAATATTTCAAAGTAGTCTTCTTCTTAAGCATGCTGGAGTCAGTCATCCAAAGGAATTTGTTGTAGCTACAAAGATGGATCAATAATATCCTCCTCGATCAGTACACCCTCACAGGTCTAATCTTACGGGTCAAATGCAACAACAGTTGGCAGTGCTACCATCAGTTGCAGTACCAATTGCCACATCCGTCCATGCTCCAGTCATTGCACCTACCAAAATCCAAGTTCAACTGGATGTTTCTCAAAAGTTAATAACTACTACTGATTCATTAATGGCTCGGTTAGAAACTATGTAAGGGAAACATGTGCAAGTTCAACTAGAAAAGAATGTTTACCCTGAATGGGTAGATTCAATCTCTCCACCATCCAGTTTTGGGAACCCTGTATTCCCTATATTCAATGGATCAGGTGATATTGAACAGCATTTGACGCATTACGTGTCTTGTTGCGATCCTATGATTGGAACTCCGGAGCAGCAAGAAGTAGTGAAACATAGATGCTTCATGCGAACCTTGCAAGGACCAGCTTTTTTCTGGTATACAAGCTTGAAATACCGGACAATTACCAGATGGGAGGATCTTCACCAAAAATTCCTCCTTCATTTTAGCTCAACATTTCTAAAGACAACAATTTTTGATCTTGAAAACTGTAAGAAAAGGGAGAATGAATGGTTCTATGATTTCATTGATCGATGGAAGGGATTAACATATTCTTTGAGTTTAGCACTCCCTCAAGAAGAATTGTTCCAAATCTGTGTGGAAAATATGCATGATGAATTACGCACGCCATTAATCCCTGTGAAATACACAGGAGGGTTTCGAGACCTTACTTCAATCGCTCAGTAGATTAAATATTACGTTATACAGGCTAAGGCTAAATCTCGGGTAATTCCATCAGCTCCAGGAAGGAGAATGGGTAAAGAAGAAACTGCTATAGTTATGCTTAAACAAGCACTTGTACCTGTTTCTACCTCAAAACCACCATCTTCTCGAAGGGCTCCACCTTATGAGCGCCAAAAACAAAGGTCGTTTCGTCCATATGATCAAAGAGATCAAAGACGAGAACAATTTGAGGATCTGAAGAGAAAAACAAACTCTTTCCGAAATGAACAAGTTCATGGTTATTTCACTTCGGCTCTGGAAGACAATTTGGTTCAATTGCCAATGCCCAAGAGGCCAAACAATAAAGGAGATAAAGATTGTCCCAATTATTGCGCTTTTAATCGAATGTTGGGGCATCCCATCCAGGAGTGTTTTGTCTTCATAGATCTCCTGCAAAAGATGGTCGACTTAGGACAAGTAAAACTGAAAGGTTATTCAGCTCAAGTAGCATGTGTTACTACTACAGTTCCTGAGGAGAAAGGAAAATGGCAATAAGTCAAAATAAAAAATGCACAGAAGTATGATGATTGGATGGTCAGAAAGACAATCAATCAAACTCATGCTATTTTTCAAACACAATTAAAGAAACCAATTGTGTCTTCTGCCATGAATGTTGCGACAAAACCATCTTCGTTAGAGGGAAAATCCTCAAAGAAACGACATGATTCAAAGAAATAAAAAGAATCAGAAGAAGATGAGTATGTGTCAAAGACTATGTTGTCTATGACTTTGGAGGAATTCATGCCATATGCTTCAAATCTATAGGCACCACCCCACAAAACGGCACAACATAAACATGCTAATCATCTAGAGTCTTCATCAGATGAAGAGTTAATCTTTGGTTCTGTTAATATGATTCAATTAACAAATACATATGCCAGTCGCAGTTTCGATTTCAATGATCCTGAATTCCCTGTATCAAACAGGGGAATCAGAGGAAGTTCTAGGGGCTCAGGATACAGGGGAAGATGTGGACCTTTTAGAAGCCACTATTCCAATTTTACCCCTGCTCGAACTGTGTATGCTGCAGAAACTCACGGTAGATCCCTTCAGTGAGCTCATCAAGAACAAGAAAGTTCTTCTACCAATAGAAAATTCAGTCATGGACTAGTTATTTTGGAAGACCATTTGAAGGTTCCATCTTCTTCCTCTCAGCAAGTAAATGGATATAATCTTTCTAATCTTCCAAAACTAGGAATATTGCCAACTCCTATCCCGATACAAGATGCATCAACTTCCAAAGCATCTACTTCCATGGTACATGCTAAACCACATATTTCTGTTGAGAAACACAGACCTCTGGATCAAAAGTATGATATATTGAAACACTTGGCCCAAGTACCAGCCATGTTATCAATTCTGGATGCTCTGAATCTGTCAAAAGATCTTCGGGAAGCACTCATCGAGGCATTGACAAGTCCTTAGGATTTTGAAACTGAAATTACTGCAGTTGAAGTCTATCAAATAGAGAATAATATTGTAGAATTATATTCAATAATATCTTTTACTGATGAAGATGAAGATGATGTTGTGCATGGACATATTAGACCATTGTACTCGTCTGGCAAGGTCAATGGCGTAGACGTCCGAAGAACATTCATTGACAATGGTTCAGGAGTCAACCTCATGCCCATTCGTACACTTCGTCGATTGGGCCTCACAGAATCTGATTTATCTCCTTCTACCATGATGTTACTAGGATATGATAAAAATGAACAAGATCCACTGGGCGAAGTTACACTCGGAACTCAGTTTGGAGATCTTGTATCCAATTCAGATTTCATTGTTGTTGATCAAGACTCAGCCTTTAACATCTTGCTTGGAAGACCCTGGCTACATCAACATGAGGCTATCCCTTCATCATACCATAAATGTCTCAAATATTGTTTTGATGGTCATGTTGGGACATTGTATTGTGATAAGGCCCCGTTCAAGACAATTGAGACTCAATATATTGAGGCGGAATTCTATCACATGAAGGGAAGGGAGAAATCTACGATAAAGGAGATTACCAAAGTTAATGATCCATATGGTTTGGAGAAAATTCCAGTAAATCCATTTTCACATGTGAGTGCAGATTATGTGTTTCCTATCAGTCAAATTGACAAGATAGACCCAAATCAAAATAATCATATGTAAAGATCCATAATGTCAATTACGGCAATCGATCCAAACAACAAGGGGAAATTGGTAATCTACCAAGCAGTGATGAAAGCACAAATGGCGACGTCTTCATTTCATCTACTGAAATCCAACAAGTATATGCTACGCCAATTAGGCTAGAAGAAGTTATAGCAACATCAGAGGTGAACAATGATGTCGATTCTCAATCCATTGTCTCCTCTTTATTTCCCAAAGAAGACCCTTCATCATCAATCGGGTCGGAAATGGAAGATTCTTCTTCAAGATATGCAAATTTTGACATCTCTTCGGATCATGAAAATTCAACTTTATCATCTACTATGCATGTAGAAATGGAAGAAATAATACATGATGAAGAAGAAGAGGAAAATCTTAGAGATGCTCCTCCAGAATTTGAAGAGGGTATCTCTTCCACTGTGGATGAACTCAGAGAAATAAATCTGGGTACAAAAGAAGATCCATGCCCCAATTTAATCAGTGCGACCATGATTTGTGAAGAGAAAGAGATGTATATTTTTTTTCTAATGAAAAATAGAGATATATTTTCCTGGACTATACAGAAATGCCCGGGCTTTGTCCTGATGTTTCTACTCATCATTTGGGTTTACCAGAAGAACATCGAGGATTTAAGCAAGCCGTGAGAAGAACACACCCAACATATGCTTCCAAAATTGAAGCTGAAGTGGATAAGATTATAAAAGCTAACTTCGTTAGAGAAGTTCAATATCCCAAATGGTTGGCTAATATTTTCCCTATAAAGACGAAGAACAGACAAATTATAGTTTGCATCGATTTTAGAGATCTTAATCGACATTGTCCTAAGGATGATTTCTCAGTTCCAATTACAGAACTCTTAATTGATGCAACAACTGTCTATGAAGTAATTTCCTTCATGGATGGATATTCGGGATATAATCAGATCTGAATGGCCCCAGAAGATGTGGAATCTACAGCCTTCAGAGCCCCTCAGGGTGTGTTTTGATACCGGGTAATTCCCTTTGGCTTAAAGAATGCAGGTGCAACTTATCAGTGTGCCATGCATCGTATCTTCAAACCCTTCTTAGGGAAGTTTGTTGAATGCTATGTAGACAATTTGGTAGTTAAATCGAAACAACTTTCTAATCAATTGGCTGATTTGGAATTCATATTCTGTAATCTTCGACAATATAATTTGAAGATAAACCCCTTAAAATGTGCTTTTGGGGTAACCTCAGGAAAATTTCTCAGCTTTGTTGTATGCCATCGTGGTATTGAAGTCGATCCTGAGAAGACCAAGTCAATCCTTAGTATGTCCCCTCCTCAAAATTTGAAATAATTAAGAGGACTTCAAGGACACTTAGCCTATATTCGGCGTTTCATCGCCAATATAGCAGGAAAACGTTTACCCTTCCCCAAATTGATGAAGTGGGGAGTCACTTACCAGTGGATTGAAGAATGTCAAGAAACATTCAATATTCTCAATAAATACCTCTTGAGTCAACCGGTACTCATGCCACCTGTTGAAGGAAGAACACTTATCCTCTATGTGACAGCTCAAGAGCGATCATTGGGTTCCTTTCTTGTTCAAAAGAATGATGCTAGGAATGATAACAACATCTACAATCTCAGTCGAACCATGCTTGAAGCTGAAACCCATTATTCAAGTATTTAGAAGTGCTACCTGGCATTAATCTTTGCAGCTCAGAAGTTGAGACACTACCTGCAACATCACGAGGTCCAATTGTTATCTCACAATAACCCGCTCAAATTTATCCTTAGTCGTCCATGGCTGACAGGACGTCTGGAAAGGTGGGCAGTTATTTTGCAGCAATTCGACATTCAGTATGTGTCTCAATAGGAGATAAAGGGACAATATATGGATGATCTCTTGGATGAACACCCTTAGGTGGAAGACACATCTTCAGATATTGAACTCCCTGATGAGGAAGTCTTCTCTATTCAAGAAAGTCCTCAGGAATGGGAAATGTATTTTGATGGTGCTTCCAGAAGTCCAACAGGGAGGAAAATGGGAAATCCTAAATTCAAAAATGTTGTCTTAGGAATTGTGCTCATTTATCCAGAAAAGGCAGTGTTACCTTATTCCTTATTATTGTGGGAAGGTGGTACCAATAATGAAGCAGAATACCAAGCTCTCATGGTAGGCTTGGAATTAGCATTTCAAGCACAAGTGAATCACTTAAAGGTGAAAGGTGATTCAGACCTGGTAATCAAAAAATTCAAGGGGGATTATGCCATCAGAAAAGAAGAACTAATCCATTTGTATGATTACGTCAGAGAGTTAATGGAATAATTCCCTTTAAACCGACATTTTCTTATGTCACAAGATCACAAAATTCTCAAGCTGATGCACTGGCTAATATTTCCACAACTCTGGCAGATCCAAATTGGGACAAGACAACCATCTTTATTGCCCACAGTCGTGCAATTTCAAATTAAGTTCGAATTATAACAGAGGGAAATTAATGAAATTTTTCCCATTCCAAAACCGTATGGTCATACTACAGAATGGAGGTCACCTATCAGGGAATAGCTTCAAAATGGAACACTTCCACTTGATAGAGCTAAGAAATAACAAATCCGACGGTGTGTGGTCAATTTTACTCTTTATGATAGCCCATATCACCTAGAGAAAATTCTCCACAAACGTGGTTTTGATGGATTTCTCTTCAGATGCATTGATGGTGAAGACACAATGGCTGTCATGAAAGAAGTGCATACAAGAGTCTGTGGTGCCCACCTGTCTGGACATAGACTGTCTGATCACATTCGAAGGCTTGGATACTTTTGGCCTTCAATGATACGAGATTGTGTCGATTTCACAAAGAAGTTTCATTCATGCCATGTACATACCAACTTCATTCATCAACCTCTAGAGTTTCTTCATACAGCTAAATATTCATGGCCATTTTCCACATGGGGAATGGATGTGGTGGGACCTTACCCTTCGGCTACGGCCAAGAAGTTTAAGCACATTCTTACTAATACTGACTTCTTTTCCAAATAATCAGAGGAAATACCTGTTGGCGCCAAAAATGTGGCCCGAAAGGAAGGAACGAAAAAGACATCCGGCGCGCTGCCTCACGAAGCACAGCTGCGAAGCCCAGCCGCAGAGCCCCGCCGCGAAGCGTCCCAACCTTGGCGGCCCCGCGAAGCTCCGGAGGCGGTAATCCTCCGCGAACCGGTTTGACGTTCGCGAGCCACCGCGAAGCTCCGGAGGCGGTAATCCTCCGCGAACCCGTTTGACGTTCACGAGCCGCCGCGAAGCCCCGAAGGCGGCGCGCGAGCCCTGCTTCGCGGCGCCCCTTCCCTATGAATACTCAACTCCCCCTGAGTCCAGGAAACGGACGATCCGACCTTTCGGATTCTCCTCTCCCGAATCGCGAAGCATGCTTTGCCTCGGGAATCATGAGCTCCGCGAGGTATTTCTACTTCGCGAGACGACTCTGATTTGTTTCGTTTTGAGCCCCTCTTTCGAGAGGGATGCCCTTCACGAAGCTCAAGGGCATTCGCAAAGGAAAGGGATTCCCAAGGGAACTCGGCCAGCCGCGGAGCACTTGTGCTTCGCGAAACACCCAACCCATGCTAGTAATCCCTATGCCAAGGCAGGATAACTATGCATCGCGAAGCACATTGCTTGGCAGGACCCTGCTTCGTGAACCACACCTTCTTCGCGAGGCAGTGCTCCGCGAACACTGTTCCCCTTCGCGAAGCACCTCCTACTCCCACCTATGCCCCATGCTAAGGCCAAGGCACCCCACTTCGCAAAGCACACTCCTCTGCTTAGCAATTCCTCTTTCCGTGCGACCCTCCAGTTTTGCACGATGTGATTTCAAAGTCCCATGGACAACACCTCCCGTAGCGTTGCTTCGCCTAATGCTTCTTCGCATAGGCACGCTAACGGCTATTGCTTCTTCGCATAGCCACGCTAACGTGGACCCCTCGATGGTTCCTCCCACGACCCCCCTTTACCATGGCCTTACCGGAACCTTCCCTTCCCCAAGGACCAGAGGGTACCGGTTATGTAAGCCCTAGGGGTGTGGAGTGAACCCACCTCGTCTGAGCTGTAGGACGTTAAACTGCCAAGCACCACGTCCTCAACACATGACGTTAAACTGTGGCCCAACCTCCTCTCCCTCACGAAGGGTCCCCCCAACTCGAACATTTTTTACACCACTCGTCTCCACGGGAATGGAACTCTTCCGCACATGGAATGAGATCCTCCCTGTCGGAGTGGTGTATGTTCGCAGGGGAATGGTCGCCTCAGAGCGTAAAACCCTCACCTTTGGTATGGATGATTGCACCCGTGCATCTCGGTACTTCCCCACTACCAAGGTCAGTGGAGGACGTGATAGGGAACGAGGCACCTCCCATTGTCGGACCATGGTCCATCTTTCCCGCGTTTTGCCGCGCCATGGGCCTCCATCCTGAAGTATGTCCCAACACCATGGGCCGCCCAACGCGTAAGCCCCTCTTCGCTTCTCACGGACGCACCCTTCGCGACGTGATCGTCAGGTCCATGCAACCTCTTGTTTCTCACACCCAGCATGACTCACGTGGGCTTAGAGTGAGCACCGACCCTGACACCCACCTGAACTACGAGGTCTTTGATCCATGTCAAGGCATGGTACGTAGGAAGCCTCCACGAGGTTCAAGCCCACCAACAGTAGACCAAGGTCTGCTTTCACGTCGGTTCACCGGTGAAAACCACCTGAACTACGAGGTCTTTGATCCATGTCAAGGCATGGTACGTAGGAAGCCTCCACGAGGTTCAAGCCCACCAACAATGGACCAAGGTCTACATTCACGTCGGTTTACCGGCGAAACCCAAGTGAACTACGAGGACTTTGATCCATGTCAAGGCATGGTACGTAGGAAGCCTCCACGAGGTTTAAGCCCACCCGTCATTTCACGTCGGGTCTCACCCCCGTCCAGCACGACGTTAAACTGCACTCCGGTCCAGTGGTAAGCCATTGCGACCCATACATCCCAACGAACTACGGGGACTTTGATTCGTGTCAAGGCATGGTACGCAGGAAGCCTCCACGTGGTTCAAGCCCACCAATAGTGGACCAAGGTCTGCTTTCACGTCGGTTTACCGACACACCCACCCACCGTTTTCTTCACGCCGGGTCCCATCTTCGTCCAGCATGACGTTAAACTACACTTTAGTCCAGTGGTAAGCCATTGCGACCCACCATTTTAACTACGAGGACTTTGATCCATTTCAAGGCAAGGTACGTAGGAATCCTCCCAGAGGTTCAAGCCCAACTCCCCTCGGACCAAGGTCCAGCTTCATGTCGGTTTACCAGCACCATCCCGAACTATGCGGACTTTGATTCCTTGCCACAGGGATACGTAGGAAGCCTCTTCAAGGCTCAAGCCCAAATTCACTGTCCCCCCCCTGCGATGGTCCCATTTCACTCTCATCCGTCTCCGGTGGACGTTAAACTCGCGGCATACCCTATGTTGAACACGGGAAGCTGAGGAAAACCTCAGATACGTGTCTATGACATGTAATTCCCTGCGCTCGATGTGGGATGCCTCGGGCTTCCACGCCCTCGAGAAGCCTTGTGGTCGAGGATAACAGACAGACATGCCAGGTACCCCAGCATCCAGACACGCTACTGATGCCTCAACGTGACTACTCCGCTGACCGAAGTTTGTTGCCCTGACTGGACCCTTTGGAATGTCCCGACAGGAGCAGCGTAATTAACCGGCACCCATGGAAACATGGCACTGGGAAGAGTTTCACGAACAACGTATTAAATCTATGAGGGAGACCCGGACTAGGTGATGAGTTCTGAGGAGGAATCCATGGAAGGAAGAACCGACATCCCATCATCCCGTTTCGATCAAGGAGAAGACGTACCTGAACAAGGAACGAATGTCGCCCGCCTTTGGAAAGCGGGAATGCGGGGCAACAAAGCCGCGCGTCCCCCCCCCCCCCTGACGGACGGATGCGCGCGCGCCCCGGCGAAAGCATCGGAAACAGAAATGGTGAACCCGACGTGAAACTCTTCTCCTCAGTATGGAGATTAATAGTGTTCGAGACACCAGTAGATTGACGTGTCACCGGATTCAGATATCCGTTGCCTGGTCCCGCCAAGAAAATAGCGGGCCTGTCGTGAAACTCACCGGCAGTCGGGGTAGTAGAACGTGGGGCACTCCGCTCTGCAGCGTGTTGGCGTGGATCCTTCTCACAGACATGGAGGATGGAAGAACGCTGGGGCACTGGCTGTCAATCCTTTTCCTCCCAGTACTGATGAGTTGATCCTTTCGCTTACCAGGAACCAGGTTGCTATTTCAGAGATGCGGTCACCATCCGCTCCTCGCCCGCGCAGGGGCAGGGGCAACACCACGACGACCACTCCACATGGCGCCACCACCGCCACGACGGCTACCACACCACGGAATACGGGACGTCCATGTCCCCTTTCCCCATTATAGGTCATCCAACGAAGGGTGATCAACAGCCTCGTGCGCAGGTACGAGGAGGAAGGGGTCATCCCGACTAGGGATATGGCCCGCTTGGACCTGGAGGCCTCCAGGCCCCGCCGTCAACGCTGCCCTAACAGGCCGCGCAGGGAGCCCCTGCTCCCCACCCAGACATTCAACCGTTTTGGGAGCCTATCTCCGGAACGCCTGGACGACTCTTCGCCCTACGCTGAAGAGGCAGGCGTTGTCCGGCTCAGTCCACTCAGGGCCCCGACCCAGGGCCCCCAGGCGAGAGCTCCCGTCCGGCCACGTCAGCGCCGTCGTCCGGCCCCACAGGAAGAGCAGGCAGACTACGTCCCTGCACCACCTGCACCGGCCCGCCTGACCCGACGTCAGCGCCGGGCCCGGGCTGAGGACGCTCGCCTAGTCGTGTCCACGTCGACAGCTATAGTGGCCCGAGCCACCACCGACGTACATTATGAAGCCCCCGCGTACATTGAGCAGGGGCACCCCTTCACCCAACCAGGATCGAGACCCCAGCCGCCCCGTGGGCAGGCTGGGTTGACTCTCCGGGTTACAGGCCCAAGTAGTGATCGCCGGGAGCTAACCCGCGGTGATGCCACCACGTACGGAGGTCCTCCCCGTACCACTACTCCACAGAGCGTGGGCCTTCCCCGCTCCAAAGATCGTCATGGAGGCATGCCTCGTGCTGCCCCCATCCTGCAGGAAGACCTGCCCCGTGGCAGTGATGCTCAGCGCGGAAACATTTCCCGCGCCCGCTGTACAGGGTATGGAGCCCATCCTTCTGAAGGCACCGTCCATCCGGTCCTTCTCCAACGTGGGGGCCCTCCCTACGTCCTCTCTGCAACTGGCGAAGGTCCTCCTCGCCCCAGCAACTCAAGGTGTGAAGGTCAGCCTCGCTCCACTCACATCGACCATGGAGGTCTTCCCCATGCTCCTGCCAGTGCCAATAGAGGCCCCGCCCACATGGGTACTGTTCATGGAGGTCCTCCCCATGTACCCTTCGACATTTTCCCTGGTACCCCTCGCACCCCGGCTGTCTCGAGTGGGGGCCCTCTCCGCCATGGCGCCAGCATCGCCCCAAGGCTGCCTGATAGGGGTCAACCCTGTCCCGAAGAGCCACCCAGGGGAAGAGATGCGGGTCGTCGCCGCCACAAGAAGAATCCTGGGAAGGCCCAGGTGGAGATCAAACCTGCCTGCTTCTCCGATTCAGAAGCGGAATGCGATTCAGCGATGGAACCTTCTCCCAGCTCCTCCGTATCAAGGACTGGGGTAGGGACCAGACGCGTCAGCCTCGTTCTCCCAGAATTTGAGGTCCACCGGATTCCCGTCTCTCTCCGCAGGTACATCCAGGAGGAAGAGATTCTGAGAACTCTGCAGGTTTCGACCGCGCAGTCACCGCCACCGTCACCCGAAGCGCCCTCTACCTCTACTCGGGATCACGAGGAACTGGTTTGGGGGTCAACGGTGGTAGAGCCACGACATGACCAGACACCGGTAACGGCAATTCCCGTACCCGAAGCAGTGTCTGTCAGCCCGTCCTATCGTGACATTGTTGTCAGGTCACCTCGCTCTTCAGAGGAAGGCCCAGAATTCGGTGGCCAGTCTGCTCGCGCACCGTATTCTCCACCGCCGAGTTTTCCATCCCAGAGGTCCACCTCGGTACCGCTACCGGTCCCTCAGCCGCCCCCGGTTGATGAGTGGGGTAATGTAGGGCCCAACCCTGAGGACGAACCCAGGAGTTTCTGGAGTATTCTTGCAGCGGACTACTTCCCAGAGATGTTCTGGCCCACAGCGGCACTGAATTTCTGCGTACCCGAGTCGCTTACCCCAGAAGAAGTGGGATGCTTTTGTCGAACCCTATGGGCGACGCACTTCCGCCTCCGCTGGGAACGGGTAGTATACCCCAGGAGCCGAGAGCACTTCGAGGAGATTGGAAAACAGTGCCGCCTGATCGAAGCAGCGGCGCTCCTTGTGGCCCAGCACCCCGAGTCGCCCGGTCACCAGAGTGCCCTCCAACGAAAATGCGTTCAGAGTTTCAAGGCACTCCGCAAGATCGTCAGGGAAGCCACCCCCCATGTGCAAGTCCGTGGGTGGGGACACTATGCTTCCCTCCTCTTCGACCCTATCCGACGACAGCCCGATTCGCTATGCGACATTTAGGATATGCCCTCGAGAGGAATCGCGGTCCACATGGCCGACATTGTGGACAGGGAAGACGAACTGGAACTCCTTGATAGAGACTTCCCCCCAGAGGGTGCACCGCCACTACTCGACCCATCAGGGAGAGTCACCCGTCAGCAGAGGAACCTGCTAGGCCTGCCCGTACCCACCGAGTCGCTGGTACTCAGTCGAAACACCAGCAAAGGTAAAGAGCACGTCGGAACCGTCAAGCACTCCGACCCGTCCGCCTCTGTGCAGAAAACAGACGAAGATCCTGAGAAGGCCACGTTGCGCCAGCAGCTTGCTGAGCAGAAGAGGCTGGTTGACGAACTATTGGCTGAGCGCGCCGCAGAGCGGTGACCCGACTATGGTAATCCAAGGCCGGGGCAGCAGGGGCAGGAACAATTTCCCCCCGGTGAGATGCCTCCGGGCAACCCTGATCATGTTACTACCGCGGACAGGGCGGAAGCCGAAACATATGGCAAGAGGGCGCGATACGTCTCGCCAAACCCCCCTGAGCGACGGGGCAATATGAAGAATCCAACCCGGGTTCCCCCAGTCGCCCAACAGGTCGTCCAGCCAGCTGACCCGCGAGCGGCCAAAGCCGTCTACAACATTGAAGAACCTGGCAATGCGCTTGTGGTTAGGGATCCCCGTCAAGACAGGGACCCCCACCCGGAGGACCTTATTGCGGCACTCACAGCCCGCCTCGAGGCGTTGGAAACACGGCAGGTGGCGGTCCCACCGGATGGCAAGCCTTATCCCGCATGGGTGGATGATATGCCCGCGCCTCCGGGTCTTGGGAACCCCACTTTCTCGTAGTTTAACGGGATAGGGGACCCACCCCAGCACTTGGCTCATTTCTCTTCCAGGTGTGGCCCCATGCTGGGGACCCCGGCTCAACAAGAAGCCGCTAAGCTCCGATGTTTTGTACAGACATTGGAAGGTCCGGCATTCGTCTGGTACAACCAGCTCCCTATCGGATCAGTGACCGGTTGGGAGGATCTTCGCCGGCAGTTCTTATACTAGTTCAGCACCACCACGCGAAAGACCAGCATTGCGGACCTCTTCAAGTGCAAACAGAGGCCTGATGAGCGGGTTGCAGACTTCATCGCCCGGTGGAAAGGACTTACGTATTCCCTCGATATGCCACTGACTCAGGAGAAATTACTGACGATGTGTGTGGGGAACATCAAGACAGAGCTGGTACCCTCCTTGATTACCCAGAACTACCCTGGAGGGTTCAGAGATTTCTCGGATAAGCCCCAGCGCCTCAAGGAGGCCCTGCAACAGGCTAGTCAGGCACGTTTGCTGCCCCCTATGATCCCAGCCAGGAGGGCCGCCAGGGCTGAACCCACCGCAGTGGCTCAAATAGAAGCCCCGAGGCAGCTGGAATTGCTAGCGGCGGCACCACCCCCACAACCCCGCAGAGGTCCTCCACCTCAAGCGCAGGCTCCTGCCCAGCAGCGACCGCCTCAGAACCGACAGGTTCCCCCGCGCAATGCGCCACCGCCACCTAGGCGAGACAACCAGGCGCCGCCTCCTCGGCAAGCCCCTCCGGTCACTCGACAGGACCAGGCCCCCAGGGCTCCTTACCCGGAAAGAAAGTACCATACCTATTCGTTCAACGAAAATCAGGTCCCTGGCTACTTATGAAGTGCTCTAGAGCAAGGGATCGTGCGTCTGCCTGAGTGCAGGAGGCCGGCAGAGGCGCATCTCACCGATCACCCCAACTACTACCCTTATCATCGAATCCTGGGGCACACCCTCAAGCGATGCTATGTGTTTAAAGACTGGCTTTAGGACCAGGTCAACAACAACATAGTCAAGTTGGGCCCAGCGCCAGCGCAAGTGGCAGGCATCTTTGCGGGATCAGAAATCGGCAGCGACGGCGAAGGTGAGTGGCAGCAGGTCCCTAGCCGCGGGTCCCAGAAATACGACAACTGGATGGCCCGAAAAACTGTCGTCCGTGCCCAGGGTATCATCCGGGCATGCCTGAAGCAGTCGGAACCTTCAGAAGAAGTAGCCGGTGCCTCAACATCGTCTTCACAGTCGACCTCTGCCCAAAAGGGCAAGCAGCGACGACGCAAGAAGCAACGTGCACCGCCAGTGCCGTCGTCATCCCGCACTCTTGGCGACTTTATGCCTCCTGGAATGGGAATTCCCCCCAGAATCCGCCCAGCGGTGGATGACTCTTCGAGTGACAGTCAAGGGTACGCTTCGGTTAACACCGTAGAGCTGGTAAATCCCTATATGACCCCCGAAGAGGGGGAACCCCAGGAAGACCACCCCAACATTTCTAGCCGACGTCAACGTCGGCAGAATCGCAACCGCGCCGGTCACCGAGGTACGTCAGCCGACATTTGCGGCCAAGCCGTGCACGCTACCGAGACCAGGCAGCAGGCTCAGCGCAGATCTCAGCATGCGCAGACCCATCCGGCACCCTCGACTCTACCTCCACCGCCGTTCGTGTTGCTGGATCAGGGAGAGCCGCCTCGTTCATATCACAGCCAGTCTTTCCCGGCGACAGGCCAGCCTCTACTGTCCGATCCTAGCCCGGCGACTATTCTTCAGGCTTCTACTGGTTGGCGGCAAGATGCACCCAGTACTAGTTACTCGCCAGTTCAGCCAGCCGGACCCGATGTGCATCCAAATGCCGAACGACCTCCTGTAAGCATAGGTTCGTGTTTGGCACGAAAGTACGATGTTCTGAAGCATCTGGCCGGCATCCCGGCGAGGCTTTCCATCCTCGAGGCCCTTCGCCTGTCATCTGAAATGCACGAGGCACTTTCTGAGGCCCTGAGGAGCCCCCTCCAGTTCGAGACGGAAGTGGCAGCTGCGGAAGCCTTCCATACCGAGACGATTGAAAACGTCAAATGCCAGGCGGTTATCTCGTTCTCCGGTGAAGATGAAGACCCTCCTATACAGGGGCACATTCACCCACTATATATCACTGGCCACTTCAATGGTGTGGAAGTCCGCTAATGCCTCGTTGACACGGGTTCTGGAATCAACTTAATTCTGACCCGGACGCTGCGAAAGCTGGGTCTATCCGAAGGTCATTTGACTCCCTCTGACCTCAGGATCCAGGGGTACGACAGGACAGAGCAAACCCCAGTCGGCAAGATCCGCGTGAAGACCCAGTTCGGTGGCTTAATTGCCAGCACCGAGTTCATGGTTGTTTCTCAGGACACCGCCTACAACGCATTGATGGGTAGGCCATGGCTCCATCTGCATGCATCGGTCCCCTCGTCATATCACCAGTGCCTTAAGTACTCGCTCAACGGTCTAGTAGGCGTGCTCCAAGGAGACGCGTCCCCTTTCGCTTCTTGTGAGGCCCGCTATCTGGATGCGGGTTATTACAAAAGTAAGGACAAGCAAATCCTGGTAAGCGAGGATGAACCCGCCCCAATCACAAGTGATACCTGGGAAAGCATGGAGGACGCCTACATCCTCCCGATCCACCGGTTGGAGGCCACGACCCCCGACATGGGACAATGTTTTGTTGTTTCGGGTACGCAAGGAAGTCATGTTCCCGTGTCCAAGCGACGACGGAAAATCACCTTGTACTCCTACATCAACTAGGCTCGGGTCATCCCGGAACCTCCTACCCCTGTACGGTACCGGGATGTCAAGCTGATGACAACGGCGGTGTGCCATACGTGCCTATTTCGCCGGGCTGGAATTAAACGACTCAGGCCGACGCGCCACCACTGCTTTGATATCATCAAGCGTGGCCCCTTAGGCCGAAGGCCAGATGGGATCAGATCAAATGCAATCATTGCTATGGTCTCAATGACAAGTGAGTCTCCTGATGTCATGACCGCTGCTGCCCAAGCCGGCACCAGCTGCCCCTCGGGTTTTGAGAGCCCAGAAGTATCCTCCGTCGCGGGAAGTTCCCCCATGGCTGGGGAGGAGGACTTGGAGGATGCTCCCCCAGCCATTGAAGAAGGCGTCTCTACCACGGTTGATGAACTGGTACAGGTGAACCTTGGTAGCGAGGCAGATCCGAGACCCACATTGATCAGTGCGGCCATGTCCCTTGAGGAGCGGCAGCAGTATGTAGACTTCCTCAAACAGCACCGCGATGTGTTTTCCTGGAGTTACGATGAGATACCAGGGATGGATCCCCAAGTGGCCGTCCACCGTCTAGGTCTCCCGGCAAAACACCGTGGGTTCAAGCAGCCTCCCAGGAAAATTCACCCTTCTCATGGTGCTATGGTGGAGGCCGAAGTTGACAAGATTATCAAAGCCAACTTCATTAAGGAGGTCCAGTACCCCAAATGGCTCGCCAACATTGTGCCGGTCAGGAAGAAGAATGTGCAGATCAGAGTCTGC
This sequence comes from Viscum album, assembly GCA_963277665.1. NCBI lineage: Eukaryota > Viridiplantae > Streptophyta > Magnoliopsida > Santalales > Viscaceae > Viscum > Viscum album. The sequence continues at coordinate 891,608,781 of OY728130.1, forward strand.
ATCGACTTCCGCGATCTCAATCGCCACTGCCCAAAGGATGACCTACCACTCCCAGTGACAGAACTGTTGATTGACGCCACAGCCGGGTTCCAAGCCCTCTCTTTCATGGATGGGTATTCCGAGTATAACCAAATCCGGATGGCCCCCGAAGACGAGGAGTCCACTGCCTTCAGGGCTCCCCAGGGTACTTTTTGCTACCAGGTAATGCCATTCGGTTTGAAAAATGCAGGTTCCACTTATCAGAGGGCCATGCATCGCATATTCAAACCGATCCTCGGGACATTGGTGGAATGCTACGTGGATGACCTTGTAGTCAAATCGCGCCAGCGCCAGGACCATCTCAAAGACCTTGAGAAAGTGTTCGGTTTCCTCCGTTCCCGTCACCTGAAGATGAACCCGCTGAAGTGTGCCTTCGGAGTCACCTCCGGGAAGTTTCTGGGCTTCGTTGTCAGATACTGAGGTATCGAGATCGACCCGGAGAAGATCAAGGCCATCAGCCAAATTCCTCCCCCGAGCAACATTCGGGAGCTTCGAGGACTGCAAGGCCACTTAGCCTATATACGCCGATTCATTGCGAATTTGGCCGGCAAGTGTAAGCCCTTTTCCCGGCTCATGAAGAAAGACGCTACCTACGAATGGGATGAGGAGTGTCGGGCTGCCTTCGAGGAAATCAAGCGGTATCTGCTCCAACCTCCGGTCTTGATGCCACCCATCTCCGGAAAGCCGCTGGTCCTTTACGTGACTGCCCTGGAGAGATCCCTCGGTGCACTGCTCTCCCAGAAGAATAACGAGGGCACTGAGAAAAGTCTCTACTATCTCAGCCGCATGCTTCTCGATACGGAGGTCAGATACTCCCCTATCGAAAAGAGCTGCCTTGCGCTCGTCTTCGCGGTGCAGAAGTTGCGGCACTACCTGCAACACCACGAGGTACAATTGATCTCTCGGGTAGATCCGCTGATGTACATCCTGAACCGCCCCATGCTGATTGGCCGACTAGCACGGTGGGCGGTGATTATCCAGCAATTTGATATCAGGTTCGTGCCTCAGAAGGCCGTTAAGGGACAGACATTGGCAGACTTTTTAGCTGCCCATCCAACCTCCGCGGATCAATCCCTGGACCTGGATTTCCCCGACGAGACGATCCTATCAGTCGATCATGCTGTCCCGTGTTGGCAAATGCATTTCGACGGCGCCTCCCGGAGTCCAACCGGTAGAAGGCTCAACGACCCCAAGCTCAACAGAGTGGGTCTGGGCATTGTTTTCATTACCCCGGCGCAAGCCGTCCTGCCGTACTCATTCCTGCTGTCAGAAGGTTGTACAAACAACGAGGAAGAGTACCAGGCTCTCATCACCGGCCTCGAGTTGGCCCTTGAGATCCATGTTCCCCATCTACATGTGAAGGGAGATTCCGAGCTGGTGATCAAACAGGTTAATGGCGACTACGTCGTCAGGAAGCCAGATCTTGCACCGTTACTGGAGTACACCCTCCTCCTAATGGCCCAGTTCTCTCCTCGGCCAGAGGTTACCCATGTCCCAAGATCGCAGAACGGACAAGCGGACGCCCTGGCTGGCTTAGCTGCGTCGCTCGCAGAACCCGAGCAAGATGATTTGGTCATACACGTGGCCCACCGGAGAGTCATTGCTCCCGTCACCCAAGAGGATCGTGATAGCCTGCGGGTAAGTCATCTCACCGCCGGACCCTCCATATCGGGAGTCCCGGGTTCGTCAGACGCAGGGGTTGAAACCACCTTCGACTGGAGTGAACCTTTTGTCGAGTACCTCCAAAATGGTCAGCTCCCGGACGACCGGGCCAAACGCGAGCGAATCCGACGCCGCGCGCTGCAATTTACCCTCCAGAGCAGTCCCAGTCTTGAGCAGACCCTCTATAAACGGAGTTTCGATGGTGTCCTCCTCCGTTGCATCCAAGGAGTAGAGATACCTCAAGTTATGAAAGAGGTTCACGTCGGTTCCTGTGGCGCCCATCAAGCTGGGCCGAAGCTGTCCTAGAAAATCCGGAGGATAGGGTACTTCTGGCCCTCCATGATCCACTATTGTATTGGATACGCCAAGAGATGCCACGCGTGCCAAGTACACACCAACTTCTTGCATCGGCCGCCAGAACCCCTCCACCCCACCAAGTACTCTTGGCCATTTTCGGTATGGGGACTTGATGTAGTGGGACCGTATCTGCCGGCAATAGCCCGCCAGTGTAGGTTCATCCTGACTGCTACAGATTTCTTCTCCAAGTGGGCAGAAGCAGTTCCGCTCAAAGAGGACAAGGCCCGTTCCATCATTGACTTTGTGAGCTCCAACATTATCCACCGGTTTGGAGTCCCTCACGCTGTCCTCACCGATAATGGCACCAACTTCCCGGCAGCTGAATTGAAGAAATTGTACGCTAAGTAAGACATCCGGTCAAACCATACCTCGCGCTACCACGCGCAGGCGAATGGGTAGATCGAGGCGTTCAACAAGACCCTCTCTAACATTCGGCAGAAGATGGTTGGTCAGAACAAGAAGAGTTGGCCGGACAAGCTCCCCAACGCCCTCTGGGCTTATCGGACGACGACTCGTAACTCTACCCAGGTGACCCCATATTCCCTGGTGTATGGAGCTGAGGCCATCCTACCCATTGAGATCCAGCTGCCGTCGCTACGCACTGCAGTTTATGATCACCAGACACCAGATGAGGTAGCCGAGATCCATCTAGCTGAATTAGAGGCACTGGACGAGAACCGGCTTCATGCCCTGCACAATCTGGAAAGGCATCAGGACAAGATAGCGAGAGCTTTTTACAAGAAGGTTCGTCTCCGCTCTTTTCTACAGGGTGACCTGGTACTGGCCCTTCGAGCGCCAATGATTCCCGGTAGGAAACCACCCAAGTTAGAACCCAAATGGGAAGGGCCTTACATCATCCATAAGGTTTACCCCAATGGAGCATACTCCTTGGTGACCACAGATGGAGAGCGTATAACCCCTCCCACCAATGCCAAATTCCTCAAGCGATACTTTGCCTAGGGCAAAAAGTGGTCATGCACGACCCTAAACTGCGAGAGGGTCCTGCACGACCCTAAACTGCGACTTGGTCCCGCATGACCTTAAACTGCCTCTCCGTCCTCACTGCAAGACGTTAAACTGCAAGCCAGTCAGGTCTTCCTGACCGAGGCTCAGCCTCAGGCCCCTTGGCCTCCTCGGGTCCCCGACCCTCGTCCTGCATGACGTTAAACTGCATGTCAAGAACTACTTATGGCTTGATTCCCATCTTTATGGGATACGTAGGAACGCTCGGACGCCTCGTCTTGAGCCCAGCCTCAAGATTCTCTCTTCCGCTATTCCCCCTGGGGATAGTCTTCTTGGAGGATCCTTGTGTAGCAGGGAGTAGGCTTCCTTGGCCCCGCTCATGCAACCCCAATCGCGCAAAGATTGTAAAGGTCGCACCATGCGCCCACTCCCGTTCTTCTACCCTCCCACGTCCTCACCGCATGACTCTAAACTGCATGGCCTTCAAGAACTACGTATGGCTTGATTCTCATCCTTATGAGATACGTAGGAACGCCCGGACATTTCGTCCGTTGGGCCAGCCCAAAAGTCAAAATCTTCCCCTCGGGTCAAGACATGGCAGGGTGCACACTTTTGCCCCGACCCACGTCGAGTAAGCCTCGACCCAGCTGCACATTCCCCCTGGAGGTGTTTGCCCCTTTCGTGGATGAACGCAACTGAGCTTCACCCACTCCTTGACTGGGATTCTGTCACCTTTTCACACCCAGAGGGACCCCCGATAACGGCCTGGATGCAATGCCCAAGGGCTCTCCTACCGATACGGGCCAACGCCCCCAAGGGTTTTCTTAAGCAACAAGTCGATACAAGTCCCGCGTTGCGAATTTGGCCAGCGGTCGACGCTCATTTGTTGCCCCCATGCGGGTCACCATAGGAACGCTGTGTTTCAAACATGGTCAACAGTGATCCCCTCTGCCCCATCCCAAGGTGACAAACTTCCCCCAAGTGGTGCTGGCGATCCAGGCCACGGCCCAGGATTCCTCATAAGGGTATACAGTGTGATGTGGGACTACGTCCTCATTCACGTCAGGATCATGTACCATGCCGTGCAACTCCCTGTACGAGGTACAGCCTCAGGCCCCTTGGCCTCCTTGGGTCCCCGACCCTCGTCCTGCATGACGTTAAACTGCATTTCAAGAACTACGTGTGTCTTGATTCCCATCCTAATGGGATACGTAGGATCACCTGAATGTCTAAGCTTCGGGTCCAGCCCCATCTCTCGGGAATCCCCATCCCATCCTGGCCCCTTGGCCCATCCTTCCTCCATGAGGGGACCATAAGGTGTGGTGTGGGATCATGTCCTCATTCACGACGATCTCGTGATGACCACGCCATGCTCCCACCCCCTACTGAGTTGTTTCGTCGATTCCTCTTTTCCGGTGGTTCACCAATGTGCTTAAGAGTACTCTGGTTTATTACCTGGAATGCCAAGCTTTACTCGGACATGTCCGCACCCGCTTTCCAGGCTTTGCGTATCCCCGTATCAGGTCTTTCATCATCTTTCACACCCGGAGGGACCCCCAAGAACGGCCTGGATACTACGCCCAAGGGCTCTCCTACCGATATGGGCCGACGCCCCCGAGGGTTCCGAACAGCAAATCGATAAAATCCCGCGTTGCGAATATGGTCAGCGGTCGATGCTCGTTTGTTGTTCCCACCTCAGGCTAACGCGATACAGACGCTGTGTTTCCATCATGGATAACCGTTTTCCTCTGTCGTCACGCCAACCCATTAAGCCCAAATGTCGGGTACACAATTCACACCCTTCATCACTTCATCATGTCCAAGTAGAGTCTTGGGACTCTTGGTACTTTTCCCCCGTGCACGTCTGCGCGTTCGAGGAACAAGCTACATCAAAGGTGTCCTTCGAAACACTCTGCTGACTCCCCTTTGATGGACGCCCCAAGTATTGCAATGAGGATACCCCCCTTGTTTCCCACACCGAGTTTATCTCACGTGGGCTTAGGAATTGGGTTAACATCTGTGCTTACTCGGGAGCTGTCACCACCCATGGTCCGAGCTCTAAGACCATAAACTAAGACTCTCATCTGGAACTACGTTCAAGACCCCTTGTCTTCGGACCCAGCTTGAGTTCAGCGAATTTACCTCTCTAATCCTGCCTTCAGGACCCTGATCACAGGGCCGCGTGGCGCAGTGTAGGACTACGTCCTCATTCACGTCGGGTTTGCAATAGCAGCACCACGCACGCCCCATTCTGAGGTTCAGTCCTCCTATTCCCTGTCCTGCATGACATTAAAAGGAACCCTTCAGAACTACGTATGGCTTGATTCCCATCCTAATGGGATACGTAGGACCACCTGAATGTCTAAGATTCAGGTCCAGCCCCACCTCTTGGAGATCTCCTGATTTCCCGGTCACCTAGGCCACTTGGTCCATCCCTCTCCAGCAGGGGGGTGTGTAGGTATGATACAAGGTTTTGGGCACCATGCTCCCTTCCCCTGGGAATCTGCCATCTCTCAATCACCCTAAAGGTTGAGTCCCTTGGCTCCCCGTAGTGGTTCACCCATGTATTAAGATCACTCTAGTCTTGGACCAAGAGTGTCAGATTCAACTTGATCAAGTTCCTTCCACTTGTCAAGCTTCGTGTTCCCCTCTATTCGGACTTCCATCATCTTTCACACCCAGAGGGACCCCCAAGAACGGCCTGGATACTACGCCCAAGGGCTCTCCTACCGATACGGGCCAACGCCCTCCAGGGTTTCGGACAACAAATCGATAAAATCCCGCGTTGCGAATATGGTCAGCGGTCGATGCTCGTTTTGTTAGTCCTCACTTCAGGCTAACGCGACAGGATGCTGTGTTGCGAACAGGGTCAGCAGTAATCCTCTGTCGTCACGCCAGCCCCTTCAGTCCTTGAATGTTGGTTGCATGATTCACATCATTTTCCACCCCATCATGTCCAGGTGGAATCTCGACACTTTTGGCGCTATCCCTCAGTGCACCTTTTCATGTTAGCGGGACAAAGCTGCAATCTGGCGCCCTTTGGGGCTCCCATGGTCCGAGCTCTAAGACCATAAACTAAGACCCATTCGAGACTACGTTCAAATTCCCATCCTCATGGGATACGTAGGACCGCCCAGACGCCCTGTCTCCGGGTACAACCCATTCAGGAAGCCAATCTCTCCCCCTGTTTCCCCTCTATATAGGCCCCTCGGCCTAAGGTTTCCCCCTCCAAATGGCGTACAATCTGATGTGGGATCATGTCTCCGTCAATTGTGTTTTATAACACTATGCACATTTCCCGCCTAGCATCGTCTCTGCTACGTCTGCGCTGCATGACGATAAAATGCATGCTTGGTCCTATCATACGACCCTAAACTGTGACATTATCGTCCTGGCCGCACGACGAAAAATGGCACCGCATTGTGGTGACCTCGCTGTAGAGGACATCACGTTGGGTATTGGTCATGTGCCATACCGTTTGTCAACGCCCATCACGGCTTGATTCTTGCGGCGACATCACGACCTACTGTTCTAGGCCTGTCGCTTCACAAAAAAAACCATTCACCTTAAAGAACAAACATGATACACCAAATTCCGCTTCTTTCAGTGCAAGGGCCACGTCCGCACTCCCCTTTTCCCCTGGCACTGGTATCCTACCATGTCACTTCCAGAACTACGTATGGCTTGATTCTCATCCTTATGAGATACGTAGGAGCGCCCGGGTACTTCCCCGCGGGCCCAGCCTAACCCTTGAGTTCGGTCCCTCGACTCGGGCATTTCCCCAGAGAATGCATGGTAAGTAGGATTATGTCCTCATTCACGTCAGGGTTTGATGTCATGCGTCCCCTGATCCCTTTTTCCCATCCATGGTCCGAGTTCTATGACCCTAAACTAAGATCTCCCCAAGGGAAAGGAATCTGCTCCCCCTCTCTAATACATTTCGTTGACATATTCAGATGTGTTTTGACAAAAAGCCTGAAGCATGGGATTTTCACAGGGACATTCCCCTCTCCTCATGACCAAGCTTCGTGAGCTCGCTATTTGGATCCTCATCCTCTTCCACATCCAAAAGGACCCTCGGACGGCGTGGATACTAAGTTTAAGGGCTCTCCATGAATGCTGGACCTAAGGGCCCTTCAATCATTTCGGGCCAACGTCCCTACGGATATTTGACAACATTTGAGACATGGTCCCGTGTTTCGAACATGGTCAACGATTGACCCTCATTTGTTTGTCCCCATTTTTAGGCTAACGCGATAGGATGCTGTGTTGCGAACATGGTCAACAGTAATCCTCTATCGCCACGCCGCCATCATCGTGATCCGAATCTCAAGCGTCCTGATTCACACATTTCCACTCCCTCATGTTCAAGTGGAGCTCCACCATACTCGGCTCTTTCGCTTCGCGCATCTAGGTGCGCTGAAGGATTGTGTTAGTGTCATCGGGCCGGTAGTCACCGAGCATCCCTTTGCCCTAACCTGCCCCTCTCTGCGTCGGGAAATTCCCACCACTACTGCTTGTTTCCCACACCGAGCACGACTCACGTGGGCTTAGTAGTTTTGGCTGGATGTGTACCAACACGGTCGGGCTGCTCCTCGTCCAGTATGACGTTAAACTGCGCTTCCAGAACTATGTGCGGCTTGATTCCCATCATCACGTGGGATACGTAGAGACACCTAGGCATTTCACCTAGGGTTCAGCCCCTGGAATCACGAAATCTTGTTCCTCCCCATTTCCAGCCCTCGCCAGAGGCCCTGTCTGGAAGAAAGAATGATCCGTGATCAGGCCAATGCGCCCAATCTGGCGTACTCCCACCACGGTGGTGCAACTACCAAAGTGTTGGATTCTGTTTGAACAAACCACCACTCCATGTTCCACGCTTTGCGTGTCCCTTATTCGGACCCTCGTCCTCTTTCATGTCTGAAGGAACCCCCCTAACGGCCTGGTCTTATGCCGCATCGGCTCACCTACCGTCCTGGGCCAACGTTCCGGAAGACTGGTCATGTCTGGAAGGACCCCCTAACAGTATGGGTGTCTGACCTATGGTCCACCAACTGTCCTGGGCCAATGTCCTGAAAGATTGATCGACAACAAATGGATAAAATCTCGCGTTGCGAATATGGTCAGCGGTCGATGCTCATTTGTTGTCCCCATTTTAGGCTAACACAGTAAGGATACCGTTTGTCCGCCACAGTTAACGGTTTTCCTTTATAGTCACTCCATCTCCACAGTGTTCCGAATTTGGGTATCGTGATTCACACTTCCCATTTTCATCTGTTTGACCCGATTTCAGCGCCCCTGGTGTTGCCTCATTCGTGCATAAGAGCACGTTGGAGAAACGGTAATTCGGCTATCCTGGATGTTCCTCCTCCGATCAAGCCGTCCCCATCTTTCGGGAATCTGGACTGGTTTGAGGGAATTGTCGTCAAACGTCCCGCAAACATTGTAGGGATGCAACAAGGCAATTCAACAGTGGAAATCGTGCGTGCTACGGAACTCAAAACAAAGGGGAAAGAAAGAGTTGGAGCAAAAAAGTGTTAATAAAAGTTTCTTTCGGGTTCGCTACAATACTCGGGGGTTGACTTCCCCCATGGACGGGTTGACTCCGTCAAAAGAGCGTTGCAGCTCCGCCACCCATTGACTTGCGGCGTCCAGAGCCTGTTGCCGCTGATTCAACTCCCGCTCCTCTTCAGCAGCGGTGGGGCATAATTCGTCAACTCTGGCCCTGGCCCTTTCCACCTCGACCCGAACGGCAGCCATCCTCCCAGAGGTTTGCCCCATACGTTCCTCAGCCTCCGCTAGCTGGGCCTTCAATTGTGAGACCAGCTCGGAATGCGCATCGAGAGTGGCTGAAAGCTCATTGGCCCGGATCTGCATCTGTTGGACCTCGCCTTCAGCCTCCTGGATCTTCCTAATGCTGGTTGCCTTCCTCCGCTGCCATCCCACGCTCAACCCACGATCATGCTCCCGGATCTTCTCAGCCATGAGGTCTCGGATGAGCGTGTGAGGGCGTTGGGCATCCACTACCCCGACCCACAGTTCGCGCAACCGTGAGCAGAGCCTATCCATTTAGGCCAGCCATTGCGCTTGGGGAGTGTCCCTGATAAAGCGCGTGATCAGCTTCCACGACCGGCGACGGACTATGCTGCTGTCTTCCTCATCAGAGGCCGTTTCGTCCCAATCCGCGAGGTCGGCAGGCTCGTACGCAGGATATGCCTGCAGGAATTCCTCAGCGGGATCTGCATCTGGTGTTGAGTCTGGTACGACACCTGACGCCGGCGCAGGCACGACAGGACTGGGACAGACTGGTTGATCCTCTTCCTCAGAGTCCACCTCGATGACTTCAGGTATGGCCCTGCTGGTGGTCCCGCCAGTGATGGTGTACGCCGCAGCTTGAGGAGGTGAAGGGACTATCGTCACCATCACCGGCATTCCCCTGGGAGGGACGCCGCCAGACATCCCGACCAGCCTCGCTGCAGCAGCCCACGCCAGTCGGAGAACTGTATGACAGAAAGAGACATAAACGCTAGTCAGCATGGCCCACATGTGGCAACGAGGAGACCGGTGGAGGAGACTTACGAAGATCGACTTCCGAGCGCTGCTCCTGGGCCGGTACTGATGGGACTCTGAGACGAGGCCCCCCGTATACTGTTGGAAGGTCTGGAGATTTCAGAGGAGCCACCTCAGACCCCCTAGTCCCTCCAGACGCAGAACTGGACGCAGCCATAGGCGCGGGTTCTGAAGGTCCCGCATCGTCACCCACCAAGGAGCGAGAACGAGGCCTACGAACAAGTTCCTCCTGCATGGCTCAAACATCGGTGAGAAGTCAATAGGGATTCAAGAACAGATCGTAAGAAGAGAAGTTCGGAATGCTACCTCGAGAGCCTCTGCGAAGTCGTCGGACTCTGAGCTTCGGTCCCCGACCTCGTCCTCCTCCAGCGGGCTCCCTCCTCCAGCCTCATCCTCCCGAGAAGAGTCCCCTGATTCCTCCGGCAAGGGGAAGAGCTCCCTCAGATCGGCAGCCGATAACTGTGGAGGGACCGTCTGATTCAACAGTACCCTCACCCGGTCTGTCATTGGCCGAGGGACACCACTGGAGTGGACGTAATCCTCCAGCTCGTTCAAGTATTGCTCGCCTCTGCCGGAGACACCATGAATCCAGCCCGGACTAGGCCTATGCCCGACAGTTCCATCCCGAGGCGATTCAGGTGGGCCCACATCTCAGGTGGGCTGAGGAATTTCCGTTTGACATCCCAAATGTCCCAAGCTTCCGGAAAGACAGCATCTTCTGCCATGTCAATGTGACGCAGCCGCTTCCCCGGAGCCTGAGTGGGTATCCTACGAAACCCCCTCGGTGGTCGCCCCTCCGGATGACCCTGCTCTCCCGGAACCACCGGATCCGCCGCTGCTGCCATACCCTCGGCCGGTGCGGGTCTCGCCGCCATGGCAACCCCGCTGCCGCGAGCGGCCCTAGTTGCCCTCCGACCCCGACCTCGAGAAAAAGGAGGGCCACCGTCACCAACCCGGATCGTTGGCTGCTTCAGCATCTCCCCGGGATAAGCGGCCTCCCAGCTGATGGCGTACTCCTTCACTAAGCCGAAGGCGGCGGTGGACGGAGGCATTGCGATCTGCATCTTTCCATCCTCACGTGTGAACATGAGCCACAACTGCCTCATCAGACACGGGTGATCCTCGTGACGCACCTCCCAGTATACCTGCGGGGTCAGCCGCTGGAGGCACTGGAACTGCCTCGCAAAACGGTGCGGGGTGTACGGTTCACAGATTGGCTCACGATCTATCCGAGCCACCAAAACTCCACCTCGGAAGGCCAGGAGGTAAGACCGATGTTCTTCCGTTCCCCGTCCATCATCAGTAAGCCTCCCCGTCGGTAGTGGGAAGGGATGAAAGTTGAACTTGTCCGCCCTCCACACCCTATTCAGCACCATCGGAACGGCCAGTTTGAATGGGAAGCTCCCAACTGCATTCAGAATGGAAGGGCGAAAGTCTGATCCCGGTGGCGAAATGGGGTTTGGATACTCGTAAATCCCCCTGATATGCGCCGCGATCCACCCATAAAAGAGGTGGAAGGGCCCGCATATTCTTGGCGGCTTCTTGCCCTCGCTAATGCGCCACATCATTCTGTATAGTTTGGCCAGCATCGGGATCCCCAGGTTGATCCGCTGCCCCATGGCCAACATCGATGCCAGGATGAACGAGCTGGGACGTACCGCCATGCTTGTATCTCTCACTAGTAGGATCCACCCACAGATGAGAGCCGCGATGAACGCCGCCAGCCTGACTATTGGCTGTTGTTCGGTGCTGACGCTGAAACCCCAAGTCTTCCATTGGCTGTCCTCCAAAACCCGCCAATATGAGTGTCCCTTGCCCCGCTGGGCTGCCCTCAGACAAGTTCGAGGCCTGGGAGGGAACTCTCGATCTTCTGGGAAGTTCAGGAAGCGTTTGAACCATCTTCTGAAGTGGACATCCCTCACTGCTTCCTTGTCCTCTCCAGGGACAAGCGCCATCAGCGCTGACGCCAACCGTGGCATTTGCTCGGCATCTCCCCACGCGCTGGCAATGGGGAGGAACTCATCATACATGGCCCCCAAGATCGGGACCCTGGAAATCTGGTGGACATCCCACAGGCTGATGCCCACCTCCCCGTGATGCAGGTGAAAAGTGTTGGTTCTGGACGACCATCTACTCAACAGTTCCGGCATCAGCTGCTTTGGTTGGTAAATGTGGAACTGGGAGGCCCATGCCGCCTCATACAATCCCACTCTCCTCAGCTCGGCCTCGAACTCCTCATAGGAGGTGCCTACCCAGTAGGCCCAGGCCCAGTCATCGGTAAAGTTGCCGCCCTGGCGCAGGTCCCACTCATCGGACCATCCCTTCTTTGGATCCTGCAGAGCCGCCTTCAGCATGATGCGGTAGAGAGGAGGGGACGTCTCCGGTTGCAGTGGCCTCCCGTCAATGTCGTTCATATGATTGTAGAGGTAATCAGCGGTGACGGGTGTGAAATCCTCCTGTGCATGACCATCGGCCGCCCTGATCCATTGGTGCTGGCATGGTGTGCTCCTGAACCAGCAAGCTGGTTCATCCCTTCTTTCCTCAGGGATGAAGACGTCATCCCTCAGCCCGAAGCTGTACAACGGTAGTTTCTTGCACTGCGGGTAATCCTTCTGACCTTCCGACAGCAGGTCTGTCAAGGAAGTGTGGTCCGAGTGGCTCCGAATCATCTCCACCAAACCCGTACGGTTGGCCATCTCATCTCGACGAGCAGCGTCTGCAAGGACCCCCAAGGCAGCTTCTTGATGGGCCATTTTAATTTTGGCCCTCAGAAAAGAATTCTTTCGGACGGATTGTGAAGTTTGGCCGCGAAGCTCGGCCGCGAAGCTCGACCGCGAAGACGGATCGCGAAGATCGGTCACGAGACCAAGCCGCGAAGTCTGGCCGAGGCAGACAGAGGTTCGCTTAGCGCGGACGCGGAGTCGGGGACTCGCGGTTCGCCGCGAAGCTCGATTCGCGGAGTGCTGTTGTGGAGTACGCGGAGCGTCGCGAAATCGAGAGCACAAAAGGACAAGGAAGGCGCGTAAAGACAAAAGAACGCGGACCCCCTATTTATAGGCGACGACCTCGGAGCATCGCGGCGCGCCTCACCCGCGCGAAGCATCGCGGCGCGTCCGGATCCGCGGCCCCGACGAGCAGCGTGGCCCCCCCTTCGCGATGACACATCGCGAATCACCTACAGTTTTGGCGATTGTCCCTCAGACTTCGACCCTTCGCCCTCCGCGGCTCCAAGTGTGAGGGGGGGCATTTGTTGGCACCAAAAATGTGGCCCGAAAGGAAGGAATGAAAAAGACAGCCGGCGCGCTGACTCACGAAGCACAGCCGCGAAGCCCAGCCGCGGAGCCCCGCCGCAAAGCGTCCCAACCTTGGAGGCCTCGTGAAGCTTCGGAGGCGGTAATCCTCCGCGAACCGGTTTGACGTTCGCGAGCCGCCGCGAAGCTCCAGAGGTGGTAATCCTCCGCGAACCCGTTTGACGTTCGCGAGCCGCCGCGAAGCCCCGAAGGCGGCGCGCGAGCCCTGCTTCGCGGCGCCCCTTCCCTATAAATACTCGACTCCCCCTGAGTCCAGTAAACGGAAGATCCGACCTTTCGGCTTCTCCTCTCCGGAATCGCGAAGCACGCTTTGCCCCGGGAATCATGAGCTCCGCGAGGTATTTCTACTTCGCGAGACGACTCTAATTTGTTTCGTTTTGAGCCCCTCTTTCGAGAGGGATGCCCTTCGCGAAGCTCAAGGGAGTTTGAAAAGGAAGGGGATTCCCAAGGGAACCCGGGCAGCCACGGAGCACTTGTGCTTCGCGGAACACCCAACCCATGCTAGTAATCCCTATGCCATGGCAGGATAACTATGCATCGCGAAGCACATTGCTTGGAAGGACCCTGCTTCGTGAACCACACCTTCTTCGCGAGGCAATGCTCCGCGAACACTGTTCCACTTCGCGAAGCACCTCCCACTCCCACCTATGCCCCATGCTAAGGCCAAGGCACCCCACTTCGCAACGCACACTCCTCTACTTAGCGATTCCTCTTTCCGTGCGACCCTCCAGGTTTGCACGATGTGATTTCAAAGTCCCATGGACAACACCTCCCGTAGCGTTGCTTCGCCTAATGCTTCTTCGCATAGGCACGCTAACGGCTATTGCTTCCTCGCATAGCCACGCTAACGTGGACCCCTCGATGGTTCCTCCCACGACCCCCCTTTACCATGGCCTTACCGGCACCTTCCATTCCCCAAGGACCAGAGGGTACCGGTTATGTAAGCCCTAGGGGTGTGGAGTGAACCCACCTCGTCTGAGCTGTAGGACGTTAAACTGCCAAGCACCACGTCCTCAACACATGACATTAAACTGTGGCCCAACCTCGTCTCCCTCAGGAAGGGTCCCCCCAACTCGAACATTTTTTATACCACTCGTCTCCACGGGAATGGAACGCTTCCGCACATGGAATGAGATCCTCCTTGTCGGAGTGGTGTATGTTTGCAGGGGAAGGGTCGCCTCAGAGCGTAAAACCCTAACCTTTGGTACGGATGATTGAACCTGTGCATCTCGGTACTTCCCCACTACCAAGGTCAGTGGAGGACGTGATAGGGAACGAGGCACCTCCCATTGTCGGACCAAGGTCCATCTTTCCCGTGTTTTGTCACGCCATGGGCCTCCATCCTGGAGTAAGTCCCAACACCATGGGACGCCCAACGCGTAAGCCCCTCTTCGCTTCTCACGGACGCACCCTTCGCGACGTGATCGTCAGGTCCATGCAACCTCTTGTTTCTCACACCGAGCATGACTCACGTGGGCTTAGAGTGAGCACCGACCCTGACACCCACCTGAACTACGAGGTCTTTGATCCATGTCAAGACATGGTACGTAGGAAGCCTCCACGAGGTTCAAGCCCACCAACAGTGGACCAAGGTATGCTTTCACGTCGGTTCACCGGCGAAAACCACCTGAACTACGAGGTCTTTGATCCATGTCAAGGCATGGTACGTAGGAAGCCTCCACGAGGTTCAAGCCCACCAACAGTGGACCAAGGTCTACTTTCACGTCGGTTTACCGGCTAAACCCAAGTGAACTATGAGGACTTTGATCCATGTCAAGGCATGGTACGTAGGAAGCCTCCACGAGGTTCAAGCCCACCCATAATTTCACATCGGGTCTCACCCCCGTCCAGCACGACGTTAAACTGCACTCCGGTCCAGTGGTAAGCCATTGCGACCCATCCATCCCAACGAACTACGGGGACTTTGATCCGTGTCAAGGCATGGTACGCAGGAAGCCCCCACGAGGTTCAAGCCCACCAATAGTGGACCAAGGTCTTCTTTCACGTCGGTTTACCGACACACCCACCCGCCGTTTTCTTCACGCCGGGTCCCATCTTCGTCCAGCATGACGTTAAACTACACTTTGGTCCAGTGGTAAGCCATTGCGACCCACCATTTGAACTACGAGGACTTTGATCCAAGTCAAGGCATGGTACGTAGGAATCCTCCTAGAGGTTCAAGCCCAACTCCCCTCGGACCAAGGTCCAGCTTCACGTCGGTTTCCCGGCACCATCCCGAACTACGCGGACTTTGATTCCCTGCCACAAGGATACGTAGGAAGCCTCTTCAAGGCTCAAGCCCAACTTCACTGTCGCCCCCCCTGCGATGGTCCCATTTCACTCTCATCCGTCTCCGCTGGACGTTAAACTCGCGGCATACCCTGTGTTGAACACGGTAAGCTAAGGAAAACCTCAGATACATGTCTATGACATGTAATTCCCCACGCTCTATGTGGGATGCCTCGGGCTTCCACGCCCTCGAGAAGCCTTGTGGTCGAGGATAACAGACAGACATGCCAGGTACCCCAGCATCCAGACACGCTACTGATGCCTCAATGTGACTACTCCCCTGACCGAAGGTTGTTGCCCTGACTGGACCCTTTGGAATGTCCCGACAGGAGCAGCGTAATTAACCGGCACCCATGGAAACATGGCACTGGGAAGAGTTTCAAGAACAACGTATTAAATCTATGAGGGAGACCCAGACTAGGTGACGAGTTCTGAGGAGGAATCCATGGAAGGAAGAACCGACATCCCATCATCCCGTTTCGATCAAGGAGAAGACGTACCTGAACAAGGAACGAATGCCGCCCGCCTTTGGAAAGCGGGAATGTGGGGCAACAAAGCCGCGCGTCCCCCCCTGACGGACGGATGCGCGCGCACCCCGGCGAAAGCGTCAGAAACAATACCTCTCAAGGAAGTCAGTTCTAAATGCATTGTTAGCTTCATAAAGTCTAACATCATTACCAGATTTGGTGTCCCTCATACCATATTGATGGAAAATGGCACCAACTTCTGTTCATCCGAGGTGAAGTAGTTGTATAAAAAATACAACATCAAATCCAACCATTCATCTCGGTATCATGCAGCGGCCAATTGCGAGATTGAAACCTTTAACAAGACACTTTCAAATATACTACAAAAGATGGTGGATAAAGATAATAGGTCATGTCATGATAAACTCTTTCATGCTTTATGGGCTTATCGGACTACCACCTGCTCTGAAACTCAATCAACTCCATTTTCATTGGTATATGGAATGGAAGCCATCTTTCCCATTTAAGATCAGCTAACCTCACTCAGAGTTTCCATTTGTGATCAATCATCTATAGATGAACAATCTCAAAAGCGATTGAATGAATTGGAATGGTTAGATGAGAAAAGATTGTGCACTTTGCACTACTTGGATGTCTATCAGAATCGAATAGCATGAGAGTTTAACAAAAAAGTTCGCCCTCGTTCATTCACTCAGGGAGAATTTGTATTAGTTCTCATAACTCCAATGATACTAGGAAGGAAACCTCCCAAGCTTGAGCCAAAATGGGAAGGGTCTTATTTAATACATAAGATCTACTTCAATGGAGCTTATTCATTAATCTCGATGGATGGAGAACTCATCACTACTCCAACCAATGCCAGATTTTTGAAGAAGTATTTTGTATAAACACAATCCCTCTTTCGTCCTTCCTATATGACATTAAACTATACAGCAACGGTCCATACATATGACATTAAACTATTTGTATTAATTTCATCCAACACGACGTTAAACTATGAAAAAAAATTCCTTAATTTGTCCTCACTACATGACATTAAACTGAAAAGTCCCTCTTTCATCCTTGCTATATGACGTTAAACTATACAGCAACGTTTCATACATATAACCTTAAAATATTTGTATTAATTTTGTCCCACATGACGTTAAACTATGGGAAAAATAGTTCCCTAAATGGTCTAGTATGACCTTAAACTGCAACTAGGTCCTATATGACCTTAAACTACATTAATGGTCTAGTATGACCTTAAAATGCATCATCAACGGTCCACGCATATAACCCTAAACTATTTGTGAGTCTCTTACATCTAGCAATACGTTAAACTCTAATGTCCTAACTATATGACGCTAAAATTTATATAATTCCCTTACGTCCGGAAAGACGTTAAACTACCTAATCATCAAAGGTCATGTATGACCTTAAACTAAACATTTTGTCCAGCATGACATTAAACTGCACCATCCACGGTCCATGCATATGACCATAAACTATTCTCACTTTCATGCAACATGATGCTAAACTGTGGAAAAAATCCCCAATGCGTCCAACATGATGTTAAATGGTGTACTCTTTTGTCCTCACCGCATGACATTAAATAGCACAGTTCCCCTTTCGTCCAACATGACGTTAAACTATATTGTCCTCGTCGTCCTAATTACATGACGCTAAACTGTTCAGAAAGTCCGTGATACATCCAACATGACATTAAACTGTACTTTGTCCATTCTACATGACACTAAACTCTAAAGCACCAATAATCCTAACTTCATGACTTTAAACTTCATAGTACCTTTATATGTCCTACATGACATTAAAATATGCATTGTTAAGGTTGGTGTTACCTCTTGTTTCTCACACCGAGTATGACTTACATGAGCTTAGAGAAAACCTCAACCATAACACTATCTTTGTGCCACTAACCATGTGTAAGTCCCAACAACATTTTTTTAAGGTTATTTTCCCCAAGAACAACGTGATCATTAATTCATTCTTTAATTGAACTAGACGGAATTTGATCCTTGCCTTCCAGGCTGGGTACATAGGCAACCTCCCAAGGTTCAAACCCAAAATCAATCTCTTCACATCAGTTCACCTCCATCTCATATGATGTTGATTCATGAAACCACCCCTAGAATCAATACCTTTACATTGGTTCAATTTCTTCCTAGCTATACGACGTTAAACTATACAACACATTTGTCCAGTATGAAAATAAACTAAAATATTAATTGATACCCTCACCTGGGAGGGAACCATTATTTACATTGATGTTTCAATCATGTTTCATTTCAAAGACTATGTGCATACATGGAAATGCCCAAACCTTTTATCATGGGTTAAACCATCATTGTACTAAAGTCCCCTTTGACACTTCACATGTACGAATGAAATTTGTACAAAGGGTATTTCTAGAACTATGGGGCTTGATTCCCATCCTTATGGGATACGTAGGATCGTTCGAGTGTCCCTTGAATCCAGGCCCAAGTCTTTGGGCCTAACCCCAAATTCCACTTTCAGTCCCTTGGCTAAAAAGTCCCCATGAAAACACACACTGTGTATTTCTTACAATGGTCCAAGCTCTATGACCCAAAACTAAGATCTCTAATCTTTTTTCCCACACGACTTTAAACTATAATTTAAGAACTATGTATGAGCTTCATTCCAATCCTTATGGGATACGTAGTGAAGTCCAAAATTTCAATTCAGGACCGAGCCAAAACATGATTATGGTTAGCATTGATATGTGTATCTCTGTATACATTGAACAATACCCATATTTATGTGTCATAATCCTAACCTTAAATATTTTCAGATCTTCATAAACCCATTTCATGACTTCTAGGTCACAAAAATGTCAATCTTCTGAGAATTATTTTTCCTGACTATACAGCACGTGCCCATAGGCGGCCTTGCATAAACAATCTACATAATAGACTTGTTAGCCAGAAGATAATATTATCTGACTATGCAGCCAATTCCCTTAGGTGGCCCCGCATAATTCAACCCCCTAATGGGTTTGTCGGATAGTGGTAACTTCATTCATGGGAAGAATGCCTCTTTTGTCCTTATTTGTCTTAAATGAAAGTATGTAGGGATCCGCAAAAACAACCATCCTTAACATATTTGTCCCATATACTTCTTTCATGATCTAAAAGTATTCAAGTATATGGTTTATATTCTCCTTCCCAACGTTTGGGTTAGACCTTCATTAAAGTGATATCTATTCTGTTATTCGATAATCTGGTTTGGAAATATCTTCTCTATATTCAATTACCTCTTTCCATACAGAAAACACTATATTTTGGAAAATTTGAATCCCCATAAACATTCAATGGATTTTAGCACTAGGAAAGTAAATTTCTGAGAGTTCTTTTTCCTAACTATATTGCACGTTCCCATGGGCGGCCTTGCATAAATAGTCTACATAACAGACTTGTTAGCCAAAAGATACTATTTTATTTAAATATGTAGTCAATACCCTTAGGTGGCCCTGTATAATTCAACCCCCAAACGAGTTTGATAAATAATGGTAACTTAATTCTTGGGGACTACTTCTTCTAATGCCTTTTAGCTCTTTTTTCATATCATTCCTCAGATTCAAATATTCATAAGTCATAGTTTACATAATTTTTTTTCTCCCTCATACTTGATTATGGTACTATGTTTTCAGATGAATTGTCAAAAAAATTGAGTCATTTCTAATTCATTCGGTCAAATCTATTTCGACCTTAAACTTTAGCCTTTTTATGTCCGACGTGCATGACTTTAAACTTCCCCTAAAAGACAAAGGAACACTGAATAAAATTCAAGTTCCAAACTCACTAAATATACATTTTTTATGATTTAGGGAATATTGAGCAATTAAAAGGTTCAAGTTTGTAGGGTTATTTACATTAATCCTAGTAAAAATCAAACTAGGATTGCTAGGCCCATTAGCTTAGGTAAAATCTAAATCATATAGAAAAAGAATGAATGTACAAATGATTGAAGGTGAAAGTGTTTTTTCATTTATACATAGGAGATAGAAGGACATCCACAGACTGGAGTATCTTCTCTTTTTTTTCAATAATTACAAGAGGATTTAAACATAACTCTTCATTTTATTTACGACATCCCGATTTTCATAAGTAACCTCATGGAATTCATTAATTCAACTATATAAAATAAGAGATTAAATGATACCAGCTCTTCTTGGAACAATTGTAAAAGGATGTTCTTGAGTGCGGTTTGAGAAAATTTTCTACTGATTAAACAGTGACTTTGTTTCTGTCCAAGAGACTTGGAAGATTGATACACGGATTTTAGAATGGAGCATTGGAAGAAAAGAGCCATTTGGAGAGAGTAATCTTTTCAAATATTTCTTTAATGCCATGTTTGTCTTCTCTCCACCAATCGGCAGCAGAAAACATTTCAGCCCATGGGTTTTCCATTTTCATATCTGAAAGGAAATGACAGGTAGGAAGAATTTGAAAGTTCACACCATTGTTGTTGCTCTTAATGAACAGTATAACCGAAATAGAGGAGTAGCAGTGCAGCTGCAGTTCAGGATTATAGTTCTTTGCATCTGGAACATTGACTCCTTGCAAATGACCATGACCATATAGAGGCAGGTAGATGCTCTGTGGGAAATTAAGATGATATTTCTTCAAGCACTTAGCCAAATATGGGAGAGTGTTGTCACATATATCATTGTAATAATGGCCAATGATGTTCATCATGTCATCAATCTGCTTGCTAGCCAGTTCATCAGCCAATGTAATTCCCTTGGGAGCCATTGAATCTGCACTAAAGATGAATAAACTAACTCTTAAATGGGATTATTTTTCATAAAATTTGTCAAATAATTCAAAAAAATGGCTATGGCCTTAAGGCACGCAAGTCTAAACTTTACACGCAAGTGTTCGTGTTCCATGCTAGTATTTGACGTGAAAGTATAAACCGCGCAAGTACAAATACATATACAGAAGCGCGACCGAAAAGAAACATCAGAAAAAATAGAAACCTGCACTGCTAAAGGTGACCTGCGTGGAGAGAGCTCGAAGGTTTGAAATCTGCAAATCCATATTCTTGTACGGAAGTGAGGCACTATATTTATAGACGTGGCCGGGACCCTGCGCGACGTACCCTGCGCGATGTACCCTGTGCCATCAAGGGTCGTATCCCTGCGCGTCAGGCCTTGCACGCCCAAATCTCATTTGCGCGACCTACCTTGTGTGCCCCAATTTCCATGTGATTCTTGATTTCCACAGAGTCCAATACTCTATTCTCTCCAGATCCAACTCTGAGGGGAGACTTTTGTTGATGCTCCTTTCGTTACAAAATCTAAGGATCGAAAAAGGGGAATAACTGAGCTCAAAGTGATTCAACCTTTGGAAAAATATCAAAAATTGACAAAGGAATTAATAAGAATAATGTTGCCCAAGGGTCGCAAAAGTTCGACAATGGTCGCGCAGGTATACTTCTGCACCGCCCAATGGTCGTGCAAGTGACCTGTGCGACCTATGTGATAACCGCCCGGGGTCTTCTCCTGCCTATAAATAGACCCTGTGGGCCCCCCATTCAGGGAGTATTTTTTTCCATAAACTCAGATTTGAGCTCCGGTGCCCTAGTCTCTCCTCAACGCTTCCGAAACACTTATAAGGTAATTTATTACCTATAACGGAAGATCTAAATTGGGGGAGGAATGCCTAAGTGTTGAAACTCATCCACACTTGCGCGCTTGAGTGGACACCCCTTAAGGGATACGGCCGAACTTGTGCACCGCCTTACTCCTTCAATAGAACTTGCACGCCCCTCTTCTGGAAGAACCACAAGAAGATTTTAAAGGCTTTAACCAAGAGTCACTCAAATATTACCCTTCTGGTTAACCATCGCGCAAGTACCCTTGTGTCGCGTAGGTATACCTGCGCGATCAATACTTGCGCGCCAACGCAGTACCTGCGCGCCTGCAAGGACAAGCACGCCCCTGCCTTTTTGGGTGCCCTTCTTGCCCATTTCACCCCTCATAATCCATTCCACATCTCCTATTCAAGATTCAATCTTCAAGACACTCTTCAAATCCATTTATGGAATGATTTATTGATTTGGATTCCTTATTAGAAAGGAACTCTGTCAAATATCTCTTAAAACCTAGTGATTTACACATCTTTATGTCACTAAAAAATTGAGATTTCATTCATTCAACCTCATAATTTAAGATGAGATAATTCCTTAACCTAGGCCTCCTTTTTAGGAATAATCCCCAGTTATAATTCTCAAATCTGGGCATCCTCCTTAGGAGTAAGCCCCAACCATAATTATCTTAACCTAGGCCTCCTTTTCAAGAGTAATCCCTAGTCTCAAATATGGGCATTTTCTTCAGGAGTAAGCCCCAATTCCCTTAATTTTTCAAATCTCTTAACCTGGGCCCCCTTTTCAGGAGTAAGCCCCAGTCTTAATATCTCTTAACCTGGGCACCCTTTTCTGGAGTAAGCCCCAGCCTTAATCTCTGTTAACCAGTCCTAATTTACCTTTGATTTGGGATTCCTTTTTAGGAGTAAAACCCAATCATAAGTCTTCTCCTAATTTGGGCCTCCTTTTCAGAAGTAATCCCCAAGTTAGAGTATTCAAAATCTCCATGAAGAACATATACCTTTATGGACCCTGTTCTTTGATTTCTTCCCTAAATTAAATCCTAACCATCATTAATATGGAAAGTCATACATACATAAGCCCCACATTATTTCTTATGATTTCATCTTTCATTGCACAATTGTTTAATTATTTTACCAATACTTCTTGTTTCTAACACCGAGCATAACTCACATGAGCATAGAGTGAAAAATTAATTATGACATCCTTATTTGATCCATCAATAATAAACATCATACTCCCTTACTCGAACTATGTGGGGTTTGATTCCTTTTATAAACAAAGGATATGTAGGTAGCCCATCTGCGGGATCGATCCCAACTCTAAAATAATTCATGTCCTTCTGAATGACAATAAACATCAAATGACCCACTGAGTGGCTTTAAAACCAATAGGGTCATTATAAGGACCAAGAGACTTTTACGTATCAAAGGATACCATTGACTAAGAAAATATAACAAATACAGATGATTCTTTATCAGTGAAGAACCTCGAATACATATAAAAGATTCTCTAAATTTCCTACATATCAATCATTGATTCTCAGATCTAAAGGAAAACTCATTTTATATTTGTTAATGTAATAAGGATTCATGAACATAACTTAAGTCTATAAAGAGAGTCCCGGAGTAGACAATAATTCCCCTCAAAAAGGTGTGATGAGTCTGACCTTCCATCCTCTCGGCCAATGGAAATTCCTATGCCTCATCAGACCATAAACTAATGAACACCTACCTTTGGAATGTAGGTCTGAATGGATGTGGAATCATCAGATGTATCCAGTTCTATGAAAAAACCTGTTAGAAACCAATCAGAATGTTTGAACTTCCCATCAATGGAGGTCATCCCTGAAATCTGAGGGAAACAAACTTATCTGATGAAGTTAGCTTTAACGAGCATATCCTCTTCCGCCTCAATTTGGAAGCATAGGTTGGGTGTGTTCTTCTAGCATCTTATTTGAATCCTTGATATTCTTCATGAAAACCCAAATGATGAGTGGAAACATCAGGATCATGCCCTGGAATCCTTGTATAGTTCCAAGCAAATATTTCTCGATTTTTCTTCTGAAAGGAAGTATACATCTCTTTCTCTTAAAGAGTCATTACTGCACTAATTAAAGTGGGGCGTGGATCTTATTTGTACCCAGATTTATTTCTCTGAGTTCATCCATGGTAGTAGAGATACCCTCTTCAATTACTGGAGGAGCATCTCTGATATCTTCCTCTTATTCTTCAACACGTTTTATTTCT
Organism: Viscum album; assembly: GCA_963277665.1. Classification (NCBI taxonomy): domain Eukaryota; kingdom Viridiplantae; phylum Streptophyta; class Magnoliopsida; order Santalales; family Viscaceae; genus Viscum; species Viscum album. The sequence continues at coordinate 891,632,340 of OY728130.1, forward strand.
TCTGTTTCTACTTGCATAGTAGATGATGAAGCAAAATTTCCATGATCCGAAGAGATGTTAAAATTTGAACATCTTGATGAAGAAGCTTCCATTTATGACCCGATTGATGATGAAGGGTTGTGGAATCCAACCTTTTTATAACATAAACTTCCATTACATTACACAAAACTAAGGATCTTTAGGGTTTAGTGTCTTGGAAACCAAGAACATAATACATGAAAACAACATAAAAAATTCTTCATAAACACTTGTAAGACTTATCCTTTAGTTCAACCTAGTTTCATTACTACATCTCATAACCTGGGGACATACATCAAAAGAAAGTGTGAGCAGAAGGCCCAGTAAGGGAAACAAGAGAAACCTTTTACAAGTGAACTTGAGATACTTCAATAAGGTCCTGAAAAGAACATTAAGGCATGCGAAAGAAATCATGAGGCATATCATAATAAAAATAACATTTTTTCATAACTTGAATATGTGGCTACAACATATTCTACAAAGAAAATCATTTTCGTTTCACCATGGTCTATCCCAAAGGTGTAAATAAAAATTACCAAGGTTATTCACCAAGGTATTAGTATAAATGGTCATCTCAAGAGATTAAGACTTTACCCAATGCATTGGAGCGCTATCAGGGCGCACCCTTAAATTTGTCTTTATCATCATATCATACACATATATCATCATCAATAATTTCATAAACAACCCATATAGCATAAAAGGATTGGGTTTCATTTCATAATCTTAAGGTTTTAAAAATCTGCTTTAATGACATGATCTTAATGTCACTTCAAACCCACAAAAAGCGAAAGCGGGTCTCATGTATTTAAATCCCAGAATTTAAAATAGAACAACTTGGTAAATGTGTGAATACCCCTATAGAATAGAGATCTTTTAGTATTCACTTAATAAAATAAAATAATTTTATAAAAAACGATACATTTTGAGATGGAAATTCTGCAGCATACCGACTATGTTTCGGGGTTTTAGAAAACATTCAAAAGAGAGGGTACATAGATCAAACATTCATAAATGACCCCTAAAAAATTATAGGGACAAAACATGAAGGTTATATGAACATGGTAATGATATTTGAAGGACATACCATTTTAAATGAAAAACATGGAAGGATGACAAAAATTAGATTTCTCTTATGAAAATTCGGCAGCCTAACGACGTCACTTAAACTTCAACAAAAATGAATTGATGAGATAAAATAGGGTCTCTCATCATATGAACATAAAAGTTCAGTATGATAGATATAGATATAATACCCCAACATAATAAAAAGGAACTTGAAAGACTTGACATGAATTTTGAACTTTGAAAAATGAGAAAGGTGAAAGAATCCCTTAAAAATTCGGCAGCCTAACGACGCCACATAAACATTCTTAAAACGAATTGATGAGAGAAAGATGGGGTCACTAATCATATGAAAGTGAAAAGGGCAGTAAGAGGAATATAAAAGAACAAACTCTAACATAATATCATGGAGCATAAAAGAAATGACATAAAATAGATTACTTGAAAAGACAGAGAGAGGTAGGATCCCTTACCTTAAAACGTAACTCTTAAAACTCAAAGGATTTTACCTTGTGGGATTGGGGGAAACTTGGGTGACTCCTTGGGAGGTAAGGAGACAAGAACATCGTTGATAATGATTTTCGAGATGAAAGGATGGGAAAATGTCTTGGTATTTATAGGGAAAGTGAGGCGATACTTTAATAATTTCAATGGACACCTCACAAGTGGGTTTCTCAAAACCATGGCCTATCCCACGGTATTTTCCAGGAAGTTAGGCCACATGGGGACTCCAATACAATAATTCATATCCTTTGGTTGGACAACCCTTAATATATCTCATGGCATCATCATGACATAGTTATGATGTCATTAAACATACTGAAACCCTAAAACTGCATTTTTACTATTCACTGAAAAATCAACTTTCTTAGAAAAATCCCAAAATTTTACTTTAGCCAAACTTCAATGCTCTGATTAATAATATGAACTCCATTTTATAAAAATAATTTTCTAAATATTTTTAATTTAATTTTAAAATAAAAACACTATTCACTGAGAATTCATTTTTTTCAGAAAAATCCCCCAAAATTACCATAACATAATATCGATTCTTTGAGTTCCAAAATATAGTCCATTTTATAAAAATAATTTTCTAATTATTTTTAATTTAATTTTTAATTAAAAAAGACTATTCACCAAAAAAAATACTTGACTAATAATTTATGAAACCGTTATTTACTATTTTTATTGAATCACATTACTTAACCTAGGAGTCTAAATTATATTAAAACTTTATTTAAGTGAGTCTAATAATAAATATAGTCACATTACTAATCCTAAGCATAAAATCAATATTCATAATTTACTATTCATAAAAAATTAAGTTTATCTTGTTAGACTCCAAATTCCTTACTGAACACTTTTTCAGAAGACAATTTTTTGAAAATCATTAAACATCATTAATTATTTAAGGCATAAAAAAATATTTTAAAATATCCTTTTTTTTTCATAATTCATCAATATAATACATCATAAAATTATCCAGACATTTGAAATTTCAAAAACTTCACTAAAGGAAGAAATCTCAATTTATTCCTCCCGAAGGATTACACAATGAAGCTATGGTCCCGTCACATAGCCCCTTATAACACAAGCATATAACCTAAGTGTAAGGTGTGCTATGGTGAGAGAATCTGAGGGAGGCTCAGATAACATTGCCCCCGTAGTAATCTCTACTAACTACAACTTATCCCGCAGGCCTTTCTGTTCAAGCTTGACACACTGGAGTTCAGCTTGGGATTGGTCCAAAGAAAAGCCCAAATATTCCACCTCATTACCAAGCTCTGATAAGTGGGCTTCATAAGGTTATAGTCTATTGGATGAAGCAATTGTCTCGTCTTTCTGCATTAACCATTAACATCTCTATTAAATCATTAAGAGTAATTTAATATACTATTCAAAAAGTTTGGGTCGTTACATTCTTCCCCCCTTAAATAATTTCATCCCTGAAATTTTATACTTGAGGCCTAGTCAAAAAGGTTAAGGTACTTTTGATTCATTGTTTCCTCAGGCTCCCAAGATGCTTCTTCATAGTTACGATTCCTCCACAACACTTTCACAAGGTGGGTAGTCTTGTTCCATAGAATCTTGTCTCTACGGTCTAAGATCTCCACTGGATGCTCCTCATAAGAGAGGTCATGTTCCAGTTGTACCACCTCTAGGTTTAGTACATGAAAAGGGTCGAGTATGTACTTCCTCAAGAGAGATACATGGAAGACATCGTGAACTTGAGCTAGGTTCGATGGAAGTGCTACACGATAGGCCACAACTCCTATGTGATCAAGGATTTCATAGGGGCCAATTTACATAGGGATGAGCTTCCCTTTCTTCCCAAACCGCATGAATCTCTTCCATGGAGAAATTTGAAGGACGACTTTGTCGCCAACACCAAACTCCAAGTCTCTTTGACAGTTGTCAGCATAGCTCTTCTACCGACTCTGAGCAGCCTTTATGTGTTGATGGATGGCATGAACCGGTTTTGTCATCTCTTGCACAAGATCAATCCCAAGAAACTTTCCCTCATCAGTTTCATCTCAAAAAGTAGGAGTTATACATAGATTTCCATACAGTGCATTAAAGGGTGCCATCTGAATACTCGAATGGAAGCTGTTGTTATTGGAGAACTCAAATAATTGGAGGTGTTGATCCCATCCACCTTTAAATTCCATTGAGCATAATCTCGGCATGAATTCAAGTGTCTGAATAGTCCTTTCAGATTTGTCATAATTTTGAGGATGATAGGCCGTACTAAAATTCAAATCAGTATTCAGAGCATGTTGAAGAATTCTCCAGAATTTTGATGTGAATCTTGGATCACGATCAGAAATGATGGATAGTGATACCCCATGAAGCCTTACCACTTCCTTTACATATATCATGGCGAAGTTGATCCAGAGATAAATCTTCCTGAATAGAGATAAATGGTCTGTCTTGGTGAGACGGTCCACAATAACCCATATTGCATTATTTCATTTGGATGTTTTCGTGAGACCAGTTACAAAGTCCAATGTGATATTATCCCACTTCCATACTGGTATGGGTAGAGGTTGTAATACCACCTTAGGAAGTTGTCATTCTGCCTTTACTTGTTGACACACCAGGAACCTTATAGTGAAATCAACAATATCCCTCTTCATGTTATCCGACCAATAATGATCACGAAGGTCTCTATACATTTTAGTGCTTCTTGGATGTATAGAGAAAGTTTATCTATGAGCTTCATCCATCAGATCTTTCATTATCTCCAGAATATATGGAACACATAGTCTTGTATGAAATTTCAATACACCTTCTTGATCAATATTGAAATCCGGGAACTTCCCATCCATTAAAGCCTCAAACTTCTCATGCTGCAAAGGATCTTCTTTTGGAACCTTCTTGATCTTCTCTAGAATTAATGGTTGAGAAATCATTTGGGATACGGTTGATGATGTCCCTTCCCTTATGTAACGCCCCGAACCCAGTTACCCAGAGTCGGTGCATTACTTCGTAACTTTGGCATGATCACAAAAGATCAAGTCTCAAAAGACCGATTAGTTTAGCAGCTTTGGAAACACTAGATACATTCATAAATGTTACATTACATCATAAATTGAAAATATACAATAACAAAGTCTCCATATTCCACACTCATATCCTCTTTTGACTATCCCTTCAGGTCATTCATAAAATACTTCTTCACATCCTGGAAAATACTAAAACATTGAAAGGGGTGAGCTCAGATGCTCATTAAGGATAACAATATTGCTGAAGCTTTCATAAATAATCATAAACATTTAAGGCAATGTATAACTAACACAAAATCCTTTTAAACTTGAACATCAACATAATATGGAAAAAGTAAGATGAGATAATTCCATTTACTTCTTCACATGGATATTCTACTGGTCGAATAATCACATGCAATATCAATAACCACTTTCATAATGATGGAATGCATAATGCCAGACATTCTGAAACATTTTGTCAAGGCCTCGGCCAAGACGTCTAAAATGATTAAGGCCTCAGCCAAAACCATAAATCAAATTGGGAAAGGGCCTCGGACAATTCCACGTCTAGTTGTCTCATGAGACCTACCAATGCATCGAGGAGCTATAGCGGGCTCCACCCTTCACTTGTTAAGTCCAATGCATTCCTCATATGAATAGGTTTAAACATATCATAAACCATAACATAATCGTATCACATAAAACATGCATAAAGGAAACATAACATTTCCACATTTCAATCACAAAATATCAATACAACACATTGATATAATAAAAAGGCTTTCAAAACCATTTTCAATACCAAAATAAAGGAAAGTTAAAAGTTTGAATTGATTTTTCACTAAAAAATGATGGCTTGTAGAGGAAGCCGAAACTCAAATAATGGTCACGGCGGTGGAGAAGTCATTGTCGCTGCGTAAGTACGGAACGAAAAACATTCCCTTTTTTTCATTTAGTAAAACTCTTCGTATAAAAAAAGATTCCTTTTGAATAAACGTAAAAGTCAAAGGTGTTTATACACCGTATAAAAGAAAGTTGTGTATAAACCAAATATGCCTCAACGAAAGGAGATTGAGACGAGGTCCTTAAAAATATAATTTTTAAAATAAAATAGATCTATTATGTGTATTCACTATAAGTACACATAAAGAAAGTACAAAAACAAGATATGACATAATAATATCATGACGTAATTTGAAAGTAGGATATTAACCCAAAGAATGGAAATTGGGTTAAGAAATTCCCTTACCTTGCGTCTTGTCCTGACTCAACCGTTCTTTAACCTCCTGAATAATAAACTAGAGTTAATTTAAATTTACATAAGAACCTTTTTCATGTTCATTATTCCTTTTATATCACTTATTACCATGTTATGAACATTATGTCATTATATAAGTTAATAACGGTCGTTTTGTCGATCTTTGGTACTTGAGTCAAAAATAAACTTCTTATAATTACAAGTTGTTCATGTGGTGAAATATCCATTATATACAGAATTATATTCATGATGTAGATATCATATATAATATATATATATATATATTATATACATTCATTTATAATATTATGTAACATTTAGAGGTAAGAAATGAAATGCACCATTCATGGAGACGGTAAGCCATACGTACGCATGAACGCTACTTTCATTTCTATTTCGTATTTAATGGAATGAAATAATAATGATATGAATGTATAATATAATTCCAGTGTAATATAGTGTATAATACCATTTACTCCATCCTTTATACATCCCACATATGGCATTAACGATTCAAATCACTTTGAGGGGGCAGTAGTCCGCACTTCCTAAAATGAAAATATCGCGTTTACCCATAATGGAAAATGTAAAGGTTTGCCATAAATGAAAAATAAAAAATCATAAGGAAAACAAAAACATAATATATATCATATATAAAAATATTGTCATCATAATGGCCACCATTAGAGGTGTTATATGAGTGTTGAACAATCATCGTTTCGTGAGGCAAGAATTCGCCATCCACAGAAACTGTATGTTCTTTAACCATTATATATAGGTGTGTGTAAGTCTAAACAAAATAATTATCATACCAACATCCTAGTATATTTTATATACTGGTGTTGTTACAAAAGAAAGGAATAAAAGGAGTTTAAGGGGTTTTAGAAGCTAAATAAAACAAAACAACATTAGAGAAGACATTACCTAAAAATTGGGTAACTCTTTTTGATTTGAGCAAAAGGCTTCCTTGGGAAGTTTTCTTCCCAATGTGAGGCTTCTAGGAGTAATAGGGGAAAGTTGGGAGAGTATTTGGGCAGAGGTTGGCCGAGCAAAATGGCTTGAAAGTTTGAATGAGGTGGTAGAGTTGGGGGCCTTTTATAATTGGAGAGGAGGGGCACTCTTGGAAAGTAAAGAAAAGTCACATTATTATAAAATGAGTTTCGGATTTTAGAGGTCCCAAACTTATATAATTCTAGCCTAATGTGATAAGGGTTCTAAATCTACTCATCCAATAATTTTTTGACATGTTTATGCCTCGTATTTTACATTATCTTTTTATTTTATTTAAATCGTTAAATAATGAGGTCATCACTGTATCATCATGATGTCATAAATAATTTAATTTATTTAATGTCCAAAAATTATAGAAAAAATACTATGACGTAGGAAATCTTTTTATCTTTCCAATGACTATTTATAGTCAAAATATGACTTGTATAACCCCATGTAAAAATTGTTTTAGTAAAACATTTCATGTTTGTGTCATTTTTTACTTTAACATTAAATAAAAGGTATTTATGTCATTTTCCATCTAAAGTGGCTCCATGGGGTCCCCAAGTTGACCCATGGATTGTCTTGGTCGGTCATGGAACATCCTATGAGGGTAGGACATGTGTCAAGCTCATCTCATATTATTAAAACATTATTTTTACCTCAAACTACACTAATTACCTCTAATTGCGATTAAAAACTTAAGAGTTACTATTCACCAAAAATTATTTTAATCTCATTGAACCAAATTTTACTTCTTAATGACAAACATGTATGTCAGATTTTTGAAAATCAAATCTCAGAAGTGGTAATATTTCATTTAAATGAAAAATCAGTTATTTAACTACCACTTAGGGGTTTCACTATTCCTCAAAAATTGAAGTTTTTCAGAACAATGCCAAAACTTCACCCTAAGATATAATTGATATTCTGAATTCAAAAATGATGTCTATTTTAAAAAATTCCAAACATATAAGTTGCATTAATTAATTTTATAATTAATTCCCGATGTCACAACAAATAGCATGTTTTTAAGAAACAATTTATATCAAAAGATTGGCAATTGTTTATGTCCAATTTCAATGTTAAATTAATTCTAATGACCACCATTGTATAAAATGGTAAAAATATATTCTAATTATACTTTAAAACCACTAAATAGTATAATTTATCACTATAAATTATTTTGATTAAAAAAGTTGTTTTTAATTATTTTTCACTATTCATAAAAAATTAGAAGTTCTCAGAAAAATACCAAAAATTCTACGTAGGCTAATTTCGTTATTCCAAATACAAAAATGAAGTCCATTTTGAAATATAAAATTTCTATAATTTTAAAAAGTGGTTATTACTATTCATAACGGCTACTTTGATTAGTCGCGGTGTTTTAGAACTCGAAGTTGCGTACAATGCAAGCTATTGCATTATTGAATGAGAAGCGTATTGTGGAAGCTTGGGGTGTTACATTTTCCCCTCCTTCAATAAATTGCGTCCTCGCAATTTGAAATTTTTTTAGAAAATAAAAGGTTGAAAATAGAAAATAACTTTGTGGAAAACCCACATCGGAAATAAGATTAATAAAATTTAGCCTTAATAAGAGGGAAAGGGAAATGAAAAAGTCACCACCCAATTATGATCTCGATTAAGAGAACATTGGTGGAAATTAGAGACATATAATTGGAGGAAAAACGTAAATATTTGTAGGGAGTGATTGAGGTCATCAATCACAATCAACTGTTAAATTGAGGGCCTCAAAGCCTTCAATCTATGTTGATTTAAAATATCATCAGGTCAACAAGACATAAGGTATTAGGATAATTTTTTTTTGTTTTAATATCCCTTTAATAAATTTTAATAATTAATTTATTCATTGAATAAGAGATAGGTATATATATATTTATGCTTGACAATTAGAGTTTCAACCATCAACTCATCTTTCACTCAAAAAGATAATAGAACTCAAAAATATTATACTTATCCTAATAGTATAAAGTTCCAACTGTTAACACATACCATTTAGAATAGTAAAATAATTTTGTAATAACCAGGGACTTCCTGTAGGCTAGTGGTAGGTGATAAAGGCCTGTCGCACTATGGTTGTGGGTTTGATTCCTACAGCTTTGTCCGACGCGACGGGTTATTCCCCACCATGCAAGTTGTCCTTTTCCTAAAACTATAGAGATTATAATATTCCAAAAATAATCTTCAGAAATGTTTTAACCTTAAACAATACTATCCAAAGATCAACTTAATCCATTCCAACCTTTATAGTTATCCAAAATACCTCCGTCCAGACTTTCTATAAAAGGTCTCTAAATTCAAAAATCAATTGTAACATCAGATTACCCAAACAAATTAAAGTTTCTCTTTTTGTCACATACTAAAAATATGATTACCTTCATCATATTAAAACCTTACTGAAATAAACATGTACTGCAGTACAATCCTTATATATATATCACATTATTCTAGTTACCAGAATATAATCCATGAGTCCAAAAGCACCAATACATTAATTATTCTGCTTCAACTGTAGTAACAACATAAGATTGTCGTTGATCCCTTGGCCTTTTCTGAGGTATGTTTCCCTGACGCTTAGGACATTCATTTTCATAACGCCCCATTTCCCTACAATTGTAGCATTCAACATTGATAGCCTCTTTCTCTCCCTTGCAATCACGCGCCTGGTGACCTTTCTCTCCACATTTATAACAAACTCCCATTCCCTTTAGGCAAGTACCAGGGTGATTCTTCCCACAATTATCACATAATGGAAAATCCATCTTTCCCTTTTTCTGTTTTTCCGTCTCTTGTTCCACCGTTCTCTTCTTTTCTTGCTTTGCTTTAAAGTCATGAGACTTAGAGAATTCCTTTTCCGTCTTGATTGCACACGAGACAATATCTTCATATGTTGAGAAAGATTGTGATACTTAAGCTCGATGGAGAAATGGTTTTAACCCATCAAAGAAACAATAAATCTTACTTCTTGGGTTACATATATAATCTGCAGCATGTCTCCCTAACCTTGTAATGTTGGCCTCATACTTTGCGACATTCTCATCCTCCTTTTGTCTCAGACTCAAAAATTGTCTTTCCCTATCTGCTCGATGGTCATGTGGAAAGTATTTTTCTATGAAAAGATCATTGAACTCTCTCCATTCCATATTTGATAATTCTTCATCTTCCTTTGTGTTTTGAATCAGCGACCACCATTGATCGGCATCTCTAGTGAGGCGGTAAACTGCCATGATAACCTTCTCCCTTTCGCTACTCCCCAAGGCGTGGAATATTTTCTCTAAGGAGTTTATCCATTGCTCAGCTACTAACGGATTTGTACCCCCATTAAATGTTGGTGGTTGTTGCCTCATAAAGCGGTCTAACATTGATCCTCCACGTTGCGGATCAGGGTGCTCCATACGAGTAAGGTTATTATTCATAACCTGAGTGAGCTCTCCCAGTATGGTAATAAGTTGATCAGCACCAGTTGTATCTCCAGATCCACAATAATTATCTTGAGCAGGAGGGCAATCCCTACACAGAGTGCGTGCATTGATACGATTTCCATTCCTTCCACTAGGCGCCATTTCTAAACCATGGGATAAACTAGATTAGTTTATGAATTAAAATACATAATTCCATATTTGTAAAACACCTTACATAAATTGATCTATTTATGGATATAATCCATAATCATAAAAAGGAATGTTTTCTTTGAGGAAGTATATAATCATAACCCTTCATAGTGGTTTTTAAAGAAAATGAGAATTATCCTAAGCATATCCCCCGGGAGTGTCGTAACCAAGAGTGCAGCAAGGCCCGTTGTCGTGCAACAGTTCCCGTTCGAGTCTAGCTCAAAGCGGTGTTTTTGGGTTTTACCCCTAGGTACATCTGTGCCAGAGCCACCTCTACCTGCTCGTATCTAGACAGGGATGTATTTCTTGGAAAACTCACAAAATCTCTATAATACCAAAATTCTAGGAAGTTCTTCTATACTAATCCTTAAAGTCTATCTTCGGGCTATGTGCTCTAATCAGATTTTATCTAAATCTAGCTTCCACGGTTAGTACTAAACTGCCTCTAATACCAACTATAACACCCCGACCCCAATTACCCAGAGTCGTTGCAATACTTCGTAACATTGGTATGATCACAAAAGATCAAGTCTCGAAAGACCGATTAGTTTAGCAGCCTTGGAAACACTAGATACATTCATAAATGTTACATTACATCATAAATTGAAAATCTACAATAACAAAGTCTCCATAGTCCACACTCATATCCTCTTCGGACTATCCCAGCAGGTCATTCATAAAATACTTCTTCACATCCTGGAAAATATTAAAACATTGAAAGGGGTGAGCTCAGATGATCAGTAAGGATAACAATATTGCAAAAGCTTTCATAAATAAACTAAACATTTAAGGCAATGTATAACTAAAACAAAAGCCTCTTAAACATGAACATAAACATAATATGGAAAAAGTAAAATGAGATAATGCCATTTTCTTCTTCACATGGATATTCTACTAGTCTAATAATCACATGCAATATCAATAACCACTTTCATAATGATGGAATGCATAATGCCAGACATTATGAAACATTTTGTCAAGGCCTCGACCAAGACGTCTAAAATGATTAAGGCCTCGGCAAAAACCATAAATCAAATTGGGAAAAGGCCTCAGCCAATTCCACGTCTAGTTGTCTCATGAGACCTACCGATGCATCGAGGAGCTATAGCGTGCTCCACCCGTCACTTGTTAAGTCCAATGCATTCCTCATATGAATAGGTTTAAACATATCATAAACCATAACACAATCGTATCACATAAAACATGAATAAAGGAAACATAACATTTCCACATTTCAATCACAAGATATCAATACAACACATTGATATAATAAAAATGCTTTCAAAACCATTTTCAATACCAAAATAAAAGAAAGTTAAAACTTTGTATTTATTTTTCACTAAAAAAATGATGGCTTGTAGATGAAGCCGAAACTCAAATAATGGTCACAGCGGCGGAGAAGTCATTGTCACCGCGTAAGTACGGAAAGAAAAACATTCCCTTTTTGTCGTTTAGTAAAACGCTTCGTATAAAAAAAGATTCCTTTTGAATAAACGTAAAAGTCAAAGGTGTTTATACACCGTATAAAAGAAAGTTGTGTATAAACAAAATATGCCTCAATGAAAGGAGACTGAGACGAAGTCCTTAAAAAGATCATTTTTAAAATAAAATAGATCTGTTATGTGTATTCACTATATGTACACATAAAGAATGTACAAATACAAGATATGACATAATAATATCATGACTTAATTTGAAAGTAGGAGATTAACCCAAAGAATGGAAATTGGGTTAAGAAATTCCCTTACCTTGCGTCTTGTCCTGACTCGACCGTTCTTTAACCTCCTGAATAATAAAATAGAGTTAATTTATATTTATTTAGGAACCTTTTTCATGTTCATTATTCCTTTTATATCACTTATTACCCTGTTATGAACATTATGTAATTATTTAAGTTAATAACGGTCGTTTTGTCGATCTTTGGTACTTGAGTCAAAAATAAACTTCTTATAATTACAAGTTGTTCATGTGGTGAAATATCCATTATATCAATAATTATATTCATGATGTAGATATCATATATATCATATATATACAGTATTTACATTCATTTATAATATTACATAACATTTAGAGGTAAGAAATGAAATGCACAGTTCATGAAGACGGTAAGCCGTACGTACACATGAACGCTACTTTCATTTCTATTTCGTATTTAATGGAATGAAATCATAATGATATTAATGTATAATATAATTCCAGTATAATATAGTGTATAATACCATTTAATACATCCTTTATTCATCCCACATATGGAATTAACGATTCATATCACTTTGATGGGGCGGTAGTCCGCACTTCCTAAAATGAAAATATCGCATTTACCCATAATGGAAACCATAAAGGTATGCCATAAATGAAAAATAAAAAATCATAAGGAAAACGAAAACATAATATATATCATATATAGAAATAGTGTCATCATAATGGCCACCATTAGAGGTGTTATATGAGTGTTGAACAATTATCGTTTCGTGAGACAAAAATTCGCCATCCATAGAAATATTATGTTCTTTAACCATTAGATGTAGGTGTGTGTAATTGTAAACCAAATCCTTATCATAACAACATCCTAGTATATTTTCGATACTGGTGTTGTTACAAAAGAAAGGAATAAAATGATTTTAAGGGGTTGGAGAAGCTAAATAAAACAAAACAACATTAGAGAAGACATTACATAAAAATCGGGTACTCATTTTGATTTGAGCCAGAGGCTTCCTTGGGAAGAGTTCTTCCCAAAGTGAGGCTTCTAGGAGTAAGAGGGGGAAGTTGGGAGAGTATTGGGGTAGAGGTTGGCCGAGCCAAATGGCATGATAGTGTGAATGAGGTGGTAGAGCTGGGGTCCTTTTATAAGTGGAGAGGAGGGGCACTCTTGGAAAGTAAAGAAAAGTCACTTTATTATAAAATGAGTTTTGGATTTTAGAGGTCCCACACTTATATAATTCGAGGCTAAGGTGATAAGGGTTCTAAATCTACTCATACAATAGGTTTTTGACAAGTGCAAGCCTCGGATTTTACATTATCTTTTTATTTTATTTAAATCGTTAAATAATGAGGTCATCGCGGCATCATCATGATGTCATAAATAATTTAATTTATTTAATGTCCAAAAATTATAGAAAAAATACTATTATGTAGGAAATCTTTTGATCTTTCCAATTACTATTTATAGTCAAAAATATGACTTGTATAACCCCATGTAAAAATTGTTTTAGTAAAACATTTCATTTTTGTGTCATTTTTTACTTTAACATTAAATAAAAGTTATTTATGTCCTTTTCCAACTAAAGTGGCTCTATGGTGTCCCCAAGTTGACCCATTAATTGTCTTGGTCGGACATGGCACATCCAATGAGGGCAGGACATGTGTCAAGCTCATCTCATATTATTAAGACATTATTTTTACCTTAAACTACACTAATTACCTCTAATCGCGATTAAGAACTTAAAAGCTACTATTCACCGAAAATTATTTTAATCTCATTGAACCACATTTTACTTCTTAATGACAACCATGTATGTCGGATTTTTGAAAATCAAATCACAGATGTGGTAATATTTCATTTAAACGAAAAATCAGTTATTTAACTACCACTTATGGTTTCACTATTCATCAAAAATTGAAGTTTTTCAGAATAATGCCAAAATTTCACCCTAAGCTATAATTGATATTCCGAATTCAAAAATGATGTCTTTTTTTAAAAATTCAAAACATATAAGTTTCATTAATTAATTTTATAATTAATTCCCGTTGTCACAACAAATATCGTGTTTTTAAGAAACAATTTATATCAAAAGATTGGCAATTGTTTATATCCAATTTCAATGTTAAATTAATTATAATGACCAACATTGGATAAAATGGTAAAAATATATTCTAATTATACATTAAAACCACTAAATATTATAATTTATCACTAGAAATTATTTTGATTAAAAAAGTTATTTTTAAGTATTTTTCACTATTCATAAAAAATTAGAAGTTCTCAGAAAAATACCAAAAATTCAACATAGGCTAATTTCGATATTCCGAATCCAAAAATGAAGTCCATTTTGAAATATAAAATTTCTATAATTTTAAAAAGTGGTTATTACTATTCATAACGGCTACTTTGATTAGTCGCGGTGTTTTAGAACTCGAAGTTACGTACAATGCAAGCTATTGCATTATTGAATGAGAAGCATATTGTGGAATCTCGGGGTGTTACACCTTACAATTACCATGTCCAATTTTACTAGATCTTTAATCAAGGGATCACCTAGGATCCTCATTATTGCCAGAGCAACATTATATTTCCTGCTTAACACATCCGCGACTTTGTTTTCTCTTCCAGGGTGATAATGAATTGAACAATCATAGATTTTGATAAGCTCCAACCATCTCCTTTGTCACATGTTCAATTCTTTATGTGTGAAAATATACATTAATCTTTGGTGGTCCGTGTATATATAACATATCTCCCCATAAAGATAGTGCCTCCATATCTTTAGAGAAAAAACAACTGCTGCTAGCTCTAGATCATGCGTACGATAATTCTGCTCATGAATCTTCAACTTTCAAGATGCATAAGAAATTACCTTCTCATTTTGTATGAGGACTCACCCAATCCCTTTCAGAGATTCATCGCTAGAAATAAAGAATCCTTCTATGATAGAGGGTAGTGTTAACATAGGTGCAGTAACCAATCTCGTCTTCGGCTCTTGGAAACATTCATCGCATTCCTTTTTCCATAAGAACTTAACCCCTTTTCGAGTCAACTTGGTTAGTGGATTATAAATCCGTGAATTTTTTTCAAAAACCTCCTATAATATCCCGCTAAACCAAGGAAACAACGAATCTTAGTTACTATTGTCGATTTAGGCCATTCCTCCACAACCATTGTCTTTGCAGGGTCAACTGAGATTCCTTCATTGGTTATGATGTGTCTCAAGAAAGCCAATTTTTGTAACCAAAACTCACACTTGATGAACGTTCCAAAGAGCCTCTCCTTCCGCATAGTTTTCAAAATAACCCTCAGATGATCCTCATCCTCCTCACGACTTTTGGAATATATCAAAATATCATCAATAAAAACTAAAAAAAAATTATCAAGGTATTCCTTAAAGACTCTATTCATCAGATCCATGAAAATAGAAGGAGTATTAGTCATGCCGAATGGAATAACAGTAAACTCATAATTCCCATATCTAGATCGGAAGGTAGCCTTTGGAATATCTTCCTTCTTCACCCTCAGTTGATGATTACCAGATCGAAGGTCAATCTTGGAGAAGAATTGAGCTCCACGAAGTTGGTCAAATAAATAATCAATTCTTGGAAGAGGGTATCTGTTCTTCACTGTGATCCCGTTCAGTTCTTTATAATCAATGCATAGCCACATTGATCCATCCTTCTTCTTCACAAAAAGAACTGGTGCTCCCCAAGCAGACCCACTCGGTCGGATAAAACTCTTATCCAATAAGTCTTGGAGTTTTTTCTATAACTCTTCTAGCTCCACATTTTCCATTCTATATGGGGTCTTTGATATCGGTTGAGATCTAGGTACGAGTTCAATAGAGAACTCTACCTCTCTTTCTGAGGGAGGTCCAGGTAACTCCTTAGGAAATACATCTATGTATTCGTGAACAATCTGAACATATTCTATTTGTATACTCCCTTTTCCTTCTTCATCATCACCGATTAACACCATAAAGAATGATATAAGAGGATCTTATAGATAGGGATCAGTTCAGGATATCTCTCCTTGGAAGATAATTGTAGGTCGTTCATTCAAGACTACTAATATTTCCTTACTTCTGCATTTGATCTTAGCATTATACATTGAGATCCTGTCCATCCCTAGTATAACGTCAAATTCCAACATGGGAATGACTACTAGATTTGCGATAAGATTGTGCTCACTGATGTAAACACTAGAGTCTCTAAACACTTTTGATGCATGGATAATCCCACTTGTATTCTTGACTGACATTTCTACCTCAAGAAGTTCGGGGATTGATTCTATATTCTTTGCAAGCATGGAGAAAATAAAGGAATGCGTAAAACCAGAATCAAACAAAGTACTTGATAGTTTTGAGAGGACAAAAAGAGTACCTGCTACCACGTCGTTTGGAACTTCAACTTCAGTAGTTGTGATAGAAAAAGAACGATCTTTCTCCCTTTTCCTTTGCTGAGGATGATGGTGATTCCCCTCCAATACCCTCGGATTTGGACTGTGATTATCAAAGTTCCCAAGCTGTCCACACTTGAATCATTTGACTTCAGGTAGGGACAGAACCATCTTTACTCTATCATTAGTATTGGGAAGTTGAGGAATCACCTCACTATGAAAATTACGAGCAATATGTCCTTCTCTTCCACACATGTAGCACTTTCCACTTCCGATCAAGCAGTGCCCCGGATGCTTCTTCCCACATTTATTGCATGTGGTAAGTTGTATTTCCTTTCCACCTCTTCCCTGATCAACAGTCCCCCCTATACTGGGCTCCAAATATCTATTCTTATCATTTGATTTATGAGACCACTGTGTCTCACCAAACTATAGATTGACTTTCATTGCACTCCGCACGATCTCCTCATAGCTATCGTAGTCCTGATTGGCTAGATTATTCCGCAGATGATGTCTCAGTCCACCGAAAAATATGTCAACCTTCCCACGTGGATCCATGAATATTCTATTGGTATATCATGAATGTCGGGTGAAGTTCATCTCATTGCATCCGAAAGATTCATTCTCCTTCTCCTTCACCTCGAGAAACACTTTCTCCTTTCTCTTTCTCATGGAAGAAGGGAAATACTTATTAAAGAATATTCCCCGGAACTCTTCCCACTACATACCTTCCATCTCTCATCGTGGCTTTGTGTTTTTGATCAGTGACCACCACTGATCAGCTTCTCCCTCTAGGCGGTAAACATCATGTGTGAATTATTCTTGATCCTAACAATAAAGTATAGAAAAGATCTTTTCAATGGATCTTGTCCATTGTTATGAAACCAATGGGTCAGTAGATCCACTAAATATTGGGGGTCCTTGACGCATGAAGAACTCAACTGAATGTTGTTCCCTTCGTGGTGAGATCGGCCACTCAGCTTGATTCAAGTTATTACTCATAACTTGAGTCTGTTGGTTCATCATTTGCATGAATTTTTCCATTATGGATTCCATTGGAGGGTCGTCAGCACATGGTGAATTGTGGTCCCCATATGAACGGTTCCTCCTATTTCCCTCCATTTTCTAAATGAATAAAACCTTAGTGAGAAACTTATTTCATTTATTAATCTTTTAACTAATACTTCATTCTTAGATAATTACGTTTCTCTATAATTCCATCATAATGATTCATAAAAAGTTTGTGATTAACAAAACATTTCCCCCGAGAGGGTCGTAACCGAGAGTGCAGCATGGCCCATTATCATGCACCAGTTCCCATTAGGTCTAGGTCAAAGCGGTGTTTTCGGGTTTTACCCCTATGTACATCTGTGCCAGAGCCGCCTCTACCTGCTCGTATCCAGACATGGATGAATTTGTTTGATAAACCACTTACTCAATACTTACCAAAATAACAGGAAGTTTTCCTATATTTAAACTTTTCTATAGGGTTCTTCATAATGTTTTTAGATCCTAATTTCCACAAATAACTAAACCATAATTTGATACCAACTGTGGTATCCCTCATTTTTATAACATAAACTTTCATTACATTACAAAAAAACTGACGATCATTAAGTTTTAGTGTCTTGGAAACCAGGAACATAATACATGAAAACAACATAAAACATTCTTCTTAAACACTGGAAAGGCTTCCCCTTAAGTTCATCCTAGGTTCATTACTGCATCTCATAACCTGGGGACATACATCAAAATAAAGGGTGAGAAGAAGTCCCAGTAAGGGAAACAAGAGAAAAAATTTACATGTGAACTTCAGATTATTCAATAACGTCATGAAAATAACTTTAAGGAATGAGAAAGAAATCATGAGGCATATCATAATAAAAATAAAGTTTTTAATAACTTGATGATGTGGCTACAAAATTTTACAAAGACAATCATTTTCATTTCACCAAGGTCCATCCCCAAGGTGTCAATAAAAATTACCATGGTTATTCACCAAGGTATCAGTCTAAATGGTCATCTCTAGAGATTAAATATTTATCCAATGAATTGGAGTGCTATCAGGGAGAACCCTTAAATTTGACTTTATCATCATGTGAGCAACATATATAATCATCAATAATTTCATAAACAACCCATATAGAATAAAATAAATCGGTTTCATTTCATAATCATAACGTTTTAAAAACTGCTTTAAAGACATGATCTTTATGTCACTTTAAACCCACGAAAAGGGAAAGAGGGTCTCATGTATGTAAATAAAAAAATTTAAAATAGATCAACTTGGTACATATTTGAATACACATATAGAAGAGAGATATTTGATTATTCACTTAATAAAATAAAAGATCTTTAGAAAAAGAGAGACATTTTGAGACGGAAATTCTGCAGCATAACGTCTACGTTTTGGGGTTTTAGAAAACATTAATAAGAGAAGGGACATTGGTAAAACATTCATAAATGACCCATAAAACATTAGAGGAACAGAAAATGAATGATATATGAACATGGTAATGAAATTTTAAGGACATACCATTTTAAATGAAAAACATGGAAGGAAGACAAAAATTATATTTCTCTTATGAAAATTTGGCAGCCTAACGGCGTCACTTAAACTTCAACAAAAATGAATTGATGGGATAAAATAGGGTCTCTAATCATATGAAAATAAAAGATAATTATGATAGATATAGAGATAATATCCCAAAATAATAAAAAGTAACTTGACAAACTTGACATGAAAGTAGAACTGTGAAAAATGAGAAAGGTGAAAGAATCCCTTAAAAATTCGGCAGCCTAACGACAACAATTAAACATTCTTAAAACGAATTGGTGAGAGCAAGAGGGGGTCTCTCATCATATGAACACGAAAACGGAAGTAAGATGAATATAAAAGAACATCCTCCAACATAAGAGAATGGAGAATAAAAGAAATGACATAAAAGAGATAACTTGAAAAGAAATAGAGAGGTAGGATCCCTTATCTTAAAACGTAACTATTAAAACACATGGTTTGGAACTTGAGGGCTTGGGGGAACCTTGGGATGACTTCATGGGAGGTAAGGAGACCAGAAAATAGTTGATAATTATTTTGGAGTAAAAAAGATGAGAGAATGTCATGATATTTATAGGGAAAGTGAGGTGATACTTTAATAATTTCAAGGGACACCTTACAAGTGGTTTTCTAAAAACCATGGGCTCTCCTAGGGTATTTTCCAGAGAGTTAGGCCACATGGGGCCCCCAATACAATAATTCATCACCTTTGGTCGGCCAAGCCTTAAAATATCTAATGACATAATCATGACATAATTATGATGTCATTAAACATACCGAAACCCTAAAAATGCATTTTTACTATTCACTGAAAATTCAAATTTCTCAGAAAATTCCCAAAAAATCACCTTAACCAAATAACAGTGCTCTGATTAAAAATATGAACTCCATTTTATAAAAATATTTTTATAAATATTTTTAATTTAATTTTTAAATAAATACACTATTCACCAAGAAATGTTTTTCCAGAAAGATCCCCAAAAATTACCATAACATAATATCGATTCTCTGAGTTCAAAAATAAGGTCCATTTTATAAAAATAATTTTCTAATTATTTTTAATTTAATTTTTAATTAAAAAACACTATTCACCTGAAAAAACTAATACTTGGCTAATAATTTATGAAACCGTTATTTACCCATTTTATTGAATCAATTTACTTAATCTAGGTGTCTAAATTATATTAAAACTCTTTTTAAGTGAGATTACTAATCCATTTGGTCACATTACTAATCATAAGCGTAAAATCACTATTCAGAATTTAATATTCATCAAAAATTAAGTTGATCTAATTAGACTCCAAATTCCTTACTGAACACTTTTGGAGAAGACCATTTTTTGAGAATCATTACACATCATTAATTATTTAAGGTTTACATAAATATTTTAAAATATCTTTTTTTTTCAAAATTCATTAATAAAATACATCCTAAAATTATCCGGACATTTGAAATTTCACAAACTTCACTAAAGGAAGAAATCTCAATTTATTCATCCCAAAGGATTACACAAAGAAGCTACGGTCTCGTCACATATCCCCTTATAACACCAGCATATGAACTAAGTGTAAAGTGTGTTATGGTGATAGAATCTGAGGGAGGCTCAGATAACATTTTCCTCATAGTAATCTCTACTAACTTGAACTTCTCCCGCAGTCGTTTCCGTTCATGGTTGACACGCTGGGGTTCAGCTTGGGCTTGATCCAAAGCAAAGCCCAAAGATGCCACCTCCTTCCCACGCTCGGATAAGTGGGCTTCATAAGGTTCGTGTCTACTGGATGAATCCATCAACTCCTCTTTCTGAATTGAAAATTAACATCTCTATTAAATCGTTAAGAGTAAGTTAATATCCTATTCAAAAAGATTGGGTCATTACAAGGGTCTTCTTTGGGTAATACAGAGGAGATGATAGATTGGGAATCAACATCATCGTTATCCTCTATCATTGCTATAACTTCATCTGGCCTGGTTGGCGAAGTATAGACTTACTAGATTTCAGCAGATGAAATGAAGACATCACCATTTGAGATTTCATCATTGCTTAGTGGATCACCACTTTCTTCCTTGCTGTCTGACTTGAATGCCATGATTAACATTATGGAGGTTTCTATAAGAGTATATTGATTTGGGTCAATCCTGTTAGTTTTACGGATAGGAAACACATAATCTGTACTCACATGTGCTAATGGGTTTACTGGAATATTTTCCAAACCATATGGAGCATTAAATTTGGTAATCTCCTTTGTTGTGGATTCCTCCATTCCCCTCATGTTGTATAATTCTGCCTCAATGTATGAAGATTCACATGTCTTGAACGTGGCATTATTACCATACAATGTCCCAACGTGACCATCGAAACAATATATGAGACATTGATGGTATGATGAAGGGATAACAGCATGTTGATGTAGCCAGGGTCTTCCAAGCAAGATGTTGAAGGCTGAGTCTTGATCAACAGCCATGAAATCTGAATTGGAAACAAGATCTCCAAAAAGAGTTCTGAGTGTAGTCTCGCCCAGCGGTTCTTCTTCATTTTTATCATATCCTTGTAACATCATAGTTGAAGGAGATAAATCAGATTCCGTGAGGCCCAATCGACGATGTGTACGAATGTGATGAGGTTGACTCCTAAACCATTATCAATGAATTCTATTCTGATGTCTACGACATTGACCTTTATAGATAAGTAAAAAGGTCTAATATGTCCATTCACGAAATCATCTTCATCTTCATCGGTAAAAGATATTATTGCATGGAATTTTGCAGGATTATTTTCTACATGGTAGACTTCAGCTGCAACGATTTCAGTCTCAAACTCTTGAGGACTTGAAAAAGCCTCGATGAGTGCCTCCTGAAGATCTTTTGATAAATTAAAGGCATCCAAAATTGGTAACCTGGCTGTCACTTGGGCTAGGTGTTTCAATACATATTACTTTTGATCCAATGGTCTGCATTTCCCAACAGGAACAGGTGGTTTAGTAGGTGCCTTGGAAGTTGATGCGTTGGAATTTGATGTATCTTGTCCTGGGATAGGAGATGGTAATACACTTGGATTTGGAATATAAGACCAATTAGGTCTGTTTAATTTCTGAGAGGAAGAAGATGGAACCATCAACCGATCTTCCATAATAATTGTTCCAAGACTGAGTCTACCATGTGTGGAAGAGCTTGAAATTTGTTGTTGAGCTTTTTGAAGTCCTCTACCATGAGTTTCTTCTGCATACACAGTTCTAGCTGGGGTAGAATTGGAATAGTGGCCTCTAAAATATCCATTTCATCCCCTGTATCCTGAGCCTATGGAACATCCTCTGATTCCTCTATTTGATATAGGGGGTTCCGGCTTATCAAAATCGAAATTGTGACTGGAATATGGATCTGTTAATTGAATCATATTAACAGAACTAAAGATCAACTCTTCATCCGATGAAGACTCTGCTGATTATCATATTTAGGCTATGCTATTTGGTGGGGGCGGTGCCCGTTGCTTTGAATTAGATGGCATGAAATCTACCAGAGTCAAAGACAGCTTAGGCTCTGAAACATGCTCATCTTTTTATGATTCTTCTTCTTTCTTTGAATTAAGTCGTTTCTTTGAGGATTTTCCCTCTGATGAAGAGGGTTTCTCTATGACATTTATTGTATAAGGCACAGTTTGTTTCATCAATTGTGTTCACAAAATTGCATGAGTTCGGTTGATCGTCTTTCTGACCATCCAATCAATATATTTTGGTGCATTTTTGTTCTTAACTTCTTTCCCCTCACCTTCCTCCTCTGGAACTGTAGAAATAACACATGCTACCTGAGCTGAAGAACCTTTCATTTTGACTTGTCCAAAATCGACCATTTTTTGCAGGAGGTCCTTGAAAACAAATCAATCCTAAATGGGAGGACCAAATATTTGATGTAACAAGAAATAGTTGGGATGATCTTCATCTCCTTCCTTGTTTGGCCTCTTGCGACTTGGAAATTGAACCAAATTATTTTCCAGAGTCGAAATGAAACAACAGGAACATGTTCATTTCGGAAAGAGTAAAATTTGATTTTCAAATCTTGAAATTGTTTTCATCTTTGATCTCTTTAATAATATTGATGAAAAGGCCTCTGTTGCTGATGCTCAAGAGGTGGAGCCCTTCGCAAAGATGAAGGTTTTGAAGTAGATGCAAGAACAGGTGCTTGTTTAAGAAAAAGTGTAGCAGTTTCTGCTTTACCCATTCTCTTACCTAGATCTGATGGAATTACACGAGCTCTATCCTTAGTCTTTATAAGAGAATCTTAAATCTATTGAGAAATTGAAGTAAGGCCTCAAAACCATCCAGTGTATTTAACATGGATCAGCGGTGTGCACAACTCATCACGTAAATTTTCAACACAGATTTGCAACAATTCCTCTTGAGGGAGTGATAAGATTTGGGAATATGTTAATCCCTTACAGTGGGCAATGAAATCCGAGACCCTTTCATTCTCCCTTTTTTTACAGTTTGTATGATAAAAAACTATTGTCTTTGGGAATGTTGAGCTGAATTGGAGAAGGGATCTTTGTCGGAGATCTTCCCATCCAGTAATTGAACGGGATTGCAAACTTGTGTACTAGATAAAGTTAGGTCCTTGTAATTACTTTACAAAACACCTGAACTTAACTGCTTCTTGTTGCTGAGGGGTTCCCATCATAGGATCTCATTGAGAAACAAAATGTGTTAAGTGTTTCTCTGGGTCTCCCGAAAAATTAAATATTGGGAATGTGGTACTTGAAAAATTTGATGGAGGAGGAATTGCATCAACCCATTCAGGGTAAGATCTCTTTTCTGGTTGAATTTGAGCATGCATTCCCTCCATTTCTTCTGACCGAGCTATTAATGACACAAAAGTAGTTATTAACTTTTTAGAAACATGTAGTTGAGCTTGGACCGGTTGATCTTGGACCTGAATAGGTGCAATGACTAGAGCTCGTACAGATGTGGTGGCTGGTGCTGCAACTGATGGTAGCACTGCCAATTATTGTTGCAGTTGACCCGTAGGATTAGACCTGTGAGGGTGTACTAAAAAAGGAGGATATTATTGATTCATTTCAGTAGCCATAACAAATTTCTTTGATTAACTGACTCCAGCATGCTTAGGAAGAAGACAACCTTGAAGTAGTTCCGAATTTATCCTCCTCAATTCCTTCATTTCTTCCTCTTGTTGTGGAAACCTTTTCACTAGTTAGATCAATTTTCCTTCTCCAGAGGAAGGGTATGTAACTTGATTCTTTCCTTTCCCCTTTTGGTATCCCTCTTGGAGAGGGGGAAGTGGGTTAGTTGGAGGATTACCTAGGTTATGAGTAATCCTTTGGTTTCTTGTACGCACACCTTCTTCATTTGTGTCTGTGCATACAACTTATTGAGCATGAACCTATTCATATGATCCTTCTGAGTGAACCATATCTGGTGGATCAACAACAACGACATTTATGACATTGATTGATTCATAATTCATTGCATCTCTTCTATCAGCATTTCTACGATATTGTCTTTTTTCATGTCCTTGATGAGACATTTCATTTAGTTGATTGGATCCCTCAGGAACTTATTGAAGAACCGTAATTTGGAGGGAATATCCTAATAATTTTTCTCTTCATTCCTCTTAAGGATCATTCCCCAATCGAGAGAATACATCCTTTCTTTGAGTGAGGGGTTGAGGATTTGAAAAGGTCCCCAGTCCAGTGGACTAGGGATGTTCATGCAATCTTTGATCAACTCCTCGAATCCTTTTTTTTTTGATTCCAAGGGTTGAGTTAAAAGAGTCCCCAGTCTGGCAAGCTGGGGTGGCTCTTGACATGCTATATCTGAGGCATTCATGAATGCTCTCTTGATCTTGCGGACCATAGTCCGGAAATTAGTTGGATGTATCATCCTGCATCCACTTTTATCACATGGCTCAAAAGACAGTTGGATGATTTCTGACACTTCTGTCACTTAGTGATGTGCTTTCTCGAAACGAGAGGCATGTCCAATATTCTCATTTGCTTGATGAAGGAGTAATTCAACAACATATTCTCTGTATTCTTGATTTTGAGAAGAACATGTTGAGGCATGTACTTGGGAAAACCTTTGATTACAAACAAAACCCATTGACTATGGCCAGCCACATGCAATAACATAGCATGAGACCATTTTCAGTGGGCTTTGCTGACTGGAGAGTACAGTGAAATGTAGTGCTCCATGAATATCCCATCCCATGATATGAATAATAGGTGGGGCATATACAATTAACTGGAGCAATCTTCTTAGTGCGCAAATCCATGAACACTTAAGGGTTCTCTGCTTCTTTTCAACCTTCGGATATCGATAGACTAATGTAGATGCCATGTCAATTTGGCGTTGTAACCCTTCTATTATCTTAACATGATTTTCATATTCATAATAAGATAATACTTTTTTTCAACTGAAAAATATTTTTCCATATGTTGAGACTAATATCATGAATTCCATCTTCAGTCAACATCTCTGGAATGTCATAATGATAGTCTGCCAGAGGCCAAAACATGACTGGCACTTCACCTTTCACCAGTTGTTTTCTCATGTTCACCATTTCCTCTTTATCATTTAATAAAGATTTTTCTACCTAATTAGACCGATGCTGGTGCATCCTTTTTGCTTCATCAGATTCAACAAGATCGGTAGAGAATTCACTAATCAAACTAGAAGATGAACGACCCAGGGGTGGTTTGGAGAATGACCAACACCCAAGGCTATCTTCCGATTGATAAAGTGTTTCACCTGATAATGGTAAATCGTCAGACATTACTGGCTTCACATTTTCAAGTGCCTCAAGATAAGAGGGCTTTCTCCTCAATACAATGTCTATAGGATAATTTTCCAAGCAATGTGAATTACTACTGTGGAGAGGGATTTCGTAGCTAAAATCATCATCATGGGGAGGACCACCATGGTGGGTTACAACAAAAGATGAAATTTTTTCTCCTTGATCTTCTGACCACACAAAGGGTTCTTGTGGCTCTCATATGAAGATTAAACTTCGAGATCGACCGAATTGTCTTGAAGAAAGCCCTCATGAGGAATTTTCTGGTTCAGACATTCAAAATTAATGTTCCCACTATTGGGAACTAAGAGACAAGAATCTTATGTTGCAACAGATAGTTGTCTGAGTGCATCATGATCTCCAGCATCAAGTAAGGCCTTGTTAAAGATTGGCCCTTGATTTCTTGAATGTACTGGGAGAGTATTCTTCTTAGATGCATTGTTACTCAATTTGGTATGTGTGTGTGACTGCTCAGGAGAAATGATCAGGTTAGGCTGATTATCTCCACCCAAACCAGGTGTATGTGCCTGACTTGGTTGTCTGTTTGAGATGGGGGGGTACGCCTCACAACCCTTTTGGAATAGAAAAGAGGGGTGTATCTACTCCGGAGTGATCTGTTGATGAGTCACTCCACAGGAAGAGATTTATTTTCATTAATTTCCTTGTGATGCTGCTGAAGCTGTAATAATATCCTGGCAGGCATCCAGAATATGAGAAGGGATTTTCTTCGGCTATTTCACCATTGAAAGAATGTTCTTAGGGACTTTAGTATCCATAATGGGGATATACGTCCATTCCATGCTTGGAGTATGTGTGTGTTCCTGCTCTAGTACTCCTTTTCCTTCCAGTGAATCCTAATAGTACTCAAGTGTGGGGGTATAGATTTGAGTCTGCATCCTGTTTTTAGCCGGAGCTTTCCGACTGACTTCTTTGAATGATACCAAACGATACTGTTGGTAGGCATGATCAATACATGTAGGTGTATGTGTCTGCTGATTTCACTCCTCCGAACATGGTTTACGAGTATCCTTTAACACTGACAGACGAGGCTGCTGGTAGGATTGATGAGTGTAAGCAGGTGTATGTGCCTATTTATCAGTTGTCAACACATTGGGTTAGCGGGCTTTATCAGGTGTTGTCAGACGAGCCTATTGACTAGATGATGATCTATAAATAGGTGTATGTTCCTGTCTATAGTACTCCACTGGAAATGCTTGGCGGTATTGGCGTGCTGCTTCCAGACGAGTCTGCTGGACATCAGGATTAAAACGGACGAGTGTGTGTGCACGTTCATTGCTTGCCACCAAGTTAGGTTGGTGGAATTCTCCATAAACGGCAGAGATAAGAACATGCTCACTATTAACCAGTTGTTGCCTCTGGTGGATCTTCTTATGTGCTCGGGTTAGAGGAACCTGAGCCGAATTCCTGGAGACGACACCCTCATCATGTTTAGGGCGCACTATCTCACGATTCTAGCGGTGATTGTTGATGGGAGACCTTGGTAAGGATTACCGTTTCCTTGAATTATGGCCCTGAGGGACCTTCTCATTCACCTCCTCAGAATATAGGAGTGAATGGTGATTGTGTTCCGCGGATAATGACCCAAAACGGTTAAAGGTAGTGGTTAGCACCGCCTGCTTCTTGATCGCTAGTCGTCGCTGTCCGGACGACCAGGTTGAATTATTGACATGGAGGGATTTTCAAGCAGCCTCCAGATTCGGAATAGTATAGTTTTGATGATACTCCTTAACCATCACATTTGATACCCATCATTGAAGATGCTGGGTAGGTGATGTCGTCCTCAGAGCAGATGACAATCCAGCAGGAGTAGCAGTAGTGGCATTCACAGTAGAGGTTTTCATATATGTGAACTTAATTAAATCCATTCTCCTAATGCATAAGATCTTGTTAAAGAGTGCTTGTTTTATATAACAGACATAATCAATATAATTCTGGCCACTGTATCTTTTGGATGAGAAAATTTGTTATTGATTTCTTTGTTTACCCTCTCTTTGAGTTTAATTAGGGGCCTAAAAATTAAGCAAATCATCATTTTAACTTGGTTTTGGATTCACGTTGGGTTCACCATTTTTTTTCCTCTGGAATTGCGGATGATCTCATTGATTTAACATTCAAACATTACAAGCGGTTTCTAACGGGTTTGTTCGTAGAACCGAAAACATCCATTGATTCCATATCCATTTGTACCTAATTTCCATAGGTAGGTGCTCATTAGTTGTGGACCGATGAGGTGTAGGAATTTGCATTGGTCAAGAGGATGGGAGTTCGGACTCATCACACCTTTTTTAGGGGAATTATTGTATACTCTAGGACTCTCTTTATTGATTTAAGTAATGTTCGTGAATCCTTTATTAAATTACCAAGTATAAAATGATCTTTCCTTTAGATCTGTCAATCAATGATTCATATGTAAATTTTTTTGAGAATATTTTATATGTATTTGAGGTTCTTCATCGATATAGAATCATCTTTATTTGTTATAGATTCTTAGTCAATGGTATCCTTCAATACATAAAAGTCTCTTGGTCATTATAATGACCGTACTGGTTTTAAAACCCCTAAGTGGGGACTTGAAGTTTATGGTTATTCAGAAGGAAATGGATTATTTTAGAGTTGGGATCATACCCACATATGGGATACCTATGTATCCTTTGATTAAAAAAGGAATCCGAACCCATGTAGTTTGATTAAGGGAGTATGATGTTTATGATTGATGGCTCAAATAAAGATTTCATAATTACTTTTACACTATATGCTCACGTGAGTCATGCTCAGTGTGAGAAACAATAGGTATTGGTAAAACCAGACAATTGTGCCATGAAATATGAAATCATGAGAAATGTTTTGGGGCTTATGTATGTATGACTGCCCAAACAGATGAAGATTATGATTTACTAAAGGGAAGAAATCCAGAAATAGAGTCCATAAAGTTATATGTACTTTATAGTGATATGAATTCTCTAATCACGGGGCTTACTCATTAGGAAGATGCCCAAGTTAGGAGGGGAATTATGATTGGGTTTTACTTTTGAGAAGGAAGTCCAAATCAAAAGTAAATTAAGATTGTTAAGAGAAATTTAAGACTGGGGCTTACTCTTAAGGAGGACACCTAGGTTAAAGGGATTTAAAAACTAGGGCTTACTTTTTGAGAGGAGGCCCAGGTTAAGAGAATTTTAAAATTAAGGGATTTGGGGCATAGTCCTAATGAGGATGCCCACATTTGTATATTTGAATTTGGGGTTTATTCCAGAAAAGGAATCCCAGGTTAAAGGAATTTCAGTTGGGGCATACTCCTAGGGAGGATTCCCAAATTAGGGGACATGGGGCTAACTCTTGAAGGGGATTCCCAATTAAGAGAACTTGGACTGGGGCTTACTCCTAAAAAGGAGGCCTAGGTTAAGGTAATTTATGATTGGGGCTTACTCTTAAAAAGGAATCCCATAAATTGGGTTCTCTCATTTTAAAGGATGTGGGTTAATGAGTGAAATCTCCTACTTTAGTGACATAAAGATGTGTAAATCACTAGGTTTTGAGAGATGTTCCACTGTTTTCCTTTTATATAAAGAATTAAATTAGGAAAACATGACATAAATGTCTTTGAAGAGTGTCTTGAAGACTGAATATTGAATAGGAAAGTTGGAATGTCATAAGAGAGGTGAAATGGGCTGGAAGGGCACCCAAAAATAGAAGGGCACACATGTCCTGGGGGGTCGCACAAGTACTGCATGGGCGCACAAGTCTTGGTCGTGCAAGTATACTTTTGCGACACATATATACATGGGCGATACTTGACCAAATCCATTAGAATTATCCCGAGGTACTTCCAGAATAGTGGCGCGCAAGTTTCAATGAGTAGGTAAGGAGGCACGCAAGTGTGTCCATTTCCTTTAATGGTAAAACTCTTATGCGTGCAAATGTTAGTGAGTTCTAACACTTAGACTACATTCCCCTTGTTTAGACCTTCCATTCTAGGTAAAGAATTACCTTAGAAGTGTTCGGAAGACTTGAAGAAGAGACTTGGGTGTTCAGAGATCTGTATCTGAATTCTGGAAAAAATCCACCCCAAATGTCAGGCCCACTGGGGGTATTTATAGTCTGGAGAAGACCCTGGGTGATTTTCAAAGATGGCGCACAAGTCTCCCACGAGACCATTTGTGCGGCGCACAAGTATAATTGTTCGATCATGCTGTATCTTGCGCGACCTATGGGAAATGTTCTCTTTGTTCATCCATTTCTCTTTTATTTGATTTTTATTAAAAGGAAGAATCTTCTTTGTTTGAGTTTTTTCCCTTTTCATTTTGTTTAGACTCTGATTAAAAACGAGCGTCAACAAAATTCATTTAAATGGTCACCCAAGGGGTGTCATGAAATATAAAATGGTCCATTGGTATAATGTGGGGAAGCCTTAGATATTCATTAGAACCATTTCAATTTTAGATGATAGATAACTATTTTTTTATGTTTTTAAGATGGGAAAATTGAAGTTCCATGATACATGTAATGTTTAAGATCCCTGTAATATGGAATGATAAATTGGTAGTCATTGAAATTTAAAATAATGAAACTCCATGGACATTATCCTATGAGTAAATGATCATTAAGTGGAAGATATTATTATATAATGGATCATTCAAATATGTTGTTTTACTGAGATGAGATCATTAGATTCTATATGATCGATTATTCTAAATATGGGGATATTTCAAGGCGGGATCATTAGATTATTTATGATACAAAGTTGAAAATAAATGTGAATTATAAGATTAGAACCTTGGATTTTGTATGAGATGTGATGATAAATATTTATGAGTTATCAGATGAGATCCTGGGTTTTTTGTATGGTACATGAGTTTGGAATGATGATATAATATCAATTGATTCCTTGTGATACATGATGCATTGGAATACGAGGCTACATACTTTGATTCTATATGATACATGATTCATTAGAATGTTAGGACGAATATTAGGATTTTTTGTAACGAAAATGGTTGGCATGATCAATGTGACATGCTCAACGACATATTCCATTGGCTGAAGAAAGAATGTTTTACCTGGGTATCATCATGGAGCCTGATGGTCGATGGTAATTTTTTTTATAATTTTTTTTATTTCTTCTAATATTAAAAATAGCCATAAGAATATTATTTTCCCAATCTGAAAATACATTTAGACACCATTTGTGCTAGACTATTGAGTCACATATTCACCCTACTTATGATGTCAAGTAGTATATATACATACTAGTTTGATATAGCTATGAATATAGGAATTCACCCAACAGAATATCCATTATATGGGATGGTTTAGATCCTAGTGATGCAGACTAGGCCAGTATGTGGACATCAAGTGGTGTTTTTAAGTCATTGTCCCTTAATATTCATTTGTGTATTTTGGACATGTACATATGACCATTTTATATGAATGAATCACTAATGCGTGAACAATTCATATTATTATAGAACGAGTTATATTTTTATCATTAAAACTCTTTAGGAATTGATTTATTCATTAATGCCTATCATAAGGATTTATCTTTTATTTACTTTTCTTTAGTACACATTGTTCACGAGTGTATAATCTACCCATGATAACCTTATGATTCCTCACCTTTTTTCGAAAGCCTATATAATAAAGTGAGGCACACATGAGTCCATGTATCAACCTAGTTATATTACTATTCACAATGCTCCACGGTGGGTAAACTAAATGGTAGGCTCGTAAACATGTATTATATAAAAATAATTTTTTTATTGTTATTTGGAACATATATTAATCCATATAGGGAATTGACGTAAATGTTTCATTTTTAATCACAAATTACAATAAATATCATTTATAAATGGATTACTATATGAAAAATACTATCGATTTTTTCCTTGAAAAACCAATCCATTTTATTTTCATCTAATTAATCTAGAGGTTTTATTTCCATATTACTAGTTTAATTTCCTTCTGTTTATAATTCCCCCAATTTAATGTTTGTATGTAAAACTGACTTGTTACTTCTTTTCATTTCAGAATATTTATAATCTATTTATATATTCCTTGGATGGTTTTATATATTACATTCATTATACTTCATATATTACTCATGGTCATTTTCTATTGTCATTACATAAATTTATGGTTGTTTGAAATGATTTTTTATCATGATCTACATTATTATTTTTTATTTTATATTCTTCACAAAATTATGAAAACAAGTTTATCTTCCAAGGTTTACATAGGGATTTATTTTCATAATAGTATACCAATTTTATTATTATTATCCCTTTTAGTTCTTTAATTCTCTTCAAATATAATATTATTATCATTATATTATTAAATATTTATTTATTTTTTTGAAAAAGTAATATTTATTTATTATTATATCTCAAGTATACATTCTAATTCGTATATAAACTATTTTCCATATCTTTTAGAATCCCCTAATGTTTCTTATATTTCACATGAATATCATCTATTGAAACCATACATATTTTTCTATAGATGGAAATTAATAATGATTTATAAAAAATCATTACGAGGCATGATTCATTCCAATGGGATAATAAATCTCTGATGGAATAATGAAAGTTATTTTGTTCTTATGGGATAAATATGTATGATTTTTTGGTCAGAATGGCCTGAAGGCCTTCAATTTTTTTTTTGATAATCCACCTTTGATGGGGTGAGGTGGACCCCTTACAAGGCCCAAAGGCTTAGAGACAATTACATGAACTGTCGGTATTACTGGGAATCAGCTAGATGAGACAACTTAGAACTACTCCTCCCAAGTATAGGTCATGATATCAGAACTCCACCTTTGCAGGGCAGGTCAGCTAGCTATCCTATGTAAAGCTACACATGTCCAATACCGATGGCAAAGAAATACCCTCTCATTCTTCAAATTCTGGTGAGCTCTACTCTAGTAAATGCACCTACCCTGAATCCTACCCAGCATATGTCATGATATCCTTCTTTATCTCATTATATTTGGAATGAACAAGGATTTTTATCCCATGTCTGTTACATTATCAAAAAAGTGTGGTTAGATCATGTAAAATATGTTATGGGTAGGTTGTTATGCTTTTCTGTTATGAATGAATGTTTTAAATTTAGAAATTATATATTATGTGATATTTAAGACTACATTGCTTCTATATTCTTAAAACTTGATACCTTCCTATTCCATGATGGATAATGTTTATTAACTTTTAATTTCACACTAACATGATGCCTGTATTATGCTACGATCAAGTCATTATATCGTGATTCTTTATTTATGAACTATATCTAATTTGGCGTGATTTCATAATAATAGTTTCATATGAAATGAATTCATTCTACCACACACATGATCATTTTATGCACACTTATAATTTTCTATTTTATTCTCTCACAATTACCCTCATTGAGTATATGATCTCATCCTTTATTACATTCCCATTACATATGATATAAATAAAATACTTCAAAATATATTTCAAAATGGGTACCATGTGGGAAGAATATTTTTGGAAGGTTTAAATAAGATTTTAAAATAAGTTGTTTATTTATTTAGTCTCTAGTAAAAATAAATATATATATTATGGGGTGTGATTAATAATTATATAAGATGAATATGATTGTAAACTAATGTAATTTTTATGTATATATGTTAAGATTAATCTCAAACATGGTATCAAATAAATTTTTAGTTTTATTACTGATTATATTATCTGAATAATGGTATAGAGTTTAAGATAGTATTTTATGATTGAAAAGTGTCTGAAATGTCATTTATTTAAATTAAATTGTCATAATTTAAAAATTTATGGTAGTAATTTTAATTTAAATATGGTTTTTAGCTAGATTATTATTTATTAATAATACCAATAACATTTTTTTATTTTATTTAATGTGTAGAACCACAAGGAACTAAATATCAAAATATTTTTAATAGAAATGTCATGAATTTCTTAATGATAATGAAAAATTTATGGGATCTAGAGTGAATAATATCTTTTCCATGATCATACAACTCTCTTAAATTATGGAAAACAATTTTAATCATATTGATATCCAAAATAAATCATTGATGTAAAAACACTATGTCATGTTTCTAATGCGTAATTATTCACATTCCTTTTGTAGTTATTCTAAATTTGTAATTTTCGATCTATGAAAAAACAAAGATAAAAATATATTTTACATCTCCAGTATGCAGAGTATGGATTTTATTTTTTAAACTATTTTAATTTTAGAAGATGAATCTGGTCAGTTATGGAACCTAATAAATCATATAAGAAGAGAATAATATATACCCCTTGGAATGGGATGATTTTGAGAAGTATCTTTTAAATATATATTTTCCCCAAAATCATTACACTAAAAAAATGTACGTTATAGAAAAAGAAAAATGAATTCTTGTGTACATATGGTGAAAACATCACAACACATTCAATGTATGATTCATGTGTTATCATTATACTTTAAATAAAAATATACTATTTATTTCATGGATTCATGATAGGTTTCCCATAAAAATATTGTTAGGTATGAATAAAATTTTAGATGTTCTCTCAACGTAAAAATTAATATTCAAAAAACCCCATCATTATTTTGACTTTTGGGGTAAGAAGAGAAAAATTGAGTTCCATTGATATAAAATTGATAAAACTGGTTTTGGTAAGATAATTAATCATCTTAGATTTGAAAAATATGTGGGGAATAATGGTTGGAAAATTATTAATGTAATAATTTAATGGATTAATTTGGCATGATAGGGATATTAATCACATGAATTCCAATGAGATATAAAGAGGATAAGCAGTGAAATGGAAGGAGAGAGTGAATAACCTAATACCCCAACCACACTCTAAAATATCAATTATATGGATTATGTTAATTATAATAATTTTTTAAATAATCTAATGTTTAATGATGGAAATTCATGTAAATAAAATATTATTCCAAGGGATAAAAAGATATACAATGTAATAAAAACATCCAATGTGGCTCATGAAAATTAATTGATGAAAGCTGGACATACCATCCAGTCAAGAAATATAAATTTCAAATTTGATTCTTATTCTACACACTTTTATATATGTGGAAAATATTATAAGGGAATAAAATAACTAACTCAACATGTATAAATTAAATTACTAGTGAAAGCACCCACGGTTAGATGATTTCATCCCATGTCAACAACTCTTCTCGAATAGATGTTTTTTACAATATACATTATACGAAGCTTATTATTTTCCATTTTTTAGATTTTATGTTATTTTAGGTAGGGATTGGATATCCCTACATAAATATCATATTAATATTAATTAGACCTAAACAAATGTATTATACAAAATATTCATATGATTATCTTTGAGTTAAAGGATGATTATAAACACTAATTAGACATTATATTTATTATATGGAAATTAATAAAAAAAATATCATTTGCATTTAACACAATTAGATGGAGAAAATATCAATATTCATGATTCCTATTTTTGATTTTAAAATTTCTCATGGTGTTTTCATAAGTGTTTCTTGGCCGTCCTTTATTTTTTTAGGTTGCAATTTATATAGAACTCATACCTGGTTCCATATCCATATCAAAGAATCTTTATATAATTTCCCTAATTAAATTATAGTAATTGAATACGAAAATTAAAATGAATCATGATAGGGTTTTTATAAAACCTTGTCCGTCACCACAGAGTTCACCAGTACTCTATTAATAATAAAGATAAATCAATGTGTCTCTATATTTATTATCATGAACATAACCAGACCTTGATAAATATTAAGTATCACAAAAACCATATTGATGAACTATTCAATCGACTATAAAGAGATAAATGAAACTAAAATGACTATATTTAATATGGATATCATTATCTTATGGATGAATGGAATGTTACACCCTTTAATACCCTACATTAAACATATAAACCCTACGAATTCATAGTGATGTGATTTCAGCATAAAAATTCCACTAAGTATATCATGAATCTGTTTGATAGTTTCTTTTGATACCACCTCTATTATTCATTATGTCCATTTTATATATATTCTTATATATATCATGTCGATTGAAGATAACGGAAATCATTTAATTATTTTTCAACAATCCTTGATAAAGGAGAAACTATATGATCAATATAGTATGTATTAATTGTGGATATAGAAAGTATCTTTCTTGGGTAATATAATCACAAAAAAGGGTATATATATGGATCCTTTGTGTTTTATGATATTGAGAAACAGATTATACCATGAATAATGATAGATAATCATTTTTTTTGGACTGGGTAGATATTATTGATTATTTGTGAGGATTTTCAAATTACATTATAATAAAATAAATATGTTAACATAGAAGATAATGTTGTTAATCTAAAAATAAAAATATAAATAAAATTTTATGGAGCTCAAGATAGGGTTTTGAATAACAATAGTACTAATAAAACCCTATATTAGAGTTGTGTTTTTGTTGTACATTGATGATTTAATAATTTTATTGTTGTGTTTACTTATATAAATGACATGGTCCTTTCATTTTATTTATTTTAGTGAACGATCAATTACAAAAAAATTCCAAAACAAAACATATAGTAAGAAATTGTAATATTTACTTTCAAAATTTGATGGAATTATCTTTATGGTGAATATTGGTATATATATACCAATTAGATGTTCCTAAAGAATATATTCACATATATGGACATGATCATGTTTCATTGGATATTATTATATTTTATCAAAGACAACGACTTCTCTATACATAACAACCTATAAAGAAAACAATGTATATGATTATCTATGTAGAATAGATAATTAATCCTTATTCTTGACATGGATTGTAATATATCCAATTCATATAAATTTTAAATCATCTATCTTGAAATCATAAGCTAGTGAGGGAAATACAAAAATTACCAAAATGAATACACAAATGTCCATCCATGATAATATCAAAGAAGTTATGAAGAATGATACAAATATAAATACGACGGAAAAAATAATTTGGGTTCAACTTTGGCAATGATACAAATAGAATATTTGGGAAATGAATACTTTTCCAATTAATAATATAATAGGAGTTGTTTAATAAAGCACTATTCTCATCATTCTCTATCAATCAAGGATGTAACAAAATGTATAGTGATACCATGGGTTATTTTGGGTAGTAGAATAAGAAGGTGGAGATGATAGATCATATATCTTGATGACTAGTCTGCACAAAAGTTATGGTTGAATTTCCTAATTCTAAGAGAATGATGAAACCATTACTCAAACATATATACAAATAATAAATAATATCTATGGATTTCATTATGGGCCTTCATAATATATCAAAATTACAAAATGGAATATTGAATATAATTTATTTCCTTATGAAGATAGAAAATTTCATGTCTATTAGAGAATATTTCATATACTATCAAGATTCTATGATATTCATAAATTAAGTGGTAAGGTTTCATGGATTACCACTCTCCATTTATGTAATCAATATCTAAGGATTACCTCAATTTTTTGGAGAATTATTCAATATAAATTAGACACATAAATATGTTTAATCACTTCTTATCATCCTTATAGTGATAGTAAATATGATATGACTATTAATAATATAATGTTTAGGATGAGATCATGTTCAATGTATCTAAAAGTTTATTAGGATCAATAACATACCTTGTAACGCCCCGACCCCAGCTACCCAGAGTCGGTGCATTACTTCGTAACATTGGCATGATCACAAGAAAGATCAAATCTCGAAAGACCGATTAGTTTAGTAGACTTGGAAACACTAGATATAATCATAAAGTTTTACATTACATTTCAAAGTGAAAAACTACTACAACAACAAAGTCTTCATATCCACACTATTAACCCCTCATAATATCCCTGCAAGTCAATCATAATTTACTTCTTCACTACCTGGGAAAAATAAAACATAGAAAAGGGGTGAGCTCAAATGCCCAGTAAGGATAACAATATAGAGGAACATTCAAAATAAGCGTAAACATTTAAGGCAATGAATTACTAAAACAAAAGCCTTTTAAGCTTGAACTTCAACATAGTATGGCAAAAGTAAAATGAAATAATGTCATTTACTTGTTCACATGGATATTCTACTAATCGAATAATCACATGAAAAATCAATAACCACTTTCATAATGTTGGAATGCATAATGCTAAAATTTAATTACTTTTCAAGGCCTCGTCCCAAGACCTTGGGGTTAACTGTAACCGTAACCCAACCCGGAGTGCCTCTAATAACCGGACACCAACCCGGAGTGCCTCTAATAACCGGACACCAACCCGGAGTTCCTCTAATAACCGGACACCAACCCGGAGGGCTTACTTTTACCAGTCCCTAACCTGGAGGGCTTACTTTTACCAGTCCCCAACCTGGAGGGCTTACTTTTACCAGTCCCCAACCTGGAGGGCTTACTTTAACCAGTCCCCAACCTGGAACATACTTGTCCAACACATTCATATGAAGTAAAGATTGAAATATAACATAAACATTCTTATTGGAACTAGCATACGAAATGTCAATACTTTCACCATAAACTATGAATGGTATAAAAATAGCACATCCACAGTCAAACATATCACAAAACCTTCAAAACAATATAGAAGTTTTGTATCATAATAAATCAACTTCAATTAATCTTAAAACCCATCAAAGGATGTTTACATAGATGAAATCAAAATTCTTTTTAAAGAAATATCTCCTTTTATTTTGAAATCATTTAAGATCCATATAAAATCAAACATTTTCTTTGAAAATAATCTTATAAGCTTTTAAGGGAAGCTTTGACGATTTTATAACGGTGGAAAATAACCGCACCCGCCGTATAAGTTAAAAAAAACATTCTTATCTTAATTCTGACGAAAAGGTTAAAAAGCACCTTGTTTGGAAAACGACGGAAAGATTCCCTTATAAACCTCTTATAAAAAGTCAAACAAGGGTATAAATGACTTTAACCCATATTCTTTTAAATATTAATAATGTTTTGAAATACATTTTTAAGAAACATGGATGTGGATGATAACGAGATCCCAGTAGATTATTACGTATAAACAACCTCGGATAATGAAGAGATTGTGAAATAACCCTTACCAGTTTGGTAACTTATGAAACATACAACCCATGAAAGAGGTATCATACAATGAATATGTAAGTACACATAAATTAGAGTGTATTACACAAAGAATATAATTATGGGCAGTACCTACACCACACAAAAGGTAATGGTGGAAATATGGCATGAATCTCATGAGAATAAGGAGTGAGATGAAAACCCCTTACCACATTAATCAACTGAGTCGTACGGCCAAAAGTTAATAACCACCAAATGATTTACAGAATAACATGGATATAAATAGAATCATGATAATATATATCAAATGGCAGTACAAAATACACCACTTTCAATAATTTAGTGGCGAACAATGGAAATCTCACGGAATTGAAAGTGAGATAAGAAAATCCCTTACCTTGTACTTTTCCTTGGTTGGGGTAGGTTAACCTCCTTTAATTTAGGTAACTCACTTCGGTTGGAACCAAAGGACTTCTTGAAATGCTTTCTGCCTAAGGGGAAGCTTCAAGGAGGAGGAGAGGGATGTGGGGAGATAAGTTGGGCAGAGTTTGGACGAGCCAAGTGGCTTGAGAGGTGTGTGGAATGAGTAGAAGTGGTCTCCTTTTATAAGGGAGAGGAGGGGCTCTTTAGGAAAGAGTGAAAGTATTACTTTATAATATAATTATATTCGGTTTATAATGGTCCAAAAATCATTGAGGTCGAAGATAAGATGACTCATATTCTAAATAACATCACCCAATAAGAATTGGACAGGTTTTAGATAATATTTTAATCATTATAATCTTATTTATTTAAATGATTTATTAATGAGGTAAATATTTCATCACTATTGTGTCATTAATAATTTAACTTATTTGATGTCTAAAAATTACAAATAAAATATCATTATGTAGGAAATCGTTTTAGCTTTCTAATGAATATTTATAATTGAAAATCCAACATGTATAACCCTATGTAACAATTGTTCTTCTAAAAGATGTAAGCTTATGCCATTTTTATTTTTATTTTAACTTTATTAATATAAAGTGTCCCTACCACATACAAGTGGCTCCAAGGGGTACCCAAATTGACCCAAGGATGATCACGGTCGGGTATGTGTCCACCAATAAGGTTAGGACACGTTTTAGGGTAATTTTGTATTATTATAATATTATTTTTTAACCCTTATTTACCGGATTTACCCTTAACCATGGTAAATAAAATATTTACCACAGTAATTATTCAAAATGTCTAAAAATAAAAGTTACCTATTTACACAATTTGGAAATCCTGATTCCAAATATAGAATCCATTTTTCTAAATTCAAAACACAGAAGTGGTAGAAATTAATTTAAAATTAATTCCCGCTGTCAAAACAAAAAGCGTGTTTTTAAGAGATAATAACTATCAAAAGATTGACACTTATTTATGTTCGGTTTAATTGTAAAATTATGTCCAATGACCAACATTATATTAAATGGTAAAAATATATTCTAAATATACTTTAAAACTACTAAAATTCATAATTTATCACTATTAATTATTTTGATTAAAAAAGTTGTTTTTAATTAAAATTTAGTAATTTTCACTATTCATCAAAATATGAAAGTTATCCGAAAAGTACCAAAATTTCACCTTAGGCTAAATTCGATATTCCGAATCCAAAAATGAAGTCCATTTTAAAATATAAAATATATATAATTTCAAAATTTAGGTATTACTATTCATAATGACTAGTTTGATTGGTTGTGGCGTGTGTTAAAACTCAAGGTTGCGTACAACACACGCTACTATTTTATTCAAAGGAAAGCGTACCGTGGAAGCTTGGGATGTTTCATTTTAAAATTTTTTTTGATGTCCCAATTTATTCAGATAGTTTAAAATATTTTATTTAAAAAGGTTTCACTATTAAAGTTGATAAAAGTGCAATACTGAAAATGAATCTGTTCTTGCATTATGACTAAGAAACTCATAATAGGGATTCTAAAATTATAAGGATTATATAAAGTTCAAAATGTTGTTAATACTATTCATGACCTCTTTTAATGGCTTTTTTTTGTACGTCATGGTGTGATTGAACTCGGTGTTGCGTGTAGTGAAAGTTATTGAATTATTTTTAAGAAATAACACACTATGAAATCCTGGGGTGTTACATTCTCCCCTCCTTCAATAATTTGCGTCCTCGCAATTTGAAATTGTTCTTCGAAAATAAAAGGTTGAAAATAGATAATATATTTGTGGCAAAACCCACATCGGAAATTGGGTTACTAAAATTTAGTCTTAATATGAGGAAAAGAGAAATGAAAGAGTCACCACCAAATTATGATCTCGATTAGGAGAACATTGGTGGCAATTAAGGACATATAATTGGAGGAAAAACGTAAATATTTATAGGTAGTGATTGAGATCATCAATCACAAACAAGTGTATAATTGAGGTCCTTAAATTCATCAATCTATGATGATTTGAAATACCATCGGTTCAACAAAACATAGGGTATTAGGATAACACATTTTTGACGTTTCAAAATATCATAGTTGAAATCCCACATCGAAAAATGAATTAACGAGGCCTCTATTTAAAATAAAGAGTGGAAAGTATGAAGATTACCGAAAATAACACATACTAGGGTTCCATGTAGGAAAATATGGATATGGAAGAGAAATCTAACCATCAATTATCTGATGGAGAGTGGTAGAGAACATGGCTATGAAAAGGCCAACAATCCCAAAGCCATGAATTAGTGATGATTTAAGGTACCATCTAGGACAACATTTTTGTCCTAAGTTCCTTTTATTAATGTTGAGGAATATATTTATGAGATTGGATAAGATCATAAGGAGATATACTTACATTATAATTAGAGTTTTATCCATTAATAAATTTCTACCACAAACTCATCTTTCACTCTAAAAGATAATAGAATGTAATTTTTTTATTTATACTATTCGTACAGGGTTCCAAAATAAATGAATTTATAATTCATCTACCAGATCTTTAAAAAAACAACATTACTTAATCCAGGACATCTCGTGGGCCAGTGGTAGGTGATACACCCTTGTCGCCCTTCGGTTGAGGGTTCAAGTCTCGCAGCCTTGCCGGACGCGACGGGTTGCCGCCCGACCTCCGGGTTGTCCTTTTATGGTAATCCAAAATAATCCAAACTAGAACTATCCAAAATACTTCTGTCCAAACTCACAGTCCAACATTTATAAGGAAGGTAAACATAATATAGATCCTTTTTACCCCGTAATAGCATATGAATACCTTCATCTTGTATTCTTTTAATAAACTGAAACATCTTGAATTACCATATTCCTTATTGATTACATTCATGCTCCCCTATTCCATATAGAATTCTGGATATACTTCATCAATCCAAAAATGTTTTAAACCCCAAAAAAATGATGGAATATACAAATCATTAATCATTTTCAAGGTAGTCAAGAATATCCAACATAATTTATCCAAATCAATCATGTATTATTCTAAAATCACTAACTCGGTATCAGAACCATATAATGGTTATCTTTCTCTCAACCATATATTTTCCAAAAATTTATCCTGCTATTGAGTCACTTTTCTTTGTTCCACACAATCTCAAGTCCTTAATGAAATAGTACTGCAGTACAATATTTATATACTCCATAATTATTATAACAAGTACATTGTTGATACAAAACTCAATTGACATAATCAACATAAGAACTCTAATCATTCCTCTTCATTTGTGGTAGTATCATAACTTGATTATTATCCAATAGAATCATTTGCGGCATAGTCTGATGACTGGGGTAAAGGTTCTCGTAGTGTCCAAACTCCTTGCAAATGAAGCATTGTACATTTGAAACCATTTTCTCACCCTTGCAGTCACGTACTTTGAGCTTTTTTCCTCCACACTTATAACAAACTCCCATTCCTTTCAGGAAAGTTCCAGGGTGTTTCTTCCCACAGTTACCACATATGGGAAAATTCTTCTTTTCCCTCTTCCCTTTATCCATTTTTCTATCTTCCATCCTTTTCTTCTCTTGCTTCCCTTCAAAGCCATAGGACTCAGTAAACTCTTTACTTATCTTATCAACACATGATATTATTTCTTCATATGATGATAATACATGGGAGACTATTTCTCTTATCAATTCTAGCTTAAGACCATGAAAGATATGATCCTTCCTTCTCTTTGGATCATGTGCATTTCTGGAGTTCTCATTCCTTCTACTGGGCGCCATTTCTAAACAATGGCATAAACTAGATCAGTTTATGAATCAAAATACATAATCCCATACTTATAATACACTTAACATAAATTGATCTATTTATGGATATAATCCATAATCATAAAAATGTTTTCTTTGAGGAAGTATATACTCATAAACCCTTCATAATGATTTGTAAAGAAAATGAGAGTTATCCTAAGCATATCCCCCGGGAGTGTCGTAACCAAGAGTGTAGTAAGGCCCGTTGTCGTGCACCAGTTCCCGTTCGAGTCTAGCTCAAAGCGGTGTTTTCGGGTTTTACCCCTAGGTACATCTGTGCCAGAGCCGCCTCTACCTGCTCGTACCCAGACAGGGATGTATTGCTTGGAAAACTCACAAAATCTCTACGATACCAAAATTCTAGGAAGTTCTTCTATACTAATCCTGAAAGTTCGTCTTAGGACTACGTGCTCTAATCAGAGTTTATCTAAATCTAGTTTCAAAGGTTTGTACTAAAATTCCTCTGATACCAACTGTAACGCCCCGACCCCAGCTACCCAGAGTCGGTGCATTACTTCGTAACATTGGCATGATCACAAGAAAGATCAAATCTCAAAAGACCGATTAGTTTAGTAGCCTTGGAAACACTAGATATAATCATAAAGTTTTACATTACATTTCAAAGTGAAAAACTACTACAACAAAAAAGTCTTCATATCCACACTATTAACCCCTCATAATATCCCTGCAAGTCAATCATAATTTACTTCTTCACTACCTGGGAAAAATAAAACATAGAAAAGGGGTGAGCTCAAATGCCCAGTAAGGATAACAATATAGCAAAACATTCAAAATAAGCGTAAACATTTAAGGCAATGAATTACTAAAACAAAAGCCTTTTAAACTTGAACTTCAACATAGTATGGCAAAAGTAAAATGAAATAATGCCATTTACCTGTTCACATGGATATTCTACTAATTGAATAATCACATGCAAAATCAATAACCACTTTCATAATGTTGGAATGCATAATGCTAAACTTTAATTACTTTTCAAGGCCTCGTCCCAAGACCTTGGGGCTAACTGTAACCGGAACCCAACCCGGAGTGCCTCTAATAACCGGACACCAACCCGGAGTGCCTCTAATAACCGGACACCAACCCGAAGTGCCTCTAATAACCAGACACCAACCCGGAGGGCTTACTTTTACCAGTCCCTAACCTGGAGGGCTTACTTTTACCAGTCCCCAACCTGGAGGGCTTACTTTTACCATTCCCCAACCTGGAGGGCTTACTTTAACCAGTCCCCAACCTGGAACATACTTGTCCAACACATTCATATGAAGTAAAGATTGAAATATAACATAAACATTCTTATTGGAACTAGCATA
Organism: Viscum album; assembly: GCA_963277665.1. NCBI lineage: Eukaryota > Viridiplantae > Streptophyta > Magnoliopsida > Santalales > Viscaceae > Viscum > Viscum album. The sequence continues at coordinate 891,676,924 of OY728130.1, forward strand.
TGAAATGTCAATACTTTCACCATAAACTATGAATGGTATAAAAATAGCACATCTACAGTCAAACATATCACAAAACCTTCAAAACAATATAGATGTTTTGTATCATAATAAATCAACTTCAAATAATCTTAAAACCCATCAAAGGATGTTGACATAGATGAAATCAAAATTCTTTTTAAAGAAATATCTCCTTTTATTTTGAAATCATTTAAGATCCATATAAAATCAAACATTTTCTTTGAAAATAATCTTATAAGCTTTTAAGGGAAGCTTTGACGATTTTATAACGGTAGAAAATAACCGCACCCGCCGTATAAGTTAAAAAAAACATTCTTATCTTAATTCTGACGAAAAGGTTAAAAAGCACCTTGTTTGGAAAACGACGGAAAGATTCCCTTATAAACCTCTTATAAAATGTCAAACAAGGGTATAAATGACTTTAACCCATATTCTTTTAAATATTAAAAATGTTTTGAAATACATTTTGAAGAAACATGGATGTGGATGATAACGAGATCCCAGTAGATTATTACGTATAAACAACCTCGGATAATGATGAGATTGTGAAATAACCCTTACCAGTTTGGTAACTTATGAAACATACAACCCATGAAAGAGGTATCATACAATGAATATGTAAGTACACATAAATTAGAGTGTATTACACAAAGAATATAATTATGGGCAGTACCTACACCACACAAAAGGTAATGGTGGCAATATGGCATGAATCTCATGAGAATAAGGAGTGAGATGAAAACCCCTTACCACATTAATCAACTGAGTCGTATGGCCAAAAGTTAATAACCACCAAATGATTTACAGAATAACATGGATATAAATAGAATCATGATAATATATATCAAATGGCAGTACACAATAAACCACTTTCAATAATTTAGTGGCGAACAATGGAAATCTCACGGAATTGAAGGTGAGATAAGAAAATCCCTTACCTTGTACTTTTCCTTGGTTGGGGTAGGTTAACCTCCTTTAATTTAGGTAACTCACTTTGGATGGAACCAAAGGACTTCTTGAAATGCTTTCTGCCTAAGGGGAAGCTTCAAGGAGGAGGAGAGGGATGTGGGGAGATTATTTGGGCAGAGTTTGGACGAGCCAAGTGGCTTGAGAGGTGTGTGGAATGAGTAGAAGTGGTCTCCTTTTATAAGGGAGAGGAGGGGCTCTTTAGGAAAGAGTGAAAGTATTACTTTATAATATAATTATATTCGGTTTATAATGGTCCAAAAATAATTGAGGTCGAAGATACGATGACTCATATTCTAAATAACATCACCCAATAAGAATTGGACAGGTTTTAGATAATATTTTAATCATTATAATCTTATTTATTTAAATGATTTATTAATGAGGTAAACATTGCATCACTATTGTGTCATTAATAATTTAACTTATTTGATGTCTAAAAATTATAAATAAAATATCATTATGTAGGAAATCGTTTTAGCTTTCTAATGAATATTTATAATCGAAAATCCAAAATGTATAACCCTTTGTAAAAATTGTTCTTCTAAAAGATGTAAGCTTATGCCATTTTTATTTTTATTTTAACTTTATTAATATAAAGTGTCCCTACCACATACAAGTGGCTCCAAGGGGTCCCCAAATTGACCCAAGGATGCTCATGGTCGTGTATGTGTCCACCAATAAGGTTAGGACACGTTTTAGGGTAATTTTGTATTATTATAATATTATTTTTTAACCCTTATTTACCGGATTTACCCTTAACCATGGTAAATAAAATATTTACCACAGTAATTATTCAAAATGTCTAAAAATAAAAGTTACCTATTTACACAATTTGGACATCCTGATTCCAAATATGGAATCCATTTTTCTAAATTCAAAACACAGAAGTGGCAGAAATTAATTTAAAATTAATTCCCGCTGTCAAAACAAAAAGCGTGTTTTTAAGAGATAATAACTATCAAAAGATTGACACTTGTTTATGTTCGGTTTAATTGTAAAATTATGTCCAATGAACAACATTATATTAAATGGTAAAAATATATTCTAAATATACTTTAAAACTACTAAAATTCATAATTTATCACTATTAATTATTTTGATTAAAAAATATGTTTTTAATTAAAATTTAGTAATTTTCACTATTCATCAAAATATGAAAGTTATCCGAAAAGTACCAAAATTTCACCTTAGGCTAAATTCGATATTCCGAATCCAAAAATGAAGTCCATTTTAAAATATAAAATATATATAATTTCAAAATTTAGGTATTACTATTCATAACGACTAGTTTGATTGGTTGTGGCGTGTGTTAAAACTCAAGGTTGCGTACAACACACGCTACTATTTTATTCAAAGGAAAGCGTACCGTGGAAGCTTGGGATGTTTCATTTTAAATTTTTTTTTGATGTCCCAATTTATTCCGATAGTTTAAAATATTTTATTTAAAAAGGTTTCACTATTAAAGTTGATAAAAGTGCAATACTGAAAATGAATCTGTTCTTGCATTATGACTAAGAAACTCATAATAGGGATTCTAAAATTATAAGGATTATATAAAGTTCAAAATGTTGTTAATACTGTTCATGACCTCTTTTAATGGCTTTTTTTTGTACGTCATGGTGTGATTGAACTCGGTGTTGCGTGTAGTGCAATTTATTGAATTATTTTTAAGAAATAACACACTATGAAATCCTGCGGTGTTACATACCTCATAGGTGTTCTCATATAATTAAAATTTATATTCTATTTTTCAAATGGAACCATATATGGTTCTCTATAGAATGAGGTGCTCAGATCTTACACGTTGGAATGATATTAAAGAGTTTCATCATATGGAAATAAATCATTCTCATGTTTTGACGTATATGATTAAAATATTTGGCATCACATTAAAACCTCGCATTGTCAGTATAATATCTATACTAATAATCATCGATGAGATTTTGAATTAAAAGTAAGTTATAATATTTTCCTTCAAATATTACAATGGAAAATGGTTAGGAGGTATGGGATGAAAGGGAAGTAGTGACCTAGATATAGTGACACTTTTGGGATCATTGGATTTATTGGAATGGTATCTTATAATCTTTCACTTATATTGAACATCTCTCTAGTTCAAGATGTATTCCATGTATCTATTTTTTGGATGAATATAATTGATCCATTAAATGTAAATAAATAAACAATTAACATAAAACACATATCCTCATGGATTTCTATGAAGATCATAACCCTAATTGTAACTATGAATGGAAGGTAAAAACAGAAATTTAATACAAATTTTTAGACTGAAGTAAATCGAATGGATGATATTTTTAAATGTCAATATGGACATATAAGGATGAAAATTTGACTGGTCATTGTAAATATAGTCACTGTAAATATGGTTATCAGATAAGTGGTCATTGGTCATGTTTGCATCTAAAATTAATATTGATGTTTTTTAATATTTTTTAACAAATAAAAAATAATATAATTAATAAATAAAACAAAATATTAGAGTGAAATAAAAAGATAAAATTTACATAAAATATTTTACAATATATATTTTTACGTTCGATATTTTTTATTATATAAGTATTATAAATTTTGCTAAATAATTATTTGATATATTTCAAAAATATAAATTTACATTCTAATTCCTAAAGAAAAGTATTTTATATTTCTTATAATTTAAATAATTAAATGTATTCAGATGAGATTAAAATCATTAAATGTTAAAAGAAATTGTGTTGAAGTTTTTTTTTTGAAAAGTTGTTCAATTATCACTTCATAAATTAAATTGTTGAATTTTAAAATATTAATCTAGTATCATCCTTGATTTTTATAAAAATATTAAAACATATTTATTTTTTAATTAAAATTACATAAAATCAAGAAAACATAATTTTTTTTATTCTCTTTTAAAACCATTTTTTAATATATATTATGTTTTAAATTAAAATTTCATTTATCATATATAAAATATTATTTTTATAAAAAATATTTTAATTTAGTAATTTGAATGCGGAATCATTTTTAGTAGAAATCATTTATTTTTCCCATAAATAATATAATAAAGAGGTGAATAGAAAAAAATAGATTAAAATCATTTTATATAGCATATTTCTTAACAATTTATATGCCTAAATATATGAGATTTATAGAACCGAGATGAATATTTTATTAGCCCAATTAATTTTTGATTCATAACATCCTTACAATTGAATAGCTTATTGGGCCAATATATTAATATATAATATTGTATTCTAATATTGTATTCTAAAACACCCCTCCACTCTCATTATAAATACCATCCCTCACCACACAAAATCTCTTAAAACACAATATTTTGAGATTTACCATGATATACCTAAATACATTTGGAGTACTCTTATATAGGTCGTAGAGGTTCTGGTCTCCTAAAATTTTCACCCAATGATGTCTTAATCTATTCAGCACACTTATCATCCCATAGAGCATGGTAAGAATTCCAAGACATTCATTTTTATTTTTATTCCTTTTCTTCTTCATCTACCATAATATATATTATATTAATCATGAAATAAATATATTAGTATAATAAATAAAATAGTATGTTAATAATTTAATATAATACCCATTAAATAAATTCCCCAAATTGGTTTTTTAATAAAAACATCACATTTATTATGGTCAGTTCACCACACCCATGAACAGTGAATTTCATTTTTCACCTAAACCAAATGGATTGTTCAAATATGATATTATTATCATAATAATTTTAATATTAAAAAATTTAATTATCATTGACATTCCTAATTTTTATTATTATAACCATATAATTACATGATAGTTTTTTATAAACACATATTAATTCCTGGATTATATAACCACCTATTAGGATAATATATTTTTAAATACAATGATATATTCTACAGACAGTTATAATATGCCATTTGATAAAAAATAGTAACATAATAATGATGTTATTATGTGATTAATATTTTTTAATGGATAAATTTCCATTAAAATAAACAAAATATTATATGTTCATCATGTTTATAAAAATAAATTATATGAAATAAACCTTAAATAATTAAATTATTATACTCTGAACAATGCATATTTTTTTAAGAATATCCGATATTTATAAAATTAATGATATTTAGGAATTATATGTAATCCATACACAAATATATCGTCATGAACCAATTTGATAATAATATCCATTATAACTAATAAAGAGATATGTCTATGGAATCATCAATAAAACAACCCCGATATGAAATAAATAATCCATAATATTAAATATCATGATTATAATTGAATATAATAGAATAGAAATTAAAAAAAACATATATGATAAATAATCTTGTAAAATTTTGTAATAAATTTAATATGATTACTCTTGAAATTAATAATGTATACTAAGTGGAGTTAAGAGGTATGTAATGGTTTTCTTTATAAATATCATTTTTAAATCATGATTATTTATGAATGAATCACATATTGTGAAATAGTTTCTATATTAATTTTAAATCCTCGTATATTTTCTCATATAATTGTTTCTTCATGGGATGTATTTAACATCATATTATTTTAAATCCCCTTAATTTATAAGTCACAAAATTATTGTATGTAAAAATATCCTTATAAATTATTTTATGTTGATAATTAATATTCTACATGTACATATTCCTTTATAATTATAAAATTTCCTTCTGTATAATTAAATTACTTTCTATGTCTATTTTCTATTATCTATTTCTTCTTTATGGAACTTTACATAGAATCTTTTTAATTTTTTCCATGTGATCAATTAGTATTAATTTTTATTTCATTAATAATGTTTGCAAATAATATTTTATTTGACTCTTTAAAAATGATCATATCTTAACTTCATTATAATATTTATTATATATGATTCTTCATTTAAAATTTTTAATTCTATTCATATGTATTTCTAATTCTAATTATTTTACAAATTAATTTTCATCAAATTCTATGTTTAATTAATGTAAAATTAATATTAATTTCAGATTTTTTTTAAAGAACATGTAAACTATTTTAATCTGTTTATATATCAAATATTTTTTCGTATGCATCTTCGGGATAGTCTCTAGTAGGCCCATCAACATTCCTTCTTTGTAAATCTATGAGTCATTTTTTTTGTGAAAAATCACGATGGAATATTTTTCATTCCCATATACATTTAAGATATAATTTATTTAAAAATGATATCACATTCTTGTTGAATGATTTTTTGAAGTTTATATTAATGTGATGGTTATCCCAACTATATCACTCCAATGTATTTGGTATTGTTCACATAGCATGAGATCGAGTTGGGATATAAGTTGGTTGTTAAAGTCAACATTTTTTGGGACATGTGTGGTTAGAATTTTTCATTTTTGATATGGGAAAGTGTTAGCATAGATCATTATTATATGAATATATTGGTGGGTAGTAATAATGTATTTTCTGTTTTTTATAAATATGTCTATTCAGAGTTATTTTTTAATATGACTATCCTATGTCCTGATGAATAATGTTTATTGATTCGTACATTCACAAACCCATTATCTTGTCTTATGTCATACTCAAATACATATGTCATTTTTTTATTTCATAACCAGTTTTAATTAAATATGATTTTCTTATGTTATGTTAATGTACGTTTATTATTTTCTCATTCCAACATTATCATCTTATAATCATTTATGATATTTTAATATTATATCTATTATTTACCCTTAATATGAATTTCAGCTCGCATTTTCCTATGTCTCAAATCACAATGTTATATTGTTGAATATTTGGTAATAAATGTATATATGGGTACTATTTGTGAATATTATATTTGGGAAATGTGAAGTAAAATTGTAATATAAGTTATTTATATATATATAGTCTCTTAAAGAACTAAACATATGGGTTCTGATCTTTGACTAAAATTTAGATGAAAATAATATTTATGTAAAATATATATATATATATATATATATGGTTTCTAGGATGCCCCCATAATTTATTTTTGTGAATAGTCTAATTCAATAGATTCCAGAGCATACCCATATGATTTGTATGTGTTTGGTTATAACCCAGTGTAGGTAATGATCATACAATGACTGAAGAATCCATTCCAAAGGGTTTTAGGTGGGAGATTTAATATTTTATACAATATCAAGTCACATGTTATTTTAGTGGAAGGGATAATACACCATTAGGTTGTAATAAAATTCAAGGTCGATAAGATGATTAATACATTTGAATACTAGTTATAATACAACATAAGATATATCATGATACATCATATATTAAATATATTGTAGCTTTTAAGATATCATTTAGAACCATCTTATGTTCTTAGTATTTATGATTTTGACATGGAGGAAGATGCATCATTCATAGGATGAATAGTATATATATTTTTATTGAAAAATAAGATTCTTTATTGAAATATGGGCACCTGATACATGTGTTCTGATATCATAAATATATATAGTATGCTTATTTTTAGTGGGAGGCATATATAAAGGCATAGTTCCACGGTATTTCAACATGTGATTCTAGGTGATGCATATCAAGGTTGAGTTTCTATATGGTGGGGATGTTTTAAAGGACACCACAAAATGACATACAATTTTGAATAATTTTTTTTAACCATGTGCATTTTATTTTGATTTTACTAGTGCAGATGCTGTAAGAGGTTGAGAATTTAAAATAAGGGTTCATAATAAACTCAAAATTCATTAATTTTATGATAGACAACAACATGTACTTTGTATCTTATAACCGAATATGTGAATGATCATATAGAGGGGAGATGTACTATGTTGTCCACCAGGAATCCAATGGCTTCATTAAATGTTCATGGAGTGGTAATGGGAAACTAGAAGGGAGGACAAGGTACTATGAACTATCCTCCAGTATTATCTACAAAATTTTATTTAATGAATTTTTTTATTTAAATGGTTTTAATAAACTTAAATAATCCTCCCTTAGGTGTATCTTATATAGACATCCTATTCTTATTGGTTTTTATAATGAGTTGTTTTTTCTCTATATAAAAAATTAATATGTTCAAGGGATTTCTCAATATTAAACATTGATAACAAAACATATAGCGACCCGAACTCTTCTTACATTACTATTACATAATTTTAAAGATAAACAACACAATAGTATTACACATGGAGGACCTAGAGGTTTAGTGTCTTGGGTAAACTAGGACCATACATGACAAATACAACATCAACCCTAAACATTTATTTAATTTCTTCTTCTATAGCTTCTTAGTAGCACTTGTCCTCTCCTTAGTACATGTAGCCACCTGAGGATATACATAAAAAGGGGTGAGCTAAAATTCTAGTAAGAGGATAGATAATAAAAATACATCATGGGGTGAGCATAATCATAACATAGGCAAAAGATCATGAACATTAGAGGAACATAAGTAGAAGAATTGAAATCCGGAAATGCATAAAAATGAAACATCATGTCTTAGTGGTTAACTACCACACATACTTGTGAAAATAGCTAGCATCATGTTCAGACATCATTTCACATTTACTCATTAGATTCATCACTTTACCCAATGCATTGGAGTGCTGTATAATCCCATGCGCACCCGTCACATTTAAACATTCATATTGCTCTATATAATTCCAGGCGCACCCATCACATCATAACATTATCATTATCATGATTGCCACATAGAACACATATAAAATATGTACATAAATAATCCATGGAAAGGAATGGGTTTCTTCTCATAATAACACATTCATAAGCTTTGGGTTCCCAAAAGAAAGAGGGAACAACATACTTGATACAAGAACCATCAACCTTGAATGAGAGGTAAAAGGTGAGATCTTGAAAGAAGAGTTATTTGGGAAAACATTTTCATGGAAATAAAAACCAGTTAAAAACATGTATATCCCAGAAAAGTAAATGAAATGATGAATAAATGATCTTTGAGGAGTAACCATATCAAAATGGAGTGAAAGAGGGAGAACCCGAAGGAAGAAAATGGGTTCGAGATTTCCCCTTACCTTGTACTCGAATGCCTCCTTCTCTTTAATGTCCTGTATAATGACATTATATTCATTAATTATAAATTACATAACCTTTTATACATTAATAGGGTTCATTCTGGTTTCATAATATCATATTATGTTCCATTGGATGACTTATAGTTTAAAAACATTGTTCGGGGATGTTCGTTTTTATGGTTTTCTTGAGCGGTCCACTTGTATTCTTAAATTGATGTTTGGGTAGATCACGGGTAAACATACAGAACTAATATTACATGTTATTAATGATATTACAAAAGATTTATTGATTTTATAATGAGTTATATTAGATCCATGTGGATGAATAATTAGATAAGAATTAGATGAAGATTATTTGGGTTAATTTGAGCGGTTTTCTGATCCAAACGAACTCGTTTTAACATTTAACTTAGTAATATGGACATAGGTTATTTACAGAACATAAAATAGAACATAATACATATAAAATATTCTTCTTCAACCATAAAATGGTTTCATTACAAGATTGATGGTAGAAATGGAAGAAGAGAACATGTCGTTTTTTGAAGGTGATAAATTTAACACCACATGAACAACGTTCTCTTTAATAAAATAAATGGAAGAGGTAAAGGGAATTGGGTGATATTATATAAGATTAGAATCATAATATTATAGTATATTTATAATACTGGATTTACAGAACAATTTGGATGAGGATAGGTAGGTAGAGATCAATAAAAGAACTTCAACTTGAAAGGAAATTAAAGGAGAAGAGGGAGAGAAATTACCTCTAGAATCATCCTCTTGAGATCCTCTTTAAAGAAGCTAGGCTTGGTCTTTTGATGAGACCAGCAGCTTTTGGACGTGGGGGATGAGCTAGGGAAGGTGTTTGGGCAGAGTTTAGAGAAGTCTTGGAGCTTGAGAGGTGTGAGGATAAGAGGGAGTGAAGGGTGGATTTTATAGTGGAGGGGAGAGGGGTTTCCTTAATATAAAATTGATTAGTTTATGAATTTCACCTAAGAAAAATAATAGTGAGTCTTGGATGACCAAGAATAGTAAAAAAGGCATGTGAGTTCGGGATTTGGGTGCTTAAATCACTTGTGATGTCAGGAATAGTGGGTTTTAATTAAAATATATTTATATGGTAAATTAAAGTATTTTACTATTCACAAAAAATTCAAGTATCATAGAAAAACCCCAAACAATTTACCCCAAAAATATTTCTACGTGTAGAATCCAAAAATGAATTCCATTTTTCAAAAATAATTTTCTAAATATTATTAATTTAATATGTAAATAAAATCATAATTTACTTAAATAAACAGTTTTTAAGATTAAAACTGATTTTATAGTTCATTCAAAAATTATATAGGGTCTTATAAAATTATCTAAAAACTATTAGACATTGATTCACTAATTTATGAATACATTACAAGAAAATAAATATGATTTTAAATTAATTAATTATTTATTAATGACTTATAAAATACAAATAAATGTTTACTAAGGTCATGTTTTCACTTTCTAAGATTTCTAAATTTTATTTTATTATTCATAGGTAATGTTACTCTTATTTAAAATTCATAAAGGTCATATTTTTATTCATAAGGGTAGGTTACTATTCATAACGGTAGGTTACTATTCACCAAAAATTATTTTTGTTTCTTTAAACTCTAAAAAACTATCTTGAACACAACCGTGTATGTCAGATTTTTAAAATTCCAAACATAGGTGTGAAAAAATTATGTTTAAAGGTCACTTATCACTTAGTAGTTCATTATTTTGTGTTTTTATGAAATAGATATAAGAAGGGATTTTTCTATTGAAATACTTTGGGTTGTTACATTCTTCCGCCCTTAAGAAATTTCGCCCCTGAAATTTCACTTTACACAAACAGGTGAGGGTACTTCTCCTTCATTACCACTCCTGGTTCCCACCATTTTCTAAAATAGAAATGGTTAGAACAAAACATAAGTAAAAAAGATACAAATAACTTATTCATTTAAAAAATTATTCCAAAAACATAACATATGGGATCCCTAGGTAACTATTTTTGTGTATGTGTTTGTACTTATTCTTGTGCAAGAGGTTTTCTCTAGGGTTTACTAATCCTAATTCCCAAATTAACTAAACCTTTCCTCTGATACCAACTATAGCAAGCCGGCCTTTTCATACATTAATATTTCATCATTTTAAAGATAAACAACACAATAGTATTACACATGGAGGATCCAAATGTTTAGTGTCTTGGGAAAACTAGGACCATACATAACAAATACAACATCAACCATAAACATTAATTTAATTTCTTCTTCTATAGCTTCTTAGTAGCACTTGTCCTCTACTAAGTACATGTATCCACCTAAGGATATACACTAAAAGGGGTGAGATAAAATCCCAGTAAGAGGATAGACAAGAACAATACATCATGGGCTGAGCATAATCATAACATAGGCAAAAGATAATGAACATGAGAGGAGCATAAGTAAAAGACTTGAAATGTTGCAATGCATAAAAATGAAACATCATGTCTTAGTGGTTAACTACCACACATACTTGTGAACAATGCTAGCATCATGTTTACACATCATTTCACATTTACTCATGAGATTCATCACCTTAACCAATGCATTGGATGGCTGTATAATTCTGGGCACAACCGTCACATTTAAACATTCATATTGCGCTATATAATTCCGGGTGCACCCGTCACAACATAACATTATCATTATCATGATTTCCACATAGAACACATATAAAACATGTACCTAAATAACCCATTTAAAGGAATGGGTTTCATCTCATAATAACACATTCATAAGCTTTGGGTTCCCAAAATAAAGAGGGAAGAACTTACTTGATACAAGAACCATCAACCTTGAATGAGAGGTAAAAGGTGAGATCTTGAAAGTAGAGTTATTTTGGAAACTTTTTTGAAGGACATAAAAACCAGTGACAAACATGTATATCCCAGAAATGTAGAGGATATGATGAACAAATGATCTTTGAGGAGTAACCATATCAAAATGGAGTGAAAGAGGGAGAACCTGAAGGAAGAAAATCGGGTTCGAGATTTTCCCTTACCTTGTACTCGAATGCCTCCTTCTCTTTAATGTCCTGTATAATGACATTATATTCATTAATTATAAATTCCAGAACATTTTATACATTAATAGGGTTCATTCTGGTTTCATTATTTCATATTATGTTCCTTTGGATGACTTATAGTTTAAAAACATTGTTCGGGGATGTTCATTTTTATGATTTTCTTGAGCGGTCCACTTGTATTCTTAAATTGATGTCTGGTAGATCATGGGTAAACATACAGAACTGATATTACTTGTTATTAATGATATTAAAGAAGCTTTAATGATTTTATAATGAGTTATATTAGATCCATGTGGACGAATCATTAGATAAGAATTAAATCAAGATTAGTTGGGTTAATTTGAGCTGTTTTTGGATCACAACGAACTAGTTATAACATTTAACATAGTTATATGGACATAGGTTATTTCCAAAACTTATAATAGAACGTAATACATATAAAATATTCTGGTTCAAACATAAAATGGTTTCATGACCAGATTGAAGGTAGAAATGGAAGAAGAGTACATGTCGTTTTTTTGAAGGTGATAAATTTAACACCTCATGAACAACGTTCTCTTTAATAATGGAAGAGGGAAAGGGTGTGGGGTGATATAATATAAAATTAGAAACATAATTTTAAAGTATATATAAACTAGATTTATAGAACAATTTGGATAAATATAGGTAGGGAGATATCAAGAAAGGAACTTGAACATGAAAGGAAATTAAAGGAGAAGAGGGAGAGAAATTACCTCTAGAATTCTCCTCTTGAGATCATCTTTAAAGAAGTTAGGCTTGGTCTTTTGATGAGACCAGAAGCTTTTGGACATGGGTGATGAACTAGAGAAGGTTTTTGGGCAGAATTTAGAGAAGACTTGGAGCTTGAGAGGTGTGAGGAAAAGAGAGAGTGAAGGGTGGATTTTATAGTGGAGGGGAGAGGGGTTTCCTTAATATAAAATTGATTAGTTAATTAATTTCACCTAAGAAAAGGAATAGTGAGTCTTGCATGACCAAGAATAGTAAAAAAGGCATGTGAGTTCTGGATTTGGGTGCTTACATCACTTGTGATGTCTGGAATAGTGGGATTTAATTAAAATGTATTTATATGGTAAATTAAAGTATTCTACTATTCACAAAAAATTAAAGTATCTCAGAAAAAACCCAAAAATTTACCCCAACCATTTTTTGACGTGTAGAATCCAAAAATGAAGGCCAATTTTTAAAAATAATTTTCTAAATATTTTTAAATTAATATTTAAATAAAATCACAATTTACTTTAAAAAACATTTTTTAACATTAAAACTGATTTTATAGTTCTTTTAAAAATTATGTAGGGCCTTATAAAATTATCTAAAAACTATTAGACATTGATTCAATAATTTATGAATACATTACAGGAAAATAAATATTCTTTTAAATTAATTAATTAATTATTTATGACTTATAAAATACCAAAAAGGTTTACTAAGGTCAAATTGTCAATTTCTAAGATGTCTATATTTTATTTTATTATTCATAGGTAATGTTACTCTTATTTACTATTCATAAGGGTCATATTAATATTCATAAGGGTAGGTTACTATTAATAAAGGTAGGTTACTATTCACCAAAAATTATTATTTTTTCATTAGACTCCAAAACTATCTTGAACACAACTGTGTATGTCGGATTTTTAAAATTCCAAACATAGGGGTGAAAAAATTATGTTTAAAGGTCACTTATCACTTAGTAGTTCATTATTTTGTGTTTCTATGACATAGATATAAGAAGTGATTTTTCTATTGAAATACTTTGGGTTGTTACAAAACAAATATAACCTATCATAAGGTATCCAAAGAGTTACCAAGTATAAACTGTACAAATAGAAAAATCATATATATATATGAAAAAAAAGAAAAAAAATTCAAAATAAACATTAAACTTAGTGAGTAAATCTATGAAACTGATAAAAGATGTTTTTTAATGTAATTTGGATATTTAACAATAATTGTTATATTTATGATTAGAAATAATCTTAAAATAATATTTAATATTGCATAAAAATTATTCCCTATTATATAAGTATTTTCAAAATATTTTATTATTTTCTATAAATGTTTAATTTATAAATCATAGGATGTGAAATTTAAAACAAATAAAATCGTTTTTAGATTTATCATGGTTATATTTTGTTATAATTAAATTTTTTAATATATTTGAAATATTTTTGTTTTAGGTGAGTAGGGAAACGTATCATTTTTTATATTACATAGAATTTTAATATCATCACTATTATAACCGAAAATTGTGTATCAGGAACTTTTTCATCAGATGTTGAAGTAACGTGAACCTCATGGAAAATAATGATAATCTATTTGACATGAAGGCTTGGTCATGGGATTTATTTTGTAGGGGAAATCATATACAAAAAATATTTAATTAGTTTTGCAATAATTACATATTATAAGTGTTTGGATATCCATTTAAACAATTAAACTAGCTAGCTAGGTTGTCTAGACATCCAGGAAAAATAGGGGACATGGGGGAGTCTTGTCAAATGCACCCATGAGGTAGCATATCAGACCAACCAATTGATAAGGTTATCATAAAACATAGTGCTCACATTGAGCATGAATCACAAATGAATGCGGTTCCTAAGTGTCCACTAAATGGAATGTAATGATCAGTGAGGGAATGAGTCTATGTGTATTGTGGATTATTACACTCCCATTGATGTGAGGTATGGATGATAGACAAAGTATTATAATTCATGGTCAGCTTGTTCACGAAGTTAATGTGGGATGGGAGATGGGTATTAAATTGTGCATCCCAAAATATATGGACATATCCATAGTTACTCAATAAAATCATCCACAAACTTTTTATATTCAAACATTATTATCTTCATCATCCTCCCATCCACTCCATTCATGTATTCCACTAGTTCAAGACCTGGACACTCGACGATGACTACCATGCTCATCATCCTTCATGAAAATCATCTTCACCAATACAATCTAAAGAACTAAATAATACCTAAGGAATGAATAAAAATTTATTTTTTATGTATGTGACACTTCAAAGAAATAGGGATCCACAAAATAAAGGCCATGAGAGGACATCCTTGGATGTCATTTATAAAGGTTCGATGGGTTATGCGATATAATGAAGAGAGTCCACAATGGGTTTTCACCATCAACCTTCAGCCTTTGTGGAGATCTCTTAAAAGGATATTCATCCACCATGTGATCATCAAATGGATTTGATATTTCCATGTTATTATAAACTAAAACTAATCATATAATTCCATGTAAATATCATGATGATCATGTTATCTGATATTACATCACTGATATCACATAAAAATAGCATATGTTAACTTTAGGAGAGGCTTATTCATTTTACATTTCCTCATATCAAGGCCTTGAGGATTTTTAGTGGATGTCCATTGATATGACACAAGATCATGTGAAGACTATATAGAAATCATGTGATGCCACTAAATTGGATAAGTTGAATAAATTCATAAAAAATTATCATTCATATATTAAATGTTATGAAAATATATCCCATCTATGAAAACAAAAAAATAAATCACATGAATCTATCACAAGGGTTTCTAGAACTCATTTAATAAAAATATGATTATATTACATATAAGTTGGACATCTCCATGGTTTAGAATAAAAAGAACATAAAATATTATAAATAGATTGTCCAATCAATTTTCATATAGATCTCTCCATCTCCTCAACAAAATGCATGAAACCACTTACTGTACATTGATTAAAATAGACATTCATATTCCATGTGTGATGATTTTGATCATGTAAATACCTTAGTAAGATCATCATATTAGTGAAATATGATTAAATTGAGGTTGAAATTAGTCAGTTAGTTCCAAGAAACTATCACATGATTTCAATAATGGAACCACATGAATCCATCTTATTGAATTCTAAAGAAAAAAATGGTTATTTGGTGAATTTGCACTTACATCATAAGGTTTACCAAAAAAAATTATCCTTTCATTGTGAGAGTCTTCCACCTTTGGACTTTTTTTATTATTTCTAAAATAATTAAATTAGAAGAATAAAAAATATATTAATAATATCTCATGAATTCACATGATTCTAATCAAGAGAAGACGTTCCCCACCTTAAGGTAGTGTATGATAGATCTTTCCCATGAAATGTGGAACAATACCTTGATGAATAAACCAATATAAACCCATGATCCACTATGAAATATGAACAAGTTAAGGTGATAAAGAGAGAATGAGACATGTATTGGTGGAATAGAGGAGAAGAGGGAGGTACCTTCAAAGACATCCCCTAAATAACCATGAGATCTGTCTGTGAGAACCCCTCGTAAGACCTTTTTAAAGTCACATGATTACACGAGAAATTGAACAAGATGAGATTTAATAATTTTTATTACCTCATAAATATGATAACTTTTCTATTACATAAATGGAAAACCCCAATCCATGTGTTTGGTTCCAATATACATCCCCTTTAAATGATTCCATAACCCCTTGAAAGATCCATTGAGGACACGAGACCGTATGAGAAATGTAAAATCATTAGACTCCATAATGTTGTCATACCATGAAATGTATAAGTCCATTGAAATGTGTACCATGACATGAAATGTAGTTTTAAACCCTCATCTATTCAATGTGGAAAATCATACTATTAAAAAATTGTTATGTGAACACTCTATGGCATGTGGCCTTAACATGCACACAAACATGTGGGCATGTGGCCCCCTTTTCCAGGAAAACACTAAGAGGTTTTTCCATAACATAAAAACTCAATCATAAATAATTATTTACCATTAAAATACTTTCCAATAAAAATTAATCATCTGATCACATCCCAGAAAATCCAGCATGATCACAAAATACATCTCAGATAAGTCAACCTAATCACACAATTACATCATTGAAAACTAAATTTGTTTATGCTGAGAGACATAGAAATGTCTTCCTTGATCATATGATAAACCACATGTATGTTTTACTGGATCATTAAAAAGTCCATAGATATTTAATGTTCAATCATATGAAGCACCCTAGACATGTATGATTTCATCATCCAAAGAACCCTATAAATTTTATCATTGACCATGTGGACTACATTAGACATGTCATCTTTTATTACATGATCACCTAGAAGTTATTGGTAAGACACCCTTAAACATGTATACCATGTTTAGAAAACCCCATATAAGTGTTAGTATAACACTCTATAAAATTAAGTGAAACACCAAAGACATGTCAGGCAGAATACATGGACATGTGAAGTTTCCACACCTTGGGACACATCATCCATATTTGGAAAATACACTTGGATACAGACCATAAAATATTTTTACCATGAACCTTTAGCTCATTCACTCATTTACAAGTAGAGTGTTCTTAATGGGTTATGGTTATAAACACATGTGTACTTATCAGTTTCATGATCATGAATGGGCCTCTGTTTTATACCCTATATATTTTAAAAACCATTCGTTGACACCATATCTCTTTATACATAAGAGGATAAGGAATTAATAAGTATCATGGTAATATATTTGAGAATAATCCCATATAATTCCAAGAACATAGTGACAATAGTATTTCATTCAAGTTAATTTTCTATTCTAAACCATTAGAATGCGAGGAATAACTAAACTATTATAACCCTTATTCCTGTCTAAATAGTATATGTAGGATACGTTCTTTAGGTCTGAGCTCCAATGGGAATCCACCCTGGTGAAATTCCCTCCGTATCCCAAATATTTCTATCTTATGGGATTGAATTCTCCTATCACTATAAAATTCATCCACATCTACCAGTTAAATATATGTCGGATTATACACAGGAATCCATTTTATATGTAATCCTTGACCTTTAACATAAGTACCTAAAACCCATCAGTTGGTTATGGATGAACCAAATAATGGGAAATATGATTCCAACTATAAATAGGATATTCATAAAACTCCATCATAAGGCCATATCTCTCTATAAAATATCCATTATACTGGTCATAATACCTCTCCAAGGGATACATTAATGTGTATGCCACAAACTAATTTCCTCTCATGCGATGTGTCTAATTTCACATTATCTATTGTTCCTCGCAACAAGAATAACTCAAATGGTCATAGAAGCTGGTGGAGATTGTAAAAATAACATGGTGAGGATAGAGCAGTGTGTTCCCTACATTGGGATGTAAGCATATATATATCTCATCTTCACCCAAATGTTCATACTCTTGATGATGCAGTTTAGAGAATCCCTAGATGCATAAGACTCACTGATGGCCTTTGTTGTCGCATGATTTATGATGAAAAAAACTATAACACAAGATACATAGAATCTTATTCATTTATTAAATAGATTCATAGGAATCCACATCATGTCTTTATACCTTCATTATTTTCTTTAATACATTACATTAAAATATAAGGTACAATCCTATATTAGAAAATCAAACTATGTAAAAAACACATTGTGGGTTTTATTTCATATTATTATAGGATATGTTGGAAAAATAATAGAGGTCTTATCCAATATCCATGAACCAATATCATCCCTAGATGGAAATAAACTTTATAGCGATGAAAGTTTTCTATAAAGTAATGAAAAAATAAAATAATAAATAACTCGTGACCAACATAGTTGTTCCCATTAACACATGGTCTTGAAGAAGTCATTAGTATAGGGGTAAAAAATATTTAATGGGGGATTGGGAGGATTTGAAAAACTATCATAAATCTATTATAGAGTACCTTAATAGAAAATAATTCCACCAAAAAGGATATGATGAGACCAAAATACCATCCTATAATCCAATTTTAGTTCGTAATAATCATTGGGTTTGAAAAAGAAATTGTCCTCCAACCATTTGAATTCTGATTCATTCCTTTTCGTGGATATGTGAACTATTTGGAGTTTTCTCAAGAGATAAAAATGGTAAAATTATGACTAAAATTTGTGAATCCATCCTCATTCAACCACAATTCAGCATTGGGAAAAACCATCCACATTTATTTGTGAATGAAATTGGTGAAACTAAATTAAAATCCGTAAACTATGTAAATCCGTTCATGAGTATAGATGTATTGTTTATCTGGTTCCCTTATAGCCATTTTATCATAAAAATAAGGTAACCAGATGTGAATTCCCTTAATTGTGTCAATCCATTCATGAGTGAAATAAGATAAATTATCCATCTCCCATCAGGATATTTTTCACATAACAAAATGGTGAACATGAAATGAAATCCTTTAAAAATGTTGTCCATTTAATGGTTAAAAATTAAAGACTTCTTATTTCCCTTCAGGACATATTTTCCCAATTTTTTGAGGAAAAAATGTTGATATAATCATGAAATCATCTAAATATATTGAATCTTTCATAAAAGACAATTCCATCTCTTTATCCTTTAACTATGAAATAAATTGATCAACCACACACTCTTAAATATGATTTTTTACTAATAATGTTTCTTATTTCCTGTCCAGGACATTTGATACTACTTATAATCCAAATATCATCATCAAATGTTAAAAAAGATTTTGAGACTTCTTGAAATGATGATAATACATACCAAAAACCTCATGTAGTTGTGAACAACCAGCACACATTGTGATCATGTGCAACATCTTCCATGGATTAATTGTCATTGATGCACCGACGTACATTATCACTAATTAAAGAACTCCAGTATGAGTTGAAGAATTTTCTTGGTATGATAGTTCAAAATCAAATCATACATTATTTGGTTGCATGTATCTCATTATAACCTCTATATTAGTAATCCCCACCATCTATATTTTCTATGATTTTTCGTCTGAGAGGATGTGGACCATGTTGTCACATTTAACCACTTTTGGACCTCATCCCTAGAGAATAGTTTCATATACCATCTCTACCTTAGAAATATGTATGAATAGAATACAGACATAAAATCAACCACTCCAGAGATTCCTAAGAGGAATCCCATCAATTCTGGTCATCATAATTATCATATGAACCTATTTCTATATGGATCTTCATCGGTAGTTTTATCTACCCCTACATTTAAATTGGTGTATCCAATAGGATATCCCATTTACGTTATGAAAAAAATATAAATTTTGAGAATTCTTATATCACTGTTAATATTAATCGGTTTGAGGCCCCCACTATATCATGACAGTGGTATAGAATATTTCATAGTTAATCACTATCTAAGAGCTTTTGACATCATCACAACTGGCCTTGGAGATGGTGTAATTCTAGGGAGAACCCAATCTCATAGGTTTGGGGATATTTTTATAATTCATAACCTTGGGATAATATTTAATTAGGGTTCTGTCTGACCAAATATTTAAATAGGAACCGACCCATCAAATTGTACAACAGGAACCAACTCACTAAAGGGTAATGTGGGTTCCAACAAAGAAAATTCATACAATGGGGAACATCTCACAAAATGGTATACAACACCAAACATTCAACAATATACTCATTTTAAGAGGATAACCACCCCTCTTATGTATTATTCTATATAAAATAAACTGAATCCAAAGACTTCTCATTTTATCTAGGTGAGCACATTCTTATTTTTCAAATTTACAAATACGGTAATTTTTATAATGATGGTGTTTCATAGTAAAATTTTAGTAGATAGAATATCTAGTAAAAATAATATATTCAGTATTTAGTGTCCAAATTGAGACTACCATCATCAGTTATGAACCATACCATTGATAAAGGAGTATTTATCTTCATGAAGTTTTCTAGTCAACCCCTTATGTATGAGAGGGTAATTTTTTTGGTAGAACATATCACCAAACACCAATGATCGGATGACGATCTACGTGAAACAACTATTGGAATTCTTAGAAGACCCATTCAATTGAATAATTGATCAACACCTTACTATAGTGGTCTACATTGTAGTTCAGTGCCTTGGTCCAAAACACTTGAAACAAATTCAAATTCTTCATCCTCTTATCGGGGAAAATCTATACATTGTTCCACCTCACCCCAGTCCATAGGGATGGGGGAATTTCTATATATTCCACACACTTTTTGGGGTATTATGGAGACCATATAATTGTATCAGTTGACACATAAAATCATAGAGATTTAGGATCCATTAATTATTGGTATGTGTATGTATCATCCAAGGAACCCAATGATTTATTACCATACCTTGAATGAATAAATATAGGTGTTCTACATTCCATAATAAAAAAATTTCAACATCCAATGATAATAGTGGTATAGTAAAAATAGTGGAGAAACAACATGACCACCCGTATCTAGATTACATAAAGTTAAGGGTATATAATTTCCTTCCATAACATTTCCCCCAGTACTTTTAATTTTCCATTGATACATATTTGATAGAAATACTAATAATGAGGAAGCTAATTTAGGCAGGGTTGAAATGACATGAAAATCACTTCACCTAACACAAGTGTCTCATGAATATAATAGGGAGTTACTTTTACTTTTTTTAATAGGTTTGAAAAGTAGAATATTTCGTTAATGATGGAATCATAAAAACATAAATCCCCACTCTAGTCATGTGAGCACTCTAAAAAGTACAAATATGTTTTTCAGCAGATCATTGAAACATATACCCCATAGATAGATGGTGGTCTCTCATTTAAATAAAAAAAATTAGTTTCATTTTTTAAAAACAATGTTCATGTGTAATTAGTCTATTCCATGGATAATGTTTTGATAGAACTTCGAATGAATATTACGGTGAGGGTGGTGGAGTTAACATGACATGAAAACCAATACCCCTACCAACATTATATCAGGAAAAAATAGAGAGTTATGTTAACATTAAATATAATATATTAAAGTTGGTAAATAAATGCTTCATAGTGTTAGAGGATCTCAAAACTCAAGAAATATGAATATGAGTCATCCAAGCTACATAAGAAAAGAAAACCTCCTCACTTGTTACAATATGATATGTCATAGTTTCTTATCATCAAGTAGAACAATATGAACTAGTTTTTTAATGTTAAAATGTTCAATACATCCATGTGAGATGATGTTAAATTGCATGATTCATCATATTCACATAAAATTAAATTCAATGACACATCCTAATAACATGGTGTTAAAATGAATGGTATATACTTGTCATATGACATTAAACTGCATGATATGCCCTCTTTTCCAGATGTTAAAATGAATGATACATCCTAGTCCCATGACGATAATATGGATGATATGTCCTAGTACAATGATGTTAAAATTCATGATATGTACTACTAGTATAACATTAAACTGCATGATTTTTCCTAATCACGTGATGTTAAACTGAACCGAATAAATCCTAACCACGTGATGTTAAACTGAATGGAAGAAAACCATATACCATGGAATTAAACTACATAGAATTCAATCATACTGAATGATAATAAACTACAAGGAATACATCCTTATAGCATAATGTTAAATTGCATAGAGAATGTTACATCATGGAAGGTTCACTACACGTGAGCATGATCAATGTGAAATAAAAACACAGTACTCCCATCAATGTGTGTGATTCAAATCCCTGTAATAAATATCACAATTCATGAAGTGCTTATGTTAGGAAAAATACTCTCCCATGATATTTAGTGGCACTAATATCTAAAATCCTAGGTCCAACTATAATAAAAAAAGGAAATGTACACCCCTTATCATTTGGGTTAGACTCATAGGGAGATTTTTAATTCAAGAACTACATTTGTTTCGATTCTTACAGACATATAAAAAAGAGTGAAACCCAGATCGAAAAACCTTGGTCCATTAGTATTATAAATAAAAATTGAAATTATAACGTATGGTTTTGGCCTACATAAAGAGTTTTCCATTCAAGAACTATGTGTTCCATAATTCATGCTATCACTGGAAATTTTGTGACAGAACGATCCAAAATCATGGGGTCTAGCAAAAAAATCAATGGAAAAAATTCAAACTTCTCTATATAGATCAGACCATCGTGGAATTTTTTCAATTAAAGAATTATGTGCATCTTGATTTTTTGTATCATAGGATATATAGTGAATCCTATATTCCAAATCATAGGTCCATCCATAAGAAACCTAAAACATTTCCCCTCTCTTCGAATATTTTAAACATTCATAGAGAATATTCCATTTAAGAAGAAGGTGTGGATTCATTCCTACCACTATAGAATATATAGAGATGCACATATACTCTATTATATGCCAAAGCCTTAGTTTAAACCACTCCCTTTTATGATCATTTTGTTCCATTCAGATCGATGTTGAGGGTAAAATTCATACTAAATTCTAAAAACTCGACATATTTCCCATTATGTACTATCAGATAGATTAATAGACTGTCTAGTAATCCATTAACTCTCACATCAATCATTATTCATGAGATAATTGGGAAAAAATAATGTCACTTGGGATAGTGTGGTGAAAACAAGAATTTGTTAATTAACTACATTATATTTGAATGATATTAATCATCATGACCAAGTCCTAGTAAAATGAGGTTAATCTATGAAACAACATCCTATTTTCATGACAGTAACCTATTTGGAAAGAGGTATTAATTCAGAAAAGATAACCCCATAATTGCTAAGTATTAAACAATTACATTTTTATCAGTTAACAATGGAAATGTGTTCGACACACATCAGTTTTGAATATAGGTTTCTCAAAATATTCTTGAATATTTCATTAAATATGAACCAAATTGATATCATCTAAATCTATGTTAATACCAACCAATTTATTTAGTTTATACCCTCCTTAGGGAACCAAATGAACCTAGGCTCCCATGATCCTAGATATCCCTATTAGAAAACATTTAATAGGGACTCGCTATTCCAATGGGATGCCACTAGGATTCCCTATAGAATGACACAATTCCAAAGTTAGTGTTCTTACAGGATGTTTTTTCCTACAAGAGAGTCCTCCATATGCACAAGAGTTTTTATCCGGAATGTATAGAAAATGGGGTTCATCTATTATAGTTATTTTTCATCTACATAGTAGTTTCAACATAATGTTGACATAGATTTTCATAGGTTATGATTTAAACCTTCTATAACTCAACTATTCATGTTGATTCTAATACTCTTGATTTAACACATCATTCCATCATACTCACTGTGAAAGAATATTATAAAATTATTACATAGTACAAATATATTTGATGTAATGAATAACATATGAAGACCCAATTTCATTGAGTTTTTAAATAATCTCTAAGATACGTATTAATTGAATGTCATTAAATTTTCTTGTCATACGGTCCTTCCTTTACGAAGTAAAAATTCATAGAGTGGGCCGTCATATCTCTGAATTTGTTATAGGGATGAATTTTTTTACCTCAATACTAGAATTAAATATGGAGATTACATATCCCAAAAAATGATACAAATATATGTAAATAACACCTTATATGGAATTGATGATAATACTTATCATTGGAAGAATTTAAAATGACATGATCCCTTTCAAATGATTCTTATCTACATAGTAAGATCCCATTGAAGGTTCCAAATTTTAATGAATACTTCGCATAAAATGTGTATATGGAATCCTAGTAAACCCTATACATAAAAATAGAATATATATATATATATATATTAAGAGGGTTGATTCATAAGTAATATGTATTCCTAAATATATGTTTGATCAACGAATATCCTATTGTACATGAGACAAATATGTGTGGGAAGGTATCAATTATGTGTCTACCAATCAATAATACTTTACATGGATAAAAGGTGTTTCAAAAATAAAAATGTGACCAAATAGTTCAATGTTTCACTAATGATATATTTCAAAATTTTATTTCATTAACTATATCCTTACCACATCACTTTAAACTACAAGGATAAATTCATTTCCACACGAATTTAGATGACATAAAAATTGTGTCTCAATTGTAGGATGATAAATTATAAATACAATCTACGATTATCGATCATTATAAAAGGGATATATGAGCCTGATCGTAATTTAAAAATGTTATGGGTTCTTCCATTTTCATTCTGATTAGATCAATCCATAAACTAAACTTCATGTTTGGAGAAGCTTAGTTTGCCATAAATCATTAACCAAAAAAGTAAAGAAGAAAATATCTCTCTTTATTTACATGTAACAGGTGGATCTAGAAAAAGGCTATAGATCTTTAAACCATAGAATCATTAGCCTTATAATATTTTCATTATGATCCTTGTGATTGTTGACCTCATCATGGTAGATCATGACACTATAGGGTGATTCATGAACATCAATGGCATGATTTTCCCATATCATTACACATGTTTCAAGAACCCTGAACCATTTTTTTCAAAATTTTCATCTCCTACTCAATATTATGTGGAGGAATCATAACCTTATGAATCTTATTTAGAATATTATGTAACAATCACATATTACTTGTTATTCATCCTTCATGACCTTAAACTACATGTTCAATGGTCAATGGTGTACAACCTTAAACTTTTGACTTCAATGGTATGTTTAACAAGGCCCTATATTGATAGAGAATGAGATAAAAAACATATCATGACGAAAACTCATAATGTGAAACATAAAATTAATTCAAGTGTCCATGAACTAATGATATCATCTGTATATTTTAGGAAGAAAATAGAGTTTAAATTACATGGCGAAAGATCATAGGGCCCATATTTTAGGCTATTTAAAATTCAACCCAATTTTGTTAGACACCCTAGTCTAAGAATATTTTAGATTGATGATTTTTTAAATTAGATAAATATTATAATGTATTCTATATGTATTAAAAAAATTATTGGTATCAAACACATCTTGAATTTTACAATCTCTATAAACCACCTCCATGTATTCTATGTATGGGTTAACAACAGTAATTCCGTTTGTTGATACCCTTGTCATGGACCCCAATAGTCGTGAGTTATTTTGCATGATATTTTCATTATATAATAATAATAACATGTATTGGTTGATCAAAATTTACCCCAATAAGATTAATAGTTGAATGAAACAATTCTAAAGATCTTGTTCATAGTGGATGTTTAGTCCCAATGGATAGAACCCCCTTCAACCTAGATGCTCGTATCCTGGCCGCATGGAATATTATATTCTACCATTATATGTGGATTACATGTACCCACTAGTTCCCTACATATAGTTAAAAAATATGTTATTAAAATAAGACTTAAAACCCCCATAAAAATAATTTTCAGGTGGATTTAGCATCCTTGATGTAAAGTCACTATGTGATGTACGATTTCTAAAAAGAGGATAGTTATATTCCATTATCAAACCTTCTAGTGGACCAAATAAGTTGACTAGAAATAACATGGTGTTCAGTATGAGGTCCCTATCAGGAAAATAATCTAACATAGGGTTCCACTTCCCTTCATGGATAACTTTATTTTCCATTTACAACTTCCTCATCCAAATTTCTAATTATCAAAAATCATGAAAGGCCCCTGAAATGAAGCAAGGACCCATCTAATTGAACATGTACGTAATCCCTATAAGCTCATGTATAAGTTAGATTGATCCATCAACTAGATACCATAGTTATTTATAGGAATGGTCCTCCAAATCATAGGAGCCCTGAAAATACCACATATGAACTTAGTACCTTAGGGTATTTTGTTGTCATCCCAAACATATCTTCCCCATTACATATTAACCATTTCAAGCTCATGGGTGTGTAATATGGACAATCCATATTCTAGCTTTCCTTGTGTAATCAGTGTCCCTAATATTTTACCATTCCACAATTTCCATTAGATAAAGGATGTGGATTTAAAAACATTCCATGGTTTTTCAACATTCATATTTTATTTAAAAAAATGGTGTCATAACCCTTCATGAAAATCTATTCTTCATAAAATAAATCTACAAATAAGGGTAATAGATCACTTATTTGATACTTGTACTCAGAATTACATCATAGATGTAGGGTTATTGAACCCATCATTAATATACATCCTTCACTAACAAAAATACATTGTACGAGGTAGATGAATTTGAAATAAATAAATTGAATGTCCAAGATAGAAGATACTAAACTATAGTATAAAATGGTCTGAGCAATAACACCTTAAACTACAACAATATATTTTCAAATCTATATTATTGAAAAATGAATAAATAAATTATACTACATAGAAGACCCAAAACTACTTCAACAGAAGGTATGAACATGAAGACCCCAAACTAAAGGTAAAAATGGTCTGATCTGAAAGACCCCAAACTACATAAAAACAATTGTCTAGCATGAATAACCTTTGAGCAACCAATTGAAGTAGAAATAAGTATTTCTATTCTGACAACCTAGAAATGGAACCCTGGTAAAATTTCTAGTCTTTTCTCACTTGACATGAACTTTGGGTGATGCATGCGATATTGTGAAAATATGAAAATGGTGTTAAACCTTAGATGTTAAAAACTAGTAATGGGAGACCTGAAAATAATCCAAGTCCAATCCCACTATTAATTCATCTTATGAAGCCTATAAAAAATGTTAGTTTATAAAAAACAAGATAAAAATATTTTAGGGAGGATTATCTATCCCTATTAAAAAATCAATCTATGATCACTCTGTCCACTAACCTATGAACAAATATAATTGTCTATCCTTTTCTAAGAACCCGCAAGGGGGTTACTACTACTATATTTACATAAAAATACATGGGGGGTAGTATGTAATATATGATGAAAACATCATAGAGTTACATATTCTGTGTGTCCTGTTATTTAGCATGATTTGTAGATCCATGCAACATACGCACATGAACATGGATCCCAACATGATTCTGTTACAAAGGGATGGAATCCCCTTCCCTACGTACATGCTAGATCTTGATCGGATATTTCATTATAGATTTCTTCATCCAAGAACCTATTTCCCCTATTTATGAGCATTATCTACAACAAAAACTCCATCATAACTATGTGTGGCTTTATTCCCATCCCCATAGGATACATAGTGACACAAAAGTTTGTTCCTTCACATCCAACCCCAAGATCCTTTTAACCCCATATCATTTCTATATTAGAATGGATAACTATTATAATTTAAAAATATTCTTTCCCCATTCCATGGCTAATCCCAATTTTTTATTCATCCAAGCACTGAAGTTCAAAAATAACCCCTTGATTGCAGCTGAAATACCATAGTAATGTTTCTCCCTAGAAATACTCTAAAATGGATTAATATCAAAGCTCATAATAAGTGAATATATATATATATATGATCAATTTTTACCATAGAATCTGTTTATATTAGCTCTGAATGAATCTAATTTTAATGGCAGAATTTTCTGGAAACCATAATTATACCGGAGGAACTATACCATTGGAAAATTGTGAAGTGTGAACCTTTTGGAAAATAATGGTGATATATTCCACATGATTTATTTGGATTTGGATTCATATTTTATGGGAACACATCTTGGAACTTATTTTAAACATTTTATTTAGATATTTTTTCTTATTTATATGGATATTTCCTTATCCAAAACATCACCACCCAGGCTAATCAGCTAGCCAAGTCAACATGGGCACATAATGTATTAACCTTATCCATGCCTATGATCTAGTATAACCATCCATTAAAGAATAAAGGGTGTTTTAGATCATAGTACTCACCGATAATGTGAAGGTCTCATAATGGTGGTGCCTATATGGGATTCATAATTGCATTTCATGGCTAGTGTGGGTGTGGGTTCGTGTATTGTGGGTGCCGAAACCATTTTTTCCTTCTCTAATGGATGACTCCCTAAGTATTATTAACCCCCACCCAATTAGATAAATCAACATGGATGGGATCTTGGCATTGATATTTTCCTTTTTAATATATATATATATATATATCCATATCCATTGGATTAAATCATCTACAATCAACCAATCACCTCAGGCTATCATATATGTCATCTACCCATCCACTCCTTGCACAATTTACTCTAGTTCAATCTCGATATACCCAACATCGAATCCATTACATGATTACCTAAATGATAATCATATCCAAACCTGAATTATGATGCAATCGATCATATCTATGGCATGCATGAAACTTTATTTTCTATACATTTTTTACTTCTAAGAACAAATACATCACATGACGATGGCCATGAGATTCCTACACATGATTCCACCATTTTATGTTATATATGATTTTTTTATAGACTGAAGATAGTACCCAGGCCATCACAGGTTGCTAAAATGTTCCTTTAATTGATTCTAAATATCATTATAATTTCTCGTTATTATTCAAGTGATCACTTGAATGTTAAAAATTTCATCATGAGTTCGAATGAGCTGTCAATGTTGGTTGTCAACCTTCTGGATCGCTTCAATTGATATTGGAACACCATTCAATCATCCAAATTCATTCATAATTCCATGGGATGACCATCTAAAACCAATCATGTGATCATGATAATCTATCATAGGTAAGAATAATGACGATCATTTGATTCAAGATAATATCATCAAAATTGCATAAAAAATGTGTATATTTATGTGACATTCGTATACTAACTCATTAATTTTCAAAATTTAATCCATAGAATATTGTATAATTAATATATATTTATCTTCCACATGATCATGTAAGGCCTCTAATACAATCTTGTGAGGCAACCGGCACTTTTATAGATGCTCATCCACATAAAGGAATGACACACTAAAGATAGACTTGAAACATTGTCATGCATAAATTAAATGTTAAACAAAATACTCTTCATGAAATTGATCATGAGATCACATGAATCCTTCAAAATGGTTTATAACTATCATGACACAAATATAATATTCTTATAATAATCAATTCTGATATTATTACGGATTAAAAATATTTTGTAACTCCTAGTCGTGAGAGTCCCACTGTAATGTTTTTTTCTTGAATTGATAATTATTAAATAGGGACCATAGACAATCAGTTAGTTAAATGTATATTTCTCATGAATCTGATCAGGAAACTACATGAATCTATCATAAGGTTTTCAAATGCCAATGTGATAAAAATGGGTATCACGTGAAGTTTCACTGACATTAGAGGGGTATCCTAAAAAAATTAGTATCCTTATATCAATGAAGTATTCTGTGCATTAAATTTATATTTATTTTCTCACATAAAGTCACTATACGAATAAACAATGTTCATGGTAAACCTTTATTTGATTTTATAAAACTGATTATTCAAATCTTCCCACCACCATTATCTAATGCACAAAACATCTTCACAGAAAAATGTGTGGATATGGTTTGTTGACTCTACATATATAAATCCTATATCCCTATCAGAATAAACAATATGTGATGAGAGAAATTGAAATGTATACATGCATGAGAATAATGGAGGAGAATAATGAGGTTCCTTAGGATATATCTTCTTTGTAATTATCATAGCCCGCTATAAGAACCCATCACAAGACCCCGTTTATGTCACACAATCACTTGAGAAATTGAAAATCATGAACCTATATCATGTGGAAACCCTTTGACTCATAACACCTCGGATTTCACATATGGTGTTAACCCTCATCCATGTGTGAAGCTTTGATATGCATCCCCTATGCAAGTTTGACGACCACATTACAAGTCCCCCTTTATGTCACTCAATCACATGAGAAATTGAACATCACTCTATTAAATCATGAGGCATCCCCTTGAAATAAATGTAGCCATAATACATGTATACCATAACATGAAATCCCCTTATAAACCCCCAACCATGAAATGTGGGAACTCGCAATCATGAACCCTTATTATGAAAATAATACATGGGATATGGAATTTAGGCATATATAAACCCATGGATATGAACTCTCCATTTTCATGAAAACCCATTGGAGGTATAGCCTTGACATGATCCATCAACCATGAACCCCTCTCTTTTATGACAATTCACACCCATGCATTTTGATCATTTGATGAAGTCCCTGAAAACTATTATTGACCATGTGAATACATCCTTGATAACTTAATATATTCACATAAATACATTCTATAAATAATTGTTTGATCCTAAAAAGTACTTGGACATTTCTTCATTGATAAAGAAAAGTACCATAAACATTTCATCCACAATATTTTGAGATTCCATAAACTTATCACCATTGATCACACCATTTAAATTGGACATGCCAACTTCCATAGTGAGATCAAATATAGAAATTTTAGCTTCTATCATTTGAATCAAAATGAACATTTTAACTATGATCACACGAGGAACTTAGGAAATGTCAAGAAAACACCCTTGGATATGTCTTCCATGTCATGAAGACATGCATAATATCTTTGGCAAACACACAAGACACATCAGACACACTCCCATGAAAATCTGGGTAAGAAATCATGATTGGTTTGGAGGACACAATGTAAGGACACATCAACTGTGTTTGGAAGACACACAAGGACATAATCCATGTAAAATATTAGAAATTAACCTTCATCTATACACCCCATTAAAAGGTGAGTTCCTTTATGAGTTTGGGTTACACATTGATGTGACCCTATTTGTGTCATTCCCTCGTATTGATCTTATTATGATACCCAATAAAATCTATAGAAATTTCATGGTTTTCCTCACTAATTACTCATAAGAGGGTAACAAATTAACATGTCACCTGAGATTCCATCCTAGTATAATTATTTAACATTCATGGACCTTAGGGATAGTAATCATACCTTGAATTTTAATCACCTATCCGACCACATTAGTGTGTGGAGGACAAATATACGTTGAGATCATTTATTCTAGTCAAAACATGAAACATATGACACCTTATTAAGGAACATTCTTCAGTAGTAATCCACTGTAGTATTACCCCTACATATCCCAAATATTTTTAACTAATGGGAACGAATTATACCATAATCCTATAATCCTCCCTCATCCATCAATGAAAAATAATATGGATTATACATGAGAATACTTTGGCTTATATGCCTTGAATAATTCCTCAAGTACTTCAAACTCATTAGTGGGATCATGATGAATAGAACATCGTGATATTTTTTTATCATTATAAATAGGAAAAATAAGAAAACTTTTGTAGTCCCAATCTCAATATCATATTTTAAATGTCAATAGAAACATTACCTCTCTAAGGGAAACATTAATGTGTAATCTCTATACAAATTTAAGCTCATGTGATGAGTCCAATAATCCATTATCTCTTATTTCTAACACCAATCATGACCCTCATTGAATTATAGATTAGTGATGATTTTAAAAATTGAATGTTGAGGATTCCCTAGTCTGGTCCCTTAATTCTGATGTATGTATAATAACATATCACATTCACAAAAAGGGTCATACTTTTGATGAGTCATTTCAGGCCATCCTTACATGAATAAGTCCCACACAAGGCCTCCATGGTCACATATTTTACAACAACGATGCTCATAACATGAATTATTTGTTATCTTCTTCGGTTATCAATCGTATACACATGAAACCTCTTTAAGGATCAAGCCCTATATTCATGTCCTTGTTGTAGTACATTAAACTGGAAGGTTTTGTCCCTTCATATAACCATAAACGACTTAAAAAAACAACATGTGTTATGATTCTTTTTCTCATGGGTTATGTAGGATGCTCCATAAATGTTTCATCCCATCTCAAAAACACTAATTATCTCCCTATATATCAGTAAACTATAAATAGTCTGAACATGTTTATAAACTATTTCATCCTAAATTAAGAAGAGAATTATGGAGAACCTGTGCACAAAAAATATGTTCTCATTAACACATGGTGTTGATCAAGACAATTTCATGGGGGTAGCTAGTTCCATATCCATTATTTGGAAGAATATCATGAACATATATTAAATATATATGAGAGCCCCAAAATAGGCGATACCCCCCAAGGGTGTGATGAGACCAACCTCACATCCTCTCAGACCACGTGATTTCTTAAGTGTCATTGGGTTTAAAATCCTAAATTAATCCCTACCATTGAAATGAAGGTTCATGAATTTACATGGATTTGTCAACTATTTGGAGTATTCATTAGAGTAAATAGTGGTAATACAGATGAAAATTATTCTGCAACCAACCTCAATAATCGACAACTGATCATTTGGTGAAAGCATCCAAATTTATCCGTGAATCAAAATGGAAAACCTGACATGAAATCATATAACTATGTCAATAATTTAATGAACATAAAGGGATAGATTTTCTAGTTTCAAAGAGGACATTTATCACATAAAATGGTGAAAATCACATGAAATACTTTTACTATTTCAATCAATTCCACAATATAATTGGATTTATTTTACAATTTACATGAAGACATTATTTTATAAAAAATGTTATCCCAACCTGAAATCCTATAATGGTGTCTTCCCATTAACATGTTCAAATGATGGACTGCCTTGTTACTGACTTGATATTTTGTTCAACATTTCTCATGAATTTTTTTCCAAAAATAAATAATTAACCTCTACTAAACCTATATTAAAACAAGTTACCACCTCATTATTCATTAAATAAAAAAATTTGATCTACCACGTACTCTTATTTATGATTATTCCCATGTATGTTGTCTTGATTTCTATTAATCAATTCCGAGTCTGTATAAAATCCATATGGAGTTGTAAAATGTGCTAATATATTCTTAGAGCACTAGACAAGCCAACAATGGCTGTAAAACACCTCATTTCACTATGAACAACTAGATGGAAAATTGATCATATGAATCATCCTACATGTGATCATTTTCCATGAAACCCAAACATTAACTGTCACCAACAAAACATGTCTAGTGTTAGTTGGTGAATGTATCTAGATGGGATTACCACATCAATATATTCACACCTAACTCGGTACCCTCTCATGAAATCCTCCAGTGGATGATTTCTAAAAATCATCATTCACACAACAGGTTGTAGGAGAGAATGTTTCACTTATTATCACATTCATCCTCTTTGGGGGATTATCCCTATAGTACATCAATATATACCTTCCCTACCTCAAAGAGATATGTGAGGAAAATAATTATATCAACTCAACAACATAGGACCTTCCTATAAGGGTTCTATATATTTTGATCATTGTCATAATCATATGAAAGTAGTTCCATCGGGTGATATAGTGGACTTTGTTACTACCCCGACCATCAAAAATTGGGCTTCAAACATGAGTGACCACTAAGGGAATCCAAAAAATGAAAATAAAGAGATTGATTATATCACTTTAACCTTTGATATGTCTTAGTCACTCCAGTGTATCCTGTTATTGGCCTTGAATCAATCCCAGATCACTGTAATCTTAGAGTGTATGACTTCCTCAATGCTATCATTGGCGACTCTTGAATCTATGGGAGAACCCCAGCCCATAGGTCATGAATATTTTTACATCATTTATAAGCAAATTATAATATTCAATATGGTAAGAGATCAAAAAAATAGTACACCAAATTATAGCTCACTAAATGGTAAAACGATTGTCGACCCACCAAACTATACAATGGGTGTTGACCCACAAAATTCTACAGATGGAAACATTCTATCGAAATAAATATGGGAAAATTACCCATAAAATGAGACACTTTATTGAATAGGAGAATGATCCCATTAATTCCTATGTCAACAAGACACCAACCAAATATGAGGAATCCTCAGTGAATCTGTATTACACAATGCCATTTCCATTCATCTATAGAAGGTATTGTTGACCGTGTTGGAGTTTTATAGTAAACTTTTAATGTGGAATATAGCCAGTTGAAATAGTGGATTCAGATATCTAGGTATAGGTTGATAATTCCATCTTTATCCACAAACCCTACTAAGGAATTGGAGAGGGTAACTTCATAAATTCATCCAATCATTCCATTAAGGATAATATGGAAATTTTTGTTGATGAATAATTACCCAATGACAATGATAAAATGAGGATATCCATTAAATGACTTTAGGAATGATCAAGGGATACCATCACCATGATGATACATCATCACATTAATACATGTATATGATTTGTAGTGATTTTCCCTAACCCAAAATGTTGGGAGAATTATCATATAATTCATCCCCTCATTAGGGGAAATACATACATTGATCCACCCCACAATTGTTCACATGGTAAGGGTATTTGCATATTTTCCACCCCTCATTTTTTTTTCTCCAGAAACCATCAAACCACAATAGATTTCATAAATAATCTACGATATCCGAGTTCCATTAATTAGTACGAAGTGTCTGTATCATCATAGTCCCCAAATGGTTCAATAACTTCCCCTAAACCAATAATGACTATGGATATTCAACTCAAACAAAAAACTCATCCATTTAATCATGTCAAAAAGGAATAATAATAATAGATGAGAATTTGTCTGGTCACCCATCTCTTAATGAAAAAAAAAACAAAGGGAATATTCCATCTTATAAAAACATATCCCTAGGTACTTTGACTATTCAATAGAGATAGATCTGATAGAACTCCCAATAACAGGGAAGCCATGTGTAACACATTTTACATGCTATGAAAATCACTTCCCCTGCAACTTGTATCATGTAAATGTAATTGAGAGTTTCATTATCATTATGGAATGGCTTTATAATCCTATTAGTGAGGTGATGATGGAAGCACTGACACTTAAATACCAACTTCATTTTTAAGAGAAAAAAACAAAACAAATATTTTTTTACATAGCATGGGGCTCATATATCCCAGTTATATATTAACTTCTCTCATTAATAGATACAAAATATCTATTCAGTACTGCAAAAAATTTCCCCTGGTACTTCAAATATTCCATGGATTTTGATTTGATATAACTCAAAACAATTAGGATTACAAGTGAGGATGAGTATTGAGTACATAAATATCACAATCCCAAACAGTCACATCTTGAGAATATAATAAAGAGAAGATTTATCATTTTTAATTTTATAGTAAAGTAGGTAAATTATGTATTTATAGAGATTGAGGATCTCAAAACTCAATAAATATGCATATGAGTCATAAAAGATACATCAAAAACATCTAACTCCTTACAGGTTATGAGAAGATACATCATTGTCAAAAGTAATTAAACTGAATCATTTTTCCTAGTCGAATGACGTTGAACCACATTATACATCCTAGTTTATTAATGTTAAATTATATGATATTTAATAGTCATAGAAAGTTAAATTATACTATATTTCCTAGTCGTATGATGTTAAACTGCATATTATGTAAAATTTTCATGAGTTTATAATTCATGATACATCCTTGCTGCATGATGTTAAACTATCTGATATGTAATAATTGAATGATATTAATATAAATTATATTTCCCTATATCATGATGTTAAATTAAATGATACATCCTATTCACATGACAATAAACTTAAAAATACAAACTAGTCACATGATTTAAAGATACATGGAATACATGCTTACAATATGATGTTAAATGGAATGGAATATTTCCATACCACATGAAATTATACTATATGGAAGTAATCCATACATAACTATGTTAAAATCCATGGTATAATTCATTAGCATATGATTTCATACTGAATGAAAAATTTTAATTCATGGTTGATTCATTGCATATGATCTATATCTATGAGAAAGAAAAATGAATTACTCTTATCCAAGTGTGTGATTCAGATAAACATAGGGAATCTCCCCATTAAAGAAAATTTGTTGGCTTCATTCCTACTATCACATGATATTTAGTGATGCCTATATCACAAATCCTTAGTATATCCACAATATAAATGGAACAAATTCTTACCTCTTCATTTTGGTTAGACCTATATTGAGATTTTTCAGTTCAAAAACAACAAATGGATTTATTTCTTCAATCACATGATAAATAATGATACCTAGATCACAAATCATAGTTCCATACCCAATATCAACCTAAAACCCCTATATATGTGTTAGAGCTATGTAGAGAGTTTCCCGTTTAAGAACTACTTATGGATTTATTCCTACTTTCATTGGATATGTAGTGACGCCAATATCCCTAATGCTTGGTCCAATCATAGTATTAATTGAAAATAACACCCCTCTATATATGATTTAGATCATTGAGAAAATGACTCAATTCAATAAATTTGTATGTCTTAATTCATTCAATCAAAATATAGGTAGTGACACCCAAATTAATAATCATAGGATTATCCTTAATATCAATTTAAACAACTCCCCCTATTCATATGGTTCAGAACTACATAGAGTATCTTATAATCAAAAAAGATCTATAGATTTAACCCCCACAAGATTTGTAGAGACAAACAGATCCAAAATCCTAGGTCTAACCATAATATTAATGGAAAATATACCCCTCTATACATATGTGACAAGACTATATAGAAAAGTTTCTATATGAGAACTATGTGTCACTTGATTCCTACCATTATAGTATCTATATTGTTAATCCATTCTAGGCCTGACCACAAAATTTTCACCACTACCATTCATGATCCTTCCAAGAGTGTAAAATATGTATAGATGCTATAGTCCAAAATTAATTTTCATCTACCTGCCATATTCCCTGACATGTACTCACATGTGGCATAATCGACTGAAAAATATTCTATTTCTTCTCACACTGAGAATTTTTCATGTGAGATTAGGGAATATTGAAATACTGTTTTCTAGATCGATTTATATGTGTCTTGGATAATGTACCAATTCATAATTAAATGACTTTAAACTACCTGAGCAGAATCAAGTCACATTATTTTAAACTATGCAACAATGTCCATGTCACATGACATTAAACTAAAGGATAGGAGATATTAATTCTAAAAAATAACCTCCTAATTAATTTTTATTCAATAATTTAATGTATTATCCCTTCACCAAGATAATGCTTTAAACAAACACTTTCATAGCCTTTAGGGTGAACAACCCCCTTTTGAATATTATGTTGTCTATGAATTAACATCATATCCTTGATATCTGAGTTGATACAAACTAATTGAATGATTAATATACTTCTCATAGAACCCCATGATACTTGACTTCCCTTGATCATTGTTTACCCAAATGAAAAAACATAATAACGAATGAATAATACAATAGGACCCAACTAGGATTATCTCATTAATGGCACAATGCTAAAGAGATTTTGTGATGACGATGTTTGGTCCTAGATGAGAGGCCCCACATAAAACATAGACCTATTTTCTTTATATCATTGAATTTGGTATTTCAAATTATCAATTGATGGCCTATTGAAATTATTTTTCACCTCCAATTAACTCATATATTATTCTTATTTTCTTAAATCCTTTTATAAGAATATTATTTATTATGATTCTAATACTCTCGATGTGAAACATCGATGCATCATACAGATTTTTATAATATGATTATGACATAGTATCATTTAACACATTCATTTAGGGTATGAATCATCTATGAATACCTAATTGTTATATGCTAGTCACCCTTCACTGTGATACATCCTAGTTTCATGATATTAATTTTCAGAATAAATGGCCCACCCAATAAGACCTAAAATTATTTTTTGGAGTCCATCCTCTCTATAAAATATGTTATAGGGATGGATTATTTACCTCCATACCAGAACGAAATTAGGAAATTCCTTCTTCCCATGTAATAGTCTGATCAATATAGAGGTCCACTTAGATAACCTTGATGTCAAGAATCATCATGGAAATAAAATTTAATGATCATATCCATCATATATGAGTTAGATCAATGTATATAAATCTCCTTAAAAATTTATTACATTGGTATGATTTCTATAGATTCAATTTTCATAGGGAATACTAGGTAATATTTTCCAAAAAATAGTACAGGTATTTTTTAATAGTACATATAAAATAGTCTCCCTCTTCCTTTGTACACATCAGATATATGAATGAACTTCTTGTATTTGAGATAAATCTACATAGTTTTGGATCCAACATATGGATACCCAGCAACAAGAAATTGTTGGGATAAAAGGGGTTTCCAATAAATAAATTCCATTGAAAAATTCTTTTTGAAACCAATTATATCTTTAAAATGTTTATGTTGTATCCTACATCATTACTGGATGATGTTAAACTGTATGGAATATTTCCTCGTTTCATGATGTGAAACTACAGGACAACTACATCCCCAGTACATGAATTAAAATTAAGAACTCAATATCTCTTTATCATTCCTAATCAATTATAGTCATTAGAATATCTATATAAATCTAATTTTCAATGTACATTTGTAATTTTCACTGGAATTTGATTCCATAAATCACCATTCATATCATGAGAAACTTGGGTTTCCTCAAACCATCAAAACCCCTTGGGAAGAAAAATGAACTCTTTATTAGAACATGTAATATGTGGATCATCATGAGGGACATATAACCATAAACAATAGCCATATTTTCCTAATAGTAAATTGTTTCTGATCAAAATGAGCCTTGAAATCATCACATTGGATCTCATAACTATAGAGTAATTAACAATCAACTTTTTCACGATTATCCCATATCATTAATCATGAGTAAAGAACCATGATCCATTATTTAAAACTATTTATTATCCTACACTAAAGGATGTTTGAGTAATTTTGACCATATGAATTTTACTTAGGATACTGTGTAACAATCTCCTAATAATATGTCCATATGAATCCTCACCATAATCTACAAGCACTTTTGTTAAAGCTATATTCCCTTATAATTTAAACTTCAATGGTAAAAATTGAGGGACCCATACATGATACAGAAAGGGACATAAAAATTCCTAGGACGAAACAATCTAAGGGATTATTGAGAAAACCTCAGGTCTCAACATAATATACTCAAAATATCATGATTTTAGGTAGAAGGTAAAGATAATAGGGCACAATTCTTATGTACCCAATCATATGTCCATACTAAAATTCAACCCAAATCGTTGGACCCTATGGTCCATAAAAAAATTATAGTGGGGATTTTTCACATATCCACAAAGTAATAATGAGTTCTTTATGAGGATAGACAATGTTGATGGTGAATGAACCCTTTTTGAATTTAATTCATTCTATAAATAAACTTCATGTCTTTGAATCATTAGTATAATCCACCAAATCCTTGAGTTGATATTGTTCTCCTAGAACACCATAGCATCAAATTATTTTTCATTTTTTCCCTTATATAAATCTAGTAAAATTTATGGTTGATCTAAATGGATCTAAATTTTTTATGGAGGTTGTAACAAATCTAAAGAACTTGTTACTTGAATATGTTTAGTCACAAATGAGAGGACTCACTTTATCCCATAAGTTATTTTCCTAACTCCATGGAATATGGGATTCAACCATTATCAATGGTTGACCTGACCTACCTATTTCCACCTCCATTTAACATTGATATTCATAGAACATGATTTACAATGACCATTACTAGTCTATACAACTATATTAATCATCCTTCATTATACATCACTATGTATTGAAACATTTCTCAAAGTAGGAATTTGACATTCCATTACCAAACATTTTTATGGGTAGAACCACATGACTCAAAACCCCATAGAGTAGGTCCTGAGATACTCAACCAGAAAACAAACAACCCTAGTGTGTTATATCCCATCCTGGATATCTATGATCTCCATATCCAACAACAACATTCAAATTCTTGAATTATCACAAATGTTCCATGGTGACTCGAAAGAAGAATGGAAACATATGATTGAACATGCATGCAATCATTATGGGATCATGAACAAGGGCCTCTGGTACATCAACTAGAGTCATATGCTCCATTTATAAAATGACCTCCAACCATCACGATCCTTGATATTAATGAAATGGAACTTAGCACCGTATAGTGTTTTACAATCATCGCCAACATGTTATTGTTATTCCATATTCTCGGGTTTTTGATTATAGATGTGGGATTTACCAAACCCACATTCCAACTATACATTGGGAATCAATATTCCTAGCATATAACATTACAAAAATACCATATAAGTAATGATGGAAGGTTTCACAACCCTTCATGGAATATCATCATTTATGTTTTTTCAAGAAAATAGGGTGTCAGAAACCACATTAACAATCGTTATTCAAAATATCAATTAATAATGAAGGGTATTATAATTATTACTGGATAGTAATTATTCAAAATCACTTCAATTATGTAGAGTTATTGAACACTTCATTAATACTAATCCTTCACTACAAGCAATAGATGGTCCAAACTAAAAGTTCATAAACTACTGTAACAGATGTTTCAAGCTAGAAGACTGTAAACAAAATTAATAGATGGATGAAGATATAAGAACATAAAATATAGAAAATGATGTCCTGAGATATGAGACATTAATAGATGTTAATAAATTATCTTATCTAATAGACCAAAAATGAAGGAAACCGATTGTTAGAGCTAGAAGTCCCTAAACTGTAGTAGCAGATGATCATAAATGGAACACCATAAATTAATGAATCATAATGGTATGTCATACATGAATAAAATAATAAAATTAAAATAGATAAACTAATACATATGTTGATAACCTAAAAAATAAACCCTAATAAAAATCTTACTCTCTTCTCTCTATATATACACTTTGCTAAATCTAGGAGTCATTGAGTAATTATGGAAAATACAAATAACACACCAGGTTGTAAACCTGTAAAGGGTGATGAAAGAAAAATAAATTTCCCTGGAAAAAAATACTACCCCATATGAAGAATGTGGAATATTTTGTTTTTCAAAAAATAATATAGAATGATATTATGGATCATTATCATTCCCTAGAAAAAAATAACAAGTCACTCGCTTGGTCAACTGACCTATGAAAAAACAAGAGGGAATCCCAATTTCTTAGGACCCTCTTGATTATACCAAGTACAATGATTCCTTAAAAAATACTTGATATATTTTCAATCATTCATGATGTTAATATTATTAGAGTTTCATAATTTTTGTGTCTTGTTATGTTTCATAAGATGTAGATTTTTGCAACTCCCCAATAGAAAAAGTGCCCAGATATGTTTCATTCATAATGTGAAAGAATCGCATTCCAAAGATTTGATCTTGATTAATATATGATCTTTTATTGTAAATTTATTTATCAATGAGGAAATATTATGAATGTTATTGATAGGAATATCATTATTCTTCACAACTATCCTCAACATGATTCCCATCACCATAGGATACATTGCAATGTCCAAGTTTCATTATATGAATCTAGCCACAAGTTCCATTTCACCCAATCCCTTTCCTATCCTATAATGTATATATATATATATATTTATTTAATGATATCTGATTCCTATGACAGGGATACTCCCTATTTTTAACTTATCTAAGAACTAATGTTCAAGTGTCTCCTCAAAATAAGACATGAAATTCATCTATCAACACACTATGGAAAAATCCTCTCAAATAGATCAATATCCAATTCCATAATATATTCAAATTTTCCAAAAGGTAATCTGATTTTACGATATAATAATATTTATTTATGTTTTTTTGAATATAATTCAATGGGGACAATTTTTTTTGGAACCTTTAATTGTCCACTAGGAACTTTTTGATTGGATATTTAAGAGGTGTGAACATCTGGGAAACCAACACTGATATATTCCAATCGATGGACTAGGAATATGGTTCATTTTATTAGGGAAATAATCTTGGAAATTTATTTATTAAACATAGAAATATCTCTTATTATATTTATTTGGATATTCCCTTATCGAAAAAATGGATAACCAAGCTAAACAACTAGCCATCTCAACTAGGACACATGAGGGAGCCAATTTAATCACACATAGGAATAGAAAAGGTGGTTGAGAAGTGATGTTAGTGTGTGGAAAAGAATATATAACCGCAACATAAAGTAAGAAATTTGATCTGGAGCCCAATATGTCCACACAATGGCATGGTGTGGTCGGTGAGGGAATGGGTTCATGTGTTGTGGTTGTTAAACCTACTATTAGTATGACAACCCGGCTTTTTAATACACAATTAAACATAATTTACTACATAAAAATCACTTGATACAACATAGATTATCAAGATATATTGTTTATTTGGGGATTAGGATCATTACATAAGAACTAAAAACATGAAATAAAACATCATTATTGAAAACATTTTTTTATATGACCACAAAATTCCCTCGTACTTTGCATTGTATGGGATAACCTAAGGACATGTATAAGAAAACGGTGAGCTATAATGCCCAGTAAGGGAATAAACATGTTATAAAAAGAGGAAAAAAATACATGTTAGATAGTAGGCATATCAATATAGAACATGAGAAGCATAAACATAAAGGTATGATAAATCATGATAATCATAACATGGAATTGTGTCAACAACACTTAATATGGAATTAGCATGAGCCAAGGCTCATTGCAGATGGAGCATGAGTAAACCATCATTGCACATGAAGCACATGTAAACCCTCATTTGACTTGAATTATCATGATTAAACACCCATTGCACTTGATTTATCATGATACAATACTTTACCCAATGAATTAGAGCGCTATTAGGGCGCAACCTTTTTAAACATTTCATTTCATGCATAAGTGTGAAACATGGATCATAAAACATATAATCATTCAATATAATCATTTATTCCAAGATAAAAGAATGTGTAATAAATACGTGAAATTATTTAAACAATAATTAAATTATCATAAATGTTAATACACTTAATAGTGAAATGGGCATGTTATTTTCTACACAATGACTCTCGCTTGGAAAATCACGATGCAATTTCGGCAGCATAACAGTGTGACATAAGAACTCGTAAAAATTGTTTATGAGTGATAAAATAGGTTCTCATAATATTAACATGATAATTACAGTATGGGGGTCATATAGATACATGTACCCACAAATTTAATGGAATTTAGATTCATGATACAAAATAATCTATTGAATGTAAATGGGGAGAGAGAAATTCCTTTGGGAATTTCGGCTTAATAACGGGAGTAAATGGGAGGACATTAATTATAGATAAAGGGATCTATAATAATTTAAACATAAAAAGTAAGTATCGGCGAGGTGAGACACCATACCCCAAAATTTTTAACTGAAATTATAAGCTCATAATAACTTAAAGTTATTTGGACAAAAATGAGAAAGGAAGAAAACCACTTATGTAATTTTGGCATAGTAATGGGTGTACATGGGAGAAATCGATGGGAGAGAAAGGGGTATCACATCATTAAAACAGAATAAGGATAGTATAGAGGAAGTGCTAAATCATACTCCATCATTTTTAATTGAAAAAAGGGTAT
The DNA here is from genome assembly GCA_963277665.1 of Viscum album. Lineage (NCBI taxonomy): Eukaryota > Viridiplantae > Streptophyta > Magnoliopsida > Santalales > Viscaceae > Viscum > Viscum album. The sequence goes on from OY728130.1 coordinate 891,721,190, forward strand.
AGCAACATAAAAAACATAGACAAAAACAGAGAGAGGAGGAAATCACTTACATGGAAGTGTGCTTCAAATGGCTTGAGAGAGGCTTGAGAAAGGCTTACTGGGTTCTTGGGGAACTGTTGAAACTCCTTTCCATCATAGAGTCTAATGAATGAAAAAGGGTAATACCTTAAGCACATAGGGATTCATCCTTTGATGAAAATAAAAAATTGACAAAATCATGAAGAATGATCTCTTTAAACATGGGTCAAACAAGTTTTATTATAGTCTGGCAAGTATACTTGCACACCACATATGGGTCACGCAAGTCACTTCCGTGCCCTATTATTTTTTCTCCCAAGGTCCTTAGGTGGCCTATAAATACCCCTTGTGGGCCCTCCATTTTGAAGATTGAAAAATCCAAATGTTAGATTCAAGATCTGGTCTCCCAAGTATCTGTATGAAGTCTTCCGAACACTTCTAAGGTAACTCATTACCTAGAATGGAGGTTCTAAGGAGGATGAATAATTCCTAAGTATTAGAACTCATCAATACTTGCACACTAAAGTGTTTACCCCTTAAGGGAAATGAAGACACTTGCGCACCGCCTTATCCTCTCGTGGAAACATGCACGCTACCCGTCTGAAAGAATCTAGGGATAATATTAAGGGCTCGAGCCAAGTCTTTCCCAAGTATTAACCTAAAGGTTCTACGTCACCCAAGTGAACTCTTGTCGCGCATGTATACATGTGTGACGAGGACTTGCACGCCAGACCAGGACTTGTGTTCCTACTTCCAATTCACTTCCTTTCCTCATATTCATCTCTCCTCTTCAAGATATAGCCTTCAATACCCTCTTCAAATCCATTTTGGTATGGTTCCTTTGTTGCCGTCCTCATCTAAAAAGAATTCTGAGAAGTTATTTTAATTAGGTTCTCCTTCTTAGGAGTAAGCCCCAAGTCTCAAGCCCCCATAACCTGGGCCTCCTTTTGAAGAGTTATCCCCAGTAATATATTTTTCTTAACATGGGCATCCATTTCCGGAGTAATCCCCAGTCATATTATCTCTTAACCTGGGCATCATTTACAGGAGTAAGCCCCAGTCATATTTTCTCTTAAACTGGGCCTCGTTTTCTGGAGTAAAACCCCATATTAAAAATTCACTTAATATGGACATCCTCCTCTAGAGAAATCCCCAGTCATAATTTCGTTTTCTTTGGAGTTCCTTTTTAGGAATAAAACCCAATAATAAATCCCTCTTAAATTTGGCTTCCTTTTCAGGAGTAAGTCCCAGGGTAAAATACCAAATCATCATAAAGTAAAAATACCTTTATAGACCATGCTCTTATGATTCTTTCATAAAATTCTTTTTCATTACTGGGGAAGTCATACATACGTAAACCCCATATCATTTCTTATGATATCATCTTTCTTTGCACAATCGTCAGGTTTTACTGATAACTCTATTTTCTCACACCGAGCATGACTCACATGATCATAGAGTGTAAAGTAATTATGAAATCTCTCCTTGGGCCATTAATCATGAATAAACATCTTGATTCATCATTCGAACTATGTGGGTTCTGATTCATTTTCTAAATAAGGATATGTAGGTTTCCCATATGTGGGTACAATACCAACTCTAAAATAATCCTCGTCTTTATGAATGACAATAAAATTCAAGTGCCCAACTAAGTGGATTTAAAACCTGTATGGTCATCATAATGACCAAGAGAGTTCAATATAATGTATTGAATGATACCATTGACTATGAATAACTAATTCATATAGATGATTCTCCATTAATGAAGATCCTCAAATGCATATAAATGATTCTATAAATCCCCAACATATCAATCATTGATTACAAGATCTAAAGGAAAAAATCATTTTCATGAATAGTAAGTTAATAATTATTAAATAACATAACTCAAATATATAAGAGAGTGTGGGAGTAGAAAATAATTCCCCCAAAAAAGGTTTGATGATTCCGACCTCCCATCCTCTCAATCAATGCCAATTCTTAAGCCTCATCAGTCCACAACTAATGAGCACCATCCTTTGGAAAGTAGGTCCAAATGGATATAAAATCATGAGCTATTTTTCTCGTTCTACGAATAAACCAGTTAGAAACCAATTGGAACGTTTGAACCATAAACAAACAAGGACATCCTCATTTCTAGTAAAAACAATAATGTTGAACCCGATATGAATCCTTAACCATGTTAAATGATGTTTTGACTATATGTTAGGACCCTATTTAATTCAATGTGAGGGCCAACAAAGAAATAAATAACTTATGTGCTCTTCCAAAATATGTAGTGGTAAAACTAATCATGATGATGCCTATTATATAAAATATGCACTCTTTTCTAAGATCGCACTCCATTACGGTAATGGCTTCATCAAAGTTCACACCTGTGAATGCCTCAGCCGCTACTCCTGCTGGATCATTGTCCGCTCTGAAGATGACATCACCTAATCAGATTCATCAACACTGGGTCTCAAATTAATTGGTTAAGGAATACCATCAACATGGTACCATTCTGACTCTGGAGGCCACTCGACAAGACCTCCAAATTAACAACTCACCCTGGTTATCCATACAGTGACAACCAGGGATCAAGAAGCAGGTGGTGCTAACCACCATCTCCAACCATTTTGGCTTGTTATCCCTAGAACACAATCACCATTTTATCCCATAATATGGTGAGGTGAATGAGTAGGTCCCTCAAGGACTTAATTCAAGAAGACAAGAGTCCTTCCTGGGGGCTCCCATCAACAATCACCGCCAGACTCGTGCGGTAGTTCACCCTCAACATGATGAGGGTATCACCATTAGGGGTTCGGGTCAGGTTCCTCAGACCCGAGCACACAAGATGAACCATCAAAGGTGAAATTCAGACAAAAGGGAATAGGTTATTACTTCTTCCCCCTCTGGAGATGTTCCTGAAGACATCTTTATGGCAAACAACAAGCGGGCATATACACCTATCCGTCCTAATTTTATTACCTAGCAGACTCGTCAGGCAGTAACATTCCAATCCCGCCAAGAAATTTCGGCAGAGTATTATAGGTAGGAATATGAACCTATTTGTAATTCATCATCTAATCAACAAGTTCATCTAGCTACAAAGAAATAGATTCGCCAATCAAATGTGGTGGGGAATAATCAGTAGGAACATACACCTGGAATTCATCACGCTAACCAACAGTATCCTTTGGTAGCACAAAGAGATGTAAATTAGAAATCTCCAATGATAAGGAGGAAGACTCAATTTTCTGGCCCCACACATGAGTACTGTGAAAATTCACAGAAAGGAAAAGGAATACAGGAGTAGTAATACACACCTACTCCAAGCACGAAATGGACGTATATTCCTATTCCGGTAGCTGAAGTCACCAAGCACATTCTGACAATAGTGAAAGAGCATAAGAAAATCTCTGCCCGTATTCTAGATGCCGGTTAGAATATTATAATATCTTCAACAACATCTCTGGGAAGGAATCATAAATCTTTTCTTTTTAGTGGATTGACTAATCAACATATCACTCCGGAACAGATACATCTGTCTCGGTCTAGGAGGGTTATGGGGAATACTCCCACATGTCATTCAAACAATCAAGATAGGAACATACACCCAATTTGAATGGAGATGATCAACCTAACCAGACCATTTCTCTTGGGCAAGTACATACACCTACCCATAATAACCACTTTCATTAACAAGTGGTTCCAAAAGTGAGTAAGAAGGAATCTAAGAAAAAGTCTTGTCCAACACAGTAAATAATTCCATATCCAATATGCAATAAGACCTTGCTCGATTATGGAGTTATTGATGTGCTCAAACAATTATATGTTTCAACTCAAGATTCTACCCATTCAGTTTCAAATTTATGAAGTAATAACAAAAATTTCAAAGGTCTTCATCAGACATTTCTTTATGAAGGCTTTCTTCATGACACGTCAATAGATCTTGAAGTATCATCTTTATATGAGATCCATGATAACCCTCTGCATGTCCAGAAGATCAAGGAGCAAGAGGTTTTATCTTTTTCTATAACCCACCATGGTGGTCCTCCCCATGATGATGAATTTTTCTATGATTTTCATCTCTACTGTAGAAATTCACATTTCCTGGAAAATTCTTCAAAGGACAATGCATTAACTCGAAAGACCTCTTATGTTGAGGCACATGAAAATGTGATGCTAGTCATGTTTGATGCTTTACCTCTAGTAGGTGAAATACATTTTCAATCAGAAGATTGCTTGGGGTGTAGGTCATTATTTGAACCACCCTTGGGTCTTTCATCTTATAGTTTTATAAATTAATTCTCTACCAATCTTGTTAAATATGATGAAGAATCAATGAAGCACAATCTTTGGTCTAATTAAGTTAAAGAATCTTCATCGAATGATAAGGTGGAACTGCTGAATATGAGAAAAAAAACTGGAAAATGGTGAAGTACCTGTCATGTTTTAGCCTTTGGATGACTCTCAATATGATATTCTAGAAATGTTGACATAAGATTGTGTTCACGATATTTGTCTAAACATGTGGAAAACTCATTGTCACTTAAAGGAGAAAATATTTTCTTATAATGAATATGAAGATCATTTTAAGATAATAGATGGGTTGAAATTCCAAATTGACTTGGCATCTCTCTCACTTTCCCAATATCTAAAGGCTAAAAAACAGTAGAGAGCTTTTCAGTGTTCATGAATTGGAGAGTTAAAAAGGTTGCACCAGTTAATCAATAATGCCTTATCTGGTATTCATATCAAGGGATGGTGTGCTAATGGAGAACTAAATTTCGCTAAACTCTCTAGTCAAAAAATCCCACCAAAGGTCATCTCATGCAATGTTATTTCCCATGGCAGGCCACATCTAGCTAGTTTTGTGCATAATCAATGGATTACCCAAGAACTGGAACCAACTAGTTATTATCAATGTCAATCATATAGAGTAAAAGTGTTAGAATTAATCTTTTGTCAGGAAAATGATAATATCCAACAGGCCTCTCGTCTAGAGAATGCACATCATCAGGTGATAGAAGTGTCAGAAATCATCAAATGATCATTTGATCCAGGCGATTTGAGTGGATATAGGATGATACATCAGGCTAATTTCCGGACTATAGTCCACAAAATCCGGATAGATTTTAAGAAAGTCTCAGATGTAGCTGCTCAAGAGCCACCTCAGCTTGCCAGACTGGGTACTCTTTTAATCAATCCCTCGTGATCAACAGACAAGATTCATGGAGTTGAGCAGGAAAAGTAGGAAAAACCCCATTCCATTGGACTGGAGACTTTATCAAATCCTCAATCTATTACTCAGTGATGTTCAGTCTTCTCTCAATTCGGGAAGAATCCTCAAGAGGAATGCATAGCCGAATTATCTGGAGATTCCCTCCAAATTACAGTTCATAAAGAAGTTCCTGAGGAATCAAATAAACAAAAGGAAATGTTTCATCAAGGACATAGAAGAAGATAGTATTTCAAAAGTAACGATAGAAGGGATGAAATGTGTTATGCATCAATAAATTTCATCAATGTCGTTGTCAATAATCACCTGAACAAGAGGTTCACTCAGAGGAATCTGATGAAGATGTTCGTGTTCAAGAAGTTGTACGCAAAGAAATAAATGAAGAAGGTGTGCATACTAGAAGCCAGAGGGTTTCCCAAAGGCAATATATTCTTTCGGGTAATGCCCTTCCATACTCCAAAAAGGCACATTCCAAGGAAAAGGATAATTCAGGTTACATCCCACCCTACCTCTGGATAAGTCCAATCACTCTCATTAGAGGAAAGGTTTACACAGTAGGAAGAAGAAATGAATGAGTTAAGGAGGATGAATACAGAACTACTTCAAGGTAGTCTTCCTCCTAAGCGTGGTAGAGTTATTTAGTCAAGGTAATTCGTTACAGTTACTGGGATGGATCAAGAATATCCTCCTTTACAAGTACACCCTCAAATGTACAATCTTATGGGTAATTCAAGACATCAACTGATAGTGCTATCAGCAGTTGTAGTAATAGTCACCACACCCGTCCAAACTCCAGTTATTGCACCTACTAAGGTCCAAGAACAACCATATGTTTCTCAAAAGTTAATAACTACCATTGAGTCATTAACAGCTCAGTTGGAAGCTATGGAAAGAGAACGTGCACAAGTTAAAACAGAAAAGAAAGCTTACCATGAATGGGTTGATGAAATTCCTCCCCCAACTAATTTTCTGTATACCAAATTCCTAATTTTTAATGTATTGGGAGACCCAGAGAAACACTTAACACATTTTTTTTCACATAGTGATCCTATGATGGGAAATCCTCAAAAATGACAAGAAGTTAAGCTCAGATGTTTTGTCCAGTCATTACAAGGGCCTACTTTTGTCTGGTATACAAGGTTACAGTCTTGGTCAATTACTGAGTGGGAAGATCTCTGTTAATGATTCCATCTTCAATTTTTCTCAACATTTCCAAAGGCGACAGTTTTTTATCTTACCAATTGTAAGCAAAGTGAAAATTAAAGAGTTTCAGATTTCATTGCTCGCTGGAAGGGATTAACATATTCCATAATCATAGAACTCCCTAAAGAATAATTTTTCCTATATGTGTGGTAAATTTGTGTGATTAATTACGCACACCGTTTATCCCTGTGAAATACACAGGAGGGTTTCAAGACCTTACTTCAATCGCTCCGTAGATCGAAGACTCTCTTATAAATACTATATCTAAAACTCGTGTAATTCCAGCAGTTCTAAGAAGGAGAATGGGGAATGAAGAGACTGCTAGAGTTACACTTAAACAAGCACTTGTACCCGCATCCACTTAATAACCTTAATCATAGCAAAGGGATCCAACTCATGAGAATCAACAACAATAGAAACCTCATCAAGATGATCAAAGATATCAAAGACTATAACAAATTAAGGAGTTAATAAACAAATATTATTCTTTCCAAAATTTACAAGTTCCTGGTTACTTCATTTCGACTCTGGAAAATAATTTTGTTCAGTTTCCAAGGCCTAAAAGGCCGAGCACAGAAGGAGATGAAGACCTTCCTAAATATTTCCCATATAATCAGTTGTTGGGGAATCCCATTCAGGAATGTTTTGTCTTCAAAGACCTCCTGAAAAATATGGTAGACTTGGGACAGGTAAAACTGAAAGGAACTTCATCCTTGGTTTCATGTGTTACTGGTACTGATCTGGAGGAAGAAGGCAAGTGGCATGAATTAAAAGAAAAAATTCACGAAAATATGATAATTGGATGTTCATGAAAATGATCAACCGAACTCATGACATTTTACGAATGCAATTGATGAATCCAATTGTGTCTTCTGCTATGAATGTCACAGAAAAACCCTTTCATCAAAAGAATAATCCTCAAAGAGGTGGCATAATTTGAAGAAATAAGAGAAGTCAGAAGAAGATGATCTCGTGTCAATGACTAAGTTTTCTTTGACTCTAGAAGATTTTATACCATCTACATCAAAAGAACAGGAACCACTCCACCCAACGCTACGGCCTGAAATGGTTCATCAGGCATAGTCTTCATCATAAGAGTAGTTGATCATTTGTTATGTTAACATTATTCAATTAACGGATCCATATTCCAGTCATATTGTTTGTCTTAATGAAACCGAGTTCCCTATATCATACAGAGGAATTAGAGGGAGTTCCAGAGGTCTAGGATATAGGGGAAGTTGTGGATATTTCAGAAACTACTATTCCAATCCTACCCCTTCATGAACTGTATATGCTGCAGAAACTCATGGAAATGACCTTTAGAAGGCTCAACAAGAACAATAAAGTTCTTCCCCACATGGCAGATTCAGTCCTGGATCAATTTTTGGAGGATCAGTTACAGGTTACACCTTCTTCCTCTCAGCAAATAAATAGACCATGTTGGTCTAGTCTTCCAAAGGCAAGATTATTTCCAACTCCAACCCCGATACAAGATGCATCTACTTCCAAAGCATCAACTTCTAAGGAACCTGTGAAACCACATGTTCCTATTGGGAAATTCAGACCTTTGGACCAAATTAATGATGTCTTGATACATTTGGCACAACTACCGTCCATGTTATCAAGTATGTATGCGTTGAATCTATCAAAGGATCTTCGAGAGGCACTTATTGACGCTTTGTCAAGTACTTATGAATTCTAAATAGAAATTGAGGCGAATGAAGTATACCATATAGAGAATTATCCTGCAGAATTCCATATAGTTATATCTTTTATAGATGAAGATGAAGATGATGTTGTTCATGGACATATTAGACCTTTTTATTTATCTGGAAATGTCAAGCTTATATACATCCAAAGAGCTTTCATTGATAATGGTTCAAGAGTCAACCTCATCCCTAATCATACACTTCATCGATTGGGCCTATCCGAATCTGATTTTTCTACTACTAAAATGATGTTGCAAGGATATGATAAAAATGAACAAGAACCAGTGGGTGAGATTACACTCAGAACTTAGTTTAGAGACCATGTATCCAATTCCGATTTCATAGTTTTTCATCATGACACCGCCTTCAACATTTTTCTTGGAAGTCCTTGGCTACATCAACATGCAGTTATACCTTATTCATACCATCAATGTCTAAAATATTGTTACAATGGTATAATTGGGACATTGTAGTGTGATAAATCCCCATTCAAAACATGTGAATCTCAATACATTGAGACAGAATTCTATCACTTGGTGGGAAAGAAGAAATCCACGACAGAAGAGGTTACCAAAGTTAATGCTACATATGGTTAGATAAGATTCCAGTAAACTCATTCACACATGTGAGAAAAATTATGTGTTTCATATCAATCAAATTGACAGGATGGACCCAAATACAAATACCCTTATGGATTCTTCCATAATTTTAATTATGAAAATGAAGCCTAACAGCAAGGTAGAAACTATTGATTCAATAAGAAATGATGAAATCTCAAATGGAGATGTCTTCATTTCATCTGTTGAAATCATTCAATTCTATACTTCATCAACCAGTCCAGAAGAAGTTATATCAATGTCAGAGATGAACGATGATGTCGATTCTCATTCCATCATCTCCTCTTTATTACCCAAGGAAGACCATTCATCATCAATAGGGTCAAAAATGGTGGCATCTTCTTCATAATGTTCAATTTTTAACTTCTCTCATGATCATGGAAATTCTACATCATCATCTACTATGAAAGTAAAAACAGAAGAAATAAAATATATTGAAGAAGAATAAGAAGATCTCAGAGATGCTCCACCTACATTTGAAGAGGGTATCTATACCACTGTGTATGAACTGAGAGAAATAAATCTGGGTACAAATGAAGATCCATGCCCCAATTAAATTTGTGCGGCAATGACCCTTGAAGAGCAAGAAATATATATTTCAATTTTAAAGGAAAATCAAGATGTTTTTTATTGTAATTATACATAAATTCCAGGGCATGATCTTGATGTTGCTACTCATCATTTTGGTTTTCCAGAAGAACATTGAGGATTCAAGCAAGCCGTAAGAAGAATACACCCATCTTATGCCTCCAAAATTGAAGCTAAGGTGGATAAGCTTATTAAGGCTAACTTTGTCAGAGAAGTTCAATATACCAAATGGTTGGCTGATATTGTCCCTATGAAAACAAAGAGTGGACAAATTAGAGTTTACGTTGATTTTAGATATCTTAATCGGCATTGTTCGAAGGATGTTTTCCCAATTCTGATCACAAAACTCTTAATTGATTCAACAGCTGGTAATGAAGCACTTTACTTCATGGATGGATATTCGGGGTATAATCGAATCTGAATGGCTATAGAAGATGAAGAATATACATCCCTCAGAGCCCCTCAGGGTGTGTTTTATTATTGGGTAACGCCCTTTGTCCTTAAGAATGAAGGTGCAACATATCAACGTGTCATGCATTATATATTCAAACTCTTTTTTGGGAAATTTGATGAATTTTAGGTGGATTATTTGGTGGTTAAATCCAGACAACGTTCTAATAACATGGATAATTTGGAAATCATATTACACAAACTTTGACAACATAATTTTATAATGAAACCCTTGAAATGTTCTTTTGGGGTAACATCAGAAAAATTTATTGGCTTTGTTGTACACCATCGTGGTATCGAATTTGATCCCGAGAAGAAAAAATAGATCCTTCGCAGGTCACCTCATTGAAATTTGAAGTAGGTGAGAGGAAATCAGGGACACTAGTCATATATTCCGTGTTTCATCGCCAATCTAGCAGATAAATGTATACCCCACATCAAATTAATGAATATGGGTTTCACTTAACAGTGGACTGAAGAATGTCAAGAAGCATTCAATATTCTAATGAAATATCTCTTCAGTCAACCGATATTAATGCAACATGTTGAAGGAATACCACTTATTCACTATTTTATATCTTTAGGGAGATCATTGGGTTCTTTCCTTGCCCAAAAGAAAGATCATGTGAATTAAAATAGACATTACTATCTTAGTCAGACTATGTTTGAGGTAGAAACTCAATATTCATGTATTGGAAAGTGCTTCCTAGAGTCAAACATTGTAGTTCAGAAATTGAGACATTACCTGCAACATCAGGAGGTCCAATTAGTATCTTACAATAACCCGCTAAAATTTATCCCTTATCGTCCAATTCTTACATGACGTCTGGCAAGGTGGGCAGTTGTTTTTCTGCAGTTTTATGTCTAGTATGTGTCTCAAAAGGTAATAAAGATCCAAGATCTGTGTAATTTCCTTGTTGAACACCCTTCATTAGAAGATACATCTTTAGATACAGAACTTCCTAATGAGGAAATCTTCTGTATTCTAGATAATCTTCAAAGATGGTAAATGTACTTTGATGGTGCTTCTAGATGTCCAACAGGAAAGAAAATGGAAGATCTTGATATCAAGAAAGTTGGTTTAGGAATTGTGCTTATTTCCCCAGAAAAGTCAGTGCTACCCTATTCCTTCTTATTTTTTGAAGTCGGTACAAACAAAGAAGCAGAATATCAAGCTCTCATCACATGATTGGAGTTGGTGCTTCTGGCACAATTGAATCACTTAAAGGTAAAAGGTGATTCAGAATTGGTAAACAAACAATTCAATGAGGAAAATTCCATAATAAAAAAAGATTTAATCCCATTGTATGATTACATTAGAGAGTTAATGGCACAATTTCTTTTGGAACTGACATTTTCATATTTCCCGCGATCACAAAACGCTCAAGTTGATCCACTAGAAAATGTAGCCACAGCTCTAGAAGATCCAAATCGGGACAAAAAATCATCATTATTTCACACCATTAAATAGTTTCACCTTATGTTAAAATCAGAAAACTAGAAACCAATGAAATTAGTCCCAGTTCTAATCCATATGGTCATACTACAGGATGGATGACACCTATCAGGGTATATCTTCAAAATGGAACACTCCCACCTGATAGAGCTGGGAAAGAACAAGTCCGGAAACATGTGGTCAACATTCCCGTTTATGATAGGCCAGATCACCTAGATTAAATTCTCTACAAGTGAGGTTTTGAAGGAATTCTCTTAAGATGTATTAATCATGAATAGACAATTGCTGTCATGAATGAAGTACATGTAGGAGTCTGTGGTTCCCACCAGTCTGGACATAGACTGCCTGATCAAATTTGAAGGCTTGGATACTTCTTGCCATCAATAATACTTGATTGTGTTGATTTCACTACGAAGTTTCATTATTTCCATGTAAATTCCAATTTCATTTATGAACCCCCAGAGTTTATCCATATAGCTAAAGACTCATGGTCATTTTCCACATGGGGAATGGATGTAGTAGGACATTACCCTTTGGCTACATCAAAGAAGTTTATCTATATTCTTACATATACTGACTTCTTTTCCAAATAGGATGAGGAAATACCTCTCAGTGAATTTATTTCTAAAAGCATTCTTAGCTTCATCATGTATAACATCATTACCAGATTTGGTATCCCTTATACCATATTGACGGACAATGGCACCAACTTCTGTTCATCTGAGTTAAGGAAGTTGTATAAAAAATATAACACCAAATCCATCCATTCATCTCAGAATCATGCAGTGAACAATGGAAAAATAGAAGCCTTTAATAAGACTCTTTCAAACACACTGCCAAACATGTTGTATAAAGATAAAAAATCATGGCCTGATAAATTTTTCTGGCTATATGGGGTTATCATACCACTACCCTCACTACTACGCGGTCAACTCCATATTCATTGGTATATGGAACAAAAGAAGTCATGTCCATTGAGGTTCAATTAACTTCACATTGAGTAGTAATTTGTGATCAGTAATCAATAGATGAACAATATCAAAATTGATTAGATGAATTGGAATGATTAGATGAAAAAATATTGTTCACCCTGCACCACTTGGAATTATATTAGAATTGAATAGCACAAGCATTTAACAAAAAAGACTGTCTTCATTACTTAATTCAATTATAATTGGTATTGGTCCTCATAACACCAATGATACCAGGAAATAAACCTTCAAATCTTGAGTCAATGGTGGAAGGACCTTAATCAATACATTAGGTCTACTCTAAAGGAGCTTATTCTTTAATCACAGTGGATGGAGAACTCATCACAACTCCAACCAATACTAGATTTGTGAAGAAGTTTTTTGTGTAACATAAATACACTCATTGTTTTAAATGTATGAATTTAAACTACATAGTCTCCTTAGTCATTATTGTAATAATTTAAAATGCATAGTCCCCATAGTACTTACTGTAAGACTTTATACTGCATAGTCCCCATAGTCCTTACTGTAAGACATTAAACTCTATAGCTTCTTCCATTTTCCTACATGACGTTAAACTGTGTCCAGTACCTTATATTTCCTACATTAAATTAAATTGTGCATCGTTATGGTTGTTGTTACTCTTGTTTCTCACACATAGTATGACTCACGTGAGCTTAGAGTAAACATCAACCCTAAAACCCTCTCTGGGATGCTAACCATGAATAAGTGCCAACACCATTTTTAGGTCGTTGTCCTCATGAACATGTTGATCACTAATTAATTTTCAATCAAACTACATGGACTTTGATCCTTTCCTTCTAGGATGGGTACATAGGTAACTGCCTGAGGCTCAATCACAAAACCAATATCTTCACATTGGTTCACCATTTTCCTTTCTATTCGACACTAAACTATACATTCCTCCATTTTCCTCACTACATGACACTAAACTACATAACAATATATCCTAGCTACATGACGCTAAACTGTGGAGCACCGGTCCATGCATATGACCTTATAATATTCATAATTTTGTCCAGTATGACAATAAACTTCCACAGTCATTGACACCTTCACCTGGGAGGGAATCGTTATTGACATTGATTTCCAACCATGTTATATTCCAAGGACTACATGAATCTATGGAAATGTGTGATCCTTGAATTTTTGGTTAAAACCATCATTTCACTAAAGTCCCCTATCACCCATAACTTTTACAAAACAAATCTGTACAGAGGGTATTTCAAGAACTACGTATGGCTTGATTCCCATCCTTATGGGATATGTAGGAACGTTCAAGTATCCCTCAAATCCGACCCCATGTCTTTGGGCCTAACCCCAAATTCCACTTTCAATCCATGGACTGAAAAGTTCCCCTATGAAAACATGAATGTGGTATGAAAACCCTGGTTTTCATTTGCATCAGGTCTATAAAACACACAATGTGTATTACTCATTATGGTCCAAACTCTATGACCCTAAACTATGATCTCATGCAGTCTTGTCCTACATGATGTTAAACTATATTTCAGGAACTACATATGGATTGATTCCCATCATTATGGGATATGTAGTGATGTCCAACATCTCAATTCATGACCCAACCACAACATGATTATGGTTAGCATTTGTCTGTGTATCTCATTCATGCATTGAACAATGCCCAGTTTGATGTGTCATACTCCTAACAATAAATACTTCTAGTTCACTGAAACCGTTTTCTTGAATTCTGGTCACAAAATGTCTGATACCAGGAAATTATTTTTCCTGACTATGCAGCATGTGCCCCTAGGTGGCCTTGCATAAGTAGTCTATATAATGGATATCTCGACCAAAAGATGCTATTATTTGACTATGCAGAAAATTCCCTTAAATGGCCCTATATAATTGAACCCCCTAACAGGTTTTTCAAATAGTGGTAACATCATATTGGTAGAAAAATATGTTTTGCCCTTAATTTTCTTAACAAAAATATATTGGGATCCGCAAAAATAGTCATCCTTAACATATTTGTCCCATACACTTTCTCATGATCTAAAAGTATATAAGTTTATGGTTTATATTTCCCTTCTGTAAATTTGGGCCAGACCTTCGTAGTAGTGAAATTTATCAAATTAATTGACAATATTGATTTGAAATATCTTCTCCATATTCATGTACATCTCTCCATCCAACAGACTCTATGTTGTGGAAAACATGAATCTACATAAACTTTCCCTGGCTTTTAGTAATAGAAAAGTAAAATTTTTGAGAGTTCTTTTTCCTGACTATGCAGCACGTGCCCCTAGGTGGCCTTGCATAAGTAATCTACATAACGGATCTGTCTGCCAAAAGATGTTATTATTTGACCATGATGCCAACTCCTTTAAGTGGCCCTGCATTATTTAACCCCCTAACATGTTTTTTAAATAGTGGTAACTTCACTCTTAGGAAATACTTCCTCAAATACATTTTTAGACCTTTTTCATATCATTCCTCAGATTCAAAATTTCTTAATTCATTGTTTATATGTTTTCCCCCATACATGAATGTGGTAATATGTTTTCATATAAATTATCCAGGAATTGAGTCAATTTTAATCCATTCGGTCAATGCTATTTGACCTTAAACATCAGCCTTTTTATGTCCGACATGCATGAATTTTAACTGAAAACAAGAGAAAAGATACTCCCTAAATTAGAAACTTGTAAAAGGTACTCAGAACAAAAGTTGAGTCCCAGCTCGCTTAACATACATTTTGTATGATTTAGGAAAAATTGAGCAACATAAAGATTCAAATTTTGTTGGGTTATTTGTATAATACATGCAAAAATTAATCTATGCTTTTACTATGCCCATTGGATTAGGTAATATTTATATATATATATATATATAAGTAATTAGAAAAAATATTCATGTACAAATGATTGTAGATGAAAGTGTTTTTCATTTATGCATAAGACTTAGAAGGACATCCATAGACAGGAGTCTCTTCTCTTTTTCAGAAATTACAAGAGGCTTTCAACATAACTCTTCATTTGATTAACAGCATCTTGAGCTTCATTATCAGCCACTTGAAGATCATTCACATGATAAGATTCACTCTTTTAATCTTGATGGAGTGCTTTCATGGAATCTGTGGGGGCTTTCATACCATTCGTTTAAACTCCTTCCAGTGAATTGTTAAGCAGGTCAAGTTCCCCAGTAACAACATCTAATTGTTGTTGAAGGTGCATCTTTTGGAAAACGTTCTCCTTGATCTTATTATTTATCTCCATCAACATTGCAGCATGATCAAACTTATCTCGGGACACCATAGACTCGAAATCATAGATATTGGTCAACAACCTTGCTCTGGTCAGATCATGATGGTACTTTTTCTTTTACTCCCTCTATAAGATGACTTTTTTTACCATGGTATGGATATCATTATATCCAAAACTTCCATGTCCTAAAATGAAAAACAAGGATGAAAGTCACCGAATCATTGAAGACATCTCTTCAAGAGGAACTTCAGATATGACTTTCCATATGTTCTTCCATGCCTTGCGACATGAGAATTAGAGCCCCTTTTGTACCTCCAGGTCTGATTCAGCATAACTATCAATGGGTGGGATATATTCTGGGATGAATGCACTTAAATAAGTGCCCTGTTCTGCTCCTTCCTCCGTGAGCCTTGTTACATTACATTCTTCTCCCTTTGGGGCCAAGGTAGAGGATTCAACTCCAGATCTAGCCACTGAAATTGATTTCCCTGCATAGTCAATTGATTTTTATGGTTAGTTTTAAAGGATAACAAAAGTTGATTAAGCTGTTTTAAAAATTAAGTACAACCAAAAATATTATTATCTCTTAACCAATGGTAGATAAGTAGTATGGAAATGATCTTTCCCGTATTTCCTAGCCTCAACTGAATTTTCAGGACGACATTCAGGAATCTCTTCCAGGTTAAGCACCACTTGAGCTAACATCTCTACGATAATAGGGTATTCTCTACCCCCTTCAGGCATCAGCAGGTCAGTAGCATGCTCAAACAGAAGTACACATTTCATGAAATCATGGTCAGAGATGTCATAATTATTTTTATATGATGAAGGATAACACTCATGTCCAAAATCTTCTAAATCACACTGTAATTTAACATGATCTAAAATTTCTTCAAAAGATGCACCATGTTTCATCATTTCATCCATTGATATCTCAGATTCTTGGTTAGTCTCTCTAGGGGGAGCATTTGATATATCTTCTTTGCGACCCTCATCTTGCGGCCTCTGACCCCGAATAGCTTCTTTCGAGAAAATTACGGCATCAGTTGTAGTGGAAGCCAAATGTTCTGGCACAGACATTGAACATAAAGCATCACATAAAGGAAGCCAATTGATGATTTCATTCAATGCCCAATAAATTATTGTTATCATACGAGAAGATGGATATTCTCTCCTTGTAGTAGAAACATTAGCAGTACTGGGAACAGACACTGGCTCTTTTTCATGATTAGCTAGGTCAGCATAAATTTGCAACCATTCACTAGGAATCTATGTCGTCATCAGTGGAGGTTCAGTCCTCTCCCTTAGAGGGTAAATTCAAGAAGCCCCTAAAATCAAAAAAATATGATAAATATTTTCTTTAACTTGGATTCATGACTATCCGATGAACTTACCAATACTGATGAGGCATTTAGCTATGAACTTCTTTTTTTGATGCCTTTGCTTCTTTTGCTTTTTGGGTGTGATGACATCGTCACCTCCAAATACAGGTGTTGGAGAATGAAAACCCCTTTCTATCTCCTCCTCCCTGGCTTTTCGGCCTGGAGATACATCACCCGGTTGATAAAGAGATTTAGATGCTCCGATAGCATTGCCACCAGGGCCATACAATGTTGTAGGGACCACAATAGTTAATTTTTTAACAAACTGTAGGATGAAAAAAAGTAATTTATTTGAGTATCAAAGCTTTAACTGAAATAAAGTTTCAATGAATATATGGAAAAATACATACATCTTTAGGAGCCATGTAATCATTACACTCCTCATCTATAAAAGAACAAATCCCCTCAATGGTTCCACAATTCATTATTTCCTTCACCTGCTTGGTGATAGGAATGGAATCATCAGTGGAATATATGATCATCTCCAGCTCTCTGATGTATGCCCGCACTTCATTGGGATTATCCTCGAAACAAATATTAGTAGAATCCAGAAGATTCCCAACTCCTGGGATGTGTATCCCTTCTCATAGGTCCAGCAAGGTAGTTTCAGCATCGAAATATAAATTACGCCATGTCTGGACAGCCTTTGGTCGTAAATATTCAGCATGTGCACCAGAAGGCTGCGAGGAGGGTCCTAAAATCATGGACTTATACTTTTTCACATCTCATGAAATCACATATAAGGGATAAGAAAATGAAATTTACTGCTCTATAAAATAATGGCGATTAAGTTTCCCCAATGATGTAACTCACCAGGGGTCGATGTAGTAGGACTCTTAAATCTAGAAGGTTGATTATATATGGCACGAGGCCGCATTGACACATGTCATGCCTCATAATCCCTATTATGGGAATCCGAATAGTCAGCCCCTGGTGGGGATCCCAGTGAATCAGCTCCGGTGAGGAATAGGTACCTCCCAGACGAAGGATTTCATTCTTTATAGTTCTCATTTTTGTCCCTAACCGAGGTACCAGATAATTCAATACCCCCTCAGGGTATGATGCTACCCAGTTTTCATCAAACCATGTAGTCAAATGACTCGCCGCTCCATAAACATGTAGATCAAATACTTCCCTGATAATCTCCACAACTATCAGTTACCAAAGTTTTTGGGAAACCATTGGATGCCTCTCTAACCTGAAATGCACAGGAGGGGATACAACAATCTGATGTAGACACGTGAATTGGCATGATAATCTGTATAGAGCATAGACCTCGCATTAAAATTCTCCGTCAAATATGGTGTCCAATACACCATCTCTCCAATCCAGCATGTATGACCTCAATTCTAGGATCGTTATTCGATCATTAAAAAACATCAGAGTTGGAGGGTTTCCATAAGGAAATAAATATTATTACTTGAACATGCTCAGCCTCACCTTCAGATCATAATAGTTGAGGGACAATAAAAAAACTCTTTAATATGCCAGTACTGATGGCCTCAAAGAACTTCCAAGAAAATGTACTCCACTCTGTACAATATATGTTCTGATGTGAGTGGCGATCCATCCCCACAAAACATGGAATGGTCCCACTATTCTCAATTTAGACTTACCCATGTAGACAAGGAGAAGGCTTTTGTGAATCATCGTCTAAATTTGGGTGGCCAACTCAATCATTTTCCTCTTAGCCAACTTGGATGCAACAACGAAGGTCCCTGGCCGGACGCTTCCTTTCGAATCCCTAACAGAGAAAAGATAAACTCTAATCCATAAAGAAATGAAGTCGCAGATGGGTCTTCTCTGGGAATCCATAATCCACTTCATATAACCACTTTTCAAACTCTCCAGCTTCTAGAGTTGGCCAGAATGTGCCCAGAGCACCCCTCTTCTCTATTCTGGGACAACTAGTCGGACGAGTACATGTGAGATCCTTCTCCTTCTTCTTGCTAATAAACATATCCATCTACTCTTCTGGATGAATATCCTTTCTTAAATTAGTTTTGGTGGACTTTGAATTCTTAAACTTTTGGAAAATTTTCAATAATTCTCGATCCAAAGACGGAGTCTTCTCTGAATAATTCCAAGTCGCCTTGGGGGGGGGGGTGAATTCATCATACATATTTCCCAAAATTGGATCCCCCAATATATTATCGAAATACAACAATATGATGCATACTTCACTATGAGTAAGATGAAAATAATTGATTCATGGGCTCCTGCGGATGATTAGCTCCGGAAAAAAGTTATGAATCCTATAGACATATGTTTGCCCTTACCATATGGCTTCATATATTGCATCTCCTTTCAAATCCTCGACAAACACTACTTGGGTTTTTTGCACCCAATATTACCACATCCAAGTCAGCTTCCCACATATTCCAAGGCAAAATCCGTGCTCTTTTCCATCCCTTGGAATTATCAATCTATGTATTTCAGAAGATTGAGGGATAACAATGAGGCTGTAACTTAGGCTTGCGAGGTTTCAAATTTGGGGCACAAATACTATGATGCATTATGCAGGCCTTCTCCACTGTTCCAGCATTAACAAATGATCACGAAACTGAATCATTTTTTGAAGAAAATTTTGTGTAAGATTGAATACAAGAATGCGGGTGATAATTCTTTGGCTCATGAACGCTGACTCCTTGCAGATGACCATGGAAATATAAAGGCATGTAAATGCTCTGTGGGAAATTAATATGATACTTCTTAAAATACATGACCAAACCTGGGTGAGTGTTGTCGCAGATATCATAGTAGTCATGGCTGACGATGTTCATCATGTCATCAATCCACTAGCTAGCCAACTCCTCAGTCGATCCTATTCTTTTAGGAACCATTGAATCTGCACAAAGATAGAATAATTTACATTTAAGTAAGTTGGGTTGTCAAAATATTTGTGAAGAAAATAGAAAAAATGCTAAGGAATTAAGGCGTGCAAGTCTAAATCTTGGTGCGCAAGTCTAACATGGTTTCACAAGTATGGGAAAACATGTATTGCTGCACAATTCAAAATACCACTGTAGAAGTGTGACACAATTTAGAAGAAGTAATTAACCACAGACAACAACACCTGTGTGACGAGATCTCAATTGCACAACGAGAGCTCGATGATTTGGAAGTCGGGTGCTTTTCATGATAGTGGTGCCCATATTTATAGGCAACGTAGTACCCCTGTGCGCCATAACCTGCATGCCAATACCTGCACGCTCGTAACCTGCATGCCCAAAATCCTTTGTTTTCTCCATTACCTAAGAGTCATATCCTCTTCCTTTTTTCGTATCCAACTCTGAGGGAGGACTTTTGTTGACACTCCATTCCATCACAGATTCTAATGAATGAAGAAGGGGAATACCTTAAGAAAAAATTGATTCATCAATTGAAGAACTTAAAAAATTGAAAAAATAATGAACAAGGAACTCTTTAAGCATGGGTCGTGCAAGTTTCATTATGGTCACACAAGTATACTTGGGCGCCACATATGGGTCGCTCAAATCACTTGCGGGCCCTATTATTTTTTCTCCCAAGGTCTTAAGGTGGCCTCTAAATACCCCATGTGGTCCCCCTATTTTGAGGACGGAAAAATTCAAAACTCGGATTCAGGCTCTGGTCACCCATGTCTCTTTCTGATTTCATCCGAACACTACTAAGTTAATTCATTACGTGGAATGGAAGAGAAAAAGAGAATGAATAAGGCCTATGTATTAGAACTCATCAATACTTGCATGCCTAAGTGTCTACCACTTAAGGGAAATGAAAACACTTGTCTGGAACCTTGTCCTCTCATGGAAACTTGTGTGCCGCCCTTATGAAAGAATCTAGGGATAATACTAAGGGCTTGAGCCTAGTTTCTCCCATGTATTACCCTACAGGTTCTCTATCGCCCAAGTGAACTCATGTCGTGCATGTATACTAGCGCGGCCAGGTCTTGCACACCAGACCAAGACTTTCTCTCCTCCTTCATATTTACTCCCTTTCCTCAAATTCATCTATCCTATTAAAGATATATCCTTCAAAACCCTCTTCAAATCCATATGTGGCATGATTATTTTTTTGGATTCCTTATCTGAAAGGAATTTTGAGAAGTTATTTTGATTTGTTTCTCCTTATCAGGAGTAATCCCCAAGTCTTATGCCCCCTTAACCTGGGCCTCCTTTTCAGAAGTATGTCATGGTCATATTTTCTCTTAACCTGGGCCTCTTTTTTAGGAGTAAGCCCCAGTCATAATTTCTCTTAACCTGGGTCACCTTTTCAGGATTAATCCGTAGTCATATTTTTTCTTTAACTCGGCCTCCATCTTAGGAGTAAAACCCCAAATTACAAATCCCCATAATATTGTAATCCCCTTCAGGAGTAATCCCCAGTTTTAATTTTTTTTGATTTGGGATTCATTTTTATGAATAAAACCCATTCATAAATCCAGCTTAATTTTAGCTTCCTTTTTAGGTGTAAGTCTCGGGTTAAACTCCCAAAACTCAATAATGTAAAAATACCTTTATGGAACCTGCTCTTAAGATTCATTCATAAAAGTCTTTTTCATTACTTGGGCAGTCATAGATACGTAAATCCCACATATTTATTATGGTTGCATCTTTTTTGGAACAATCGTTAGGTTTTACTGATACCTGTTATTTCTCACACCGATCATGACTAACATGATCTTAGAGTGTAAAAGGAATTATGACATCTCTCCTTGGGCCATTAATCATGCATAGACATCATGCTTATTTATTCGAACTACATGGGTTCTAATTCCATTTCTAAATAAGGATATATATGCAGCCCATCTACGAGTACGATCCCAACTCTAAAATAATCCTTGTATTTTTGAATGACAATAATCTTCAAGTGCCCTAATGAGTGGCTTTAAAACCACTATGTTCATCATAATTACCAATAGAGTTTTGTACAATGTATTGAAGGATACCATTAACTAATAATCACTAATTCAAGTTGATAATTCACCATTGATGAAGAACCTCAAATTCATATAAAATATTCTCTACATACACTACATATCAATCATTTATTTCAATATATAAATGAAAAACTAATTTTCATGATTGGTAAATTAGTAAGGATTCACAAACATAACTCAAATCTATAAGAGAGTCCTGAAGTAGAAAATAATAACCCTAAAAATAGTGTGATGAGTCCGACCTCCCATCCTCTCAATCAATGAAAATACATATGCCCCATAAGTCCGCAACTAACAAGCATCGACCATTGGGAAGTAGGTCCAAATGGATATAGAATCATTGAATGATTCCGGTTCTACTAATAAACCCATTAGAAATCGATTGGAACGTTTGAAACATAAACAAACAAGGTCATACTAATTTCATAAGAAACATGCACCTATGGAGGATTCCATAGAGAGAAGGGATGAGGTTGGACAAACTCCAAATGCTTTGAGTGCGGAGGAAGTGGGAGCTTGGGTGGGTTTATATAAGAAAGTAAAGTGAATTGTTTATTATTTATGGTTGGGAAACCTCACATTAAAATAAACACAACCACAAACCAGCCTGTGGTTTCTACCGATGGTTTTTTCCAAAGTGGAGAGGAAAACAATATTTTATAAGGATAAAGTCCGAAATTCATAAAATAATAGGGTTTCTTCTGTGGAGATGAGTCACACACTCACAGAAACTAATTTAAAAAGACAAAATGTATTATAAGTCATGGAGGGTCCACTAAGGCATAATAAGATTAATAAAACAAATCTAAAATCAAATTATATTAAGGATAAAACGTATATTTTCGTTAAATTTCATTTATATTATATTATTATATCACTATTGTGTCATTATGATATCATAAAACACAATATATATTTAAACAGTATTTAATTTTTGCCCAAAAATCCAACTGTATTAGAAAATTATGAAAATTTCACCGTTGGATAATTTCGACATCCTAAATTCAAAAATTATATTTATTTTATCTAAATAATTTTCTAAATACGTGAAATTTCTCTTTTAAAATCAAAACCGACATTTATCCAAAATTCATGTGTTTTGACAAAAATAATGTTCAAACCATAATAAAAATTACAATTGTATTCATAAAATTACACGATCATTTATATTTAGTAAAAATTCATTTCATAATAATAATATTTTATTAAAATATTATTTAATTCAAAAAAAAAATACTTTAATTCATAAAAATAGTTTTCATAGTTATATATTAAATAAAAATACAATTTGTGCTTTAAAAAAATTTTACTATGTAAAAATAATAAAAGTAATGTACATTGTTTATTATATACTGGAAAATAATTTTCATAATCATAGTGCAATGGATTTGTTACATAAGCCCTTAAAATAGCCGCATAAGACCTAAGGGTATGGTGTGAGATGGTGACAATCTTTTGTGGTGGATCGGATAACATTGCAAGCGTGGTGATCTCTGTCAACTTCTACTTCTCCCGTAGAAGGTCATATTAGATCTTAATATGATGAACCTTATTTTGGGCTTGGTCAAGAGCGAATCAAAATGACACTACCTCTTTCTCGAGCTTTGATAATTGGGCTTCATATAAAGCAATTATATTGGATGAGTCCATCGCTTCCTTTGTTTGAGTAAATTGAATTTTAAAGCCCTATATTTATACTAATCACGTGATCAGTATTCAACAGCCATATTAGTAGCAGTCACAATTCTAAATCATAAAACCGAGGAAGTGCATATATTTTACATAAAATTTTTTCATAATGAGATATTTAAAAATACCAAGTGGAATTTCCAATAATGAACGTTTGGGTCATTACAATCATCCCCCTTACAAAATATCACCCTCAAAATTTCCATTCCCAACAATAAAAAGAAGAGGGTAACTCTGCTTCATTACTTCCTCATATTCCCTCTTCGCTTCTTCAAACTTTTTGTTTTGAAACACCTTGATGGGGGGCATTGTCTTATTTCATAGAACATTATCTCTACGATCTATGATCTTCACTGGTTTCCCCTCATAAGAATGATCATCCTCTAGTGGTATAACCTCTGAAGAGAGTTCTTTTGAAGGGTTTGGTATGTAATTCATTAAGAGTGATAAATGAAAGACATCATGTACTTTGGCCATAGAAGGTGGAAGTGCTAGTCTATAGGCCACAACCCTATCACAATCAAGAAATTTAAAGTGGCAGGTGTACATAGGACTGATCTTCCATTTCTGTCCAAACATCATGAACTTATTCCATGATGATATTCATAGAAACCACATATATCTAACATTAAACTCAATGTATCATCGTCGATTATCTGCATAACTCTTTAGTCGACTCCAGGCTGCCTTGATATGCTACTGAATGGTTTTCACCTTCTCCACCATTTCATCGACCATTTCTGGTCCTAGAAGATTACGCTCACGGACCTCATTCCAACACGCCGGTGTTCTACACCTTTTCCCATAAATGGATTCATATGGTTTTATTTGGATGCTCGAGTGGAAAATGTTATTATAATAGAACTCAACCACAAGAAGATGTTTATCCCACCTTCCTCTATAGTCTATTGAGCATGCTCTCAACATGTCCTCAAGTGTTCAGATAGTCTGCTCAGATTAGCCATCGGTTTGAGGATGATAAGCCATACAGATGTTCAGCTATGTATCTAGAGAATTTTGAAAAATCTTCCAAAACATAGAGGTGAATCTTAGATCCTGATCGGACATAATAGATAGGGGTACTCCATGTACCCTTACCACTTCTCTAATATATATTCATTCTAATTGATCTAATGTTATATCCTCCCGAATAGAAATTAAGTGCGCAGTTTCTGTATGATGATCCACAACATCCCCGATTTCATTGTATCCTTTGGATATCCTCAGAAGTACGGTGACAAAGTCCATGATGATTTTCTCCCATTTCCATTCTGGTATGGGCAATAGTTGCATCATCCCCTCAGACTTTTTCCTCTTTTCCTTGACTTTGTTACACACTAGGCACATTGATGTATAATCAGCGATCTCCATCTTCATATTATCCCCCCAAAAATTATATTGGAGATCTCGATACATCATTGTGTTTCCTGAGTGAATAGATAAATTTGAACTATGTGCATCATCCAAAAGTTCCTTCTTCAGCACCAGACTTGATGAAACACATAGTATTTTTCAAAATCTCACAATTCTTTCTCCATTAACATTAAACTCAGAGTATTTCCCTTTTCCTATAGCTTCCACTTTTTCCTATGATCCCACATCATCCTTTTGAGCATCCTTTAACCTGTCAAAAAGTGACGGTTAAGAAATCATTTATGAAATGATTGATGGTGTACCCTCCTATATGATTCCCATGTCCATCTTCATCAAATCTAATAAGATTGGATCATTTTCAATTCTCATAATTGATAGAATTACTGTGTCATCTCTACTTAGGGAATCTTCCACCTTGTTATTTTACCCAGGGTGGTAATGGATTTAGTAGTCATAGTATTTGATAATCTCTAACCATCTTCATTGGCGCATGTTCAACTCCTTCTGTGTGAATATATACTTGAGGCTTTTTTGGTCCGTAAATATTTCACACTTCTCTCCAAAGAGATAATGCCGACAAATTTTCAAATCAAAGATCACTACAGCCAACTCGACGTCATGTGTTGGATAGTTCTGTTCATGAACATTCAATTGTCTTGAGGCATAGGAAATGACTTTGTCATTTTTCATCAAAATGCATCTCTGACCCTTATTTGATGCATTACTGAATACCACAAAAAGATCTCCACTTATTGGTAATGTGATCACGGGCGCAGTGATAAGCCTACTATTAGAATCCCTGAAACTGTATTCACATTCATTAGTCCAGGAAAACAATACTCCCTTCCGAGTCATCTTGGTAAGAGGTTTGGACAATCGTGAGAAATATTTCACAAATCGTCGAAAAAATCCTACTAACCCCATGAAGCTACGGATATTTGTTTCTAATGTTGGCATCGACCATCCCTCTATTGAATCTCTCATAGAGGAATCCACATATATCCCATTGCATGTGATGATATGTCCCAATAATGAGACCACATTCAACTAGAACTCACATTTTTTTTACTTTACATTGATCTTATCCTTCCACAAGGTCTCTACTACAGTTCTCAGATTCTCCTCATGATCCTCCTTGGTTTTAGAGTATATTAGAATATCATATATAAATACTACGACAAATTTGATGAGGTAATATCTAATGACTCTATTCATCATGTACATGAAGATTTATTGAGCATTAGTGAGTCCGAAGGGCATTACTTTGAATTCATGGAGCCCTAATTTTGTACAAAAAGCAGTATTGGGGATAACTTCCTTCTTCACCCTTACATGATAATATATTGACTGAAAATCCACCTCAGAGAAGTATTGTGTTTCATGTAGTTGATCGAACAAGTCATCAATTCATGGGAGGGGACACTTGTTCTTTATCATCATTTTGTAAAGTTCACGATAATCGATTAAAAGGCATATTGACCCATCCTTCTTCTTGACATGGAGGACTGGTGCACGCCATGGTCAAGAACTTGGGCATATAAACTCTTTATACATTATCTCCTGTATTAGTTTCTTCATCTATTTATGCTCCACAACAGCCATTCTATACGGATTCTTTGATAATGCTAATGACCCCGATATATGTTCAATTGATAATTCAACATCTCCTCTAGGAGGAAGGCCAGACAATTCCTTGGGAAACATTTCAGCGAATTCCCTCAAAATATGAATGTCTTAAAGGATGGTTACTTCCATGATCTCAATCATCTGAGACAGATACATGTGATCATAGGGAATTAATATCCATTTTTGAGATGATGGTGTTAACGAAGATTCATCCTCCTCCTTTCACTTGTACAGAATCCGAGGTTGATTCTTCACATGGAGAGTGATTTCCCTCTCACGATAATTTATGATGGCTCTATATAAGTGAAGTCAATCCATGCCGAGATTTTCATCAAATTACACCAGAGGGAGTATGATGTAGTTCTCCATGAAGTTTAATCCACATGTTATGACAGTGGAGGAGTTATATTCATGGGATGCAATGATTTCCTCATTTTCCGTACTAAAGAAAATAATTACTTTTAGGATTTGTGGGGGTGTTGAGATTGTTCCACTAAACATTCGAGATATAAAAGAATGTGTAGAACCTGAATCTAAATGTACGTTTGATATTATTGAATGAATAACTAGCATACCTATAACCAATTTGTTTTCAGGGTTCACATTTGTGGTAGTGATGGAAAAAGCTCACCCTTTCTTCCATGGATGTTGTTGGTGGCCCTTGAAAACCTTTGGCTTATGGAAATGATTTGCAAGGTGCCCAGGTCCTTTGCAGTTATAGAAATGAACAACGTGTTAAGAGTCGAATGGAGAATTCCTCTCCTCTACCCTAGTTAAAGGATTTTTCTTCCATCAATTAACAGTTAGGTTCCCTTCTCTTGCACACCTAAATCATTTCCTCATCACCTTTAGGAAATATCCAGTGTGTTTCTTTCAACACCTTTATCATGTGGGGTGCTAGATCTTCTTAACACCACTAGATTTATCCAATATTCTAACAGCTTTGAAGACCACCTTCTGCTTCTTATCCCCATGATACCCCTGAGATTCCCCGATCTTCATTTCAACCCTGAGGTAACATCAAAACATTTCTTCATAGCTGTAGAAGTCACGGATTGCTAGTGCATTCTGCGGGCTAGGCTTCAGCCCACCAAAGAAGCGGTTGACCTTGAATTTTTGGTTAACAACAAAGCTGGAGGCGTATCGTGCAAGCCATGTGAAGTTTTCCACGTACACTTCAATGGATATATCATCTTTTTTCTTTAGGGAAAGGAAGTCCCATTCCATCTTAAACCAGAGGGTGCATGGAAAATATTTATCAAAAAACATCTTCTGGAAGTCTTTTCATTCCAACAACTCGATCTCCTACTCAGTGTTTCTATTTTTGATCAATGTCCACAATTTATTGGATTCACCCTTCATTTGATAAGTATCTAGAAGAAACATCTCTTGTTTAGAAAATTGAACGATGGAGAAGATCTTTTCAATGGACTTAATCCGTTTTTCGGTGATTGAGTCATCGGGCGATCCATTAAAAGTTTGAGGCATTTGTCTCATGAAGCTATTGATAGAGACTTGTTCTTTCTTTTGGGGGGTTGGAAGATCTTCTTGACCCATGTTTCAATTCAGATCTTGATTTAATCGAGAGAGAAGCTTGATAATTTTTGCAATTCCCGCTCCCATTGGATTGGGAATCTCATTAGTACAGTCATCACATTGATCTTCAAATCAGTTGTTAGCTCGTGCCCTCCTATTACTAGACATTGGCCAGAATAAAAGGGATGTTAGGGGTAACACATAAAGTCTAATAAAAAGATAAATACTGAGGACTTATAAAAAAAATTTATTTCCTTAACTTATGAATCTACTGGGTTGAATCTATGTTATCCCTGGTCTACTTTCTAACATATATTCATTTTTAATTTATTTATTATTTATTCCCTTAATAATGGATCATACTAAGCTTGTGAATTTACCAAAGAATAACTTCTGGAAGTGTCGTAACCAATAGTGCATCAAGGCATGTTGTTGTGCATGAGTTTCTGTTTGAGTCTTGCTCAAAGCGGTGTTTTCGGGACTTACCCCTTGGATACATTTGTCTCTGAGATGCCTCTACCTGCTCGTATCCAGAAAGTGATGTATTTTCAAGATAAAAAACATCCTCAATATTCACCAAAACACAGAGATGTTTTTATTATACATAGTCTAGTCTCTAAGGCTTCGATAGGGTTTTATAATCCGAATTTTAAAAATAACTTAACCTATCCTCTAATAGGAACTATGACAACCCTTCTTTTTCTTACACAATTAAACATAATTTACTACATAGAAATCAATTGATACATACATTTAATATCAAGAGGTCTAGTGTCTTTGGGTCTTTGGATCATTACATAACAACTAAAAACCTGAAATAAAACATCTTTATTGAAAAATTCCTTTACATAACCATTACATTCCCTCGTAATAAGCATTGCATGGGATAACCTAAGGACATGCCTATGAAAAGGGTGATATATAAAGCCCATTATGGGAATAAACATGGAATAAAATGTGTAATAAAATACATGTTAGACAATAGGAATATCAATAGAGAAAAATAGAATCATAAACATAAAGGCATGATAAAGCATGATAATCATAACATGGAAATGTGGCAACAACACTTAACATGGAATTAGCGTGATCCAAGGCTAATTATACCTGGAACATGAGTAAACCCTCATTCCACATGAAGAACGAGTAAAATTTCATTTCACATGAATTATCATGAGTAAAAAAACATTTTTCATGACATATCATGATTCTATACATTAAGTAATGCATTGGAGTGATATTAGGGTGCACCCTTCTTAATCATTTCATTTCATGCATAAGTGTGCCACGTGGATCATAAAACATTGAGTCATTCAACATAATAATTTATTTCAAGATAAAGAAATGTGGAATACAAACAAGATACTTTTTAAACTATAAGTTAATGTGAATAAAGGTGAATACCCTTGATAGAGAAATGGGCATTTTATTCACAACACAATGACTTTGGCTAGGAAAATTCCGGTGCAATTTTTGCAGCATAACGACATGACATAAGAAATCGAAAAAATGGTTTTTGATAGTGAAATGGTTATACCATAATATTTACCAGAATTAATAGAATGGGGGTAATATAGACCCATGTACCAAAAAATTTAATGTAATTTAGATTCATGATAGAAAATAATTGCTTGGATGTAAATGTGGAGAGAGAAATTCCTTTCGGAATTTCGAAACAGTAGTGGGTGTACATGGGAGGCTCTTAATGATAGAGAAAGTGGTCTCCCATAATTAAAACATAAAGAGGGAAGTATGGGGAGGTTCAAAACCAAACCCCCACATATATAATTGAAATTAAAATTTAATATCAACCAAACTAAAATTAGACAAAAATGATAAAGAAAAAACCTTACGGAATTTCGGAATAGTAATAGGTATACATGGAAGGAATCGATGATAGGGAAAGGGGTATCTAATTATTAAAACATAAATAGGACAGTATATAGGATGTGAGAAATCATACCCCAACATTTTTAATTGATAAAAAAGTGTATAGAAACATAAATAAACTTAGACCATTAAAAGAGAGGAGGAAATCCCTTACATGGAAGTGTGCTTCCAAAGGCCTGAGAGAGGCATGAGAGAGGCTTCATTGGAGCTTGGTCCACCTTGGGAGGATTATAGAGAGAGGAGGGAATAGTTTTTATCAAATAAAAAGGCTTTTATTGTGGAGGAAGTGGGAGCTTTGGTGGGGTTATATAGGAAAGGAGAGAAATTTTTTTATTATTTATGGTTGGGACACCTCACATTAAACTCAAAAAAAACACAAAACTGGCCATGTTTTCTACCTAGGGTTATTTCCAAAGGTTAGTGGATTAAAATATTTTATAATTCCTCATTATCAACATCTTAAAACAATAGGGTTGCTTATTTGGATGAGAGTCACACACTCAAGGAAAACAATTTAAAAGGGAAAAATGTTTTATAAGTCATGGAGGGTCCACTAAGGCATCATAAAATAAATTAAACAAATATAAAATGATATTATATTAAGGATAAAACATATATTTTCTAATCATATCATTTATAGTAAATTATTACATCACTAATGGTTCATTATCAGGTTATAAAACTCATTATATATTTAAATGGTATTTAATTTTTACCCAAAAATTAGACTATCTCATAAAATTATGAAAATTTCACCGTTGGATAATTTCGAAATCCTAATTCCAAAAATAATATTAATTTTATCTAAATAATTGTCTAAATATCTTAATTTTTAATTTTAAAATAAAAACTGATATTTATCAAGAATTCATGGGTTTTGACAAAAGTAGCTTTCAACCCTTAATAAAAATTACAATTGCATTAATAAAATTAAACGATCATTTCTATTTAATAAAAATTAATTTAATAATAATAATATTTTATTAAAATATTATTTAATTTAAAAAATGTATTAATTCATAAAAATAGATTTCTTAGTTGAATATTACCTAAAAAATACCATTTGCGCTTTAAAAACTATTTAAAAAGTAATAATAATAAAATGAAACTAAATTCTTTATTATATAGAAAAAATAATTTACATAATCACAGTGCTATAGATTTTTTACATAACCCCTTAATATAGCTACATGAGACCTAAGGGTAAGGTGCGTGATGGTGACAGATTCTTGGGGTTTCTCAGATAACACGGCATGTGTGATGGTCTCTATCAACAACCACTTCGCCGGTATACGGTCTCATTCGAGCATAAAATGATGAAGCTCGGCTTCGCTTTGGTGAAGATGGAATCCCAATGATGCTACATATTTCCTAATCTCCAACAAATGGGAATTGAATTGAGAAATTCTATTGGATGAGGTCGTCATTTACTTTTCCTGAGTAAATTGGAATGTTAAAGACCTATATTTATACTAATCATGTGATCACTATTTAATGTCCATATTAGCAATGGTCACAATTCTAAAATATAATACCAATGAAGTTAATATTTTATACATAAATATTTTACACAATGAACATTTAAAAAGAACTAAAGGAATTTCCAATAATTACTATTTGGGTCGTTTCAACTAGCTCTAAGGATAGGTGAAATGCTGTGTATTATTAGTCACTACCCCTGTAAGAGAGACATATTTGGGATGGGAGATGGGTGTGAATCAATTACTATGTAACAATATATAAGGAAATATCTATATCTTATTTATCTAATCATCTGTAACTATCTAATTTCCTCACATGTTCATCATCATCCTCCCCCCATCCACTTATTGAAACGATGCCACTGGTTCAAGCCTAAGACAACCGAGAGTGACTCTATAACCCATCCTACATCATGAAAACCATATCTACCAACGTAATACGAGCCACTCAATCATCCATAAGGAATGAATTTAAATTCATTTCTTATTCTTGAAAATTATTGAATAATTTTTCCAACATAAGAGGATGATCGCAAGAGTCAATCACATGATGATATCTGAAGAGAGTGTTTAGGTTATGAGTTAATTTGAAGACACTCAACAAGACATCATATGAGACTTAAAAATCACATGATGGGCTCTTGATTATTATTATTAAGTCGTGTGATTAATTGACTGATCATGAAAATGATTACCAATCCATCCATTGTTTTAGTGTGCTATCATCTTCACCCTTCAACCATTGAAGAGAGCACTTAAAATGAACCTGAGATGCAATGTGATCATCCTAAGGATATCATAGTAGTAGAGGATGATAAACTATAAATTATCATGTCATTGTGATAATCCATCCAACTTAATGATCATGGTGATCATTTGAGCTATGATGACATCAAAACATTATCATAAAAACACCATATATTTCCTTCATGAGAGGTCACTCTCTTTTGAATTTTATCATGCGAATCTTTAATAAATTTCTAGTGGTTATCCATTAATATACTTCATGATCCTATTATGACTCTAAAGAAATCATATAAGGCCACTAATAGTTGTCCAGACACTCTGTTTCATGATGATTGTACAGGCCTATGATTAGTCTATAACCATTTTAATCCATAAATGAAATATTAACAAAATAGAGCCTCCTCACGAAACATATCATGTGATACTCTGAATCTATAATAATGGATTTGATGGGTCATGTGATCAAGAGATGAAACTAATATTAATGCATTGAGATATCATTTTAGCTTCACATAATAATGATTTCAGATTCTAATAGTGAGATCCACCCATTATTTTTTCATGTTGAGGTATCCACCAACACAACACCTTGAATGTTACCATTTACAATACTTTTAAGAAAATCTCTATGCTGAAGTATGATCATGTGATATTGATCCTATAAAGTCCACTATAATGATATCACATGAAGTCATGAAGATTATATAGAAGTAATTGATAGTATTTGAGATCCAATAATATTCTCATGAATCTAATAATTCAACCACATGAATCCATCTCAATATCTTCTTACAACCACGTGACAAAAATGGTGATCACATGAAGATGCACTGATATCAGTGAGTCACTAGAAAAAACATATCCTTTATTCACAAGAGTCTTCCACCTATAGATTTCTAATTTATTTTCTCACATAATTCTATCACATGAATAATTATAGATCGTATAAAGCCTTCATGTGATCACATGATGCTAAATATGCGAAGCATCCCACCACATAAGATGTACCACATGATATATTTACCATATAAATCATCAATATAATGGTCTAAATCCTCCTATATAAAACCATTCTCCCTTTAAAATTACACACATGGGTTGGAGGATAAGGAGATAAATAAACACATAGAATCAAAATAGAGGAGGTGAGTGGGATAACATTGGAGATATCCTTTAGGTAACCATGAGATCGCTCCATGATAACCCCACATAAGACACCCATAAGGTTACACGGTCAAATCTGAAATTGTACATCATGACACAACATCATGTGGATGTCGAAATACTCATGACTGTTTTCATTTCCATATATTTCAAAAAACGTACCATTGATATAGCTCCAATATTTAGCCTATACACATGTTCACATAATCCCTAACAAGTCCCCCTTATGCTCCAATGATCACATGAACAATTTAACATCATATGATACCATCATGAGGGAACACCATGAAATGTATATGGATATATACATATCTACCAAGACGTGAGATTCCCTTGATGATCCTCATATATGGAATATGGGATCTTCACATGAGCCTCAACCCGATTGGTGAGGACTCCGTAAGTGAATCCAGGCAACTCGGGATCAAATCCAGGTAGAGGAATATTTTCATGGTACCGTAGTAGGCACTGTAGCATGTACTGTAGTAGTATTGTAGCGGGAACTGGAGTTCATACTATTTGGCGCCATATGAGCATTGGCTAGTCCCACGTTTGGGCCATCGATTTGTTCCCCAAGTCTATTAAGGCCTTCATGCCACCCATGCCTTCGGGTCAGTAAAGACTACGGGACACCTAAAATACTTCGGGCCACCTTAAGGATTTAATGCCACCTTAACTACATATGAAAACCAAACAACCTACAACAAAAAAAACACATGAAAGAGGATGAACAAGAATCCTTTCATCATAGTAGAATCTATATAGATTGCATGAATGATAGGGTATGGCACCTGCCATTGGAGAAACCATGTACATTCATGAGAAAGCCTTGCCAAACAACCATGAAAAGGTAGAGATATGAGTTCATGGTGATGATTCCAAGGGGGATTAGTTTCAAGTAGTTAGGCTGGGTTTTATGTAAATTTTGTAGCCTATGGGAAATGAATTCCTCTAAGGCCTATGGGCCATGTAATAATTATGCCTACGGGCCTCGTAAGGGTTCCACCTCACCCCAAAAAAATTGGATTATCAAAAATCAATAAAAAATTAAGGCCATTTGGCCATTGGATGTATATTTCAACTCACATCCAAGTACCATTTTCATAAAAACACTCCTTGATATATAGACATGACATTCATATTAACCCTTGGACATTCACTTCCCTTTTCCTGGAAAATCCTTGGTGGTTTGTTCCTAAAAAAACTCATTCTTGCACCCCTATTTTCCATGAAAATACATTCCCATGATCTTCAATAATGTGAGGATATCTCAAAAATGTCATCTTGATACCATGAAGATGTCCAATACAAGTCATCTTGATCACATGAATACATACTGGACAATTCAACTTTATCATGTGAAATTCCGTGGACATATTTAGCATAATCATTTCAAGAATGTTGTACATGTCAGAATATTCCACATGAAATTACATGGACATATCATCATTGATTATAAAAATCATCCTAGAAATTTCATTTTTGATCAGGAAAAGAACGCAGAATATTTCAGCTTCAATAATGTGAATCACCTTAGACATGTCATATTTGATTACATGAAGCACCTAGTACATGTATGAAAGACAAAACTTGACATTTTTTTCATGTTAGGATGATACTCAGGATGTGGTGGGATGATACCCTAGAAATTTCATGTAGAATCATTGGACTTGTGGTGGAAATAATCAATACGTGTCATGACACACCCAGGGAGACCAAAACCTGTACAAAACACAATCTTGTACATAAACCATGTAAACTCCATGCCGCGAACCTCAAAAAAGTACCACCATTACTAGGGGAGTTTTTAAAATTTGTTAGGGAATTCACTCATGAGGTCCTATTCAGGTCATTCCCTTTGGAAAGCCTTGGTGTCATACCAAACATATTCGACATACCATTCATTGCAATAATCTCCTTTTATCCTTAAGTGGATAAAGATTGAATGTATAACCTAGGAATCCATCCAGTTATAACACCCTAATGTTCATGGATCTAAGGATTAATAATTAACCCTATGAGTGTAATCAATTATCGCAACCCAAATGTGGGTCGTGAATAATAAAACTATTATAACTGTGATTGTTATCAAAATAAGATATGTTGGAAACCTTCTTAAGGCCCGAGATCCTGTGAGAATTCACGCTGCTGTAATTCCCCCCAAATCCCAATTATTTTTTTAATGGGAATGAATTGTCCCATAAGTACAACATCATTCATCCTACATCAGTGGATAATAAGTGGTATTACATAAGTGAATCCAATATGTATAATATCTAACCACTAATCAAGTACCTGAAAACAATCAGTAGGTTAGCGATGAGATGATATATGAAAACACTGATTCCTATTATAAGTAAGATATTTATAATTCCTTCCTAACTCAAACCTCCTTGTAATTTTATATATCATATTGGTAATCATAAATCATGAATATAATGCTTAATGTGTAATCATCATACCAATTTTCTGGAATGCAATGTGTCTAATCATCCGCTATATCCTGATTCTCTCACTAAGAATAACACATATGGTATTATAGATAAGTTAAAATTTGTACTAATAGAATGATGAGGATTACAGTAGTGTGCGAATTTATTGGGAGGTAATGATGATTACATATAATCTTCACCCAAAGGGTTATACTATAAAAGAAGCTGTTCAGTGAATATTTACTTGAATAAATCATTTTCAAGAATACTTTTTCTACATATTTTATGATAGAGGCACCCATACCATGAACTACATGGACTATTATTTTAGTATTGATGGAATATGTATGATTCCTCTTCAAGGATCAATTCCTATATTAACATCATTAACAAATGACCATAAATTCATGATATATATTACTTTAATATGACCATAATCTAGGTTTTGAAATATTTGTGTCTTTTCATTGAGGTTCACACAGGATATATAGGATTCATCGTAAAGGTTTCATCCTATCTCCAACACCCCAATATCATATAAATATGATAATATAATCGAGATATCTCAGACATGGATATAACCTAAAGCATCATTACTGATGAAGTTAATAATATAGAACTTCTGACACACACACAATTTTTCCCATCAATAAATAATCTTTATCATATAATTGGAATAGGGGTAATCATTCCAAGATCAAGGAATGTTAAAGATTTCACAATCAAATCATAAATCTATATGATATTCCCATAATAGGAAATAATTTCTCAAAAAGGGTGAAATGATCCTAACCTCAAATCCTTTTGACCAATATGAGTTTCTTAAGCGTCAGTAGGTTTCAATGACCACATGAACATATTCCTTTTCAATGATGGTTCATTCCTTTTCATTGATGTGTGAACCAATGGGGACTTCTATTAAAAACATATATGGTAAACCAAATTGATTTTTTTTTTGCATCTACCCTCAATCACACAAAACCAACCATCGGGAAAACTCGTCCATGTTTTAATAGGAAATAGTCAAAAGGGTATAAATATAATATAAAAAATATGGAAACTTCTTCGGGACCTAATATTAGTATTTTTAGTAAAATAATATATTATAAAATACCACTTTGATAACAAATATTTCTAAATATTTATTTATTAATCTATAATTTATAAGCATACCAAAACCAGAATATAATAATAATATAATAATCATTAATGAAATTATATTTTATTAAAATTATAGTAAAACCATTATTTATTCTCATTCGTATACAATTAAAAACAAGAATGGTTGTTAGTTCATGTGTGTGGATTACATCCTCTATAAAGATATGCACTCAGTTTTTCATCAGCACTACTTAGGGATTGTGGTAATATTTTTATTAATTAATGAATATAATTCATTTAATATATTTATGATTCATAAATTAGAATGTATTATCCAATTTCCATCATCTCATTCGTTGAGTTACATAGAAAATAATCGTTTGTTGTGTGGACTGCCAGCTCAAAAAAGAATCATTTTTAATTTTTATTATTGTTTTTGTAAGATCTAGACTATTTCTAGATATTTATATGGATAATTTTAAATTATTAATTTTCCTTGTGTGGAGTACTATTTATTCTATTTTTACCTTGATGAGTGTTTCAGATAAAATTTGAGAAAAATTAAAGTAAAAGGGAAGTGCATGGTAGGCACACAATTTTCCCTAACTATGGATCCATTCCTTGCATACTAAGAAACCCTAAAAAGATAGGGTTTTAATAGTTTAGACTTGGTTTTTCAGACTGTGCACCCAAAATGGAGAAATCTTCCACCCCCTAATAGAGGGGCATGGTTAAGGTAGATGGTTTGTAAAATTGTGCTCCTCTTCCTAGAAAAATGTGAGTGAGAATAATTTTAATCCAAAATTTTATTTGAAAAATAAAAGAACCCATTAATTAAGAAAAAATAAACACAACTTGTAAAAAATCATTTTTCATAATTTTGGAGGTTATCAGACACATTCTATGCCTTTCTGAACTCCATTTATGGAGATTCAAAGTTCGAATCAAATATCTACACATTCACTGATTAGTGAATCTTATCATGACTAATTTCATGTCTCTTTCTTGTTCTCCTCCCATCCAATAAATGATGATTATCTTTTGTTGATTTATATATATAAATATATATATACCAGTTTACTGTGTCTCAATTCATTTGATCATGGATCTTGGTTTCAAATATATATCATGCTCTTCATCGCGTTCTTGAATAATGTTATTCAAATTAGGGATTTCCATTAGAGATTTTGTCAACAATTTGAGGGCAATGGTCTATAATAAAAATCCCAAAATATTAATTTCAATTATGTGTATGTAATTGTGGGATTTCTATTAGATGATTAAAAGTTGATTTCCTAATTGAATATGTTAATATTTTTAATTACTTAATTTTTGGAATGTTTAAATTGATATATTGAGATTTTAAAATTGAATAGTTAATTTTATAATTAATTATGGGTTATTGATATTGTGAATTTATTAAATAATCATTTCATTAATTAATGATTTTGATTTGGATAAATTAATTATTTAATTAATTTATTTACAATTTTTTTATTTTGTAATTGTTTGAGTTGGATTAATTAATTTTCCTATTAATTAATGTTATTTATTTGGATTAATTAATTGTTGAATTAATTAACCAATAATTTTTGGATTATTTAATTTTTTGAGTTGGATTAATTAGTTTTTGGATTTATTAATGGAATCGAGTTGGAAGAATTATTTATTGAATTAATTAGTGTAATTGATTTGGATTAACTAATAGTTTAATTAATTATGGTAATGATGTGAATAAGAAGTTGTTTTATTGGTTTAATTAATTTTTTAATTGATAAATGGTTTTTTGTGATACATGTTTTATTATGCTACATGTGATATATGTGAAAAATGATTTTGGAGAAAGGACTAAGGATCCAAATAACCATATATGATAACTGAGTTTGGTACACTGATTGAGGATCCTATTACCCATATATGATATATGGGTTTGGGAAAGTGACTGAAGCTCTAAATACCCATATATAATAATTGTGTGTTGTAAAAGGACTGAGGCTCAAAATACTAATCTAAGATAATTTTCCATGGGACATGGACAAAGGCTACAAATAACCTCATGAGATAACAAGTGTGGGATATAGACTTATGATCCAAACACCCAAGTGATAATGTTATGTGGGATGTGGACTATGACTCCAAATACCCACTCGGTGTTAGATATGATGTTACACTCCCATGTGCTAGAATTAGACTATTGTTCCAATTGTTTGGGGTAATAAATTTAGATGTAATAGTTAATGAAAGGATATGTGGTAAAATTAATTGTTATGTCGATATTTTTCATAGTTCAAACTCTTAAATTGGTCGAATTATGTATTGTGGTTCATGTGTCCTCATGAACTTCCTAGTATTTGTGATTAAATAAGAATAATTGAATAAAAATAAATTTTTTACTTTAATGATTTTATTTTACTGATTTAACAAATACATACAATTTTATTGAATATATTTTTTTGGAAACCATTAGTGATGTCCTTTTGAGATGTTCTCACACCCTACTCGGGTAGCCTGATTATTACATATATATATTTCATGGTAAAAAGATAGGTTACGGGAAAATTCCCAATATTAGATGGATGATTTTAGATAGATCATGGATGAGATAACCAGATGTGGTTTGGGGCCCTCTTTTTAGTTTTTAGTTTCATTAATTATTTTATTATTTTCATACTGACACGTGGCACGTACATTGGAATGGAATATCTATAGTTCTGTTTTAATATAGTGTTTCCAGTTTTGGTCGTCTAGTGATACTGGTATTATCTTGGTTATGACTATATGTCATTTTGTTATTGTTTTTTAATTCCACTAATGTGTTACTTTTATAAATAGGGTATAGTCTCCACATGATCAACATCATACCCTTTTTGTTATTCTCTTACCTCTTGCATAAGGGGATGCACACTTGAGGTCATGTGGTAGACCATCTTGGGCCACTGGTGTGTGGGACCAGTGTAGATACATAAAAATGTTATATCAGTGCCAGACATTATTTTATTTTCATTTATACTACTATTTGGTAAAGGATTACATGTTACTAGGAGGATTCAAGCCTTGGTTATGTGATCTTTCATGTGAGTAGCTCACCCATGTACATTAGAAAACCCAAGTATCGATAGAGGGATATTTTTATTGGTGTTTACGATTACAGTTTAATATTATTTCATATTGGGTGATGTACATGATCTGTGATGTGTTAATTGTTGATGATATTTTATATTATTTATCTCCTAGCCCTATATTGAATGATAATTTAAAATGCATGCATCATTCTAGGAACTCATGATTATTTTGTGACATGAATCACTTTAGGCATGCTTATGAACATATGTTTTTGGTAAGATGTTGAACATGAAATATTATTTTGTTCTTATCAAATTATATTAATTGTAGTGCCTCATATAAAATTGAATGTTTTAAAATGAGGTATGATGAGAATAATGAGTATATAATTATAAATACGAATAATTAGAATGTGTTTATCCTTGTTAACCTAGACATATATGTAGGATGTTTAAGGGTAGAAATAGATCATTGTTTTTGATGGGGTGGTGGGTTTGGGATAAATGACTTGTTGTGGCATATTGTGTTGTAGTGAATGTGTTAAATTTAAGAAATGTTCCATATGGTTCACATGTGGAATTATAGAGTTATGCCTCCATGACGTTTCATGTTGTGAGGATGATAGGAGAACATGGGTAGGGAGGATCCTCCAGTGGTGGAAGATAAATCACCGAGAGTGTCGAGTGAGGAAGGTTGAGGGATGTTCGTTGAGAAAGTTTCTCACTTCATCTAGTT
Organism: Viscum album; assembly: GCA_963277665.1. Classification (NCBI taxonomy): domain Eukaryota; kingdom Viridiplantae; phylum Streptophyta; class Magnoliopsida; order Santalales; family Viscaceae; genus Viscum; species Viscum album. Next base: position 891,761,815 of record OY728130.1, read on the forward strand.
TATGGAATGAAACCCAGAGCATGATGAAATGAGTATGTCTAACATGACGTGTCAGTTCCATTTTTAGAACCCTCTCTAATTTATTGCATATGTTGGACATGAGAGAGTTGAGTTCTAGATTGAGTGCATTGAGGCTATTCATGACCGGTTGGATACTCCTTCAAGAAATAGGGTCAAGTTGGATGCATATATTCTATGAGGATCAGCAAAGAACTTGTGTGACAATTAAAATTGGTTAGGAAAAGATGGTGATAGGTTATGGAAGAAATTATTAGATAACATCTTATAAAACATCAATCTAGAGACACTAAGGAGGGAGAGAGTAGCTGAGTTCATAATGGCGACATAGAAAAGTATGGCTATGATGGACAATGATGGACGCTTTATAGACTTATATCTCTTTCACCCACTATATAAAAATGATGAGATATCCATGATATGTAATTTCTAGGATAAAATTAATGTGAGAATAAGTTACAAGTTAACCTATTTTAATTAATGGAATTTTCTATGGCGGTGGATCCATATTTGAAAACTATGCAGAACATGAGGGAGGCATCCAATGTAACACATGTGATTTCAAATTGATTTCCATGAGGTATGATTTTCAACATCATGAATTTATTATTTGATAATGTCATCTAACTAAACAGAAATAAGATTATACAAATAGAGGGATCAATACACAAGATCGTAACCATGTGCTTTCCCACCAGTATAGTAGGCTAAGACACATTTGTAATCATTGTCCCCAACCACTGGTAGTGTGACGATCCTATCGATGGATGGGGAAGTTATAGAGGTTATGAAGGAACCTATGAAATTCGTATTGTTATGGAGGATGTAGGCGTATCCTGAGTTTGGGAAGGAGATCTTATGCCCCATATCACTATGGTAGATATAGTGATATAGGTTCAAGAATTAGTGGTAGTGGATGGGTATCTTCAAGAAAAGATCACTCATATTTGTAGGCTGGTTCAAATTAAGGTGTTTATAATGAATCCTAGGTAATAGTGGAATTATAGTTTCATTTCATTCATCCCTCTCCTATGGATTTTGAGGTTGGATAGTCAATAGTGAGAGGTATTATTCTTATATATTCTATGCTAGCGTGTGCCTTATATGATAACGTTTCATCTCATTATTTTATATATAAATAACCTGTGAATGGGTTGAGCCTGGTGGTGGACTTCATGAGTGGGGTGATTTTGATAGACACTACGCTGTATGTAAGATATATGTATATCTTCTTAGGAAAGGGGTCTTCTCACAAGGTTATGGATTATAGATCTACGTGGGGTCTTTAAATACACGACATATCAAGGCTTTACCTAATTATTGGCATAGAATTTTTAGTATCATACCAATCTAATATCTATTGTTACCTCATGAGAGTTATTCTTATATATCCAATGGGTAACATGAATATTTATAATGGAGAGTGGGATATCCATGATATACGAGCATGGACAATTCAACCTAAAATGTGGGAGAATACCTCACATGTTACATGTTTTTGGTTGGATAATGGAGGTGTAAAGAAATATTCCATTACACCTATAGTGGATATATTTTAGTATGTGTTAACTCAATATTTCACAGGTATTCCACCCGAGAGATGTAAAATTTATTATTATGCTCATGTAAGGGGATGAGTAATTTTATATTCCACTATATAGAATGGAACCAATATTTCTTCATGGTCTCAAGACTCATATTGAAGAGTTGGAGGTTAAATGGTTTATCCACCCAATTATGTCTCCATGGGGTCCTGCAATTTTGATTTCAATGATATTTGACTAGAGTATGAACTTATATGTCTATTACTGGAAGTTAAACTGGATGATAATGATGAATTTGTATCCTCTTCCATGTCATGATTATTTCTTTTACTAGTTTAGAGGAGCAACTGTATTCTCCATGATTGACGGGAGATAAATGTATCATTATATTAGAGTTCGAACTTATGATATTATATAAACTACTTCTATAAGAAATTATGCACTATATAAGATCTTTCTAAAGCTATTTTGGTTAAAATATTATCTAGTGGTGTTTATGGAACTCATGACCATAATCTTCCATCCAAACATGGATTAGTTCGTGGTAGTGATTGTGGATGAAATCATGGTATAGTAGAGAAATCATAATGATCATTCCCAATATATTTACATTGCCCAAAGTACACTGAAATAAAATTTATTATATGATAGGATATCTATGTTTTATTTTTGTATTGATCAGCTATACTTAATGGGCCACATCATCTTAGAGTAAGGTGTGTTAGTGGGTCGAGAGAAGGTTTATCCAATGGTTTGTTGAGATAATCCAATTAATGTTTTTTAAATCCATATCTTTTTGGAGTTGTTTGGATATTATCGAGGGTCATTCCATGACTTTTCCCGATTAGAAGTTCTACTACTATGCAAGACCAAGATGGGGGTAAAGTTTGAATGGTTAGAATCATGAGACAATTCCATCATGGATTTCATGATGAAGTTGAAATCGACACCAATATTGATCCTACATGAGACATGTGAGGAGTATAAAGTGTTCTGTTACATTTCTAGTATAGGGGTTTGGAGCGGTGTTGATGCAAGGAGAACGCCTTTTAGCCTGTGGGTCTCAGAAGTTGAGGACACTAGAAAGGAACTACCCTATAAAATAGATAAAGTTGTTAAAATTAGTTTATTATTTAATGTGTTGGTTTAATTTTCTTTTTTGGAAAAAGGTTTCACTATGTACATATCAAATGTTCTCAAGGCATAACTTTTTCAAATGAGATTTTAATCTTCAGTATTAGAGGTGGGTTTATTATATCAATTAATTTTATTTTAAACAATAATATATTCCTGGGAAGTGAAATAGTTTGGGTATCTCTTTGAGAAGGAAAAATAAAACTCAAATAGCTTTACAGTCTAGAATTGATTGTAAAATTATGGCTCTACTAGATGAGATGCATGTTGTGGATCAAAAGAGTTTGGGGTAGAGGACTCTCTTATCAATTTTAGTGGAGTATTAAATTTTGAGACAGATTACAGAAAGATAGTATGAGGATCTGATGTCTTTAACCTTGACAAAAAGCCTATAAGGAGGGGATTCATCTTCCAATTGGACCATAGATGTGTATGAGTTCATTTATGTTAGTAATCTGGTTATTGTACCTATAAGCATGTAGGAGGGGATGATTCATGATTTTCATGGATCGATGTGGGAGGTACATCTAGGTGTGACTGAAATGTATCATGACCTATGATGAATATTTTGGTGTCTAAGAAATTAATATGTGAAGATGTGTTCGTGAAATGATTCTACACCTATCAGCTAGTAATATATAACCACCAATGACATAGAGTATAACTGAATTCATTTCCCATTCTGGGGTGGATGTGGGATTATGTTACTATGTATATTATTGTGGGATTCTATGGACAACTCAGATGAACAAAGAAATCTGGGTGATTTTAGACCTCTTGACAATGGAAGAACACTTCCTACTGGAACGACAGACCATCTATATGGATTAGTTGTGAGAACCGGATGTTTTGGATATAATACATCTTCAGGGGGTACCACAGACCATTGTTTCTAAACATGAGAAACATTTACTTCATGAATATATAATGTATTTCATAAGGCACTTGGTATATAGGTTTTATTGAGTGTATATTTACAGCACATACATATGGGCCATTAGAATGTACTGTATAGGTGCCTAAAAATATGCTTCTGCATTGTGCCCAAGTCTTCGGTGGGTCATGGGAGAAAAACCTGATTTGGTGGTGTTAGCCTATAAAAACCAATATCATGAAACTATCGAGATGGTTCAATATGATGCTCTTTATGGTATTCCATGTAGATCACTTAAATTATGTATTGAGGTAGGTGAGTCGATGTTGTTTGGATCATGTCTCATCTAGGAGACATTGGATGATGAAAAGACATTTTGAAAGCATATGGCTATGACACATAGTAGATAAATTTCATATGTTGATAGACATCGTCAACCCCTAGAGTTAATTGAGGGAAGACGTTCATTCCTTCTAGTGTCGCCAAGGTTGGGTCACCAAAGTATATAGAGATAAGGAATGTTGGTGCCTAGGATCATTGGACTGTTTGAGGTTGTGGATTGTTTTGAGCAAATTTCATAACTATTGGATCTTATATAAAGATAAAATGCCAAACATGATGCATTTCATGTGTAAAAACATCATTGGTATCATCCCGACCCATCAAGAGTGATTGATGTGGATGATGCTGAAAATGAGAAAGATTCATCCTTTATGGAGCATATGATACGTGTGTGGAATCAATGTGAGAATTTGTTGTTGGGAAAGACCATGCCGATATTTCCTATATAATAGAAACATGGAATTTTATAGGAGGAAACATGAGAGAGTGAAGTGGATATGTTACCTTAGTGGTCTAATCTATTTGACTTTGAATCTAAGATATTCTTGGGAGAAAAGCTCGAGGAACATATGTTATATGGTCTGGGGGGTTTTAAGATCCTAAACATTTACGGGGATGTCGCATGCATGTTTATATGTACTATTTTCCCTTTTGATGATTAAATTTCATTTGGGTTTTACCATGAGTTGTTTTTTGAATGGAATTTATGAAATACAGAAGAAAGAGGGAAGTAAAAATTTGGATTTAGGTTTTCCCTAACCGTGCACCTTGGCTCGAAAAACTGTGAAACCTTGGATAGAGAGGGTTTTTACAGATCGCACATGGTTTTTCAAATCGTACACCCAAAAATGTGAAACGATGAGTCCCCTCCCCCTTAAATATTTTCATGGCCAAGGCACATGGTTTGACAGACATGCACCACTTCCCAGCACATCGTGTCCAATATTTCTGTTAATCTAAATATATGTTTTAAAAATACCACAACCCCATAATTTTACCAAAATTTATCCCCACATAGACCAACCCATTTTTCCCATTTTTGGAGGCCCCCAGAAGCATTTAAATCCTTTCATACCTCTATATATATCAATTCGAATATGAGAAAACATTTCTACATCTTCTTCTATATATGAATCTCATCAGGATTGGTTTCCATTATCTTTCACATTCTTCTCAAGTACATTAAATTATTATCATCTACTGTTGATTTAGGATATATATATATATATAGATCTATTAGATCATTACAATTTTTATTGTGGGTCTAGGTTTTGGATCTACATCATGATCTTCATTATTTTCTTGATTAATCCACTACAAATTGAGGATTTTTTATGGTGAGAGTTTATAAACGAATCGAGGTATGTGGGATATAATTCAAATCAAAATTACATGATTTCAATAATGATTATGTAATTGTAGAATATATATTATATGATTTGTAATTAGGTTCTTTATTGAATTAATTAATTGAGGGAATTTTTAAATTGATAAGTTGAGATTTTGAAATTTCATAATTATTTGTTGAATAAATTATGGTATATTGAAATTGTGAATTGATTTATTAATTTATAATTTAATCAATGAAATTGTATTGTATTAATTATTTTTTGAATTAATTGATGGAGAATGAGTTTATTATGAAATATTATTAGTTGAAAAATTTAATTGTTTGATTAATTAATATAATTTAGTTGGATTAACTAATTGATTAATTAATTAAGGGACACTATTTTGATTATGAAATTTATTGAGTAAGAATAATTCTTTTTGGATTAACTAATGTAATTATGTTAGATTAATTAATTATTGAATTAATTTGTGGAATTATTTGAATAGTAAATTTTTGTTGTTGGAATAACTAATTGATGAATTAAATAATTTATTGTTGTGATACAATTTTTATTACAATACATGTGATATATGTGATTAATTTTTCATGTAAAGGTACTACGGTAAAAAATCCCCAAATATGATAAATGAGTACAAGAAAAGTACTAAGGCTTCAAATACATATATATGATAAATGTGTCTGAGACATGGACTATGCCTCAAAATACTAATATATGATTAATGTGAGTGGGATAGGGAATGAGGCTCAAAATACTATCTATGATAATTGTCTATGGGATAAGGAATATTGATCTAAATAAACATACGAGATTATGAGTATGGGATGGGGACTGAATATCCAAATGGAATTGTGATAATTAGGTGTGAGATGGGGACTAAGGATCCAAATAACCTTGGGGTGTTAGACACACTATTCTACAACCATGATATAACATTGGATTATGGTTACAACTAGATATTATAAATAATTGATATGAAATAGATAATTAAATCCCATGTGTTATAATGGATTATGAATTTGATATATGTTATAGTTTATACTCCTGTTCATGACAAAGTAGGTATTGTGGTTCGTGTGTCATCCAGAACCCATAGGTTTATGCAATTAAATAAATGTTAAACTTAATAAATATAAACTATTTAATTTGTTGATTTTATTGTATTCATAATGTAACTGCCTGCATGGTTAATTTTTTATATTTGAATTAGATGCCATTTGTTTTGCATACTGAGCTGTACTCACACCCTACTCAGGCTATCTGATCAGGACCAGAATAGATTTCTTTGTTGTATGACATGATAATGGAAAAGGCCATGTGTTAGATGAATAATTTGGGGTAAAGAAAGGATGAAGGAACAAAACATTGTTCCGGACTAGCTTGGTTGTTGTTAGTGTATTTATTTATTTTTTGTTTTTCATATTGACACTTGGTACATACCTTGTTATGGAATATTAGTTGTTCAGTTTTGATATTTTTTTCCAGTTATGGACATCTAGTAATACTGGTATTATCATGGATATAGTTATATATAATTTTGTATTTTATTTATTTATTTTAGTTGATACTCTAATAAAAGTTTATACACTCTCCATTATTTTCATTAGATACTTACTTCTAGTTAGTAGCCTATGTCATAAATAAATGTGGGCTTGAAGTCATGTGACAGACCTACTTGGGGAACTAGTGTGTGGAACCCATGTCAGGAAATCAGAGTTTTTAATTAATTAAATTATAATTATAAAATATGGTTTATCATTATGATTATATAAAAATAATTTAATTATTATTCTATTATAATTATATTATTCCAAATTAAACACATCAATAACCATATTCACCAATCGAGTGAAAGCATGTTCAAGAATGGTTCGGTTTGAACATCTACTTGAACAACGCTAAGAAGTTATATCATGGAAGATTAGGAAATACTAATTTCTAGTATAATAATATATAAATTAATTAATAATTGTTTTTTTGGTTATGAAAATTATACATACTTATTTAACTTATTAATTTAGAAAATACACTTTATAGGTTCTAAATCACAGAAAAAATGATCTTTGATGATTTCAACTTCTAGGGTAAAATCAAAGGTAATTTGGAATTGAAATTAAAACATCATAATTATGTATAAGAAACCCATTATATTATAATTAATGAAATTGTATTTATTAACTTTGGATGAAGAATGAATAATGATACTACTCCTATGAAACTATTATAAATGATCAATACTATAAACACCCAATATGAGAAAATATGAAAAACCATAAATATATAGATGTGAATAATTATTATGTATGGATATTATAAATATTAATTGGTTTTTATAAAATTATAACATTATCCCTTGAGATAGTTATTATTTTCATATTGGAGTATAGAGTGGGTCTGACTATGAATGGAAATAATGTATGTTCTTCCATCTCAATTTCCTTTCATTGAGACATATTAATGTTATAAACCATGTTTATATATTAATGTTATACGTAAAAACACATTTTAATTTTTATATCATGATTATAAAATATTTAATGATATCAAATTTTCAATTTAGTGTAATCATTATCATGTTTTTAAAGTTCAAATGTATCAAATGATATATGGGATTTCCTTTATCAATTCCTTTCCATTGAGATATGTTCTAATTTTATGTACCAATAATTTATTTTTATGGTGCATATAATTAAAAAGAATATATTTTAGAACAAATCAATTTTTAATCCCTTATAATCAGATAACTATATTGTTTTAATGCCTCTAATTACTTTTTATTAAAAAATTACTGAAGCCGTAAGGGATTTTTGAGACTCAATTCGCTTTCCTATATCATAATCCCATATCGTTGTCTATTATCATTCAATAATGATATATTATTTAATATGATGATTTTATAATGTATTTCACCTTTCATTATATATAAATATTTTTTTAATAATATATTATACCTTAATTAATTTAATTTATCATTAAATTGAATTATGGTTATGAATATATCCTATTATGTTTAATAAATTATTTACCCATGATCATATTTTTTTACTTCCAAATAGTAATCTCTTTTCCCATGTTTCAACTAAATATTTTATCCATAATTATCATTTTATTCCCGAAATTTTATTTTAATGAAAATTTTCATTTATCCGTTTTAGAGATGTTGGTTTTCAAAATTATCACAATCTTTTTCAATCTATTGAAAATAAAAAAATATCATCCAATAAAAATTTTATTTTGATAACTCTTTTTCATTTTTCAATTATTAATTATAAAAGTTTATTTTGAAAAGAATTATTTTAAAAATATTTTGGCATCCCTTCTTGAAAATATGATTCCATTTTCAATAATCTTTTATTAATTATTCTTTTAATTGAAATTTTTAAAAAATATTTTCACATACATTTTTTATACTTTATGTCTTCATCAACTATCTTTTATTTTTTGATTCATTTAAAAATAACAGTTGTCAATTTATTATCATCTATAAATTTTTATAACCCTTTTTTTATTTTCAAGGATGTTTTATTTGTAATTATTTATATTAAGTTTTTAAAATGTATTATATTTCCAATTATAATTTTTTTAAAGTAATTTGTGTATAAGTCTTATTAAAGGTTTTTTGAAAACTTAATTAATTTAAACTTATATATACCATGCTTGGCTTTTATTTCAAAAATAGATGTTTTTTCAGCCTCTATATGATTTTATGCAATGATTAATTTTATAATATGATATTCTTTTAACCTATGATAATTTATTTTAGTAAGATGGATGTTTATAGATTTCGTAAGAAAAAAAATATTTTCCTCGGTTTTTTAAAGATATTATAATGATTGATTTTAAGTGGAACACTAATATATGCATATTATTGGTCAGGTATTATATCCCCCTATAATGAATTTTTTTAATTGTGTTTCTCACGGGACAACTAGTCATGGACATAATGAGTTTCTTCATATTGTTTTGGACATGATGGGTATTTTTATATTTTTTTGCATCAATATACTGAAATTATTCGCATAGGCATGGGAATAATGGGATTTTATCAGACATGTTTTCCTATGATTATGAATGTGACACATTTAACAATTGTATATAATGTTATGTTAAAATGTTATATTTAATCTCATTTTAATGAAATACATTTTTAAAAATAATTAGGATTTATTTTTATTATATTCTAAATTTTTATTTCGTGATGACAAGATTTATGATTATTGATTTGTGTTATGTTCCAAATCACATATTTTATATTTCACTAATGAACCTTTTATTATATTTTGATACTCTAAAATTTCTTATGATTATCATATTTTTTATCTTTACCATTTATCATAATTATGACTTCCACTTTTTTCATTTATATTGTATTATTTTTTACTCTTATTGAGCATCTCAACTCAACCATTTCATAATTTTCTGATCCCCTTGTTATCAAGAATATTATGAGATGCAAGGTATCTAAAAAAGTGTCTAGTAGAGAATTACTATGTTTAAATGTTCACCGGTTTAGAAAATTAAGTTATTTATATAGCTGATATAAAATAAAATAAATAATTTTCACTTTTAGTTGTTGTAAATTTTGTGATATTTCTTTATTAAATAATGTGATTAATGTATTATTTTATTCATGTTTATCATGGGTCACTATAGTTTTTTCTTCTCAATCCATGATATCTCTTAAATTTGATCATTAATCAATGAATATTCTATCATGAAGGGTTTCCTGGGGTTATTATACAGTTATCATTCCTCTCATCTTGATTTTTATCAATATTTATCTAGTCTCAATTTGAAATTAATAAATTACAGTTCTTCATATTGATTAGTTATTTCATCAATATCTAGAAAATTTGCCAATGTTCATTGATGATTGTAATTATACCCATTTGGGGTAGGTGGTTTCTAAATTAAATAAACTTTTAATGTAGTTTCGTGTTGGTATAGTGTTTAGATTCATATAAAACCAATAATAGAACAATAATATATTACAAAATTAAATGGATTTGGGTTATGTCTAGTTGAACCATGATCGATGCTCTAAACCCTTCAATTTAGATTCATGGACATTGATGAAAATGATTTTGTAAGAAGGGGGAGAATTTCATGATAATATGAAACAAATATCCTTTTCCTTTTGTGAGAATTTATTTTAAAATCCCTATAAATTGTTCTAATGTGTCACCTAATGATGATAATCACTTCTATTTTCTAATCTAGTAATTCTTTATCAATTTAGGTCATTTTTATAGACAATTCCAAGAACAGTGCAACCCTTGTATGATTTGTGGTTTTTTTTAATCAAAAAATAAATTGTGAGGATTGCTCCATATGTTTGTCCTATGTGAAAACATAATGGTTTTATGCATCTATGTATGAAAATGGGATGTGTTGGATGAATGTCTATGGTGATAAACCATTGATCCAATGTTTTTATATTTTTATTGGGGATTAACTATTTATCCATTCAGATTTTATATTTATGAATGATTATTCTTTTATTCATTATTATCATAGGATTACAAGTGATGATTCATTAACTATTTAATAATTTATGTATATTGGAGAATTATTTTCCATGTTTTATTGTATAATTTTTATTTGTGATTATTTATTTACAAATTTATTATGTCTATGTGACTGGTGATAGACTTTTTACAACTATTATGATCAGAATTTTTGGATTACTAATCCAACTATATTATTATTGGAGAGATGATAATACGTTCATCTATACTCCATTTTTTATCTTTTATTACCCACTAACCTTTTTGTTTTTTATGGTTCTTGTTCAGCATAATAATGATTTATTATTGATAGTTTTTCACCATGGTCTACTTACAAATGGAAGTGGTTAGATCACACATAATCATGTTTTAATAATGATAAATTATACACATTCAGTTTGTTTTCTCATGGTGATATTGTATTCCAAATATGTATAATTATTTTGTTAACCCATTGATTTATTCTTATATTGAGTAGTAATGACCTGTTTACTCATAATCATTCATATAGTTATAATCTATTAAGCATTATTATTTTCATCATATTCCTGATCCATTCCCTATAAATATATTATAACATGTGATCACTCAATCACCCATACAATAAATTGATAGTAATACCCATTTCTTATATTATATTTAAGATATATATGGTATTGAATTAATACTCATGATATGTTTTGATAATGGAAGTCCCATCCTACACTAGCAAAATCATGTCTGACTATTTATCTTCGTGGATGACTAGTACCTCACTATACATTGTTTGATACAGAGAGGATTTTTTATTGTCATATAATATTGTTTATCACCCATTTATTATTTCAGTTTTTTAGGGCACCATTTATGGGGATAATTATTTATATTACCCACACAATTATTATATACATTTGTGGTCATGTAAAAATTACTTCAAAAATATTATTAATGGAATGGGACATAATGTTAATAGTTTTGTTAAGATACATGGAAGGGTTTGTAATTTGTATAGAATGTGGATTTAGACAAACATTTTCTAGTAGTCTGGTTTCATTTATATATTTATGACATTATTTATATTTCTTAGCATATTGGGATCTATTTATATTCATGTATGGGTTTTATAACAATACTATGGATCACAATATTTTACCATGAGGTTTTTATTAATATATGGTAATATTTTAATTATAATTTCCATATTACATTTTTTATTCTTGATTCAAATTTAACTTCATTTCTAATTATATATTTGGTCATGTAACAAAGTATATATTCTCCATTGAGAATATATAGACCATCAATTCTTGTTAGTATCCTCTGGTATTTAGTGACACATACATGGGGTCACATGGCACCGTAATCTCAGTAATGTTTTAGAACTATTCCTAGGAGATAAAACACCGGTCTAGGAACACTAAATAAAAAAATTATTTAATATATACATAATAAATGTGTTTGAAAAAATGTTACAAATAATGAAAAAATAAACAATTTTTAATTATACAAACTTTTATTGAAATTATATAAAAAAATAAACATGAACATTTAACATTTCATAATTTTGTTAATACATCGTCTTTAATTTTTTCAATTTACCTGGAATTCAATTTTAATATCATAATATTTATAGAAGTTTGAAATGTCTATGAAATTTTATAGACTTATAAAAATTTCAAATTATATATAAAAATATTTTATAAACAACATATCAGGAATTTTACATTATTTATATCATTGGCCGAATTCTCCAAAATCCCACTTGACAAGGATAAAATAAATTTTCAAAATAGCATCCATAATATAAACATTTTATATTATAATTCATAAAAATATCAAAAATTAGTATAATTAATTTTATATTGAACCAAAAAAATAATCTATAAATATTTTATAAATTTTCAAAGCATATAATTTTATTTTAAACTAATATCACACCCACCAAAATAGAGACCCCACGCTAGTGATGGTCTGAATAATTTTTTTTTAAAAAAAATTAATAAATTAAATAAATTTTTAAATTTTTAACATTTAAAATTTTGCCAAATGAAATTAAATATATTGTTTTTATAATAAAAATTTCCCCTATATTATTCCATTTAAGAACCATGACTTATAAATTCATATATATAGAACAACGATGTTGTTTCATATAGAGACAACATCGTTCCCTTATTGAAAATATATTTTATAATTACAATGGATTTTCCTATATAAAACCATTTAAGGTCCTAGGTATTCTATAATATTAATTATGTTATTTTATTTGATCTATCGGGTGACCATATACACTATAGAGATGTCATGGTTATCAGTATTGGTTGGGGAATGATCATAGAAATTTAAACCACTATTGGGGGATTAATGTTTTAAAAAAAATATTTTTATAGGTGATTGAATTATGAATATAATATAATTTAATGACATATAAATATTTTTATAAGATGAGATAAATTTTTATAGTCTGGGGGATTTGGAATTTCTAGAAGATTTTTTGAAATTCTATAAAATCAACTGTGTAACGGTCATTTTATAGTGGCTATGGGTCATTTTCTAGTTCTTTTGTGAAAACAATTTAATTCCTAAATTGTATGTGTGAAAATGTTTTCATAAGGGTCAATAATTTCTAAGTGTATATAAGTGTTTCATTTATAAAAATGTAATAGAAACGTTTCCATAATATAAGAGTAACTCTTCCAAAATTATGAGTAAATATTAATAAAAGGAAAAACATAAGGGTAATTTATTATTGAGTATTTGTCCAATTGTTTGTCAAATTTTTATTATGATGTACATTTTTTAATTTTTTTAAAAAAATTATTAAAAATGATTCCTTAAATTTGGGACTCAATATAAAATATAATTAAGGCATCTAAATTCAGAAAAAAATTGGGTTTGAAGATAAAAATATTTATGTTTATTATCTTCTTCTAAACATGAGATTCATGATAAATCTCTTTAGTTTATTATGTAATATGAATAAGGGACGTTCCATAGGTATGGATTGTAGTCCACTTGTAACTCATTTTATGATTTCTCCCTATTGTGATTTCTTTGAGTACATAAACCAAAATCAAAGTCAGGTGTCAAATTTTGGGGAATATTTATGTTAATTTTTTATATCTTTAGGTTCAAAAAATTGGGTTTATACATAATATATTTTTGTGGAGACTTACTTTTTACATTTTTATACATGTTTTATGAATTTTAAATAAATTGTTTTGGATATGGGTGCCTATGTATTACTGGTAATAGAATCAAATAGGGTTTTATTTGTCCAAAAAAGTAAACAAGGGGTAGTCTAATGTGATAAATGGTGTATAAAATATGATTATTCATGATTTCTTGATATTTTGTTTTCATTTTATGAATTTTTACATTTCTCAAATTTTATGGTCGTGAGTTTTTGAGTTTTAATGTTTTTAGTGTTTCATTCGGAATGTTTCGGGTGTGAAATGTTTAACTATGGATGATTTTAATCATTAGCCATGGGTATGTAAAATTCATAAGAATTAGGAATATGGTGTAGACCTCATCCATGAATGGTGAAAAAGGTTCATCAATGTTATGACCAAGAATAAATGTTATGAAACTCATTGTATGGGTTGAGGCCGTTGGGGTTATGTGCAGAAAATATAGCTTTTATAAGGTGGTTTAGAACACATTTTATGGGTATAGAACTTTATATATGATGAATAATAAGGTGATTGTGTTTACCATTATTATTGTTGATGATCAAACTATAGTTGTCCATAATATGTTGGGTATGACACTACATGGTGTGAATTATTTTCCATGGGTTCTAAAATCTATTAACTAGTTATTACAAAAAAGTGTGATTTCCCATAGATATGGTAGTTTACAATATAGTATATGTAATGAACTAATCTTTTTGAATAATATTTTTTTAAGATAATTTGATTTATATTTTTATTTTACAAAATAAAACCGCATCCCATTAAAAATGAGATTAATATATAGGGAAATGTAACCGTTGAGATTGGACAATTATGTGACTATTGGTCAAATATGACCATAAGCCTACATGACCATTTGAAACTATACTCTTGCAAATAATTTTAAGGTTTTAATTAGTTTTAATTAGTAAAATTTTACAAATGATAATAGATACATAAATAATGTTTGATGAACTCAATGAGTAGAGTTGTGTCATTTAAATCCCATTTTTCTGTGCTTGGGAGGGAGGTATCATCACATGAGTTTTCCCTTGACCAATCCCAATATGATCTTCAACAAGTGATTCTTGAATGAAATTTCTTATGGGGGATGTTCATGTTATTGGATATTAGCACTCATTCGATATCAGTAAACACACCCCATGAAACTACCACCATTGTACACCTTAATATAAGTTAGTTCAGTTGTCTGACAATGGGATACATTTTTTCGACCTTAATGAGTAATTCCATTGTTTAAATAATTTTTTTTATTCCATCAAATTCCATTTTAAGAATATGTTTTCTTAAAAAATTGAGGTATAATTTGATAAATTGATTTTTTGAATATAAATTGAATTTCTAGAATGAAAATAAATATCTAGAGCAATCTAATATATTAAGAGTAATATATATTTTAATGATAAGTTATGATATATATATTAATATTTAAGTATAAATGATAATTTAATTTTATTCCTTGTGTTAGAAATATCAAATGAATTATCAATAAGCTGTAATTTTTTTTAAATAAATATATTTATAATGATAAGTTATAATTCTAATATTTCTAGAAAATTTATGATAAAAAAATAGTTTTTTAAATATTCAAAATTAAAATATGATTGGTTGAATTTATCAGAATTTAAAAAAATTCATTTTTTTTGTGTATACTAAAAACAATGTTTGATTTTTTAGGTATGCTTAATAACTACATAATTTTTTCATAATGATGTAATAATTAATTGACCACAATCCAAATAAAAATATTATATTTTATCATTATCATATATTTTAATATATTTTAATCAATATTAACACATATAAATCACAAACCAATGTTTAAAAAGGAATCATTATCATTGAAAATATAATTTTTTGGAAATTTTACATTTTCATTAAAAAATAACAAATATAAAATGATCCAAATTCATTTGGAATAAAATGACATATTAGGTGTACCATGTGTCTAATACCAGGGGAAAATACATTGTTCAACCCCATGATTTTTTATTTTCCACAACCTTGGTTTCTAAGGCCTATATTTTGAAATTATTAAATAAATAATTCAATTTTTCTATTAATACGCACCCATATTTTCATTTTTAATGCACATTTTATACCCATTATGATACTAAATTAACAATTCAAATTTTACCTTATCTCCTTATGAAATTATCTTTTAATTTATCTTTCTAAATACCCTAGACTATTAAATTTTAAAGATTTTTCATATAGATTTCAAAATTATTATATTTATTGTGGTTTTAAAATACATGAAACCTACGTTCCTCTTTTATGCGACGAAAATGAAAAATTGATCATATTTTGAAACAGTTTTGGAAACATCATAATTTTGCTATAAAACCCCAAAATTTTATTATAAACATGTTATGAATGAAGTATTTCATTATGATATATATGGAAAACAATAAATAACGATATATTATGGGTTTTACTGGTTATATATCCAATGAAATTGTTAAATAATTTAATCTCTAGAGATTACATGTTATATTATACCATAGTTAATAACATCAGAAATTTGTATGACAACTTGGAGATTAATGCTGGTGATATGAATATTTATTTAAAAATTTAATTGTGTAATAAAATTTACTTTTTATGATTCATGCTATTTTTATTATGGTATTCCCCTTTTTATTTTTCTCAAGAACCTATGATATTCGAGAAGTTCATATTAATATTTCTCATTGTCACATGTAAACTGTTTACCTTGCATACCATTAGTGGACCTTATGCTCACCCTTCCCATTGATGTATCTCCCTAGATTATGAGATGTAATAAATGTATATTGGATGACCATGTGAGGAATCATTGTATTAGAATAATTTTTCATGTTTTCATATATTGTGTACCATTTTTCCAATAAACTAATCATGAAATGTTCCTCTATTTGTAAAATGTAATGAATAGTTATGTAATAAAAATGTTGTATTCCATAGTTTGTATTAGTTGATAATTTAGTATCTTTTGGAAATTAAGATTTAAATAATTTATGAAGAACCCACATGTAATGTTAAAATATATGAAAATATTCTAGTATTTTGGTGTATTATTTTTATGTGGTTTTGAGCAATGAAATCCTTTTCTGGATACAAACAAATTGATGTTGATCTAGCACATATGTATCATGGGGTAAAAATGAAAACAACTATTTGAGATAGACTCAAATGGGAACTAGATAACAAAAATAATAAGTTTTATAGTAGACCATTCACTGATGACCCTCTAGAGGAATAAAGAATGTAAAACATCATGATAATGGTGAATTAATTCACCAAAGTATTGATAAATAACCTGAATCATGCCAAAATACAAAATTCTCCCTTAAGGGAACAAAAATTCCATTGAGTCATGTATGCTTAAGAAACAACCTTCATTTAGTTGATATGAAAACCCATTAATTAATGAACCATGGATAAGATCTATTTAAATGATGTTTTCTATAGTGCATTGTTCTGAAAAAAAGAAAGACACCATGATTGCATACTTATTATAGGGAGAAGTTTATTAGTGGTGGTCAATGATTCAAAAAAATATAATAGGGGAGTCTAATGATATGGAGTAGTAATAGTTATGGGGAACATTTTTCAAGAAATATTTCCCCCTTTCATGATAAAAAAATGGAGAATGAATTTCTAGAGTAGAATCGTAAGGAAAATCAATCGTTAGGAATCAATGAGTTACATTTACAAGACATTCTTATTATATCACTAGAATTTCATGTATCCTAGTAGATTGTAATATTGATTTTTTGGTGTCATAAGGAAACATATATGAAAGAATCTGTCTATTCAAAACATTGAACGTTATGAGGAGATAGTGTGAAGTGCTATGTAGGTTTTACTAGATTTTAGAGAAATGAAGTGTTCCATGAGATTGAATTAGAAAAATAAATAAATAGATCCACGATTAGAGAGAAACCTTGATAATGTAAAAGTTGGAAAGAAAGTGAATCACAACACATGAAAAAAATATGGGAAGAAGAATTGATGGAACTGCTTTCATGGGGAGTGGGAAATGCTACATGTGTGAGAGAGATGTCCATATAGCTTAGAACTATCATAGTGAGATGAAACCTCAAATTATAAACAAAAAAAGGGAAGATGGTAAAATCCCAACATGATGTAGAAAAATTTATGTGTGGACATCTTGGACACATTTTCAATCATTATTAAAATCATAAGGTAATGGAAGGGAATCGCCATAAAATGTATCTTATGCCAATGGATAATGTTGGGGCTACATCTATAAAAATAGTTGAAGTTGATTCTCAAAATTATGTGGTGTTAGGTACTCTCGTTTTTCTCTCTATGATATAAAATACATTGATTGATTACGGTTCTACATATTCATTTATTTCCTATATGTTTGCAAAGAATATTGAATCAATCCATGAACCAGAAGGTGTAGATTTATCAGTCAGAACATCTGGAGGGATTATCAATCCATCCAAAGTTTATAGAAAATCTATTATTTAGTTTTTAGGGAACAATATCATCGTAAATATATTTTTCATTACAATAGATAAATTCAATTTTATATAAGGTATGGACTGTCTCTTAAATTATAATTTTTAGATAGACTATAGAAAAAATGTGATCTATGTTGTATTGAATGGATAACCTATAGTTGATTTCAAAGAAGATATATCTTGACATGAGATTTGTTATGAATAACAACACATAGCCATGTTTAGGGAAATAATTGGTGATGGTGAATAAGTAAATTAAATTATATGATTATAAAACATCCTTTCCATCTATGAATACATTGTTGTATTTCTTGATAAATTACCTGAACCTACCCTAGAATGAGAGGTATATTTCTCCCTTAATTTCATACCTAGATCCAATATGATATCAAAGACCCCATATAGAAACGAAACTGTGGAACCAAAAAAATTAGAGAAAAGAACTCCACCATCTTTCGGAGAAGGGGTTCATCTGAACATGTATATCTCCTTGGGGAGAACATGTTCTCTTTATGAAGAATAATGATCGATCAATAAGGATATGAATTAATTATAAATAAATTAATAGGATCACAATGAAGAAAAAGTTCCATATTTTATGGAATGAATATTTATTTGACAAGAATTATGGGGCTCAATTCTTCTCAAAGATTGATCATTGATATGGTTATCATCAATTGAGGGTAAAGATTGATGATATTCCAAATACCACATTCCAACCCAAAATATGGGAATTACGAGTATTTTTTATTCCATTTATAATTTCTAATTATCCTTATATACTTATGGATTTAATTAATAGTGTTTTTATTGATAACCATGATTACACTGTGGTTTCTTTATTGATGATATTCTGATATATTCAATAAAAATTTAGATCATGAGGATCAATTAAGGGTTGTATTGAAAACTCTGAGGATAGAGAAGCAGTATGGAAGGTTCAGAAAATATGAATTTTTGTTACGACAAGTTAATTTATTTGGGAAAATTATTTCCAATGATGGCATATTTGTTAACCCTTCCATTACATTTTTTTATATGAGTGTCCACATCCTACAATAGTAACTAGGTTTTTTAGTTTCCATTGTTTACCATGATATTTTAGGAGGGTTGTGATTAAAATTCATGGATTTATGTTGTACTTAATAAGATAACTCATAATGGGGACATCATAATCTAGAAAAATGTGTGTGGAGGAGGTTTCTTAGTGTTGAATAAGTGATTGGTTACTTCAACCAAGTCTACTCTAAACACTATTGGAGAATGATTCATTATTTTTGGTTTTACATATTTTAATTATCTTGGGTGTGTCATCATGATAAATTTAAATGTGATTGATTATGATTCATGATAGTTGAAGCCTCATGAGTAGAATGATCCAACCCATTACCTAGTATTGGATGTGTTTTTTCGTTTTAAAAATATATAACCACTATCTTCATGGAGAAATTTTGAAATATACACATACCCCGAATGTTTGAAGTTTATTTTCATATAAAATAATTGATCATGAAAGAGAGGAGATTGATGGATATTCTTGAAGATAATGTTTATTTAATTAATTATATTCCGTAATGAGAAAATAATTTTTCACTTGCATTATGTAGTAAAGAACACATAGTTTTGGAAACGATGATGATTCATTGAGATCTAATTATCAATGACCTTGTAAAACTGGATCTGTCAATCATAATGGAAGTGAAATCATTAATCCTATACCAAAAAATTTATTAAACAAAATTACTATAGAATAATAGTAATTATTAAATAGAATATCCTTTTATAGTTGAATGTTGGGGTTGCGAATAATGGGATGTTTCCTAAGTTCAATATTGATCAAGAAATCATAATAAAATTACATAAAATGATGTGTGTTCCATATTTTTTGAAAATAACGAAGGTTTTGGGGGATTAATCTCATACATCTATATTCTATATACATACTAGAAGAATAAAAATGTATATGTCCCTTAATGATCATTATTGGTCGGATAATATGAAAATGGAGACTGTTGACTGCACTGAAAGGTGCTTACTATGTCAAAAAGTGAAGGCATACGGTCAAATTCCTAAATGGGTATGATAGCCACTACCCATAAACACATGAATTTTGGAAAATATAACTATGGACATTGTCACTCATAATACATGTATATTTAATGGAAAGAATGTGATCTAGGTTATAATGGATCATCTCTCTCATACTTCCCATTTAATCGATATTCAGGAAGATTTCACTATTTTCGAACATTACATGTGTTACATAAAGGATATATTGAGGTTACATGGGATAAAAATTTCTATTATTTTTTATCATGATCTACAGTTCACATAAAAATTATGGAGAATTCTTAAATATTCTCTTTGTACTGAATTGAATTTATGTATGGCATATCTCCCCCAAACAGATATCGAATCTGATTTGACTATTCAAACACTCGAGGAAATGCTGAGAACCTGCCCAATGGATTTTAATGGTGTTTTTTATTATAATATCTCATTACTTGAGTTCTCATACAATAATAGCTTCCATTTTAGTTTTTTAAATGGAACCCAATGAAATATTATATGGAAAGTGATGTATAACTCTTAATTGTTGGGATGAATTTTGTGAGAGAAAGTGTCTTAGTCCAGATCTTGTGAATGATATTATAGAAAATGTTCATTCAATAGAAAATAAATTAAGGATCCTCTATGTCAATAGAATAACTATCCTAACAACCATTAAAGGGACATGGATTTTGGTGTTAGTGACAAAGTGTTCCTTTGAAAATCCCCTTGGAAAAGAGTCATGCTGTTTGGGATGAAAGGGAATCACAGCCCTAGGTATAATCGTACCTATTAAATCCTTGATCACATAAGAGCAGTGACCAATCAACTTTCACATATTCCAAATGAAGCATAATTTCAGAATGTATTCCATGAATCTATCTTGAGGAAGTACATACTTGACCCTTCATATGCATTGAATCTAGAGGTAGTAAAATTGGAACATTGCATCTCTATTGAGGAGAAACCGATAGAGATATTGGACCGTAGAGACAAGGTTCTACATTGTAAGACTACCCACTTTTTCAATTTATTGTAGAGGAACCATAAATATGAATAAACTACATGGGAACATGAGAAAAAAATGATACCTATGAACCCAAACCTTTTATCAACCGAGATAATTAGTAGAAAATACAGGGAATTTTTTTATTAAGGTGGGATTATGCAATGACCAAAACATTTTGAATAATATTTGTTTCCTAAAAATGTGTTTTATATTTTTATTTTGCAAAATCAAAACAAAATCTCTATAAAATGAATTTAATATAAAGGGAAATGTAACTGTCAAGATTCAACTATTATATTACCATTAGTAAAATATTACTATCAGTCAACATGATCATTTAAAACTATATTGTTGATAATAATTTTAATGTTATAATTAGTGATATTATGTAAAATACGAATAAAGGTAATTGATATAAAAATAAGAGTCATTGGGATCATCAATTAGAGTCATTTAATTTGAAGACTATTTTTAGGGCATGTTATGGAGGTATAGTAAGTGGGTTTCACCATTGAGTAATCACAATCCGAGATTAAACAAGTGAATCTTGAACAAAATCACATACAATAGAAGATCAAGTTAGTGATGTTTACCAATATGTTGATGTTATTTGAGGAACCCCACGAAAATACCACAATCACACACCTTTCAAATAGAAAATATGGAGGTCTAATAAGGGGTTATGCTTAACATGCTTATTGTGTAATTAATTTTTTTTAAAAAATAATTCCATCAATTCTATTATATGAATAGTTTTTCCTATGAAAATTGAGATGGAATACGATAATTTGAATTTTTAAATAGATTTTGATTTTTCATAAGAGATATAACAATTTATAATAAAAAAAATATATTATTAATAATACATTTTATTATTGGGTAGTATGAAATAAAAACACTTATTACCATAAAAATAATAAAATATATTTTTTCAAGTTTGAGAAATGTCACTATTCATTTTCAATATTCTATTATTCTTAATAAATGTGTTTTTTTTATGATTAAAATATTTAATTATAATATTTATAGAATGAATATATTAAAATAAATATAAATCTGTAATTTATCACATTGAAATTAGTTTATGTTTAATTTATGATATTTTCTAAAATAATTTATTTATTAGTGAATAAAAAAAAATGTTTAAGTTTTTGTTATGTGTAATAACTTCATAATTATTTCATAATGATGTAATAATTAATCAACAACATTTAAGGACCTAAAATATTTTAATTTATTGTTATCAAGTATTTTAAAATAATTTAATAAATTTTAAATGTTATAAATTTATTTCTAAAGGTTAAAATGGAACCTTTATCATTTAATGTTTTTTTGGGGGAAAAATAGTTTTTCATGAAAAATAATAAACATAAAATGATTGTCAACAATTGTTTATTAAAATAAAATATAAGGAATACAATTTCTAAAAATATATGTCATGAAACCATGGGCATGTTCATAGTTTTCTTTCCACAACCTCAAGTTTCCAAAGCCTATATTTTGAATGAAATTAACAAATCCTAAACTTTTTTCAACAAATATAAACCCTTTTCCCCATTTATGTTGATTACAAATTAATAATATATGAATATATGTTAGTTTAAACTTCAATGGAGTCTGCATACTGTGTCCTCAGGCCCCAATGGCCCAATACTCATGTTTTAGGAGTTATTCATCAAGACAAATGATTTTTCATTCTTTTCACTTCGATTGAAGAATAATTTTTCATATGTGTCCTCTAAATTATATTATTACTCTATTTTATTACTCTTTTATTCATTCCCTTTATTAAACAAATTTATGACTAGGAGCCCCTTTTATCCTCTCATTTTACCCTTTTCCATAACAACGTTTTATATCCTCTATGTTATGGAATTTACTTCGCAAAATTTCCCTCTTCCCCTCAATAAATACTCTTTTATTTTATTATTATGAATACTCAATACTCATTATTTTCCAATGGTATTATAAAATAATTAATTTTTGTATTTAATTCATGGGTTAACATACATGAAACCCAAATTCCATTTCTATGGGGTGAAAATGACAACATTATCATGTTTTTAAGAACATTGGGAAATTAAATTATTTTGATATGAAACCATTTTCTTTTATTCACCATGGGTTATTTATGGAATTGTTTATTATAATCTATATATATCACATGAGATTGAGGCGTATGATGTTTTCTCCCTAATATAAATCCAATATATTAGTTAATGAATTTAATCTCTTTAGATTACATGTTATACCATACCTTGGTGAATAACCTTTGTAATCATTAATACACCTTGAATATTAACCATGGTGGTATTCTTATGAATGAATAAATTTTATTTTTTATCCACATTTACAAGTTATCATTCATGTTGATTTTATTCTGCTATGCCCCTTTTTCCTTTTCTCATCCCATTATGATATACCTAAAGTTCATTTTGGTATTTCATATGAACATATGTAAACAATTTCCCATGATTTCCCTTACTGGTCCTCATTATCACAGTCTCATTATTGCACATCCCCAGTTTATGAGATGTATTAAATGTACTTAAGATTAACCTATGACGATTCCTTTCTAATAAATTACAAGAATGATTTTGGTTTTCTTGTATTATGTACCATATCTCACAATATACTAAACGTGAAATGTTTCTCTATTTTATAGTGTAATGAAATGTTATGTAATAAAAAGGTAGGATTACATTTTAGATAAACATAAATGATTTGTGACAACGATTCAAAGTGATATAGAATTATTTGTACATATTTGGGTTCTACAGTTATGGAAAACTGAGGATGTATCATTCAATTGAGGAATTGGACAAGGTATGTAGGGATTGTTTAGAATGAGTGGAGTAGTTTGTGTAATATGTTTTGTTGTCTATTATTTATTTTAATGTACTCGTATATTTATATATTTTAATTTGGGACACCATTGGTGGTTACTTATTGATTTCATATTCGTACCCTACTGGGTCCCTTTAGGATAGGTTTGGACTTTATTTATAATAGGACAAGTAGGGGTATGAGATCCTTTTAAGAATCACACTGGAATATGATATATATAGATATTGTATGGAACCAATGTTGTTGTTTTCCAGTTGGGTTGATTGGTTTCTCAATGTCAATATCGTATTTAATTTTGATTATATATTATATGTACATATGTTTCTAGTCCATGGGTAAACCAGTTTAGAATTTTATGACTGGAATAACCTAATAAATATATATTTGGATTATTGTATGGGTATATTTTTCTTGTTATTAATATTTTATTATATTTATTCACCAGGTTTATATTATAATAATTTATCATTATATGGTATAACTTCTCCACTACCACTCATAGTCCCTTAATTCTAGTCAAACCCTTATTCACATGGGTTGTCGTGCCAAATGTCATATGACTATTGGATTCATTTAGTATTGTGTTATTTTGGATAGGATGTTACAACATAGTATCTATGAAGGGTGGTTACAAAGTGGAATGGGAGCTTCATTACTACAACGTTTCAAAAGAACTATGTATGCTTTAATGTAGTAATTTAATATCTTGGGATATTTTGGTCATGGTTGATTAAATATTTAGGAAATGTGTTCCAAAACATTTTAAAATGTTACTTTGGATGGATGTCATTTAATGTGTTTGTATATAACCAGTGTACGATGATGTTTATGTTATTGTGGGGAATTTGGATTGTTTTCTAGTTTTAATGATTCAATTGAATTATTTTAATTTCAACAAATTATTATGTGATGTTATTGATTAATGTTTCAAACTATGGTCTTCTAGAGGAATTTGGTAGTAGTCATGCGTCATGTTAGGTACCCAATCATAACATAACATATGTGTGTTGATTTCAATTACTATTTTCATAGTAGTGTTAAATATAAATTTTCAGTTGATTAATTCATCTAAAAAAACATAAATAATTTTTTATTGTATACTATCTTGGATAAATTACACTTCATTTACCATGGTTGTTTAGTTTACCAGAAAATAATAAATCAGTTTGAATATTTAATGAATCAAAAACAATCTATATAGTGTTTTACATTATACATTATTATTGGAATTCTACTCATCCTTCCCATGTGTGTAAATATTAGTATAAATTATTATGTGGTCCATTATTTTTATTTAATATGGTGTAAATGATCTTGACATGTTTTGGAATGGTTATGTGGTAGAACTGTAGGGATGTGGGTATAATTGGTATTTTTTATGTTTATTTGTTCATGCATCTTGTTATAACATTTTATATTTAAGATATCTACACTAGTATATATTTATTGAGAATAATATTTGATTCCATAGGGCGATTTCACCTAGATAATGGTCATTGGATCATAATGATACAAAATACACATTTCCTCATAGGATTCTCTAGATAGGGTTCCTATGAAAAGAAAATAGCATGATCTAAATGAAGAGGCTCTAAGTCTGGTAGGATAGCCATAGGGGCTAAAACATCTAAGGAAATGGTCGGATGAGTAGCTTGGGGTGATCCTAGTCTAACTTATCATTGGTATTTTTTAAAAAAAATATGTAAATGAGATGTACATAGAATACATGACATTGGAGTTCCAATAAAAAAGTCATCTTTTTTGAGTTGGAGAATTGTGAGTTGGGGCTTACTAGATTGACTGAGTGAAGAAAATATTTATCAGGTTGATCCATCACTATGATAGAGATTGAAATTTACTATGTATATTTTTAGAGTACCAATAATCTTATAGATCGATGTATAGGTGAATACATGAATCAATTAAGGGTTTACAAGGAGATATTTTGAGGAAATTTTCTATGAGTATTTCATTTCCCATATGTTTCTGAAAGATAGATCCTAGGAATTTATTCACCAGTTCATAGTGAGATAATTTTAATTGACTATTCCATGTGATTCACATATTTATTACAAATTTACAAATACAGTTATGATATTAGATCATCATGGTGAAATTATTTGAGTAATATTTTGGTTTTATAAGATGTCATAGGTAAACATATTTGGGTTAGGGTCATTATTAGAGTTAGTGAATCAATCACCCATTATAAAAAAATATTCTATATGATGGCTGTATTGAGTGACAATGAATCAAGTATACTGGTATTGGTAGTAAATAGTCAAGTTGCTAGAAATGAGACAGTGAGGAGTCGACAAAAATTAGTTAGAGTAGAATGTTGATGTTGACACAATTGAGTAGATCATTGAAAAAATATTTTAATTGTAAGTATATGGGAAATTATTTAGTATATTTTAACTGGAAGGAATAAATTTGTACGTCTAGGGGATTGATGGCTCATCCGGAGATATTTTGAAATATGAACTCATAGTTATAAAGGGGTCATGGACATTGAGAGTCTTAGTATGACCTGGTAATACAAGTAGTAGAACTAGATTCTGGATGATGATATAAAATATCCCATGTTATTTGTGTAAGTGTATGAGATACCCATTAATAGGGAAAATAGTGGGTTGTCAGTAGAACTCCACAGGGAAGATTACCATTTGGTAATGAGGCATCTCATTTGTGGATTGTAATTGATCCAAAAAATACACAGCTGGTTGGTGATCCGTTTATTTTTTGTAGGTAAAAAAAGATTAGGTTATTATTTTCATATATCAAATACTAGTTCATTAGGTTTCTATAAAATAAATTTGTTTACTAGTAATTGGTCAATATGTGATCATCAAATACAATTCATGGAAAATTAGGAATGTGTTGCAATAGGATATAAATGTCATCATTTGATATGAAGGGACATAAAAGTGGTATCCCTTTATAATTCTGGACAAATAATGAATCATTTGTGATTCATTTTGAAAACAGGAATCCTTTAGAATGTTGATAATCAACACTGGTGGATAATTATCACATGTGAATAATCGATGTGTACAATATAAAGGGGGTATGATAATGACATTGTATCACATGGTTTGTAAGGTTTTGACTAAGTATGTAAATAATAAGGTTAAGAGATCCCATAAGAAGGTTTCATCCGATTAAAATTTTTTAGTAGTGGTGGATTATGGAGGAATAAATGCACTCAATGACATCTCAGTGTTTTTGAAATGTGGAGAGAAAGACAAAAATTTTCTGGTAAGAGTGGGTCGATATGTGGTTGGAAATTGCTAAGGGACAAGGAATCCTATACTGTGGAGGATTTATGTTCATAAGGATTTACTAATAGTATGTTGGGTCTGTAAATGGACTAAATATGTGACATTGGATACTATTGGGGCATTAAGGGTGTTATTATAGGCCAAAAATCAAATATCTAGTGTTGGCCCGATCTTGGGGGTTCAATATTTAAATAAATATTTTTTTAAAATTTTTTATAGAATTATTATACTATTATATATTGTTTTAGACATGTTTATATAGTATTGAATTATTTTTTGTGGTTTGGGGGGTGTGGGATTTTTTGTATATATATTTTTTTATATTTCCCAACGTCTGGTGTGTTAGTCGCATTATTTAGTGGGTTTGAGTAATTTTTTCACTCTTTTCTAAAAATAGATATATTCAGAAGTATAATATTTACCTTGTATGAGTAAGGTAATATAATTGTAGTTGTAATTGACTATGAGTAAAATCTCTAAACTATTAAGGTAATATTTTCAAAAATATATGAGTAACATTTCTAAATGAAGGAATTTACATCTGGTAAAGGAAAATTTAATAGTAAAATTTTTATGAGTATGGAGGTCCTTGTTTTTTAAAATATTAATTTAAAATACACTTTTTATATTGTTTATAAAATGATAAAAATGATATATTTTCTAGGGGATTTATTATAATGGGATTTTAGGCCACCCACCACTTGAATGCAGTGGTTTCAACCCTAAAAACACTCTCACACTTCTCTTCATCTCTTCGTGGTAGTGTTACCAAATCTATTTTTATTCTTATTCAATATAACGGGTTTTGGATCTATATGAATGTCTTAATTTTTATGTTAATTTTATATTTATAATTTTTTACTATTTATTTATCCTTTTTGAAGAACCCTAATTTCATGTATTTTGTACAAATATAGAAAATATTATGATTAATTCCAAAATATATAGTGGTTTTTATGGAGTGGGGACTCATATACATTAATTTTGTGGTGACAGACTGTTTGTGGGATTTTAGATGTAATATGTTTTTATAAAAAATTATTATGGTATGGGTTATCTATGTGGAATTTGGAAGAAATCTATATGTTGTTGCCATTGTTAATAGGACATACTAATGTGTATCCTTACATAAAAAATTATGTATATTATATCTTATGGCATGCTTCACTGATATTCACAATTCAAGCCTTAGTGGGGTTAATGACACAAGTTAGAATGGGGTGACTCTTTGATTGAGATGTTATATGTAGTTCTTGAAAATGTATTTGATGTAACCCATATAATGTTTGGTTATGTTGATTTCCAAATATAGGAAGAACTAGTTCCTATGTATAATATCTATGGTTTCAACCACATTCATGGGTGGAGATTGAGGTTCACTGACTATTAGTCCAAGGTTGTTAGGAATGTGCCTCATCATAGGTTTGAGTGTTTTAGTGTCATATCTAAAGAGATTATGGAACATGTAATAGTTCTCTATACTCAATACCAGAGGTGACCTCTATAGAATATGTATCATTAGGGGAAGTGTTTTCCACTAGTGTCTAGGAGGAACACACCATATATACCCATGACTCGTGTTTCATGATGAAACCAAAAAGGTATCATGAGTCTCATTGTATAAATTGTGGTTAATTCTCTATAAAATGTATGGATATGAATTCTTATTCCCTAGGATCATTTAGTTGTTAATTCATTTATTTTAAAAGGGTTTAGAATCCCTTGGGAATTAGGATATTACATTGGTAAATTTTTTAAAGAATAAAAATTTATTTTAGATCATGATTCCATGTGACATTAAATTATTTATAATTTTGTTGGTTCTTCCTATATGATTGATTTTAGATTTTTCATTTTAGTCTTAAACTGGTCAAGGAATGTAATATAATAATCAATGAGATTTAATCCGAATTAAACAAGGTTGTGCAAATATATTTCAGTTGCAATATATTATTCCATTATTGAATTTATATGTTTATAAAAAATATTTAAGGACACAAGTTGAGGTTTCAAATTAATTCCATTCTCAAACATTGAAAACAGAATCTAAAACATGTTAACACTTTACTACTTTTATCATAGGTATGGCAAACAGATAATCATTTGTTTCTTAGTGGGCATGGATGTGAAAATTGTCAGTGGGTAAGATAAGGTGGTTGTTTAGGAAATCTATTATGTTCATAATTGAGAGGATAATGTTTTTATGGTAATTTTGTACATATATATATATATATATTTTGGTTTACTAGCAATTCTAGTTACACTGGCACTAATAGCTATACATGATGAATATTTATCTAGATTATCAAAAGTGTATATTTTCTTTTTAATATTATGTTCAATTACATTGGATATTTTTGTAGTTTCTAATATTTTTGTTTATATTTAGATTTTATATGACCCCTTGTACTACATTAATACCCTTTATGGATGTTTAAAACCTTTAGAGTATAAGGATGCTTTCAATTGTTCTCATGGAATTTCATTTACATTTTTTTGGAGTGAGCTGGTTTATCGAAATACAAGGTGGTATTAAAGTATACTGGTAACAAAGTATCAAAATACATTCATAGTCCAATTGATATTAATGTTATGTTGGTAAAAAAATTAGTCTCTTATTTTATGTTTGTTTAGTCAAATATATATTTGATATATAGGAAGTTATTTCCATAAAAAAAAATATCGAACACGGATTTAAAGTCATGCTATGTGTTAGGATAAAACTTTTACATACCAATTATTATTATTTTAGATTAATTGGGATTTATAACTTGTTTTCATGGTTATAGTTGAGTTATTTTATTTTGATAAAATTATTATTACAAAAAACTAATTACTATTTCTGACTATTGAACTTTAGATACAAGAGATAATATTCATGCATCATGTGAGGCATGTAAGGATCACATGATATAAGTGTGTTTTTGAATATAAATTTGAAACATTAAATAGAAAATAAATGGGTTAACAATTTTAAATTTTCACAACATTTAAGATGGGTTTTTACTATCGAGTCTCTTTGCAACATTATACTGAACTATAATATAATAGATAGTGGTTCTTGAAATAAAAAAATTTCATCGATTATATAGTGTCCCCAAAATCCTATATTATGTATAAAAATATAACTTCTTGGTTGAATTATAATAATATATAAATTGTATTGGATCTTTGGTATGAATAATTATGTGATCATACGTGAGTATGGTGTGTGTAGTACTTGACCTTGATATAGGTAGGTATGGTAATTCATCTTGATTGTATTAAAGAGAGTACAATAGGAATGTTTATGGTCTAATATATAACACATTATAAAAAAATATTATTTGAATTATCGATATTTTTATATCAGTACTATGAAGTGTAATTTATTCCTCAAAGAGAAACCACCTTGAAATCTAGTGTTAGAGAATCCAAAAGATAGAGACATGTAACCATATAATCCTGTACATGATAAAGTTCCTAATGGTAGAGAAATTAAACGGATATAAATAAATCCTCCAAGGACAGATGGATTGATTTTGGGAAAGGAAATATATGAAGTGGATAAATTATCTTTATAGGGTGAGCCAGGTGATAGTCATCCAATGTATTGACTTTGATTCTTATAGAGCTTATCCTACAATGGGATACATGAAAAGGGATTTCCAATAACATAATCCTCCATATTTATAGGAAAATGGTATACCCTATACAGTTGTATTAAATTTATTCTGTGTATATTATGTTTATTCAGATATCAATTCCATTTTGTTGTATAGTGAAATAAAATATATATATTCTTAAGGTACCAGAGAATCATTAGTGGGATGTACAGGTGATGGATGATAGATATGAAGTGTTGATATGGATGTAAAATAAGGAGATGTTCTATGTGAAGTTATTTTTTGAGATATTTAGGGAGGTGATATCCCATGAGACTATTCCCTTGGGGAAGGATGTTACATTAGAATTGGATTGTTCGATGAGATTTATATTATTTTTATGGGATTCAATGATAGTGGAATGAATTGAAATTTCCAAGGTATGATAATTCATGGGAATAATGTATTAAAGCATAAATTAATTAGTTAAAATCATAAATATGAATTCATTCTTAGAGTTGTAGAATCATGAACTGATAGAATAGATAAACTTGATGTATGGGTGTATTCCAAGAGGCACAACGTTGTCTGTTGAGATTGGTAGTGGGACTCCTGGTTTCCTTATGCGAGTCTATAATGAGAATAAATAGAGTAATAAATGTATATTATTGATGATCACAATGTAGGGTGGGTCATTTTGAACATATTTTAGAAATTCACAGTAACCTAGGTGTATTGGTTATATAATATCTATGTTCCATGGGATATGATTTGCAGTTTTACTAGGTTTTAGAAGTTGTGATACTATTGACTGTGTAAGATGTTTCAATGTATACGATACGTATTAGCTCGGAGAGATGTTGGTCTTGAGTATGACTCAATATGGAGGATAGGAATCAGGTATCCATAGTTCAACCCAAGTCTATGTGATTGGGTTTATAGATTTTTAATTGGATGGGGAGTCATTTAATGTATTATCTACATTGTGGTAATGGAAATTTTTTATTATAAATGATATTACATGATGTGCAAAGATGATAAATAAATTAACTACATGTTAGAAAATTTGTAACCATTGGATATGAAAAATGGAAAATGTGGGACACATTCGAATATGGAATAAAAGTAGAAATACAATATGATGTAGTAAATAAATTGTTATTTAAAATGATGTGGAATACAATAAAGTATCTTGTATAATTAAATAATAGAATTAGAATTAGTAATATAGTGGATACTAAAAAAAGTTATGTCTTTATGGTGTATAACTGATGAATATCAAATGAATGGGAATGATATCTTTTATTTGATGGTTATTATTATTAAAATGTGACTATGTAGGTGACTTTAATGTTTCATATATTTTATAGAGTAGATTAGTTAATTTATGTTGTGTATCATGGGTGACTAGGGAAGAGATTGATGGAACCAATCTTTTCACAATGTTTTTTGAATTTTTGGGACACGGATTCTTAGGTTTTTATAAGATTGATTCTATATGTAGTCATGATAAAACATAGATGAGATATTATATAGTGGATAGGTTATAATATTCATGGTTTTAATGAATAGTAATTTATCATTGGTCTATGATTTACCAAATGATTATGGACTCTATAAA
Source organism: Viscum album (assembly GCA_963277665.1). Classification (NCBI taxonomy): domain Eukaryota; kingdom Viridiplantae; phylum Streptophyta; class Magnoliopsida; order Santalales; family Viscaceae; genus Viscum; species Viscum album. The sequence continues at coordinate 891,794,631 of OY728130.1, forward strand.
GATGTGTGGTTTGTCTGTATAGGTTGAGGAATAAGACTCACGAGTTTGATTGGTCTTGTGGGATTAGTTTTTTTATAAAATGTTATTTAATGTGTATCCTGCATAAATGTGATATTATATGATGTTTTTCAATTGATTATAATAGATAAAATTACGTTTTAACGTTTTATTTGTTGGGGGACTTGTAGTATTTTTTGATATTTCATAGAATCCTAATTTGTAAGGGGAATTTTTAAGTGAGTATTATTGAAATTATTTTTGTGAAAATGTATCTGTTTGGAATAATAATTTCACCTTGTTTGACTAAGGGTTAATATATTAAAAATTAAACTAGTGAGAGTAGTTTATGGGTGTCTGATTTTATGTTTTATCAATGTTATTAATTTTTGATTAAAAATAAAAAATTTTGGGTATTTTCATGATTTTTATGAGAATTTATATTGATGTTGAGCTACTCGAATTATTTCAATGAGTGGAGTATTATATTCTCCATGTTGGAAGTGTCTATATGATTTTTATGTTATACCTTTATTTTAAGTGTCTAATAAATAGGTTTGGGTAGGGTGGTTTGAGAACAGTGGGGTGGCCTGATCATCATGGCGTAGGGAGGTGGTTGAAGGATGGGGTTCGGGGAAATGTGGCGGATGATGGGTATAGATAGTGGATGTAAGTAGACAATAAACATTATAAGGAGCACGCCCTACTACATAGACAACACACTCAAGGGAGGGATGTGATAGCCAATCCACACAACAACACACTTGGGTTGAGGAACAAAATTGAGGGCTTTGTGATCTTCGATCACCAATATAACTTGTAGACTAATAAGGAAAGAATGATCAAGAGTAAAGGAAATTTATAGAATAAATCCCACACAACGAAGAGAAACAAAGAATAAGCTCTCAATTAATACATGGATGTCATAAAATTTCCATGGGGATTGCTATTTATAGCCATGGGGTGATACAAATGTCAAGGGTCTAATAACCTAATGTCATAAATAATAAACTACTTTTCTTCCTTAAATTCAAAAAGATAAATTCAACCAACAATATTTGGAAATGTGGCACATAAGTATCCAACTATAGATCACTGTATTTTACATTGAGTGAATATCCCACAAGATTTTACTGTGTTTTCCAACGATTCCATTTTTAGAATCCTCCAAGTGGACATGGCTACCAAATTCTTAAAAACATGTGGGACAAGCTTTAAACATCATGTTTGGGCTTGAATAACTGAGATAACAGACCCATTTTCTCCATCCATTAAAGTCAAGATCCATTTGGCCTTTAATGAATTGAGATGGGCGCCCCTTATTGCATTCAACATCTTTAATCTCCCACGCGTCATCAGGCCTTGAAAATCCAAATCCTCTAATCTGGTAATAGACTCTGTGCCTTCAATATGGTTCATATCATCCTCCCCCTCTTGAGAAGGATTCATCCTTGAATCTTCTTCCTGTACACCCAAAAAAAGACAATGATCAGAAACATTAAAAGTGGCAATTACACCATAATAAGCAGGAAAATATATTTTACAGGAATTGTTGTAAATCTTCTCAAGCACTCAGAAAGGTCCATCGCCTCGTGGCATGATTTTTGATTTCATCTTGGGGGGAAATATTTCATTTCACATATGAATCCAAACTAAGTACCCGAGATCGAATAACACATGTTTTCGATGCTTGTTTGCATGATCAACATATTTTTGGGTCATATGCTTGATATTTTTCCATGCATTTTCATGGAGTTGTATGATGAATTCTATGTGCCCTTTCGTATCCATATTATTTTCTACCAGCAAATGAAAAGGAACATGATAAATAGGGAAATAGGGTTAAAACTATAAACAATTTTGAATAGAGAATATTGAGTAGTTGAGTTCATGTGCCTCTTATATGAGAATTCAACATGTGGCTGACACTCCTCCCAATTTCTGATATTCTTCTTGACAATTGTTCCCATAAGGAATGATAGTGTCCGATTCACCACCTCTGTTTTCCCATCGGTTTGTGGATGATAAGTGGTGTAAATTAGTAACTTTGTACACAGTTTTCTCCACGAGGTCTTCCAAAAGTAACAAATGAATTTTGTGTCTTGATCCCACAAAATAATACTTGGCATTCCATGGAGTTTGATACTTCATAAAAGAAAAGTGTTACAATGTTAGTGGCATCATTTGTTTTGTGAAAAGTTAGAAAATATGCCATTTTTGAAAATCGATCCACCACAAAAAAATGGAATCTCTCCCCCTCTTGGTCTGTGGTAACCCCACAATGAATTTCATTGATATGTCCTCCCAAGGGGTGTTGGGAATTTGGAGAGGAAGATATAATCCTCATGGGTCTAGTTTTGATTTGGATTTATTGGAGGCAATGCACATTGCCACAAATTTATCAACATCTATAGATATCCTAGGCCAATAAAAATTATCACTATGAACACTTAGAGATTTTTGAACACCACAATTTCCCATCAACCCACCATAATGTGACTCCTTTAGTAAATTTAAATGGTCAGTGAAATTGGAAATATAAAGCGTATCAATCCAAAATAAGAATTCATTATGTAAATTAAAATTTTCCCAACTAACTACAGGTTTACAATGTCTATATGGATTACTTAAATCACTATATGTAGCATATAAATCTTTAATCCATTCATAACCATGGAGTTTTGAATCTAACAATGATAAAATTGAATATCTATTTGAAATTGCATCTACCACAATATTTTCCATTTAACATTTTTATTCTTGATGACATATGAAAATTATTCAATGAATTCAATCCATATAGCATGTCTCCTATTTTGTTTACTTTGGCCCCTAAGTTACCTAATAGCCTCCTGATCAGAATGGATCACAAATTCTTTAGGCCAAATATAGTGTTTCAATGTATATAGTACTCCTAAAAATGCATTCAACTATTTTTCATATGTTGAATAGTTTAGAGTTGAGCCATTTAACTTCTCACTAAAATAAAAAATTGGTTTACCTTCCTGCATGAGTACTCCACCAATACTAATTCCACTTGAATTTCCTTCAATCTCAACGGGAATTCCAATGTCTGTGAGTTCAAGTAGAGGGGCATGGGTGAGTTGATCTTTGGGAGAATGGAATTCAGTCTCTTGATTTGTCCTCCATTTGAATGGAACATTCTTCTTTGAAAAATAATTCAATAGTGTTGTTAGTGTGTTGATGTCTTTCCCATATCTCTTATAAAAACTAACAAGACAATGAAAACATTTTAACTGCCCATCAGTGGATGGATTTGGCCATTCATGTATTGCTTTGATATTCTTGGTGTCTAATTCAACTTCATTCCTGCTCACATGAAATCTTTGGAAAACAATATTATCGACGAAAAATTCTCACTTATTAATGATTCCAAAAAAGTATTCATTCCTTAATACATCTAGTATTTTTCTTAAGTGGTCGACATGTTCATGCAATGTCCTACTATACACCAAAATTTCATCAAAGGAATCTAGAAGAAATTTTCCAATATACGCATGTAAGACATGATTCATCAACCTAATAAATGTTCTAGGTGAATTGGTGAGACCAAAGGGAATGACTAACAGTTCATAAATTCCATATTTTTTCTTAAATGAGGGTTTCCACTCATCAAATTCATTCATCCTAGTTTAATTGTATCCACTTCTTAAATCAATTTTTGAAATAATAATAGAAACATTTAATTCATCTAACATATCATATAACCAAGGGATAGGATGATGATACCTGACAATGATGTTATTTATGTCTCTGTAGTTATTTCATATTTTCCGCGTTCCATCTTTATTTAGTAAAAGAAGCACTGGTACGACATAAGGAATAAGGCTCTATTTGACATATCCTTAACCCAACAACACTTGAATTTGTTTTAATAGATTTTGTCTCATCCGAGTTGGTGCGGTATGCATGGCTGTTTGGTAGTAATGCTCCATGTATGAGGTAAATTTGATTCTCAATACCTCTAATTGGTGGAAAACTAGGTGGCAGATCTTTGGGAAACACATCATCAAATTCCTGCAACAAATACTCAAAAACACATGTGAAAGGAGATGTTAATTTATTAGTTTTCAACGTCACCAATTTGTATAGAAATACTAATAGATTATTTCATGAAATCAAAAATCATTAACCTCAATATTTTTTTCCTACATCACACATTACTCTTCCCTCAAATATTTTCCCCTCATTATTTTTCTTATCTCCCCATTTCCTTTATTATATCATTTTTTATGTTTCCCTCATTCTATCCTTTTTAATTTCCTCTCTTTTTTCCTCATCACTCATTTTTTTCTTTACACTCAAAATTTGATCTTCCAGTATTTGTTTTGGGGTCATGGGGTTGAGGGTTATTGGATCCTTAGTAGAAAAAAATAGTGACGATTCATGAAACCATCATAAGTAACATACTGATCATACTAACACGGTCAACCCAAAATCAATTGGCACGCCATCATAGGATCAATGTTGCACAAGAACTCATCCTTCTATTTAACAATGGAGAAAAATACCTTCACCTATATGGTAATGTTTAGCTCTCCACAATCATTTAATCATTGAAGCCGATATAGATGTTGATTCTTAAAAGTAGGAAGTCCCAACTTCTCTACTAACTCTGTGCTCACAACATTACTACAACATACTACATCAATTATAAAACTACATACCTTCCCATGGATCTTGCAGCATGAATGGAAATGTTTCTCCCAATGCTCCTTCTCTCCCAAAGTCATCTGTGTGCTTAGAAATCTCCTACTTGCACGAATCTCACCATCTTCTATAAACCCTCCACTATAAATTTCCAGATATTGGTCCTCCTCTTTTAAGCTATCTCCATCAGTCTCCCATACTCCATACATGTTTATGGTCATTGTGTTCTCGTTTGGGAAGTCACTAGAAATGTGACCCCTACCTTGACATTTGAAACACCGAATATCATGATTCCTAGTTTGGCCAGCCTTAAATGTAGGTTTCATAGGTGAAAGAAGTACCTTGTAACTTTTGAGATCAACCACCTCTTTTTTCCTTTGATGGTTCTCCAATCTCCATCCATGGATTTCTCCATGGTGTGAAAGGGTTTGTGTGTTTCCTCGTTTTGCTCCTCCTTTTGATTTGTTTCTTGATCTTGGTGGCTTGATGTTTTGTAGCTCGTATTTCCACAAGGTGGTACATCTACACTTCATTGGAAATATCCTGATTGAGCCCTTGTAAAAACCATGACATGGTTGCCTTTGGATCCTCATCAATGTTTTCCTTAATCATTGAAATTTTCATCTAATTTTTGTAGTCTTCTACACTCTTATTCCCATGGGTGATGGGTTGATGTTTTTTTTGTAGTGATATTTATGGTAATGCTTGCTAACAAACTGCTTCTGCAAGTTGAACTTCATGTCTTCACATGTGTGGATGGGGCATCCCCATATCAAGCCCTCCCAGTTTTAAGTTGATCACACCATATTAATGCATAATAAATGAATTCAAGGGATGAAAGTTTTAACTTTTTCTCATTAGAATAGGTATGATATTAAAACACCTTCTCGATGTGAATCTCACATTCCATGTATGTTTCTAGGTCTCTTTTATATTAAAAATAAGTGACCTTCCCCTTGATTCCACCATGTAGATCATCATCATGTGGTCTCCTTTGGCCTCCTTTAGGTTTTTGGTATGCCCTCCCCCTTTGTGGGATATCCTCAAAATCACGATCATGGTTTTCCATCACCTCCTCCTTGATGTGGGGGTCACGTGGTGTCGGAGATTTCCGCGGGTTATCAAGGACTATCCATGGCCTTGTTTGATTCCACATGTTATCAAAACTCTCATGTAGAACCTCCAACTTCTGATCATGAATCTTTTCGAACTGTCTCACCAAAGCTAGCCTTTGGATTTGCGTAGCTTCAAGAGCGGGAGATCTACTTCGACTTCCTTCATTAGTAACATGAGCAATTTTCTTCCCACGATCTTCTAGCATGATATATTACACAAATGTAATCACACATAGGGAGAGACACAAACACAATGATATATACTCACTCACACACGCGATATGTACCCACACACACATGCACACAATATGTACACACTCATGAACACAATGATACACACTCACACATGCAATAAATACACACTCACGCACAAAAGCACACACACACACATACTTACATGCACGAGATGCACACACACAACACATAACAAGATGTATACACTCACAGAAAAAATATTTTTCGTCTTCTTATTTGTCTCCACTCTCAATACTCAAATCAAATTCCAATCTCTTATGAAATATACTACCTTGTTTTGGATGATCACATGGCACCAATCCTTCCCAAACCAGGATTGTGTTGGTAGTGGTTTACACATCCCGTTTGAGTGGTAATGGCTAAAGGGCGAAAAGGAGGGTAGAAAATGGATATAGGGTTGGAGGAAAAGGATAAAAATATAGGGTATGGTGGTTTTTACCGATAATGTAGGATAATATAAAATAATAACAATATTAGAGAAATATAATAAGGGGATTAAAAAAATGATTGAGAAATTGATGGATGGAAATTGAAAGTGATAATAGTTTAAAGCATGATGATGAAGTAATTGTATCCACTTTTTTTCTATTTTTTGTCACATCCCCTAAAAAATTGTTGTTTTTGGATTTTTAGAGGACATGATTATTAAAGGGAGAGTAAGGAAATTTTTTTGAAGTCCCTCGAATTAGTGATGTGATTAATTTATAAATGCACAAAATAATAACTTGAGAGAATTTGTTTTTTCAGATATGATTAACATATAGAGAATCAAATAGAAAAAGAAGATGAATAAAAATTTGGCTTAATTTATAATAATTCATGCCTTCACAAACTAGGCCAATTCAGGAGGATTTTATAAAAAGGTTTTTTTAATGTGTGAATAATATAGAATTATAAGGATCGTAAGGGTTAAAATTATTAAATATGATGGGATCGATGCCTGCTATTTCAACGCAAGATTTGATCCCTACTGATATGAGACTCATGGGGTGGCCTGATCTTCATGGCATAGGGCGGAAGTTGAAGGATTTAGTTCGGTGCTAAGTGGTGGAAAATGTGTTTGGACAGTGTACACAGGTAGTCAATCATGCTATAAGTAGTGTGGCCAACAACATAGACAACACAATCAATGGAGGGATGTGATAGCCAATCCACAGAACAATGAACTTGGGTTGAAGCACGTAACTGTGGGCTTTGTGATCATGGATAACCAATCTGACATATTGAATGACAAGGAATGATTTCACAAGAGAAAGGTGTAAATTCTGAATAATTATCACACTACCTAGAGAATCAAATCATATGCTATAAATTAGTTCTTGTATGTCATACAAGTGCCATGGGGGTGGCCCATTATAGTTAATGGGTGGTACAATAGTCATGGTATTAATACATTAATGTTATAACGGATAAACTACTTTGCTCCATTAAATTCAGAAATATAATTTCAACCAAAGTCTAATGGAAATGTGGCACAAAACATTCCAACTATAGCCCACCATATTTGACTTTGAGTTCATATCCCACCATATTTGACATTGGTATCGAAAGATTTCATTTCTAGAATCCTCTATGTGAGAAATTCATCCAAATTCGTCCAACCATGTAGGATAATCATTAATCATCATATTTGGGATTAAATAAGTGATATTATAGGCCCATTTGATCCATCCATTCATGTCAATATACACTGGTCCTTTAATGAAGCAAGATGGGGGCCCATTGTTTCATGCAACCTCTTTAATCTCTCAGGCATCATCTGTCCTTGCAAATCAAACTCATCCACTCAGGTAATTGACTTGGTTCTTTCAATATTGTTTGCATAATAGGGTTGTTTATATGCTATTTGGAATAGAAATATATGGGGATTCTATTGTTCATGAGATATAACTTGTTGCAATCTCATATTATAAATGGTAGATAATATCTTTTATGGTATGAATTCTTTATATTGTGGGTTTAGGCCATGACGGATTTCTAATTTCATGTTGTACTGGGATGATTCTTTAGTATTGCGGGATGATTTAATTTTTTGGGAACATGTTGGGTGTAACCCTTGTAAATATTAATGATTTGGATCAACGAATATGATGTGATTTCATATAGAGTTATTATTTGTATATTATTGACCATTTTTTGTGGTGATGAAGGATCATTGATGGTTCACCTATGGTTATTTGTGATCATAGTCACTACAGTGGATGATGTTGTTGGGTGTATGGGAACACCCTATATGGACCATTTGGTTTTTTATTCTACTCATAGTGGGTGTTGAACTACATATATGAATAAGTAAAATGGGGAAATGTTTACCCCCAATATAGAGAATTTTCACACCATACTTGGTGATGATTAGTGTTGTTTGAGACTACCAGATGATTTCACAAGGCTCTATATATATGTTAGTGATGACATGATATAGCTAGTTAGGATATGAGTCATCAATACTTGTATTTGTGGAGTCATTGAACCAGTATAATGAAAATGGTAAAGAGGCCCTTAAAACATGAGATATTATAATGTACATGTCATTGGGGTGTTATAATTGAGATTGGATTGTAATTCCATGTGACATGAAATAAATGTCATGTCCATGTGTGATTTGGGTATAACAAATAGTGGATGTATTATTCCAATCAAACACTAGCAATGGTAGGTACAAGCTTTTCATGGGGCTAGTTGAGATCAAGTGGTGAAAGTTGTGTAATACATTTTTTAATTATTATGATTTTTATTGGCTTTTATAAATTTGGGTTTTAGTTATGGACATAATTGGTGTTAGACTACAATATTTTGATTCATATAGAATAAGGGTCCTCTAGGATGAGTGCACACTTTATTTCTTATAGCACGGGTAAGGGAATTAGGCCATCATCAAAATATTAGTGGAAATAGATGTGTAAAAGGAGCATGGTATTGATGGGATGACATTTTTGGTGGGTTGGGTGTTTCTTTAGTGTCAATATGGTAGATCATTCTGTCTCTTCTGTTCATGTACATATGTGGTCAACCAATGTAAAATCCTATTAACATTTGTATAACTAACATGATATGATAAATATATTTTATAGATTACTATATGTGTAAATTTTTATTTTTGATATTGTTGTTTTAAATTTCTTCCACTATAATTGATATTATTCTTATTTATCATCAGATGAGATATTTCCCCAATTTCACCCATAATCTCTCACAACTATTTAAAACTTTTTTTATAGGGTGAGGAATGTTGATGTTCTCATGACACATATATGAAGTTATTGTAAAGTTAAATGTTCATTTGGAATTACATAACAAAACATTTATTTATAATAGTTATTATGTTTAATTATTGATGAATATATTCTTTGTAATTTTTTCACAAACCATAAGATGCCTTCATTAGATTTGAAAATCCATGGGGTTTTCATCTTAAAACACAACATATTTAAGGAATATTTATAAACAATGGAAATTATTTAGAAAATATGTTTATGGAAAACTCATTTTACATATTTCATTTTCAATATAAAATATAAATGAAATTGATATAAAATTTTCTCAGATACCAATAAAGGTTGTTATAGGGGAAAAGCTTCGTCAATGTGTTAAAGAAATGATCAACCAATATAAATTAATTTGATATAATATTTCAACTAATTTTATATTAATAAAACAAATTAAGAAAATGTAACTTTTAATTATTGATATGATATGTACAATATCATTGAGTTATTTAATATATCTTGTATATTAGACTAACCTTTTATAAGTATGTTTGTTCAATTCATTCTATCTGAATATATGTAGTTCAAATTTAAAAACATATTGAAAGAAAATTGAATATATAGATTTATAGTGGTTTGGGGAACAAAAAGCCACTAGTTCATTCAACCAATACTATCCTCTACTATCATGGTGATTTCCACTATAATAACACATTTATCGGGGGCTACCAGTCAAGTACAATTAGATTTCATTTAGTTCAATAGTCTAAAAGGTTTCAGAAAGGCTCTCCCTTTGCATGACCAATCCATAGTCTTAACCACAATATATTATAATGTGAATACTCAATGAAATATATTTGAACATTCTGATGTATTCTTGAATCACTCAATTTGTAGAAGAATGTAACAGTAAATGAAGATTAATCTAGAGAAACTGAAAAACATAATAGTAGCTATGGATAATCATTAGTGGAAAAGAAAAAGCTGATAAGCACAACATAAAAAATTTTCTTTAATAACTATGTAAATTTATTCAGTTATTTCCTTTTGGTGTTCTAAAGTAAAAAAAATTCATTATTATTCAATATTTATTTTGTAGAGGCCAAATGTTCATTCTATTTTCATGTTTAAACATTAATGTTGGGAAAATCCGATGATTGAGTGAGACATGAACAATGATCTTGATGTGACATGTTATTAAGGAAAGGTAACCGAACTTTCCAAATATAAGAATTGATTTTATAAAATAAATCTTAACATTCTTTAGATTGTCCTGTTTTGGAATGTCTTGTGCAGAACAAAATTTTATTAAATATAAAATATGAATTTTATGTTATCTAAAGGCAAGAAATTTATTTTTAAGATATTTTAAAAGAATTCATGATGTTCTACATTACTATATCTTCTCATGATATCAAATGAAATAATAGTTCATCATAATAAAACTTTCGAACGATAAAGAAGTTTTTCCTTGTAAGATAAAATATCTTCAATAAAATCTAAGATAAATCTCTTATATGATATTTACTGTAACTATTCATTTTCCTTCCTCAAATTCTTTTGGATTTGTAATTTCGTTTCAGTAGAAAAATTCATTTTAATATCTCATTCCAACTAGAGAATTTGTATTGAGAAACATAGTGGAACTCCAAAAGATAATGTATTCTGTTACACTTTCATATTTTTTATAACTAAATTATTCAGTACTCATAATTTAATATACTTTAATATCATAAAATAAATATTTGGAAACATATAATATAATTTGAGTAATCTCAAAAATATTAGAATAAAATTCATAGAATAAATTTTTGGATTTTATGAATCATAAATACTTATAACATGAAGATATATTGGAGGAACATATTCTTTCCAACACAAGGGTATCCTTGGGGTATGTAAAACTAAAAAATTTGAACTATCCTTTCATTGTTAATGTAACATCCTATCATTAGTGCAACTAACCTTTTCCTTCAGCTAATGTACCTTATGACCACATTAGTGCCTCCCCATTTTCGGAAGGATATAGAATACCTACAAGGGTCTGTCAAAACATGTGTGAAAACTATACCCTCTTTAAAAGAGTGAAATAAAAGTGGAATATTAGTAAATAGCCACATGAAATAATTATAAATAATCATCAACCACATATAATACTCTTAAACAAGAGATATACCAACTATCCAATGCATAAAAATAATACATCTCATAAAATTGTAATGTTATGAAATAAAAAAGAATATAAAAATGAAGAAAATGACCAAAACGGACCTGAAGATCATGTCTTGTCCCTATATCCATGTTTTTTCTTCACACACATATCATCGATATAATATATTTACATTTCTATTATCCTCAAATAAAACCATGATGTCTAATTGAGTACCCAATGACATCCGGAGTAGGGTGTCAGAACAAATCAGTATGCCACCATCAATGGTTTTTACAACAGTATCCTATATAGTAATAGTGTATAAAAATGTATAGTAATCAATAAGAAAATAGTAAATAAAATATGTTTCATTATTTAAAAATCATTAAATTAACTACATTTATTATTAGTCCCATGTTATTATTATAGTGATCAAATATGTTTAATCCCATGTCAGACATATGAATTATACATCATTGGGATCACATGTCAACGCATAAGGAGCATCAATCCATGTAATGAAATAGTTATTTATAATACCATGTCTGGCCTTCCCCAAACCTGATATCTAATGCCATATATACACCATTAGAGTCTGGAACATTAGTCTATCCTCAAAAACTATGATGTATTGGGGGACCAGGAGAATAAGTTTGGCATGCTCAATGGAGTTGTGCATCAGTCCAACATATCAACCAAACATTACTAGTATTTCGGAATCTCAACATCAGTGAAGAATTTTACAAAAAAATACTATATAGTTTCAACTCATAAGTTTTTTAGTTTACCTTTTAAATTTACATTAAACATGTTTTCAATAACTATTGAAACCCCATTTCTCCATTTGAGCACCATTAGAGTCAATTTTCACCTCATTCAAGAACTTTGACCCCATAAACATTCCTCTTGAACAATTTATCACATTTTCCCCTATATAATACCTAACTCATTTACCTAATTAAATTTATTTATAATAATTATTTAATAAATTTTAACACGCTAAACATATTTCTAATTGGTTTAATTCCATAAATCCATAAATTATCCATTAAAACACTCATTCTACAATATTAAATGGTGAGGAACACCCCATGTGTGTCAATATGCCTATTCATACAATCATCAACGGAATCAATAGGGTTCATTTAGTTCCTCGCACATCATATTTTGGTTCAATTTGTATTTATTAATTAAAATAGATTCTTTTGAATTACTTTTCAATGGAACCAGTAGATATATAATAATAACATAATGAATATGATAAAAACAATGTAGGCCAACTACAGCATTATTTTATAAAATTGATCACTTGAACATCATTATATATTCAAGTCAAAACAACCCTCAATTCACACTTTATGATTTCCATACAAAATAAGGATTTAGTTTTTTAGAAGAAGTGAATCCATCCATCGTGATTATCCAAAAAATTAAAATAAAGAGCTGTAGTATACTCACCCATTTTTTTTATTCTCAAACAATCACACTTCAAATGAACAATGGTATAATCAAAATCATCCTTAGGAATATTTGGAAAAATTTTATTTCACATTAGGATGATGGATAAGGAACTGAGGGAGAATTTGGGTAATAAATCATAAATCTTTAGGGGAAATGTTAAAATCACCCAAAATTATACTTTTCCTAGGATGACCACATGTTCTTTCAAACTGTGAGCCAACAATATGGAACCATTTTTCCAAGAGTGGTCCAGGACACATTGTTTAGCTAGGCCGCCCACATGGTTTGAAAAATTGTGCAGTGGGTGTTTGCTTGCCTCTATCCAAGGGGATAAGTACACATTATCTCCTAGTCCATGACACATGGCTAGCAGTAATCATGTGGAAACCATACTCTTATCATCAAATGGCCTCTTTCTATGAACCAATGTCTCATAACATCTTCAAGACATATTATACACTTATAATGTATTCTATTAATTAATTCAACCTGATAGGGATTAACGTTTAAAAATTAACATACCTCCAATAATGGAAAAGATCTTATTACATCCTCACATTATAATATATCATCCCTAATATCAACTAACAAGAACAATTACGCTGATATATTAAAATTATTAGTCTATCAGGATCACATACTTGTCTCCCTCTCCCATGTATCAATCAAAATGCTACCATTCCATAACAACACTTAGACCCATGGAATAGACTTACCCATATTAGTATTATCACTTGGATCACCAATAGAAAATGGACACTCCTCAAAAGAAGTATTATTCTCATTCTCAAAAGCAACAATATCAATCACAATGGATAGATCAAGGTTATCCTAACGAAGCTATGAAACATGAAAAACATCATTGATAGATCTATAAACAGTGGATTAGTAAATCAGTATTCTTCTAGTTTGATCTTCTAACCAATTTCAAATAGCCCCACATAACTATGTTACTAACATTCCTTGATTCAGAATCTCATAGTTACCCATCCATGGAAACAACAATAGGAACACACAATCACCCACTATAAAATAATGATGTCAATGACATCAATAAACATATGAATTATTTGTGTAATTTTTTATCTATATGATTCTATATTAAATTAACCTACACTATCCTATCCAGCTTGATACTCAGTTGAAAAAAAATTTCTTCTCATAGTACCAGCAAACACATTGGTGAACTATAAGACTGGCACTAATGAACCTCGTATGATCAAAACTAATTATCCTCCTTATATATTTTGTTATTCGAGGACTCAATAAGTAATAATCACTTATCTTGAGATCCACCAAAGTATATGATGCATTCTCTCAGTATGTCATCCTTTACATGGATTGTACGTTCTGATTTCTCATCATTCTATGGATAAAAATACATTCATAGAATATATTTAGAATCAACCAACTTCTAAAACCCCTTACATAACAAAACACTAAAACAGTGGTCAAAATATGAATATATAGTCTATAGAACCTATATAAACATGATATTTCCCGAACAAATATGACACTTAACTATCAAATTGTGAAAGTCTCAAAAATTAAAAAGAAATGAGAAAACATATAAAATCGATCTACAATCACCCATATTGTTTCATTCATATAATTCATATTTAAAATTCCCACAAAAAAATCCATTGAAACATCATCCCACATTCATTCTAGAATGAGAAATAAATTAAAAATCTGATAGGTCATTGATGATCGGCCTTCACCTATAAACAATTGTACTATCAGGGCACAAAACCTAAAAAGTAACTTTTCTTTCCTAAAAACCCATATAGTTTCTGAATATCATGATACATCATTGTCAAACTGGGTTTCACATCCCATATTGAGGCATTAAACTCAGGTATCAGCTCCAACTGTATACATGTAGATATAATGGAATGGACACATACATGAATAAACTCATCCTTATCATTGGTTTAATTGGGAGGTGGATTCCCACCATCAAAACTGTCTCTCAAAGACAAAAAATTATGAGTCCTCAAACTGAGTCCTTTTAGAAAAATTCATAATAGATGCAGTAATTAACAAGGATATGGGTTTCATACAATCATTCCCCTAAAGAACAGTTATATGCATCTTAGTAAACAAAGCCATCTTCTTACACTTGGATGAAGAATTTTTTATGCCTATGTCCACATCGTCTGACTAAAATAATCTAAAACACTATTAACCATTTCAAGTGCATATTATATTTAAAATTAAATGACTTTATTTACACATCCAACCTCCATGGAGAGACATTCAAATCGTGCTTGGGGAAAAAATATAAGGCACTTATAGTTGGTATAAAATATGAACTGGTCACCTAAACGGCAATGAAGCCCACCTAATAAGGCATAAACCATTGTGACTAGATTGATACCATTCATAGGATAGTTCAATTTATGTGTCCACAACATCCATGATGAATGTTATACCACTCGATATCACTATATTTACCCGAATCCATGTCCAATCCCAAATACATCACAAAATAAGGTATACTCCACACAATTATTAGATAAGATCAATATTGGTGAAGGAATAAAAAATTTGATCATGTGTAAGAAGGTATTATCACATTCTTTAGTTCACTTACACATGGCAAAATTCATATTCTGGCTGAAAATATATAATTCCCACCCATAAGAGTCTTTGATGAACCTTTGATAATAACCTTGTAACCCTGAAAATCATAAAATATAAAAAAAATGAAACTACCAAAAAATAACTGCTTGGACCTTCTCTATCCCACTAACAAACCTTCATGAGTATCTATCTAAGAATATTTACCCTATGATCTAGAAATATAACTTTGATATCATTTCATAAATTCAATTCTCTCTCATTGTACATAGGGTAATTTCATTATATTCTACAATGATAATAATGGGTTTGGGTGAACCCAAATATATCAACTATATAGACAAAAACTAAGAGGATAAATATGAGTTGAATATTTAGTTCATTAAATCCACAAACAAATCAGGATTATTCATCAACATTATAAAAAGTACAATGATGACAATTAATCTATACCTTCTTCTAAAATTAGATCATGGTATATTAGAATGTCTAACTGTAAGATGATGATACCCCTATCTGAAAGAAATATTAGAGAACAATATGGAACACCTCAATTAGTAAAGTATATCACCAATATGATGAAAATGATATGTATTTTTAAACATCTATGGATACAAATTATTGTTATCAAAAACAAAATAAAACATTCATTCATCATTTATAGAAAACAATATCAGAGAACCACAAGGTGATGTAATCGAATGGATAATCCCATTATCCTCTAAATCCAACAAATAATTATTAAATTCATGAATATATATAGGTGATATTATATAATATGGAATATAAATCAATGTAGCTATACTTATCAACCCAATCATGAACTCAGCCTCTATCTTAGTAAACACTCCTAAGAAATCATCAAGAAAACATCCTAAAATGGATTCACTATAAGAGGGAATAAATAATTCTATAATCCCCCACTATCAGGAACAATTCCTTATAACTAGGGTTTGGTCTCACACATTTTTTTATGAATTATCCCTACATGGACTTCTTGGATATTCGATTCCCTTTGATGAACAAAATTGCTTCCTTCTTGATACATGAAACTCACTATCCTTTACTAAAAATCAATATGATCTTGGTATGTAACCAATCATTCCATCCCAATTATAATATAAACACCAAACATATCAGTACTTTACATATCACAATGCAGATTGTACCCACAAACCTCAAGGGTACAGTCATTACATTAATGGTTTCCCTTCAGATCTCACCCCCAATCGCGTGTCGATTGACATAATTTTAAACAAAAATTATACTAACAATCCCGAAGCATTTAAAAACCATGAATATATAAATGAATAAAATTAGAATATATTAATTAGATAAATATCAATATTATAAGATAAAAAAATAATTCCACAAAATGATGACAGTCTGGCCTTGCTACCATCAAGAGTATGTTTAATAACATGCAATTGTCAAGTTCTCGTACCCTTGTTTCAAGTTTAAATTCAATGTGATGTATTGATATATTGATAAGGAATCACTTTTCCTAAATTACTATTTTTTCATCCCTAACTGACATGTTTGGTTGAACTCCAACTACCAAACTGGTGTTGGATTAAAGACACTCTTCCAAAAATTTGTATCATTCTCGGTCCACTATTACCACCTTCGAGTCAAGAGATCTTACATATCTTATATATATGACCCAGACACCGTGATGTTGAAATTACACTTGCGGTTTTGGACACTTAATACAAATTTGGACTTTCCTTCCACATTTATAATAATGAACCCATTCATTTCCCTATGAGATCGATCCTCTACCTTCGATACAATATTTTCCACTACCAAGGTGGAATCACTCATAACAACACTTACTACTAGAAGAAAACAAACCACATGACCACCCAACTATATATGTCATTCCAACACAGGAATCCTGCCTTATAGTCCCTTAAAAAGGAGATCCTGATCAAATACAACAAAAATCATGTTCAAATTAATGATGTTTACCTTGGACATGATTTCACATCTATTTTCATACTAAAAATTTATACAAAACCTACCCAATCTCACATCAATATCTGAGACTAACATTACAAATCAGTTAAGAGACCATTATGATAAGTCAAATTCATACATCCCTATGTCCAATGAACAAACACTTCATAATTCCTTTTTCCATTACGATCATAAGGTAAATGTTCTCAAGGAATATCTCCTATATTTGTATCCAAGGAATTCCTCTAAACTTTTTATCCTAGGCATATATATCCCATTAGAATGTGTCTCCTCCCCATAAGATATATGTTTCCAACATAACATAAATTTCACGTGAACTCTCTACATGATCCAGTATCATCTGGATATAGTCATTACATAACCCATATCACTTAGTTATAACCTCATTGGAAATTACTAGACAGTGCTATAGTTGTAACTCACTCATAAAATCAAGAATACTTATTGATGTCTACTATATGAATCAGTTTATAAACCTTATAAAATTAGAAATGTTCTCATGGATCTACTCATCCACACTATTTCTTAGAACCTAGTAATGTTATCTACCCCATACGAGAGGAGAAATCTTTTTTATTCCCTCCTATCTCCAACAAAAAATGTAGTCCTTGAGGAATCTCTCAAAAATACCAAATTCAGGCATCAAAACACACAACATATATTTTACACAATTATATAAAAATGATGGTTCCAAAATCAACATAAAAAACCAAAATTTTATTCACTATACCAATGTGTAAAATCATAACCCAATCACTACCGTCAACCATCTATATCCAGAGTAATGGAAAAATGGGGAAAAATAACTTACATAAAAACTAGAATTTCATTAGACACGATTTTTAATTTTTTTAAAAAAAATAATATTTCATAATTATAAACACTTTTAAACATTTTTATTTACTACAACACAGTTAAAACTAGTTACAAATATTTTCCAGAGACCATTTAATTAAATTTGAAAAAAACATTAAAGAATTTTCATTTCATAAAAACATACCAAAACATAATTTTCCATGAGTTCCTATTATAAAACATGACTCATAAATATTGAGTATGTAAAATGATGAATTCAAATTAAATCCTCAAACTATTTTGGGAAATCAATAAAAACCTAGAAAACAATAACATCACACAATATGGGTATCAAAAATTGATAAATAAAATCCAATTGTAACAAGAGATCATCAATAACAATAATCCCGCCATGGTTACTTCATTTTCCCCCACACATGAGCTAACTACAACCAAGCATGTTTTTAATTCCAAGGATCGACATATCCAAATCTACAGTTTAAAATTACTATATAATAATGAAACAAAACGTAAAATTAGTTTGATTCCAATTTGTAATATATTGGACTATGTTCCACTAATTGTCCCCCATGCTAGAATTCCACATGACATCATGCATGTTTCCTTATATGATAGTGGATACTAACCAATATTGATGGTCTGACGAAACATTTGGGTGAATATACCATCTTTACTAGATTGATACAACTATAGAAATCATAATAAATATAAACATTAAATAATAATTCATTACCAAACATCACATACCACATTCCCAATTTGAGGAATTACTAAAAACTGAATATAGAATCATATGAAATGTTATGATTGTCAAAAGATCCAGAATAAAACTAAAACAAGACACAATACAAAGTCACAAAAATGTGTCTCAGTGCCATTTTTGGTTCTCTAAATCAGGCTCAGTCTCGACTCCCATATAATCCAAAAAAATTGATCCTTCTCCATTATATTGACCTACATAAAAGTATTCTTCTATGTTACACAATGGTAATCTGAGCAGGGTGTGATTCCAACAAAGTAGGCCACCACCCATTATGTCTACAACAATATATATTATAATAGAAGAGTATGTAGAGGTACAAAAAATATTTTACAGATTTAAGATAAACCATGTTTCACTATTTAAAAATATTTAAACAAAAATCATTAGTTCTCATTAACACATCTTACATACACACATCAACCCTTCTTCATCTCATGTCAGTCATTTGAACCATATATCATATGGGTCACATTTCAACATATATGGAGCATTAGTCCATGTATTCAAATCAAGATTTACAACACCATGTCTAATTATCCCCAAACATGTAATGGATCTCTATGTACATATCTTTTTAGTCAATTACATCAATCAATCCTCTAGAAAAATGAAGCATTTGGGATTATGGACCATTAGTTTGACCCACCAAAGGGGAAGAGAATCATTTTAATATCTCAACCAACCATTATTCAAATTTCTAATGGTTAATGATATTGAAATTTTTTCAAGAAATGAAAATAATTTGTTACATTTTTATTTATCACATTTCTATAGTTCATTATATTCATCATGTTCTCAATTCACATTTCTTTTCTATATAACCATTTAAACACCATTAGAACCATATGTCACCCCATCAATCCATTTAGCCACATGGTCATGCTTCCTTAACCATTTATCAAATTTACCCTTTTAAAATCTGTAAATATATTTCCATATTCAAGTTAATCCCAACAACACTTAATTCCATGATAACATCATAAATATAGAATCTATAAGATAAATCTAATAACCTGATAATATATCAATTAAATAACTCATTTCACCATGTTCAACGGTGTGTCACACCCTAAGGTTGTCCATAAGCCCGATCATACAATCATCAACAGTCCCAATGAGGTTAGTGAAGGGTCTCAAATATCATTTTTGTGTTAAAGTCACTTTTCATAATAATAAAAACATGTTCACAACAAAGAATCATAATGGAATAACTACATACCCTTGAATGAAATAAATATTATAAGATAAAATGCCTATAAAACCTACCCTAATATCTTAAATGAAATGTCACATAAAATGGTCCATTATTTATTCCCCAAAAATCCTGAAATGTCCAATATAATAGTTCATTAAAAAATAATGGGATAGATATTCCAAAGAAGATAAATCATATCATGATGATTCTCCCAACAATATATAACAAAGATGATTATTATAATCACCCAAAGCATCGATTCAAATTAATAAAACATCAAATAAACATGGATAGAAGAGGAATCACCCTTGGGAAGCATATGAGGGAAGGTTTATCACCCTAGGATGCTAGATGAGAAAATGGGTATGAAAATTAGATAGAAATTATTAATACAAATTTTTGAAATGGTAAAATAAACCAATTTTAAAAGGTGGATAGGTTGGTAGAATGGATGTCCATTTTGTGATCCAATAATGTGACAGCCTTTGTCCAAGTGGGGTTCCAAGAAACAAGGTTTTTCTGGGCCACCCACATGATTTGACAAACTATGCAGTGGTTGTGTGACTACCCCATTCGAAGAGGACCATACCACATGATATCCTAGGTCATGTTGTATGGTCTTTACTAACCATGCACTAACCATGATCCCAAAATAGAATGGCATCTTTTAAACATTTTCAGGTCCCCAAACCCCCATAACACCCTTGAGGCCTATTATAAACCAAGAAATAATTACATTTAGGAAATTAAATGGATCGAATTAAAAATTATTCAAGAACATACCTCTTTAATAGGACACATTATAATAGATAAGGTCATTTAGAACCTTTAGTTAAATGTAAATAGATAGACGTTGAGAGGAAATATATTTAGCTTGAGGACTTATTCCATCTATAAACATGAAATCACAAAAATAAAAATATCATAAGTATTCAAACCTCGTTTTACCAACCACTAAATCTCATTGGATTCCACAAGTATCAAAAAAATATCAAATTGACCAATTCATTATGTAACATTTGAAGCAATTATAACCCTTTGTAATGTTATATACAATTCATATATTAGTTGGTTACCATTATAAAACCAATTTAATAACTTACAATGCTAAAATAATCATCATATAATTATCTAAAAAAATGTTACCATATTGAAATATATTGAAATTTTATCACATGATGATTTTACATCAAATTCAATAATGTAAAAAATAGTGACCCTTATTATGTTAAACCATGAAGCCATGGATTAAACATTAGTACTTGTTTTAAATACTTTATCCTATTTATTATTCGCCAGTTATTTTCCTAATTTAACTACTTAATATTTTACATATATATTTTAAAATTATAATGTGAATCAAGAAAAAAAAATTTATTAAAATAGAATAAATTATAAATGAAATTGTAAAAAATACATTCACATATAAATTTTAGACACTAATGTTTTTTATGAAGCATTCTTTTTATTTTTTTCTGTGATTGATAAAAACCCCAAGTATTAAATAAAAATTTCACACCCCTATTGTCAATCCATCCAACAAACCCTCATAGTGATTAGTTTTATCTAATTTCAAAAAGCCATGATGTGACTATTTGTTTAGAAGGTAATTATATAAAATGTGTTCTACATGTAATACATGAAAAAATAGAGGAAAAAATTGTTAGAGAATCAACTATTGGTTATCTATATGCAGTAATTTAATTGAACATGATAACACATTAAAAAGGGAAAATATATGTTTTTCATGTATTAGTTATGTTAATGGATATTTTCATTAATGTGGAATACGTAACTGAGGATATTCTATAAATTATTATAAAATAATAATATAAATATATTTCTGATGAATATGTTATTGGAGATCCATTAAAATGTTGTAAAGTCTATAGATGTTAATGAGAAATGTTTTTTGATCCATATTTGTAATTATCAGTATTTAATATTTATTGTCGTATGAAAATATAGAAGGATAATGTTGGATAAAATGAGTTGAATCTAAAAATGGTCTTGTAATAATAGGAAGAATGTAAGATCACCATCATTAATATAATTATTTATATTAAATAAAATGTCACTACATTCATTATAAAAAGTGAATTACAATATTTTTTATGAAATTTATAAATACCATGGAAACTATTAGAATTTTTTAAAGATTTTTTAATGAATAATATTCATTAATAAATATTTTAAAAATTATAAATTAAATCAATTATTTTTTGGTTGTGTGTGTGTAGAATAATTGGATGTTATTCCATACGTAATATTTTTTGTTTTTCAGAGGGTTGGAAAAGTATTAATTGTTGTAAATATGATATATAAAATTTCTCAAATAGTACATATGGATTTATAGAGGTAACATAATATATCTCAATACAAAATATAATATATATTATAATTTCAATATTGAAATGTTGAAATGGTAATTAAATTTTGTTTTAGGAGATATGTTAAATAATACCATGCATATAGAAGACATGTCTTGGGGGTCAAACTGAAATGTGGAAAATGGATGAAAAAATATAAAACATAGCATAGTATAGTTAATAAGATATATATATTAGTGTGATATTTCATATTCTTCCAATGTGTGATATTTGGAATCACACATAACGTCTCTCTGGGGATACGTATGATAATTGTTTCTTATGTAATATTACACAATATAAAATAGATTTTGAGATATAGAAAAGTAAACATGTTCACTGAGGTATTTAATATATATTTTTTAGATAATTAATATATTATATTTGATATGTATAATCTTTTTAGAGAAAAAATAATATATCATTGAATATATAGAATATACACTAGTTCATACGTAATATATTCTTGATGATTTTGAGAATACATAGGTTTTTTTGTTTCAAATATGTGATATTTATCGAATGTGTATTTTAAGAATTATTTAATTGAATGATGTTAATCTATTAATATTCTCTTAAATATCAATATAATAATATATATTTATTAGTGAATTAATAAGAAAATTATTTAGAAATAGATTTTAAAAATGCCGGGGTTTTCCCTCTCTATTTTCAAATATTCAACTCTAAATATTTAATTACCACTTATATAAAACATTTATGGTATTTATTATGAATAGTGATGAAATTTCAAACATGTGGATCTCAGGTATTTTTTGAATATTCTGGAAGACAGTATGTTAGGAAATGGAATATTTTGAGTCCAAGGGTTCTAATTGATAATTCATGAAGTCATGGACTATAGAAGGTGTATATGTGTTATTTTTTTGGAAAATATTGATTCGCTAATGGTGTAAAATATAATTATATTTCATATTTCCAATTATAGATAATAATAAGTTCTCATTATATAGGATGTAGATATAAAAATATGAAAAAGTAGAATAAAATTATGAAGAAACTCACACTAGTATATTTTGTAGGGACCTTTGCACTCAAAATATATTGACAGATAGTACTAACTTGTTGTTATATTGATATTTCATTGAGTGAACTAGGAAATATATATCCATCTATGTCCATTAATATAAAATACTTCACATTTTAGAAAATGACGAATAAGTGAAGATAGATAACAAGACACATATCATATAATGATTACCATATAAGATAAAGAATAATGTTGTGAGAATATAATCCAATGATTTCCCTATATCATAAGGAATGAATAAGAATTTAAATAGACAGATGTGAGTGTTTTGAATAAAATAGTTGTACCTGAATATTACAGTATTCTTAAAGAATTAGAACAATTTAATTTAGTAGATGAGATATTTTTTGTATTCATACTAATCATACATCATGAGGAGAAAAACAAATTTGGTTAAGATAATGACATTTTTAATTTTAGAGCCTGAAGAAGAGGGGTTTGTTCATGCTTATAAAACAATTGTTTTTGGGAGTACATGTTCATGGATATAACCAAGCATGTGATTATTCTAGATACCAAAATAAAATTATGGTTTCTGTTGGATAACACAAACCATTCATTATAAATATAATCATTATTATTAAATGTGAACCTAATTAAAAAAATGATATATTTAAAGTATTATACTTTCAAATTTAAATTTTAACATTTATAAAAAACCTGATAATATAATATAGATAGATATATTCATCAAATAGGTGATGTTGAAAAATAATAATGTGTTTGATGAAAGAGAAATTATCATAAATGGGAATCCCTCAACCCCTTTCTCAATGTCGATCACATCATAATGTGATACTAACACCATTGATTGTAGGAATACTACATAAAATCTATATAATTACTCCTTCAATACCCTTCCAGAACCATGAATGTAATATGAGATAATGAATGGGAATATTTTTTTTTAATATGGGTTTTATATGATCACATCATATTTATAAAAAGCATGACACAAATATCATTTTATAAAATTACATTAAAAAGATATGGAAATCTTCTTATCAATAAAGTTTCAAAATTTTTCTTAAATAATTAATGTAAGTAATATTTAAAATGTAATATTCACAACCCACCTGAAATTAATCAACTAATTCATGAATGTTATCGAAAATTAAAATAATATAGGAATCTCCTTGTAAAATAATCCCTGGATATTTCAATGTGATATTAATAGATGAAACTAAAACCCATGTTTCGATAATATATTATAAAAAAATAAATACAACATTATATGGTATAGAGAATGACTCAATTAGACAAACAAAATTATAGTAATCATTACCAAATCATGGAATTATTATGTTAATTTCTATTCATCAAAAATCTTGATCATAATTACTAACATCTAAAATAGTATTGATGTGTCCCATGGAATCATGGAATAATAAAAAAAGGGGTGTGGGTTAATAAATATTCATCAAATATTTTGTACATTATATCTTTAAATGGAATAAAATTATTTCTATTACTAAAAATGGATCTGAAGATGAATTTCTTTTCAACCTTCTCCTGTTAAAATAATACAAACCACACAATAGACATCTCTATATTTTTGACAAGGATCATATACAATTCCCATGCTACTTGGTGGGAATATCAATTAAATCCCACATATAATATATTTTTATTGATAAATCATCCAATATTGGATGAAATGGGGTAGTCTTGGACATTCATTATCGATAACTCATGCGAGTTTCAGTGTTCATAATACATAATCATATCAAGATGTAATTTTTTAAAATATGATGAATTTATACAATTTTTGAACCTAAATAACATGAATTAGATCACTTTTATCACCACTCTATATAGACAATAAAGATACTTTAATTTTTTATTAATATTCATAGAAACGTATCATCTAGTTCTTCCCATAAGAAATCACTATTTTCTTCAAAGATAGTCTATGTTTAATATTTTTATTCTAAAATATATTTTTTGTAATCATAAACCATATATTTATTAATGAAACTCATTTTTTAATTGAGATCAATATAATCAGGTTCATTATTGAATATAATTAATTTAGATATGAAATTAATTTAAAATATTCATTAAAAACTATACATATGCATTTATTTTAGACAATCTATAATAAAAAATGTTAATAATTTATTATTTCCAATTATATGTTATGATATTTAAATCTCAGTAAATATATTTTTAAATTTTTTAATATACTTAACACGCTATTTTTTCTATAATTCTTGTAAAAATGAATTTTTGAATATTTAATTTTGAGTGAAATATTGAATAATATAAAAATTACAATATGATACTTTAAAAAAAAAAATTAATCTATTTCTAAAAAACAAATCTATAATATTAAGATACGATTTTGATTAAAGAACAAATAAATTAGAAACAATAATGATGAAAAATATATAATATGATGCATCATTTGTTCATGTAATTCCCATGTAAACCTCTCTTCATAAGTTCATCATTGCCTTAAGGACCCAAAAAATCATCCATTTATAACATCCAAATATATTGAACCTCATGTCATTGAATACGTGTCAATGGTTAATGATTTATATTTTCCTACTAAATATAGTTTAGTGGTAAGTATGTTCGAACCCAAAGGAAGGAAGAAATAGGACGAAGTGGCCATATTTTTCAAAACAAAACCCACTGTAAATAGTGGGTGAAAATAATTTCTTAATTTATTTTTGTTTTCTATGGAAATAGTTCTTGATAAGACAATGTTTATTTATTTGACTAACTGGTGACATCTAATAACAATAAAATATTATCAAAAAACAATAGAGGCAATAATAATTGATGTGCTCAAAGACAAAAAACAAGAGAAATATTCAGAGAAGATCTATAGTACTTGTTTAACGAGGGTTCCAGTTCACAGAAATGTAAATGATAACCTAACAAATGAAAACTAATAATTTTCCTCCCTCTTGAAAAGATTAATCAAACATATTAAACAATCTTTGAAATACTACTGTATAAAAATCCATATTAAAAATTTTAAGTGAAAAAGTCTACAGAAACAAACTCACATAATATTACAAAGTATTCTTGTTTAATTAAAAAATAGTGAAATTGCATCGATGATCAAACTCACCAATTGATCAAGGAAAATGAAATTGTGTAAATGTTTTATGAAACAATTGAATAAATTTGGAATTGATTTCTCCAATCAATTCTGAAAACATTAAAATGAGAAAGTAAATTAATGATTACCTGTAGAAATAAAAGTTCCCCCGAACATAAAATTTATTCAACATTATTATGCTTTTAAAGCATGAATTACAATTTGAAATGATAGAAATAATTATTATAAATAAGAGTTCTCCCTCATTGAACAAATCTGGTTGTAGCTCGTCTTTGTCTTTGAGTCTATTTTCTTCTTCCGCTCTCTACTTTCTATTTGGGTCCCAATGAAAATGATCATAATGTCAACCGTATATGAATGATAGATATTAAACCCTGATGATTCAATCTCATCTATAAATGTGTACTTTTATACAATTTTTATCTACAACATTCATCTCTAACTTAGGTTGGTCCTCTGCTTTTGGACTGCCCACGTCTGTTTTTATCATGGTGCCCTTGTGACTTTAACTTAACCTTTGTAACAACTTCAGATCCTCTGTTCTTTTTGAACACAGATGAGATTGTTGGATTGAAATGAATCTATAAATAAAAGTAAAAGGAATAAAAATATTAATTAGACAATATGTTATTTAGAAATAATACTTATTTAATTAATAATTATCGCAATTATGTTGATTAATTTATATTTAATGATAATAAATTTTATTAAATATTAATAAATATTATATTTTAATTTATAATTTATAATTTTATTAACTTATATTTTGTTTTTATTTTATATTATTTATTGTTATTATTATTTAATATTTTATATTTATCATTTTTTATCTTCTCCCCCATAATCCTGTTGGGATTCATCACATTTATGATGAGAGAGAAAATTATTAATGGAGAGATTTATCTCAACATTAATTGAAGATTTTCTCCCAGCATTATGAAGAATTAATTCCCATTATTAATGGATGGAATAATAGTTGTTGACCGCATGTGGGTGTTTCCAGATTAGAGATAAGATATGCTTTTTGGATATGACATATCTTTTAGATTTGGCAGCATGAGTATCTGCTAGGATGTGATACAAGAGATCTTGTGATATCTTTTTTCCTTGAGATATATTTTTAGATTTCCATTTCAATAAAGATATGCGGCATATGAGAGCCTATAAAAGGGGAAGCAACTGCTGGAGAAAAAAGAGAGAGCTGCTCAAGATGTAGTCCACCGAGATCAAGAGTGAAAGGGCTGCCGCGTCTGCGGTAGCCCATGTGGCTCATCAGCGATGGCATACGAGACATCTATGATGGATCTAAAATATTATGGGATACCGTGTGAGTATGTGTGCACGACGCTCCTCACAATATTCAATGCAGTTCGGTTTAAATTTAACCCTGCGGTTTTAAGATCTGTAACCTTCGGAACTACTGTGATTTGATCGGCTTTCATCTGTGGTGGGTTTTGATCCGATCTCGGTGTTTTTGATCTGCACTATTGTTCAGAAATCAACCTTCTGCTTTCACGGTCAGATCTATTTGGGATTCTTTTACGGGCTGCGTTCTCTATTTTAGGATGGCTTCAGACTGCATCTGCTTTCTAACTTTGATTCACTATTTTATTCTTGAGTATTACTTTTGAGATCCCTTTTATTTTTGGGGAGTCTCTACCATGTACTTATCTATTTTAGTGGATCCTCTTTCTGGACTAAGTCCGGTGGTTTTTCCCTTTTGGGTTTTCCACGTTAAAAATACATGCGTGCTGATTTATTTATTCTTCTCATATTGCTTCCATATTTTGATGGGTTTCTCACGACATTTTTGGCAAGGAATTTTCGGCCCGGAATTGGGATTCTCCCCAACAAGTGGTATCAAAGGGAGGTTGGTTTGTGCTTGCAGTTTAACGTGAGGATTTTGGAAGCTTCGAAGAGGATCGCAGATGCGTGCGTGGAGCAGAATAATGTATGGAAATTAAAGCATGTTGAGAGAGGTGATGCACATATCTGCTAATGGGAGGTTGACCAAGGGGAGATGTTTATTCCTGCAGGTGCTCCAGTTTATGTGGTGACCACTATTACGGGGGAGACAGATATTTCTGGTTCTTGTCTTTTTCAGCAGGATGTCCATGATGGTCCAGATACAAATTTGACAAAGATTTTGGCGTTTGATTTTCTTTTAGCAAGAGCAACTAATATTTTTTATCAGAAGTAAAGAAGGACGTCGTCATATTTTTCTGCAGTTGATGATGGTTAGTGTGATACCGAGCTATTTTCATTCCAACTTGGTTTGTTGGATGGTTCCATTCCTTAATGTGATTAAGGGAGAGATTGTTGGAATTCATCACATTTATGATGAGAGAGGAAATTATAATGGAGAGATTTATCTCAACATTAATTGGAGATTTTCTCCCAGTATTATAAAGATTTAATTATTATTATTAATGGATGGAATAACAGTTGTTGACCGCATGTGGGTGTTTCCAGATTTGAGATAAGATATGTTTTTTGGACATGACATATCTTTTAGATTTGGATGCATGTGTATCTGCTAGGATGTGATACAAGATATCTTGTGATATCTTTTTTCCTTGAGATATATTTTCATATTTCCATTTCAATCAAGATATGAGGCATATGAGATCCTATAAAAGGGGAAGTAACTGGTGGAGAAAAAAGAGAGAGATGCTCAAGATTTAGTCCACTGAGATCAAGAGAGAAAGGGTTGTCGCGTCTCCGGTAGCCCATGTGGCTCATCAGCGATGGAATAGGAGACATCGATGGTGGGTCTACAATATTATGGGATACCGTGTGTGCATGTGTGCACGACGCTCCTCACAATCTTCAGTGTAGTGTTGTTCAAATTTAACCCAGCGGTTTTAAGATCTGCAACCTTTAGAACTAATGTGATTTGATCGGCTTTCATCTGTGGTGGTTTTTGATCTGATCCCGGTGTTTTTCATCTGCACTTCTGTTTGGACATCAACCTTCTGCTTTCATGGTCAGATCTATTTGGGTTTCTTTTACGGGTTGTGTTCTCTGTTATAGGTTGGCTTCAGACTAGATATGCTTTCTGACTTTGATTCACTATTTTATTCTTGAGTATTATTTTTGAGATCCCTTTTATTTTTGGGGAGTCTCTACCGTGTACTTATATATTTTAGTGGATCCTCTTTCTGGACTATGTCCCGTGGTTTTTCCCTTTTGGGTTTTCCACGTAAAAATTTCCGGTGTCAAATTTATTTTTCTGCACATTTAATTTTGTCGCTGCGCATCCGCTTCTATTTGGGGGGAAAGATTCAATTTTCGCTGTGCGTTAGCTTTTCTTTTGTTTGCACGTTCTTCGCTTTCCCGTCTTTCCCAACAAATCCATGTTATCATGGGGGGTTTTCATCTCAACCATATTAGGTGGTTGACTCCTTTAAACTGCCACAATGGTAGGCGGTCTGTCCAGGCACGGATGGCACGTCCTCCAACCTTAATCCAAGACTTCTTCTGAATCTAGCATTAGAGCGTCTCAGGTTCAATGGAAAATATTGGAAGAGAATTGGAGTTTAGGATGGTGAGAAGTGGTATGTGCTATGGTCGGATTTCTATGAGGGGTATAGCTGAGCAGTAGCGATGTGTGGGTCATAGTGGCAGAATTTCATTAATGGCAATGTGATAGGGGAGTGCCATGGAGAATCTTTTGTCAATATGGTGTTCTGATTACATGTGGAGGAGAATATTCTTTTGGTTTTTTCTATTTATTATATCTGGTAAATCAGTGAAATAGGGTTCACCTATTTGATGTGATATTGGGTGGTTGGTTGTCTGGGTATGTTTACTATTGTGAATTTTTATCTGCTGGTTGATTCTGGTCTGCAATTGCTTCTATTAATTTTGTGTTGCAACAGTAGTTTGATTAGTGTTATTCCACTACTGCTACTTGATTTCTGATGTCGTTGTGGTTGTGGTTTTGTGGTTCCAGTATGGTGGTGGTGTGAAGTAATGAAGCTGTGTGATGAAGCAGGCAGAGGTAGAAGCATAAGGGTGTTGTAGCGAATGCTCAAGCCAATAGTGGCAAAGTAGTAGTGTGAGATTGGTGGAATGGGGTCTTGTGATATGAGAATTAGACACCACCGGTAGGCTGGCGGTGTGACATGGAATCCTCGCGGGACTTGGTTGAGACACCCCCATTATGCATGCTGTGTGAAGTGAATTTTGATGGTAATGTCTAAACAAGACACCGCGGTGGTTTCCTATTTGTCAAAGGGTGTCATTATTTTTAGACTACAAATCGAAAAAATAATATTTAAAAAAATTAAAAGTATGAAATAAGATGTTTTTTGAAAACCATAATTCAATTAATGAAACATAATAAAATAATAATATAATTATCTAATTAATAAATTTATAAAAAACTAAAATCAACAACTAAAAGTAAATTTAAATTTAAAACATACAGAAAATAAAAATTAGAAAAATTAAGACATTAGATAATATATTTATAAATTAAATTATTTATTTATATTTAAATAATTAATAAAAACTAATTTATTTTTTAATAAACAAACTTAAAAAATTAAAATATAAATTAATGATTCAGTTAATAGAGATGAATTGATGAATTTATTAATTATTAAAAAATAGTATTATCATTATAATGCAAAATTTAAAAATTAAAAAGAAAAATAATGAACAAGAAAATGATGTATGATTAAACTAATAATTTTAAAGGAAAAATGAAAAACTAATTATAAAATTTATTTAGTAATGATTTAAATTAAGATATAAGAAAAAAATAATTAACAAAAAGTGAAAATTTATTTTTTTAAATGATTAAATATAAAATAAAATGATTTGGAAAATAAGTTAAATTTAAGTCCACATAATATTCTTCCACACTTATAAATTTATTGTCCTCAAACAATTTCACAATTTAGTCATTTTGAAACAAAAATATGTTTTTATTAAAACATATCCTAATGAAGAATGTAAAGTAGTTAAATATGAGTGGATAACAAACCAAGTAATATGATTTAGAAATAAAATATTAACAGTTCATCCTGACCAATTTCATATAAATATAGGTAATCATGGAATCAAGGAATCATCTACCAATGAGGATTTCGTGCCTCATATCTTAATTTTCATAAAGAACTAATTAAAATAAAATCTATGTTTTAAAGCCATGAGTGATAACATGTTAATAATAAGTTGAATTAAAAACATAACCAAAGGAACTTTATATAATGACTGTCTCCTAGGTTCAAAAAAATAAACATTAAATTATTTCTTTTGAATTTCCTTATGGTTACAATTTAAATTATTTCATTCAAATCAAATGTCACCTTCTTCATTTGGTGTTCTTTAATGACTTTCACCTTAATGAACTTATTTTTGAAATTATGAACTTTTTTTTCTGATTTTTTCCCATCCATGTAACATGTGCTAAGAACTATGCAAATAAACTTATTAGAATTGTACAGAGGGCATACTCAAACACACATATTTCCTAATGTCTCAGAGTCAAACTGTGGGTTCCAAAAAGCCAATTTTACTCAAATTTCTTAAGAATTATATGAATATCATTTATATTGGGCCACTAAGGTTATTACACATTTTTAATAATTAAAAAGTGATCCCCCTAGGAAAAAGATTAATCTTAGTGTTTCATAAGTTTATACTCATATCTCTCCAAGAATGTATCTTATTTCACTCTCAAAAATTATTCCTAACTGAATATTCATAAAAAAAAAAATAAACTTCATTAAAAAATCAATCTTCCAAAAATGTTTTAGATTCAATGAAACATTTAACTACCAGTAAGCTATTATCCTTATGCAAGATGGATTCTAAGTACAGTGTAATGCCAAAATAATCTCATATTGCATAAGGATTTAATAAAATTGACCATATTTTACCAAACAGAAAATGGGAAGAGGGATTTGATGGGAAACCATTAAATCATAGAATATTTCAACATATGTTGACACCCTCATCCACAATTAAATTCAATCAATATCACTAAATATGAATTCAAATGTGGAGAAAACAATTTGATTATACTGTTCAAGATATATTTTCAATTATAATGATTTATGGAATTCTTAAGGTATCATTAAAACTCAAAGACACTTTTTGAAAAAATAAACGTTTTATTGTAGGAACACATGCATTATCACTTAATCTAGTGAGAATATATTTTAAATTCTTTTCAGATAGTAGCATGTGGAAATATTGAACACATAGTGACTAGGGTGTAGCATGTTCAAAATTTTGATTCAAATAGACTTTCAAAAGGGAATTAAAATTAATGATAAACACTAAAAAATTAATAAACATTCAATTATAAACAAAAAACCTTCTTTAATATACCCCCCCACTGAATTCGAAAAAGTGATTGAATTAATATATTGAAAAACAATATCGAGAAAACAAGAATATGCAATAATTGTTTTCCTATAGGAGAAGAGAATTAAGGACATACCAATAAGTCACCATTGTGGTGACTCGCCAGTAAAAGTTCAATGGTGGATCAAGTGAAATGGTGAGTAATGGAATCTCCGTTGTATAAACGAGCAGTGAAATAGAAAAGATTTTTTTTTTATAAAAGTAATAAGCAGAAAATAATTGAATGAAAAAATACAAATTAATTACTTACATGATTAATTTTATCTAGAACTGCACCACATGTAGTACCTAGTAATTTGAAGAAAATTTTGATCCTTAGTAAATCAGACATCAGAATCCTATAAATCAAGAACCAACAAGACTAAATACAAATATCCATAAAAAATATAGATTGAAAAGACACCATCAAGGATCAGTTTATTCCAAAATAATACAGGAACAAAAGTAGAAAAAATGAAATCGATGGGTTGAATCCCATGAAGAACTAAATTTTATGACTTCAATATGACATTATTAAGAATCATATTTCTATCAGAGTGAAGGAATCCAAGCTCTTTGACTATCCTTCAAAACCGAATTTAACTCAAAAACTGTTAACATGCATGGGATTTATTCCTCTCCAATGATCTCTATATAACTATTCTTAAGCACTCTAAAAACTATAAAAGGTCCAAACCACTTACATTTCAATTTAACAAGAAAGAGATTAAGTCTTTAATTAAATAAATAGAACATCTATCTAGGTTTGAATTGACTATTTTGGAAGGGAAAATCATGAAATATTTCAAGCCACTCATTATATATCATAGACTTATCATAGGACACATTCTTTATCTCATCCAGCTCACTCAACCCTAGATGTATCCTTTCTCTAGCTCTCTAAAAATGAAAATTTAATTCCTTAATTGCCAAATATAATTTTAGCTACCGCTACAGAGAAAAATAAAATCATTTACTAAATAAAAACCTATATGGAGACCTACCAAATTCAGTATTGAATGATCATCTATATTCCTATAAAACATCATTTAAATCTGGTGGTTATTATTTCTTTAAATTTTAGACATTTTTCTCCATGGTCTATTTCATCTTTCAATTAGATATTTCCACCTTTACATTAGACTATTGATTGTAGAGAGTTCTAGTATTATGAGTGAATCCATATTAATCCATTAAAGCGTAAAATATGTAATTTTTACAGCATGTTCCATTATCAGTTATGAAGGAATTTTGAACTCCAGATCTAGAAAAATGTTCTCTTCAGAAAATTTTATTACACTATTTGATTTATTTTTAGAAATGAAACTTCCTCAACCCACTAAGAAATATAATCTATGTAACGCCCCGACCCCAGTTACCCAGATTCAGTGCATTATTACGTAACATTGGCATGATCACAAGAATGATCAAGTCTCGAAAGGCCGATTAGTTTAGTAGCCTTGGAATAACTAGATACATTAATAAAGTTTACATTACATATTAAATTGAAAACAACAAAAACATAGTCTCTATAGTCCACACTCATACTATCCCTGCAGGTCATTCATAACTTTCTTCTTCATAATCCTGATAAATATAAAACATTGAAAGGGGTGAGATCAGATGCTCAGTAAGGATAACATTACAGCAAAAGATTTCATAGATAATCATAAACACTTAAGGCAATTTATAATTAAGACAAAAGCCATTTAAACTTGAACTTCAGCATAATATAGAAAATATAAAATGATAAAATGTCATTTACTTATTCACATGGATATTATACTAGTCGAACAATCACATGAAATATCAATAACCACTTTCTTAATGATGGAATGCATAATGCTAGACTATCATGACCACATAGCCAAGGCCTCGTTCCAAGACTATAAATAAGATTTTTCCAAGGCCTTGTGTCAAGACACTAGTTTGTCTCATGAGACCTACCGATGCATCGAGGAGCTATAGCGGGCTCCACCTGTCACCTATTGAGTCCAATGAATTCTCCATATGAACAAGTTTAAACACAACATAAACATTCTTATTAAAACTAGCATACTGAATGTCAATACTTTAACCACAAACCAAGAATGGTATAAAAATAGCACATCCACAGTAAAAAATAACTCATTCGATACAATATGGAAGACTGTATTATATCACATTAACCTCAATCAAGAATAATGAAGGATATTGACATAGATGAAAATAATCATCAAAACTATTTGATAGAAATATCCCCCTTTTTTTGAAATCATTTAAAGGTCACACTATTTGTCAAGAAGCCATTTAAAAAAAATATTTTTGAATCAAAGTGTCCCATACCACTTTGAAACTTTTAAAAGGAGTTTTAATTTTAAAACTTTAATATCCATATAAATAAATCCTTAAAACCATTTTTAAAACATGGACATTAATGAGCATGATTTAGAAGAATAAGTCTTTAAAACATTTAAAAATGGTATTTTAGTTAGAGTTTCTTACCAAAAGAGAGACACTTGAATACAATTAATTGAGGTAATCAAAACATTGTAATATAATGAGAATAAAGGGATTCATGATATACTATGTCAAAGTACATTATATACACCACATAAAAGTGATTTGGTGTATAACAACAAAAAAGTCTCAATGGAATGTAAATTGATATGAAATCTCTCATAAAGGTCGTACCCTTAGGTTAAGGATAAATCAACAACATAGTTATGTGTGAATAATATAAATACACTAAATATGATTTGATATTTTGTGTAAAACAATATGAGGACATTCACACATAATATTGTAAAAAAAACACCAATGAATTTGATGTTTAACCAAACAAATGGAGAATGAGTTAAAATTGCTCTTATCAAAAACATATCGATGACTTGAGAAAATAACAATGGAGTGATTATGTGTATCAAAAGTATATCCACAGAAAAGGGGATTGGAAATTATGACATAAGAAAATGAATAGTGATTCCACACATAATCTCAGAGTAAAATAATCAATGAAGTTTGCGTAAAGCCGAATAAAAGGAAATTGAAATTTCAAATTCCCTTATCAATTAGGTAACTTAAGAAACATACACCCATGATAGAAGGATCTTAAAATGATTATTTAAATACCCATAAATTAAATTATACTACACAATGAACACAATCATGGGCAATACACACACCACAAGCAATAAATATGTGGTGAACAGTTGAATTCTCACGTAATTAAAAGTGACATAAAAAAACCCCTTAAATTGTACTTTTTCCTTGGTCGACGGTAGGTTAACCTCCTATATAATGGTGAAATAATTGTTATTTAATTATAAAATAATCATTTACATTAATATTATATCATATATGGTCTTTTAACATTGATTTGTTAATAATATCTTATAATTATCATCATTTCGGGTGTTAACGGGTTCATTT
This sequence comes from Viscum album, assembly GCA_963277665.1. Classification (NCBI taxonomy): domain Eukaryota; kingdom Viridiplantae; phylum Streptophyta; class Magnoliopsida; order Santalales; family Viscaceae; genus Viscum; species Viscum album. Next base: position 891,831,092 of record OY728130.1, read on the forward strand.
TACTTTATATTCATTGTTATGTGATCCATATTCGTTATTAATGGGAAGTATATTATTAATATCCAGAATTATATAAAGTCCTTAAATACTATTTTTAAATCATCAAATGATAATTATACTTTAATGGATATGATGGATAATGAATCTCATCGAGTTCGTGGAGACGGTAGTCCGTACATATGCTCGAGCGACAATATCATTCTATTGATATTAAAATAATATATAATTGGATGGTATATCATATATAAAGAATCATTATCATGTTATATTTATTATTTACATGAGTTACACATCATTATTATACCCATCTAGATAATAATATATTGAATAACAATTACACCATGATGTGGAGACGGTAAGCCGTATGCACGCACGTATGGTGATAATTATTCAAAGGGTGGATAGAATACTGAATATGGTTGTAACATATTTATAATAACAACACAGTATATATATGATACTGGAGTTATTATTTTATAATGGTAATAAAAAAAGAAAGAAGAAGTGGAAGAAGAAAGGAACTTGAAAAGGGGTGGTGAAAACATTATCTCTTCTTTGGGTTGTTCCTTTTGATTTGATCGAAAGGGCTCCTTAGGATGGCTTTCTGATCAAATTATGGACCCTAGGTTGTAGTTAGGGAAGTTGAAGGAGTATTTGGGTAGGGTTTGGCCGAACCATAAGTCTTTGAAGGTGTGATTAAATGAGAAGTAGTAGTGCCCTTTTATAAGAGCTGTGAGGGGAACCTTTGGAAAAGCTAGAAATATTAATTTATAAAAAATTCATATTCTGATTATAATAGCTCCAAAGTTTATTATTTAACGTTTATGGTGGGGATGGGTCGAAACCAACTCAACCAATATAATTTAGACAGGTTTGAGTCATTATATTAACCTTATCTTTAAGTATTAACTCTTAGTTAATTAGTTTCACTTTTACAATGTCTCTTTGTATTTTTATATTATATGGTTAATAAAATTACCATATACATCCAAGAGACCCCCAAGTGTTCCATTAATGATACAACTATCATGATATAAGTCTCTTTGCCGAGCCTTAGATTTTTATAAATTTAATATCAATTAATAATATAATATTTGTTTAAAAAACTATTTTATGTCAATTTTGACACTATTCAATAGCTGTTTTTGGTTATACTCATTACAGAATTATTACTTCGAAAAAAGTAAATTAAATCAATAATAATATTTCATATTATCCTATAAAATTATTTTAATTCATTAAAAGTCTCAAATTATATTTATTTGGGTATTTATAATATCAATTATTTTATTTTTTCACTATTATGGTAATTACTACATCATCATTGTGTCATAAATAAACTAAATTATTTAATGTCTTAAAATTAAAAATAAAAAAATACTTATGTAGGAAATATTTATAGATTTCTAATGATATTTATAGTTTAAAATCCAACCTATATAACCATATGTAACAATTGTTTTTCTAAAAGATATATGCTAGTGTCATTTTTGTATTCATTTTAACTTAATTAAAATAAAGTGTCCCTATCACTTAAAAGTGGATCCATGGGGTCCAAAAATCGACCCAAAGATGCCCATGGTCGACCATGTATCAACCAATAGGGTTAAGACGCGTTTTAAGATAATTTAGTATTATTATAATATTATTTTTTTGACCCTTGTTTACCGGATTTACCCTTTAACCATGGTAAATAAAATATTTACTGAAGTAATTATCCAAAATGTCTAAAAATAAAAGTTACCTATTTACACAATTTGTACATTGTGATTCCAAATATTGAATCCATTTTTCCAAATTCAAAACACAGAAGTGGAAGAAATTAATTTAATAATAATTCCCTTTATTAAAACAAAAAGCGTGTTTTTAAGAGATAATAATTATCAAAAGATTGGAACTTGTTTATGTCTGGATTAAATGTGAAATTATATTCAATGAACCACATTGTATTACATGGTAAAAATATATTTTAAATATAATTTAACACCCATAAAATTTAAAATTTATCACTATTAATTATTTTCATTAAAAAAGTTGTTTTTAATTAAAATTTAGTAATTGTTTACTATTCATCAAAATATAAAAGTTATCCAAAAAAGTACCAAAATTTCACCCTAGGATAATTTAGTTATTCCTAATACAAAAATTAATTCTATTCTTCCAAATTCAAAAAATAAAAGTTGAATTTATTAATTTAAAATTGATTCCCGCTTTTGAAACCAAAATGTGTATTTTTAAGAAATAATAACTATCAAAAGATTGACATTTGTTTATGTCCAATTTCAAAGTGAAATTACATAAAATGACCATTATTAGATTAAATAGTAAAAATATAATCTATTTATACTTCCAAACCATTAAAATGTATAATTTAACAATATAAATTATTTTCATTAAAAATGTTTTTTTCAGTTAAAATATAGTATTTTTCACTATTCACACAAATATGAAAGTTATCAGAAAGACACCGAAACATTATTGATTCTAAATTCTTATATCCCGATTTAAAAGAAGAATTTCATTTTGTCAAATTTAATACATAAAAGTTTCAAATATTGGTTTTAAAAAGGATTCGCCATTAAAAGGCGGTAAAATTTCATTTTTTTGAAAAATACTTCTTTTATCTGAAAAAATGAATTTGTTCATAAATCATGTCTTAGAAACTAATAATATGGATTAAAATTATAAGGGTTATATAATAATTAAAATTCAGTTAATACTATTCATAACCTCTTTTGGACGGCTAGTTTGGTAAGTCGCGGTGTACTTGAACTCAATGTTGCGTACAACACACGCTATTGTATTATTCAAAGAGAAGTGTCCTATGGAAGATTGGGGTGTTACATTCACCCATCCTTCAATAAATTGCATCCTCTCAATTTTAAAAAATTGGGCCTAAGAATATAATGGAATGTCCCACATCGGAAAAAGAGTTAATAAAACTATCACTTTAAAAGAAAGAAAGAGAGGTATAAAGGTCAACCATGATATCCCATACTCAGATTCCATGTAGGAAACCATTAATATGGATGATAAACTAAGTGTCATGTTCTAATGGAGAGGGATAGAAATCATGATCAGGATAATGTTAACAATAAGAAAACCACACACTTGTGTTGGGACAAACGACCATTAGTTTCCTAGTAGGAAAGTAAACGGACAACATTTTTTTCTGTTTTATGTTACATTACATATAAGATGAAGAATTCATTTATGATATTGACTAAGAATATAAAGATATATACTTACATTTTAAGTAGATTCTCATTCTTTAACAAATTTCCACCACTAACTCATTTTTTTAAATGATGGGTATTCAAGAAGACTTGGTCACACTCAAAGAGCTACAATAAACTTCTATAGAATCACATGATCCATGCTGGATGAACTATATATTTATATTGTCTTTAGAGATTTATCGAAACCAAAATGGGTAGTAAAAGATCTAATGATCCCTCAAAAGGATATTCCTTGAGTGAAATAAACACTAATCTTAATTTCCAAAATTAAACCAACAATACCCAAAGTTAAATAAATACCATTCAACAATCAATTGTCCTTAAAATCTTTCAATATAATCCAAACTAATATTGAAACTCAAAACTTATAAGAATGTAGTCTTCCATGTTAAATTGTATCTCCAAATGACATCAAATACTCTTAAATTCACACACCTAAAAGTTATTAACCTCATCACATATTCTCGATTATAGGTTAATCATTTCCATAAATAACCTAAATCACTATAAATATACAATAAAAACATAGACAAAAATATACCATTACTCCAAAAATGAAACCCCATAGTATTCCATTTTCCATGGGCATATAGTGTTCCCAACAAAGTGAACATCTTCCAAAATAACTTTATCACTTAATCACCAAATCATTTTCCTATACCAAGGGCATTCATTTGATAAGACATAAGAACCCAAATAAACTTATTATTGATCAATAAAATCATTGAACTAAAAATAATTAGTCACACTATCCAGGGACTTCACGTAGTCCAGTGGTAGGTGATAAATCCCAATCGCACTTTGGTTGTGGGTTCGATTATCATAGCTTTGTCCGACGCGATGGCTTGTCACACGGTCTACATGTTGTCCTTTTTCAAAAACTATATTTTATAATATTACCAAAATGAGATAAATTCATCAAAATATCATAACATAATTTAACCACAAATGTTATATCATACCTTTCATTTTCATCCCAAATTATAATAACATATATTTCTATCAAACCCCATGATCATATAAAACCAAATGGTTATTTATACATATATCCACAAGAGAGGAGATAATTCTTCCTCAAATATTATTCTCACATGGCAAACTGTGGGGTTACAAATACAAGAGAAGATTATTCCAATGTAAACCCATCAACAAGGAGCACTAAAACTTTTTAAACATTTCTCCAACCATTTATTTCCACATAGCTTCTTCTTTGACCAAGAAAATATCCTGTAGATTAGGTCATTAACTTGGGTAATGGACAGGTCCCCTACATTTACGGCAAATGACTGTAAATGGACTCTTAGGACCATTTTTATCTTCTTCCATAGTACTCTTAATTTTTCTTCGACAATTCTTCACTTTATGTCCTTCCTTCCCACACGTAAAGCATTTCTTTGTCCCATTGAGACACTATCCAGGGTGTCTCCTACCACATTTCTTGCATGATGGAAATTGAGGGTTCTTTTCTCCATGGTCTCCACTACTGGAGATCTTATCATTCACTACCTTTCTCTTCTTTTTTGAGTCCGGGAATTTGTTAATATATATATTGTTGATCATATTTTTGGAAAATTGATTTTGCATAAAGATGATATCTTTTACGCCTATCAATATTCCATTTTTTTGCTCATTGCCACCACCGTTCCCACCTTGTACATCATTCTCAAAGTTACTATGACTTCCTTGGAATCCAGCCATTGGCTAAAACCAGAAAGCATTATGTGAGTAATAGTAGTCATAAAATCATTTCGAGATTAACATGTCACCATATTCTCAATTTGAAACCCATTAGGATAAACCAAGGTCATTTACTCTCATCTTATATATTTAATAATTCAAATCGGTTATTAAAGAAAATGTAAATTATCCTAAGAATAACCTCTGAGAGTTTCATAACCAAGAGTGCAGAAAGTCCCATTGTCGTGCACCAGTTCCCATTTGAGTCTAGCTCAAATTGGTATTTTCGGGTTTTACCCCTTGGTACATCTGTGCCAGAGCCGCCTCTACCTGCTCGTATCTAGACAGGGATGTATTGCTCGGAAAACTCACAAAATCTCTACAATACCCAAATTCTAGGAAGTTATTCTATACAAATCCTCAAAGTCCATCTTAAATCTATGTGCTCTAATCAGAGTTTATCTAAATATAGCTTCCAAGGTTTGTACTAAACTTTCTCTGATACCAACTGTAACTCCCCGACCCCAGTTACCCAGAGTCGGTGCATTATTACATAACATTGGCATGATCACAAGAAAGATCAATTCTCTAAAGACCAATTATTATAGTAGCTTTGGAATAACTAGATACATTTATAAAGATTACATTACATCATAAAATGAAAACAACAACAACATAGTCTCCATAGTCCACACTCATACTATCCCTGCAGGTCATTCATAACTTACTTCTTCATAATCCTGGGAAAAATAATACATTGAAAGGGGTGAGCTCAAATGCTCAGTATGGATAACATTATAGCAGAAGCTTTCATAGATAAGCATAAACACTTAAGGCAATTTATAATTAAAACAAAATCCTTTTAAACATGAACTTCAACATAATATGGAAAAGATAAAATGAAATAATCCCATTTACTTATTCACATGGATATTCTACTAGTCAAACAATCACATGAAATATCAATAACCACATTCATAATGATGGAATGCATAATTCCAGACTATCATAACCACATAGCCAAGGCCTCGTGCCAAGACTATAAATAACATTTTCCCAAGGCCTTGTGCCAAGACACTAGTTTGTCTCATGAGACCTACCGATGCATCAAGGAGCTATAGAGGGCTCCAACCATCACTTATTAAGTCCAATTCATTCCTCATATGAACAGGTTTAATCATAACATAAACATTCTTATTAAAACTATCATGCGAAATGTCAATACTTTAACCACAAATCGTGAATGGTATAAAAATAGCACATCCACAGTAAAAAATAACTCATTCGATATAATATGGAAGACTGTATTGTATCACATTAACCTCAATCAAGAATTATGAAGGATATTGACATAGATGAAAATAATCATCAAAACTACTTGAGAGAAATATCCCCCTTTTTCTTGAAATCATTTAAAAGTCACACTATTTGTCAAGAAGCCATTAAAAAAATGATTTTTGAATCAAATTATCCCATACCACATGGAAACTTTTAAAAGGATTTTTAATTTTAAAACTTTAATATCCATATTTATAAATCCTTAAAACCATTTTTAAATCATGGACATTAATGAGAAATATTTAGAAGAATAAGTCTTTAAAATATCAAAAAATGGTATTTTAGTTAGAGTTTCTAACCAAAAGAGAGACACTTGATACAATTAATTGAGGTAATAAAAAAATTGTGATATCATTAGAATAAAGGGATTCATGATATACTTTGTCAAAGTACATTATATACATCACATAAAAGTGATTTGGTGTATAACAACAAATAAGTCTCAATGGAATGTAAATTGAGATGAAATCTCTCATAAAGGTCATACCCTTAGGTTAAGGATAAATCAACGACATAGTTATGTGTGACAAATATAAATACACTAAATATGATTTTATATCCAGTGTAAAACAATCAAAGGACATTCACACATAATCTTGTAAAAACAACACCAATGAATTGGATGTTTAACCAAACAAATTGAGAATGAGTTAAAATTTCTCTTATCAAAAACATATCAATGACTTTTGAAATTATCAATGGAGTGATTATGTGTATGAAAAGTATATCCATGGAAAAGGGGAGTGAAAATTATGACATACGCAAATGAATAGTGATTCCACACAAAATCTCGGAGTAAAATAATCAATAAATTTTGCGTAAAGCCGGATAAAAGTAAATTGAAATTTCAAATTCCCTTATCGATTATGTAACTTACGATACATACACCCATGATAGAAGGATCTTAAAATGATGAAGTAAATACCCATAAATTAAATTATATTACACAATGAACACAATCATGGGCAGTACACACACCATAATCAATAAATAAGTGGTGAACAATGGAATTCTCACGGAATTAAAAGTGAGATAAGAAACCCCTTACTTTGTACTTTTTACTTGGACGACGGTAGGCTAACCTCCTGTATAATGGTTAAATAATTGTTATTGAATTATACAAGAATAATTTACATTAATATGATATCATATATGATCTTTTAACATTGATTTGTTGATAATATCTTAGAATTATCATCATTTCGGGTGTTAACGAGTTCATTTTACTTTATATTCTTTGTTATGTGAGCCATATTAGTTATTAATGGGATGTATATTATTAATATCCAGAATGATATCAAGTCCTTAGATAATATTTTTAAATCATCAAATGATAATTATACTTGAATGGATTTGATGGAGAATGAATCTCATCGCGTTCGTGGAGACGGAAGTCCGTACATACGCACGAGTGACAATATAATTCATTTGATATTAAAATAATATATAATCGGATTTTATATCATATATACAGTATCATTATCATGTTATATTTATTATTTAAATGAGTTAAACATCATTATTATACCCATCAAAATAATAATATATTGAATAACAATTACACCACGACGTGGAGATGGTAAGTCGTACGTACGCACGTATGGTGACATGTTATTCAAAGGGTGGATAGAATACTGAATATGGTTGTACCATATTTATAATAACATAATAGTATATATATGATACTGGAGTTATTATTTTAGAATGGTAATAACAAAGAAAGAAGAAGTGGAAGAATAAATGAACTTGAAAAGGGGTTGTGAAAACATTACCTCTTCTTTGGGTTCTTCCTTTTGATTTGATCAAAAGGGATCCTTAGGATGGATTTATGATCAAAATTAGGACTCTAGGTTGTAGTGAGGGAAGTTTCAAGAGTATTTGGGCAGTTTTTGGCCGAACTAAAAGGCTTTTAAGGTGTGAAGAAATGAGAAGGAGGAGTGCCCTTTTATAAGAGTGGTGAGGGGCACCTTTGGAAAATCTAGAAATATTAATTTATAATAAATTATTATTCGGTTTATAATATCTACAAAGTTGATTATTTAAAGGTTAAGGTTGGTATGGGTCTAAAACCACTCAACCGATAGAATTTAGACAGGTTTGGGTCATTATATTAACCTTATCTTTAAGTATTAACTCTCAGTTAATTAGTTTCACTTTTATAGTGTCTATTTGTATTTTTATATTATATGGTTAATAAACATACCATATACATCCAAGCGACACCCAAGTGGTACATTAATGATACACCTATAATTATATAAGTCTCTTGGCCGAACCTTAGATTTTTAGGAATTTAATATCAATTAATAATATAATATTTGTTTTAAAAACTCTTTCATGTCAATTTTGACAATATTCAATAGTTGATTTTTGTGAAACACATAACAGAATTATTACTTCTAAGAAAGTCAATTAAATCAATCCTAATATGTCATATTATTCTAGAAAATTATTTTAATTCATTAAAAGTCTCAAATTATATTTATTTGGGTATTTATAATATCAATTATTTTAATTTATCATTATTATGGTAATTACTGCTTCATCATTGTGTCATAAATAAAATAAATTATTTAATGTATAAAAATTATTAATAAAAAATATTATTATTTAGGAAATATTTTTATATTTCTAATGAATATTTATAGTTAAAATACAACGTATATAACCCTATGTAAAAATTGTTTTCCTAAAAGATATATGCTTGTGTCATTTTTGTATTCATTTTAACATAATTAAAATAAAGTGTCCCTATCACCTACAAATGGATCCATGGGGTCCCAAAATTGACCCAAAGATTCCCATGGTCGACCATGTATGAACCAATATGGTTAAGACACATTTTAGGGTAATTTAGTATTATTATGATATTATTATTTTGACCCTTGTTTACCGGATTTACCCTTTAATCATGGTAAATAAAATATTTACCGAAGTAATTATCCAAAATGTCTAAAAATAATAGTTACCTTTTTACACAAACTTAACATCCTGATTCCAAATATGGAATCCATTTTTCCAAATTCAAAACACAGAAGTGGCAGAAATTAATTTAAAATTAATTCCTGTTGTTAAAACAAAAAGCGTGTTTTTAATAGATAATAATTATCAAAAGATTGGCACTTGTTTATGTTTGGTTTAAATGTGAAATTATACCCAATTACCCACATTGTATTAAATGGAAAAAATATATTTTAAATATAATTTAAAACTACTCTATTTAATAATTTATCACTATTAATTATTTCTATTTAAAAAGGTGTTTTTAATTAAAATTTAGTAATTTTTTACTATTCATCAAAATATAAAAGTTATCCGAAAAGTACCAAAATTTCTCCATATGATAATTTTGTTATTAAAAATCCAAAAATGAAGTCTATTTTTTCAAATTAAAAACACAAAAGTTTCATTTATTAATTTAAAATTGATTCTCGCTTTCAAAACCAAAATGCGTATTTTTAGGAAATAATAACTATCAAAAGTTTGACATTTATTTTTGTCCAATTTCAAAGTGAAATTACATAAAATGAACATTATTAGATTAAATAGTATAAAATATAATCTATTTATACTTCCAAACCATTAAAATGTATAATTTAACAATATAAATTATTTTGATTAAAAAAGTTGTTTTCAGTTAAAATATAGTATTTTTCACTATTCACACAAATATGAAAGTTATCAGAAAGACACCAAAACATTATTGATACTAAATTCTTATGTACCGATTATAAAGAAGAATTTAATTTTGTCAAATTGAATACATAAAAGATTCAAATATTGGTTTTAAAAAGTCTTCGCCATTAAAAGGTTGTAAAATTTCATTTTTTGAAAAATTCTTCTTTTATCTGAAAAAATGAATTTGTTCATAAATCATGTCTTAGAAACTCATAATATGGATTAAAATTATATAGATAATATAATATTTAAAAATCAGTTAATACTATTCATAACCTCTTTTGAACGGGTAGTTTGGTAAGTCATGGTGTACTTGAACTCAGTGTTGCGTACAACACAAGCTATTGTATTATTCAAAGTGAAGTGTACCGTGGACGATTGGGGTGTTACAATCTACAACCACTAAATTGTATTCCTTCTAATTAGATAATGGAAACGGACCAATGAAATCTAAACCAAAAAAATATAAAATTTGTACATCACAAAGACCCTCTGGGTGACTTCTTCTTACTCCAAACATTTTCTAACATTAGACATCTATCACATCCAAAAACAATTATGGTATCATCCTTGAATAATGGGGACAATAAAATCCATCATGAGGAATTTTCTGAGCTTTCCTCTCGACCATATGATGTCCTCCCTAAGGTGTTGAGTGACAACTCTCTAGTATAGGCAACAACCCTTCCTCTAGAAGACACCTTCTATGAATTCCATTAGCACATAACCTAAACAACAACTGGTTATCATATAGATTGTTCATGAGATACGAAATCAATTTCAACCTTGGGTTATTAGACAAATCAATGAGAATAACACAACCTTCCGAGAAAGTGTCGTAGTCTGAAAACCATATAAACTTCTATATTGAAATATTGAAAATATTTTCATAAGGAAAATAGATTTAATAGCCATTTCCTCTTAAAATTAGGTATGAGGAAGCCTAGAATGGTTGTCTAAAATTAATTTTCAACTCCATGATTATATCTAATTTCCATATCAAACTCTTGTAACTATAGAATCCACCTAATCATCTTTGTGTAGGACACCTTCATAGATAGATAATATTTTATGGAATAATTGTTAGTAAATATGATTACTTTTGAACCATGAAGATACTACTTAATTTCATTAAATAAAATACGAAAACCAATAATTCGTTTTCATTAGTGTTGTTATTATTTTTTCCCTCATCTATAATCCTTCATGTATAGTAAACCACATGAAACCTTTTTTCAATCATTTTTACAAGGACAACTATATCATATATATCAATAGAATTACACATTAGTTCAAAAGGTTGTTTCCAATCAAGTTCCATAATGATAGCTAATTAAGTGAGTTTTTCATTTAAGAGATTAAATGAACCTAGCCAATTTTGATCTAAATTGAAGGTTGTATCCTTTTATAGTAAAAAACACAAGGGCTTACTAATTTTTGAGATGTATTTTATAAACATCCAATAAAAACCGACATGTCCTTGGAAACTTCCAACACCCTGAACATTTTTGGAAGGTGTTAGTTTTTTAATTACTGTTATCTTTGTAGTGTCCACTTCAAGACCCTCTTGAACACTTTTTTTCATAGAAAAATCACTTCGGTGACTATGAATTGACATTTTAATATGTTATGATGATGGTGGGTCTCTAAGAATCTCTCTAACACTAACAATATTTTTTAAGACAAGAATAAAATTTAATACCCACTCCTGATAAATCATCCATGAAAATTGATAGGATCCTCTAATTAATATTAGATAATATAGCCACCATGAATCTTTGAAAGTATGCAGGGTCACCACACAACTCCAAAGGCATCCGCTGGTACGAAAATCTACAAAAGTGGAATGTGAAAGTATTTTTCTCCTAATACTCTAGATATACTAGAGTCATGCTGTAACAAGAATACCAATCCATGAAATAGAAGAACTCATTTATAGATTTGATCAAGTAAGGGAGTTGGAAAATGGTTATTCCTTGTGCTTGAACTGAGATTATTATAGTCAATTCAAATTCCTAATTTGGTGGCCTTTCTAACTTGAATTTCATCAATTTTTCATTTATGGGAACATTGAAACCACCTTTAATTGGGGAAACCTAGAGAAGACAGACCCAAGTACTATAAAAAATAAGATATATTATTCTTGTATCCAAATTCTTAATTACTTTTCCTCTCACAACTTCGTTCTTGTGGGGGTTCAATCTTCTTTGACACTATAGTCTTGGCTTTTGTTCTCGTTCCATATGGATTTTTTTTATAAAAAATGAAGGCATAATCCATTTAATATCACCAATGGTCCAACCTATGAAAAATTTGAATTTTTATGAAACACCAAACAGTCATTCCTCTATATTTTATTTCAGCTCACAAAAATTGTTACAGGAAGTGTATATTTATCAACCAAAAATGACTATTTAAGATGTGTATGAAGTGGTTTAAATTCATGGATGGGTTATTTTTCACTTGATCGATGACTTTTAGGATTTGGAGGTTTATGTTAATTATCATATCTCTTGTATGTTGTTTTCAATTATTAAACATTTTCAATTTCATTACAAGATTTATGGTTTTCTTCACTAATATACAAAATGGATAACTAACTCTTAATGTATTCTAGTTCATAATTTATTAAATTTAATAAAGAAAAAATATCAATTTGTTCTATAAGATCTCCCTTTATTTTATCATATTTTTATGAATTGTAATAAATTATTGAATAAAACATAAGATGACTTTAGAAATTATTATGTTCAAAAATAGAAGGAACATCTCCATCTTTAGATGAAACTGAACTATTGTCCAGTTCTAGAAAATTTTCTAGATTCTTATTTTATGAAGATTGATCAAAATATGAAACGTCATTTTTAGCTTACATGTTTATTTCTTTAGAAGAATTATTTATTTTTAGACTATTTATAATTTTAAAATGAATTTCCAGCTATAAAAATATCTATATTATAATAGTTTTAAAAAATTCCATTGACTTGATATTTTTAAAGACATTGATTTCTTCCTTTGGTTCTTCAATTTTATAAATCAGTTGACCCTCACACACATCTTTTACACCTTCACTAGGGGCCAAGATAGGTCTACCCAAAATGATAATCACCTCTTTCCTACACTCAATATTAGGGACTAAATTGTCTCTAGGTAGAAACAACTTCTCCGCTTTAACTAGAAAGTCATCTATCCTTCCCACAAGGTGTGTGAACGAGGAATAATCCAACATTAGGATGATTGTGTTGGGTTGAATATCACCCAATATCAACTATGTGAACATTGGTTATGGGAGAAGGTTGATACTAAACCTAAGTCAAAAAAATAATTTAATTGACTAGAATTTCAAAAGGTTCCACATATGAAAAAAATACATGGGCATTAGATATTTAGATGTATTTTAATTTGGAGTAAAATAATACATTATTCCGTGATCTTGTATGTGGAAAATTTACCAATGGTGTTTTTTTGGAATAAATTTTTGAGATATGGAAGGTAATATAGAATTTAGATTATGGATTCGATAAAAGGGATGTTTACCATGATAATGGCCAATCGTTTATGGAACTGAAGATTTTTTTCATTTTTTCTTGTTTCTTTTGGGTTTTAATTTATCATGTAAAGGGATGGATGGGAAAAAATTATGAAGGACAATAATCATATCCCTCATTTCTTCAATAGTTTTATCCTTTCCTTTGTTGTTCTTATTTCTTATAATAAAATTTAAATTTAATTTCAGGTAAAAAATTATGATTTTATTTATTGTTTGCACATTCCTATTGATATTTAGAGAGTGGATTTTCATTTATAGAATCATATAGTTTTTTAGTTTTGTAATTTTAGAATATTTTTAGTCTCAATTCGAATTTTAAGACAACATATAGTCACAAAATCCATGATATTTTCCCTAGGGGTTAGTTTAGATTTTCCATGTATCCTACTTTTATTCCAAGATTTCATGTGTAGAGATAGATGGCCCAGTATTATTTAAAAATTGTAAATTATAGAAACAATTTGAATTATATCACATTCATATTGTTCTTTTTTTATCCAGTTGATTCTTGATGTTTTCATCTTCATAGTCCATTATATTTAAAATTAGATCCAATTTTCAAAACATATGACCCTAAAAATTTCCTTGTGAATTAGACGATTCTACCATATAATGATTTTGAATTTTTTGTCTAGGTTAATAATGGTTACTAGGGGAAATAGGTTTATAAATAATTCTTTGTCACTTCCAAGAAAAGTGAGGATGGTTCCTATATTCATTATTATAGTTGTCTGAAAATTGGTCCAATTTAGTAGGAATCCATGTACGATTATTGAAAAATATTGAGGTTTCTTATTGGTGGGATGACATGTCAAATTTGGTACATTAATTTTTCATGTGAATAAACATCCCACATTGAGATGATTTTCCCTATGTGAATGGCTTTTGTTTTGAGATCCCCATTGATTTACCAATTCTATGGAATTTTGGTAAATTATGTTTTGAATTTCATTAGTTATTTTAAAAAGTTGGGCATGAGTATCTACACCTAAACCGGTGTCAATATTTCTATTCAATATTTTCTTTATTGAATTTTTATGTTGAAAATTTAAAGCAAGGATTTTATCAAATTTTCATAACAATTATTCATTTATGACATTATTATTTCCTATAGTGTATTTTTCAACATATTTTTGACAATAGTAAAATATACATACATAGAAAGTTCCCATGAGAATAGGGGATGGGAGTTGATGATGGGGAAACTGCCTAGGAAGGTCCCTGAATCTATCTCAAACCTCATGAAATGCTTCTCCATACTCATAGTAAAAAAATATTTGTTTATCAGTTCTCATTTAATTAAATGGGGATAGAATTTCATGATGAATTAGTTATACACTTGGTTCTATTTTTCAAAAATATTCTCATCTATATTCAAGAACAAATTCATTTTATTCCCTTTTTTTGGAAAAGGTGAAATACTCCAATTTAATTCTCATTCCTAGTGAGTCCTATGAGTGGAAATTAATGAAAATTATTTTCGAAATATCTAATGAAGGCTAGATAGTCTTAATTAGATAGTCAACTAAAATATGGAAGTAGTCACAAGTAATATTGTTTCAATTTATTTTTCCTAGCTCTAGGTTGAAGTCAAATGGAAGATGGGTTTCTTAAAACTTGTGGGAGTTAGAACTCCCTCATCATAGGCCCCACAATTCCTTGAAGATTTCTATTTGAAATTTTGGTTGATTTTTAAATAGTACTCTATTTTCTAAATTTCTCATTTCAGATTTGTCATTCTTTTTTAGAGTAGTTAAGCATTTTTCAATTTTTGGGATCAAAGGATCTAATATATAATCATATGTTCTTGTAATCACGCATTAGTTAATGAAAAAAAAAATTCAACATAAAATATTTTGAAGCGGCAAATACTAATACAAGAGTACGAAAAAAAAATTATAATATGTTAAAAATATAACAACAACTACAACAGTAAAAATAGAATGGATCAAAAAAATAGCAATTTTAAATTAAAAAAACAATTTTTTTTAATATTATATTTTTAAACTATTTTTTTAATGTTTTAGAAAATTGTTTGTCACTTTAAACCTTCCCCGTTATCGGTGAAAATAAACAAAAATTTATGTCATTGAATACATGTTAATGTTTAATTATTTATATTTTTATACTAACTACAACATATTGGTATGCCGGTTCGAACCTAAAGGAATGCAAAAATAAGGTTGAATGTCTAGATTTTTTAAATCAAAACCCATTGAAAATAGTGGGTGAAATTAATTTCTTCTTCGTTTTCTTTTCTATTGCAACATTTATTGATGTGAAAAATAGTTATTTATTTGAAAAACTAAAGGCATACAATAAAGATTAATGTTTAAAAAAAATGGTAATAATAAATTATGTTCTCAAAGACAAACAATCAAGATAAATGTTCGGGGAAGATCTATCTTACCTATTTAAAGAGTGTTCCTTTTTGTAGAACTGAAAATGAAAACATTACCACATAAAATGAATGATATACCTTACTCTCTATGATATTAATCAAAAAAATTGAACAATAATTGAATTCTACAAACTATGAAATATTGAACAACAAAAATATATTTGAATGTCTATAGAAACAAACACTCCAATTTTTATGATGTTATCTTTCTTAATAAAAAAAATTAGAGAAATTTCATCCTAGATCAAACTAATTGATTGACCATGGAATAGGTAATTGTGTATGATTGGCATGAAATAATTTAATGAATTTAGAATTGAACACACAGATGAATTATACAAATGATGAAATGAAAAAGTGAAAATCTGAAATATTGACAACAAGAGGAAAAAAAAAATTCCATGAAAAATAAATTTTAGCTAGAAATCATGTCAGTAATAATCAAGAATTATAATTTGAAATGAAAAAAAATAAAATTGAGGAAGAAGAGTTCTCTCCCATTCAACAAGTCCTATTACTGCCCGTATTCATCTTTGAGTTTGTTCGCTGCCTTTGCTCCGGAGTCTCTTTTTAGGTATCGATGAAAATGGCCAGAACATCAATCAATCAAGAATGAGATATATCCCTTACTGCTACTACCATCTATTATTTAAAAGTCTGATGTCATACTTTTTTTTATCACAAACATTCATCACTGGCCTAGGTTGGTCCTCATCTTTTGTACCACCCATGTGTGTTTTTCTACTATAGCCTTTGTGACTTTATGTTATTCCTTGTAACAACCTCAACTCCTCTATTCTTCATCAACCTAGATGATATTGTTTGATTAAAATTAATCTATTAATAAAAGTCACATAAAAATTATGAGTAATTAGACATTACATAAATTAAAAGAAAAACATAATTAATTAATTATTATCACAATTATGTTGAGTAATTTATATTTAATAATTATTTTTTTAATTGTTAATTAGTATTATATTTTAATACAAAAAAAATAAATTTTAGTGTTTAAAATTTTTTGTTTTTTAATTTATTATTATTGGTATTAATTTTTTTAATTTTCTTTTTATTGATATGTTTTTTTCTTCACCCTCCTAATCTATGTTATCTAGGGGAGGGGGTGTTCTTCTGTACTATAGGAGGTAGTCAACTCCTCCTCCAATGCATCAAGATGACGAGTAATTTCTCTAGGCTATAGCAGAACATCCTATGTTTTTTTTACAAAACTACATATAGATTACGCATTAGGGAATATTTGGTTCGACGACGATGAATGGAAGAGTTGGTTAGTTTATCTTGGTAGGTGGTGGACGCGCTTTAGTCAAATTCTAATGAGTAGTCAAGCTATGCAGCGGCGATGTGCAGCTCGCAGTGTATGAATTTCATTGATGTTGAGGAGATAGGTGTCTGTCGTGGTGAATCCTTCCTCAACACGATGGTTTGATTTTATCTACTGGTTGATTCTGGTATGGAATTGCTTCGGTTAATTTTCTCCTATTACTGTGGTTTGATTTTATTTAATTCTTCTTCTGCTATATCATTTCTGTGGACGTTCTAGTTTCGATTATCTACTTTTTGTGGTGGTAGTGTGATGGAATGGATTGGTGTGATGAAGTTAGATAAAGGAGAAGTAGAGGGGTTGTGTAGCAGATGGTCAATCTAGTGGTGATGGAGTAGCGATGTCAGATTGGTTGAGTGGTGCCTCTTGTGGAGAAAAAGGATAGTGTTATTATAAGGAGACCCGACCAGAAGGATGGTGGTGTCTAGAGGAGACACTACTATGGATTCTTGTGGGTCACATGGTGCATTAATTTTAAAAATGAAAACCAAAAAATAAAACAATTAACAAATTAAAAATATTAAAAAAAAAGAAATAAATAAAATAAAAAATTAATTATTTAATGAAACGTACACAAAAAAATAATAATTATCTAATTAATAATATCAAAATAGAAAACTAAAATAAAAAACATAAAGTAAACATAAGATAAATACATAGTTGAATTAAGAAGGATAACAATAAAATCCTTAGATAATAGAATTAAAATTTTAATTAATAATTAACATTTAATTAATTAAAAATGTTAATTTATTGTGAAAATAAAAAATTAAAATCATAAAAGATAAATTAAATTTTATTTATGAATGATAAATTAAATAATTGATTAATGAATCAAAAGAAAATTATCATTGCAATATAATACATATGAAGTTAAATGAAAATTAAAGAATGATAAAATAAAGTTATGTAAAACAAATATTTTTAAGGCCTAAAAATGAAAAATTAATTATAAAAATTTATTAATTAATAAAATAACAAAAAAGAAATTATTTTAAAAAATTTATTTTTTTTAATTAAATGAATAAAATTAAAATAAAAATACGTCGAAAAAAATGTCAATTTAAGACCACATCACATACTCAATGAATATTGAATTACTCAAATGTTTTAAGTGCATTATGATGCCTATATGATCTCAAAAATAACATGAGTTCATTTCATGAAGAGAAATTGATCTATTTATGTTCTTCCATCATCATTATCAATGTGTATCATGAGAGGTATCAAATGTAGAGATTGTATTCATACAAGAGGCGACCACACTCATTCATAAACATAAAATTATTTTATGCACGTAGGATAAATATAATTTATTTTAATTTTAGATTGTAACTAAATTTAACACATAACATAAATATCATATATTATTTTTATATTATTTTTCTAAAAGACAAAAATATATTTTAGCACTTACTAGTAGAACTCTAATATTTCACATAATGCAACAAAAATAACATACATTCTTTATTCCTTTAAAAAAAATATTTAATAGACAGTTTTTTATAATTGTACATTAGAAAAATAATTTTTAAAATATTTATGTAAGTATATATTAATACTTTTAATGATCTACTAGTCTAAAAAATTGTGATGGTTAAATAAGAGGTGTTGAATTAGAAAAAAATATATGTACTTTTAATATTTTAATTTGTTTAAAGCCAACCCACACCATTTGATAGGGTGATTTAACATAATGTCTTATCTCTCACATACTATGTAAATACAATCAACTAATGAACACACAATATAAATTTTCACCATCTAAAAATAATTTTTATATCATTAGAATGATCCAAAATACCCAAGATAACATCTTCCTCTAGAAGTTATCAAGATCGACATAATTTCACTAGTTTGTCCATGAATGTTTAATTCAATGAAGTGCCTTAACATAATATTTAGTTATTATGAATTATAAATTTTTTATCATTAAAATTTACGATAATATTTACAAATGAAATCCAAAATAACACTTCAAAGAGGTTCTTAAATATTAATATCCATATTTTCCTACTTTAAAAAATTAATTATGGATGTCCCATGTTAAATATTTTATTATTTGGATATCTTTTTCATATTTTCCACCATAATTTTTCTCTCATAGTTTTGTAAACCACTATTTTTGAAAATACCAAATTATCATTTTTTTTGTTTTTTATTTTATATTCAAAATCATACACCCTTTATAATTTCCGCCTTCTCATATTTCATTAATAGTCCATAGATAACTTTAAACCTTTTTGTTATATTGGATTGTAAAATTTATGGATATATATTGAGTACCACATGTGAATCATTATAATCACAAAAATAAAAATACATTATACAATTTTTTTAAATACCCATTTAATGATTTTATGAATCCTGAAATTTCTTGTTTCAATCTCTTAATCTATATTGAATAATTACCTCAAATTTTAATATCATGACCAACTATGATAACCCACGATGTTTTCAAAGCCAATTTTCTTCTCCACATTATCTATGACAACAACATGAACATGGTTTGATAAATCATAACATAAAAAGTCATTGACCATGAATAGGATTATTAATCCATTATATAGAGAGATATATATTTTTTTACTAACCTTTGAACCAAGATCTATTCTCATTTTTCATCAATACGGAGCACCACCAGGGAATTTTACTATCTATACAACAATAATTTTTTATACTGATCGTTACCAAATATAATAAAACATGATTTTTTCTCCTTTCCAATGGTGTATATGAATTTTTTTAAAAACCTTACCATTATATATTTTTTTCTCAGCCGTTATCAAGGTATTTTATAGGAAATTGAACTATAATATTGTATTCCTAGTATGAAATGTTTTTTAATCATTTTCACTCCAATCAGATTCAACATTCACACTTCATCGCCAATCTAATTCAATTACATTAATCATCTTTTGATATTACTTTATCATTACATGATTATCCTTAACCAGCATAAAATTTTGTTATCTATATTATAAATATAAATCATGAGAAGATAATAAAATAATACAAAAACTCTAAAATTATCAAAAAAACATTCAAATTAATCAAACATGGCATGAATATAAAATTCATTTATAATTTTTTAGAAACAATTCATCAAAAATATACTTCAATCCAAGTCCTATGATTCTTAGAATAGATATATTAATTAATCATTTTTAAAACTATATCATTGTAATCAGTGTAGTAAAAAATAGAATTAATAATAACATTAAATCTATAAATTCTCAATTAAATCTATCTTCCATATTTATTTTCACATCAAAAATCTTCATATTGTTATATTTTCATCAATATTGTCCAGATAGACATCTCAAAATAATGTAAACATATATATATAACAAAAATAATATAATAGTTCCCAAACCAATCCAACACCCTTTCATTTTAAAATCATGACATTACATTTTTCATATTATCCCCCTAAATAAAGCATTACACACTTTTAATAAAACAATATTTTGCAAAATTATCATTGTTAACCACTATGAAAATAAAAATCCAAATATTAGAGAGATTGGTCAGGGTCACTATACCATAATATTCTAAAATAAGGGTCATAATTCCCATGATCGACCTGTTATTTTTAAATACAACATTTTTAAGGGTCTAGAAAATGTCTTCTTCACTTCATACATGGTAGGAAGAAACACCAAAATCAACAATGTTTATAAAAATTTAATATTATAAATTCATACCTAATATGATTTGATCAAGAATATTGTTCCAACAACAGGTGTAGTAACTTGGGTTGTTAAATTAGGGTGACAAAAATTTTACCAAATTATTATACTTATTTATTTATATTTTTAAATACCCTCTAAAAAAATTAACCAATTTAAAATTTAAGTTAAATACAAATTTAATTATGAAAATCTATCGCACATATACCATATGAAAAAATATTATTGGAATGGAAATTGGGAAGCATGTGATATATTCAATAGATTCAATTCTAGTGTGGATACTTTCTCTATAATGTGAACAAATTGTGTCAAATTCATATATTTCCAACTATAAAACAAGTGTAAAAATGTTTGTATCTCACTATAAACATTATATAATTTTTCATCTCAAACAAAACATACTCATATTTTCAATGTATATCAATATCCAAATATGTATAATATATTATACAAGATCCCAAGAGATTCCAAAAATAACATCAAATCTATTAAAAAATAACAAAATTCTATACTAAATGTCACAGTATCAAAGGGATCAGATCTCCTTCCCAAATAGATTTATTAATAAATTATGAATATTCTACAAAATTATAAGAAAATTTGTCATTGTAAACATACAAGCTCTTATATCATTAATAAAATTACATCATGGCATCTCTCAATAGAATATTTATGGTTTAAAACATCTAATAATTGATCAGTACAATTCCATGCACATTGAACATACCCATTTATCCTTCTCAAAAGTTATTCTTTTTTGTATTATGAAATATAGGGTATCATTGGATCCAACGTCTATAAAAATAACTCAATATTCTTCATCAATTTTCTTTGAGGTGAAAAATATGATATTGATAATCTCTAGGTATTATTCACATAATTTTGTAACATGAAGTCATGTTTCTTCATAATAGTTTCAGGTTCTCAAAATTTATGAAAACTATATCATTTTACACCCTTGTAAATATATTTATCATAGTTCAACAATTAAATTAAAATTCATAATACATTAATTCATATAGAAAAATCCATTAATAAATTCTAAAATGTTTTCACTCATCTTTATGGAAAAAATCTTCTATGAATTTCTCATTTTAAGTTTTGAAGGAGGAATTTTCCCACAATATTAACAATTTTTCATTCTCCCTAACTACATGTCTCTAGTTGTATTCCAAATTTAAAATTTTTATCTAAAAATCCATTTTTATATCACGCTAAATAAATTGGTATTAATGTTTTCCAAGATAATAAGTAATATAATTAACACAAATCCTATAAAATAATCTACAAATAAAAAATTTTCATTGCTTTATGAAAAATAAAAAAAATATATATCTACGATATGTCACTTATTCTTTACATCATGAAAGTCTATAAAAAAAGTTATAATAAACCATATCATTCATTCTAATTCTCATAAATCATTACTAAATTATATAATTTTCCTAATCATACAGATCATCATTCCTATAACATATCAAGAATAAAAATCTGATTTATTAATATTAATATATGAAAATAATTTTATAATAATCACTTGATTTGATTTTCATAGTTTTATTTTGTTCCAGAAAGTTTAGATATTTCATTCTTCAAAAATAAAAAACTTCAAAACTATTAAATCATACATAAAATTAATAAAATCAATTGTATCATGGATGTAATTAAAAAATTATTATGTGTTGTGTAATATTTTTGACATTATAAATATTCTTCACCAAATTTCCTCAAATATATTATGAATTCTATTAAAATATCTTTCATATCATGGAAAATTTCATCCTATTCTAGTTTTCTCCATATCCCCGGTATAATTTCTTATATATGAAAGATAATATATTATTTATATCAATAAATAATTCTTTTTGATAAATTAAATTGACTTCCATGAAATTTATTATCTGTAAAAAAATTTAGTATTTTCATACCATGGGTTTTCCATATTTTCCCTTTGCACATAATATATATTACACAACACCATAAAACATAATTTTCTAGAAAATATTTACATATAACCATTTGTACACCCTTTCCTCAATTCAAATCTATTTAAAATATATTACATATAAAATAAAACATCAAATGTATTCATAACTAAATGGAATTTTAAAGATTCTTCATCCAAGAAAAAACTTTTGTATATATAGGGTTCTCATAATTTTAAATTTTCTTATCTAGACAAAATATTTCATTTAAATTGATGTTCAAAACATTTTAAATACTTTATATAGATTTAAAAATAAATATATTACATGTGGATCGTGATATATTCGAATGAATTTTAAAATAACATTAACTCATCTAAGACTATCTATATCCCATATAAAAACATTATAAATTTCATTATAAATAATGAAAAAATTTACAATCCTAATTATCGTCATTTAAAAAGTCATACATCATACAAGTATATATATAGATTATTTCAAATTGTACATAACTACCTATTCAGAGCAAAATAATACTCATTTACTCTAAAACTTCATATGATAATATTCTTCACTAAATAAAATAGATTTCATGTTTATTACTCGTTTGAATGGTTATCTAAACCTCAAAAATATACTGTGAATTATTTGAACTATCATTAATTACTACTTTTGTCATATTTTTACATGATGTTCAACAAATTCAGAAGAAAATTACAAATTTTTATAAATTCATTAAAATTGTTTTAGAATATATATGTCCGGAGGATTAGAATTTTTCATAATCATGAAGATCAAATCCATAGTCATTAAATTCAAATGGTTAATAAAGTAGAATCAACATTTAATAAATTGATTTCTAGTTTAGTAGCCATCATCCATATATTATAACTCTATTAAAGCTAATGTATATTGTAATTGTAACATTCATAATACCTTTATTATATATGGGGATATGATCAGTAGTGATTAAATTTATATGGATGATATCTTGGATCTACAATGAATAATTTTAAGGAATCCATTATATTTACTTAACAATGTTAACTGAATCATATTAACTCTTGTTTATTATTATTTTTCTATATCACTGAATAAACACAATTACATGTTTATTGAATATAAATACTAATATAAATTATTGGCCTCTTCATCCTCATATTTTATTTTTTCCACACCATAAACCGAATTTCTTAAAATATTGTGAATATGTGTTTAGTTTTTGTACTATTATCCCCATTATTATCTATAAAGACAATGGTTTATTGATTGGAAAAATATATTCTCATCACTTTAAATTTTTATTAATTCATTAAATTAATAAATTTTTAACTATATAAGAGTGATATAAATTTTAGCTTTATAATGTATAATCATTTTTTAAAATCTAAGCGTAATAATGAATTCTATGTATGGAAAATAAGAGTGAAAAATATAAAACAAAAACATGGAAACAAACTATACAAAATTTGATATGAAAAGTAATTTCTCTTCATAGAGGAATTAATAAAATAATTTAATGTAATTTTATGAACCTATAAATAATATAAAAAACTCATAAATGCATTTTATTTTACAATATATTACTCTCAATTTCAATCCATTTTTATGGTAAACAATCACACCCCCTAAACAACTAGATTTAACAAAAT
This sequence comes from Viscum album, assembly GCA_963277665.1. Taxonomy (NCBI): domain Eukaryota; kingdom Viridiplantae; phylum Streptophyta; class Magnoliopsida; order Santalales; family Viscaceae; genus Viscum; species Viscum album. Next base: position 891,855,592 of record OY728130.1, read on the forward strand.
CCAAAATAAGATGTGAAATGTGATTATCATAAATAAATTATTTTTCTAAGGCCTCAAAAGAATATCTATTTTTTCAAGAAATAATAAAATTAAGAGATATATCAATTTTAAGTTCATCCTCATGGGATACTCATTAATATACCTCATAATTGTTATTTTTCATCATGAAATGAACATAGATCATAATATTTTAATATCCAATATTGTTTTAGAGAAGGAATAAATATTCTAGCTAAAATTTACCATGAAAAATATATCCACATATTTCACAAAACTTAAAACATTCAATCATTTTCAACTTTTAATATGTCAGCTTAAATTCTCTATAATAAAACAAAAAAGTTATATACCATTGAATGATATAACAGTTCTTCATTTTTTTAATAATAGAAGTAGGTCTAAGACATCAATCTCAACTGATACCCTATTTTTATAATAAATATAAAATAGAAATAACCCTTCATGTTATATTTACACAAAATATTATAAATCAATTTTTTAGATTAAAGGATTTATTATTCATTTTTTATTTATTAATATAAAAAGGTAAGATCTCAACTTTAGTGATAAAAGAACACTAATTATTTGTGGTATCTCAACCATCATATAAAATTAAAACTACGTTGTCCATATGAATAAGAATTTCTTAGTAAAACTTTTACTAATATTTTTTATGCGAACCCCAATGAAACATTAGCATTGATACATGGAGTACCGTCTTTTTTCAAATACATTTTAACAAATTATTTTTTCCATGAATCTATATCATGAATTTTTTAGCAATATGCACATTCATTTTTATCATTAAAAAAAATATTAGTGTTAGGCCTAAAAATTTTAGGTAAAATTTTATGATATTCATCCTAGATTTATTCCACTAAGCAAATGATTTTATTCCATTATTTTGTTAATTCCTCCCTTTCTCAAATTTTTCTTCCTTTAACAATTATTTTCATGTCTTGTTATCTCTAGTTTGTAGTGTTGTATGTTGACCATAATATAATCATATCTACCATGGTTTACCATATTTTTTATTTTTCCTCTTTAGGGTGTCCTATTTACCCTTTTTTTATACCAATATAAAATGTGTGGAGGGTTTATTATATTTTCTTACATTCTGTTTTAGAATTTTTGGGATTATATTCTCATCAAAATTCTTTCCTTATTATATGTAAATAATAGAACACATTATAATTATGAAATTTTTTTTAATTACTCACAAAATATCTTAAGGAATTAATATCAATTATTAGTGGATATATCTCTATTCCTCTATGATATTAGTTTTATTCAAATTTATCCCTCCTTAATTATTTACACTTGTAATCTCCTTTATTTAAAAATTATACCAACATCAAATTTCCTTATGACCAAACATATTAATATATGAATGTTTAATAATAAAAATAATGACTGAAAAATATCTTTTTTTTATTTTCTAAATATCGAGTTAATGGGTGAGCGGTATCCATGACACCACAATACCCAAAAAAACCCTTACACCAAACGCAGGATCTGAATTCAAAGATTCAAAACCAAAAATCCAAAAATCAAAACAACCACAAATCCCGAGTTGACCTCGATACGTGAGAAACCACAACAGCCTATCACGTATCACGCCAACATCATTCATCTAGTATGCATCCTCCCCTACACAATGTCTCCATCATACTACTCACCATCTTCATTAACACTTCGAGAAAGAAACACCAATGTCGTCACCACCCTATCATCATGAGAGATGATATACTCGTAGTTGAAAGAACATTTTTTAAAGACAAAAATATTTTGATAGGAATAAATTATTTTTTGAGCATGTATTATGAAATTATTTATATGATCTCAATCATTATTTTTCTCTTCTTTGAGTGTTTTTATAGGTAAGACTATTATCAATAAAAAACTAAGGAAATAGTCCTTCATTTTGTGGTTAATAACGATTTATCTTGGATGTTTTCTAGATTTTGGAGCATCATCAGTAACTCATGGTAATATATATAAAATGTTTTGAATTGGTCATAAAGTTAGCATTCATCATCTTGAAATTCAACGTTCATCTAACAATCATAATATTGAAATAATTTTTACTTTTTGGTAAATAAATATAAATATATTTGAAACTTCTTGTCCAATAAATTTTCATCCATAACACAAATAATAGTGTTGTAATATTCTTCCAATGAATGAATATTTTTTAATTAATTTTTTAGAATTAAAATTCTAATTAATATACATTTTGATATTTTATTAATCTATAAAAAATTTCAATCTTCTAGATTATAAGGATTGTAAATAATATTTCACTTATTTGATTAGAGAGTATTATTTTTGGAAATATGCAGCCAATAATCAATTAGTTTATTAATATATTTAACCATATATTATTTATCCATATATAATTATTAAATAAAATCAACTATATATGTTACCACTTCAATAAGAACATTTTTTCATGTACGTTTTGTTTTTATAATAGAGGTGTAAAATTGATTATATAAAACAATTCTCCCCCTTATGATCATATATGGGACTTGTTTCATCAAATTAATGAAAAACAATAGATTTATCTAAATGTTTAAAAAATACTACATGATTAAAGGATTTCTATTTTGAATTTTATCTCAATTTGACCCTTGTTTTCTTCTTTATATCAGTGTTTTACCTGTGAGCACCACATTTTTTAAACATGGATTGAGACTAAATTTAGCTACTAAGAAACATATAAATTTTCTCAAATTCTTTCATTAGTATCTATCTAATAAAAATCACTATTATATACAAATATATCCAACCATAGGTGAAATGGTTCTTGACGATACTACTCTATGATCCTTTGAATTCTTATAGTCACTTGATCTGATATGGGTTTTTAGATTAGGTTAATTGGGTATTTTTTAATTTCATATGCATATTTATTTTATGATTTTGAATTCCGTTATAATATTTTAATACTTATTATTAGTTATTGTAAATTCCTATCTACTTATCATAAAATTGCACACATATGTAATATGAAGAAATATTAAAGGAAAAAATAGGTATACACAATGTATTTTAATAAGGTTAGTCCCTTGTATAGGTATCTACCCCTAATCATCAATTCATTTGGAGATACATATTTTCCACTATTAACACAAGTGATGCGTGGGAAAGTCACATCCTAGACCCATAAATATGTATTATCTTGAACCTTATTTTTAAAATATTACACATGTTTCCCAATATACCTATATCAAATATATCTTATAATGGTTCCCAATAATGTATTACAAAACCCTTTAATAGGTTGAATAATATCAGAGGTCTAATATAGATATCACTACATCAAAGTGACCAAATATCCTTCCTTAGTAGAGACTTCAATATCAAGTGTATAATCTGTAAAATGATATGAAAATCTGTCTCTATCAAAATCCAAGATATTCAAACATTCATAAAATAAAAATTAATTTTCCTTAATAGAATCACCATGATCATAGAATTGAAATGGGTGATCAATAATGCCCCATACATGTTTGAAATCATCACTTCATCTTCCTCCATTATTATTTTCTCTATCGTATTCAATTTCAAGTATGATATATATATGTTAACTATATGGGATTCTGTTTTTCCTTCATTAGTCTACTTATATATATATTTATTCTTTAATTATTTATCTCATATGGTTCCTCGTCTTTCAAAGTTCCTAGAATATATTTATTTTTAAAATAAATATTATTTTATCATGATTCTTAATCAAAATATTCTTATTATTCTTTCATTATGTATTTATCATTGTCTCATGAATTCATTAACAATTAATAATTCAAGAATTTCCTAAAAATATATTTTTTCAAGAAAATCAAAAAAAATTTAAATCACTTTCATGAAAACATTCGTTCAGGAATTTATCATTCTATTTATTAATATTATCAAGGTCTAAAATTCCATAGAATAATACATTTTATTTAACAAAATAGATTTTTTTATATTCAATAAATAGTATTATTCAATTTTAATCATATTTAATCCCATATGAATAAGTATATATTTAGTTATACCATCATAATTGGGAATAATCCCCCAAAAAGTCTTCAAAATAATATAAAAATGAATAATTCTTATACTTATATAAGAAAAATATATCTTAATATTTGAGGAATATAAATTCTTATTCAATGCATGAATACCAATCAAAAGGTTTGATAATAATCATAATTTTTTAAATTCTATGAGTTATTTACTGCTATATCATCTTCCACATTACAAAAAGATCACATTTATCATCATTTTCATGAATCACAATCCCATTTTTAAAATTTATATCCATAATGAACATTCCTTCGATCATGTAATTTGATTTTCCATAGAATAACATTTCCCGAAATCAAAGATATTTTATTTTTAAAAAATATCACATTCATATAATGTGTAAAAACATACAAAAAATTTTAAACTCTTATATATAAAAATGTGATTACTAAATCTCGGACATACTCTGCAACATTCTATAATTTTTAAAATCATGTATTAAGTTATTATAAATATATTATGCATGATATTTCAAAATATTATTTATATTCATCTGTTTTTAACTAAATATCTCCATATGTTTAGTAAAATATCATACATAAGAACCAGAATATCTTATATATATATATCAGTAAATAATTTCCTTTAATATATTTTTATGATTACCAACATTTTTTATTTGAAAAAATTTATTTTATATTAGATATTAAATTAAAATATTCTTCATCGACTCATAAGATATCATATGTAACATTGTTTCCATTACATTATCTCATTATTAATTTTTTTTATTCGTTGTAGAAATGATTTCAAAAACACATAAAATCACTAGGACATTACTAGGGAATAATTGGAATACATTTTGATAAAGATGATGGGGGATTGTGTGCGATATCACATTTTGTGTGGGAATTTTTTCTTATTACTAGAACCCCCCCCCCTAGATTTTTGACATATTAATGAATCATACCCAAATCTAAAGACGAAATTAGCTAACAATGTGCTAATGATCCTATAAAAATCAATTATCTATGAAACCATCCTTATGTAATACATGTTTTCTGTTAATTTGATTATTTGTATATATCTGATGTTATCTATTAATGGTACCATTTAAATAAATTAAAGGTTTTTTATATTTCATTTACATGAATAACGATTCTTTGGTTTATGGTTTATACATGTGAACATTAATGTTTATTTCTATCATGGGACGAGGAATGTGTTATGGTATTTGGTTCATCCCCATTAAAAAAAGAATTCTTATGTTTCCCTATGAAGGGAAATAGAATCCATGTAGTTAAATAAGACATAATTTGACTCATATAACATTTAATGTTCATTTGAAAAGGACCAATGCATTTACCTCTATTGTTCATTATCCATGAAATAGCGAGGTTACTTTTAGTTTCATTCTTCTAGGATCATTTTCATAAAGTATTCAATCAATATTAAAGTAGTAAAACTTATTAGGGGAATAGATATATATGGAAATGATCTTTTGAATGATCATCCCTTCTTATTTCTTCTTGTGCGGAATAATTCCCTTTAGGGATGTTTATCTCTTTGGTATTATGTTCCATTTATAATAGTTAGTTTTAATTCTCAAGGGGAATATGTCTTTATATACATTAGTTTTTAGATATCTATATTGATCCTAAAAAAGGAATCCAATGTATCATGATTATGAGGAATCAATGGCCATGATGTTTGAGTAAAATATTTTATGGCTCTTCAATATATATATATATATATATAACGTTGACAATTTCTTATAATAAGGATGTTTTTTATAGGATTTAGTTGTGGGCCTATGATTTCTGTATTCATAAGGGGAGAAAATGGATGATTAAAGTATGATTACACATTAAGGATACACTTTTGTTCTTCTCAAGGAATATATCCTTGTGAAAGAGTGGATTATGTGGAAAATATACCATTGTGTATTTTTGTAGAGACCCGTATCTTGACGTACATGGACATTACATTACATTTGCGGAATACTTAGTACATAACAAAAACACACACACAAGGACCGTAATAGTTTAGTGTCTTTGGAAACTCAGAGTATAATCTTCTAATCGTGGGGAAAGATCTTCATCATCTCCCATAAATATCTTCCTTTTTTTTACCTAAAACCTTTCTTTATATCCTGGGGAAAAGAAAACATAAAAGGTTGAGCTCAAATGCTCAGTAAGGGTAAACAAAGGAAATATCAATCACATAATTTTCATAAGAACATAACATTTTTTGAAATCTTAACCTGCAAAAGAGAGCATAATTCCATAACATGGGATAAATCATAGTAGTGAAATGAAATCATAACTTAAAACATTACTCATTGTGGCATACACACATAATCATAGAGAATCATTTCTTGTTAGTCAAGACTCATTGCCAAGACTATCTTAGTGGACAAAGTCCCTTTCTGAATCGAGTAATCCTCGTTTCAGTCCTGTTTCACTGAACCGGTATAACCTACCATTCCAGCCATGTCTATCTCATGAGATATAAAATCTTTACCCAATGCATTGGAGGGAGATATAGGTCCCACCCATCTCTTAATGAATCCTTTCTTATGTGTGCCACAAAATCATAAATCATACATCATTTCATAACCCATGTAATAAAAATGGGATTCTTAAACAACATGACATCATAAAACCATTCATATAAGATAAAGGAATTCATAAACATAATTCCATCACAACATAGTCAAATCAATGTAAAAATATGGATAGAAACAGAACCCTTTATTATCTTAGATGGAAAATAATTTTGATAAAACACTTGAATTGAATTCTTGAGGAAAATATCCTTTCTTCTTCAAAATCAATTTCTTTTCACAAAACATCATGCAATTTTAAAAGAAAGAGATTTTATTGAAAATAGTCATGAAATCTTTTAGAGGAAGCTTCATGAAAATAAGGCTTTATAAAACAGTAGAAATCCGTTCGTGCCGTATAAAAAAAACATTCTTCGTACTTTTGTCGGAAAAGTCAAAAAGTACCTCGTACGAAAAACGACAAAAGATTCCTTTCATATCTTTTACTAAAAACTCACCGAAGGGTAAAAATGGATTTAAAAAATTGTAGGTGGATGTAAATAATATTACATATTGATGAAACATGGATGTGGATGATAAAATACACCCCAGTAAATACTTACGAATAAACAATCTCGGATAAAAATGAGATTCTGATATTTCCCTTACCTTAGGTCCGACTTGCTTTGTAACTGTCCGAACCTCCTGTATAATGATTTAAATCATGTTATTGACTTATTACAGAATCATATTCATTGTTATGATATCAAATATGGTTCACTTATGACATTATATTACCCGTTCTTTTGTAAATTCCATGTTAAAGAAGCGTTTTGGGTAAAATCGTTTCATTTATCGTAGGTGTTTTGACTTGTTGTTCTTGACATCATTATTACATATATCATGATTTACATACTTCCAGAATATAAAATATGATTTATATATCATATATATTCAGTATATATATATATAATAGGTAGATAAATAAAATGAAAAACACCGTTCATGGAGACGGTAGTCCGTACGTACGCATGAACACTGTTTTCCTTTCCTTATTGTCTTGAAATGGAAGTAAGTAGATGACATACATATGTATATATATACATAAATCCAGTAGCTTTATAATTTCATATATTTCATAATTATTTCTTATATATACATTATAATCATTCTTAAATGGTTAACATGGAGAATGAATCTCATCGCGTCGTGGAGACGGTATTCCGTACGTACGCACGAGCGATGATATCATTTCTATAAATATTGAATTGAATTGGAGTGGATTATACAATATATCAGAATCAATATGATGTTGTAATAACTATGTATAGTTATTCTTTACACCATTATACCCATCCATGTAAGGTGGTGGTGGAAAATAGATTACACCACGGCGTGGAGACGGTATTCCGTACGTACGCACGCGCGGTGATTTCTTTTTCCGTAGGATGGATAGATGGTGAAATAGGTTTGTTTCATACTTATAATAACATATCAGTATATGAGGGATACTGATGTTATTACTTCATAATGAAACAACCTAAGAAGAAGAAGTGGAAGAAGAAATAAAGATGAAAGAATTGGTAACGGTAATTACCTCTTCTTTGAAGTGCCACTTTGAGACCTCCTCTTAGGGCACTAGAATTGGTCTTTGAGGAAGACCAGAACCTCTAGGATGTTTCTAGGGAAGTGGAGAAGGGATTTTGTCAGGGGTTGGCCGAGCTTGAGTGCTCAAATTGGTGTGAGGAGGAGGGGGAGGAGGTGTCCTTTTATAAGGGAGGAGAGGGGCACCTTAGGAATATCTCAAAATATTATTTTATATTAAAGTCAAAATCGGTTTATAATGGTTCCAAAGGGTCTTATTTCGAAGCTAAGGTGGGGATGGGTCGAAATAATATCAACCAATAGGATTTAGACAAGTTTAGGGTGTTATGTTTAACCTTATCAATTAGATTTAACTCTAAGTTAAATAATTTAACTTTTACCGTGTCTTTTTGTTTTCTTTCACTATATGGTTAATACACTTACTATAACATGCCAAACGAACCCCAAATTGTTTATTATTAATATATATATCCTTATCTAAGTCATTTGGCCGAACCTTAGATTTTTAAGAATAAAATAACAATTAATAATATAATATTTGATTTAAAAACTATTTTGTGTCAATTTTGACACTATTTGATATATGATTTTTGTGAAAGTCATAACAGAATTATATGTTCGAACCATGTTGATTAAATCAACATTAATATATCATAGTAACCTATAAAATTAGTGGAATTCATAAAAAGTCTCAAATTACATTTATTTTGGTATTTATATTATCAATTATGTCAATATTTCATTAATAAGATAATTACTGCATCATTTTTGTGTCATAAATAAATTATATTATTTGATGTCTAAAAATTACAAATAAACTACCATCATGTAGGAAATCTTTTTATCTTTCTAATGAATATTTATAGTCTAATTTATCTTATGTATAACCCCATATTAAAAATGATTTACTTATTAAACATTGATTTTAACTATTTTAACCCTTCTTTAAATAAATTAATAATAAATGTCCTAATCTAATCCAAGTGGGCCTAAATGGTCATATTTTATTCCTAAGTTTGTTTTTGGTCGAATTACACTTTTCCAATAGAATTAGGACATGTGTTAGGGTAATATTACTATCATATTTACCCTTAGTTACCTTATTTACTATTAACCGTGGTAAAAAAAAGTAAAAAGTTACTATTCACCAAAAAATTATTTTCATCTCATTGAACCACATTTTAGTCCTTGATATTAACCGTGTCTCTCGGATTTTCGAAATTCCATTTACAGAAGCGGTAAAATTAAGTTTTATGCAAAATTCAGTTTTTAACCTACCACTTAGTAGTTTCACTATTCATCAAAAATTGATGTTTTTCAGAACAATGCCAAAATTTCATCCCAAGCTATATTTCATATTCCGAATTCAAATATGAAGTCTATTTTACCAAATTCATATCATAGAATTTGCATTAATTAATTTTATAATTAAATCCCGCTGTTAAAACAAATAGCGTGTTTTTAAGAAACAATTTCTATCAAAAGATTGACACTTGATTATGTCTGGTTTAAATGTGAAATTACATCCAATGACCAACATTGTATTAAATTGTAAAAATATATTCTAAATATACTTTAAAACCACTCAAATTAATAACTTATCACTATTAACTATTTCGATTAAAAAGGTTGTTTTTAATTATAATTTAGTAATTTTCACTATTCATCAGAATATGAAAGTTATCCGAAAAGTACCAAAATTTCACCATAGGCTAAATTCGATACTCTGAATCCAAAAATAAAGTTCATTTTGAAAAATAAGATTTACTGGATTTCAAAAAGTGGTTATTACTATTCATAACGGCTAGTTTTAATAATATTTTTATAGCATATCGTTGTTTAGTGAAACTCGGTATTGCGTACTACACACGCTATCGAGGAAGGTCGCGATTGCGTGTAATGCAAGTCAAGTCAAGGATGTGTGTTGTGCAAGCTCCTTTTGGTGTAGCGTACAACACAAGACATTAATAAAATTAAAAAGAATATTTTTTTATAAAATCTTGGGCTGTTACATTCTACCCCCCTTAAAATGAATTTCTCCCTCGAAATTCGTTGGGGTTATAAATGGTTTACTATTCGAAAGTTTCTTTAATAGAAACCCACATCGTAAAAAGGAATATCAAAACCAATCTTTAAAAACAAAAGTATGAAACTTAACGGTTACCCAAATAAACTAATCATTGGGTTTCCACATAGGTGAAAATATGGATATGGAAGAGAAATCTAACCATCATGTTCTGATGGAGAGTGGTAGAGAACATGGCTATGGAAAAGCCAGTAATCACAAATCCATAGATTTGTGACGATCTAAGGTTCCATCTGATTCATCAGGTATAAGATCACTAGGACAACATTTTTGGTTTTCAAGATCATTTCCCTAAAGTTGAAAATTTGAATTAGAATAAATACTTACTTTATTTTGGTACAATCTCACTGTTGTTCGTGCCTTGAACAATTTCCACTTCATCTCTTAAATAAATGAAGTTGAATTTGTTATTCATGAAGTGTTAGCAGATCATGTGATAGAATGACAGGTCATTCCATCTGTCTCAAACAAAAGGTTAGCAAAAATTATATACATAAGTCGATCTATAGTGAGATTAATCATATATGGTTCCTAAAATGAACTTATACTTCACATATCATACTGCTTAATATAATAAAACTAGTTTTCTACTAAACAGGGACTTCCTGTAGGTCAGTGGTAGGCGATAAAGGCCAGTCGCACTTCGGTTGTGGGTTCGATTCCTACAGCCTTGTCCGAAGCGATGGGCTGTCGCCCGTCCTGCAGGTTGTCCCTTTTTCTAAAACTACGTTACTATAACATCCCATCAATAATATCGAAAATATTCTATCCTTAAACAATACTAACTTATGTCCAACATAATCCAGTCTAATCTTTAGGCTTATACATAATACTGCAGTCCACTCTCATAATATAGTGACATCGATTACCAGAGATTTAATACTTTCGTTGATCCCCACATATCATAAGATATGTCTTGTTGGTCACATTCCAAACATTCAAAGTCCTTAATCGTGTATTCTCTTGAATACCTTAGTGAAAACATGAGTGCAGTTAAAAGTTAACACTTTCCACATACCAAAATCCTCAAAATTCTATATACTCAAACCATGATATCACTTAGTCCTTATATCAATCATGAGCTCATGAATACTGTTAAACATTTCATTATCTTCTTATCCTTTCATTATGCACTTATCATCTACTTTCCAAAATATTTGAATCACTTTTCATAGTTATTGGTACCTTAAAATTATTGAAAACCACAATAGACCAATACTTAAATATTTCAATACACCATAAAAGTACCTCAACAACATTATTCTTGAATACCAAAACACTTCAGTCCATCCACATCAATGATTATCCTGGAATAAGTCCTTCCTTGATTTAGAAGTAACTTTTTAGGTCAGGGCATTGAGTTGGGTAATGCCCATGTTCTCCACAAATAAGACATTGAACTCCATAACAGTCTGTCACTCTATGACCCTTTTCTCCACACAGATAACATCGGTCCCTCCATTTGAGGTATTCCTCAAGGTTCTTCTTCCCTTCTTTAGAAATCTCAATCTTCCTTTCTTTATGCTCCTCAACATGCGAACATTCATAATAGTATATCTTCCTCTTCTTTGAAGAATTAGGCATACCACTAAATTTCACCTTGTTAATCATATATCGCGATGATTGATTCGGCATAATCACAACATCTTTCTCTCTAGGCATTACACAATTTTGTTGCTCATAGTCACCAATTTGTCCATTGGATTCAATGTTAACTGAATTCCTTTTGGTTCCCTCCATTAACTAAAACACAAAAATAATTTTGTGAGAATCAAAAATCATGCTAGAGAAAACAACATAGTAAAGGGAAAGTATCCTCAATACCTAACTTCTTAGGTTTAATCTAATATCATTACCATAGTTCTAGGAATATATCCTATACGTATACTTATCCTTAGGGACTTCCCTAGACATACCTTAGAAATATCTCTAGGAATCTCACTAACGTTTTCGCATCCTAGTTTCCAAAGGTTGACTAAACCTTTCCTCTGATACCAACTGTAGAGACCCGTATCTTGACGTACATGGACATTACATTACATTTGCGGAATACTTAGTACATAACAAAAACACACACACAAGGACCGTAATAGTTTAGTGTCTTTGGAAACTCAGAGTATAATCTTCTAATCGTGGGGAAAGAACTTCAACATCTCCCATAAATATCTTCCTTTTTTTTACCTAAAACCTTTCTTTATATCCTGGGGAAAAGAAAACATAAAAGGGTGAGCTCAAATGCTCAGTAAGGGTAAACAAAGGAAATATCAATCACATAATTTTCATAAGAACATAACATTTTTTGAAATCTTAACCTGCAAAAGAGAGCATAATTACATAACATGGGATAAATCATAGTAGTGAAATGAAATCATAACTTAAAACATTACTCATTGTGGCATACACACATAATCATAGAGAATCATTTCTTGTTAGTCAAGACTCATTGCCAAGACTATCTTAGTGGACAAAGTCCCTTTCTGAATCGTGTAATCCTCGTTTCAGTCCTGTTTCACTGAACCGGTATAACCTACCATTCCAGCCATGTCTATCTCATGAGATATAAAATCTTTACCCAATGCATTGGAGGGAGATATAGGTCCCACCCATCTCTTAATGAATCCTTTCTTATGTGTGCCACAAAATCATAAATCATACATCATTTCATAACCCATGTAATAAAAATGGGATTCTTAAACAACATGACATCATAAAACCATTCATATAAGATAAAGGAATTCATAAACATAATTCCATCACAACATAGTCAAATCAATGTAAAAATATGGATAGAAACAGAACCCTTTATTATCTTAGATGGAAAATAATTTTGATAAAACACTTGAATTGAATTCTTGAGGAAAATATCCTTTCTTCTTCAAAATCAATTTCTTTTCACAAAACATCATGCAATTTTAAAAGAAAGAGATTTTATTGAAAATAGTCATGAAATCTTTTAGAGGAAGCTTCATGAAAATAAGGCTTTATAAAACAGTAGAAATCCGTTCGTGCCGTATAAAAAAACATTCTTCGTACTTTTGTCGGAAAAGTCAAAAAGTACCTCGTACGAAAAACGACAAAAGATTCCTTTCATATCTTTTACTAAAAACTCACCGAAGGGTAAAAATGGATTTAAAAAATTGTAGGTGGATGTAAATAATATTACATATTGATGAAACATGGATGTGGATGATAAAATACACCCCAGTAAATACTTACGAATAAACAATCTCGGATAAAAATGAGATTCTGATATTTCCCTTACCTTAGGTCCGACTTGCTTTGTAACTGTCCGAACCTCCTGTATAATGATTTAAATCATGTTATTGACTTATTACAGAATCATATTCATTGTTATGATATCAAATATGGTTCACTTATGACATTATATTACCCGTTCTTTTGTAAATTCCATGTTAAAGAAGCGTTTTGGGTAAAATCGTTTCATTTATCGTAGGTGTTTTGACTTGTTGTTCTTGACATCATTATTACATATATCATGATTTACATACTTCCAGAATATAAAATATGATTTATATTTCATATATATTCAGTATATATATATATATAATAGGTAGATAAATAAAATGAAAAACACCGTTCATGGAGACGGTAGTCCGTACGTACGCATGAACACTGTTTTCCTTTCCTTATTGTCTTGAAATGGAAGTAAGTAGATGACATACATATGTATATATATACATAAATCCAGTAGCTTTATAATTTCATATATTTCATAATTATTTCTTATATATACATTATAATCATTCTTAAATGGTTAACATGGAGAATGAATCTCATCGCGTCGTGGAGACGGTATTCCGTACGTACGCACGAGCGATGATATCATTTCTATAAATATTGAATTGAATTGGAGTGGATTATACAATATATCAGAATCAATATGATGTTGTAATAACTATTTATAGTTATTCTTTACACCATTATACCCATCCATGTAAGGTGGTGGTGGAAAATAGATTACACCACGGCGTGGAGACGGTATTCCGTACGTACGCACGCGCGGTGATTTATTTTTCCGTAGGATGGATAGATGGTGAAATAGGTTTGTTTCATACTTATAATAACATATCAGTATATGAGGGATACTGATGTTATTACTTCATAATGAAACAACCTAAGAAGAAGAAGTGGAAGAAGAAATAAAGATGAAAGAATTGGTAACGGTAATTACCTCTTCTTTGAAGTGCCTCTTTGAGACCTCCTCTTAGGGAACTAGAATTGGTCTTTGAGGAAGACCAGAACCTCTAGGATGTTTCTAGGGAAGTGGAGAAGGGATTTTGGCAGGGGTTGGCCGAGCTGGAGTGCTCAAATTGGTGTGAGGAGGAGGGGGAGGAGGTGTCCTTTTATAAGGGAGGAGAGGGGCACCTTAGGAATATCTCAAAATATTATTTTATATTAAAGTCAAAATCGGTTTATAATGGTTCCAAAGGGTCTTATTTCGAAGCTAAGGTGGGGATGGGTCGAAATACTATCAACCAATAGGATTTAGACAAGTTTAGGGTATTATGTTTAACCTTATCAATTAGATTTAACTATAAGTTAAATAATTTAACTTTTACCGTGTCTTTTTGTTTTCTTTCACTATATGGTTAATACACTTACTATAACATGCCAAACGAACCCCAAATTGTTTATTATTAATATATATATCCTTATCTAAGTAATTTGGCCGAACCTTAGATTTTTAAGAATAAAATAACAATTAATAATATAATATTTGATTTAAAAACTATTTTGTGTCAATTTTGACACTATTTGATATATGATTTTTGTGAAAGTCATAACAGAATTATATGTTCGAACCATGTTGATTAAATCAACATTAATATATCATAGTAACCTATAAAATTAGTGGAATTCATAAAAAGTCTCAAATTACATTTATTTTGGTATTTATATTATCAATTATGTCAATATTTCATTAATAAGATAATTACTGCATCATTTTTGTGTCATAAATAAATTATATTATTTGATGTCTAAAAATTACAAATAAACTACCATCATGTAGGAAATCTTTTTATCTTTCTAATGAATATTTATAGTCTAATTTATCTTATGTATAACCCCATATTAAAAATGATTTACTTATTAAACATTGATTTTAACTATTTTAACCCTTCTTTAAATAAATTAATAATAAATGTCCTAATCTAATCCAAGTGGGCCTAAATGGTCATATTTTATTCCTAAGTTTGTTTGTGGTCGAATTACACTTGTCCAATAGAATTAGGACATGTGTTAGGGTAATATTACTATCATATTTACCCTTAGTTACCTTATTTACTATTAACCGTGGTAAAAAAAAGTAAAACGTTACTATTCACCAAAAAATTATTTTCATCTCATTGAACCACATTTTAGTCCTTGATATTAACCGTGTCTCTCGGATTTTCGAAATTCCATTTACAGAAGCGGTAAAATTAAGTTTTATGCAAAATTCAGTTTTTAACCTACCACTTAGTAGTTTCACTATTCATCAAAAATTGATGTTTTTCAGAACAATGCCAAAATTTCATCCCAAGCTATATTTCATATTCCGAATTCAAATATGAAGTCTATTTTACCAAATTCATATCATAGAATTTGCATTAATTAATTTTATAATTAAATCCCGCTGTTAAAACAAATAGCGTGTTTTTAAGAAACAATTTCTATCAAAAGATTGACACTTGATTATGTCTGGTTTAAATGTGAAATTACATCCAATGACCAACATTGTATTAAATTGTAAAAATATATTCTAAATATACTTTAAAACCACTCAAATTAATAACTTATCACTATTAACTATTTCGATTAAAAAGGTTGTTTTTAATTATAATTTAGTAATTTTCACTATTCATCAGAATATGAAAGTTATCCGAAAAGTACCAAAATTTCACCTTAGGCTAAATTCGATACTCTGAATCCAAAAATAAAGTTCATTTTGAAAAATAAGATTTACTGGATTTCAAAAAGTTGTTATTACTATTCATAACGGCTAGTTTTAATAATATTTTTATAGCATATCGTTGTTTAGTGAAACTCGGTATTGCGTACTACACACGCTATCGAGGAAGGTCGCGATTGCGTGTAATGCAAGTCAAGTCAAGGATGTGTGTTGTGCAAGCTCCTTTTGGTGTAGCGTACAACACAAGACATTAATAAAATTAAAAAGAATATTTTTTTATAAAATCTTGGGCTGTTACAATTTTAGCTGGGGCATACAAAAAAGGATGAGTCCCTTACCTTACCATAAATGGGAAAAATATGTTTGGTGATTTTGTATATGCTATCCAATTCTCAATTTAACTAACTCCTTGATTTATTTGGGTGATGAAATCATAAATGGTGATATGTTTGTGGAGTACAACATATTAAGAAGACCATGCATTTGTGTCTCATTTAGTAAACCATTTCAGTTGATTGGATACCATGATTTCCATAATAGAACACTAAGACAACAATGATCAATATGATGGCAACTCAATAAAACACATTATTATCATGGGTTTAAATTATTGTAATCATCGTAAGGGTTCAACTATTAGGGTGGAAAATTTTGAATCACTGTTTTTCAAGGGAAGACATGATCGAATGATGAATTTTTGGTGTGCCTAAAAATAGTATCACTTTTATTTTGATTTATTAGATATTCTTTGATAATAATATTCCTATATAGTAGAATGGACAGTGGTATGATATAGCATTAGAATTAGGGTGTACAAAGTTCTCTACTAAGAGAAAGGTGGTCCACCCATGTTTTGTTCCATGGTGTGGGTTTACTCTAACAATGGGTTAAGTGAATGGATTCACCCTAATAAGGGAAATAAAATGTGATTCACCATAATAAGTATAATGTGAAAGCATTATCACATATTATGGAACTGTGAAGTGGTCCTCTTGGTTGAGGAAGAGAAAGTGGTTTACCCATTTTTGTGTATAGAAAATGGAGCTTCCCCTTATTTTAGTAGGATGGAAAGGTTTTACACTATTATGGTTGGGATATTATGTTAGTCCAATTGTGGCTGTTAAAATAGTTCCTCCATGATTTTAAATGTTCAAAATATTTCTTCCATGTTATGTCTTAGTGAATTGTTTTTCTCTATGTGAAACTAGGTGAAGTGGATGCCCAAATTAATGCAAGGAAAAATTGTTCTCATATTTTTTAAATGGGGTTAAATACCCCATAGTAGTATGATGTTTTCCTGGTGGAACTATGCATTTTTCACCATAGTGTTGTTCTCCCCAAAGGGGAAAGTTACAAGGGGATATAATTTAAACGTTCTTGGGGGTGCCTCAACATAGTATCAAAGAACATGGGATAAAGTTTTCTTTCATAAGGGTAATTAAGAAAATGAAGCAATTACCCCTCTTTTTAGTAACATTAAATATATTATATACAAAATAAATCTACCTACAGTGGGATAAAGAGACCTGTTCTAAGGGAGAACTATGTGCCTCATTAGAATATAATATTGAAAAAACTATATCAAAAGGGGTTTATATATAGGAAATAATTTTGAGAATGGTGTATGGATGATATGAAATCACAGAAGTTCTCACATGTATGTATGGGCATGAAAACCTTGGTGCATGCACATGAACTTGGAAAAGCACCAAGGTACCATGCATAATTACATTGACACATACCTAGTAGCCTAGGTGAAATAATGGCCTCTTTCATAATGATTTTTTTCATTTATAATTATATCATTTTTTCTCAATAAAGGGTCTCTAAAAATTTATCCCTCACAGTTATATGTGATGAGAAACAATATGTTTATATTCTGATGTATTTTTTTGAATTATAATGAACGAGCGATCTCAATTGATATTATCAAGAGAAATCAATGTGAAGCTAGTGATGGTGAGGTTTCAGAGAACAATCTGAAGAAACACGATTAAGGAGAAAATACCTATAAAAATAGAAGTCGACCCACACCATAGGCATACATACACTCACATGAATGAATCTTGTATCTCTACACTCTCTATATTTTCTAGACTGAGACATTATCAAGGGGATCATAGTGATGTGACATGAGTTAATGGACCATGGAGAAGGATCTCGAGAATATGGATTAGATTAAAAAAACTCAATGATGTTACCTATGTGATGCGACTTGATAAAATAGATGTAACTAAATGGTGTTTTTAAAATTCAACTTAGGTGAGAAAAGTAAGGAAAAAGACGTAATTTTAATTCCCATTGGGGGACATATTTATCTTTTACAATTTTCAATATAATTGTTTCCCATTACGATATCACAAATGATAATAGCACCATAAAATAATACACCAGGTGGTAGCACCTAGCCTTAGTACGTATGGTGATAGCTCTTGCATGATGCACTCATGTTGGTAGAATGCCTAAAAATTTCTCTTTATGGTGGAATTTCAATATTATAACCTGGGAGTTGATTGAATATATTTCAAATTTGTCTTATATAATCATCATTAAAATTGTACCTCATTACCCTTACATTATAGATATTTATTATGATGCTTAGACATATACCATTATATAGATATTCTAACTTATACATGTCATGTAAACCTTACGTAGGTAAAAACCATACATTTCAAGACCTATATACTTACATTCACTTAGTTATATTTATTTCACAGATGTAATCCTTACACTACCTCCAGTACCCTACATGAACCATTATGTACACATCAAATGTCACTAAATGATATTTATTTTGCTTTATGATTCCTTCAAATACCATTACATAATATTTCAGGTGCCTGTATGTAGGTTTTAGTTTATTATTACTTGTTGTTTCTTCTGGAAATGGGGATGACCTTGTTTGTTTAAGGTTCAAACTTTTCAATCGGTTTCTAATGGGTTTATTCATAGAACTAGAAACACCCAATGAATCTATATCAATTTGGAAATACTTTCCAAAGGTAGGTTCTCATTAGTTGTGGACCGATGAGACATAAGAATATTCATTAGTCGAGAGGATGAAAGGTTAGTCTCAACACACCTTTTTGGGGGGAATTATTACCTACTCTAGAAATCTCTTATAGATTTAAGTTATGTTCTCGAATATTTATTAATTCACCCAGCATGAAAATCATTTTTCCATTAGAATTGGAAATCGATGATTGATATTTTTGGTATTTAGAGAATATTTTATATGTTTTTGAGGTTCTTCATTGACAAAGAATGATTTGTATGTATTAGATATTCTTAGTCAGTGGTATCCTTCAATACATTATATAGAAATCTTTTGGTCATTATGATGACCATACTGGTTTTAAATCCAGTCATTGGGGAACTTGATGTTTATTGTCATTCAAAAATATAGGGATTATTTCAGAGTTGGGATCATACCAGCAGATAGGCTACCTATGTGTCCTCATTAAAAAGAAATTAGAACCCATGAATTTTGATAAGAAAGATATTGTTTAACCTCATAAGGTATGGAAAAGAATTAATGAATGATTGGCTTGAACCTCAGAAAGGATTCCTAAGTACTCTAATTTTAAGTTATAGATCAATGTTCATGTAGTTCGGGTGAATAAATATGGGGCTTATGGATGGTTAATGGCCCAAAAAGTGATGTTGTGATTAATTATACACTCTAAGCTCAAGTGAGTCATGCTCGGTTAGAGAAACAAGAAGTATCAGTAAACCTAACGATTGGGCCACAAAATATACAGTAAGAAGGAATTATGTGGGGCTTTTGTATGTACGACTTCCAAAGTAGATGAAGACCATGACGTACTTGAATAAATAATCCCAAAAGTTGGGTCCACAAATTTTTTTGTAATTTATGGAGATTTGGATTTTTGACCCTGGGCTTACTCATAAGATGATGCCCAAATTAATGGGGACTTGTAACATGGGGATTAATCCTGAGAAGGGGGAACAAACTAAAAGAATTATGATTCGGTCTTATTCCTGAGAAGGAGGCCCATGTTAAAGGAATTTATGACTGGGACTTTATCTTGAGAAGGAGGTCGAGGATACGGGGACATGGGGCTTACTCCTGAGGAGGATGCCCTAAATCAAAAGATCTTCTCATCATAAAGTATGAGGTTATATTGAAGAATCCTCTAATCGTAGTGACAAAATTTTTGTAAGTCATGTGGTTTTGGGAGAGGTTCTCATAGAGTTCCTTTATGATAAGGGAGATAACAATGGAACCATGCCATAAATGGATTTGAAAAAGGGTTTGAGGGATAATATCTAAAAAGGAGAGGTGAACGAGCGAGAGGAACACAAATGAAGTTGGCGCACAAGTATTGGTCATGCCAGTGTACCTACATGGCCTGGGATCACTTAGGCAACGAAGAATCGGTAGGGTAATACTTGGATGAGACATAACTAATTCCTTTAGTATTATCCTAAGATATTTCCAAAAGGGCGGCACATAAGTTTCATCCAAAGAATAGGGCGGTGCACAAGTGTTTCTATTTTAAAGGATGTCTGGATACTTAGGCGTGCATGTGTTGATGAATTCTAAACACATATGCCTTTTCCTACTCCTTCAAGTCTTCCATTCTAGGTAAAATGTTACATTAGATGCTTGTAGAAGAGTTGAATTGTAGACTTGGGCGACCATAGCTTGAATTTGACTTTTGTAAAATCCTATTTCGAAATGGGGGACCATATGGGATATTTATAGGCCACCATTCACCTTGGGAAGAAAACAAAATATCGCATTCAAGTGAGCTTCACGACCATAGGTGGTGCCCAAGTGACTTTCGTGGAACACATGTGGCTTTGGATCCTCCCTCTAAATGGACTCTTACTACATACCATCATCAATTTTTTTAATTTTCTTCAAATGGTGACCATTTTTTTGATTAAGGTATTCCAATTTTCCATTCAATGGAATCTACAACAGAAAGGAGAATCATCAATATTCCCCACATAGAGTTGGATCCGAAAAGGAAAGAGGTTCCAGATCTGAGTTAAATCTATAGAAATCAAGGGTCTATGGCATGGATGTTTAGTGCGCAGATGCTGGGGCACGCAAGTATGGCCCGCAGGAGGTCTGGCGAGTAGGCGGATTGGATCGCATATATATAGAGGCTCACTCCCATGAAAACTCACTCATATTCCAGAACATGATATCTCATCGGGTAGGTGTTTCTGTTATAACGCCCCAACCCCAGTTACCCAGAGTCAGTAGATTATTACATAACATTGTCATGATCACAAGAAAGATCAAATCTCTAAAGACCGATTGGTTTAGTAGCATTGGAAACACTAGATATAATTATAAGGTTTATATTACATCATAAAATGAAAACTACAACAACATAGTCTCCATAGTCTACACTCTTATACCCTCATACTATACCTGCATGTCATTCATAATTTACTTCTTCACATCCTGGGAAAAATAAAACATAGAAATAGGGTGAGCTCAAATGCCCAGTATGGATAACAATATAGCAGAAACATCCATAAAGAAGAATAAACATTTAAGGCAATGTATAACTAAAACAAAAGACTTTTAATCATGAACTACAACATAGTATAGAAAAAATAAAATGAAATAATGTTATTTACTTATTCACATGTATATTGTACTAAATCAATAATCACATGAAATATCAATATCCACTTTAATAATGAT
The DNA here is from genome assembly GCA_963277665.1 of Viscum album. NCBI lineage: Eukaryota > Viridiplantae > Streptophyta > Magnoliopsida > Santalales > Viscaceae > Viscum > Viscum album. The sequence continues at coordinate 891,877,448 of OY728130.1, forward strand.
GGAATGCATAATTCCAAACTATCATAACCACATAGCCAAGGCCTCGTGCCATGAATACAGATAATATTTTTCCAAGGCCTTGTGCCAAGACACTAGTTTGTCTCATGAGACCTATCGATGCATCGAGTAGCTATAGCGGGCTCCACCAGTCACATATTAAGTCCAATCCATTCCCATATGAAAATGTTTAAACATAACATAAACATTCGTATTAAAACTAGCATATGAAATGTAAATACTTCATCCATAAACCATGAATGGAATAAAAATAATACATCCACAGTCAAACATATCACAAAAACTTCAATACAATATAGAAGTTTTGTATCATAATAAATCAACTTCAAATAAGCGTAAAATCCATCAATGGATGTTGACATAGATGAAATCAAAAATCATGTTAGAGAAATATCTATTTCAATTTTGAAATCATTTAAGAAGCATATATTTATAAAATAAAACAGTTTCTTTCATAATAATCTTATAATATTGTAAGGGAAGTTTTGAAGATTTTATAATGGCGGTAAATATCCTCACCGGCCGTATAAGTTAAAAAAGCATTCATACCTTAATTCTGTTGAAAAGGATAAAAAGTAACTTGTTTGGAAAACGACGAAAAAATTATTTTATAAAACACTTATAAATGTCAACAAGGGTATAAATGAATTTAAACCATATTCTAGTAAATATAAAAAATTGTTTTGAAATACTTTTTTAGGAAACATGGATGTTGATTATAAAGAAATCCCAGTAGTTTATTACGTATAAACAACCTCAGATAATGAAGAGATTGTGAAATAAAACCTTACCTTGTACTTTTCCTTGGTTAGGGGTTGGTTAAACTCCTGTATAATGGTTAAATAATTGTTATTAAATTATACAAGAATCATATACATTCATATGATATCATATATGATCTTTTAACATTGCTTTGTTAATAATATCTTAGAATTATCGTTTTTTCGGGTGTAAACTTACTCATTTTATTTTATATGTTTTGTTACGTAAGCCATGTTTGTCATGGATAGGTTGTATCGTATTCATATCCAGAATGATATCAAGTCCTTATACATTTTTTTTAAATCATCAAATGATAGTTATACTTATATGGATATGATGGAGAATGAATCCCATCGCGTTCGTGGAGACGGTAGTTCTTACGTACGCATGAGCGACAACATCATTATTTTGATATTAAAATAATATATAATTAGATAGTATATCATATATAAATAATAATTATCATGTTATATTTATTATTTACATGAATTACAAATCATTATTATACCCATCCAAATAATAATATATTCAACAACTATTACACCACGACGTGGAGACTATAAGTCGTACGTAAGCACGTTTGGTGACATGTCATTCAATGGTTGGGTAGAATATTGAATATGGTTTTAACATATTTATACTAATATTAAATTATATAGTAGACACTAGATTCATTATTTTAGAATGTGAATAACAATGAAAGAAGAAGTTGAAGAAAAAACGAATTTGAAAATGGGTGGTGAAAACATTACCTCTTCTTTGGGTTCTTCATTTTGATTTGATCAAAAGGGATCTATAGGTTGGATTTATGATCAAAATAAAGTCTCTAGGTTCTAGTGAGAGAATTTGAGAGAGTATTTTTTCAGGGTTTGGCCGAACTAAAAGGCTTTGAATCTGTGAATTAGTGAGAAGGGGGAGTGCCATTTTATAAGAGGGGTGAGCAGAACCTTTGGAAAAACTAGAAATATTAATTTATAATAAAATCGTATTCAGTTTATAATGGATCCAAAGTGTATTATTTAAATATCACGGTGGGGATGGGTCGAAAACCACTCAACCAATATAATTTAGACAGGTTTGGGTTACTATATTAACCTTGTCTTTTATTATTAACTCTAAGTTAATTAGTTTCACTTTTACAATGTCTCTTTGTATTTTTATATTATATGGTTAATAAACTTACTATATACCTCTAATAGACCCCCAAGTATTCCATTAATGATACACATATCATGATATAAGTCTCCTGGCCGAACCATAAATTTTTCGGAATTTAATATCAATTAATAATATAATATTGTTTTTAAAAACTCTTTTATATCAATTTTGACACTATTCAATAATTGATTTTGTGGAAATAATAATAGAATTATTACTTCAAACAATTTTAATTACGTCAGTCCTAAAATGTCATATTAACCAAGAAAATTCGTTTAATTCATAAAAAGTCTCAAATTATTTTTATTTGGGTATTTATAATATCAATTATTTTAATTTTTTCAGTACTATGATAATTACTGCATCATCATTGTGTCATAAATAAATTAACCTATTTAATGTATATGAATTATAAATAAAATATCATTATGTAAGAAATCATTTTATATTTCTAATGAATATTTATAATCGAATTTATCTTATGTATAACCCTATATTAAAAATGTTTTAGTAAATAAACTTTGATTTTAACTATCTCAACTCTTCTTTGAATTAAATAATAATAAATGTCATAATCTAATGCAAGTGGACCTAATGATAATATCTTATTCCTAAGGTTGTTTTTGGTCGATATACACTAGTCCAAAAGAATTAGGACATATGTTAGGTTAATATTAATTTCATTTTTACCCTTAATTACCCTATTTACTTTTAACCGTGGTAAATAAAAGTAAAAAGTTATTATTCCCCAAAAATTATTTTTATCTCATTGAACCACATTTTACTACATGATATTAACCGTGACTCTCTGATTTTAGAAATTCCACTCACAGAAGTGGTAAAATTATGTTTTATGAAAAATTCAGTTTTTTAACTCCCACTTAGTGGTTTCACTATTCATCAAAAATTGATGTTTTTCAGAACAATGCCAAAATTTCATCCTAAGCTATAATTTATATTCCAAATACAAAAATGATGACTATTTTACAAAATTCCAAACATATAAGTTTCATTAATTAATTTTATAATTAATTCCCGTTTTCACAATGAATAGTGTGTTTTTTAGAAACAATATATATCAAAAGATTGAAAATTGTTTATATCCAATTTCAAAGTGAAATTAATTGTAATGAACACCATTGGATAAAATGGTAAAAATATATTATAATTATACTTTAAAACCACTCAATAGTATAATTTATCACTATAAATTATTTTTATAAAAATAAAATTTAGTATTTTTTACTATTTATAAAAATTGGGAGTTCTCCGAAAAATACCAAAATTTCAACTTAGGATAATTTCGATATTCTGATTCCAAAAATGAAGTCCATTTTGAAATACATATAATTTCAAAACATAGTTATTACTATTCATAACGGCTAGTTTTGTTGGTTGAGGTGTGTTAGAACTCGATGTTGCGTACAACACACGCTATCACATTATTCAAAGAGAGGCGTACTGTAGAAGCTTGGGGTGTTACATTCTCCTCTCCTCCAAATAATTTCTTCCTCAAAATTTATAAAATAATACCGCATGAAATGACTCAGGTGGTTATTCAACATAAGTTCCTTGGGTTCCCAAGTTGCCTCTTCCATCTTTTGGTTTCTCCACAAAACTTTTATCAGACACGTCGTCCGATTTCTCAGCACTTGTTCTCTCGTATCAAGAATCATGATGAGCTTTTCGTAATAAGACAGATCAGGTTCCAGTTCTATTTCCTTGTAGGTGAGTACATTCGTTGGGTCAGGCATGTATTTCCTCAATAGAGATACGTGTTACACATTGTGAACTTTGGAGAGACTTGGCGGCATTGCCAATCGGTAAGCTACAACCCCAATTCGTTCTAGAATTTTGAAAGGTCCGATTTAACTGGGACTCAATTTACCTTTCTTACCAAATTGTATGACTCCCTTCCATGGAGATACCTCCAGGAAAACATGATCACCGTCTTGAAATTCCAAATCCTTCCATCGATTATTGACATAGATCTTCTTCCTACTTTGAGATGATTTGATGTGATTTTGGATTACCATGACATTTTCCATTGTTTCCTCCACCAGTTCTGGACCTACAAGTTTTCTTTCACCAAACTCATCCCAACAGGTTGGTGTGCGACATCTCTTTCCATATAACGCTTCATATGGTTCTATCTGAATACTCGAATGGAAGCTATTGTGATAAGAAAATACTACCCAAGGTATATATTGAACCCACATACCCTGAAAGTCATGTAAGAAAGATCTCAACATGTCTTCTAAGGTTTGAATAGTCTGTTTAGATTGTCCGTCTGTCTGAGGGTGGTAGGCAGTGTTCAAATGAAGTTTAGTATCAAAGGATTTCTGATGACTTTTCCATAATGTTGATGTAAAATGGGGATCAAGATCAGAAACAATCGATATGGGTACTCCATGAAGTCTCACAACTTCATTAATATATAGTCTTGCAAGACGTTCCTGTGGTAGATCTTATCTTATAGAAAGAAAATGTGCTAACTTTGTAAGATGATCAATAACAACCCATATTGCATCGTTCCTTCTAGGAGACTTTGGTAGTCCCATGACAAATTCCATCGTAATATTGTCCCATTTCCACTCAGGTATGGGAAGAGGATGCAATACTCCACCAGGATGTTGCCTTCCAGCTTTCACTTGTTGACAAACCATACATCTTGACAAAAAATTGTCAATATCTCACTTCATGTTGTCCCACCAAAAATGTTCCACCAAATCTCTATAAACTTTGGTGCTCTTAGGGTGTATATAGAAATTGGAACGATGAGAACCATCCATCAATTCCATTTTTAGAACGGGTATATCAGGAACACAAAGCCTCTTCCTGAATTTCAAAATTCCTTCTTCATACAAAAACTCTCTCAATCTCCCATCATTCACAGCTTTAATCATCTATTGAAATTCTTCTTCATCGGTCTGAGAACCCTTAATCCTTTCTAGTAAATATGGTTTGGAATCCATTTAAAAAAGCATTGATGTTTCCCCTTCCCTAGTTATTCCCATGTCCATCTTCACTAGATCCACGAAAATTGGATCCCTTTACATTCTCATAATGTTCAAAACTCCATTGTCTTTTCTGATCAAAGAATCTTCCACCTTTTTTTCTTTCCATAGGTGGTATTGTATCGCACAATCATAATCCTTGAGTAATTCAATCCATTTCCTTTGCCTCATTTTCTGTTCTTTTTGTGAGAAAATATACATCAAACTCTTGTGATCAGTATAAATATCACATTTTTCACCATAGAGGTAGTGCGTCTATATCTTCAAAGCAAAGATCATAGCTTCTAACTCGAGATCATGAGTATGGTAGTTTTTCTCATGAATTTTTAACTGTCGTTATGCATAGGTAGTAACCCTATCATTCTGCATAAGGACAAAACCAAGTCCTTTCGTTGATGCATCACTATAAATAACGAACCCATCATCCCCCAATGGTAGAGCCAATATAGGAGCATTGATTAATCATTTCTTCAGTTCTTAAAAAAATTCTTCACACTCTTTTGTCAAAACAAAATTAACCCTTTTGTGTGTGAGCTTTGTTAATGGGTTAGCCAATCAGGCAAAATTCTGGACGAAACGTTGATAATAACCTGCTAAACCAATAAAACTACAAGCCTTAGTTATACTCGTAGGTGCTGGACATTCTTGGATTGCCTTGGTCTTATAAGGATAAACAGAGATTCTATCTTTAGAGACAATATGGCCAAGAAAATCAATCTCTTGAAGCCAGAATTCACACTTGCTAAACTTCTCATATAATTCATGTCTTCTCAGAGTCTTCAGGATAATGCGCAAATGATTTTCATGATCTTCGTAGCTTTTAGAGTATACCAAGATATCATCAATAAATACCACCAATAATTCATTGAGATATTCTTTGAAAACTCTATTCATCAGATCCATGAATACAGATGGTGCATTAGTCAATCCAAAATGCATTACTGTAAACTCGTAATGCCCGTACCTGTTTCGAAATGATGTCTTCGGAATGTCTTCCTTCTTCACACCCAACTGATGGTATCCGGATCGAAGTTCAATCATTGAAAATAATTGGCTTCCATGTAGTTGGTCAAATAAATCATCAATGTGAGGTAGGGGATACGTGGTCTTTGTTGTTATAGCATTGATCTCCCTGTAGTCGATACATAACCTCATAGATCCTTCTTTCTTTTTAACAAATAGAATAGGGGGCTCCCCATGGAGAAACACTAGGGTGAATAAATCCCTTATTACTCAATTCTTCTAGTTGTTTCTTTAGTTCGACTGATTCCACAGTGGCCATTCATCAAGGGGTCTTCGATATAGGCCTTGATCCAGGAATTAAATCAATGGAAAACTCAAATTCTCGTTCTGGAGGATGTCTAGGTAAATCTTCCGGAAACACATCTACATATTCTTTTACAATAGTTACATCCTCTATTTGAACATTCATTTTCTCACCCATAGTCATTTCATTCTCTTCCTCCCCAATAATTGAATTTTGTTGAGCTACTAGGGGTGGAACTAGATAAGAATTAGGTGGTGACAATTCTGCTCTAAAGATAAGGTGTTTCTTATCATCATCATCAAGAATCATAACCTCTTTCTTCTTACAATAACTCTTCACATCATAGTACAAAATCCAGTCCATACCGAGAATTATATCAAACTCAATCATTGGTATGACGATGAGATCAGCAGATAAAGAACAATTATGTGCTCTAATGGGGACTGATTCCCAAAACTTTGTTGCAATGATACTTCCCTTATGAGTTTTAACTGACAACTCCTTTGTTAAATCAAATTGGAAATATCTAATTTTCAAAAAAAACTGGGATGATATGAAACAATGCGATGATCTAGAATCAAATAATGCATTTTCTAAACTTGAGGAAACTAGTAAATTACCTTCCACCATGTCTTTTGGAGCTTCTACCTCAGCAGCAGTGATAGAATAAGCTTGTCCTTGATCCCTTGTCCTTTTATGAGGTATATTCCCCAGACTCTTAGGAAATTCATTTGAATAATTTCCCATATCCCTGCAATTTTAGTATTGGACATCAGTATCTTCCTTCTTCCCCTTGCAATCACGAGCTTGGTGGCCTTTCCACCATACTTGTAATAGGCTCCCGTTCCTTTTAAGCAAGTACCGGGGAGTTTATTCCCACATTTAGCACACGATGGATATTCAACATTTCCCCTATTCACCATATTTCCATTCCCAGATTGATCAAGAGATATATTCTTCTCTTACTTTGCTTTAAAGTAATAAGACATAGAGAATTCCATTTTGGTCTTGATTGCACATGAGACAATGTCTTCGTACGAAGAGAAGGATTGTGAGACTAATGCTCGATGAAGAAATGGTTTTAAACCATTAATGAAATGATCAATATTACTTCTTGGGTTATGTATATAATCTCCCTCATACCTTTCTAACCTTGTAATGTTAGCCTCATACTTTGTGACATTCTCATTCTCATTTTATCTCAAACTCAAGAATTGCCTTTCCATATCTGCTCGATGGTCATGAGTAAAGTATTTTTCTAAAAACAGATATCTGAACTCCCTCAATTCCATATTTGATACTTCAACATCTTCCTTTGTCTTTAGAATCAATGACCACCATTGATCAGCATATCCAGTGAGGCGGTAAACTGCCATGACAAATTTTTACCTTTCACTACACCCCAAGGCCTGAAATATTTTCTCTAGGGAATTTATCCATTGCTCAGATACTAAGGTATTTATAATCCCATTGAATGTTGGTGGTTGTTGCCTCATGAAGTGATCTAACATTGATCCTCCACACTGCGGATCTGGGTGCTCCATATGGGTAAGGTTATTATTCATAACCTGAGTGAGTTGTCCCAGTATGGTGATTAGTTGATTGACACCAGTTACATCACCATCTCCACTATAATTATCTTGAACCGGAGGGAAATCCCTACATGGAGTGCGTGCAATGATATGGTTTCCATTTCATCCACTATGCGCCATTTCTAAACAATGGCATAAACTAGATAAGTTTATGAATCAAAATACATAATCCCATACTTATAAAACAGTTATCAAAAATTTGAACTATTTATGGATATAATCCATAATCATAAAAAAAATTCTTTGAGGAAGTATATACTCATAACCCTTCATAATGATTTGTAATGAAAATGAGAGTTATCCTAAGCATATCCCCCGGGAGTGACATAACCAAGAGTGTAACAAGGCCCGTTGTCGTGCACCAGTTCTTGTTTGAGTCTTGCTTAAAGTGCTGTTTTCAGGTTTTACCCCTAGGTACATCTGCGCCAGAGCCGCCTCTACCTGCTCGTATCCAGAAAGGGATGTATTGCTCGGAAAACTCACAAAATCTCTACAATACCAAAATTCTAGGAAGTTCTTCTATACTAATCCTCAAATTCCATCTTAGGCTTATGTGCTCTAATCAGATTTTATCTAAATCTAGCTTCGAAGGTTTGTACTAAACTTCCTCTGATACCAACAATAACGCCCTATCCCAGTTACCTAGATTCGGTGAATTATTACATAACATATGCATGATCACAAGAAAGATCAAACCTCGAAAGACCGATTGGTTTAGTAGCCTTAGAAACACTAGATATATTCATAAGTTTTACATTACATCGTAAAATGAAAATTACAAAAACATAGTCTCCATAGTCCACACTCTTATTCCCTCATACTATCCCTATAGGTCATTCATAGTTTACTTCTTCACATCCTGGTAATAATAAAACATTGAAAAGGGGTGAGCTCAAATTCCCAGCAAGGATAACAATATAGCGAAAACATCCATAAATAAGAATAAACATTTAAGGCAATGTATAACTAAAACAAAATACTTTTAAACTTGAACTTCTATATAGTATGGCAAAAATAACATGAAATAATTCCATTTACTTATTCACATGGATATTCTACTAATCGAATAATCACATGCAATATCAATGATCACTTTCATAATGATGGAATGCATAATGCCAGACTATCATAACCACATATCCAAGGCCTCGTGCCATGACTACAAATAAGATTTTGCCAAGGCCTTGTGCCAAGACACTAGTTTGTCTCATTAGACCTACCAATGCATCGAGGAGCTATATCGGGCTCCACCCGTCACATATTAAGTCCAATGCAATCCCATATGAAAAGGTTTAAACAAAACATAAACATTCATATTAAAACTATCATATGAAATGTAAATACTACATCCATAAATCATGAATGGTATAAAAATAACACATCCACAGTCAAACACATCCCAAAACCTTCAATACATAATAGTAGTTTTGATTCATAATAAATCAACTTCAAATAAGCATAAAATCCATCAAAGGATGTTGACATAGATGAAATCAAAACTCTTTTTAGAGAAATATCTATTTCTATTTTGAAATCATTTAAGGGTAATATATTTATAAAATAAAACATTTTCATTGAAAATATTCTTATATGCTTTTAAGGGAATTTTTGACGATTTTATAATGGCAGAAAATAGCCGCACCCTCCATATAAGTTAAAAAAATTCTTACCTTAATTCTGTTGAAAAGGTTAAAAAGAACATTGTTTAGAAAACGACAGAATGATTCCTTTGTAAACCACTTTTAAAAGTAATCAAGTGTATAAATGGCTTTAACCCATATTCTAGTAAATAGTAAAAAATGTTTTGAAATAAATTTTTATGAAACATGGATGTGGATGATAAATAAATCCCAATAGATTATTACATATAAACAATCTCAGATAATGAAGAGATTGTGAAATAAACCCTTACCTTTTACTTTTCCTTAGTTAGGGGTAGGTTAAAATCCTTTATAATGGTGAAATAATTGTTATTAAATTATACAAGAATCATATACATTCATATGATATCATATATGATATTTTGATATTGCTTTGTTAATAATATCTTAGAATTAACGTTGTTTCGGGTGTTAACTTACTCATTTTATTTTATATGTTTTGTTATGTAAGCCATGTTTGTCATCGATAGGTTGTATCTTATTCATGTCCAGAATTATATAAAGTCCTTAAATATTTTTTTAAATCATCAAATTATAATTATACTTTAATGGATACGATGGAGAATGAATCTCATCGCGTTCGTGTAGACGGTAGTACGTACGTACGCACGAGCGAAAATATCATTCTTTTGATATTAAAATAATATAAAATTGGATGGTATATCATATATAAATAATCATTATCATGTTATAATTATTATTTACATGAATTAAAAATCATTATTATACCCATCCAAAAAATAATATATTGAATAACAATTACACCACGACGTGGAGATGGTAAGCCATGCCTACGCACGTATGGTGACATGTCATTCAAAGGATGGATATAATACTGAATATGGTTGTACAATATTTATACAAATATTAAAATATATAGGAGATATATGATTCATTATTTTAGAATGGGAATAACAAAGAATGAAGAAGTTGAAGAAGAAATGAATTTGAAAAAGGGTGGTGAAAACATTACCTCTTCTTCGGCTTCTTCCTTTTGATTTGATCAAAAGGGCTCCTTAGGTTGGCTTTCCTATCAAACTAAGGCCTCTAGGTTTTAGTGAAGGAAGTTTAGAGAGTATTTGGGCAGGGATTGGCCGAACCAAAAGGCTTTGAATGTGTGAATTAGTGAGAAGAGGGAGTTCCATTTTATAAGAGGGGCGAGGGGCACCATTGGAAAAGCTAGAAATATTAATTTATAATAAATTCGTATTCGGTTTCTAATGGCTCCAAAGTGGATTAGTTAAATGTTAAGGTGGGGATGGGTCGAAAACCACTCAACCAATAGAATTTAGACAGGTTTGGGTCAATATATTAACCTTATCATTAAGTATTACCTCTAAGTTAATTAGTTTCTCTTTTACAATGTCTCTTTGAATATTTATATTATATGGTTAATAATCATACTATATACCACCACTTGACCCCCAAGTGGTCCATTAATGATACACCTATCATGATATAAGTCTCTAGGTCGAACTTTAGATTTTAGGATTTTATTATCCATTAATAATATAATATTTGTTTTAAAAACTCTTTTATGTTAATTTTGACACTATTCAATAATTGATTTTTGTGAAAATCATAACAGAATGATTACTTCGTAAAAAGATAATTAAGTCAATCCTAACATTCATATTAAGCTAGAAAATTAGTGTAATTCATAAATAGTCTCAAATTATATTTATTTGGGTATTTATAATATCAATTATTTTAATTTTTTCACTATTATGGTAATTACTACATCATCATTGTGTCCTAAATAAATTAACTTATTTAATGTATAAAAATGATAAATAAAATATCATTATGTAGGAAATATTTTTTTTATTTCTAATGAATATTTACAATCGAATTTGTCTTATGTATAACCCAATACTAAAAATGTTTTAGTAAAAAAACTTTGATTTTAACTCTCTTAACTCTTCTTTGAATTAAATAATAATAAATGTCCTAATCTATTTCAAGTGGACCTAAATGATAATATCATATTCCTAAGTGTAACACCCCAAGCTTCTACGGTACGCGTCTCTTTGAATAATGCAATAGCATGTGTTGTACGGAACATCGAGTTCTAACACACCACAACCAATCAAACTAGCCGTTATGAATAGTAATACCAACTTTTTGAAATTTTATAAATTTTATTTTTCAAAATGAACTTAATTTTTGGATTCAGAATATCGAAATTAGCCTAGGGTGAATTTTTTGTATTTTTCTGAAAAACGTCATTTTTTTGATGAATAGTGAAACTACTAAGTGGTATTTAAAAAACTGAATTTTTCATAAAACGTAATTTTACCGCTTCTATTATTGGAATTATGAAAATCTTAGAGACATGATTAATATCAAGGTGTAAAATTTGGTTTATTGAGATGAAAATAATTTTTGGCGAATAGTAACTTTTTACTTTTATTTACCACGATTAAAAGTAAATAGGGTAATTAAGCGTAAAAATGATATTAATATTACCCTAAAACATGTCCTAATTCTATTGGAAAAGTTTATCTAGACCAAAATCAAACTTATGAATAAAATATTATCATTTAGGTCCACCTGGATTAGAACATGACAATGTTTATTAGTTAATTCAAATAAGAGTTAAAAGAGTTAAAATCAAAGTTTATTTACTAAAACATTTTTAATATTGGGTTATAAAAAAGATAAATTCGCTTTTAAATATTCATTAGAAAGATAAAAAGATTTCCTACGTAGTGATATTTTATTTATAATTTTTAGGCATTAAATAATTTAATTTATTTATGGCACAATAATGATGCAGTAATTACCATAATATTGAAAAATTTAAATAACTGATATTATAAATACACAAATAAACAGAATTTGAGACTTTTTATGAATTAAACTAAATTTATAGGTTAATATGACATTTTAGTATTGACTTAATTAACTTTATTTGATGTAATCATTCTTTTATGATTTTCACAAAAATCAATTATTGAATAGTGTCAAAATTAACATAAAAGAGTTTTTAAAACAAATATTATATTATTAATTGATATTAAATTCATAAAAATCTAAGGTTCGGCCATAAGACTTATATCATGATAGGTGTATCATTAATGGATCACTTGGGGGTCGCATGGTGGTATATAATAGGTTTATTAACCATATAATATAAAACTACAAAGTGACATTGTAAAAGTGAAACTAATTAACTTAGAGTTAATACTTAAAGAAAAGGTAAATATAGTAACCCAAACCTGTCTAAATTATATTGGTTGAGTGGTTTTAGACCCATCCCCACATTAACCTTTAAATAATTCACTTTGGATCCATTAGAAACCGAATTTGAATTTATTATAAATTAATATTTCTAGCTTTTCCAAAGATGCCCCTCAACCCTCTAATAAAAGGGAACTCACCCTTCTCACTAATTCAAGCATTAAATGACTTTTGGGTCGGACAAAACCTTCCCATATACTCTCTAAACTTCCCTCACTAAATCTTAGAGGCCTTAGTTTTATCATAAAACCAGCCTAATGATCCCTTTTGATCAAATCAAAAGGAAGAACCTGAAGAAGAGGTAATTTTTTCACCACCCTTTTTCAAATTCATTTCTTCTTCAACATCTTCTTTCATTGTCATTCCCATTATAAAATAATGAATCCAGTATCTCCTATATACTTTAATATTATTATAATTATTGTACAACCATATTCAGTATTCTATCCATCCTTTGAATGACATGACACCATACGTGCGTACGTATGACATACCGTCTCCACGTCGTGGTGTAATTGTTATTCAATATATTATTATTTGGATGGGTATAATAAATATATTTAATCCATGTAAATAATAAATATAACTTGATAATTATTCCGTATATATGATATACCATCCAATTATATATTATTTTAATATCAAATGAATGATATTGTCGCTCGTGCGTACGTATGGACTACCGTCTCCATGAACGCGATGAGATTTATTCTCCATCGTATCCATTCAAGTATAATTATCATTTGATTATTAATAATATTATTTAAGTAATTGTTATCATTCTGGATATGAATAAGATAAAACCTATCCATAACAGACATGACTTATGTAACAAAACATATAATAGTAAACAAGTATGTTAACACCTGAAACGACGATAAATCTAAGATATTATTAAAAAAGAAATGTTAAAAGATCATATATGATATGATATTAATGGATATGATTCTTTAAATAATACAATAACAATTATTTGACCATTTTAGAGGATGTTAAACTACCCTCATCTAAGGAAAAGTACAAGGTAAGGGTTTATTTCGTAATCTCTTCATTATCCGAGGTTGTTTATACGTAATAATCTACTGGGACTTCTTTATCATCCACATCCATGTTTCTTAAAAATGTATTTCAAAAAAAATTACTATTTACTAGAATATTGGTTAAATTCATTTATACCCTTGTTTGACTTTTTATAAGAGGTTTATAAAGGAATCTTTCCATCGTTTTCCAAACCAGGTGCTGTTTAACCTTTTCGACCGAATTAAGGTAAGAATTTTTTTTAACTTATACGGCGGGTGCGGATATTTTCCGCCGTTATAAAATCATTGATGATTCCCTTACATGATTATAATAATATTTTCAATGAAAATGTTTTATTTTATATGAATCTTAAATGATTTCAAAATAAAAAGAGATATTTCTCTAAAAAGAGTTACTATTTCATCTATTTCAACATATTTTGACGGATTTTAAGCTTATTTGAAGCTGATTTATTATGAAAAAAAACGTCCATATTGAATTGAAGGTTTTGTGATATTTTTGTCAATAGATATTTTATTTTTATACCCTTTATGGTTTATAGTGAATGTACTGAATTTTTGTATTCTAGTTTTAATACGAATGTTTATGTTAAGTTTAAACCTTTTCATATGGGAATTCATTGTACTTAATATGTGATGGGTGGAGGCCGCTATTGCTCATTGATGCATCAGTAGGTTTCATGAGACAAACTAGTTTCTTGGAACAAGGCCTTGACAGAATCTTATTTTTAGTCAGGGCACGAGGCCTTGGCTATGTGGTTATGATAGTATGACATTATGCATTCCATCATTATGAAAGTGGTTACTAATATTTCATGTGATTATTCGATTAGTAGAATATTCGGGTGAATAAGTAAATGTCATTATTTCATTTTATTTTTCCATACTCTGTTTAAGTTCAAGTTTATGAGGCTTTGGTTTTATTTATACATTGCCTTAAATGTTTATTCTTATTTATGAATGTTTCTGCTATATTGTTATCCTTACTGGGAATTTGAGCTCACCCCTTTTCTATGTTTTATTTTTTCTCGGATGTGAAGAAGTAAATTATGAATGACCTGCAGAGATAGTATGAGGGGATAAGAGTGTGGAATATGGAGGCTATGTTGTTGTAGTTTTCATTTTTATGATGTAATGTAAAACATTATGAATATATATAGTGTTTCCAAGGCTACTAAACTAATCGGTCATTCGAGACTTGATCTTTATTGTGATCATGCCAATGTTATGTAATAATTCACCGACTCTGGGTAAGTGGGGTCGGGGCGTTACAGTTGGTATCAGAGGAAGTTTAGTACAAACCATGGAAGCTAGATTTAGAAAAACTCTGATTAGAGCACGTAGACCTAAGACGAACATTGATGATTAGTATAGATGAACTCCCTATAATTTAGGTATTGTAGATATTTTGTGAGTTTTCTGAGCAATACATCCCAGTCTGGATATGAGCAGGTAGAGGCGGCTCTGGAACATATGTACCTAGGGGTAAAACCTGAAAACACCGCTTTGAGCTAGACTCAAATGGGAACTGGTACATGACAACGGGCCTTGCTGCACTCTTAGTTACAACATTTCCGGGGGATATGCTTAGGATAACTCTCATTTTATATACAAATCATTATGAAGGGTTTATGAGTATATACTTTCTCAAAGAAAATAGTTTTTTGATTATGGATTATATCCATAAATAGTTCAACTTATGTTAAGTGTTTTATAAGTTTGGGATTATGTAATTTGATTAATAAACTAATCTAGTTAATTCCATTGTTTAGAAATGGCACCTATTGGAAGAAATGGAAACTGTATCAATGTACGCACTCCATGTAGGGATTCCCTCCTACTCAAGATAATTATAGTGGAGATGGTGATGCAACTGGTGCCGATCAGCTAATCACCGTACTGGGACAAATCACTCAGGTTATGAATAATAACCTTACCTGTATGGAGCACCCTGTTCTGCAACATGGAGGATCAATGTTAGATCGATTCATGAGGAAACAAGCCCAACGTTCAATGGGAGTACAAATTCCTTAGTAGCTGAGCAATGGATAAATTCCATAGAGAAAATATTTCTAGCTTTGGGGAGTAGTGAAAGGGAAAAAGTTATCATGGTTGTTTACCGCCTCACTGGAGATGCTGATCAATGGTGTTCATTGATTCAAAACATGAAGGAAGATGATAAAGTATAAAATATAGAATGGAGGGAGTTCAAATATCTATTTTTAGAAAAATAATTTCCTCGTGACCATCGAGCAGATATGGAAAGAAAATTTCTGAGTCTGAGACAAAAGGAGGATGAGAATGTCACAAAGTATGTGGCTAACTATACAAGGATCAAAAGTTATGCTAGAGATTATATACGTAACCCACGAATAAGATTGATCATTTCATTTATGGGTTAAAACCATTTCTCCACTGAGAATTAGTCTCACAATCGTTCTCGTCGTATGAAGACATTGTCTCATGTGCTATCAAGACAGAAAAAGAATTCTCTAAGTCGTATGACATTAAAGAAAATCAAGAGAAGAAGAGATCTATTGATCAATCTGGGAATGGAAATAATGGGAAGAAGGGAAATGATGAATATCCATCCTGTAGTAAATGTGGGAAGAAACACCCCGGTACTTGCTTAAAAGGAATGGGAGTCTGTAACAAGTGTGGTGAAAAACCCCACGAAGCTCGTGATTGCAAGGGGAAGAAGGAAGCTACCGATGTTCAGTGCTATAATTGTAGGAAGATGGAAATTATGAAAATGAATTTCCTAAGCGTCAGGGGAAATTACCGTAGAAAATGCCAAGGGATCAAGGACAAGCTTATGATATCACTACTGCTGAGGTATAAGCTCCGAAAGACATGGTGGAAGGTAACTTAATGGTTTCCTCAAGTTTAGAAAATGCATTATTTGATTCTGGATCATCTCATTGTTTCATATCTTCCCAGTTTTCTATGAAAATTAGATATTTACAATTTAATTTAACAAGGGAGTTGTCAGTTAAAACTCCCAAGGGAAGTATCATGGCAACAAAGTTTTTTGAATCAGTCCCCATTAGAACACAAAAAGGTTCTTTATCTGCTGATCTCATCGTCATACCTATGATTGAGTATGATATAATCCTCAGTATGGACTGGAATTCAGACCATGATGCGATGATTTATTGTAAGAAGAAAGAGGTTACGATTTTTGATGATGATGATATGGAACACCTTATCTTTAGAGCAGAATCGTCACCACCTAATTCTTATCTAGATCCACCCCCATTAGCTCAACTAAATTCAATTATTGGGGAGGAAGAGAATGAAATGACTGTGGGTGAGGAAAGTAATGTTCAAATAGAGGATGTACCTGTTTTGAAAGAATATGTGGATGTATTTCCGGAAGATTTACCTGGACATCCTCCAGAACGAGAAGTTGAGTTTTCTATTGATTTAATTCCTGGATCAAGGCCTATATCGAATTCCCCTTATAGAATGGCCACATTGGAATTAGTCTGAATAAAGAAACAACTAGAGGAATTGAGTAACAAGGGATTTATTCACCCTAGTGTTTCTCCATGGGGAGCACCTGTTCTTTTTGTTGAAAAGAAAGACGGATCTACGAGGTTATGTATTTACTACAGGGAGATCAATGATATAACAATAAAGAACAAATATCCCCTACCTCGGAATGATTATTTATTTGACCAACTGCATGGAGCTCGATACTTTTCAATGATTGACCTTCGATCTGGAAACCATCAGTTGTGTGTGAAGAAGGAAGACATTCCGAAGACAGCATTTCAAACCAGGTACGGGCATTATGAGTTTATAGTAATGCCTTTTGGATTGACTAATGCACCCTCTGTATTCATGGATCTGATGAATATAGTTTTCAAGGAATATCTCAATGAATTCGTGGTGGTATTTATTGATGATATCTTGGTGTACTCCAAATGCTACAAAGATCATGAAAATCACTTGCACATTATCCTGAAGACTCTAAGAAGACATTAATTATATGGGAAGTTTAGCAAGTGTGAATTCTTGTTTCAAGAGATTTCTTTTCTTGGTCATATTTTCTCTAAAGATAGAATATCTGTTGATCCTTCTACGACCAAGGCAATCCAAGAATGGACAGAACCTATGAGTATAACTAAGGTACGCCGTTTTATTGGTTTAGCAGGTTATTTCGAAGTTTCGTCCAGAATTTTTCCCGGTTGGCTAACCCATTAATAAAGCTCACATGTAAAGGGGTTAAATTTGTTTGGAAAAAAGATTGTGAAGAATGTTTTGAAGAACTGAAGAGAAGATTATTCAATGCTCATATATTGACTCAACCATCGGGGAATGATGGGTTCATTAATTATAGTGATTCATCGAAGAAAGGAATTCGTTGTGTCCTTATGCAGACTGATAGGGTTATTGCCAATGAATCATGACAGTTGAAAATTCGTGGACAAAACTATCCTACTCATGATCTCGAGTTAGCATATGTGATCTTTTATTTGAAGATATGGAGGCACTACCTATATGGTGAAAAAATGTGAGATTTATACTGATCACAAGAGTTTAAGTATATTTTCTCACAAAAAGAACTCAACATGAGGCAAAGGAGATGGGTTGAATTACTCAAGGATTATGAATGTACGATACAGTACCACCCGGGGATAGCAAACAAGGTGGCAGATGCTTTGAGCAGAAAAGACCATGGAGTTTTGAACGTGATGAGAATTGAAAGGGATCCAATTTTCATTGATCTAGTGAAGATGGACATGGGAATAACCAGAGAAGGTGAAACATCAATGATTTTTCAAATGGTGGCCAATCAATATTTACTAGAAAAGAATTAAGAGTTCTCAGACCGATGATGAAGAATTTCAAATGAAGATTAAATCAGTGAATGATGTGAGATTGAGAGAATTTGTGTATGAAGAAGGAATTTTGAAATTCCAGGAGAGACTATGTGTTCCTGATATACCTGATCTAAAAAGGGAATTCCTGGATGATGCTCATAGTTCCAATTTCCTTATACACCCTAGGAGCACCAAAATGTATAGAGATTTGTAGGAACATTTTTGGTGGGACAACATGAAGAGGGAGATTGTCGATTTTGTGTCAAGATGTTTGGTTTATCAACAAGTGAATGATGGAAGGCAACATCATGGTGGAGTATTGCAACCTCTTCCCATACCTGAGTGGAAATGGGACAATATTACAATGGACTTTTTCATGGGACTACCAAAGACTCCTAGAAGGAACGATGAAATATGGGTTATTATTGATCATCTTACCAAGTCATCACATTTTCTTGCTATAAGAGAAGATCTACCACTGGAACGTCTAGAAAGACTATATATTAACAATGTTGTGAGACATCATGGAGTACCCCTATCGATTGTTTCTAATCATGATCCCCGTTTTACTTCAAGATTTTGTAAAAGTCTTCAAAAATCCCTTGATACTGAACTTCATTTGAGCACTGCCTACCACCCTCAGACTGTCGGACAATCAGAATAGACTATTCGAACCATAGAAGACATGTTGGGATCTTGCTCACTTGAGTTTTTGGGTATGTGGGATCAATATCTACCTTTGGTGGAATTTTCCTATGACAATAGCTTCCATTTGAGTATTCAGATGGCACCATATGAAGCGTTATACAGAAAGAGATGTTGCACAACAACCTGTTGGGATGACGTTGGTGAAAGAAAACTTGTAGGTCCAGAACTGGTGGAGGAAACAATGGAAAAGGTGAAGGTAATCCAAAATCACATCAAAGCAGATCAAAGTAGGCAGAAGAGATATTCCGATAATCGAAGGAAGGAATTGGAATTTCAAGTTGGTGATCATGTTTTCCTAAAGGTATCTCCATGTAAGGGAGTCATACGTTTTGGTAAGAATGGTAAATTGAGTCCCAGGTACATCAGACCTTTCGAAATTCTAGAACGAAATGGGGTTGTAGCTTACTGATTGGAAATGCCGCCAAGTCTCTCCAAAGATCACGATGTGTTCCATGTATCTCTATTGAGGAAATACATGCCTGACCCAACTCATGTACTCACCAATGAGAAATTATAACTGGAACCCGATCTGTCTAATTACGAAGAGTTCGTCAAGATTCTTGATACGAGAGAACAAGTGCTGACAAATCGGATGACACGTCTGGTAAAAGTCTTGTGGAGAAACCATAAGATGGAAGAGGCAGCGTGGGAACCCGAGGAACTTATGATGAAGAACATCCCGAGTCTTTTCATGCGGTATTATTCTAGAAATTCCAAGGACGAAATTATTTGAAGGAGGGGAGAATGTAACACCCCAAGCTTTTACGGTACACTTCTCTTTGAATTATGCAATAGCGTGTGTTGTACGGAACATCGAGTTCTAACACACCACAACCATTCAAACTAGCCATTATTAATAGTGATACCTACTTTTTGAAATTTTATAAATGTTATTTTTCAAAATGGGCTTCTTTTTTAGATTCAGAATATCGAAATTAGCATAGGGTGAATTTTTGGTATTTTTCTGAAAAACCTCATTTTTGATGAATAGTGACACTACTAAGTGGTAGTTAAAAAACTGAATTTTTCATAAAACATAATTTTACCACTTCTGTGATTGGAATTTTGAAAATCCGAGAGACACGGTTAATATCAAGTACTAAAATGTGGTTCATTGAGATGAAAATAATTTTTGGTGAATAGTGACTTTTTACTTTTATTTGCCACGGTTAAAAGTAAATAGGGTAATTAAGGGTAAAAATGACATTAATATTACCCTATCACATGTCCTAATTATATTGGACAACTGTATCTCTACCAAAAAAACCTTAGGAATAAAATATTTTCATTTACGTCCACTTGGATAGGAATAGGACATTTATTATTAGTTAATTCAAAGAAGAGTTAAAAGAGTTAAAATCAATGTTTATTTACTAAAACATTTTTAATATATGGTTATACATAAGATAAATTTCATTTTAAATTTTTATTAGAAATCTAAAATTATTTCCTACATAATTATATTTTATTTATAATTTTTATACACTTAATAATTTAATTTATTTATGACACAATGAAGATACATGAATTACCATAATAGTGAAAAATGAAAATAATTGATATTATAAATACCCAAATAAATATAATTTGAAACATTTTATGAATTAAAATAATTTTATAGGTTAATATGACATGTTAGGATTGACTTAATTAAATTTTTTCTAACTAATCATTCTGTTATGAGTTTCACAAAAATCAATTATTGAATACTGTCAAAATTGACATAAAAGAGTTTTTTAAAAACATATTATATTATTAATAGATATTAAAATCCAAAAAATATAAGGTTCGGCCAAGAGACTTATATAATAATAGGTGTATCATTAGTGGACCTCTTGGGGGGTCTCTTGGAGATATATAGTATGTTTATTAACCATATAATATAAAAATACAAAGAGACATTGTAAAAGTGAAATTAATTAACTTAGAGGTAATACTTAAAGATAAGGTTAATATAGTAACCCAAACCAATCTAAATTCTATTGGTTGAGTTTTTTTATACCCATCCCAACCTTACCCTTCAAATAATCCACTTTTGAGCCAATGGAAACCGAATATGAATTTATTATAAATTAACATTTCTAGCTTTTCCAAAGGTGCCCCTCACCCCTCATATAAAAGGGCGCTCCCCCTTCTCACTAATTAAAACATTAAAAGACTTTTGGTTCGGCCAAAACCTACCCAAATACTCTCTAAACGTCCCTCACTACAACCTAGTGGCCTTAGTTTGATCAGAAATCGAACCTATGGAGCTCTTTTGATCAAATCAAAAGGAAGAACCCAGAGAAGATGTAATGTTTTCACCACCCTTTTTCAAATTCATCTCTTCTTCAACTTCTTGTTTCTTTGTTATTAACATTATAAAATAATGAATCCAGAATCTCCTATATACTTCAATATTATTATAAATATGGTACAACCATATTTAGTATTCTATCCATCCTTTGAATGCCATGTCACCATACGTGCGTACGAACGACTTACCGTCTCCACGTCGTGTTGTAATTGTTATTCAATATATTATTATTTGGATTGGTATAATAATGATTTTTAATTCATGTAAATAATAAATATAACATGATAATGATTCGGTATATATGATATAACTTCCAATTATATACTATTTTAATTCAAAAGAATGATATTTTCGCTGGTGCGTACGTATGGACTACCGTCTCCACGAACGCGATGAGATTCATTCTCCATCGTATCCATTCAAGTATAATTATCATTTGATGATTAATAATAGTATTTAAGGACTTGATATCATTATGGATATGAATATTATACAACCTATCTATAAAAAACACAGCTTATGTAACAAAACATATAAAAGTAAACGAGTAAGTTAACACCTGAAACGACGATAATACTAAGATATTACTAATAAATAAATGTCAAAAGATCATATAAGATATCATATTAATGTATATGATTATTGAAATAATTTAATAACAATTATTTCACCATTATACAGGAGTTTATCCTACCATCAACCAAGGATAAGTACAAGGTAAGGTTTTATTTTGCAATCTCTTCATTATTCGAGGTTGTTTATACGTAATAATCTACTGGGACTTATTTATCATCCACATCCATGTTTCTTAAACATTTATTTCAAAAAAAATTACTATTAACTAGAATATGGGTTAAATTAATTTATACCCTTGTTTGAATTTTTATAATAGGTTTATAAAGGGATCTTTCCATCATTTTCCAAACAAGGTGCTTTTAAACCTTTTCGACAGAATTAAGGTAAGAATGTTTTTTTAACCTATACGGCGGGTGCGGCTATTTTCCACCATTATAAAATCGCCGAATCTTCCGTTACAAGATTATGAGAATATTTTCAAAGAATTTTTTTTATTTTATATGACTCTTAAATTATTTCAAAATAAAAAGAGATATTTCTCCAAAAAGAGTTTTGATTTCATCTATGTCAACATCCTTTGATGGATTTTAAGCTTATTTGAAGTTGATTTATTATGAAAAAAAACATCCATATTGAATTGAAGGTTTTGTGATATTTTTGACTATGGATAAGTTATTTTTATACCCTTCATGGTTTATGGCGAAATTATTGACATTTTGTATGCTAGTTTTAATACGAATGTTTATGTTATGTTTAAATCTTTTCATATGGGAATGCATTGGACTTAATATGTGACGGGTAAAGCCCACTATAGATTCTCGATGCATCATTAGGTATCATGAGACAAACTAGTGTCCTGGTACAAGGCCTTGACAAAATCTTATTTGTAGTTTTGTATCAAGGCCTTGGCTATGTGGTTATGATACTCTGACATTATGCATTCCATCATTATGAAAGTGGTTACTAATATTGCATGTGATTATTCAATTAGTTGAATATCCCTGTGAATATGTAAATGTCATTATTTCATTTTATTTTTTTTATACTATGTTGAAGTTCAAGTTTAAAAGGCTTTTGTTTTAGTTATACATTGCCTTAAATGTTTATTCTTATTTATGAATGTTTCTGCTATATTGTTATCCTTAGTGGGCATTTGAGCTCTCCCCTTTTCTATGTTTTATTTTTCCCAGGATGTGAAGAAGTAAATTATGAATGACCTGCAGGGATAGTATGAGGGGATAAGAGTGTGGAATATAGATACTATGTTGTTGTACTTTTCATTTTTATGATGTAATGTAAAACATTATGAATATATCTAATGTTTCCAAGGCTACTAAACTAATCTCTCTTTCAAGACTTGATCTTTCTTTTGATCATGCCAATGTTATGTAATAATGCACCGACTCTAGGTAACTGGGGTCGGGGCGTTACACTAAGTTTGTTTTTGGTCGATATACACTAGTCCAATAGAATTAGGACATGTGTTAGGGTAATATTAAAATCATTTTTACCCTTAATTACCCTATTTACTTTTAACCGTGGTAAATAAAAGTAAAAAGTTACTATTCACCAAAAATTATTTTCATCTCATTGAACCACATTTTAAAACTGGATATTAACCATGTCTCTTGGATTTTCGAAATTCCACAGACAGAAGAGGTAAAATTATGTTTTATGAAAAGTTCTTTTTTTTAACTACCACTTAGTGGTTTCACTATTAATCAAAAATTGATCTTTTTCAGAACAATGCCAAAACTTCACCCTAAGCTATAATTGATATTCCAAATTCAAAAATGATGTCTATTTTACAAAATTCCAAACATATAAGTTGAATTTATTAATTTTATAATGAATTCCGGCTGTCACAACAAATAGCGTGTTTTTAAGAAACAGTATATATCAAATGATTGACAATTGTTTATGTCCAATTTCAAAGTGAAATTAATTATAATGAACACCATTGGATAAAATGGTAAAAATATATTCTAATTATACATTAAAACCACTAAATATTATAATCTATCACTATAAATTATTTTGATTAAAAAAGTGGTTTTTAAGTATTTTTCACTATTCATAAAAATAGGAAGTTCTCAGAAATATACCAAAAATTCAACATAGGATAATTTCGATATTCTGAATCCAAAAATTAAGTTCATTTTGAAATATAAATAATTTCAAAAAGTAGGTATTACTATTCATAATAGCTAGTTTGATTGGTTGTGGTGTGTTAGAACTCGATGTTGCGTACAACACACGCTATCACATTTCTAAAAGAGAAGTGTACCGTAGAAGCTCGGGGTGTAACATCTGTATTCAGTGAATCGACCTTCTAGATTTTTTTGCACTTCCGCAGAAGGTATTTGACTTGTGCGCCATGACTAGGGATAAAAAACATGCATGACTGGTTAGGCTTTCGTGCCAAGTTGGGACTTGCGCGCCTTAATGCCTTTGCCATTTTTTTGTTTTCCTTCATCAAAATTTCACAATAAAACATACTTAAAAGTAGATTGTTTGATCTTTTTGTAGATTAAATTGATCATATAATAATTGGATCAAATGATTAGTTGGACAGTAAGAGAATATATGACATTATGAACATTTTCGGTCCTGACTATTATGTTATCTGTGACAGCACACTCTCAGATTTGGATAAGTATTAGAATAAATAACATGCCAATTTCCCACAGAACATCTACATGCCTTTGTAAGGCCATGTTCAACTACAAGGAGTCCATGTTCTTGAGGCAATGAATTATATCCCTCATTCCTGGTTTCAAACCTACACCAACTTCTCTTCAGCAAATGTCTCAGTTTCTGGATCATTTTCCAATGTTGGGATAGTGTTGAAGGCATACATAATGCATCATTGCCCATGTGATCCAGATTTGAAGCCGCACAGGCCGAATCTGAAGCCGCATTTCTATCCCTATATTTTCCAAAATACTTAGATGGATCAATCTAATGGTTGAAATATTAGTTGGGATTTACATCCTGGAGGAGGTGTGACGCCGACATGGATGTGGGCATATTGGGTGTAAAAAAAATGTGCAGAGTTTGTCGATGATCTGAATGGTGCTGCAATATATGAAGCTGTCATGGGCTGGGAAGACATATCTATATAGGAATGAGAATTTTGTGCTGGAGTAAATCAGCTGTTGGAGCATAGAAACAAATTTATTCAATACGACTCATGGAAAAGTAGGTATCAGTTTGTGGGACGTCTACAAGATTTCAGGTTCTCTAATATTTATGATATATGTATGATGAATTCATCACCCCAAGGTGACCTGGAGTGATTTGTAGAAGACTCCTGATTTGGCTCAATATTTAATGAAAATTTTCAACAAGCTTATGAAAACCACCATGACGAAGACCCACTCCAGAAAATAATTCCATCCAGATGACAGGATGGACATGTTTTTGATTAAGATGAGAGAGGAGGGATCTTACTGCACTCATCCTACTATTTTCCCTAGAGCAGCAAATATGGGTGCTCCAGGCACATTTTGGCCAACACTACAAGTAGGAGAGTTTGATATGTGGGGTAGGAAGTGAACCAAAAAATTACCGCGAAGACCTATCTGGATGGCTTTTTGGCCTTATGCCTCGTTGTTGAACTTTTACCCATCCGAGATTCAAAAGGAGGTGTGAGGCAAGGGACCCTTTTGATTGTATCCAAGCTGGCTAAACAAAATATGGTTGGGTTGGCCACCCCAATTTGAGCAATGATTGATAGGAGCATACTTCATGATTATATGGGCATGTCTCCTCTAAAAATAGTGGGACCATTCCATGTTTTATGGGGATATATAACCACCCAATTCAGGACATATGTTGTACAAGGTAGGGTAAAGTTTCTTGGATGTTCTTTTCGGGCATCTGTTAAGGCCTTTCTTGAATTTCTCCCTTATCCTTCAATGCTTATGATATCAAAATAAGGCTGAGATTGTTCAAAGAGTCTCACTTTTTTCCTCATGGAAATCTGCCAACAGGGTGACTATTTTATGATGAAATAGCCAGCCTCGATTGAAGGGAATATATGCAGGCATTTAGAGATGATACATTGGCCATGAGGTTTATCAGAGAAATGATATGTGAGGCCTATGCTCCATATAGATTCTCACGTCAATTAAAATGTCTACTACAAATTAACATATCAAATCCAGTGTATGTCAGGATAGAGGAGGATCTGATGGTTGCTTGTCAACTATGGTTGCTGAAATCTATAGAGAAGACTAAGGAAGTATTTGATCTACCATCTGTTGATGTAGCAAGTCGATTGACTACATGGTAAGAAAAGAACAATGTATCATCAAACCCTAAAGGGGTACTGAATCAGTCGGTCCTCGAGTGGGGATATATAAGAGAACCATTATGAAATAAGCTATTCATTTATAAGGCGACTCTTCCTCACCTGGAGGTCATTCACTATATTCCTCAACCAGAGCTGATTCACCGAATTCCCATGATGGGGATGATGAGGCTCGAAATGCATCAAAGGTGGCCTCGTGCCAGATATAATCTGCCTGCTAGAGTCAATATACCTAATACATTGACTACTGGTGAGTTACATAATTGATGAAATTTAATCTCCAATATTTTAAAAAGAAATAAGTTACATGTTCTTATCCTTTATACGTAACTGCAGAATCAGGGAAGAAGTTGAAGTCCCTGATTTCATGACCCTCCTCGTGGCCTTCTGGTGTACATTCTGAATATTTATGACCAGAGGCTGTCCGGTCATGGAAGAGTTTATATTGTTAAGTGAAGGATAACCCCATCGAATTGAAGGATTAAATCAAAGAGATAAAAATTATCATATATACCACAGATGAGTCAGTTCCAATCACCATTATGGTGAACGAAATTATTGAACGTTGTACCAATCGAGGGATTGGTCCATCATTAGATGAAGAGTGGTGTGATTATGTTTCTCTTATAGATGTAAGTTTTTGTTATGTTGTATTTCTATTAACATTGTAATTTTAATTTAGTCAATTGTTTTTCATTCAAGGAAATAATCTTCTTCATCCTACATCTTGAAAATGAAAGAACCACTAATATCACTTCGTCGGGGTATATCCCTAGTGGCACCGCTCATGGAGCCACTAGATCTCCTCGTAAGCATGGAAAAGTATCTCTAGGCCAGAAAGTCATGGATGAGGATATAGAAAGGGCGTTATTGTCTCTGAAACCAGTTTTCAGAGATGATGATGCCAATCCACCCAAAACATCCATGAAGAAAAGGCATAGAAGGAAGAATACCACTTTAAAATTATTCATCAGTAGTGGTAAGTCATTCTGGATGTCATGAATCTTATCTTATGAAATGGTGATCGAACTTCTCAAGATTTCAGGTGCTTCTTCAGTCTCCCATTTATGGGAAAGGACTGACCATCCTCAGAGTACAACAGAGGGTGCTATAGAACATTCGCAAGTTCCTGCTAAAACTGTTGTTCTATAAGAAATACAGAGAACAGATGAGCTGGATTCTGTTCCCTACACCACTCCTATTTCTGATGCCAAAAGAAAATAGAATTCTGGTAAATTAACAATACATCATAGAACCTCAAATGAGACAACAACAGACTTTAATTTGGTGAGGTTTTAGGTTTAACACATGCACCAAAACATTCAGAATCAACCGAAACTAACCCCACGACTGTCTTTTGGGAAGCTATCTGTGGTCAGAGATTTCTAGATGAAAGTCATGAAGAATACATGATGATATCCTCCACTAGTGAGACTAACCTGGGATCTTAGATATCATTGGATAAAATGATGAGTATAGGAATTTCTTTTGATGAAATATAATAACATTTCAAATTACCATGTGATTTAGAATATTTTGGAGATCTAATTATTGAATTAACTATACGTTGGTTTCAACATTTGTCCTTTTAATCATTATATGATTACACTTCTAAACATGTTCTATAGAAAAAATGTACAGTTCCATCTAAAAAAACTAGTAAACCAACAATGCATGAATGGGGTGTAGTCAATGATGTCAACCATGTTATTACAGAAATACTGGATTTGGTGTAACTTAACATGGAAGATCCTCCCGAAAATCTTATTGAAGCTAGGAATTATGGGGAGGTGTCTTCAAAATATGCTGATCTACTATTTGGTAATAGATGATGATATTTGTGCCTTACGTAACATAAAAGACAATCAATAAACTTTTATTTTACTTTGAATCTAACCATACATTAAATTGACTAAACAAGGTTGTAAACTTCAAGGGAATGATCTAGAGGCGAAGCCTCAGCCTCATCCCAAATAGTAGCGGATGGTGAAGCAACCAGGGTCTGGGAAGGAGCATAACATGGCACTTCCTTAAGTGCGTTAATCCCAAAATATATTCCTCCCTGTGATAAAAATGCCAAATTAGACACAAAGGTTCAAAAGGATCTTCAATTATCTTGTCTCAATGCATGAAAAAATATATATAAGATAATATATGAGGTGCCTCTTGAGGATATGATTTCAAAAATAACCAGACATTCATCCATGTTCTACATGTTGGGACATGGAGATGTTGGATATCAAGAAATCAATGTACTAGTGAAACAAGTCATTCAATGGAGGTAGCAAGGGAATAGGTGTCATAAAGACTAGATCAGTGCTATATTGTTGACCAATATCAGCAAATTTCAGGCTGTGGAGTTCCGAGATAAGTCTGATCATGCTGCAAAGCTAAAGGAACTGAATTATAAGATCAAGGAGAATATTTTCGAGCAATTTCCCCTTCATCAAGAGTTAGATACTGTTACTGAGGTGCTTGATCAGATTCATAATTCATTTGAAGAAGTCCAAGAGAATGGTAAAAATGCCATCAAAGATGCCAAAGAAGCACTTCTCCAAGCTAAATAGAGTGAAGCTGGTCTAGTAAATTAATTTTGAGTGGCAGCTGATGAAGCTCGGGTTGATGTGAAAAAATGAGAAATCATGTTGAAAGTCTTCTATAATTTCTAAAAATAGTGAATAGACTCCAGTCTATGGATGTTCTTCTAATCGTGTTCATCAATGAGGAAATAGTTCATTTTCATTCATCTGTACCTTCATTTTCTTGATAATTACTCTTATTTTACCTCAGCCAATGGGCCTAGTAAACATAGTTTTATTTTTTTTCTATGGATATATAAAAAACCCCCACAAACATTGAATATATTAATTTCTCGATATTTCCTAAATCATAAAAAATGTACGTTTAGCAGGATGGGACTTGACTTTTGTTCAGAGTACCCTTTATAGCTCCCCATTTTAATGAGTACCATGAATTTTTTTATTGACAGTTTAAAGTCATGCATAATCTATTATAAAAAGGCTAATATTTATAATCGAATAGCTTTGACCGAATGGATTATATTGACTCAATTCATGATAATTTATTTGGAAACATACTACCATATTCAATTATGGAAGGGAAAATTGTAAAATGTGACTTGAGAAATTTTGAATATGAGGAATGACACGGGAAAAGAGCTAAAAGGCATTAGAAGATGTATTTTCTACGAATGAAGTTACCACTACTTGAAAAACCTGTTATGTGGGATGAATTATGCTGATCCAACTAGGTAAAATTCTACATAGTCAAATAGTAGTATATTTTGGCTGACAGGTCCGTTTTGTGGACATCTTAAGCAAGTCCACCTAAGGGCACGTGCTGCATAGTTAGGCAAAAGAACACTCAGAAATTTGACTTTCTATTGCTAAAAGATGAGGAATGTTTTATGGAGATTAATATTTTCCAAACCATAGAGTCTTAATTGTGGGAAAAGGTAATTTAATATTGAGAGGATATTTATGATTAGAATTCTCAAATAATTATCGGAATCTGACTTCTACGAAGGTCTAACCTAAACGTAGGAAAAACGGTATTTGTGGTTTTAAATTATATAACTATAACTGGAGATAGAAACATTATACAAAATATTATCTAGTGGACCAAGGTTATTTCATATTTCTCTGAACATATTAAGGATGAAAATGTAAACCATAGACTTGAATACACTCAGATCATGAAAAAGAGTATAGAACAAATATGTAAAGGATGGCTGTTATTTTGTGTATCCCTATATAGCGCCGTGAAGACCAATAGTGGAAAAAGAGGATTCTCTTAATAATGAATTTACTATTACTTGAGAAACCCGTTATAGAGGTTTATTTATGTAGGGCCAACTGGGGAATAAGGTAAATAGTCAAATAGTATCATCTTTTTGTTGACAGGTCCATTATGTAGACAACTTATGCAAGGCCACCTAAGGGCATGTGATGCATAGTTAGGAAAAAGAACTCTCAGGTATCGTACATTTTGTGACCAGAAGTCAAGAAAGGGGTTATGGAGACCATGAATATTATTTGTATAATTTTATGTCTGCGTCCTGAATTGAGATTCCAGATGTCACTATGTATCTCATTAGGTTGATAATCAAGCCACGCGTAGTTATTGAATTACAATTTAACGTCATGTAGGATGAGATCGTGGAATATCATAGTTTATGTTCATTTAGCTCTGGCCATAGTAAGGGAGACACATAATGCATATCTTATAAACCAGATGTGAATAAAGTCCAGGGTTTTCCATATCACACCATGTGCTACGAGGGGGAATGTTTTGCCAAGGGACCAAAAGTGGAGTTTGGGTTTAGGCCCAAAGGCTCGGTGCTGGACTCGAGGATTCCTCGAGCATTCCTATGTATCCCATGAGGATGTGAATCAACCTACATGTTGTTCTAGAAATACCCTTTGTACAGATTTGGTTCCTATATATGAGGGTTAAAGAGGACTTTATTGCAATTATGACCGGTCCCATGATTAAAGACTTGGGTATCACTATGTATCTCATAAGGATGAGAATGAAGCCATACAATGTTCTTGAAAGATGAAATGGTTGGAGACCATGTCAATTATGATTCCTATTTAGTGTGGTTATCAGTGATTTCTACAGTTTATTGTCATACAAGACAAAAGTGAAAATAGTTTAAGCTCATATGCATAGACCAGTGCTTTGCAATTTAATGTCTTGCTGCAAGGAAAATGGGGGACTATATAGATTAACATCATATAGCTAGGACGATGGTACATACAGAGTTTAATGTGATTCAGGATTAAAGTGAACCGACATGAAAAAGACGGTAGACAGGGGAATCACGGATCAACATCATATGGGATGCATGAGAATTTTTGTAAAGAGAGTGGTTTCGGGATTGAACCTTAGGAGGTTGCCTGCGTACCTAACCTAGGGGGAAAATATAAGAGTCTGCATAGTCAATTGAAAGGGATTCAGAAATTCGGGTGTACTTGAAAACAATGACCTGATGATGATGTTGGGACTTAAGTGTGGTTAGTGGCCTAGAGAAGATGTCATGGTCAAATCTTACTCTAAGCTCACGTGAGTCATGCTCGGTGTGAGAAACAAGAGACAACAATAGACCTAACGATCGTGTCGCAATAGATGCTACCACAAATGATGGTGTGGGGATTATGCATGGTTAGCTGCCCAGGGAACACATGTCAACAGAGTTTAAAAGAAAATCACAGATTTGGCGATCATATTTTAATGTCATGTGTCAAATATAAGGGGTTCTTGGTAGTTTGACGTCCTTCTGCTCAGACGATGCACAATTTAACATCATGTTGGACAAGAGAGGGGACCCAGTTTAACGTCATGTTGAACGATATAGGGGGAACTTTAGTTTAATGTCATGTAATAAGGAAAATTCTAATAGGGGATGGATTGAAATGGTGGCTTCTAGAATATATGCATCTTCTTCTATATCGTATACCTATGTCTCTTCCTCTAGTTGCACTATTAGAAACAAGGAACTTAGGATCATCATGATCGAAACTGTCATTGGCATAGGGATCCGTTAAATGAATCATGTTAACCAAACCAAAGATCAATTATTCACCTAAAGAAGTTTCTTTCTAATGAACCAGTACAGGATGCACCATTTGGTGGGGCGGTGCCCATGCTTTTGAAGAATATTTCATAAAATCAGACATAGTCAAAGACAACATAGGATTTGACACGAGCTCTTATTCTTCTAACGGCTCTTCTTTCTTCAAGTTACACTACTTCTTTGAGTATTTTCTTTCTGATGAAGGGGGTTTTGCTGTGGGAGAAATAATAGAAGACAAAATTGGTTGATTCAATTGTGTTTGTAAAATGGAATGAGTTTGGTTGATCATTTCACCAACCAAACAATCATCATATTTCTTGGCATGTTTACTTTTGACATTGTGCCAGTAACCTTTTTCCTCTGGATCAGTAGTAGTAACACATGCTACCTGGGATGGAGGACTGTTCAGTTTTACTTGTCCATATTCCACTATCTTCTGTAGGAGGCATTTGAAGACAAAACACTCTTGAATGGGATTCCCCAACAACTGATGAAATGGGAAATAGTTGGGGAGGTCTTAATATCCTTCTTTTTATTGGCCTTTTGGGCCTTGGAAACTAAACTTGATTATTTTCCAAATCCTCGATGAAGTAACCAAGAACTTTCCAATTCTGGAATGAATAAATTTTGTTTGTTAAATCTTCAACTATTTCCACCTTTGATCTCTTTGATCATCATGAAGAGGTTTCCATTGTTGTTGACACTGAGGAGGTAGATCCCTTCTATATGATGAAGGTTTTGGAGTGTTTTTAGGTACAAATTCTTTTTTTAGTCTAACTTTAGTAGTCTCTTCTTTCCCTATTCTATTTCCCAGACATTATGGAATTACATGAGTTCTGGCCCTAGTCTCTATAATAGAGTCTTTTATCTACTGTCTGATTGAAGTATGGTCCGGAAACCCTCCTATGTAATCCACAGGAATCAATGGTATGTGTAATTCATCACACAAATTTCCCACACAGATTGGTAGACACTCTTCTCGAGGGAGTTCTAAACTTAAGGAATATGTTAATCCATTCTAGTGAGAAATAAAAAATGAACCTCTTTAATTATCCCTTTGTTTACAATTGGTAAGATAAGAAACTGTCGTGTCATGAAATGTTGAGCTACATTGAAGAATGGATTTTTGATGGAGATCTTCCCACCCAGTAATTGACAGAGATTTCAAACATGAATCCCAGACAAAAGAAGGTTCTTGTAATGACTGCAAAAAACACCTGAGCTTAACTACTTCTTGTTTTTGAGGATTTCCCATCACAGGATCACAACGAGAAACTAAATATGTTATGTGTTGTTCTGGATCTCCCGAACCCTTAAAAATTGGGAATTTGGTATTCGGAAAATTTGATGGGGGCGGAATTGCATCCACCCATTAAGGGTAAGCTCTCTTTTTCGGTTGAACTGGTGCACGTCGTACTTCCATATCTTCCAACAAAGATTTTAATAACTCAATGGTATTCATTAATGCTTGAGATACATTTGGATGATCTTGGACCTGAGCATGTGCAATAACTGGAGTTTGGACGAGTGTGACGACCGGTACTACCACTGATGGTATTATTGCCGGTTGTTGTCACGTATGACCCATAATATTGGACCAGTGATGGTGTACTTGTAAAGGGGGATTGTCTTGGTCCATCCCAATATCAACATCAAATTCCCTTGATTGATTAACTCTAGCATGCTTAGGAGGAAGACTACCATGACGTAGTTCTTCATTTAACCTCCTTAACTCCTTCATTTTTTTTCTATGAGAACCTTTTTTCTAATGAGAGTGATTGGCCATCTCCAGGGGAAGAATTGGATGTAACACAACTTATACCCTTTTTCTTGGCATGTTCCTTTTTGGAGTATGTAAGGGTATTACTTAAAGGAATCTATTGCATCTGGGAAACCCTCTGGCTTCGGGTACGCACAACTCCTTCATTAGTTTCTGTGTGTACGACCTCTTGAATAGGACGATCATTATATGATTACTATGAGTGACCCACATGTCATGGGGGATTAGAGACAAAGACATAGATTACACGTATCGATGCATATTGCATTGCATCCCTTCTATCAGTGTTTCTGCAAAATTTTCTTCGACCATTTCCTTTATGATACATTGCCTTTTGTTTAGTTTATCCCTCGGTAACTTCTTATTTACTATAATTTGGATGGAATTTAATGATAATTTCGATATGCGTTCCTCTTCTTCCTTCTTCTATAATCGAGAGAAGACTGAATTTTGCATAGGAAGAGATTGAGAATTTGAAAAGGTACCCAGTCTAGTGGACTGGTTCTTTTCATGGTTTTACAGCTCAACACCTAGAATCCTTTCTATGGAATGAAAGGGTGGGATTAATAGAGTCCCTATCCTGGAGAGCTGAGGTGGCTCTTGAGCTGCTACATCTGAAACATTCTTAAAATATATCCTGATTTTGCAGATTTTAGTCGTTAAATTGGTCGGACGTATCATCTAAAATCCCCTCAATTCACCTGGCTCAAATGTCTATTGGATTATTTCTGAAACCTCTATCACCTGATGATGTCCATGATCTAACCAATAAGCCTATTATTTATTATAATTTTATTGATTCTGGATTAATTCAAAAACATTTTCTCTATATTCCTGACTTTGGGAAGAACTAGTTGATCCATGTTCTTTAGCAAGCATTTGATTACACACAAAACCAGTTAGTTATGGCCATCTAGGGGAAATAAAATTGCATGAAACAACTTTTGGAGGTCTTTGTTGATTATAGAGCACATTGAAATGCAATGCTCCATGATCACCCCATCCTATATATGAATACCAGATGGGGAATTGGTAATTATTTGACACAACATTTTTAATGCTCCAATGAAAGTAAGATGAAGGGGTCTCTACTACTTTTTGACCTTTGGATTTCAATAAACTGAGAGAGATACTAAGTCAATTTGGTGTTTCAACCCTTATATTACCTTAAAATGATTATTATATTAATCATAAGGTAATATTTTATCATTTAAGTGACAAAGAGTTTTCCATATGTTGAGACGAATATCGTGAATACAATCATCTGTCATCATTTCTGGAAAATCATACTGAGAGTTATCCAAAGGCAAAAAAATGACTGGTATTTGACCTTTCCTAATTTTTTTTCTCATATTCATCACTTCCTCTTTATCATTTGATGAATATTCTTCTACCTAATAGGACCAGAGATGGTGCTTATTTGTTGCATCATCAGATTCAACAATATTGGTAGAGAATTTATTTGTCAAATTAGAAGATTAATAACATAGGGATGTATCAGAGAATGACCTACACCCTAGGATATTTTCTGATTGAGACAATATTTCACCTATTATCAATAGGGCATCAGACATGTCTTTCTGCACATTTTCATGTTCTTCAAGATAAAGGGGATTTCTCATTATTGGATTGTCCATTGAAGATTTTTCCAGGTAATGTGAATTACTACTGTGGAGATGAATTTCACATCTAAATTCATCATCATGGGGAGGACCACAATTGTGGGTTACAAAGAAAGATGAAACCTTTTTCTCATTGGTCTTCTAGCCATGAAGAGGTTTATTATGGCTCTCATCGGACGGTGATGCTTCGAGATTAACCAAATTGTCATGAAGAAATAATTCATGAGTAAGTGTTTAATGAAGAACATCAGAATTATTATTGTTATTTATAGAATTTTGAAATGAGAGTGTAGAATCGTGAGCTGAAACAGATAATTTTTTGAGGGCTTCAAGAACTACAGCCTTGAGTAAGGCCTAATTACATATTGGCTCATGATTTTCAACTATGTTGGATAGTTCTTTTTCAGGGACTACTTCTTACTCTCATTGGAAAGAAGTTGTCTAATAAATTTGTTATTATGGGTAGGTGTATGTGCCTGTTCAAGATAAATTTTTAGGTTAGGCTAACTATCTCAATTTAAATCGGTTGTTTGTGCCATACTTGATTGTTTATATGTCATGGGGGATTATTCCACACGACCCTCCTAGACTGAAACAGAGGTGTGTATTTTCTCCGGGGTGACATGTTGATGAGTCAATCCATTAATAGGGATATATTTTTGTTTCTTTCCCTCTGATGTCAATGAAGTTGTTATAATATTCTAACAGGTATCCAGAATAAGGGAAGGGATTTGCATCTTTTTTTAACCATTTTCAGAATGTTCTTGGTGACATCAGCTTCCGGAATGGGAATATATGTTCATTCCGTGTTTGGTGTAGGTGTGTGTTCCTGCTCTTTCCTTCCTTTTCCAATCAGTTAATTCTAACAATACTCATGTGTGGGGGCAAAAAGTTGTTTTTTCCTCGTATTTGTCATTGGAGCATTCCAATTGACATCTCGAGGTGCTACCAAATGAGATTGTTGGTTAACATGATGAATTGTATGTGTATGTGCGTACTGATTGTTCTCCACCGAAAATGATTGATGATCTTCCTTCAATACTGGCATAAGAGAATATTGTAAGAATTGATGACTGTAAGCAGGTGTTTCTGCATGTTTACAGGTGGTCACCACATTTGGTTGTTGATCTTCTTTGGATGTAGTTAGAGGAGCCTGCTGACTATATGATGATTTATAAACAGGTGTATGTGCCTACAAATAGTACTCTGCCGGAATTGCCTCGTGACATTGGCGTGTTACTACCAGTCTGGGCAGTGAAATTAGGATGGCCAAGTGTATATGCACGCATGTTATTTTCCATCATGTTAGGTTGATGGAATTCTTTAGAGGGGGAAGAGGTAATAACCTGCTCCCTTTTGACCAAATTTCACATCTGGCAGTTTGTTTGGTGTAGTCGGGTCTGAGGAACCTGAGCCAAACACCTAGAGGGAGTACCCTCATCATGATGAGGGTGCACTACCACATGATTCTAGTAGTGATTATTGGTGGGAGTCCTCAGGAAGGACTCCTGTATTCTTGAACTGAGGCATTGAGAGAACTCTTGATCCACCTCCCTGTAATATTGAATGGACTGGTTGTTGTGTTCTTGGGATAAAGACCTGAAACGGTTGGAGATGGTGGTTGGAACCAACTACTTCTTGACCACTGGTCATCACTTTCCGGACAACCGGGGTGTGTTGTTAACTTAGAGGGCTTATCGAGTAGCCTCCTGAGTCGGGATGGTACCGTGTTGATGGTATTCCCTCACCAATGCATTTGATACCCAGCATTCAAGATGCTGATTAGGTGATATCATTCTCAGAGTTGATGATGATCTAGCAGGAGCAGTGGCTGAGGAATTCACAGGTGTGAACGATAAAGAATCTATTTTGTGTTGTAGAGAGATCTTGAAAAAGAGTTCCTATTTGAAATAATAGATATAATCAAGATAAGACTGGCCAGACTACATCTCTTGGATAATCACATATGTTATTGATTGTTTTGTTGGCCATCATATTGAGTTTAATAAGGGCCTAAAAAATAAGTGAAACATCATTTAACATGGTTTAGGATTCACCTAGGGTTCACCATTTTTGGTTTCATATAGAAATGAGGATGACCTTGTTTGTTTAAGGTACAAACATTCCAATCAGTTTCTAACGAGTTTATTTATAGAACCTGAAACACCCAATGATTCTATATCTATTTGGACCAAAAATCCAAAGGTAGGACCGCATTAGTTGTGGACCGACAAGGCTTATTAACTTTCATTGGTCAATAAGATGGGAGGTTAGGCTCATCACACCTTTTTGGGGGGAATTATTTTCTTACTCTGGGACTCTCTTATAGATTTAAGTTATGTTCAAAAATCCGTATTAATTCACCAATTATGAAAATTAGTTTTCCTTTAGATTTGGAAATCGTTGATTCACATGTATGGGATTTAGATAATCATTTATATGTATTTGAGTTTCTACATTGATGGAGAATCATCCGTATGTATTAGAGATTCATAGCCAATGGTATCCTTCAATACATTATTTCAAAATATCATGGTCATTATGTTGACCATAATGGTTTTAAAGCC
Organism: Viscum album; assembly: GCA_963277665.1. NCBI lineage: Eukaryota > Viridiplantae > Streptophyta > Magnoliopsida > Santalales > Viscaceae > Viscum > Viscum album. Next base: position 891,915,498 of record OY728130.1, read on the forward strand.
ACTCAGTGGGGAACATGGAGTTTATTATCATTCAGAAAGACATTGATTAATTCGATGTTGGGATCGTACCTGCAGATGGGAAACCAATGTATCCTCGTTAAAAAGGAATCAAAACCTAGATAGTTCGATAAAAATGGTATTGAATAATGTCATATGGGATGAAAAACAATTAATGAAAGATGGGAATTAACCTTAGAAAGGCTTCTTACGTACTCTAAATTTAAGGGATATATCAAAGTCCATGTAGTTCAGGTGAAGTAATATGGGTCTTCTGCATGTTTAATGGCCCAAAAAAGAGATATTGTGCTTACTTTTACACTCTAAGATCATGTGAGTCATGCTCGGTGTGAGAAACAAGATATATCAGTAAACCTAACGACTATGCCACAAAAGATTCAATCACAAAGAATTATGTGGGGCTTAGGTATTTATGACTTCCCATGTAGATGAACACCAAGACATACTTCAGGAAAGAAGCCCAAAAGCGGGGTCCATGAAGGTAATTGTATATTATGGAGATTTGAAGTTTTAACATGGGGCATACTCCTATGTAGGATTTCCAAATTAAAGGGGACTTATAATCCAGGTATTACTCTTGAGAAGGAGGCCCAAATTAAGGGGATTTATGATTTGGGATTATTCCTGAAAAAGAGGCCCCATGTAAAAAAGAAAATTATAATTGAGACTTACTCATATGGAGGCCCACATTAAATGGACATGGGGCTTACTCCTTAGGTGTTTTCCCTAAATAAAACGTTCTTCTCATCTTAATGGATGAGGTTATATGGAGGAAACCTCTAATCGTAGTGACATAATGTATTTATGTCATGATGTTTTGGGAGGTGTTCTCACATAATTCATTTCAGATATGGAAGCCAACAAAGGAACCATGCCATAAATGGGTTTGAAAAGGGGTAAGAGGGATAATAACTTGAAGAACAGAGGTAAATGGGAGATAGGCACACAAATGATGTTGGTGCACAAGTCTTGGTTGTGCAAGTGTACTTGCGTGGCTTGAGTTCACCTGGGCAATGAAGAATATGTAGGGTAATACTTGGGTGAGAATTAACTCAATCCTTTAGTATTATCCTTATATGATTCCAAAAGTACGTCACACAAGCTTCATCGATAGGGTAAGGAAGCGCACAAGTGTTTCCATTTTCAAGGAAGTCTGGATAATTAGGCATGCAAGTGTTGATTAATTCTAAACACTTAGGCCATATCCTACTGCTTCAACTCTTCAATTTCAGGTAAAAAGTTACCATAGAAGCTTTCAGAAGAGTTGATTTGATGTCTTGAGTGACCATAGCTTGAATTTGACTTTAGGAAAATCCCTTTTTGAAATGGGGGCCCACAGGGGCTATTTATAGGTCACCTTTCACCTTGGGTGGAAAACAAAATAGGGCGTGCAAGTGACATGCGCACCTCCCTCCAAATGGGGTCCACGTTTATGCCTTGGGAATTATTTTGATGTTCTTCAAAGTTAGACCCTCTTTGTTCTTATGGTATTCTCCTTTACCAGTCATTGGACTCTATGATGGAAAGGAGCGTCAACACATGTGTAATGCAATTCGCAGTCTAATATTATGGGAGCTAGGTTAATTATTTTCACAATTAAGAATGATTCCACTATGGAACATTCCTACACCCTTATGTGGGTTTCTTAAATATCAATATACCCTTAGGTATCCTCATATAAACCTTAAAATCTTTATTAGTAACTCGAATTTAATTTAAATTGGTACTGAAATACCATTACATATATTGGGTTACCTTTTCTTATGTAATGACCTACATTTATGTACTATATAGAAAGGTAGAAATACCTTTACACAACGTGCCAGATTATTTCTAATGCTTATAGGTCCATCTATTGAAACTGAGAAAGTGTCTCATTATCCATCTACACTTATCTTTAGTTTCCATGAAGATTAGTACATCAATAATCACATTTCTATGTAGAATTATTAATGCATGAAATCCAACGCTTATGAAAAATTCCTTTTTAATTCTATAATTATCATCCCATTATCTCAATTCACCATACACATATTGAACCACATATATTAAATTAAACACATAAATAGGTTCAACAATATCCCCCTTTGTATTTTTTTCTACCAATACCTCCGGATATTTTAAAATTCCATATGTGGGTTTACTTCTTTTCATCCCTTGTAGAAAATATAATGAAAAGGATTAATGGGTCCAACTCATTTATTATTATTACTTTTAAGGGATTCATTATTTCCTTACCTTCATCATATGATAAGTATGAAACAAAATGGATTTATAAGAAATGTTCCTTTAGTTGTTCTACATTAAGTCTTAGTGGGATAATCAGATATAAAAAATGAGAGAGATACAACCATGAATTCTTATACAATCCATAAATTACAATGTGTATGATATCATTCATATATATTTCCAATTACCATGATAGATTCTATGAAGATATTAAATACTATATCATATAAAAAAATTAACAAAACAATCAGAATGTTTAGGTGCACAAGAATAAATTCAACTTGTTATAATCATGAGATAACAGATAATTCAATTAATAAGTTCATTTTATACTAATTTAACTAATTTTTGTAAGTGGGATTCTCATACCTCAACCTTAAAGATCGATATCTCTATATTATTTTCATATTAAATAGAATTCAACATAATGATAAATTATTCTAAAAGTTTTTTCCCCATAAGGGATGCAGTCCTCTTTTTTTATTTCATTGTAGTAAATATACACCACGATGTAAGATATCATAATTTTATCTAGAAGTTATAGTATCAAACATATTATATTACTCTCGTTATCTTAGTTACAAACACATAAAATATTATTAAAAAAGAAGTAACCACCTTTTTTATCATAAATAACATTTATATTGCAATATTCCTCTCAATTTGGGATATTATATTCTTCTAGTCTCTGTATAAGAATATATATTTGGACCCTATATTTTATTTAGAGCCTCATTTATTTGAATATATTCTTTCTTCTAATGAAATTATACTTTTTTTAATATTTTTTTATTATCAGTCGTTCAGATATTTATGTTTACCATTGTGGTAAAAACAATATCATTTTGACCTATTTTTATGAAGAAACTTGGAATCCATTTGGTTTTGAAATTTTTTTAGCTACCTTTATTTTTTTATCGAACTTGAATTTTTATTTCTAAAATGAATGGTAGACTTTTTTTACATGCTCTATTATCTCAAGATCATTTATATCATTCTATTGGAGTTCGTTTGATACCCTTTTCCTTATATATCGTCAGTATCACCTACTTACAACCTTTTCATGTATAACATTATCTTATGACCTATCTAGATCCATATTCTGTAGATATCTTCAATAAAATGAAATTTGTTTTTGGTAGATATAAATTTTATAGATATGGTCACATGTTGTTTTGTCTGACATTTTTTCCATAGATGTTCAATAATAATACCAAAATTTCAGTCCATCTAAACATAAAAAATATTCATTCTATCCATGATTATGAAAAAACCATATATATCCCTAAAACATTATTCATAAAAATTATTAATAGATTTTTCCAAATTTTGAATGTTTTTCACTAATTGAAAATTAGAATTCACTTTTTTCATAGAGGGTTGTGGCCTCATTAGTATATTCATTTATTCCCATGATGTATAATAATTAATATAAATTTTTGGGTCCACATATACTATTTTTTCACATCTATAATATTTAATAAAATATGTCTATCTATAAATTGAATTCATGTTGATTTACCTTTATCATGATAAATTTTCTTACATTTCTCTTAGAATATATTGTACATAATAATGTAGACTTTTTTAATCCTTTATTTTCCTTGTTCAACTTAGGTTTTCTATGATACATATGAATTACATATTATCTAGTTGTCATATTATTGTATTGGTTCCATTGTAAAATAAATAACCAAATTATCATGTTCAACTTCTCTAAAATTGTGATCCTTGTTCATATTAATATAGGATACTTCATTCATTCATAGATATACCTTATCATCAATCAAAAATTTATTTTGGTTCTCATGATTATTATTTTATTTTTATAGGAATTATATCATTCACTTGAAGAATTATTATTATTTATTATTCATACACTCAATTCCATCATTTTAATATCCATCACCACTATTAGTTGATGATTATGTTTTATTCTTTACATGAAAAATGAATAAAACTACAATATCCAAAAAACAACATTTTAAAGAATCTTGCATATACATGATCATAAGTTTTATCTTCTTGTTGTTTAAATGTTTATTCTTCTTATTTCCCACTTGTGTTTTCTAGGTATCTTAGTATATAATTCTAATATTAGATGTCCCAACATTCTTACATATATAATTTTTATCGAAATGACCAAATTCACTAATGATGAATAATTTTAGTTGTTTCTTACTCATGCAAATCATCTTTTACGTGATTAATCCTTTTGATATAATAGAAATATTATTATTGAATTTTTCATAATCCTAATTATCAATGTATTTAGATTCTTCATCCTGCTCTCTTTTATTTTATAATTTCCCATGAATTCAAAACACATACAGTGATTTTCCATCAGTCTGAAAACATGTTACTTTTTCATCTCATAAGTAATGATTATGTTCCATAACTCCTAAAATCACATGTCTTCTTTTCTAATCCAAGATGATAATTTTAATTCAAACATGTCTAAAAAAATAATATTCAATATTTTTTTATAATGATGGAATCTATTGTATTTCCACCAAATCCCTGGATATTTCTATCATTAACATTTCTAATAGTAATGTGTTCAATGATAGAATCATCATCAACTATATTTATATCATCAAATTGGCTCATTGAAACATAAGGTTTTGAATACATGACATTGAAATTACATTCACAGTCATTTATCAATTTTTCCAACATTTCCATTTCATTTTATATAATTATGAACATTGTGTATATGACCACACATGAAGTTGAGTAAATGCTAATTTAATTTTTTAAAAACCATAAAAACCACTATTATTGTGGTAAGATTGTTGTCAAACCAGAGGTAATGACTAAATGTGTTCTTGAACAAACTGAACTAAACAACCAAAACAAAATCTACTATAAAAAACTAAAAAATAGTGAATGTGAAATGTGAAATGAGTGAGTGAATGGTATGTGTGAAATGGGGTAGGAAGGCAGTGAGAAAAATGGAATACATAGAAAGAGTCAAAAACTGGTTGAGATTTGGGAGATCAGACTATCATGAATTAATTAAGTGGTGTTCTCTCTATGATATAGTTAAACACCATTGATTTAATATTATGGAATTTTTTTATCCATTAAGATCTCATTTAAGAAGATCAACAATGATAATTGATCATTACATAGAAATGATATATCAATAATCTATTAGGAATTAAAATTATTCTCAATGGAACAGAAAATACTGACCATCTACAATTTCATTACATTGGTTAATATTCGATGGAAACTTATTCTATGTCGTCTCTTATCAATGCATATCATAGAGGATAAATTTGTGATCATCATGAATGAATTATGATCATTGAACACAATGTATACCTACTTGATTACAGAATTTATGAGTAAAACATAATAAGAATATCAAATCATGGAAATCTAATTTTCCCAATGAAATTTTATTACAAATACTAAAAACAAGAAAATGATGGAATACATGAAAGAGAAAATATAAAAAATATCTTCTAAGTTCACTTACTTCCTCATATACTGCTCAAATTCTCTATTTTATACTCGGTTTCTTGGCTTCTCTGTTCTCTTGCGAATATTATTGAGTGTATGAGAGAATGATCTGGAAGGTTAGATGATAATGGAATGATGGATGGGATGGATGAGTGGTGACAGATGAGATAGGCTAGATGATTTGGTGGAGTGTTTGTATTACGATTGAAGGATGGGATGGAACATGAAGAGTGAATGGAATTTCCATGATGATCACCCCGCCTCTGGAATGTGTAATAGATGTATCATAAATTCCTTTTACTTCCACTCCTTCTTCAAGATACTTCCTGATTCTCCCACTTAGTGCCACCGATTGAAGATTACTTACTTATCCTCTACGTGGCACTTTCCAAATGAGACCCCCCTATCAGTAACTATTTCTGATGTTATTTAATAGAATCGACATCCCTACCACCACCTTCCCATATAAAGAACATAAAAAACTAACAAAGCGTTAGAATCAATAAAATAGAACAATAATAAATTGATAATATATATATATATATATATATAAATTCATATTAATATTTATTGTTTTGTATACTTATTGTAGGTATTAATTATTACTAATATATATATATATATATATGTATATATATTTTGACTATTATATATACTTAATAATAATTACTAATATGAAATAAAAGTTATTAATATTATATATATGAGAATAATTATTATTGTTATTGTGTATATATATATATATATATATTATATTATATATAATAGATATTATATTATATAATAAAAATAAAACAAAACAAAAAGAAGAAGAGGGGGAAAGTGGAGAATGGTGAGGTGTGACAGAGGGGGTTAGAAGAATTTTCGAATGTCGGCGAGGAAGGATGCATTGGATTTCATAGAGGCTAGAGGTGAGGGTGGTGGAAGGAGAAAGCGGTGTGGCTTACGACATGCAGTGGAAGTGGGAGGAACTGGTAGTGCTTGTCAATAAATGACATTGATAATTCTTAGGTAGTGTTCTTCACATTGGAGGTCTTTCTAGATCTAGATTTGTATAGGAAAAGTGTTCAATAGGGTGGGTTTTGGATGGAATGATGGTTCTAGAGATATCCTTAGGCAATCAGATCTGGTGGTGGAATGTGTTTTAAAACTGATGACTTATTCTTCATTCAATAAATTCATGGTTCGGGTGCTCAGATATGTTTTTTATTTTAATTTTTCATATTTTGATAGATTTATTCTAATTGATTAATCTTGTTATCTAGTTAGATGGAGTTGAATTCTGTTTTTCTTTGTGTTTCTACCATTGTTCAACATGATGTTGTTTTGGTGATGGTGGAGTATGTTGAATGCAGCAATGAGTCACACGGAAGAGAAAGGAAATGGTGAATCAAGTCACCATTATAGAGGAATGGGTACTGTGGAGAGGATTGGTGGAAAAATGAATTAGGAGTGGTGGTGATAAATTATGATGAATGGTGACTCCAAGTCACCATTGGGCTTGGATAACAGCAAATACTGCGAACAAGGGGGAAAATTGACTATGTACAGGTGTGAAATGATTCCTTGAGGCAATATTGGTCGAACGATGAGAATATGGAATGGGCACTCTTGTCACCGTTGAGGTGGAATAATGGTAGTAATACCTGTAATAAAAATTTATAAAATAAATTTAATGTTAGAAAAATGAAACAATAAATTAATAAAACTAATAAATTAATTAAAAAAGTACATCATAAATGAATTTTAATAAATCAAATAATTTACACATTGAATTATTATTAAACAAACTAAAGTTGTTTTCAATTTATTTCGTTGGAAAATAAAATTTATTCACATTTAATTTGAAACACAAGATTAATAATGAAAAATCTATTTTGAAAATTTAATTAACAGATTAATTAATTAAAGAATTAATTAAATTATATAATTAAATTAAAATAAAAGAATTAAATCAATAGAATTAAATTTTTAAAAATAATTTAGTTTTCTATGAAACTAAAAAAATGAAAAAAATTATTTGTTTACAGATTAATTAAATAATGGAGTTAATAGAATATTTATATTGAAAAAAAAGGAAGTGAAAAAATTATAGACGATGAAAAACCATAGAAAAAATATCAAACTTAAAATAGAATTAATTAATTAATTTAAAATTTATTAAAAAAAGGAAACATTAATCACTAAAATAAACACTTTTATCAAAAAAGTATATTTTCAACAATTTAATCTACAAAATAAAACAATTTTTAGTAATTTCACAAAATTAATTATTTTAATAATTAAAAGAGAGGAAAAAGTTAAAATGAATTTGGTAAAAGGAAATTCAATTAAGCCACATAAAACTCCATCACAATTTAATCTTTTTATTTCATAAAAAAATAAAAGCTTCTGTCTTTTAAAAACTAAAAATATGATTGAGTAATTGAGTTCAAAAACCAAATGTCAAAAATTTTACAAACAGTGGCACAAAATCATTACTGGACTTGTACAAGTGGCCAAAAAATATAACTATGTAGTTTCAATTATATGATTGAAACCAATGTGTAGATAGATTCATACACTACTAAAGATGTCCTGCCTCCTACATAAACTTCAAGAACTATCCTAATTCAATTCTATTTACAGTTCCAATTCATTAAGTGATGACTTATTAGAGAAAAGTGGAGTTAAAACCATAACCAAAGTCACATTCAAATTTGACTTTCTCCATTGTTCCAAAAATGTTAATTTTTTGGAATCACTTCATTGATACAACTTAGGTGCTTTTTAACTAAGTCAATTGTTCCCTTATTTGTTTGGGTTCAAAATCCAACTCAAAAGAATCAGTTCAGTTTTGACCGGGCACATTACATTAATATTTTCCATCCATATTTCATGTTCAAATCACAATGCAAAGAAATTATTGAAACTGAAATTTGTTTTTACATATTAACTAAAACACCCCCAATGCACTTTTCTCAGAGAGTCACCATGGGCTCCCATTATCCCATTATACTCCAGTTACGAAGGACATACATACTTATCATTTAAGTAAGTTAAATTGTGTTATTTTTTTGTTTAATTTTATGTACCCTTAGATCCCATTAAAATTTCATGTTTCCTAAAATCATGATCCAAATTCCATAATTATCTATAATATATAACTGTCATCCTCAATTCCTAAACAGAAAATCCATAAAGACAATGTTATATTTCACTGAGAAATTATATATCCTCAAGCAACATCAGAATCAGTGAAACCTATAATTACTAGAAGGTTGGTATCCACTAGGCAAGACATAATTAATGTGAAATGTAAAACTATATGTTCCTTAGTTGTGAAATAAAAAATTAATTTTTTTTAAGTAATTTTCAAAAACATTGACCATTTTTTTGCAAAACATATAAGGAAATTGATGTGAGAAAATGAATCCTCTCCCCCAAACATAAAACTTATCATTGTACCTAATGTTGACTCTCAAGGTGGGAGAAAACATAGTTCAATTTATAATGGAAACATAGCACTAAAAATATTTAGAAGGGGTTACAGGAATGTCAAAAATGTTACTTTTCCCAACAAAAAAATGAAAAAGAAAAGAAAACAAAAAAGAATTTTAAAAAGACCTCCACCAGTAAACACTTGAAAATAAAGCACAATGATCAGGATTGCATGTGAATTGAATTATTTCTAGTAGAAAAAGTATTTATCAATGAATTTAAAAAATTATCATGATATGAAACAATGTGAATCAACAGTGGAATGAATGTAAATGTCATTGGTGCAGTATGATTCACAATTGAGTTTATGGAGTTTTCAACTCAGTAGAATTAAACATGATAACAACCATTAAGGAAAATAGATTAAAAATTTTCAAAATATGTCAGGGATAATCCCGAACACTTATATCCTTGTAGTGAGATAAATTAATGAATTAAAATTGTAGAATTAAATTAAGAACTCCCCTGATGAAGAAGATTTGAAAATTTTTATTTGTAAAGTCTCCCCATGTTAAATTTGTGCATGGTTTCTAGCTTCCACAATCAAGTACCTATAATATATAAAAAATTTTACATTATTCTTCCAGAATTTAAATCTAAAAGTAAAAAAAATAAACTAGAGTATGGGTTAGTGAGTTTAATCGAGTTTTCTTCCAATACCAGCTTCCTTCTCCCATGAATGTTTAGAATGAGGTTGAAAATGATAAAATTTCTCCTAACTAATGTTAGTACACCTGTATCTCATGAAAACTAGTAACAATCAACCATAAAACATCAATAAAGACCAAAAATAATTCAGTGAAATTTAGTAATTATTGGTCACTGAAGTAGAGAGACACACAACCGAACAAGAATCATTTATTAAATCTAAAAATTAATGTACAAAAAATGGAAACAATGTGTTTACTCCCATATAGTAGTAAATTTAATGTCCCCATCAAGAATTTATTTTCCCAAAAAATTCTAACCATGATCATTCAAGTGGTATGATTATTCACTATTTGACCACTCGATGATATCTTTGTACAATTCAAGAAGTTTACAAAACACCTCATACAACTCAAAAAATTGAAGAAGTATTTTATAAAATTATAGAAATTGAGAACTAATCCTCCTTCCACCAATAGCTTCGAAACTCAGAACCTCATCTAGATGATATAATAAAGTGGGTAAAATATCAGCATAAAATTTAAGGTCATCAGGAACACTAAAAAAATGTTCCTTCACATTCTACCACACACTTATGCCAATAACATTTTTAGAAAAAGAAACAACAAGTGGTGTAGGTGGTTCATTGTCAAAAAAAGAATGATGTTTTTATAAAAATCTTCTTGTGCAATAGGGGAAGAAGAATCATTTTTTTCAAAGAAGATAATAAACTCATGGAAATTCGTTTTATCATAAATTGTTTACAAATAATCAATGGAAGACCTGCTTTTCACATTTGGTAAAAATTCTAGTAACTCCTATAGATTATTCTCAATAGAATTAAGAGGCTTAAAATCAACATCATGGTTAATAGAGTTGAATCTAGAATTATCCACATCTCTAACACTTCTACATTCTTCAGTCAATCTACGAGTAGAAAAATGACATCCCTCTGGTGGTATAGAACATGATGAAACTGCATGGGTGGGAACATGGGTGGGTGGATGATCCGAAACAATTTTAGAAAAGCTACTAGTGAGATAACATGGAGTTTAATAAATTACATTATAGTTTTGAAAAATGTTTTTCCTAATTTTGTTTTCAATTCCCCCCAACCATCCCAGCACCTTTGTGGATTCAAAATCAACAAAATTTTCTTGAATATTTTTACTGATTTATTCAGTTATTATATCATAATAGGGATAATTATTTTTTCATCTCATATCATGTAACACCACAAGCTTCCATGGTACACTTCTCTATGAATAATATAGTAGTATGTGTTGTACGCAACTAAGAGTTCAAACACACACCACAACCAATCAAACTAGCTGTTATCAATAGTAATAACCACTTTTTGAAATTTTAAAAATATAATATCTCAAAATTGACTTCATTTTTTTATTAATAATATCGAAATTATCCTAGTGTAAAATTATGGAACTTTTCGGATAACATTTATATTTTGATGAATAGTGAAAATTACTAAATTTTAATTAAAAACAACATTTTTAATCAAAATAATTAATAGTGATAAATTATGAATTTGAGTGGTTATAAAGTATATTTATAATATATTTTTACCATTTAATAAAATGATGGTCATTGGAAATACTTTTACAATTAAACCGGACATTACAAATGCCAGTATTTTGATAGTTATTATCTCTTAAAAACACGTTTTTTGTTTTAACAACGGAAATTAATTTTAAATTAATTTCTTCCACTTTTGTGTTTTGAATTTTTAAAAATTAATTCCATAATTGGAATCAGGATTTCCAAATTGTGTAAATAGGTAACTATTATTTTTATACATTTTGAATAATTACTTTGGTAAAAGTTTTATTTACCATGGTTAAAGGGTAAATCCGGTAAAAAGGGTAAAGAAATAATATTATAAAAACAATAAATTACTCTAAAACGTGTCCTAACCCTATTTGTTGATACATGTCATTCCATGGGAATATTTGGGTCGATTTGGGGATCCCATGGAGCCACCTATAATTGATAATGCCACATTATATTAATTAAGATAAAATAAATACAAAAATAAAATAAATATATATCTTTTAGAAAAACAATTTTTACATAGGGTTATATATGTTGTATTTTGGACTATAAATATTAATTATAATGCTAAAACTATTTCCTACATAATGGTATTTTATTTATAATTTTTAGAAATTTATTAATTAGTATTATTTTTGACAGAATAATGATCCAGTATTTTCCCTATTAATGAAAGAATCAAATAATTGGTATTATAAATATTAAAATTAATATAATTTGAAAGTTTATATGAAATCCATGACTTTTATTGCTTAATATAACATTATAGTATTACTTAAATGAATTTGTTTCTAATTAATAATGTTGTTAAGACATTAAAAAAATCAATTTTTGAATAGTGTCAAAATTGATATAAAAGAGTTTTTAAAAACAATATTATATTATTAATTTATATTCAATTCCTAAAAATATAATGTTCGGCCAAGAGACTTATATCATGATATGTGTATCATTAATGGACCACTTGGGGGTTACGTGGAGGTATATAGTTTGTTTATAAACTATATAATATAAAAATACAAAGAGACATGGTAAGTGTCAAACTAATTAACGTAGAGTTAAAATTAAAACATAAGGTTAATATAATGCCCCAAACCAGTCTAAAACCTATTGGTTGAGTGGTGTTCCACCCATACCAACCTTGAAATTTATATAATCCACTTTGGAGCCATTAGAAACCAAATATTAATTTATTATAATATAATATTTCTATCTTTTCCAATGGTGCCCCTCACCCTTCTTATAAAAGGGCACTCCCCCTTCTCATTTATTCACACCTTCAATGCCTTTTGGTTTGGAAAACCCATTCCCAAATACTCTCTATCCTTCCCTCAATACAACATAGAGGCCTTATTTTGATCATAAATCCAACCAAAGGATTCTTTTTGATCAAATCAAAAGGAAGAACCGGAAGAAGAGGAAATGTGTTCACCACCCTCTTTCATGTTCCTTTCTTCTTACAGTTCTTCTTTCATTGTTATTACCATTATAAAATAATAACTCCAGTATATTATATATACTTTTATGTTATTATGAACATGTTATAACAATATTTCAGTATTCTATCCATCATTTTAATGACATGTCTCCAGTCGTGTGTATGTAAGGCTTACCGTCTCCACGTCGTGGTGTAATTGTTATTCAAAACATTATTATTCAGATGGGTATAATAATGATGTTTAATTCATGTAAATAATAAATATAACATGATAATGAATCATTATATTTGATATACCATCCAATTAAATATTATTTTAATATCAAAAGATTGATATTGTCGCTCGTTCGTACGTACGGAGTACCGTCTCCACGAATCCGGTGAGATTGATTCCCAATCGTATCCATTCAATTATAATTATCATTTGATGGTTAATAATAATTTATAAGGACTTAATATCATTGTGTATATGAATAATATAAAACCTATCCATAACAAACATGGCTTACGTAAAAAAACATAAAAAAGAAAATGATTTATTTAACACCCGAAACAACAATAATATTTAGATATTACTAACAAAGAAATGTTAAAAGATCATATATGATATCATGTTAATGTATATGATTCTTGTATAAATTAATAAAAATTATTTCACCATTATAAATGAGTTTAACCTACACCCAATCTAGGAAAAGTACAATGTATGTGTTTATATAGCAATCTCTTCATTATCTGATGTTGTTTATACGTAATAATCTATTGGGACATCATTATCATACACATCCATGTTTCTCAAAAATGTATTTAAAAACATATTTAATATTTACTAGAATATGGGTTGATGTAATTTATACCCCTTTTTTACTTTTTCTATGACTTTTATAAAGGAACCATTACGTCATTTTCCAAACAAGATCCTTTTTAACATTTTCGACAAACTTAATGTAAGAATGTTTTTTTAATATTTATGCCAGGTGCCTCTATTTTCCGCAGTTATAAAATTGTCGAGGCTTCCCTTAAATTCTTATAAGAATATTTTCAAATAAAATGTTTTGTTTTATAAATATATGACTCTTAAATGATTTCAAAATATAAAGAGATGTTTCTCTAAAAAGTGTTTTGATTTCATCTATGTCAACATCCTTTGATGGATTTTACGTTTATTTGGAGTATATTGATTATGATAAAAAACATGCATATTTTATTGATGGATTTGTGATACGTTTGACTGTGGATGTATTATTTTTATACCATTCATGGTTGATGAAGAAAGTATTGACATTTCGTATGCTAGTTTTAATAGAAATGTTTATGTTATGTTTAAACCTGTTCATATGAGGAATGCATTGGACTTAATAAGTGATGGGTGGAGCCCGCTATAGCTCTTCGATGAATCGGTAGGTCTCATGAGAAAAATACTGTCTTGGAACAAGGCCTTGACAAAATAATATATGTAGTCTTTGAACAAGGCCTTGGATATGTGGTTATGATAGTCTAGCATAATGCATTCCATCATTATGAAAGTGGTTACTTATATTGCATGTGATTATTCGACTAGTAGAATATCAATGTGAATAAGTATATGGAATTATTTCATTTTATTTCTACAATATTATGCTGATGTTCATGTTTTAAAAGGCTTTGGTTTTAGTTATACATTGATTTAAATCTTTATGCTTATTTATGAAAGTTTCCGCTATATTGTTATCCTTATTGGGAATTTGAGCTCACCCCTTTCTATGTTTTATTTTTCGCAAGATGTGAAGAAGTATTTTATGAATGACCTGCAGGGATAATATGAGGGGATAAGAGTGTGGACTATGGTGACTATATTGTTGTAGTTTTCATTTTATGATGAAATGTAAACTTTATGAATGTATCTAGATATTCCAAAGCTACTAAACTAATCAGACTTTCGAGACTTGATCATTCTTGTGATCATGCCAATGTTATGTAATAATGCACCGACTCTGGGTAACTGGGGTTGGGGCATTATAGTTGGTATCAGAGGTAGTTTAGTACAAACCTTGGAATCTAGATTTAGATAAACTCTAATTAGAGCACATAGATTTAAGATGGACTTTGGGGATTAGTATAGATGAACTTCCTAGAATTTTGGTATTGTAGAGATTTTTTGAGTTTTCTGGGAAATAAATCCATGTCTGGATAAGAGCAGGTAGAGCCGGATCTGGCACCACCTAGGGGTAAAACCTGAAAATACTACATTGAGCTAGACTCAAACTAGATTTGGTGCACGACAACGGGCCTTGCTTCACTCTTGGTTACGACACCCCCAGGGGATATGATTAGGATAAATCTCATTTTCTTTACAAATAATTATGAAGGGTTTATGAGTATATACCTCTTCAAAGAAAACATTTTTATGATTATGGAATATATCCATAAATTGTTCAATTATTGTTAAGTTTTTTATAAGTATGGAAATGTGTATTTTGATTCATAAACTAACATGTTTATGCCAATGCTTAGAAATGGCTCCTAGTTGA
The DNA here is from genome assembly GCA_963277665.1 of Viscum album. Taxonomy (NCBI): domain Eukaryota; kingdom Viridiplantae; phylum Streptophyta; class Magnoliopsida; order Santalales; family Viscaceae; genus Viscum; species Viscum album. The sequence continues at coordinate 891,930,861 of OY728130.1, forward strand.
AGAAATGAAAACCATATCAATGCACGCACTCGATGTAAGGAATTACCTCCTGCTCAAGATAATTATAGTGGAGCTGGTGATGCAACCGGTGCTGATCAACTAATCACCATATTGGGAAAACTCACTTAGGTTATGAATAATAACTTTACCTGTATGGAGTACCCTAATCCACAGTGTGGAGGATCAATGTTAGATCACTTCATGAGGCAACAACCACCATCATTCATTGTGAGTACAAATCCATTAGTATCGGATAAATGGATAATTTACCTAGAGAAAATATTTCTGGCTTTGGAGGGTAGTGAAAGAAAAAAGGTTATCATGGAAGTTTAACACCTCAATGGAGATGCTGATAAATGGTGTTCATTGATTCAAAACACGAAGGAAGATGATGAAGTATCAAATATGGAATAGAGGGAGTTAAAAGATCTATTTTTAGAAAAATACTTTCCTCATGACCATCGAGCAGATATGGAAAGGCGATTTCTGAGTCTGAGACAAAAGAAGAATGAGAATGTCGCCAAGTATAAGGCTAGCTTTACAAGGTTAGAAAGGTATGATGGAGATTATATATATAACCCAATAAGTATGATTGATTGTTACTTTTATGGTTTAAAACCATTTTTCCGTCGAGCATTACTCTCACAATACTTCTCGTCCTACGAAGACATTTTCTCATGTGATATCAAGATAAAAAAGGAATACTCTAAGTCTTATGACTTTAATGAAAAGCAAGAGAAGAAGAGATCAGTTGATCAATCATGGAATGGATTTAAGGGGAAGAAGGGAAAGTTTGAATATCCATCATATGGTAAATGTGGGAAGAAACACCCTGGTACTTGCTTAAAAGGAATGGGAGTCTGTTACAAATGTGGTGAAAAAGGCCACCAATCTCGTGATAGCAAGGGGAATAAGGAAGCTACCGATGTACAATGCTACAATATCAGGGAGATGGGACATTATGAAAATGAATTTCCTAAGATTCATGGGAACTTACCTCAGAAATGGACAAGGGATCATGGACAATCTTATGTTATCACTACTACTAAGGTAGAAGCTCCGAAAGATGTGGTGGTAGGTAATTTAACGCTTTCCTCAAGTTTAGCAAAAGAAATATTTGATTCTGGATCATTGCATTGTTTCATATATTCCCAGTTTTCTAAGAAAATTAGATATTTCTAATTTTATTTAACAAGGGAGTTGTTTGTTTGAACTCCTAAGGGAAGTATCACTGCAACAATGTTTTGTGAATCTGTCCCCATTAAGGAACATAAATGTTCTTTTTCCTCTTATCTCATCATCATTCCTATGATTGAGTTTCATATAATCCTTGGTATGGATTGGATTTCGGACTATGCGAAGATTTATTGTAAGAAGAAAGAGGTTATGATTTTTGATGATGATGATAAGGAACACCATATCTTTAGAGTAAAATCGTCAGAACCTAATTCTTATCTAGATCCACCCCCAGTAGCTCAACTAAATTCAATTATTGGGGGGGAAGAAAATGAAATGACTGTTGGGGATGAAAGGAATGTTCAAATAGAGGATGTACCTATTGTGAAGGAATATGTAGATGTGTTTCCAGAAGATTTACCTGGACATCCTCCAGAATGAGAAGTTGAGTTTTCCATTGATTTAATTCCTTGATAAAGGCCTATATCGAAGAACCCTTATATAATGGACACCATGTAATTAGTTGAATTAAAGAAACAACTAGAGTAATTGAGTAACAAGGGATTTATTTTCCCCTGTGTTTCTCCTTGGGGAGCCCCAGTTATTTTTGTTAAAAAGAAAGATGTATTTATGAGGTTATGTATCGAATACAGTGAGATTAATGCTATAACAATAAAGAAAATGTATCCCCTGCCTCGCTTTGATTATTTATTTTACCAACTGCATGGAGCTCAATACTTTTCAATGATTGACTTTTGGTCTGGATACCATCTATTGTGTGTGATTAAGGATGACATTCCGTAGACAGCATATCGAACCAGGTACGGGCATTACAAGTTTACTTTAATGGCTTTTGGGATGACTAATGCGCCCTCTATATTCATGGATATAATGAATAGAGTTTTCAAGGAATATCTAGATGAATTTGTGGTGGTATTTATTGATGATATATTGGTATACTCCAAATGCTAAGAATATCATGAAAATCACATGCGTATTATCCTGAAGACTCTGAGAAGACATGAATTATATAGGAAGTTTCACAAGTGTGAATTCTTGCTTCAGGAGATTTCTTTTCTTGGCCATATTGTCTCAAAAGATGGAATCTCTGTTGATCCTTCTAAGACCAAGGCAATCCAAGAATGACCTACACCGACGAGTATAACAAAGGTACACAGTTTTATTGGTTTGGCATGTTATTATCGATGTTTCGTCCAGAATTTTGCCCAATTGGCTAACCCATTAAGTAATCTCACATGCAAATGGGTTAATATTTTTTTGACAACAGAGTGTAAAGAATGGTTTGAAGAGATGAAGAGAATATTAGTCGATGCTCCTTTATTGACTCTACCATCGAGGAATGATGAGTTCGTTATTTATAGTGATGCATTGAAGAAAGGACTTGGTTGTGTCCTTATGCAGAATGATAGGGTTATTGCCTATGTGTCACAACAGTTGAAATTTCATGGGAAAAACTATCCATCTCTTGATCTCGATTTAGCAGTTGTGATCTTTGCTTTGAAGATATGGAGGAACTACCTCTATTGTGAAAAATGTGAGATTTAAACTAATCACAAGAGTTTGAAGTATATTTTCTCACAAAATTAACTCAACATGAGGCATAAGAGATGGCTTGAACTACACAAGGATTATGATTGAATAATACACTACCACCAAGGGAAGGCAAATAAGGTGGATGATGCTTTGACCAGAAACTATCCTGGAGTTTTTAACATTATGAGAATTGAAAGGGATCCTATTTTCATGGATCTAGTTAAGTTGGATATAGGATTCACCATGGAAGGTGAAACATCAATGCTTTTTCAAATGGTTGCCAAACCATATTTACTAGAATGGATAAAGAGTTCTCAGACCGATGATTAAGAGTTTTAGAAGTAGATTAAATCTGTGAATGATGGGAGATTGAGAGACTTTGTGTATGAAGAAGGAACTTTAGAATCTGGGAAGAGACTTTGTGTTCCCAATATTCCTGATCTAAAAAAGGAATTGTTGGACGATGCTCATAGTTCTATCTTCTCTATACACCATGGGAGCACCAAAATGAATAGAGACTTGAATGAACATTTTTGGTGGGATAACATGAAGAGAGAGATTGCTGATTTTGTGTCACGATTTATGGTTGGTCAACAAGTGAAAGATGTAAGGCAACAGCCTGGAGGAGTCATGCAACCTCTTCCCATACCAGAGTGGAAATGGGAAAATATTATGATGGACTTTTTCGGGGGACTACCAAAAACTCTTAGAAGGAATGATGCAATATGGGTCATTGTTGATCTTTTTTCCAAGTCAACACATTTTCATGCTATAAGATAAGATCCACCACTTGAACGTCTAGCAAGAATATATATTAATGATGTTGTGAGACTTCAGGGAGTTCCTCTATCAATTGTCTCGGATCGTGATCCTCGTTTTACATCTAGATTCTGGAAAAGTCTTCAGAAGGCCTTGGATACTAAACTTCATTTGAGCGCTGCATACCACACTCAAATAGATAGACAATCGGAATGGACTATTCAAACCTTAGAAGACATGTTGAGATCTTGCTCACATGACTTTCAGGGTATGAGGGATCAATATTTACCTCTGGTGGAATTTTCCTATAACAATAGCTTCCATTAAAATATTCGGATTGCACCATATGAAGCGTTATATAGAAAGAGATGTCGTACACCAACCTGTTGGGATGACGTTGGTGAAAGAAAACCTGTAGGCCCAGAAATGGTGGAGGAAACGACGGAAAGGGTGAAGGTAATCCAAAACCACATCAAAGATGCTCAAAGTAGGCAGAAGATCTATGCTGTCAACCGAAGAAAGGATTTGGAATTTCAGGTGGTAGATCATGTTTTATTGAAGGTATATCCATGGAAGAGAGTTATACATTTTGGAAAGAAAGATAAATTGAGTCCCAAGTACATCGGTTTTTTTGAAATTATAGAACGAATTGGGAATGTAGCTTACCGTTTGGCAATGCCGCTAGGTCTCTCCAATGTTCACGATGTGTTCCATGTATCACTGTTGAGGAAATACATGAATGTCCCAATGCATGTACTCAACTATGAGGAATTATAACTGAAACCCGATCTGTCTTATTGCGAAGAGCCACCCAGGATTCTTGATACGAGAGAACAAATGCTGAGAAATCGGACAGCTTGTCTGGTAAAAGTTCAATGTAGAAAACATAAAATGGAAGAGGCAACGTGGGAACCCGAGGAACTTATGATGAAGAACTACCTGAGTATTTTTATATAGAAATATTCTATAAATTTCGAGGAAAAAATTATTTTTAGGAAGGGAGAATTTAAATCCCCAAGCTTCCAGGGTACGCTTCTCTTTGAATATTACAGTAGCGTGTGTTGTACACAACTTCGAGTTCTAACACACACCACAACCAATCAAACTAGCTGTTATGAAAAGTAATACCCACTTTTTGAAATTTTATAAATTTCAACTCTCAAAATTGACTTCATTTTTGGATTCATAATATCGAAAGTATCCTAGGGTAAAATTTTGAATCTTTTCAGATAACATTTATTTTTTGATGAATAGTGAAAATTACTAAATTTTAATTAAAAACAACTTTTTTTAATCGAAATAAATAATAGTGATAAATTATGAATTTGAGTTTTTTTAAAATATATTTCTAATATAGTTTTACCAATTAATACAATTTTGGTCATTGGACATAATTTCACAATTAAACCGGACATGAACAAATGTCAATCTTTTGATAGTTATTATCTCTAAAAAACACATTTTTTTGTTTTAACAACGGGAATTAATTTTAAACTATTTTCTGCCACTTATGTGTTTAGAATTTTGAAAAATGGATTCCATATTTGTAATAAGTATGTAAATATTGGGTAAATATGTAACTTTTATTTTTAGAAATTTTGAATAATTACATCGATTAAAATTTTATTTACCATGGTTAAAGGATAAATCATGTAAATAAGGGTAAAACAATAATATTATAACAATAATAAATTACCCAGAAATGTGTAATAATCATATTTTTTGATACATTTCCGACCATGGGCATCTTTGGGTCGATTTTGGGACCCCATGGAGCCACTTGTAAGTGATACTGACACTTTATATTAATTAAGTTAAAATAATTAAAAAAGGACATAAACATATATCTTTTAGAAAAACCATTTTTACATAGAGTTAAATATAATGGATTTTAGACTAAAAATATTAATTAGAATGATAAAACAATTTCCTACATAATGGTATTTTATTTGTAATTTTTATAAATTTAATAATAATTATTATTTATGACAGAATAATGATGCAGTATTTTCCTTATTAATGAAAAAAATAAAATAATTGGTATTATAAATGTTACAATTAATATAATTTGAAATTTTTTATGACATACATGACTTTTATTGCTTAATAAGACATTATAGTATTGTTTAAATGAATTTGGTTCGAATTAATAAAGTTGTTATGACTTTAAAAAAATCAATTATTGAATAGTGTCAAAATTTACATAAAAGGGTTTTTAAAACAAATATTATATTATTAATTTATATTCAATTCATAAAAATCAATGGATCGGCCAAGAGACTTAAATCATTATAGGTGAATCATTAATGGACCACTTGGGGGTCTCTTGGAGGTATATAGTATATTTATTAACTATATAATATAAAAACACAAAGAGACATGGTAAGTGTCAAACTAATTAACTTAGAGTTAAAATTAAAACATACGGTTACTATAATGACCCAAACCTGTCTAAAACATATTGGTTGAGTGGTTTTCAACACATATCCACCTTAAAGTTTACATAATCTACTTTGGAGCCTTTAGAAACCGAATATTAATTTATTATAAAATAATATTTCTATATTTTCGAAAGGATCCCCTAACCCCTCTTATTAAAGGGAACTCCCACCTCTCATTAATTCACAACATAAAAGCCTTTTTTATTGGCCAAACCCTACCCAAATACTCTTTCAAGTTCCCTCTCTAAAACCTATAGGCCTTAGTTTGATAATAAATCCATCCTACAGATTCCTTTTGATCAAATCAAAAGGAAGAACCCGAAGAAGAGGTAATGTTTTCACCACCATCTTTCAAGTTCATTTCTTCTTCCACTCCTTCTTTCATTGTTATTACCACTCTAAAATAAAAACTACATAATATTCTATATAATTTTATGTTATTATAAACATTTTATAACAATATTTCAGTGTTCTATCCATCCGTTGAATGACATGTCACCACACATGTGTACGTACGGCTTACCGTCTCTTCGTCGTGGTGTAATTGTTATTAAAAACATTATTATTTGGATGAGTATAATAATGATGTGTAATTAATGTAAACAATAAATATAACATGAAAATTAACTTGTATATATGATATACCATCCAATTAAATATTATTTTAATATCAAAGTATGATATTGTCGCTCGTGCGTACGTACAGACTACCGTCTCCACGAACGCGATGAGATTAATTCCCCATTGTATCCATTCAAGTATAATTCTCATTTGATGATTAATAATAATGTTTAAGAACTTAATATCATTCTGGATATGAATAATAAACAACCTATCCAAAAAAAACATGGCTTACGTAACAAAACATATAAAATAAAATTGGTATGTTAACACCAGAAACGACAATAATATTTAGATATTATTTACAAAGCAATATTAAAAGATCATATATGATATCATATTATTGTATATGATTCTTGAATAATGATATAACAATTATTTCATTATTATAAAGGAATTTAACCTACCCTTAACCAAGGAAAAGTACATGTTAAGGGTAAATTTCCCAATCTCTTCATTATCCGAGGTTGTTTATACGTAATAATCTAATGGGACTTCTTTATCATCAACAACGATGTTTCTTAAAAATATATTTCAAAATATTTTTACTATTTACTAGAGTATGGGATAAAGTCATTTATACCATTTTTGACTTTTTATAAGAGGTTTATAAAGGAATCTATCCTTCATTTTCCAAACAAGGTCCTTTTTAACCTTTTCGATAGAATTAAGGTAAGAATGTTTTTTTAACTTATACTGAGGGTGCTGCTATTTTATGCCGTTATAAAATCGTTGAAGCATCCATAACAACCTTATAAGAATATTTTCAATGAAAATGTTTTATTTTATAAATATATAATTCTTAAATTATTTTGAAATAGAAAGATATATTTATCTAAAAAGAATTTTGATTTCATCTATGTCAACATCCTTTGATGTATTTTAAGTTTATTTGGAGTAGATTTATTATGATACAAATCTTCCATATTGTATTGATGGATTTGAGATATTTTTTACTGTGGATGTGTTATTTTTATACTATTCATGGTTTTTGAAGAAGGTGTTGAAATTTTGTATGGTAGTTTTAATACGAATGTTTATGTTATGTTTAAACCGGTTCATAAGAGGAATGCATTGGACTTAATACGTGGTGGGTGGAGCCTGCTATATCTCCTCGATGAATTAGTAGGTCTCATGGGACAAACTAGTGTCTTGGCAAAAGGCATGAAAAAATCTTATTTTTAGTCTAGCATGAGGCCTTGGCTATGTGGTTATGAAAGTCCGGCATTATGCATTCCATCATTATGAAAGTGGTTATTGATATTTCATGTGATTATTCGACTAGTAGAATCTCAATGTGAATAAGTATATCAAATTATTTTATTTTATTTCTGCCATAATATGCTCTAGTTCATGTTTTAAAAGGATTTTGTTTTAGTTATACATTTCCTTAAATGTTTATGCTTATTTATGAGAGTTTCTATTATATTGTTATCATTACTGGGCATTTGAGCTCACCCCTATATATGTTTTGTTTTTTCCAGGACGTGAAGAAGTATTTTATGAATGACCTACAGGGATAGTATAAGGGGATAATAGTGTGGACTATGGAGACTATATTGTTGTAGTTTTTATTTTAAGATGTAATTTAATCTTTATGAATGTATCTAGTTATTCCAAGGATACTAAAATAATCGATCTTTCGAGACTTGATCTTTCTTTTGATCATGACAATTTTATGTAATAATACACCGACTATGGGTATTTGGGGTCAGGGTGTTACATATCAGCTCGAAAAACCACATTAGCAACATCTGTCATCTGGTAGATAACCTCATGTGTATACTCTTTATAGACTATAAATACCTGTTGATCCTCAACAACTCAAAGGATCAACCAACCCTTTGAATCATCAATGAGATCTGTAGTTTTTGCAAAAATGGCCTTTAAATAATGAGTAAAACTGTGTGATCAGACTCTATATGCACGATCAGAATGTTACTAGGAAAGGAATGTTTCCCTACATAAAAAAGCATGCCATCTACCCTGTCGTAGGGGTTGGAAAGTGACTTGTCATCTAGATATAGGGTAACATAAGTTGTTTTTAACTACATAAGGCCCAAATTTTCATATAGGGAATAAGGAACTATATTTATGAAAGATTTTTATCATAAAATAGATTTATTTCAACACTCTGAATGATTTTAAGAGATATGAAAAAGCTACCTAGGTCTTTTCAGTTTGGGAGGAATATTTTTTGGACAATTTTACTACACTCCTCATTGAAGATAATTGTTGATATCTCACAAAAATCTATATATTTATCTAAAAAACCACTAATAAATTTCAAATATTAAGTGATTTTGGTCAAAACATATACTAAGCTAATGTTGAACATAAATCATCTAAACATATGATGAAGCTTAAGATATTCAGGTTCATTATTGTTTTCATCCTTTTGGGAAAGGGATCAGTGGGGTTGATTCTCAGAACACATAGGATAGCCTTCTTATAAACAAACCTTAACTTCTTATTTGACTCTTTTACTAACTCCCAATTTATTTTTTCACCATTCTTTGGAATTTTCATGTGAATTTTTAATAATTTTTTCAGTTTTGATGAATATGTCTTGATATCCAGAATTGGTCATTTCCAGGGTTTATTTTTAGTTTCTACATGAACATTAATTTCCAAATAACCAGGTTGTTCACAAAATGGTTCATATTATTTTAGGCATGAATTAGTATATATTCCAATGACATTTTTTGTTGGGTTTGAATCTATTGTGATGGGCAAATTTTTGTTTCCCATACCAATTGATCTCTATCCAATTGACCCATTTGAGTTCTAAACGATGAATTCTAGAGTTTGTGTCTTTTTAAAAATAAATAATTTAACTAATAATTCATTTCATAATTCCATTATTTTTCCCATGATAATATGATGATTCAACCCCATATTCATTTTAGATATATGTTCGGTGTTGTGGGTGGTAGTTTGGGGTTGTGGGCTACTTGACTGTACCTTTATTTCTTTATGATAGGTTATGATCATTTTTGTATTGAGATTTTTACGGATTTGGGAATGGATCATGGACACCATGATTCTTATCCCTATAGTCTAAAACTTGTCATTATCATCCAATTTTATAGGGCTTCCAAAATTGGGACACCATCTGTGAGTGTGATCGAACATCCCATAGTGACAACACTGCTCCCTATGAACCTTTTCATTGACATCATCAACTTAGATATTTGTTTCATCCCTATGGATGACTCTCTTTTTAGAGAACTTGTGTTAGAATATTTCATCCATCTTACCGAACATCTATTTATGTTAAAAAACTGTAGATTCAGAGAAATCACCATAGATGATTTATACACTAGGGTATAGTTATAAGGGGTGAGGGAATTGTAGAAGGTTTCCAATATAAGATGGGGAGCTAAATGATGGTTGGGGATTTATGTAATAAGGACTATAAAATTATCCCTTGATTTGTGAAATAGATCTCCCCAATCATTGAAAATGCCAATGAAGGGTGTCAAACCATAGGGGAGTACTAAAGGTGTGCTTGACCAAACTAGACAAAAAAACCAAAACAAAATCCACTACAATGAAAATAACATAACACTAAAAGAGAAAAGTAAAAAGGTTTTTGTGAATGGTATGTGTGAAATGGGGTAGGAAGGTAATGATAAAAATGGTAGAAATTGAAAGAGACAAGAAGTGGGTGAGATTAGGGAGACCATACTGTCATGAATTGGTTAAGAGATTCCCTGTCTATGCTCTAGACAACAACAATTGAATTGGTGCTATGAAAAATGGATTTGATCCACCGAACTCTCAACTAAATAGAATAACGAATCTATTAAATCATTACATATAAATGATCTTTAAGTAATTTTTTATGAATTATAACGAATCTCAATGGAAGAGAGAATATTAACCTTTTCCATTTTCAGTACATAAATTAAGATTCTAATTCTAAGAGTTTGATATCATCTCTTGTAAGTACGTAGCATAGAGGATAAATTCGTGCTCATCAAGAATTAATTGATACCATTGAACATAATTTAAACTAACTCAATTGTAGAAATTAAGTGTAATACAAAATAATAATTTTAAATCCTGACAATATGATTCCACATATTCAATTTAATTACACATATTGAAAACAAAAACAAGAAAGGAAAACATCAAAAGGAAAATATAAAACATCTCTTTTGAGATGACTTCTATCCTTAGATCATACACCAATGCTCTTTTTTAAATACGGTATCATACCTTCTCTATTATCTCGTGAATGGAGTAGAGTGGATGAGATGATGATTGTGAAAGAGTTTTGATAATGAAATAAAGGATGGGATGGATGAGTGGTGAAGGACTATATAGCCAGATGATTGGGTGGACTGTGCATGTCATCAAGGAAGGATGAGATAGAATTAGTGGAATGAATTAAATTCCCCCAAGGATTATCTCCCCATATGGAATGATTCATAGAAGAGTCATAAATTCATTTTCCCACCTCTCCTGCTTCAAGAGTCTCCCTGATTGTCCCTCTGTGTGTCACAACTCATGGATAACTTACATAGTCTTCACACAGAACTATCACAATGATACCTCCCCCTATCAGTAACTTATAATGATGTTCATATACATAATCCAAATCCCAGCCATCACATACCCTTGTGCATAATAGAAAAAACACATGAAGCATTAGAATTAAAAAATGAATCAATATAAATTATCTATATATATATGGATATTTATATTTCATATTATAAATACTTATTAGATGTATTAACTATTACTAATATATATATATATATATATATATATATATATATTATTTTCATTTTATAATAATTATTAATATAAAATTAATGTTATTAATATTATATATATATCTATATATATTATTATTATATATATATATATATAATATTATACTATTATAATTTACTAATTATTTTTATTATTATTATTATATTATATATTATTAATAATTATTATAATATATATATAAACATATATTATATGTTATATTATATATAATAGATATTATATTATATAATAACAATAAAACAAAACAAAAATTAGAATAAGGGGAATGTGGGGAATGTTGAGATGTGATAGAGAGGATTAGAAGGGGATTTAGCCTACAATGAGTCAGGAGTTAGGGAATTTCATAGTGGTTGTCAACAAGGGAGGTGGAAGGATATAGAGGTGTGAACTATAGATTTTGATTGAAAGGGGTGGTGCTGGTTGTGCATCCAAGTAGCAGACAAAAATAATGCTCAGGTAGTGTTCTTCATCGTGGAGGGCTCACTAGATCTTGCTTCTAATACCAGGAGGGTTAATTGGTGTGGGTTCAGGATAGAATTATGGTGCTCGAGATCTCATACAATTAATAGATCTAGTGGTAGAATGAGTTTAGAAAAATATGACTTGTTCATCATTCGCTCAGTTCATTCTTCGGGTGCTCAGTTCTATTTTTTTAATTTAATTTTTCATCATCTATTTAGATTATATGAATTTATTTTGTGGGTTAGAAGGTTAGCTGGAGTTGAATTATGTGTTTATTTTTTTTGTTTTCATTGTTTTGTTGGATATTGTTTTGGTGATGGGGGAGTTTTTGGATGGTGACGGTGAGTCACAGAGAAGTGAACAACAACGGTGACTTGAGTCACCACTATAGAGGAACACTGAGTGTAGATAATAGGGGAACTATTGTGGTGGCTGGACAGTAACAGAATGATTCCAAAACAACCACATATACAATCTAGATCACTGGATTTGAGCGCAAATGTGAATATATGTTGGAAATAATAAGGTAATGCATGAAGAATAACGGAACACTAGGATTTATGTTCTTCAGCCCCTTTGGGTCATAGTGAACAGCAAGAACACCACACACACATGATTTTTATTTTTACTTAAAAGAAACATACTAGATTAAAAGTTTCAACAATCACAACTCAAAGGAAACAAGTGATAAAAATGAGATCTATGAAATAGAAACATAAACCGATGAAGACTGAGAGCTAGCGTAAGGAAGGAATTCACAATGCCTGACAAAAGTCCATCCATCCTGATCACTTCAAACCCTAGTGGATACCGATGCTTGTTCATGCTATTTAGACTCACGGAAGAAGGATATCCCCAAATATATTGTTGATATCTTCTTGTTCGAAGAAATGGTCCACACATCTTCACCGTAGAAGTATGATGATGACATCCACCATGAACTGTGCACTAGCCGTGTGTAGGGATATAAATAGACCATAGAATCTATCCTCTGTCAAATATGAGACCACCGGAATTCGAGAGCAATAAACAAGAAATGAGACAGTGAAATCTGGTGAATCTGTATCGAGACATCCTAAAGTAGGGGTAATGAAACCCCCTGTGAATGGAGTTACCTTGTAATAACTCTCCCCATCCAAGGCTGCCACGACAGGAACCCATGAAACTAAAAATCTAAACAAACACTCATAAGTCGAAGCCAAATGGATGGTCATGATCATATGGTCGGTGCATGATAATCATGGGTCGAAAATAGTTTAAACAATGGATTCCCAGATTGTACAATTGAACAAGAGAAAGAAAATAATATTGTGGATAGAAGGAAAAAATAGGATAAAATTAATATGAAATTTTAATATGGAAACAAATGAAATTCATAATACCAGATTTAACAAATATTTTACATTTTCAATTAAAATTGGTGATGTTCATAAACATAGGGTTATGGAACATGAACCAAGTTCATTCTATGTAAACAAAAAATGTCCTTAGATAAAGCCACAACTTTTTTCAGGCTTGCTCATGTGTTTTTATAGTGTGTATCTTGTTGACAGACACGGTTCCATGTTCTATAACCTCTCTAATAAAATTCAATTTAATATCTATGGGTTTTTATTTTCCAAGGAAAACTAAATTTCATGATAAATAGAGTGTTTATTAACTATCAGAATAAACATTAACGAATGAATCAAAATGTTTGATTTCAGAAGACATGACTTTTATCCATAAATATTTCTTTACTTCCTCAGTAAGGGCAATGTATTTGGACTCTGTTGTTGATAGGGAAACCACAAATTGCATGTTGCACATACAATATATAGGCCCACCCCAATAAGTGGACATGTTTACAGTCAATGATATTATTGTGTCTGTATTACCTGCATAATCAACATCTACAATGCCCACCAAAATATCAGATGCATCAATATTTTTAGCACAACACAAAGATAAATTAGATTTATAGGAGATATATCTAAGAATCCACTTAAGGGCATGCTAATTTGGCTTCCCTGGTTTGGCCATAAATCTTCTTAAAATGCTTATTGAATAGGCAATGTAGGCTCTGGTGCAAATCATAGTGTACATTATACTACCAACAATGTTAGAATATAGAATTTTAGACATAAATTGCACGCCATCATCAGTAGTGGGTGATTTTGTTAAGACCACTTAATGTATTGTGAAAGAGGTATTTTAATATGTTTGAGAGATTCAAACATTTATATGTTTATGATCATTAAAATATATGTGTGCTGAGATAAGAATTGACATGTGTTTGTTCTATTTCAAAATATTTCAATGCCTAATATCTACCTAGCTGCACCTAAGTATTTTATCTCAAAATAACCTTTTAATGGGGATTTAATATATGTAATAAAAATCATATTATTAAATATGATCAACATGTCATCAACATAAAGTTGTAGATAAACGATACAACATTTATTTGATTTAATGTAAACACATGCATCATATTGACTCCTGGTGAACTGGTTATCTAAGATGAAAGGATCCAATTTTTTATTCCATTACTTAGATATTTTCTTTAAACCATACAAGGACTTATTTAAAAGGCCAACTTGGTTTTTCTTGAATTCAATTTAATAACCATCAAGAGGCTTCATATAGAGTATTTCATTCAGATCTACACATTATAAGGTAGTGTCAACAACAAATTGTTTGATGTGAAGAACGAGATAAGAAACAAATGCCAATAAAATCATAATAGAAGAATGCATGAAAACAGTGAAATAGATTTCAGAATAATTAATTCCTTCTCTATGAAGTAATCATTTGGAAACTATATTGGCTTTAATCCTAACATTATCTCCCTCAATGTAGACATCCTTTCTCGTATTGATCCACTTGGATCCAATCGCCATAGCATTAGGTGACTTGTTGAAAATGGTCCATGTGTGGTTTTTCTTAAGAGATTTCATCACTTCATTCATTTAAAAGATCAAATTGTCTGAATCATTTTCTTATTAATCATTCATACATGATTGTGGATCATCATCAATGTGATCTAGGGCCACAAAAAGTAATATGAAGCCATATCATACTAGATAAACTGAGATCGAGGTCCCAAAACCCTCTGTTGGCAATCTTAGTTTAATTGATAATCCTCATGAATGGTAGAAGGTCCATAATCGGAACCAAATTCAGTACTAGACTTAGAATCATCCGCATCAGGGGGATGAAGTGGAGCAGGTGTATTAGTCTGATCTTGAGTCTCAACAAGAGATGGTGACTCTTGTCTATCATACTAATAAAGGTATGGTTCACAACTGGTAGATGGAACAGTCCAGGTCATAGGGACACATGATTCATGAATGACCAAATCTCTATTAATAATTCTCTTTTCGTATCCCGAACTATCAACCCAATGATTGAATCACTTAAATCCATGGGTATGACCAACAAAATTCACTTGATGGATCTTGGTTTATGTTTATCAGTCTTGACGTGAGCATATTTTATAGACCTAAAAAACAATAAGTAAAAATATGAAGGGGGCTTCTATTATAGAGTTCTTCAAGAATTTTGAATTAATTCGTAGAAGAGGGATAACTGCTGATAAGGTATGCTGTAGTGCTGGTGGCCTCAAACCAAAAGGATTTGGGGAGGCTAGAGTATGAAAGCATTGTATAGACACTTTCATGGGTAGTCTGATTCATCCTCCCTCCAAGGCCATTTTTTTGGGGAGTTTCTATAATATTTTTGTTCCTTTTAACTTACTCAGACTCACAATATTAAATAAACTATGTGGACAGGTACTGAATCCCATTGTCCATTCTCATGGTATAAATTTTCTTTCTAGTGTAGTTTCCTCTTAAATTATCTAGTTCTGTAATGTATGGAAAACATCTGATTTATTCTTGAGGACGTTAACCCAAACCTTCTTGAAGTAATCATAAAAAAATGTGATGAAATTGGATCCTCAACATGCGAGGTTCTCTTCACTGGAACACATAAATTAAAATGGATATATTCAAGTGGGGCGGTAGCCTTGAAGGGGGAAAAATTTAAGCTCACCCTTTTGGCCTTACCCATAAAAAAATCTATGCAAAAGGGAAGGTTCAAAGTTCTTATGAAACTTATCTACCACTATTTGTTGAGTTATTCTAGTCCTTTGGAGAATACATTCCCCAACAGTATATGCCAGATCATATTGATGATAGTAGATGTACGATAAACACTACCCAACTGTCTCTAATGGGTCTTTCCATTCATTACATACATCCCATTCACAAGAGACCATACTAAGATGGATCTAGATTTATTGGAGACATTGATAGAACCTGATTATAATCTAAAGGTGTATCCTGGTTTATAAAGGAATCCTAAGTAAATCATGTTTCACTATAGGTTGGGGACCCACCACACACAAGTAGGTTAATGACATATTGATCGTAGAATTATATCAGGACAGACCATCTACCCCCAACCTTGAACTTCTTTTTGTTTCCTAATAAGAAATCCACATCCACATTCATAACCATCTCTAAAAAAGACTTTATGTGGACACATGTGGAAGGAACAACAAGAGTGTAATACCCACTCACTATTTTGTGCATGGCTGCTAACATTTAACACATCTGATGTTTCATATGTAAAGTCGACAAGAAGAGATTATTCATTTGGTTGTGTTTGTTCTATCTCTCTCCTAAGCTTTCTACATTCGGGAATAGTATTCCCAGGCTTCCCACAGTGGAAACATGTGAAATTTCTAACTTTCAGATTACCCTTTAGATTTTTTTCTTTCCTTGGTTGTTTGCTACCACTACTTTTTTCACTATTAAACGATTTCTATATTCCATTACCCTGAGGTCTCCCCTAGTAAAAAACTCTATGCCTCACCTTTTACATTAGGTTTAGAGTGATGTTCTTTGGACAGAAGGGTAGACTTGACTTATTCTGTTGTCAAAGAGTCCTGACCATACATCATGGTGTCGACCATGTACTATAACTATGGTTAAGATATATTAGTCGAATAATGGCCTGATCCACAATGTCTATAGAAACATCAATATTGGCTAAGTGAAACATGATTTTGTTGAGATCATCTATATGTGATTTTATATAAGTACTTTGTTTCATTCTATAGTTGAACATTTGGTGTTTCTTATAATGTCTTCCTACTAGGGAGTCAGTCATGTATAACTATTCATGTTTTAACCATTTTCTAGCAGTGATAGACTCATATTAAACTTCCCTAAAACCTTATCTTCAAATGAATGTTAGAGGGAACTATGTGCTTTAACAAGAGTTTTAGGGGTGATGGGTTGGTATTTTGTAACAGTTTGACCAGTTTCATTAACAATGGATATGGGTTTAGTAATCACACATAGGGCATCAATAAGGCCTTCTTGGACTAATAATGCCCTCATTTTTAGTCACCATAAATTGAACTCTCTGTCTCCATCGAACTTTTCAATTTCATGTCACATTGTAGACATGTTTATCAAAATGATTAGATACCGTATGATTGGGGACAACGATAAACATATGCCCTAAAAAATCGACTGATCTCACTGGGTAAATGTTTACCATGAGATATGAATGTGATATGATTCCGTGAATAAAATGATTTCCCCAAAAAATAAGAGTAATACAACAACAATATAGAGGAAAAATTTAAACAAGGTTTAAAAGTGGAAATAAAAATAATAAACCCAAATTAATGAATAGAAAATTATGTACTATAAATAGTAAGGATAATATAACATAGCGGTTTGTGAATATGCTGTAAACATGGTAAATGTTTGTATCCAAGAGTCATAACCGAGTATAAGAAAAAACTAAATCTACTATATTAGTATGTCATGAACTAGAAATAGTTGTAAAATAAGATCTAACCAAAGACAACAAACAAGAATATTATCAAACGGATGGCAGAATGCAATTTGATTGGTAAGGAATAGTTGTAAACAGAAAATACAGTATGAAAATCATATGAGCACAAAGTTCCATAGTATGAATTAAGAAATGAAACAAATCATATGTTACAAAATCCAGGTTGGCTCTGATACCACATGTTGTGGTGGATGGATAGAATCAAAATGATTTCGAAACAACAAAATATACAAGCCGGATCACTAGAGTTGTGCGCAAATGATCAGATATGCAAGAAAAAATAAATCAATGCATAAAGAATAAACAAACAGAAGTTTTTACGTGATTTTATCCCATTGGGACCTACTATACAGCATGAACACCATAAACTCGTGCTTTTTATTACTACTAAAAAAACAAACGAGTTTTCAAGTTTCAACAATTGAAACTCACAGGAAGAATGTGATAAAAATTATATCTAAGAAACATAAACATAAATTGATCAATACTGAGATCTAGGGTATGGAAGGAACTCAAAACTCTGGATAAATGTATGGTAGTCCTAATCACTTCGAACCCATGTGGATGCTGACACCAATGATTGTTGTTTAGACTCACGAAAGGAGGATTTCCCTATATCCATGGTTGTGATATTTTGGATCAAAGAAAGGGGGACACACGTCATCGTCGTAGAAGGATGATGAGGAATGACACTAGGAACCACACACCAGAGGTGTGAAGGGAGATCAACAGGCCACCGAACCTATATTCCATCAAGGATGAAACCACCAGAATCTGAGAGAAACGAACAAGTACTGAGAGGATGAAATCGGGTGAATATGTATCGAGATGGATCAAAGTAGTGGTGATGAAAAAATCTGTGAATGGAGTAACTACTTAACAACTTGCCCAATCTAGGGCTGTTATTATGGGAACCCATGAAACCAATAGACGATCAAACCCTCAAGAGCTGAATCCAAATGGATGGTCATGATCACAAGGGTGGTGCATGCTATTCAAGGGTAAAAATTAGTTTATACAGAGGATTTGAAGCATGTAAAATTGAGCATGATAAAAATAATAACAACAAGGATAGAAATAAAAAATAAATATGATAAAATAAATATGAAATTTTAATATGAATAAAATGAAATTCAAAATACCATATTTCAAAAAATCTATGGTGGCTGGAGAGACTAGTGGCTGGGAGTGTATGGGAGTCATCATTGGTGGAACGATGACTCAGGAGTGGTAGTGAAAAAATACATAATGGTGGAATCACGCAACCATTTGTCTTGGTCAACTATTGTGACCAGGTAAAGGGGTGAATGGTAACTCAGCATAGTGGTGGAATGGTGACTTGGGTCACCGTTGGATGAATATTGAGAAGATGGAAATTTGAATCATGTTATAGTTAAGGTGGAACATTCATGGTGATACCTGCACAAAAAAAATTAATCCTACAAATTTAATGTTACAAAAAATAAAACAAACAATTAATTCATCTAAAAAATAAATTAAACAACTAAATTAAAAATAAATTTTAATAAATCAAAAAAATCACATTTATTAAATTATTATAAAAAAATAAAATTATACACAATTTAATCAGTATATTAATAAAAAATATTCACAATTAATTTCAATCAAAAAAAATTCACAAATATAGTATGGTTAGTTAATTAAAAAAATAATTAATTTAAGAATTAATGAAATTAAATCATTAAATTAAAAATGAAGTATTAAATGAGTAGAATTATATTTTTAGAAATAATTTTATTATTTAACGAACTAAATAATAAAATTAAAATATTATTTATTTTTAGATTAATTGAATTAAATAGTTAATTGAATAATGATTTTGAAAAAAATGTAAAAAATGAATGAATTTAGGAAAAAAGTATAAAGAAATGAATGTTCAAAAATAATTAAATTATTAATTTAATTTTTTTTAAGAAGACAACATTAATCAATAAAATACACACATTTACCACAAAAAAGAATTTTCATTTATTAAATATATAGGATACAAAATGTGTTATTAATTTCAGAAAATAAATTTTTTTAATATTAAAAATATATGTTAAACATGAAAATGGATGTCGAAAAAGGAAATGAAATTAAGCCACATGATTATACAATTTATGATGAAGACAAAAAAGATTAAAGTTTTATCCTTTCAATCAAAATCAATATTTCTATTATCAAATTATTTCATATAAACATAACTAGTAATGGGTGTAAAATGTACTATTGTAACGTCTATTTATTAAATGATGAGTTATATGTGAAACAATACCATCATATTTCTCAATCTGTGATAGCTCTTCCCATATAATGTTGTAAAATCTATCCTTCTGGTAGAGATAATATTATCCCCCTCTAAGAATAATTCAAGGATCTTTAAGGGAAAATCTTATAATAAACATGTTGTTCCCCTAGCTATATAAAAACATAAGTGGGGTGTAGTGAAGATTAATTTATTTTTAAAAATTAAATTTATTTCAAATTCATCATCTTGAACAAGTTAATATTCTAAATGCACTCAACATTATCTCTCAATTTAAACACAATCTCATTTCTGACATTAGAGAGATAGTCACACACAATATTCGTTAAAAGGTTCGTCATAAAAGCCCACACATTTTTATGTTTCACAGAACACCACATACACAGAAAAATTTTCCACAATGAATCAAGTTATTACTTTCACAGAATATTCCATAGTGATAAAAACATAGTCTAATGATGATACTCTACCTCCAACATCAACTAGATGGTTTATTAAACAATATCAATGCAAAACTAAATGACTTTTACACATCATCTGGATTGATACAAAAAATATCTAAAAATGTCACAAAGATAGTCTTCCTATGTGATCCAAAAGGTTAAGGTTTTTTCATGTAAAATTATTCATTGTCATTATTATATACATAAAAAAATATCTTTCGTAATTGGGATGACTTCATAATTAGGTTCAATCAATGTTTTCCTCAACTTCATTGAATTCTCAGCTATAATTCTTTACATCGGATTACTTTCTTCTACACATGACGAGGGTATAATTATCTCAACTAGATTTTTGAGATTCCTCTCAAATAAATATTCCATATATTTGATTAATTCATGACAAAATATAAATTAAAAAAATACTAATAACATCTTTCTTAAAAATATCACATTCCATATCACTATAATTTAATTACATAAACCCCATGATCATTTTCTTTATGATCATCATATAAAAATAATTCAAATAATTCCCAATTTTTCTAATATTTAAATGCATTGTAATTCCCATTAAAATATTCATTTAAATACCATGAAGACTTAATATTCAGACCATCATGCATGAAATATTTTAATATTTATGTTATCTATATTTCATTATATATTTCTCTCATATGATATACATACATGAATAATCACCTGAGTATGAATTTCTACCTCTATAAATCAGGTGAAGGATTTGGGTATTCTGTTTAAATAGTATGAACATCCATAGATAATACTTAATTAAGACACAATTCATTTTCATAGAATCAACTATTAAAACTACCATATTAAAAGCACATGAATTTTCATGTATGAAATGGAATTTTCTTGCATTCCCTCGTAAGTGGAACTCAATTTCTGGAATTCTATGTTATTCATCTTATGATCATATATCTATATTACATACCTATGGTAGTACATGGTGGTATAACACCTCATAGAAGCATCAATAGATAGTAATCTATGTAGTAGAACCTATTTGTTTCACTCATGGAAATAAAACATGGATGTAAAATGCCTAGAGGTAGCATACCTGGGGGTAACACTGCTGGTCACGTCATAAATATATCACCTACAAATAGATTTAATATCATGAATAGTAATCACGTGTCATCATCATACATGTGATAGATCATCACCTTTATATGACTGATATTTGGTCAGACCCTTATATATATATCCTTACACATGCCAAGATTCCCTAATGTAGTTTACTATACATATATATACATCATAACAAGTACCCTTATGAAAACTGAGTTACCTTTACACTACATTGATAAATTTTATATAGCCTCAAATGCATTTCCTATAAATTTAGGTTTCCTTCAACTAGCCTTACCTAAGCTTGACTCTACATGTAATCCACCGTAAAAAACACTTATGTAATATTTATAGTACCTTAATTAGGCCCTAGTTTACAATTATAAGAGTTATGTAGATACTAGTGTACCCTAACATGAGATGAGATCAATATTTTTCAAATTATCCTTGATACCCTTACACAATATACTTTTACCCTTACGTATGTAATTTAAATCTCAATATACCCTTATATAGCCTCAATTTATCTTTACGTAGTGTAATATCACCTTATATTACCCATATGTAGTTAGTAACCTTCCATTATCCATCTTTGGTTACCCATACATGTGTAATATCATAGATTTCTGTTTACTGTATAAAGGAAGACAAAACATTATGCCACTATCCAATTTATGTAAAAAACATAAAGGTCCTTCTCAAACACCTCAGGCTTGATCCCAAGGCCAACATTAATTATGTTATACAGAAAATGCACCAAAATTAACCTACACATGTCTTTATTTTCCATGAATAGTATTTCATCAATCATCACATTTAAAATGATAATTTCTCATGATTTTCATTAAATTTCTTTAAAGGAATCTATAACATTTAATTAGGTATCATCACCTTATCTAAACCCACCAAAAACATATTCATCCATTGATAATAAATTGAAACACATACTTGGGATCAATATATAAAAGATTAATATACATATTTTGAACAGGTTTGAAGCAACCCATATTCAACTTTTATGATCCTTATATAAAAACCTGAAATTATATATGAAGAAGGGTAGTGTAATATATATATTACCAAGGAATAAAGGCATTTAATAAATGTAATTATTTTATTGAAGTGATAAGATATATCCCATATGTTTTTCTTCATTTATATATTATCCATAGTGTTTTCATAATTCTCATATGTGGAAGATGTACCATGTCGGATATTGGATTTTGATTAATCCATTCTTTTTTGGCTTTGACCTAATGATTTTTATACCTTTTCTATTTCATATCTCATTTTTCATCAGTAATGTGTGGTGTATTTATAGAAATGATATACACAAATGTTTCCCATGGATCCCACCATAGGTTCTCATTACTGTGTTTTTTGTGTTTCTTCACTTCCATAGATTAAGGAATTGCAAATCAGGCCAAATTGGCTTCTGCTCGAGGTCTAACTTCATTGACCAAATAATGAAGCTATCTTCTAGAGGAAATTTTCATATTAACATGATATAAATAGTAAATCAAATGACACAAAAATAGACATAATAATAGGTAAATGTAAAGTGTCTAGGCTCATTATTCATATATCATAGAAACACGCTGATTAGGGTCTTGTGATAATGAAAATTAAGGATTTAAAAATATGGGGTTTTTATCTTTCTATAAAAGATATTATGATACTTGAATGTGAAAAATAAAAGGTGTTGAATTCGCTTAATTATTTATGTTATGGTTTTCATAAATCATAACTAAAAATGTTTGAGTTATGGATGATAATATGGAACATGTATGTAATGTATGACCACTAAAAATAATTTAATTAAGTGGTCAGGGATATTATGTTAAAGTGAACTAATATTATAAGAACTTTTCATTGATATAGAACATTTGTATGGTTGGTTGTCCATTTTGGGGATTGTTATGGGGATCCATATTGGGGGAATGTAAGCATTTACAAATAGAGGTGTCTATATGAGTTACGTTCACAAGATAGAAATTACCACAAAATATTTCTGAGAAATAAAAATCTTATGGGATGATAAAATATTTTAATGATAAGGGTATTCAAGGAGTCTTTGGGGAATCCTAAAATTTATACTAACATATATATATAACATGTCATTAGGGAAAAGATATATGATATGAAATTAATCAAAATCATTTCCTAAACTATTGTGTAATGAGAGAGAAGCATATAAAATTCATGGAATATATAGTGTACTCCAAAATATTTATGCCTCTTAATATTTTTTGTTCTCTATTATTATTTTCATAATTCATGAAATTGCGAGGCTTAGTATGAAATGAATTTAATTTTGATGAGTCCATGCTTTATATCTATTCAACCTAATATGTTTGGTGTATCCAAAATTTATATTCAGGTCATATGATTTTGAACATGGAGTTCTATACATTATGGTCATACAACAATGACCAAATGAAGGTATAGTCTACCTTTTAGTGGAAATAATATAAACTCGATATGAATGAAAGCTCAATTAAATTAATGTAGAGTGTCTCAAAGGAGGATTAAAAATATTAAATTTAATAATTATTTAGATATTTTGGAAGATGATATTTTTTAATATGTTTAGTGAGAAAACAATTTTAAATAAAAAATAAATGTATATTAATGGCCTACCCATGGTGAATCCATGTGGTTGAATGTCACTATTCCTAGAAAAAGAGTTCAATAATTTATCTATCATGTTAGATCAGATAATTTATGATGATAGTGATTAAAACATAAATTGATGTGGTATTATATTAAATAATTTTATAATACTAAATGATGTGAATAAGAATCCCACTACTAATTTAAATTTCCTCAATGTGGGGTCAGCTCTATTAGTTCATATTGCATGGACTATGTGGTAGGTACGTGACATGAATAACCAAATTTTTTTAAGGTTATGAGTTTTCCAAAACCATTAAATGGGTAATGGTGTAGATAAAAATCATGGATCGAGGTATTTAAATATAGAAAATTACATAGAACCAATAAAAAAATGATGAATTATGAAAATTATTTTACTGATTTATTTCATGAAAATGTCATTAAAATAACATAAATGTTAGTGGAACCTTTCCTTAGGTAAGAACATTCCATTAGATATGGTTCCATGTTGGGGTAATATATATAGAAACGTATGGGGGAGTGTATGCATAATAAATTATAGTTTTCCATTAGATATGAATAATCACATAACAAATAGGAATTGATGTTTTTTGGTGGTTCAAAATACTCAAGGCCCAGAATGTGGTTGGTAAAAAAAGGAACCCAAAACTCTGGTTCAGGCATTTTTGTCATTAACCAATCAGGGTTGGATTATAGTGATCCTTTTAAAAGGATTGGAAATTCCCAATGATCTATGGATGGGTTGAAACCATTATTTTTAGATGTCACAAAATATCATGTAATACTTGTAATTAAGCCACATATAGTTTTTATGTGTTCTTTCATATATCAAAATGTTGTACAATGAAAGTATAACCAATATTACCTTAGTATTGGGTGACTATAAGAACGTTTCCATGAATGAGTAAGGACCTAACCAATATGGAGAAAACCATTGTGATAAATGTAAAGGCCTCGTAGGAGAGATAAATGGATCACTACATATCCCAAAATAATTTGATTTAATCCAATCATAGTTCTAATAAATAACTTATATAAGAGGCTCTTGGAAAAGTCCAACCATGAATTGAATGAATTCAATCACTATGATGTGGATATTTAAATGTTTTAGTTCTATAGAACCATTAAAATAATAATGGTTAATGTGATCATGGATATGGAATCCCCATAGAAGAACATATATGAATGTGATAACATTGGGAATGGATCCATATGTGCAAAATTATTTTAAAAAAACATCCAAATTAGATTTTGATCACACATAGTAGAGTGTAGAATTTATATTCACCATGGAATAATTGATAGGGATCCATGTGCTAGTAATTATTACAAATAGTTAGGGATCTCAATCAAGGATATAATATAATAAAAGGATGGAAACACATTATTTCTTAATGCCTTACTAGATGTCCACATGTGAAACAATTTATTATAATCATAGAAGGACTTGAATATCATGTAGTTTCTGGTCATGAAAAGTGGACCTCATGAATTAATTATATTTACCCATACATAAGTTTACAAATTCACATCCACATTTTAGGGTCATTGAACTAATGAAAAATATTATTAAAAGATTATGGACTTATCACATTGTAGGGATTCTTGAGAGGAAAACCAATGTGATTTTAGGTCTCTAGTATACAATAATAATAATGGATTTGGTTATGGATTATGGATTGGCATGAGAAATGTGATTTATTCATCACTATGTATCTTATAATAAAAATAATTAATCCAATAATATTTTTTATGAATGAAATTTCATCGTTCATTTACAATCAAATGAAACAATCATCGATGTGAAATAGGAAACCATACAATGAGTGGAGGTTAGATATTAGAATAATTTTTTTTCTTATCCTAGTAAATAAGATTCAGTCATAACTACATATCTTGTAAAATTTGGAAAAAAGTCCAAATGTAATTCCTTTATGTGATAAATCCTGCATTGATCAGGGTGAGATTTAGGTAAATGGAATTTTTATGTTAGTATAGATTAATAGATCTGATAGGAAATTTATCATGGGATTAAAACAAATTTTAGAGAAATAGTTATCAAAAACTAAAAAAACATGGTTTGAGAGGTCATGTATAATGGAAATTATTTAATGGTGTCTAACATCATGTGATAAAGTTAAAGGTATAATATGGAACAATTTCATGAAAAATTTATGACAAGTATATATTTTAACATAATGAAGGGAGGGAAATTCAATTTTTGGAATATTTTACCAAGTGAATTAAAATAATTTTGGTCAAAATGTCCATTGAGTAATCCCACAAAGATCAAGGTTTCATGTAACGGGAAGGGGATGGAATGTCATGGGGAATGGAATAGGGGACCTGGATTGAAGACCCTAATTTCCTAATGCATAAAGAAATAATAGGAATAAAATAACATAGTTCCTATAGATTATCCCCATGAAGTGAAATTGCATTCATAATTAATGACATTTAATTTATTACAGACTGGTTATATAATCAAATTGAACACCATGAATAACTACATAGATCAACATATCCAATGGGATAATTGTGTTAATTGAATATGGGAAACTCAATGTAGTTTAATGTTATATTGGATGAACATAGTTTCTAACATTGTAAATTATTGTAATAGGAATTAATATCTATTACTTTTGATTATGGTGAATCTCAATCTTGTTAATTTAAGAAATCAAGTAGAACCACTATGTCCATGTAAAGCATACAAAACGTGAGAAAAATTGGTAATTGGAAGATCACTCAAATTAGCTAAGAATGAATTATAGGGGTGGATATTATCATTGATGTTTAGTTTCATATAAAATCGATATATTATTAGTTTATTATATTAAGATATGGATAATTTAATGATATTTTTTATCTTTCAACTAGAAAATCATTTTATAGATTAACAGAATTCATCCAGGAAATTGTTGTGTAGTTTGACATCATTCAAATGTGGTTATTATTTTTTGTATTTTAACAACATGTGACTAGGGTATTTTTTGAGTTTTGAAAAAAAACAAACCAACACATTATTTTTTATTATAATTTTAATCAAACAATATGATGTTGTGTTTTACAATGTCATCAATCCAGGATCAACTGCTCTCACCATACAATTATATAAATTATTTATCATGAAAATTTACATTTGTTTCTAGTTTTTGTATAAGATAAATTCATTCTGACTAGGGAATATGAATTATTAGATTATAGATTATATATATAATTTGCTACTTCATATTTATGTTATTATTTGGACTCTTCATCCTAGGTATCATCAATGTTCTAAGAACAAACAATAATTATTTCTAGGGGAATATGTGGAGGAGTACTCACGTTTTTTATTGAAATGCAACCCAATATTAATGTATCTATATATTGTAAAAAATATACAACCATTTTTTATCATGTTTCAATAAAACATCAACCCTCTTCTAATACTATTCATATTCAGACACATAATCATAGTTGAAAACATGATGTTACTGAATCCATAATTAAATGAGTAAGACTATGTCTTTTGTCATATTAAACTATATATTGGAAGGAATGGGGGTGGTATGGGTCCTAGTGTGATAATCACAAATAGAATTCTAGATATTATCTATGAATAATTTTTAATTCATGTCCGCCATCTTCTAATTTACATTAGATAATGTTTTATAAAATACCTTTATCATCCAATTTTCCACTACATGATAGTGGGATGAGTGGTTAGACTGAATGTTTTATACATGATAAAAACTTTTTGATATAAAATTGTATAAATTGATTTCCTTGAATGTACATGTTATATAAGGGACAACAAATCAATAATCGATAACTGATTAAATGAAATCGATGATATCCTTTTTACCAACAACATTGAGGGATATATCCCCAACGAATTTTTAGTAGATGTTATTTTTAGTAATGATGTTATTGAACTAAATGTCTACGAATAAAAGAGATATAAGGGTAGATGGTTGAAAATAGAATATATCTGATTACTATAGAACATTCATGTGAAAATTGATTTGTCCACTAGGTCAAATTCCCTGATGGGGGGATCATGGTATGGTAGATTAAAACATCTCCCTAATCTGATCTTGATTAGTTATTAGAAAAAACACACTTCTCTATTTCTCCTATAGCAATATATGAAAAAAATGAAATCAGGCATAAGACATAGTGATTTTACTTGGTTCACCCTCACTAGGCTATGTCCATATAGCATACAACAATGAAATGCTAATGTATAAAATCTACTAAGGATCACTTCCAATTACAATGTTTTGTCTTGTTCACATCTATTTTTATGATCACTATAATTCCAAGATTTAGTGTATTCTCACTACAATCCCAAGGGTCTCTCCCAATGTCAGTTCCGCAGGATCACTGTCGGGGGGTTGGATCATTGTATTCCTCTTCCTTCTCTCACTACTTTTGGATGTGATCCATTCATAGTTTATATAATTGTATTTCCCTTCATTTATATGAATGATAATGACCTCAATTATGTGTATACACTATGTTGATGTCCCTTTTCACCTGTAGATGAATTCATCATTTTCATGTACTATTAGGTTAACATAAATTTATTTTGCGAATTGATTTAGATATGTTGAATGGTGACTTGGGAAAACAACAAACCACATTGTTTCATCTGCATTCTTTGTAGAGGTCATTCTATGTGGATCACCTTCTCATCGAACTATCTCCAATTCCATGTACCATCTCAGATTCAACATTCTACCTCTCTCTGCATTATCGCGTACCTCTTATTCAAAATGACTCCACCAAACATCCTTAATTTACAGACTTTTCTCTTTCCACAGATCACCTCCACCTCCTCAAACATTATTTTCTTCCACATACTACTTTATAATTTCCTTCTATCGTGGATAAAATTTTCTTTTATGGGTTAAAATTCCTCACAAAATATCTTCGCAAAAATACTTTTGAGAAAAGTTTTACCATTTACAGAATCACTTCCTACAATCTAATTATCCTTCTTGGAAAACTCCTCGCGAACCACATTTGGAATTCACCGAATTCTTGGAGAAAATTATGTTCTCTAAATATTAATTCTCTCTCTTATAATGATGGTATTAACACTCATTATATAGGAAAATAGATCCACATAATCCACTAATTTTTAATTTACAAAATCTTCAATGCAGCACCGCCTTCACCGCATACCATGTGTCTCTAATAAACTATTCTACACTACATGGTCCATGTACTACCACATATTTTTATGTGGTCTGCAGGTATTATTCATTCATCTATGGCGACTGATCCTTTACACCAACAATAATACATCCCACTAACTACAATACCTTCCATAGAGAACCATTTTAATCCACGCGAACCATTCTGTGAACCATTACCAATGATACATACATAGTCTGTGAACTGTTCCTGAACATGGTATGTGATCCATGTTCCAAGCTACAAGGTTTCCTTCCATTGCATATTTGCTTCTCTGTTATTCATTCCATTCACTCTTACGGGGAAAAACCATCTTTTTCCAATGAAAAAATCCGATTTTTGAGGCCCAAAAATTTGGCTTCCACTTTGAAACTAAGCCATCTTAAAAACATGTACTCAAAAAACACCAACCAAACTCATTGACTATCATATGTATTTGTCAAAAAATCACAACAAAAACATTTTGATAGGACACCTTGAGGTATTTTTCCAAACAAGAAGAATTGAATTGTGTGTCGTAGATTGGTAGAAGTAACGAAGAATGTTGACATGATTGGAGTGATTTCCTCCCGAGAGATGATCACCAAAGGTTCCCATGTGGTCATCCAATATAATAATGAGGATTCCTCCACCATCTATACATCTAAGGATAATTCCATCAAATGAACATGTAATGTGTACATTATGAGAATTAAACCCATATTTTATGATGAAATTTAATACTTATAACAAGATATATTCCTTCATATGTTTACATGAAAAGATTATTACATCTTTAATTTAGTTAATTATGGGAAAATTGTTTTAACTAGAACATCAGTGGGAGAGCATATGAAATCTCCTAGTCTTGGAAGGGTATTGATCTATTTGGTATTATCAATGTAATTTTTGAGGAATATGGAGGCAATGTTTTTTTATGAATGATGTGAATAAAATTTTCATTTTAGTTGAGATCTTCTGGTGATATAACAACATTAAATAATTAATGAGTTTGATTATTTTTTAAAAATGAAATTTGAGATTGTGTTTTCATTAATTCGAATTCATCAATAAAACCTATAACATAACATAGAAAGGGAATTAATTCCTCATCTTTATGGAACATTTACTATTAATATTCTAAATCACCATCTCTATATCACCTATGTTGCTTAAATGGGTTACAAATATTTGAATACATAGATCTAAACCTGTAATGAGAGATTGAAAATCTGCATCATCAATGGTGTAGTTCTTTAATCATAGGAAGTAATATGGATTAACTACTATTACTAAGGATCAATGTAATAGTATACTCTTTCCCCATTAATTATCTTGGTGCCCCGGTGAGTACATAATACCTCCGGGTTCATCACTGTGACAAGCTCGTGGGCAAGATTATGGGCCACATTCTCAATTGGATAAACAGGTTCTTCTCCTTCGGAGGGCGCATCTCTTCGGTTAATAGTGTTCTTGTTTCCATTACCATGAACCTCATGTACACTGTTAAGGTTACAAAAAATTTGAAAGAAATTTTGGAAAGGTTAATGGTCTCCTTCATATGGGATAACCATATGGAGAGAATGCACCATTGGGCCTCGGGGAAGCGTTTGGCAAGACCTGTGTATGAAGGGGGCATAAACATGAGGAGTATATCATCAACCATGAAAAGGATGCATGCTAAGCTATCATGGGAAGAAATAGAGGACAAGACTCTATGGGGATAGCTCATGCAAGATAAATACGGCTTGAAATTGGCAGTTCAGAGGTTTTGACCATCGTGATCTTGGAAGATGATTCATCCTTACTCAGAGTATATTATTCCTCATGTGCGATGGATGGTGGGACGAGGGGATGTTGGTTTTGGGATGTAGAACTAGGGAGGAGGGACTCTCTGGTTTCCCAATTTCCCAGTACTAGACCTGAATTTTATAGAATCCATTGCGCATCCTGATTTCATCCATGCCATTCTCAGTGGGGATCAACTTTCTGCTTTTAAGGAAATCGATCCATCTGAGGACCCTGACCGACTCATTTTCATGGGGGATACATTAGTTGAGTTTTCTCTGAAACCTTTTGGCTATGTAAGGTAGGTCCCCAGTTCTGGCGATCCATGGGGGGTATCGTTATGGTGCAAGGGGATCTCCACAATGTTTAATTTTGTGCTATGGAGAGTCTGACAAAATTACTTGCCTACTGATGATAATATACAACGCATGGGTATAAATTTGCTTGCAGATGATAGTGTTGTGATAAAAATCAACAAGAAATAGTAGAGCATTTATTTTTCAAAAATTATTGGGCCCGATGGCTTTGGAAGGCACATGGTCACTCTTTAGATGGAAAATTTCTGGTGGATGGAAAGAGGAGGTTCTGAACCAATGGTTTGATGGTGCAGGTGAGCATGGTCCAGAGCGGGTTTTTCGGGCAATCATTCTTGTGGTGGGATGTTGGATTAATTGAAAGTCAAGGAATGATGTGAGGAACAAGAGCTCCTTTGACACCCGTGTAAACATCAATTTCAGAATACAGAATACAGTGATGGATTTGGATAATTTATGTGTAGGATGTCATGCTGCTCCATCGATATGATCTGTTTACCTAGGTGTGGGCTCTCAACTGGGGAGGATGGGTATATGAAATTTGGTATGTTGGTATCCCCCATGTGCCGATTTCAAACTCAATACGGACGGGTATCTCTAGGGGGATATGAGAGGTGGTGGTGTTATTAGAGATCATTGGGGCTCTGTTGTGGTGGCTTTTTTGGAATTTTATGGTAGTGGTGAGGCTTTTCAGACTGAGACCTTGGCTATGTCCATGGGGATGGAGGTCTATGATCAAAGGAATATTGTTTTGAGGGTGGTGGGGATAGATTCCTTGATTGTTTTTAATTCTTTATCTGGATGTGGAAGTATCCCTTGGAGCATATCTTATATTATCCGTAAGTGCAAGAAGATCATGGGAACCAATATGGTTATCTCCCACACATGGCGTGATGGGATTAAGGATGTAGACTTCTTGGCTTCTCAGGCTTCCTCCAGCCAAAATTTTTCACTCTATCGCAATTTACGTTCCTTTCCTACTAGCGACACTATTCTTGTTATCAATGACACTTTGGGACTTCACTACTTCCATCCTCTTTGATGTATCTACATTATAGTATGTATTCTAAGGAAATAATAATGATAATGTTTTTGTCATGTAAAATCCTAAATAAGACTTTGTAATGTTTTTTAATTTTCACAAGTTTTTTCAATTAGTCATCAAGTGGGATAATAAATGTGATTCCTAAACATGATGGGAATGTCTTCGGTCGATTAAACCTCTTTATTTTGGAGATCATTGTCGATAGACCTAATTTCTTGTGATGAGTGTGCTATAAGGAAATAAAATTTTTACCATATTACTGCCATTAGTGATACAAAATAGATTTAAAATTGTTATACGATTTCTAAAAACTATGCAAGATATCTACTTTTCATTGGATGGAAATGGATCTACATGAGAAGATAAATATAAAAAGGGAAAATAGGAATTTTAATTCTATAATAACTTTCTTATATTTTTATCCATAATAATCATTAATATTTAGTGCTAATTGATATTAAAATTTTGATTATCAGTAACTAAAATTAGTCTACTATTATAGTTAATTCAGTTTTACTTTTGTACATCATTTTTTATTATAGGATAGAGCTAAGTGAATGAATAATTTTTTTCATATATAAGAGGAGATTATTTACTTTAATAGGAAGCATCTAGACAAGTGGACAAAAGTGTTATTTATCTAGATGAATAAAATAATATTTAAAATCATTATCCCACATGTAGGTGATTCCATCGATCAATAATTTTGAGAAGTATGGTAATTTGTTATTGAATTGTGGTATAATGTAGTAAAGGTATGTAATATTGAAATAATGTACAATCCACTCCCTCGTATTTGGAAGAGATTTTATATCAATATTCTCATTAGACATTTCAACATCAACGTAATGGACATGATGATTTACCATAAATCTATGAAATTTACATATTACTATACAAAAATAAAATTTCATGGGATTTATTTACAATTTGGGTTTTATCTTCTTGTTAAAAGTGATATGAATATCATAATGATGATTTCCATACTATTGATAATTCAATACTAAAACAACAAGGATGAATTCTATATTTTTTCTTAATAGGTTCATGAATATATGTTTAATGACATAGTAATATGATGTAACATTATTCGTATATCATTAGGGAATAAATATAAACCATAATGTTCACTAAAAGTGGAGGCTTCTTCATCTTTTCTTTCCATCTAGATTTAGTTTTCCAATAAATAACTATCCAATATGGAAAGGGAATAGAATCCAGTTATTTCATCCATCAAAATTAATGTCATTACGATCGAGAAATTATACATTTAACCATACATGTTGAGATCCATAAACATAATAAATAAATTGATCTATATATAATTGTTTTTGATGAGTATGATTTTTTCCCCTTTCAAGTGTTTAATGTACTTATTAAAAAAGAATTCAATGATCTTATAAAAATTTCCACCACCTCTGCAGTAAGGGAGGAAGCATTCTCATTGTCTTCATCTAATATCCAGGGCGATATTTAGGTAGACCAACATGATGGGTTATCACATTTGGATTGAATTATATAATATCAATGTCATTCTAGGTTAATAAATCATAGTGTTTCTTCAAGAATAGGATGTATGTATCCTACTACTCACAGGTCTTGATAATTTTGATCAACATAGTCCTTGGATCCTCATACACAACTAGATTAACACTAAAAATCTCATCAATAGTAGTAGAGATACCATCATCAAATTATCGATGGTAATATAATATATATTTTTCAAAAAATTTCCCTTGATGACATTGGAAATAGAATATCAACTGGAATCTTCTGATCCTGGGGTTATTATGTGGTTATTTTTATTACTCAAAAATGTCAATAATTTAACTCTATAACCTAATTATTGTGGGGTAGGTTCATAATTAGGAAGGGTACTCAAGACATCTTCACATTCATTCACTCAATCATCAAAGGTAGAAAATTCAATTAAATATATAAATTCAAGTGTTTTGGGGGAGTATTATCCACCCCTATTGATGATAAAGAAGCATCTTTGGGTCTAAAAAATGAAGGTGTCTGGAATATTTGGATAATTGAGGGTCATTTTTGTTTGGGGAATCATTATCATTTATATTATTTGATTATACTTCTCGAAAAGAGGTTTTTTTTATTATTTTACATATATTACATGAACTGGAGGATGTGTTCCCATGACTCATGCCTACCTCCATCTCCCAGGATATATATATATATATATATATATATATATATATATAATTTATGATCCATAACACGGTTTTGTGAATATCATTCCGGCTATACAACATGTATAGGACCTGATGGGTATGATTTATAATTGTATATAAAACACTTTCCTTTTCATTAGTCTTTATTTTCTAGTTATTGGGTGGATTTCATTGACCATGATATGTTATGAATGTAATTAAATGCGTTATTATTTCAATAGGGATCAATAAGATCTTATAAGATTCCAATTATATAGTAATCAACATTATCCAACTGATGGGTTACACTTATTCTTTACTGAGTCAATTGAAAATGGTTGATGAATAATTTTTTAAATTTCATTGGGTGAGGATTTGATTGACAATGTCTACCAATAGTCTCTTCCCCTCTCACTTATAGAATATCATTTTTATGTATTAATATTTGAAATACACAATGTGATATTTATCACCATTCAGTACAGTGAGTAAATTATTAACCAAATACATGGGGTAAAATGGCATTCTAATGGAACCTCTTCATATATATGAATCAACAAACATCCCAACATAGCTTTAAAATTCATGAATTAGTAGACATCCTTGAATTCTGAGTCAATGATGAGGTCTCCAAGCATGGATCTAGAACTAATTCATCATGCACCCTTCATTTCATTCATCTTATATCCTTATATTATCATATTACAAGGTTAAATAATTACCTCATAGAAACCTATGTGTTTTTGGGTATAGATCAGTATAATATTAATCTTGGTTCTATTTTCAATGAGAATATGGAAGATGTAAATGATATCCATCTTTTCAGATATATAGAAGGTTTTAATGTGTCTATTTAAAGTATATTAATAGTATTATTATATAATGTAAATGATCACATGGAATTCAATAAGTCTAATATATACTAAATATAGATATGATGTTATAACATTGGATTTTAATTATTGATGTCTTTAAATGGGGTTCAATTTCATCTAAATGGTAAAGGGAAAATGAAAATTTTATCTTAGACAAAATGATGACATGGTATTTAAAAATATCATAATTTTTATCGAAGGTCCTATGTTACTAACTATATAGTTGTTATTTGGTATGTATCTTAAAGGTTAAGACTATTTGTGTTGAAGATTCCTTTCCCTGACATGAATATTGATGAATTATTACAATCTATCAATCACAATGAGACAAAATTACAATATTATTATAATGATAATATAATTTCACATTTGATATTTTATTCTATTATAGGACTATATGTTAATTGGTCTAGGACAAATTTAAGAGTAAATTTGTTATCTTGTTGATCATGTTGATTGTATATGTGTAGGATTCTCATGAAAATATGGACATAGTAGAAATATTTCCATAAATTCAGTATCAATATCAGTAATTTATTCATAGACCCCCATATACATTATATCCTTTTATAGAAATTTGAGTGGGGAACTATGGTTTATATTAAAAATATTCATTTTAGAATTTTTTTTACAAAAGGCTCAAATTGAATAATCCATATTCTAACATCCTCTATCATGAATGTTTCTTTTAGAGGAGAAAGTATCATCCTATTAGAGATGGGGTAGGAATTTCTTATTAAAATGTATTGGATAGTGATACCATAAGGGTTCTTTATACTATTCATTATGGTTTCTATATTTTTTTCTTATATTATAATAATTTTTATTTTGAATAATCTAGTTCAATCATCTCCATTTGAGTTGGGGTCACAATTAGATGATTCAGTTATTCCTTGATGAAGGAATGAGCCTCCATAACTGATTTCATGGTCATCTAATCATGAAAATTTGAGTTTAATTACTTGATAACATCCCCCATTTATGTTCCAGATCTAGTGGGATCGTGTATATATGATAAATCTAAACTAGATTCATTCCCAATTTAACATTCCCATAGTTTTTCATCACCTAATAAATTTATTTGAAGACGAATTATTTGTGGATGTTATGTCTCAACATATCATTGTAGGGGTATTAGTCCTTATAATCATTGAGTCTAATTTCATTGGGTTTCCATGATTTTGGAAAATTTCACATGTTTTTATCTATGGTAGTGATGAATTAAATAGAGACATAAACTTATCTGAAATAATAATGATTATAATTCTAGTCCTCAAAATTTTGATAGCTTGGTTATTTATATCCTTTATAAGAGTGTTTCTATTATTTTTGTTTTTTTGACATTTAAGTGGAAGTACAATCA
Organism: Viscum album; assembly: GCA_963277665.1. Lineage (NCBI taxonomy): Eukaryota > Viridiplantae > Streptophyta > Magnoliopsida > Santalales > Viscaceae > Viscum > Viscum album. The sequence goes on from OY728130.1 coordinate 891,967,672, forward strand.
GATATTTTATAGATCTACATACTGAAGTTATCATTGGTTAAATTTTATTATAGATGGTTGATGACTTTTCAATTTCTAAAATATTTTTTTATGTTGTTTAGGTAGGTTAAAATATTTCCTTTGTGAACAATATAACATCATCCAGAAATTGGAAAACCATTGTATACACATGGACTTAGCCATGTAATTTCAAGTGGACAAGTGGAATAAAAAATTTATCCTTTAAATTTTCTATGTATAACACAATTAACTAATCTTATGGGTGTTTCCTATTCATTTCATTTGTCAAACCCCTTACTTATATAAATTAAATATGATATATTCTAATTATCATAACTCTTCAAATTATAGAGAACAAGGATATTAGTTTTCTTTGTTTTGAGCTGAATTCATGAATGAATTACTAAAAAACATCATCCCAACTAGTAGTGAATATAATATACCAGATAAATGATATTCCTACCAAAGTAATGGAAAATTAAGTTTATCATGGCTATTTTTCATTGTTCATGTGTTCCCATCATGAGACCTCTCAATGACATGAAGTGTGTTAGATGCAGCTCTTGGTCACTGGTTATATTGAATATTAGGATTGTCATATTTCCAAATTTTTGTGTAGGCGGTGTCGCATCGACCCACAATGGATATAATATTCTTTTTTGGAATCACTATTATATAATAACATTCCATATATTCTAATGGGTGTCTGGGGACTTGGTATAGTTAAGTGGTTTTGGAGGGTTATAAGGATAAGTAGATTATTGGGTAGAGATTGCAATCAGAATCTGATATGGTCCCCTAACTCACTTTTATTGTTGAAATCCAATAGGATTCATCCTTGTATACCATGTCTGATGTGGTTATATATACCTTATTAAATGAGGTAATTTTAAAAAATCCCCAGTAATTGATTTTAGATTCACTGGTTGTTAAGGAAAATATCATGTTGGATGATTAGAATTTTTCATCAAGGGAGTTCATGTTTTATCAGGATGAGATTTTTACACTAGATAAGAAATATTAGTTTCTGCCTAAATTCAAAAATCATTGTGGATATTTTCCCCGATAATTCATAATTGAGTCATCATAAATTCTTTTACATGGAAACCTATTGGGATATATTATCCACAAAATTGAGAGTCTTGATATACTAATATGGTGGGGGGGGATATGGCCATTATTTTCCCATTTTATTTCGTTTAATATTAATTAAGAGGTGGTAGATGAATGCTTCGATAACACTAAAATTTTTATGTATTCTTCTAAATCCTGGTAGACTCACATTAATTTAGAATTTTAGTGTGGACTATATTTTATAGATTTGATACATAACTATGTTCCTACATATTAGAATTGAAATATAAGTTATTTTAGGATCTAATGTTGTTGATAAATTTTACTAATAAATAGATGGTTATGATGATCATATCCCCATTAAAATAACATGGACACCCACCTCGTTTTAAATATTTTTTAGGTCCTCGAGATGACCATCCATGGTGTTTTTCTTATGAGAGGATCATTTTCTGTTCATCATCCCAATGATCCTTTACCATCACAACTATATATTTCTTAAGAAGTTATTTATAAAGGATGGTCCTTAGGGAATTCCCAATAATCTTAAAAAAAAATTATCATTGTAACGAGGATGGTTCATGTGTCGGTAGGAATTGTGAGGGCCTCCCATATGATGTTTTCCCTGATTGGGAGAACAATAATTTCAATTTGGGATGTAGATTTGCACATATAAATTCCCCAATCCTATTTTATGGGTATTTATAGACTCTACAACTATCATGTCATGGAACCTAAGAGAATTTAGTGATCACATGGTTTGGGTGGAGGTAATAATTCTCCCAACCCTCTAGGATATAGATACGGTTTTATTTCCATGATAGATAATATTATTCTTTTCATAATTATTTTTTTCCAATTTTAGTCTGATCTTTTTCTGGATGTATAAGTTGTTCCGAGAATGAGAAACTCACCACTATTGGGTTCTACACAATTATGGTCTTTTATTGTCATATACATGAGGCTATATTAAAAGTCATGTAATTTTGGATTTTTAATATCTTTAATTTCCCATTCTCACTTATTTCATAGTTTCTGAAATTTATAGATAATGATAATAAGATGGATAGATCAGTTATTATATATAGGACAAGGACATAATACTTGATCTGATGAAATTAAATAACATGCTACATTCCATTTTGGGTTTTTAATGCTATATATTAGAGTAAAAATGTTTTTCCATGTTCTCTTCAACCTGTAATATGTACATTTGATTGATCCATGGATATCATCTAGAATAAATTCATCAATGTGGTGAGGTATACATGTTGGTGGAATCAGGGATACCATCTTAACATTCGTTATCATGTAGTTGAATGGGTATCCATGTCGATGTAGATATAAATTATACATATCACATTTACCTAGTTTGAGTACTCCCTAAAAAAATATATCTATTCTTGAGATGAAATAGATTTATTCCTAGACATAGGAATACACAATGTACGAATTCCTCATTCATGTAAAAAAAGGAGATGGTTATTGGACGGAATATTATAGGTATGTTGTCATCGAATAGTTAAATTCTCAAGAATCTAGTTCTCTCCTCATCGCCGGAGTTTAATTACACTACATGATATGACCTAAATTGGTCATTCTTGGAAACATTATTATAGGGAATTTTTTTTCATCCTCCTTTATAGGAACCAAAAATAAATAGTTCATGGAAGATGAAAAATATGATCATCTCCTTAGATTATATCTTGGTAAAGACTATATGTCACTACACATTGATGAGGCACATTGTGTGGTAGTCAAAAAACAACAAAGAACTTCCCAAAATGAGGATGTCATTAGAACAATATTTATAAGGTGAAATTTTTATTTTTATGGTGGGACATCACAACATGATATAAAATTACAATGAATTCTATGGGTAGGACATACATGGTTTCATAAAATTTTATTTTATGGTTAGGAATTCCATTTGGTTTTATATGATGATGTATAAATAACATATACAACTTATTATGTCGGGAGGATCTTAATAGAGGATGGTCTAGATTTATATGGGACAATTATGGTGACCAATTTGTTATATGTTGTCAATCTAAGGGTCTTCTCAATTTTTATTCCTACTTTGATATAGAATATAATATATCAGAAAACTTGAAGAGTTACCAATGTTTCTCTTTTTATCACAATTAGAAAGTACCTTCTATAAGAAACTTTGGGGAAGTCCTATAGAGAAATCCATCATCACAACATTAAGAGGAAAATGAGGAATTTAGATTTTTCATCATTATTGTAATGCGAATTTTGATTATTTGTATTATTTAAAGAGATATTGAATAGATTTTAGAATATCAACATTTATTAGGGCATGTATTTGATCATTCTGTTGAATTATATGTTCTGCATATGATATTTCTTATTAAATTATCTTCAATATATTTATAGGTTCATTCATTGTGATAAACAATCATTAAAGTGGGATCCATATGTTGAAAAAAATATAAAAATGGGATTCTTGATATTGGGATAGAAAATAAGTCTACCCCTTATTGTCCAAAAGATAATTCTAATGGGTTTCCATAGAATGGAATGGAATATGAGCATGCCTATTTGTTTTATTCAGTATATTCATATGAGTTTTTTTGAATCGATGGTGAGAATGAATATGGGTTTGCTTCAATGAGGATTAAAAAATATGTTGGTGAGTCCTTATGAGATTTGAATGGATATCATCCTTCCCTAAAGTAGCTATCAATATGTGTCAATGAACTCTTGTTGGATTGGGAATATAATAATTACCATGTTCTACATTATTCATCAAAAAAATTCAAGATTACAACCAAATTGGAGGGGGAATTCATACCATCCCATTATTAGCTGCCAAGATATGCCAATGATCGAGATTATTATCAATGGGGATGAGAATATATACCTTCCCAATGTGGATTATATAATATTAAATCAAACATATTTGATCATTGTTAAAATATATTCATAGCTTCATAATATGTAGAAAATATATATCTACCACTCAATGACCACCAGGATCAGTCTATGGGCTTCATGAATAGTAACATGAGTATGATTACACTCATTAATTATTATGGTGATCAGATTTAATTATTATATAATATTTTCCTCAAAATACACCGATATGTTTTATCAGCAGGATAATGGATATTTTATTTCTTCCTTAATGTTTCTATAAATTGTTAGTGTGCATCCTATGATGATATAAGAGTATACTGGTAGAAATATTTAGTATGGGAATCAATATATGAATAATCACATATTTCAAATAAGAAATGATGAAATACATATCTATATATAATTGTAATATGATCACAATTCCTAAAATTACTAGGTCTTTCAACATAAATATATCTCTTAGGTCCTTAGGTTTGGGTAACTAAAGATGAGACGTCTTGGTTAGAATCCATATCTATTTTATGATGTGTTTAATTTGTATAAGAATGGATGCAGAAAAGGTTGTTAGGATCCCTTTGGGGAATCTTTTAAATAATGGTGATTTTATAATCAACATCCTCATCTAAATAACTAAGCAATAAGAAGTACATGTTTTATGTATTTTAGTAGATAATCCTAATGTGGTTTTAAGTGGAAATGGTAACCACTTGATTTTTCATTATTTTCCTCTACTATTGAGGTGAAAGATAAAATATGATATTATGGGGTATCTCTACGGATAAAAAGGGTAGGTATAGTACCAATGATGACATACTCGTTAACAAAAGCATTTACCTCCAATTCATTATGTAATTTCATTAGAGACGCAATCTTACTCGTTGGAAGGGACACATAAATTATTATATCTATGACATAAAATTGATTCCTGGGTGATACAATCTCATTTTTAATATAAGGGCGATATTTATCTTTAATACCAAGTGAATAAAACACACCAAAATGAAACACCATCAGTGTGGAATCAAAAGTGAGATTATGTAAGATTTATTTCCATCATAGTGGAAGGTTTTCATGTTGGGTTCACTATTTTATTCAAATTTGTGATCATAGGAGTGTTGTTTTGAGTTAATATGAACCCTCTTTATAATGATATTTGGTCTCTATGACTATTTCTTGGATAAATTTTGATTAAAATTGATCATGTGAATGGGATTTCAACCTCTTCATAAATTTTAGAAATAATATTATTTTCAAATACTGGATTCTCTTAAATATTTGATACATATTCATTAAAAATTCCTCAATCCTTGTGTGGTATTAGTTCCCCCTTTTTAACGATATGAATAAAACTGTCTATCAATGTTAACATATATATGTATTGAAGGTTTTATATAATTTTTTTATATATATATTAGAATTAATCTATATACATATCTATTATATATAAATATATTTTTTTCTTAATCCCACTTTTATTTTACTAATGATACTTTTGTTTAAATCCACTGAAATATTCACTCTCTTGATAATCACCATATAGGGATATGGAATGCGTTATGATTTGGGATCAAGACCATGACATGGGATTCCTATGTATCCCTTTGAATTGAATCAAATCACATATACTTATGTGACTTAGAATGGTCACTACAAGCATTCAAAAGTTAGTGGCCATGACAAATGGTGTGCATTTAATGGTCATACATCCATAACAATGTGAGTATCCATTATGGTTCATCCTTTAATATCTATTTACACGATTTTTAAAGAGGTGAAGTGAACAACATGGTGGAAGGTTCCTAGGAGTAATGAGTATGGGAAATATTCATTAATGTACCTTTATAGATCTTCTTGAAAGGAATATAGACGATTGATGTTGGTTATATCTTTGGGATTATGGACTACAGATAATGGTTGGTTCATGTATTCATGGTGTATATGGCCTATAGTTAATGACGTTTTGGATGTAGGGTTTTTTTATAAATATAAATCCTATATGTCATGATTAAAATTAATAATAAATTATGTATTTTATGTAACAAATATTACTATCATGTGATAGGACCATATCATGGAACATACCATCATGTAGTAAAGTATAATTGATGTAGTTATCCATCATAACAATATGACATCATGTTATGAAAGTTGTGACAATATATTATTAATTGAGGGTTTTCATTAGATACCTCATCTATTTTTAAGGGATTTAACCCCATTGATTTAATGAACCATAGGTAATATGGTCCATTGATATTATAATATTTCCCTAACAATAAAGGAAGTGGCCCTTTCCATCCATGGCAATTAAAAGGATAGATATAGTGATTATGAATATGTTTCCCATGTATTGGTGTCATTGTCCCAATAACGTATATTGGTTATGAAATTGTCAATAGGTATATGGTTTGGGTTAAAACCTTTTGATGAATCTCATACAAGGGTGGATCATTGAGCGGACAATGTCCGTTGACCCAATAGCTTGGCATCCAAGATGAGCACCTTGAGCTAGCAGATATCTTGTTGGTATAGACTTGATAAAGTACCTCATTTTCAACGGGATTTATGATTGTAATGAACATTAGTATTTTATCAATCTAGGTGGATAATTTAATAGAACCTTTTATCATGGGATAATATTATCAACGAAAGGCACTCTATAATTCATTTAAAGCAAATATTCTTTACATGGTGGTTTTGGAAGACAAGTTGATAAATTTATGTGTAACACCCCAACCCTAGATACCAAGAGTTGGTGCATTATTATATAACATTGGAATGATCACAAAGGATCATGTCTCGAAAGACTGATTAGTTTAGTAGTTTTGGAAACACTAGATATATTCATAATTCTTACATTACATCATAAGGTAAAAAAATACAAAAACATCTTTTCTTCGTATCCCCTCATACTATCCCTTCATGTCATTCATAAATTACTTCTTCACATCGTAGGAAAAATAAAACATTGAATGGGGTGAGCTCAGATGTTTAGTAAGGATAACAATATAGCAGAATCTTTCATAGATATGCATAAACTATTAAAGTAATTTATAACTAAAACAAAATATTTTTAAACATGAACTTCAGAATAATATGTCAATGATAAAATGAAATAATGTCATTTATTTATTCACATGGATATTCTACTAGTCGAACAGTCATAGGAAATATCAATAACCACTTTCATAATGATGGAATGCATAATTCCAAAATATCATTACCACATAGCCAAGGCCTTGGGGCAAGACTACAAATAAGATTTTGTCAAGGCCTTGTGGAAAGACACAAGTTTGTCTCATGAGACCTACCGATGCATCGAGGAGCTATATCGGGCTCCACCCGTCACTTACTAAGTCCAATGCATTCCCACATGAAATGGTTTAAACATAACATAAACATTCGTATTGAAACTATCATACGAAATGTCAATACATTATCCAAAAACCATGAATTGTATAAAATTAACACATCCACAGTCAAACATAACTCTTTCAACAGAATATGTTAGATTGTATTGTAATAGATTAACCTCAATCGAGAATAATAAAGGATATTTACATAGATTAAAATAATCATAAAAAACTATTTGAGAGAAATATCCCCTTTTTTCTTGAAATCATTTAAAAGTCACACTATTTGTCAAGAATCCATTTAAAAATAGATTTTTGAATAAATGTGTCCCATACCACTTTGAAACATTTAAAAGTAATTTTAATTTTAAAAATTTAATGTCCATATAAATAAATTCAAAAAACCATTTTTAAAACATGGACATTAATGAGAAATATTTAGCACAATAAATCTTTAAAACCCTTAAAAATGTATTTTAGTTAGAGTTTCTAACCAAAAGAGAGACACTTGAATATAAATAATTGAGGTAATCAAAACATTATAATATAATGAGAATAATGGTATTCATGATATACTATGTCAAAGTACATTATATACAACATATAAAATTGATTTGGGGTATAACAACAAAGAAATCTCAATGGAATGTAAATTGAGATGAAGTCTCTCATAAAGGCCGTATCCTTAGGTTAAGGATACATCAATGACATAATTATGAGTGAAAAATATAAATACACTCAATATGATTGGATATTCAGTGTAAAACAATCAAAGTAGATTCACACATATTCTTGTAAAAACACCACCAATGAATTGGATGCTTAACTCAACAAATCGAGATTGAGTAAAAATTACTCTTATCATGTTCATACCGATGACCTGATAATTTATCAATGGAGTGATTATAAGTATCAAAAGAATATCCATATAAAGAGGAGTTTAATTTATGACATAATCAAATGAAGAGTGATTCTACACATAATCTTGGAGTAAAATAATCAATGAAGTATGCGTAAAGCCGAATGAGTGGAAATTGAAATTTCAAATTCCCTTATTGATATAGTAACATACAAAACATACACCCATGAAATAAGGATAAAACAATGATGATGTAAATATAAATTAATTAATGTATATTACACAATGAATACAAACATGGGCAGTACACACACCATCTGTAATAAATAAGTGGTGAACAATGAAATTCTCACGGAATTAAATGTGAGATAAGAAACCCCTTACTTTGTAATGTTTCCTTGATCAATGGTATGTTAACCTCCTGTATAATGGTTAAATAATTGTTATTGAATTATACAAGAATCATTTACATAAATATGATATCATATATGATCTTTTAACATTGATTTGTTAATAATATCATAGAATTATCGTCAGTTCGTGTGTTAACAACTCATTTTCCTTTATATTATTTGTTATGTAAGCCGTGTTTGTTATGGATAGGTTGTATCGTATTCATATCCAGAATTATATCATGTCATTAAACATTATTTTTAAATCATAAAATGATAATTATACTTGAATGGATACGATGGAGAATGAATCTCATCGCTTTCTTGGAGACGGTAATCCGTACGTACGCACGAGCGACAATATCATATTTTGATGTTAAAATAATATATAATTGGATGGTATATCATATATAAAGAATAATTATCATGTTATATTTATTATTTAAAAGAATTACACATCATTATTAAACCCATCCAAATAATAATTTATTGAATGACAATTACACCACGACGTGGAGACGGTAATCCGTACGTACGCACGTATGGTGACATGGAATTCAAAGGATTGATAGATTACTGAATATGGTTGTACTATATTTATAATAATATTATAGTATATAATAGATATTGGATTCATTATTTTAGAATGGGAATAACAATGAAAGAAGATGTTGAAGAAGAAAAGTATTTGAAAAAGGGTGGTAAAATCATTACCTCTTCTTCGGGTTCTTCCTTTTGATTTGATCAAGAGGGCTCTATAGGATGGCTTTCTGATCAAAATAATGAATCTAGGTTGTATTGAGGGAAGTTGAGAGAGTATTTGTGCAGGGATTGTCCTAACCAAAAGGCTTTGAAGGTGTGATGCAATGAGAAGGGGCAGTGCCCTTTTATAATAGGGGTGAGGGGCACCTTTGGAAAATCCAGAAATATTATTTTATAATTAATTCATATTCGGGTTATAATCACTCGAAAGTGAATTATTTAAAGGTAAAGGTGGGGATATATCTAAAAACACTCAACCAATATAATTTAGACAGGTTTGTGTCATTATATTAACCTTATATTTAAGTATTAACTCTTAGTTAATTAGTTTCACTTTTACAATGTATCTTTGTATTTTTATAGTATATGGTTAATAAACATACTATATACATCCAAGAGACCCCCAATTGATCCACTAATGATACTCCTATCATGATATAAGTATCTTGGGGGATCCTTAGATTTTTTGGAATTTAATATCAATTAAAATATAATATTTGTTTTAAATACTCTTTTATGTCAATTTTGACACTCTTCAATAATTGATTTTTGTGAAACGTATAAAAGTATGATTACTTATAAAAAAGTCAATTAAATCAATACTAATATGTCATATTAACATATAAAATTAATTTAATTCAATAAAAGTCTCCAATTATATTTATTTGTGTATTTATAATATCAATTAGTTTAATTCCTCACTATTATGGTAATTACTGCATCATCATTATGTCTTAAATAAATTAACTTTTTTAATGTATAAAAATTATAAATAAAATATAATTATGTAATAAATCGTTTTATATTTCTAATTAATATTTATAATCGAATTTATCTTATGTTTATCACTATATTACAAATGTTTTGGTAAATAAACATTGATTTTAGCTCTTTTAACTCTTCTTTGAATAAAATAATAATAAATGTCCTAATCTAATCCAAGTGGACCTAAATGATAATATTTTATTCCTAAGGTTGTTTTTGGTCGAGATAAACTTGTCCAATAGAATAATGACACGTGTTAGGGTAATATTAATATCATTTTTACCCTAAATTTCCCTATTTACTTTTAACCGTGGTAAATACAAGTTAAAATTTCATATTCCCAAAAAAAAAATTCATCTCAATGAACAAAATTTTACTCCTTGATATTAACCGCGTCTCTCAAACTTTCGAAATTCCATTCACAGAAGCGGTAAAATTATGTTTTATGAAAAATTCAGTTTTTTAACTACCACTTAGAGGTTCCACTATTCATCAAAAAAATGAAAGTTTCTAGAAAAATACAAAAAATTAGTCCTAAGCTAAATATGATATTATGAATTATAAAATGATGTATATTTTACCAAATTCAAAACATATCATTTTAAATAATTAATTTAAAAATTAAATCACATCGTCAAAACAAATAGCATGTTTTTAAGAGATAATAACTATCAAAAGATTGACACTTGTTTATGTCTAGTATAAATGTGAAATTTCATCCAATTACAAACATTTTATTAAATGATAAAAATATATTCTAAATATACTTTAAAACCACTCAAATAAATAATTTACCACTATTAATTATTTCGATTAAAAAAAATTTATTTAATTAAAATTTAGTAATTTTCAATATTCATCAAAATATGAAAGTTAGCTGAAAGAACCAAAATTTCACCCTAAGATAATTTTGATATTACAAATCCTAAACTGAATTTCATTTAAAAAGATAAAATTTATAAATTTTCAAAAAGTAGGTATTACAATTCATAACGGCTAGTTTGATTGGTTTTGGTGTGTTAGAATCTCAATGTTGCGTACAATGCACATCATTGCATTATTAAAAGGGAAATTTACTATGGAAGCTTGGGGTGTTACATTCTCCCCTCCTTCAATAAATTGAGTCCTCACAATTTTTTTAAAATTTGTCTTGAGAATATAATGGAATGTCCCACATCGGAAAAATAGTCAATAAAACTATCACTTTAAAAGACAGGAATAGAGGTATAAAGGTCACCCATGATTACCCATTCTAGGATTCCATGTAGGAAAACATGGATATGGACGATAAACTATGTGTCCAGTTCTGATAGAGAGGGATAGAAAACATGATCAAGAGAAAGTTAACAATAAGAAAATCACAAACTTGTGTTCAGACAAACGGTCCTTAGTATCCCAGTAGGAAAAGTAAAAGGACAACCTTTTTTTGTTTTAAGTTACATAACATGAGGACGAGGAATTAATTTATGATAGTGACTAAGGACATAAAGAGATATACTTACATTTTAAGTATAGTTTCATTCTTTAATAACTTTTTACCAATAACTCGTTTTTTTGAACAATGAGTATTCAAGAAGACTTGGTCACAATGGAAGATCTAGAAAAAACATCTATAGAAATACATGATCCACGTAGGATAAACTATATATTTACCTTGTCTTTAGAGATTATTCAAAACCAAAATGGTTAGTATAATATCTGATGACCCCCCAAATGGATATTCCATTAGAGAAAAAAACACTAATATTAATTTCTAAACTTAAACCATCAATACACCAAAGTTAAATAAATACCATTCAATAATCAATTGTCTTTAAAATCCTTCAATATAATCCAAACCAATATTGAAACTCAATACTTATATGAATTTAGTCTTCCATGTGAATTTGTATCTCCAAATGACATTAATTACTCTTAAATTCACATACTTAGAAGTAATTAACCAAATAATTTCCATAAACAACCCAAATAACAATAAATCCACAATAAAAAAATAGATAAAAATCCACCATTACTCCTCAAATGAAATCCCATACTATTCTATTTTCCATACAACAAAGATAACAACATCCAAAATAACATTTATCACTTAATTACCAAATCATTTTCCTATACTAATGGTATTCATTTATAAGAAATAAAATCCAAAATAAAATTATTAATGATAAATAAAATCAGTTAACTAATAAAAATAGTCACACTAACTAGGGACTTCACGTAGTCCTATGGTAGGCAACAAATCCCAATCGTACTTTGGTTGTGCGTTCGATTCCCACATCTTTGTCCGATGCGACGGGTTTTCACACGGTCTGTGTGTTATCCTGTTTCAAAAACTATATTTTATAACATTATCAAAATGAGATAAATTCCTCAAAATTACCATAACATAATTTAACAACAAATCTTATCTCATAACTTGCATTTTCATCCCAAATTATAATAACATATAATTGCCTCAAACTCAACGATCATATAAAACCAAATGGATATTTATAACTATACTCAAAAGGGAAAAGATAATTCTTCCTCAAATATCATTCTCACATGGAAAACTGCAGGGTTAAGAATACAAGAGAAAATTATTCCAATGTAAACCCATCAACAAGGAGCACTAATACTTTTTAAACTTTTCTCAAACCATTTATTTCCACATAGCTTCTTCTTTGACCAAGAAAATATCCTATAGAATAGGGCATTCACTCGGGTAATGGCCAGGTCCCCTACATTTACAACATATTACTGTAAATGGACTCTTGAGACCATTTTTATCTTCTTCCATAGTACTCATCATTTTTCTTCAGCAATTATTCACCTTATATCCTTTGTTCCCGCACATTAAGCATTTCTTTGTCCCATTGAGACACTTTCCTGGGTGCCTCATTCTACATTTCCTGCATGATGGAAATTGAGGATTCCTTTCTCTATGGTCTCCACTGCTGGATCTCTTATCATTCATCACCTTTCTCTTCTTTGTTGAATCCGGGAATTGGTTAATATATATATTGTTGATCATATTTTTGGAAATTTTATTTGGCATAAAGACGATATCTTTTACACCTATCAACATTCCATTTTGTTGCTCACTGCCACCACCGTTCACACCTTGTACATCATTCTCAAAGTCACTATGACTTCCTTGGAATCCATCCATTGACTGAAACCAGAAAACATTGTGTGAGTAACAGTAGTCATAAAATCATTTAGAGATTTACATGTCACCATATTCTCAATTTGAATCACATAAGGATTAACTAATGTCATTTACTCTCATCTTATATATTTAATACTTCAAATCGGTTAGTAAATAAAATGTAAATTTTCCTAAACATATCCCCTGGGAGGGTCGTAACCATGAGTTCAGAAAGGCCCATTGTCATGCACCAGTTCCCGTTCGAGTCTAGCTCAAAGTGGTATTTTCGGGTTTTACCCCTTGGTACATCTGTGCCATAGCCTCTGCTACCTGCTCGTATCTAGACATGGATGTATTGCTCGGAAAACTCACAAAACCTCCACAATAAAAAAATTATAGGAAGTTATTCTATACTAATCCTTATATTTCATCTTAGGTCTACGTGATCTAATCAGAGTTTATCTAAATCTAGCTTCCAAGGATTGTACTAAAATTTCTCTAATACCAACTATAACGCCCCGACCCTCGATACCCAGAGTCAGTGCATTATTACATAACATTGACATGATCACAAAGGATCAAGTCTTGAATGACCGATTAGTTTAGTAGTCTTAGAAACACTAGATATATTCATAAGTCATACATTACATAATAATGTAAAAAAAACAAAAACATCTTGTCTTAATATCCCCTCATACTATCCCTACAGGTCAATCATAAATTACTTCTTCAAATCCTGGGAAAAATAAAATATTGAAAGGGGAGAGCTCAGATGCTCAGTAAGGATAACAATATAGCAGAAGCTTTCATAGATAAGGATAAACACTTAAATAAATTTATAACTAAAACAAAAGATTTTTAAACTTGAACTTCAGCATAATATGGAAAAGATAAAATGAAATAATGTCATTTACTTATTCACATGGATTTTCTACTAGTCAAACAATCACAATCATTATCAATAACCACATTCATAATGATGGAATGCATAATTCCATACTATCATAACCACATAGCCAAGGCCTTGTGCCAAGACTAAAAATAAGATTTTGTCATGGACTTGTTCCAAGACACTAGTTTGTCTCATTAGACCTATTGATGCATCAAGGAGCTATAGTGGGCTCCACCCATCACTTAATAAGTACAATGCATTCCCACATGAAAAGGTTTAAACATAGAATAAACATTCTTATTGAAACTAGAAAACTAAATGTCAATACATTATCCACAAACAATGAATGGTATAAAATTAACACATCCACAGTCAAACATAACTCATTCAACACAATATCGAAGATAGAATTTTAACAGATTAACCTCAATCAAGAATAATAAATGATATTGACATATATGAAAATAATCATCAAAACTATTTGAGAGAAATATCCCCTTTTTTCTTGAAATCATTTAAAAGTCACACTATTTGTCAAGAAGCCATTTAAAAATAGAATTTTGAATCAAAGTGTCCCATACCACATTGAAACATTTAAAATTATTTTTAATTTTTAAACTATAATGTCAATATAAATAAATTCTTAAAACCATTTTTAAAACATGGACATTAATGAGAAATATTTAGAAGAATAAATCTTTAAAACACTTAAAAATGTATTTTAGTTAGAGTTTCTAACCAAAAGATAGACACTTGAATATAAATAATTGTGGTATTGAAAACATTATAATATCATGAGAATAAAGGGATTCATGATATACAATGTCAAAGTACATTATATACACCATATAAAAGTTATTTGGTGTATAACAACAAAGAAGACTCAATGGAATGTAAATTGAGATGAAGTCTCTCATAAAGGCCGTATCCTTAGGTTAAGGATAAATCAAAAACATAATTGTGAGTGAAAAATATAAATACAGTCAATATGATTTGATATTCAGTGTAAAACAATCAAAGGAAATTCACACATATTATTGTAAAAACAACACTAATGAATTGGATGCTTAACTCAAAAAATCGAGATTGAGTAAAAATTACTCTTATGAAGTTCATACTGATGACCTGATAATTTATCAATGGACTGATTATATGTATCAAAAATATATCCACATAATTTTGAGTGGAAGTTATGACATAATCAAATTAATAGTGATTCTACAAATAATCTTAGAGTAAAATAATCAATTAAGTATGCGTAAAGCCGAATGAGTGGAAATTGAAATTTCAAATTCCCTTATTGATTTGGTAACATACAAAACATACACCTATGAAATAAGGATCATACAATGATGATGTAAATATATTTTAATTAAATTATATTACATAATGAATACTAACAATGGCAGTACACACACCACATATAATAAATAAGTGGTGAACAATGGAATTCTCACGAGAATAAAAGTGAGATAAGAAACCCCTTACTTTGTACATTTTCCTTGGTTGACGATAGGTTAAACTCCTGTATAATGGTGAAATAATTGTTATTGAATTATAAAAGAATCATTTACATTAATATGATATCATATATGATCTTTTAACATTGATTTGTTAATAATATCTTAGTATTATCGTCATTTTGGGTGTTAACTTACTCGTTTTCCTTTATATTCTTTTTTACGTAAGCCGTGTTTTTTATGGATAGGTTGTAACTTATTCATATAAAAAATTAGATCAAGTCCTTAAACATTATTTTTAAATAATAAAATGAAAATTATACTTTAATGGATACGATGGAGAATGAATCTCATCACATTTGTGGAGACAGTAGTCCGTACGTACGCACGAGCGGAAATATCATTCATTTGATGTTAAAATAATATATAATTGGATGTTATATCATATATAAAGAATAATTATCATGTTATATTTATTATTTACATGAATTAAACATCATTTTTATACTTATCCAAATAATAATTTATTGAATGACAATAACACCACAACGTGGAGACGGTAAGTCGTACGTACGCACTTATGGTGGCATGTCATTCAATGGATCGATAGAATACTGAATATGGTTGTACCATATTTATAATAATGTTATAGTATATAAGAGATACTGGATTCATTATTTTAGAATTTTAATAACAAATAATGAAGAAGTTGAATAGAAAATAATTTGAAAAAGGGTGGTAAAAACATTACCTCTTCTTCGGGTTCTTCCTTTTTATTTGATCAAAAGGGATCCTTAGTTTGTCTTTGTGATCCAAAAAAGGACTCTAGGTGGTATTTAGGTATGTTTAGAGAGTATTTGGGCAGGGGGTGGCTAATCCAAAATGTAACAGCCCAAGATTTTATAAAAAAATATTCTTTTTAATTTTATTAATGTCTTGTGTTGTACGCTACACCAAAAGGAGCTTGCACAACACACATCCTTGACTTGACTTGCATTACACGCAATCGCGACCTTCCTCGATAGCGTGTGTAGTACGCAATACCGAGTTTCACTAAACAACGATATGCTATAAAAATATTATTAAAACTAGCCGTTATGAATAGTAATAACCACTTTTTGAAATCCAGTAAATCTTATTTTTCAAAATGAACTTCATTCTTGGATTCGGAGTATCGAATTTAGCCTAAGTTGAAATTTTGGTACTTTTCGGATAACTTTCATATTCTGATGAATAGTGAAAATTACTAAATTATAATTAAAAACAACTTTTTTAATCGAAATAATTAATAGTGATAAATCATTAATTTGAGTGGTTTTAAAGTATATTTAGAATATATTTTTACAATTTAATACAATGTTGGTCATTGGATGTAGTTTCACATTTAAACTAGACATAAACAAGTGTCAATCTTTTGATAGATATTGTTTCTTAAAAACACGCTATTTGTTTTAACAGCGGGATTTAATTATAAAATTAATTAATGCAACTTTTATGTTATGAATTTGGTAAAATAGACTTCATTTTTGAATTCGGAATATGAAATATAGCTTGGGATGAAATTTTGGCATTGTTCTGAAAAAACATCAATTTTTTATGAATAGTGAAACTACTAAGTGGTAGGTTAAAAACTGAATTTTGCATAAAACTTAATTTTACCGTTTCTGTGAATGGAATTTCGAAAATCCGAGAGACACGGTTAATATCAAGGACTAAAATGTGGTTCAATGAGATGAAAATAATTTTTTGGTGAATAGTAACTTTTTACTTTTTTTACCACGGTTAATAGTAAATAGGGTAACTAAGGGTAAATATGATATTAATATTACCCTAACACATGTCCTAATTCTATTGGACAAGTGTAATTCGACCAAAAACAAACTTAGGAATAAAATATGACCATTTAGGTCCACTTGGATTAGATTAGGACATTTATTATTAATTTATTTAAAGAAGGGTTAAAATAGTTAAAATCAAAGTTTAATAAGTAAATCATTTTTAATATGGGGTTATACATAAGATAAATTCGACTATAAATATTCATTAGAAAGCTAAAAAGATTTCCTACATGATGGTATTTTATTTGTAATTTTTAGACATCAAATAATATAATTTATTTATGACACAAAGATGATGCAGTAATTATCTTATTAATGAAATATTGACATAATTGATAATATAAATACCAAAATAAATGTAATTTAAGACTTTTTATGAATTCCACTAATTTTCTAGGTTACTATGATATATTAATGTTGATTTAATCAACTTGGTTCGAACATTTAATTCTGTTATGACTTTCACAAAAATCATATATCAAATAGTGTCAAAATTGACACAAATTAGTTTTTAAATCAAATATTATATTATTAATTGTTATTGTATTCCTAAAAATCTAAGGTTCGGCCAAATGACTTAGATAAGGATACATGTATTAATAATATACAATTTGGGATTCGTTTGGCATGTTATAGTAAGTTTATTAACCATATAGTGAAAGAAAACAAAAAGACACGGTAAAAGTTAAATTATTTAACTTAGAGTTAAATCTAATTGATAAGGTTAAAATAATACCCTAAACTTGTCTAAATCCTATTGGTTGATAGTATTTCGACCCATCCCCACTTTATCTTCGAAATAAGACCCTTTGGAAGCATTATAAACCGATTTTGACTTTAATATAAAATAATATTTTGAGATATTCCTAAGGTGCCCCTCTCCTCCCCTATAAAAGGACACCTCCTCCCCCTACTCCTCACACCAATTTGAGCACTCAAGCTCGGCCAACCCCTGCCAATTTATCCTCTCCACTTCCCTAGCAACATACTAGAGGTTCTGGTCTTCCTCAAAGACCAATTTTAGTGCCCTAAGAGGAGGTCTCAAAGAGGCACTTCAAAGAAGAGGTAATTACCGTTACCAATTATTTCATCTTTATTTCTTCTTCCACTTCTTCTTCTTAGGTTGTTTCATTATGAAGTAATAACATCAGTATCACTCATATACTGATATGTTATTATAAGTATGAAACAACCCTATTTCACCATCTATCCATCCTACGGAAAAAGAAATCACCGCGCGTGCGTACGTACGGAATACCGTCTCCACGCCGTGGTGTAATCTATTTTCCACCACCACCTTACATGGATGGGTATAATGGTGTAAAGAATAAATATACATAGTTATTACAACATCATATTGATTCTGATATATTTTATAATACACTCCAATTCAATTCAATATTTATAGAAATGATATCATCACTCGTGCGTACGTACGGAATACCGTCTCCACGACGCGATGAGATTCATTCTCCATGTTAACCATTTAAGAATGATTATAATGTATATATAAGAAATAATAATGAAATATATGAAATTATAAAGCTACTGGATTTATGTATATATATACATATGTATGTCATCTACTTACTTCCATTTCAAGACAATAAGGAAAGGAAAACAGCGTTCATGCGTACGTATGGACTACCGTCTCCATGAACGGTGTTTTTCATTTTATTTATCTACCTATTATATATATATATACTGAATATATATGATATATAAATCATATTTTATATTCTGGAAGTAAGTAAATCATGATATAAGTAATAATGATGTCAAGAACAACAAGTCAAAACACCTACGATAAATGAAACGATTTTACCCAAAACACTTCTTTAACATGGAATTTACAAAAGAACGGGTAATATAATGTCATAAGTGAACCATATATGATATCATAACAATGAATATGATTCTGTAATAAGTCAATAACATGATTTAAATCATTATACAGGAGGTTCGGACACTTACAAAGCAAGTCGGACCTAAGGTAAGGGAAATATCACAATCTCATTTTTATCCGAGATTGTTTATTCGTAAGTATTTACTGGGGTGTATTTTATCATCCACATCCATGATCCCTCAATATGTAACATTGTTTCCATCCACTTGAAATAGTTTAAATCCAATTTTACCCTTAGGTGAGTTTTTAGTAAAGAATATGAAAGGAATCTTTTGTCGTTTTTCCGTACGAGGTACTTTTTGACTTTTCCGACAAAAGTACGAAGAATGTTTTTTTTAACTTATACAGCATGAATGGATTTTTAAAACATTACTTCAAAGAAGCTTCCTTTAAAATTTTTCAAGTTTATTTTTAATCAACTTCTTTTATTTTAAAGTTTTATGACATGTTATGAAAGAAAAAAATGTTTTTGAAGAATAAAGGATATTTTCCTCAAGAATGGAGTTCAAGTGTTTTATCAAAATTATTTTCCATCTAAGATAATAAAGGGTTCTGTTTTTATCCCTATTATTACATTGATTTGACTATGTTGTGATGGAATTATGTTTATTAATTCCTTTATCTTATATGAATGGTTTTATGATGTCATGTTGTTTAAGAATCCCATTTTTATTACATGGGTTATGCGATGATGTATGATTTATGATTATGTGGCACACATAAGAAAGGATTCATTATAAGATGGGTGGGACCTATATCTCCCTCCAATGCATTGGGTAAAGATTTTATATCTCATGAGATAGACATGGCTGGAATGGTAGGTTATACCGGTTCAGTGAAACAGGACTGAAACGAGGATTACTCGATTCAGAAAGGGACTTTGTCCACTAAGATAGTCTTGGCAATGAGTCTTGACTAACAAGAAATGATTCTCTATGATTATGTGTGTATGCCACAATGAGTAATGTTTTAAGTTATGATTTCATTTTCACTTCTATGATTTATCCCACGTTATGATATTATGAGCTCTTTTGCAGGTTAAGATTTCCAAAAGCTATGTTCTTATGTATATGATGTGATTGATATTTCTTTTGTTTACCCTTACTGAGCATTTGAGCTCACCCTTTTATGTTTTCTTTTCCCCAGGATATAAAGAAAGGTTTTAGGTAAAAAAAAAGGAAGATCTTTGTGGGATATTTTGAAGATCTTTCACCAGGATTAGAAGATTACGTTCCGAGTTTCCAAAGACACTAAACTATTACGATCCTTGTGTGTATATTTTTGTTATGTATTAAGTATTCCGCAAATGTAATGTAATGTCCATGTACGTCAGGATACGGGTCTCTACAGTTGGTATCAGAGGAAAGGTTTAGTCAACCTTTGGAAACTAGGATGCGAAAACGTTAGTGAGATCCCTAGAGATATTTATAAGGTATGTCTAGGGATGTCTCTAAGGTTAAGTATACGTATAGGTTATAGTAATAGAATTACGCTAACGATCATAGAATTAAACCTAAGATGTTGGATATTGAAGGTACTCCCCCTTTATTATGTTGTTTTCCCTAGCATGATTTTTGCCTCTCACACTATTCTTTATGGGTTTTAGACGATGGCTGGAACCCGAAGGAACCGTGTTGATCAATGCAATGGACAATGCAATGATTGCCCTCCTGAACAAACAAATGTTATGGGAGATGGAGTGCAAAATATTATTGCTATACTTACACAAGCTATGAACCATTCTGGACTTCCAAATGAGCAGAGAAGGGAACAATATTCTATTGAGTCCTTCATGAGGCAACGTCCACCTTCTTTCAGTGGGTCTTCTGATCCACTTGTGGCTGAACAATGGATCAGTACTACTGAAAAGATATTTTCAGTTCTTCAATGTTCTGAACATGATAAATTCATCTTAGCAGTATATCGTTTGGAAGGTGAAGCTGATCAATGGTGGAATCTTATCAAGAATACGAGGCCAAGAGATGAAATTGAGTCCATGGAATGGGACGAGTTCAAGAACTTGTTTTTCAGTAAGTACTTCCCTCGTATTCTTCGAACAAAGATGGAGAAAGAATTTCTTGAACTGAAGCAAAGGGACGATGAATCTGTTGGTACCTATGAAGCAAATTTTACAAGACTTGCAAGGTATGCTTCTGGAATTATCATCCAACCTGAATGTAAAGTTGATCGATTTTTCTGTGGCTTAAAACCAAGTCTTCGAAGGGCATTAGCTATAAGAGACTTCAGTAGCTATGAAGAAATTCTGCGTTGTGCTATCAAGGTAGAAATGGAAGTTGGTGTTACATATCCATCTCATGGTTTTGACAAGAAACGAAAGATGGAGTTCAAGGAGAAATCTCAGAATAATGGTGAAAAGAAGATGAATGTTTCCTTATGCACAAAGTGTGGAAAGAATCATGGTGGAGATTGTCTAAAAGGGACTAGAAAATGTTTTAAGTGTGGAAAAGAAGGTCATCGAGCAGCTGAGTGTCGAAGTAATGGAAAAAGGGTTTCTAATGATGTGAATAAAGCAAACACTGCAGAGAACGCACCGCCAACACTTCAATGCTTCAAGAGCAAGGAAATGGGGCATTATGCTAATAATTGCCCTAATCCAAGGGTTAGTGATGATCAACATGAGCAACCACTGAAGGCAAAGGACAAAGGGAAATCACATGCGATCACTATTGGAAATGTTGAATATGACAACGATGTGGTGGAATGATTAAGTGTTTATGTAATGGGATTCCAAAATAATGTTGTATCATTGAGTATTGCAATATTTATTGATGTGGTATTCAAAGTGATTGATATATTTTTTGGAAATAAGATGATATGCGCATAATGAAGACGAGAAAATGAAATGTTTAATAGTATTCATGAGCTCATGATTGATATAAGGACTAAGTGATATCATGGTTTGAGTATATAGAATTTTGAGGATTTTGGTATGTGGAAAGTGTTAACTTTTAACTGCACTCATGTTTTCACTAAGGTATTAAAGAGAATACACGATTAAGGACTTTGAATGTTTGGAATGTGACCAACAAGACATATCTTATGATCAACGACAGTATTAAATCTCTGGTAATCGTTGTCACTATATTATGAGAGTGAACTGCAGTATTATAAGCCTAAAGATTAGACTGGATTATGTTGGACATAAGTTAGTATTGTTTAAGGATAGAAGATTTTCGATATTATTGATGGGATGTTATAGTAACGTAGTTTTAGAAAAAGGGACAACCTGCAGGACGGGCGACAGCCCATCGCTTCGGACAAGGCTGTAGGAATCGAACCCACAACCAAAGTGCGACTGGCCTTTATCGCCTACCACTGGCCTATAGGAAGTCCCTGTTTAGTAGAAACTAGTTTTATTATATTAAGCAGTATGATATATGAAGTATAAGTCCATTTTAGGAACCATATATGATTAATCTCACTATAGAATGACTTATGTATATTTAATAACTTTTTCTAACCTTTTGTTTGAGACATATGGAATGAACAATCATTCTATCACATGATCTTCTAACACTTCACAAATAACAAATTCAACTTCATTTATTTAAGAGATGAAGTAGAAATTGTTCAAGGCACGAACAAAAGTGAGATTGTACCAAAATAAAGTAAGTATTTATTCTAAGAAAATTTTCAACTTTAGGGAAATGATCTTGAAAACCAAAAATGTTGTCCTAGTGATCTTATACCTGATGAATCAGATGGTACCTTATATCATCACAAATCTATGGATTTGTGATTACTGGCTTTTCCATAGCCATGTTCTCTACCACTCTCCATCAGAACATGATGGTTAGATTTCTCTTCCATATCCATATTTTCACCTATGTGGAAACCCAGTGATTAGTTTATTTGGGCAATCGTTACATTTCATACTTTAGTTTTTAAAGCCAAGTTTTGGTATTCCCTTTTACGATGTGGGTTTCTATTAAAGAAACTTTCAAATAGTAAACCATTTATAACCCCGACGAATTTCGAGGGCGAAATTCATTTTAAGGGGGGTAGAATGTAACAGCCCAAGATTTTATAAAAAAATATTATTTTTAATTTTATTAATGTCTTGTGTTGTACGCTACACCAAAAGGAGCTTGCACAACACACATCCTTGACTTGACTTGCATTACACGCAATCGCGACCTTCCTCGATAGCGTGTGTAGTACGCAATACCGAGTTTCACTAAACAACGATATGCTATAAAAATATTATTAAAACTAGCCGTTATGAATAGTAATAACCACTTTTTGAAATCCAGTAAATCTTATTTTTCAAAATGAACTTCATTCTTGGATTCGGAGTATCGAATTTAGCCTAAGTTGAAATTTTGGTACTTTTCGGATAACTTTCATATTCTGATGAATAGTGAAAATTACTAAATTATAATTAAAAACAACTTTTTTAATCGAAATAATTAATAGTGATAAATCATTAATTTGAGTGGTTTTAAAGTATATTTAGAATATATTTTTACAATTTAATACAATGTTGGTCATTGGATGTAGTTTCACATTTAAACTAGACATAAACAAGTGTCAATCTTTTGATAGATATTGTTTCTTAAAAACACGCTATTTGTTTTAACAGCGGGATTTAATTATAAAATTAATTAATGCAACTTTTATGTTATGAATTTGGTAAAATAGACTTCATTTTTGAATTCGGAATATGAAATATAGCTTGGGATGAAATTTTGGCATTGTTCTGAAAAACATCAATTTTTGATGAATAGTGAAACTACTAAGTGGTAGGTTAAAAACTGAATTTTGCATAAAACTTAATTTTACCGTTTCTGTGAATGGAATTTCGAAAATCCGAGAGACATGGTTAATATCAAGGACTAAAATGTGGTTCAATGAGATGAAAATAATTTTTTGGTGAATAGTAACTTTTTACTTTTTTTACCACGGTTAATAGTAAATAGGGTAACTAAGGGTAAATATGATATTAATATTACCCTAACACATGTCCTAATTCTATTGGACAAGTGTAATTCGACCAAAAACAAACTTAGGAATAAAATATGACCATTTAGGTCCACTTGGATTAGATTAGGACATTTATTATTAATTTATTTAAAGAAGGGTTAAAATAGTTAAAATCAAAGTTTAATAAGTAAATCATTTTTAATATGGGGTTATACATAAGATAAATTCGACTATAAATATTCATTAGAAAGCTAAAACGATTTCCTACATGATGGTATTTTATTTGTAATTTTTAGACATCAAATAATATAATTTATTTATGACACAAAGATGATGCAGTAATTATCTTATTAATGAAATATTGACATAATTGATAATATAAATACCAAAATAAATGTAATTTAAGACTTTTTATGAATTCCACTAATTTTCTAGGTTACGATGATATATTAATGTTGATTTAATCAACTTGGTTCGAACATTTAATTCTGTTATGACTTTCACAAAAATCATATATCAAATAGTGTCAAAATTGACACAAATTAGTTTTTAAATCAAATATTATATTATTAATTGTTATTGTATTCCTAAAAATCTAAGGTTCGGCCAAATGACTTAGATAAGGATACATTTATTAATAATATACAAGTTGGGGTTCGTTTGGCATGTTATAGTAAGTTTATTAACCATATAGTGAAAGAAAACAAAAAGACACGGTAAAAGTTAAATTATTTAACTTAGAGTTAAATCTAATTGATAAGGTTAAAATAATACCCTAAACTTGTCTAAATCCTATTGGTTGATAGTATTCCGACCCATCCCCACTTTATCTTCGAAATAAGACCCTTTGGAAGCATTATAAACCGATTTTGACTTTAATATAAAATAATATTTTGAGATATTCCTAAGGTGCCCCTCTCCTCCCCTATAAAAGGACACCTCCTCCCCCTCCTCCTCACACCAATTTGAGCACTCAAGCTCGGCCAACCCCTGCCAATTTATCCTCTCCACTTCCCTAGAAACATACTAGAGGTTCTGGTCTTCCTCAAAGACCAATTTTAGTGCCCTAAGAGGAGGTCTCAAAGAGGCACTTCAAAGAAGAGGTAATTACCGTTACCAATTCTTTCATCTTTATTTCTTCTTCCACTTATTCTTCTTAGGTTGTTTCATTATGAAGTAATAACATCAGTATCACTCATATACTGATATGTTATTATAAGTATGAAACAACCCTATTTCACCATCTATCCATCCTACGGAAAAAGAAATCACCGCGCGTGCGTACGTACGGAATACCGTCTCCACGCCGTGGTGTAATCTATTTTCCACCACCACCTTACATGGATGGGTATAATGGTGTAAAGAATAAATATACATAGTTATTACAACATCATATTGATTCTGATATATTTTATAATACACTCCAATTCAATTCAATATTTATAGAAATGATATCATCGCTCGTGCGTACGTACGGAATACCGTCTCCACGACGCGATGAGATTCATTCTCCATGTTAACCATTTAAGAATGATTATAATGTATATATAAGAAATAATAATGAAATATATGAAATTATAAAGCTACTGGATTTATGTATATATATACATATGTATGTCATCTACTTACTTCCATTTCAAGACAATAAGGAAAGGAAAACAGCGTTCATGCGTACGTACGGACTACCGTCTCCATGAACGGTGTTTTTCATTTTATTTATCTACCTATTATATATATATATACTGAATATATATGATATATAAATCATATTTTATATTCTGGAAGTAAGTAAATCATGATATAAGTAATAATGATGTCAAGAACAACAAGTCAAAACACCTACGATAAATGAAACGATTTTACCCAAAACACTTCTTTAACATGGAATTTACAAAAGAACGGGTAATATAATGTCATAAGTGAACCATATATGATATCATAACAATGAATATGATTCTGTAATAAGTCAATAACATGATTTAAATCATTATACAGGAGGTTCGGACACTTACAAAGCAAGTCGGACCTAAGGTAAGGGAAATATCACAATCTCATTTTTATCCGAGATTGTTTATTCGTAAGTATTTACTGGGGTGTATTTTATCATCCACATCCATGATCCCTCAATATGTAACATTGTTTCC
The DNA here is from genome assembly GCA_963277665.1 of Viscum album. NCBI lineage: Eukaryota > Viridiplantae > Streptophyta > Magnoliopsida > Santalales > Viscaceae > Viscum > Viscum album. Next base: position 891,994,077 of record OY728130.1, read on the forward strand.
ATCCACTTGAAATAGTTTAAATCCAATTTTACCCTTAGGTGAGTTTTTAGTAAAGAATATGAAAGGAATCTTTTGTCGTTTTTCCGTACGAGGTACTTTTTGACTTTTCCGACAAAAGTACGAAGAATGTTTTTTTTAACTTATACAGCATGAATGGATTTTTAAAACATTACTTCAAAGAAGCTTCCTTTAAAATTTTTCAAGTTTATTTTTAATCAACTTCTTTTATTTTAAAGTTTTATGACATGTTATGAAAGAAAAAAATGTTTTTGAAGAATAAAGGATATTTTCCTCAAGAATGGAGTTCAAGTGTTTTATCAAAATTATTTTCCATCTAAGATAATAAAGGGTTCTGTTTTTATCCCTATTATTACATTGATTTGACTATGTTGTGATGGAATTATGTTTATTAATTCCTTTATCTTATATGAATGGTTTTATGATGTCATGTTGTTTAAGAATCCCATTTTTATTACATGGGTTATGCGATGATGTATGATTTATGATTATGTGGCACACATAAGAAAGGATTCATTATAAGATGGGTGGGACCTATATCTCCCTCCAATGCATTGGGTAAAGATTTTATATCTCATGAGATAGACATGGCTGGAATGGTAGGTTATACCGGTTCAGTGAAACAGGACTGAAACGAGGATTACTCGATTCAGAAAGGGACTTTGTCCACTAAGATAGTCTTGGCAATGAGTCTTGACTAACAAGAAATGATTCTCTATGATTATGTGTGTATGCCACAATGAGTAATGTTTTAAGTTATGATTTCATTTTCACTTCTATGATTTATCCCACGTTATGATATTATGAGCTCTTTTGCAGGTTAAGATTTCCAAAAGCTATGTTCTTATGTATATGATGTGATTGATATTTCTTTTGTTTACCCTTACTGAGCATTTGAGCTCACCCTTTTATGTTTTCTTTTCCCCAGGATATAAAGAAAGGTTTTAGGTAAAAAAAAAGGAAGATCTTTGTGGGATATTTTGAAGATCTTTCACCAGGATTAGAAGATTACGTTCCGAGTTTCCAAAGACACTAAACTATTACGATCCTTGTGTGTATATTTTTGTTATGTATTAAGTATTCCGCAAAAGTAATGTAATGTTCATGTACGATAGGCTTCGGGTCTCTACACAAAAGGCTTTTAAGGTGTGATGTAATGAGAAGGGGGAGTGCCCTTTTATAAGAGGGGTGAGGGGCACCTTTGGAAAATCTAGATATATTATTTTATAATAAATTAATATTCGGGTTCTCATTGCTAAAAAGTGGATTATTTAAATTTAACGGTGTGGATAGGTAGAAAACCCCTCAACCAATAGAGTTTAGACAGGTATGTGTATTTATATTAACCTTATCATTAAGTATTAACTCTTAGTAAATTAGTTTCACTTTTACAATGTCTCTTTGTATTTTTATATTATATGGTTAATAAACATACAATATACATCCAAGAGACCCCCTAGTGGTCCATTAATGATACAAATATCATTATATAAGTCTCTTGGACTAACATTATATTTTTATAAATATAATATCAATTAATAATATAATATTTGTTTTAAAAACTATTTTATTTCAGTTTTTACACTATTCAATAATTGATTTTTGTGAAACTCATAACAGAATGATTAATTCTAAAAAAATCCTTTAAATAAATCCTATTATTCCATATTAACTTATAAAATTAGTGTAATTCAATAAAAGTCTCCAATTATATTTATTTGGGTATTTATAATATCAATTATTTTAATTTTTCACTATTATTGTAAGTAATGAATCATCATTCCGTCATACATAAATTAAATTAATTAATGTATAAAAATTATAAATAAAAAATAATTATTTAGGAAATAGTTTTATCTTTCTAATGAATATTTATAATTGAATTTATCTTATGTGTATCCCTATATTAAAAATGTTTTAGTAAATAAACATTGATTTTAACTCTTTTAACTTTTCTTTGAATTAAATAATAATAAATGTTCTAATCTAATCCACGTGGACCTAAATGATAATATTTAATTCCTAAGGATGTTTTTTGTCGAGATAAACTTGTAAAAAAGAATTATTACATCTGTTAGGGTAATATTAATATCATTTTTACCCTTAATTACCCTTTTTACATTTAACCTTGGTAAATAAAAGTAAAATGTTCCTATTCACCAAAAATTATTTTCATTTCAATGAACCACATTTTTCTCCTTGATATTAACCGTGTCTCTCATATTTTAAAAATATCACTCACAGAAGTGGTAAAATTATGTTTTATAAAAAATTTAGTTTTTTAACTACCACTTAGTGGTTTCACTATTCATCAAAAAATGAATGTTTCTAAAAAAATACCACAAATTAGGACTAAGCTAAATTTTATATTATGAATTCAAGAATGATGTCTATTTTAAAAAACTAAAAACATATCAGTTGAATTAATTAATTTAAAAATTAATTCCCGTCGTCAAAACAAATAGCGTTTTTTTAAGAGATAATAACTATCAAAAGATTGACACTTGTTTATGTCTGGTTTAAATGTGAAATCTAATCCAATGACCAACATTGTATCAAATGATAAAAATATATTCTAAATATACGTTAAAACCATTGAAATTAATAATTTATTACTATTAATTATTTCGATTAAAAAGTTTTTTTATTATAAAAATTTAGTAATTTTCACTATTCATCAAAATGTGAAAGTTATCCAAAAAGTAACAAAATTTCACCCTAAGATAATTTTGATTTTAAGAATAAAAAAATGATGTCCATTTCAAAAGATAAAATTTTTAAAATTTCAAAAAGTAGGTATTATTATTCATAATGGCTAGTTTGATTTGTTGTGGTGTGTTAGAATCTCAAAGTTGCGTACAATGCATGTCATTTCATTATTCAAAGGGAAACGTACCATGGAAGCTTGGGCTGTTACATTCTCCCTTCCTTAAATAAATTATGTCCTCACAATTTTTTTAAAGATGGACTTGAGAATATATTGGAATGTCCCACATTGGTAAAAGCGTCAATAAATCTATCACTTTAAAATAAAGAAGAAATGTATAAAGGTCACTCAAGATAACCCATACTAGGACTCCATGTAGGAAAACATTGATATGGACTATAAAATAAGTGTTCAGTTCTGATGGAAAGGGATATAAAACATGATCAAGAGAACATTAACAATTAGAAAATCACAAACTTGTGTTGTGACAAACAGACTTTAGTCTCCCAGTAGGAAAAGTAAACGGACAACATTTTTTTGTTTTAAGTTACATTACATGAGGATGCGGAATTCATTTATGATATTTACTACGAACTTAAAGAGATATAATTACTTTTTAAATTAGATTTTCCTTCTTTAATAACTTTTTACCACTAACTCATTTTTTTAACAATGACTATTCAAAAAGACTTGGTCACAATGGAAGAGCTAGAATAAACTTCTATAGATATACATGATCCACGTAGGATAAACTATATATTTACCTTGTCTTTAGAGATTAATAAAAACCAAAATGGTTAGTATAATATCTGATGACCCCCCAAAAGAATATTCCATTAGAGAAAAAAACAATAATCTTAATTTCTAAAATTTAACCATCAATACCCCATAGTTAAATAAATACCATTTAATAATCAATTTCCCTTAAAATACTTCAATATAATACAAACTAAAATTGAAACTCAAAACTTATAAGAATTTAGTCTTCCACGTTAAATTGTATCTCCAAATGGCATTAATTACTCTTAAAGTCACATACTTAGAAGAAATTAATCTCATAATTTCCATAAAAAACCCAAATCACTTTAAATACAAAATAAAAACATAGATAAAATTCCACCATTACTCCTCAAAATGAAATCCCATACTATTCTTTTTTCCATACAACAATGCGAACAACATCCAAAATAACATTTATCACTTAAAAACCAAATCATTTCCCTATACTAAGGACATTCATTTGATAAGACATAAGATCCCAAATAAAATTTTTAATGATCAATAAAATCATTTAATTAATAATAATAGTCACACTAACCAGGGACTTCACGTAGTCCAGTGGTAGGCGATCAATCCCAATCGCACATTGGTTGTGGGTTCAATTCCCACAGCTTTGTCTGACGCGACGGGTTTTCACACGGTCTGTGTGTTGTCCTTTTTCAAAAACTATATTTTATAACATTACCAAAACGAGATAAATTCCTCAAAATAACGATAACATAATTTAACCACAAATTTTATCTCATACCTTGCATTTTCATCCAAAATTTTAATAACTTATTATTGCCTCAAACCTAATGATCATATAAAACAAAATGGTTATTTATAACTATATTCACAAGAGAAAAGTTAATTATTTCTCAAATATCATTCTCACATGGAAAATTGCAGGTTTAAAAATACAAGAGAAAATTATTCCAAAGTAAACCCATCAACAAGGAGCAGTAATACTTTTTAAACATTTATCAAACCATTTATTTCTACATAGATTCTTCTTTGACTAAGAAAATATCCTATAGAATAGGACATTCACTCGAGTAATGGCCAAGTCCCCTACATTTACGGAAAACGACTGTAAATGGACTATTGGGACCATTTTTATTTTTTCCATAGTACTCTTCATTTTTCTTCTGCAATTCTTCACTTTATGTCCTTCCTTCCCACATGTAAAGCATTTCGTTGTCCAATTGATACACTTTCCTGGGTGTCACCTTCCACATTTTTGGCATGATGGAAATTGAGGATTCCATTCTCCATGGTCTCTACTACTGGAGCTCTTATCATTCATCACATTTCTCTTCTTTGTTGAGTCCGGGAATTGGTTAATATATATATATTTGATCATTTTTTTGGAAAAATTTATTTGGAATAAAGACGATAACTTTTACGCATATCAACAATTCATTTTGTTGCTCATTTCCACCACTGTTTCCACCTTGTACATCATTCTCGTAGTCACTATGACTTCCTTGGAATCCAGCCATTGACTAAAACAAGAAAGCATTGTGTGAGTAATAGTAGTCATAAAATCATTTAGAGATTAACATGTCACCATATTCTCAATTTGAAACACAGAACGATTAACCAAGGTCATTTACTCTAATCTTATATATTTAATACTTCAAATCGGTTAGTAAAGAAAATGTAAATTATCCTAAGCATATCCCCCAGGAGTGTCGTAACCCAGAGTGCAGCAAGGATCGTTGTTGTGCACCAGTTCCCGTTCGAGTCTAGCTCAAAGCGTTGTTTTTGGGTTTTACCCTTAGGTACATCTGTTCCAGAGCCGCCTATACCTTCTCGTATCCAGACATGGGTGTATTTCTCGGAAAACTCACAAAATCTCTACAATACCAAAAATCTAGGAAGTTCATCTATACTAATCCTCAAATTTCATCTTAGGTCTACGTGCTCTAATCAGAGTTTATCTAAATCTAGCTTCCCAGGTTAATACTAAACTTCCTCTGATACCAACTCTAACGCCGTGACACTAGATAGCCAGAGTTGGTGCATTATTACATAACATTGTCCTGATCATTAAGGATCAAATCTAGAAAGACCGATTAGTTTAGTAGTCTTGGAAACACTAGATATATTCATAAGTCTTACATTACATCATAAGGTAAAAAAACTACAACAACATCTTGTCTTCATATCCCCTCATACTATACATGTAGTTCATTCATAAATTACTTCTTCACATCCTGGAAAAAATAAACCATTGAAAGGGGAGAGCTCAGATGCTCAGTAAGGATAACAATACAGTAGAAGCTTTCATAGATAATCATAAACACATAAAGTAATTTATAACTAAAACATAAGATTTTTAAACATGAACTTCAGCCTAATATGGAAAAGATAAAATGAAATAATTTCATTTAATTATTCAAATGAATATTATACTAGTCGAAAATTCACATGCAATATCAATAACCACTTTCATAATGATGAAATGCATAATGCCAGACTATCATAACCACATAGCCAATGCCTCGTGCCAAGACTAAAAATATGATTTTGTCAAGGAATTGTACCAAGACACTATTTTGTATGATGAGACCTACCAATGCATCGAGGAGATATATCGGGCTCCACCTGTCACTTACTAAGTCCAATGCATTCCTACATGAAAAGCTTTAAACATAACATAAACATTTGTATTGAAACTATCATATGAAATGTCAATACATTATCCACAAACCATGAATGGTATAAAATTAACACATCCATAGTCAAACATAACTCATTCAACACAATATGGAAGATTGCATTGAAACATATTAACCTCAATCGAGAATAAGAAAGGATATTGACATAGATGAAAATAATCATCAAAACTATTTGAGAGAGATATCCCCATATTTCTTGAAATCATTTAAAAGTCACAGTATTTGTCAAGAAGCCATTTAAAAATATATTTTTGAATCAATGTGTCCCATAGAACTTTGAAACATTTAAAAGTAATTTTAATTTTAAAACTTTAAGGTCCATATAAATAAATTCTTAAAACGATTTTTAAAACATGGACATTAATGTGAAATATTTAGAATAATAAATCTTTAAAACACTTAAAAATGTATTTTATTTATACTTTCTAACCAAAAGAGAGACACTTGAATTTAAATAATTGAGCTAATAAAAATTTTATAATATAATGAGAATAAAGGGATTCATGATATACTATGTCAAAGTACATTATATACACCATATAAAGTGATTTGGTTTATAACAACAAAGAAGTCTCAATGGAATGTAAATTGAGATGAAGTCTCTCATAAAAATTGTATCCTTAGGTTAACGATAAATCAACGACATAATTATGAGTGAAAAATATAAATACAGTCAATATGATTGGATATAAAGTCTAAAACAATCAAAGGACTTTCACACATATTCTTGTAAAAACAACACCAATGAATTGGATGCTTAACTCAACAAATTGAGATTGAGTAAAAATTACTCTTATCAAGTTCATACCGATGACCTGATAATTTATCAATGGGGTGATTATGTGTATCCAAAGTACGTCCACAGAAAGGGGAGTGTTATTTATGACCTAATCAAATGAATAGTGATTCTACACATAATCATGGAGTAAAATAATCAATGAAATATGCGTAAAGCCGAATGAGTGGAAATTGAAATTTCAAATTCCATTATTGATTTGGTAACATAAAAACATACACCCATGAAATAAGGATCATACAATGATGATGTAAATATGAATTAATTAATGTATATTATGTAATTAATACAAACGTGGGAAGTACACACACACATTTAATAAATAAATGGTGAATAATGGAATTCTCACGGAATTTAATGTGAGATAAGAAACCCATTACTTTGTACTTTCTACTTGGTCGACGGTTGGTTAACCTCCTGTATAATGGTGAAATAATTTTTATTGAATTATAAAACAATCATTTACATTAATGTGATATCATTTATTATCTTTTAACATTTATTTGTTAATAATATCTTAATATTATCGTCATTTCTGGTGTTAACATACTCGTTTGCATTTATATTCTTTGTTATGTAAGCCGTGTTTGTTATGGATAGGTTGTATCTTATTCATATCCGTAATTATATCAAGTCTTTAAACATTATTTTTAAATCATCAAATGATAATTATACTTGAATGGATACTATGGAGAATGAATCTCATCGCTTTCATGGAGACGGTAGTCCGTACGTACGCATGAGCGACAATATCATTCTTTTGATGTTAAAATAATATATAATTGGATGGTATATCATATATACAGAATTATTATCATGTTATATTTATTATTTACATGAATTACACATCATTATTATACCCATCCAAATAATAATTTATTGAATGACAATTACACCACGACGTGGAGACGGTAAGCTGTACGTACGCACGTATAGTGACATGTCATTCAAAAGATGGATAGAATAGTGAATATGGTTGTAACATAATTATGATAATATTATAGTATATAGTAGATAGGAGATTCATTATTTTAGAATGATAATAACAAAGAAAGAAGAAGATTATGAAGAAAAGAATTTGAAAAAGGTTAGTAAAAACATTACCTCTTCTTCAAGTTTTTCATTTTGATTTGATCAAAAGGGCTCTTTAGGTTGGCTTTATGATTAAACTAAGGCCTCTAGGCTATATTTAGGGAAGTTGAGAGAGTATTTGGGTATTATTTGGCCGAACCAAATAGCTTTGAAGTTGTGAAGTAATTAGAAGGGGGAGTTCCCTTTTATAAGAGGGGTGAGAGGCGCCTTTGGAAAATCTAGAAATATTATTTTATAATAAATTAATATTCAGTTTCTAATGGCTCCAGATTATTTAAAGGTAAAAGAGGGGACAGGTCGAAAACCACCCAAACAATAGAATTTAGAGAGTTTTGTGTCATTATATAACCTTATCTTTAAGTATTAACTCTTAGTTAATTAGATTCACTTTTAAGATGTCTCTTTTATTTTTGTATTATATGGTTAATAAACATACTATATACATACAAGAGACCCCAAAGTGGTCCATTAATGACATAACTATCATGAAATAAGTCGCGTGGCCGAACCTTAGATTTTTAGGAATTTAATATCAATTAATAATATAATATTGTTTTTAAAAACTCTTTTATGTCAATTTTGACACTATTCAATAATTGATTTGTTTAAAACTCATAACAGAATGATTAATTTGAAAAACGTCAATTAAATCAATCCTAATATCTCTTATTAACCTATAAAATTAGGTTAATTCAATAAATGTCTCCAATTATATTTATTTGGGTATTTATAATATCAATTATTTTATTTTTTCACAATTATGGTAATTACTTCATCATCATTGTGTCATAAATAAATTAAACTATTTAATTTCTAAAAATTATAATTAAAATATCATTATGTAGAAAATATTTTTATCTTTGTAATGAATTTATATAATCGAATTTATCTTATGTGTATCCCTATATTAAAAATGTTTTAGTAAATAAAATTTGATTTTAACCCTTTTAACTCTACTTTGAATTAAATAATAATAAATGTCCTAATCTAATCCAAGTGGACCTAAATGATTATATTTTATTCCTAAGGTTGTTTTTGGTCGAGATACACTTTTCCAATAGATTTATGACATGTTTTAGGGTAATATTAATATCATTTTTACCCTTAATTACCATATTTACTTTTAACCATGATAAATAAAAGTAAAAAGTTACTATTCACCAAAAATTATTTTTATCTCAATGAACCACATTTTTCTCCTTGATATTAACCGTATCTCTCGGATTTTCAAAATTCCACTCACAGAAGCAGAAAAATTATGTTTTATGAAAAATTCATTTTTTTAACTACCACTTAGTGGTTTCACTATTCATCATAAAATGAAAGTTTCCAGAAAAATACAAAAAATTATGCCAAGATATATTTGATACTATTAATTCAAAAAAAATTTCTATTTTACCAAATTTAAAACATATCAGTTGCATTAATTAATTTAAAAATTAATTCCCATCGTCAAAACCAATACCGTGTTTTTAAGAGATAATAACTATCAAAAGATTGACACTTGTTTCTGTCTGGTTTAAATTTGAAATCACATCCAATGACCAACATTGTATTAAATGATAAAAATATATTTTAAATATACTTTAAAACCACTCAAATTAATAATTTATCACTATTAATTATTTCGATTAATAAATATGTTTTTAATTAAAATTTAGTAATTTTCACTATTCATCAAAATATGAATGTTATCCGAAAAGTACCCAAATTTCACCCTAAGCTAATTTTGATATTAAAAATCCAAAACTGAAGTCCATTTTGAAAAATAAAATTTATAAAATTTCAAAATGTAGGTATTACTATTCATAACGGCAAGTTTGATTGGTTGTGGTGTTTTAGAATCTCAAAGTTGCATACAATGCATGTCATTGAATTATTAAAAGGGAAACGTACCATGGAAGCTTGGGGTGTTACATTATGTCAATACAAGAGACCCGAGTAAAGTGATGGTCTACCCATGAAATTATGGTGTATATTGTACCATAATTTATTTAAAGTTGTATTCCAAGGTGGAGTAAGGTGAAAAAGGTATTCCCATGGGTAGGGCCCAATTGAGATTTCTCGTTAGTAAGGGGATAATTTAATGGCTCTATGATATTGATAGTGATTTAAAGTGTGTCTCACATGAAATGGTAGTGAGAAAACAAACTTTTTATTTGATAAAGGGTAAATATGTTCACTTTTGTTTATCTTTTTTGATATGGTTCACTTTCATTGAGTTAATGTAAAGTGGTTTTCATTGTTTTATCCTAAGTGATGTGTTTTGTAATAGATATGGAGGGTTGAAGTGGTTCTCTTTTCTTGAGTATGGATGTAGAGTAAATTCCTATAAGGGGTTAGAAAAATAAGATCTCCCAGTATAATTCGATTATAAAATTTAGTATAGTTGAGCCTAAGTGAGGAGATTCACACTATTTGAGGTTTGGTGAAGTAGTTGAACCTACTAGGAGTGAGTTGATGTGGGTGCTGAAATATATGATTGAAAAAAGGCCCATTATAGATTAGAATTAGGTTCATCAGAATCTCCATAATAGGAAGTTCCACTGGGGAATTGTTATATACAGCCTCCGTGTAGTGCTCTCATGTTTCTCTTGGTGTATAAAACTCTAATAACATTGAACTTGGGGGACCCATTCCATACTCCAGGAGAACTATTTATCAAAAATCCATTAGTGAAGGTTTTATCATTCTATGATTCAATAACTCATTTCTTTAGATACATACATAAGGATTAAGGAATTAAAATTCATCTTGGATAGTGGAAAAGATAATTTGGATAATATAGCATCAAGAGTCTCTAAGGATTCTAATGGTGTAAAAATATGATATTAAAGGATCCAATTATAAGTAAAAAAAATTGGAACTATGGATATGGGATCTTGGTGAGTATTGTGGTTCACCATTTCTATCATGGGTGCGAAAACCGAGAAGTATTACCATGAAGCTAGAAAAATTACATGGTTTCAAACAAAATGATATATGTTAATTGAAAATGGAATAGATCTAGGGAACTAGAAGCAATGATTAACTTATTCATAGGGGAATATTTAATTTTTAATTGTTTTCATTTTTATCAAGAAAGACCACCAACAACCGTCATAAAATTTTACATAACATCTTAAATGTTATATATAACCATATGGTACTGTCCTTTGTTGCAATTAAACACTCATGAAAACATATTACATATATCGTATAATAGAATATGTATTTTTAAGAAATTTATTGATTCTACACTTTTCTAAATCATAATAATCAAGGGAACAATAAAAATTTACATTTTTTACTCTATTAAATATATTATTTTTAAAGTTAGATTACATAAAATGTTATTTCTCAATTTTGAGTCAGAAAATTATATTATATAAGAATATATACTTCTTTATCCTTTCATAGAACCAATTCAAATCAACTTTAGAAACCTAAAGACTCTCCAAAGACACTATATTATACATTAGAAATTACAAAATCATCTCCAATATTCTTATGTCTATTTTCCAATGAATCAAAACACATAAATAAACTTCATGATTATTTCCAATGAAACTTTTATTCCTATTCACATGAAACTTAACTCCTCATAAACAGTAGAAAATATAATTTATTCATTGAATACAAAAAACAATAATTTACATTATTCATTGGTTGGTTTCTCTGAACTTCAGATAATTTTTTTAAAAAACTTTTAGTTGCCTTAAATTTCTTCATTAGTATAATCATTATAAACCTTTATAAAAATTTTCAAATGTGAAAATACATCATCGAAATTAATTAAAAACTTTTTACACAACACTTCTCATTATAATCATCCCTTAAAAATGACATGAAAACCAATTCTATAGTAATTCGATTTATATGTATAGTACATTGAATCTTGGTAGAATCAGGAATGTGTAGTCTTTTTATGCATTAATAATCTCCTCTAACACCACAAAAATTGTTATAAACAAACATTCTCGAAATAATATGTACGTTTCAAAGAAATGAATGTAGGATCTACAACCATTAGATTTATATATTTTCTACCTTGAATTTTCCAATAATTTATTCAAAAAATTCCAAGAAATAGTTTTTCATAATAATGTGCTTAATACCATCTCTTCATTTTTGAGTTATTCATTTATACCACAAAAAATAAATTTACATGATTATTGAATAATAATAAAATCAAAATCCACAAGTAATTTCTTATAATATTGAACTATATTTTTAAAAATATAAGTGTAATTTTTAATAATAAATTTTGTAATAATTAAAAACTCACATTCAACTATATATTTTCATGTTTAGTACTCATCTACCTCAACTATGTTATTTTCTGAATTTAAAAAACATATTACACTAAAATTGAAATAGAATTAAATGAATTTTATTTCATTATTTTCAAAACAATAAAATTTATCTATCTTATTTTTAACTCCTACATAGGTGTAGGTATTTTCATAAACAATTATTGATTAATATTCATAAAAGAATCTACATAGGATTTGAATTACATTATAATATTATGTTATAAGAAAATAAATTTTACATATGTTATAACGTAGAATCCTTTGTAATGAATTATAGTCAGACTCATCCAGTGTACATTGATAATAATCACATATTGTGAATGTTTGAATAATATTTTTTCTTGAAGAAGTAATGTAGATTAAAATACTAACTATTTTCCCAAATTATTTTGATGTAATTTTTTAAATTCATCATATTCTATAATTTTAGTTCCCATATCAATTAGGATAAAAACTCTATTTTATTCATAAATTCTGAATTTATTTAAATGTTATTAGGAACACTTTTCTTATGAATGAATTATATAATCATTATCTTATGTAATTATGATACCAAAAAAATACTTCATTTCTCCCATAATAGATATCTTGATCAAATCCTTCATATGAGTCATAAAATCCTTAGAAACACATTCATTATTTAAAAATTTTAAATCATTGAAATACATTATGATGATGAGTGAATTATTTAATATTTTAATTATTTAGAATGTTATTATATAGTATTACTATTCTAAATTCTATAAACATAATGAAATAGTCCAATATCTAATACCATTCAATTTTTTAATTTATTAAAATTATATATCATCTTAGTTAACAAAAATTACATTTGTCTCATCATCTATTAGAATAAATCCTTTAGGATTATTAATGTACACATACATTATATGTTAATTGTTAAATAGATGTAACATTAATTCCATTGAAAAATGCATATATTTTATCTGAGTAACTATACAGAAATATCATTTTGATTTATGTTGTAGTGTCTAGTGAAAACCTAACATCCAATAAAATTACATTAATCTACAAATAACCACTAAAAACAATCATTCATTTTTCATTATATCTCACTTCTCATTTGACTTGTTAAAAATTATCCATTTTGTTTTATTAAATTTTCTTTTACTATTGTATGATACAACCCCTATATGTTTATCATTAAAGTATGATGAAATTCTCCAATCATAATAACTATTTTATTTTGGGTTTCAATTCATCAAAAATACTATTTAGTTTAAACTATGTTAATATGGAGAAATTACATGATGTTCTCAAATACCTTCTAAATTGAACCATTTCAAATTTATTACTATTTATGTTCTAAAAATCCACCTACACGGTTATCATTATATGTAGTGAATTTTATTTTTTCTACATCATTTGATAATGTTCAATCACCACCTTATAAATTCTCATCATTGAAATATTTATAATTTCTATATTTTTTAATTTTTTCACTTCTTATACACTCAATTACACACCATTTTCATCACGTTCATTTGAAATGTTTATTGGGAACACAATATTTATGACTATTTAATAAGCATACCATAATCTAAATTAATAATCTTACCTGATTGAGTTTTAATAGTGATAATATTTTTTAGGTGAATATCAAAAAAATATTCCTTATAATCCAGTTATCCAAATATTCATATATTTTACATTTCATTTTGATAACACATGGGATTTCAAGCACTCAAAAGTACTTTAAATTTTAACTATTATAATAATAAATATCATATAAATACATATTGATATTTAAATAATATTAAATATGTTTTTAATGTGAACCATAATCCCAATCCCTTCTCATTAATTGAAATGCGAAGTGTAGTGATCTACTGATATCATATAACGATTCATTACAAATTTTCTCTCTTTCCAAGAGACTGCATTTTTTGGGGTTATATGGTTAACCATCTCATCAAACCTCGTGATCCTACATATTTGATTCAAACTATTCAGTAATGTATCCAACCCTATTTTCCATCTTAATTCACATTAATGAACATCAGAATTCATTTTTTCATTTATCATGATTATTTCAGTCATCATAATTGACTCATATTTATTAATTATAAACCTATGTTTTACTATATTATTAAATTTAAAAATAAATGATATCAATTTCTTATTCTCATTCATTAAATTTTTCATTTTAAACAAATATCTAAATGAATATGTTATATGTGTTATAAAATAATATCATATAGTTTCTCGTGTGAAGAAATAAAAATATCCTTTATTTTATATAAATAAAATATAATTATTATATCTCCCATTATAGAAAAATATTAATTATTTTCATGTTGAGAAATATTTTTAATGTAATTTCCACCAATATTACCAATATTTATATTTCATAAACTGTTCTTAACTTTTAAACCCATATTGAATGATTTTTCATATTTATTCACCATGAACAGATTACCCATTAATCAATATAATCATATCATGATATATTGATCCTTCAGATTAGTAACAAATAATTCATATTTTTATACAAAACTTTTGAGAAATTATCATAAAAAACCTCTACAAGACATTTCTAATTTCATTTTTTCGATATGTTTTTGAAAATAATATTAGTAATATACATCGCAATGAATAATAAAAGTGACGTGGAAAACAAATTATCAGTGTTATGATCAAGTCATTCACATATTTTATAATGTTATTATCATAATTTATATTTATTCTATCATTATTTATTTTCATTTTATTATTTTTTTCAATCAACTCTTCTTTAAGTGAGTTATTTCCCTCTCATTTATAGCATTTCCCAAATCTTAATCTCATGGATATAACATTAAACAAACCGATATATTAATTCAATATGTCTAAATCCACAATAACTCTAATAATAATTTGGTATAACTTAATTTTTCCTGCAATAATATGTTATCATATAAACTTTGGATGCTTATATCCCTAGGAATTTGGAAATTTATTTATGTTTCTGTTATACAAAACTAAATTTTATTGATTATATACTTTTTTTTATATAGATATCAAAATATTTCTCTTAAATATTTAAAATATATTTAAACATAATATACTTAATTCTATAATATTTTTATTCCTTAGATTATTCTTTTAATGCCAAAAAGATCACATCATTTTCCTTATCTTTATTTTCCTCATTTCATTCTACTAATAAATTTTTTTATTCATATATCATCAATAATTTATTTATTTTTATGATTATAATTGGTATTAAAATCTTTAATAAAATTACATTTTCCTTCTAGATTCAATAATTTATTATAAAAAATTGTAAAATATAATTTTAATGGTATTTATATGATTTTACATATATAAAGACGTTTTATTAAGTTAATTTTATTTTGTTGTAAAATTTTCTTCAAATTAGTCCTTCAATTTCATTTCATTAGTAGGAAATAATATTAAATTATGAATTTATTTCAATAACAATGAATATTTTTCATCATCAATATAATCAAATTTATCTGATGTTAGAGATTAAAATTTTAAAATCATGATTTATTTCACTAAAATCAATATATTGTAAAGTCATCATCCAACTCATACAATAACAAAACATTTTTTTATATTTGTTATCTTTTTCATCACCATAAACAAATATGTATTACTAAATGATTTTCATTCATGTTAAAAATCAATATCTTCTCCTTTAATTTCCTTATAGGTGAGACATTAGTCTCTTTAAAAACACATTATTCATTAGCCAATTTAGATACAAATTTCATTAATATTATATATGTTTTTACATTTTTCATTTGAGGTAAACATTTTTTTTTAGAAATTAGGCTATTTTCTCATTAATGATTTTTGGATCCTCAAATTATTCTTCACATTATTCTTCTATATTCATTGCTTAATAAGTACTAAACCATTTAACATTTCATCGTTAAAATAAATTCATTTAACATTTAACAAAATAATTTTCTATTATTTTTTAACAATTTATGAACTAAATTTTATTGATATATTAAATTAAATATAAACATATTTACAAACATTATCATTTTTATATTCTTTGTTGATTAATTTTCAATTTTTTTGCTTGATTATTTAAAAAAATTCCAATTTATCCATACATTTGATCAATTCATTTCGTTGATTATGAATTTAAAAAAAAAAATTCTATTTATTTCATCAAAAGTATATGAGTTAGGTTTCTATTATAATAATATAGATTCATTTTCATCAAATATATGCATAATTAAATAATGAAAATTCTTAAATACTATAAAACCTTCAAGAGTATCTCAAAATACATTTATAGATATAATTACATAAATTAATATTATAAATAATTAATTGACTCTATCATCATTAATAATGTATATATTATCAATAATTTCAAGTTAAATATGTAATTTATCTTCATTAACATATATATTTCCTTAATAGATATTTTTTAATTTATCCCAAATTATATTTTTTTTAAATTTATTCCAATTATTAAATAAATTCATTTCCCTAAATAAATGTGCATTTTGAACTATTATCAGGACCATAATTTTTAATATTCTTCCTATAAAAATATTCATTTTTACACAATTTATAGGAGGTATATACCAATAAATATAAACATCAATAACATACAAACATATATGAAAATATACAATTGATAGATTCTATAGGAATATATTAGATGATAACATAGACGGAAAGAAATCTCAAACCTATATACCATTGTATCATTCCATTCATTTTGGATTGGATAACAAAATGAATACTATTTTACCAAAAAAAATTTATCCACTCATCTTTCTCTCTCAAATTTGTTCATCACATTATAAAAAACTATAAAAAATCATCATATCAAAGTTTTCGAACTTCAGGAATTGAAATGTTGAGAATTATTTATCAAAATTATACATCCTTGGTTGTCATAGTCTGTTTATCCACTCTGTTTTCTCTCTCAAATTTTTTCACCAAACCACAAAATGACTCACATATTCTCATACATTAAATTTGAATTTTTAAATAAAAAAATATATGTAATATTATAATTATCAAATTCTATAACTTAATACTCATCATTTGGATAACTATTTACCATATCATCATCAATAATGTTTTCAATAAAAGTATTGGATATAGATTGATTAACCTATATGTGGTAAAAACTATTTTCACTATAGTCATATGATAAGCATCCAATGGGACCCTATGTGGGGGAGTGAATCAATGTTCAATGAAATTTAATCTTTTTTGTCTCTTACTCATTCCCATTGTATTGGTTTTTGACTGTGTGTGTATGAAAAAATTCAATCCCACATTCCCCCAATTTAATCCTCACAATATTGTAATAATAAATGTATATATAAAATAACATAATATACAATTATTTTTTCATATTTCGCAATCACTACGAAAAATCCAACTAGAATATAGACATAAATATGTCAGAGTACCTAATCCATTAATAACTTTAAATATTATGTGGGTACATGAATTTTTTTGATAGTCCATACAATGGCCAATATCCTTTGTGAGGATTAAGGGTCAATCACCAGCCACTATAGGATTACAACCAATTCTTCTCACCCATTGTATTTTTTCATGGATGGTTTAAATAGTTTATAAGCATTCATTGTCTCTTAAAAATCAATATATAAAAAAAATATATTATACATATATTTAAATC
Source organism: Viscum album (assembly GCA_963277665.1). NCBI lineage: Eukaryota > Viridiplantae > Streptophyta > Magnoliopsida > Santalales > Viscaceae > Viscum > Viscum album. Next base: position 892,012,081 of record OY728130.1, read on the forward strand.
TAAATTGGATGTGACATAGAATCCCCCTAATTGTTCCTCCCCTTCCCCATTAACTAGTTTATATCAACTCTATAATTTCAATTAATCTTTTTTCCACCACATGATCATATTTGTGGAAAATATCTCCCATATAATGATTAATTATTCAGTATAACTATTCAAACTATACTCCCTACTCTTCTCCATAATCAGTTATATGAGATCAAATCCTTTTGAAGTGAATTTACACTATTATATATTACCCACTTATCTAGGTAAAAATAACTCTTGAATAAAGTTACTCTTACTACACTCAATCAGTTTCAACATAGATTACTAAATCATAGTAACACTATTCTCAATTAATCTATATACCAAATATATCAATAATACAAAATCATCAAATCTCTCACAATCACATGAATATAGATCAATTAATCAAAATATTCATCTTCTTCTATTACACATTGAACCATATTGGAAATTGTTCTCTTGTACCCTCTCTCATTCTTCTAAATCCATCATAGAAAATATTAGAAAGACTTTTAAACAACACCCTTTAAAACAATGGTAGGGATAACTACTTATTTCATTCATCCTCTAAGATAATTCCATGTTTTTATAAATTTTAATGTGGTTAAACATTTCCATTAATGTCGATTCAACATATAATTATCAACCCAAAATAATTTTTATTTTTAATTCAATTAGATATCATTATGTTTCTTGATTCTACCATGAAACAACATTTATTTCCTAAACTACATCAATATTTAGGTTCATGTCTAATTCTTAATTTTAAAAATCATAACATAAAATCTAAATTACCAAATTTATAATCAATTATGTATTTTTAAATTAATATATAATTTGTTAGTATTGCATGGTTCACTCCAAAAAAGAGAGAGTATTTGTTTCTTTAAAAATTTTATGAAATGAATACCTTCATTCCCTAGTACCGTGTTTCAAATTCTTAAATAAAACTCATATTATAATTTTCATGTCATAATATCTTCCCATTAAACTTGATACTGATTTTAATGTCACACTGGAATCCCTATATCTAAAATTTCTTATGGTACAGTGTGATCAACATCTGATCCTTATTTCTGTTAATCATATGTAGTGATGTCTGTTGTAATAATAACTCCCATAATATATTATATTATTTCACATAGGAATTAAATAAATAAAAAAGGATTCTAAAATAAATTTTTTGAAAACCAAATCCCTAATATTTTTTCCTTTTGATATCTTGACTTCCATACACCTTTTTTGTATATTATCATCCCATTTCCACATAAAAAACTAAATTTAATGAACCTTGACATAAAATAAACTATTATGATAGATTATACCAATTTCAATCTCTAAAAACAACATTAATCCAAATTTTTATTCTTTAAAATTAATAATACTAAGAAATAGCATTCATTTTATATATAATAGAAATTTCATAGATAACCTTAGCCATTAAATTTACCATGGACTTTTTCACACACAATGTGGAAAAAAATCACCATGGTAAAGGTAATCTCATAATTAGTGTTGTATTTTTTTCTTCACCAATATTATTCTATCCATATTTAAATTATTCCATATATGTTATTTTTTAACAATAATGTAAATATACATGAATAGTAAATGAGTACCTAGATTAAGAAATATCCAAGATAAATTGATAACCACTTTTTAAACTATATTTATATGCTTCCCCAAATCCATTTAAGTCAATACAAATATTATTTTATCTTTATCATCATTCATTAGTGATTTTTTTATTTAATTTCATTTGAAAAAACCCTTGAATGTTTTGTTTTTTTAAGAATGTTCTATAATCACATGGTTCTTGAAAAGAGTCGGTTGTTTTATTTTTACAACATAAGTTGGGAATTTCACAAGCCTTATGGTTCTTTATATGGTCTATATAGTATTAAACATCATGGATGAAATGTTCCTGATAAAATAAACGGGTTTTGAGAAGGGATGGATATTATATGAAGTAGTTCTAGTTGAGTTTGAGTGAGATATCTTCAAAATATTCCATTTCATAAAGGACATGTTCAAATATACTCTTATAATACAAAGATAATTTGGTACAAAATACCATGTAGTAATCTCCATTTCATAAGTAAATCACATGGCTTGTTTAGTTGTGGAGACAAAATGATTCATGGGACCAAATGATCAGCATGGACAATTATTTGAAATCCATAAAGTTGTTTCAATCACATAGCTAAATTTATATAAATGATGTATTTCATTGGTCACGTGGAAAATTGAGAATTCAAATATCCAATTAATATAGGAAATTATAATACATGGACAATTTTTTTGAGATTCACATAACTACTTTCTATGTAATAGTATTCTCTTCATGAAGGTGATTCTATTTTATCATACTGCATGTATTTTGTTTACCAGATTTAAGAAGATACATGGTCTATTGATAATTAATTCTGATGATGATTTAATGGACATTAAGTCTTATACAATTATAGGATTCATTTGACAAGTTTATATTTATTCATGTATTGAATATGATTTCAGTGATTATAAGGATATATAATTAAATAATATTGTATGAAATAAAATTATTTTTGATCCACGATATGGATACATTTTTCCAGTCATCAAATAAATTGTGGTTAATTAAGAAAACAAAATAGAGATTATGGGGAAATATCCCTACATAAAGATATAATAGGTATAACAGAATTCATGGGGGGGGGGGAATTACATATATTAAAAAAAAATGACATTTTTTAGACACACCATGGAGACTTGATAGTGGGGAAATAGTCAAATTAAAGTGGAGATACTATAAAGAAGGATAGAGATAGAAACATGTGGATTTTTAGTGTTTTGTTTTTATTCATCAACATTTAAAATCTGATGAATAGTATTACTTTATAATATTAGATCAAAATTTTATCACATTATTATGTTGATTTCATGACTGAACATTAGGAAATACATCCATTCATAATCCGATGGATCATTTAAGGAGTTATGCATTCGTTTTTGTATGAGAATATTTGTTTTTATTGGGATAATATATATTTTTTATTATAAAATATTGTTCCACAACATGAAGATATGATATTGGGTGTTACTCCTAACACATGTGGTGATATTCCACACATTTTATTGTATGATTACTTCACATGGGGTATAATGAAATGAATTTATCCTTTGGGGGATTAACCAAAGAAAAAAAGGATTAGGATCCCATATTGGATCTGAACCTTGTAAAAAAAATTTGTTACTATGGTATTTTATTTTCCTAGAATTTGGTGATGTTGGGTATCTAAAATATTGGATTAGATCCTAGTAGGTAAACCTATGTTAATTTTCGAATAATGAAAAATTACAATAATGGAACCATTGATTCACCATACCCTCCCCCACCCTTCCTAATGGTGAAATACCTCCCTAATAACATCAACATATATCAGAGCCAATGCAATTTCTATCAATATCTTCTATTAAATGACAATGTATAGTATAAATAATATTTTTTTGGGGTGTACATAGGTTAGATCACACGAGATATCATATATTTTAGAAAAATATGTTTTCTTATCACTTATCTCAAGAAATTGTTGTTAATGATTAACTAAATGTATTATTACTACATTTATTAAAGTGATTATTATTCCATTTCATAAGATTATATATATGGAAGTTGATGGAAAAGTGAAAAAATAAATTTTTATATAACTTTTAGAAAATGAATATACAAAGTAAATTGTTAAAGAATATCATAAAATCTATGTATAAATTAAAAATTAGTTATGAAGAAAATGGGAAATTAAACGATACTATATTGAAAATTTAGAGAAGTGAATTTAAAGATATCAATTTCAATGAATAAGAAATTATTGATGAAAATTTTACTATATCCTAGAAATTTTCTGTTATATTTATGGTTTAGGATAAATTACTGATGATTCAACTTTTATGAAAAAATTGGAGAGAAATTTTCCTTATAGGTTTGACAATAATGTTTACACATTGTTTGGGAGGGAAGATCATTATCTCAATTAATTATATGACATTATCACTGCATATAAAATGAATGGGGTCCTTTATTTCGAGAAAAATGTACAAAGATGATATTTATTTTGAGAATATGAGAATGATAAAAATAATGTATGATGAAATTCATAAATCGAGTGAATTATATGATGAAGATATAGATGAATGTTTTAATAGAATCATTTCTCTTGAATGAAATATATTCCAAAAGGGAATTTTTATGGGTACTGTAAAATAACCACTTTTTTGGTAAAATTGTTATGATGTTGGAAATTATTTCTAGTTGTTTCTTATAAGAATTATACAGAACTCATATCATATGATAATAATTATTAGAAGAATAGATTTTTTAATATTTAAAAAGTTTCATATAAATAAATTTTGAGTAAGAAGATGTTATTTTATGTAAAAATAGGATTCTATTTGAGAAAAAAAGAATAAGAGGACTCCACATAATGCATCTAATATGAAGATAAATCTAATTTCATGGCCTATGTTAAAAAAGAGTTCATCTCATCAGAAATTTAATATGATAAATGTGAAGCAACATAACAAGATAATTTGTTACAACATTAATTAGAAACATTCCATGAGTAAAATATATAAATTAAAGGAAGATGAAATTATTTAATAAAATGGAAATTTTAATTGATAGAAATAAAAATTGAAATGAAATAGGTTTCAGTCATTCATAAAATTAAATTATACAAAATTAATATTGATTAAATGAATATGATGGTAAAATTCATGATTAAAACCCATCCCCTAAATAAGAAGAGAAACTAAAATCATAAAAATAATTCATTGAACTACATTATATAATCATATATATTAGATAATATTTTATCAGTCCCATTTATTTTAAGGATTTATCAAAACAAATTGGATAAAAGAGGAACTGTAAAATGAAGGTCCAAAAAATAATTCATGATGTGTTTCAATCATTAAAAATACAGAGAAATCTACTTTTAGTAAAAATCAATAAAGAGACTATTCAAAATGATCATTTCCACAGGATCTGATAGAACCAAAATATAAATAATGAACATATAATCGTCCATTAGGAAAAATATATTAATAGTATTAAATATTATGGTTGAAAGAATACTATCAATTTTATGGAGTTCTAGGAAATAAATTCATCTCGTTTGGGTAGACCACATCTCTAATATAGATAACACATGAATCAATGGGTGTATATTCTGACAAAATGAGAACAAATTTACAAATAATGTTAGAATTTTCTATTAAATCATCATTTATCCCAAGAAAATAAAAATTTTACTACATAGGAGAGATATATATTAGATGTTATTAGAAAGTCCATGTTGTATATGTTTTCATTATTTACCTTCCAGAAGAAACACCAAATTTTGAGAAAGGGATGGGAATTAAAAATTCATCTTAGAAACATCTTATCTTTCTAAAGTATATTTAAAGACTAGTAGAAGAATAATTCCATCGATACTTGATAGTGGATTCTCATCGCACAAGACTAGTGGCATAAGAATTTCAAGAAACCTTGTGATTAATGAATGTTGAGTAGTTAGTTTTTTAAAGGATTTTCCCTTGGAAATTGAAGTATTTGGAACAATATAGATGAAATATGAAAATATGAATTCTAATAATATAAAATTAGTAAAATGCATAAAGATCAATGTTCCAAGTCATAGTCAATTTTTTGATGATGTGTATGAGTTAGTATTTAAAATAGCTATATGTATCTTCAAAAGAACAAATCATTGAAGGATAATTAACTAAAGAATAATAAAAAATATATTTTTTTTAAAATTATTTAAACCTGAAAATATCATTATTTGAATTCTATTGATGAAAACTACTTATGTCATAGAAGGAATGGTCATCTATGCTAAAAATGTATGTGTAGATCCATTAAACAAAGTATTGTGAGAGATTTTAGAAATATATATAATGATAGGGATATTTTTTTTTTAAAATTTATCAAAAACAAAAAATGGAATAAGGTTCTCACAATGATGTGTACATTCTATCTCATAGTCCATATAATCTCATTCATACTAACGTTTTTAGTCGAATGAGGAAAATTTATACAAGAATTTAATTGTATTTAGTATCATTTATTGAGGCTTTTACAAGACTGATTGTTTTCATGGTTATCAAACACATGTACAAGGTAATCAAAATATTAAAAGTTTTTCGAAGGAAAATGGATATGGAGTTGGGTCACTGCATCAAGAAACCAAGATCAGGAAATATTAGGAGTTTACATTTGATTATTTTGAAATATGTATTTTAAAAATGTAATCAATAAATATTAATTCATGACATATCCCCCCATAAAAATGGGGTTTCTGAAATGGATGAATGGAAGCATAGTCGATATGATAGGAACATTGTTTGTTGAATACAACATATCAAAGTATTTATATAGAGAAATTGTATGTACTGTCATACAAATATATCAGAGTTTTTACTAATACAAGAAATAGAAAATACACTGTAAGAAATGTGGCATAATAGGAATCCAACTATTAATTACATCAATGTATTCGGTAGTCCTTTCATGTTAAAAATCAACTTCATCAATCATGAAAATTTTCAAAATAAGGTAGACGAATGAATTTTCATGTGCTACAAATAAAATGAAATATCTATACATGTTGGAAAAAATGAATGTAGAAGCTATATAACTATAGTGTGGAAATATTATCAAAAATCATCCCAAATCAAACATTATAGTAGATTCAATTTGAGAATATTCCATATATGTTTCCATATATATGCTAAAATAGAATAATGATAATGTTACTCAGATGGTGAAGATTACTACTTATATAGACTCTAAACAAGTAAAGAATGAAGTTAGTGTTTTTGGTAATGAAATAAAATAGTAAATATAATTGAAGTGACACATAGAATTTGAGAAAATCACTATAAATTCACAATAACAATTTCAATAGGTATAAATAATGATATTGGAAGATAAAAAACTTATTTCCCAATTTTTATAGCATTCATGGATATATTTAGTTGAAAATGATGTGTGGATGAAAGATATTAATGAGGAACGTGGTCATATTGACAAGAAATATACTTGATATCCTATACCAAAATCTAAAAATAAAAATTTACTTGGATTGAAGTGGGATTTTAGAATCAATCTATATGGGAATGGTGATGTTTCAACGGAAAAACTATGGCTGGTGTAGAATGAATATTATAAAATGTAGGTTGTTAACTTCAAAGAAATTTTTTTCACCCATGGAATGAATAGTGAACATAAAATTGATCCTATTAGTGTCAGTTCATTTACATTTAAAATTTTATCAAATAGATAATAAATCTAGTCATTATAATAGTGATCTTGAGGATTAAATATATATTGAATAACAAGATGAATTTATCTTAGAAAAAGTTGAAGCAAGGTGTGTAGACTGGAAAAATTATTTTTATGTACTAAAACATGCCACTGGATCATGGTACTCCAAATTGGATAGAGTATTATGTGATATTATTTTTAGAAAAGGAAATTTTGATGGTAAATATTATGTTAATAAAGAGAGTAATTGAACTCGCATTTTAGTTTTCTATGTGGATGACATCATAATTTTTGGGCATTACATGTGTTTCTGTGAAACGTTTACTGAGAAAATGAGGAATAATTTTTATATGTTCATGATTGATAATATTAATTTTTTAGGTTTTCTAGTTGAGAAAAATTTGAATTAAATCTTTTATCTAAAGATAAATAAAATTATATTCTAATAAAGAGGTTTGGAATGGAAAATTGAACATATGATAAATATCATTTTTCATTTGTATCAAATTTGTGCATGGATGAGGCTAGGGTTATTATTAACAAATGAATTTATAAGACATAAGGGAAGATTAAATATTATAATGGAATCAATTATAGTTATAACCTATGAAGTGACTCTATATTTTAGATTTAAGAGTGATCTATAATAGTATCACTAGTTATCCCTAATGAGGATATTTATATATGTAAGAGGAACTTTGAATTATGAACTATTATATAGACACATTATTTATTTTAAAAATTTTGGGATTTAAAAATGTAAACTAGTATAGTGAATATACATATAGATGATTAACTATAGGTCAATATATCTTTATGGGAGACGAATGTGTGATATGGTATAGTGAGGACTATAATTTAGGGACTCTAAGAATGGTTGAGGTAGAATATGTACATATTTCTCATTCTTGCAAAACAATTATTTAGAAGAGAAAATAATTTATATATTTAAGGATTAATACTATGAGATCACTATATATTTCATGTGATAATCAATATTTCATATGGTGGACTAAAAATCCACTATAACATGAAATATATAAAAACACTTATTTTAAAATTCATTTTTCAATAAAAAAATTGATAATATATATTTCAATAAAAATAAATTTTTATAAAAGATTAGAATATATAAATTTATTTCATATCGATATCAAAATATGGGTTTGTATAATTATAGTTGTAACCTTATTTTCAACGATCCCCATACAGTTTAATTTCTATTGCTCTGATACCCCCACATACCTTTGTATTTTATTTATAAAGGATGATAAAAATATTTAGTGAAGCAGTGTGTACATTGTAGGGGTGTTTTAAATCAGATGATTCCAAAGAGTTTTATACACTGTTGAATTCATGAGAAGATTTCATGATGTATGTTGTGAGTATGTTAAGGAAGTCTATGGTAGGGGATGTTAGTATCCAAACTATATTTCAATGTCCATCAATAATTATCGTTGAGAGATGGAGAAGGAAGGAACACACTAGATTTATAGCAGTGATTATTAAATAATCATCCTATGTGATGATGAAATGGTTCCATTAAATCATTTAGTAGATTTCAACGATCATATACAATATTTTTAATAAATCTAAATGGTATAGTTAAGAACCCAATTAATTAGGGGATTTTTTTTGAATTCATATTGATAACATGGTTCTTTTAATGAATGGGTTAATATATATGTTGACATATAAATGAGGACATAATTAGTATGATGTTGATTTAAATTGTTTATATGATATTAAACATCGTCGATTCAAGGTTCATGATACATTTATCGGGCATTACAAGGGTTATAGGTCTTCTAAATCCATTCTGGTTGAGTTTTAGTTGTTTCTGATTTGTGTTGTCGATTCTATAATTTATTTATTTTGAAACCTTTTTTCTATGTAGCTTCTTTTGTACAATGGACCATGGAACATATTATAAAATTTTGGAGAATTATGTTGCTAATTAATCCAAATATCGAAATAATATTCAGAACCCAATTATCAATGTAGCTTATTTTTGGAATATATATTGTGGTTTTATTCACCAATCTAATTTTTAATCATTGATGTCGTAGTTTGTTCATATGGATGAATAAAAATTCACATAATTCATACACATTGTTTATTATTCTATATAGTCTATTTATGTTGAGTGTCTCAGACACAATTATTATGTATGAATTTATAGTTTATAAAAATAATTCATATTTCTCTTTATTTGGGTATTATATTTATCTACTATTATTCAAAAGCTACATGATCTATTGAGTAATAATATTTACAATGACTTAATTGGATTGAATTCATAAAAAATTATAGTATCTATTTTGAAATCATTGATTTATATATGTTTTGAAGAATCTTTTATTGTTTATAAATATGTATATTTTGGTTATATTAATATGTAATAAAATCATTTTTATCCATGGTGGGGAAACAATTTGTTTTCAACTATGACATAGATCTTGGTTCTTTAATAAAATAAAATTCATATAGTTGAGTGAGATCTATAAAGATCATCATAATATTGTGATTGGAAATTATGGGGGATTTCCCTAAATAGAATCTAAATATGAAAATTTATGTGGATACATGAAGGATTTGTTATTGTGAGGCATCCATCGACTTGTAGTTGAGACTCTGTGAAGAATGCGAGAGACACAAAAGAATATGGTTCCTACAGTTTATATTGTTATTCTAAATTGAATATATGGTGAATCTAATAAATTACATGGTTAAATTTATTTTTGAGAATATTTTTCATCTCTTTAAAGAAAGATATATGAGTAATACATCCCTACATATTTTGAACGCACGTTGAAGGATATCAACATTCATCATTGCTGATGAATCATAGTTTTTCTATGGATCGTAATTTGTTTTGTAATAATAATTTTTTCTATAGCACGATGCATTGTTAGGGGTCTGACTTCATTTGTTAGTTATGAGATGCCATATATATTACTATAAGTAAATTTTAATTTGGTTTGAATGAAAAAAATATGTGGTTAGGGGGGATAACCAAAAACCTCTAGAACTAATATTTCTTAATAGATCTTACCCTTGTAAAAATATTACATTCTTTTGTATTTTCTATTAATGAATTTGATTAAGGATGAGTATCTATATTAGTGTATTTGATCTAATGAATCAGAAAATGTTAATATTATACGAAATAAAAATTACTAACATAGCCCCACTGATTCAACCACCTAGAAGTGGTGAAACACCTCCCTAGGCACTTCATCTTTTTTCAATCACCATCTAATATAATATAACTATTATAATAACGTTTCCAATAAAATTGTATAATTTCAACCTCATTATCATGATCATCATTGTATTATAAAATAAAAAATATATTCTTCATTGATAATAATAAATAAAATAAAACTAATTAATATTTAATTGATTATATATCTAATAAACAACATTTTGTTGGTACACATACAATAAAACATCCTAAAAAGTCAAAAAAAAATTCAATAAATAATGTGATGTTTATAAGAATCATGATTTATTATTATTATTTTAATCATCATTTTTTTCATCGTGAAATTCAAAAATTATTTCCATCTTCAAAAATCCTTGATGTTTTATTTGACTATTTTTTTCTACACTTTATAAAATATTAACTACTTCAGTGGACTTTGAAAAATAATAGCTTCAGTAGTAATAGAACGTGTCAATGATTGAAAAATAATGATGTGAATATTTTCATGTTTTTACTCGTTAGATGAGAAATATGATCAGTCTACATTTCCCATCAAAATGGAACATCACAATAGTATTTTCCACTTGTGGAATTCAGTCATTCTATAAATAACCATTCTAAAATATACTAAACTATGAAATATTATACATTACCATAATGATAATTATTTTTATAATTTATAATTAACTATATAAAAATCATTTATATCATAACATCACTAGTTATTTTTGTAGAACATGAATTAAGGAATAAATTTCCTAACATAAAGCCATTTTTTATCTTATACACTATAATATGAATGCATATTTACTCTTTAAATTGAATAATAATTTAACAGATAAATTTTTAAATATATAGGTTTAATCAGTTTAAAAATACATTATTTAAAATATAAATTAATTTGAATCACTTGTGAAAATAAAATCAAATAGAAACTCCAAATTCTATGAAAAAAATATTCAACTTCATTAAAATGTCTTCAAAAATTCATTGGAAATATATTTAAATGAAAATATATTTTATAAATGAGCAACATATACTTAATTTTATTAATTTATTATGAACTCATCATTTACATTTAAGTGATCATCAATCTATATGCAAGGGAACCACTTTATAATAAATTCTAATTCTTTTGAATTTTTGGAACATATGGATACACATTATTTCTGACCTCAAGTTTCATATCTCGTTAGAAATTGTTATTGTTAATTGACAAGGGATATATCTAATTACACATTATTAACCCCAAAGAGTCAAATTTATTTCATATGAATGAAAATATTTCCTACAAACATATATTGTGTATTATAATATAATTATTAAATGATATCATATAAATAAGGTTCAATATAATGTATGACCATCTGTAACATCCCAAACTGGGTTCTAAACAATGGTTCCCCTAGCCAGTAGAACACATGACCTCAAGAAAGATTCCCAACTATCCAGATGCTGGTAATTAGTATCAAGGGTCTAATGAGTCTTTTATGGCCAGAGTGCACTCTCTTTTACTAGAGTAACAAAATATCAAAAATAGTAAAAAATTGTGAAATAAATATAAATAACAATAAACAACACCAATATATCATGGTAGTATATGAATGAAATAATATATCAAACTAAAGATGAATCATTCTATGCTAATGTACGTGTCATGTGTCTTAAATTCATACTGAAAATTAATGCCACGAACAAATACCAAGATGGTCCCAAACAATTTCTAGTTCCAATATCCAGGCTTCATCCCCATTTATCGATAAAATATATGGCCTTTTCCCTTAAAATATCATACATTGAAAAACTCTATTAAGGTACCAATTAGGAAGATCAAATAGGGTGTCAGTACAACCCAGTAGGCCACCATGAATAGTGTGAATCAAAATATCTAGTCAGATAATAGTGCGTGATAATATATAATGAAATTAAAATATAACTCAAAAGTAAACATTCATCACATTATAATTTATTTATTATTTCACCCAATTAACTCAAGGGTTGTTGAGAAAAAATGTACCTATTTATAATTTTAGATGATTCCATATATCAATTTATTCTAAGAAATACAATATCCTAAAACCTACTTCAGTTAATTAGGGACACTAAAGTATTCAATGGTTATATCATATCCCAATACATGTTTTGACTCATGCTGAAAATTGATGTATTCTCTCGTGAGGCCATATATAAGAGTACATTTTCTACCATTATTTAGTTCACACATGACTTCCCAAGTAACAATTATTAAATCCATTCTTGAATGACCATGTGACCATTCAAATATAACAAAAACAATGACCATATTTTATTTTTTTATTCTAATGTATATTAAAAATGATACCATATATATCTCCCAACTGAATGAAGATTTTACAATTCATTACACATAATTATAACATAAAGGTTACAATATATTTTTCTTTATCAAATGAACAGGTTACCATTCCATTACTCATAAGAATAATGACCATGTTCTTATTTAGACTTCTTATTTGAATGACCATATTACAATTACATTACTCATAAGTATTATGAACATATTTCCATGTATACTTCTTAATTCAATGACCATGTTCCCATTCTCTTATCACATAATTAATTCCGCTATTATTTAGAAAAAGAATCCATTTATAATTCAACAATTATTTTATCACATAATTACTCTTAATTATATCACTAATTAATTATGTTATTAAATGAAACGATTAATTTAACAAATAATTAATTAATACCCATTATTTGACCACATAATTAATCTTCAAAATAGATTATCTGATTATCAATATCATGTTTTCATAATTTGTTCTACAAAAAATAACATATTTAACATTTTCAAAAGAACATAATTAATTCCAAAATTAACTATCTCAATCAAAATGGTTCAATAAAATCATTATTAGCCTCTGATTATTTATATAATACAGAACACTTAAACCAAATAACACATTTCCCAAATTGGTTTTCAATTTCAACTATCTTAATAAATAAATTTTCCATGTTAATAAACCTAATTTAGGGTCTCAATTTTCTCAATAATGCTTGAAATTATACAATTGGCATACACTTATCATGTTTATGACTATATAAATTGAATATTGGAAAATTTAATATTAACCGAAGATCCAAAAATGATTTCAATGGCCCAAAACCGTGAAGAGATATATAGTTATTTTCATAGAGGTTTTTAGATCATGAGGAATAATGATCAAAACAAACAACACAATTCACCATGGAATTTTTCTTCCAAGAGATGGAGAAGAAGGATGAAAAGAAGAAATAAATCCATGAATATTTACCAGGGATTGATCACATAAATGGGACATATGGAAGGGGTTTTGGATATCTAAAATAATTTGGAGAGTATCACCATGTCATGATGTGATGTGATATAATGGGTTCCAAAAAAATCATCCACACAACCACATTAAAACTGATGGTAAGGTATTTAGAAGGTGTGTAATTCAGTTAGTAATTGTTTAGTGATTTTTACTGGGTTTCACTAAAAAATCACATGCCAAGAAAATATTTTATTAAAACCCAAAAAAAAAATAAAATGATGTTTAATAGTCTTACACAATGTGTAAATGTTTTATAGTTGAGTTTCAGCCCATTGTATTCTCTAAATCCCCCGAACTAACCACACACCCATTTTTTAACACTTAAACCATTTATACCAAGACTACATTAATTCAAAAAAGAATAAATCCCTAAAAATTGGATCATTTTCCACAAAACATTTCTTCATATCTAAACTAGAATGGGTAACTAATGCTAAAATGAAAAAAACACAATGAGATAATTACCTGAAAAATATGGTATCGTACAATCTCCCTACCTTATAAAAGCTCATCCCTGAGTTACACTCAAAATAATTTATATGATTCTATGTAAAAAATAATCACTCACTAATTCCATATATGTTAATCTCATTCACATGTATCATTCTGTAAATTCACATGTTGCTACAATACATGAACTATAATCATGATTTTTCCCCGTAACACTTTCTCTGTATAGTCCAATAAATGTATCAGATGCACTTTATATGATGCATCTATATCATGGTCAACATTACGCACCTAGATCACGTTATAAGTGTCGGGGTAATACCTCCATAATTTTGATACATGTAAAATTTCTTGCATATCTAAACATTTCTATGGATGATCCAATCGGTATTCCACTTTCATGATTCTCTCAACTTCCACAAATAGTCTAACAAACCTGGGCTCTAACATGACCTGCCTATGTATCCAATAGTTACACTTAAGAGGAGAAATTTAAAGGAATACATTATCAACCTCTATAAACACTAGGGGTCTTCTACATATTTCATTATATGTCATCTTCATACTCTGAGTCGTATCCATAAATGTTTGAATAGCTGAAACTATACTGACATTTCCTTTTTAACTATTTGTTCATACAACATTGACACACCTACATCAGTCCAACATATCATTGATCTGCATGGCCACCCATTAAGAGCCTCATATGGTTCCATCTGTTATGTTTCCAGATAATTGTTTTTATAGAAAAAATATCATAAAGCCACGTTTTTCTCATAAGATCCACCAATGTAAAGCACACACACCCACAACATATCCTCAAGAACTGATATAGTATGTTTCTATTTCCCATCTATCTATGGGTAGAAATGAATATTCAAAACTACTAGTGTACTAAGCGCATTCTACATGCCCTACTAGAACTGTGATGTGAAATGTGAGTTATGATATGAAACTATAGTCTGTGGAACCCTGTAAAGAATGAATATCTCTCAAAAATACCAATATCTTAGCTTCACCAATGATAAAGACACTTATATTATCCTAAAAGGTGATGAATTCATCACTCGATCCATAATTACAAAAATAACATCATTCTTCTTTGGGATCTCCATGATTCCCACTGCCAAATCCATTGTCATGTAATTCCACTACCACTCCATAAGGGTAATGACTAAAGAAAACCTTCATGTCCTTGATTCTATGCCTTCACCTACTAATAGGTGTATCATCGTGTCCTGAATCAAGCTATTTCCTTTTTAAGGCATGGCCACCAAATTTGTCATCATAGTTCATAGTACATTTTTCTCATAACTCAATGTATTTTCCACATTGAGTTATTAAGTCCCCACATGATATCCTCTCACATGATCATTGGATGAAATAATAATTTCTTGATATAAATGATATCATATTCAAATATTCTCCTAACTGAAGGTGAATCCCCACCTTCATGTATTTCTCTATAAGATAAATATTCTGGGGCCTCAAAAAACCTCTTTAGGATCTGTCTAAAAAGTGTAGACTTCAACCAAACTGACACATGATTCATCTTTTTTAGGTTCTCCTGAACCACCACATGCATCTCACCTAGTTAATACACCATTTTCCACTCAACACTAGACTCTTAAACCATCTGAGTCTACGTCATCCTACTAAAAGCTTCAGACACACGATATCATTTTCTATGCATATATTGTAGCTAAAAATCCAAAGAATACATATAGTCAATCCAACTCCATAATCGATGGTTTAAATAACATTGTGAATATTTATACCTTAATATTTTAAGGTCTATATACATAGTAAAATTTTCACCGAACATATAATTTTTCTAATGATTTAAATCATAAATCAATGTTGTCTTCTCGAGGTCATGTGTACGGTAGTTCCATTCACGTGGCCGTATCTTCTAAGACCCATACGACACAACTCGATCTTCCTACATCACCATAACTCTGATTATGATCACAGAGTTTCCATAACACATCATATACTACTCACAATGAAAATGTAGGATCAAAATTATTGTCTAAGTAATGTTTTTATTTAACTCTTTGAAGGACATCTCAAATGATTTTGACAAATCATACTTTGTCCTTTTTTCAATCCAAAAAGTGGTGCTTCAAAATAGAATAATCTCTATATGAACATCCAATAATATCCAGTTAACCCCTAAAAGCATCAAATATCAAGCATTTTCATAGGAATCTCCCAAGAAACCACTTCATGAACCGCATTTGGGACTAATTACACACATTTATTTGTGATGATGTGTCCCAATAAGGCTATTGAATTGATATAAAATTGAAACTTAGATAACATGGTGTATAACCTATGTTCTCTCAGTGTACACAGAATGACGTAAATATATTGGGAATGATCATCATGTGTCTTTAAGTACACCAAGATTTCTTCTATTGACACCACCACAAACTGATCTAGGTACAAATTCAATATTTATTCATCAAATCTATAAACACTGATGGTGCATTTTTCATCCAAAAAGGCATTATGAAAAACTCATAATGGTTATACCTTCATATGAAAGCAATCAAATGTCCAAACACTAACCTGATGATACCCTGATCTCAAGTCAATCATCTAGAACACACAAACTCCTCTCAACTGGTCAAAAATTTATTCGATATATGGAATTGGATATCAGTTCATCATAGTCCTCCGGTTCAATAGTAGATAATCAGTACATAAACAAAAAATCCATCAATAATTCTTTGCAAAAAACATAGGTCATCCATAAGGAAACATACTATAGCAGATAAATCTTTTATCCTCAAACTCCTCCAGCATAGACTTGAGCTCTTGATGATATGTCGGTATCATTATTTATAGTGGAATAGATACTAGATTGGCACCCATTATGATTTAAATAGTGAATTCCACATCTCTCTCTCATGGTAGTCCTGAGATGTATTTAGGAAACACATAATAAAATTGTTCCACTACTTGTGGTGTGATATCATGATTTACACCTCTTTCGTCTAACAATAAAATAGTAACCTAGGCTTTGTTCCCTCCCAGTTACGGAGTAATTGGCCGTGCTCTGTCTACTTGGATATCCCCCTCCCCATGGTGTCTATATTTTTTCACTTAGAAGACGTAAAAGTCACTCTCCTCCCGTAAAATTCTATGAGGGATCGATGTGAGACTAAACAATCCATTCATATTATTATTTCAAAGGATAAAATGTCAAGAACATAAGGGAACCACAACAAATGATACTCCTAGACTTTGAGAGAACATATATTTCATATTTAGATCTATGTAGGCCTAATTCCCAACACTATGTATATACTTGTTACCTCGTTCACAAACTCAACCACCATACTCAAAACCTTAATAGGTTTTGTAGATATAATGGAATTAATTACACCAGTATCAAATAAGAAACTAGCTAATGTAAAAGCTAAATGAATGGTACCTCTCATTATTGACGGCTCAACCTCACTATCTCCAAGTGTATGGCGCACTGCATGTAGTCTACCTAACCCTCTTCTAAATGATTTTTTCTGACTCCCTTGAGTTTCAATACTATACTTATAGGGTTTTAAGGTCTAGAACTGCAACATAAACTACCTCTACAACCTCATTCATAAAGACTACATCTGTCAGTATTATAAGATGTAAAAGATCAACTTACAAAAGTAAAAAATTGTCTAGAACCTCCATAAATGATTGTCTGTTAAGGTTTCTTACAAAAACATTATTTAATTCCCATATTTCTAAAAGTATGTCACTCTAATGGTGGCCAGGGATAGTGATGAAGATAAAGACTCATCCTAACACATTGATGGATGATCACTCTAGTAAATTCATGTTCAACTGATACTCCTATCTAACCACTCATCATTCCACTAGACAAGATAAAGTTTTCATAATTATGATTCATATTGTCATAAGTTTCTCCTCATAATCATCTTTTTTGCAACTATTTGTCTGATTCTTGAAGCAACCTTCATGCCACCCTCACCTATGAGACCTTGATCCACCACCATATAAAGATTTCTAACTGAAATATGATAACATTGGATTTAATATCACAATTGATTCCATCCTAAAAGAATATCACTATATCAATTTCATATCATGTCAATGCTGGAACAAAGTGCTACAAGGTTGTAAAGCATCCCACATAATCCATTACAAACATGCTCCCGTGAGTCCAGCACATGAACTATGAAAATTTATTTTGCCTTAGCATATCGGGGTATATGTTATCAAAAAACCTCACCAAGAATCCATTCCATAACATAAAATCAGTTCCATCTGACCAACTACCTCTAGAAAGTGTTAGAGGGTTCGAAAATTGATTTTTTTTGTCATTTTTGAGATTCCTTTCACAACCTACCCTGGGTATCTTCCCATTAATTACATGATGTGGGAGATATTATATTGGAACTATTCTCTTTATTCCTCACTCACCACTATTTGTGATTCTGGTTCCACTAAATAAAGAGCATTATTTTCCATAACCTATTTTCTTCCCATCAACAATCATTTTCTTGGAGGCATATCAGTACAATTAGAAACACAAGTTTTAATAAACATAAAACAAAATTATTAAATTTATATAAGAGGTAATAAATACGACAATTATTTCCCCAATCCTAACCACATGGTCAAAACAGAGACATTATTACTACCCTTAACCATCATATAGATATGTCTTGGTTCCAAAGGGAATTCTCATTAATCAAGTTTCTCGTTTAGATAGTCTATTATTCAAAATATTTCACCAATTTAACCCTTCTATTTTTTATATTAGGAAAAATTTTCAATTTATTCTCAATATTAAATAAAAAAGTTTATGTTAAAAAAGATTTTCAAAACCCCATTTTCCCAAGTGTTTTTAAAGTGATTCATGTAGAAAAATAATCATGTGTGCCTAAAATTATCCTTGCATAATAATCCCTCATGACATTTTAGGATATGTGTCATTTTTCAGAAAATATTAATATAAATTTTCACAGAAGATAAAAAGTGAATCACTCAATGTTAAATAAAATTATATTATAATATAAAATAGAGATAAAACCTATCCCACCCCGAGAACATTTGTTTTCCCATATACATTGGTTTTCACCTATACATGGGTTTGGATATCACATGAATGATTTCATTTCTAGGACTAAAATTATCGTAGTCTCTTATATAACTTTTATAAATAGTAATACTGAAGAAAAATAAAAGAAAATTGGACTCTAAAACTAATTACTAATGTCATGACCTGGGTGCCACACATATTTTCTATCCGTAGGTCTGTTTCATGACCTAAATCAAGCATCCCCATACTCTAGCGGCTGCTTAATAGTAGTGAGGGTTTGATGAGTCATTCATGGGAAAAGTATTATATATTTTATCATAGTAACACACCATATGAAATAATAAAAAAATAGCAGAATTAATATATATATATTTAACTCCAATATCTCATAGTACTGAATGCGGAAAATACAACATCTAAATAGAAGATAAACGTTATTTACTAATGTAAGAGTCAATTGTCTAAAATTATAACTGAAAAATGACACAAAAAATTCCTAAATTGGGCCGCAAACCATGATCGGTTCCCTTGTAAAATCTTTATCTTAAATTTTCCAACTAACACATGGCCTTTCTCCTTAACCTATTCTACAACAAATAAAACTATTCGGGTATCAATCAAGAAGCCCAAATATGGTGTGAGTGTAAATTCGTTGGCCACCCCCAATAGTGTTATTGAATATATGCAGTCAGATAATAGTGCATACAATTTTGTAATGAATGAAAAATACAATGAAAATGAAAAAAATTAACACATTATCATTTATTCAAGGGTTTAAGAGGACACTCGTATCCCATGCCAGCTTTGGCCAATCTCGTATCCTGAAGTGTTCTATTTTATTGATATCTTAATACCTATGTCATCTCATTATAGAGCTTGATGTATTCAAAGGTGATATCATATCTGAAAACTTATTTCGAGTGAAGCCAAAGTTTGATTTCTTTTTAAGTGAGGCTATATCTCAATGTAACTTTGTTACCATTAATTATATCACACATTATTTACAATGATACAAATTTTAAATACATGCTTGGGTGACCATGTTACCATTTAAACAAATCACAAAGAATGAAAATTTTCCCATCATTTATTCACAAGTATAATGAATATGTTTCAATGTATACATCACAACTGAATGACAAAGTTACAATTCATTTACTCAAAAGTATAATTTACATTTTACCATGTATACTTCTTAATTGAATTACCACGTTTTGATTCCATTACAAAAACATATAATGACCATGTTACCATGTATACTTATTAATTGAATGACCATGTTTACATTATTTTAATAATAATTAGAATACCCATGTTACCATGAATACAACTTAATCAAATGGCCATGGTACCATTACTTCTACACAAAATCAATTCAACAATTAACTGTGAACGAATATTCCATTAAATATTAAACAATTAGTTTATCAAATAATTACACTTAATTGATTCACCAATTAATTATGTTACCAATTTCATTGATTAATTTAACAAATAATTAGTCAATAATCTCAACTCAACCCCATTATTCATTTTATGAATTCATTACCTCATTATCAATATCACCTTTTTAAAATTAATTCAGCAATTAATTATATATTCCACAATATCAAAAGCACATAATTAAATCCACAATTAACTATATAAATCCATATAGTCTAATAAATAATATTTAGACCCCCAATTTATCATATATGTCATAGTCCTTAATCCTCACAACCCATTTACGCAATTAATATTCAGTTTCATCTATCTCAATAAATAAAATTTCCACATTAGTTATCAGAATTTCATAACCAACTTTTCTATAGAATTTTATAAATTATACCATTGGAAAGCACATATGATGTTTATGTATATGGAAATTGAATAATAGACCACCTAACATTAAATAATGGTCCAAGAAATTGTTTATTAGATAACACCCCTGAGGATATATGAGGAGGGCTACATAGTGGAATCTAGCTTAATATTAATCATGATAAAAAACAACATAGAAATTCAGTAAGGGATTTTACCACAACAGGTTTTAGAAGAAGGAAGTAAAAAAGAAATCAACCCATAAAGACTTATCGGAGATTGACCGTGTAAATAGGATGTCCAGAAGGGGGTTTGGAACTCCAAAATCACTTGGAGAGTCAAACTAGTTCTGGTACAGAAGGAATACAATGGGTTCCTTCAAAAATCTCTCTCACATCCACTATTAATTTTTTGATTGAGAATTTTCATGATGTGTAATTCAGTCACACTTCATTCTATGATTTATAATACATATCTCCAAAAAATACATTTCATAATATTGATCTTATTAAAATCCAATAGTAGTTAGATGATGTGTAATACCCATACAAGACATGTATATTTTCTTAACTTTGAGTTTCATTCCATTTTCCCTATAATTATTCTGAACTCACCACAAAATAATTATTTAACACACAACCCATTTATAACCAGAATATATTAATTAAAACAATCATTATTTTCATAAAATTTTGTTTGTTTCCCCAGAAATGTCTCTACATCTTTGAATAATGCAATTACACTAAGGCATAAATGAAAAAAAACATAAAAAAAACATAAAGAATATGGGATATGGCACCACATATTACTAATTTATTAAATAGTATATTTATTATATATACTATACATTCCCTCCAATACCATGGAAAATGTTATTTTCAATTTATTACCATTCATGTCAATGTGTAAAAGTTCTCTTCTTATTACACATGTAAGTGAAAACACTATCTTAAAGACTCAAAAAATAACTGACAAAATCCAAAATAATATAAGAATGATACATCATCACAAACAGAAGATATCATTTTTTTCAGAATCAATGTACATGATTAATTTCATAAATTTACAACAATATCACATTTGGTGATGATTAAACATGTTTTTTGATAGAAAAATATACTGGAACATAAAAGATGAATTATTCATATTTGTAGTCCAATCCTTAAAATTTCCTATACTTGGAGAATTCCATTTGAGAAAAATTATAAAATTCATAATTCTAATGGTTACACAACACCAATTTATTAAATATCATCTATTTCATGTAAAATTTTTATATCTATGTCATGAAATATATATTACGATTATTATCATTGTATCATTTGTGTTTTTTAATTAGCCACACCTATAATATTTTGACAGGATATATAATTTTTTGTAATTATGATTTGTATAATATGAAAAATAAATAATTATATCATGGTAATTATTCATGATTAAATTAATCTTAATTCAAGACATGGTATTCATGAATTAAATGTGTAATTTTCATCTCGGGATCCCACTCAAATAAACTATATCCATAAAATGAAATTTAAATATTCAAAATTATCAAGAATTCAACATTCTTTTCTAAGTGGAAAGAATTATTTCTGTCATTGTGTAGCCATTTTCATAGACAAAATAATGTAAATAATTTTCCTAAAAGGAAAATATTAATTTTTTAAAAAATAATTCAACACCGTAAAAAGTATTTAAAATTCCATAACATTGAAATATATTTTTTGAAAAATAAATTTATATTTAGAAAATAGTTTCATCTACAAATATTCCCTTGTCACTAAAATACATTTAAAAAATCTATTAATTTAATTTATAATGAATGAAATAATATTTGAAATTTATTTAAAATAATTACAACATATGATATATTTATTAATTTCAATATTTAACAACATAATAATGCATTATATTTAACTAGTTATTTTAGTATTACAAACTTGTATCTCATTATGAATAATATTATTAGTAATGTTGATTTAATAATCATTATAATTAATATTAATAGTGGCATATTTTTTTCAATAATTTTCAAATTAAAAATTATTGTTTTTATTATGATATATTTTTTAAAATAATTTATTAATCCTATTACATTAATTTAATATAATCTTCCAATTATATTTATTGAATAATAATTATTAAAAAACATTTTATTTTCAAGGAAGTGGATACCATTTTCTCGGGACTAGAGGATGCTTACTTCCAAATAACATGATTAAATTTATATGAAAATATATTTATTTTTGTATTGAAATAATTTTGCAAAACATAAAAATTGAATAAAATAATGATAGATTTAAATTAAATCTAATCATATGAATTTTTTTATTACTACATGTTGGGAATGAAATTATACACATTCAAGTTTTAATTGGTTGGGTAAGGGTGGGAAAATAAAATATTTTATTTTATATTAAATGACCTAAGGATTTTCAACAAGGCTATGTCCAATATTTTATATTTTGAATTACCCACATGTTCTCAAGAAAATTTCATTGTGGAAAAACATTTCATTAAATATAATTGATATTAGGTGGGTTCTAATGATTTTGAGGTAAAAATTGTTACATGTTGTATTTGACCCATTTCAATAAAAAAATAAGACAACTAAAATATATATAATCAAAAAATGGTAATGGTTTTGGTCAAAAAGGTCAACTAAAATATATAACATAAAAGGTGGGGTTAACTTGAATTATTTTTCACTTTGGCGTATAAAAGGCTCTTGAATTTTAGAGAGGTCATTAAATTCACTAGAACCATTATTATGTTCAAATACGAAGGGAAATTATAAATTTATAAATTTATATCATTTATAGGATTAAATGCTAAACTTAAGCCTTTCATTTTATAAATAAAATAATTGAAATAAAATACCATTCAATCAATTAAAATGGTATCCATGGGTTTAAAATTTTCATTTTTGTACATATGAAAATATAATGTTCCTCCAAAAGAAACAATATTATTTCTTACGTGATAGATGATGGAAAATATTGGGGGTTTAATTATAAAAATGATAAAAATGTAAATAATCATAACATTAATATAATTTTCTTAATATCTATGGAAATGTTTACAAACAAATAAATTAATTTAATGAGTGTATAAGTGAGGTAGTAAAGGAATATATATGTTATCATAAAGATATTTATAATGAATTAGGAGTTCCCAAATCTACTCTTAACACTTCCAAAACAAATAAGTATGGATATGAACTATGTTTTACACTATAAAAACCTAAATGATCAACATTAATACAAAACCTATTTTTTCAACCTCAAAACATGAAAATCAACTTTTTGTTCTTTATTGTCCAATTGATATGGAACCAATGTATCCTTTTTTTTGATAATATATAATCATTTAAATACCTGTTATATGAGATGATACAATTTTTCTGTGTTTATTATATTTCAACCCATGCCATTATATTTTTATTTTTATAATAAACAAAAACAAAATTACTCATTTAAACCAAATATATAATGGATGTTGGTGCTGGTGTGAATAATGACTATATGGCCCTTCATTATCTCTAAAATTGTGAAGTAAGTAGATAAAACATTTAATGTTTTATTTTTATCTCAAATAGACACAATTTATTTATAAATAATTTTCAATGTATTCTATCATGCCAATAACCCATATATATTTATCTGTACCACATTCTGCTTCATGTGAATCATTTATTTTCAAATGGTAATTATAATAATGTGGATTCCCACACATGTCCCCATGTCATCTAAAAAATTATTTTATTTCAGTAGATTAATAATGAAAATGTAATGTTATCATTCCCAATTACAAGGGAGTACAAATTTGTTGGATTAAGGGATATTATTTTTTCAAACAATATATATAATTATTAAAATGGAAATTAAATAACTATTTAAATATAGCCTCTAAAAATTGAACCAAATCATTCATATATCATGTGATTTTTTATCTAGGTATCACTAATTGAGTTATCTCATCATACAATAGTATCCATTTTACATTATTCTATAGTCAATTAAAACACCATATTAAATTCACTTTACATATAGAATTGAATCAATCTAATGATTTCACATGAATATGTTAGTCATGTTATCATATAAATATTCATCAGCATCATAATATTTTTTGTATTCAAAATTTGATGTATTTCATTATTCATTGACTCATAATGTTACCTAGGATGAAAATATATGAAATTATCTTTTTATATTGTTGTATTTTATATTTTATTTGGGATGATTATTTTGAATTTTTCATCATTCACTACAAAATAATCATATTTTATCAGTTCGTGATTTTTTTTATAAAATCTAATAAAAAATCATTTGGTAGCTACCTTTAATATGGTTTCTTTTATCAGTTCTATAGAAAGTTATTATAAATTCATCTTCTATATGTTCTAAAAACCTGATGAATAAGGGTGTTTTAGGGTTTTATTATCATTGAAAAGAGTTATTTATAATGATATTTTAGGAGATATAAAATTTAAAAAAATCCTAAAAACATAATGTATTCACCCCTAACCCATTCACCATTATCTATCCTTTTG
The DNA here is from genome assembly GCA_963277665.1 of Viscum album. Classification (NCBI taxonomy): domain Eukaryota; kingdom Viridiplantae; phylum Streptophyta; class Magnoliopsida; order Santalales; family Viscaceae; genus Viscum; species Viscum album. Next base: position 892,037,818 of record OY728130.1, read on the forward strand.
TTATATTTCGTCTGTGGAATTGATATAAAAAATATGGTTTTTATAACATTGGAAGACAACCACGCCACCCCCCACCATTTATCAGTGTCAAACCCCATACCACATTTATCATCAAACCACTTAATTACCCAAACAATTAGAGTCATGCACACATGAAGATATGATCCTATAACCCACTTCCTACAGAATGAACTCATGTACCACTACTTCTTCTTATTTTCCCCGTCAAATTATGATATATCTCTTTATTTATATATATTTAATTTTTTATTTATATATCTAATCATATAATTATTTCCAAAATCATTTATAAAAAAATGTTTATATATATTCCTATATATATAATGATATATTTTTATTTTTATGTATAATTGTATATTTACATTTATATTTAATATAATTTTATATAAAATCAATATTTATTGTAAATTCATTTATGTGTGCATGTATATATAAATTTAAATAATTCGATTTGTTAAATAGGATTATATATTAATAATATATATATATATATATTATAATTTTGTATCAGAAAATAAAATTTTTATAATGATAAAATGAATCCCTTTATTAAGTACTTTTTTCTATGAATATTTTAATAGGTGTGTTTGTGGGTCTCTCTACACACACACAAACAGACATATATATGTATTATTGTATATATATATATATATATTTGTATATGTTGTGTCTATATATGTAAATGTATTTGTATTTTAATAATTGTTTTCAGAAATCATAAAATTATATATATGTAAATATAAATTTACAGATCCAAAAATATTATTTACCACAAGCCCTAAAGATTTTAATTATTATATACAAACATATTTATATATAATTATATATATACTATAATATATAATTGTTTATATATATATATACACAAATTTTTGAGTATATATATATATATATTGGATTATTAACACATACTCGCACACAAATATATTTATATATTAAAATTAATTATATATTTACATAGGTATATATATATTCTAAATGTTTTAGAAAAATATCATAGGTAAATTTTACTTTTAAATAAAATTGATAAAATGTAATAATTAACATATGCTTTATATATTTGGAAATATATTTTTCTGTAAATATATTTAAATATATATTTACAGAACTAAATTTTAATATGAAATAAAGAAATATATATATATATTGTTATAAAGAACATTAATATATGGAAAAACAAAAAACATTCAATGCCATAACATCCATATGAATGTAATATTAGGGGATGATTTTAGTCTACCTTAAAAAAATAAATGGATACCATACTTAAATGAAGTTTAAAATCAATCGAATGTTAGCAAATAAAGGTATCCAAAAAATGTAGTTTGATATCCATTTGCAGTCATTACTGATAGGGAAGAAGTAAGGAAATGTTCTTCCCTATAAATATAGTGTAGGTCTCTTCTTAAGCATAGTTTTAAAATAACGTTGAGGCCAAATAGTTACTCAGATTAATATTTATGTATGTTTTATGTTCATTTCATGGTTTTAACAAACCATAAGATATAATTATATCATTAATTTTTTTTTCTATATGTAATTATTTTATAAATATTTATTAAACATTACCAATTAATATATTTTTATTTAATATTGGATTTTAATTATTTTATAAAGAATGTTTCAAGAACTATTATATATAATATGTGTGCATTCATATTTATCAATATATAAATAATATTTAGTGAAACAAATTCTATCAATACCAATATAATTAAATTTTGTATATAAAAATTGGATTTTTTATAATATGAAAAAAATTATAATGTCACCCTTTTAGATGCTCTACAAATAAGATCTATTAAATAAACTCATCAAAGGATACATTTGTCATTGTTAATTCCCAATAATAAAGAGTTCCCTTTTTGAACAATTTAATAATGATGATAAAGGCCACCTTTATCATTTCATTTTTATCTAAACTCAATTATCCTTTTTATCAATGTTTTTTTGTGATAGAAAAGGGTATATGTTAATATTATAGTTATATATTAGTCGTATAAATCTATATGCAGTCAAAATAATTTAGTTTCATGACCTACACCAGCAAATGTAATAGACCATCTAGCCTTGATCTCATTTTATCCATAATCAAAATACATCAAATATTTTTCCTAAGCATAATTTGGTTCTCATGTTTGATTTCTAAGAGATAAAAATACAAACATCCAATAATATAAAAAATAGTAATGGTAATAAAACAAATAATGATAAATTATGGCATTATAATTGAGTTTTTAGGGTAAACCAATATGTTTGTTAGAAATATTTTTCAAAAGGGGTTGTAAACATGTTTCATACATTCTCCACAATATTGAAGGAAATCTGAATCTCATTCATGCCTCATGTTTTAGGTTTTCAATGGAGGTGTGAAATAAGATCAGGTCACCTCCATGGATAAATCAATAAATGGTACTCACCCACTATTCCATCATTCAAATCCTCTAATTGTCTAGTGATTTTAAGGACATGTCCTTAAATCGTTATATAATATTGAGTTAAATCAAAAATTAAAATTGAGTATCCTTTCATGATTTGATTTTTAGAGAATTGGGTCATAACTATTACATATCATCATGAATATTACATGTATTCACTACTACTCAGTATCGATTTTTTAATAAAATAAAAACCCTTAAAGAGAATCATTTCAAGATCTAAGTTTTAGACAACATGGCTTTTCCATGATCCCATCCTTAACACTTAATCATTTTTATGTCCTAGGGAAAACATTTCAAAAACATGGTTTAAGCATAAAAATCTCAATAAAGGTTATAAAATAAATAAAGAAGACATTATGACATCAATAAATACAAATCAATGAAACCAAACTTTTCAATAATAACATACATCATGAAATCATTAGAATTATGATCAATAGAAAGAAGTTATAAATCTTAATGGTAACTTGTGGAATACATAGAATACATACATTTTATCTTTTACAGCTACATAGGGTGTCACATTTGGAATACCCATCACAATATATTCCGTAAATCTCATAAGAGAAACATTAATGTTTACCAGTGTCATGTTACCCAATACATTGGAGAGTTATCTCAGGCTCACCCACCCTAGGTTTATCATGGAACCACACATATACATAATGAATTTCCATGAAACATATCATAATCATAACACATAACATAATAATAAAAGAAAATATAACATTTCCATATTCCAATCATAATATATAATTTCATGATATAGACATAATCAATGCTTTATTAAACCATTTTCAAAACCATTTAAAACATTTAAAAAATATTTTATTGAATTTAAGTGTCACATAACACATTTAGTCATTAAAAGGAATTATCAGTTGAAACCATTGTGAATACATGTACATTATGGTTAAATATTTAGATGAATAAATATTTTATAAATTTAAATTGGTATTTTAGTTAAAGAGTTATTAACAAAATGATAGAATCTTGAATTAAAATAATTGATGAATAAAATTTAATCCGTACTTTAAAATATCATGAGAATGAAGGGATTCATGATATAATAGGAAAAAGAACATTATATACACCATATAATATTGAATTGGATCATCACCACAATTAAGTCTCAATAGAATGTAAATTGAGACGAAATCAATTATAATGATTGTATCCTTAGATTAAGGTTAAATAAATTAAAAAAATTTCAGTGACAAATAATAATACACTAAATATAAGTTGATATTATTTTTGAAACAATCATAGGCCATTCAAACATAATCATATCATGACATTATCAAGAAGTAGAAGTTTAACCCAATGAATTGAAATTTGGTAATGAAGTTCATTTAAAAAAATTCGACAGCCTAAGGATGTCATTTTAAAATTCATGAAATGAATTTATGAGAGAGTAAAGGGTATCTCATCACCTGGACATAAAATGAACTGCAATAAGGATATATAAGAACATCTCTAAATATTAGAAGATATTAATTAAAAGGCAAAAAATGATGTCTTTAAACAAGAGGAGGGTGAAAGATTCCCTTAATGATTTGGTAACATAAGAAACATACACCCCATGAAAGAATGATTATTAAAATAAGAAGTATATACCGATAATTTGATTTATATTATACAAAAAATAAAACCATGGGTAGTACCTACACCACACAAATTGAAATAGTGTCAAAAATAGCATGAATCTCACAAGAATGAAAAGTGGATTGAAAAACCCATACTACATTGTAATCAATCGACTCCTTTCAAAAATATCTTATATCCACAAAATATATCATATAATACCATGCATATGAATGGAATCATGATAATATATATCAAATGGTATTAAAAAATACACAACATGCAATGAATAAGTGGTGAACAATGGAAATATATCAGAATTTAAAGTGAGATAAAAAATCCCTTACCTCATGTCTGACATGTCCCGTTAACTTGTTAATATCCTTAATAATAAATTATTGTTAATTTCTATTTTCATAAGAAAATTTCTCGAGTTTATTATTCCATTTATATTACTTATAACCATGTTATAAACAGTATGTAATCATTTATGTTAATAATGCTTGTTTTTCTGATTTTTGGTACTTGAGTCAAAAATGAACATGTAATTACAAGTTGTCCAAGTGGTCACAATAAATTTATCTCCAGAATGATATTCATGATTTATATATCATATATAACATATATATCAAGTATATATATGTATTTATAACAGTACATCACATTTGGAGATAAGAAGTGAAATGCACCGTTCATGGTTACGGTAAGCCGTACATACGCATGAACACTAATTTCATTTGTATTTCATATTTTAATGGAATGAAAACATAATTATAGATAGGTATAATATAATTACAGTATATTATCATATATAAATCATTATATATATCATTTTTACATACCATGTATGGTATGAACGAGTCATATCACTTTGACGTGGCGGTAGTCTGCACTTCCTCAAATGAAATTACCGCATTTACCAATAATGGAACCATAATGGTATTCCATAAATGTAAAATAAAAAAGTTTAATGAAACATAAACATAATATATATAATATAAATTAAATTTTACATCATAATGGCAACCATGAGAGGTGGTATGAGTTAATTTAACAATCATCATTTCATGAGGAGTTAGTTTTCCATCCACAAAAACATTATGTTATTTACCCATAAGATGGATGTGTGTGTAAGTTTAGTTCGAATTCATCTCATAAAAACATCCTAGTATAATGAAGATACAGTTTTTGTTATAAAATAATGGTAAAAAATATTTTATGTTGTTGGAGAAGTAAAATAAAAAAAAGGAACTTAAGAGAAGATGTTACCTTTAAACCAGGTAACTCCATTTGGTTTGAACCAAAAGGGTTTATTAAAGTGATTTATGCCTAAGGTAAGGTATCTAGGATGAATATAGGGATCTTGGGAGATTATTTTAATAGAGGTTGTATGAGCCAAAGGCTTTAGAAGTGTGAGTAATGAGTTATAAGGGAGAGATTTTTATAAGGGGAAAAAGGGGCTGTTTAGGAAAGTTTGAAACAATTATTTTATTATAAACTCATCTTCGGTTTAAAAATGACAAAAAATCAATAAAAATAAAATTATTATGACTCGGGGATGAAAAAAATCATTAAATAAGAATTTTTTAGGTTTTGAATATTTTTTTTAATATTTTTAATCTTATTTATTAAAATCATTTATTAATGAGGTAAATATTTCATCATTATTGTGTCATAAATAATTAATATTTTTGATGTCCAAATAAATATAATAAATATACCATGATGTAGGAAATCATGTTATCCTTCCATGGATTATTTTTAGTAAATTTGAGAACTTATATAACCCCATATAAAAAGTTATTCACTAAAATTCATTTTTTATGTCATTTTTGCATTTACATTAAATTAATTAATATAAAGTTTCATAATTATTCCCATGTGGCTCCATGGGTTCCAAAATTTGACCCAAGGATTATGATGGTCGGATATCTATCTACTAATAGAAATAGAACACATGTTAGGGTAATTTAATATTGTTATAATATTATATTTTACCCTTATTTACAATTTTTACCTTTTAATAATGGTATATAAAATATTTACTAAAGCAAATATTTATAATGTCTAAAAAAATAATTTACCTATTTAAAAAATTTAGACCTAACAATTGCAAATATTAAATCAATTTTTCTAATTTCAAAACATATTTTTAAAATTAGGTTCTCATCAAAAGACCAGAACTTAGAGCTTTATTAAAAAAAAGAGGCACAAATATGTAACAAAAAACGAAAAGAGGGAAATTTTCTAGAGTCCTTAATAAAAGAAGGAATCAACCCTGGAGGGAGTTCATTATTCCAAGTGATATCATGAGAGACTCCCATGATTTCAAGCCCATCAGTGATCATATTAGCCTCTCGATAGGTATGAGTGGTATAAATTAATTTAAAATTAATTCCCATAGTCAAAACAAAAAGTGTGTTTTCAAGAAATAATAACTATCAAAAGATTGACATTTTTTTATGTACAATTTCAAAATGAAATTAATTAAAATTACCATAATTAGATTAAATTATAAAATTATATTATAATTACACATTAAAACCAATTAAAAATATAATATATCCATATAAATAAATTAAATTAAAAAGATGTTTTGAATTAAAATACAGTATTTTTCATTATTCATAAAAAATTTAATTTTATTAGACAAATACCAAAATTTTATCCAAATTAAATTTTTATTTCCTGAATCTAAAGAAAAATTTTATTTTTTAAAATAGAACATATAAAAATGACCAAAACTATATTTACAGACGGTTCGCATCAAAAGGCAGTAAATCATCCTTTTAAACAATAATATAGTATTTATGATTAGATTCATTCAAATTTTATGCCTCGATCCTTTATTGGATAATTGTAAAAAAGATTAATAACATGTATAAACATATTGTAGTTTGTTCTATTCATTCTCGTAGAATGAATGGCTAGTTGTTAACTACCATTTATAATTATAATATTATATTATTAACGTGCTACGAAAGATTTCAAAGAAACCCGTTGTTGTGTATTGGGTACACTATCGAACATAGCATCGCCAATAATATAAAATTAATATTTAATTCCCAAATAATAATAAAAAAGAAAATTTTCATTTTCATTATTTTACAGGTATTTTAATCCTTCCCCCTTTTGGGAATTGCACCATCGTGATTTTAAAACTATGCTTGGAAACATCATTAAATGTCCCACATCAGAAAAGGGTGAGTAAAACTATCACATTAAAAAAGAAAGAGAAGTACAATGGTCTCCCAAGATAACCCATACTAGTATTCCATGTATGAAATCATGGATATGGAAGAGAAACACACCATCAAGGTCTGATGGAGAGTGATAGAAAATATGATCAGGAGAATGTAAACAATATGAAAACCATAAACTTGCTATTGGTTAAACGGTATTTGATTCCCCAGTATGAAAAGTCAACAGACAAAGTTCTTGTTTTAATTTATTTTTCATAATGTTCAGGGATTTATTTATGAGGTTAATTAAAAATATAAGGAAACATACTTACTTTTCATATAGGCTTTCATTCTTTACTACATTTCTACCATAAACTCATATTTTTTTCCAAACGATGAGTATTCAATATGACTTGTTCACATTAAAATCTCTATAATCAACTTCTATATAATTACATAATCCAAAAAATGAACTATATATCTCCCATGTATTTAGTCATTAACCAAAACCAAAAAGATTAGTACAAGATCAGATAATCCCACAAAAGGATAATCTATTTCCAAAAGAAAGACTTCTCATAATCTCCAATATTTGTCACAGAATACCCAAAGTTCAAAAAAAAAACATTCTATAAAATTATTAAAAGTAAACAAAACTATGTTTGAAACCCAAATCTCATAAGAATTTAATAACCTATTCGTCCAAGATAAAATTTATTATTTATCCCCAAATAATATAAGTTACTCTTAAAGTCTCATATTGAAAAGTAGTTAACCTAATCACATATTATCAATGATTGGTTAATCATGTCCATAGATAACCCAAAATAAAATTATTGTTGATCCGTAAAATCATTTTACTAAAATAATAAGTCATACTAACTAGGGACTACTTGTATTCCTATGGTAGGTGATAAATCTCAGTCACACATTGGTTGTGGGTTTTATTGCCGCAACTTTGCCCCATGCGATGGGTTGTCATGCAGTATGTGTGTTGTCTTTTATTAGAAACTATATAACATTATAACATTCCCTTAAAGAGATAAATTCTTCAAAAATGACAATATCATATTTTAAACACAAAGGTTATCTAATAACTTTCATTTTTCATCCCAAAAAGTAACAACCATTTATCATCTCTAAAATAACTATTTCTCTTTATAATACTCTCACCATTCGGGTTATGTAACATATGCATAAATAACACCCTAACCTCTATAGTTATCTAAACCTCCCTCTAGTAAAAACTATAAGGACCTGGCCTTAAAAAATTACATAATCTTGAGTTAAATCAAGAATTCAAATTGTGGATATTTCAGGTTTAGTGTTTTAGAGAATTAGGACATAACAATTACATTTCATCTTGAATATTACATGTATACACTAATACTATGTATCCATTTTTTCATGAAATAAAAACACTTAAAGAGAAACATGTCTAGTTCCATGTTTTAGACAGCATGACTTTTTCTTCATTGTTTCTTTGACCCATGTTTAAAATTATGTCCTCTGTAAAATATTTCCAAATCATGGGATGAGAATAAAAAGAAAAGTAAAGATTATAAAATAAGGAAAGAAGACATTATACCATCAATAAATACAAATCAATGAAACCATACTTCTAACTCATATCATACCACATGAAATAATAATATTTATGAACAACACACAGATGTCATAACTCATAAAGGTAACTTGTGGAATACATAGCATTCTTACATTGCATCTTTCACAGATATGTAGGGAGTCACATTTGTAATTCCCATAATAGTATATTCCATAAATCTCGTAGGATAAACATTAAAGTTTATCTCATTCATGTTACCGAATTCATTGGAGAGATATCTCTTCCTCACCTGCCCAATGTTTATCACGGAACAACCCATATATGTAAGCAATTACCAAGAACCATAACATAATCATAACATATAACACCATTATAAGGGAAAGATAACATTTAGACATTCCAAACACAACATATCATTTCATGATATAGACATAATCAATTCATTATAAACCCATTTTCAAAACAATTAAATCATTTAAAAAATATTTTGTTGAATCAAAGTGTCCCATACCACATTGAAACTTTTAAAGGAATTTTCATTTGAAACCAATGTGAAAATATGGAAATTAATGAGAAATACCTATAAGAATAAATCATTAATACATTAAAAAGGATATTTTAGTTAAAGTGTTTTTATCAAAATGAGAGATGCATGAATTCAAATAATTGAGGAATAAAATTTAATCAGTACTTTATAATATCATGAAAATAAAGGGATTCAATATATAATTGGCCAAAGAATAGTGTATACACCATAAAAGAGTGAATTGGTGCATAAAAACAATGAAGTCATAATAGAATGTAAATAGAGACAAAATCCATTATAAAGATGGTATCTTTAAATTATAGATAAATAAGTTACATAATTATTTGCAACAAATATTAATACACTAAATATAAGTGAATATAAAGTGTAAAACATTCATAGTTCATTCACACATACACATATCATGAAAAAATTAGGAAGTATAAGTTTAAACCATTGAATTGAAATTTGGTAAAGTAGTTCCTATACAAAAATTTGACAGCCTTACATCATCATTTTACAAATCTAGAAACGAGTTTATGAGAGTGAAATGGGTATCTCATCACTTGGACATAAAATTTACAACCATAAGGATATATAAGAACATATCCCAACATATGAAGATGTAAATTAAAAGACATAAAAAATTAGGTCTTTTAAAAAGAGAAGGGTGAATAAATCCCTTACTGACATGGTAACTTACGAAATATAAAACCCATGAAAGGGTGGCAAGAATATCATGAATCTCACATCAATAAATAGTGAGATGAAAACCCCAAACTAGATTGTAATCAATAGAGTCCTTGACCAGAAGCTAATACCAACCAAATTTATCATATAATTCCATGAATATAAATAAAATCTGAATAATATATATGAAATTTAAGTACACGATACACCAAATGCAGTGAATAAGTTGCGAACAATGGATATCTCTCGGAATTAAAAGTGAGATAAGAAATCCCTTACCCTGTGTCCAAATTGTCCGGTTCGTTCTTTAATCTCCTAAATAATAAAAAAAAATTATTTTATATTTCTTAAGAACCATTTTAAAGTTTATTATTCCTTTTATATTACTTATTATCATTTTATAAACATTACGTAATGATTTAAGTTAATAATGGTCATTTTGTCGATATTTGGTACTTGAGTCAAAAATGACCTTCTTAAAATTACATGTTGTCCATGTGGACATAATTACATTATCTCAAGAATAATATTCAATATTTTGATATCATATATATCATATATATCCACTATATACAAGTATTTATAATAGTACATAAGATTTGGAGATAAGAAATGAATTACACCATTCATGGAGACGGTAAACCATAAGTACGCATGAATTCCACTTTCATTTCTATTTTTTATTTTAATGGAATGAAAAAATAATGATACATAGGTATAACATAATTCCAGTATGTTATCATTTATAATATAATTAAATCCATTATTTGTACATACCACGTATAGTATGAATGAGTGATATCATTTTGAGGGTGTGTTAGTATGCACTTCCTCAAATGAAATTATAGCATTTACCCACAATTGAAGCCATAAAGGTATTTTAGAAATTGAAAATACTGAAGCTTAAAGAAACATACACATAATTAATATCATATATAAATAAAGTTCCATCATAATGGCCACCATGAGAGGTGGTAGGTGCTAATTGAACAATCATTGTTTCATGAGGTGTTAGTTTTCCATCCAAAGAAACATTATGTTGTTTACCCATCAGATGGAGGTGCGTGTACGTGTAGTTCAAATAATTCTCTTAAAAACATACTTGTATATTAAGGAAAATAGTTTTTCTATAAAATAAATGGATAAAATGAGTTTAGTTGGTTGGAGAAATAAAATAAAAAAAATAACTTAAGAGAAGATGATACCTTTAAATCGGGTAACTCTCTTCGGTTTGAACCAAGATGGATTCTTTAAGTGCTTTCTTCCTAAAGTAAGGCATCTAGGATGAATAGTTCGATCATGGGAGATTATTGGAGTAGAGTGTGTTTGATAAAAATGCTTGAGAATTGTGACTACAGAGAAATAAATGATTGATTTTTATAAGGGATAGGATGGGATCTTTAGGTGAGTTTGAATCAATTACTTTATGATAAACTCATCTTCTGTTTCAAAAGGTCAAAAAATCATTAAAATCGAATTTAACATGACTCGTTGTTGAAAAAAATTCATCCGATAATAATTGTTCAATTTTTGGATATTGTTTTAATATTTATAATTTTATTTATTTAAATAAATTATTAATGAGGTAAATATTGCATCATTATTGTGTCATAAATAATAAAATTTATTTGATGTCCAATAATTAAAAAAATACCATGATGTAGGAAATATTTTTAACATTACAATGACTATTTATAAATTAATATATAACTTATATAACCCCATTTCAAAATTGATTAACTAAAATATATTTTTATGTCATTTTAGTATTTATTTTAAAATAATTAATATAAATTGTCATTATTACTCGCATTTGGCTCTAATTAGTCCCACGTTTGACCCAAGTTTTCCCATGGATGGATAGATATCGTACCATAGGATTAAGACACATGTTAGGGTAATTTAATATTATTACAATATTATGTTTTACCCTTATTTACTATATTTACCTTTTAAACAAGGTTAATAAAATATTTACTGAAATAAATATTTAGAATGTCTAAGCAGAAAATTTTACTATTTACACACTTTGTACTTACTGATTTCAAATATTGAATCCATTTTTCTAAATTCAAAGCACATAAGTGGCAGAAATTATTTTAAAATTATTTCCCTCTATAAAAAATCGTGTTTTTAAGAAATAATAACTATCAAAACATTAACACTTGTTTATGTACAATTTCAAAATGAAATTTCTTCCAATGCCCAAAATTAGATTAAATAGTTAAAATATATTCTATTTACATTTTAAACCAAATTAAGAAGATAATATAACCATATAAATAAATTAGATAAAAAGAAATATTTGAATTAAAATACATTATTCTTCACTATTCATAAAAAAATGAATTTTATGTGAAAAATACAAAAATTTTATCCAAAAAAAACATTCAAGCCCCGAATTAAAAGAAAAAATTCATTTTCTCAAATGGAACATATTAAAATGACCAAAACTAGATTTAAAGAGGGTTTACCATCAAAAGGCGGTAAATCAACCTTTTAAGGAATATTAGAGTATTAATTCTTAGATTCAATCACATTTTAAGCCTCTAGACTTTATTGGATAAATGTAAAAAACATTTAACAAACATTGTATATTCGTATTGTAGTTAGTTCAATTCATTCCCGCTGATACAATTGATAGAAATTAACTACCATTTTAAATAATAATATTATATTATTACTGTGCTTCACATGATTTCAAAGACACCGTCTGTTGCGTATTGGTACACTATCGAAAATAGAATCCCCTTTAATGTAAAATTAATATTTAATTCACAAATATTACTGAAAATTAAAAATGTCATGTTCTTCATTTTCCTTCGATGTTACCGTGACGATATATATCCTTGAACTCAAATTATAAAATTATTATTTTTGATCATTAGGAAGGTAGAATTTATGAAAATTAGTTTCTTTATTTATATTGTTAATCTAGTTGTTTATACTATATATGAAATTGTATGTTTTGTTAGTTTAATAATATGTTTTATTATATGATTTAAATATTTTTTAATTATTTATATAATTAAATAAGATATTTTTATTAGATAATTTTTTATTGATTTATTAAATTTATATTGGTTTTCCAATATAAAAGAAAATTATTTCAAATATGTAATAAATTATGAAATATAATTTATAAAAATTTATTATAAATATTTAATATTTATTAATTAGGTTGACCAATGCATATTTGGTTTTCATCAGTATTTATAATTTCCAATAATTAATTTTATTTTTTGTTTTGATTATATCTGCATCATCCTTTTCCATTATATATAGGACATGTGTCTCTATGATAAATTAATTTTATCATAATCATCTAGTACCCCTTACTTATATTTGAGCACTATTGTGAAAAAATAGTTTTTAAAAATGTGTTGACGATGTTTAATGTTGAATCTATTAAAGGGGTTAGAGTATAATGACATAATGTTTAGTCGACAAAATCAAACTATACTATATAATTAATTATCTTTTATTTGTTCATATTTTAGTATTTTCTTTATTATATAAGTAAATTTATGTATAAAAATTAATAATAAATATAAAAATAATGAATTGATATAGTTTTTAAAAATATTAATTAATTATAAAATATTTTATATATATGATTTTAAAATATTTCATTGAATAAAAACATAGAATTCTTATTTATTTTAAAAATAATTTATTTTTAAATATGATGTCTATTTTTAATAAAATTATTTAAATGAAATTTATCATATATATAAATTTAAAAATCAAATGGTACGTTTATATTTAAAATTTAAATAAAAATATTCATATAACTTTATTAATGTAATTAATTAACTATAAAATTAGAAAAAATCCATTGAAATAAATTAAAAAATTAAGATATAACATTATTTTACAAAAATGGTTAAAAAAAATTAAAACATCACTATTTTATAGGAAATGAAATATATCATTCATGAATGCTAACGGATTTCATTAATTCCATATGTTTTCATGACATCCAACCGATGTCCCCATCAATCACACCAATCCACATCATTTCACCAACAATTTTTCACCATCTCTGAACCATCATCATGTCATCATTGATTCTAGCTGTATGTGTCATGTGTTGTATCCCCTCATGAAAATGAATTATTTATTTTTATTAATTTTTTTATACATTAATATTATTTTGAGAATGAGAAATTTCAATATAAGTCAAATAAGAGTTTATTTAGTTTCTAAGTGGAAATAAATATAAATAAAATATATTTTACATTATATAATTATGTGTATAAAATAAAAAATATCCATAAATGTTTTTGTAAGGTAATTGATGATGATAATCCTTTTGATGTATATATAATTTTGGATTGAAATTTAATTTTTTAATTTATTCATAATATGTTATATAATTTGTAACTAATGAGATAAATTTCTTTATTGATGATGTACTATAATCCGTATCCAAGAGTATTTATCGAATTAAGTATTTATTATAAATTATTATTTATTTAAAATTCCTTTAATCCCTCACAAGCATGTTATTAATATTATAATAAATAGAGGTTATGTTGTAGGTGAAGATTGATTGATGTTAGGCTTATACACCATTAATTATTGGGGAATGGTGGAAGTGGAAATCTAAGACAATATAGGATCAAGGTTCTCTCCACTACATCATGGTTTTTAATCATTAATTGATATACAATTTCATATAACAAATATCACTATCAATTCAAAATAAATTGGCGAGAACTAGTTAAAAATGTCAGCAATTTTATAAATATGTATAAATGTATATATTTTGATTAATAAATAATATTTATAGTTAGTTATTTCAACATCCTATATTTAAATTCATAAGTAATTTATAATGATCATGGTATACGTTACATTATACCACCAAATAAATTTGGTAATAATTGTGATTGTATAATATTTTTAAAAGACATTATGAGGATTCATAATCACATGAAACAAATGATGGATAATGTAATAACAGTAATAAAATATCATCAAGAAGAATATTATTGTCAACTATGGCACATTTTATATTGCTTAATAAATTTTTAGTATTATGTGGAATCATCAACTTAGTTTGTGTAGAAGTCCAATAATGTTGTAATGTAATTTTTTGTGGAAATTCATGTTATTGGTGAGGTGGATCAATCATCTATAGAACCCAAATATAAAAGATATACTAAATTTTTTCATTCACAATAATATTATTAAATTCATTATCATAATAATTTTGTAACACTATCTACATATCTAAATATAATGAGGTGCATATATAAAATGATGGTATTTATAAACATTGTGACCATAATATCAATCAAATTATTGGGTCCATCACTAACTATGATCTGTATTTAATGAATCATGATTTACTGTATGAGTATATATCTAAGGATGTTATAATAAACGAGTTAGATGATTAAGACATACTAAATTGAGAATTATAAGTTCTTTTGTTGGGTACCTTAGAACTAGGAATTTATAGCCATCCTCTTTTATTAGCTTCATAAGTACGAATTATGTCATGTGCAAAATATTTTTATTGGGATATAATAATCCAAATTATGGAATTCCTATTTGTCTTATGTAACACATCTATGTAAATTTATAACACACTACATAATATAGTAGACCATGAAAGTAAAATTTCCCTAAAAATGTGCTTAAACAATACCATATCAAGTTAAAATTGTCATCCATGGATGATGATTAAAAAAGGTGTAATTACATTATATAGATATGAAAAATATGGACTATAAATTAAATTTCACATGTGAAAAATATCTAAAAAATAAATCATAATGGAATATATCAAAATTAAAACACCCACATAATTATGTGCAACCAAGAAAATTATAGGGATATTCTTCAAAGGCTATAGAATACATATAAATGATTATAATTCAGATGAAATTAAAATGTTTAGAAATTTCTATTTCTAGTCTATAGTAACAGATATAATATTTTTTCATGTATATGATATCCTATGGAAGGTCTTATACATAAAAAAACATAATTATAAAGGTATATGGCATCCATGATGAATCATATAAAGTTTTTACATTGCTAATGGTATTGTTGACTCTCAAAAATAAGGTCATTATTCATCTATACAACATTTATTCTATCTCATGTCATTATTAGGTTAATTTAATGGATGTGATTTTCTTCAAGATATGATGGGCATTTAGGGAATTTATTTTCATATTTACTTATTAAAAATAGCTCATCTAGAAGGTGGAATATTTTTTATGTTATGTACACTAGTTTAATATTACACATTTACACCTTAAATGATGGTAATATTTATCAATTACTGATTTAAATCACTCATATTTATACTAATATTGATGAATCCTGGTGTATTTATAAAATTATATTATTAGAGATACCAGAAAACTCATTTATCTTATGTCTTATTATTTATTAAATTAAATAACACTATCTTCATTGTTATATACAATTTTATATTGAATTTTTTAAAAAATTAATCTGATGTGTTTTCTATTGTTATTATTTTTACTCTTATTAATTATCAATTTTTTGGTTTCTGTGTTTTTCTGTTGATCTATTTTTATAAGTAATTCTTTCTGCTTCTTTTATGTTATGAAATTATTGCATCATACTTTTTAATGGTTTTAAAATTTCAATATTTATATTCATATTATATATGTTATATTTTAAATTTTAATATTTCTCACTTCTTGGTTGTGTGTTTTTGACAATATATTGTATCTTACGTGATTTTCAAAACAAAATTAAATTTTTGTTTCTTGTTTTTGAATATGAATAACTATATTATATGTTTCAAGTATCATATAAATTTTTTAATATATTAAAAAAATATTTTCTAATAAAAATTATAATATCTTATGTAATCCATTTACTATTATGATGTATGTGATTTTTCTTGGGAAATATATGATTACTCCTTAAAATTGTGTGTGTATATATACAAAATATATGTGGAATCTTATGAAATTTGTTTTTACACTAAAAATGTGATTATAGTTGAGGTTTTATATATGTTAAATGAATTTGAAAAAAAAATAATCAAATATTGTATACATTGTCTCTTACAAAGTATTAAAATTGACTACAGAAAAGTATATACCAACTCATATTATTTCTTTTTATTCTATTGAAATTAAATTTATTATAGATTCAATAATTTTAGTGAATTTTAATTAGCAATAAAAAATTTATTAATATTTTAATATAATTGTTAAATTTTTAATATAATACATTACACACACCATTATATATAATTCACAACATGAAATGTATAATATATATATTTCCATCCACTTTGTGTTTTATTTTGTACCAGTTTAAACTTATTCTAGGGTATATGGAATTTCATTAAAGTTATAATATAATTTTAATTTTTTGTAAACCAAAAATTATTCTATTTTTGACCAATAATTATGAACTATTATGGAATTCCTATAAGATAGTTCATATATAAATAATGATTCAATGAGCAAAATGAATGACATTTAGCTAAAAAATGATTTATAGAATTCAATGTAGGTTTTAGTACTAGGATCATAACATTGTACTAACAATTATAATAACTAAAATATTTATATTAGTCTAAAACACAATAAAACTGTTATCCGGATCTAATTATATTTGAACATTAATACATTGTAGTTTATTTTTTTATCTAGTTATATTACTTTATCTTTTACTCCATTTTTACTATGTGTAGGGTTTGTGCATTTAGCTCATAAAATAAAATCTTATATCTATTATTCCTCAATGGAGAAGGATATTTGTTTTTGGTTATTCCTATAAATAATAAAATGTTGTTCTCTGTGGTTCTGATTCATCTTGTAAAAGGTTTGATTTTTATTGGGTTGATACTCCCAAAAACATCAAGTAATTCTAGTTTTAACTCCATTAAAAAAGGTAGGATGTAATTGAATTTTGAACAAAATTTAATTATAATCTAAGTGGATAACATTTATCTGAAGTTATACAGATAATCGAATAGTAGAAATAGGATCTCATTGATATAAAGTAATATAAAAATATTGGTTCTCCTTTATTACATTTATTTTCAATACATTTAAATTTTAAGATGATTCTTTTTTGTTTAAAATTAAATTTTTTTTTGTGTTATGTTTTAAATTTTTTATTCACCCAACCCCTCTTTCCCATCTCAGTATATCATCCTATGAAAAATATTGGTGTTAGAGATAATATTTTAAAACAATTTTGTATCTAATGATAGTTTGATTCCATAGAGACCGCCCTACCTTGACAGTAATGATTATGGATATTTGATATCTCAAATAAAATATTACCTCAATGATAAATTCATTCGTTACTTGACTATCATGGTAAAATAATAAAAATAACCAATGTTTTATCATAAATCCCTAGTTAGTAATGAAAGTTAATATATGTTCTAAATTTAAAAAAATTTAACATTTTATATTATCCAATTAATAGATGTTCATTTAGTTATGTGTTAATATGATAAAGTTAAAAATATATATAATGTACTTTAATTTCACCCACTATGGAATAGAAAATATGAAGAGGACCAAAAATGTAATGCTTTAATTCAAAATATCATTATTTAAATGTAGGAGAAGTATAATATGGTATTTATATTCTCTATAAATTTTTAAGTATTATATATAATAATATAACACTTCAAAAGTACTTGGATGACACAGTTAAGGTTTAATTAATTTCGAGATCCAAACCAAATAAATGGAATAGATAGACGTTTTCCATTAGAAATGTAATGAATTTAAACTAGTACTAGTTTGATGTAATCATTACTGTATTAACATTATATGAACTGAAACTGAAGAATGTTTTTGATGAATAGACTAGTAAAATGGAATTTTTTTCCATGGAATATAATATAAAAAATTTAACTGAATATTATGATTCTCATATATAACCAAAGGAATATTATGAGGTATCACATATTCTAAAAGGAGTCTTCAAAAAAATGAAAATAAATAAATTTTCAAAAAATTGAATCAAAAGGATTATCATAAGGATGATAAAAAAGAATAAATCAGCTAACTCCCATTCTTATAATGATTTTTTATAATGAAATTTTTGGAAGGATGAATGAAAGGACACATTTATTCAAACCATTGAAAATCATAGTATGTGAGAAAAGAAAAAAAGTCAAATAAAATAGATAAAATAGGAATATATTATAACATGAGATTCACAATAGAATCAAATAAAAGTTATGAATTTGTAACTAAAAATATTGATAAAATTTTGGAGTAGTGGTTATGAACAATGATTTATATTATTTATAAATTTTGATATTATTGTGATTACAAAATTGAAAAACAAATTATAAAAGAGTTCAATGGATAGAATGTGAAATAAAAATATAATCCTTATAAATTGATGAATTACATAAAATAACTAAGGAATTAAATTAAAAATCATGTTATAGAGAACCATATTCCAACATAATAAAATTAAATACTCAATAAGAAAACTTTAAACATTAGTTATTATTTTTTGATGATTTTGAATAACATAATTGCAATATGGATATCATTAAAGTGAAATTATATATTTATTGGGTGGTATTTTTATTTTTAACATGTATGATAATATTTTTATAAATTTTTTTCATATGTAAAATAAATAAAAATAATGGTGGTGTAAAATTTGATATAAAAATATCAAAAATATATAAAACATTCATCACAAAATTTCTAATGTAACCATAAAAACTGTTATATTATTAAATTATAGATTGAATGGTCTTTATTCAAGTGAATGTTTCATAGATTTTCTATATCTTTAAGGAATACTCAGACATTCATTTCTCAGATATAATCTTCAATAATAAAATAGTGGACATGATTAAAATCTATTTTAGTACATAATATTTTTTTCACTAATCCCATTTTAACCAATGTGGCATGGGTTCTAAATGCTTTTAAAAATGATCTTTAGAAAAAATATTTTTTCATTGTCAATAATGATATTTGGTATATGTGAAATGTTTATTATATGTAAATATATTCATATTCATAAAATTACTAATCTTATAATCAATGTGATGAAGGTAATGTGAAATTTAGAGACATATATGAAGGAAAAAATATTTTTTTTGGGGAAGTTGGTGTATCTAAATATAATATTATTTATAAATTATTATATACTAAATTATTAATGTATAGTTTAATTACAATTTCTAAATTGTTTGTTGATGGAATGCATGCATAATTTTAAAATGAAAAATAATTATTTTACATAATGGAATATTTTTTTATACATACTAAAGGGATAGTATATATACAATGGAATTTATTGAGATAAAAAATAAAACATTTATGTTTTGTAATGTTTTATATGGATAATATATATTTTGGATTATGATACTTATTCATGGATTTTTTTTTAACTACAAAAATTGTCAAAAAATTGACATGTACTACAATATTCTCAATATAAATTGAATGAAAATCACACATGAGATTCCTACATAAAAATAAAATAGTTAATGAAATATCCCAAATCAATCAAAGATATACAAAAAATACAAGACCAAGTGATCATTTTGATTTAGAATTATTTGGATTGGATTGTACAACAGGACCAGATATAAAAAAGTATTCTTTTATTATTAATTATTATTTTACTATATTTACATGGATTTATTTTCTATCTAATAAATATTAAACATAGCCTGTGATTTTTATTTTATTTAATCATTATAAATTAGAATTTTTATTTAATTATCTCCTTTAGAAGTGATTATGGGAAATATTTCTTAAATATAGAAATTAATAAATTGTGTTAATAGATTATTTATTTTCACAATTGAAAATCCCCAAAATCACCCCAACAAAATAGACTAATAGAATGGATGAATATAATGTTTAATGAAATTCTTGGAACTTCGTTCAATGAATTTAATCAACCTATTTATTTTTTGACTAAAACAATGAATAATAATTTTAATGTATCTACATAAATTATAACAAACAATTTATTAAGATAACCCACTATGAAATATGGAATGTAAAGAGACATAAAATAAGATACTTTAATGTTTTATTATAGGGACATATGAATTACGTAAATAAATATTGCATGGTTTTATATTAATATATAACACATACCAATATTATATAGTCCCTAGAAACATTATGATTTAGTTTAATTGGATACTAGTGAAATAAAATTCTTATATCATAAATGATCTTCAACATCTCCCATTATGTTCTTAAAATTAATAAACATCTAGATATATCATACATAGAACCCTCCCTCAAATCATGGAGAATAAAACATATTAAAGGGTCATCTCATTTTCTCATAAAGATTAAAATAGTAAATATCAATCAATTATCATGAAAGATAACATCGGTATGAGAACAATAACATATCATAAGAAATTAAAAACTAATCTATTAAATATCATTCATTATTTGTCATAAAATAAGGCTTTATTATAATAAAAGGAAAAATTCAAAATAGGAAGGATTCAAAAATAATAACTAATGAGAAATTATAGCATATCATAAACAAGGAAATGTTTAAACCACATAATATTATAACACTATTAATGTTAATAAATATTAACAGGTTTAGTCATTAAATTAAGAAAATGAAATAATGTCTTCCCATATATTATAAACACGAAATGAATTCCACATAATAAGTAATGGACATGAAACCATTTCCCAAAAAATATATTGTAGGAATGAAAATATATCCAGAATATTATTGTGAACATAGAACATGGTTCATAGGGAATGTAGTATTTTTAATTTCATCTATCTTTATCCAATTCATTTGAGGGGTCTATTGGAACAACATAAAAGATAATGATAATCATGAATATAATTTTCACAAGATCATAAATAATTTATCATTTCATTATATTGTAACCCATGGGAATGAAATATGAGACATTAATATTTCACCATTTTATTTTTGAATAAACCATAGAAAATGAAATGGTTTGATATGGATTTCATCATAATATATTTAAGTAATAGAGAAACATAGGTTTCGTAGAATCATCCTTTAATAATAATCATCATAAGACATCCATAAAAATAATGTTGATGGTATAATGAAATAATACTTACATTTAAAAATAACTACCTATAAATAATATTGAAATAGATGAAAATACCTTTAAAATATGTTAAGAAATTTTATTTAGGAAAATATACTTTTGATTTTTGAATGACTTATTTAAATTTAAATAAATTTAAAATTATTAAAAAGTCATCTAAAAATAACAATGGAAACGTGTAATGGATTGTTATGAAAAATTTATGGGCATGATCGTGGGAATATCCATTCATAAAATATATATTAAAAGAAAATATTTTTTAACCATTTCTAAAAATCAAAAATAGCTTGTTCAGAAATGGATTCTTTAAAAGGATCAATTTTTAACCATTGAAAATGATGTAAATGTTAATGGCAATGAAATTTTTGAAACATTTCATTTTTTTAATGGTAGGGGAAGAAGCCTCATTTTATTATTTAAAGAAGAGGCCTCTTTAGACTGGGTAGAGGGAGACCCATTACATAGGCCGAAGGCCCAAGCCTAGTTTCCTGAATACAGGGCTTGAAAGTCGATTTTTTATGGCCCAAAGAGCCCCTCAGTAACTGTCATGGGAATGGACATAGAAGAGAAATTTCCTCAACATATGTTGAAATATGGTAAACTATCCGTAGAAAAGTATCCTTGTTCTTTTTATGTATGAATGTGGTGAAAATCTTTTTATCCGATGGAAATTACATGAATAACCATATGAGAAGAATATATATGGTGTATAATTGATTATATATATGTGATTTCCCTCTATATAAATTCATCAAAGATAATCCTAATAAGAAATGTGATTATATCATAAACCACATACCTCTAAAAATTATTAATTCATAGGAATTCCAATATATTGTATTATAAATACATATTTTTTTAAATATATTATACAGGAATATTAACATAAAAGATAATATATATAATTTATTTATATTTTTTATTGTCATATTATTAACAATTTATTCATTCAAATAATATTTCGGTTGAAATCTTGTTTGTTTTCGATGCATGTTTAAGTTTGAATGTTCCAATAGTTACAATTTAGTCATTTTTTCATCATATATAAAATATTAATAATGTTATAAGTATAAAAATTATTAATTATATTCAATTTTATTATAATTTATTCAAATTGGTGATGAATAATTAATTACATCACATTATGTATATAGTAGTCCATACGTACATACAAGTAATGTTTCCATATTTCGATAAATTGAATGAAAGAATGTTTATAATTAATAAATATCATATTGTAATTATTATAACATAAAAATAATTTATATATTTATTAAATATATCCTTATCATGATCCATTTACTACGATAATTAAAAATTAATCACCTTTCTCGGTGGATGTGGTACTACACACTTTGGTGTTAGCAACATTGTCAGTTTCCAAAAATTTGAATGGTAAGATGGTTGATAAAAATTAATTAACTATGAATTATAAATATTTCATAAGTATAATACTGAACAATTAAATCCATAATAATAACATTACCATAATAAAGGTGATGGAAAATTAAATACATCACTTCCCATGGTCATTGTCTAAACGTTCCCACAATTGATGCTTTCTCTTTCCATTTGACAGAGGATGAGATAAATAAAATATATTAAATGGACATAATAATATATAATTATATCAATTATACATTATTGATAATTTTATGAAGGATATAATTTTTTCGTGTGGTTTTAATAGTAGATAAAATTTACAGAAATCAATTAATAGTTATACCTTTTCCTTGAGCAACCTCCTTTGGCTTAACACTTAATCCTACGAATTATTATATTATGGGAAAAACACCCCTAGGATATAGGTAATGATATTTTTTTAGTATTAGGGTAGATATTTGGTACAATATTTATCTCATGAAATATGTGTAAGGGATGACATTTTGAATCCTTTTATTATGGACGGAGGGGACTGCCACATTATTTTTAATAAGATTCATATATAATAATATCATAATCTAATAAAGTTGCTCCAAAATTCAAATTAATTGAATATATGAATTATAATTAGAAATAAAAACATCATAAAAGATAAAAAATTTGTTCTAAATTATTTAAACCTATTATCTAATGATTACTATATAGTAAACTCAGTTTAACCATAACCATCATAGATTTTTTATCTTTTTTTACAATTTAGTTTGAAAAAAATAACTTCAAATTATTACCAAAAAATACGTATTATGAATAAAAAATGGAATCATTTTTCCTACATTATATTTCCATAAGTTTTATAAATTCAGTTTAAAATATGTGTGAAAAGCGAAGTAAATTCTTTTTCAGAAAATCACATTTTTAAATATGAAATTTAGTTGACCCTCAATCCATGATATGTAAAAAAATAAGATGATTATTAATATATTTTAATTAATATAAAATCTAGACATTTCAGTAAAATAATTTGTAAGAACCCATTCATTATTTTTGAGGTACGGGTTTCTTCTTTTCTCTTTTCCTTATGTGTTTTAAAAAAATAAGGAAAATGGGGAAAATCTTAAATTTTGGGACAACACGTCATGTACTTTTCCACATTTCATGTACTTTGGATGTGTGGGATGAGTATACATGGTGTGTATCCATGTCAGTGATGAACGGTATAAAAACAGACTACACGTCGTGTAGTGGTCCTTCACACGTCGTGTAGTCACCCGGCAGATGAAATAGTAAGGCGGTGGAAGCAGCCGCCAGGAGGGCGACAGTACACGTCGTGTTGTCAAGCATACAAACCATGTAATCATGTTGAAAGATTAAAAATTTGGTTGTACCTCTAGAGGAACAATTAAATGAGGGAAGTACACAACATGTACTTTATTTTTTTCTCTTAAAATGGGTAGTAGCCAACCCTATTCAATGGTTTGGCTTTGAACAGGATGGGACCTCAAGAGAGGATGGTAGAACCTTCGTGGACCTCCAGATAGAGAGTCTGGAATCCGTTTCTGCTTCCGTCGACCAGGTTGGAACCCCACGTGTAAGCCCTCCCATCTCCTTACATAGTTCTTACCAATTATTCCTCTAATGGATTTTATTTATGTTTTAATGGGTTTTATTCTAACCCAGATATACACAATCTTTGGCGTTTCTGGAATCGACGTTCGCGTATACCGTTCGTGGGTGTTTAAGGTAGGTGGCATGGTGTTTAATTTTCCAACTGATGTGCACTTTGTGTACCATTGTGCTACGAACCCATTTTGGGGTGTCGTGTGGCTGAGACCTTGGCCGTTTTAAATACCTATAATTGTATATGCAATTAAATGTGATAATAAACTACTGTTTGGGATCACTGCTTGATCCCAGGACCACCCCGGGGTTGTGTTCCTCTATTTAGCAGTTTGTTCAGGATACCCGAGCGTATGCCATGTTGATTTTATGCATTACATTTTCATTGAGAGGAACTGTATGAGTATTGCTTTTTTATATGTTGGGAATGGCCCAGTTACATTATAGACTGAGGGAAATGATATATTAGCCTGAGGGCAGTGATTATTTTGTCCTTAGGGAATCTTCTTCTGTGCCTGTGGGCAATATACTCTATGCTTGAGTGAGACACTTCGTACGCTTGAGGGTAATATATGTTTTGCCTGTGGGCAATTAACTGTGGGTTGGATTCTTATTACTTTAGGATAAGGGATTTCATTTCTAAGGACACTGACATTTTACTTAGAAATTCACTATGGGGGTTTCATAAATAATAAATAATGAAAGGATTATAAAAATGGAAATAACTAGTAATGTTAGTTACTTTTGAGTACTGCTTAGTTTATTGAATTTACTTTTTCACACTATTGTTTCATTTTAACACATAGTTGAGCACGAGACTTTTGTGGGTGACTACTGAGATGATATCTCACACCCTGTATGGGTCATGCTTTTCAGCCCAAACAGATGACATTTCTATAGGTGTGGACAAGGGAAATGGTCCTTATACAGGTAGATGATTGTTGTTGAGGAGTAGGAGAGAATGGGAATAGGCTTAGGATTGTGATGATACCAGCTATTTTGTTTTGGTTTTTCTCAACTCTATATCATATTGTACCAATTTATAACATGTTCTGGCTGTTTTCTTAGAACTTGAGGCATATTGCATCAAAATTATATATATATGACTGTTGGTTGTTTTTACAGCAGTTGTTCATTAAAAATTGTGTAGGTTTATTTGGTTCTGCTGTTGTTGTAGTTGTATGTTTTATCTAGTATTCCTTTATGCTACACTTTGACAAATGAGGGAATATTTTCCCCACTATCAGACCTTGGCCCTTGTTTCTAGTCGGTAGCCTCTAGTGTTTGGGTAAATGTGCTTCAGGTCACGCGGAGAACCGGGCCGGGGCACCCGGAACCGGGACGTTACAAAGTGGTATCAGAGGAGTTCTTTTCTTTGACATATTGTTTAGATCCTTAGCCAGGGATAGGATGAGAATGGTAGTTGGTAATAACATTTTCTCAGGCGTAGCTAACCCAAGTACAGGGAAAAGCCAATTTACCTCGTGTTGCAATTTTTTTTATTTTGTAGTTTTACAGTTGAATCGATTTTCACCTAAGGGTGACGTACTTGTGATTATGTTGTTTATATTTTATTCATAGGTTCAATTTAGGTGCAAACCGATGAGATGAGGGTATTCCATCTCATGCATCATTTATGAACATGCTAGAAATCACATCTCATGCATAGTGTCCATGCAATGTAGGTGCATTAGATATTGCATGTTGTTGTGATAGATGTTGTGCTAGTAAAAGCATGTTGTTGTGATAACTGCTTTGATATATACCTCCTAGGTGATAGGGTATTTTCGTTTGAGACTGTTTATATAATTGACGCCAAACATTGGTTTTTGGGGAGTTTGTGTAACACCCCAAGCTTCTACGGTACATTTTTTTTAATAATGTGATAGCGTGTGTTGTATGCAACATCGAGTTCTAACACACCACAACCAATAAAACTAGCCATTATGAATTGAAATACCTAATTTTTAAAATTATATATATTTCAAAATGGACTTCATTTTGGGATTCGGAATATCGAAATTATTCTATGTCGAATTTTTGTTATTTTTCTGAGAACTTCCAATTTTTTTGAATAGTGAAAAATACTTAAAAACAACTTTTTTAATCAAAAAAAATTATAGTGATAAATTATTCTGTTGAGTGGTATTAAAGTATAATTAGAATATATTTTTACCATTTTATCCAATGGTGTTCATTTGAATTAATTTCACTTTGAAATTGGACATAAACAATTGTCAATATTTTGATATATATTTTTTCTTAAAAACACGCTATTTGTTGTGACATTGGGAATTAATTATAAAATTAATTAATGAAACTTATATGTTTGAAATTTTGTAAAATTGAAATAATTTTTGAATTCGGAATGTCAATTATATTTTAGGGCGGAAATTTGGCAGTGTTCTGAAAAACTTCAATTTTTGATAAATAGTGAAACCACTAAGTGGTAGTTAAAAAACAGATTTTTTCATAAAAATTAATTTTTCCACTTCTGTGAGTGGAATTTCGAAAATCCTAGAGACACAATTAATATCAAGTATTAATATGTGGTTCAATGAGATGAAAATAATTTTTTGTGAATAGTAACTTTTTTCTTTTATATACCACTTTTAAAAGTAAATAGGGTAATTAAGGGTATAAATAATATTAATATTACCTTAAAACATGTCATAATTCTATTGTAAAAGTGTATCTCGACCAAAAACAACCTTAGGAATAAAATATTATCGTTTACGTCCACTTGGATTAGATTAGGACCTTTATTATTAATTAATTCAAAGAAGAGTTAAGATAGTTAAAATTAAACTTTATTTACTAAAACATTTTTAATATATGGTCATACATAATATAAATTTGATTGTAAATATTCATTATAAATATAATATTATTTCATACATAATAATATTTTATTTATAATTTTTATACATTATATAGGTTAATTTATTTATGACACAATGATGATGCAGTAATTACCATAATAGTGAAACAATAAAAATAATTGATATTATAATTACCCAAATAAAAATAATTTGACACTATTTATGAATTAACCTTTTTTTCTAGTTTAATATGACATTTTAGTATTGACTTAATTAACTTTTTTCGATGTAATCATTATGTTAGTATTTTCATAAAAATCAATTATTGAATAATGTCAAAATTGACAAAAAAATGTTTTTAAAACAAATATTATATTGTCAATTGATATTAAATTCCTAAAAACCTAAAGTTCGGCTAAGAGACATATATCATGGTAGGTGTATCATTAATGGACCACTTGGGGGTCGATTGAATGTATATAGTAAGTTTATTAACTATATAATATAAAAATACAAAGTGAAATGGTAAGTGTCAAACTAATTAACTAAGAGTCAAAACTAAAAGATAAGGATAATATAATGACCCAAACATGTCTAAATTCTATTGGTTTAGTGGATTGAGACCCATAACCACCTTAAACATTAAATAATCCACTTCTGATCCATTAGAAACCGAATATGAATTTATTATAAATTAATATTTCTAGCTTTTACAAAGGTGCCCCTCACCCCTCTTAGAAATGGGCACTCCCCCTTCTCACCAATTCACACATTCAAAGCCTTTTGGTTCGGCCAAAACCTTACCATATACTCTCTCAACATCCCTCACTACAACCTAGAGGCCTTAGTTTTATCATAAATCCAACATAAGGAGCCCTTTTGATCAAATCACGAGGAAGAACCCGAAGAAGAAGTAATGTTTTCACCATCCGTTTTCAAATTCATTTCTTCTTCAACTTCTTCATTATTTGTTATTCCCTTTATAAAATAGTGAATCCATTATCTCCTATATACTGTAATATTATAATAAATATGTTACAACCATATTCAGTATTCTAAACATCCTTTGAATGACATGTCACCATACGTGTGTACGTACGACTTACCGTCTCCACGTCGTGGTGTAATTGTTATTCAATATATTATTATTTGGATGGGTATAATAATTATTTGTAATTCATGTAAATAATTAATATAACATGATAATGATTCTGTATATATGATATAACATCCAATTATATATTATTTTAATATCAAAAGAATGATATTGTCTCTCGTGCGTACGGACGGACTACCGTCTCCATGAACGCGATGAGATTTATTTTCCAACGTATCCATTCATGTTTAATTATCATTTGAAGATTTGAAAAATAATCAAGGACATGATATCATTCTGGATATGAATAAGATACATCCTATCCTTGTCAAACATGGCTTACGTAACAAAACATATAAAAGAAAACGAGTAAGTTAACACCCGAAACAACGATAATTCTAAGATATTATTAACAAAGAAATGTTAAAAGTTCATATATGATATCATATGAATGTATATTATTCTTGTATAATTTAATAACAATTATTTCACCATTATACAGGAGGTTAACCTACCCATAACCAAGGAAAAGTACAAGGTAAGGGTTTATTTCGCAATCTCTTCATTATCCGAGGTTGTTTATACGTAATAATCTACTGGGATATCGTTATCATCCACATCCATGTTTCTTAAAAATGTATTTGAAAACATTTTTTACTATTTACTAGAATATGGGTTAAAGTAATTTATACCCTTGTTTACTTTTATAAGTGGTTTATAAAGGAATAATTTTGTCATTTTCCAAAAAAGGTCCTTTTTAACCTTTTCGACAGAATTAAGGTAAGAATGTTTTTTTAAACTTATAGGGCAGGTGTGGCTATTTTCCACTGTTATAAAATTGTCGAACCTTCCCTTACAATCTTATAAGAATATTTTCAATGAAAATTTCTATTTTAGAAATATATGACTCTTAAATGATTTAAAAATAGAAAGAGAGATTTCTCTAAAAAGAGTTTTGATTTAATCCATGTCAACATCCTTTGATGGATTTTATGCTTATTTGAAGTTGATTTATTATGATACAAAACTTCTATGTTGTATTGAAGGTTTTGTGATATGTTTGACTATGGATTTGTTATTGTTATTACATTCATGGTTTATGGATGAAGTATTTACATTTTTTATGATAGTTTTAATATGAATGTTTATGTTATGTTTAAACCTTTTCATATGGGAATGCATTGGACTTAATATGTAACAGGTGGAGCCTTCTATAGCTCCATGATGCATCAGTAGGTCTAATGAGACAAACTAGTGTCTTAGCACAAGGCCTTGGAAAAATATTATTTGTAGTCTTGGCACGAGGCCTTGGCTATGTGTGTATGATAGTCTGGCATTATGCATTCCATCGTTATGAAAGTGGTTATTGATATTTCATGTGATTATTCGATTAGTAGAATATCCATGTGAATAAGTAAATGGAATTATTTTATTTTATTTTTTCCATACTATGTTTATGTTCAAGTTTACAAGGTATTTGATTTAGTTAAACGTTTCCATAAATGTTTATTCTTATTTATGGAAGTATTCTCTATATTATTATCCTTATTGGGAAATTGAGATCATCCCTTTTCAATGTTTTATTTTTCCCGAGATGTGAGGAATTAAATTATGAATGACCTGAAAAGATAGTATGAGGGGATAAGAGTGTGTACTATGGAGACTATGTTGTTGTATTTTTCTTTTTATGATGTAATGTAAACCTTATGAATATATCTAGTGTTTCCAAGGCTACTAATCCAATTGGTCTTTCGAGATTTGATCTTTATTGTGATCATTCCAATGTTATGTAATAATGCAACGACTCTAGGTAACTTGGGTCGGGGTGTTATAGTTGGTATCAGAGGAATTTTTCTACAAAACTTGGAAGCTAGAATTAGATAAACTCTGATTAGAGCAGATAGACCTAATATGGACTTTGAGGATTAGTATAGAAGAAATTTCTAGAATTTTGGTATTGTAGAGATTTTGTGAGTTTTCCGAACAATACATCCCTGTCTAGATACAAGAAGGTAGAGGCGGCTCTGGTACAGATGTTCTAGGGGTAAAACCTGAAAACACCTCTTTGAGCTATACTTGAATGGGAACTGGTGCGCGACAATGGGCCTTACTGCACACTTGGTTACGAAACTCCTAGGGGAAAATTTTAGGATAACTCTAATTTTATTTACAAATCATTATTTAGGGTTTATGAGTATATAATTCCTCAAAGAAAATATTTTTATGATTATGGATTATATCCATAAATATTTCAATTTATGTTAAGTGTTTTATAAGTACGGGATTATGTATTTTGATTTATAAACTGATCTAGTTTATGAAAATGTTTAGAAATGGAACCTAGTAGAAAAAATGGAAACCGTATCAATGCACGCATTCCATGTAGATATTTTCCTCCTGCTCAAGATAATTATAGTGGAGCTGGTGATGCAGCTGGTTCTAATCAGCTAATCACCATACTGGGACAACTCACTCAGGTTATGAATAATAACCTTACCCGTTTGGAGCACCCTGATCCGCAGCATGGAGGATCAATGTTAGATAGCTTCATGAGGAAACAACCACTAACATTCAATGGGAGCACAAATAACTTAGTAGCTGAGCAATGGATAAATCCCCTAGGGAAAATATTTCAGGCATTGGGGAGTAGTGAAAGGGAAAAAGTTATCATGGCGGTTTCCCGCCTCTCTGGAGATGCTGATCAATGGTGGTAACTGATTCAAAACACGAAGGAAGATGATAAAGTATCAAATATGGAATGGAGGGAGTTAAAAGATCTGTTTTTAGGAAAATACTTTCCTCACAACCATCGAGCAGATATGGAAATCCAATTTCTGAGTCTGAGACAAAAGGAGTATGAGAATGTCACAAAGTATGAGGCTAATTTTACAAGGTTAGCAAGGTATGCTGGAGATTATATAAGTAACCCAAGAAGTAATATTGATTGTTTCTTTGATGGGTTAAAACAATTTCTCCGTCGAGCATTAGTCTCACAATCCTTCTTGTCGTACGAAGACATTGTCTCATGTGCTATCAAGACCGAAAAGGAATTCTCTAAGTCTTATGACTTTAAAGAAATGAAAGATAAGATGTGATCTTCTGATCAATCTGGGAATTCAAATAAGGGGAATAAGGGAATGATTGAATATCCATCATGTGCTAAATGTGGGAAGAAACACCCTAGTACTTTCTTAAAAGGAACGAGAGACTGTTACAAGTGTGGTGAAAAAGGCCACCAAGCTCTTGACTGCAAGGGGAAGAAGAAAGCTACTGATATCCAATGCTACAATTGCAAGGATATGGGACATTATGAAAATGAATGTTCTATGTTTCAAGGGAACGTTCCTAAGAAAAGGAAAAGGGATCATGGCCAAGCTTATGCTATCAGTACTACTGAGGTAGAAGCTCCAAAAGACGTGGTGGCAGGTAATTTATTGGTTTCCTCAAATTTATCAAATGCATTATTTTATTCTGGATCATCACATTGTTTCATATCTTTATAGATTGCTAAGAAAATTAGATATTTCCAATTTGATTTAACAAGGGAGTTGTTAGTTAAAACTACTAAGGGAAGTATCATTGCAACAATGTTTTGTGAATCAGTCCCCATTAGAGCACATAAATGTTCTTTATCTGCTGATCTGTTCATCATACCTATGATTGATTTTGATATAATCCTCGGTAAGGATTGGTTTTCAGACCACGATGCAAAGATTAATTGTATGAAGAACGAGGTTACGATTTTTGATGATGATGATAAGGAACACATTCTCTTTAGAGAAGAATCGTCACAACCTAATTTTATCTAGATCCACCCCCAGTAGCTCAACTAAATTCAATTATTGGGGAGGAAGATAATGAAATGACAATGGGTGAGGAAAAGAATGTTCATATAGTGGATGTACCTATTGTGAAAGAATATGTAAATGTATTTCCGTTAGATTTACCTAGACATCCTCCAGAACGAGAATTTGAGTTTTCCATTGATTTAATTCCTGGATCAAGGGCTATATCGAAGTCCCCTTATAGAATGGCCACTGTGGAATTAGTTTATCTAAAGAAAAAACTAGAGGAATTGAGTAATAATGGATTTATTCTCCCTAGTATTTCTCCATGGGGAGCCCCTATTCTTTTTAAAAAAAAGAATGATGGATCTATGAGGTTATGTATCGACTACAGGGATATCAATGCTATAAAAATAAAGAAAAAGTATCCCCTACCTCGCATTGATGATTTATTTGACCAACTGCATGGATCTTAATACTTTTCAAAGATTGATCTTTGATCTGGATTCCATCAGTTGTGTGTGAAGAAGGAATACTTTCCGAAGACAACATTTCGAACCATGTATAGGCAATATGAGTTTATAGTAATGCCTTTTGAATTAAATAATTCATCCTCTATATTCATGGATATGATGAATAGAGTTTTCAAGGAATATCTCGATGAATTTGTGGTGGTGTTTATTGATGATATCTTGGTATACCCCAAAATATATGAAGATCATGTAAATCACTTGATCATTATCCTCAAGACACTGGGAAGACATGAATTATATGATAATTTTTGCATGTGTGAATTCTGTCTTCAAGAGATATCTTTTCTTGGCCATATTGTCTCTAAAGATGGAATCCCTGTTTATCCTTCTAAGACCAAGGCAATCCAAGAATGGAGAGCACCTATGAGTATAACAGAGGTACGGTGTTTTACTGGTTTAGTAGGTTATTATCGACGTTTCGTCTAGAATTTTGCCCGATTGGCTAACCCATTAACAAAGCTCACACGTAAAGGGGATAAATTTATTTGGAAAAAAGAGTGTGAAAAAGCTTTTGAAGAACTGATAAAATGATTATTCAATGCCCCTATATTGACTCTACCATCAGGGAATGATGGGTTTGTTATTTATAGTGATGCATCATAGAAAGGACTTGGTTGTGTCCTTATGCAGAATGATAGGGTTATTGCCTATTCATCACGATAGTTGAAAATTCATGAAAAAAACTATCATACTCATGATCTATAGTTAGTTTCTAGGATCATTTCTTTGAAGATATGGATGCACTACCTCTATGGTGAAAATGTGAGATTTATACTGATCACAAGAGTTTGAAGTATATTTTCTCACAAAAAGAACTCATCATGATTCAAAGGAGATGGCTTGAATTACTTAAGGATTATGATTGTACAATACACTACCACCTGGGGAAAGAAAATAAGGTGGAAAATGCTTTGAGCAGAAAAGACCATGGAGTTTTGAACGCGATGAGAATTGAAAGGGATCCAATTTTCATGGATCTAGTGAAGATGGACATGGGAATCACCAAGGAAGGTGAAACATCAATTCTTTTTCAAATGGTTTCCAAACCATCTTTAATAGAAATGATTAAGAGTTCTCAGACCGATGATGAAGAATTTCAAAAGAAGACTAAAGCAGTGAATGATGGGAGATTGAGAGACATTGTGTATGAAGAAAGAATTTTGAAAATCGGGAAGAGACTTTGTGTTCCCGATATACCTGATCTAAAAAGGGAATTGCTGGATGATGCTCATAGTTCCAATTTCTCTATACACCCTAGGAGCACCAAAATGTATAGAGACTTGAAGGAAAATTTTGGCGGGACAACACGAAGAGGGATATTGCAGATTTTGTGTCAAGATGTATGGGTTTTCAACAAGTGAATGCTAGAAGGCAAAATCCTGGTTGAGTATTGCATCTTCTTCCCATACCTGAGTGGAAATGGAACAATATTACGATGGAATTTGTCATGGCATTACCAAAGACTCCTAGAAGGAACGATGAAATATGGGTTATTGTTGATCGTCTTACCAAGTCAGCACATTTTCTTGCTATAAGAGAAGATCTACAAATGGAACGTATAGAAAGAATATATATTAATGATGTTGTGAGACATAATGGAGTACTTCTATCAATTGTTTCTGATCTTGATCCCCGTTTTACTTCATGATTCTGGAAAAGTCTCTAGAAATCCTTGGATACTGAACATCATTTGAGCACTGCCTACCACCCTCAAACAGATGGACAATCAGAACGAACTTTTAAAACCATAGAAGACATATTGAGATCCTACTCACTTGACTCTCAGGGTATGTGGGATTAATATTTACCTCTGGTAGAATTTTCCTATAACAATAGCTTCCATTCGAGTATTCAGATGGCACCATATAAAGTGTTATACCGAAAGAGATGTCGCACACCAACCTGTTGGGATGACGTTGGTGAAAGAAAACATGTAGGTCCAGAAATGGTGGAGGAAACGATGGAAAAGGTGAAGGTAATCCAAAATCACTTAAAAGCAGCTCAAAGTATGCAGAAGAGCTATGCCGATAATCAAAGGAAGGATTTGGAATTTCATGTCGGTGGTCATGTTTTTCCAAAGGAATCTCCATTGAGGGGAGTCATATGTTTTGTTAATAAAGGTAAATTGAGTCCCAGGTACATTGGACCTTTCAAAATTCTAGAACGAATTGGGGTTGTTGCTTACCGATTGACAATGCCGCCAAGTCTCTCCAAAGATCACGATGTGTTCCACGTATATCTATTGAGGAAATACATGCCTGAACCAACGCATGTACTCAAATACGAGGAATTAGAACTATAATCTGATCTATCTTATTGTGAAGAGCCCGTCAAGATTCTTGATACGAGAGAACAAGTTCTGAGAAATCGGACGACGCGTCTGGTAAAAGATTAGTAGAGAAACCATAAGATGGAAGAGGCAACGTGGGAACCCGAGGATCTTATGGTGAAGAACCACCCGAGAATTTTCATGCGGTAATATTCTAGAAATTTCGAGGGAGAAATTATTTGAAGGATGGGAGAATGTAACACACCAAGCCTCTACGATACGCTTCACTTTGAATAATGTGATAGCGTGTGTTGTACGCAACATCGAGTTCTAACACACCACAACCAATCACACTAGCCATTATGAATAGTAATACCTACCTTTTGAAATTATATATATTTCAAAATGGACTTCATTTTTTTATTCGGAATATCGAAATTATCCAAAGTTGATTTTTTGGTATTTTTATGAGAACATCCAATTTTTATGAATAGTGAAAAATACTTGAAAACAACTTTTTTAATCAAAATAAATAATATTGATAAATTATACTATTGAGTGGTTTTAAATTATAATTAGAATATATTTTTACCATTTTATCCATTGGTGTTCATTATAATTAATTTCACTTTGAAATTGGAGATAAACAATTGTCAATCTTTTGATATATATTGTTTCTTAAAAACACGCTATTTGTTGTGATAGCGGGAATTAAATATAAAATTAATTAATTAAACATATATATTTGGAATTATGTAAAATAGACATCATTTTTGAATTTGTAATATCAATTATACCTAAGGGTGATATTTTGGCATTGTTCTGGAAAACATCAATTTTTGATGAATAGTGAAACCACTAAGTGGTAGTTAAAAAAATGAATTTTTCATAAAACTTAATTTTACCACATCTGTGAGTGTAATTTCGAAAATATGAGAGACACGGTTAGTATAAAGTAGTAAAATGTGGTTCAATGAGATGAAAATAATTTTTGGTGAATAGTAACTTTTTACTTTTATTTACCACGATTAAAAGTAAATAGGGTAATTAAGGGTAAAAATGATATTAATATTACCCCAACACATGTAATAATTCTGTTGGAGATGTGTATCTCGACTAAAAACAACCTTTGGAATAAAATAATATCATTTAGGTCCACCTGGATTAGATTAGGACATTTATTATTATTTAATTCAAAGAAGAGTTAAGAGAGTTAAAATCAAAGTTTATTTAGTAAAACATTTTTAATATAGGGTTATACATAAGATAAATTCTATTTTAAATATTCATTAGGAATATAAAAAGATTTCCTACATAATGATATTTTAATTATAATTTTTATACATTATATATGTTAATTTATTTATGACACAATGATGATGCAGTAATTACCATAATAGTGAAAAAATTAAACTAATTGATATTATAAATACCCAAATAAATATAATTTGACACTTTTAATGATTTAAATTAATTTTCTAGGTTACTATGACACGTTAGGATTGTCTTAATTAACTTTCTTCAGAGTAATAATGCTTTTATGATTTTCACAAAAATCAATTATTGAACAGTGTCAAAATTGACATAAAAGAGTTTTTAAAACAAATATTATATTATTAATTGATATTAAATTCCTAAAAATCTAAAGATCGGCCAAGAGACATATATCATGATATGTGTATTATTAATGGACCACTTGATGGTAGCTTTGATTTATATAGAATTTTTATTAACTATGAAATATGAAAATAAAAAGTGAAATGGTAAGTGTCAAACTAATTAACTAAGAGTTGAAACTAAAAGAAAAGGTTAATATAATGACCCAAACCTGTCTAAATTATATTGGATGAGTGGTTTGTGACCCACCCCGACCTAAAGCATAAATAATCCACTTTTTAGCCATTATAAACCGAATACGAATTTATTATAAATTAATATTTCTAGGTTTTCCAAAGGTGCCCCTCACCCCTCTTATAAAAGGGCACTCCCCCTTCTCACTAATTCACACATTTATAGCCTTTTGGATCAGCCAACCTCTGCTCAAATACTCTCTCAACTTCCTTCAGTACAACCTAGAGTCCTTATTATTATTATAAATTCACCCTAATGATCCCATTTGATCAAATCAAAAGAAAGAACCCGAAGAAGAGGTAATGTTTTCACCACCCTTTTTCAAATTCATTTCTTCTTCAACTTCTTTTTTATTTGTTATTACCATTCTATAATAATGAATCTAGTATATCATATATAATTTAAAATTATTATAAATATGGTACATCCATATTCAGGGTTCTATCCATCCTTTGAATGACATGTCACCATACGTTCGTACGTACGACTTACCGTCTCCACGTCATGATGTAATTGTTATTCAATATATTATTAATTGGATGGGTATAATAATGATTTTTAATTCATGTAAATATTAAATATAACATGATAAGGATTCTTTATATATGATATACACTCCAATTATATGTTATTTTAATATCAAAAGAATGATATTGTCGCTTGTGCGTACGTACGGGCTACCGTCTCCACGAACGCGATGAGATTCATTCTCCATCGTATCCATTCAAGTATAATTATCATTTGATGATTTAAATTTTTTTAAGGACTTGATATCATTCTGGATATGAATAAGATACAACCTATCAATGAGAAACATGGCTTACATAGCAAAACATTTACAAGAAAATGAGTAAGTTAACACCCAAAACAACGATAATTCTAAGATATTATTAACAAAGCAATGTTAAAAGATCATATATGATATAATATGAATGTATATGAATCTTGTATAATTTAATAACAATTATTTCACCATTATAAAGGAGTTTAACCTACCCCCAACCATGTAAATGTACAAGGTAAGGGTTTATTTCTCAATCTCTTCATTATTTGAGATTGTTTATATGTAATAATCTACTAGGATTTCTTTATCATCCACATCCATGTTTCTTAAAAATGTATTTGAAAACATTTTTTACTATTCATTAGAATATGGGTTAAAGTCATTTATACACTAGTTGACTTTTATAAGTGGTTTATATAAGAGCATTGATGAAATTATTTGAAGGAGAGGAGAATGTAACACACCAAGCTTCTATGGTATGCTTCTTTCTGAATAATGTGATAGTGTGTGTTGTACGCAACATCGAGTTCTAACACACCACAACCAATAAAAAAAGCCATTATGAATAGTAATACCTACTTTTTGAAAATATATATATTTCAAAATGGACTTCATTTTGGATTTTTAATATTGAAATTATCCTAAGTTGAATTTTTGGTATTTTTCTGAGAACTTCCAATTTTTATGAATAGTGAAAAATACTTAAAAATAACTTATTTAATCAAAATATTTTATAGTGATAAATTATACTGTTGAGTGGTTTTAAATTATTATTAGAATATATTTTTACCATTTTATCCAGTGGTGTTCATTAGAATTAATTTTACTTTGAAATTGGACATAAATAATTGTCAATCTTTTAATATATATTGTTTCTTAAAAACACGTTATTTGTTGTGATAGCGGGAATTAATTATAAAATTAATAAATGAAACTTATATGTTTGGAATTTTTTAAAATAGACATCATTTTTAGGAATATAAATTATATCTTAGGGTGAAATTTTGGAATTGTTCTGAAAAACTTCAATTTTTGATGAATAGTGAAACCACTAAGAGGTAGTTAAAAAACTGAATTTTTCATAAAACATAAATTTACCACATTTGTGAGTGGAATTTCGAAAATACGACATACACGGTTAATATCAAATAGTAAAATTTGGTTCAATGAGATGGAAATAATTTTTGGTGAATAGAAACTTTTAACTTTTATTTACCATGGTTAAAAGTAAATACGGTAATTAAGGGTAAAAATGATATTAATATTACCCTAACACATGTCCTAATTCTATTGGACAAGTGTATCTCGACCAAAAAAAACCGTAGGGATAAAATATTATCATTTAGGTCAACTTGGATTAGATTAGGACATTTATTATTATTTAATTCAAAGAAGAGGTTAGAGAGTTAAAATCAATGTTTATTTACTAAAACATTTTTAATATAGGGTTATACATAAGATAAAATAGATTGTAAATATTCATTAGAAATATAAAAGTATTTCCTACATAATGATATTTTTTTTATAATTTTTAGACATTAAATACATTAATTTATTTATTACACAATGATGATTCAGTAATTACCATAATAGTGAAAAACTTAAAATAATTGATATTATAAATACCAAAATAAATATAATTTGAGACTTTTTATGAATTAAAATAATTTTTTAGGTTACTATGACATGTTAGGATTGACTTAATTAACTTTGTTTGATGTAATAATTCTGCTATGATTTTCAAAAAAATCAATTATTGAATTGTGTCAAAATTGACATAAAAGAGTTTTTTTAAAAAATATTATATTATTAATTGATATTAAATTCCTAAAAAATTAAGGTTCAACCAAGAGCCATATATCATGATAGGTGTATCATTAATTGACTTAAGTGTCAAACTAATTAACTAAGAGATAAAAATAAAAGATAAGGGTAATATAATGACCCAAACCTATCTAAATTCTATTGGTTGAGTTGTTTTCGACCCATACCCACCTTAACCTTTATATAATCCACTTTTGAGCCATTAGAAACTGAATATGAATTTATAATAAATTAATATTTCTAGCTTTTCCAAAGGTGCCCCTCACCCCTCTTATAAAAGGGCACTCCCCCTTCTCACTAATTCACCCATTCAAAGGCTATTGTTTCAGCCAACCCCTGCCAAAATACTCTCTCAAATTCCCTCACTACAACCTAGAGGCCTTAGTTTGATCATAAATCCAACCTAAGGATCACTTTTGATCAAATATAAAGGAAGAACTCGAAAAAGAGGCAATGTTTAAACCACCATTTTTCAAATTCATTTCACCTTCAACTTCTTCTTTCTTTGTTATTCCCATTATAAAATAATGAATCCAGTATCTCATATATACATTAATATTATTACAAATATGGTACAACCATATTCAGTATTCTATCCATCCATTGAATGACATGTCACCATACGTGCGTACGTACGGCTAACCGTCTCTACATCGTGGTGTAATTGTAATTCAATATATTATTATTTTGATGGGTATAATAATGATCTGTAATTCATGTTAATAATAATTATAACATGATAATGATTCTGTATATATGATATACCATCCAATTATATATTATTTTAATATCAAAAGAATGATATTGTCACTCGTGCGTACGTACAGACTACCGTCTCCACGAACACGATGAGATTCATTCTCTATCGTATCCATTCAAGTATAATTATCATTTGATGATTAAAAAAATTATTAAGGACTTCATATCATTATGGATATGAATAAAATGCAACCTATACATGAAAAACATGGCTTACGTAACAAAACATATAAATGAAAACGAGTCAGTTAACACCCGAAACAACGATAATTCTAAGATATTATTAACAAAGCAATGTTAAAAGATCATATATGATAACTTATGAATGTATATGATTCTTTTATAATTTAATTACATTTATTTCACCATTATACTGGAGGTTAACCTACCCCCAACCAAGGAAACGTACAATGTAAGTGTTTATTTTGCAATCTCTTCATTATCCGAGGATGTTTATAAGTAATAATCTACTGGGATTTATTTATCATTCACATCCATGTTTCTTAAAAATGTATTTCAAAACATTTTTTACTATTTATTAGAATATGGTTTAAAGTCATTTATACCCTAGTTGACTTTTATATGTGGTTTATAAAGGAATCATTCCGCCGTTTTCCAAACAAGGTCTTTTTTAACCTTTTCGACAGAATTAAGGTAATAATGTTTTTTTAACTTATACGACGAGTGCGGCTATTTTACGCCGTTATAAAATCGTCGAAGATTCCCATACTGGATTATAATAATATTTTCAAAGAAAATGTTTTATTTTATAAATATATTACTCTTAAATTATTTCAAAATAGAATGATATATTTATATAGAAAGAGTTTTGATTTCATCTATGTCAACATCCTTTGATGGATTTTACGCTTATTTGAAGTTGGATTATTATGATAGAAAAAATCTATATTGTATTGAATGTTTTATGATATGTTTGACTATGGATGTGTTATCATTATACCATTCATGGTTTATGGATGATATATTTACATTTTGTATGCTAGTTTTAATACGAATGTTTTCGTGATGGTAAAACCTTTTCATATGGGAATGCATTGGACTTAGTATGTGATGGGTGGATCCCGTTATAGCTCCTCGATTCATTAGTAGGTATCATGAGACAAAATAGTTTATTGGCACAAGGCCTTGGAAAAATATTATTTGTATTCTTCGAATGAGGCTTCGGATATGTGGTTATGATAGTCTAGCATAACGCATTCCATCATTATGAAAGTTGTTATTGATATTGCATGTGATTATTGGATTAGTAGAATATCAATTTGAATAAGTAAATGGCATTATTTCATTTTATTTTTTCCATACTATGTTGATTTTCATGTTTAAAAGGCTTTTGTTTTAGTTATACATTGAATTAAATGTTTATTCTTATTTATGGAAGTTTCCGCTATATTGTTATCCTTACTGGGCATTTGAGATCACCCCTTTTCTATGTTTTATTTTTCCCAGGATGTGATGAAGTAAATTATGAATGACCTGCATGGATAGTATGAGGGGATAAGAGTGTGGAATATGGAGACTATTTTGTTGTAGTTTTCTTTTTTATGATGTAATGTAAACCTTATGAATATATCTAGTGTTTCCAAGGCTACTAAACCAATAGGTCTTTCGAGAGTTGATCTTTCTTGTGATCATGCCAATATTATGTAATAATGCACCGAATCTAGGTAACTGGGGTCAGGGCGTTATAGTATGGTCCCTCATTGACCACAATTTGGTGGATCATTGATGGTTTATCATGTTATAACACATATAAAATGTCAAATGTTGATTCTCAGGGAGTATGGTCCCTCACAGTTCAAGAATTAGGCACATAGGTGTTGGTTTTCATTATTTTTGGGTTTTCGTAGAAGTTTCTGAGTCATACTGTCTGGAAACCTAATATACAGGACGTGTACTAATTAAACACGTCGTGTATGTTCTTCTATTCTGGAAGAAAAGGAATCAATTTTAGTACACGCCGTGCACCCTAAGTACACACCGTGTAGTCTCATCCCGTGTCACAGACCGTGTGGGTGGGGACACGGGAAAGGTGAAATTCTTGGGGCGAACACGCCATGTACCGGAAGTACACGCTATCTAGTGTTGACCTCAAGTCCTCTCATGTAACTAAAAACATGGACATGGTATGCCTTAATATATACATGCAGAATCCACAATGGAACATGTCGTGTTTTATGACCTGGGATCCAGCCATGTAACTAATAACACGGGTCAGTGTAATCCTTTCGTGTACACGACGTGCCATATGGAACACGCCGTGTAGTGTGATCCATGTATCCAGTCATGTAACTAACAACATGGGCCGGTGAAGCTTCTCTAGAACACGTCGTGTACCTGTGGGACACATCATGTACTCTTGTCCGAGGACAGACCATGTGGTCATAACCGTGTGGCTGGAAAACGGGGCAATGTACACACCGTGTGCAAGTTTTACACATCATGTAGTTCAAGCCGAGTAGTCGGCCATGTCACAAATGACACAAGCTTTTGGAAAATTACACCATATAGGCCATGTAGATAATATACACGCCGTGTAGTTTTGTTCAATGGGAGCCATGTGGATTGGCCATGTAAAAGGACCCAGGCAGGGAACAAAAGTCAGGTACATGCCGTGTAGTCAGCATACACGCCATGTAGTCTTGTTTTGCAAATATTAAATGCCTTCTTCCACCTTTTTCCCTTTTTCTTCCTTCATTTTCAGACTGTGATAATCTTGATCAAAGGTGTGCATTTGACCTTGTAGTGTAATGCCGCTGAGAAGTTCACGCGTTGTTCGCCAAGAGATTGGAAATGATTACACTCTAGAGATGGTGGGACATGGGCTACCAGTTGATCCTCCATTAGAGCCAGATGAAGCGCCAGCCGTAATAACAGACATAGGCGCGGAGGCTCGGTTCTATGAATGATTTATGCGGTTCATACACACCTTTCAGGGGGGAACCCCTAGCTTCCACATATATGGCAGAGATGAATCGTATCTTCCAACAGCATCATCCTCCTACATTTTCTAGGGATGGAGGACCATAGGATACATAGTCTTGGATGCGGTCGATACAGATAATTTTTGAGAACCTAGAGATGCCTACAGGGCCGAGGGTCAATCTCATGACTTATATGTTGTGTGATTCTTCCAAGAGGTGGTGGGATGTTACCACCCAGTCAGAGCATCACAGAGTCATCGCGTGGGAATATTTCCAGACAGCCTTCTATGAATTATTCTTCCCAGAGACACTGAGGGAAGATCAAGATCAAGAGTTCATGAATCTATAGTAGGGCGCTATTTCATTGATAGATTATTCTACTATTTTCACCAAGCATCAGTGTTTTTCACCCGTTCTGGTGGGTGATGGACACTTAGAGCAAGACACATTGAGGATGGACTTCGTTATGAAATCCGAGCACTGGGGAATGTTTTCAGGTTGCCTTACATACATGATATTGTGAAACAGTCTCTGATTACATATAGGAACCTTTGGTAAGCTAGTGGTGTGGGCCAGGGCAGTTCAACACCAGTTTCGGGTACTATTTCTACTGGTAAGAGGAAGAGACAGATGGACTTCTCTCAGGGTGGAAGTTCCAGCTAGAAGAATGTTTTAGGTGGCCTGGTCATATGCTACCAGCATGTTAAGGAGGGTCACAAGAGACCTCACTGTTCACATGACCCAGTGGAGTGACGAGCATGCGGCATGATGGGTCATCAGCAACGCTTTTGTAGGGTGTTTCCACCAGTGGATAGTGAGAGGGGTTCTGTGAAGACTTCACGTGCGGGGGTAGGACCAGCAGCTTCTTAC
This sequence comes from Viscum album, assembly GCA_963277665.1. Lineage (NCBI taxonomy): Eukaryota > Viridiplantae > Streptophyta > Magnoliopsida > Santalales > Viscaceae > Viscum > Viscum album. The sequence goes on from OY728130.1 coordinate 892,082,440, forward strand.
CAATCAGGGAACTTAATGCGTAAGGGTGTGCAGGTAGGGATGATGGTCGTGTCTGTGGCAGCCAAACACTAGGATCTTAGAGGCAGGAGGGCGGGACATCTCAGGGTAGCCAGGCTGTGTCACAGGTCCGCGGCCCTGGGCAGACATATGCAGTGCAATATACCCAATAAGAGTAGGATCCCATACCTTCTACTATTAGAGGTACTATTCTAGTAGCTTCTGTTTTATCTACAGTGATTTTTGATATGGGTGCTACACATAGTTTCATATCTGTGCCCGTTGTGGAGAGCCTTGGGCTTTGTGTTTCTTCTTCTTCTGCTGTTATGACGCTAGACACTTCTTTGGGGACTTGAACGACTGGTGTGAGACAGTGCATGGAGTGCCCCCTTGAGGTTTGTTGGTGTCACTTCCATTGGGACCACTATGTCTTAGAGATGATGAGCTATGATTTCATTCACGGTATGGACTGGTTGGTTCCCTTTAGAGCCTTTGTGGATTGTTACCATCACAGGGTGAGTTTTATGTCACTATAGGGTGGAGAGTTTCTATACAAGGGTGAGTGGGATGTTAATTTGAATTGAGCTGGACCAAAGCATCGTGGGAGAGGTGTTATCACAACCCAGATTGCGATCTTATATCTGGAAGACCAGGGGACATGTTAGAAGGATTTCCCTCCAGTAGTTGATCATTTCACAGATGTCTTCCCAGAGGACTTTTCAGGTCTTCCTCCAGAGAGTGAGGTGGATTTTTCTTTTAATATTGTTCCAGGAGCGGCACCGGTGTCCTTTCCTCATTATAGGATGGCTACACTTGAGTTACAAGAGCTCAAGAGGCAGTTAGAGGAGTTACAGGAAAAGGGTTTCATCTGACCAAGTACTTCTCATTGGGGTTCTCCTATCCTTTTTGCGAAGAAGGAAGACAGTACTCTTGGACTCTGTGTGGATTATCAGAAACTGAACCAGTTGACAATTAAGAACCGATATCCCTTGCCATGGATTGATTCTCTTTTTGATCAACTTCGTGCAGAAATAATATTATCAATGATTGACTTGACATCATGATATCATCTGCTGCGTGTTAGAATATTTGATATACCTCACACAGCTTTCAGGAGAATATATGGTCTGTACGAGTATACGGTTAGGCCGTTCGGACTCAAGATCATGCCATCGGTTTTCATGGATCTGATGAATCATGTGTTCCATCCCTATCTAGATTATTTTGTGGTAGTATTCGTGGATGATATCTTGGTGTACTCCCACACTCAACACGACCATGCCACCCACCATGAGGTCGTATTGAGTACACTGAGAGAGGATCGGCTATATGCTAAGATCAAAAAGTTCCACTTTTGGATGTACCAGATTCGCTTGAGGGGTCATATCATCTCAGAGGCAGGAGTTGTAGTAGACCCAGAGAAGATGAGAGTAGTAGTCTCCTGGGAGCAGCCTAAGAACGTTTTTCAAATACGGAGTATCTTGGGTTTGGCTGGTTACTAAAGATGCTTCATACAGGGCTTCCCCCGCTAATCAGTGTCGTTGACAGGTTTGACTAAGATGGGTGTGAATTTTGTTTGGTTAGAAGCTTGCGAGACAACCTTCGAGGAGCTGAAGGGAATGTTTACATCAGCACCGATCAAGATACTCCCAGAGTAGGGGAAGAGCTATACAGTTTTCTGTGATGCATCAGGTATCAGGATAGGAGCTGTGTTGATGTAGGGTGATCGAGTAGTTTTGTACGGGTCTCGGAAGTTTTGGACACATGAGATAAATTAACCGGCGCGTGATCCGAGTTGGCTACAGTATTTCATGCGTTGCGCTGTTGGAGACATTATCTTTTGGGAGAACATTTTGTGGTGTTCATGGACCACAAAAGTCTCAAGTACATCTTTACCCAGCGTGACATGAAACATAGACAACGAAGGTGGGTTGAATACCTTAATTCCTTCATTTTATGCTTGCCTATACACCTGATAAGGGTAATGCAGTAGATGATGCACTGAACAGGAAGACTTAGATACATGCAGTGCGGGAGGTCAGTGGTGAATGGCAGCTTATGGGTTCATTCTCTGAGATGCATCTAGAGGTGCACGACAGTCAGGGGAAGACATATCTTTCATCATTAGCTATGAACTCTACCCTACTGGATAGACTGAGGATGAGACCGCTATCTGATTTAGAAGGCCTGGTTCTATGGGAGTCGGTGGCAAGTGTGGACCCTCCTCCTGGGTGGACGATAGGCGATGATGAAGTTTTAAAATTCCATGGACGAGTGTGGGTTCCAGGGGATATACGTGAGGAGTTGATGTGAGAGATTCATGTTTCATCTTGGACAGTTCATCATGGAGTTACCAAGATGTACCATGACTGGAGACGTCAGTACTGATGGCCGGGTATGAAGATGTTGATATCTGGTTTTGTAACGAGATATTCCACGTGTCAGTTGGTGAAGGCAGAGCATCAGAGGCTAGCCGGACGGTTATAGTTGTTACCCATTCCAGAGTGGAAATGTAATGATGTCGCGATGGGGCATAGGCTGATCAGGAGGATGGGGCACAGGCTGACCAGGAGACAGGGAAAAATTTAACCAAGGTATGTGGGGCCATTTTAGATTTTGGAGAGAGTCAGTAAGGTTTCATATTGTTTGTAGTTACCACAGAGGCACTGACCCAGACATGACATCTTCTATGTATCTCAGTTGTGCCATTATCATTCAGACCCATCTCACGTTTTTCACCCTGAGGAGGTTCAGCTTGAGTTATATGCGTCCTTTGAGGACCATCCGATTCGTATCGTTGATAGGAGCATGAAGGTTCTCCGAGGTGGGTCTGTTCCTCTCGTACGGGTGCTACGACAGCACGGACGAGTGTAGGAAAATACCTGGGAGCGAGAGTACGATGTATGTGCTCAGTGGCTGGACTTGTTCACATCTATATCTTCACCACCCATGGAAGGAAAATTCAGTGACGAATTTCTTTATGGGGGGATGTTTGTAAGAACATGGTTCTTATTTTTGATGTACGAGTTTCTTATTTTATATTTTCCTTATTTTTTTTGAGAAAATAATGAAAAATGCAGAAAAATCCAAAATTTTGGGACTACATGCCGTGTACTTTTCCACACACCAGGTATTTTGGCCGTGTGGGATGAGTACACAGCGTGTATAGCCATGTTAGAAACAAGGGGTATAAAAACCGACTACATGCCGTGTAGTGGTCCTTTACATGATGTGTAGTCATTCGACAGACGAAACAGTAAGGCGGTGGAAGCAGACGCCAGCTGGGTGATAGTAAACATTATGTCGTCAAGCATACACACCGTGTACTCAATGCGACAGATGAATAGTTTGCCGGTGCCGCCAAAGGAACAATTAAATGATTGAATTACATGCTCTGTAGTCAAAAGTACACAACGTGTAATTTGTTTTTTTTCATAAAATGGCCAGTATCCAAACCTGTTCACAGGTTTGGATTAGTATCGGGCGAGAGCTCGGGATAGGATGGATGAGCCTTTGTGGACCTCCAGATAGAGCGTCATGAATCTGTTTCCACTTCCGTCAATCACGTTGGAACCCCACAGGTAAGCCATCCCATCCCGTTGCATAGTTCTTTCCAATTCTTCCTCTAATGGAAGTTATTTACCTTTTAACGGGATTTCTTCTAACACAGATCTATGTCGTCTTTGGCCGTTTCTAGAATCGACGTTCGCATATACTGTTTGTGGGTGTTTAAGGTAGGTGTCTTGGAGTTTAATTTTCCAATTGATGTGAATTTTGTGTACCGTTGTGCTACGAACCCGTTTTGGGTTTTTGTGTGGCTAAGGCCTTGGCCGTTTTAAATATGTATAATTGTATATGTAATTAAGTGTGATAATAAACTGATGTTTGGGATCACTGCTTGGATCCAGGACAAACCTGGGGGTGCGTTCCTCTGTTTAACCATTTGGCCAGGATACCTGAGTGTATGTCATGTTTATTTTATGAATTAATTTTTCCTAAAGAAGAATTTTATGATTATTGATTGTTTATATGTTGGGCATGGAAAGATTACTTTATAGCCTGAGGGCAGTGGTTATTTAGGCTGAGGGAAACATCTTTTACGCCTGGGGGGAATAGACTCTTTCCTGAGGGTGGCACTTCATACTCTTGAGCGCAATATCTATTATGACTGTAGGAAATTAACGGTCGGTTGGATTCTGATTAATTTAGTGTAAGGGTTTGCATGTCTGAGGACACTAACTATTTACATTGAAATTCATTATGGTGGTATTTTGAATAATAAATAATTAAAAGAATATTAAAATGGAAATAACTCATAATTTTAGTTACTTTTGATTACTACCTAGTTTATTGCATTTAATTTCTCACACTTTTGTTGCATGGATACATAGAGTTGAGCACGATCCTTTGGTGGGTGCCTACTGAGATTATTTATCACAACCCATTTACATCATGCTTTTCGGCCCAAAAATATTACATTTCTGAAGGTGTGGATAAGGGAAAGGGTCCTTATACAAGTGCTTTATTTCTGATGATGTGTAGGGGAGCATGGAACCGGGCTTAGGATCGTTATGCTACCAACTATTTTGATTTGGTTTTTCTATATTCTGTATCATATTTTATCGATTTATATCATGTTCTGGCTATTTTCTTAGAACATGAGGCATGTTTCATCAACAATATATATATATTACTGTTGGTTGATTTTACTAAAGTTGTTCATTTAAAATTATGTATGTTTATTTTCTTTCGCTGTTGTTGTTGTTTGTTTTATCAAGTATTCCGCTACGCTACACTTTGACTATTGAGGGCATAGATTCCCCACTATCAGAAATGGGCCCTCGCTGCTAGTCGGCAACCTCTGGTGTTTGGGGAAATACACTAGAGTTCACATGGAGAACCGGGTTCTGGGCACCCGTTGAGTTATATCCGGAATTGGGACGTTAAATAATTCATCAATAATTATTATTTCAATTAATGAAAATAAAAACGAATTGGTATTACGAAAAAAATTTATAATTCATATCCTTTTTACTGTTAAATACATTGATTTTCATTATTAACCAATTCAAACCGAATAAAATAATTTTTTACGATTTTTATTAATAATTTATCATAATATAGATAGAATAATTCAAAACATTCATTCCGGTTCCTGAGTTATAACTGTAATATTAAATAATAATAATTCAACAGTATATTAGCGTTCGTTTAAAAATAGTGTTTTTTTGAAAATAAATATATAAATTAAATAAATATATAAAAATGTAAATATATCAAAAAATCATATTGTGTTACATTTTGGAAGAAAAATAATCATTTCAAATAATAAAGGTACGTTCGAAAAATTTCATTCATAATCAGATGAATAATATAATTGATTATATTATTAATGACTCTAATAGAGTATAATAAATGATCTTTAGTTTTTTAGGAATATTTTTATTATAAATTTTATGAATATTATTTAAATTAAAATAATTCAATTTAGTTATGGATTAAGGATGAATTTGGATAATTTAATTATGGAAAATATATAAAAAAGAAGATATTTTTAATGTTGAAGAATAGAATACCAAATGTTGGAATTATAAAAAAATAGAATCCTATGGAATTTATTATTTGATATACTAATCATATAGTTAAAAACATGAATTCATTATGTTGTTTGTTATCTCACTCAGAAATTATCCAATATTTGATTACTGGAATATTTACTTGAATAATTAAATGAATCTAATAGTTTTTTACCTATGAAAAAATAATGTAATATGATTTATATAAATGATATTTGATCTTTGGTTGAACCAGATAAAGAATCACATATTATTAAAACTATGTATAATTCAAGAAAATAACTTCCTCATCTAGAAATAATATATTGAATATCACTATATTGGTTTCTAAATGACATTTTATCAAATAATTAATTAGTTTTGTAAAGTAGTTTTCCCATTTTTCTATATTATATTATATTGAAATTATATTTCATGTAACTTTTTTTAATTATTTATGATTTACCAAATGGATTTGAAAAGATCATTTTTAAATAGACTGATTAATGGAAATATGTATATTAAAAAACATCTTATTTTCAAAATGGGGATTTTTATAATCATCTTTTCAAATATTTAATAGCTTCATATGATTTTTGGAAAAAACTATTATGCATCATATGAAAAAACATTACTATTCAAATTATATAATGGTTTTTTGAATGGAATAACAGATCAGATTTTGTTTATTTTGAATTATTTTAAAGATATTTCTAATTCTAATGCAGAGGATATTAGATTTGGATCATTTAAAAATCCATTAGAAATTTCATATTTTATGAATATTTAGTTATATAGGAGTCTTAGGGAGAATTATAATTCTTTTTAAAACTTTAGCTATTTTGAAGGAACTAATAAACAAGGTTTTATTCTCAAGGAAATATCAATTTTTTAATTAATGGGTTATTCAAATTCTAATTATATAAGATGAAAAATTGATAAGAATAGTAGTTTTGATATCTATGATATTTTTTAAAAGTGTTTGTTTTTTTTATTTTGAATAAAATGATTCTAGTTGATTTTTATATAGCTAATGTTGAATATATTTCTAATGAATTTTTTTTCACTAAATCATTATGGACTAAATAGTCTTTAAATTGATTTAATATTTATTTATTATGAATTCCATGTCATTATGATAATTCTTATTAAATATTTATCAATCACTATGATGTTAAATGTGATAGAGGGAGATATAATGATTGATTGATAGTTTGCAATCACAACTATAATAATGAAAATAGGATTGACATTGATGTTTCATTTTACTAAAGAAATATGAAGTATTCATGTTGCAATGATTTTTAAACATTCCATAGTTCTGGTCAACATTCATTATAGAGTTGTATTTATTTATAGTTTACTCTACATTTATTATTTTTCTAGTTTATTCAATTACATCATAATATAATTAATTTTATATTATACATCCACTGTAAATGGTATGCGTTTGTTATTATTCCACGAAATAATAAAATGTAGATCTCTGTAGTTCTTCTTCTACATATTAATGGATTCTTTGTATTGTGTTTTGATTCCAAGAAATTTTTTCATTTTTCAGATTATACATCAACTAAGGGATATAAGATTTAATTTATTTATAACATAGTTATAAAATTTATGTCTTTTTGATACCATTTCTCTCATGGTGTAGAGATAAGTGAAGAGTAGTTGTTGTATCATGTTGAACCAAACTAATATTAAAAATATTTTGTTCATTGTTTTTTATTTCATCTCCAAATTAACATTCACATGATATTTTAGTTATTTAAAATATGATTAAATAATATGTTTATTTTTTTAAATTATTTAATTATCCACCCCAGGACGTTCTTAGCTTCTCATCCTGGGAATAAATGTTTATGCATGTCACCTTTATATGATCCAATATTTTCAAAATATGAGAAATTTACTAGATATCTTATTATTATTAATTTATTTTATATTCTTTTAAGAATGACATAATTTAATTGGAAGAACCAAATGATTTTCCTAGATATTTCATCAGCCAGATTGTCTGAAATGTCCAATGTAATTTTGAAGATGATAACCTAAAGAAGGTGATAACCATGTTCACCATGATTCCTTAAACAAAAATATATTAATCTAATCTTTAATGTACTTTTAAATACATTTAATAAATCTACATATAATATATTATACTAAATACAGAAAACTTTATGAGTGACTAAATTGATGTTGAAGGAAAACCATGTTGTGTATTATTATATGATACTGAATTGAAATTAGAAATGTTTTATGTTATATTATGTTGGTAGAAGATATGGACTTTTGAAAACCACTATTATCGAGTTTATAAATGACTTCTTAAAGGATGTTTTGAAAATTTCGGTCAATAGATTATTACATGAGACAATTTAGAAATACGTGAAGTACATTATCAATTGACCAAACCAGGATTTATCAGGGATTAAAGAGAATATTATTTTCATAAGGATATTCCAAATAAACATTGATAATAATTTTAATTAGGAATGATTTATTGTCTTAAGATTCAATAGGTAGGATATATTATTATAGGTAATAGAGTTTTATTTCTATTCATAAGAAGTAATGATCGATTGTTAGTGGATATACATGAACATATTTATTAGGATTGTTATTATTTATATGCACTAAGGTGTTCTTGGGAATGTGTAATCGTATTTAGTTCATAAATTAACTAATCATGGGATCACTAAGATATTATAATATATATATTTATCACTTTGTTTGATAGATATAGTGTTCCCTAGATGCCTTATGGTGATTTGATCATTTTCCTTACATTCTTATAAGGAAGCTATGGTTATATATATTTACATATTATGCCCCCATGGAAGTATAATGTTTACTTATATTAGAAATGAGATTTAAAAGAATAAAAATGTGGAGTGGGACTATGATCCAACAAATGTCTTCGAAACATTCATTATCGTAAAAAATATCCCAACATTATATGATATATATCCTGCTTATGTAATTTTTCAACATTTTTAATTATTTTATCTCAATTGTGAAATGTTTTTACATTATTATAGCTTGTTTCATCATTCATTGTGAATACTAACTACAATCCTCATATTTATTCATATATTTAACAAAAAATTCATTTGAAAATATATATCATTTTCTATAAATAGTAATGCTTTTATCACATATAAATATGGAGAAAACTACATTGGATTATTTCAAAGTAAATAATGGTTCCAATTCTATAATTGAGGGGCATCCTACTCCACCTCTAAGTATTTAATTGTTAATCCATGTAAATCAAATTTAACACCCATCTATAATTATTCATCATCTATGACATATAAGGAAATAGCGTGTAGAAATATTCCACATTACATTTAATAATCTCTAAATCATCACAAAAATTATAGTAAGATATAATACATAGATGTATCATATCCATATACCAGAGGGTGTGATGAATAATACTCTTGAGGTTATATCCATTATGTTAGGCCTCCAAATCTAGGGTTCCACTATGAAAGACTATGACTAGTAATTATTTTTGATTTATAATATAGACCCCCAACGAATTTAGGTTCATGACTATAGTAGATCCATCATCTATATCCCAGGAAATGAAATTCTTCCATCAAGATGATGACACTAAATAGATCAAAACCATGATATTTACAAGCAAATATATTTTTAGACATATTAGAGGTATAATATTTTTTGATAAATATTCAATTTTTTCATCTTGTATACATACCTTTTATTGGGGACCTTGAACTTACATGGATATTCAACTATGGGATAATGTGTCTTGTATATACATACAAATAACTGTGTCGTGCATATTGCACTGATAAGATGAATATTATAGGATATGTTAATATTTTATGATATGGATATTGAAACATATCCCTCACATAACATTTCAAACTCATTCACAATTTTCTATTATTATTATTATTATTATAGAGTATTACCCATGTGTAATCTCTTGGTGATTGTCTCATTTCAAGGTATTTCATGTGACATTTCTGCTGGACCTCTCATGACTGGGTTGCAATCCTCATAGCCTGTAGTTTAGTTGGTCTGGTCCCTTGTCATGTGCATTGATCAGATTCTTCTTTTTTATTATTTCTTTGAGAAGGAAATGTGGGTGTGATTGCATATGGGTTTTTTTTCATTCAGATGCTGGTGGTTCCCTTCTTGTTTTTCATCATGTTTGAAGTGGCTATTTGGTGGTAGATAGTGGTGGTTTGACTCTCATGCTGGTATCTATTGGAGTCTAATAATGTGGTAATATTGGGATGTCTATATCTATGCTTCATGATGGATTCCCGCTCCTTCACTTCAATGTTGAGATGAAGTCACTAACGGAGGCACCCAAAGTGGTTCTTACGGAAGATTTTGCTGTGAAAATGACGATTTCTACTAGGTGATGATGCTTTTATTCTTCAATGGAATTAAGATCCCAACACTCATCTCTTAGTCAGACTTGAGTTTTAGTTTTTATGGTTTTTTGATGTTTAGTTTGAGATATTTTCAGCATTTAAAAAGCCATCGCTAGGAGTGGCTTCTTCTCTGACATTGGATTCCTATTGTGGTTGATCCTTGTTGTGTTAGTGGAGGTAATTTTGGACCTTATTCTACTAGTTTGTTGTGTTCTTGTTCTACTGTGGTATATTTTTTATGATGATGATGGTCTCTTGTGTGTGTTTAATGTAGGAAAATTAGTAGGTATGATGTTTTATTTTTTCTATAAAGGTGTGAAATGTGAGGAGGTTAGTGGCTCTGAGGATGTCATGATAAATCTATTTGTTTTTTTTAATACGAAAACATTGCGTTTTGATGATTGCTGAGATTCTTGAGAGGTGATTTTATTTAACGACGATGATGACGGATGGTGGAAGGAAGTGATGGGGCGCATGAAGTGGGCTGGTACATTGCTCGAGATTGGTGTTATTTTTATTGGAAATCACAAATTTGAATTCGTAAAAAAAATTTCGTGGTTCTTTGGATTTTACCGTGGCAGGTTTCAACTTTACATCTGGTTGGATTTGGGTTGTCATTACACTTCTCATTAAAAGTGATATTTTAAAATACTAAAATATGTATTGTATGCGTTATAAAATATATATACATATATAAGTTTGAGTGTTATTTCTTGTTTCATGGTTTTCATATTTTAGACATGTTCTCTAGAGTCAGTTTCCTTATTTTATGATGAAACATGCTTCCAGTTTAGGCATGGTACCACATATTCATTTTCAAATAGTTAACTGTTGTGACACCTCACATTACTATTTATTTTCAATAGTTATTTAGTTTTGGGTTATTTATAAATTTTGGAGATTGGTCTTGAAATGTTTAATTGTAATTAATTTTCCATCCATGAATGGTTTTCTCACAGTCACCTCAAAATTAGTGCAAAATATTTGGATCACCCTAAAATATGTTCACTAAAGCACTCAATTAGTGTTCATAGTTTCATCTAAACTATGTATGAACCCGAAAAGTTTGGGTTCCCAACATAAAATAAATTGTTTTGGATTAGTTAGCAATGGTATAACATGGTTTAGATAAAATATTCTGGGGTAACATTACATGAGATTTGTCCAGTGAATTATTTTTCATTAATTATAGGGGAATCGATGTGAAACCCAGGTGGGGTTTATTGAAGAAATTCATAATATATTTTAAAAAATTGGAACACATTTTGTAAAACAAGTAGATAAAATGTGATCTACCCAGTAATGAAAAATATGTATTTTCTTATTTTTCAATCCAAATATTTTTACATCAAACCCCTTCTAACATCCCCCATTTGATTAGAATGACTTGATCAACTCCATCCCTAAAAATAATTTCCTTCCAAATCCATCTAAAATTATATTTTATTAATTTTTAAGGGATTAAATAAAGTAAAAAGATTCGAGACTCTTCATCACCCCTATTTTTTATAATTGTTTTTCCTAGTATTGTCTCTTTGAATTATGGTTTCCTTTACATCAATATTTAATTGCAGTGTTTTGGTATTTTAGGGATAATTTTTTATCCACTTAGTCTCTTTGATATTTATAAGTCATGTTATAGTGGTTTGATATTGAATTTGTAAAATTTAATGAGATTTAAGGTAGGCTACAACCTTCATATCTCCTTAAATTTAGAATTATGATTTGATACTAGAATTAATTCATCATTTTTATGTTAGAAACAATTATAATGTATATATAGATTTTTTTCTTAGTTAAATGTCTATTTTTTTTAATCTCAAAAAATTTAAGAGGAATTCCACATTTTTATTAAATTATAATAACTATTTTATAAAGTTATTACACTCTAAGTGTTCAAATAAATATATAGTAATATCTTCTAAAATGATTTGTAACGTTAAAAATATTATTTGGTTACAATGTTAAACTAAAGGGATTATCTCATGAAATTAATCTGTGTTTTGTCTTTTAAAAATAAATCTATTTCATTTAAATGGATGAGTTTTTAAGTATGATAGAACATTTGGTTTTTGTAATGTGTTATGTAACATTGATTCATAAATATTTCTCATAAGGATGGACTAGAAATCATGAATGGTATTTTCAGGATAATAAAACCTGTAATGTACTCCCTCTTGCTAATATTACATTTTTGGTTTTAAGATAATAGATTATTATGATTCCATGAGTATGAATAATTTAGATATATATAAATATATATATTTCTGTGTGTTTTTATAAAAAAAGAGGTGTTTTTAATGGGAATGAAATAATAGGGTGTTGATTTTTGAGATTTATTATATATATAATTATTTGATTATTTTTCATAATACCCTTAATTTTTATATTATGGGAAATATAGTGTAACTAGGTTGTTTTTATAGGAATAAATTCCACACTATATTATGGTTATGCTCCAATTATTTTCTCAGATATAGTATATGTTATTCTTGTTGGATTTTCAAACGTAATTAGGCCATTGAATGATACACCGAGTGTTAGGGAATATTATTTATTATATTCTATAGATATTTCCTTATTATAGGTAAATTGTCCATGTTCTATATTATTCCCAGTCCTGCTAGATTTCCATGTGGACTATGTTATCATTTAATTTTTTTTCCAATTCTATATATTGTTTATTCATAAATTATCCATAACAAGGAACATTACCTTTTTTAGGTTTTAAAACTGATTTTAATAAAATGATATTCTTACTGTAGAAAGGATATTATTTTAATAGAGTTTAGATATTAGAATTTTTTTGACTGTAAAATCATTATTTTATTATTATTTAGAACTAGCATGAAATTGTTTTATCATTAATGCAAACATATATGATATTGGAAGGTTTACCATTGGGAATTTTATATCACACCGATTTTAGCTATATGTTCTGTAATATCTATTGGGTTATAGAGGTTGATATGTGAGATCTGGTCTTTGTATGGGGTGAAAGATTGTGGACATGTTCACTTGGAACATGGAAATTGTTGTTGGTTCTTTGGTTTCAAATTTTTATAACTTTGTATGTCTCAACAATTCAATCTTTCATGTCCCTTTGATTAATTATTTAGTCTAGGGTCTTGAAACCTTAGAATATTTTGCACCCATTTTTTATATATTTTTAAATTTATATTTTTCTATAATATGTCACCACATCATTTATGATGATATTGTTTAATTAAAGTGCACAGAATTATGATATATAGAATATCCCAATAGTAATTCTGAGGAGATGGTCCCTAAATTACATTATTCATGAGATGTAATCATTCCCATTAGTTTTCTCTTTATTCCATTGTTATTTTTTAGAGCCTAGGGGTAATGGTAATTACATTCACGCCTTTCCATTATCCATATCAGGTTCTCAGATCACGGTTTTCTAGGTTGTTTCTTGAAAAAATTATATCAAAGTTCCCCTCTTATTTTGGTGGTTGAGTAGATTAGATATTTGATTATCAAAATTTACATGGATGGTTAAAATAAGCTCTTTGATAATCATCTATTACGATAAATCATGATTTACATGGGATGCTAAGTATGAATTCATATCAAATTCAAGGAATTATTCTTATCTATATATGATATTTTGAGTTATTATATGATTATGTTTTAGTTTCGATTAAGAGTTTAAGAGTTATTTTGAGATAATTCATGATTTGATTGAATTTGGGAAGAAATATAAGGGTGAATCATTTATAGTCATATTCTGTAAGACCATGTGAATAATAGGAATATAGGTCATTGTGACTTCTAGTAGGATGTTTCCTGTTAATGCATATTTTTTAGATGGTGTCACCCAACCCTGAATGGTTACTATTTTTTAGATTTTATAATTTAGTTTTTAGGGTTACATTTAAATATTAAATTTTATTTCGGAAATATTTAATATGATTTGAGACATTTTAAATGATATATATATTTCTTGTGGATTGTATTACAACTTAATTTGAAATTGAAATTTTGGAAATCACATTAAAAAGGGGATAAAGATTATTTAATAGTGAAACATATTACTATTTTTTTTGGTTTTATAACAAAGAATTAATTATGGAATATTTTATTTGGTTATATGGAGTATGGAAAAATAAAAAATATTTTATAATTAGATTTTATAAAGCCATTCAAGTTGAGAGAGGAATTTATTTTGATAATCATCTCTGATTTATCAATTTGTGGATGGTTTTATGGATATTTTATATTTGAGGATTTCTATATATGAAATTATTAGATTTACTTATTGATTTATGTTTTGGTTGATGGGGATTCTATCTAGAGTATATGTTCTCTACTTTATTTGTTTCGGGATTTTTGATTTCACCTCCACCAAGTCTAATGGATATTTTTGAGTGATTATTGGGTGATTCCCCATTATCATGCCCTATATTTTGATCACAGAATTTCATGGTTCATTGATTAATCTACTAGAAATATAGATATACTCCTCTCATTGTTCTATATGAAAACATCGATTTAATATACTAGTATTGTAATCCTCCTCAATTATTAATGTAATGAGAATCTAGTATAGTATATGAATCATTTTAAGTCTTAAGAATATCATTGTCCATTAATGTCTCTAGAATATCTAATTATTAGGTTATATAAGTCCACCCTAGAGGGGATATTTTGGGCTTTCTGGATTTCAATTATTTGTAAAAAATCATTGTATTACTTCACATGGGAAGAATTAAATGACCTAATTAGTCTGCAATATTTCCGTTGTGTCATGATAATACCAAAGTCAATCGAATTTTATTGTCTCCAATAAGGATTTTCAATGGTTTAGGAGAATTCCTATCCTTTTATTGAGTTACATTCATATAGTTTCATCTATAAAAGTATGAAGCCTTAAATTATTAGTATTTTTAAATATGTATTTGATTAGGTATTCTTTCGATTGTGTCTATAGTTGGACTCATAACTTATGAAGGGATTATAAATATGAAATTAGATTAGATGATGGCATGGAAGGGGTTCTAGAGGATTGTAAGGTCATCCAAATTCCTAGGTGTAGTACAATAATATCCATTATATAATGGTGGAAGAAAGATATGTACGGGTTATTAGTGATTGGTATCAATAATACCTCTAGTTTATTCACAATAGTTGCTTTCATGAACCACTCCTTAGTGTAAAATAATGGTGGAATGGTAGATATCTTGATAAATTCATTCTTGGGGACTATAAATGGCTCTCAAAACTATGTTTGTCTAGTTTATCATAATTTTTTTTATAAATTAGTTTCTCATAATGGTTGTGGTTCCAGATTAACATCTTCATGATATCCTCATGTATATCTTACATGACCTGATATTGAAGTTGTGAAAAAATGTGGTCCTCCATGATGTAACTATTTCATTTGGATAAAATCATGAATGGTGTGGTTTTATTTTAGTTGATTGATAATTTAGAGGTTGATTATTTGGAATATTCAATGGAATTTATATGTTTTTATTTATGGATATATAAATCCAGTTTATTTGAATTATCATTTTTTCTCCTATAATGGGTATTTTTATTAATTGGATTATCATAATGTTTTTCAATTTTTAAAATCACAGTTTAGAGAGGGTACTTAATATGGTAGGGATAACACCATGGGTATGTTAAGTGAGTAAAATGTAAAATTTTGACCCACTATTCCATTTGTAATTTTCCCTATCATGGATATTAGTAGGGGTGTTGGTGATTATCCATTGAAACATCCCCACCCTTGGGGAAGGTTAATCTAAAATTACCATTTTTCATATGTTGAGTGATATTATTTGGTTAAACCATTATTTTTTGATCCATAAGTTATGTTGTAACTTATTATCTTGTGACTATATTTCTATGGATATATTTTTAGTTGAATCTATTTTTTTTAGATTTTTTATAATTTCTTTATAGTACTATGTGGTATATCTGGGTTTTTATGATACCTATGTGACTGTAATAATGTGATATTCTATTTTTTTATGTTTTTTATGAGTGTGTTTCCATTTTAAATCATAGTGGCCTCTTCTATTTTCATCTCCTGATTATATTACATTTAAATCATAAAAAATTTATTTACAACCACTCATTTAACCATCTATTTAATCTTTCTATTGGAAGAAGGTGATATGGTTGGGAGGCTATAACACCCCATGTTACTATTTCTTTATTTTATATAGTTAATACTATATTAGTTATAAATTTTTTCAGTTTGGTCTTCTACTAACCAGGTACCAAACTCTCCCAAATCCTTTTCCCTTTTTAGTATTTCTCTTCCATGATTTTCTCTCAAAATATCGAATGGTAGCCTTTGTAATTCACATAAACAACACCCAACTTCCACTAAATTCCTTCCATCAATGGTCTCATCTATCTTATATCCCATAAATGATTTATATTTCACCTTCACACTAGTTATTATGTGATATATGACTTATTTGTTAATATTTTTATAAACTACTTCTCCTAGTCATGTGATCAGATTTTGGACACTGTTGTGATTTATTACCTAACATGGCTAGCCATATCAAATTTTGGGTTTTCTCATCAATGCTTCAGATTAGTTTGGGTGGAGTTGGGGGTAGATTTTGGTGTTCGTTATTAGATATATATTTAATTTATTCATGTAGATATTCTTCTGGGTTGTATAATTTTTTAATTCTTTTTTTAACATCATGTATTCCAATAAAACCACATACCTTACGTATAACCCCATCCAATAGAGGAGAATGACTTTACTAGTATTTCGTGAGGAGTGGGAGTATAATTATTTGGTTTCATTGAAATTTTGATTGGATGTATATTTATTTCAATTACTGTGTGATATAAATTAACATCAATTCATGTATCTTTTATAAATTATTATGTTTCTCATTGTCTTTATTTTATTTGTTTTGGACTTAGAAGAAGGGATGGGATCCATCATAGTAGTGGATCAAATAAATGACCTTCATCCAGTTAGAATTTCTATGGAATCCTAGTCTAGTGATCCATTCCACATTGTACTTGTTTTATGGTACATAAAGAAGTTTTTGTTGTCAATATTCAAGTGTGAGTTGATATTACAAGAGGATGATCAATTTGAACGTAATCATATGTGGATTTTATATTAGAATATCATAACCTAATGATTTGACAGATTTTGACTTGATGAATAGTTATGTTTTCAATTTAATGTTTAGATTTGTCATCGTATTGATGGATTCTTTTAGTTGTGATAATAACAATTTGATCCATATTCATGGTGCACAACTCAAGCCTAAATATTGACCAAAAATTATTGTATTTTTTAAATTTAATATCTTCTTGGATTAAATGTCATTGAAAACATAATTTCTAACAAATATTAATATATATAGTTTTTGAAATATGATCATTGTTTTTTGATTTTAAAATTCAAAATCTAATATTTTTTTAGAGGCTTGAACTTTTGTATAGTTTTCTATATTGTAGAAATTAGATTATGAGAGAATGGTAATTTTTTAGGGTTTATACATAATATGATTTTTTTATTAAATAAAATTATAAATATTGATGAGGGATGTTGAATGTGAAATTTTATATTTTAGATAATTTTCCCATTTATAAATGGCTTGTGAGTGGTCACTACATTGTCAAATTATACCATATTGAAAACACATACAAATGTTCCCTATAAGAAATGGTGTAAGTATGATGTTTCGTGAAAATGATGAATATACCTTCATGCATGTATCTTCTCACTTCAAATTGAACATACTTATTTTAGTGAGATTGAGTAGCGCACTGTTGAGGGAATAACATTTGGTTGACACATTCATGATAGTTATCTAGCACCCAGTTTGGAAACGATCAAGTGAAACCAAAATAAATCCATTCTAGGAATTCTATAGTATTTCCAGATCTTTTTGAAAAGTGTATCATGGTGAGAAAAATGTGTTTTAACCATGGTATCATCCCAGTTTTAACAAATTGTGGTTTTCTGATTCCACCCTCCTATGATTTAATCCCCAAACCCTAATCTCCTCTCCCACTCACCTAAAATAAACAAAGATCCTCTATCAATCACCTTTATCTCCTTATGAATACTTATCCATTGATATTTATTCATTATTAAGGATATTTATTTTAGCTGATCTACTTAAAGTCTCTTCTTACTTATCTATTATTCTTTTTTATTTTTTAACACTGATTGGTCAAAAAAATTATTTTTTTCTTTTATCATTATTTGTAATCAGGGGTTTTAATATGTAGTGGTATATTCGGTTTATCATTGCCTATTAGATCTTCATTGATAATATAATGTTGGGTTAACACAATGGTTATTAGATACGATTAAATTAAAAGTAGGGGCCCTCATTCATAGCTCATTGAATTTAGAACTATGATAGATTATTGGTTTTAATATTATTTTTTAAATTTTTTAAATGAAATGTGATGTATTTATATATTTTTAGATAATAAAATATTTCTTTTAAAATAATCAATTTTCAGAGGAATTTCAATTTTTTCAAAGTATACAGTTTATTTTTTGATGTTTGTTCATAGAATGTGTTTTTATAAATGCCCAATGGATCTCAAAATTTCTGATCTAGTTTCAATGGTTTTGTTTGTTATTATATTGGGATAACGGTTTTATCATAAGAAACATTGGTGTTAGTAGACTTTTAATAAGGAATATAATTCATTTTATCAATTTACGTTTTATGAATGTTAACACATTTGGTTTTTAAAACAAGTGTGGTAACATTTTTTTTATAAGGATTATTCATTATAAATTGTTCTTAAATTAAAATTTTATTATAAATATAATATATCCCATGAATAATTCACACATCCATTTTGAATATAGATTTTTTATAGATACTAAATCATGGATGTAACCCATTGTATGTGACTTGTGTATATAGATATATTGGAGTGTGTTTTTATAATAATAGCTGGTTTTTTTAATGTGGTGGAATATAAGATGATGTTGGGGCTATTAGGATTTTATTATATACCATAATATTTTTCTATTTGGACTCAAATAAATTTTTATATAATAGGAAACTATGGGTAGATATGTGATAATTCTAGGAACACATAATGCACTAGTTAATAATAACAACCTAGTTAGTGGCATTGATATAGGATACATTCTAATTATGGGATTTTAAATCATAGTTAGATTTGTGATGGAAGAACCTATATATATTGTAGGTTATTTCATATATATAACTTGTATTTAATTATGATGGTTAAGATAGATTGGTCCTAGATTATCCCCTGAGTTCCTATGTTAAAATTGTTATTGTTTTTTACATGTAATATATTCTTCTTCTATCATATAATGAAATTTATAAATTTATACATTTCGCTGAACATTCATTTTTATAAGGGAATATAAAACGTTTTTCATAAATTGAATTTTCATCTTTAGAAAGGAAATGGTTTTTATATAAACTGATATATAGACATCCTCAGAAATGGAAAATCAATTTTTTTTAGTGTTTACACCTTGAATGAAATGGTTTTATCTATAACGTTTATGTTCTTGATGATGGAATGAAACCTAATAGATAATTATGCTATATAAATCATAACATCATGTTCATTAGTTTATTTAGGGTTGTATTTGATGATCATCAGGATCTAGATTGGGTTCATAGAGAATAGTATTGGTGTTCCCCTCCAAGAATAGAGATATTAACTAGGAATTTGGTTTTTTTGTGGGGTGTATTTGTTGTATCATAAATTCAACCTATCCTATTCATATGATTCTTTATTTTGTTTTTAGTATTTATACATTAGTGTGCTTCATGTTTTTTTACATTGTATTATGAAATATATATTCTTCTATGTTATATTGGCCGTTATTTTTATTGAGATTTCTTATTTACTATTCATGTAACTCTAATATATGTAATAACCATATAGGAATTTTAGGTGAATGTTCCATGTTAAATATTATTCATCAGGTGTAATAATTACCTTTAGTTGTATCTTGTTACTCTGGATCTTATCACCAAATTAGGGGAATCTATATTTCTATTTGGTCTATATCATGGTCCAGCTTGGGTTCATAGATTGGGGTAGCCTATATTGGTTCCTAAAAACCATGTTTATTGATTTATGAGGTATTTTGGGTTCATTAATCCCATTCTATTACTACCCCAATGATCAACCTCACTTTATTTAGTTAAGATAGAGATAATATAGACGATATATCATGTGTCATATATAATAATATTTGTCAAACATCATTAATACTAAGTATAGCAGTAGGTACTATTCACATACATATATAGAAATATCTAGATGATAACCCCTATTAGTACATGAGTTATTTGTTATATCATACACAACCCATGTGAGTTGAAAATGAAATTTTAATAACTCTTCCCATTTTGGAATAGTTTTTTTTGCAATATTTTCTTGTTGTTGTAGGATTCTTAAATCACACACTTCTAACATGTCTCTAATATCACATTATCATTCAAATTTGACTAGGTCTATTCTCATAAATTAGTTCTATGGCATTATCATCACAAGGAAGATATTTATCTGGTATTTTATTTGATGTGTCACATGACGATGGGACCTAGGTTGATGTGTTATTGGGAAATGGGCCTCACCTCATTGTGATAGTTGATGATGCAGTACATAAGGAGGATGTACAATATGACCATTCAGATTCCCTTATTCAACTAAAGATATCCACGAAAATTTCCCATTTTAATCCTTTTAATAGATCCCATGCTTTAAATATTGAAATTATAATTTCATTAGATATTCCACATGATATGGTTACTGAGTTTGAAGATACTTATCATAGTTAATTTTCATCTGATTACATTTTCCCTATTGAATTGAATTCCTATAAGAAAAAGTGAATCGATATTATGTGTTTCACTATTTTACATTATAGTCAGATGCCCATAACATAACAATGATGTCCATCCCATGTGGGAAATAGATTTAGCTATTTATATTGTCATATCCATGTGGGAGATAATTTAGTCAAACAACATTATTCTTTCTAGGTTGGATTGGGTATAGTTGAGGTGACATTGGATCCACAATATATCACACAGATAATGTATTGGAAACTTATACATATTCATTATAATTATATCATAATAAATATTATATATATTGATTTATTTTAAATTTTCTAACAAGTGGTAGATTCAATGATCATGATGTAGCATGAAAATGAATGAAAGGAAAAAATTGAAATTTTTAAATTGGGGTATTTAAACCGTGTTAATGGGTTTTTATAAACTAAGAAATGGGTCTCTTAATTTTTATAAGTCATCTTGTTTATTATTCAACTCCATACGTGGGTAAAGGTTTAATTCACGAGGGCCTAGAATTATATGTGCATTTGTCTATGCTTTTTAAATCAGAAGACCAACTTATATTATTATTTATTTATATTTTTTAATTAAATTATTAATTATTAACTATTCAAATCATTTAAATATTTTAGAAATATTAATTTTTATATATTATTTAAATATTTGAAATTAATATTTTTAATTGATTTTACATTTAATATTACAAAATATAAAATTGAATTATTATTATATTTATTAATTTATTAACTCATATATAAATAACGTGGCAAAAATACGAAACACTCATAAAAAAGGGAGTTTGAATTAAATAGGGTCATGCCTCTAGGCTGGGATATAGGGGAGTGTCAATCTTTTTTTCTGACCATATTAGATGTTAAAATGAGGTTCACACTTCCATGGAACGATTTTCAAAATATT
Organism: Viscum album; assembly: GCA_963277665.1. Taxonomy (NCBI): domain Eukaryota; kingdom Viridiplantae; phylum Streptophyta; class Magnoliopsida; order Santalales; family Viscaceae; genus Viscum; species Viscum album. The sequence goes on from OY728130.1 coordinate 892,104,172, forward strand.
ATTCTATCTCTAAATATCATTACTTATTAAAAAACCCCAAAGTATCATTTATCATTTAAAGTGTTGTGTTTAGATAACTACCAATTTCATTTGTTCTTATGATTTTATCTCTTTTCACTATCTACAAGGAATCCTCAATGTGTAATTATATGACTCCACTTTTCATACTTCAAGGTCAAATGGTGTTCCCACCTCCTCACTACATGTGTAATGAACATAGGGTATTTTTTTAATATTCAATTCATTAAATGGAAACCTTATGGATTTCATTCTTCTTATAATAAAATGTCATGATCATTCATGATCAACATTCTACTTTTGATTCCATATATATAATGGACAAATTGGTATTTTATTAAATAATCATATATCCTATTGATCTTATAATTATATATTTCATTTCTCAAACAATTAATGATTTTATTATCATCAGCCATAAAAAAAATTTTGGATGGTCCCCAATAATAAAAAACGAACTGACTTCCACTTAGGGATGTTGTTTACGGTGGTCTAAAATACTAAAATAAGTGATATTAAATATACTACATATATTTTAAATACATATGATAAAAAACATGAGTTAAAAAACTAAAGAAAGGTAATCGTATAAGACTTCAAAACTAGTAGGGTAGTCATCATGTTAACATCTCTCCATGTATTTTGAATAATAAAATTCAGATCCAAGAGCCTCTAATATATCCTTAGTATATAGTCAACTGACACTGTGGTTATGGAAGTAATTATTAATGTACTTGAAAACTACTAATGAGTTACTTTCAATATTATTAATATTTAATAAGAGAGATACTGATCAAGAGAACCATGACCTAAATGATAAGAGTGTTACCATTACCATATTAAGCATTGAATACTAGAAGCATATATCCTCGGGAGTCTGGAATTATTCTCCCAGCACATGTAGTGCACTTAGAGAAGACTATGTCAATGTCAAGATAATAGTTGATTGATGAAGGAATACATAGGATCCAGTGACACCGCAACCTATCACGTTTAGTTGTCAATGAGGGTTAATGGTAAAACTGAATGTCATATATAGACATCCAGGAGTTCAGGACATATATCTGCACATATATATTAAAAACCATAAAAAGTTCCATCCATCAATTTTTTTGGATAAAGCATTTATTTTTATATGATATAACTTATGGTTATAATATGATCTAACATCTTCCTAAAAATCACACAATGAATCTGACCTTCTTAAAAGGCGATATCATACATGTGAATCCTTGAATATTTTAAGACATTAAAACACTCACATTGTAAGTTCATTTCCATATTGTTTTTAGGAATAATTAAGATGACTCAAGGCAATTTACTATACATGAGTACACTGGTTGTTTTCTAAATATTTTGATAGGTATTTCATACAAAGATCTCCCTCATTTATATCACATCATTAGTGGGAAATAATCTCAACCATGCACACCCTATAAATACAAGATTTTTTGATGATCATAACAAACCTCAATAGAAATTAAAATATTTTAGATCTTTGTTGGACATAAAATTTTTTGAAATATGTTTTATAGTAAAAACAAAAATACCTCCTAGGAATTAATACGATGCATCTATCATTCTCAACTAATAGAATTCATTGAATGAAATCAAATTTTTGGTAATCTAGAATCAAGTAATTAAATGAGAAGAATATACTAGGAGTTTTGAATTAAAATTGTAGTGAATTGTATCCTAGTAAAAATAGTGAGTTACCCACTCATTAAACCTTCACTAATGAAATGTTTCATCTAGAAGTGATATAGGTGAATTCACATTGTTGATTTGATGTGGTTCATTGAGATTTTCTATAGTGGGAACACTGAATGAGTGTTTGATCAATGCATCAGAAGATAAACATAATATTACCTGTATAAACAATGCATTGATCGACCTATCTATATGAACATTGAAAACTATTTTAGATGAATTCATGACATTATAGGTTATAAACCACTTATGTTAATGAGAAATTTTTAAATAGGTCTTGAAATACACCTTAAACTATACTATTGAAATTGAAATTTACCTTTAGGAACCAATCATATGTTGGATAAAATATTATATTTTAAACTTATAATCAATTTTAGAGCCTTGATGACAATGATTTTATACCTGTTAATAGAAGTATTCATGCTATCAATTTGATTAATTTTACCTCAAAATGAAAGAATCCTAATTTTCCAGTTACGGAGTTGGCCAATTCTTCTCTTCAAAAGCTCACTAATGGGTTAAATCAAAATCCACCGTTTTTAATGGGGAGTTAAAATATGCACCATTGGAAAATCTTTCACATATATATATATATATTTATATTTATTCATCCATTAATCAATTCACTATCTTAATAGAGAAACCACTCGAGATGTAAAAATTGTTTTTTAAAAAAAATTGTAATACTCTAGTTTTCATAATTCATAATGATATCCCAGAAATATTTTATTATAATATTTATTCATCTAAATAAATACAACATTTTCTGTAGAATAAAAAAAAAGAGTTATAACTACAACATCATATCTAACAAAAAATATATAAATCAATGCAAATGAAATACCATAGTTAATATTCCATCATAGAGAATCTTGAAAAAGTATAAAAATACTACAATATAAATAATCCCCTAGCCTCATACCATGAGTTGAGTTGGTGAAACCAAATTATTAAATCAATGAGGTTAACAAAAAACAATTATTTTATATAAAAATGAAATGAATCACAATAAAACTCTATGAAACCACTTTTTTCATGCCTCAAAAAATGAATCATCAATCATGTTCTTCATTTTGTTTTTTATTACTCATTATCCATATGATGTTAGTGAAATGAAAATTTCTATCTAAATCATCCATTATCACTAGAACTAATGAAAAATAACCTTTGTTATTTCTTATTTTAAATAATCTATATTTATCCTTTGATTTCATGATGGGCATAAAAATTAAAGCTAGTAATTTTGGAGCATTTCTAGGAACTAGTTAGAGAAATTAAAAATTTTAATTATCTGAATATCATAAAAAAAATATGGCTATTGAAAATCAATAATTATGAAAAGGGAAGTGGGAAAATATGAACTAGATATAATACTCCATGTAATAAATCATAGATTATCGATGTTATATCCCTCTTCATGACTTCCCATGTATCCAACTAGAAGGATCCATGAATCAAATTTGTACCATTAAAACTCATTGAATAAAGGATAATGATTGCTTAAAAATTTTCATCCCTATAGAAATGGAAAAAATTATATCAATCCCCCAATCATTCACATCATTTGTAAGTGAGTTATATAAAATATAATGCATATATTCATTATAAAATTCCCCCACAGCAATATTATAAAATATTGGGAAGATTACTTATGAGATAGTCTACTAAAAGTGGAAAAATGACAAAAAAATCGCTTGATAAGGACATTTCCTCAAGTTTCACGGTATGCTTTCTGACATCATTAGATTTCTTGATACATTTTTGAAATTATGTTGAATTTTTATCTCACAACACAAGCCATTGAACATTTTATTTTTCTCTAGACATCATATCCCCTTCCAAGATAAATTCATACTCCAATTTTGTTAATTTATCATGGTAAAAAAATACCATTGTACCATAAAACATTAAATCTATTATAAAAATATTGAATATCTCCATGAAAATCCAATACATTCACATTAGTCTTTTTACCCATTTCACATTCCAATAGAACATATTTCATTTTTCTTTTCTTGTTTTTGATAATATCACATGGACTCTACTATATAAGAGAGTTCATTGAGGCTTCATTGATAATGGTAATGCTTTTCCCTTTTCTAAACATATAATGTGTAGAAGGGGTAGTATTCAATGAATTTACCACTATGTTTATCCATAAAAATGTGTGATCTATGGGAGTTCAATCATTATTAGTGCTGGAGGTATTGGACAAATTTGAGATGTCTCACAAAATTTGAGAATAAAATTCAAATAATTCAAAATAATTGTATTTCTAAAAATTATTTAAATTATTGTAAAAGTGTATATAATAATGAATGAAAATTTAAGAGTAACAATATACTTCATAAAAATATATAAAACAATAACAAATAAGGGAAATTTTTTTAATTATTCAAATAGTATAAAAATATGTTCTTTTTACGATACAATCTCCCTATATTTTGATAATTATAAAGAATCACACAGTCACCAACTTTTTATATTGATATAAAAGGACTAAAAATAATAAATTGAAAAAAAAAATTAATCATATGGGACACATAAAGAGGTAATAAAATTTAACCCCTTAAAACATACTCTAAAGATTATTTATTAAGATATATCATAATAAAACAATTGGAGTTCAAAATAGTATTCATAGGCTGTGAAAACAGTAAAAATTATTAATGTTTAGAAAAAAATTCTGAATCTTATGAAAAAATCATTATAATACTTCAATTATAAAAACAAAATTCAATATCAAGTGGATAATAATGATTTAATGATAATATATAGATACTAAAAACAAAATTTTCATTTTGAAATGAAAAGGTAATTGACTATACTCATCATTAACCCTAGAATTATATTATTTACAGGATTTAAAATTGTAATAAAAATATTTTTTAAACTCATCTTAAATAAAAATTTTACAAAAAGAATAAATTAAAAAATGTTAAAGAAATTTTATTCAAAATATTTAAATTAAAAATTATTACTTTAAATCATGATAATAACCAATACTTCTTAACTATAAAAACATAGAAAATCATTAAAAGGATTGTCAAAAAAATGTAGAATGTAAATTATCAAGAATGTATATACATACTAGATACATTAAAATATATTAACTAACAATGTATGATTTTTTATGTCCAATTAGATTCATAGAATATCCATGATGACCCCAAACATTATAAGTGTTAGACACATTTGAATTAACTATATACATTGAAATAAAATATTTCCTATAACCAATTTTGGCTGTTTATTTCATAGAAATTCAAGATATATAATATCCATACAATCCCCATTTATAATAGTTAACAGTTAAAATACCTAATGTTATTAGATTAAAAAATTTATTTATTTTATATTTTAGTATCTATCCCACTGCACCTAGTACTATTCCTCTTCTTAGTGGATATTTTAATTGTCATTAACATAACTAAACTATCTCTCCCCCTATAGAAATAACCCATGCCTAATTAAATCATTCATATTATTCTTTTTTTTTCATTATACTTATTACAACCTCCAAATCATCCTAGAAATCATTAATTTTTTTTAAAATTTTACATTTATATCAATGAATTACATGAATCATCCATCAGAAATTTCTCAGGATTTTGATAAGGATATTTTATAAATAATAAAATATAATATGAAATTCCTTATTGTTATAATAATGCGAAAATGGTCTTATAGATGAAAATGATTAATATTTTCATGACATATCCCCACTAAAAGACTGCATGGGTAGGTGGTGAAGGGTAGGGTGATTTATGAATCCCACAGACAATTGGAAAATGTTTTATGAAAATCATAGATTGTATTATGTAGACATATAGAGGGAATTTACTTCATAGATTCCTTGTAAAAAGTTATTGAAATAACTAGAAAAACTCTAATTTAATAATATAAAACAAATGAAATCCCAAAATGGTAGTAATATTTTAAATAATAACAGAAAATACAAAAATACGTTTTTTATATGATAAAAAATCAAAATCTAGTGATCATTATGAGGTTATAATGTCTAACTAGATCACTATCTCCATATGGAAAATATATAAAAATTGGATATATAACATAAGGATTATCATAATAATATACTTAGTAGGTATTCTCCTAAATTTATTATTAAAATATAGATTAATCATCCTAAATCCTCAGTGAATAAATAGTGAAGCCAACTAATCACCCAATAAGTTAAACTACCTACCAAACAGACTAAGGGTCACTAATTAAATTCACATATGTGTATTTAAATGTTGCATAAAATAACATTTATAAATGGTACCCAATTTCTTATTTCACAAAAAAATAGTTACCCTCATTCCCCATTATATTAAATCCTAGAACAACCATCTATTCAATATCCATATAACCACATAACACAAATAAATATCATAACCATAATCATATACCATTGTAAAACCCACCTATCATAGCCAAAAAACATAATATAACTGTATATTCTATCCATAACATATATTAAAAACAATATATCATACTATGATTATGTTTTATCATTAAGGTCATAAACCACAAACACTCCTCCCCATGAACATAACAACCATTTTTCCACACCACTACATCCACATAATCATTTCATTAACATAATACATCATACCATAAACACAATCCATTATATCCCATGATCTATCTATGGCTAAGAGTGGGGATGGGGAAGTATTAAATCATTTCTAACACAACCATCAATGATTTATAGTGTAAACAAGGAACACATATCATCATATGGGTATCAATCACATCTCCTCACACTAGTTAGTAGTTCTTAAGAAACAACTTACAGTAAAATAGTTATATAATTTCATGATTACCAAACCTCTAGTAAAAATTCATGCATGTCGTTATTTCAAACATAATTTTTTCAACAACCTCTCAACCTCACACCAACACATACATCAACCTATATACAAAAAAATTCCAAAATAATAATAGAACAAAAAATCCCCAAAATAATCACAAATCCACCCATTTAAAATTATATTATAATTTTATATTTCACAAATTTTAAAGGAACAATAATTACAATAAACAAAATTATTTACATAAATCATATTTAATTCCTACAATAACATTTCCAATTCCCCATTCGTATTAATAAGTAATATTTATTTAATTACTACATTTTTGGTTCCAAAATTAATTTATTATTTTAATCCCATATATTCAAATTGAAACCCATCCCCATTTCATCAATATTAATTCATTTATTTAAGACAAAAATTATTCAAATAATTTGGAAACTATCAAAAAAACCACATCATCCCAAAAAATATCAATATAATCCTTTTATAGAACATATAATCATTTTGGTAGGAGTGAATCCGGGTGATACACAATTCAATTTTATCATGGTTACAATTCATTATCCATTTAGATCATATTACATTAACAGATGTAACACTATTCAACTATTGTTTAAATTCTATTTATCAAACACATATAAAAATACTATCATGAATATGTTAGTATTTTAAAATATACAATGATATATAGGGTTTACTTGGTTCACCCCCAATAAGATACATCCGTGACCTTTACAGTACATTTTGTTATGATGTAGCATAATGCACTATAACTAATTGTTATAGTATATAAAGTGTTTATGTGATGTTAAATATCACAAATTATCACTGATTTTTATGATTTTTAGTAATTTAGCTCATCATAAAGGAGAAATACATATTGAATCTATTAGGGTGTAGCTTTCTACTGCACAAGGGTCACTCCATTCTTCTCCCCCATCAACATTAGAAATTTTTATCACATAGAGGTGTAGGTCTGTTTTTAGTTTATTATCATGACTGCGACACTATTCTGAATTATTATTTTTAATGTAAATTTAATCATAATCTCCATATGTGATACTATTATGAGTTACACATGATTTACAATATCCACAAATAGATATAACCAAGACCCTATTTTAACAGTTGAGTATTTAATCAATAAAAAACTGATACTTAGTGATACAATTATCAATATAATATTTCTATTATAAGAATTATACAAATTCATATCATCTAGGAGTTTCAAAAAAACCTTAAACATTAAAAAAATAATCATTGTTATGATTTCAATCAATATAATCTTATTAAAATTATAATGTAGATCTACAATGATGATGATGTTACATATCCCCTTTCTTATCCAGTATTAGAACACATTGTTACCTTTTTTTAATATGTTTTTTCCTATCTAAAATTTGTATATATATTGTCTATATACTATGATTATTGAAATTAAAAGTTAAATATATAACTATCTATCGATATACATCTTAAACTTCCTCAAATCTATCACATGGATCATATTTAAATAGATCATTTTAATTAAAATTGTAATGGATAGTTAATGATATAACAAAAATATTCAAAATATTCTAAAAACCATGAAAAAAATCAATTCATAATCTAAAGATATGTCAAATAATTTCTTAATATCCTTCATCAAGTATTTATAGTACATTTCCATCACCAAAATTCTTTATTTAACTATTTTATCATAATATTAAATAGGTATTAACTATTTGATACTACATTCAAAAAATTCATCCCAAACCATGAAATTCGTATAATTACTTTTTTCCTTTGACATCACTGCATATTTTATTCAACCATGGTGTGACATTGGGTTCCTTGATGTGTTATTGATTTTCACTACATGATAGACTATAGATTATCATTTATGGCCTTACTTCACTCTTCATCATGATGTTCCCATTTAATAATGATTTAAACAATACCTATAATAATCAACCTCTATGATTAATGTCACATGACTGCCTTCCAATGAATGGGATTCTCCAAAAGTCACCGAACTACTCATATTTCTCTAAAATGTATTTATGGAATGGATAATATGTCATGGATTCAAATACACTTATGTTTGAAAGGATGATAACATCTTTATTTTGATCATTTAATAGTATAATATATATATATATATATATATATATATATATATTTAGTCTACTGAACCGTGCGTATGTAAATGATTTTATCTTCTCCTAAAAATTCATTTTAGAGATCATTTACAAATGCAAGTGATGACCCTTACGTATAAAAGGAGACTTCCATGCCTTTGGAAATATTTTTTTATATTATTTCTTATTTTTATATATGTATATTTATTTAACTAGATTACATGTTTTCTAATTCTTAAAATTTTCGTTGACCATATTAAAACATGTAACTATAAAACTATGAATTAAATCATTACTAATTCTCAACCCATTAGTTATAATTTCAAATAAATTAATATTCTCATAACATTGGGATTGTTAATTGAGTTATTATCTTTATGAATATTTTACTTCTAGAACATAGAAAACCCATTAAATATACTATTTCATCATCCTTTAATGATTTTAAAGAAATCTAATATACAACCTTTTAGTTTCAACAATCTAACCCTTTGTAATTTTTTTATAGTGATTCCCTAAAATTCAGGAACACATATAGATGAGAATAACTCTCCACTTTTCTCTATAAATACACATCCACTCAATAATATTTATTTTATACACATATTACCTTCCCTATTATCAGTAAAATTAAAAGGGTTAAACCCAGATAGACACTACAATCCTTTAATTTATTTATATTGACTCCCCTATTATTATTAATCATCTTGCACCAGATTATCTAAAAATATCATACTCTTCTCCTTAATTAAAGAACCACTATATATATTGGTTCTATCATCTCCCATTATATCAACACTCAATCTCAATGGGAATCCACATCAATGAAACTATAGCTCATTTTATGAAATTAATAGAAAATAATGATTTAGCGAGTGAAAACTAAACCCTATTTCATTTCTTACCTTCAAATAATTTATCCACTAGATTCCCCTTCAAAATATTTTTTCTCTTCCTATCTGATTGTTGAATATCATTTGAAAAAAGAGATTTGATCATCTATCTTTTATTAAAACTATAATTTAAATTCCCTTTCACCATGAGTTATATTCCTTCTAAATAATTCCAATGATTAAATTTACCTCATAGCAATGAGCTATTAACAAATCATCCAAGAATACATAGTTAGAACATAGTATAATAATGAGGAGTCTTAGAAAAAAAAGAAATAGAGTATATGTGTCACGACCCGTCCTCGGGGCCCGTGCCGTGACTACCCCAAGCCCGCCTTCCATAGGCCAGGGGCTGGAGACTAGCACCAAAGGCATAAAATCCCGTTAACTGGGAAGGCATTGCCTTTATAAAAGAAAACTAGCAACACAGAGCACAAGCAGAAGCAAAACACTAAGTACAAAAGAAATTTTGAAAATTAAATGGGCCAGAATAAAAAACCAAAAGAATGTATGACTACAACTGAACAAGGTACAACAGCAAAAAGACAAACATCTGGAAGTAGGAAGCAGCTCCTGGTTCGTCCTCCTCGGATCCTACCTGAAGGGTAGGTACAGATAGCGCAGCTCCTGGTCGTCCACCACGGATCCTACCTGAAGGGTAGGTACAGATAGCCTCCTCCACGCTCTCGTCCGTCAACCTCCTCTGTGAGTCGTCACGTCGTGTAGTCGACCTCCGGGTACTGACTCGTCGTGTAGTCCACCTACGGGTACCATCCAGTCCTTGAACACACAGCCTCCATCGGCACTGCCCGTCGTCTGCAACCAACAAAACGAGGAGCGGGCATAACCCGTGCAGGGGTGAGTATAACAATACTCAGTAGGGACCCCGAGACCCTCAAGGTCTCACTAAACCAACAAGGATAACCACAAGAAGATCTCAACAGATAACCTCTACTTAAATATATACCCATACATATACCTATGTTATCAAGTAACCCATCTCAATCATGAGGAAACACAAGGGTTGTGAAATCAACGGATAACCACTACCCAGGATATGCCCATACATATACCTAAGTTATCAAGTGACCCATCTCAATCATTAGGTAAACACAAAGATCAAAAGTCTCATCTCAAACCAGGATTTTCATTATCGAAACTGTAACTGCTGAAGAGTTCCGTCTCTGGAGTGTACAGTGGTCTTGTCACGACTCCGAGGTACTGCTCACTAACCTACGACTACTGAGTTACTCCTCCTGTCGAGTACCGCGGGCCTACCACCTCACACAATAGTGATTCCCGCCGGGGTCTTCCACTCAAACAAAGTAGTGATCCCCCCCCCCCTCATAGCCTACAGAGGTACTCCTCCTGTGAAGTACCGCGGGTCTGCCACCTCACATAGTAGTGCTCCTCCGCTGTGGGTCTTCCACCACACAAAGTAGTGCTCCCCACTAGGCTACGTAAGTCACTCCGAATCGAATCAGACAAGCAGTCTTCAGGTCTCTGCCGGCTACACGGTCTCCGTACTCCGTACGCTCATCTCCGGGAGGGTCCGCTCTACGAGCAACAATTCGATACTCCAAGTATCTTAAAGTCCCACGAAGAAGTATCTCAAAGGACCACCTTGTCATAGGGGTCTCAACGCAAATGACGGCGCGTCAATCGGACGCCCGGTCTGTGAGTGGCTAGCCTTTTCGTCCCAGGGGCCCGGTTGGTTTCGTGCGTGAAACAATCCGGCCATATCTCAATTCTACCCCAAACTCTCATAGGGTATACTCAGAGGGACCGTTTCTCAACGAGATCACCAACGCCGCTGACGGTTCGTCAAACGGAAGTTCTGTCAGAAAGGTATCAGATTTTCCGTTGTAGGGGTCTGGTTGGATTTCGGTGCGATCCAACCCGGCCACTATCCAACTGCATCCAAAACTCAGGCGGAGGATGCCAAAAGATCCGTCTCAACAAGATGAAAACAACGAGAGAGACGGTTCGTCAATCGGCCGCCCGGTCTGTGAGTTATTGGCTTTTTCGTTCCAGGGGCCCTGTTTGTTTCATGAGCGAACCAACCCGGCCAAACTTCGACGACATCCAAACCTCGAGCATAGTCACCCAAAAGATCCTTCTCACTTAGAGGAAATCAACAATGTCGACAGCACGTCATTCGGACCTCTAGAACTCAAGTTACGAGCGTTTCTGCTCTGAGGGCCCGGTTGGTTTCGTGTATGAACCAACCCGGCATAACACAAAGTTCTCCGAAACCTTGAGTGCGATATACCGAAAATACCGTATCGATCCAAGGATCGCGTCGCCACTGACGGCGAGTCAGTTGGAGGCTCGTAGCTCATCTTACGGGCATTTGACCGAAAGTGGCCCGAAAACGGGGGTCTGGGCCCGGTCCGGCGTGTTCCGGTTCGATCCGGCCCGACTGGCTGGCCGCGGCTCGGCCAGCGTGGCCGAGCCGACACGCGGGCAGGGCGCGCAAATCCCCCGCCCTTCGCCGCTGATTGAGGCCGGCGGTTCGTCGGCCGCCGCCGCCTTCCACGGACCATCGGATGCGCTCTGGTGGTCCGTTCATCCTGTCGTCTTCGCCTATGGTCCCCTCGAGACCCCATCTTCACTGTGAAGGGATTCAAATGCCCAAATGTCCGGCTTCGTCATCACCCATCAATCCACACATCAATAAACAATATGCGGAGGGTTTTCGGGCCGTGTTCGTTTCGCCCGCACCCTCCACGTTAGATTATAACAACGGGAGAAGTTTATTCAGCACATGCATAGATAACCAAAAACAATTTTAATGAATTCAAATTGTTTTTATTATCCGGGTTCTTCACATTGAACGGAAACACTCATGGAGTATAGAACATTCAAATAAAACCCCTACCTTGGGTATAAGCCGATCAGAAGGAGGTGTCGTCATTCGAGGTTTGTCGCGGTATGGCGTCACGTGGATGATGATGTCGAATGGGGACGTCGGCGTTCGTCCGACTCGAGGGAAGGCGAAGCCGTCGTCGCTTGCTACCCGATTCCGCTTCCGAGCTTGTTCGTCGAACTCTCCAACAGATGATTGAAGGTTTCGTTATGGAGGAAGGAACTTTGCAGAAGAGGAAACGTCGGCGTCGCAGCACATGGCATCATGTCATCGATTTTCGTGGTTTCGGAGTTTTTCGTCGGAGGCCGGCGTTCTTCGCATTCTTCGCGTTCTTCGCGTTCTTCGCGAAGGAGGATGATGAATTCTCAGAGGTTCTTCATGTTTTAACACAACATTACCAAAAAAAAGAGGGTGTGTTGGCCTTATTTTATTATTACGCCAACGGATTTCAAACCGGTTAAGAAACGAATAAAGAGATAAGTAACGACCAATTAATTCGTAGAATTAATTCAACGAAATAAACCACCCAATTAATTCAACGAAGAAAACTGCCCAATTAATTTGTGTGTTAAGAAAAAAATAAAATGCGTCAGTTGACTTTCATAATGACGGGTTTTCGCGGGTGCGTTACTTAGCGGAAAAGAAACGGTGGGGCTCATGCGGGTCTCCCCTCAGAAATATCCTACCAAGAGGGTAGGATAATTTTGGATAACACCCTATCCTCGACAACTCAGATTAAGGTGCTTTATGTGGCTTCAAGTGGCTTCCAAGCGGCTTAAGTGAAATAAAATTAATTTTGTCGTACAATTTATTTTATATCGTAACTTTAAGACCAAAAATTAAAAACCACACCCGAGAAAACGCAACTCCGGAAGAGGCCTTTCTAAGAAATTATCGGCACTGCGATTCCATTGGTGCCCTCAGAATTCGATTCTGAGCACCGGTTCAAAAGTTAGAAAAACTCGCTCGTCCGTTCACTGAACGTACCCGAGCCAACCTTTGGAAATTGATTCCGGGCACACCGGGCCTTGGAATCAGGCGCCTTCATAAACTGTGTTCTTGTAAAATTCCAAAGAAAATTATGAAAAAAAATTTCCTTGGAATTTACGGGTCTTTACATTACTCACACCTCAGGGCTTTACGTCCCCGTAAAGCTTCACCACCAACTTAGAGATACAAAGGCGGTACTGAGCACGCATCCGAGCCTTCCACTCTCATGTGATCACATGGAGGTTCTCGTGCTGCCAAAGAAAGTGCACAAGAGGAATAGACTATCCTCCTAGGATCCACTCCTGTCGATCCTCGATCCCTATAGAAACCTCCATAGAAGTCACCTCATCTCCACTGTCCTGCTCCCCATGGACGATGATATGTGGAGGGTCGAGCACGTATCTCCTCAGTTGGGATACATGGAAAACGTCGTGCACCTAGTGCAACTAAAGTGGATGGGTCAAGCGGTAAACCACCTCGCCTACCCAGCTGAGGACCTAGAAAGGTACGTTGAACCTCTGAGATAACTTGCCTCCCTGGACACATCTCCGTAAACCTCGTCTAGGTGAGACTTGTATAAGGACTTGATGGTCATCCTCGAACTCTAGAGGCCTCCAAGCCCTATCAACATAAGGCTTCTGTCGTCCCTTTACCATCCTCATCCGCTCTTGGATGACCTGGACCTTCTCTAGTCTCACTAGAGCTGCTATGATTTCTTCTTTTCCGATAAGAGATATCCGGTCTCACCCCCTGGATAAACCACATTCGTTTCCTAATACAGTCAATACTGACATGAATGATGCATTCATTCCCTGGATGACGTCATAAGGAATCGACGTAACAACCAAGAGATCCAACTGTCACTCTCGCCTCCAAGGTTCGAGTCACACTGTCGGCATCAGTGTGTGGTCACTAGGTCAACTTCAGTAGAAAACTCGAAAGTGAGGGTCATGTAAACAGTCTTAACCGGGACCACTAAGTATCAACCAAACAAAAGGACAAGAAGGCAAACAAAGATAAGTGTCTTTTTATTATTGCAGCTCATAGTACAAGACACAAAGCCACTACAGACAAACATCAACAAAACCAGAAGCAACAAGATCAAAAGCCTCTAGTTTGGAAGCTAGTCCCGCTCCTGTCCATCTGCTTCCAGAGCTCCAAGACCATAGGCCTCAGCTGCCTGAAGGTGAGCTCTCTCATGTCCTCCTGTCCTCTACGGTCGGGGTGGGACACCTGGTGGTGGTGGTAACATCCCGAAGCGCCGTCCACCTCCAGCTGCACGGCCAGCTCCTCTACCATGGCTGCCTGCTCCTTGCAGTCCACCCTGATCAAACCTCTGCCTCTGCCTCAAATGTTCTTTATTTAACTGCTAGTCATCTATATGGAGGGTCGGACAATCACGTGCTATGTGACCAATTCCACCACAGGAGTAACACTTCATGGCAGGTCTGGCTCTATAACTTCCCTTGGTGCCTCACACTACTGACCCTGAGTCACGCGGTCGACCACCTGTAGTTCTGGTCCCCTTAGACCCCTGCGTCATCTGTCTACTGCCCGCTATAGAAGACTCTGCCGCATGTCGGCTAGTGGTGGGTCCTGCTGCTGGAGACTGCTTAGCAAGGAAACTCTCAACTAAGAGGGCTCACTCCAACACTCCTGTCTACATCGGAATGTTGTGCGATACAACCGAAGCTCTGATATCCCGCGAGAGCCCCTGCTTGAAGGTTCCGGCCCTAAAGAATGGGTCTCGTACCATGTCTGTAGAGTAGCGCGAGAGGTCTGTGAATCTCGCTGAGTACTTCGCCACTAACATGCTGCCCTGCCGCAGCTGAAGTAGCTCCTGTATACGCACCGCTCGAAGGGTGGCTGTTACAAACCCTGCCTGGAACAGGCTCTCGAAGTCTGACCATAGATGTGTTGCCTCATCATGCATCTGAAGCATCAGGCTCCACCATCTGCCTGCTGCTGCCTGAAGAAGGCTGGTAGCAAGGATCACCAAGAAATCTTCCGGCATCCCCACTATCCTGAAGACTCTCACCACAGCCTCCAGCCAATCCTCAAACGCCTGCAGATCCGTCCCTCCCTGAAGCCTGGGTGGCCTCTGGCGCTGGAACTCATGCAGTGTGCTCAAGCGACATGCATCCTCTGCTGCTGGGGCTGGTGGCATCGGTGGCCCAACGGGTAGTAGTACCGCTGGTGCCTCTGTTGGTGCCTCAACTGGGATAGGGCCCTGTACAGAGGCCTCGTGGCTCAGCGGGCTGTTAGTACGCACCACTCTCGGGGCTCTAGTTGGCCATCCATGGGGAGACATCCTGAAAGAAACAATGTGACATGGTCAAAAGATTATACCTGGTGAGATGACCTGGTTTGAGCTGACATTTAAATAAAACTTCTGGAAAACACACATGCAATCAGTGTTTTCGTGCACAAAGTCGAAAATAAGTTGTCAGGGTCCTAGTGTATGGATACGTCGGCCGCCCGCACCAACACTGGACTCCTTGAACTGAAAAACACACTCGGTACTCTTAACACTATTGCTTCACAGAAAGAAACTTCAGAGTTATAAGTTCTGCGGTAGAACCGAACCTGCCTCTGATACCAATTTGTCATGACCCGTCCTCGGGGCCCGTGCTGTGACTACCCCAAGCCCACCTTCTATAGGCCAGGGGCTGGGGACTAGCACCAAAGGCGTAAAATCCTGATAACTGGGAAGGCATTGCCTTTATAAAAGAAAACAAGAACCAAAAAGTACAAGCAGAAGCAAAACACTAAGTACAAAAGAAATGCTGAAAATTAAATGGGCCAGAATACAAACCCAAAAGAAAGTACGACTACAACGGAACAGGGTACAACAGCAAAATGACAAACAGCTGGAAGTAGGAAGCAGCTCCTGGGTCATCCTCCTCGGATCCTACCTGGAAGGTAGGTGTAGATAGCGCAGCTCCTGGTTGTCCACCACGGATCCTACCTAAAGGGTAGGTACAGATAGCCTCCTCCACGCTCTCATCCGTCAACCTCCTCTGTGAGTCATCACGTTTTGTAGTCCACCTCAGGGTACTGACTCGTTGTGTAGTCCAACTCCGGGTACTGGCTCGTCGTGTTGTGCACCTCCAGGTACAGTCCAGTCCTCGAACACTCGGCCTCCATCAGCACTGCCCATCGTATGCAACCAACACAACGATGTGCAGGCATATCCCGTGCAGGGGTGAGTATAACGATACTCAGTAGGGACCTCGAGACCCTCAAGGTATCACTATACCAACAAGGATAACCACAAGAAGATCTCAACAGATAACCTCTACATAGATATATGCCCATACATATACCTAAGTTATCAAGTAACCCATGTCAATCATGAGGAAACACAAGGGTTGTGAAATCAACGGATAACCACTACCCAGGTATATGCCCATACATATACCTAATTTATCAAGTGACCCATCTCAATCATGAGGTAAACACAAAGGTCAAAAGTCTCAGCTCAAACCAGGATTTTCATTATCAAAACCATAACTGCTGAAGAGCTCCGTCTCTGGAGTGTACAATGGTCCTATCACGACTCCGAGGTACTACTCACTAACCTAAGACTGCTCAGGTACTCCTCCTGTCGAGTACCGCGAGACTGCCACCTCACACAGTAGTGCTTCCCGCTGGGGTCTGCCACTCAAGCACAGTAGTGATCCCCCCCTCATAGCCTACAGAGGTACTCCTCCTGTCAAGTACCGCGGGTCTGCCACCTCACATAGTAGTGCTCCTCCACTGTGGGTCTGCCACCTCACAAAGTAGTGCTCCCCACTGGGCTACGTAAGTCACTCCGAATCGAATCGGACAAGTAATCTTCAGGTCTCTGCCGGCTACACGGTCTCCGTACTCCGTATGCTCATCTCCGGGAGAGTCCGCTCCACAAGCTAAAAGTCGATACTCCAAGTATCTCAAAGTCCCATGAAGAAGTATCTCAAAGGAACGCCTCGTCATAGGGGTCTCAACGCAACAGACAGCGCGTCAATCGGACGCCCGGTCTGTGAGTTGCTAGCCTTTTCATCCCAGGGGACTGGTTGCTTTCGTGTGCGAACCAATCCAGCCATATCTCAACTATACCCCGAACTCTCATAGGGTATACTCATAGGGACTGTTTCTCAACGAGATCACCAACGCCGTTGACGGTTCGTCAAACGGACGTTCTGTTAGAAAGGTATCAGATTTTCTGTTCCAGGGGCCCGGTTGGATTTCAGTGCGATCCAACCCGGCCACTATCCAACTACATCCAAAACTCGGGCGGAGGATGCCAAAAGTTCCGTCTCAACAAGAGGAAAACAACGAGACAGACGATGCATCAATCAGACGCCTGGTCTGTGAGTTATTAGCTTTTTCATTCCAGGGGCCCGGTTGGTTTCGTGAGCGAACCAACCCGACCGCACTCCGACGGCATCCAAACCTCGAGCGGAGTAAGCCAAAAGATCCGTATCACTTAGAGGAAATCAACAACGTCGACGGCACGTCATTAGGACGTCCGGAACTCAAGTTACGAGCGTTTCCGCTCCGAGGGCCCGGTTGGTTTCGTGTACGAACCAACCCGACCGAACCCAAAGTTCTTTAAAACCTTTAGTGCGATATACCGAAACGACCGTATCGATCCAAGGATCGCGTCGCCGCTGACGGAGAGTCGTTTGGAGGCCCGTAGCTCATGTTACGGGAATTTGACCGAAAGTGGCCCGAAAATTGGGGTCTGGGCCCGGGCCGACCCGGCCCGACCCCCCTGGGTCGGACCGAACCGGGTAGACCCGACCCGGGTCCGACCCGGCTGGGCCTGGCCCGGCCCGGCCCGGTCCGGCGTGGTCCGGTTCGGTCTGGCCTGACAGGCCGGCCGTGGCTCGGCCAGCTTGGCCGAGCCGACATGCGGGCGGGGCGCGTGGATCCCCCACCCTTCACCGCTGATTGAGGCCGGCGGTTCGCCGGCCGCCCCTTTTTCTGGCGGCGCGCCGCCGCTGCCTTTCGCGGACCACCAGAGGCACTCCGGTGGTCCGTTCTTCCGGCCGTCTTCTCCTATGGTCCCCCCGGGACCCCATCTTCACTACGAAGGGATTCAAATGCCCAAACGGTATGCTTCGTTGTCGCCCTTCAATCGACACATCAATAAACAATCTGCGGAGGGTTGTCGGGTCGTGTTCGTTTGGCCCGCACCCTCCGCGTTAGATTATTACAACGAGAGAAGTTTATTCAACACATGAATACATAACCAAAAACAATTTTAATGAATTATAATTGTTCTTATTATCTGGGTTCTTCACTTTGAACGGAAACATTCACGGAGTATAGAACATTCAAATAAAACCCTTACCTTGGGTATAAGCCAATCGGAAGGAGGCGTCGTCGTTCGAGGTTCGTCGCAGTATGGCGTCGTGAGAATGATGACGTCGAAGGGGGACGTCGGCGTTCGTCCGACTCGAGGGATGGCGAAGCCGTCGTCGCTTGTACCCGATTCCGCTTCCGAGCTTATTCGTCGAACTCTCCAACAGATGATTGAAGGTTTCGTTGCGGAGGAAGGAATGTCGCAGAAGAGGAAACGTCGGCGTCGCGGCACACGGCGTCGCGTCATCGATTTCTGCGGTTTCAGCATTCTTCGTTAGAGGCCTGTGTTCTTCGCGTTCTTCGCGAAGGAGGATGAAGAATTCTCAGAGGTTCTTCAAGGTCTAAAACAACATTACCAAAAAAAGAGGGTGTGTTGGCCTTATTTTATTATTACGCCAACAGATTTCAAACCGGTTAAGAAACGAATAAATTGATAAGTAACGACCCATTTATTCGTAGAATTAATTCAACGAAATAAACTGCGCAATTAATTTAAGGAAGAAAACCACCCAATTAATTGGTGCGTTAAGAAAAAAGAAAACGCGTCAGTTGACTTTCATAATGACGGGTTTTCGCGGGTGCGTTAATTAGCGAAAAAGAAACGGTGGGGCTCATGCGGGTCCCACCTCACAAATATCCTACCAAGAGGGTATGATATTTTTGGATAACACCCTATCCGCGACAACTCAGCTTAAGCTGCTTTATGTGGCTTCAAGTGGCTTCCAAGCGGCTTAAGTGAAATAAAATAAAGTTTGTTGCACAATTTATTTTATTTCTTAACATTAAGACCAAAAATTAAAAACCTCAACCGAGCAAACGCAACTCCGAAAGAGGCGTTTCTAAGCAATTACAGGCGCTGTGATTCCATCGGTGCCCTCAGAATTCGATTCCGAGCACCTGTTCAAAAGTTAGAAAAACTCGCTCTTCCGTTCACTGAACGTACCCGAGCCAAACTTCGAAAATTGATTTTGGGCACACTGGGCCTTGGAATCAGGCGCCGTCAGAAACTGTGCTCTTGTAAAATTCCAAATAAAATTAAGAAAAAAAATTTCCCTTGGAATTTATGGGTCTTTACAATATGTAACACAATTATTTATGTAAACACATATAACATGACATGTTGAATTCTATTAACATCATACTTCTTAAGACCTAACTCAAAAATACAAAGGATTCTATGTCTATAAGAAATAAAGTTCATGAGTGTTTTTTACATTCCACATGTGGAAGTAACTGATCATAATAATTCATCTTAAAATAGGTAATAAAATTATATATATATTTTTTACTTTATAAGTATTATTCATAATCAAAAGAGGTTAACTGATCTTCAAAATTTAATCATAAAATCTCCTTGATTTATTTAGGTTTTTGTCACACAATATTTTAGTAATCTTCATCATGAGGAAACAAAATATTGTTTATAATTATATATTCTTAAACGATTTTAGTATCTTTAAATAAAGTTTTATGACACAATATTTCTATTTCATTAAAATTTTATAATTATAACACCATGCATATAGATGATACTCCACCAAGATATCCATATTCTCCTTTATGAACTTCTGTAACTCTATAACATTGTAATATAACAATTGTTTTATATAAAATGATCCTTATTACATTTTCAAAACCATGATGTAGTTTCAATGCCTAAATTACTCCAAATCAGGTTTTTTATAGTATTATCTTCAGTAAGTCTACATATATAAGTAGTTTTAGCTTGGAGTCATCATCTTGGATGGTTGATGTCTCTTTATGATTTTTATAAATTGGAACTGATTTAATTTATTCTACTCTTTATGTATCTCTAGGTTTGTTATGGTTTTTTAAATATTTTTCAACCAATATGATGCTTATGATATCTTATTTTACCTACATATTAGATTCATCCAAAACCTATAAATCTATTTTATCTACAATCAAGGAAATAAATTCATTCAAAATCATCAACTTCCATTCAATGTATAAACACTATTATATCCATGAATCCCCTTTCATTACAAACACACCCCATGTATCATATCTCTCTCTTAATCCTTCATCTAACCAGTCAAGTATAAAAATTATGTTCATTGGCATAAGGGTACCTCTATAAATCTTCAAATTAAGGAGTGTGGTCAGTTTTTATCTACCAACCATTGAATTTCTATCATCTTATAATACTTTCTATGGTAAAAACTACAACTAATAATTTCAATACAAATATATATAACATAAAATAATCTTCTTACACAATATGGTATTCATCTTTATTATATGAATAATTTCACTAGTACATGTTTGCATATTTAATGCATCAAATATTATTTCTTTTCCATTCCATTTTCACAAATAAAGTAAAACCCAAACAATATTTTCCTCATGCTTTGTAGTAGTACGAATTAAAACACTTCATCATCCTCCTTTTTTCCTCTTTAATTTCTTTCAAATCCATATTTTTTTCTTTATCATTTATATTTTTTTATAAACATCCATATGAATTATTATATATGGGAAAAACCTCATTCATTAAATAATGTGATGATTTATATCTCATTTGATCCAATAAAACCACTATCAAAGCCCCTTATTTCTCATATTCTCTCCTTTATAGCTTTTTGTCGTCCAAATAATGTTATTTTGACTAAAAAAACCTTGGTACATAATGTATTCACTATTTAAATACATAATAAATGCATATAATATTTTCATACAATGTTGACTACAGTTAATAATACATCATTTAATCTTGAGTTATCTTTATTTTCCTTCTCTCTTAGAAGTCATTTAGTTCCATGAATATTGATTTTCATGTTGTAGATTTATCATTATTCCACTAATATATCCGTATCTTCATAGGTGAATGTGATTTCATATAGAATAAACAATTATTTTGGGAATTGTTATCCATTTTTATATAACCAAAGATAACACAATTGTAATATCTTATAATGATATAGTTTTTCCTTTTAAAAAATTATCTTGTTTGAAATCTGGTTTCCATATATCGTCATTTATTATTGAGCCTTTTTTATTTCGTACACACACAAAGTATGTGTCCCAATTTCCACGAACATAAGAATTTTTATCTACCATAATCTGGAAATGTATTCTTTTATATTTACAAAAAAATCTTATCTTATATCTAATTATATTTTTTCATATCAATGTTTTCTTCTAGATGAGACTTTTTTATGTGATCACACATTTCCTATTTTCACTTTGAGTACTTTATCTTATTTTTAGTGTCCTTTATATTCATATCTTTATCAGTAAACTAGGTATACATGAAATTCATTATTTAAAAAACTACTCATCCATGTTTTATCCTCCCTTCAATTTGGATCTTGAGATAGATCATTAATGTTTTGAGATATTCCTTCCTCCCCATTTCTTGTCCCAAATCTAGTGAATGTCATCTATATAAATAAATTTTACAATCAATTTTTAACTCAACTTCATTATTTCATAATTCAAGTCCACCCATACTATATTCATCCATTGATTATCCATGCACCAATATTGTATGAAGTAATAATCATTATATTTCATGATCTACAACTGTTCCATATAACCATTTAATGCTTGAATATATCGTTTTTCACTTCTTGGAAAACCTTTAGAATAATAAAATGATGTAGTTAACACATCATAACTAGAACAAACACTTCATTCAAAGTCAATGGGAGAATCAATATCTATTTTAGTGAATAAAACTTTTACAAAAATTTCTACCTTAGATGTAAAAATATAATTAGAAACAATAACTATAATTCTATGAGATGGGAGGGTTAGAGCTTCCAGGGGTGCATTGATTTTATACAAATTTTTGACTGTGGAACGAAACATGTTGGTCCTTCCCCATATAATGGACGTTGTACATTCATCTTCTTTCAAGGTAAGAGTACCCCCTTTTACCACTTCTCCAACCTTATTTATTACTCTATTATAGTAATTCCCTCTTGACCATAATGATTCAGATCTATATAATTGAAGACCTAATATCCCATTGTCGCTATAATATATCAATTGAGCCTTAGATATTCTTAATTATACATTGGTTGCTCGTTTTTTCTTAGAGACGACTAATTATGGAATCCTTTGACAGATTTGTTTTAAAAAATTGGGATTTATTGGAAATGGATTCTGTAGCCTTGCTCAACAACAAGATCATAATGATTCAGTTCATGTCAGAGGAAGATATGATCAAACCATATTCTATTAATTCTTATAGATATAATGTGTCCCGTATTTTTCTATTCCGTATATCATATTACTTAAAAATAATGAATGAATCTCCATCTTTTTCCTTTTGGTTGTTTTTTCAAAACCATACCCTTCGTTCCCAAAACCCTGATTTTGTTAAGATGCAAGGGAATCATATAGGGTGGAACCTATGCTCTAATAGTTTCACCAAATTTGTATGTCATATTGTAAACCCTCATGAATATGTTGATGTTGATTCATCAAAGGTTCCTACTAATGTCATTTAGATCAATGTAGATGAATAACATCACTGACGGCAGTAGGTGATCCATGTATTGTGGGTTGATTTCTACTCTTCATGCAATCTATTGAAGAATTCATTTGTGCCTACATGCATGGGTCTATGCAGTATTTGAATGTTCTGGTAAAAGGAAATTTTCATTTGTCAAGATACCAAGGGATAGTGTGTTTGGATTAGTTGAATTAACAACCAATTGATGTTATGTTGAATCAGGGGATATCTAGATATGACATTGATTCCGGTGTTGTGGACAATCAAATTTCTGATGGCCCTCAATGTGGCTGTGGGATCGATGCTATATTGGATCCTCAATCTGAGGAAGTCCCTAAATCCATTTTTGACTCATATGAAGTGGTAGTGCCTTAGAAGTGTGGTACCAATGAAAATGGGTAGGAAACTATTACAATGGAACCAAGAGATGAAACTCCAATAGATTATAATGATTCAAACAACTAGGGATATATAGTGAACACTGAAGGACCAAAGTATATATATTCTTAGCTGAGTAAGGTCCAATAAATTACACTTGATAATTTTAATAAGATTTTGGGAACCAAGTGAACTAATTCAGTGTTTGTGGGGAGGTGGGTCGCAGGACAATGTAAGATATAGTAGTCCATACAAATATATAACTAGTTTTCAGGTCATTATGACCTAGCCAAAGAACCGATGAATGTAATTGAAGGTCAAAGAATAGAAGGGACATATGTGGATGTGGTTATTTCTGGCTGGGACCTGGGCTATAGCATCTTGAAATTAATGGAGAAAAACAGAGGGCATAAGGATTATTCATATCTTCCCAAGCCAATGGATACTAGGTCAAGTAAGAAAGTTAAATCCAATGTGTAGGAATGTAGGCATGAAACCATTATTAATATATAGGGTAGTTCCATGGAAACCTTCTTCCTTTTACACTTAGAATAAGTGATGGTGGATGATTTTCTATACATAAATGATACACAGTAATAGATAGAAAAAATAATGTGTAGGGAACTCTGGGTGGATGTCAATAGTTAGCAGGATACATGGGCTGACAAGGAGGACTTTATTTTGATAAAGGGGGTTCAATGAAGGGATGATAAGTAAAGAGTAATTTTCTAAAACATGAGACAAGATTGCAGATTGATTTGATGACTTCATTCTAGTAAATGTCATTTCTCAGGTGGAATCTGTCTTCTAGAAACATTTTATAGAGGAATCCTCTAATAGTCTTAAATTATGTTTTAATAATCTTGTGACTTCATATGAGTTATTTCCTCTTATTTGAACCATCTTGTTTCTCACTCTTCTGTAATGTTTATACTGATAAAAAATTTACTTTTCAGTCAACTAGTAGTGTATTCTCCAAAATTGTGAAGAATTTAGATATCTTATTTTTATTCGTCATTCCTTTAGACATAAAAAATAATTCTTTATTGGTTAATAGAGTTTCACTATAATGGATTCTTGATGGACATATTTTTTATTATTTACTCTTCCATACAGAAAATTAAAATATATATTCATATAAATAGAAAACTTTTTGTTAAATATCATATTATATATATAATATTATAAAGAATAGATTACAATATTCTTCACATAATAATCAATCTAATAATTCATTTAACTGTGTCATACTTAATTCCATAAATAATTTTTAATGAAAACCCATTTTAGAAGATATCAGGTGGAATTCAAACTTGCTTTTCAAGATATGACATGAAATATTTCTTCCAATTATAAAAATGAATTCCATTCAATAACGGAATTTTTACTATTTAAGCCAAATGATTATTAAATTTTAATACTTATTATGTAAAATTTGATAGTTTGAAAACAAATCCATATAATATGGATCCAATATTAATTTTTTATAACCCTATAGAACATGAATGGGAGGGGGAGAACATTATTTATTTCCAAATTCCATATTTATCTTTGATAAAAATCCATTTTCTTTTGAATCACTTTCCCTATTTTGATATAAAATTATTTAACCATTGATTTCAATATATTATTTAAATTAATCAACTTATAATATCAATAACATGGGGAGAATATAAGAAATTCAAGAAAAAATGGGTTATATTTGGTTCATCTACACATACCAACAACTATGGAGAATGTAACCAACATAGTGAATGTGCTAAAAAAATATACTATGAGTCACTATATTGGTGGATACAATTGTTTTGTGCCTTCAAACATCACATAGGATCACATATTGAACAATTTTAGAGTGGATATCATTTTATGGTCTTATATGTCCCCTCTTCGTTTATGACAAGATGGTCACTCCAGGTTTAACATTTAGATCTGATTTAAACTATATCATAATATCCAGAGGTAACAATCCAATAACTAAAATATTTTCATCTCAATCCAAAATCTAGATATAATAAACTAAGTATTATTTTTGGTCATACATTGATGTGTACAAAATCTTCCCATATTTTTAGAACTCTAGATATAATAATTGAATCAATTATATTATCTACTTCCTAATCCTTAAATATTTATTATAGTGACCCAATACATTATAAAAATAATCCAAAATGCTATTTTATTGATTGAAACTCAATCCTCTTATAATTTTGAGATACAATGATATATGTGTTACTAATCACATTAAACATCCCTTCATGGAATAAGATTTTCTTTCTTTATCTATATTCTGTAAAAAGTAATATTTTCTGATCAATATCTACTATATATCCTATCATCTTTTTTATTGAAATTTATAAAATAAAATATATATGAATATCTATCTAAATCCCCATAAAATCTATCATTTAGATGATATTTAGATATATCTTCACCACTAGACACCAAAAGAAATGTTAATAAAATATCAACAACATCCACTTTTTCCAAGATTTCTTAATCTCCATATCTGTATTAATTACCCAGATACCAGTGATCATGGTGAGGCAACAGTCATCTAAATATACTAGATCATGTCCATTCCATATTTATTTATTTTCTAGATATATGATAGTATGAAATAGATCATCATAGAGTGATATTTTTCTAATTACAAATATATCCTTAACCTTGTCATTAACAACCTTCCTATTTACTTACATATGATAAAATCAGAACATTTTTTCTACAATTGAAACTTTCCACTCATTTTCACAACATATTATTGATATTCATTATAAAATTTACGAAATAATAAAATTCAATACATTATTTCATCCTTCACAACATACATACCTTGATGTGGAATCCTTAGTAACATTATACCATATAAATCGCAACATTATCAATCCCTTGATAAACTTGACTTCTTAACCTATTTTAGTTCTACTCCATTCCATATTCATAGATTCTCAGGAAAACATATAATATAAGAAACTAGGTTTTCTAATGTGGTACATATCGCTAATTGTTCAATTCGAAATCATTATTATGGAATTATGTGAGTTCCCAACATGATCCGGGATTTTGTGGAGGTGTGTGAGGCCTGTTCTATTACTAGAAATAGTTTATTTTTAATCTTGATACATGGTTTTTCTAAAGATTTTGGGGTAGGCCACACGGTTTGAATAAACTGTGTCTGGCTGAATATAGGGGTGTATAGGCTGTATTGTTTGTGAAAAATCGGTCAGTGGAGGAGAATTATTGTGTAGTCATGTATATAGTTTTTACAGAACATGATAGAGGCCCTTTTTATAGTTTTCATAGAGTTTGCAAACCATTTGGGAAAACAATGCAGGTGTCTCTTGGATTACATCAACTGTATAGGGTTGGTGCTCGGTTTTCAAAATCGTGAACCTGAACTAGGATCCCATTGTATTTCTGGAATCTCATAATTTTTAGTTAAATTAATAATTCATTTTAAAAAATAATTTCATTATAAAAATCTACTCACAATAGAGGATGGTTTTGAGAGCTCTACATATGAGGATAAACTAGGATTCACTCCAAATTCTTTGTCTGATCTATAATCGATGCACTTATTTCTCATCAAATCTATAACAAAATAGGTATTTATAGAAAAATAATATATATTTCTCGATTAATATTTATGAGTAATATATAAAATTTTACATTAAAGGGTATGATTTTTCCCATAGTGTACTCGATATGCAAAAACAAGTTTCTCTGAAAACATACGGTGCACACAACATTGAGTTATATCGAAAAATAATTCAATAATTTTTATTATTTTAAATGGTAGTTAACACCTTGTCATTGGAATATAGGGATGAATAATATCAACTGAATCTTGAAATAAATTATAAATTTTTTTAAATAATGATTCATTGGTGCCTAATTTACTATAAATGGAAAGAAAAACCCATTTAATATAAATGATATGTTTTTATGAAAACCTATTTATAAGAAAATAATTCTATTTATAAAATCATATCATTAATCAGAGATTTTTATTTAATAAAAAATATATGTTATATATTTAATGTATGTTTTTAGATTCATCTTATATGTTTCCTAGATATGATATAAGAACAAATTCAATTTTATCGAAAAATGAAGTTTTCTATAAAATTATGGTATTACCACCTTTTTATAGTGAACCATTTTTAAATATTGATTTATTCACATTAATATGTTCTATTTGAAAAAATAAAAATCATCTATAGTATAACGAAATATAAATTTACTTTGGATTAATTTTTGGAAATTTTATGATAAAGTTCATTTTTCATGAATAGTGAAAAATACTGCATTTTAATTCAAAACTGCCTTTTTCATCTAATTTATTTATAAAATCAGATTGTAATTTAAATTGGTTTTAAATTTAAATTGGATAAATATTTTTTCATTTAATACAATGTTTTTTATGTAATTTCAAATTTAAATTTCATAGAAACAGATGCCATTATTTTGGTAGTTTTTACTTCATAAAAACAATGTTTTTGGTTTTGACAATGTGTGTTAATTTCAAATAAATTTATAAAAATTAAGTTTTTTTAATTTGGAAAAATGGATTCCATATTTTTAACAAAAATCAAAAAAATGTCTAAATATGTACCATTGATTTTTTGGACATTATGAATAGTAACTAAACTAATTATTTTTTTCCCTTGGTAAAAGAGTATATCTTGTAATGAAGGGTAAAAAATATTAGTATAAAAATATAAAACTACCCTAAAACGTGCCATAATACTATTTAATGAGATATTTATAACCATTTCCATCCACTTGTTGATTTGTGGAACCCATAGAGCCACTAGGTTGTGATAATGACATGTTATAAGAATTAATTTAAATTAAAGGGAAATATAACATAAACATGTATATTTTAATAAAAACAATTATATGGGGTTATATAAATGATATATATGACTATAAATATTCATTAGAAATATAAAAATATTTCATACATCATGATATTTTATTTATAATTTTTAGACATTATATAAATATATCTAATTCTGAAACAAGGATGATTTAATGATTACTTCATTAATAAATGATTTAAATAAACGATATTATAAATATTAAAATAAATATATTTTGATATTTTTTTGTCCATAAACCAATTATATAGATTATATTGTTATTTTATATTCTATATTTCATTGTAATGATGGAATGAAGTTATTATGACTTTAATAAAACTGAATTACATTATAGTGTCAAAATTGACATAAATGAGAATTTAAAACAAATAAAATTTTATTAAATAATATAATTGTCCTAAAAATATTTGATTAGAAAAAATTAATTATATAATGTTATAAATTTGATTAATTATAAACTTATGGTTCTCATGTCATTTTATAGTAAATTTAGTTACGAAATATTTTGAAAACGCATGATGTCATGGAAAAAGTTAATGTTTTTATGTAAGGGTTCATGCTAAACGATAAGGTAAATTTTGTGACCAAAACTTTCCTAAAAACAATATTTTTTATTTTTTCTACCATAAATCATATTATAGTTGAAATAAATTAGTTTGAGACCATTTTAAACAGAAAATAAATTTATATTACAATAATATTTCAAGACCTTCCTATAGTACCCATCCTCCCTCTTATAAAAGGCCACCTCCTCTACCCAATTACTCACACCTCTCAATACCCTTGGATTGACCAAAATATCCTAAAATGATCTCACAAAATTCCCCTTCCTCTTATAAGCCTTACCATGGTAATAAGGAAATTCAAGAAATCCTTTTGGCTAAAATCAAAAGAAGTTAACTGATTTACAGGTAACAACTTTTATCAAGTTCTTTTCTTTTATTTTTCTTCTACACTCCCTATGATCTTTTTATTATTTGATTTAATAAAAAAATATAATCCATGATATTATATGAGGTCTTTATGATAATTATTTGAACTACACTTACACACACCTCAATCTAATAGATTTGAACATTCTGTTTTTGTGGACAGTGAACTACTGCCTCAGAAAAGAATGATTTTTCAATTTCCCCCTACCACTTATATTGGTGTCCATTATGAAGACACTATATTTATATATGATATATATTATATTCATATTTTCTTTATGATACTGTATTTTTTTTACATCATACCTTTATGATTTACATAATGTGTTAGTACGATACTTTCATTTGAGGAAGTGTGATCTACCACCCCCTCAAAGTTATATGACTCATTTATTACATACATGTAACATATACTGGATGAAGTTAATGAAATTATGAAATTTATATAAAATATGATATTATACAATAATTATAATATACATATGTATCATTTAGTTTTCATGTAATTAAATATGAAAGAGAAATGAAAGTAGCATTCATGCATACGTACGACTTCAATCTCCATTAACGGTGCATTACATTTCACATATTAAAATGTAATGGACTATTTTAAATATATATATAGTGGATATATATGATACAAAAATCATGAATAATACTTTAGTGATGATGTAATTTTTATTACATTTACAATTTACATCGAAACATGTTCATTTTCAACACAACTACCAAACATCGAAAGAACGTTCGATATGAATTAATATAAATAACTATTTGTTATAACAAGGTAATAAGTGATATGAAATGAATAAAAATATTGAAAATTTTTCTCGATGAATGTATAAATTATCCAATGTTTTTAGTCAGGAAATTAAAGAATGAATGAGGCAAGTCAGACTCAAAGTAGGGTACTTCATCTCAATCTCCTTTAATTGAGGCATTTCTTGATAATATCAACCTATATTATTTTATTTGATGTATATACAACATATATGAAATTTTAAATGAATATTTTATCTATAATAATGATTTTTATTTATTTATGAACATTAATATTTAAACGTTCAATATGGTATGGGACACCATGAATGATTAAAAATTTAATTATAAAATCATTGTCTTTTTGATATTAATTTACACATTTATTTATATGGATATTAAATGATAATAACCGAAATATTATGTATATATAGAATTCCAGTAAAAGTTTTAAAAAATAAAAATTTCTATACAATTCAATTTACTATATTAGAGAATAATAAAAGTAATGTTATTTATTTTAACGTATATGGTGTTATGACTTCTCTTCCTCTGTAACCATTATTTAATATTAGGGTTCTTCTATAAGCATTAATGTATCTTAAATAAATCCCTTATTCATTTATTTGGGTATCTTGGTATTGAAAATGTGATTCTTAAATGAAAATGGTATTATTATATGGATTTTTTCATATGAGATTAGAAAAAGTTTTCAAAAAGGGGTTTTGTAATGAATGTTTTTTATTCATAAAATGATACATGAGAATTATATGAGACTAGGAGCCCGATAAAGAATATAAGAAAGGTTTATCCCCATTATATCCCACGATTTAGCCCAAAACAGCTTATACATAGGGTTTATCCCCATTATATATCACATGTGATCCTGAAACATCTTATACAGAGCCCCATTCTAGCTCATGGGTGTGCCCGATATAAATTATATGAATGATGATCCCCATTATAGATCTCCAATTTTGAAGTTGACCATATGGTTATTCAAATTGGATGATGTTTGAATGGGTATTATATATATAATTCTCTAAGCCACATAAGTGAGATTTATTTTTTTATTGGGTTTTGTTTTTTACATTGAGAAAAAAGTATGAATGTTATTCATGTGAAAATGATTTGTTTCATACTCTCAATGAAAATTGAATGGGTTATCAGTTTTTAACTAGACTAATGATTTTTATTTATTTTTATGTCCCTTAATGATAATTTTTCACTCATACCATGTTTTCAATGTATTCATAGTTTTTAAAGGAGAATATAGTCAAGGATGTATTCAAGGAGAAGTTATGATTATTAAAAATGAAAATAAACCATGATTATTTTTAATCATTTTATTGTTATGGAAGAAAGAGTTATATTTAGATGTGTCTAATTTGTATTTCAATGTATTTTTATAACAGTTATGGCCAAATTTGATAAATCTCTAAACCTGGAAAGATCATCAATGTAAATTATTTACTTAACTCAGAAATATGTATCATTTTATACTGGGGCTCTATATGATTCACAATGGTATGATTTACATTCTTTTTTTATCCGTCATCGATTATCTGGCCTATAAGCATTGTTATTTCTATTTAGGATCTTATTTCCTAATTTCACATTAATCATATGATCTTCAGATTTATCTTAATCTATGTAAAATATAGACTGCATACTGAACTACAACTCCAATACAATGCTAAAGTAGGTGGTCTATACATTTATTCAGAGTTATAGTGCTTTATTAGAGCTATTTTCCATAATGTGTCCATCCATTCATTCCATCATGGATATATGAATTAATTAAATAATTTAAGTATACATACTCGGACCAATTAGGGCTTTCTTTAGGATGCATGGTATTTAATTTTTTGAAATGTACCAAATTATTGCTACCAATGGTGTGTGCTATATGGATTTACACTGTTTTGAATTAATGAACCTCCTTAGAGGTGAGTTCCCATGATTTCATAGATGTGGGAATCCCAAAATCTATATTATGGAATATTTTCAGTTAAATATGTGATTTTTTTACTCCTTAGTATGTTGGTTAATTTTAATAAATTGTTCAAATCATAATTCATTTCTATAATGGGTTTTTCTATCAATTATGATAAATGAATGGGTATACCCATGTGACATGCTTAATAATGAATTTGGTTAAATGGGTGGGTATATCCATATGACATGATTGAAAGTAATTTATTATATGTGTGGGTAGACTCATAAGGTATTGAAAATTTTAAAGGTATCGAATGGTTGAATGATTTATTACATGACATAGATGTATCTGGAACACTATAGTGGATGGCTTTGATAGAGTATTCTCATTGGGTATTGATTCTGTGGGATGCATCCGGATTTTTTACAATTTGGATCCATAAATCTTGGACTCCAATTAGACATGTTGGTATATATGGTCCTAAGACTCTAGTTAGGTCTAAGATCGTGTTTCCCTAGAGATTTTCCAAGGAAACTATGAGGAGTTCAATGTCCTTGCACCTTGGATAAGGCATTTCATGGTATGACACTTTGGTTTTTTATGGAATGGAAATGGAAATGTGGTACATACGGTTATAAATATTTGAAGGTGATAATTAGATATTTTTAATTTTATGATAAGGACTTGATTGACATGATTCGTTGGGATGTTGGTGAGGCCATGTTGGTTAATTTTGTTTATATATCTTCCTTGTAAAAGGATATGACACTTTTTTATAGGGATCCTCTAGAGGTTATTTCAGTACCAATTCACTTGTATCATGGACACAACATCTTTTATTGTTACTTGCATATGTAATTTTATTTCATTATAGATTACTATATTTCATAGTATGAAATGTATTGATCTTGGGTGTTTCCTATAGGGAGGTTATCTCACACCATGTTTGGGACTCCCTTGGCAAACCCAAATAGTCTTGTGGATGTAAGAAATGATAATGAATTGTACCCAGAGTTTTAGAGTTGATTTTTGTGACATGCTCGATGTAGGGGAGTAGGTGACCAAGATGAGTCTCGGATACTATTCAAAGATATAATTTTTTTTCTTTTTATACTTTTGTTATTATTAGACACTAGTATTGTACTATACTACCACATATATATTTTTGGTTGTTTTAATGATACATGTATCACATGTATCACATGCATCATTGTATATTATATGCTTTTTTATTATTATATATTCATCTTTTGGTTAATTAAAAATTGTATAATTATTAAATCTACATCTTCAATTTTTATATTGTTCAAATCTATTGTGATATACTCTTGTGATTAGAGAATCGTCTCCACATTTACTGACCTAGGCCCACACTAAAAGTCATCAGCCACTTACATTTGGGGAGATACATTTGAGGCCATATAGTGAAACAGGATCGAGGCACTCTTGAGTGTCATCTAGGCCACGGATTTTCCAAAGTTGTATCCAATAATTCTTTTCTATTTTATCTTACTATTTAGATACAATAGAAGTGGGTAAGATGGAAATAGAGTTTGGTAATTAGCTGTTCCTGGGAATAAAAACCCCCATACGATAAAAAATCAAAATTTCATTGAATTGAATTGGAATTTTCATGATTTTGAAAATTATAGATGATTTGAAATCACCATTGGGTGACACACTTAATTTTTTCTCATACTAATGATATAATTATATGTTCTATTTCAGTTGAAACTTGATTAGATGAGGGTATTCCATTATATTCATCATATAGTAACAAGTTAAAAATCACATGTCATGTAGTATTCCATTCCATTCAGGATGCATTACTCATTACATACTATTGTGAGAGGTGTTTTCATAGCCATATCAAATGTTGTAATTTTTTTTATTGGATAGATATGTGACATTGTCTTTCAGTTAATAAGGTGTATATTCCCTTATGGAATTAGAAATTACTCACTATTTAAATTATATTTTTAATGTGAATTTGATATGTAAGGTTTGAATGGGCACCATATTTTGGGACCATGTGGTGTTATGGGTCCTCACAAATTTGGGATAGGAGGACCATTGGTTAAATAACTTGAATAAATTAATTTTTAAAATGGGATGTGAAATAAATGTGAATACAAATGAAATTGAAATTGAAATCTTAAAGTGATGAATAGAGACTTGACCAAGACCAGCCTAATAAGTGAGAAAGAGGTATAGTCTCTAGTATTTTTTGGTGACTATTCATTATATTGTATTGGCATTATGAGATAGATGTGGGTTGAATTTATCTTAAGAGGGTTTTAAACGGTCCTACACTTTTTAGTTGTGAATCATGGTAATATTTTTTTGAGGCACATGTTTGGCATTATAGAGGGATTCAACCATGACCAACTCTAGTCATAATCCATAAGTGAGGTGAAGAACACATTACAACGGTGATGGGCCATGGGATACCATATAATCCTCCATTAGAGTACGCTGTGACACCAGATATGATTTCAGAAACTAAGCGTGAAGCACAATTCTTTGAGGTTCTCTTTTCACTACATGTAGATTTTTTAGGGATCATCAAAACCTTCCTTATATATGGATAAGATGATTTTGGTGTTATAGAAATAGTATCCTATGACATTTTTTTGGAATGTTGATATACAGGTTTCCAAGATCTGTTTTGGTTTGATTTCCAAACCCAGTTTTATGACTATTTCTTCCCTGCAACTCTTTGGGTTGAGATGGAAATTTAATTTATTCTTTTGGAGTATGGAACGATCACCATTATGGAGTACTTGATATGCTATACTGATTATAAGTGTAGTGCACCGACATACATTAATAATGTGATATCTTGATCAACACCCTTTGAGGAAGTTCACTGAAATGATATCAAAACTCAAGAAATTCTAACGACTCGAAATTTTAAATAAATCATTTTTCCTAATTTTAAGTGTTATTTTATTTTATTTTTATACTCAACAAAAATGTTTCATTTCATAACATGAGTATAATTAAAATGAGACCATTGGGTTTTGACTGGTATATGACCATTGGTCAATATGACCGTTGGAAACTAAAAGTTTCGATTATTGTATCTAAATAAAAGTAATATTAGTTAATTATTATAGAAAGATGATTTGATGGCCTCACCCAGTAGTCTTGGACTGATCGAAGCCCATCTAACAGAACTTAGGAAGGAGGTAGCACCACTGAGATTTTCTCTGGACCAAACCCAAGTCGAACTTCATCATTTGAAGCTTGAATGGAATCGCCTTTACGAGAAGTTCAAACTGATAGAAATTACTACTCGTGCGATGTTGGCCGAGCCTCCCTCGGATTCTCTCACCTTAGAAGACCTTACACTTAGGTCCTTTGCAGGTGTGATAAGGGGCTATGTAAGGAGACCGTAACTACCATGTGTAATCCTTTGTTTTAAACAAAAATTGGGATTTCTTCTTATGATGAAGCTTATGAATTTTCAAATGACCGGATAAATATAGTATGCATATTTTTGATGAATTTTAGAAAAAGGATATTTTAAAAAATGTTTATGTAAACCTTAATTAATTAAAAATGTGTAATGATTTTCAAAAAATGGTCTTCTATAATTATGTTCAGTACGAAATTTAGAGTCTAATAAAATCAACATAATTTTTGATGAATATTATATTATGAATAGTGATTTTATTCTTAGGATTAGTAATGTGGCCAAATGTATTAGTAATCTCACTTAAAGAATGTTTTAAAATAATCTAGGCACCTTTATTAAGTAATGTTATTCAATTAAATGGTTAAATAACAGTTTCATAAATTATTATTCAAGTATTAGGTTTTTTGGGTGAATAGTGTTTTTTAATTAAAAATTAAATTAAAAATATTTAGAAAATTATTTTTATAAAATTGAGTTCATTTTTGAAATTTGGGCATCGATATTTGGTTAATGTGAATTTTGGGATTTTTCTGAGAAAGTTGAATTTTCAGTGAATAGTAAAAATACAGTTTTAGGGTTTCGGTATGTTTAGTGACATCATAACTGTGTCATGGTGATTTAATGAGATATTTTAAGGGTTGGCCGACCTAAAGTGATGGATATTTGTATTGGGGGCCCCATGTGGCCAAACTTAATGGGAAATATCATGGGAGAGCACATGGTTTTGAGAAAAGCACATGTGAGGTGTCCCTTGGCCATTAATGCCTTGTCCCCTCACATTCCCTATAAATACCAAGCCCTCATCTCATCCTTTCGACTCCAAAACCATATTCAACGATATTATGGTCTCATTACATCCCAAGGAGTCCTCCCAAGGTTCCCCCAAGCCCTCAAGGTCCAAACCTTTGAGTTTTAAGAGTTATGTTTTATGGTAAGGGATCCGATTTTTCTCTTTCTTTTCAAGAAATCTCTTTTATGTAATTTATTTTATGCACCATTTTCTTATGTTAAAGGGTGTTATTTTATACTCCTCTTACTTCCATTTTCATTTTCACATAATTAGATATCCCCTCTTTCTCTCATTATTTCTTTTTATGAAGTTTTATGTGGCACGATTAGGCTGCCGAAATTTTTGTAACGGATTCTTTATCCCTTCTCATTTTTCAAGATCTATTTTCATGTAATGTATTTAAAATTACTTTTTATTATGTTGGGTTATTATCTTTATATTTATCATACTGATCTTTTATGTTAATATGATGAGAGACCCCATTTGATCTCTTCAATTCAGTATTTTGATGTTTAAGTGGCGTCGTTAGGCTGCCTAATTTTTAAGTGGTCCTTGCACCTTTATCCCTTTTCAAAGTTCTAATTCCATATCAAGTAATGAAAGTTCCTTTTTATTATGTTGGGGTAGGATATCTATATCTATCATACTATCATTTATGTTAATATTATGAGAGACCCTATTTGATCTCATGAATTCATTTTTGGATGAAGTTTATGTAACGCCGTTAGGCTGCAGAATTTTCATAAGAGAAATCTTATTTTTGTCCTCCTTTCATGTTCTTCATTTCATATGGTATATTTTCATATTTTATTACCATGTTCTTAAATCCCTTATATTTTGTCCCTCTACTGTTTTATGGGTCATTTATGAATGTTTGACCCATTTCCCCTCTCTTTTCAATGTTTTCTAAAAACCTTGTAACATAGTCGTTATGCTACAAAATTTTCGTCTCAAAATGCCTCCCTCTTTTCTCAAAATTATTTTATGTTATAAATTGAATACTCAAACCTATTATTTCTATAGGTGTATTCACATATATACCAAAATTTTGTATTTTAAATTCTGGTATTTACATACATGAAACCTGCTTTCCCTTTTCGTGGGTTTAAAGTGACATAAAGATCATGTCTTTAAAGCAGTTTTTAAAACGCTATGATTATAAAATGAAACCCATATATTTTATGCTATATGGGTCATATATGAAACTTTTGATGATGATATATGTGGCTCACATGATAATAAAGGCAAATTTAAGGGTGTGCCCTGATAGCACTCCAATGCATTGGGTAATGATGTAACCACTAGAGATTACAATTTTCATGATATCTTGGTGAATAACCTTGGTAATTTTCAAATGACTGCTTGGGGATGGACCTTGGTGATATGTTCATGATTGTCTATATTAAATGATGCAGCCACATCTTCATGTTATGAAAAATGCAATTTTTATTATGATATTCCTCATGATTGCTTTCTCGTGCCTTAATGTTCATTTCATGACCTTATTGAAGTATCTCAAGTTCACATGTAAAATGTTTCTCTTATTTCCCTTACTGGGACTTCTGTTCACCCTTTCTTTTTATGTATTTCCCGAGGTTATGAGATGCAGTAATGAACCTAGGATGATCTTAAGGAGTATCCTTTCAAGTGTTTAAGAAGAATTTTTTATGTTGTTTTCATGTATTATGTTCCTTGTTTCCAAGAAAATAAACCTTAAAGATCCTCAGTTCCGTGTAATGAAAGGAAAGTTTATGTTATAAAAAGACGAGATTCTATAATTCGTATCAAAGGATGGCTTCGTTATTTTTGGAAAATAGGATATGAAATCTCTAGGAAGAACCTAATAGAAAAGTTTAAATATAGGAAATCTTCATGGTATTTTGGTGAGTATTGTGTAAGGGGTTTCCAAGAAAATACATCCCTATCTAGATACGAGCAGGTAGAGGTGGCTCTGGAATAGATGTACATAGGGGTAAAACCAGAAAAAACCGCTTTGAGCTAGACTCCAACGGGAACTGGTACACAACAATGGGCCATGCTGCACTCTTGGTTACGACACTCCCGAGGGATATGCTTTGGTAAATTCATAAGCTTAGTATGAACCATTGTTAAAGGAACAAAGATAAAATAAAATAAAGATTCACTTAAGAATATATGATCATGGATAACCTATATGGGAACCTAGGGGATCACAAGTTAGGGTATACTTTTCTTTTACATGTTGTGCTTATATGCTTTAAGTTTCATTTCATGATTATTGGCTAAGCATTCAAGCCCCTAATTGTACTTTCTATTCATAGTTAATGCCGGGAAATGGAAGAACATGTACCAACAACCAATATGATAGGAAATGTGATGATTGCCATATTAATATGATAGAGATGATTAGGGGATTAAAAAGATGATTATTTTTTTGGAAGACGTTCACTATTTTGGGGACCCTATATGTTCGAGGTAAATAGATTACTACGGTATTTTAATTGAGGAGTAAGGTTGACTTATATTTTGATGAATCGATGAATTTAAGGTGGCCTTATAGTAATTTAGGTTACTTATGGGAATGATTAACCTATCTTGGGTAAAATATTTTTAGTTTAGCTACTTTTGTTATAAGATGATAGGAGTGGTTGATATTGTTTGGAGATGAACAATGAAGTTTATTGTGGAAGACCATGTTATCAAATACCTCTTGTATTTGGGTTTCAATCTTAGATTGGTTTATTTTGGAGAATTTTAAAGACCATTATTTATGGAATGGTCTATGATGAACTTTGGGTAGTACCATGGAACTTAGATGATTTAAAAGTAGTTTCCATTCCAATGGGATTCATTCTTTTTGAAGAGTTGTTTTACCTTACCCTTTCTATTTTTGGGATAATGATTAAAGATAGAAGAAATAGATAGTTAATATTATGTGGATTATGTGATTATCTAAAAGATGATTCTTCTGTTTTGATGAGACCAAGTAGTCTTGACTGCTCATCGTTTGGAGAAAATATTGGTATTGGTAGAAATTAATTAAAGGATGAAACTATGCATAAAGGTTGGTATATTTTCTATGTAGTAAATGAATTCCTCAAAATTATGAAAAAGAACGTAAAACAAAAATGTTGTTGGTTTACGTTTCCTACTAGGTAATCAAAGACCGTTTACCCACATCATAAGTTTGGCATTTTCTTAAGGTTAACTATCTCCTAATCATGTTTTCTATAACTCTCCATTAGAACTTGACCCTTTGTTTTCTCCTCCATGTCCATGTTTTCCAACATGTAATACTAGTGTGGGATAAATTGGGTGACCATTGTACTTCCCTTTCTTTCGTTTAAAGTAATAGTTTTACGGACTCCTTTTCCGTTGTGGGACATTCAATGAAATTTCAAAACCCAATTTTAAAAATTGCGAGGACGCAATTTATTAAGGGGGTAAGATTGTAACAACCTGAAATTTTGATTAAATCTTGTTTCCTAATTTTATGTGTTATTTTATTTTATTTTTATACTCAACAAAAATGTTTCATTTGATAACATGGGTATAATTAAAATGAGACCATTGGGTTTTGACTGATATATGACCATTGGTCAATATGACCACTAGAAACTAAACGTTTCGATTATTGTCTCTAAATACAAGTAATCTTGGTTAATTATTATAGAAAGATGATTCGATGGACTCACCAAATAGTCATGGACCGATTGAAGCACATCTAACAGAACTTGGGAAGGAGGTAACACCACTGGGCTTTGCTCTAGACCAAACACAAGCCGAACTTCATCGTTTGATGCTAGAATGGAATCACCTTTGCGAGAAGTTCAAAATTATAGAAATTAATACTCGTGCGATGTTGGTCGAGCCTCCCTCAGATTCTCTCATCTTAGCACACCTTACACTTAGGTCCTATGCTGGTGTGATAAGGGTCTTTGTATGAAGACTGTAACTACCTTGTGTAATCCTTTGTTTTAAATAAAAATTGGGATTTCTTCTTATAATGATGTTTATGAATTATCAAATGACCGGATAAATATAGTATGCATATTTTTGATGAATTTAAGAAAAATGATAATTTAAAAAAAGTATATGTAATCCTTAAATAATTAAAAATGTGTAATTATTTTCAAAAAATGGTCTTCTACAATTATGTTCAGTACAAAATATAGAGTCTAATAAGATCAACTTAATTTTTTATGAATAGTAAATTATGAATACTGATTTTATGCATAGGATTAGTATTGTGAGAAAATGGATTAGTAATATCACTTAACGAAAGTTTTAAAATAATCTAGGAACCTTGATTAAGTAATGTGATTCAATAAAATGGTTAAATAACCGTTTATTAAATTATTATTCAAGTATTAGATTTTTTTGGGTGAATAGTGTTTTTTAATTTAAAAATTAAATTAAAAATATTTAAAAATTTATTTTTATAAAATTGAGTTCATTTTTGAAATCAGAGCATTGATATTGGATTAATGTGATATTTTGGGATTTTTCTGAGAAAGTTGAATTTTCGGTGAATAGTAAAAATACATTTTTAGGGTTTCAGTATGTTTATGACATCATAACTGTGTCATGGCGATATCATGAGATATATTTAGGGTTAGCCGACCTAAGGTGATGGATATTTGTATTGGGGGCCCCATGTGGCCAAACTTAATGGGAAATATCATGGGAGAACACATGGTTTTGAGAAAAGCACATGTGAGGTGTCCCTTGGCCATTAATGCCTTGTCCCCTCACTTTCCCTATAAATACCAAGCCCTCCTCTCATCCTTTCGAATCCAAAACCATACTCAACGAAGTTCTGGTCTCCTTACCTCCCAAGGCGTCCTCCCAAGGTTCCCCCAAGCCCTCAAGGTTCAAAGCTTTGAGTTTTAAGAGTTACGTTTTAAGGTAAGGGATCCGATCTTTCCCTTCCTTTCCAAGAAATATCTTTTATGTAATTTCTTTTATGATCCATGTTATTATGTTAAATGGTGTTATTTT
Source organism: Viscum album (assembly GCA_963277665.1). Classification (NCBI taxonomy): domain Eukaryota; kingdom Viridiplantae; phylum Streptophyta; class Magnoliopsida; order Santalales; family Viscaceae; genus Viscum; species Viscum album. Next base: position 892,145,512 of record OY728130.1, read on the forward strand.
ATACTCCTATTACTTCAATTTTCATATTCACATAATGGGTGATCCGCTCTTACTCTCATTATTTCGTTTTATGATGTTTTAAGTGGCGTCGTTAGGCTGCCGAAAGTTTTGTAACAGATTTTTTCTCCCTTCTCATTTTTCAAGATCTATTTTAATGTAATGTATTTAAAGTTCCTTTTTATTATTTTGGGGTCTGATCTATAAATATATCATAATGATATTTTATGATCATATGATGAGAGACCCCATTTGATCTCTTCAATTCAGTATTTTGAAGTTTAAGTGGCGTCGTTAGGCTGCTGAATATTTAAGTGGTCCTTGCACCTTTCTCCTTTTTCAAAGTTCTAATTCCATGTCAAGTCTTGAATGTTCCTTTTTATTATGTTGGGGTATGATCTCTATATCTGTCATTATGATCATTTATGTTCATATGATGAGAGACCATATTTGATCATATCAATTCATTTTTGGCTGAAGTTTATATAACGCCATTAGGCTGCCGAATTTTCATAAGAGAAATATTATTTTTGTCTTCCTTTCATATTCTTAATTTCATATGGTATATTTTCAAATTTCATTACCATGTTCTTAAATCCCTTATATTCTATCCCTCTACTGTTTTATGGGTCGTTTATGAATGTTTGACCCATGTCCCCTCTCTTTTCAATGTTTTCTAAAAACCTGGCAACAAAGTCGTTATGCTGCATATTTTTCGTCTCAAAATGCCTCTCTCTTTTCTCAAAATTATTTTATGTTATAAATTGAATACTCAATGCTATTATTTCTACAGGGGTATTGACATATATACCAAACTGTTCTATTTTATATTCTAGTATTTACATACATGAAACCCACTTTCATTTTTCGTGGGATTAAAGTGACGTAAAGATCATGTCTTTAAAGTAGTTTTTAAAACGTTATAATTATGAAATTAATACCATTTATTTTTTTTCTATATGGGTTATTTATGAAATTTTTGATGATGATATATGTGGCTCACATGATAATAAAGGAAAATTTAATGGTGCGCCCTAATAGCGCTCCAATGCATTGGGTAATGATGTAACCACAAGAGATTACAATTTTCACGATATCTTGGTGAATAACCTTGGTAATTTTCAAATTAAACCTTGGGGATAGATCTTGGTGATATGTTCATGATTTTCTATATTAAATGTTCCAGCCACATCTTCAAGTTATGAAAAATGATATTTTTATTATGATATGCCTCATGATTTCTTTCTCATGCCTTAATGTTTTTTTCGTGACCTTATTGAAGTATCTCAAGTTCACATGTAAAATGTTTCTCTTGTTTCCCTTACTGGGCATTCTGCTCACCCTTTCTTTTGATGTATGTCCCCTGGTTATGAGATGCAGTAATGAACTTATGATGAACTTATGTAGAAGCCTTTCAAGTGTTTAAGAAGAATGTTTTATGTTGTTTTCATGTATTATGTTCCTGGTTTCCAAGACACTAAACCTTAAAGATCCTCAGTTCCTTGTAATGAAATGAAAGTTTATGTTATAAAAAGATGCGATGCTATAGATAATGTTTTCAGGTTTACCTCTGTCATTGAATCTATGAACCAAGCAATGGTTACAAATTATAAACTCAGAGAGGTTGGTGGCACAGAACATCACAAAGATATTTATTGACCCATTTGATCGACATATCCAAGAAGGAATCACCATTTTGAGGCTTCCCATGAGATGAGTTATTATTAGGATATGATTACTATAAGCATAGATGTTTTTCACCAGTATGGTAGGCATGGTCATAGGAAGAATATGTGTGATAGTGACACAGTTGAGTACTGATCTTGTGGAAATATCGACATAATTTATCATTTTTCAATGACCTTTCCTCCATCTATTAGTGGGAGGGGTAAGCTCTGACATTAGGTTCTTGAGAAGGACCCCTAGACATGAGTCAGGTAGGGAGATAGAGTAGTGCTCATCAGTCAGGCTGAGACATTGCAGGTCATGGCTAAAACATATAGAAACCACTTACAACAAGACATTATAGTGGGATTACGCCATGTAGTTAGTTTGTATCGCATAGTCCTCATACAATCTAGATTTATTTTTTATAGCCTACCCATAAGGAGTAGTGTTCTAGACTGTCTATGGTTAGAGGTATGATATAACTGTTTCTTACTATTGAATCTACTCTTTTTGGTATGGGTGCATGGAATAGTTTTATATTTTCGTGGTTGGTGAAAATTTTTAGTCTTCTTGTTATACATTCTATGTGAATCATATTTCTATACAGTCTAGTGGGAATCATGACATATGAATTCCACCTGGGTAGGGAGTTCCCTCTTCAGAATGGAGGGTTTCACTTCTTCTAGAATTTTTATATCCTCGAGATGACAATGTTTGATGTTATCCTCAAGATTCCCTTGATAGTATCTTATTGAGCATACATTGAATCTTATCAATATAGAGTGAATTTCACATCAGCAAAGTATATAGTTTGTAATCAAAGGATTAAATGGGATATCTTGAAATTTAATGGTATAACATACCATATTACTATTTTTGGGTTGATCTCTGATATTTTTAGTTTATATTCAGATGATATGGGAGTGATTCATGCGAACTACCATACATTGGTTGAGTGCTTTAGGGATGGCTTCCTAGATGAATTATATAGCTTACCTCATGAAGAGATGTAGAATTTTCGCTCGTTCTAGTTCTAGAGGATTCACCAATATCCATTACTCCATACGTTATGGCTATTATGGATTGATAGGAGCTGCAGAGGATATTATAGCATTCTGAGGTGAAGGGTATAATTTTACCCAGTACATGTCCTTGGGGTTCAATGGTCCTTTTATTAAAATGTATAAAAAAACTCATTTTAAATTTATGGACAATAATAAACTAAACAAGATGATGTTAAAAACCTATATCCCTTTCCATGAATAGGTAAACTGTTTGACCAGCTTTTTCGTGGCCTGAGTGTTCCCGAATACAAACATGTGATCCGGATATAACCTTGTGTGGGTTTGACCTGAAGACAAATCTTATTAAACCTTTCAGTAAAGGAATAGTATATACAGTTATTTTTTTATGATGTAAAATATCTTGGATACACTAATATTTGTCATGGTGATGATGAAATAGGTTTTCCATCCTTACATAGATTCATTTGTAGTGGTTTTTTTGGATGATAGCTTGGTTTATTCTCCAAATCAACACAACCATGAAAACAATCTAGATATCATTCTAAATACACTGAGAGGGAATCATATATATTCTATGATCTCAAAGGGACACATTTGGATGGTTTAAATTCACATCGTGGGTCACATCATCTCAGAGACTGAAGTATAATGGAACTAGAGAAGATGAGATATGTAGTTTCCTGGGAACAACCCATGAATGTTTTGACATACTATGTTTCATGGGACCAAATGAATACTAATATCATTTCATGAAGGAATTATCAGGATAATAAGAACTATTTATTGGCTTGAATAAGAAGGGTTTGATGTAATTATAGTCATATTCTTGTGAGACAACATTTTATGAGCCGAAACGGAGGTTTTCATTAGCACGAGTCCTGATACTACCAAAATAGGAAAAGAACAACACTGAGTTCTGTGTTGCATCATATATTGGTATAGGAGATGTTCTAATAATGGGGGATATATTATTGGTTTTTGGGTCTCGATAGATGAGGATATATGATAGGAATCACCCGATACATGATCATGAGTTATGTATAGATTTTAATGCATTGCAATGTTTGATGCATTATTTACTATTAGAACATTTTGTGTTGTACACATACCAAAAAAATCCTCAAGTATATTTTCACACATTGGGATATGAATCTCAACCTCCCTAGGTGGGTGGAATACCTTCGATCATTTTTACATATAGATTGACTACATGTGTTTTAATGGAAATGTATTGGATAATTCAATAAGCACTAAGACTCAAATACAAGTATTGTCGTAGGTTAGTAGAAAGGGGAAACATATAGAATAATTCATTTATATGGATTTAGAGGTTCATGAATGAAAGGGACATACATATCATTCATCCTCATCTATGACCACTACCCCACTAGATAGAGTGAGGATGAGGCATCAATCTGATTCTAAGGGCCAAGTCCTTTTGGAGACTGTGAGAGATGAGGATCCATCTCCTTGTTTGATAGTATGAGTGGATGGTATCCTGCATGACCATGATCATGTTTGGACACTAGTGGAAATACATGAGGAGATGATGAATTAATTTCATGCATTAGAATGGGAACTGCACCTCAAAGTCACCAAGATGTACCTTGACAAGTGTCCTTAGTATTGGTGGATGGGTATGGAAAAAGAGGTAGCTAGTTTCATTATGATGTGTCCAACTTGTTTGCAGTTTAATGCGGAACATCATAAAACAATTAGGAATTTACAGAATTTAAAAATTCTGGAGTGGAAATTAGATGATTTTCTGATAGATTTTCTGATTTATTTACTACGTTCACCTTGAATTAATGATGATGTGTTGGATTTTGATGATTGTCTCATAAAGGATTCTCATTTATTATCGATCAATGAAAACATTAATGTGGATAATCTTTAAAGGTTACACATTAATTAGATAGTATGAATACATGGGTTCTTGTGTACCATAAATTAAAATTGGGACTCGTTAATTTAAACATGTTTCTGGTAGTGTTTTCATAGGGTGGTGGGTACATAGTTGCTTCTTAGCAAGACATACAACCCTCAGACAGATAGCTTGTGAGGGAATATAATATAGGTGGTAGATGATGTGTTTCAAGCATGTGTCCTAGATTTTAGGGGCTATTGGGAGAATTATATACACCTCTGGGATTCATAATATAAGTATATCTCTCAGTAGTCTATTCAAATTAAACCTTATGATGTTTAGTATGGTAGGAAATTCTGATCACCCATGTGTCTGCTAGAGGCAACTGAGGAAGCTTTACTATGATCACATATTATGCAAGTGATTTTTTTGTTGGTGTATTTGATTCAAAAGTTGATGGATACTTCATAATTATGACCTAATCTTGACAATTATTTCTATAAATGACCTATATAGTTTAACTTCAAGGATCAAGTCTTTTTAAATTATTCTCCAAGTATTGAAGACAAAAAATTAGGAGATAGTGTAAGATTTCACTGTGATGTGTCGAGCCATTTAATATTTTGGATATATTTTGGTCGGTGGCCTATAATTTGTAGATATCATAGAGTTACTGAGCCAGTCACAACATAATCCATGTATCTCAGCCCTTCCACTCAAATTTAGACTATTCTAAGACTTTTCAGCCTAAAGAGGAGGAGTAACAAATATATGTGTTTGTCAAGGAGAAACTGATATGTATCATTGACTGGAGAATGATGGTTCTCTAATGATGGTATGCTACTATATTATGGACATTATGCCATCACAACCATTTATAATATGAGAATTTGGAGTGTGAGGATGATATATGTGCTTAGTTATTAATGTTTTTCTCAGATGAATCTTTACCACCCCATTGAGGAAAATTTGAAGACTAATTCTATAAGGGGGGATATTTTTAGAACCTGAGTTTCCATGTGTGATACAAATCCAATAAATATCAATTTGAATACAATAATATGTTCATTTGTGAGTTCCAACTTAATCATGGGTGTTTTGGAGGTCTTTAATGATTTTTCGGAGTGACAAACATGTTTTTGGTGTGTTTTAACCCTAGATCATGGTTAATGCAAACCGTTCGGGGTAGAACACACTGTATGACAAAATAGTGTATGGATGGATAGATGGGGTGTATAGTCCGCATGGTTTGATAAAACCATTTTGGAGGAGGAACACTCAAATGTGGTGAGGTCTTTAGTATTTTAAGAACATGGAAGAGGACCTTATCATAATTATTACCTGATTTGTATACCATGGGGGTTCCCCTTGGCCTAAAATAACCATGCATGGTTGGATCACAGTTTCCTAAACCATGTGTGTAATCCATGGGACCAATTTATTTTTATAATTTTATTATTTATAATTAATTTTAAAATTCATGTTAAAAATGAATTTCATTGTAATCCTCTACAAATAGTAGAGGAAGATATTGAGATCTCTCATTAGGTTCTGAATAAGGATATTATCTTGGTTCATCATAGGAGCATTAATTTGAGAAAAATTTGTCTCCTTATATCCACAATGGTAAGATCAATATTCCGTTTTATCCATTATTGATTCTTCTAGATATTGTTTGTGCACTTTGTATTTAGTCTCTTATTCCCTAGTTTCTTGTTCTTCATTCATTCTTTATATTTATCATAATTCCAGTTGAATCGGGACATGAAACTAGACGAGCACTAAACTACTGAGTTGAGGCAGGTGGTCTTTACATACTTTCATATTATTGGGTATTTAATGAGAAATTTCCCTTTATGCATCATTCAAGACATTCCCAAATAACCCTAGAATATAATTTATTAATTAAATTAGACATACTCATACCTATTAGGGATTCCCTTAGGTTTCATTGTAATGTGTTGCTCTCCATTTACCAAATTAAAGATAACATGGGATGTCTTATATGGATTTACCTTGTTTTTCCATTGATGAACCACCCAAGAGGTGAGTTATCATACATTCCTAGATGTGGGAATCTTAATCACTATTAGATGGAACTGTTTCATGTCAATAAGAGATGTCTTGAATCCTTGCCTTGTTGATGCCTTTGAGTAAATTTTTTACATATGAATGCATTGAATAAATGGTTTTGTTATCAATTGAGATAAATGAATGAGTATCATCATGTGACATATTTAATTATGAATTTTTATAAATGGGGTGGTATAATAATGTGAAATGATTGAATGTAATTAATAATATTAGTTGGTAGACTCATGTGGTATTGAATTGTTAAATGGTATGGAATGGATGAATGATTAATTATATTACATGGATGAATCATTGTGGATCTAAAATGTGATAATGGATTCTTTTGAAAGAGTATTCTACTTGGGTCTTGATTCTATTGGATTTCATTGGTTTTTCTACCCCATGGATTTGGAATTTTTGGAATCGTGTATTTTGTGTTGGTATAAATGATCCTAGCACTCCAACTAATGCCTCTACTAAGTTTCCTTCGTGATTATCCTGGGACTCATTGAGGATGACTTGGTCTTTAACACCTTAGATACATACCTTCACAGTATAATATTTTTTTTATTTCAGTGTGGCCATGGAATTGTAATCCAAGTGGTTATAGTTCTTGGTTGTGGATATTTTTATATTTTGGATTGTATGGAAAGGCCATGTTTGATGTGACAGGTTGGGATATACGGTGAGTCCATAACAGTTTCTTCTATTTATATATTTACATTGTAATATAATATGATACTTGTTTTGGAGGGAGCCTCAATAGACTATTTCAATATCACATGACTTGTGATGTGGGAATGATATCTGTACATGCGTAGTTAATTATTTCTGAGATAAGGATTTTAGAAATATATAACCATAAATCTAAAAAATCACTAAACTATAGGGTAGTATAAGATATGAAAATCTGATGTCAAACATAATGATATAGGGTTAAAATATTACCAATTAAATTAACCAAACCTAATCAATTTTATGAATGAAATCTAAACTAATTGATTGATAGAAGATATGATGTGTGATTTTGATTTTTATGAAAATAGAAAAATGTCCAAGACAATTATAAATATTGGTTCTGGATTTATTAGGGTATAATATAATTAAATATAAATCATATGGTTTTGAATACAATTTATTTGAATCTAATGGTAATGGTTGACAATCCCAAAAAACACAGACATCCCTTATTGATAATTTTCAGGTTACTTCAGGTAGTTTTTCACCTGGTAACCTTGAACCGTCTTTAATCATAGAAACAAATGAAACCGTTGATCATAATATATATCATTATCTAGTCAATTCATTGTAACTATAACTCCATCACTGATCATGAAATGGTCAAGAATGATTTAGACATGTAGAGAATTGTGAAAATAAGGTTGTGACAAAATACCCAAAATAAATTGTATTCAATATATTTAATAATTTAATACAATAAATCCCCCTTCAATATAATTGCTTTGAACAATATAAAATATATTATTATTGTCATGAGGGGGTAGGAAAATAAAGATAATATTCTACTCATCCTGGAAGTCCTTGATATTGTGGTAGTGGCTCCGAATGAATACCTCGAAGGGGTGTTCCAGGGTGGTTTGTATAGGGGCCAAAAGGGATCTTCCCATGTATATTCATGATGCGTAATAGGTTTACACATCGTGTAATAATTCTCCGTGTTTCATCACATCTACATGAATGTCATGAGAATCTAATTTATAAAAATGGAACATTTATTGCTTTCATGACATGTAATTTGTAATCACAATGTGTAACTGTTTAATTTTCAGATCTCGTAAATCTCAGAAAAATCTCCTCCAAAATCATGTCATAAAAAATGGGACGTCCGATAATGTAGTTATATGACGTTCACTAGTCATTCACAGTGTGAATGCATGTCACAACTTGTCATGGACACATCCTTCCCCTTAGATGAATTCATGACATGCAATGCGATTACATGATTTTTAATCGTGTTGTTCCTAATTTTTCCAGCTTCATTCTTCCATAAAAATACTGTGTGGTCTCTCGAGTAAAGCTCACAATGAGAAGTGTCTTTTTTCTTCAAAATTTCTCCCTTTTCATTAAAATTTTCATATATTCGTTGTTTCCTAACACAAATATTATAAAAACTCAATTTCTTCCAAAATTGGAAATATTTATCATTAAATTACCCAAAACAATGAATAAAATATTCTTGAAATATATGAATTAAATAGACATATCAAATCTTCCCACACTAAAATTCAGCCTTGTCCTCAATGATGGAATCTCAACATATTACAAAGAAAATTCATCATATGATGGATTAAATTAAATTTCAATAACAAAAATTAATCAAATCGATAAATAATGTGTTTGAACATTATATATTGAATATTTATCCACGAATATTTTTTCAATGAAAAAATATAACCATGTATTTTACATTTCTTCTTTCGAATCAACCAAGAATTCTCATTCATTTTATTTCATCATTAATGTAATTATTAATATGCATATAACTTGAAATGAATCTCACATGAATTTTTCCTCGCACCATTACGGTAAAAATTATAGGTAAAATTTATAATATACCTCATGAACATGTAACTTACCATATTCTTCCAAATCATCTAACATATCCACCACATAAATATAAAAAAAAATTAATAATTAGGGATTCACCTTTAATGATTACGTGACTATAAGGATTCAAGATACATAAGTAATTAATATAAATCATTTCAGGCTAATAAAAAGGTTCGAATCTAAATTTTAATGCATGATATTGAAATAGAATCTCAATGAATGTTTTCCATTACAAATTTCAGATCTCTCTTCCCCAAAATATCACATTGTGGTCTCATGATACATGTATGGAAAATTAATTAATCAACCTATATTGATCTTTTTTTATTTCTTATCATTCTTTTATTAGAATGGAATACTTATGTCAAATCTCACATCCATCACCTAACCACAAATGATCAAAAGGTCTTAGGTATGAAAATAGTTATTTTTTATCTTCCCAAAACACAATACATTTTTTTATTTTTTTGAATGAATTTTAAAAACAATGTTAGGTAAAAAATAGAATAAAATTAAAGATAAATGTACTGTACTAGATCACAATAGAGAATCCCCTAGAAAAATATCCACAATGAATTATATAATAGTACCCCCAATAATGATCCTCCGTAACAATTATTTTTTAAATATCATGCATAACATTAAGAGGAATTTAGTAACGGATAAGATAGGCTTGTATCATGGCTCATTTCCTATAAAGAAAATTCGTGGATTCTAAATGCGTAGAATGTGGATTAATGCATTGTGGGACTCAAGATAATGGTTTAAAAAAAGAATGAATCAATCATTTTATAAGTCACTATCTCCATTCATGGATTTGATAAGATGAAAAGGATGTTCTAGAAGAAAGCATGGTCGTGTTTCTCAAGAAATATCCTGAAAAAATTATGAGGGATATTAGCTTAGTGGAGTAATGGTAATGATATAAATTGTTAGGAAAATAAATCATGTAAATGCATTTCATAAATTTAATTAATTAATTAAGATTTTATAAATTAAAAACATGGCCAAATAATAGAATCATTGCATCTACAATGATCAATAGCCTATTCTAAATCATGATTTTTCAAATCAAAATACACATTATTATCTATACTTAATTTTTTTCCATGTATCACAATAAATTTTTTTGGAAATTAAATATAAATACCTAGAATGATAATTTTCCTACAATGATTATGTATCCTATTTTAGTTTATTAAAAAATTAATCATGGGTGGGTCATGAAATTTTATGTTAATGTTTTGACACATTTCAAAATATACTAAATAAAATATAATAATTATGAATTGAAACTCTAACTCCCCATTAAATTGAAGCTTCAAACAAGGGTTGTAATGATTTTCCATGAAGCATATTCATGATGTGTTAATGAAATTCACAGCATTTACCAGTGCTACAACATTTCATTATTCCGCCTAATATTACATACCACTCTCTACACATGCCTTTGTCAGATAGAAAAAATAAATAATAAAAAGTTTAATTATAGGGCCCCTCATGAAAACACAAAAATAATTAGGGTATTGATATTATTCTATAACATAAAATTAAATTATTAGAAAGCAATAAATATAAATTCCTAGAAAGTAATAAAAATTTATTACCTCCTGTTATCTTCCTTTTTTTGGGTAATTAACTCGAGCGTACCTGGTTTAGACAATTTTAGTGTTGGTAATGTAATAATCAACTCATGATTACAAAATATTGAATCTAAAAACCTCCCAACTCTTATTGACTTCTCCTTGTTGAAATAAGCATGGATCTCATAGGAGATCACCAGATTTTGAACAACAAAACTATTGCCAACATGATCTTGGAATCTATCCAAGCATTGTAAAATTCTTATTTTTCAATTTCTAGCTGCATTTTTTGAGGTTCATTAATGATTTACTCATTTTCGATATCCACCTCTTCATTATCTTCTATTATTGCTACATCATTTTCTTCCAATATGGCATTCGCGTAGGGTGTAACATGTTGTGGTTTTTCCTCATGTGGCACAAATATATTTTCTAAAAAATTTGTGATAAATTGAAAAACCGTTATCTCTTCATCTTCATCATCCATTGGTTTTGGTCCATATTCTATGAGGAATCATTGTTGCACCTCAACAACTGAGGTTCCTCTCTCTTTTTATTCTCCTTCCTTAATATCTTCCTCATGTAGTTTTTTTTGAAAAGTGTTTCATGTCATTCATGTTATGCCATAAGGTAGTCCTCATTATTTCCTTATAAACCTACATTGTCAATGGAATAATGGTTTGAATAAAATTAGTAATTGGATGTGGAACAAACCTCCACTTCGTAATACATTCTCCTTTTTTATGGTTTCTCCTAATAAAATTGTGTCTCTAGTCTATGGGATGACGTGGAATCAGTGGATGGGTAAAATTTACGGTACTCATAGGGGTGAATTATCTTTTCCTTAACTTCGTCGAGTAGTTTCTCCTTATCATATAATTAGTAGGAGACCCTCTTTGTAGTTGTAATTCCTCTCTATATAATTTCCATCACAACTAAAAGCACCATGTTTTGTAAAAATTAAAAATTAAAAATAAAAATCCTATGCTAAAATCATGAAATAATAAAATGAGAAAACACTTTTCCTAAATTATTCAACTAATAAATTCTCTATTCCTATCCCCAAAAATGACACAAAAATTTTGATACCCCTACGATCATTGTTAATTCCCACTAGGTTACCCAATTTATAAATTTATAAACAAGAATCAAACATATAGCTAAACTATAGTGTAGTATAGGGTATTCCTGTCCATGGTCAAACCAATAGGGATAAGGTTGGAGAAAATAGCAACTAAAAAAATAAACTGAAACTATTTTATGATTGATATCGAAAATAATTCATTGATGGAAGATATAATGGCTGATTTTGACATTAACAAAATTAAAAAGCATGCATGGAAATTAAAAATTCAGGTTCATGATTGACCATGGTATAATATAATTAAATATAAATCAAATTGTGTCATAAACAAGGTAGTTGAATCCAATGGTCATAGTAGACAATTCCAAATATCACTAACATCCCCTTTCTATAATGGTCATTTTTCTTTGGGTAGACATTGACCTAGTAACTCAGAACCACAATTAAACATAGAATAATAATCAACCCAATGATCCTTGCGTTAATCATTATGTAGTCAATGTATTGAAATTATCACTCCCTCACTGATCATTAAATGTCCTGAATGATTGTTTGGTGATGTGAATTGAGAAAATAAGGTTATGAAAAAATAACCAAAATGAAATGTATTTAATAAATGAAATACCTTAATATATTCAATACCCCTACAAGATAATTTCTTCATACAAGGTATACCCCCTCATGCTAGTCACAAGGGGGGAGTAAAATAAAGTTCATATTCCACTCATCTTGGTATTCCATGATATATTGGTAGTGGCTCTAAATGAATTCCTTGAAGGGGTGTCCATGATTGCTTTATATAGGAACAATATGGGATTATCACAAGGATTTTCACAATGTTTAATAGGATTACACATCATGTAATGATGGACTTCAATGCTCTGTGTTTCTAGGAATCTCACATGAAACTCATTCATAAATATAGACCATTTAATACTTTAACGATGTGTAATGTGGACTCCTGACATCTAACCCTTGAATTTTAAGATCCTACAAATCATTGAAATATCTCCTCCAAAATCATGTCCCAAAAAATGTCACGTCGTGTAATGTAGTTACATGATGTGTGCTGGTTGTTCACAGCATGTATGCATGTCACAAGTTGTCCTGGAAACGACCTTCCTCTTAGATGACGTCATGGAATTTAATTTGATTATGCAGTGTGTTATCCTGTTGTTCCCAGATTTTTCATAATCATTCTTCCTACAAAATTTAGTTCGTGAAGCAATTTTTTCTCTCTAATTGAAGTGTATTATTGCTCCATAATTCCTAACTTTTCATTCCCTTTTCAAATATTCTTTCATTCCCTCAACAAATAATAAAACATATCATTATTTGTCAAAATGAAAAACATTTATCATTTAACTAGAAAAACTCATACATAAAACATTAATAAAATATATGAATGAAATAGTCCTATCATGGCAGGTCATAGTTTATTACTTCTTACATGATTACATTTAATTCTACATATCATTCTATATTTAATTGTTTTAAATGTATAGATATTGGTAGGTTACCAACTGTATTGTCATATCACACCTTATTTGGGAATCTGTTGTGGAACACAAACATAATTCTTTGATTCAATAAATGACAGGTGTTACTCAACAAAAATCTAAGGTACAACATTATATTCAATTGAATGTGTGACACATGACACCATGATCCTAAGGGAATATAATATCCTGATAATTTAAAATATATATTTACTATATTAAATAAATGTAATATAATAAATTTATTCTAATGCAGGAAACCATGAGTTATCTTGCATTACACACATGTGTGACCATCATTGATAACTTGTGTTACACATAAGAGTGACCTTCTATGATAACTTTTATTACTTTCAAGACGGAGTTTCACTAAAAAAACGTATTATTGAAATATTATTATTTAATATTATATGATATAACATAGTCATTATGTTAGTGGTTATGATAAGTATTAACAATATTATGAAATTGTAAGGTTTATAAAGAAATAAACATAATTAATTGGTTACTAATTTATTATAAAAAAATAAGAACCAATTGGATACAAAAATAAATATTATTATTTTTATGTACCTAAACGAGATTTTTCATAAAAGATACAGTTAATTACATATAGTGAATTATTTTAATCAAATATATATGTTATATTTTCCATCCAATTTTATGATATTCTTATATTAGGTTTGATAGGAATAAGAAAATAACGAACTCTATTTTAAACATAAAAAAATACATTTTAGTAAACGTAGTTTTACCACCTTTTAATGGAGAACACATTTTAAATCTGAATATTGAAACATTTTTTAAATTAATACATAAAAATAAAAATATTTTTATATAATTATTCTCCAATAATATTTTATTTGAATGTTCATAAAATATCTAAGATGTTTATGTTTTCTAATGAATAATAATTTTTTTATATTAGTCGAAATCTCAATTTTCCTCCGATTTATTTATAAGGGTATATCTTATTATAAATTTTTTATAGTAAAATTATATCATTTCTTAAATTTATTAAATTTATGAAATTGTAATCAATTTCACATTGAAATTTATTATAAAAACATAGAAAACATTCGTACATTTTTACATTAAATACACTCATGGACGTCCTACCTACAGAATGAATTTTAAATTAATTTATACAAACTATATGATTAGAATATGAAATAACAGATTCATATCTGGAATAAGAATAATGTATAACTTCTAATAAATTATACTTAGTTTTCTACCAATAATATTAGTTAATTTATTAATATTAATCACAATGATTAATGTAAAATTAATCTTAATAATGGAATAAATCTTAATATTAATGCCCCAATTGAATTGGAAACATTTCCAAAATCCATTGGTTTGAAATATTTTTACCCCATAAATTTTATCGAAATGGTCCCATTATTGGATCAACTTTAACTATGAACAATAGGAATTGAATTACTTCTTAAAAATATTATAACAGTGCCACTCCTCCTCTACTACAATGGGACCTCCTCTCTTCTCACTCCATCACACCTATAAAGTCACATTAACTAGGACATGATTTTAGAAAATAGCTTATAAAAATAACTCACCTTATCCTAGAATCCTCCACTTGAGAATAAATCAATCCAAGTATTCTTTTGGTACGAACTAGAAGGAGTAACCCGGTTAAGAGGTAACAAACTTCATCATACTATTTAGATTTATTTCAATTCTCCAACCCCTCAAATATTTTTATTCTATTTCTATATGAAAATTTTATTATCCTAAATATACTATTTTGTTTTTATTTTTTATTTTCATCCTTCAATTACACACACTACCATATAATGGTTAATGAACATATTATTTCTTTGTTCAGAGAACTAAAGCCTCACAATTCAATGATTGATTATTTTTTTCTTTACCACCACTCATGTTGACCAGTATAATGGAAAAGATATTTTTATTTGTTATATATGATATTTATAATGTATTTATTCTTCATTAACTCTTTTATAATTCATACCCTTATGCAATGCAGTTTGTGGGAATACGATAACATCTTTTGAGGAAGTGTGGACTACCACCCCCTCAAAGCAATGTGATTCATTAATATGATACATGGAATTTATGTACGATTGTTTTAATTAAAAATTTATTGAATAAAAAACATATATAAGATATTCATAACATAAATAACTTTTCTTAAATATGATATATATATATATACCATTTTATATGTCACCCCTTCACACACAATTATAATGTGAAAACGTCATTAGTGAATGTGTGGACTACTACCTCCTCAACATGATATGATTTCTTTTAAACAAAAATAATTATATATATGTATATATTTTGAAATTTAATATATTATTAAAATTATGGAATGATATATTTCTACATACATACTTTACACAACGATATTTAAAAAATGAGAACATTTCTCAGGCATTTGTATGACCTACAGTCTCTATGATTGCAACACTGGTTCATTTTTCATAACAATATCGAATGATTGGTTTTAAAAGTATAGTAAAAATAAAAATATATTAATAATATCCTTATTATTATAAATAATATATTATATATTGACCCCATCGATAAAAGGTTACCTATTAATGTTGTTATTGACACATAAAACAAATTTTTTCAAATCAACCGAAGTAAACATAATTTTATATGTTGTTGTACACAACATAGTAATAAGTGAAAAAAAAATTATTGATATAAATGAAAACGGTTCTGATGAAATAAAATAAATTAACATATGTTTATTATCTTACTAGATAAAGGATGTTCACCTGAAAGGAAACTTGAGGTAAGGGATCTCTACTAAATTTACATTCAATTGAGGCTTATGTGTTGTTATGAACCAAGAATATTTTATACGGTGTATATACAGTATTTGTAAATGATATATCGTGAATATATATACTCGAATTAAATTAAAAAATTAATTTAATTTTATTCTTTCTTTAGTTTTATGATTTAACATATTTCAAATTGGTATCGGACATAAAATAAAGTTTAATGATTATTTACCTTAACAATAACATTAATAATCATTAAATGGTATTTCCATGACATGAAATTATATGAAACTTTCTCAATAAAACCATTAATTTTCTCTCCTATGGTTATTCATGACTTTTTTCATGTATTAATACAATTTTACACTCTTTTTAACTCAAAATATTTTTGAAAACGTTTTTTAGAAAACCCAACTTTATTTATTTCATTAGTTAAAGAACCTCTTTTATTGTAAAACCCATATTTTGTTAAAATATTATTAAAATTATTTGAAAATGATTGTTTACCCCTTTTTTTCTTTACCGATATTTTCATAGGAATATTCTTAACACTTTCAGAACAAGGAATTTTCCTAACCATTAACCATGAAAAAATAATATTCTTTTTACATCGTATGACTTGTAAGAAACTACACGTCGGTATTTCATTGAAGAATCATTTTAACGATTAAAATGATGAATTATAAAAAATTATTTTAAAATTTAATATTCAAGGAAAAGTTTTTTTCAAATGATTTCCATAATAAAATAATGTTTTCACACTGAATTCCTTTAAAAGATTGTTTTATTGTATTTATATTCATCATCAGCAGAAAAAAAATATTTTTAATCCACATGGGATATGTTCAGTTGATACCATCAATAATAATCATCTATATGGTTTAATATTTATTTGTACAACGATAGTATTAACATTCACTTCCTTGATTCAATTTTTTGTCCCCTTTAATATTCAATCACCTATTATCATTGAACATTTAATTTCCCCTAAATTATCTATTTTATTTTTCATGGATAATACTAATTCCTAAAACATATACCATTTTTCATATATAGTTTACGTTGATGTTATTTTATTATTTGGGGATATATGGATAAACCAATATTCATCATTAATTATATAAATATGATCAGTAATATTGTATATTCGGTATGATGAATTCATTGGACATGAAATATACTAGTAGGGGACCATTTAATAAAATCCATACGGGTTTGGGAAAAGTTATTCAAATCCCTCCGATGCAACAGTAATCCAATGGGAGGAATAAGTTGTGAAAATTGTAATAGGTAAAATATATCATAATGGTAATGTCTTCATGTACCTATGAAACATAGTGTTCAATAATTATGAAATTACTTCATTTAGTTTATATTATTAATCATCCATTAGATTGTGCGTCGATATATTTATTTATATATTTCATTTTTCTTGTTAATTTATTAAATGTCATGTGTTTCAGTTTATTACATTACTATATAGATTATTCTGTATCTAGTCATTTGAATGGCATGTATTTATCTTTATTACCATTCTATATTGTTTATTCACTTCCATCTCAGTTTTTTAATTATATGGTATGTGTATTATATTATTTACCATGAAATAATTATTAATCATAGTGATTCATTATTTCTTCATCCATATGTTATCCTTATTTATAATTTGAACTCACTCTTGTTATTTTTATTTCCCCAAGAATCACGAAGGCATACATTGATAGACATACAAGGATATACTAGATGGAATAAATTTATACTCAAATTTGTCTATTTATTTATAAGTTAAAAAATTATTTTTTAATTATTGAATTCATTTGTAATAATAGAAACATTTATGTAATATATTTAGCAAAAAAACTACTCTCTTTAGTCCATTAGCTTTTAAATCCTTGTAATAAAAAAATTTAATTGATAGAATACATTGTCTCTAGGCTCTCTGGTGTTAGGGCTCAACAATTGTTATCAAAGGATTTTTTGAAGGAATAATGGAAAATAAATTTAGGAAAACATAGAATGGAGAAAAAACCCTAAAGTAGAATTTATGGATACGTGTAATGAACATCATATAAATTCGTAAATTTGGTGATTATTTGGTTCATTCTAGCTATAAATACATATCATGAAACTATACGCGGTTATGGTTATGGGACATATTTTACTAGAAGTAATAACTCTAACAAGGATTTCTAAGCCTCACTCAAGGAAACCTAGTAAATGAAAACAGACCATACTTCACACCTACATTGACACACTTAAGGGATATACTATGTATAATTTTCATTTTTTTCAAGTCATAATGACATTTTTTTAAAATGAATAACATTGGTCAAACCTAAGGTGTTTTATGTTGACAGAAATGATTCATGATTTAAAAATAATATGATTGATATTATGGATAAACAAAATACCATGGAGGGAAATATTTATAAACAAAATTAATGATTTATTTTTGTATTAAGGATGTTTTGAAAACCATAGTTAAGATTCTATTTAACTATTAAATATCATGAATTTCCATTAAATTTATTTTGTAAATTATTATAATATGGTTTTAGAAAAGGAAATCATATATACCGGGTGAAACCCATAAAGTCTTGAAATGTTGTGAGTATTGAACCCATGACCAATGGATGATAAGGGTTTAATGATAACAACTAACCTATGTAATTTCTTAGTTATATTTTCTTTGATTTTTTTGTTAAACACATTCATAAAGAAATGTTAATGATGATCTTGTAGTATATCATTTGAGGATTAGAAATTAATATATGAACCATATTGGTTTGGTAAGATAGTTAGAGATAAATAATTAGTAATTCCACTATTTTATAGGCCTTATGATCCATTAAATGAATATTTTAGTGCTTTAGGCATAAAAAATAATTATTTGTAAATAATTTCTAAGAGTAAATAGATTAATTAGAATTTGATTGAAGAATAACCAAAAGTTAGGACTGTTTATTTGACGTTTAAACCTATCAAGAATGATTATTTCTTTATATAATTAGTCAGTAAAAGAATTACCCAAGATTAGGAAAATTATAGAGAAATAAAATAGTGTCTTAATACCTTATTATTTATTAAACCGAGGGTCTTCCTAATCATCAATGATTTATGGATTTGAGTCCCTCAACATTCTAATGATATTTCTCTTGTTTATAATTATTGATCTTAATAACCATGTAAATATTAAAAAATTTCATGAAATTACATATATCTAATTTCCACTAATGTTCTCCTACATAGACACCTAGTTATATGTTATTTCATGTGAATCTTTTACATCACATTTTCTCTTTTCTAGATTATTTTTTACTAACCATTATCACAATGTGGGATTTAAAAAATAGGTAATATCAAAAAATGTATTACCAAGATTCAGTATAAATCTTTATAATGAAACTTAATTAAATTAAGAAGATTTTTACACATAAAAATTATAAATTAAAACTTTGTATTCAATTGTGTGTATGACACGGGACACCAAGTGCACATGGGAATATAATATTTCAATAATTTAAAATATATTTTTTGTATCTTAAATAATCATAATATATTTAATATCATTTTATGAATTCAACACTAAGTTATGTTTAATTAAACACAACATAATCCTTCTTTCATTTCTTCTGTTATAAATAAGTATGACCTTCTACGATAGCGTGTATAACATGTCAGAAAAAGTCTAACCTAATAACAATATATTATTAAAATATTATTATTTTATATAATATGATATAACATAACTATTATGTTAGAGATTAAGAATAATATTAATTTACATATGAAAAAATTTGTTTTATATAATTATAAAATGCATTCACTGCTTACAAATTAATTAGTAAGGAAAATAAGACCAAATAAGATAAAAAGGAAATATGATTATTTTTAGGCTTCCAAGATAGATTTCTCTTAATCAACCTAATTAATTATAATTAGTTAATAATTATAATTACATATATATTTCATATATTCAATAAAATATTTTTGATATTCATCTATTAGGTTTGATGGGCATAATAATAGAGAAAAATATACCTTATACATAAAAACCTAGATTTTTATAATAGAAATTTTACTACCTTTTAATAGAAAACACATTTTAAATATAATTTTCTATACATTTATTGAGTTAATACTCCCAAATAATCTTTAATTTTGAAATAGATAAAAAATAAGGTTAGGGTTATTTTTTTTAATTTTCTGCGATGTTTCATTTTTACATGAATAGTGAAGAATATTAAGGTTTAGTTTAAAAAATATTTTTCAACTAATTTATTTATAATTTTGAATAATATTTTTTAATATATAATTAGATAATATATTTATGAATTATCACAATTTATTTCATTTTAATCAATTTCACTTTGTAATTGATTATAAGAACATAGATATCTTTCAAATGTTTGTACTTTAAAAACCAACATTTTCATCCCATATATGGGATGAATTTTAAATTAATTTATTCACTTATATGACTGGATTTGGAAAAATTGATTCCATTTTTAAAATCTGAATGATTTATAATTTATAATAAGTTAAAATTTTTTTTGGCTAATGTGATATGTTAAACGAATTAAAATTATTCACAACTACTATGGTAAAATTATGCTTAATAAAGAACTATTACATAATCACTAGGGTCCAAATGACTTATAAAATTTTGAAAAATCCATCATATGGCCAATATATAAATTTTCATAAAATTCATCGAATTGGGTTCATTATTGGGGAAACATTCAAAGTGAAAAAACATGTATGTAATTCCATTTTAAAAATATTTTTGGAGTGCCACTCCTCCATCATAAAACGACCTCCTCTCCTCCAACTTTCTCACCCCTCACCAGACACATTGGATTGAACATGATCTGAAAAATAATTCCTCAACATCCATCTCATTATCATAGAATCCTCACCTTTGTAAAAAATAAATCCAATGAACCATTGTGTTCAATCCAAAATGAGTTACTCAATTAAGAGGTAACATACTTCCTCAAGATATTTAGTTTTATTTCTAATATGAAACCCTCTAATCTACATAGTATATTCTTGTGTAAAAAACCCATTATCCTCGATTTTCTATTATTTTATTAAGTTATGGTTTTTACCTAAAATGAAAAACACTTCCATCTAATTGGTATCATAGATACTATTTCTATGTATGGAAATCTACTTCCTCATGAAACGATGATTATTGATTTTTTCCTTTACCACTTATCCTGGGGGATATAATGATAGGATCTATATTTATATATTTTATATATGATATTTATAATTTCTTTAAACTTCTTTAATTATTTTATAACTCATACATTTATAGAGTCAATTTTGTGGGAAAGCGATAACATCATTTTATGGAGTGCGGACTACCACCGCCTCAATACGATTTATTCATTCACATGATATATGGAATATATAAATTATGGATTTAATTAAAAATATGTGACATGATCAAAATATAAGTTATATTAATGAAATAATGAAAATTATGTAATTAATATATATATATATATATCATTTTTTATTACCCTTCCATGCACTCTTAAAAAGTGATAACATCGTTCTTCGTCATGTGGACTACCACCTCCTCGACATGATGGTATTACATTTACATTACAATATATATATATATAAGTATATAATATTTTATTTATTATATAATTATCAATATGAAATGATATAGTGGTATTTACCATCGTTCCATAATGATCCTTGAAAAATTAGAATGTTACTCATGTATGTGTACGACCAACCGCCTCTGGGATTGAAACACTGTTTAATTTTCCATAACCACGTTTAGTGATTTATTTTAAAATTATAATTAATTTATAAATATTTTAATTATTTCATTATTATTCTAGAGATGATATTTAATGACCCCTTCAATAATATTTGAATTACTAATGTTTTCTTCGACTCATAAACCAAATTGGGTCAAAACACACCTTATTAACTTAATTGTAGTATTATTTAAAATCAAAATGGTGATAAGTGAAATAACTTTAATGATAAACCTGAAATGGATTCTAAATAAATTATAAAATTAAAATTTTTATTATAACGTAAGTTAAATTATTTTCACCCCAAAGGAAACTTGATGCAAACTATTTCGACACAATTTAAATTCAATTGATACATGTTTGTTTCTATTCAACTATTTACTTTTATTCAATGTATATAATTTTTTTACATGATATATAATGAATATAATAACTATAATGATATTAAAACAATCCTTTTATTGTGTCCATTAATGATTATTATGATTTAATATGTTACACAGTGGTATGGGACACTTTGGAATGATTAAAGATAATTTACCTCAATAGTATCATTAATGATCTTATAATGGTATATCAATTTGAGGAAATTATAAGACCATTTTTAAATAAAACCATTCATTTTCTGTCCTCTTACTACTCATGACCATTATTAAGTATTATTACCATTATTACACTCCTTTGATCCCAAAATGTTTTAGAAATTTTTTTTAAATAAACCCAACATTCATTCTCTCATTAGTCGGAGAACCACTTTTATTCCAAAAATTATGTTTTATTTTAGTGTTTTTTAAAAAATTTGTTAAATGCGCTTTTCCCTATTTATCATTTTCCAATGTTTTGAAAGGAATATGTTTGTCTCTTTTAGACTAAATAATTTTTCTAACCTCTAAACATGTAAGAGGAATGTTCTTAGTAACTCATATGTATTGTACAGATGTACCCGCCATCATTTTATTAAATCTTCCATTGCATGTTTAAAATGGTAATTCAAAAATAAAATATATTACAAAATTTATTTTAAATGAAATGGTTTTTGAAATTTTTTTTATAATAAAATAATATTTTCAATAAGAATTATTTTAAAAGATAATACTATATTATTTCTATTCATCAATGAATAAACCATTAATTTTACTCCACTTGGGATAATTTTTATTGATACTGTGCATTATCATCCTCTAGATGGTTTAAAACTGATTTGAAAAGGAAAATATTCACATATAATTACTTGATTAATTTTTCAATCGCCTTGAAATTTTTAATATCCAATCATCCTTGAACATTGAATTTATCCTAAATTATCCATTTCATTTATAATGGGTATTACTATTTCCTAATCCATACACCATTTTTTATACCCTGTATACTTTTAATGTCATTTGATTATTTGAGGGAAATATTTATAATCCCATATTATTTATTCATTAAGAAAACATGATAATCCATATTGTTTATTATATATGATGAATGATTTGGACGTGCAGAACACAAGTTGTGGACTATTTAAGGAATGACCTACGTGTTGGGGACCAATTAATGAAAACTCGTAGATGCATTAATAGTATCATGGGATGAATTAGTAGTGGAAATTAGAATAGTTAAACTACGTCTTGATGGTAATGTTTCCATGTACCAGAGAAACATGTACTCCAATAATTAAACATTAGTTTCAGTTATTATAAATCTCTGAGATCCTACATCGACATACCTATAGATTCTATTCATTTTTAGTTCATTGATTAAATGTCATGTGTTTTTGTTTCATACCTTTCCATATTTATTTTTAATTATCTAGTTATTTAAATGTCATGTGTTTCCATTTATTACCATTTTATACTGTTTATGAACATCCTTATTAGTTTTATGAATATATAGTATGTGTGTTCTATTATTTATCATTTGATAATTATTAATCTCATTGATTCATTAGTTCATCAGCTATTATTTTTCCTTACTGATCATTTTAGATCACCCATATTATGTTTCATTCCTTGGGAATCCAAGAATCATAATATGATAATCATGAAAATATTTACTAGATTGAATAATTTTATCCTCTAAGTTATTCAATTATTTAGAAAAAACGTTATGTTGTAATAAGTGTATTCATTTGTAATACAAGACTAATTTATCTATTTGGTATACCATAATTACAAAACTCTTTAGACTTTATGGATTTGATTCCTTGTAATGATGCCTATGTAATTGTTAGTAGGAATTGGATCCAGGATATCTAGGGCTAGGTCACTACAATATTGGAAAGACATTATAGATTTATAGTTGACTATTGTTCCATACTAGGCCCAGGGTATCACATGACTGAGTTTAGGCTCGTGATGCTATTCAGATACATAACATTTTTAATTTATGGACTTTTGGTCTTTTTTTATACTTATATAATTATATATTTTCTTTTACTTGTTTGGGTTTTTCTCTAGATACATGTATCAATAGCATCATTGAATATGATACACTTGTAAATTGTTATATATTCAATTCTATCTTATTTGTTAGTTGTCTACAAGTTTTATATGATTCCAGTATTTATATATTATTGATAACCATAATGATATACTTTGGTGTTGAGGGTGTAGTCTCCCCACTAACACAGCTAGTCCCTCACTGCTATTCATAAACTTCCATAATTGATGGAGATGTTTTTGAGGCCATGTAGCCAACCAAGATCAAGTAATTGTTGAGTGACATCTGGGTCTTGGAATTTTCTTATAATCATTGAGATATCACAAAAATCAATATACCATGTGGTTGATATGTAACTCTATAAATGAAAATTATGTATAAAATTATAAATTATTAATAATATAGAAATTTAATGGAAAAATCATCCATATAACTATTTGGTTTGTTTACCTTTATACACATAGGGACTATTCCATTTTTCTCATCCATCAATTCAATGTATCTTAAAATAATCTATTGATGGTTCACATTCAAACAAGGAGACATCCATTCCATATAAAATATTATAATATAGGCTTAATTTTAAATATATAGGGATCTTCAATCAATTAAGAATTTTTTTTAATTCTTATAGAATGACTTCAACCAATAGAATATACAACTTCCCATCATCCAATAATACTTTAGGATTTATTGACAATTCTATGTCAAATTTTTGGAATCACACATTCTCAAAAATTTAGTTATTATCAAAAAATATTTTGATTTATAGAATATATAAAATATGAAACATATAAACATCAAAATATATTGTCTATCATCAAAAATTAACAGCCATGACAAATCAAATATATAATTTTCTAGTTGTAATAATTTCTACCAGGTCTTGTCACCCCTCAACAAATGAGACTATTTTCATTGGCTCATAAACCCATGAATACAAAATCCCTCATATGTGGGGAGAATTATAATGTGGTATTTTATATGAATTCATGAAATTCCCATGTTCCGCATATGGGTAACAATATTTAGTTTCATGGAATTACACATGTGTGATGTAATGTGACAACAAGAATCTTGAATTTGGAGCTGTTAATATAATTCCATGAACCTTGGAAAAAATAGAAATCATTAGATCCGAAAATCTCCTCCTTAATTTCAATTTAGTTTTTCAAACCTTCCCCTACACTCTAATATAATAAAATAGGTACTTAAAACACTCCATGAAAAATATAATCCACATTACCATGTTACTTCCTGGTTCTTAAAAGGATTTATATATGGAGGCAATTACTATCTGGTATTTTATATCAGTTCATGGAACACCACATCACCCCATATGTGACTCATGATTAAACATTATTGTGTGATTCATATTTTTCATGGAATGATTCCTCAAATCCATAAAAAGAAATATTTACCAACATCACAATCTTTATAGAGTGTTGAAAAACATAGATCCAAAATAACCACAATTATAAAAACTCATTTATATCTCCCCATTTGATAATCTTATTCAAATGAACACTAATTTAAAAATGGCCATGCAATTACAAAATAAAAATTTAATCCCATATTTATCAATTTACCATGCTTAAATCATATAAAAATAAAAAACAAAAAAATTCTTTGTCTATAATTTATTTAATTAGGGTATTTGAATTTTTTAACCAATATCAACTTTGTTCAATACATCAATAACAATACATATTAAAATTTATAATTATTCTCCAAAATCAAATGATAGTCTAAAATCATTATGTAAACAACAAAAAATTAAGGCATAGTTTTTTTTACTATTTACACTATTTCAATTGAATATGGTTTATTACCATTATTGTCTAAATCCAGTCTATAAATCAAATTAATGATAAAAAATTCAAATTCTCAGTCAATATATTAATTAATATGAGAACACTAAAATCACTTACTTCAATCCAAACTCTGATAACAACTATATAAAATGGATAAGTAAATGATGATAAAACCCTTTAAAACACAAGAGTACCCCATAAAACTATATAAGAAAATTTACCATAATGAATTCAATATAATAGAATAATAAAATATTAGTCTATATCCTCTACAAGTAGATTTTATATATTGAAAATGATGCAAATATGAATATATGGCATTATCAATCATGATATATTGACCTCTTACTTCCATGGATTGGGATATTCAAAGGGATATAAAACAACCACTATAATCAAGATAAATAATGATCAGGGTATGCAGATATTTGTAAGAATGAAATAATTTTCATATTAAAACTCACAATTGTTTTAAAAAACCAATGATAAAAAAATGAAAGATTAATGCAAGGAGTCATAATGAAATAAGTCTATGACAACCATGATTCCAAAAAACCAGGGTGAAATCAACACAAATCTATCGGGTCAATAATTATTCAAATTGATACAACATAGAATCATTATGGGATAATATACATGAAAATATTTAAATGATTAAACACATTTTAATCTTGGAAGAAACCTCATGTGTCATTTTTCAAACTCAATAATCCTTAAACAAAATCATTATATAATGAGTATGATCATGGTTAATCCACCAGACAAGTAATGACACCAAATATCATGAAAACGTCATTTATTATCCATCTTGATATTAAAAATACAACCTTTCATACCATGGGGAAATTAAATCCATACTATAAATAATAGGCTCAGTAAATTTTCATTGATCATGTCCCATAGTGAAACAAAAAATTCAATGTTGCATTCTTAGTAAGCATTGTTAACTAGGATGTTTAGGAAAAATAAAATTTATTTTTCTCTACTAGCCATAAAATCATGAAATAACACACTCTATTACTGAATTATATATTTTTTATTTAAAAGTTTCATATAAAAATAATCTTCTCCCCTTAAATATTTCTTAAACTCACTTATATAACCTCAAACTCCACAGAAACATAAATTATAGGACCAAGATAAATGTCATATTATTAAATACATGCCTATAAATTAATTGTATTCCTCAAGAAAAAACAAACTATCTGCTCCTATAAAATTTTATTATATATATAACAAATATTACAATCATAATTGATAGTTCCAAAACACCAATTTGATTAGAGGATAAATAAATAAGACACTAAGTCCTCATATGACATATCCTTCATGTAAAACTATTTCATCCTAGTGATACACTCTCAACCCTAAGAATTAACCCCCAAAAGATTGAATCACTAACTATATATACACTGAACACACTGAATGGATGAAGTACACTATAGTATTGAACCTTCCCAGACATGTTATATCCTAAAATCTAAATACATTTTCTGAATATTTTCCAATTGAAATCTAATTATGTAAATGAATCAAAATTGGAATAGAGGTACAAAATGTCATATATATTACTTAATAATATATCTCAACTCTTACAAATGATTAATCCTTTTTTTATTTATCTATAATTTTATATTGATGATATTTTTTTATAATAGTTCACCATTTAACCAGACACATAATTAACATCTGAACACTTTTAATGAATCATTAAAACTATTTTATAATTTTAGAAATCATTAAATATAATTTATATCAATTTAAATGTGGAAATATTATATTATGTTAAATTATTTCCTCTTCCCAAAAAAGATCCCAAATTTAATTCCTAAACTATTATCGCAATTACAATATCAAAATATTGCAATCAAAAAAACTGATGATTAAAATTAAAAATATCATTTAAGATGAGAAGGTAATGATATGAATAATGCCACCTATTAATGACACCCTCTAATATTCATGACCAATCCCACACTACCATAACCAACCACCTATTGAGTTATATACATACCACTTGAAAAAAAAACTCAACTAATCTAAGTAGAATCATAAATTATAAGAGACTTATACCGATAATTATCTACTACCACAAATAGAAATTTTTCATCTCAACAAAAAAATACACCTTGAATTACTCAAATAAATCCTTGAATACATTTATAAACTATAGAAAACATCTTTAATCTATGCATCCATGTATCAAAAGATTCACAATATAAATAATCATCCTTAAATCTCATGTAATAATGAAACGAACATATTTAGATATTATATTCATGATTATTAGCCATATACCAAGAAATTAATAACTAACCCACCAAATGTTGTCAAATTTCCAACCTCAATTATGTCTCTAAGATTCATGTTCACACATGTTCATCAACTATGATAAAAAAATTAGTTATTCAATATTTTTAAAAAATACCAATCTCATGCACACCATGAAAATTTTATGGAAAATATTAATGATATTTTATACATTCAACCCATGAAACATATAAAATAAATTATTTATTAAATAGTACAAGAAATATTTTCATGAATAACTCATATTGGTGTCATTGATTCATCATCCACTATTATTAGGGTACATTTTGAACCAAACATACTTTCATGGAAACAATGATTCAATAAAGGGTCATTATTAACAAAACTAAAAAATATAAATCAACCTTCCATTCTTAAACCTTGTGATATGACACTATAATAATGAAATTACATACTCCTCAAAACTAAAAACACAATATCACCATATTTAATGATTTTTATTTCCATAGACTTGGTTGAATTCCACAACATGTCTCCAATAACATGGTTTCAATCAAAACATTAAAATATACTGTGATATTTTAAGTAGTTAAATTAGACATTAATTACATGGAAACACACCATGATACTTGAATCATATTCACAACCATACACCATATCAATCAAACCAACTCAAAATTTATGATAAAGACCCACTATATTATTAAATCATTGTCACATTTCACTCCAATAAAAAACCTACTAATTTATTATGTAAAACTAATAGATAAATAATTTGAATAAAGAAATAATCAACCTAAAGATTTTATCTTCCCTCCAACCATGTTACCGCATCCCAATAACACTACTACAAGAAATGATCAAGGGAAGTTCCACCTTTTATCAGCGTTAAGAAAAAAGCGTTGATCAAGGAATCCTATATAAGCCATAAAATTTTAGCGCTGATAAAGGGAATCTTTATCAATCCATGAAAACCACTGATAAAATGGGCCTTTATCAGCACTAATATTTTAGGGATTAAAAAGGGTATGATTTATAAGCTCTATAAAGATGCTGATAAAGACACACATTATCTGAGATAAAAAATCACTGATAATTAATCCATTTATCAGTGCTAAAATTTCATTACTGATAAAACCATAGTCCAAAATTTTTTAAAATCGAGTGTATAATATCATTGGATTATCCCGTCCCCATGATATCACAGTATAGTACCCTTGTGGCTACTCCCCTCCCCTCGATCTTCTCTTTGTGAGACCTCCACCGCTAGCCCAACTCCATATCCTTACCCTAGAACACCTTATGCGGAGATTCCCCCCAAAACCTAATTCTCCTCCTCCCTGCTATACCCTACTCCCCACAGACACTACTCCTCCATTTCTAAATGGTTGGTGGCTCCTCCTGTGCACCTTCCCCTCTGAAGGTCGCACCTTCCCCTCCAGAAGTAGCGCTAAATTCTCTCTGATGCATCAATGCTTCTTCTCTCCCTCAATCTAAGGTGAGATATTCTCTAGTTACGTTTCCACATCTCTTTTAAGGATTATTAATGGTAATTTCACTCCCTTATCTACATGTTTTCATCGTTTTAATTCTCATTCGTCCAATGATTCAATGAATAATTTGTCAATGTCTTTTCACAATCCATAGATTTAATCACGGATCACTCCAAGATAAAATGATAAATGGTTAGTTCTAGTCTTTTTTAGACACACCATATACCCCTAGGGACATATCATGTCCTCCTATGAGGATAGTTTTCATCCCTATTTCCTTTTATTTAATTTTTTTAAATTTTTGAGCATCCATGGACCAGTATAGGTGGATTATATTCCCCTTATCCATTCTTATGAGGGATTGAGGCAGCTTCATGACCTCTTCAAAGGATTTTATCCCCACTGTATGGTCATAATGTCCAGGGTAGTGTTGGTGAGTTATATTATTTTTGATTATGTTGTCTTATTCCACTTATATGAAGTTAATTATTGAATTAGGTCACATTCATTGGAACTCAAACCCCTCAGTGACTTGGATTATATATCAATTCAAGGGACCTGGAGTGATCCTCATTTAATTCATGTTGTCTCTATATTGGGTGTCTAGAATTGGAATCACCAACAACTAACTAGGAATTAATCCCCCTATATTGTAGTATGTTTCATGTAGGGTTTATTGCCCCCAGTAAGACTTAGGAATGAACCCCCTATCTTTGTATAGAGATCCGATCTTTCAGATGTTGTATTAGTCTGATGGAACGTGTATCTCAGATGAACCCTCTCATTTTTCAATATACTTATTCTATAGTGAGTGTCCTTTATTAACGTTTTATGGGGGTTAGTATGGAATATGATCCTAAGCAATACACCACATGTCACTTAGTGACCCGTAGCTTGTATCCCTCCAATAGGCCAGAAGAAAACCATATTTCCAATGTGTTTTATCTATGTTGGGTCTGTTGAATTGGCATGAACACCACTTAAAAAAGTTTTTATCCCCTAATAGGGATGATTATTGTAGTATACTCTAGTATCCCCCCATCAAGGCTTGGTCATTGGCCCCCTTTATTTATATCATGAAATGATATTTCTGATGGGTTATTAGTATGATGGAGTGTATATCTCGAGTGACACTCTCATATTTGTATTTTATTCTTCTTGGCTTGATCGGATGAGTGTGACATCTAGTATGAGTGTCGTCATTGTATTTATAGCTTGTGTAGCATTTCCTCTCGGAGGAGTTTTACCATGAAACCCTGAGTGGATCTACAAATGGAAGTGGTTGAGACATTTTTTGACTCATAGACTTTTATGATTATATTTGGGATATCCTTGCTTATCATTATGTCTCATATCCTGTCTGAAATAATTGTGTTTAGTGACATGATTACTCTTGATGATTTATGTATGGGGTTTTTTGGGTGTTATTTTGGGAATTTAAATACCCATCCCTACAAGGGATCTTCCATACATGTCATGTTTTATAGAGACGATGGAAAATTTCACAGTGTCCTTGGAGGACTAAGATATGGTAGAGATTAGTTTGGGATACAAATAATGAGATGCATACCACTGGTGAATTAAAATTTGTCTGCTCCTTCTATGTAGGTCATACATTATTTTCCATTTTTAGTTTGGATTATATTTCAGCTAATTTTATTAAATCCATTAATTTATGTTGATCAATTAATAAACTGACCTCTAGTAGTTTGAGGGAATTAAACATGTAATACTAATATTTGGATGTCTTTAATAGTGTTCAATGATTATGCATATGGATTGAGTTGATATCATAATCTTTTAAGGTAGTGATATTTTGGGTTGTAGGTTTAGCAGCACCCACCCATAGTAGTGTGTGTAATGCATGTCACAACTCAGGAGGCATGATCCGTCGTAGGTACATCAAAGAAAACCCATTAATCCATGTAATTTAATATGATTATGATGGGTATGGACATATCACATTGCATTTTCTTAACATTCATGGTACAACCAGAGAGGTAGTCAATGAATATCCTTGGCAGAGGAAGGAACTGGAGAAAGGCGGTATGTACAACCCTAATGTGATGGAGGAGATCGTGGAGCTGTAATAGGTGGATGGAACATTGGTTTGATTCTACTAATACTACCCATATGTATACCACTCTTATATTGTGAAGATAATGGTGAGAATCACGAATAGTAATAGTCACTAGAGTCTTTTTACCAGGAGGCTCCAGAAGTTTTTGGAGGTACGATCTATGTTCGCTATACTTTACATGTAGTACTATTAGAAAAAGGTACATGAATTTTTTTTTACTAATTAGTTCAATTATTTTCTAGGCATATGGTAGTATTTGGTTGAACCCCATGTTAGTAAGGTTGAGTTATTTCATATCCTTTAGATGTTTGCGATTGAATTTATGTTCACTAACCATAATTTTCTCTTTCTTATGTCAATTAAAGTAAAAATACCTAGGATACTCCATAGTAATTTTGGATAATACATGTTTATTGGTCTCCCCTGCAAAACCCTTTTTTTTTAATGTATCTAATATAATAGTTTTTTCATCAAAATTGTATCCTTGTTTTAATTTTATTTGAGTTTTTCACTAGTTTTGGGATGTTTAATGTGATTATTTATTATGAATGAAGTTTCAATCAGGGGTGGTTAAATGTATGTTTAATGTTTTTATTCAAGGGAGGTGTGTGCTAGAACTATTTGTAAGGTGGTTGGAAAGTGTGTTGATTCTGATGGGAGTGTATCATGGTTCTGTTGATTTCAAAATCTTTATTGGAAATCGTTAGGATCTATTAATCTCTATTTTTATAAGGATGGGGTTCCCTTCTACTATATTTGGAATTATTATTTTTTGTTTATTTGAGTCACAAATAATAATATTTTAAAATCAAATAGGATGGAGATGAATAATTATTATATGGATTATAATCGTTTGATAATCGAGTATGATAATGGAGTGAAAGAGTTCTTGAAGTTTTCAAAGGATCACACCATGGATCCTTCCGAAATCATTTTTCCATGATTACGTTATTGATATAAAAGACTAATTACTTAAGATTAGTTGGAAGAACATTTGATATGTCATGGAATAGATCAGAGTTTAAATGTATGAATAAACATAGAGAAAAAGTGAATGTATATACTGGCTGGGATAAAACTGCGTTTTATGGATCACCAGATATGAATACAAATATGGATAATGAAGAAGACCGTATGAAGGATGTGATTACAGATGTCATTGATGTTGGATAGTTTATTGTAAAAATGACAAGGACAGTTGAAGATGAACTCTGTGATTGTCCAATATTGTTTGAGAAGTTAAGGATTTTTTCAAAGACGCATGTGTATGCTAGTTGCACTAAATATACAGCATTGTCAGTTACACTAAAGTTGTATAAATTGAATGTAGTCAATGGATGGAGTGAGGTAAGTTGTACAGAACTACTTTCTCTCTTGAATGGAATTCTCCTAGAAGATAATGAACTCCCATGCCGGAAATATAAAGCTAAATGAATGATACACTTGATGGTTATGATTTCAAAAAGAATACAAGCCTGCCCAAAAGACTCTATACTGTTTCATAAGGAGAACATATCACTTACAAAATTCCCAATGCGTGTTGCTTCTCAATACAAAAAAATGAATCTAGTCCTACCAAATATGTATGGTACTTTCCAATCATTCAATGTTTTATGTGTCTATATGTATGTGAATAAACTACAAGACAATTATCATGACATGCAGATAAAGTAAATAATAATA
Organism: Viscum album; assembly: GCA_963277665.1. Lineage (NCBI taxonomy): Eukaryota > Viridiplantae > Streptophyta > Magnoliopsida > Santalales > Viscaceae > Viscum > Viscum album. The sequence goes on from OY728130.1 coordinate 892,179,210, forward strand.
GAAAATTTCATCACCTGAATGACTCTCCTCAATGGTTCATTTTGTGATTTACTTGGTGAGGGAGAATCGACTTTGAGGTCCTGTGCACTATAGAAGGATGTACCATGTTGGATGGTATATGAAGATTTTGAAAGGGTATGTAAAAAATTGATTTCATCTACTGGGATTCATAGTGGAGTGATATATGGTTAAGGAATCCATTGAATTCTGTACCGAATACCTATTGGAAGTGGAATGCATTGTTCAGCTGAAATTTTGTCACACTGGACGCATTGAGGGGGAGGGAATTTCGTGAAGACTTGATATGAAAATCAATATTATAGATTGTAATTAGCCCCACCATTATGTTTTTCATAACATTTGGGATGTTTATATTTATATTAAAACCCACATAAAAATTACTAGGCAGTTGAATCCATCAAGGGATAAAAAATGGATATCAAATACCAATAATCACCAGTTTATATGATGGTTTCGGGAACATAATTTTAAGTAGTTAGATGAAAATATGAATTCAATTTCCTAACAACTTTGAGGGATAGACGCTAGAAAAGTTTGTTTGTATTATCTTACAGTGGTTATCTAATTAATGGTTATACATTCTATACAGTTGGACATGATGAAGATAGTGCAATGAAAAATAGTGGAGTTACACATGTGGCAGAAGGGATGAATTTTTATAGTAGTAAGGATGAAAATACAATTTATTCAAATATGGAATACATTGATATTATCAAACAAATATGGGAGTTTTATTATATGACATTCCAATTGTCAATTTTTCAATGAATATTGGTTGATAACAACAGTGGTGTTAAACTAAACGAATTTGGATTTGTGAAATTTGATTTTAGTATAGAAGGGTACAAAGACCAAAAGGATATAATTGCCTCACAAGTGGTCCAAGTATTTTATGTTCCCGATACTGCAAACTGAATGTGGACTATTGTTATGTTATCATCCAAAACAAATGAAGTGTCTGAAAAAAATTCAGTTGAGGAGGATCCTTTCAGTGGTACGCTGCAATTATTTTGTAGAAGTCCCAATGTATATGATGTTTTTTATGTTAGAGGAGACCATAATGAAAGGATTTTGATAATCATTAGAGGTGTAAAATCACTTTAGCCTTTGAAAAAATGAATGAAAGATAAATAAACATGTTATATATATTTTTTAATATAGATCTTGTTATTTCATGTTATTATCTTATCATTACTGAATTTATATAATCTAAATTAATTGTTCAACCAATTTTGTATATAATTACTTCTTGCAAATTCTGGTGCTCCTAACCACGAGGCTGAACAAGTCTCTCAAGGTATTGTTACTGCTGCTACTGCTGCGGCTGTTGTGGCTGCTCACACTACCGAGCAACAACAGGTTTTTTGAACTTGTTGTTGCTCCTAGTGTTAAGGTCCAACTACCATCATCACATTCCAATAATACCATATCATATGAATATATATATGACATTGATATTGATGAAATTGTTGGGGATTAAGGACCAACATTGCAAAAAACATAGGTGTGTCGTAGTTTGACAATGATAGCCAAAGTTGTTAAGGTGAGAAGAAAATACATCAGATTTTATGTCGGATGGAATGCACGAGGGGAACATTTAAATCCCAACAAGGATATTCTTAGAAGATACATTGGAATTTTCACTCAGGAATGTGTGTTGATTGACATACATTCATGGCACCATGTACTGTTTGTCCTGAAGGTTGTGATCTGGAATGAAATTACGGTAACATTATGATATTATTTCTTTAATTTTCTAGAAAATAAAATAATGAAACAATGTATTACTCTACTCAATCTCTTGTAGCGTACATTTATATTAGAATATCCACACAATAATTATGTACAAAGGATTGAATGAATGATTTAACATGGTTTTCCCACTATTTTAACAAAATGACACCTGAATGATTCCAAAGGTAAAATAAACCTACACCCACCCCTTGTCTATGCTCACATGATATCCCAAGAATCATGGAATGAATTTATTAGCCATTGTAGGCATGAAAGTTTCACATACATTGTGGCTGATAATGAGCTGTTTGAGGAAACATGTATTCATCACTTTGATTGTCAAAATTTCAATTATGAAGAAGAAAATCAGTACTGAAAATAAGGAAAGTGCATGAAAACCAACATAACCCTATCATAAGCAATGATAGGGTACACTTCTCTAGAAAAGAAAATTCTATTATTAAATTTATAGTAATAATGTAAGGTTGCAATAAACCAAATCATAATTATCTTTCTATATTTATGTGTATATTGATGAGTCTAAAACCAAAGTAACTTCTATCCCACGTCATGTGCTATGGAAGGAGGCATGTGTTAATACGGAATGGAAGCTGGTAGTTGAAAACACAAAAAATGTGTGGAAAATATCTGTACGTATGTTATGATACAAATATTTCATATAAATTTATACTGCATAAAAATAATTAGTTATTTTCCTATATTCGATAGTCATAGGATTCAGCTACTCCTGTAGAAGATGCAGAACTATTATCGACATCTTTGAAGTGGCCAGAACAATACGGTCGTGTAAGAGGTGCGGGGTCTTGGGTGACACCCTGAGAAAATTTTTAGGAAAAAAATTGATGATAGAGATGAAAAAATGAAAAAAATGAGAGAATGGCTACAAAATCTTGGAGAATGATTTAAATGGAAAGGATTGTTGCTAGAAACATTTGTGGGTTGAAATCTAGGAGAAGACACAACTCAGGAAAAATGAGAACGTGATGATCTTGCCCCCCACCTAATTTGAGGTGATCCATTCCCCTCAAGTAGATGTCTTATCTGTGGTAATCAATTTCTAATAAATTTTCCAATGAAATGACAATCATACAAACACTGATACATTTCCAATACTGATAATTTTCTGAATGATAATGATAGTGATTTATTTCTATCAACACCCACTTATCACTAAGTAGCTAGGGCAACAGTGTTTAACATCCCAGAGGACAAGTTACATAATAGACCATTTCTAAAAGATCCTCTAAAAGCGACAATTACTGTAGATCCTGGGCCAAATGAAGAACTACCTATTTCACATTATGACAATGATATTCATATGGTCAAAAAGTCTATTGATAAATTCATTGAATGGTCATCACAACTTGTATGATTACATGTGGACAAAGAGGTATTTGTTACAATTTTTTACAAGCTAAACCTTTAACAATTAATGAAAAAGGGTCTGAATCATTGAATGTTATTATAGATGGAGAAAGGTAAGGGGTGACATGAGATGTGGGCTCAAAATAATATAAATATCGACCAACCGATCCTAAAGTGCTAATTAAAGCACAATAACACCACATGTTCTTTATCCACATTTAATAGAATTTAAGACTCATGTGGATTTGAAGCTAATAGGTGGTAATAGTAATATAGTGGTTTTTGAAAATAATGTACACAGAGAGGAAATTCAAGATTTCATTGCTACTGAAAATGTCAATGATATCCTTGAATATGGTTGTCTAGTTTTCACAGTTGTATATTTTTATATGAGGTATGTTTTCCTTAATTGATTTTCTAAAAGCTGATATATTATGAAAATTAAGACTAAATGAATTTTTTATTATTAGCAGATGTATAAATGAAAAAAAGTTGAAAGAATTTTTCCATGAGACAAAATTAGGACTCATTAGTCCTCATACCACATCAACACAACAAATGAAATTAGATCCATCAATAAAGGATGAAATAGTGTACGAATTGCTGAAAACCTTTGAAAGAAATATTACGAATGACACACTATTCCTAAAACCAACAATGCACGGGTAAAACTCTAAGATTAAAACATATAAATTATATTTTCACTTATATTATTACTTATTCCTTTTTGTGTTTTTAGGCAACATTGGATACTAATTTCAATGAACATGGATACTCTGAAGATTTATTTTTTGGATTTAATGTTGGGATATCCAACAAACCGACCACACAAGATGGAGTTTTTGAATCTGCAAGACACTACATCCTACATTTTAGGTATAAAAATCATGTAATATAATTTATATTATCTTTTACTAAGGATTCTATTATGACATGTTGGTGAATCATTATTCCCTAATAAAAGTAATGAGGATAGGGGATACACATAAGGAGGAAAGAAAGTACTACGTTTGAAAAAATATCAGTGTATATATAATAAAAGTTCACTATACAAACACATATCAATACATGTTACTTAATCTCCTAATATGAATTTTTTTTGAGTGTGTCCAATACTAAAAACGATAATTATTGTGGGTATTATGTTTTTAAATTTATCAAACAGATTGTTTCTCATCAACAAACTATAATCCTAAAAGAATTATTTTCTATATTAACTACTATATCTTTTAAATTATTTATTAATTATTTATTTATATATTTTTCAGTACAACTCTAACTATCATAAATCCTCATACTCACAAGATTATATATATTTTTTCAGAAACAAGTGGGATGCATACAAGAAGGACGATTTTATATAAATAGCATGAAGAGTTGACATGGGGACATGTACAATTGACGGTCAATTTTGGGAGGGGTTAAGGATATCAAATTATAAAACATTTTTGACTGTAAATGTTCGTTGGAAAATTATAGTTATTATTAAATAAAACATATTTCTCAAATTAGTCATTTTCCTATTTTAATAGATGATATGCACCAGTAACATGCAAGAATTATGAACCACTTTTCATTTGGATTTGGATTAAAAAAACCATTAAGATATATAAAATACCTTGAAATATAAACAAAAATATGCAGACTATGTTGTTACATTAATTGAAAAAATCCAACGGTTATTTTTGACACGTACGAGTCATCCTTGACTCAATCTCTGGAATGATGTGACTGATATCACTCAAAGTGTCTCTCTTTTGTTTAAAATGGATATAATTTTAAGTGAGAACAACAAATGATATAATGAAATATGACCAGACAAATTTATATTGTGTGGATACAATATTAGAATGATCTAAGGGGAATTTATGATGTGTATGAGTCAACCATGTGTCAATATGAGGCACGATGTGGTCGGTATCACACAAAGTGTCTCCCTTTTATTTAAAAAGATCAAACTTTTACATGAAAACTACAACCGACATATGGAAATAAGACCAAAATAACTTTTATTGTGTTGATACATTAGTAGAATAAGCCATGGGTCATTTTTGATGTGTATGAGTCAACCCCGCCTCAATACGAGACATGATGTGGATGAAATAACTCAAAGTTTCTCTCTTTTGTTTAAAATGGACATAAATTTAAGTGAAAAAACAACATATGTATGGAAATCCGACCAAAATCATTTTTATTCTGCTGATACATTAATAGAATTTTTCAGGGGTAATTTTTGACGTGTAAGAGTCAACCGCCTAATCAATCAAAGGCATGGTGTGGCTGGTATCACTCAAAGTGTGCCTATTTTGTTTAAAATGGACAGAATCTTATGTGAAAACAACAACTAACATATGTAAATCCAACCAAACACATTCAGGATGTGTTGATACTTTAGGAGAATGATTCATGGGCCATTTTAGATATGTACGAGTCAACCCCGCCTCAATATGAGGCATGGTGTGGTCGATATCTCTCAAAGTGTCTCGCCTTTGTTTAAAATTTACATAATTGATAGTGAAAACAACAACTAACTTACTTAAATCTAACCAAATTCATTTGGATTGTGTTGATACATAAGTAGAATTATCCAAGGGTCATTTTTTACATGTACGATTCAACCCTACTTCAATCTAAGGAATGATGTGTCCGGTATCACTCAAAGTGTCTCTCTTTTGTATAAAGTGGACAAAAATTTAAAGTGAAAACAACAAATGACATGCTAAAATCTAACCAAATGAATTAGGATTGTGTTGATAAATAAATATAAAAATACAGGGGTCATTTTTAATGTGTACTAGTCAACCCCACCTCTATCTAAGTCATGGTGGGGCTAGTATCAATCCTAGTGTCTCTCTTTTGTTTAAAATAGCCATAATTTTAAGTGAAATCAATAACTAACATACATAATTCTAACAAAAGGCATTCGGATTAAGTTGATACATTAAGATCATGATAAACGGGAAATTTTTGATGTGTATGAGTCAACCTTGCCTCAATCCCAGGCACGGTGTGGCTAGTATCACTCAATGTGTCTCTCTTTTGTTTAAAATGGACAGAATTGTAATTGAAAACAACAACTGGATTACAAAAATCCAACCAAACATATTTATATTGTGTACATACTTTAGGAGAATGATACATGGGTCATTTGTGATGTGTACGAGTCAACCCTTCCTCAATATGAGGCATGGTGTGGCTGGTATCACTCAATGTGTATCTCTTTTGTTTAAAGTGGACAAAATATTTAATAAAAACAACAGCTGACTTACGGAAATCCCCCTTCCTTTCATACACACCAAGAACATTCATTTTTTCTAAAATAAACACATACTATTGATATAATAACAATTACTAAATGAATTTAAAAGTAATAATGATCTTAAAATACATGAATATTATTCCATTAATACAATTAAAGATCCCACCCCCTGTGGACACCATCATGGACAGTCCCCCCCATGGACACCCCTATGGACAGCCCCCCCCCCCCCATGGACACCCCCACCAATGGAAACCACCCCAACCCCCTTGTACAACACACCACCCATAGGAATCCCCCATAGAAAACATCACCCATAAACCTAGACACCCCCCGGACTCCCACCTGCCCCCTAGAAGACCCGCACCCCTCCTAGACGACACCCCACCACCTGGACACCCCCACCCATTAGCCACCACCACCCCCATGGAAAGCCACCCCCACAACCCTGGACACCCCCCACCCCTGGAAAACCCCACCCCTGGAAATCCTCCCCAACCCCCATGGACACCCCCACCCCCATGGACATCCACCCCACCCCCTAGGCATCACCCCACCCCCCTTGGACAGCCCCACTAAACCACTAGACCCCTACCCCCTGGACACCACACCACCCCTTGTACACCCCCACCCCTATAGACACCCCACCACTAGATAGCCCCCCCCCCCAACACCTTAAACACCAACCCACCCCTGGACACCCCCATGGACAGACCCCCCTAGACAGCCCCCCCCCACTTCCTAGACACCCCACCCCCTGGACCCCCCTGCCCACACCTCATGGACACCACACCACCAACAGGACACCCCCAACCCCTGGACACCCCCACACCCATGGAATTCCCCCCTCCCCCTGGACACCACCCCTAGGACACCACTATCTCCCAGGACACCCCCATCCCCTCGGACACCACCACCCCCTGGACACAACCTTCCACCATTGGACAACCACCCCAAACCCGTAAACAGCCCCTCCAACCCCCTGAATTCTGAATTGAATTATATATATATTTAATTAACATATGAATTATTTTTTAATGGTGTATGGGTATACTTATTTTATTGATATACTTATTATAATTAACTTATGAATTATGTGTTAATTTTTTTATGGGTATACATGTTGATATGCTAGTTTTTTAGGGTCTTGTTTGGGTGTGATGTTGTAGAATATTATGCTACAACAGGAAGGGAATTTATTAGGGCATTTTTAGCGCTGATAAATGAAGGATTTATCAGAACCTTATAGCACTGACCATTACTAACGCTTTTTGAGCACTGATAAAGGGGAACCCCTCTATCAGCAATGAGCATTACTGTACATTGTGAGTGCTGTTAAAACTAGTTTTGAGCACCGATACAGATTGTTTTTGTAGTTGTGTAAAATAAATTTAAATTATAGAAACATTTAAGAAATATCCTTAACAGTCACACCATTCTACATTCACTTTAAATTAAAAAATTTATCATAGTGGATTAACATATTAATTTCTTCACAATAAAATAATCCATATAATTAACCATAAATCAACTCATCATTTCAAAACACTACATCCTTATTTTAAAATGATAAAATAATAACCATATATTTAAAATCATCCATGAAGATAGTATGTAAATCATCTCATTCAAAAAATCCAATTACTAGAAAAATAAAAAATCTTCATCTTTATAGAAATTAAACTAATAGAAATATTCAACAAACATGCGAAAAAACTTTATTTAAAAATGATAAAACATTAATTAAAACTAAGACCCACAAATATTAATCTCGAATCATTATAATTTATTACAAATAAATATACAAATATTGAACACGTCTAGTTGTATTTTTTAAAAAACACTCAATAAATAAGTTTACATCCTTTCATATTAAAGAGAAATATTTCAACTTATTTCACAAAAAGACATTTCATATTATTTTTATTGATATTGTATACATTAGTCACTATTAACATACATGATTAAACATTAAAATAAAATTTTCACATATAATAAAAAGCTTATATTGTCAATAAATTTTCCTAATACATAAATTATTTACAATATGTCCCAAATTGTTAAGAATGTTAACATTTATTCAACTACATAAGAAGAAAAATCTTTTTAAAAAATGCATTACTTCCCTAATTAATGTCAATTTAACAAAAACATAAATATTTTCCGAATTTGTTTTCCTTTAATGCATGTTCAATGACTATGAAAATTAAACCTAACATATCAAGAATTTGTAATCACCATAAATAGTTCGTTCATCATGGAATCTAAGATAAATTGTCCTATATTTTTGAATTTCATCCAAATATAATATTTAATACTCTTAATAAATATAAAATTTTTTACACATTTTGAATAGAAGAGTATAAGACTACTCATTTCATAACGAATCATGTTAGACATGTATTATTATTAACTCAAATATCATGAATGTGAAAAAAAGTTATAAGTTAATTAGTTTATAAATTTATTGAAAATAATTCTAAAATTATATTTTTTAAATATTTAACATGTTTTCAAATCCTTAAAAAATGTATCATTAAATATTGTGTGAAACATTAAAAAAACTAACACCAAGATATTTAAATAACATTTATTATCATGATTAATGGGTTTATATATTATCAGTATATATTTAAGTCCCTATGAATATGTAATAATTATAAAAAAACACACACATTTAAGAAACATTTTTGTAAGTATAAATTTCTGTAAAAGGTGAAATGGTTTGAAAATGTTATTGGTTGTCAAAAAATGAGGAAAATAACTGCTTCATTGATTTTAAATTCATAATTAGTTTAATCTTATTATAAATAATAAAAAATTGATAAAAAATTACATTAGGAATATAAACATATCAACACTAATATGTAACCATATTCATTATAAAATAAAGATAAAAATCATCACACATATTATAGAAGTTTAAAATCATACTACCTTCTAGAAACCATGTATTAATTTTATTTAGTTTCATCCAAAAATGAAAAACCCTATGATGCATATACCATACCTATGTCTCTACCATTAAATTAATTTAAATCTAGATTAGTGTTTTCAATACAATTAAGGTCTTTACATGGGATCATAGAATCCCAACATATCTATGTCTTAGTTAATATCTCATACTTACATCATAAAATATGATTGATTGATATTATTTACCTTCTAACCCAATGAATTCTACACATATTCCAAAATGAATACTCTATAATAACTATTAAGAAAACATATGATACCACTCTCCACCTCTAATACATCCTATAACCCCCCACCAATCATATATAATGATGATGATTGTAACACCCAATTTAACCCTCGATTTGGTAATGGGTTATAACCTATCATTGAGAATATAAAATACACAATTGGATACGATACACAAAAATATGAAGGGACAAAATAAGTTTACCATTTACCAACTCTAACTAAATAATATGAAATAAAAGAAATTACACAATTCATACAATTTCATTCATAAATAAGGAAAATTCCATGGTAAAAATATTATATGACAACAATGCTAGATATAATAGTCACCATGAACTGGTTATGTCCAACTTGTTCTGCTTATTGATTTGTAAATTATATAAAAATATGACATATCATATTTGGGTTATCTTAATGGTATAATTTATATGATTCTCCCTTTAATATCTCTTAAAAATATAAAAGAAGTATACCAAAGATTTATTGAATAAAAAAACAACATCTATTCACCATATAGACAGATCAATTATCCATAAATATCAACAAGGATCACTCTATAATTAATTCAAAAGTATATTCATATAATATCAAATGAATAGATAATAAAAGTACCCTAAATATACTTCTCGGCGGCACTAGTAACCCTCAATCAAAGAGAATTATTTAGTAGAATTACGATATCTTCTATAACAATACATCTATAGTAAAATATTAAAAAAGTGTTGAAACAAACAAAAACTAGAACCAAAACTATGTATCAATAACATTGAACAAATCTCTAATATATAATCATATCCTAAATATATGTCCAAACACCATTATCTCTTCTATATCAACATAAACACATGAAATATTACCACATCATAGACAAAAACATATTAATCAACCACGACCAAAAATCACAACCATATACAAAATCATTGTTATATAATCATAACAAAACTTACATTATAAAAAAATATATCATTAGGTCAATAATCCACATTTCTTCTTCCCCATGAATATCTCAACCACATCACCACATCACTACCTCATTCATATCATGTAATTATTAGATTAAATAATACTATAACCTAAATATATCCAAACCAATACTATATTTGGAAGGAAGAGATTTTAAAGGATATTTTTTATCTATTTATATCAACATTATACAAGATTATTAACGAAAAACTCAAATTCAAAATCTCATGAGAACAAATGATGCATCGAGGGCTATATAATTTCTAGCCCCACCCATCACCTGATAATGTCGAAAACAGTCCCCAGAAGAGTTATCAACACATTTTGTACCATTTTTTGAGTAACCTCATACTGAAATAAATCTAACTATTATTATAATGAGAAATACCTAAATCAAATAACTCCCAATAAAATAAAATAATTTTTATGTCAAGGATAACTCCCTCAATAAATTTATAAGTTGTGGGTTATCATCAAAATAACATGAAATACCCTCAAAAATGATATATAAGGTAGTGGTTACCTCCAATGTGATGAATAATCAATGGAATATATAACTTGGTGTTAATAGTTTTTAATTATTGGAGACCAAATAAATGTTAAGAAAATCTCTTTATAATATTTCGTTAAGGGGTTGCGAATATTACAAATCATATCCCCCAACAATGTCTCTCTATGTGTGTGACATTTATCACACTCATTATTTATTAGGGTGGTTATTGATTCCATTCACACTTAACCATTTTCATATTGATTACCATCATGTGAATCTATGCCACAATAGTATCAACCGGAAAATATCTAGATATGGATGTTTTTTTTCTAGAAAATGACAGAAATTTTTAATTTACCTAGACATACGATGGTTTTTATATAGTGGAAAATGTAACTTCGGAATCAAAATAATATTAAATAGCGATAAAAATATAAAATTTTATTTTCATTACGTATAATTTTTAAGATGGAAAAAATTTCTTATATGGAAATTTTTTCACAACAAAAAAGAGAATTGGTGGTGATGGTAACATGGGACCCAAATAATGAAAATTGATATGAAAAATCATAAATCATGGATTTGGTAGAAATTAAATCATAACTTATTAGAATAGTGTACTTATAAATGATCATAACATATCATTATTATATTTATTTCACGATATAGATTCTATGATAGGATGTATAACACCACATAATTGAAAACAATTTATAATAAAAATACTTTTCGCAATGATTAGAAATTGGAATGAAAACCATAATAATTGATCTAGAATTCTTCAAATTTAATTTATCTCTGACACAATGATGATTTTATGAAATATCTCTCTTTAAATAATTTTATTTCTATGTATTTTTGTGTTGCATGCAACACCAAGTTTAAACGAACCGTGATATACTAAAAAATTATTTTTATTTCAATAGGCCCATTTTAACCTAGAAATTTAATTATAAATATTGAATAGTAATAAGAATATTATTAATTAGATTTTTTATTATGTCCAGGGATGTAGACATAATTTTTATGGATTTTTTTTATTCTTTGAATGTAAGTTTTCTTTAGAGAATAATAATATTGTTTTATATGATAAAATAAATAAAATTAATTCCAACACTATTATAAAATTTATTTGAAAAAAACATTTTTTTTATTTCCTCATGTCAAAATTATCCTAGGATTATGGTTTTAGAATTTTCTAAAAAGATTAAAATTTTAATTATCATTGGAAAATAATGATTTATATTGAAATTATAATTTTATATTAAATCATATAAAAATTAAAATAATATTTTAGGTTAGTTTTAAATTTTAATTAGTTTGTTTTTATTAAATGTATTCTTTATTTTTACTTTTAAATTTATCTTATTCATGAATTTAGTATAAAACCAATTTATACTTAAATAAGTAATTTTTATAATAAATTATTTTCCCTTGAATTGTTTTCAATGAATATTAAATAAAATATTCTTCAAACCAATTTTGAAATTTGAAAAATTGATTTTGTATTTTAAATCATTACATTCAAAATTTGTAAATATAATCCCATTATTTTTCATTAATACGAATAGTAACCTTAGTATGTTCTGATTCCATATTAAATGGTAAATTATGTGATCTAGTTTAAAAATAATACGATTAGGACTATAAAATTTCACTAAAATGTGAACCAATTTTATTATATGGGTAATGAATTACTATAATCTTCCCCAGGTCATATTAATGACCATTGGAGGGAACTTGGGAAAGATTATGACTATATAATGTTTCATTAAATGAAAATTAAATTATGTCGTACTATAGTTTTGGATATGTCTAGTATTTTTAATTTATAGTTATATATGTGAAATATTGGACTATAATTAGTGTTTGGGAATAAAAAATAATTATCTCTATCAGGATAATTTATTTTTAGTTTTTAGGAATGAAATTATTACCTTAAATTCTATCACAACATGGATGCAGTAATTATTCCATTTCTGGAATATCTAATAAATTATATTAAAATATTAAAATTATTATCATTTTAGATACTTATGGTGATCGATGAATTATATAGATTCCCATGATACTTTTAGGACATAATAAAATATTTATTTCCATTTTTACATATTATTCTATGTTTTTAAGGTCAATATAATAAATAGTTTTATAATTGTTAATAATGATATTTCATATATATAATATTCTATTGAATTACATAAAAAACATATAAATATTATATAATAAAAAAGGGATAAAATAATGTTATATATTTAATTTATAATTCATTTATTGTAGAATTGAAATTATTTGTATCTAGAATATTCATATTATGTGGTAATATTTTGAGGAATTCAAAAAGTGCCCCTCACCTAATTTATAAAAGGAACCCCTTTCCTTCACTTCATCACACCTAATTGGGAGATCCAACTTCAATAAAATATATCCATTTTACTTCTTGAAAATCATATTTTTTTGTGTGGACACTCTAAAGTAACCACCCTTGGCCCCAAAAGATATTTTTTATTGGAGATTCTCCATAGAAGAGGTAATCATCTTGTCTGATTCATTGAAATAAAATTATTCTAATAAAACCAGTTAATATTTTAAACACATCCTAAAATAATAACTATAGTATCATATGTATATATTGATATTTTATTAGGATTGTGGTACTACCAGGTTCTACCTTTTACCAATCATATGAAAAATTAAAGCAATATGTGTGTATACGTACAGCTTACCCTCTCTACATAGCAGTGCAATTAATTTTTCATTGCCAATTTTAATGTATCTTAATAATGATTAAAATAATGGCTATATATGTTGCTTATTACAAGATATTAATACATTAAAATTTATATATCATCTATTTCTGTGCACATCCACTATTAATGGAATTATATCATCGCTCGTGCGTATATATGGTATGTCGTCTACTTGAAGTGATAAGACTCATTTTCCTTATATAAAATTCAATAATGGTTATAAATTTTTTTTAAAATCATTAGATATGATGCTTATAGAATTAATATAATTCTTTATATAATGAATTTATCCTCCATGTACATGATCAAGAGTTTATTTGAAAAAACATGCATGGAAATCATGAAACATTTAACACAAAAAACAAGGGTAATAATGAAATATTACTTACTAGTGGGTTATAAGAGGTTAAATAAGTATTATATATGATATAATAAATATTAATATGGATATTGTATAAATTTATAACATTATTTAGAAAATTATTCATATGGTTATATCACAATAAACAAATTCATGTCACAATTAAAGGGGTCTCTCTGATCCTCTATATATCCTTTGGGTTATGATTTATCTATTTTTTCCTTAATTTATACCGTTATTATTATTATATTAATCATATATATTTGGTATATATGTACCTCACATATCTATATATCTAAATACATATTTTTATGATGGAAAATTACATTTCTTAAAAGGTTACGTACTAAATTCCTCTCGATAATAAAACTCTATTAAGAGGACAATCATTGTTTTATACCCATATTCAGCTATACTCTATAAATTCATTGAATCCTACAAAATTATTGAAAAAATATCCAATTAATTATAAAAAACAATTTTAGTTCATTTCTGGATTTATTGAAATAATGATATATTAACCCTCTTTAATGAATCATAATTACTTTCCCTAAATCTATTCTTATTTGTCACATATCATAAGTTATCCAGAAACTCCCTTTATTATTTCTAGATCAATTAGAAATAATTATTATCGATCTGTTATTATTATTCATTTATTAATTACAAATAATGATTTAAATCCATTATTTAAGGCATACTATTATTATACTCCCCTTTCTTATTCTTTATCACATGATTATGATACCCATTTCTTTCCATTGGAAACCATTTTGTCTATTCCATGTGTTTGATTGTTTATGTGGTACACATATAAATAATCATGTTATGATAGGTTCTCCATGACAGTGCTCCAAAGCAGTAGGAAATGTTTTATTCTCATGAAGAATTATATATTGGATTAGGGATTAAATCTAAACCCTTATGGGACTTTTTACCTCATGTTAAATATTGTTCGAAGTTCTCCATGACCCCTATTGGTGTAATTTTATATATTTCATCCACATTATTTTCATCTTTATTTTCATATGGTTCTATATTATTTATTTTATGATTTCATGTTTCTATTCATGTTCCTTTGATTTTATGTTACCATTTTATTTATTCTAACTCACTTAATTTTTTTATTCCCATTTTTATTCCATAATCATGCTTTTTAGAACATACATTTCTTCTATATCTTCCAAAGGTTACCATATGTAGATTTAAGAGTTTAAAAGGATTTATTTGATCATTATCAATATTAATAAAATTATTATTTTTTATTTTTCTATCCCATTTATGTTCTTAGTCTTCCAAATACACAATAATTTTAAATCCATGTTTTTGTATTTCATGAAACATTATTCCTAAAATCTTGTAATAATATGTGTATAAGACATGGGTCCTTATGTTTGATTTCATAGGATTATATAGTCGTGTTTTGTGAATTATAATAGAAAACATTATTAATAACCCTAAGAATAATTATATAACTCTTGAAAACAAATATTTTAAAATTAGGATCCATGAGTTATGATATACTTTTAATTTATCTGTTATTACTTTTTATTTTATAGATTCATTTTTATATGATAATTATTTTAGTATTAAATCCCCCTATTTTTCTCTTTTCTATTTAATGTATGGATATATGAAAATCTATTCTAAAAAACAATGTGAGAGGAAAAGTGATGATTTACCTAATGTGATAACATTCCTTTATAGGAATGGGTTATTAGATATTAATGACCATGCTTTATTTACTATACTATGTTATGACTAATGAAACATATCAGATTTAACATTAAGGTACCATCATGATTACATTTCAGTTAATTCCCTTATTTTGTTTAAATATGTTTCATATATGTCCTCGTGGAGTCTTGGGGTGTTCCAGGGGTTCATGACAGAAAAAAGGGGAAGAATGGGTTTCTTTTTCGGAAAGCGGCATGGTCTGCACGAGTCATAACCATTTGGACATCCCAATTTAACCATGATGAAGAATAATTTTTAGACGTTATACTCGACACTCATTGTGAACGGTTTGCAAAACCATGCGGGTAAACCATGAGGCCCAGACTTTATTGAGAGAAATTCTAAAAATGGCATTACGTGATTTTTATACCCAACGCGGGATTTACCACCTCCTTCCTCCTTTGATCCCTAAGAATGATCTATATCTCCCAACATCTCCTAAGGTTGTTTCTTCCTCAACTCTAGGTCATTTGTAGTTTCGTCGTTTGAGAAAAGATGATCCGAGGAAGACTAATCACCTCATTGCTTCCTTTTATTGTTTAGGGATTCTATTTCTTCCTCATCTCCATTCAAACCTCTAAAACCATTATTTTGGATGAGTTTTAGGGTGATGATTTAAGGTTTGGATGAATCAATAACTATGCCCTTTATTGAGTGTGTGGTTGTCAAAAAATTCCTTTTTTGTGGTCTATAAGTTATATCCTTTTGTCTTTGTGTAGATTTGTGCAGGTAGGGTATTATTTCATGACCTCTTTTGACGAGTTCATGGTGACTTTGACATGATTTGTTGTATAGGTTCTCTAAAACCCAAATGAGTCCCTCATTATCCCCGTGGGATGAATGGGGGACGATATGAATTATTTTAGGGCCACCCATGGGGTATGCTGACCCACCTGAATGGCTAACGAAAACATAGTTTGTGAAATGGATTCATGTTGATATAGGGCCTTATTGAATGTGTAAATTGGTTTATGAAATGGTTATATGGTTTGTGGATGGTTAGATCTAAGGTGTTTAAAGGATAAGGGGTTGTTTGGTTGGTATGTAAATAGATAAAATAGTGATAAATGGGAGTTTGTAATGAATTACAGATATACTGGATTATGCGTAGTGATATAGGTAGAGAAAATGAGAAATGGGGATCAGTGGTTATAGAATATAAATCATGAGTGTGTTAATTGATTGTGGAAAAAATTTAAATTCCAATTTGTTTATATTATTGTGATGTTGATAATGATATTATATATTCTTTGTAGTGATTTTTGGTTATATGTAATGAATGATAAATAAGAAATGTGCACATAGATTGGTAGTGTGGGGTATTGATGGATGTTCTATGCTCATGCTTCAAGATAGACAGATTCTCTAATCTCTACTCCCACAATGCAGGTGTTAGGGAAGGGGATGAAGGACCATTCTCCAAATGGTTGCTTTCCACCTGGACTGATGCTTCGAGGTGAGATATTGTTTTTATTTTTATGTGACAACCTATTGAGATATGACATAAATTATTCATGGATTCCTTGAGAATAGTTATTCCTAATCCATTGAACACGTAAAAAGGGGAAATTTACACATGGTGAACTTAAGTGGAAATGTTGGACTACTGATACTAATAAATTAGAATTTATTTGTGATCTTCCTTATTTATTTGATATTATTTATAACATTTCACGAACTATCTATTTGAATGGATATTTTTTTCACCATTGGTGGTGGCCTACGGATTTGTACTCACACCCTACTCAGTGTCCAATTTGGTACCCAAGAATATTTCATTGTTCGAGGTCAGGAAAGAGGCAAGGGCCTCATTCTTGAGAAGTGAGTCAAGTTTGGTATGTGTTGGGATGAGGATTGGGACTTGGATCAAGGACGATTTTGGGGATTCCACTGTTTGTCTTTATTTTTGGGTTTTGTTCACTTGACACTATAGCATGGCATGTCATATTTACTTTTGGTTATGTTTAATCCCATTTTGGGAGACAGTTATTTATGTAAAGTGTTGGTGAATTTATATTGTTTTCTCTATTTATAATGTACAATTTTGTGTCTTATTATGATAAATAGGTTATAGTCTCATTGTGTGACTATTTTGACCCTCACTATGAGACAACATCCTCTGGAACATGAGGAGGTGTGCTTGAGGTCATGTGAAGACCTTTGGTGGGAATTATTGTTCTTGGTTCTTGTTGTTACATTTGATGATATGTCAACATCTGGTGATTCAATTTTTGAGTAATTTGACTATTTTTCGATATTTAGATTGTTGATATAATGGCACTAGATTGTTTAATCATGCATCATCGTAGGCACCTATGTTGTTAAGTGATATGTATCATGGTATGAACACACACAAGATTGGTGCGCGGGATGTAAAGGGTAGGATGCATTGTTCTTCATTAAAGCAATGGTGTTATGCCTAATATGATGATATGAATGTGTGACAAAGGGGGTGAAAATGTTTGGTGATAATTATGGAAAGTTATTACTAAGAATTTAAAGCAGATTATGATGTTTGTAATGTAAATTGGGATGTATAAATTGTATGAAACAGTGTAAGAGATAAGGCTTATAATCATGTGAGTTAGATGACCACGTTATCCATAGTCTTATGAGGGACTGATAAGGGTAGTGTTACAGATGTTATTGGTGTGGTTCAATAGTGTACAAAAAATGGTTATATAGCAATAGTGATGAATCTCTTATATGTTATCATTCCTTCTCGTGATAGACATAGTGCATCGTTCTAAATTTGTGTTTGGAATTGTAGTGAATTGCCTCCATCAAGATTCATACCTATTGGGATACAGGAAGACGCTACCACGAAATCACCAATAGTAATCGAGAAAGGGAAACCAACAGTTCAAGAAGATATAGAAGAGCAGTTTCATGAGAACTTGTCATGTTATATTCAGATGATGGAATGAGACCCAGGTTGGGTTGCACCGTGTATGTTCAAGATGACCAGGGAATTCCAAAAGTAGAAACCATCGACTTTTATTAGAGGTGGTGGGATAGTGGTAGTATAGTTATGGATTAGGTCCATCCAGACTATTCTGGACCATATGGAGACTACAATCGAGAAGTGATTCAAGTTTGCAGCTTACATGATGTGAGGCCGGGCAAAGAGTTGGTGGGACATCATAGTCCAAATAGTGTTGGTTGATGTAATGATGTGGAGGGAGTTACCAGAAAATATTCTTGAGAACTACTAATCAGAAACCTCGATACCTGAGAAAGCTATATATTTTATGATGTTGACTCAAGGGAAAATTTTGTATATAGACGATGCAATTCATTTTACATATTAGAGAGGCTTCACTCCGACATTGGAAATAGGTGAGGAAACATTGGATAGTCGTTTCATGGATGGGATGAGACATGAGATCAGGTAACATGTAAATATCTTCTTTATAAATAGTATTACAGAAGTGGTGGAACAAGATCTTATTTCAGAGGGAAACCTAAAGGGAGCCTTTGGTAGTGAACCTCTGGTGACAGCTGTGCGGACATGTAGTGAGAATTTTGAGAGCAGGATGCATCATTTTGGAAACATTATGTAGGGTGAAAATTCATAGAATATTTAGAAGTGGGGGCTACCCTCTTAGAGCGGTTGAGAAGTATGTTGTCTTCGGTGTTGATGGCTATGAAACTTTCATCACCAGTGTCCTATACCACTATTAGAGTGCCGAGAATCCTGTTGTTTAGGCCATGTAAAGATATTATAAATGAACCCATAGTAGTCGAGAAATGATAGGAGTCAAAGGTAGATACCGAGTGCAGGTAGGGGTCAGTTACATTGTATTAAGAAGGTAGTTGAAGTTCACCAGGTCACACCGAAAGGGTTGATGTATGTGTAATTAATGGGAGAGATCACTCATACTATCAGGTTAGTTTTGTTCAGGGTACATATATTAGAGATGAGGTTAGAGGGGTAGGTGAACATCATGCTGCTCAGACTACTCCAAATGGTGGTGAGGTAGGACCATCAATAGTTTGAGGTACGATTCTTATATATTTCGCTCTTACTAGTGAGTTATTTGATATCAATGCCATGTATTCTTTTATTTCTATCCATTTCCTAATTGTGTTAGGTTTAACAGTTGACAGTGCTTGTGGGATAATTTCAAATGATACTCTATTGAGGATACCAGTTGAAAATAATAGGAAATTTATGGTTTGTCCGATAGAGGTTGGTTGATATCACGTTCTAAGGGATCTGCTTGTCCAGGAGATGCCAGGATTTCACCAAATCATTGGAATGGAATGGTTGGTGCTGTAACAGGAACATATCAACTATAACCAATCTCGGGCCACATTTATGTATATTTATGGAAACACTTATGTCATTCATGGTGAGTGGGACACTCAATAGGTCCATGCAATGCCACTTTAACCACTGTTGGGAAAACTCACATCCCATGTATCATGCCTTATGTTAGGTTGGGAGAAGGAGGAGCAACCAGTATTTCCCCCTATGGTGGATCAGTTTTATTATGTGTTTCCTAATGACTTCTTGGGGTTACCATGTAAGAGAGATGTTTAATTCACAATTGAGTTGTTACTAGAGTAGAGCCAGTTTCCATTATTCTATATAAAATGGTGCTAGAATAACACAATGAACTGAAGTATTTTTATAACAAAAGTGGATTATTCATCCTAGTATTTCCACTTAGGTATCTACTTTGATGTTTTCTATGAAAGATAACATATCAATAAGTCTATGTGTCGTTTATAAGAAGATGAACTATATGAAAATGAAGAATCGATACCATCTTCCTTGAATAAAGGAACTTTTTGACCATAATAGAGGTGCTTTAGTGTTTTCTAAGATTGAATTGAGATTGAGACACCATCATGTAAGGGTTAAACCATATGACATACCACGAATAACCTTACAAAGTAGGTACGAGTTGTATGAATTAATGGTGTCGTCTTTTGTCTATAGCAATGCACCGACTGTATTCATGGCTTTGATGAACTTGATATTTCACCCATATCTGGACCAATAAATCGTTGTCTTTGATGATGATATCTTAGTGTACTCTTGGACTCATGACAATCATGCCCAGAAACTTGACATCATATATAGTATACTAAGAGGTCATAGTATTTACACTAAACTATCAAACTATCAGTTTGGGATTGGTGATTTGAAATTTTTGGTACACATCATCATCAATACAGGTGTGTTGGAGGATCTAGAGAAGGAACAAGCTATGGTGTCTTGGGATAAGAACACGAACATTTTTGATGTTCATAGTTTTCATTGTCTGGCCTGTTATTACTAGAGGTTCATTAATGACTTATCGCATTTGGTAGAACCGCTCTCCATTCTAACCAAGAAGGAAGTGGCGTTTGAGTGGTCACGGAAATGTGAAGTTGATTTTCAAGAGATGAAGAAGCTGTTGACCACCACATCGATTATGGTTTTACCAGAATGGGGAATGAAGTATACATTTTATTTTAATGTATCTAGTTTTGCACTTGGAATAGTGTTGATACCTGATTATCGGGTTATTACATATGGTTTGAGATAGTTAAGACTAGATTAGATAAATTACCCAACTCATGCCCTTGATCTTGTATCATTGGTTCACGATTTGAAGTGCCCGATGAATTACTTTTTTGGAGATCCTTTCTTAGTGTTTACTTACCAAAATAGTCATAAGTAAATTTTCTCTCAGTGGGATCTAAATCTTCAATAGAGAAGGTTGGTAGAGTAACTACAAAACATCGAATTTGAGCTACCTTAAAAACGAGGAAAGGGGAATATTGTTGTTGATGAACTGAGATAGATGACTAATAATCTTGTGGTTCTGAAATCATCTTCAAAGTGTAGATTGTTGACCTTGTTTGCTGAGATGCACCTAGACAAATAGGATTAGCCAGGGCAGATGAATCTTGCATCGATTGTAGTTGAATATATGCTTTTCAGCTGAATTAAGGAGATTCAGTTGGTGGATCCATATTTTTTAGCTATGAATGGATGTCTTAATGGTGGGGAGTCACCTTCTAGTTGGATATTTTGCACTGATGGTGTTTCTCATGTTCATGGCCATCTTGTGGTATTAGTAGGATGATAGGAAGTTTTGATAAGTGAGTTCCACACATCAAAGTGGGCAGTGCACCTTGGTTTGAATAATATGTTTCGAGACCTTTGCAGACTGTTTTCGTGGCCTTGAAAGAAAAAAGAAGTTTTGGGCATTGTGGTAATGTTCCTTACCTATCAACTTGTGAATTACGAACGCCAACATCTATGTTTTTTTGTATCCATTGCCTCATCCTTAGCGGAAATAGAATGATATGATGATGGACTTCGTAGTGGGTCCTACTAGGACACCTCAGAATAATGACACATTTTTGGAGGTTGTGGACCAGTTGACTAAAGTGGTTGACTTCTTAAAAAATCCAGGAGACATTTATGGTTGACCAGTTGGGAGAGTTTTATGTATGAGAGTTATTTTGGTTTCATGGGGTTCCAAGAACTATAGTTTTGTATCTTGATCCATGATTAACCTCACGATTTTTCCAGGTTCTATATAATGATATTTTCACCCCCAGTATATTTTGAGTACAACTTATCACCCATTGACGGATGAGAGGACATGATCATGGATTTTGTTCTAGATTTTGGTGCGACATGGGAAAACACATGTCGCTGGTTGTGTTTTCCTGCAATAACTCGTTTCATGATTTAATTCAGATGGATATATTTGAGGCACTCTATCGGAGACTATGTATATTTCCACTATGTTGGTTACAGGTAAGGGATTCTAAGATGTTAGGACCGAGTATTGTGAAGAATATATCTTAGAATGTATGATTGATTTAGAAGCATATGGAGATGGCTCAGAGTAGGCATAAGTATTATACATATTGCAATCATATACCACTTGAGTTAAGGGATGGTGATAGTGTGTTTCTTAGGGTTTCACCAAGGTTGGTTCATCGTAGAATTCAAATATATGGAAAGTTGGAACATAGGTATGTAGGTCTATTTGAGATTGTGGAGATTATAAGACTAATGTCATACTGATTTGATCTTCCACAGTGGTATAATGGAATGCATGATGTGCTTCATGTTTTGAAGCTTCAAAAATATCTCCGTGATCCATCTCATGTGGTAGATGTTGATGATGTTGAGTGTGATGTTGATGCATCCTTTGAAGAGAATCTGGTTCGTGTTGTCGACAATAGTGAGAAGGTATTGTAGGACAAGGTTGTGCATTTAGTTCATGTTCAATGGGAAACCTAGAATGTTCAGGAAGAAACATGGGACCAAGAATTATATGTATGGTCCCAGTGGCATGAACTCCATTCATCATAAACTCAATGATGCTTAGAAGAGTGACTCAATGATGAGTTTTTTAAGTTGGGGAGGTTGTAAGATTCTTGATTTCTCTATAACGAATTTTCATCTTAAAATTTCATTTATGTCCCTTATTTTGGATTAATAAGTATCATCAATGTAATTCTAGAGTCTCAGGGTTGTTTTGGTGGTTCAATATGTGAAAAAGAGAAAAAATGTGTCTTCTTGGCAAGCCACACAATCTACGCATAATAAGTTGTAACCAATAATACATCCTAGGTAAACCATGTCAAAGAATGATTTTTTAATAGTAGCCTCTAAACAGTATTCTCACAATTTGGAAAAGTATGTGGGAAAACCGTGTGGCCTAGAATTTTTTGAGAAATTTGGAAAAATTCCATTACGTTATTTTTATGCCTAACTTTGTATTTGCATCAACCTTCCATATTTGAGATCTAGGACTGAAACAAATCTCTCATTATCACTCAAGGGAGTGTCTCCATCATCTCTATGATGTTTGGAGTGCTGTCAGTTACGAAACAAATTTCCAGGTATTTCTAATCCCCTCCTATAGTCATTTTCTTGTTTAGGGTTTCAATTTCTCCCACATCACCATATGAACCTATAAAACCCTTATTTTTGACACGACCCGTCTTCAGGGCCCGTGCCGTGACTACCCCAAGCCCGCCTTCTATAGGCCATGGGCTGGCAACTAGCACCAAGGATTAAATCCCGGTAAAAAGGGAAGGCATTTCCTTTGAAAAGTAAACAAGCACCACAGAGTAAGCAAGCGGAATAGTAAACACTAAGTAAAACCAGAGTACAACTGAAAGTGCGGAAAAGTAGATGGGCCAGTATACTAACCCAAACTGAAATTAAAGTACAAATCGAAAGGGAAAACAACAACTGTAAAGTAAAAGCCGCTACACCGAGCTGTCTATTGGAAATCCCACCTAAAGGGTGGGTACAGATAGCTCCACTGCTCCTCGGGTCCCGCCGTCCACTCCGAGCATGTCTCGCCCAGTGGTCCACCTCCAGGTACCGTACTGCTCTGCGAGCCTCAACCACGATCAACACTGTCCGTCATCTATAACCTACACAATGTAGTGCGGGCATAGCCCGTGAAAGGGTGAGTATAAGCTACTCAGTAGGGACCCTGAGACCCCCGAAGGTCTCCTAAAATCCACAAAGGATAAACCACAAAAGAAAAATACAATCACAAAGTAACAACCGACACTACTTAGGTATATCCCCATACATATACCTAAGTCATCAATTCCAATACGCTCCATCCTCCAAGCCCAAGTATAACTCAGTCTACACAGGAAAGTATACGTACTCCACACAGCAAAACAAAACGTAATCCACACAGGATAGCACAACAAAATCCACACTGGAAGGTAAACAACATTCATCTCACACAGGTATACTTCTTCGAAAGACGATAGAGATGATCACTGGTCCATCTAAGTCATCAGACCCACAAAGGATCGATATGTACTAACCCCCGCAAAGACCCACACAGTATCGGACCCACACAGGATTTGTAGGCACTGGTTCACACAGGACCGCTGAGCACTGACCCACACAGGATCGGACGCACACAGGATCGGTAGCACTGATCCACACAGGATCGCTGAGTGCTGAAGTCGTTGTCATCGAATCCACTGAGGATCTCTGCACAGTCGTCGTCGCAGTCATAGTTGGAGTCGCATCCAGCTCTAGGGATCTCGCACACAACAAGCTCGTTCGGGAGGGTCTGCTCCACGAGCCGAGAGGCTGATACATCAACTGTCACAAAGTCCAGAGTTGATGTATCCAAAAGTTCTGTATCGTCAACAGGAACTCAACGCAACAGATGACGCGTCAATCGGACGCCCGGTCTGAGAGTTATTGGCTTTTCCGTTCCAGGGGCCCGGTTGGTTTTTAAGGAAAAACCAACCCGAACGTACTCCACCTGCGTCCAAACCTAGAGCGGAGTATTCCAAAAGATCTGTCTCACTAAGAGGAACTCAACAAAACTGACGGCACATCAATCGGACGTCCGTAGCTCAAGATATGAGCGTTTCCGCTCCGAGGGCCCGGTTGGTTTCGTGTACGAACCAACCCGACCGTACTCAAAGTAATCCGAAACCTTGATTGCGATATACCGAAACGACCGTCTCGATCCAAGGATCGCATCTCCGCTAACGGCCCGTCGTTTGGAGGTCCGTATCCCGAGTTATGGGCATTTGAACCAAAACAATTCGGTAATGGGGGTTTCGGGCCCGGGCAGACCCGGCCCGAGACCCCCCGGTTGGCCCGAACTGGGTCGACCCGCCCCGGACAGGGTCGGCCCGGCCCGGCATGGCCCGGCCTGGCTGGGTGCGGCCTGGCCCAGCCCGGCCTGGCGGACCGGCCAGGCGCCGGTCCGGCTTGACGCAGCGCGCTGGGCACGCTGCCATCTCGGCCTTCGGCCGAGCGGTTGGAAAAAACAGGGGGCGCCTGCCCCCTCTTGTGAAACCATGGACCCCCCTCATTTATGGGGGGTCGTTGACTGCTGGCCGGGGGAATTTATTTCCCCTGGTTTTCCTCCATTCCGGCCGGCCGACCTGGACGGCCGGTTCCTTCTCAACAGGACCGACAAAGGCCGGTCCTCTTCCGGCTTCTGACACCGGCGGCCAGGTTGGCCACCGGTCACCTTGTTCCGCCGTGGCCCAGAACCGGCCACGACCTTTGTCGTCGGGCGCGGTGAGACGACACCATGCCCCTCCACCGCGGCCCCATTCCGACCGCGGCGTTCTTGGTTTCCTTCGACGCGGCGCGACGACGTCGCGTCCTTGAATTTCTTCCCACGACATGGCGCGACGGCGCCGCACATATGTTCCGCATGAAACTGCGTGGTGAGACGACACCATGATACTTCGTACAAACCACAAAGAAAACATTTATGAAAAAGGAGGAGGGTCGGCCGTGTTTGTGCGGACCGTCCCCCTCACATTATTTGATAACAATTAGTCGAAAACCACGAAATTCAACATGCCAGAATCAAGAATGGAATCAATTAATAAAAATAACAATAAACCCCTACCTCGGTTTCAAGAGAAAATCACGTCACCAAGCCGTAGAAGAAAAGAATCACTTAGGTCGGGCATCGTAGAAATCGAACGTCGATTCCGTTGACGTCGAGGTGCGTCCGAAGAGGTAGCGTCGCTGGAGAAGCTTCATAAGATGATGGAGAAAGCCTGAGGAGAAAGCGGCGTCTCCTTTCGTTGACACGCAAAGAAGATCGAAAGAAGTGGCGTCGTCGATATTAAGAAACACACCAGCTACGAAGAAGAGAAGAGACGACATGTCTTTCTCTTCTATGGTGACAACGTTCTTCGTCGGAGCCTAAGCATTCTTCGCGTTCTTCGTCAAGGTTGAAGAAGATGAAGAATGTTCTCAATCCTCTCAAGGTGGCAAAAGAAACTAACCAAAATAAAATAAGTCAAAGGATTATATTATATACACAACTAAACCACTTTGAATTTCAAAGGATTGAAATTAAATAACTCATCTCAATTAATAACCCATGTTGTCAAAATTAAAAAGAAGAGGAGTTATTGGGAGTTTAAAGGGGAGTTGAAGAGTTAGTGTTCGTGTGGGCCACACCACACTTAATCCTCTCACGGGAGGTTAAGTGGATGTGGGTCCCACCTATAACTCCCTTTGGGAGGATATAACCAACATGGTTTATAATAAATTGTGTTCCACAATTTATTTAACTACATCCAACTTTCCCCAAAACTAACTTTCATTCCGCATAAAACGCAACTTCGGAAAAGGTCTCCTTAAGTGAATATCAGCACTGCGAGTTCATCGGTGCCATCAGAATTCGATTCCAGGAAACAGTTCAAAAGTTAGAAATTCCCGCTCGTTCGTTCACTGAACGTACACGAGCCAATCTTCGGAAAGTGATTTCGGGCACACCGGGCCTCGGAATCAGGTGCCGTCAGAAACCGCGCTCTTGTAAAATTCTAAAAAAAATTAAGAAAAAATTTCCCTTGAATTTTACTGGTATTTACATTACTTCCACCTCAGGGCTTTACGTCCCCGTAAAGATACATCAAAACTAGGGATACAAATGAGGGTATTGAGCACGCATCTGAGCCTCCCACCCCCAAGTGCTCTGCTGGAGATTCCCGTGCTTCCATCTGATGTGTACTAGAGGAATCGACCGTCCACATAGGACCCGCTCCTGTCGATCCTAGATCTCAACCGGAATCTCCATAAAAGTTGCCCCATCATCAACGTCAAGCTCCTGATGGTCAATGATGTGTGTCAGGTCGTGCACATATCTCCTCAGCTGAGATACGTCGAAGACGTCGTGCACACGGTGAAACTGAGGTGGTAGTGCAAGACGATAAGCCACCTCTCCTATCCTGTTGAGGACCTGGAAGGGTCCGATGAAGCACAGAGATAACTTGCCGTCTCTACCAAATCTCCATATACCACGTCGAGGTGAGACCCGCAAGAAGACGTGTTCGCCATCCTCGAACTCTAGTGGCCTCCGCCTCCTGTCAGCGTATGACTTCTTCCGGCTCTAAGCTGTCCTCATCCGCTTCTGGATGACCTGGACCTTCTCTATCGTGGCCTGGACCGTCTCTAGTCCCACAAGTGCTGACTCCCCAGGGTCTGTCCATCACCAAGGATATCTACAAGGTCGGCCGTATGACGCCTCGTACGGTGCCATCCCGATGGTGAAGTGATAGATGTTGTTGTATACAAACTCCACTAAGGGTAGGTGGTCCTCCCAGCTATGATCAAAGTCGAGGAAACATGCACGGAGCATGTCCTAGAGAGTCTGAATGGTCCTCTCCGTCTGACCTTCCGTATGAGGGTGAAAGGCTGTGCTCAGACGTAGTTGCGTCCCAAACGCCTCCTGCAACCCCTTCCATAGCCAGGAAGTAAAGCGAGCATCTCGATTGGAGAAGATAGATGATGGCACACCATGTAGCAGAACAATCTTCTGAACATAAAGACGTCCCAAGCCCTCCATTGAGACCTGCTCTCTGATGGGTAAGAAGTGAGCCGACATGGTGAGTTGGTCGACAATCACCAATATGGAGTCATGACCTCTGGAAGTGCGTGGATGTCCAGTCACGAAGTCCATAGATATCCCGTCCCACTTCCACTCCGGGACCTCCAAGGGCTGTACCAAGCCTGCTGGAACCAGATGGTCAGCCTTCACCTACTGGCAGGTGAGGCATCGAGAAACGAACTCTGCCACAACCTTCTTCATGCCCGGCCACTAGGGCTATCATCCGAGATCCTGGTACATCTTCGCCACTCCAGGATGTACCGCCAAAGGATAAGAGTAAAAATCTATCATCACCTCCTCTCATAAAGTGACTGGTACCAAGGTAAGTCCTCTGAAAAGGATGTTGTGCGCTGATCCAAAGGAGAAACCATCAGGTGCCTGTCCTGAGGATATCTGTGCACACCGCATCTCACAGTCAGTGTCCCCTCGTTGTGCCTCTCTGACCCGCTGCAGTAGTGGAGGAGTGACTGTGAGAGACTGAAGGAAGGCTGCTCCATCTCTATCCACGAAGGATATCTGAAAAGAGGCTAGCTGCTCTGTCGCATCCTCAAGTAGATGAATGCCCATCCTCCTGTTGAGGGAATCGACTACTACATTCCCCTTCCCAGGAGTATAGACTTTATCAATGTCATAGTCCTGGAGGAACTCGAGCCATCACCATTGTCTCAGATTCAGATCCTTCTAAGAGAAGATGTACCTGAGACTCTGGTGATCAGAAAAGACTGTAAAGCGCTCGCCCATCTGGTAGTGTCGCCATGGTTTCAGATTGAAGACCACTGCTACTAACTCCAGGTCATGGGTAGCATAGTTCTTCTCATGCGACCTCAAATAAAGTTATCCATAGGCCATCACTGCCCGCTCCTACATCAGGACACATCCGAGTATGGTCCCTGATGCATCGTAATAGACTACGTACCTTAATCCCTCCTCAGGCAACCTCAAGATAGGTGTGCTGGTCAATCTCTGTCTCAGCTCCTGGAAGCTCTGCTGACATCTGTCTGACCACACGAAGGGTTTACCCTTCTTCGTCAAAGCTGAGAGTGGTGCCGCTACTCTAGAGAAGTCTGGGAAGAATCTCCGGTAGTATCCTTCTAATCCCAAGAAACTCCGAACCTCTATCACGCTCCTCGGTGGCTCCCAAGCTAACACTGCCTCGATCTTTGCAGGATCCACTGCAACTCCCACCTCAGAGATGACATGTCCCAAAAAGTGGACCTCACGTATCTAGAACTGGAACTTCGAGAATTTACCATAAAGCTGGTGCTCTCGAAGTGTGTCTAGTACAACCCGTAATTGGTAGGCGTGGTCCTCCTCAGTCGTCGAGTAAATCAAAATGTCGTCGATGAAGACCACGAAAAATCGATCGAGGTATGGCTAAAATATAATGTTCATGAGGTCCATGAACACTGCTGGAGCATTGGTTTTGCCGAATGGCATAACCAAGAACTCATAGTGGCCATACCGACATCTGAAGGTCGTCTTCTACACATCCTCGTCTCTAACTCTGAGCTGATGATAGCCTGACCTGAGGTCTATCATCGAGAACCACCGTGCTCCCTTGAGAGGATCAAAGAGGTCATCAATCCACAGTAGCAGATAATTGTTCCTCACTCTCACCTGGTTCAGGCGACGATATTCAACACAAAGTCGCAGGCTCCGGCCCTCCTTCTTGGCGAACAATATCGGGGAAGCCTAGGGTGAAACACTGGGTCGGATGAACCGCTTGCCCTGCAAGTCCTCCAACTGTACCCGTAGCTCTCGAAGCTAGGAGGGGGCCATCCGATATGCTGGAGTCGATATAGGGGCTGTACCGGGGTACATGTCAATATAAAAGTCTACCTCTCTATGAGGAGGTAGCCCTGGAACGTCGTCAGGAAAAACGTCCGCAAACTGATCCACCACTGCAGGAAAACCAGGACTCCGCATGTCAACTGCTCCTAGGATGAGGCTGGCCAACAGATGTGTGATGGGTTGTCCTCTCCTCTCCGAGAGTCCATCCTGTGCTGCAAAGGCTCCCTTCTCGCCGGTGAAGGAGAACCTGCACCCGTCAGTGCATACACATCGCACCTTGATCCTAAAACAGTAAATCTGTGCATGGACCGCAGATAACCAATCCATGCCCAATATGACGTCGTAAGGACTCGACGCTACTACAAGAAGATCCCAGTCGAAGCTCTCGCCTCCTAGTGTAAGCTCACACTGCCGGCACCAATGCGTAATTGTCGAGTCTGCTCCCGTAGGAGTCTCTAACCGAAAGGATCGATCCAACGGCTCTGTCAGAATCTTCGAGCTCCAAACAAGTGCAGCGGCTATGAAAGAGTGACTCGCTTCTGTGTCTATAAGTACTGCATCAAGGGTGGAATAGACACAGATAGTACCTAGAATCATCTCGGGCGCACCGTGGTCGTAGGCCTCTGCTGCCTAGATCTGTGCCTCTCTCTGCCCGCTAGCTCCCTGTGGTCGGGGTGGACCTCCTGGTGGTGTTTGTGGTAGAGCCTCAAAGCGTCGGCCACCACATGCTGCATGGGAAGCTCCCCTGCCTCGTGCGCCTCCTCCCTGTGGACCGCCACGGTCGACCCTCTGCCTTGGCCTCGGTGGTCCCTCAACCGTCTGCTGCTCCTCGGCACGGCGGGTCGGGCAGTCACGAGCCATGTGGCCCTGCCCACCGCACGAGTAGCATTGTCTGCCTCTTGAAAGACTGGCTCCACGCTGTGTTCCCCGCACTGCTGAGCCAGTATCTTGAGGTCGTTTGCCTAAGGGTCCGGTCTGCCTGGACCCGTGAGTCATCCGTCGACTGCCTGCTGTAGAAGACT
The DNA here is from genome assembly GCA_963277665.1 of Viscum album. NCBI lineage: Eukaryota > Viridiplantae > Streptophyta > Magnoliopsida > Santalales > Viscaceae > Viscum > Viscum album. The sequence continues at coordinate 892,210,308 of OY728130.1, forward strand.
ATGCTACGTGCTGCCCTGTGGTGGGTCTCGACGCTGGTGTATACTCATTAAGAAAACTCTCGATCAAAAGGGCCCGCTCCAGTACTCCCGTCTGAGTCGGTATGCTGAGGGAGATCAGCGATGCCCTGATCTCGTGTCTCAATCCCTGCTCGAAGGTCTGGGCCAGGAAGAATGGGTCTCGTACCATGTCGGTCGAGTAGCGCGAGAGATCGGTAAATCTCGCAGAGTGCTGAGCGACCGTCATGCTGCCCTGCCGCAGCTGAAGAAGCTCCTGAATGCGCACATCACAGAGGGTGGCTGGGACGAACTCCGAGAAGAAGAGGCTCTCAATGTCTGTCCAAAGTAGAGATTCCTCATCGTGCACCTGGAGCATCATGATCTACCATCGGCCCGCTGCTGCGTGCAGTAGGCTCGCAGCGAGGATCACCATGAGGTCTGCTGGTGTCCTACTAGCCTGAAAACATGAACGACTGCCTCCAGCCAGTCCTCAGCTGCCTGGGGGTCCATCTCCCCCTGGAACCTGGGCGGTCGCTGGCGCTAAAACTCCTGCAGTGCGCTGAGGCGACATGCATTGTCAGCGGCTAGTGCTGGAAGTATCGGTGGCTCGGCGGGTAGTGCCACCGCCAGTGCCACTGCTGACAAAGGGCCTTCCACCAAGGCCTCATCGCTTGGTGGGTTGTCGCCACACTCGAATCTCGGAACCCTAGCTGGCTGTCGTCGTGGGACATCCTGAAAAAGAAACAGGTGTTCCACGGGCAGAACAGTATACCTGGTGAGTTGATATAAAGTAGTCATAAAGAAAACATTGAAACACACACACAATCAATATTTTCGTGCATTAAGTCAGAAATCAGAAGTCCGGGTCCTTGTGTACGGATACGTCGGCCGCCGCACCAAAACTGGACTCCCGGGACTGATAACCACACTCAATATGCTAAACACTATTTCATCACATAGAAAAGATCAGAGTTCGCGGTAGAACCGAACTCCTCTGATACCAATTTGTCACGACCCGTCCTCGGGGCCCGTGTCGTGACTACCCCGAGCCCGCCTTCCATAGGCCAGGGGATGGAGACTAGCACCAAGGCATAAATCCTGGTAATAAGTGAAGGAATTTCCTTTGAAAAGTAAACAAGCACCATAGAGTAAGAAAGCAGAATAGTAAACACTATGTAAAAATAGAGTACAACTGAAAGTGCGGAAAAGTAAATGGGCCAGTATAGAAACCCAAACTGGAAGTAAAGTAAAACTCAAAAGGGAAAATAACAACTGTAAATTAAAAGCCGCTACACCGAGCTTTCCACTGGAAATCCCACCTGAAGGGTGGGTACAGATAGCTCCCCTGCTCCTCGGGTACCATCGTCCGCTCCGAGAACGTCCCGCCCAGTGGTCCACCTCCAGGTACCGTACTGCTATGCGAGCCTCAACCACAATCAACGATGTCCGTCGTCTGCATCCAACACAACGTAGTGCTGGCATAGCCCGTGCAGGGGTGAGTATAATCTACTCAGTAGGGACCCCGAGACCCCCGAAGGTCTCCCAAAATCCACAAAGGATAAACCACAAAAGAAAGATACAATCACGAAGTAACAACCGACACTGCTTAGGTATATGCCCATACATATACCTATGTCATCAATTCCAATACGCTCCAACATCCGAGACCAAGTACAACTCTGTCCACACAGGAAAGTATACATACTCCACACAGGAAAGAAAAACGTAATCCACAAAGGATAGCACAACACAATCCACACAGTATGGTAAACAGGTTTCACCTCACACAGGTATACTTCTTCAAAAGACGATAGAGATGATCACTGATCCATCTAAGTCGTCAGACCCACAAAGGATCGATAGGTACTAACCCCCGCAAAGACCCACATAGGGTCGGACCCACATAGGGTCTGTAGGCGCTGGTTCACACAGGACCACTAGTTCACACAGGACCGCTGAGCGCGGACCCACACAGGATCGAACCCACACAAGATCGGTAGCACTGATCCAAACAAGATCGTTGAGTGCTGAAGTCGTCGTCGTCGAATCCACTGAGGATCTCTGTACAGTAGTCGTCATAGTCACAGTAGCAGTCGCAGCCAGCTCTAGGGTTCCCGCACACAGCAAGCTCGTTCGGGAGGGTCTTCTCCACGAGCCGAGAGGCTGATATATCAACTGTCACAAATTCCAGATTTGATGTATCCAAAAGTTCTGTATCGTCAATAGGAACTCAACTCAACAGACGGCGCGTCAATCAGACGCCCAGTCTGAGAGTTATTGGCATTTTCGGTTCCAGGGGCCCGATTGGTTTTTAAGGCAAAACCAACCCGACTCGTACTCCACCTACATCCAATCCTCGGGCGGAGTATTCCAAAAGATCCGTCTCACTAAGAGGAACTCAACAAAACTGACAACACATCAATCGGATGTCCGTAGCTCAAGATATGAGCGTTTCCGCTCCGAGGGCCCGGTTGGTTTCATGTACGTACCAACCCGGCCGAACTCAAAGTACTCCGAAACCTTATGTGCGATATACAGAAACGACCGTCTCCATCCAAGGATCGCATCGCTGCTGACGGCGCATCGTTTGGAGGTCCGTAGATCGAGTTATGGGCATTTGAACCCAAACAATTCGGTAATGGGGGTTTCGGGCCCGGGCCGACCCGGCCCGAGACCCCCCGGTTGGCCCGAATCGAGTCGACCCGCCCCGTACAGGGTCGGCCTGGCCCGGCCCAGCCTAGCCTGGCAGACTGGCTAGGCGCTGGTCCAGCTGGACGCAGTGCGCTGGGCGCGCTACCAGCTCGGCCTTCGGCCCAGCTGTTGGAAAAAACAGGGGGTGCCTGCCCCCCCTTGTGAAACCGCGGCCACCCCTCATTTATGGGGGGCCGTTGACTGCTGGCCGGGGGAATTTATTTCCCCCTGTATTCCTCCATTCTGGCCGGCCCGACCTGGCCGGCCGGTTCCTTCCCAACAGGACCAGAAAATGCCGGTCCTCTTCCGGATTCCGACACCGGCGGCCCGGCTGGCCGCCAGTCACCTTGTTCCGCCGCTGCCCGGAACCGGCCGCGGCCTTTGTCATCTGGCGCGGTGCGACAGCACCCCGCCCCTCCGCCGCGGCCCCATTCCGACAGCAGCGTTCTTGGTTTCCTTCGACCCGGCGTGACAGCGTCACGTCCTTGAATTTCTTCCCACGACGCGTCGTGATGGCGCCGTGCATATGTTCCGCATGAAACCGCGTTGTGCGACGGCACCACGCTCTTTCGTACCGACCACAAAGAAAACATTTATGAAAAATGAGGAGGGTCGTCCGTGTTTGTGCAGACCGGCCCCCTCTCATTATTCGATAACAATTAGTCGAAAACCACAAAATTCGACATGCCAAAATCAAGAACGGAAACAATTAATAAAAATAACAATAAACCCCTACCTCGGTTTCAAGAGCAGAGCATGTCAACAAGCCTCGGAAGTCAAGCATCACGGAGGTCGGGCGTCGTGGAAATCGAATGTCGATTCCGTTGACGTCGAGGAGAGTCCGAAGAGTTAGCGTCGCTGGAGAAGCTTCGTAAGCTGACAGAGAAAGCCTGGGGAGAAAGCGGTGTCTCCATTCGTTGACACTGGAAGAAGATCTAAAGAAGCAGCGTCGTCGATCTTCGGAAACACACCGGCTACGAAGAAGAGAAGAGACGACACGTCTTTCTCTTCTATGGTGACGACGTTCTTCATCAGAGCCTAAGCGTTCTTCGTGTTCTTCGTCAAGGTTGAAGAAGATGAAGAAAGTTCTCAATCCTCAAAAGGTGGAAAAAGAAACTAACCAAAATAAAATAAGTCTAAGCCTTATATTATTTACACAACTAAACCACTTTGAATTTCAAAGGATTGAAATTAAATAACTAATCCCAATTAATAACTCAAGTTGTTAAAATTAAAAAGAAGAGGAGTTATTGGGTGTTTAAAGGGGAGTTGAAGAGTTAGGGTTCATGTGGGCCCCACCACACTTAATCCTCTCAAGGGAGGTTAAGTGGATGTGGGTCCCACCTCTAACTCCCTTTGGGTGGATATAACCAACCTGGTATAAAATAAATTGTGTTCCACAATTTATTTAACTATATCCAACTTTCCATAAAACTAACTTTCATTCCGCATAAAACGCAACTTCGGAAAAGGACTCCTTAAGCGAATATCGGCGCTGCGAGTTCATCGGTGCCCTCGGAATTCGATTCCGGGCACCGGTTCAAAAGTTAGAAATTCCTGCTCGTTCGTGCACTGAATGTACACGAGCCAAACTTCGGAAATTGATTCCGGGCACACCGGGCCACAGAATCAGGGGCCGTCAAAAACCGCGCTCTTGTAAAATTCTAAAGAAAATTAATAAAAACGTTCCCTTGAATTTTACGGGTCTTTAAAATTTTTGTGAGGTTTTGTGTGAGGATTCAAGTGGTGGTTGAATTAGGTTCTGAGGCTTTGGTTCAGAGCGATTTTTCTAAATAATTAAAGGTAGGTGTTCTACAAGTTATATCCCATGGTCTTTGTGTATATTTGTACATATAGGGTTTTATTTATTTCCCTCTTTTGATGATTTCATGTTTACTTTGACATGATGTGATGTATTGTGTGTCTAAAAAACCTAACATAACCCTCAATATCTCCATGGGATGCATGGAGGACAATGTGAATAATTTTACGGCCACCCATGGGGTTCCAGAACCCTTTCGAATGGCTAATAGAATCAAAGGTTGTGAAATGGATTCATGCTGATATACAACCTTAGAGAATATGTTAATTGGGTTATGTAATGGGTTACTAGGGTTTTTGATAGTTGTGTCTAATGGGGTTAAAGGCTAAGGGGTTGTTTGTTTGGCATGTAAATGGATTAAATGGGGATAAATTGGTATATGTAATGAATTATCTTTATACATGATTATGCTTAGTGGGATATGCATGGAATATGGGAAATAGGGTAAGATGATTATAAGATATAAATTTTGAGTGTGTTAATGGATTGTGGCATAATTTTAAATTCCCATTTAAATATATAATAGTGATGTTTCAAATGATATCAACTATGATTGGTTATGATTTGTGGTTATATGTGATTAATGATAAATAAAGCATGTTCACATGGCTTGGTAGTGTGGGGTATTGACTAATGTTCTACGCCCATGGGTGTGGATAAACCGATGCTCTCATATCGACACCATAATGGATGGGTTAGGGAAAGGGATAAAGGTCCATTACCCTGGTGGTTGTATTCCACCCCGATTGATTCTTTGTGTTGAGATATTTTTGTTATTATGACGTTATTCCCTAGTGAGATAAGACTTGAATTATTCCAATATTCCCTAATAACATTGTTATGCCTTGTCCATTGAACACCTAGAATGGGGAAACCAATCCATGGGGAAAGTAAGCGGTAATATGGGCCTAATGATACTAATAAATTAGAATAGATTCTTGAACTATGTTATTTATTTTCTTTTATACCTCACATTGCATGGACTTTATATTTAACTAGATATTATGTAATCATAATTGGTGGTGACCTACTGAATTATACTCACACACTTTTTTGGTCGTTGTTTGGTTCCCTAGCATATTTCGTGGATATATGTAAGGAAATAGGCAAAGGCCACATTCTTGATAATTTATTCGGGTTAAGTATGTTTTGGGATGAGGTTTGGGACATGAAACTAGGACTGATTTGGGGATTCCACTATTTGTCTTCATTTTTTGGTTATTTTTTACTTTTTTCTCTATCATGACATGGAATATTTATAGTTGTTTATGTTTTACCTTGTTTTGGAGTTTTTTTGTTTATGAATAGTGTTGGTTTTGTTATATTTTTTCTTCTATTTCATTTGTACACTACATTGGCTTACTCTTGTGACGTGGGTATAGTCTCCCCACATGACTATTTAGACCCTCACCACTAGTTGGAAACCTCTAGCATATAAGGTGGTTCACATAAAGTCATGTGATGACCCATCTCGGGGCACCTTTTAAGTGGCTCCTGGGTTGTGGACATTACAAATAATAACCTGAACAATGTTTAGTTCCCCACCATCCAAAAAAGGATAATGTTTCAATGAAATAAATCATGTTAAAAATAAATCTTATATTTATTGGATCCACTGATCGCTTCATCATGGAACAATGGATTAACTCCTTTGAAAATATATTCTTAGTCATCTAGTGCTTAGGAAAGTGAATTTATTACAATAAATGTATCGTTTTTATTGGGAAGCTGATCAGTAGTGGAAATTGATCATGAAAAAAAACATAAAGTGGAAATTGATTCATTGGATTGGGAAGGATTTATGAAAATATTTTTCAATAATTTCTCCCTAACTACCTATATTAAGATAGAGTTGGACTTCCTTACACTAAAAGAAAAGGAAGATAAATATATTGTATAATATGATAAAAACATTACCAAGCATGTATAATGTGCCTATTTCTATTTTATGAACACTTAAAGATTGGTAGATAACTTTATTAGTGGCTTAGTATCGAGTCTATAAAAATACTTCATGATTCCTGGTTTTGAAATCTATGAGGATATTTTCTTCTATTCTCATAATGATAAGATTTATATTAAAGACACTAAATTGTATCATGTGATCATAGATAAAATTTGTATAATGTAGTTTAAAATGGAAGTATCAACAGATAAATCTCATGGAGAAAAAAAGAAATAATCTCATGTGTCATTGTGTGGGATGAATCATCTTTGGATCTAATAAAAGGGAGCCATGAGATGCTTCATATGTGGAAAATAGTTAATTAGGTAAATTATTTCGTAAGTGATATAATAATGTCGACGAATATAGAAGAAGAAATGATGTTTGATATCAATACTCAGCCTGAAGTACATTGTGTTGACTACAAGTCAAATGATCATTATCTAAGCCAATTCCCAAATCCATGGGAATTCCGAGGATATCTACGAAAAATATCTATGTTATCCAAGAAGGGAATATGATACCAGTACACCTATGGTGGATCTCCAAAATTTTTTTTCGATAGGTATGTTGATTATTAACACCATAATTACAAATATAATTTTTTAGGTTTTATGAATTCTTTCATGTCATGAATGTTTAGTTAAAATATTCAAACATCACGTCAAAATATGGAAGTTGAGTATTTTGGGATAATGGATAATGAATAAATTATTTCATCTAATTTATATAACTCATCACCAGTTAATTTTTTGTGGACTAATCCTCAAAAAAATTCTAATTTTTATTTAATTTAGAATATTTTCTTGTTATATTGATAATAAATATTATTTCATTATATAATGTCTATATAAACTATTGGGTGATGTAGTCCACTCTTCACATACCAAGGAATCATCCAATATTATAAATATTAAAGGAGGATAATTACCCCATAGATTATTTATATATTTAATGGATACTATTTTTATATGAGTAAGAACATCTTACACAAATTATTCAGCCAAAGAAAGAGTCATGCATGATAACATTCCCACTATAAGTGACTAATGTAATGTGTTCCCTAAATATTTTCCCAATCATCCACATGACAAATAGGTCGAGATATCAATTGGACTCATACCTTGATCTATACCCATACCAAATACTTCATGTAGGATGTCAACTATTGAGTATGATTAATTGAAAATGAAATTATAAGAGAATATGTATATAAATTATATACACTTGAGTGATTTATCGTGTGGTGCACCTGTAATTTACATCTATAAAAAGTAAGGATAATTATTCCACTACATTGATTTTATTGAGAAAAAAAGCATGATAATGAAAAAGTATCTCTTTCCATGGATAGACGACTTGTTTGATAAGTTTTATGGGGACATGTATTTCTATAAATTGGACATATGTTCATGATATCACAAAATAAAGGTGACGATGGTAGAAATTATAAATACTTAATTTTTAATGACGTATGTATACTTTGAGTTCATAGTGACTCCTTGCAAACTGATTAATGCAGCCAAAATTTTAATGCACTAAATGAATATTGTATTTACATTTCACAAAGATGAATTTTTTAGTATCTAACGATGCAATTCTAATATAATCTAAGAGCATGTTGGATTATGAGTGGAAATTTAATACCATTCTAAAAAAAATCTAGGATAAACAATATGAAAATTATATTAATTGTTATTTATAGATAGAGGAATTAGAATTCTTCTATAATGTTATCACCAACAAGGTGATATATGAAGACCCTTCTAAGACAAAGGTAATTGAAGTGTGGCCTAGAATAGATTATATAATGTATGTAAATAATTTATATAGTTTAGATAGGTATTAATGACCAATTTTTAGGAAATTTTATTGATGTCTAAACACACTATCCTAATCTCTCTGAAAGAAGTAAAGTTTCTGGGCTAATCAATGTGAATACCATTTCAAAGAGTTTAAAATGAATCGTATCACTATAAAAGTAATTATACATCCCAAAATTGGAAGAATCTTCATTGTATATAGTGATTCAAAAAATAAGGGATTATCCTATGTACTAAGTAATATGATAAACTGATATCCAAGGCCTTAAGGAATATTAAATTCCATGATGAAAAATATCCCACACATGATTTAGAGTTGGGAGCTATGATTTTGAAATTAAAAATATGGAGGCATTATATCTATGGGGAGATGTGTAAAATATAGACTAATGAAAACATCCTAAAATATATATTCTTATAGAAGAATCATAATGTTCACAAATAAATATGGTTAGATATCATTAAGGATTATAGCTACTCAATCCACTACCATCATGATAGTGAAAATAATGTGGAAAATGATATAAGTAGAATAGATGCTGAAATAATATCAATTATGAGAGTTTAGTAGGATTAAATATTCTTATCCTTTAAATGGATAGAAATGGGAATTTTAAGGGAAGGAACATCACCATTAAATTCTCAAATGATTTCTCAAGCCTACCTTATAGAGAGGATAAAGGATGATTTGTGAAATGTTGTTGATATCCAAATGAAAGTGGAATCTATAGGACATATGAAACCCTTAATGTGAATAATTGGTGAGGAACAATTCATAATATTTGTTTCAAGACTATGTGTACCATCATGTGATAAGGTAATGAATGATATTTTGAATGTTTCATGTATTTCTTGATTCTCTATCCACCCAATGAGATAAAAAAAGTATCAAGATATCCGAGAGCACTATTGGTGGGGAAGTATGAAGAAATTTATCATTGAATATACATGAATGTTCCTAGGTTATCAGATAGAATGGGATGAATGTAAAAATTCTAATGGGATGATTCAACCATTACCTATTCTTACATTGAAATAGAAAACATCACCATGGACATTATCACTATACATTTGATGAAATATATAGAAGATAATTATATATGTGGTTTTCTAGACCATCACACAAAGTAATATCATTTTTTGTAATTTAATTGTCACTCAAAAAATATTCATGTATATGTATCTGAGAAGTAGTGAGGTCTGATCGAGTACCATTATCGATTTTATCTAATCAAGATCCATGATTTAACTCATATTTCTAGAATGGTCTCCAACAGGATCAAAAAACAGGGCTAAACACTAATACATCTTATCACTCTCAAATTGATTTCTAGTCTAAACAATCCATTCAGAAACTCTAAGAATTGTTCAGATCATGATCAATGGATTTCATATATGGATGGAATCAATATCGTTGACTAGTCAAGTTCTATTACAACAATAGTTTATACTCAAGCATCCAAATTTTATAATATTAATCCATTTATTTTTTTATATGTATAAAACCTTCATGCTAGGATGATGTTATAATAAATAAGTTACTAGATAATAAAATGGTCAAAAAATGGTAAACAATGTGAAGGCCATTTAGTAGAAAATCAAGGCTGCCCAAAGTCAATAGATGAGCAATGCATAAAATCCTTGATATGAATTAATGTTTGAGGACAAAGATTAAATATTACGAAAAATATATCTATGGAATAGATTAATGGGATTTAATAAGAAGGTTTAGTTAAGTAAAAGTCACTTCACCCTCTTTTATATTCTTTAATTCATTGGAGTTTTGGGATATCATCTAGTAATTCAACCTATAATTCCTCAAGTACATTATTTATTCCATTTATCCCAAAAACGTAATTACATACTAGATCCTTAATATGTACTTAATTTAGAGTCTATAAGGATGAAAAATGAAATTTGTTATGATGAGTAACTGGTAATTATCTTGCACCATAGAGATAAATTAATATGCAACAATAACACTCACCTAGTTAAGTAACTGTTATTGGATAAAAATTCTGAAAATGTTAAAAGGGAACTGGAGGAAGTGAAAACAGAGAAGTAATGTCACATGATTTAACAATAGTATTTAAATTAAAATTTTGAGGGAAAATTTAATAAGGGAAGAATAAATTGACTGCCTGATACTTGAATTAAATATCTCTCTTTAAAATATTTTATTTTTTTAGTACCTTCTGTTACATTCAACAACGAGTTTAAAAGAACCGTGGTATACTATTAAAATAATATTTATTTATCATGATTATTATAACCTAGATTCTGAATTTTAAGGCATGAATATGAATAACCATGTTATGCAATATATTTTTTATTAATTCATAGGAAATAATTTTTTAAATTGTAAGTAATGTCATTTATTCTTCAAAAATATTTTTTATTTAAAAATCGATTTTAGTGGTGTCTATAAGAAAATAAATATAATTAGTTTTTTCCATTTTTTAAAATATATTTTTAAGAATAAAATTATTTCTAGAACTCCTAATGTAAATGTTTGTTAAAGAATTATTTTTCAGAATTTTCTAAAAATTCCATATTTTAATAAAAAGTAAAAAATATTGACCTACATAGAAAATTTTATTTTCTATTAAAAATTTTACAAGTCAAATTATATTTTTTATTGTTTAAAAACATTAATTAATTACTTTTTATTATATTCAAAATTATTATTTCATTGAAATATAAATTTTACATTAATTTATTTTAAAAGTATTGCAATCTTAAAAAAGGTATTTTAATTAAAAATTGATTTTCATTGTAATTTTATAATATAATAATAAATTTATATATTCCTCTTCCATGATATGGATTTTTCAAATTTGATTAAATATTTGGAATCAAGAGGTATAAATTTATTAAATATATCACTTATTTCTTGAACAATTTAAATAATAGCCTTATAAAATTTTTTTTCGATGATATAAGGTAAATTTGGTAATTAAGATAAACAATAATTTGATTAAAACAATAAAATTATTCAAAAACGTTTCCAAAATTTATATGATGGTTATTTTTCAAAAATAATAATCCAAGGGTAAAATGTATTAACATTTGAGGCATCATTAATAATAATTTGATGACTATAACATTTTATATAACAGAAAGTCAAATATATCACACTCTAACTTTTAATATGTGCAATATTTTTTATATATAGTCACCAAAAGAATATGTTAAAATATAAATATTATATTTAAATTTAAAATGTTGATAGACATTATATTAATTAATTTTAAATTATTATTGAAAAATAATTAACATATATTTTATCTCAATGCTAATTTAGTAATTTTTTAATTTATGGAAAAGTCAGATAAAGGATATTAAGATTTTAAATTTAAAATAATATGACCGATATATGGTGATTTAAGTATTATCTAAATAAATATGAATCATTTATGATATATTGAAATATATAATTGTAATTTTACTTATTTTGTTGATTTTTTAAAATTAAAATTAATTAATAGATTCAAAATTTACAATAATGATATTTCATGAATATAATATTTTATTAGATTATTTAAAAATAATAAAAATTTATATTACAATATATGAGATAATATAAGGTATAAAATTTCATACCTTGTGCATTTATATTCTATTATTTTGAATTATGTTTCATAATAGTCTTTGTATAATAAATTATTCCAATAAATTTAAAAAGTTCCCTTCACCTCAATTATAAAAGGGACCATCTTCCGTGACTTATTCACACTACATTGAGCTATGTAGATCAGTGAAACTATACCCATTTCCTTTATCAATATCCTTATTTTTCCATTTGGTTCATTCCATTTCATAATACTTCCCCTCGGTCTCTTAAGAAAATTTTTAAAGGGCCCCGTATGTTTAAGATGTAATCATCATTACCGATTAATTCAAAATGATTTCTTCTTATAAAACATATTAATATGGAATACAGATACCAGAATAATAAATCCTGTATTTTGTAAATATTTACATATTATTATTATTATTAAACAATCATATCTTAACTTTTCTGTATCATATTAATAATGAAGGCAACACATGGGTGCAAGTTCGACTAACTATTTCATTCTAGAGGTGTAATTCCTCTTTCAAAACCAATTTACAAGGAAGGTTATATTGATGATAACAATGGATATATATGATAACTAATACATGATATTTATTCTAAAAATTTAATATATAATCCATTTCTGTACCCATTCACCAATAAGGTAATGAATCCATTTCTCAGGCATATGTAAGACCTACCATCTCCAGGAAGTGATGTGTCTCATTTTACATATCCAACATTCAATAATTATTATATGAATGTATTAAATAATTAAATTATATACATATATAAATAATAAAATTCTATATATAATTAATCTATATCACTAGTACATGAACCTGGGCTTATGTGGGAAAACCTTCTTGGAAAAAGGAAGCATATAATACCAAAAACAATGGTAGTAATGATGTATTTTTAATGAGTGAGATGTGAGAGTTCGTATAAGTATTATATGTGAAATAATAAAAATAAATAAGGTTATATTATATTTTAATATCAATAACTAAACCATTATACATGAGGTTAAAGAAAATTAAACTAATGGAAAGTGCAATGTTTTCAGTCTCTCCGAAACATTATATTACCATTAGGTCACACTTTCTCTATCTTTTCCTAAATTAACCTCTTAATTATTATTATATAATTCTCACATATTCTATTCTAATTTATCACCTATTGGTATTTATCTCAATTAATATTTCTGGATTGGGGAATTTAAATATTTAAAATGTTTTCTTCTCAATTTCACTCAATATGCATACTTGATTAAATAGAAATCAAAATTTCTTACATATTTAAATGTAAACCCCATAAAATATTTTCATCCTATTGTATTTTAAAAAAATAAATTTATCATGTAAAACAATTTTATTTCACTTTTTTTCAAAAAATAATTTTACTATTATCATCTTTATGGACTCATTGTTCTTTTAGAGAAAAACAATGCTTAAGTGGCCCATTTCAAAAGTTAGCTAGAAATACTCTTTTATATTTTTAATCTCATTGGAAATAATTATGCATTTTGTATTCATAATTTTTAATTTATTAATGTACAATATTTATTGTGATCTTTTCATTCATGGATACCATTAGTATACTCTTTTTTATTATGTCTAGTAACATGATTATGAACCCATTTCATTCCATGGGCAATCCTTATGCTTATTAATATTGTTTTATTCATTACGTGGAAAAAATATATATGAACAAGTTATGATGGGTATTTCAATATAGTTCTATAATGACTTGGTTAATGTTTTAGTCTCACGATATTTTATGTTTTGGATCAGGGAGTAATCCCAATCCAGTAAGGGATTATGCCCACCTTGTGATATAGTCATGGATGATATCCATGACTCATTTTTTTCATGTTATATATAGACCAAAAAAATCATATTTTTCTATTATAAAATGATTAAATTTTATATAAGTTATGATATCATATGTTTATTTATCTTTCATTCATTTTATGTTACCATGTTATGCCTTCTAACCCATCAGTTATGCTTTATTTCATTGTTTATTCCCTTATTGGACTTTTTATTCCATCACGTCTGTCATTATATCCTCCATGTAATCCTATATAGTTTCAGATGTAAAATGAGAATTAGTAGATTTTTATGGGGATTAATAAAAAAATTTATATTTTGTTTTCATGTTTTTAATTAGGAAACAATTATTACAAAGGAAAAAAGAACCTTTGATCCTTGGTTTTTATTTAATATATAATTACTCATAAAATCAGGTTGTGATATTTATAATTTTGGTTGGTCTCTATGTTGACAACCTATATAAAAATATTGGTATCATAATTACTTGTATTAAAAACCATAATAATATTTATTTTCATTAATATTAATCATATGTATTCATTTATAGTATAAATTATTCAGTGATTCTACATTTATGTTTATGGTTATGATCGTTTGTACTAGTTTCAAAATAGTATTAATCATGTTCATTAAATATAAAAATATCACTATTTATATGTTCTTGAATTTGTTATTAAGGAGTGTTTATAACTGTTATTGTTTTTAAAGTTCCATTAATGAGGGTTTTTACTCTTTTCATGATGCTAATGTTGATATTAACCATGTTTTGATAGTTTTTGATAAATGTAATGTGAATACGAATTTGAAGATTTTGATATTGATATAAAATAAATAAAACCGAAAATAAAAAATAGTAAGAAATTTATATAATTTAAAAAAAAATTAATATGTTTTCATAGTCATCCATGATATTAATTCTTAATATTGTTCAAGTAGGTGGTTAAAATAACCCAAACATGAACCTACCTTAATTTAAAAAACAATTATGAGGTGGATTTATATTTATATTGTTATACAGGAAGCATAATGTTATAATTATTTTCATTAGTGTTATATATAATAATTTTGAGGAAATATATGAATAATTTATAGATATTAAAATAATACAACAGTTGAATAAAAGATTATCTTCTCAATATGCAAATATTAAATGATTAAACTAATGATGATAGATTTTTTATTATATCATTATTTGGTAATGTAATTTTGATTTAAAAACATTATATTTATATTAATGTCATATTTTTCATTTATCTTTTCTATTATATCCTTATATATAAGGTTGTGAAGGAAAACGAAACACATTATGTTGTGTAGGCAGTAGTTTGCCAATGCACAAATGACAATTTATACTTCTTTATTGATGGGGTATATGAATAAATAATGATAATAAAATTATTACATTATTATGATAATATATTAATTATATTTATATATTTAAATTATTTTTAGCTTTAATTTTATATAATATTTTCAATATTAAAAATAATGTGAGTGATAATACTCAAATCATGGATTTGAATTTTCCTTGGATGTCTCATTGGAAATGAGGGCCATATTCCAACTTATGGTGACCAGAATATTTTGACCAAGAGAGAGGATTCTATGGGGAGATAAATTTTATATTTTTGATGAGAAATTTAAAAAATAATTTTTTTGAAGTGGTGAAGATGTCACCCTATTATAAGTGAAGAGAAGGGTAGTTTTGGAAACACCCATTGAATTTTAATAGTTTAATTTCAATATTAAAGAATCAAATGGTTAAGATTGGAAAACGGGGAATGTGAATAATTTTAGGTCGATGAAAAACTAAAATATACATAGTGATACATTTTTTAACATGTATTGGCCTTTCCCCCTTGGTAAAAAACCATTTACCAATTCTATTCTTTACGGATATAAATTTATTTTAAAATAATAATTAATTTTAATGAAAAAAATTAAAATTGAACATATTACCAAAAATGCCCATTTTAATTTATAATTTGAAATAAATTTTATCATAATAATTTTTTCACAATTATTAATTTTAATGTTAAAATATAAATACTTAACCGGATAATACTATTTTTAAATAATTACCATTATTTTTATTTAAATAAATATATATATATATACGTTAAAATTGTTTAGGATAGTAACTATAATTATATAAGTTAAATTAATATAAAATTATCAAATAATATATGGATTATAAATAAATACAAAATATAATATCCCTTGAAAAATATTTGATTTATATAAATGAACATAAATAATTTTTAAATTTAATGTATCATTTTAATTAATTATAAATTTTTTTCCATGGGTTCACAATGTTCAAATATTATTTCAATATGAATAATGTTGTTACATAAATTAGGATTTTATTAGATTATGATTTTACAAATAACTAGTTCATTATTATTTAAATATTATTTCATACAGGTTACATGTTTCATAAAAATAGTATTTTTTTATTATGAATCAATCTTTTAAAAAAAATAATTCATAGTAAGTTGATATTGATATTATGAGTCCAAAATAGAACAATTTTGATAAATTTCAAATTATAAAACTAATATTATGAATAATATTGTGAATAAATGCACATGTAGTGTTCATTGCAAGGGAGTTAATGATATGATTCTTAACTACTATATTAGAGTCTTAGGTGTTAAATTATTGGCCACTAAATATTTTCCCCAATATTTTTGTATCTATATCAGATATACATAAAAATGGAAACACCTTATTTTTAATTTATTTATGATCCAATGTTTCCTCCTATATTTTTTCTCTAAAATCCATTCACTAATTTGTTATTGTAAATCCATAACTATATCCTTCTAGTGTTGAGTATTGGGATAGGCTCTTTTATTATAAAAAAATTCTAGACCCAATCCCATTCCCTCTAATGTGACCACATTCATGTGATATGGCATGGATAAACAAAGTAATGTAATATGGAATAGGGTGTGTACTTTAAAATGGATCGCTTGAATAGATAACTAGTACGCTATATCTCCAAATATTACTAATATTTCCAAAAGAACTAATGTACCTAGTGCATAGCTTACCCTTTTTACCAAAACATAAAACTCCTATTCTTGTTGAAACCTTCAATAATACATGTTCTCCAATTTGAATGTCACTGTATTTCTTTTTAGTATTAGCTTATAATTTTTTTCTTTTCCCCTCTTTAATGTGTTCTAGAATGGTCTATAATAATACTATTATATCCCCTACAAGATCTGGATTAACAAAGCTACTTTCACTAACTACTTCTCAATACATTGGAGTACGACACCCCTTTCCATACATTTCATCATATGGTGTCATCTACATTTTTTATCATAATCTATTATTCTATTGAAATTCCACCAAAGGTCGATATCGATCCAAAATACCCTAGTACATGAGAGAAAATAATCTCAACAACACTTGCAATGTTTGGAAAGTTCATTTAGATTGTATATCTGATTGGGGATGATATATTGTGCTTAAATTTATATCGAATTTATGATGAATATGAAGATTCTTCAATTATTTTTGAAGAATCCTCAATTGATTGTAGATAACAACATCCTATTTATAAATAATTTAGCAGTATATTCATGTGAAAATGTAAATTTTCAATAAAAATAATAGAATAAATGATTTAAAGGATTTTTGTAAGTTTAGAAGATCATTTAATACTTTTGAATACTATATGTAATATTTTTAGAGTTATGTTCTGAGGTAGAATTCAATTTTGAGGAACGTAGATCCTCGTTATTGATTTTAACAAAATACTACATATATTATATTATGATTACACAATTTTTCCACAATTAAAGTTAATATATTATAAATATTATATCATATGATAAATATAAGAACAATATTATTTCTACGATGTTTGTTTTAGCCAATTCCTAATATAACATTTTTGTGCATTTGTTGTTTGGTAACTTCATAATCTAGGATATCACATTTATTATTTTTATTACATATTTCTCTAAAAAAATAAATTTCCCAGAAATGGTGTATTATATGATAAATATGAGACAACCATTAGGTCTGGGGTTTGGGTTTTACACTATGTGGGATATAATGTTTTTTCTTTTTAGGTGTTTAAAAAATTTCACATGATAATTACTTTGTTATAATTTTTATATTATTATTTGTAATTTAATTTATTTAAATTTGTTTTATTTAAATTAACTCAAATTCTATAATGTTTCAATGTGTTTCCACAATGGTTGATCGAGAACCAATTTTAATCATTCTATTTCAACAACTTTTACCAATTTAATGTTATAATTAATTATTGGGATGAAACTAATTATTCTTCCACAATGCATCAAATGGAATAATAGATTAAATTGGTGCTTCAATATTTTGTAATTAGAATCATAATATGAATATATAATATGGGTTTTTGAAATATTCTAATTGCATAGGATTCAGATTGGATGATCTTATCGAGTTAGGGAGACCTCAGATCTCATATTAGAGAAATATATGATCGTCTGAGTATCCCCTTCCGATAATTCATGCTCGATCGTTCTTTCTTCTCCCATGCACATGGTTCCTATAGAAGGTGATTTCTTAACATATATTTTATTTATTTTTATTTTATTTCTATTATTTAGTTATTTATTATATTATGTAAAATTAGATGAATTTATATAAAATAATTATACCTAAAATTATATAGAAAAATTAAATATGTAATTATCAAGTGGTAATTTTTTTATAACATGATAATAAAATCATATGTTCAAGGATATTTTTTGAAATTTTTTGGATGATTATTCGTTTTCATAATGAAACAAAATTAGTAAATAAAATATAAAAAGATTATTTTTTAAGATTATCTAACAGTAATTGAATAGTATTTTTCGAAATTATTATTGGCTAATTACCGAAGGATTTTTATAAAACAATCCTTAAACAAGAATTGTAATGAGATATTGATATTTTTTTCACTAAAATTATCAAAGGATAAAACATTGATTCATCATCGGCAATCTATATAATAATTTTCAAATGATTATTGTGATATTAGTAAAATATAATTACTAAATTAATGAAATGATACATGAAAGATTAAAAAGGTCGATTATAAAAATTATGAAATGATAATTTTGAGAATATCAAAGGATAACTATAAATTTATCAAGTGAATAATTGTAGATTATTAATGTATAATATATACAATAAATATTTTCAAAGGAAAATCATATGTATTTACCAATTGATAAATTATTGATATTTACATTTGATAATTACATTGAATTTTCAAAATATAATACTAAAGGATAATTTATAATAAATCATTGTAAGATATTTATAATTGATACAATATAATAAATTATCAGAATATAATTATATTGTATAATTATTGACAAATTATAAAAAGATGATCATAGATTGATATTTTTAGATAAATTATCATAACATAATTATAAAGGATGATTTATGATAAATTTTTAAAGAGCTAATTGTAAATGGGTAATTTTTACTAAATTATCAAATAATAATTATAAGAGGATAATTAACAATAAATTATGAAACGGAAATTATAAAAGGGATGAAAAGAAAAAATTATCAAATGATAATTATAAAAAATAATTTATAATAAATTATAAATATATAATTATAAATGATAATTTATGATAATTTATCAAAAATAATAATAAAATGTTAATTTACGATAACTTTTTGAAAATAAATATATGGGGAATATTTATGATATATTATAAAGAGATAATTATATAAGGAAAAGTTTTGAGAAATTATGAAAAGATAAATATTCATAAGGTTAATTTTTCAAGAAAATACACCAGACTAGTAAAATAATTTAGAAATTATCCTGGACAAGAATGTATCTTCACATGTGATATTTTATTTCTTTTTGATATAAAACAACATGTTTTGGTTCTAAGAACCCTTAAAAAGACTTAATCATGGATGTATTGACGTTTACATAACAAGGCTACAAAGAGGTGTTATTTCCCATTAAGGTTTTCACTTCAGCTTTTGAAACATATATGTGGTTTATATATACCATTAACATCGAAGACCGTGTGGTGGTATAGTCCTTACCTCTTTGGGATTTGTACACATGTTCCCTTAATATGATATATATATATATATATATATATTTGAAAACTATTCTTGATAATGATCACATGTGGGGGTGGGTGTTTGCTTTCTTGAGAATGGTATGTCACACATGTTTCCTTGAATAATTTGTATCTTCTTATATATGTTCTATGTTGTTCAATTGTATCGTTGTTTTACCATACTTATGATGATGTGATATTCTTTCTCTTGTATCCCACCATATTATCTATTTTTTTTGGTATTTTTCTAAGATCCCAAATCGATTATTCCATTGTGAAAGTTTTATCCATTATAGGGAGAGTGTGCAATTTTTTTAGCAATGGTAGTGATGGACCATTGCACATGGTAGGTATATGATAATTCCTCTTGTATTTTTTGTGATGAACTCAAGTCCTAGAGGATTCAATGGTGTATGTTCCAGATAAATAGTAAATATTGAGCAGATTTCAATGTCTGGAGAATGTTGAGAACTTGAAATCCTTATTTACTACTGTATATTGAGTTCCACAATCATAATATGATGAGTAGCATCATTTATGATCATCATGGAAAGTCCTTGGTTATTTAGAGATCTTGATTGTCCTTATAGTATAGAGATGAATTAATTACAAATGTGGGTTTTTGGAAGATAGGTTATCACATGATCAATTGGTTTTGGAATGTGTGTTACTATACTTGTTATGTACTTGTTATATTAAGGAATTTACCTATATAACTAATCACATCAGGTTAAGGATGAATTTTTGGTGTTGTTCCATGCCTTTTTCTCACACCCTATGTGATAATTTCAGTGAAGGTGTAGAATGCATGAGGTATACTATGATGGTAAAGGCCCTATGATTGTAGATGACATGAGGAGTGTGGATATAAAGGTGTGATAATATGGAAACCGATGATATCATAAATTCAATATTTATTTACTAATCTACATTATTTAGTCTATAATTTAGTGCCACTTTTATTTGGTGCTTTTATTTTATTATAAATGTGATCCAATTATTTATATTTATTAATGTTTACTTTGATGATAATTATGTTATTTTTTGTTATTTATCTTAACTATCACATGGTACTAAGGATATAGTCTCCAAATATTTCACTCAGACATTTTATGATAGTCATTTTCCTATTTTATATGGGGAGACATACAAGATATCATGTGAAACTCCATCTTGGACTCGGTGGATCATGATGTGTTGTTAAAAATGGTATCTGAGGATAATGAATCACATAAATTTTCTTTTAATTTTTTATTTTGATATGGTATATAGGAGATATGATACTTAGAACATGGGTAGGATAACTAATAAATTTCTTTTTCAGCACTATAAAGTGGTCCTTGGATTTTCCATAAAAGTTAGTATTTATGTAATTTTGTGACATTTGACTAAAATCACATTGGGTTATATGAAATATATTGATATGGGATTTATGAAACAAATTATATGGGGATGAATCATGACTTTTTATGTAGGTTCACTTAAAATATATTTCAATTCTGTTCGTGTTCATAGTAGTTCATTAAATAAAATCCTTTTTCATACTATCTATTCATGATAGATTTCTTTGTGTCATAAATTTTTTACATATGGAGGGGTATAAATTTATTGAATTTTATTTCTTAAACTGATTGTAATATTGTGTTAGTATAAATATGATGACTACAAGAAATCTACATAGATGAAGACAATGTTTTTTTATAGGAGGATTATAACGTGGGTTAAGGGTAGACATATAGGAGAACCTTCTGTGATCCCATATTATAGTTAATGTTGAACTTTGGTGATCACATAAACATATTAGGGTTTATCCAAATGACTCCATTTCTTCTCAAAGTTTTGTTACTTCACATTATAGAATATATCCCTGTGACATGTTCATATGGGACTACGTGAAATGTAGGAAAAAATAATCCTACGGGTGAGGTTATTTTTTCTCTTCCTCTCGTTATATAGGTGAATGTAGATGATCATGCTCGCACAAATTCTCAGTGCCTAAGTATAAGATCCACATCAAAAAAATTATAATTCTTAGTTTCTTTATAAGGAATATGATTTCAATGCTAATGTCGAATATTTGATGGTTTTAAAAACTTGAGGCCCTCAGGATGCTAACTAATGGGTTGAAGTCTTTTTGTGAAACATTCAACTTATAAAGACTCTGATGTAAAAGAAATTTAAGATAATATTGGGCACATATGAGGAGTGAATCTATTTTAATTACACATATTTATCAGATATAATACTAAACCATAGGGTGCATCTATTTTTCTCTCCAAGAAAGAGAACAGAAGTCATTGAATATGCATTGAATATTGTTCTATTACACAATCACTGTGATCCTATTATTTGTTATGCATTGTAATGTGATGAATCTATCATTGGTTTTTGAGTAGTTATTATAAAAACCATCTTTATAGTTACATATATTATATGACTTATTATATAAGGTTACAAGCAATAGAACCCTAAAGATTGATATCATTGGTGTATTTAGAAATTATGAACATAGAATATTGTCTTGAAAATTTTATACTATAATTTTATTGAATACTTCCTTAATATGCCTCTAAAATTACATGGATTTTAGAATTAAATGGGATAACCTAGGGACATACAGAAGAAACAGGTGTTCTATAAATACAAAGTAATTAACCTGGAATAAGGTGATACATGTTATAAAATAGGAATATCAACGGGGAATAAAAGTTACGATAATTAAAAACATGAATAATAATGAATGATATAGCATGATAACCATAAATACAATGTAATAATGTTGGAAAAACATACCACACTGTATCATAATCATAGGTTAAGGATAACTTCCAAGAAATCATGACAGAAAAATTCCCATAATGTAATGAGTTTCACTCCATGTCATATAATATATATCATCTTACTAAACATTACCAAATTCAGGGGGGCGATATATATTTTTGGGTGCAACAATCACTTTTATTTTATACTCATGCTAATGGATGTCACATAGATCAAACAATATTGATTCATTCATCATCATATTTTATTCTATGATTAAGGAGTTTTAAATAAATACATGTATTTAAAATATCAATGATGTATATGTGTATAATGGTGATCATTCTTCGTAGGAAATGGGTATGGTATTCACTACAAAAATTTTTTGGTATGGAAAAATCATAGTGAATGTTTGGCAGGATAACAACATCACAAAATAATTCATAAAATTGGTTAATGAGAGAGAATGAGGTATCTCATTATTTTTAAATAAAATTTTCATTAATAGAAAAATGAAAAAACACATCCCAAAAATATTAATTGTAAATATATCTTATTATATAATAAAGAAGTTTGAATAAAGAATAGAGGGAAAGGATTCCTTACTTGAGTGTGTGATTTCAAATGCTTATGAGGATCTTGTTGAGAGTTTGGGGGAACCTTAAGAAGACTATATTGAATGAAAGGAAGCATTAAGACATTCTACAATGGTTTTTAGTTAAGGGAAATGGGATCACGTGTTGGATTATATAGAAATTGAGTGGGTATTTAATTATTATTTATCAAAAATAGGTTTTGGACTCGATTTAATAAATTGAACAAAGACATAAACCTTTAAATTTTTCCCATGAATTTTGAAAAATGGAACTAGTTTGCAGTATCTTATAAGTTCATGTTCATAACATAATAAAATATTACCCTTTCGTATGTGGAGTTTATTCACAATCCTAAATAAATTATTTTATGTCCATTAAATATATTAATGGATTTGAATGATTCACAATGGGTTTGTAAATGTAATAAAATAAACATAAAATAAGATTATATTAAGTGGAAAATACATATTTGGTCTTGAATTCCCTTTATTTTATCTATTACATCACATTTTGGTCATTATGATTCAATAATAGACTAAGTATATTTTTACTGTATTTATTTTAAACCCAATAATTTGACTGTCTCATAAAAATATGAAAAACACACTTCAAGATAATTTTTATGATATGATTCCAAAAATAATATTTAATTTATCTAAATAAATTTTTAAATATTTGTATTTTATCTTATAAAATTATAATCATCAATTATTGAAAATTTTTGGGTTTTTCTAACAAAACAGTTTTTCAACACTTATAAAAATTATACATGACATCAAAATAAAATTATGATCATTTATATTTGATGAAAATTATTTAATAATAATATTTTATTAAGATAATTATTATTCCAATTATCATTTAATTCATAAAAATAATCTATTTAATTTAATTTGAATATATATCAAAAATATCATGAGTTTTTTGTTGTATCAAAATAAAAAAAATTTGTAATAAAAAAAAGTGGGATGAGAATATATTATTTATTATGTATGAAAATAATGTGAATAACCATACTACTTGGGTCATGATACATATATGTTTAATAAACCATCATCCACCGTAAGATTATGTTATGTGATGGTGAGACATTTAATTGGTGGTTTGGAATACGTTGTTCGGGCTGTGTATCAATAACCATAAAATTCTACAATAACTAGTTTCACTCATGATTATATTTTTTTAAATCATCTTCGGATTAGTTAAGGGAAAAATCTTGTGATATTATATCCCACATAAGCTCCAATAAATGGGATTCATACGTTAGTATCCTACTAGGTGAGGTCTTCACATTTTTTCCTTTATAAAAATGATTTATTAAAACCCTATATTTGTAATAATAATGTGGTCATTGTAAAATAACTATTTTCACATTGGTAATGGTTTTTAATGGTCTTTAGAGTCCCATAGAATATAACAAAATAATTTTAGTGAATTTGTTTTCTATAACCATATGACATTGTAATAAATTAAATTAAAACTGAACGGAAATTTTGTTTATAATCCTTCGAGACTTTCCAATCACCCCCCTGCATAAAAAATTTCACCATTGAAAGTTTCATTTACCACACTAAACTATACGGGGTTAATTAGTTTCAAAACTTCTTCTGGTTCCAACATTCCATCTTTAAACTTGTGGTTCCTCCATATCACTATGCCTAGGTGAATTGTCTTATGTTGTAGAATATTTTCAATACAATCTACTATCTTCACCAGCTGATCATGAAAGGAAAGGTTATTCTCCTATGGTCCCACCTATGGATTATGTACATATTAGTGTTCTTATACGTACTTACTCAAGATGGATACATATAATACATCATGTTCATAAGATCAGATAGGTGGGAGTTATTTTTTATAGTCCACCACTCTCATTCAATCAAGGATCTCTATGGGTTTGATATATCTTGGCATAACCATTCCATTCATCCCAGATCTCATGAATTTATTCTATGGAGTAATGTGGAAGATTACCATGTCTATAAAATCATACCCTAGGTCTCATTGGGGATTGTTAACATAGATCATCTGTCGTCTCTAAGTAGGCTAGTTGTGTTACATAATAGTCTTTACAATTTACACTAATACCTTGACCACTTCAGGATCTATCAATTTCAATTCACCAACTTCATCCCAACATTAATCTATTATGCACATGTTCCCATAAATGGCTTCATTATGATATATTTGGATTCTCTAGTTTAAATTAGTGTTGTAAGAGATCTCGACCAGAGGATGTTTTTAGTCCCATCATCCTTTGTAGTCAATTTAGAATTATATAAACATGTCCTTAAGTGTTTGGAAATCCAATTAGATGGGCCATCAGATTTATAGTGAAAATACTTTCTGAAGTATTAGTCATTATTCAGAGAATGTTGGGTACTCTTCCAAAACATAGATGTGAATATTGGATCTTGATCAGACAAATTTGAAATTGGGGTTCCATGAATCCTCAACACTACACTAATGTATATCCTAGCATGTTGATCGAGGTGTAAATACTCTCAAATCATAGTTATGTGTGATGTTTTTGTAAGGAAATCCACCACAACCTTGATAGCATTGTTCCCTATTTATTTCATCAGATGAACACGAACTAATTCTATGGTGATGTTTTTCCATTTCCGTGTATGTATGGGTTATGTCTGTATCATCCCTTGGATTTTTTCCATTCCACTATCAGTTAATAATATATATGATATCTTGATTTATATTATAAAATATCCTTCTTTATATTTTCCCAGAAAATTTTTTATTAGACATCTTGATACATCATTATGCTTTGGGGATGGATATATAATGTTGGGAAATGTACATCATCTAACAACTCTTTTAAGTCATGATTTTAATATCCACATAGTATTGACAGAAATATCACAAAACCTTCTTCATAAACAATTAACATTGAGGATTTCCCTTTTATTATAATTTCTACATTATTCTTATTTCCAAAAACATATCTATTATAGTCCATTATCTTCTCCTAAAGTGATAGGTGATCAATTATTTATGAACTGATTGATGATGTTACTTCCATTTTGATTTCTATGTCCATCCATTCGAAACAAAATAATATTGAATCCCTCTCACTTCTCAATAATGATAAAATTTCGGGATCCTTAATACATAGGCAATCTTCCTCCCTTTTTAGATTTATAGGATGATAGTTAATTGTGAAGTCAAGTTCCATTATTAGCTCCAACCAACTTCATTGACACATTTTCATGTCTTTCTATGTGAATATATAGTGGAGGCTTTTGTGATCCATAAATAATCCAAAATTCACCCAAAGGAGTTAATTTCAACATACATATATTGGGAATATTACTTTAATAAAATCCAGATTATGCGTTGGGTATTTCTGTTCATGAATATTCAACTACCTTGAAAAAGAGTCTATTACATTTTCAATATACATTAACACACATCCCAATCCCATCATTAATTCATTGCCCAATACTATGAAATGTTCTCCAATTGTGTCTACTTTGGGCATAGGGGAAGTGATAAAAATTATTTTTAACCACTTGAATATTACTTGGATTCATCATTATAGGTAATGTTGAGACCCATATGATTAATCATTATAAAAGGGTTTCATAATCATGAGAAATTTAATTTTAATTAACTATATTACCTATGTAATCCATAGAAACTATGCATATATTTCGCTAATTTTGGATGTGGCCACCATTCAATTTCTTCTGTTTTTAAGGGTCCATGGATATCCTATTTCTAGTGATGATATGGGCTAAAAAATGAGACTTTCATTCACAAGAACTCACATCTGATATATTTTCATAAATCATATTGTTTCTCATTGTATTTATAACAGTGCTCATTTTTTAATGATCCTCTATATTTTGTTAATATTTTACAATATCATCTATAGAGACTACCAAAAATTTGTTGAGGTATTGTCTAAAGACTCTATTAGACAAGTCTGTGGTGATTTCAAGAGCACTGGTGAGCCCAAATGGAATCACTATGAACTCACTGTGCCTATAACCTATATAAAATTTAGTCAGGTAAATATCCTTTTTCATCACCCTATATTATTAACAACATTCCATATATATACTTTGGAGAGGTATTGTTCTCCACTTAGTTGTTCAAATTGGTAATAAAATTGAGGAAAAGGATAAATATTCTTTATCCTGATCTCGTTTAGATCTAGATAGTCACTGAAAAGGTTCATTGACCTATCAATCCTTGGATGAAGAGTACAAGTGGACCCCATAGGGGAGAACATGGTTTTATGAACCCTTAATCTAGATTCTCATGTTGTTTTTTATCTCCCCATGTTCTATAATATCCATTAAATATTGAGTTTGGTATAATGGTAATGAATATATTATAATTTCAATTGAAATTTAAACCTCTCATCAAGTATTAAGACCATAAAATTTCATAGGAAACACATGATGGTATTCACTCCCAATTGGAATGTTTTCGAGGATGATTATTTAAATTGAATCAATCATTTATTCTAGATACACATTGTTGTATGGATTTAATATCTATTCTTGTGATGTTGGTGATAAAAATTATTCACCCCCCTCCGTGAACATGAATTGAATCTGGGGTCAATTCATGTTACATAGATATATTTCATTCTCATAGAAATTTATGTTATATTTATACAGGGAAATCAAATCCAAGCCTAGAATTTCTTCAAATTCCACCGATGTGCATATGAATAGTGTATATGGGATTTTAATCCCACATCATTTCACATTGGTAGAGTTATATACTTTGGAGAAATATTTTCTCATATTCTTTTTTCGTTGATAAGTCATCCTCCATTATTTTGAGAGGTGTTTCAATAGATATATTTTATATTCATGAAATGATGGAAATAATAAAAAATAATAAAAAAATATGTGTTCTATTATTCAATGAATATCTATCATTCCTATCAACACTTCATTTTGATAATCACCACAATAGTTCCAACAGTAAAATATCTCCCTTGTTTCCGTGGATGTTTTTGGATATCTCTAAAATATATTTTTAAGTGAATTAGTTTTTAAATATCATTATTTACTTTTTTTAAAGGAAAATATATGTATTTACTTATTTGTTAAGAAATGGAAAATTACCTGAGGGTTTACTAGATAATTCCTTTCCTCTGTCACATTATTTAGATTCTCCTATCAAAAATATCTATATAGGTTCCGTTCTTTCTAGAACCTAAACAAATTCACCAACCCACTAAGGTAAATCCAAAGGAGATTCCTTACACTATATTGACAAGGGTGATGTTTAAATATCTTGGCACCATTAGATTACTACATAATAAAACCAAAATTAAACTCTACATTACAATTCTTATCCCTATTATACCGTTGAAAATCTATGACCTCCACTGTGACTTTGAGGGAGCATCATACAATTTCTCCACAGCTATCAATGTCATGGATCTCAAAGTCATTTCATAAACTAGGAGTTATCTATCAAAACAAAAATAAAACCCTAAATTCGGCTGTGACGACAAATACAGTGTCATATCATGAAATTATTTTGAAGATTACCTCATACACACCAATAGATTCATGGTCTTTTTGCACGAGGGAAATGAAATTCCTTCCCCATTGAAGTCAAATAGTGCATTGAAAATATTTACCAATTTTTTTTAGAATTCCTTCAACTCAATTTCGTTTATATATTCCCCATGACTCATATTTTTTATAAATTTCCTCCACTGATTAGCTTCTCCCTCCATATGAAAAACATCTAGTAGAAGATTCTCAAGATTAGAACATTGAAGGATGTAGAAGATCATCTCAATGAAGTTGATCCATTCTTCCACGATGAAGTTATCTAAATATAGATATAAATTTTAAGGACTTTTCTAGATAAATGACTCAATTTTAGCTTGTTCTATCTTAAGGGGATTTCAGTGCCCCTCTTGATTTAGGTTTCAATTCAAAACTCAAGTTAGTTGTTAAAGAAGAATCCAAATGTTCTTGATTATCACTCCCATAGGGTTGGTGATCTCGTTGGTGTAGTCTTCACATTTTCCATCACATTTATTATTTACCTGATACCTCTAATTTTCAAAACATCGATGGAATAAAAAAAATATGGAATAGTATTTCTAAACTATTATACACATAAAGGGGAATCCAATGATAATAAAGATATAATTTATAAATTACATGTAATTCCTTATGTACTGAATTTTAGGCTTCAATCTATGTTATCCGTGAACTATTTCTTGACATGCATTATTAAGGATATTCTTAGATCCCATTATAATTGTTCATAATGAGATTATGAATTTTCCAAAGAATTTACCTCAAGTTTGTCAAACCAGATGTACCAAAAGTCATGTTTTCCTTCTATAGTACCCAGTCGAGTCTAGATCAACATGATGATATCAAGTTTTACCACTATGTAATCTATACTAGAGACACATCCACAAATAGTATCCAGACACCGAAATATTATATTGAAAATCCAATTAATCTATTTTTAATAAAAATTTAGGATAGTTTCCTATACTTTGTCTTATCCCAAAATCATTTACTGCTGTTTTCTAATCCTAATACAAAAAAAATTAATATTTTACATTCATAAAAACTACAATAACACAGTTCATTATTACATATTATTTCATGATTTGTTACATAGGGTTACACGTAATACGGCTCATATGGTTGCGAATTATAGAGTATTTTTGAATTTGGACAATATCATAACATCTTCATCATGGAAAATAACAACTTTATCGAACGAATCATTAAAAGTTATTTTAAAATTCATTGGATTTTAAAACAACACAAGATATCCATGGGACATCAATAGGAAAAGGGTGAGATAAAAAGCCCATTAATGTTATAAATATGGAATAAGGTTATACAAGTTGTACAAAAAGAATATAAATATGGATTAAAAATTTTAAGACATAGAAAAATGAATAATAATTCATGATATATTATGATAATCAAAATGGAAACATGGGAAAGGTTGAAACAACTCAAAACATTACATCAAAATCATAGACCAAGCCTAACTAAAATGAAATCAAGATGGAAAAAGTTCCATAAAAGAATCTGGTTCACTCCCTATCCGAAATATGATATATTATGAGACTAAAAATTACCCAAATGCATGGGAGTGCAATACGATTTTCAGACACCTATAACAAACATTACATTCTCACGATTATGTGTGCCTCATAGATCACACATCATGGAATCATTCATCATCATATTTAATTCAACGATCATGGGATTTTTGAATATATATAGGTATTTCCAATGTTACTGATGTATAAGTGAATAATGTTTAACACCCTTTATAGGAAATGTGTATGGAATTCACCATAAAAGTTTTTTGGCATGAAAAAATCACGCTAAAATTTCTACTACATACTGGTGTAACATAAAAATTCACAAAAATGGGTTTATAAGAGAGGAAGGGCTATCTCATTATTTTTAAATTAAATTTCTATAATAGGGACTTGGAATAACATATACCTTCCATATTAATTGGAAATATATTCCATAAGTTAATAAATAATGTTTAATAAAGAAGAGAAGGAAAGGATCCCTTACTCGACTGTGTGATTCATCGTGATTGGGATGTGCTTCTTGAGAGCATGGGGAACATTGGGAGGAATTTAGGGAGGGGAGGTAAGAGTATATAAGTGTTATAGGGATTTTTAGTGATGATATATTGGACCTATGGTTCAATTATATACTAAATGAGCATGGATCTATTTATTATTTCTCAATCATACGTTTTGGAATCTATATAATAAAAAACCAAAACTAAAAATCATGCCGTAGTTTATCCCATAGTTTTCTCCAAATGGGAGTGGTTTCCATTATTTTATAAGGTAAAGGTAAAAACATAATAAAATAACACCCTTTAATATTGTAATTGAGTAATAATCTAAAATAAATGATTCTAAAATCCTAAAATATATTGTTGGTTTTGGTGGATTCCAAATGGATTTAAAAAATTAATAAATCAAGATTTAAATTACATTATTTTAAAGGGAAAACATATATTTAGTCATGGATACCATTTTTTGTATTTATTACATCTCTTTTTGGTCATTATGATGTCATAATACAAACTGTATATTTATTTTGTATTTAATTTTAATACAAAAATTTGACAGTATCGAAAAATTATGAAAATACACCATTTTCTAATTTCAAAGTTATAATTACATAAATAAAATTAATTTTATATAAATTATTTTCAAATATATTTATTTTAACATTTATAAAAAGAATAAATATTTATTAAGAAATGATTGGTTTTTTTGACAATAAGAGTTTTTGAACCATTTTAAAAATTACATTCGTCTTCATAAAAAATAAATGATAATATATATTTGATAAAAATTATTTATTATTAATATATTTTTAAAATACTATTTATCTAAAAAATTCATTAATTCATTGAATTAATTCCCTAGTTTGATTTGAATATTAACCTAAAATACTATTTGTGTTTTATTTTATCAAAATAATGAACTTTTATAATGAAAATAAAGTATGCATTATTTATATTCAATATTTTATTTATAATTATATTATTTAGTTATATTTATAGGGTCTTCATTCATATCTATTTAATATAGTAGAATATTCCCTATGATAGATATATTTGGTGATATTATCATGGGGTGGTTCATCGTACACGATTTGGGTCCTGATCATTGTGAGCATGAACTTCTCCAATAAACGGTGTCACTCATTCCTATGTTTTAAAATAAATTCATTGTCTTGGTGAATTTAAAATACCAGTGATGCTCTCTATATTGGAAGCTATGATAAATGTGTGTCATAAGGTATGATCTAACTGGTTTCATCCATCACATCATTTTTCTGTGTCAATAAAATTTATTAAAGACCTATATTTATACTATACATGTGATCAGTGCTCAACTGATATTTTATCAACGACAATGATTATTAATGTTATTTATAAAATTATTGGTTATAATAAAAACTGAAAATTTAAAACCTTTACTATTAAAATATTTAATAATAATACATTTACTTAAAACATAGGGGAGATTTTATTAATATCCATTTAGGTTATTACAATACTAATTCATAGTGATAAGGTGGTAACATAAGGGTCTCATTAACTATGGCCACATGAGGGAAACTGACTATCATATCACATTGGGATGGAAACCATCAACCTTGATCATAAATTTTTATGACACTATATCTTCAGTGAAATATTTTTTGTTTTTAAGGACCACAATACCCATAAACATATTTTGAAACAAAAATACTTGAACATGAGATAATGGAACATGGTAGAATATTTTCAGACATTAAATATTGAGATGGAATTGTCACTTTGGAAGTGTAGTGTTGTGGCATATTCTCTTTCCCCTAAAACACATGTTGAGTAGGAGCATGGTGATAGAATATTAGATGGGTGGGGATGCTTAATGATCTTATTTTTCTAATTATAGGATAGATTCCTAAAATGACCAAGGTTTTATGAAATATTCCCCATTTTAAGGAACTTGTTAACATTTGGATGAGGTAAGGACGTAAAAATACCTACTCAGTGTGTGTTGTAATGGGGGAATTAATAGATAGTGATGACTCAATAACTATAAGGATGATAGATGACAATGATCTAAATATGATGACCATTGACATATCATACCCTACATCTGTTTGAATAGAGATGATGGGGTATTTACATACATATTTATTGAAATTACATCTTGGCAAAACCATGATTTATCATGACATCATATGGTATTTGTAGTGGAACGGGTAGAAGAGATACAATGTTGGTTCGGTCTCTGGATGCCTTATGATCCTCGGGTGAATTTTCAGTCACCTGATTTTTTATGGGTTGTTAAAACCTCTTCTGATATGTATATTGAATTTTAATTACCCTCATAATGGATTTTCATATGTTGTTACCCCAATCCATGAGATGTTGTGATGAATTCTATGTGATTTTCAACAAAATAATGAAGTTTACTTGTTTCTAATAGATCATAGTGATTCGCTCAGTGGGGGAGCTATGAAATACAATTTTTCAAGTGAACCTTAACCTCATGGAGTTCCCTTGATTATTGTTTCATATAGATATGCACATTTTATAACCCAATTTGGGAAGGCCATTCATAAATCCCTATCAACTAATATGAGATTGAGCACAACATACCATCCTTAAACTGATGGATTATCTTAGTAGACTACACCCATATTGGATGATATATCATAAGATTGCATACAATAAATTTTTGGAACATGGGATGGTCAAATTTAATGGATTGGTTTCACATAAAATAATAGTTTCCAATAATCAATTCATATGGTAGCTTATGAGTATCATTAAAAGAGGTCGTGGAACTCACAAATCTCTTATAATGAGGTTAGTGAGGTAGTAGTTGTTTTTCCAAGAATGGTTTATGATACATCTAAGAGAGTGTAACTGATATAGAATATGTTGATAGCTCCTCAGAGTAGGCAGTGATATTATGACGAGAATGGGAGGATAACCTTGGAGTTATCCATCAGAGATCTGGTTTTCTTGAGTGTGAATCATCTATTATGGGACATATATTTTGGGAAATAGGGGTTTGACACTTCATTTTTAGACACTTTGTAGTAACTAAATGAATGGGGACAATGAAATATAGTTTGGACCTTCCCCCTTGTTACTGAGGCATGCGACTTGTATTCCACATTTGTTATCTTAAGAGGTACATTACAAATCCTACACTTGTAAATTTTTTTAGGGAGTTGGGTTAGAACCTGATTCATCTTATAAAGAGTGTCCAATGTATATTATAGACCAGAGTGGGAATGTCCTCAAAAAAATAATACTACTAGTCCGCATTGGATTGAAGCATTGGAAAAATTAAGGGAAAACCTTAGAACCTAATTCAGATGTTCAAGCTATGGGGCGTGAGATGATTGGGAAGGATACCTAAAGTTACTTCTTTTGTATGATAAGTCGATAAAGTGGAATAATTGCATCATCATCTAATTTTTAAGGATAAAATCACTTTTTAAATAACTAATGATTATATTTATCAGAAAAATGTATAATATCAAAAAAAATCACATAATAATTGATTTAAATGATTTATTTAAATGTAAAAGATCTGATAATACATTTGAATACATTATATAATATGATCAAATTTATGTACTATGATAATACTAAATACTGAGGCCCATGGGGTCTTGATATTTATTTGATAAAAATATTAAATATATTATAATACACATGTGTTATTTTTTTAATAAAATGATATATTTCATAAATATGGTATAATAAGAGATGTCTAAGAGCACAGTTAGGTACGAGATGTGCGGTTTACCAATGGAGCGACCTATCATTTTAGGAGTTTGTTGTTTGGTAACATCACAAGTGAGTATAATTATGTTGATATTTTTATTAAGTGTTTTTTCAAAAATAATTTGATATATCTCAAACGTTGTGTCATATGAGAAATCTATGACCACTTATTGTCCCCTGATGCATGTTTTAATAAAAATATGACCTCAAATATATATACATCAGGTGTTTGGTGAAATAACATGCAATAATAACTTGTTAATAATTATTTATATTATCTTTTTGAATTTAAGTAATTAAAATTTTCTATATTAAAATAAACTCATCTTCTTCAACGTTTCAACCTGCTTCCACCGTGGTAGAAGGAGAACCTAATTGAAACCCTTTATTTAAATAATATTTTTCAATCAAATGATGAAACACATTAACATATTTTAAATAATTAATTTTCAAACATGATTTAGAAGATACAGAAGATTAAATTGGGGTCTTAAAATTGGTCATTTTGAACATTCGTAAGAATACTAAAAATGGGTTTATAAAATACTCAAAGAACATTGAATTTATAATGGATGATCATACCAAGATAGGGTTACCCAAATCACTTATATGTGTGATTGGTTTTGGTTTGATGATCTTCTTATGGATTTATGTTATGTTCCTGGTCATCCATCTCCTCCATGGGTGGAACAAGTAAAATTTTTGTTCTTAACTAATTTTTTATTTTATTTATTTTATTCCACTATATCATTATGAAATTATGGAAGAATTTTTTAATTTAAATTAAAAAAATATACCTAAAGTTTTATAGAAACAATACAATATAAATTATCCAAAGAGACTTTTATTATTAAATAACCTTTCAATATTATCAAATGATAATTATTTTGTATTATCATTGACAGTAATTAAATAATTTAAAAAAAGATGATTTTTTGAGATTAATAAGAAATAATGTCAGAAGACTAACTGAAAAATAATAACAAGGAATTCAAAAAAAATATTAATAAAAAATAATTAAATTGAAGTTTCAATGATTTATCAAATTTTAACATTTCAATATTATCAAATTATAAAACCTTTATTCATATTCGGTAATGTATAAATATTTATTAAACAATAATTTAAAGATTATTAATGAATAATTTTTAAAATTATCAAATAAGAATTACTAGATTAATTATGGTTTATTTATAAAATAAATATTTTCAATGAAAATTTACATGGATTTAATAATGGATTAATTATTGAAATTTATATTTCATAATATGTTGAATTATAGAAAAATAAATATAAAGGATAATTTTTAATATATCATCAAAATTTAATTATAAATAGCAATTTATAACAATTTATCATAATATAATTATAGAGAAAAATTTATGATAAATTATCAAGAGATAATTATAGTATTATATCTTAGGAATATTTATAGAAATATAATTAAAAAATAAAATATATGATAAATTGTCAAGAAATAGTTATAAATTTATTTGTTTTAGTCAATTATTAATAGTTAATTATAAAATGATAACCCATGAAAATATATAAAAATTTAAATATAAAATGATAAAATACATTAAATTTCCAAACGATAATTATAAAGAATAATTTATAATAAATTAGAAAAATATAATTATGAAATTATTATTTATAATAAATTATACAAAATTATTACAAAATTATTATTTAAGAGAAATTATCAAATGATAATTATTCATAATGAGAATTTCGTACTCCATACACTGGCCCATAATGATATTTCCAAAATTATATGGGAAAGTGAAACTATTATCACATGAGAAATTTTATTTGTTTTGAAATAAAATTACAGGTTTTTCTTCTAGGAACCCTTGATGAGCCTCATGTTTAGACATATCGGCATTTACGATAATAAGTCGTTACAATGTGTTCTTCATTATTATGGTTTCTTCTTCATCAATCGAACCACATAAAGTGGTATATACAATCCATTGATGTCAAAATCCTCAAGGTAGGATCTTCCTTACCTTTTTAGTATTGGAAACACATATTTCCATAAAATTATTTATTAGTAGACATATTTTAGGACCATGATAAATTATGATGAAATTTTTGTGTCTGTATCACTAATAACCTTAAAAGATATTTTTCCTTGTGTACTTTGCATCTTTCTATTCATGATCTATGTTCATCACATTTATTGTTTTTCTTCCCAATATATAATGATTTTCTTGGGTTTTTCATGTATCCTACAATGTTGTGTTTTCTTTTATGGTATTATTCATCGAGAACAGGGTAGGTGGACCTTCATGATATGTTTTCCCTTAGATGGAGAGTGTTCATGATTTATGAGGATGATGATGAAGGACCTATACACAAGATAGGTAAATAATGATTCCTAATCGATGTCATGCGATGAACATGATACATATTGGATTCCAAAGGGTATGTTCTAGATTCCTAGAAAATGTTCTTGCTATCAATTATTAGAGGATGCTAAGAATATGACATCCTTAATTACTAATGTATGATTATTTTCATGATCACATGATTACATATAGCATGACTATTTACCCTCATAATCATGTGGTGAAAACCTTTCTATGGAAGGGCCCATGTTGTGAGTTCTTGGATGATCATAATGCATAATGAAATATAGTAATGATGTTTGGGATGTGTTCATTAGTTATGAAAATTTTACAAGTGCAATTTTTATTATTATGTAATGTTTTTTCATATAATAATGATAATAAAATAAACATATAATACCCAAATATCCATTAACATATAAATAGGATGGGCATATCATGCGTGGGATAAAACAAAGTAGCATCACATAGTGCCTTCATAAACCTCAGAACACATGGGATCTAGTTCACTTATTGTTCCTGAAATAGATTTCATACATCATATTGAGCGCAAAATCTCACTCACACTATAACTCCCTGAAGCCTCCTTGAATATCTATGATGATTTGTATATGGAATCAAGCTGTGGAAAACCTACTTACAATGACTAGTTTGGAGAGACAACCCCTCTATAATACATATCTTGTAGTATAACTCTAGTACCAAATTTGGGTCCCTCTGGTGAGAATACCCCAAGAATATCATAATGATAGGTGAGGCTATAAAGATAATCTATGGTTGTCGTTAGGGTTTGATGCTTGCAGTCTGTAATATCCAAGATGAGTGGATTTCTCGGGCACATGTGTCTATATAACATGAGATGATGATGAGTTCCATTCCCACATGGCTTGGTGTACAACATAACATCTAGATAAAATATTAATTCTATATCATAAATGAGTATGTGTTTATGGTGTTACCCAAGGTTACTGCAATAAAAAAATACAATGCATGAACAAAAGAAAATTGGAGAGTGATGAGCCTAAAAAATAACCTATGCATGAAGTAACTCTGTATTGTATGAATGGATCCTAGACCCTATAGTGGGTCATGTGATAATGTGGTACTTATTAGAACACATGAAAATGCATAAATAATAACTATATTAATAATGTTTTTGAGATATCACATTATGTGATATTATTTTCAGATCAGTTGTGGGGAAATCTAGTGAGATGAACATAGAATCATTTTTACCAGATACCCCACCATTCTCAAATGTGCAACAATGGTGAGATGATTCACCTATAAATACATTGATATTTCATATCAAATAGGGAAGTTTCCACCTCATGAAAATGATATACACATTTTTTATAAAAAACAAAGTATTGTGATCCCATATAAATGTTATACAAATAAGGTTGTGTGATCCCACAAAATGGTTACACAAAGAATCACACATGGACATGATATCTCATGAACTCTTTCGCATGAAGCTACCATGGAATCACAAAACATGTCTTGTTAAGGGGTGTGGCATGGCATAACTCTCAAGAGAATGGCGGTAGGTAATGTGTGACCTCTTCTTCAAAAAGAGGTAGCACAATGCATGCCATATCAAAAAGGGTTGTAATACCATGTGGACATCATTCTATAGAAAATATAAGGCCAATAGTTCAATTACACCATAATAACACAAATGCGATCACATATCAAGATACTACCTCTCGCTAAAAAGATATTACATTGTCGCACATCTGGTTATGATAAGAATTGTGGATAACATCACATCAATTAATTATGATCAAGCCCTAATGAATTTATTTGATGCTCTCTGAAATAAGAACTTGAATAATATTCATGGCTCATTTCACAATGCCAATCCATTGGAACTCAACATGCATCAAATTCAATATGAATTTGCGCAATAGGAGATCCATTCCACACTTGGTATCCCCATGTGATGAAAATAAAAATTCCATGTATGTGAATCATATGAATGATAATTAGAGTATTTTCAAGACTCTATACCTTGATCCCCTATTTGGGATCACATGAGGATTTGGATGTCAAAGAACACCATCATGACAAATTTTATCTAATCAACACATTAAATCTTATAAGGTTATGTGACATCCCTATGAAAGCATTCCAATCATTCCATACACCCTTTGGCATGATTTCATGACATGAAAACTACCTTGGTCACACTATGTCATCATACAACCATGGAAATGCAACATATCAAAGGCAGGAAAATAGACTTTCCATGAAAATGTCTACATGCCGTTGTGATATCCATCTATAGAAATACAGTGCATCAATGTCATGTAGAAAACTATTATGGACAACATCTACAATATATCTTAAGGTACAACACTAATCATGTGATGTATCATAGGAAAAAAAGATAAATGGCCATGGAAAGGTTTGCGCACCATGGAAACATCTTATATTGATGATGCATAATAGTCAGGGACAATTAGTGGGTGAAGAAAAAAAACTCTTTGAAAATAGAGAGTAATGGACGATCATAGTTGGATGCCCTTAATAGATGAAATGATCATGTGACACATCACTAAAGGGAAGAATATTTTCACCTTTCAACAGTGGATACAATTTTCATGACTCCAAATCCTTTGAAAAATAATACAATAAAGATTAAAAGGGCTATGGTGGTAGATACTCATGATTATTAAAATATAGGTGACACAACCCTTGTGGTCTACAATGAAATGCGAGTCTCTGGTGACATGTCTGCATCATCTCAAAAACTCCCCTTGGCTTGTCGAGGACTCCACACAGAAGTCCTCGGGCAGGTCACGGAATCCTCATGCTACCCCTTGGTCTCCCTAAGGACAAATAGATGTATTTTTCAGTTACTTGCACAGATACCCCCATATCACCCATAATGGTCAAGCGAGGTATCTTTAAAAAGTCAAGTAAATGACCTTGACATTAATCATAAAATCTCACATAACACATAATATTTTAAATGTATGAAATGTGGATAAAAATAGAAGAGGTGAGATATCTAGAGATCATAAAACACTGGTGAGTTTCCCAAGATGTCCATAGTGTAGTCTCATGGAACCCCCTGACAAGTCAAGCATGTACATAAAAGAAACTCAAAAATACATCTTTACCTCATGAAATGTCTCGGGCAAGGATTCATGAATCTCAGGAATGCATTTCAAAGGTAACATTAATCTCATGAAGGCCCATTTAATGTCAATATGATAATATGGATTTCTAATTGCATAATCATGTGAGAAAATAAATATTCATTAATTAAATATAATCTTGTAATGGAAGCAGTAAATAAAGAAACTCTTGTGTGTTAAAAATATAGCGACACACATGGCATAACCCATAGTGATATCTTGTGAAGAATACTACTACCATCCAACCTTTTATATAGTATAGGATACCTCCACCCATCATCATCCCTTATCAAAGGAAAAAAAAGATCCTTTCCCTGGTCAATCATAGTATAGGCTACCTCCACCAACTTTAAAAGAACCTCAATCTATAGTCCATATATCATGAAAGAGGTCTCTCAAATCTCCACTATCTTCCATGGCCCGGAAATGATATATAGCTTTATGGACCATTTTCATGACAATGTATGTATTCTTATGGCTCCAACATATGCGCCTATGGTCATTAGCCAAATATATCACTATACAAAAAAGATAGTCTAATCCTTATGTGCCCTGACATCACTGTGAAAAAATTAAAAATCATAGTGAGTCTAAAATTATATCAATATGACATTATCATATAATTAATCATGACCTATAAACCTTTATCCATGATTTTCTACATTCCCATATCTTTTTGGAATGGATTTCGGAGTGTTCAGGACCATAGGTATCCTAATTAGGATATTATATAACATCCCCTATATCATGTCCACTTGTGTAATGGCCTTAAATATCGTGTACTTAGGGTAAAATCGTATGACCATAAACTCTAGCATATAATGGTCTAAATCACCAGAATATAATCATCTAGATAATGATAAAACTTATCAATTTGAAAACCCGTAAATGAAATATTGAGAAAATGTCTTGTCTTTTCTCACTAAAATATTCATCTCCATAGACTATAAAATCATTAGCGATTAAACTGAAATGGAATATAGATAATAGGGTCTACTCTATAGATCTAAAAAAGCCAATATATTCTCATTGGATCCCCTTATCTAGTAAAAAAATTAGACTAATGATTTGTTACATCTCTTTACTATCATAATATGTTTACTAGGTGGGGATAAAGTATTAAGGGTTCTCAAACCCTTCATTCCAAAAACAACACATCATGATTTGGGTTCCTTAGATCTCCACAACCATCCAAGGCCCCCATAAAAGAAACTTGACTTCAAGGAATTTTTGAATGACTATGAAAATATGCATATGGATCCTACAAATTTGAATATGGCGATCAGACAAATTTGTCACTCTAAAATGGTTTTCTGATCTTTGTGATCCATGAAATTACTTCAGAAGAGCTCAAAACATTAGTTTGTCT
This sequence comes from Viscum album, assembly GCA_963277665.1. NCBI lineage: Eukaryota > Viridiplantae > Streptophyta > Magnoliopsida > Santalales > Viscaceae > Viscum > Viscum album. The sequence goes on from OY728130.1 coordinate 892,251,604, forward strand.
TAAAACCACCCAGTATTACTGCCCCAAATCACCCTCTTAAACCTAGATATTTCGACCATGAATTAATGTGTCCATGAAAAACAATCGAAGAAGATTAGAAAGTCTCAATGTTACGTCACCCTGTTTTGTACCATTTCTAAAAGTAGGAATAAAAAACTCTATTCCCAATCCATTTGTGACACTCACCTCCTTATTTGAAACCATGGGGTGTAGAGATCATGCTTCAGATTATAATATAAATTTTCCTATGGTTATAGAACCCTGTTTGGATAGATTTCCATTCATAACCAACATCATAATCTTAATGTTTGAGTCATCAAAAATCTATCATATACTTTGGAATGATGTGGATATCTTCTTATTTTTTGACGTTGCTACTAATGCATGAGGGGAAAAAACACCAGCTAAAGGAATCCCTTCCTTTTAAAAAAGGGTCCTTAATCCTAGTGAGGCATGGGAAAACCATGAAGGAACTTGGAATTTCATATTGACATGGGACATACCTGTAATTTCTTCCACACCTCATATTAAAGAACTCGTACTATTGGGTTTTAGATTACATAATTTATGCTTCAAATATCAAGGTGGAACACAAATCATTATTATTTCATACCCAACAAATATTACCTCCATCAATATTCCTTATACTCTAGAAAATATACCCTTATTTAAGGACCCTTTACATGACTGTCCATGTATGCATATGGTTACTGCTAGGTTCATATGGTCATCAACCAAACAAATCATTATGAAAAAAGGTTTTTCTGGTCTGTGTGATCCATAGAATCACCATAGAAGGACCCAACATAGTTTTGTATTTTATGTCATTCTTGGAATGTCTGCACTATATCTCATGATCATATATCAGGTATATGGTAATGGAAACTAAACAAAGATAATATTTGTTCAGATAAAGAAGGACTTAAACTAAAGAAACATCAGGTCTAAGCTAAAGTATCTTAAACTAAAGCAACATTACGTCCAATATAAAAGACTGTAAACTATAGGATCACCAAGTCCGAGATAAATGAAATTAACATTATGAAACAAAAGGTCCAACATAAATGACCTTAAACTAATTCAATTCTATCTGTAGGATAAAAATACCTTAAAATAAAGAAATTTTAGGTCTGAGTTGAAAATACATTATGAAATGAAACATCATGTATGAGCTAAAAGACCATAAAATAAAGAAATGTTAGGTCTGAGCTGAAAGACCATAAACAAAAGGAACTTACGGTCTGATCTAAAAATTCCTTAAACAAATGAAATAAATGGATTACGCTAAAAATTCATTCAACTATACCAGTGTAAAGTCCAAGATAAAAATCCCTATGCTATTTCCCAAAAGTGGTTTTTTCCTATGAGAGTCTATAAGATCCACTACATGGCCTTAGCATAATCAATATACATTAACTGATCCATTCATCGTTGTAAGAACATAGAAAATATCCTTATGGGAAATGAATTCTACCAAATTAATACATCAGAAAATGAGGTGATCTCATGATAATTGGAATGGATCACCAGTAAAGTGTCTTGTATTGGTGGGAATTCATGGGAACATCTTGAGAGTAATATGTCATGATTAAAATTTTCATATCTACTAATTTATAATTCTATGATATTAAACAAATTATGGATACCATTAATGATCCAATGAACTATAATTCATATACAATCAATCTTTTTTAAGAGCATCCACATGATAATACACGAAATCCCTCAGTCGGCACACACTTGAAAAATAATCTAATGGAGTTCAATATTAATGCCCCCAGAAGTTAAAATACGTAAAAACTTATATAATTTTACATTAGAACTAGATTTATTTTTTTCAGAATGAATCTAATTCGAAGGGCTGTAATTTTTAGAATCTCATAATCATTCAGTGTGGAATTTTTCATTGAAGGGCACATGTTGTGAGTGATTGGATTATCATGATGTATGATTACATTTTCAATGATGTTTGGTATGTGTTCATTGTTTATGAAAATTTGAGGAGTTTTATTCTCAACATTATTATTATTATTATTTTTTTTTTTATATAACAGATACAATAAAATAAATAAAAAAACCAACGTATTAATTTTCCTCAAAACCAGAGGGGCATATCACATGACGAATAAAAAAGAAGTGTATCATAGGGACTTCTTCAAAATCATGAAAATTGGGTTCTAATTTACATGATTTTTTTACATGGTTATGACACATCATATTGAGCACATAAGACTGCTCATACTGTAACTCACTAAAGCCTCCATACCAATCAAGGATGGTTTGAGGATGTTGTAATGATGTGGGAGACCTCTTAACAATGACTAGTCTGGAGAGTCAGTCCCTATATATAACATTTCATGTAATATGACTGTAGTTCGAAAATAAGCATCCTCGTGGGAGAATATCCCATGCATGTTAAAAAGATTCACAATGAAGTGAAGATGGTCTATGGATGGGGTTAGAGTGAAATGTATACGGTATGAAACAACCAGTGTGAGAGGCTTGCTTGCATGTGTGTGTGTAAATAGATAATTCAAAGACTGACATACCTAAATGGATAGGTGTGGAACTAAACATTTGAATAAAATATGAAATCATGACAAAAAATATACTATGTGTTGATGGTATTACCCATGGTTTCTATTGTGAAAAAATATAGTGCATTAAAAAAATCCACTATGAAAATGATGAGTATAAAAATTAACTTATTTGTGAAGGAACACTACAACTTATAAATTAACCCGCCACCCTCAGTGTGGGTTACAAGATGTTTTGAATCATTTGAATATAAAACATTACGTGAACCAAATACAATGAATTCTGACATTTCTGAGATATCTCTTTATGTTGAACTATTCTTGGATCAATGATGGGTAAATTCTGTGAAATGAGTGGCATAAAATGTTTATCATATGCACACCCATTATTAGAGGTGAATATTATAAGATATGAATCAAAAATAAATACAGAGAGATTGATAATTGAAGAGGTTGGTTACCGCATTGTGAGAATAATTCTCTTGTTTTCATCATGAAACTGAGCATTGTGATCTCATATATATTCAAAAAAAAGAATCTAGTATGATCCCTCGTAAGGGTTACATAGATCATCTCACACGGATGAGTGATGGAATGATCTATTTCACTTGAAGCATCCAAGGAAACTCATAATATTCCTTGTAAAATGGTGTGGCAATGCATAACCCCTCCTGCTGAAGGCTGTTTGAACACTGTGACCTCTTTTTTAAAAGCAAGTAGAATCGCATATCCCATCACACATAGGTTTATATTACCATGTGGACCTAAAACATTCACAAATATTATGATATGATCTTGAATACACCATTAGGAGAACCAAAATTTTATCCCATATGACAATCCCACCTCTCCTAAAAAGAGATTAAATTACAACACATCTCGTTATGTGAAGTAGTATGGAATGAAACATGATTTTTGGTTATGATCAATACATAAATAATTTATTTAATGTTTTCAGAAATCTGAACAAGAATAATATTCAGGTCTTGATGCACCATAAAAATCCAATTGAACTCCACACCAAAAACATTCAATATTCATGCCCGCATACAGAGCTCCTTGCCATAATTGATATCTCTATGTGAAGAAATAAAGTACTCAATTTACATGATTCATAGGAATGATAAGTAGATTATAGGAAAAATGTTATATCCTAGGCCCCCTTACAGGATCACATGAGTATTTGGACGTCATATGTAACTCACATGAAAACCATTGGTCGTGTAACACATTTTAGTGGCATGGGATATGATACATCCTTGAGAAATATTTCCTCACTTTCCATACACCCTTGGACATGCATACATGACTAGAAAACCCCATTCGTTGCACTATGGGGTCATACCGCGAAGGAAAACATGACATATAAAAGTTGAGAAAAGAGACAATCCATGAAAATGTCTAGATGCTATCATGAGATCCATCAATGAACATATTGTGCATCAGAATCAAGTTGAAAAAATATCCCTGAAAAAGTATGCATTTCATCTCATGGTCCAATATAGATTATGTGATGCTCCATAGGAAAAGAGGATGACTGACCAAGATAAGGTGCACAAACCATATCAGGATCACATATTTATTATGTGACACACTCACTGTTAATAAGTCAGTGATGGTAGAAAAAGTCCTTGAAAAATAGATTGGTAATGATTTCAATTGTCTAAGGCCCTTAGTAGCCACAATGATCATACAAGGCATCATCAAAGAGAATAATTTCATTGTGTGTATAAGGAAATCTAGTGATAATGGATCTATTTATGTTATTTACTTTATGTACAGTCATGTTTGTATTTTCTGTCATTCCACACTAGGCTGAATAGTGTTTTTTAAAAGGAAGTGGTGTTATAGTATTAACTTACAGTGGTTTTAATAAGTAAGGTGGAATCATTTCCCAATTGTTTCCAATTTTATTTGTTCATAATCTAGAGGAAGAGGAGAGAATCATGATTGGTCATTTTATGGTATTAAATCATTATAAATTTGGTAAAGTATTTATTTTTTCAATTGATGGGCTTGGAAAAGGTTGTGATTCATGAAGATGTGGAGCATCATGAATGGTTTGATGGGTTGCAGTAATATTTTTGTCTATGAGATGTGGAGTATCATGAATCTCTTGAGTGTTAGAAGAAATCTCCATGACTCCAAGATGCATCAAGAGTGGGTTAAATTTCACTAGAGAAACATGATTGAAGGAGATTCATAAAAATGAGTTTTGTGGTTCATGATAAATCCCCTGGAGGTGTGGGATCATCGCAAAGGGCCCATCATATATATATGAGCCTACCCCCATAACATTTCCCCTGAAATTTTTTTGTGAGGAAGAATAAATTATTTTGAATATGTGAAGTATTACATATTTATGAATTAGGGTTTAATTATGATCTTAATACTCATTAAAACATAATATTTTCCTTTTTCAACTCTTATGTATCTAAAAAAAGAATTTTCATATGGATTGTGTATTCCATAATGAATCATTTAGCTTCATAAAGGCAGTTTTATTCACAATGCTTTCGAGCATCATGAAGGTGTTTCTCCAAAATTAGTATTCAACATCTGGATTAAGTGAATATTGATTTCTTATGCATCAGAATAGGTCTTAATTGAAAGAATAGTATTTTTATATTTAAATAAAAATATACAAATATCAATCTTCTAAAGTGACCTTCATGTCATTATAATGAGTAAAACATCACCCAAAGCAGTTAGTTGGGGGAGTCAACTTTAGTGTTATGGGGGAGGGAGTGTGATATCACTAAAATCATGAAAATGTAGTGTTCCTTGCATAGAGTTACTGTTTCAACTCTTATAATTTCCATTAAATATTAATATTAATGGATTTTTTTTATGACTGGCATAATATAAATGTATACCCCGTAAACTATCCCTCAGTGGTGAATGATATAAAATTATTTATTGAATATCTCCATATTAATGATTAATTATTTTATTATTCTTTAATATAGGTTTAAAAATATCATACCAATCTGGTAACAAGATCCATAATTTTAATATAAAAATCTGAAACCATGATTCAGTCCTCCCCACTCAGGGAGTTTGGGGTCCTACAAGTGGGGTCAGAGACTACAAGTTGATGGAGTTAAATTTTTACACTTTTTTGTCATTGAGAATTCAGAAAATGCTAGAGTATTCCCCTTATTTTATGGAATGAACATATAAATTTTGAATAACAGGATGATATCTCATGTAACATCCAATGTAATTCATGTTATTCTTCCACTGACTATGAAATTCAGGTCATTACTATAAACTGGAATATCTATCACAGAAATAGGGAGGCAAATGCTTGATTTTGAATCCAAGGAATAAAATTACCTTAATGCATCTCTATTAGACCAAATCTATCTAAAGGTGATGGGATTTAATTCATCCAATTTTATGTGGTAAAAAATAGAAAATATATATGAAGGTGGTAACAAGGTGAAGAAGGCCAAACTACTTATTCAACATAATAGGTTCATTGATATAAATATGTATATAACATTTTAAATATAATTAATAAAGTTTAGGGATAAATACAATGACTTGGTGAACTATAATGAGATTTTCATTGTGAACAATGTTTTGAAAAGGATCCCAGCTCCACCCAATACAATATTTTCATCCTTTGAGAAAAGTGATATTTCTATTCATTCCCTAGATGATCAACTGAGTAATGTGGTGGCATAAAAATTTATAGTCAAACTAGAAAATGGAAAAAATAGAGTAAATAATGAAATGGATTTTAACTCCATGAAAAACATGAAATTTGTAAATATTTTGTTGTGGAAGATAATGAGGATGTTAATATTATATCACTTCTTTCTATAAAATTCATTATAGTTGAAATTATATTTAATGGAAAGCTACCTGTAGCCTATTTTTGAGGTGGTAGAGTTGGACAAATTTCTTCTTAGCACTCAAATATGTTTGATGACAAAGAATGTGAATCAAGATACATGGATAAAACATAGAAAATGTTTTCCAAATAATTGATAATTTCAATATTAAAATAAATTACAGAGAAATTGTTTCTTCTACAATGACGTACTAGATGATAATGAAATTTTGAAGGATAAATAACTAGAGTTTAAATCGAGAATCTTATCATCCATAATTGAAATAGTCTGAAATTCAGATCCCTTAAATGAAAATGGAAATGATAATCAGTTGATTGGTGTTGTTGATATTGTGTTGGAACATTAGATTTTCCATGGAAATCATCACGATTAAAAAAATAGAAAAAGAATGATGTGATCTATTTTGAATGATTCATCATAGTATATTAATTGGATTGAAGTAGAAACTGATCGACATGAAAGGGAAAACGTTAATTAAAAAAGTATTAAAATCATGGAAGATGTTGTAAAATTTATGATCAGGATTAAATAGTAGTAGAAAGTCATCAAGGACCATATATCTAGATTGTGGGATAAAGATAATACAACTGTGGGTGTTGAAGTTAAATTTTTTACTCTATAGAGTATACTAGAAATGAAATCAAAATCTTTGGAAAAAAATTATAATGTACTATTTGGAATATACTCTGATGCATAGATGTTAAAATATCCAAATGTGTTTATAAGGGAATATAGAAGGTATTGAATCACTATAGATTCACATCTATGGGAAATGATTATAATTGGATATAATGATAAGACATCAACGGATTGAAATACTATGATAAAAAATAATGGGAAAAAGAATTGGACATATTAGAAAGGGAGCTGATGTCCTCATAATAAAAGCATAAAATCAAATAGAAGAGATTTCTCTTAATTTTACATTAGTTTCAATAGATTATCTCTAGTCAAATATTTTTTCAAAATAATGTTACATGATTATGAATGGAAGTAATAATAAATTTCTCCTTATGAAATATCAATTCTATGGATATAATTTCCACACATTTTTATAAAGTGAACATGAATCTTTCTATCTGAATGGGGAAGCCCTAGAAAGTCAACAATGAATAATGTTACCATATACTTCAGAAGGTATAAAAAATAATCTCAATATATATTATTTTCAATGTTCTATTTGTCGTCATAATGTTGTTCATTTTATGTAGAGGTAAGGTGGTAAAAATATCTACATAATTTAGAGACAAATCCATACATGCCAATCATATAGTGTTTCTCTTGAAAAAATATATTCTTTTATTGAATAAAAATATTTTTAGGATTAAACCATTCATATTAATATGATATTGGTAATTCCAGGTTTAGAATCCATAATCAAATATCTCATAGATATAAAATATGAAATATTCTAAATTCCAATATTTCATAAATTTCTCTCAATGCTACAAAGAATAGTATAACATAGAATCTTGATAGTGGATTCTATTCCCATATTATATGAAATAAATACTTATTTATGGATGTTAGGAAATGGAATTATGGAACATTGAGATTCGAATGTGATGGTTCTTTAATTATCAATGGAAAAGGAAGTGCAGAACTAGAAAATGTTATTCTACGGAAAACGAAAATTCTCTATGTGAACAGTTTGCATCAAAATAACCTTAGTGTTATTCAACATTATGAATTTATATTGATAGTCAAATTTAATTAAAAATGATTCAATATTAATATAAATAAAATTAATTAAATCAATAATGGATTCAAAATAGTGGTAAATTTATACTATGTTGATAGTAAATAATACATTTATTACTTAACTATTGAGGAGGAAAAAAACTCGTGGCATCAGAGCAAGGGTAACATTAATAAATAAGTCCCAGAAAATATATCTCAGTTGTATATAGTATTTTATATCCCAAATCTGAATCATGAATTAGAAAATAATTTTTATTCTTTTATGGGTTGGAAGTTGGTCTATAGATTATATCAACTAAAGAACAAAATGGTATTAAATATAAGTGGTCACAACCACATAGACATATGTGGTATAATAAATGGGGATGGAACAAATATGGCTAAGTAAATTATTATTTTTATTTATGATTACATCATTCAATCTTGTGTAATTATTATACAAATGAAACATTATGTTCATGATTTCTTAAATTTTTTATCGAATAACTAAGAATGATACCAACCCGACACTCAATGTTCTAAAATATGAAAATTTAATATAAAACACAGCCATTCAATTTGAAAATCACCTACAATAATATGGGGAAAACAATGAGGTATATATAGTGAGAACACCATTGAAAAATGGATTTGTTCAATTCAAAAATCAATAGGGGAATAATAAGGCCAAAATGATACAGATTAAAAGTTGTTTTTCTCATCACTATAGGAAAGAGGCTATTGAAGAAGAAGTGCACACCAAAAAATGAATAGGGATTTGTATGAGAGAAAATAAAATACCAAATGAGTTATGTAATTGAAGGATTCCATCTAAAATTTATTATCATGTATTTGGAGGTAAATATTACATCATAAACAATGAAGGAAATAATAGAATATATAGTGATGCTGTAGAAGAGGGAATATTATGTTGATATTAAATGTCTAGTAAGGACTAATAATTTCACAATAAAATCTTTGTTAGATTTTAGAAATTTGTGATATCAATACCCTTGAAGATAAAATTAAAAATACCTCCAGGATATTATATGTTGATATGAGAGAAGATTAAGAAGAAATATGTCATGGGATAGAATCAAATGATCAAATAAAGGAATGTGTTAGAAAAACTAAGGAGTCACAAATTAGTGATTATTCAGAGGAATTATAATAAGAAACCATCATTATAAGACATCATATTAACCACATAGGAGATGTATAATGGAAGATAATGATCGATACTACATTATTTTCGATTATTATGCACCCATAAAAACTAGGAGAGTAAGGAATGAATCACATTATTCCATCCTATATATCTTTTATCCAAGTTAACATGAATAAGTAGAGATGGTTTAATCATGGGTTAGGAACATGAATTAAGAACTAGATCATTTTTTGAAAAACATGGCATGGGATCTTGTTAAGAGACCTGAAAATAAAAATTTTATTATGGAAAATCATATCATTAAAAATATATTCAATAATCTTGAAAATGTGATAAAAAACAATGAATGTTTAGTGTGTAAAGGAAATACTAAAATTGATTTAATTTATATTGATGAAAGGTTTTATCCAGAAGAAATACTAGAGTCGATAATAAATTTCTAAGTTATTAAAATTCAATTAGGATAGAGAGTTTATTAGAGGGATGTCAAAAATACATTCTTAAATATTGTTCTTGAAAAAATTTCATCATTGTATAACAAGTGTTATTATAATTGTAAATGATGATGAAAAGGTGTTTAGATTAATGATTCCCCTCTATATTTAATATAAAGCACCACTTTCATGGTATTCTCTACTAGAACCTTATCTAAAAAATATTTAATTCAAAAAGAGGAGGTTTTGATTATAATATCTATTAGAATAATTTCAAGGAAGATCAATTTATTGAACTTTTTTACATGGATGACGTTGTATTTAGAGGATACAGACATGGGTTAGTGAATGAATTTCCTAATCCCGTAAAATTATAATTTTTTATGTCTATTATTGGTGAAGTAACATACATCATGGGGAATTAGTTGATTCAGAAAAGAATTATACCATTGTTTCTCAGAAAAATAATTCAAAAGAGTTTCTAATGAAACTCAACATGTATAAATCCAATCTAATGTCGGATTCGATTGTGGTTAGGAGAAACATTTACATCCTGGGGGTGGTATTTATGTGGATCCCAAATTCTATATGAGAATCCCTAGAATCATGTCATAACATACTGAAAGATGGATAGATATCATCTTTGTGACATTCTAAGTGGACGATATTCATTGTAATGTGTTGAAGCACATTTGAAAACAGTTAAACAAATATTGTAGTACATTGATGGTAAATTAAATTTTGGATTATACTTTTCTTTTAGAATATATAATGAATTATCGTAATTTTATAATGGTTACTAGGTTAGAGATGTGGTGTATAGAAATTCCCCAAGTTCTATGGTATTATTTATTGATAATAAATGTGTGGGGAAGATGAGTAAGAAACATGGAAGAACTTCTCTTCACAAGACTGAAGCAGAGTATAAATCGGTAACAAAGACTTTCTATTACCTATTCTGAATGAAGAAACAATTGAATGATATTGGTGATGAGGTGAAACAATAAATGGTGATTTATAAGTATAACAAGAGTACAATTGATCTTACATAGAATCCAATCTAGTACTCTCAGAAAAAAAATATTGTGAAAATATATCACTTCTAAATGAAAAAGTTAAACAATGTTTTATTTAAAAAGGGCATGTTGGAATTGATTTAAAATTTTATGAAATTATAATTATGACTTTGGAATCACATTTGTTTGAGAAACATTTTTTAAGCCTCATTATTCAATCACCTCCTAGTGCATTAGGAGGACACAGTTGATCCCCTCTCCCTATTTTTTTAACTTTTTTAATCTGTATGTTGAAGTGTTGAAGGTTTGTTAGGGATATACGATCCAAGGGGAGTGTTTCTTGAGCTCCAAAAGTACGTAGACATGTTATTTGATTTATTTATAGTGGGGATAATGAAAAAATACAATGTAATAAAGCTTTACATGTCATGTTTTTTAAAAACCACGTAATACTTCTGTGACATAATGGGAAATTGTCAAAAAAAAAAACCTAGAGGGTTCCATTATTATAACCATGGATGTTAATTGTAGTCAATGATGCATGTTTTTTGTAATTTTTTCGTTCAACACTTGATTGGTCGGGTAGTTTCCAATGGATGTGGCATTAGAGTACAAACTAACTACATTGTTGAAGGTGGCGTCATTTATCGGTTTTTACCAATTTTTGGTGCTAAAAATTAGGTTGAATAAAAGTTCATCATGAAAGTTGTATTTTTAGGATTTAATCCTACTAAATATACTAATGGAATTATTTTTTGGAATATTGGGTTTTCCAATGGATGATATTCATGATGATTTTGAGCATCATGAACTACAATTGCAAATGGAGTGATGGGATGATAATAATCTCTATGACAATAAGAATTGTATAATGATGAATGATTGAAGAGTTGATGAGAATATACATGAATAAGAAAAGATTCATGAGAGTGATAAATTTCACTAGATCATTACAAGTGACAGATCTTAATTAATATGATTTTGGAGGATTAGAAAAAATTCTGTTGTTGGCTTGGGATCACATTGAAATACTGAAATTATAAATATATAGAAACACTAACATAATTATCATAGAAATTATGGGGATGGATTGATTAATTAGTCTTCATTCATGAAGTATTAATGATTCTTGAATCAGGCTGTTATTGTCTGCTTAATCATCATAAAAATATTATTCATGTCTTGAACAATGGTTAGGTTTCTATGAAAAAATGGGTTTCATGATGATTGGATATTCCATGATGACTCCATTATCATTGTGAATGTAATTTTATTAGGATATTTTTTTTCTTCATGAAGGTTGTGAGATTCACAAAAATAAGTGTTGAATATCTTGTTTATGTGAACACTGAATTCAAGTGCATCAACTCAGGTCTATGGTGCAAGAAGACTCTAATGATAGTTATGGAGAATGGAATAAAATACAATCTACTATACTACATTCACGATATTAAATAGAGAAATACTTCACCGAAATAAGTGAGCTAGGGGATGTTGACAAATCTTTTCTAATGGAGGTACCATTATACCTGTAAAATAATTCAAACGTGGTGTTCCAGGCATAGTGTGACTATATTCGTATTCATGTTTTCTAAAACTAGTGATGAATATAGGATTTTGGCATGACTAACACATTGTAGGTTTATTCTCCTTGGACTATCACTTTGTTGTGAACCATGTAAAATTTATGTGTTCTCACTCTATATGTGAATTTTTAATTACTACTCGATTCCATCATACAAGTTTAGAATGTTCTTATCAACATGGGAACATGACCCAAAATTTAAAAGAAAAAGATGACACCCTGATTCACCCATCCCCTCTTAAGGTGTTTTAGTATCCTAAAATATAAATGTTACCTTATCCCTTTTTTAGTATGGTATTAAAAATGCTACTGTATACAAAAGAGATTCTAATGGTAATCCATAATCTTATGAAGGTATAAATGTGTTTAATGGAATATAATAGGTTAGGTATCATTCATGGGCATGAATAATGATTATTTATATCATAATATATATTTGGGTGACATGGTGGATGATCCACTATGTTCATTGATAGTCTTCCATTACTTATTTCATTATATGTAAAGGAACTACATAGTGACATCTAAGACAAAAAATTCCCTTGGTAGATAAAGACCAGTTGAAAAGGGTTCTCCCCTATATAATGCTTCCATGATACTCCATAAATCATCACCTCATGAAATATAATAATTAATGAGTTTTAGAAAAAAATTGTTTTACTATGTAATTTCATGAAACACTCCACTATTATAATACCTCACCTTTAGATGAATCCATCTAGAGATACCTATAACATCAAATTTTTTCCTCTTATTATTTCATTTCATATGATGGAATCTTCATATTGCGTGAAAAAGTGACACAATTTTCCTTTCTCAAAGTGTAGGTGATGTTAAAATAATTTTTCAAGGGGATGTCCACCACCAACATCTGTTTGAGGTTTAATTCCATATAATAGATGATCAAATAAAAATATAGTTTTTATAATATATGATGATCATTATAATTTAAAGAGAGTGTTTCTAGCTTTTATGGGAATTCATGACTATAAAAATAACCAAATCATGTGTGGTGTAATTTCCCTATTGTATTAGAAGCTGAAACAAACTATTATGCACCCCATAATTTCCTGGTATGAGCACTAAATATAGGCTTGAGACCTAGTTTTAATGATTATATTCATGGACCTTTCCATCATTGGGGAAAATAATATTTATAGTTGAGTTAAACTATAAAAAAATCAACAAATGATTTCTATTATTCATAGATTCCTAATAATTCAACCACTTCTACGGGACAATAATATTGGGTGATTCCTTCATAGAGAAATAATTTAAAAATCACAGGTATTTAACAGTGAGGTGTATGATTATTCTGAATTCAAATATATTTTGCGGTTCTAAAAAAACATATTAAAACATCCAGATTATTGCTCCATAAAAATTCATTGTTTTGAAACAGCATACCCTAAACCATTTACCACTTTAATCCAAGTGGTGAAAATTGATAGATTATCATATAGATATTTATATTTTAATGATAATTGGACAATCCATAGATTGTTCTTTTAATTCAACCCCATTATTGAATATACAATAATATAATCCATTAAGAGTGTAAATTTTATTGAGAAATTCGGTAAATATTCAGTTTGTGAACTCATCAAAAACAAGGAAGATCGTTTAATTGGTTGAAGAAAATCATTTGATATTAAATGTAGAAACAACTACTGTATAAGGAGGTCGTAGGTTCTTCCAAATATTTCACACTATAATAATTATATCTAAACTAGAAGTTAGTTTTGGAGAAACCACATTCTTATTTTAACTATCCATAAGATAATAAAATTATAGAAACGAATATATGTTCTTAATCCTCACCTGATATAGTTTTTTATATTCGATGCATATGTAGATGGAACCATATTATTTATTTTCAAAGAGCATAGAGGAATTCCCTTGACTCTCCCTCAAATGCTTAAATACATTGGATTTAATGTCATCCAGATGAATATTTTTCTCTTTAAATTATCTATATTCCATTTTATAATAAGGAATTGAAATAGGTTATATCGTGTGTACCAGGTCATTCAAGAACTCAATGTATCTATTTTGGAGTAAATCAATCTATTATATGAGTAAATCCATTAGAGAAACCCGATATACCAGCGGAATATAACTCACATAAGTTTCTTTATTATATTTAACAAATAGAGACGATTTCTGATATGCAAAGATACCCACTTTCAGATGAGTTGACCCTTCCCCACATAATCTAGGATCACATAACCCAATGAAACACAACGGAGTTCCATTAGGGGGTACAAATTCACCTTCCATTTATATAAATTGTTGATAGTTTTTAGGTATGACATCTGATCCATTTCTAGGATGACATCAGAAATATTTATCTTGAGGAAAAGAAAACCCCATACTAGATCTCCATAAAATATCAGTATAATGTATACGGTGAAATAGAATCCTTTATAACACATCCTACAATGGGGTTTCTGTAACACTAAAAAGGGATTACCCCATATTTTTTATTTAGAGTCTCCACAACATTAGATTATATATTACAGTGATGGGAAAAATTATCAAATAACGTAGTCTAAATAAAAGATTATATAAGAATAGTTCCTCGCACTACCATTATCCATATATCGATTCTTGATGTAATTTCTTCCAATACATGAATATTTATCACTCCTATATGGGAATGAAATTTTATCCCTTCGTAGGGTTGGGCCCTCAAATATCTGTACCAGTATATGCTATTGGTATTAACCCCACACCCTTGGGGTTATGTTCCCCCCAGTATCAGAGGCATAGAAAATTCCATGGAATGTTTTGATTCTGATGAGATTACAACATTATTGAGATATGAGATAGATCAATAATTTTCTTTACACATCCTAAATTCCAACACCAATTCCAATCAATTGTGTTTTCCAAGAAATAATGAATTTTATGATCTTATATTCTATACTTATAATATGTTAGGGGATGAGTACTAGTTTATATTATTGGTAATGATTGAGAGAGATGCATGGATTAACCACTACACCACTTATGAGGATCTTCCAACTTCCTTTTCCTTCCCAAATGGCCACTATGAATCTCTATTAGAATGGATGATTACCTAACTAGGTCCTCACTTTATACTTGATTAATTTCTACAATCAAGGCCAGATCTACCATCATATCATACATTAAGAGATTTACTAATAAATCATTTGATTTTATATCATGCTAAAGGATAATTTCAAATCCTTCATCCTTAAATCCATCATTATATAAAAAATCAAAGGAAAATTGGTAAAAATTGGAGAAATGGTTTTCGTACTCTATAAAATTCCTTAAACATAAATTAAGGGAGATATAATATTGAGACATGGAAAATTTCAGGGTATTTTTATTCAGATACTGAGTTAAGAGATACTTTGTAACTTCACATTACCTTCTTTTAGTAACATGTCATCTCACATGCCATTTCCCTCTTTTTTTGGGTTGTTTTCGGACTCTTAATGATTGGGTGATTTTTCTAGGGAAAATGACCTATAGTTATAGGTTTTTTGAAATAATGTAGTCTATGGATAAACATGATATAGAGATCACAGTTTCTCCCCAATTTTAGTGAACACCAGTGCTTGTTAGGAATTTTAAGGAGAAACATGGCCTTTCACTCTCTATAGGGTAATTACTCATCATGTATTGAATTTACACACTATGTATTACTCAAAGTGGTAATGTAACAAGGCTAGTTAAGAGCTAGAATATCATAATTCCATGAAATGTTTTCAGGTTTTATAAAGTGTTTAAACATCATGTAGTAGGTTCTAGGTATATTTCATGAACTGGTATAAGAAATAAATGGATTAAACACTATGTAATTATAAAATAATTAATTTTACCTATATGAGATAGTTTTTGGGTGTATTTGGGTTTTAGGGATTACAAGACATGCAATGGTATTACATGCCATGTAGTCCTCAGGAGTTGGTATTTTAGGGAAATTCACTACTGATGTGTTTTTATTCAGGCCCTGGTCACTCCCCACTCAACATATGAGCTCTAATAGGAAATTTTAGTAATATCTTCTCTTTATAAATAGATTCATTTAAAAATTTATCTTTGTTATGATTTCAGTGATTTTCTTAGGATACGTAATCCATATATTTCATCCTTTTTATTGATCTTAGTAGAGTCAATGTGTTAAATTTTGGATCCATTGATATATGATACCTGTATTCTTTATTTTTTCAGGATTTAAAATTATTTCTTCCAATAGATGTTGAACCTTATATTATATGTGGTGTGACATGTGGTTTTTATGAGATAAGTTCTTCTTGTCTTCTCCATCAACCGATTTTATTAATAAATCAATTATGATATGTTGGGATTGTCTCTAGTAACTCCATATTAATCTCTACATTCATTGAAATTGGAAGATCTAATTGTGGGATAGTGAAACCTATGTTTGAGGTAGTTAGTTCTATCTCTAGACTATTTTGTATTCACTATATCACAATTTTTTTGATGAATTTTTCAATAAATAGAATTGAATAAATGATAGATTAATTATTGTGTGTGAAAATAGGTTTTTTGAGAAGAGATGGTTTCCTATTGTTTTAGATAAAAATATTATTAAGAAATTGAGAAATGAATTTATGATATATTTACATTGTAATTATTAAGGAAATGAATTGGATAATAAATCATAAGGGAGATCATGGGCACATATGTGAATGCTGTTGTAATTGGACTTGTCCATTTATTGGGTGGTCACTAATGGGGTTCCCCTCTTCACCCAAGGCCTCTTAATCTAAGGACATGATATACTATTCTTGGTTTCATTGTCTGGGGTGTTTCTCTTCTATCAAGATACGATACATATATCTAGATACATCATGCATGTTATTTTCTATGTTTAGGTATGAGTAAAAAAATAGAATAACCTATAATTATCATTAGTGTGTTGTTACGTAATCTCTATCTTGAACTATTTAATCTTTTACCTTCATCAATATGATATGATATAGGAAATATTATTATTTTGGAGTTGATTTGACATCCTGATGTTCATTTAATGCATTGGACTTTTTTATAATATTATTTTAAAAAATGTTAAAAAATGGGTAAATTACATTGATATAAAATCTGTGAAACTATTTTACATTCCATGTTTTCATTAACTATTAGAATGTTGAAATTGTTATATAGAGACTTGTTATGGAACAAATGGGTGGGATCCTACAAATCATGTTAACACACTCCCCGTGGCCCCCATCAGAAGTTCCCAGTCCTTATTATGTATTTCTATAAAGGTAATGGAATAGATTCACATGGAGGTGGAGAGGTTTTGGATATGTGATTCTAGGTAGCTGGTAGTGACATGTTGGGATTTTGCCAAAAATATTATTCAGTTTTCTATTTTTGTAGCCTTATGAAGTTTGAAATGTAATTTAGTATGTTTTAACCCTTTTGGAGTTATATTATATCTAATGTATTTATTTTCGTTATGGAATATGTTATTAATAATAGTATTTTACTCTATTATATATATATATATATATCATGTTGTTGCTTCAGTACTACTGGAAAATGGGCCTATACGCATGGTTTTTTGAAAAACCATTTGTATAGGGTACCCTTATTTCCACGGTTTTAGAAAACCATGGGTATATGGATAATATGAGGACCTATACCCATGGATTTACAAAAGAATGGGTATAGGTCATCTATACCCACATATCTGGGAAACATCATTGGTACCGATTGTTTGTAAAGACAAATATCCACGGTTTTGCAAAACCGTGGGTATAGGGTTTTAATTAGAAGACCTATACCCATGTTTTTTCAAAACTGCGGGTATTAGTGTTTTTTTAAAACATATACCTATGGTTTGGCCAATCCATGGGTATAGATTTCTCTGCAAGGAAAAAAGTTACGCAGTACAAAAAAAATATTTGGTAGGAAATAGTTTTGGATTAATATAATTAAAAACATACACAAATAATTAAAAGTAATATCTATAGGTTTATTGGTCATGACTTTCTTGCTGATGAAGGCGGTTCACAGTTTGAATCTCAGTGAGTTTTTTTTCTAATAAATAGTTATAATTAATATATGTATATAAATGTATGGATATATTATCAATATTTCCATAGCTCAGTTGTTCAGGTGGTGTATCTTTCTCCAATCGGTCGGGTGTTCAATTCCCAACTTCATTATTTTTGGATATGTGGCGATATTAATATATATATATATGTGTGTCTCTATGTGTGTGTGTGAGTGTATTACGAAACTGTTCTTGGATCAGTTGGTTAGAGGGGTGGAATTCTGGTACGGCGTCCCTTGTTCAAATACAGCAGATTTCGTTTTGTGAATATAAATCCCCACAAGTTTCAAACTGTGAGGGCAGTGGTGTGCCACGCTTTACAGCGGTGTGCCAAACTGTGACACCCATATACCCATGGTTTTCATTGATGATCAGCTGCTAGTTTCCAACCCATACGGAATATGAATGCCCATTTATTATGGGGAAATAATTGTTGGGTTCCATATTGAGAGATAATTTTTGTTAGGTTCATTATACATTGGTATTATAGGAGGCTTATCCACAAGAGTCCTTGTCTTATCATTTTTCAAAGTCTAAATATATTATTTTTAGGTAAATAATGTTTGGTTGTGGTGAGTGTCTGATAATCACTTTCCACGATGAGGCAGAAGTTATAATGAGATGGTGGGTTTTGTGTCTCCTATTTGGAGTTCATGATAATAAATTTAGTTTTTTTTATTTTTTTCTAGTTTGATAGGTGATTATTATAGTATCATAACATTTCATCTTTTTTTGTTTGATGATATTTTCCTATAATAATTGTCCTATGGATTCACGAAGATGGTTTAGAAGATACTCTTCATGTTAATCTTCCAATATATCAAAATCTTATCAATTATATCATGTGGGTGGATCATGTTACTGAAAAATATTACCACATGTCCATAACATGATAATTGTGGTATATTTAGGAGCTCTATAAGAAATGGATCAATATTGGTAGTTCTTGAATGAGTGACACCATCATTTAATGATAAGAATGAACCTAATGTTCCCTTAGAATGTTTAGAAAAGATTAATCATATCTCTAGTATTGGGAAAAAATAACCTCAACATAACATTGTTGAATTTTTTGGTTTGTTGTGTTTGTTGTGAAATAAGTTTTACATGGTCAGTTGTAGAGTTCTGGATATTTTATTGAAAACCTATGTAGAAAATAATCCCTGATAATTGAATAGATGTTCTAGAGGTGGTTCATCTATTTTTTGGGAAAATGATGGTTCATGAAAGATTTGGATTGTGTGTGAAAATTTTGTTTCTACATTAATGATTGATGGTGATTTGGAAAATTTTGATGCAAGGAATTATTCAAGATAACTATTTTAGGAAATAGAAAAGGCATGAATTACGTGAAAGATTCAATAAGTGTCTAAAATTTGACGATCTGTGAAAGGGCCATACACAAAAAAGTTGATGAAAATTTGAGTTTTTTTTTCACTGAGGGAACTTGAATAATGCTTCATGTTTTACCAAGTAGGGGTTGGTGCTTACTATAAATAATTAGTGAAACCATTATTTGAAGAAGATCATGATATAGAGGAAATTCGTGCTTTGAAGTGCATAAGAATTTTAAGCAAAGTGAGTTGTGTGAATGAAATGATTTTTCATTAATGCTAGGGATGTTGGGCATAAAATTATCATTTCACATATGATTGATGTTTCATGAAATAGGTGTTTTGTGAAAAAAATGGGAATCTTTCATGTAAGCCTGTAAAGATGCGTGTAAGGCACAATAAGGATTACACGAATGATTTGGGGTTTCCAAGGGCATCTGTTCTAAAGAGGACTTCATTAGTAGATGAATGCTGGACATCAATAGATAATCTATTTATATTAGAGGGTTCATTAATAAATGATAATTAATGAAAATAAAAGTTCATAAACTATGATTAGATCCCATCCAATAGTAGTGTGAAAATGAAGGTGGTTATCCTTTCCACTAGTAGTGATCTATTGGAAGAGACATTGGGATTGTCCTATGGGAATGAAGTGAGAAAAACCTACACATTATAAAGGCAGTGATACAAGGCTTATAAGTGATGTATCCAAAAGATTTTAATTGGCAGTTATCTTTTGTTGATTTGATACATCGACACATCGTCATTGTATGCTCCTTGGATGTATCCCAGCGAGGGTGAACCATATAAAAATATGCGTGCTTGTATGTTTGATTTCCTGAATTACATTCAAATCACAATCATCAAAAAAAGAATAACTAAATATGATCAACATTAACACTTAAGTGAAAACAAAGTGACCCTTGTAATAAAGATGTCATGATCCAATGGTAGAAGGAATAGTTTTTGAAAATAATATCCACACCATGATTCACCCATGAATGGTATCGAGGTTCCTATTAGACCTAACAATTAGAATCATAGGAAAGGTTTATTTAATAATATTTGTTTTCTCTTATCATCCTATTCCATGGAAAAGGCATGAACATCAATGAAAAAGAATAATTAAGATGGGACTTCTCAATGTGTAAGTGCCTACAAAATTGGTTTGATTCAGTAAATGTAAATCAACATTGAACTAAAGAAATAACGGGATGAATCAAACAATGAAACTATTCACTCATATGATGATGATGATGATCGAATGAGCTAAAAAACAAACATTCCATGTGACTTTGGTACAATAGATGATGATGAAATTTTAAGATAAAAAAGAGATATCATTCCACAATATAAATAAATTGGACGATAAATTGGATGACGAAATTTAATATAATGATATCTAGATCCAATCACTAGAAATTGAGGCAATAAGCTAAACATTCATAAATCAAAGGCATATTGATGTGGCTATTAATTAGAGAGGGAAAAATGTCGTCCAAGCTAAGAAGTGCAAAACATGTCTACAAAGATAAAACATCCCAAATTTGATTATAAGGGGAAGAATTAGAAGTCAGGTTAAATTCATAATTTGAAATCACTAAATGATGATCTACCAACATAGCAATATTAACTCCTTAAGAATCACAATAATATACAAATATAGAATGCATGCTATTCTAATTATTTTGATCTAGAAAAATTTAAAATAAATGATCAAATTGACATGGTTGAAAATATCACACATGAACTGGAAGATGAGTTGAGGAGATGTATGAATCTTAGAAGAATATTTAATTAGAAAATTGAATCTAGGTATATGATGATTCAAAAATTGGGAGAATAAATAGATTTATTAAATAAAGAAGTGGAAAAATCCCTTTCCAAATGAAATCCTAAAATCAAGGATGCCTTGCACATACTATTTTATTATCCTCTGGTAGGTGATGATTAATTGAAAGGAAAATATGTTATTTATAAAGAGAAGAAAAAACATATTTTCTCATTTCAATGACCATCTAGTTTGCAATAATCAGGTATTGGATATGATGATCCCTCTTCCATTAATGATAGGAAGAGGGAATTGAAATGTTCCATAGATATGAAAAATGATGTAGGTGGTGGAGATAAACTTTAAAAGTCTTTTACAGGATGTAATGATGACATGTGATATTATTGTAGAATGCATGGTCGTACATCAAGTTTTTTTGTTGAGGTGTTGGAATTTATTTCATGCTGTCAAGATTGAAATATTTATAAATCATAGAATAAGAATAAGCTTAATGTGATATATGAAGTAAGTGTATCATAAAAGAAAGTATCCATTAAATGGTTATGTTGTGGAATAATAGGACACACAAAGATTATGTGTTAGGATGGAAATGATCTCAATGGTAGAACAAAAACCCACGATTTATTGACATCTTCGGTGAGAAATTTTGACATGATGTATGTTTTTAAGGGGAAGTGCTTTAAATGTTCTAATCCTGTGAATTTGGAAAGATATTAAAGAAGAAATAAATTAAAAAGGGAAAATAAATCAAAAGGAGATCTCTGACCCCCGTGGTGTATAACGAGATATCCTATACTAAAAGACAATTTGATAGACGAAAAATAGGGTTACAGCCTCAATGGAATGACAAAAATCTCGATGAAGGGAGTGTTGGTCACCTCTTCTTTTACCCTCACAATCTATTGCTTGGAAATAATTTGAACAAACCATGATGGAAAAGGGAATATAAATTCTTGGTGTGAGTATGAAGAATGTATGTTCAATGAAGGACCCTTTACCAGCATGAAACAATGTGGAGACTCGGTAAACTGATAATAGAAAAATTGATAAATAAAGTACTGAAAAAATTAAAATTCATGACACATGGTGGGATGTGAAATTAGAAGAAGTATCCCTTCACTGGAGGAAGAAGTATGAGAATATAATTCTATAGATATTCCTACTTAGTGAAATAATCATGAGAAATGAAATTTTTTTCGAGAGTCAAATAATGAATTTTGTAATTGTGGTTTTACACCCAAAATTGGGAATGTGGGAAAGCCTACAGAAGATATATCTTAGAAAAAGACTCAAAATGTGGGTAAATTATTCTTTTTCATATGGAAAAATAGTTAATGATGTCTAGGAAGATAGAAAAACAAAAAATTAGTGCAATTACCTCCTAGAAAACGCCAAAGATTTGATCAACCATGATAAACCACAATCCCCTTCTTGATGATTCTAGATCATCCCCTCTCACTATGTGTTTAAATGATACAAATGGATGTTCATGTGTTTTAGGGTTCTGGGGATATAAAAACTAAGGGGACGTCACATAAAATGATGTAATGTGGTGAAATTATGTGCTATAGAATTTAAACTGATTCAAATCAGTAAGTATATTTTAAAAAGAAGGAATTAAATTGAGTGACATGGATAGTTATGGTGCTTCTATCATTATATAGTGTTTCCTAAAATGTGTTATAAATCAATATCCCTAGTGGTTTTGTTGATGGATCATTTATAAGTGTCATATTTGAATAAATTATGTAGGATAAGAAGAATTTTTGTGGGTCTAAATATTGTACCTAATAACTTGGAGAGTTACTTTTACGAACCAACTTGGTTCTACCCTGAACCGATCACCTGAGCGGGACTACGGAAAGCCCTGAAAGGCATTATGGATCTTCATGGGCTAGCAACTAGTACTGGGCATCTGTAAGAACCCAGATCTCCTTTTCATGTATGCTTTCTTTTTTCTAGTGTTGTTGAGGAAAATATGATATTCTAAAAATTTCTTAAGTACAAGACTTGTACATTATAATTACACACTTTGTACATGGTTTCCTTGGGTAGCCGGGAGCTAGCCGTGTAAATAACCATGCACACAACCTTTTATGTTGACTTGGAGACAACATAATCTGGGTGTCAGTTTAGGTAAGTTCACATTGTGTACATATAATGTACACACAATGTACATTTTTTTTCCTTAAACAGGTCATGGCCTAGTCTAATTGGCAGATTGGGCTTCGTTTCTGCTGATCTCGACTGAGGGTGGTCGTACAACGCTGATCAATCCCTGATCCCCCAATCAAGAATATGTTCTACAAATCGACCATCATCAATTGGGTTGGATTCTCCTCAGTAAGCTCTCCATTTTTCTTGAGAAATATTTCTTGATTCCTCTTCATTCAAGAGTAATCTTCATCTGAACCTTTTGAGCGTTTTTTTAGATTTACAGTGTTCTAGGTCAAACAAAAGGCTGATGTTCACGTATATAAATCCAACAACAACGAGGTAGGTGGATTGTGCCTTTTCATATATAGTATTTGAGTTATATGTGAAAAAATTACCAATACACTTGTTTGGGGTATTTCTTGTTAGGGTTTTTCACCCTATTAATGCCTGATATGATTTGTATGCTTGAGTAGAGGTCAACTGAATGTGAATAGGGTTAAATTGATATGATGTGGCTGCATTTTCCCATGCATTTATTTTTCACGACGGTTTGGTCTTGCTTAGCCTATTAGGCTTCCTTATTTACATTCTTAGTGATGATAGGATGGAGTGATATTATGATCTGACATGATGTTATGTTGTATACTATTTAGCCAAGTAGTTCTAGAGGGTTACTTTGGCTGTTATGCATTTTTGTACTCGAATGACTTACACATGGTTTTGAGAACTTAGTTTAGTAGACCATAGGGAGAATAGACGTTGAGGGACTTTCAAGAGTGTCTGTTTTTACTATTGTGATGTTAGACTGTAGGGGGAATTTAAGTAAGAGATTCCTTATCATGTATGTAGTTCCTCGACGCGGGCCAGAGGGGAATAGGACGGTTTGTGCTTCCCTGGAGCGTCTTTTAGTTACATATATGAGACTATATATGGAATTGACAGTGAGTGCTTCCTGGGAGAGTATTTTCTAAACAATAACCATAGGGGTTAGGATGTGAGTACTATCATAGGGTTACCTGCTTTGATTAGCTTCTTACTTAATATATAGAATTGAATGCAATTCAACTATAAAAATGTTTTCTGCTAAGTACTTCATTGTTTACTGCTTATCTTTTACTAATTTCCTACCATATATATTCAATGACTATTAGGAACCAATATTGGTGTGGTTTCCTACTGTGATTAGTTTTAAACTCTATATGATTCATGATTTTGGTCCCAAACAGATAATATTGTGGCATGTATATATAAGGGAAATTTCCCTTCAATTTTAGGTACATTTCTGATTTGGATTTGGAGAGCATTGGACAAAGTTGAGGCTTGCAGTGATGCTAGAAATTATCAATTTTTCTTTTGATCTTTGGTTTAGTACTATATTCTAGCATTGTGACTTGTTTGGCTACTTTCCTATACATATGTATCATTATTCATTAATATATGTGCTATAGCTGTTTATTAGACTAGTCTTCCGCTATTTTCTGTTTTATGGTATGTTTACTGCTTCTTCTATTGTATATCTATCTACATCTGTTGTGTTACTCTTCCAATGAGGGAATAGTTTCCCCACTATCATACCCAAGGACCATGGTACTAGTCAAAAGCCTCTGGAATTCAAGAAAATGCACTTGAGGTCATTTGACCTACCAGGTATAGGGAGCCTCTGGGTATCTTTTGGAACAAAGACGTTACAAAGTGGTATCAACGTAATTCTTTTCATCATGACTTATTGTTCAGATCTTATAGCTAGAGATGTGAAGGAATTGGTAATTAGTAATAAGTTGTGCCTAGGATTAGCTAACCCGTGAACATGGAATAGATAATTTACCTCAATTATTGTAATTTTTTTGGTTTTTCAATTTTACAAATGATTTAATTTCACTATTTGGTGATTCACACATATTTTGTTGTTATCGTTGATGTTATTTAGGTTCTATTTCTGATGCAACCCGATGACATGATGGTATTCCATATCATTTATCCTATAGGCAGTTTCTATAAATCACATTACATGCATTCTTTCCATGCCATTTATGGTTCATTAGCGACTGCATGTTTTTGTCATAGATGTTTTGCTAGATATGAATGCTATTGTGATATATGCATTGGTAGAATACATTCTACTTGATAGGGTATTGCTTTACATATGGGTTTTTTAATGAACCCCAAACATTGGTTCTTGAGGTGTTATGGGCCCTCATGGACAAGAATTTGGTGCATATTTGTACTATTATACTTGTTTATGACATGTATAAGATTCACAGATTTGATTCACGAGGAGTATAGGCCCTCACGCATTGTAATTTGATAGTCTAATGTTAATTTATGTGTTTTCTGGGCATTTAGAGTAGTTTTTTGAGGCATACAATCCAAAAAAACCATAATACATGACTTGGAATGATGAATACACGCCTTGTGTTCTTCTGTTCAAGAAGAAACTATTTTTCATGAGTACATGCCTTGTACTTAAGTATACCCCATGAAGTCTCTAACTGTGACACAGTCTCTGTTGTCATAGACACGAGGTTGGGAAATCTTGGTAGAACACACCGTGTTTCAGACGTACACACTGTGTTGTATAGACTATGTGTCCACCTGTGTGACTAATGAAAATTATGGATGGAAACATAGGTTCTACACACCATGACTAGATAGAACAGTCCGTTTAGTGGAACCCTTGTATCCAGTCATGTAATGAACAACAAGGGTTGGTGAAATCAATCATGTACACATTGTGTCCACATGGAACATGATGTGTAGAGTCATCTGTGTAATCGGCTATGTAATTAATAGCACGAGATAGTGAATTTATTCTAGTACACATCGTGTCTAGCACAAACATGATATGTACTCTGGTCCTAGGAGAACCATGGGGGTTAGTCATGTAGAAGGACTCAGTTAGGGGAATAGGATTCATGTACACACCATGTGTTTGGAAAAAACTCCTTGTGTATAAGGCATTACATGACCAGTTTTGTAAGGAGTACACATCCATGTGAAGGCTTAATGGAACACTCAGTGTAGGAATTATACTCACCATGCATCTGTGTTTTAAAAAACATGAATTCTTTCTTTGTCATGTTCCCTCCTTGAACTTCTAGTATTAATTCCTTGATAATATTGATCTAATTTCTGCACATGACCATGAAGAGTCAAGCCACTGAGACTTCGTCTAGTTGTATGCCAGTTACATGTCATTGATTAGACACCAATTATGGCTGATAAGGGACTACTAGCATATCTTCTAGTAGTGCATTTCATTTCACCAACTTTCATTCTAGAAACATGTGATGATGCAATGTTCAGAGAGGGATTCAATAGTTTCATGCTAACCTTCCAATGAGTAATGCATCCTGCCTCGTCTATGTTAGAGTTGATGCGGGTTTTCAGAAGTAGCATCCTTCCACCTTCACAAGGTAAGGAGTACCTCAGGCTGCAGCTTCATGTTTAAAAGACATGATTTATATCTCCAATCATATAGAGATTCCTCCAGAGAGGTGGTTGAAACTTGTTTTGTATATTCTATAAAACTCTGCCAAGAGATGGAGGTATGTTATCTCACAGGAGGGATTCCAGCAGGTCCTTGCTTCGAATGACTTCTAGCATGCCCTATATGACTAATTTTATCCAGAGACATTGAGAGACAATCGATCCCAACATTCCATCGTCCTGGAGCAGGGCTACCTTTCTATTATGGAGTATTCTTCTCCCTCTACAGAGTTGTAGTGCTTCCCGCATATCCGAAGAGGTTTTGAGTTATTCCTGTTGATGATGTATGAGGTTGGTATTAGGCACGTCATATGATCTCAGGTGAACATCTTCATGTTGAATTTTGTAACTTCTATAGTCAACAAGGAACTGATCACAGATTTCAATCTGAGGTATTCTGGAGTTGTGATCCAGGGTGGTTCGACATTTGGAGTTGGTATCCCTCCTAATGATAGCAGGAAGTACCATAGGGAGTCTACGCTTGGAGATCCGCAGAGGCGAGAGAAATCATTTGGAAACCAGGATGTATGCTAAAAATGCAGGAAGGGCAGGAATACGAGGCCACATTGCCTGAGAGACCGAGTTGGGTGTTGATATTGTGGACTTATTGGTCATATTCATCACTTCTGTCAGATCTTCTCACCTGCAGTAGGGGACAGGGGTTCTTTCATGACTCCTCGTTCAGGAGTAGCCCCACCAGTTTCTCACAATTCTTGGAATAGGAGTTCATCTAGCCATTCAAGCCGAGGTAGAGTTCACAATAGTTGAAGTCAATCTCTAGGAATTCAGTGATAGTGGGGAGGATCCGCTCACGGTGGTCATTCATGATTACACAGCAGCGGTGTAGGCCAGAATTTTGAAGTAGAGTAAACCAAGATGAAGTAGGATCCCTAACCCTCTACAATTCAAGGTATGATACTAGATATGTTTTCATTCTCAAAAATGGACTGGTTAGTTCCCTTTCATGTTGTTTTTTACTGCAATCTTCATAGGGTGAGTTTCACATCACTTGAGGGCAGATCGTTTTTTCATAAAGGAGAATGGGATGTTCAAGCGAGCTGAGCAGGACCCGAGCATTTTTGGTTGGGATAAGTTAAAATGAATATTTCTAGTCTGTATCTAGATGACCATGGGACATCACTGATGGTCTTTCCTCCATTGGTGGATTGTTTCAAGGACATCATTCCAGAAGACATTTCAGGTTTTCTTCAAGAGCGATAGGTGGACTATTCTATTGAGCTTTTTCCCGTAGAGGCATCGCTGTCCATTCCTCCTTATAGGATGGATACACCTAAGTTGCAGGATATCATGAAGTAGTTGGAGGAGTTGGTGGAAAAGGGTTTTATCTTAACCAGTACTTTTTCTTGGGGTTTTCCTGTCCTGTTTGGGAATAAGGTAGAAGATACCCTCATACGTTGCCTGGATTATCGGATGTTGAACAAGTTGATTGTCAAGAACCGATATCCTTTGATGGGGATTGATAATATCTTTGATCAGTGTCAAGGATCCAAGGTGCTCTCAAAGACTGACATGAGATCTGGTTACCATCAGTTTCATGTTAGCCCATCTGATATACCTTTTACACCCTTCCGGAGCAGGTATGGTCAATATGAGTATGTGGTTATGATGTCTGGTCTCACGAACGTGCATGCAGTCTTCATGAAACTGATGTAAAGAGTGTTCCATCCATACGTAGAAACTTTTTTTGTAGTCTTTGTGGACAATATCATGGTGTACTATCACACTCTACAAGACCATCCTACACTTTATGAGATTGTTTTGAGTACACTAAGAGAGAGTCAGTTATATTCTAAGCTCTCAAAATTCCACTTTTTGATGGACCAAATTCACTTCGTTGGTCATGTTATCTCAGTGATAAGAGTATAAATAGACCTAGAGAAACTGAAAGCTGTATTTTCCTAGGAGTATTCAATGTTTGTATTTAAGGTAAAATGTTTTCTAGGGATGGATGGATACTGCAGACATGACATTAATGACTTTTCACACTTAGCAGCACCACTGAAATTCCTGACTAAAATGGGTTCAATGTTCTTGTGGTCAGAATCATGTGAATCAGCCTTTCATGAGAATAAAGGGAGGTTGACTTCATCACAAAAACATGTTTTTCTAGATCCAGGTAAGATCTACAATATTTACTATGATGTATTGGGTATCGTGCTGCGAGCTATGCTTATGTAGGGATAAGAATTCATTGCATACGAGTCTCAGTAGTTGAGGCCACATGAGATAAATTAAATGATGCATGATCTTGAGATGGGTGTAGTTGTTCATGCTTTAGGATGTTGTAGAAATTATCTCTGGGGAGAGAATTTTTTGTAGTTCACCAACCACAAAATTCTCACGTATATCTTCAGTCAATGTGTCCTAAATTTGAGATTGAGAAGATTGGTTGAGTATCTTTAGTATTTTGACATTGCGCTTCCTGCATGCCTAGAAAAGGCAATGTAGTGTCTAATGAATTGAGAAAGAGGACTCAGATATAGGCAGTTCAAGAGGCCAGCGGTGAGTGGAAGCTCATGGCTATGTTCACTAATATGGACTTGAAGGTGCATGATAAACATGGAAATACATTTATTTATTTGGTAGTTGTCACCTTTATTTTTCATTTTCTCTTACGAATTATGTAGCTATCAGATTCTGAAGGCCTAGTCCTATGGGAGAGCAAGCAAATAGAGGACCCTATTATTGGATAGACTATAGGCAGGGATGAGATATTGTGTTTTCATGGGTCTGTTTCGGTGTCAGCATTCATACATGAGGATCTGATGTAGGAAATTCATTCCTCACATTTGGAAGTTTATCCTGGTGTCACCAAAATATATCATGGTCTACATCATCAGTATTTGTGTCTAGGTATAAAGAATAATGTTTCTAGTTTCTTCATGAGGTGTTCTAGCTGTCAACATTTGAAGGCAGATCATCAATGACCAGCAGGGATTTTTCAGCAGTTACTCGTTCCCATGTGGAAGTGTAATGATGTCACGATGGATATCATGACATGTTTTCAAAGATCACCTTGAGGGCATTATGAATTTTGGGTTTTCATTGACAGAATCAAGAAGGTTTCTCACCTCTATTTGATCAAAGAGACCTTCAGTGTTGATGAGTTGGGACAGTTGTACATCCAAGAGATTGTATGATTAAATGGAGTTATGAACTCCATTTTTTTAGATAGATATGCACATTTTATTTATCATGTTTGGTAGGGATTCCAAAATCATTGGGTTCATAGGTACTTTTATCTATAGCATACCACCCCTAGACATATGGATCGTCCGAGCAAATGATTCAGGTTCTTGGGGACATGCTCCGAGCATGCATCATGGATTTTGGAGGTTCTTGGGAGAATCACATACCTTTTTTGGAGATTTCATACTATAATATTTTCCAAGAAACTATTCTGATGACACCTAATGAGGCTTTGTTTAATAGGACATGCCGATCACCCTTATGTTGGCTGGAGGCCGGAGAGGTAGTTACGTAAGGTCATTGTCTTGTTGGGGAGACCATATAGAAGATAGAGTTGATTCAGAAGAGGATCTACACTGCACATTCTTGAAAATAAGTCTTATGTTGATCGACGGAGATGACCTCTGGATTTCGAGGTTAGAGATCAGGTTTTCTTGCATGTCACACTGAGGTTGTGACATATGAGGTTTAGGAGATATGATAAACATTCTATAAGGTACGTCAGACCATTTTAGGTGTTGGAGAGAGTTGGTCTAGTGGCCTATTAGTTATAGTTACCTCAGAGGTACCGAGATATGCACGATGTCTTCCACATTTCTCATCTTTGTTCATAAATTTAAAAAATTTATCATTATTTTCAACCATAGGTGGTTGAGTTATAGGCGAATGCGTTTTTCAAAGATCATCATATTCCGATTGTTTATAGAAGTATGAAGGTTCTATGTGAATGGTTTTTTCCTCTGGTACGAGTGCTATAGCATCATGGGCGAGTATAAGACAAGACCTGGGAGTGGGAGATGAATGTACAATCACCATGGATGGAGTTGTTCATGGTTTCTTCTTCTACACCAACATTATAGAGAAATTTGCAGATGAATTTCTTTATGGGGGATGTTTTTAGGAACTCAGATATTCTGTTCAGGTATTCATTACTTTTTCTATAGTTGTTGAGGAAAAGAGTTGGTTCTGGAAATTTAATATGTGCACGCTGTGTACTTGGTTACCATGGGTAGTCGGGTGTTAGCTGAGTAAATAGTCCTGCACATGACCATGTGCGTTGACCTAGAGACCACCTAATGAGGGGTCCGGTTAAGGCAAGTGCATGTCATGTACATATAATTTACCCACAGTGGACATTATGTTTTTCACAAAATGGATTGGGTTCATGTCTAATTGCCATAAATGGATTCTTCTCTGCCGAACTCAACCGAGAGTTCCCACACGACACCGATCTTTCACTGAACCCCCGATCGAGCGTCTTTTCTTTGAATCTACTTCTTTTGATTATTTTTTAATCACAGTGGTAAGAGATTCCTTACCATTGAGTTTTGTTTCCTAACTCCTCCTCTTTCAATGGTTATACTTAGTTGAACATTTTGAGCGTTTTTGTAGATGTACAGTGTTCTAGGTCGATCCGCAGGCTGTGTTTCACGTATATCAATCCTAAAACACTATTGTAGGTGGTTTGTGATCTTCTGTAGATATTCATTGAGTTATATTTTTAAAATTTCCAAATACACTTTATTGGGGTTTTGCGTGTTGGGGTTTTAGACCCAGTTAAATCCTGCTATGCTTTATATTCTTGAATAGAGGTAAATTTAATGTGAGTGGGGTTAAATTTATATGCTATGGATGTGTTTTTCCATGCTGGTATTGTTTAGGACCGTTTTATATTTCTTATCTTGTTAGGCTGCTTTCTTTCAATTCCATGTGTTGATAGGATGGAGTGATATTATTTTTTGACATGTTGGTTTGTTGTAGACTGTTAATCCTAGTCGTTCTTGAGGTTTACTTTTGTCGTTATTCATTTTTGTACATGAATTACTTACCCATGGCAGTGGGAACCTGGTGTAGTAGACCATATGAATAATGGATGTTGAGGGCTTCTCCGAAGTGTCTGATTTTACTGTTGCGATGTGAGACCATAGGGGGAATTGACGTAAGTGATTCCTCAGAGTTTCTATAGTACCATGACATCGGCCATAGGGGGAATGGGACATTGAGTTCTTCCCTAGAGCGCCTTTTAGTTATTGATATGAAACTGTAGGGGGAATTGATGGTGAGTTCATCCTCCGAGAGTCTACGATAAAGTTGAAGCAGAGTGGTTAGGTTTTGAGTAATCTTAGAGGGTTAAATGAATTTATTAGCTGCTTACTTGACATATGTATCTAAATGCAATTGAACTGTAGGAATTTTTTCTACTAAGTACTTCCTTGTTTACTACTTCTTTTTACTTAATCTTTGCCATATATATTTACTGACCGTTAGGCACAGATCATTGGGTGGTTTTTTAATGGAATTAGTCTCATACACTGTTTGGGTCATGCTTTTGGTCCCAAATAGATTATATTTTTGCAGGTATAGATTAGGGAAAACTCCTTTCTATATTATGTACTTGACTACTTTGGATCTAGAGTTCAAGGGACCAAGATGAAGCTTGCGATGATGCTAGATTTTATCTATTTTTTTCATTTTGATCATTGGTTTAGTACTATATTCCAAAATTGTGTCTTCTTTGGCTTATTTCCTAGACATAAGTATCATTCTTCATTTATATATGTACTCATGTTGTTTATTATTTTAGTCTTCAACTGTTTACTATAGTATGGTATGATTACTGCTTCTGATATTGTATATCTTTTTACTTCTGCGGTGTTACTTTTCAAATGAGGGAACAGTTTCGCAACCATCACACACAGGACCCTCGATGCTAGTCGGCAGCCTCTGGAATTTTGGGAAATGTGCTTGAGACCATGTGACTAACCAGGTATTGGTCTCCTCTGGGCGGCATCAAGAAACAGGACGTTAGAACATCAAAACAAGTAGTTTAGAAAGATTTAGCTGAGAAAATAAAAGAATGGAAAATTGAAATAAACCAGAAAAAATAGGTATACACTAATAATGGAGAAATATAATAAGGATAATATACTACACATACCTCTAAGTGATGCCATCGGTCACCACTGAACATAAAACCACACTCGATCAACGAGAGATCCGAGACTAGAACATAAAATTGAAATGTAAGCATGATCATTGCTATGCTCAGTAAGAAATCCATGAGATAACAATTCTCTATGCCCATACCTTTAATAAGAAAATCAATCATGATATTTTTAAAATAAAACATACTACTAGAATGCTTTTCATTCTTCTCAAAATCAAGTATCATGTTTACATTTTTAAGAAAAATATTTCTCTTCCACTAAATTTTCAAAATAGAATCCATCAATGCATTAACATTCCCAAAATGAAAGAAACCAATATAGATTAAGAAGTGGTTTCTAAAAATGAGACATCATGTGAGAAACAACTGAAATGATAACTCACATAAAAAAACATATCACAAACGAGCACCATGGAAAATATTTATAGGTAACTTGCACATGTGGGACCATAGAACCTTACATCTCGGTGAAAAGTAACCCTATCAATTATTCATTCTCATGAGAGAGCCACCATTAGGGAATATGACCATAACCTACTAGTCCCAAAGTTCATCATAATATAATATTTAGTGTTGTAAGCGTCAAACATACTATTTGAAACTAGGATGATACCACTCCAGATCACTAGTGCACTAGTTCTAGAATGCGCCCTAGATAACTGGGGTTACCAATGTGATCTATTTAAAAAGGTGGAGAGGTTTAACCAAATGAAAATAAATGGAAGTAAAAAATTCATTATCCAAAACCCATTAAATCTCTCACCAACATTCTCCTTCCTTAATCCCATTCCCCTTTTTATGTCACACAACATTGCATAAGCCTTTTGGTTAGGCACATATCAAAAATGACACATTTAAAGAACACATCATGTTTCTAATACAATGGGGAATGCCTTTAGAGGGGGGTTTCAACTTAAAAATTCATTTTAAAGGTTCTTAATGGTCATCATTATTCCACTAGAATGACTTTTCAATAGAGAACATGGTCACTCAAAACCCATTTGGGCAATCTATCTAGAACATGTTGCAAATCAAAAAGGTCATTACCCTTTTAAAACAAAATAGGCCGAAAGGCCACATGTATTTGCAAATACCTGTTTCACATTCAAAACATCTAAAAACCCTTTTAAATAACCAAAACCATTTATATATACATATATATATATAATATTCATTCCATATAAATGATGAAAGAACTTTCAAAGGAAAACATAGCAATAATGGAAATTGTTAATAATGATTAGGGAAAAGGGATCCTATATCATTGTGGAATCAAGGCATCTACATTGGCTATTGATGTTTCCTTATTAAAATTTGCTACTCCCCCATTATTAATATTTTCCTTCACATACATGAAAGGAAACCTATCCCTTATGCACACATTCATGTGGCCTATGAACAGGTGCAAAAGTATTCTTACAGGTACGATTATACTCATATACCAGTCTCCACTAACCTGAATATGCATTTTTATATATAAACATAGGAACACCTATCCCCATACATTTACATACAATTCCATGGAACAATATTCACATAACGGGGGATCCTACATGTATATATTTAATTACTTATGGACACATTGATGATTTTTCTTTGGATCGATGACTCAAAACAACTCAAAATAGTCCAATGTACTAACGACACACAACTTTTGACGATGGAATCCTAAGTCCTCTTCACCTACATGAATAATAATTATATATATATATATATCCTTTGATCCAAGAACATATTCCCTAATACATGATGGAACATACGCAAGGACGATATGTATATATATATGGATACCAATGTATATAAATATATATCTTTGTTGTCGATGACTCGAATCCACACCACAACATAATCATATGGTGACTGAAAAACTGAGACGAACTTAAATCACAAAGCTGCGACAAATGCACTCGGGGTTCGACGATTAACCAACACAAAACTATCCAATTCTATCATGTCATACTAGAAAAATGAAATGTGTCGAACCGCATCACCTTCGGCGGCAGTTACCGAGACACGCACCAAAGGGCCTCAAGAGACCATCCACCCCAACCATGGAGTCATAGAGTGAAATCGTAAGGAAATATGGATGTAATAAAATCACAGAGGATGTCTATTGTGGTAAAGTTGTGCGATTATGAGTATATCCCACATTGCTAGTCTGTCATGATGTGCATCGAACAAGAGAGGCGGGAGGGAGAGTGGGGTACTGAGGGTGGCTCACTAGAAGGAGCCCACGATAGGGAGAGAAGCGAATGTGACGAGCATCAAAATGACCTAGGTGAACATGGGTAGGTGTGAGGCACCATGCAAGGTGGAGGAGAATGGATGAGGGATAAAAAATAAAAAAAAAAGAAAAAATAAATAAATAAATAAATAATGAAATAATAAAAATATTAAATAAAACCTATATTTCATAATAATAATAATAGTCCAAAAAAATTATAAGAACAAATAAAATATTACACAGTATGTCGTGGCCTGCCAATTCTCCGAACATGACACTTTATACCCCCATAATGTTCCAAATGACTCGTCATTTCTAATGATGAGTCAAGGAAGCAACAATTCTCAAAATAAAACCCTTACCACTTGGGGACCAAACACTCACTTTCCACCAATGAATTCAAAACCTCGAGACCCGGACATGAAATCAAAATAACTAAAGAAAAGGGAATCACAATTCCATACATAACCAAAAACTAGAACACCCCGACCACTAACTTTGAACATGATATATTACCCTCCAGATATCCAATGAAATTTCACCATACGACCCATTATCTTGGATAACAATCTATATTGATTCTGATCCGGTGGATCGGTGGTAAAGATTTTCTGTAATAAGAACACCTTGATGAATATGTTCTCTGCAAATTTTTCCTATATTTTTCTCCCCATGATTGTAGCTAAATAATGATGTTCCCAATTTTTTTTTACAAAAATAAAACCAATCAATAACCCTTACGCTTTTTTGACCCCTTAACATATCGATCCTCACCCGACCATCTTGAGAGAAGACATTGGCAAGACCCTTAGTTGTTCTTCCCACCATATTATGATATTGGACAACATTGACCCCTTCTTAATCAAACCCACTCAAAAAACCAATCCCAAATCCTGACACTAATGAACGTGTTGATGGGACTTACCTCCATTTTAAGAACAAGACAACACTTGTGGTTCATACATTCTATCATGAATCTACCAGAATGAACTAGCTTCTGACATAGGAGATGCGGTCCAATAGAAGGAACCTAAAAAAAAATACTAACATTGGACTGACCTTGCAAGAAGAATGTGGAAAGTACCCCTAACCAATACAATCCTGGTCCATTTAATGAAATCAGAATGACTAATGCCCTCAAAACATCATATGTTCCCATATACCGAAAGAAACACTTGACTTCCTCGAATTACACCACAACCCCTATCGATCCTCATCCGCCACAGAGAAAAAAATAAATAATTAATGTAAAATAAATCCACAAATCCACTCGGGGTTAGGGAAAATGTAACAACTATAAATGGCACCTCAGGGACCTTTGGTCATTTTTGGGTGACATACATTAACCAATAATTACAAAACCAACTTCAAGATCATCACAAAAAAAGCCTCCAAATTTAACCATAAATCATTAACTCTAACACAAAACATAATTTCAACATTGAAACACCAGCACAAAAACAAGAATTAATCCCACAAACTAAGACATCACAAAAAAACCCCTAACCAAATCAAAGATCAACATAATAGTACCGTGAAACATCACAAAAGAAGACTAAACCAACATTAAATAATGGCCATTTTTAAAACCATCCACTTTAAAACCATCCAAATGCTAAAACACCATTTTTAAAACCCACTGTATTTTTTCAAATTTCTTAAAAAAATCATCCCAGCACATCACTTATAAAAACATCATTTTGAAAAACATAACAAGCTGTGAAAACTGAGCACCCACCATTGGTATTCCATGAAACCACACATACATACGTTTTCTTGCCATCTCAAAAACCCATGAAGACATAACAAGAACCATCCATATATAATTACATTCATCCATACATGTGGGTGTCCAAAGGAATACCAAAGGTCAAATAATTAATTTCAAATTTTTCATTTACAAGAAACATCCATTCCACATTTCTCTAACAAATTAAAAAAAACCCAAAACATTTTCCCAAATACATTTTTGATTCAAACATCAAAAAATATATCAAATATTCCCAAATAGATCCAATAAATACTTCCATTTTCAAAATAACTCATTTTATTTTCATGCAAAATATGATGTTCATTTTGGAAACCAAATTGTAATAAACCAATCAAAAATTTATCTCCCATGTAAAATACCCCAAATCCAAATAAAACCCACAACAAGAATAGATGAATGCAACCAAATCAATTGATATATCAAGGTTACAAAATATCAAAAAAAAAGGAGTTGCCACACATGGCTTGGTCACACTGTTTTGAAGACCATGTAATAATCGGGTGATCATATTTGAAGACATCAAATATAATTGTGTGGTCTTCACATGGATAACCTAGCCATGAAATCCTCCAAAATGAACACCAATTTTTATGACCAATAAGAAACACACAAAAAAGAATAAGTAAATTGGAAAAAATTGAGTTTCAAACATTGAATATGAGGAAAGAAAATCCCAAACCACCCTGGAAATTCAAGGGTCATTCCGAATAACTTGTGATCAAGCACCAGCCTACAATCGACCACTTGGATTTCAACACTCCTAACTCCAAACTACCAAACCTACCAAAAAATGGGATAAACCTCCTATGATACATTGTTTTCATGAACCAACCAAGTTCAACCCTGAACTATTCACTGAAGATGGTATACGGCCTGGCCGGACGGGGATCCAGATCGTCAAAAGCTGAAACTAGTGTTGGGCATTCGAATAAGACGATAGCAATGATTCATCAATGAAAATAAAAGATAGATAAATAGAAATAAACAAAAAAAATAGGTATGAACTAAGATCTAAAAAATAAAATAAATATAACCAGCTAGAAATACTACATCTTACCCCATTGGTCAGCACTGAACATAGAACCGTGATCTCTATAAGAGTGATCCAAAACTAGAACATAAAACTGAAAATTTTGCATGAGAATTGAGATGCTCAGTAGGAAATACAAGGGATAACAACACCCTGTGCCCTTAAATTTAATATGAAACTCAATCATGCATGTTTGAAAGAAAAAACATGAAAATAATTTTTTTCATTCTTTTGAAAATCACGTAACATGTGTATATTTTTAGGAAAAACATTTCTCTTCTACTAAATTTTCAAAATTGAATTAGAATATGCATTAAAATTCCCAAAATGAAAGGATACTAACATATATTAATATGAATTTTTTATGAAAGAGACATAAATTGATAAAAAACTACAATTAATATTCACAACAACAAAAATTTCACAAATGAGCATCTTGGGCAATATCTATAGAAAACTTTCACAAGTGGGACCCCTGAACCTTGTATCTCTATGAAAATTTACCATATCAATTATATGTTCTTGTGCACTAAACACTAGTATGGATCATTCATATTAAATTGTGGTCAAAAACATCATTATAATATTTTAGTAAGTGTGGTATTTTTCAAACATGCTATGTGGATCATGGATGATACCACTCCAGATAACCAATACACTAGTTCTAGTCTTCCCATCTAGGTAACTATGCTTACCAATGTTCTCTGTTAGAAATGTTGGTGAACTTTTATCAAAAGAACATAAATGAACATAGAACATTCTTTATGAAAATCATATTTAACTTCTCAACCAACATTTTCCATCCTTTAGTACTTTCTCCTTTTTATGTCACACTACAATGCAGAAGCATATTCAATATGTACATACATAAATAATTTTTTTAATAAAAACACCAATGTTTCTAAAATAATGAGGCATTCGATTAGAAGGGGGTTTGACATTCAAAAATCATATTTACTCTACCAAACGGGCCTCATTAACCCACTTGAAATAATTTTATATAGAAAACTTGTTCACCGGAAAATCATTTTGGAAATCACTCTAAATGTATTTGGAAACCAAACTGGTATTTACAATTTTAAATCAAAATCGGCTGAAAGGACATATGTCTTTAGAAATACCCATTTCACTTTCAAAACATCTAAAAAACGTTTAAAGAACCAAAACCATTTCTATATACATGTATATTGCATATGAATTTCATATAAAAGAAGAAAACACATTTTAAAAATTGAACTATGAAATAATTTAAATTCTAAATAAAGATTAGGGTAATGGGAACCAACCTTAGAGTGGAATCAAGTCTGCCATTATGGATCATAATTCTTTCTAACTAAAAGCTACAGCTCCCCCACTAAACATATGTGCCTTAAAAAACATGTAGGGACACTTATCCCCTTTGCATATATTTTTATGGCCCAAGAACATGTGTAAGAGGATCCTTACGGGTGTGCTTATAGGATTATACAAGTCTCCACTCAAATGCATATTCATTGTTATATATACACATAGGCACACATAGCCGCATACATGTAAATTCAATTACATGGTAGAATATGCATGTAATAGGGGAACCTAAATGTATATATTTACTTACCAATGAACAAGTAGGAGAGTCTCCCTTGGAATGACGACTTGAAACCACTAAGAACTTTCCATAACACTCAATACACATTGCTTCTAATGATGGTATCCCAAGACCACTTCACCTACAAGTATATACATTTTCACACACACACACACATGAATATATATATATATATATATATCATTCTATCCAGACATATATTCCCCATACCATAAGGGAACATGCATAAGGGGGATATGAATACATACATATTTACCAATTTATATACATATTGATCTTCACTATTGAAAACATGAATCCACACCGCAACATACTTAAATTGTTATCGAAGAAACAAGATGGACCGAAATCACAAAGCAGCGACCATCTCAATCACGAGTCGGAAAAAACCCAAAATGAGATGAACTAACATGAAATTATCCAGTGCCCTTGGGGCCATGCTGCTAACCGGCTAAGGTGACTGGTCCAGGTTCGACCTTGGTTGGTTTGTAACAGTTAAACATAATATGTGTAGAATTATATATCCTAAATAGATGTGATATCTTAATGGTATAAAAAATATGAAATTTTGTGTTCATGAAGATCGATTGAGGGACAAGAAGAAACCTTCATGCATTTCATGTTTATCTACTTTATTCTAAATATATTTTATTGGGTGAGTATTTTTAGGATACTAGGAAACTGTGAGGGAAATTCGAAAATGTTTCAAAATGAATCATATAAAATTTAATGAATTCAATAATTCAATAGTAGTTATAATGAATGGAATCATTAACAACATAGTGAACAATTTCTTAATAATTGTGACAATGAAGTAAGAAACCCAGGGGGAGTTGAAGAGGAAAATGTTGATTCATAAGAATATACAGATGATGATCAGATAGGAGTAGTTGAATATGTGAACATGGTTAAAGCTATGAATGAAGAGGTAGACCATATTGAGAGGAATATGATATGGGAGATTGTTTCGAGGCCAACATATAAGAATGTATTCGGGAATAAATGGTTATTTTGCAAAAAGATGAATTAAGATAGCATATTTATTTGAAACAAAGCATGAATGGTGTGAAAAATGTACTCCTAGATAATTTTAATCATTGATTATGATGCATTATCACCTATTTAAAGGCGGGAGACAATCGGATTATTATTTCCCATAGTAGTGCAAAAAAAATCAATGTTTTCCAGATGGATGAAATTTCAGTATTTCTGAATGGAGATCTGGAATATGATATATATATCAAGTAGCATGATGATTTTTTCATTCTATAACATTATAATAATTTTTTGGGTAAATAAGTATTTATATGGGTAGAATTATGAACCAATAGCATGGTATTCAAGGCTACATCAGTTTCGAAAGAAGCTTGGTTTCTAGCGTGGTAGAGTTTATTAAAATTTATATGTCAACAATGATAGTAATCAATGGATGATGGTACTGGTATATTATGATGAAATAATATTTTTTTGGATCTCATAAAGCACAGTGTAGACAGTTTTACAAATCATGAATAGTGGGTTTGAAATGTCAATGATTGGTGAGATGATGTTTTTCATTAGCATTAAGGTGACACAAGAAATTAATGGTAGTTTCATTTCTCAATCCAAATATTACAAGGTGACTTCGATATGATTTGGAATAAAAAAAATCCATGTAGATGAAGACTCCCATTTCCCCTAGAAGAAACTATCAATAGATGATGATGGAAAAAAACTAGTCAAATCATTAGAAGCTTACTATACATGATAGAGATGGGACCAAATATTGTATTTCCACATTCCAAGAAGTGAGATATCAATTCAATCCCAATGAAATCAACTTACTTCTGGTGAAAATTAATCATTGGTACATCAAGGGAACTGTGGATTTCTGTTTGATGTATCACGATAAACCTCATCTAGAGTTATTGTTATACACAGATATAGATTTGATCGGTTTAGTAGATGACGAGAAATCAACGTCAATAGGTTATTTCTATCATTTGGATTTTGTATTTAATAGATAAGAAATAAAAAATATTAAATTTAATTGAACACTGAAAATGCTAAGTATATTGTGGCCACTCAATCATTCACATAGTTATTATGGATGAAGATGCATCATTACAATATGGGAGTTTATATGATGTCTCCAATAAGAATTAATTGTGATAATTCTTCTTCTATCAATGTTAGAAATATAAATACATCACTCAAGGACAATGAATATTTAAATCATATATCATTTTATCAAGGAGAAGGTAGAAAAATCTATTCTTAAATTGTAGTATGTTCCTATAGAACTACAGGATGCAGACATCCTAAAAAAGTCCTTACCCAAAGATTAATTTTAGAGGTATTGGCTGGCTTTGAGAGTCCAGTTGAATCCCTACACTTGAAAAAGTTTGGATGTGGAACCCCCCACTCTCCCCAAGGTAAGGTGGATTTTTACCTAATGTTATTATCTATGTTCCTTACCTTTTTTCAGACCACAAAGGAGTGTCCTTTGGGTTCATTTATAATGGGGGAGAAAATGTTACTATTCACGGGGGATAAAATATATTTGTCATGACATGGGGAGAAGATGACAAGTGGATCAGTGAGATATGAGGAGCAACAAGATAGGGGGAGTAGGAGTTTTAAATTTGATAATGCTAGAAGTGACCAATCAAAAGATATATATCACGATAGCTGTGGTTCATGATGAAATCAGTTGTTTTGTTTTAATAATTGTTGTTTGGAATGATGTTATTCATTGATGAACTTCGGATTATACACTTTTTCCCATGCCGAGCATTTCTCATGTAGGCTTAGAACATGTATTGAATAAATATTTGATCGCTAACTTAATCACAATAGATGAATGGTGGTATATGATTGATGTATCTTTAAAGAGATATAAATCTATGAAAGAGTTATCAACAAAACCAAAATGGGAATTGTTGTGGAAAATCCCTCAATGTAAAATTAGATCATTTTTGGGTTGGATGTGTTTGCTGAAAAAATGGTTGTCCCCGGTCAGTTATGGTGTTCCATATATAATTTTCACAACATATGATGAAAAAAAACCTTGAAAAATGAATTGATGATCTTGAGGTGGTACAAAAATAACATATACAAGGTGTAGAAGTTTTCAAGTGTTTTGCTAATTTTTGTACCTCAAAATAAGAAAATAAAGACATGTGTATTTAGATAATTAATGTGTGTTAAATATCTAGATTGTGTGAGAAATATTAGTTTTTGTACGGAATATTGAATTTGATTTTTGAAAATGTGACCAAGAAATGATTAAGGAGTATAACATCAAAAAATGGAGAAGGCATGAAGTGCATGAGAGATTCAAGATGTGTGTGAAGGATGAAGTTGGGAGAAATATTATTCTGCGGAAAAGGCGACACCAGTTTTGGTTTTTTGTGAATAAAGGGATCATGTACAATGAATCATGGTAGGGAATTCATGGGTCGACATTTCATATAAATAATTATTGACCACCATCATTCGAAGAAGCTAAAGTCTTAAAGGAAATACGAGCTCTTATGTGCTTAATAATTTTAATAAAAGGGAGTTTCATTAACGAATTGGTTGTTAATTCAATCTCAAGAAGTTTCAAATAATATTTTAGTGGTACGTAAGATTGATGTTGCACAAAATTAGTGATTCCCAATAAATGTGGAATCTTGAATGCAATGAAATAAAGTTGTGTGTTAGGTATAGTAAGGGTTGTGTGAATGATTTGGGGATTCCTAGTGTGTCTGTGATAAATTGGAATGAATTAATTGGTGAAAGTGTGACATCAATATCGCATCTACAAATAGTGAATGACTAATACAATAGAGATAAATAATGGACCTACAAGTCCAAAAACTGTGACTAGATCCAATTCAAGGGCAGTGAGAAAAGGAAGATTAAGATGATGATCCATCCCACTAGCAGTGAGTTAGAGGAAGTGATATACAGATTGACCCATGAGAATGTGGTGAGAAGAACCTAAAATTTGCAATTGTAGTGATCCTAGGCATAGAAGTGATATATCCTTAACCTTGTATTTGGTAGTGAGATTAAGTGGATTTGGTACATCATCCCATTGTCATTGTATACTCTATGAATATAGCCCTATGAGGGTGAACCAAGTACAAATTGGTGTGGATATTTGTTTTCTTTCCTTCGTTACAATAAATAATAATATCTCCAGATAATGATGGAAGTAATAAGATCAAAACTAACAATTTTTATAAAAATGTGACCCTTGTAATAAACAGGTCAATATCCATTGGGTATGTAATTTTTTATGAATGGATTATCCATAATGTGATTCACCCCCCTATGAGGGTATCTAGCCCTCTTTTTGACCTAAAATCTTAATACATATAAATACCTAAGAGAATCATGATAATGTGTGTGGTGTTCATACATGAGTTTCCCAGCAAGCCATGTTAGAATTCCATGGTACTCGAAGATAGTCATGTCTTCTTGATCTAAAATCATTTCAAGGCCATCTTCTTCATGATGTTTTTTCAACAATCAATGATGATGGAAAAGTATCTGGAGATCCTCTCTTTGAAACTGGGTGGGAATTCGGTTCCATCATATTCAAATCTTTTTGTGGAGCCTGTATATTTTTCTCCATATGTAGTAAAGAATGAATACATGAATGATCATAAGTACCTAAATGGGTTACAAATAAATATTAGATAAAATGTATTTATGATGATGTTTTTGACCTATGAGGAGAACATATGAATTTTGATCATAGAGGATATGAATATCTACGGTAGGTTTGGTTATTTATTTTCCTCATCTGCCACAGAGATGAAGATTTAATTTAATCTATGGGAAGAACAGAAAGTGGAAAAATCATTGTAGGAGAAGTTGAGGTGATTCTCTATGTAAGGCCTCCTTGGCACCTTTGATTATAGTTA
The DNA here is from genome assembly GCA_963277665.1 of Viscum album. Lineage (NCBI taxonomy): Eukaryota > Viridiplantae > Streptophyta > Magnoliopsida > Santalales > Viscaceae > Viscum > Viscum album. Next base: position 892,296,388 of record OY728130.1, read on the forward strand.
GTAGTGTTTCCATGAATTTATTCAAGTGTTCCATTGTTGGAAATGCATCCTGTTATTTTCTTCCTCCTCTGAATATGTGAAATAATTTTGGATGTTATGGTTATCTGCGACATTTATATCCTGCTATGTCTGTTCTACATTATGGTCATGGAACGACGGATCCAATGATTTATATGGCAAAATTCTTTGCCTCAAAAACTAGAGTTCTCAATCTATAGGCCTCAAGAGTTATGAAATTTCATAGTGGTGATGATTTTCTAATGTGGTTAGATGCATGTATAGAAACAATTAATTGAACCATATTTGTTACATCTATAGTAAATAATACATTATTGCATATTGGTGATTCCCTGCCATTTATATGGTGACAATGTTTATATGATTAAGCTTCCAAGGTGATCATGTTCTTGTTATATAGTTAATTAAACCTCTTTTAATGAAGAATGAAAAGTGGTTTTCAGTGTTCCCATTGTTCACTATCAATTGATGATGTCGAGTTAATATCGGTTCTTCTCATTTTTTTCTCTAGGTATATTTGACATCATCATCGAGATGGATTTTATTGTTTCTAATCATTTTATGGTATGTAATTATCACTGTTGTGTCTCATATCATACATCTAATAGTAGGTCATAGGTTTTTCGGAGAGAGTGGGATTTGAATTCTGGTTGCATGGGACCTTCCCAATAACTTCAAAAGAGTTTGTTTTCTATTGTAGGTGTTGATACCCATGAAATTACTTCTATTAAATATATTTACTAGAATTTTTTATATTATATTAACTTTATTGTATTATTTATTCATGTTACATCCAAATAGGTACATATATTTTACAAATGACATTGTCCCTAGTACATAGATAATTTCAATTCACTGTTTTGATATGGATGAAATAGAGTTGAAAGAAATCAAGATTCAATTAAAATTCCTTATTATCAGAGGTTGTATTCTCCCTAGTATTTATTCTTGTGTATCCCATTTTCTCTTTCACAAAAAATATAGATGGATCAATATAATTGTGTGTGGACTATAAGAAGATTGACCTAATAACTATTAAAACAAGTATCCTTATCCTTGTGTGGATTATTTATTTGACTTTTTTAATGGGGAAAAGATGTTTTTAAAGATCCATAATTAGTTGGGTTATCATCATCTCAGTGTACGGGAGTTCGATATTATTTAGATGTATTTCAATTTAATATATAATAATAACAATTATATTGTAATTTCATTTGTTCTAACTAATTATCCTTTAATTTTAATGGATTTGATGAATCAAATATTCTATCAGTATGTCAAAACATTTATGGTAGTGTTCATGGATGAAATTTTAATTTATTCGGGATCAATGTGAAAGAAAGAGTAGCATTTGGGTTTGGTTATAGAAATCATGAGGAGTAAATATTTTTAAGGAAATCGTTCAAAATTAAATTTTAGTATCTAATAAATGATGTTATTCGACAACTTGATTTCAATCCATGGAATGTATGTTGATCCTGAGAAGTAAATGGATATCTTTTCATGGGTAGACCCACGTAAAACCATTGTGATTTAGAGAATCCTTGATCTTTCTGGTTATTGTTAATGGTTCAACAATAATTTCCCAAAGATGGAGTCACCTTTTATTACTCTTACATGGAAAGGGTAAAAACTCATATGGGATGGAAACTGACAACCTTCTTTTAATGAGGTGAAATGACATCTTACATTGGATCTTATTTTGGTATTACCAAATCCAATTAAATGTAAATTAGGATTTTTGTGATTATTCTAGTTATGGTTTGGGTTGTGTGGTTATAAAGGGTGATCACGTTGTGTCTTACAGCTCTCACCAGTATCACCCGAATGTGAAGAATTACCGCTCTCCAGATTTACATATTATCACATCTATACATGCACTTATGATTAATAATTTATACATTTTTTCGTAGAGGATAATGGGATTTTCGTACTATATGAGTTTGTGCTATATCGTTTTGTATAAATATATGAATATTTGATAGATACGATGCATGGAATACCTTCAGATATTTGACTTAGACACCATCTTCACCATGGGGAAGGGAAATATTTTTGTGGATTCTCTTAGTAGTAGTGTACTATCACAATAAATTTTTGGAATTGATGAAATAATGTAACCATATGGAAATATTGCCTCATATACACTTGGATGCTGAGGATGATATTTCTCATATGGTTTTGACCTAAGTCTAGTTTTCATCATCTATCCATGAGTATTTTCTTTAGACTTAGTAGTAGGATGAAGTGTTCAAGGAAATTTTGGAATGTTATTATGCTGGGGGATCTATTTCTAGTTGTTCTAACTTTTTTGATTGTATTATTAAATTTGGGTATTCGTTTTTTGTCCCATCATCGATAAAGATATCGGTTTTTTATGACTCTCATGGTTCATCAAGGTTCATTCATTCAAGTAATAGCAAGTAGTATAATAATAAGAGCTGATGATTATAGGGCTAGGTAAGAATCATGAAATTGTTGATTTTTTGTCCCACTATTACACATTCCAATAGTTTATGGAGATGATTTTGAGAGATTAAGGTATACTTTAGCCTCTTCCATTGAAGATTTGGAATTGGGAAATGGTTCCCATGATCATTTCTTTTAGAAAATAGTAGAATTCTAGAGGGAGGAATTATATCTGGGTGGTGAATGAGTAGAAAAGTCATCTCACTTCATTATGTTCATGGAGACCACAAAATTTAATAATCCAGGTAATTTGTATGTGTATTAGATTTTGGGGTTACATTGTGTTTTTATTCTATTGTTTATGGTAGGGAACCTAGGATTACATTATGGTTCTCGAGGTGTCTCAAGGAACTGATGGGGACATATGAGAGGTTGTGTACATGTCTCCATCCATATAAAGATTTCCACAAAGAGTAATCTATTTAGATCTTGAACAATATTCTGAATGCCTACAACTTATATTTTTTTGGATCATATGATATCCAAATTGGGATGGTTGATTTTTCGTACAATAATAGTTACCTGTTCTCAATTAAAATGGATCATTTCGAGGATTTGTATGGTCCCTTGTAAAGATCACCTCTTTGTTTGGAAGAGGTGTGTGAAGAATTTATGTTGGGATTGAATCTCCATTAAGATACATCAATGACGATTCATGATATATGCCAGTATCGAGTTATAGAGAAGGGTCTATATAAATTATATGAGGATTAGCGACATCCTAATTTTTGTTTTAACATTAATGGACATGTTTTATTGAATGTTTATCCTAAATTGGATCACCTCCTTCATAGTTAAAAAAGGAAAGTTTTCCCTAAGATGTGTTGGTCTATTTTTTTTCATTCGGAGGCTTGGTATGGTTGTTTATTTTTTAGCATTGTTAGTTTAGTTGATAATCATTCACAAAATTTTCCACATGTCACATGTCATGATTTGACATCCTAATTCCCCTATAGTTATTTGTTGGGAAGTTATTTAGTTAGTGTTAGGTGATTCATTTTTGGAGTGGCCAATGAAAATCAATTACTCTAAACTGAATGACTTGCATGGGAAGTCAATTCAATTTGTCAATGTTTATAGAGACAAAGACTGAATTCCCACAATACATGGGAGAATGAGTTATTGTGGGGGGATCAGTGGCCTCACCTATTTTAAAAAATTCATTCTTCCACATGACTTCTTGGGTTGTAATGTCACATGGGGGGATATTGGTAAGATCTTGTTACTCTTTTTTTGATGTTTCTCATCTCTCTTATAATTTCCCTCTATATTTGGTTTTATTTTGGGAATCATGAAGACGGGGAGACATTTATATGGAAAATACATAAAAATAATGGATATATGTTTGTTTGAATTAATGTAATCTTGATATAAACATGTTAAATGGATTTCGCGTTCTTCCAAAGTGTAGAGAACAACATTGTTGGTTTTGGTTTCTCAAGATTGACATGGAATTTTATTATCTACTTGTGTAATATATGTTTAGTAATGTGTCTACATGTCATGTATTAGCACCTGAGAAATTTCCATGAGTTATGTTTAGAGCATGAAAATATTAAACAATGTGTATAATGACACGACCTTAATGATTAAATAATCTTGAATTATGTTAATAATTCATATTTAGGATCATTGATAGTTTTGATATTTATGGAATTAGTCCATAACTATTACATTATATCTCAGAAATGAAAAATTCGGCACTTCTACCCAGTTTCCATTTTTTCATAAAATAAAACTCTTAAATGAAAAAGAAACATGTCTAGATCCATGTTTTAAAAAACATGTATTTTCATTGATCCCATCCTTGACCATATTCATCTTTATGCACTTTGAAAAACATTTCAATACATGGTATGAGCATAAAAATCATAGTAAGGGATACCGAATGATGAAAAATGGTTATTTTTTTTAAAAAAATTAAACAATGAATACATTATCATAAGTAATACTTTTCAACCTTATGATGTATGAAATACTCTACATTGAATAAAAACTAATTTCTAACCCTTTCGGTAACCAAAAGTTTACAATAAAATCCATAGTAAAAACACATATAATATGATGGTATCATGGTACATAAACATACATTAATGGAATGACCATACGTTCGACTTCAAGACATATCACTAAATGGTATAATAATACAGTCAACTTCCATTCCCAATGCATTGGAAGTTATAATGTAACCACCTGTCCTTGATTTATGGTGGAACCACCCATCATTTTGTTTATCATGTAACCACCCATCAGATGTCCTCGTACCATTACATAAACATAAAACTAAAATATTGAAAATATCAACATTTCACTAAAAACCATTATTTTCAATCACATGAAATCATTTGAATATATTGAAATAATAAATTCATAATCAAACCCTTTTTAAAAACCATTTAAAATATTAAATAAAGATATTTTTGAGTCAAAGTGTCCCATACCAATTTGAATCATTTAATGGAATTAATTTTTTTTAAAATAATGTCTATAAAAATAAATTATTAAATACATTTTTGGAAAATATGGGAATTAATGGGAAATATTTAGAAAATTAAATCTTTTAAACATCTAAAACAACATTTTAGTTAATGAGTCTCATAACACATGATAAAATACATGAATAAGAATACATATAGAATAACATTAAACAAAGATTATAATATCATTAAAATAAGGAGATTCTTGATAAAATATGTAAAATTGAAATATATGCACCATATTAATGTGAATTGGTTTATAATGACAAATAAGTCTCCATAGAATGTAAATTGAGACAAAATACCTTTAAAAGATCATATAAATGATGTAAGAATAATGCAATGGGGTGACTATGTGTTGCAAAATTATATAAAAAAATGTAAATTACAAAAAAATAGTGATTAAACAGATAATATTAACATAATTTAATCAATAATGTGTGCGTCAAACCCAATGAGTAAAAATTTAGTTTAAAAATTCCCTAAAAAAAATTCATCAGCCTAATAAAATCACTTAAAAATTCATAATATGATATGATGAGATAAAAAAGTGTATCTAATCATTTGGCCATAAAATTTATAGGAATAAGGATATATAAGAACATATCCCAACATAAGATAATGGAAATTAAAATACATAACTTAAAATATGTCATTGACTAAAATAGGAGGGTAAAAGGTTCCCTTACAATGATCATATCATTACCTTAAGGAATAATATATAAAATAATTATGTGTGAAAAAAATAAATACACCCAATATAAGTGGATATGAAGTGTAAAGATATCATATGTGATTCACACATATTAATTTAACAACATAGTTAATAGTTTCATATATAGAAAGAATCATACAAGAATAAAAAGTGAGATGAAACCCACTTACCTCATGTCTGAATTGACTTGTTTGTTCCTTGTTCTTTCTTTACAACTGGTAAATCTCTTTGATTTGAACCAAAAATTATTAATGAAGTGATATATGTATAAGGTATGGCTTATATGAGGAATATAGGGTTGTTTGTATATTCATGTAACATAGTTTGGATGAGCCAAAAGGCTATAGAGCTGTAAGTAATGGGTTAGAGGTGTTTGTTGATTATAAGGGGGAGGAGGAGATCTTTAGGAAAGATTGAAATTATTATTTTATTATAAAATTATTTTCTGTTTAAAAAAGTCAAAAATTATTAAATTCAAATATATTATGACTAAGGTTCAACATAGAATCTTCCAATAATAATTGGAATGGTTTTGGATATTTTTTTAATATTTATAATCTTATTTATTTGAATCGTTCATTAATAAGGTTATCAATGCATCATTATTTTGTCATAAATAAATTTATTTACATAATGTTGAAAAAGAATAAATAAAATATCATGATGTATGAAATCCGTTTATATTTCAAATAAATATTTGTAGCCGAATATACCATTTATATAACCTCATAGAAAAACCATTTTACTAAAAGATATATGTTTATGTCATTTTTGTGTATCGATTAAATTAATTAATATAAAGTGTCATTATCACTCTCATGTGGCTCTGTGGGGTCCCAAAATCTACCCAAGGATTCACTAGGTCCAAATTATCTCACCAAATAGGGTTAGTACAAGTTTAAGTGTATATTAATATTATTATAATATTGCTTAATTACACTTATTTACAATATTTAGCCTTTATCCCTGGAAAATAAAATATTTACAAAAGTAAATATTGATAATGTCTATAAATAAAAGTTACCTATTTATAAAATTTGGACCTCATGACTCTAAATATGGAATCTATTTTTCTAAAATCAAAAAACAAATGTTGTAAAAATTAATTTAACATTACATCATTTTGTAAAAAACAAAAGGCGTGTTTTTAAGAAGTAAAAACTCTCAAACGATTGACACATGTTTATGTGAAATTAAAGACTGAAATTACTAATAGTATCTATAATTGGATTAATTGTTAAATATATAATCCAATTAATCTTTAAGACCAATTAAAATAACAATGTATCTATATAAATAACATAGATGAAATGACAGTTTTTAATTAAAATACATTACATTTCATTATCATTAATAAAATAAATTTTATCAAATTTTTTATACCCAAAGTAAATTTTGATGTCCCGAATCTAAAAAAGAAGTTTATTTTGGCAAATAGAAAAAAAATAAAAGAGATAAAAAAGTAAATTTTAAAAAGGATCCCCATCAAAAGGTGATAAAACAACCTTTTAAATAATATTAGAGGATTTATGCTCAAAATCATATTCTTTCTTATTTTAACCCTCTAAAATTTATTTAATAAATTTAAAAACATTTAACAAACATGTTTTATTATAATATGGATAGTTATGTTCATTCATGACAATACAACGACTATGCGTTAACTACCATTTAAAAAAATAATTTTATTAAATTATTTTCCTATATAACTCATCGTTGTGTACAATATAAGTTTTATGAGCAATCCTTTGTTGCCTATTAGCTATGCCATATGTCATAGAATCCAATTAAAATTATAATTAATATATTATCCCTAAATAGTAATAATTATGAGAATTTCATACTATTTATTTTCAAGTGATGTTACAATGTTTGTTGTTTACACACAATTTAATCTTTTTATACATCATGTAATTGGTGTTGGGTAGATGTTGTGAGCCAATACTAGGAATGAATGGTTTACATTCCATAAATATAATTCAAACTATTCAATTATAAAATTGGCATTTCAATTCCATTTTAATGTTTTTTTGTATTTTGGATTCGTGAATTATACAATTCCATAAAGTATTACAATTTGTGTAATCCAATGATATGGGGTTCTATAGTGATTCATGAGTGGGTTTTTTCAATGTTGATTGAGATCTCAACTCCCTCAACATAGGAGATCTCCTTGTAATTTTTAATGAAATCATGTTCATTTTAATTGTTTTGTTCTATTATTGATCATCGTTGTGGTTATGGTTCATTTATCATGTTGAGTACTCCCTGTCTTTAATCAATTTCATAGATCATATTAGTACATTTGAGTTACATTATAGGTTCCTTTGATCAATTGATATAATCCTCTTGATTCCATATTGATCCACCAAGTTATCTTTCTTAATAGGCTGGACCTTGTCTAGATTATGTGTATTCAAATCATGGAATAATTCCCCAAGTAAAATAGAGAATATAAGATATAGTTAATTTAATAAGGATGAAACCCTCTAAGGGTTGGATGAGGATTGGCCTGTCAGTATCATCGCCTCTCCCCTTTAGTGGCGTCTATGGTTTCACTCGATCTCGTGATCCTTCCATCTCCGACCATTTCTTCCTGAGTCCCCATTCTCTAGATCGTCTCATCGCCTTGGCCGGATCGGTGTGTCATTCGACACAGTCGACAGGCAGATGGGGCGTGTTTCCATTGATGTTTGACGATGAATCTGGAGCGGCACAGGGATGGGAGGCCCTTGATTCCTTTTTATTTATGATGTTTTTTCAGTGATGAAGGTTTTCTCTTGGGGGTAATAGTTCGTGCTTAAAGGGATTTCTAGTCTAGGGTTCATCTTGTCGGTGTCCCCTCAATGTGGTTGTCTTCTTTGGATGCCTATTGTTCCCTTTATGGTGGTTTCGTGGATCCTCCAGTGGTGATGAGCTACGGGCTTATTTGGCACTGTTGGTTGGTCCTATGGGTGTAGGACCAGTTCTTTTTCACCGGCATACTCTTCGGAGAATTCTGGGTTCCTTCTCGGTAGCGCGTCGACATCCTGTGGTGTGTCTCATGGGGGTCCCCTTCTACGACGGTTGTGTGTCTGAGGTTCTGTTTTGGCCTTCTTTGGCAGGTTGGGAAGTGTCAACGGGTGTTTCCTCTGGTTGAGATCGATTTTTCTGTTGGAAAGGCTTTGTGTTTTGCTGGATGTTTTCATCCTGGTTGTTCATGGACCATGGCGGGTTGGATTATTGGAATTGAAACATCGATGGTGGTGACGACATATTATGGTGATTCTCATCCGAGTGTTTGATGAATAGATCATGCTTTGGTGATGATGACAGCAGATGGGTCTACCAGCGTACTGCTGTGAATGGTGGCGCGTGGAGAAGGAGTCCGGATTGAGACGCGATTTGATGGTTGATGTGGACAGGTGAGTGAACAAGTGCATGGTACCATGGATTGTGCGCGGTTCAAGGAGTATCATGATTTCTGTTTTGGGAATTTGAAATTTTAATTTTTATGTTGAACCTGTTGGTTTCAAGTGGTGAATTGGCAGTGGTGATGTCTTGTATTGGGTACGTGCAACCCTTAAACTGACCTTTAGAAAATGAAAAAAACAATTATTTTCTCAATTGAAGAATCATGAACCTTTTTTCTGTGATAATCAAAACAATGATGGTGAAGATAGTTTCCCAAAAATATAATAATGAATTTAAATGAGTTGTAGTTTGGTTATGAACAAAATAATAAATTAGTTTAGAAACTTATACTAATGAATAGATAACATAATACATCCCATAAGAGAATAAGATTCCAATATTCTGGAATAATAGGACAAACCATATATGTTTCTATACAATTCATAGTGTTTGTACTGGTAAAAGGAATTTGTGGATGTATGTTAAATTATTCCAAAATAATTATAAAGGGATAGATTTAGAGAATAAATTTTTTGAGAATCCATGAGGAAGTACCAAAAGGAATGAGCACATTCCTAATGAGTGTAGGATCACTTGAATAGTTTATTTATATATATAAATAATAATGGTTGAAGAACAAGAAAGTGTTATTATAATAGGTAATGTATTATTTCAACATGAGGAATTAAAATTTCAGGAGTAGGTATCTAAAAAATATTTAAAAGTAAATTCAGAAGTGTTTTATGTATGGTCCAAAAAGGATGAAAATATCTCTCAAGACGACTTGAATATATGTCTCCCTTATTAATAATGATAGAATATGATTTAAATATAACCCAAAAATAAATGTCCCATTTTGGATCATGTTAAATGAATATCCCATAAAATAAAATAAAAAAATTGTTAAGGAATATATTTTTTCAAAAAAAAATATTCTCAGACAATTATAAAATAAAATATAAAATTCTCACCACAATTATGAATTCATGGAGAAACGTGAATTGATTATGAATAAATTTCCATCCATGATACACACATTAAAGACTAAAGATGTTCCACCATATTTCCTTACCTTTGATGTTGTATTATTATAATATTTTATAAAGGTAATTTATGGTCACTATAGTTATCATATGTAATGAAAATAAAATTAGTATGCTAACAAGAATTGCTAGTAAATAAATATCCATTTTGGAATGATCCAAGAATGGTATCTTAAAGCCTAAATGAACAAAATTAATAACAATGATAATGATAATAAATAAGACTATAATGTAGAATGAATGTTTTCATATTGATTTTATATGGATTATTAGATTCTTAATGGTAATTTGATGTAAATATAACTCATTATGATGTTAAGTGAGAAAAAAGACATTGAGGGGAGAAGAAATAGTGGTTAAAATAATTATATATGAATCAATGTATAAATTTCTAGAAACTATATGAAATTATGTAGTTGAAATTGTACATATACATATTACCTCACTATTTTTTGAAAAAATTATTTTTATTTTTTACTATGAGTGCAATTATTCTAGGATTAAAATTTAATTGAAATTATTTTAAAATTTTGTGTCATAATGTTACCTCAAGACTTTTAGAAATTGGTTTCATATTTGGAATAGTTTAACAATCCCTAAAGAATGTACTACGTTATGTATGAATATTTGGTATCATATAATTAGTTTATAATGGATTATTTTTTATTTAAATTTTAACCCATAGTTTTCTTCAACGATTTTCAATTACATAGAACTAATGTGGAATAATTGATGACACATTAATAATAGTGAATTGATATGATCCTATACAAAGTAATCATTAGTTATTTTAAATAATTCGGTAAAAGAAAATATTCAAAGGGAGGGAAGTAAAATAAAAAATAAAAATACAAAATATTAGAAGACATATTGACGTGTATTTTCAAGCATTCATATGGATAAATAGTGAAATTTAGAGATTATTGAACCTACATCAGGTATTGTTGTATTGGGTTTCCATAATAAACAACGAGTATGAGCTCTATATACATGATGTTAATATGCGATTCCAAATATTAACAGATTGGAACATAATTGGAATGAATAATCATGTTGATGAGAAGAATGCTAAAGATCCAAATCAAAGTGGAAATTACAAGAAATATATTTATTACTACATGAGGAGTTGAAGAACTTCGGTGGGGATTGGGAGTAATATTAATTGATTCCACCACTATTAATATACAAAAAAACCGATTTAATACTTAATATTTAATTAAAATTGAATTAAAATAGGAAGAAAAATATATTTCTAATTTAGAATATGTTGTAGAAGGATTTATAAATAGGATATATTATTTAATTAGGGATAATTAGAGATCCATTTATTTAAATGGAATATTTTTTTGGTTGATCTACTACTATAATGTTTTAATAATAATTTTACGTTATGAAATATATTTTCATGATTCATCTTCTAAACTGATTAGAAGAATAAGTGGTTGAATAGGTTTTAATATTCCAAAAAATTTGATATAATAATGAAGTGTTTATACCATGGAGTCTAGATAATGTTAACCATTTTATCTATATGAAGGTGATGTTTATTGAATTACTAAATAAATATCATAAGAAATTTCATTTATAATGAAAATTGGTGGTCTATAATAAATTTGGAAGGTATTTATATAATTAATTGTTAATTAATGGAATGAATGATTAATATAATCATTTTAAAGAGTATTAATAATTTTTTTAAACATTATAATACATTCTTATGATTTTTAATGGTGATGTAAATTCATTCTAAAGTGTTTTTTAGTATCATATAAAGAACTGTTATAGTTTGTGTTCATTTTCAAGAGTCAATAACCCTTATATTTATTTGAAACAATGATAATGTCCTTATCTACACTAATGATTATAAAGATGAATTTTTCTATAAGTCTAATAAAATTTTCAAGCCATATAATTTTAAGGATCGCCACTTTTTTGACATGAATCATTTCATGTGTTCATTTAGATGTTGAAATACCTCATATGGATGACTCCTATGTTCATAAAGATTATCCATATGTTCATAAGTATGGTTTTATGTTTCTAACCATCATTTCACATTATAATGATGCTTCTTTTCTAGATTATAAGAAAAGTAATAATTAACTATGACATTTTTAGGTTATTCCAAGGTAATGTAAATTGAATAAATGTTAATACCAATGAAAAAAATGATTATATCCGAAGAACCATATGTGATCCGTGAAATAAATAATATGTTTGTTAGAGAATATAAGATGAATTATGGTTTTTATAAGGTTGGATATAAATATTCTAAGGTTTCCTTTTCCTTATGATGACTCTATTTCCCAGTAAGACTGTATGTTGGACATCCCGTTATGATGTTTATGATTCGTCAAAATTGTCAAAAGTCATTAAAAATCAACGAATAACGTGAAAAAATCCAATGGTTATTATTAGTAGTGAAGTTTTAGTGAGGGGAGATTCCATTAAAAGTATGATATATTGATAATAAATGTCTTAAATATTAAAATTATAATTTTTATTATTTATGATCCAATCTGATATAAATTAAAACAAATAATTTTTCAACCCAAAAATTGGGGGAACCACACTAAGAATATTTCTACAGATAAATTTTTTTAATGATACACCAAATGATTTTTGGCATGGTTATTTCCTGAAAATATTGCAACATCAATGAAAGTAATGAATAAGTGAGGTTATGTGACACTATATGTTACAATATAATAAATAAATTTGTGAGAATATTTGAATGTGAACCTAAATACTAGAATGGAATGTGTAAAAAATATTTAATATTTTATGGATATTTTTATGGTATAAATATCATATATGTAAACCATATTCAAATAAAATCTTTCACTAGGATATAATGAGATTTTTTTTAAATAATGATTCATGAATTGATATGTAATATCCATATTTAAACATGGAAATATTGTCATGTGAAGCAAAATATAAAATAGTATGTGAAGATAATAAATGATTCTATCACAAAACTATTATTTTAGAAATAAATCTCATATTTATAAAGGGAGGAAGAAAAAATATTTCATCAACTGCATATCTAACGTATTGAAGAGTGAAAGAGATTACCCAGTAATAATGATATTAATCTTGTGCGTTAAAGAGATATATGGAAAAAATGTTTTTTCTATAGAGGTTTGATCATTATAAATTGAATAATAAAAGGAAAATAAAATGAGAATAAGATTCAAACCTGTCGTGGGTAATTGAAACAAAATATTGAATATTACATATGTATTGTATAGGGGATAACCTATGATGTATCCTGATGAGGAGTGCACACATAAAAATTTTTCCACATTAATTTGAGAATGATGTGGCGGGGTTTCATTGAATTTTTTTGAGTTTAAAAATAAGGAATGTAATTAAAATTATGTTTTGAACACAAGTTTAGGATAGAGTGATGGTGTTCATGTTGGGTAACCTTTTAAAATGTCATCATGGTTATAAAAAATAGTTCTCGTCTCTTCCTATTGAAGGATAAATGAATGACTCCTCTATTGAGATGTCAATCACCCTTGGATGAAGGAGGAACTGAAAATCACTCCTCTAGGTATGAATTTTCAAAAACCATTCCCAAAAAAATTAATTAAAGTCTCAATATAAATTTTTTTATCATTATAAACTGAGAAATAATTCACTAATTTAACACATGTTCCTACTATCACTAGACACTCACCACATAACACAATTAACTCGATCGTGACAAACTCCACTAGTGGGTGGGAGTTTTTGTTCTTCCACTAAATATATAAACAATGAATGAAAAATATCCAAATATTAAATCAAATTAATATTAGTGGACACCAATAAAAATAGTTATCATTTAATAGGAAATATATTTTTAAATAAATAAATAAAATTCCATCATTAAAAAAGTGACCCCCTACCCAATAAATCAAAATCATTAACCCCCACTTGTAATGGTTTTATAAATATATGGGAAATAAGAATGAAATAAAAATAAATTACAAATAAAATAAGTAAAAGAGATAAGGCTAAAAAATTCTCCTCCATTGTGTCCTAGAATGATTGAGATGGAATTGGATGAGTTGTTTTCAGAAGGAGGAGATCCCCTACTTTTATAGGTTGAATTTTCCTTCACAATTTGATACATTGTATCGAAAATAAATGACTCATTCATGAATTTAATAATTCATTAAAATTTTTCATTAGAATAATTAACATCTCCCCACCAATTTTCATCATATATGGACATGTATTCTTAGGGCTATGCATGTTTTACTCTGACAATGTATTATATCTAGTTAGACACTCCAAATTTCATAAATCCAAATTATCATGACTTAATGAAAATTGAAATGGTATATTCACATTTAAGAGACTTCATGAATGATGTTTCAATGGGTTTTTATCATCCACCCACTGATGTTCATAGTAATTGGGTTTCCAATGGACGAGTTAAGGACCCATCATAAAAAATAGATAGATCTGTGTCCCAATTTATGAATCACTACTTATAGGCAGTTTCCATTGGATTTACTTATGTAATTGGAAACACCCAAAAATTATTTATCAAAAAGGGAACTACTTTCTAAAGTCATGAATTTTCTATGTTTATGCTTTATGATACTTAGGAAAATATATCGTTCGATTTTATGATAGGTTGGACTCATCACACCGTTTTAGGGAAATTATTGTCTACTCCGGGACTATATTTATAAAGATATTTTCATGAATCCTTATTATTCCAACATGAATGATAAAAGATTCCCCTATAATTTAAAATCACTTATTAACAGGTTTATGTTTTAGAATCATCCGTATGTATTCGAGGTTCTCCATCAATGTTATCCTCTCATATAAAACATAGAGATGCCTTTAATCATCATTATGATGATACTGGTTTTTATGCCGCTCAGTGGGGCACTCTTGAATTTGTTTTTTCCAATGGAGATGAAGGTTTGTTTTGATTTTTGGATCATACCCATGAAATGGGTTACATTCGTATCCTTATGAAAGTAATCAAAATCCTCATAATTTGGTTCCTCTTAATAGGACACATCAAACCTTTTAAGGTCATGTGATGAGGACCCTACCGTACAGTTTAATGTCATGTGGTAAATACATCTAACCAAAAGGTGCTTAGTCAAAGCATGGGTGTGGGACTTATACCAAAACAACCCAAGGAACAAGGAAATGATATGTTTTCCCAAGTGATATTAGACAATGTTTTGGAATATGGACCAAGGATAATCGGGTTGATTTGGAAGTGTTGGGTTTGGACCTCATGGAGGATTCCTACATATCCCACATGGATAGGAATCAAAGACCACGTAGTTCGATTGGTGTCTCATAGGAGTGTATAGTTCTTTGAGATAAATGATTTTGGGCTTACTCCCTGAAAAGGATGCCTTAGTGGATTAGAGGATTAATTTGGGGCTTATTCCTAAAGAGGATGCCCAAATTAATAGAATTAGAGATGTGTTCTTAAAAAGGATATCTCGTGAGCTTGGTCCCCTCTTTCCATGGTCCTTTGGTAATTGTTAGGATGGTATGACTCTGAGTATGATATACTCTGTAAAACCAAATGTAGGATCGAATAAGTACGATGATATACAAATACAAGAGGGGGGGGGGTGAATTGAAACTTTTAAAAATTCCTTTAAGAAATTTTAGATGGTTATGTTTAACAAGGATAAACTAGATAATTCACAAGACCTCTATGTTCTATAGAATTTCTTGATTCTGGAAAAGTGATTTCGGAAATAATACATAAAAAATGTTTACACCATATAAGTTTCTACCTTAAACCTTATAGAATCTAACTAAATCAGAGTAACAGTAAGGAAGTATATGAAAGTCATACTTTCCATAACGATACAAAATTCACAACGGAAAACAAAGTAGTAACACTACAAATAACAAACAATAACACTTTTATGCCAAATAGAAGGGTATCAATCAACCATGGATAAAGTTCCCTTTATTTATACTTTCAAAATGTATATCTTACCCACACCAGGGTATGCCCTTGATAAAAAGATCGTAGTCTGTCTTGTTATCCCCGCATGCCCACAACTATCATGTATTCGACACCTCTGTCTTCCTCACCAAGGAAGCTCTCAACTTCAAGCTATTGGAACCTTTGTCTTCCTATCCCCAGAATACCTCGAATGTAATTAGAAACAATCAGAGTCATACAAAGCAATTCTGCACAAGGAAAAGATTGAACAAGGCGTTCAAACGTTCTGCACGATGCTTGAGAGTTGTTACGATCCACTCTCTCTAGAAATCACTTCAACATGATGTAAGCACATATGTTTGAGTTCTATCAAAGTTGTCAATTATTTTCAAATGAGCGCCTATTTACAGGAGAAGCTCTAACAGTCGGCTCCCTCCTCCATCTGTCATATTTCTCCTTCAATTTCGGAGGGACCTGTACACGTGTCACTCAAAAAACGGTTAGTCAATAACTAAAATAATGACATAATTTTATAATGAAACAAGTTTAATCATAAGTAAAAAATGAATTTCAGAATGTAGTAAAATAAAATTTTGGAGTCTAATCAAAATGAATTCGGAGTCTATAATAAAGAGATATTAAGATTCTATTGTGTCAGAATTCGGAACCTGAATTATGTAGAAATATAAAGTCTAAATTTCATGGAAATTCGGAGTCTGGTTTCACCGGTATTCGGAACCATAAATTAATATGTTAGGAATTAGAGTTCATGGGAATTTGGATTCCGAACTCATAAGATTTTGGAGTCAGAATTCAGAAAACGTGGAGTCAGAAATTAGATAAGTTCTTAATCAAAATTCAGATATGAACTACAAGAGAGTTCGTATTGAAAATTCAGAGTGGAACTTTATGAAAGTTCGTATCCAAAATTTGCAATGGAACTTCATTAGAGGTCATATCCAGAATTCGGCGTGGAACATTATGAGAGTTCGTATCTAGAATTCGGAATGTAAAATCATTAGAGTTCATATTAAGAATTCGGAATCGAACTTCATTAGGGTTCGTATCCAAAATTATGATCTTAAAACAGAATAATTCATACCGATGTATTATATGATTCCTAGGTTTTAGATATGAATCTGATTATTATACTTATGAAAAATAAATATATTAACAATGAAAACATGTTAGGGGTAAATTCCTTTGGGAAAGAAATTTTCATTATAGAAATAAAATATATATTTTCTTAAGTATAATGTTTTTGTGATTTTCAAAACAAGAAGGAATGGAAAAGTCAAAAGGAAAACCATATTGACTCCAAAATCTCTCCCTTTTTGGAAAGCATAAACAACCATTCGAAAAATAATATTAGGACATAGAAAAAATTTCTTTAGACTTTGAAATTTAAACTTGTCTCCCTTTGTTCATAGATGATAGTTAATATAACTAACTCCCCTTAGGATTTGAAACTCTTATTATTGTATTATGGATTAACGGAATGGTTTTTTTCATTATAATGGGAATGAAAAACTTTATAATGAGATAATCCCACTAACTTAAGGATAGTTATTACCATAGAAATGTTTCTTCTTCCTTTTATATTTTTCCTTCTCCCCTGTTTGAGTAGTTCTTTTTCCTTCTCCCCCTTTGTGATTTTCAAAAATAATTTAAGGGAATGGAAATGAAATAATGTACCTGAAACATTAGTACATAATAACAGAAGATACAAACAACCAATAATTTCATTATAATTGAAAGAATTTTTACCAGGAAATAATTTAATCCAAAAAATCTAATTGGTCTATTTGTCTTCCTTTTCATTGGGGATTAACATCTTCAATAGGGTTTTCAGCTTATTCAAGTCATTTTGGTCCTCCTCAGCATGTTCTTCTAAGGCCATAATCCTTTCATTAGGAGCCTTCATATCATCAGATTGTGCCTTAATAATTTCATCATGCTTCACAAGATTCTCTTTGATCTCAATCCGGAGATCTCTTTCCCATTTCTGGTTTTGAGCAACCAAGTTAAGCTTCCCATTTAGATCCCTCAGATATTGATTCCAAGAATTTTGATAAAGGACCAGCTTATCCTGATGATTTTAAATTTTGGAATCCTCAATGTAAAAATCTTCTTTTACATCATTCTGAAAAAAGATCAAGCTCTTCCATGTCATCATCAACTTTCTTTGACCTTAGAGTTAATTTTCTTCATAAGTTTTCGTGAACATCATAATTGATGAGAACATTTCTATGCTCAACCTCAATTTTCACACACATATCCATAAACATGGATACAGATTCTAATTTCTGATTTAGGCTGTGTTGAAGCATCTGGCATCTGGATTCTATGGTGGGAAAGATCAGAATTGTATCCACCAATTTCTTCAACGTCTCAACAACAAAATTGTGTCCATGTTCTCATGATTCCAAATTAGACACCTTGACAAGGAATTATTCTTCTTCAATTTCCACCATATTTCTTCATGAAGAGCTACCATCATCTTTCTTCCTTATGATTTCTTTTTTTTGGGTGACCATAAGAACATGCTTACCCTTATCAACTATTGGAATGGGTTCCTAATTAGGATATTATTCCTCACTTTCAGATAGTTGAACTACCTTATCTTCATCAGGTTTCTCATTCTTTGCACCTTCTTCACAAAAGTGCATCTCATAGATTTTTTTCTCAGATAATTCATTCAATTTCTTTTATTTGTCTTCATCTTTCTTACCTTCTTCTTCATCTCCATTTCCTGGAGTGAAAATCTTTAAGGACTTGGCCTCAAATTTTTGGAGTGGTAGTTTTTTTGATTGGATTTCATTCTCCTAAAAATCCTCGACATGTTTAATCAAGTAATATAGATCACCACTATATTCTCCTTCTTTTTCTTCTTATTCTACTTCCTCCTCTTCTTCTAGTATTTCAACAACTTCTTTTTCTTAATGTTTTGACCCTAGTTGAGATAATATTTAGAGTACTTATAGTTCATTGACCGCGAGTGTTTTTATAAATGTTTTAATCATCACGAATCTATAAGCCCATGTGAGTCATGATAACAGTGGGAAAAAATAGACTTAGAAAGAATCAACAATGAAAAACACACTTTTCCCACTCAACTGGTGGAATTGGATGAGCCTGTGGAGTCTAGGGAGGTTGGGGGCGAGATGACCATGGAAGAGGGTGCATAGACGAGCCTTCCCCCTATTCACTTTATTATGGATAGGGGTAAAATGAATGGAAGGGATGGAGATGAAGGAAGGGTATTACACTATGATGGATTCTCCCATGGTGACTAATCTCAAAGGGAGAGGAAAAGGAAATAAATGTTTTTTCCCATCACCCTCTTGTTCTTTAGCACTGACAAATAGAGGAGGAGCAATGATGCCACCTTCTTTAAGGAAAGATAGGGTCTTACACCAGGATGGTTTCCCAAGTGGAACCCGATAGGGGAGGGAGGCTTTTCAAGTGGTTTGGAACAGTACCTTACATACCAAAGACATGCGGTTTTGTGTCTTCTCATTGATATGGGAGAGTCCAAAACCCAAAACCATCCCTAAAACAAGAACTTCCCAAAATTGTTTATTGGAGAAAAGTCCATGTTATTGCATATATAAAAACAGACAGATAATCCAATATCATAAACCCATTGTGAAAAAAATATAGAATACCCTTGACTACGGATATAAAAACCCAAATAAGAGACACACTACTATGCCTTTAACAATGGTTTGGTCAGTCGAGAGGTTTTGTTGGAGGATTCAATAGAATCTCTTTCAGACAAGGTAGACGATAAAGAACAATCCATTTCATGAATGGATTTGAGGAAGGATTGATTTCTTGTAAACAGGAGAGAGTAATTGAATCAAATAGGGGTGATCATGTAGACAAAGGCATGCAAGTAAGGGTGCACTAGTAGGCTTGGGAGATGTGATGTTCACTTAAGAGATGATCATCCTGGATGTTAATTCAGTGGAGAGTCCTTGCTCAAGCATTCATGAGCATTAATGGGTGAACCCAAAAGTGGGGCTCTCAAGTTCATGTAGGAGGAATAGGAGGTGCACAAGTATTTCTGATTTAGTGAGGTTGGTCACTTTAGGTGCACAATTGTTATGGTTTTCAAACACTAAAAGGGCAAATTTCCATTGATCCTCCCTTAAATCCTCCTCTCTAGGTGTTAAAGAACTACCGTGAATGTTTTGGATGAATGGGGAGAAGTACTAGGGAGACCAGAGCAGTAAATCATCTTTTCTAATATCAGACCAAACAAATGAAGGCCCCAAGGGTCTATTTATACGCAAAAATAAGACCCTAGGTGAATGGATATTGGGCGTACAAGTGACCTACATGCCATAATTGGGTGCGCAAGTACCATGCGTGCCGACGGTGTTTGGACTAGAATGGGGCGCTGCTTTGAGGTCTTAGAAAAAATTATTACATCATTCAGCTCTAGTATGGTGGTGCATAGTTTTTTTCTGTACAGGTACCTTCGGTACTTCTTTGGGGAAATAAGTAAAATAATTGATCCATACCCCGGTGGTTGTTCCCCCACACCACTACTTTGGATTTGTGATAGGCTGCAGTCCTAACCCTCTAAGCTGGTTCCTTCGCTACCGTCACTGATACCCATGAAAAATGAAGAGTTTCACCATGAACATTTCAATCCGGGTTGATGAAATATTGTGGAAAAGTTCATGGAACTCATTTCATTATGTCTACTAAAGGCCCCCAATAGAATTTAATTTGTTCAGAATGAAATGATTTTTTTTCTAAGGTAAATCTAAGCACTTTGATACATTCCAACATCATTTGGTTAGATTTGGAGGTATGTTATGTTTAGTAGGATGATCTAATTTTTTCCTCATCCATGGGGCCTAGATAGAATATTTTAATTTTTTAAATGGTTATATGTAAAACCCCCACCAAAAAAATATCTTTTGATTTTTTATTTCCCAATATTACTGAATCATACAGACTGTACGACTACTGAGCTGGGACTTGACTTTTTTTCCGAATGCAGTTTATTGGTTCCCAATCTGGTAAGTACCATTCCTCGTAAAAATTTAGAGTCATTCATGTTGGACTATAAAAGGATACAATTTATGGTCGAACTTCTTTGACCAAAAAATTTTGAAATTAGATCCCAAACAAGACTCAGTGGCTAATACATGCTTTATCATTTGTAAATATTTTCATTGGGAATCATGAGCATTTAATTTTTTGGTCACCAAATTTAAAACATGTATCAACATAAGTTTAGTCTATTCCAAGAATTAAGTTATCATTACTTTAAAAATCAATTATAGGGGTTGTATTATGCTGGGCCAACTAAGGTATATTCTTTATATCCAAACAATGGAATCTTTTGACTGAAAATTATATCATGTAGGTAACTTATGGAAGGCCACCTAAGGTAAGGTACTGAAAAGTTAGTAAAAATTATGTTAAAAAATTAACATTTATCAATTGAAAGAAAATGTAAAATAAGATTTTGGATACACTAGACCACATTGGGTTGTTTTTTAAAAAAATAAATTTTTTGATTAAAGTGTTGTCTATGCCGATATATATCATCAATATGAATACAATTTCTATACAAATTCGGTGTGTGAGGAATGGTGAAAATTTATTATAAAGGGTAACTAATGATATCATACTGTCCATTTTACAGTCATGTATTGAGGAGATCATATTCTGCTGTATTAAGTCATGTAGTGAGGGCATCATACTGTGTATGTTTATGTTATGCAGTGGGGACATTTAGTGGAATTAATTTATTGTATTTATCTTTGAAGAAAGGTATGATATTCTTCAAATTTATTTATATTACTTTTGAAACAATAAACTATATTCAGGTATGGATGAGAATATTATAAACTGTGGAAAAATAATTTCTGGATATAAAGATTTATATGGGAAAAGGGTTAAAATAATTAGAGGAAGTCTGTTACAAGAACTAAGTTACCATTACTTGAAAAACCCTTTATGTGGGATGTATTATGATATTCCAACTAGGGCCTCTGTTTTATAGCTATATAGTAGAATATTTTGACTGAGAGGCCCATCATGTAGGTAAATTTTATGCAGGGACACCTAAGGGAATGCACTACATAGTAAGGAAAAATATATTTTAGAAATTTGACATTTTATTGCTAAAAGTTGATGAATGTTTATGGAGATTCATATTTATCAAAGAACATGTTTTGGTGTTTTGATAAATTTATTTGAATATGGAGAGAGTTTTTTCAATCATGATTTCCAAATAATAGGATGAATTGGATTTCTTTGAAGGTCTGATCCAAATGTAAGACATATGTCATCTGTAGTGTAAGGTCATATAACAAGGACCACATATTGATACATTATATGATATATGGTAAAATGATCCATGGTTATTACATACATCTTTGAACACATGGTGAGGGGAATCATCAAACCATGGTCTTGACAATTTTCTGATCGAGAGAAAGGTAATGGGAAAAATACACAAGACTAACTATTTTTAATTTCATATTCTTGTATACCACCATCAAAGTATGATGTGGAAAAAAAGAAAGTTTTTCCACGATTGAAATTACCATCATTTGAAAAACATGTTATGGGGGTTTTATTATGTAGTTCCAACTCAGGCATATGTTTTTTGGACAAATAGTGTCATCTTTTGACTGATAGGGCTGTTATGTAGACAACTTATGAAAGGCCACCAAAGGGAAAATACTGCATAGTCATGCAAGAGAACTCTAAAATTTTAGAAACACTGTCACCCAAAACCGTAATGAAGATTACGAATATAGTAAAATATTCACAATTAAGAGATTGAAATATGGAAGGGGGAATGCTCAATGTATATTAGGAATATTTGAATCTGTAATGAACATGAATTTGGTTTCCCTTACATAGATCTGATTCTTATGTAAAATGTGGACATTCATGCTTCCATTATGAGTTCTCTGAGGAGAGATCATAAATTAAATGTTTTCTTCATATAATTGTTTTTATGTAGTAGATGAGGGAAAATAAAATTTCTCATGGTCGGGACTAGGGTTTAAGGCATAGTAGTCACTACATATCTCAGTGGGACGAGAATGAAGCCATAAGTAGTTCTGAAATGTACTGTGTACATTGTTGACATACGTTGAGGACTCCTGTTGTGACCTTTAATTACTTTTATCCAGGACAATTGATAACAACAAAAAGAATTGAGACACCATACATTTACATAGAAGTATTTTATCCAATTTTTAATCACATGTGAGCTATGATCGGTGTGAGAAATAAGGAGAAATAATGGTTTCTTCTGAGATACAACGGTGAAGAAAGTGAAGGATAAGGGTATTATAATTAAATGATGGCTGAAATGGGGCATATGACCCAGGCTTACTACATATCTTGATGGAGCAAGAATAAATCCAAACATAGTTATTGGATTTTTTTGGAATTTAACGTCATGCGGTAAGGACGAAAAATGATTTCAAAATAAAGACATGTTATAACTGGACTATGGGATAAAACACAAGTTTCACTAAATGTCTTACTGGTTACAAGAATCAAGACAGATATTGTTTTTTAATCATTCCCTATGCAGGTTTGATTCTTATATAATGAAAAGTGTTTTCATTAATGATCATCACTAGGGACAAGATGGTTGACCAATGTGTCTCTACTTATCTCATTGAAAATGAGAATCAAGACGTATGTAGTTCATGAATCAATCCTTCCTCACACCAATCAAGTTTTACATGAAGAATGGGGGATTTTGACGTATTCTGTGGAAACAGTTAAACATGAGACATAAAATAGTTATAAGGACCAAACCATATATCTTAAGGAAACACTCTGTATAGATATGATTCATACACATATGTAGAAAAGAAAATAAAGTGATTTGATGATTGCGGCTAGGACCAATATTAGAGATCTTGGTATCTCTATGTATCTCATTTAAAATGAGAATCAAGCCATGCGTAGTTCTTAAATAATGTCCCTATGTAGATCTGACTCAGACATAATGAAGAGAGGGACTCATGGGCCACTAAAGAGTAACAATGATGTCAATGATGTTTTCTTATGGAGTATCTTAACATCATATAGAGAAGTCATTAGTCGTATAGTTTAATGTCATGTAATGCTGATAAATGATGTCATGTAGTTTAACGTTATATGACAAGGACAAATCACATTGTAGTTTTAAGTATTATTGTGAGGACATTAGATGCTATGAATTTTATCACATTTCAGCTAAGACGATGTGGCAATACAGTATAATGTCTTGCAGAGAAGACATTATGTGGAATTAGAAAAATTATTTCATCAGGAATCTCACATTGGTGGGAGTGGTAATGTGATCTTCATCCATCGAAAATTAGGAATAAGCTCTAATTGATTAGACCTTATGTATGGAATAAGATCCTTCCCACTTTGGCTCAATATTTGGTGGTTTCATTCCTTGTATCATTGGAGTGATGAGAACCAATACCAATTCTTATCAAAGAATTGAATTTAAGAGAAATTTCTCCAAAAATGATCATACTATCTTGTTCATGTAGACTTAAAAATGAAACAAAGTATGCCACATTCATTTATTTAACCACTATATCATATCAAATCATTTCTCAGACTTATCATCTGTAGACAACTGATCAAATATTTCAACTCTATGTAAAGGAAATTTAATTTCATTTCGAATAACTAATTATGTTCTATACATCAATGAATAAGAAGTTACATGAGTGGCAGTATGAATAGTATTTCGATAAGCCTATAAAACATTTAAAAGTACAATAGACCATGATTTATTATCATTTTCCACCATCTTCTAGAGTATATTTGATTGTGTCCTACTGAAGGCCAATATCATTCCATTTTCCACTACATGATACCGAGATGAATGGTTATATTTTATATTGTATTTCTGATATAACTTCTTTCCCTCAGAGGAACAATAATTGCTTCCATTGTCCATCAAAATAGTATGATAGACACCAAACCTAGTTATTATATTAGTTTTGAAAAAAACTAATTTTTCATTTTTCTATAATTTATTTGAGACGTATTACCTCATCCCATTTAGAGAGGAAGTCAGTAGCAGTAAGAATATACTTGAACAGCTTTTTTGTGGCTGGAGGATAACACCCTACTACATCCATTCCCCATGGGGAAAATGGCCAAGAGTATGTAAATGTATGTTAAAACTCTGGTGGTTGGTGAATAAAGATTACGACCTATTGGTCGGGATGATATTCCTTAATGAAATCTATACAATCCTTTATCATTGAAAGAGAAAAATATCCACGCCATTGGATCAGATCAAAGATGCTATTCCCAGACTGGTGGGCACCAAAATCTCCTAAATGCAAATATTTCATAAAACTAGTAGTTTCTTGTCTATCAATACATATTAGAAGGATTCCATTAAAGCCTCATTTCCAAAAGACCTTCTGGTTTCCTGGAGCATCATAAAGAGTAAAATTGGTCGTGTGACATCAGATCTACGCTTTTGCATCCCAATCTGATGGAATTAACCCATTTTGAAGGAATTACTCAATGATTATTCTCCATCCCATGGTGTGACCATGTGGATCAGAAGTAGGGAAAATTTCATTAATTTCCACCATTTGAGGTTGAACAAAAGGTGAGACCACATGGAGATGGGCTATTCTAATGATTGTATCATCTCAAGTTTGATCTTCCAGGGCTAGAGCTGCATTAGCCAGTGCATCACCTTGGGTGTTTGATGATCATGGGGCATTTTAAAAAGTAGGTTCTGAAAGAAAATTCAGCTATTGAACCTTTGATATAATCGTATAAAGGGTATAACTCTTCTTTTATTATAGAATGTTACCTAAATATTTTCTTGATTATCAATTCTGAATCACCTTTCAATTTCACCTAAAATTATAATTCCAAACCTGTGACGAGATCATGATATTCTACCTCATTGGTGGTTCCACCTTCTGAAAAGAATATGGAATTAGGCAACACTATCTTTTTTGGGGAGATTAGTACAATTCCTAACCCAACATTGTTGAGTTTAGGTTTTTCCATTCTCTTCCCTCTAGTACTTGTGGAGACACCATCAATGTATATTTCCCATGTATGAAAATTATCTTGAATAGAGAAGACATATTCATAATGATTATCAATATTCAATGATATAGATTTCATAGATTGTTGTTTACTTAATAAGTAAACGAAATCATTTCCTTTTATGACCTTCTAGGGCACAAAATGAAATTCAAATTGTTGTAGAATAACAACCCACCATTCCCAACACCCTATAAGCATATGGAAACTGAGGATAAATTTTAGCGGGTTATCACGAGACACTAATTGGAACTCATGATGTTTCAAGTAGATCCTCAATTTCAGAGCATCAAATATTAATGCCATAAAACACTTTTCAATACATGATTACTGAGTTTCTGCATCAAGCATAGTTTTACAGAGATAGTTGAGGCTAATTTCATTCCCCGCATCATTCTTTTGGGCAAGGAAGGCACCCAATGATCACTCGAGAGCATTAACATAATGAATTAGTGGTCATCCTTCAACTGATGACATTAACACTTGTAGACTCAAGATATATTTCTTTAGGGTATCAAATGCTTCTTGGGAGTCTTCAATCCATTGATAGGTGACTCCCTTTATCATTATTCTGGTGAAGGGAAAACAATTTCCTTCCAAATTGGAGATGAAGAACAGTATATAGGACAAATTTACTTGGATTCCTCTTAATTATTTCAAGTTTCAAGGAGGTTACATTCAAATGATTGTTTTTATTTTCATAGTATCATCTTCCATACCACAATGGAGCACAAAGAAGCCAAGGAACATTCCCGAGGTTACCCTGAAAAAAAATTTCAAGGGATTAATCTTCAAATTTTGTTTCCAAAGTTTATTTAATATGGACTCCAATTCCGCCATTTTATTGGAACAATGTCTACATTTTACCACCAAATTTTCCACATAACATAAAAAAAATTCCCTAAGAATGGTTTGAATATATGGTTCATGGAATGTTGATACGTTTCACTTACATTCATTAATCCAAAGAGAATTACCCAATATAAAAACACACATTAGTGACTATTAAGGCTGTAGATTCATCATCTTTTGGGGATATACATATTTGATTATACATCGATTATCCATCCATGAAGGAATGAGCTTCATAGCCAGTTGTTGCATCGATTAATAGCTATGTGATTGGAACTAGGAAGTCATATTTTGGACAATGCTGGTTAAGATCTATGAAATCAATGAAATCCATTATTTTCCAATTATTATGTTTCATGGAGAAATTGTTGGCTTGAAATTCTGGATATTGAGTCTCCATAAAAATGTTATCCTTTATTAGTTATCAACATCATATTCAATGTTTGAGGCATGAGTTGGGTGTGTTATTCATTCCACCTACTTGAATCCTTGATGTTCTTTTGGAAAACCCAAATAATGAGTAGCTACAATGGGATTATGTCATGGGATTATTTGTAAAATTATATATAAATATATCTTTTTTGTTTCATTAGAAATGAATTATAAGCCTCTATTACTCAAGATTCGTGGTCGCAATAATTATATTGGGGCGTGGATCTTCTTATATACCTAGATTTATTTCCCTAGGATCATCTATAGGGGTAGATACACCTTCCTCAAATGTTGGAGGAGCATCCCTAAGATCTTCCTCTTATTCTTCATTACATGTTACATCTTCTATTTAAACTTGCATAACAAATAACGAAGAAAAACTTTCAGATTTTTTTTGGGAAGTCAATGTATGATCATACTAAAGAAGAAGTCACTATTTTGACCCTAATAATGATGAACGGTGTTTCTGGGGTAATAAAGATGAGATGATGGATTGGGAATTAACATTCTCATCATATTTTAAAATTTCAACAACTTCTTCTAGTCTGATTGTTGATGTAGAGGATTCTTGTAGTTAAGTGAATGAAATGAAGACATCTCCATTTAAGATGTCATCACATCTTGGTGGATCAGCAATTTCCCCCATGTTATCAAGCTCAGTCGGCATAATTGACATTATAGAAGTCACTAGACGAGTGCTTAGATTTGGGTTTAACCTTTCAATATGATTGACAGGAAACAAATAATTTGTATTCAAATGTATTAATGGTCGTGCTATAATCATTTCATAAAAATTTGGATCATTGATTCTGGTTATATCTTTTTCCATGGACTTCATTCCCTTTATGTGATAAAATTATTCCATAATGAATTTAGAGTCACACATTTTAAATAGTACATTGTCAAAATAATATGTCCATATTTTAACATCGAAACAATAATTGATACATTGTTGGTATGATTAATGTATGGTCGCATACTGATGTAGAAAAGTCCTTCCAAGAACATTATTAAAGGTTGTGTCCTAAATAACAACCATGAAGTCAGAATTTGATAGAAGATCTTCAAAATGAGTTCTGAGTGTAATCATGTATATAGTTTCTTTCTCATTCTTATAATAAAATTGAAACATTAATGTGGAAGGAGGGAAGTTAGATTCAATAAGGACCAATCGATTAAGTGTACGAATTTGAATGATGTTGACTCATGATCGATTATCAATGAAAACACATCAGATGTCTATATCATTGATCCTGCTAGATAGATATTAATGCCTGATATGTCAATGTTCAATATAATTTTAATCTTCATCCGTAAAAGATATAAATACATGAAATTATTTAGGATCATTATCTATATGGTAAACCTCAGCAGCAGCAACCTCAGTTTGAAACTATTAAGGAGATGAAAAATCCTCAATAAGTACATCTAGGAGATCTTTTGAGAGATTCAAGGCATCCAGAATTGACAACATGGCCGGTACATGGACCAATTGATACAAAAAACATACATTTAGTTCAGAGGTCTGTGTTTCCGAACATGATGATGTGGTTTTGCAGGTGCCTTGCAATTTGATGCTTCTGGTGTGGTTGTACCTTGTGTCGGAGCTGAAACGTGAAATACTCCTATTTGTTTAGATTAGACTGACTCTGTCTTTCTACTTTCTGAGAGGAACATGGTTTAACATCTAATCGATCATCCAAAATATTCATATCAGGACCAAAACTATCATGAAAATAATAAACTCCTTGTTTTTTAGCCCGCAGAAGCGATCTCCCATGTATTTCTTCCACATATATAGTACGAGCATGGGTAGAGTTGATGTAATGGTTTCTAGAATGCCTGCGTCTTCCCCTATATTCTCGACCATGGCCTCTTCCTCTAGTTCCATAGTTAGGTATAAAGAACTCCAAATCATTATAATCAGAATCACCATTGGAATAAGGATCCATTAAATGGATAAAATTGACGGAACAAAATATAAATTCTTCATTTTATGATGACACTTCTTGAAAATATTGTTACGGATGTGCCATTTGTCGGGGTGATCCCATGCCTTTGAAATAGAATTCATGATGTCTACTAGAGTCAATGAAAACATTGACCGTGACATGATATTTACTTTTTCTGACTTCTCCATAACCTTCTGATCACGTCACTTCTTTGAAGGATTCCATTTTGAAGACTGATCTTTTGATGAAGATGGTTTTTATGTGGAAGAAGTAACAGAAAACAAAATCTATTGATTCGACTATGTTCATAAAATATCATGTGTTTGGTTTGTCATTTTCCCGACCATCTGATCACCATATTTCGGTGCATTTTTTCTTCGAAATTCCTACCATTCACCCTCTTCTTATGGATCAGTAGAAGTAACACATGCTACAAGGATGATGAAATTTTCAATTTCACTTGTCCAGACTCTACCATTTTTTTCAAGAGATATTTTGAAAACAAAACAATCTTGAATGGAATGTCCCAACATTTGGTTAAATGGAAAATAATTCAGAATATCATCATCTCTTTCATTGTTTGGTTTCATCTTCCTTGGAAACTAAACGAGATTATTTTCCAAAGTTGAGATAAAGTAACCAAAAACCTTTTCATTCTAGAAAGTGTAAACTTTGTTAATTAATTCTTCAATCTATATCAACCATTGATCTATTTTATCACCATGACATTGTGGTTGTTTCTGATGAAAGTAGGTATGTGGAAGCCTTCAATATGATGATTTTTATAAGTGGAAGCAGGTACATGTGTTTTCTTGAGTGTGACTATATGAGACTATGATTTCCCTATTCTCCTTCCCATGGATGATGGAATTATACATGTTTTAGCCTTAGTTTCTGTAATGGAATCATCAATCTATGGAGAAATTGAAGCAAGGTCTAGAAATACTCATATGTATTTTCACAAGGATCAGTGGTCTGTGTAACTCATCATGCAGATTTTCCAGGAAAATGGGTACCAACAATTTTTGTTTGAATTTCAGACTTAATGAATATGTTAATTCTTTCAACTGAGAAAGGAAATATGAAACTCTTTCATTTTCCCTTTTCATGAAATTTGTAATATGAAATTTTTTTGTCTTTGGCAGTGTTGAGATGAATTGAAGAATGAATTTATGATGGCAATCTTACCATCCAGTATTTGATTTGGATTAAAACTTTTGTACCATACATAACTTTTTCTCTGTAATGTAAGTACAAAAAAGATGATAATTACTACTTTTTTAGGAGTTCCCATCATGGGGTTATAATAAGAAACAAAATGTGTCATGTGTTGTTTGGGATCTCCCAAACCATTAATTATTGGGAAAGTAGTATTAACAAAATTCTTTAGGGTAGGGATCAGATCTACCAATTCATGGTAAGCACAATTTTTTGGATGAACTGGAGCATATCATTCTTACATGGATTTAAATCGAGTTGTTAATGCCTCAATTGAGTTCATAAGAAACTGGGGAATATCTGGGTGAGCTGGGACCTATATAGGAAAAACATTTGGACCCTGAGCTGGTTAAATGACCGGAAAAACCATTGCGGATGGTGCTGCTGGTACATGCCTTGGATAACCCATAGGAACTCATGTATAAGGATGTGATTGATCTTACCTCGACTATTTACCCAATTGAGGGAATTCATTATTCACATTAATAGATTAAAAAATTACTCTTTTCTGAGGAGCTCTTACATAATCAAAATGTTTAGGATTTTCCTGAGGAGTATGCCTACAAGAAATGTTGCGTCAAAGTAACATTGTATAGAGTCTTTTCAACTCTTTAATTTTCCCTTCATGTAGTGAAAATATTTCATCAAGTAAAATAGATTGACCTTCTCGAGTTGGAATGTGAGATGTAATCTGACTATTAACATTCCCATTGTCAGATTTATTTTAGAAGGGTTGGAGTTGTTTAATTTAAGGAATAACTAGAATCTGGATAATCCTATGATTTTGGGTACTTACACCTTCTTAATTTTCTTCAGTGTGTACAATATTATATATAATAACATCATCATATTATTACCCTAAATTGAACTCATTTTATGAAGGATCTTATGAAATGGTGTTAATAACATTCACTGATTCATAATTCATTCATGAAATTCTATAAGTATTTTTGTAAGATCATATCTTTCTGTATGCTACACGAGACCTTTTTATCCAATATGCAGAACTCCTAGAAATTGTTTTCCGAATAGTTACACAAATGAAATCCTTGGATAGTTCAGTAGTGCACTCTCTTTGTGGATATATCCCTAATCGAGGGATAACTGACATCCATTGAGGAGGACAATTTAATTGTGAAAAATCCCCCAACACGTTTAAGTCACTAGGTGGGTGATATTTTCCCTCTCATGGATGAGGATCCATCATGAGCAGTGGTCAGGATGAGGATCCCGTGTGAGCAGTGGTGATGATTGTACTTCTTACCAGCACATTGGTGACCCAGTATTGAAGATGCTGGGTGGGTGATAACTTCCATCATGTTGATGTGGATCCCACGTGAGCAGTGGTCGGGATGTTCACAGATGTCATCCTGATGAAAGTCATTTTGGACTGAAGGGAGTTCTGAGAAAAATATGAAACAACAATAAACTCTATTGAATCGTCAGATTTTGATGGATACATACGTGATTAATTGCCTTGTATAGACTTACTTTACCAATTTATAGGGGCCTGATAGGTGGGTAAAATTATTAACATTGTTAATGATTCACGTTGGGTTCACCGTTTTTGTTTCATAGGCCCTTTAATCATGTATTCCAATTTAACAATCACTACTTCTAGGAAGTTTCCATGGGAATTATTCAGGGAATCAAAAACACACAAAAGTTCTTTTCTTAAATGGGACATTCTTTATATATGTAGGTGTTTGTTACGTTTGAGGTGCACGATACTTAAGAACAAGAATTTGTCGAGAGGATGTGAGGTTGGACTCATCACACCCTTTTGGGGGGTATTATTGTCAACTATAGGGATCTCTTTATAAATAATGTTTCATGAATCCTTATTAATGCACCATGTATAACATATGTTTCCATTGGAATTTTCAGTCACTTATTAAAATGATTGGAATTTATAACAATCTATTTGTATTCAATGTTCTTCATCAATTGTATCCTTTAATATACTACATAGATATCCTATTAATCATCGTTATGATGTTACTGGTTTCTAAGACACTTAGTGGGGAACTTTGGGATTTATTTTCTCCTAGGGAGGGGAATGTTTGTTTTGATTTTGGGATCGTGACCATTAAATGGGTTACCTATGTATTCTTGTGAACGAAATCAGAAACCTCAATGATCAGTGCTGCTTAATAGGACACATCAAAGCTGTTAATAAAATGTGATATAGACCCTTCCATATAGTTTAATGTATTGTGGTAAAGAAATCTAAGTGAAAGGTGCTTAGTCAAATCTTGGGTGTGGGTCCTATACCAAAAACAGCCCAAGGAACATGGATAGGATATGTGTTCCTAATTGAGATTAGACCCTGTTTGGGAATATGGCCCATAGAGAGAAGAGTTGATTTGGATGTGTTGGGTTTTGAAATCAAGGAGGCTTCTTAGGTATCCCATTTGGATAGGAATCAAATCCCGCGTAGTTCGAATGGGGTATCATAAGAGATTATAGTCCTTTGAGAGAAATGAGTGATGGATTACTTCCTATAAATGATTCCATAGTGATTGAGAGCTTTATTTTGGGGCTTTATCCTAATGAGGATTCCATGATTAAGGGAATTATAGTTTAGTTAAATAAAAGGATATCCAGTGATCTCAAACCCCAATAAAGCTTCCTACGTATCCCAACTATGATTGGATTCAAAGTTCACATAATTCATTGATCGTGAGTGTTTTTTTTCAAATATTGTAACCATCATGAATCTCTATGCCCACATGAGGCGTGATCAGTTTTTGAAACAAGAGTTTTTGAAATATTCGAAAATTACATGCACATTTTTCTCCTCCACTAGTGGAAGGGGGTGAGCCTAAGGTAGCCATGGTGGTCGAGGGGGAGCCGACAATGGAAGAGGGTTCACCAAAAGTACTTCCCTCAATTCACTTTAACGTTGGAAAATGGTCCAATGAAAGGAAGGCATGAAGGTTATTGAAGGGTCTTACACCAAGATGGCTTCTCCCATAGTGAAAAAGCTCAAAGGGAGAGGGAAAGGGAAACAAAATTTCATGTTCCCATCTGCCTTCTGGTATTTGGTACTGAAGAAGAGAGGAAGATCAATGATACTACCTCATGAAAGAAAATTATTGGGGATTACACTAGGATGGTTTCCCAATTGGATACCAGTAGGGGGAGAGACATTTCGAGCAGTTTTTAACAGTTCCTTCCTTACTAGAGACCCGAGGTTCTAGGTCGTATCTTTGAGAAGGGAGAGGCTAGGACCCAAAATCCTCCCCAAACTGAGAAATTCCCAACACTGATTCTGGTAGAATAGTCCATGTGGATGCGGATATACAAACCCACAGATACTGCATGAATCCTAACCCCATTGGAAAAAATGTGGGAAACATCTGATTGCAGATATACAAAACCAAATAAGAGACACCCTAATGTTCTTTTCCTAAAGGATTGATAAGTTATTAGTATTTATTAAGGTCTAAATGGAATCCCTTTCAGCTAATGAATCCAATGAAGTAGAAGCCATAACATGAATGTATTCGAAGAAATCAAGATGGCTTGTATACCAAATAGAGTAAGTGAATAAAAGATGGGCACTCATGTAGATACGGTCACACAAGTAAGGGCGCACAATTTGTCTTGGTGACCTAATGATATCTTATGTGATGAAAAATATGGATGTTAATACCTGGGTGAGACCTTTCTCAAGCCTTCAAGAGTATTCAAAGGTGATCCCAGTAGTGGGGTGCTCAACTTCCTATTGTAGGAAGAGGAAGTGCTCAAGTATTTCTGAATTAGGGAGGCTGGGCACTTTAGTCTTGCATGTGTTACGGTTTTCAAACACGAAATTGA
Organism: Viscum album; assembly: GCA_963277665.1. Classification (NCBI taxonomy): domain Eukaryota; kingdom Viridiplantae; phylum Streptophyta; class Magnoliopsida; order Santalales; family Viscaceae; genus Viscum; species Viscum album. Next base: position 892,330,794 of record OY728130.1, read on the forward strand.
CCTATGTTCAATGATCCTACAAAAAATCCTCCAATAAAGGAGTTAATGAACTAACATGAAATTTTAAGAAGACTGGGGAGACGTACTAGGGTGACCAGAGAAACAATTCAGATTTTGGAAAATTCGTACATACAAATGAAGGGAACAAGGGTCTATTTATAGGCAAAAACTGTACCCTGGGTGAAATGATATTGGGCGCGCAAGTGACTTGTGTGCCAAAATTGGGTGATCAAGTACCTCACGAGCTGATGGAGTTTTGGCTAGACTGGGGTGCTGCTTTGAGGACTTAGTGGAAATTGTTCCTTCATTCAGCTCAAGCATGGAATTGCATAATTGTTTGTGTGTAGGTACATTGGGTGCTGCATAGATGACTAAGACCAAATTATTGATCCATACTGTGGGGGCTACTCCCCTACACCCTTTATTGGGATCAGTACTCGGCTATGGTCTTGGCCATTCAGGTCGGTTCCTTCGCTACCATAACTATCCCCCATGACAAATGCAGATTCACACCACGAACATTTCAAGCACGGTTGATGTTATTTTGCGGAAAAGTGTATGGAACCCATATCATGCTGTCTATAATCTATAAATATTTTTCAAGGCCTGGTCGATTCATATTTTTCCAATGAAGATTGAAATGAATAACTAGATTTTTTAAATAATAAATATAATTAATTTCACTATTGGTATGAATATAGAAAATTTTGTTGCTAAATTACATATATAATTTAAAGCTGTTAAAAATCCGAAATAGGATATTTTGACGATTAATCTCAAAATGCCACTGAAACCATAAAAGGTGGGAATTTCTCTAAAACTAATAGATTGGTGGGATTAAAAACATTGAAATTAAATAATAATTATGGAAAATATATTTGTCATAAATTCACCAACAATTAGCATGTGGACTCATGGATAACTAATATAATACATAATTAATGAATATTCAAAACACATACCCAAGAGATCTACCAAATCGATGACCAAAAACAAAATGATATCATGCTTATCAAAAACCATTATTTAATGTTCTCCTTTTAGGTCACATAATATATTTACACTTCATTTTGTATACTATGCACACAAAACACATACCTCACAGGAATATTCTCTAATATCATAAATTTGAATTTCAATAAGGATTTTCCCATCCAAACTCACGTAAGAGTCATCATAGTCTTGAAAAATTACTATGTCTCCAAACGAAGTGTGTCACGGACATGTGTTTATCACGAGGATCTTATAGGGGTTTTTACGGGATATAGTTAGTAGGGTATATATATTAAAAATTCAAGGTCTGAGTATGGAGGGCTTGGATCTTTTTGAAACTAAATTGAAAGATTCAAATTTTTACACCAATATGGTATAATCCTCAATCCCCTATTTCATAAATCAGCTCCACCATCATGAAAAATCAAAAAAAATAATCATTACATTACACTAAATAAATTTCAATATTCTCAAACATAGTTTTCTTGAATGCTCTAGATAGGAAAATTTTTCTTTATCCTTTGGAATCTCTAGAAAGGCACACTTCTTTTATCATGAAATCATTATAAAGGAACCTCTTTTAACAGAATGAATTATTTTTCCACAACATCATCTCTTCAAAATTTAATTATCCACCCAATGTACCACCAAATAAAGTACCACACCACAAGAAAACATCCCCCAAACATATGTTATACTAGGTCATGAAATATAACTTCAAGAGAAGGTTGGATAAGAAACTTTTCTTGTAATGTGGCTATCCTAAGAGGATGTTAATGGACTATATGGGATAAAAGGATTAAATGTACAAGGTGGGACATAATTAAATTTATTCTCATGAAATGTGTGATTTAAAAACAAATAAATGCCTCAATAATTTAAAAACATTTATCACAAAGCCTCATGTTTTTATAGGAATACATAAAATTCAGGTTAAAGAATGCATGACTGGGTTCTCTCAAGAAATGTGATGAATGCAATAAATATAGAAAAATGGGTTATAATCCTAATTGGTAAGTGATTTAAAAAAACAATGGTTGTTGTATGTGGCATGGAATTCAAAAATCCAATTACATTTCTAAAATTCCAATAGATTTGAACATGAAACAAAGTCATTTACAACATTCATTTAATATCAGTTTCATCGAATATATTAGATTTATCATTTACATGTCCATAAAAAATGTTAATGAAAATCAATTTAGATAAAAAAAATTTAAAACAAAAAAAACTAAAAAAATAAACACACAAAAATTTGAAATATACAATTTCAAAAGTAGAAAAACAAAAAAATAGAAAATCCTATACTAATATGGTTCTCACCTACACCTAATTGATTCAGTGTCCTCAGTGTATTCAAATGATTATAAAATGTAAAATGATTTCAAAATGAGTCACTATAAGCATGTAAATTTAAGGAACTGTTATGACCTGATAACTTTTATTGATAGATTGGTTGGAAGAGCATGATATCCTCCACTAGATCATATGGAATTGTCTCCTATGGAATTTCCTTAATATTATTACATTTCCAATGAATGGATCCTTCTCACCATCACTCACAATCTACAAAACACTAAAATGATATACGTGAGTAAATATAAATGGATCCTCCCAAATTGAAGGAATTTTAAAAGGAATTAGCTTCAGTGTTGAGTTAGACAACAACACATTCTCTTCAGGAAGGAAGTATTTCTGTTAGATTAGATTATCATTATCCACTCTTGTTCATTTGTTTCAAATCAATTAATTTTTAAATGATTCCTATATATATATTCCTCCAACTACATCAACTAAAATATTTTGTCTTTCCTAAGTCATTGAAGATCATAGTTCATGTTCCTCACATAACAATATGCCATATGCCCCAATTCCACTGGCTGATGACATATTTTTTGATAAATCAACCTATATAGACTCATTCCAATATGGGTTTTGTGGGGTTTCTAGTAAGCCCAAAATGTTTCTTCCGTCCTTTGGATCCAATACTTCATGTTTGGTTTAACAGTATTATCCTAAATACTTGTGATTTACCTATTGGACACTTTAGCTTGACCATTTTTCTATGGGTGATAGGAATATTATATTTCATGATGCACCCCCTACATCTTCATCTAATCCTCCATTATCAAATTGAAAAATTGAGTCCCATAATTAGTGATAATGGCTCTAGGAACTACAAACCTTCAAAAATATGTTTTCCCTAACAATATCATAATCCAAATTACCATCTTCAGTCCTCATGTATTTTTCTTCCATCCATTTGGAAACGTAATCAAATTTATCAAATATATATGACTTTTAAAATGGAATCTGGATAGATCCCACAAATTCTATCCCCTTGACATATAAAATCTCACAAAAATTCTGTTGATTTTGAGACCTTTCTAGTATTTTTGAAATATTTGAAAATATGACATTTTTTAAAAAATTTGAAAAACTCATGAGTATCTAAATAAAGGGCAGGAAAATAAATTATAGATATTAAAACCTTCCTTTATATCCATTGAGTTAAAAAGTGGATTTCAGAAGATAATGTGTGACAAAACACAAAGACATATATAACTTCACTTTTAGTAAACAATCTTCTTATTAAATGATCATTGAAAACCATAAAAATAAATGGATCATCCCAAATTTAATATCTAGATTTATCTATTATGTATTTAATGTTTTGAGAATTGAAATGGGATGGGACATTATTTGTTATTAGATATTTTACCATGTTAACTTAAAAAGTAAATTCATATTCAATCCATAATAACTGCTCTCCTGGAGTTTGATTATTTGATGGTTATTTTTATAGAATTTCAGTTTTAGTAGTTTATGATAATCTACATAAGTGATCAACCACATGATTATCAGATCCTTTCTTATACTTGATTTCAATGTTGAACTATTGTAGCAGAATCACCCATATCCATAACTTGGGTTTGGAATCAGCTTTCATCACCAAGTACCTAAGAGATTCATGATAAGAAAAGAAATTTATTGTATTTTCAAGAATTTATGATCTAAATTGTTATAAAAGACAAAAAAACTTTTATAATCTCTTTTTCTGTATTTATGTAGTTGAATTGGATTACATCTAACATTCTTGAGTCATATGAAATGACTCTTAGCATACCCTCTATTCGCTGAGAATGGACGTCTCCACCTGATTGTTGGAAGCATCACAAAGTAACAATAATGGTTATTACCAATATGGGAGATGCATCATGGTTGGAGATATCAGGATATTCTTTAACACATCAAAGTATTCCAAAAATGAACCATTGAAATCAAAATCATCATCTTTCGAAATTAATCTATATAGAGGGAGATAAATCATACTGAAATTGTTGATAAACCAAATATAGAATATTTCATGTCTTAAAAAAACTAAATACTTTCACACATGTGGTGTATGGAAATGAATTTATAATGTGAATTAATGATTTGTCCACATCATTTCCATTTTTTGAAAATTACATGACCATGTACAATTCCTTCCTCTACTAGGAAATGTAAATGTTCAAAATTGAAAACAATATTATTTTCAATGATGGTTTTCAAAACACTGTAAATATTTTTCAAAATTAACAAAATAATCTCTAATATCGGTGAGATCATCAATGAATAATTCTGTGGAATTTCTAACATGATCTAAAAATATACATACCATACACCTTTGAAGTGTGGATGTAGAATTATATAATCCAAATGTAATACTTTTATATGAGAAATTACTAAAGGTGAATTTAAATGTCGTCTTCACCTGATATTTGGGTGCACTGGGTGGCTGAATGTAACCAGAAAATCCATATGAAAAGAAATAATGAGATATCCCTGTTAATCTATCTATCATCTAGTAAATGAATGGGATAGAGAAATGGTCTTTATGGGTGACCTAATTCAACTTCCTAAAATTGATTCACACTCTCATGTTTTTCTGGATTCTCAATGGGATTAATTCATTCTTCAAATTCCTAACAGTTGTTAGACCGGTTTTCTATGGAACTACGTGAATTAGGATATCCAATTTTAAATATAAAATGGGATAGATGATCCAATCCACAAATATCTTCTCAATACCACTCATCGAAACCTCCATTAAGGTTGGACTCAACCTCTTTTGTGGCTATCTGATAGGTTTGTAATCTTCTTAAAGAAAAATTCATTGAGTATGTTCTTGGGGTTATTATAGTGATATCCCTTAAGATATGTCATATTTCATGTAAAATATATCTCAAAACCTCAATCAATTATTTTTTTCTTGGTTTTAGATATATTGTTTTAAATTATAACTTTTAATATCTCTCCCTCCATAAGGTAAAATTATTTCTGATAATTGGGGAGTTGTTTTAATTCATGTTTAATGGGATGCTCAGGGGATGAAATTAAACTGACATTCCCCACTACAAAGGTTAGAACTCCTTCACATTAGAAACCATATCAACTGCCTCATCACTATATAATTTATTAATGTAAAAATATTTCAGCTCTTCTTCCCACATGAAATTGGAATCGTCAATGTTTTGGCTACTCACATGTTCATTAATGACAAAATTCTCTCCAAATTCTAAGAATTCATGGAGAATACTAGATTATTTAATGGATTCAATAAAAACATCATTGGAGAGTGAAAATAGGGAGTTATCATCTGATGTGTGCCTTATGGATTAAAAAACTTTGAAGTGGATATTGAAATATCCTAATTCTATAGTGAGTGTACCTTCATGTACATTGTCGATGGATTGGATGTAATCAAGAATAGCCTCCTTAAATTTATGGGTGAGTGTGGCAGTATTATATATTATTCCATATAAAACACATATAAGTCAAATAGGAATATATGATCTTGAACATTATCCATGAAATTCTCCAGAACACATGCTGGGAAAACTGTGGATCAGTTTGCAAACTAGTCCACAACTTATGCGGGATTTATATCCCCGTCCAAAAAGAAGTGTATACTGAGTGAAGAAACATATTAAATGAATAAAATAGATTACACAAATTCTTTATAATAATTTATAGAACCAATGGTTAATGGATGTAAATCTTCCTTGAATCTCGACATTTGGTTGGAAACTGCACTGTCAAAAGGGCTGAGACACTTCTATCCATGTTGATCATCTCATTCCCATGAATTATTCTCTTATTTGTGCAATGATCATTTGAATATTTCTTATACCATATTTTTGTAACATATTCATTTAGGGGGTATTTATTTTCACTTTCCGAAAGGTTTCCATAATTTATTTTTAACGATTTTATTCTTCTAATTTCATTTATTCAATAATCTTTGATCGAAATGGATTGTGTAAGTATTTATTCTCCATTCGTTTCCATTGTATTGGGATTTATTTTCTCTTCTTCCACACATTTTTCATCCATTTATCCTCTTTATTTTCATATTCATGGTGTATTTTCACAAAAGTTTTAAAATTTTCAAATATAGTCTCCCTTGTAAGAGGATATCATGTTTCATGATTAAATGTGGTTGGTGTCGTGATTTATTTTCGACTTCTAATCGTTGTTGTGTTGAGATTCCATTAGAATTAGGAACTGTATATGCTTGAATTTTACCTTGGTTATTTGTTAGAAAATCCATTAGGCTTTCAAATTGATCATACTGATTTTTCAATTTTTTCTTCTATTCCTCTGACTTTGGTCTTCAGCAGCTAATCTTCATTTTGCAGTGCACTTTTAGATGGCTGCTAAAAATTCTATCACTGGTAAGGTTGTGGTTGGAAAAATGGTTGTTTCTTAAATGGATTCTTATAAGGTTTTATGGAATGGTTTTGGGTTATGGTATTACAATTGAAAATGTGTTCATTCAATTTTTTTTAAACCCACACCCTTTTTGGGTTTGTGGTTTATGTGGCTGATTTGATTGGAATTTCCTTTGCTGATAGGCACCAAAAAATCATTCTATTCCATGCACTTCTATAAATTGATCAGTATAATGTTATATGAATGAAAATAAACCACATACCTGAGTTGGAAATTTTTATTCCTTCGCATGGTTCATAGAAAGTTTCTTCATCAAACTTTTCATTTCATTATGTGTAACATTATATAGGTTTGTGGAAAAATCTGAAATCCTTACCTCATGAATGCCTCTGGTGCTTGTACCTCTATATCTAATTTGTTATGAATTTTGTGCAATCTTCTAAATCTAATATAATATATCTACAGGTGACTTGTAAATTAGGGAACCTCAAGAAGAGTCATCTAACAGTCGCTATCATTGTAAATCAACCCATGGTGGATGAAAAACTAAATTGGTCCTCTATCATTATGTGATGTGGGAAGCTCGAACTGAGTTTCCTGAAGTGTTCCTAGTATTCGTAGAGAGTCTCTCTAGTCGATTGATGTATGACATGAATCTCTTTTTTAGTAGTGCTCTTTGATTTAGGAATGAATCTCTACAAGAAGCATCATTTGAGAACTTATTAATGGATGATCTCCCCTATTTGTAGATTATGATACCATTCCATTGTCGCTTCCTCTTTTGAGAATGGGATTTGCCTCCAATATACTTGTTCTTCTGAAACACCTTGTGGTTTGATACTGGAGCAGACATAGGTAAAATCTTGGATGTTTCAAATTGGGTCTTCAGCTGTAAGATCGTAGAAAGTTTTTAATACTTGGATCATTTTAATGCACAGTTCTAAATCATTTTCTTATGTAGGAACTATGTGTTGATTATTTTGATTAAAAATATGATATGCGCAGATATTGTGCAAGGTTTAGTTGTTATTTTCTTCAATTATTATATGTTGAGATTGTTCCTTAAACTTCTAACATTAATAAGTGAGTTGTATTTCATCAATCAAATTTTTCATATTTTTTTCTTCATTAGGTTATTGTTCATTCAATTTTAGGATCATATTCCATTAATGGGTTATTTGAACTATGATTCATTCATTTTTTTGGTTTTTTGTTTTTTGATGTACTGCCTCCCCATAAATGGAACTAATATTGACACATGCCTATCATGGGGCATGGAAAACAATATTTAATATTAGCTATGTATAGTCAGGTATATAACCTATGACGTCTCCAGAAGAGGAGTTCACACAAAACTTTTTGTTACATTATTTTGAGAAAGAAGTGGGGGGTTATCATTAAAATTAATTGAGTTTAAAAATAAAAGAAATTAAAAATATGGTTTAAACACTAGTGATAGAGAGAGTGATGCGGTTAGGGTATGATCACCTATTTTAAATTTCATCGTGATCTAAAAAATCAGTTAATGCCTATTTCTATTCAATGGTAAATGAATGACTCATATATCAAGTTGTCAATCACCCTATATTGATAATGGTTTTGAAAATCACCCATATTTTTATGAAAGTACATAAGAAATTCAAAAAAAATTATGTATAGTCCTGTTTGGGAATATTTTGTCCTTATAAATATATAAACCATTAAATTATTTCAGAGACATGTCAATGATAACTAGACACTCACCACCAAACACCATCTACTCAATTGAGACAAACTATACATAGCAGAGGGAGTATAATGTTCACTCACCAATGTTATAAACTAATAAATAAGAGAAAACTCGAAATAAAATCACATTAAAATAATTGGACACTAGTTAATAAAATGATAAATAAATAGGAATGATAGTTTAACATTAAAGAACAAGTCTCTGAAATTATAAAAGGGAAACTCCCCCTTCCCCAATCACTCAAAATTATTACCCCCACATTAGAAAGGTAATAATTTATATTCGAGAAAAAATTACATTGCTATGGAAAATATAAGTAAAAGATATAAATTGGAAGTGGTCTCCTCCTTGGTGTCCCAAAAGGAATGGGAAAAAATGAGATGATATGATTTGAGAAGTATGAGATCCCCTTCTTTTGAAGGAAGAATTTACCTTCGAAATATTATGTGTTGTGTCCCAAATAAATTAAATATGGGAACAATAAAACCATCATTAATGTTTTTCATAAATATATTTCACATGTTACCACAATAATATAGAATATTTAGACATGTATTCTGAGTATTATGTCATTTTTACTCTGATAATTCATTATGTCCAGTCAAACTCTCTAAATTTCAAACAACCAGATCAGCATGTCTTAATGGCCATTAATATATAATATTTACACATAAAAGCCTTCATTAAAAATGTTCCAAAACCTATAGAGTATCTAAACACATAATTTAAGAGATTTTGTGCCCACTATAAATGGTTTAGGTACCCAACACCAAAAATCAATAGTTCTAGAGATAGTTTTCAAGGCACAACCTCAATGTTTATTTGGTGCTTCTATATTGTCAATTCATATTTTTGTTCAGAAGGATGAAATGAATACTTGAATGGTTTAAATCCAATTAAGATATATTTTCACTATATTGATCAATATATAAAATTTTATTGAAAAAATATAGAAATAATTTAAAACCTTTAAACATCAAAAAAGGTTATTTTGAAGATTAATCTCAAAATACCGCTACGAAATAAAGATGGGGAAATTCCACTAAAAAATAATATGGTGGGATTTAAAACATTGAAATTAAATAAAAACCAATGAAAATATTTTCTTTATTAAATTAATATTTATCCATCAACTCATCATCATTATGGATGAAGAATAATAATTATAAGACCAGCCTAAAATATCGCTATATTTCAAGGACTTTAGTGGTGAAAGGGAAGATCTTGTGAGTATTGTGTATTTATTAGGGATATCATATCCACATTTTCCATATGGGGCAGGATCTTATACTATTGTTATAACATTATGGTTGTACATTTATTTTCATATATCCACAGTAATGTAATTCTGTTCTTATAATTCTACCTCGTTGGTGCAACTAATGTAGTTCCAAGTATATAAACATTGAATAGAATATATTTAAAATAAAATTAATTTTTTTGCTATTGTGATAAAAATATCCATACATTGGGTACGTAGTCATCTTTTTAATCGGTGAACCATTTAATCAAATTCTAGTGCCCATACATTACAATCGTTTTTATTATACGTGATGGAAAATGAATGGCGAGGAATATTGAGAGATTTCCAATGAATGGATAAGTGTATATGTAATAGAAGCGATGAAAGATTTAAATAATAAAGATTCCATAAAAATAATTCATACCACCACTCATGGTTGTGCATATCCAATAGGGATCTAAACAATATATATTATGTTTACCCTTAGTCAATAATTGTGAATAATATTTAGTTATATTTTATATAAATACTTAACATTCATATAACATAACAATTGATTTTTTACAATTAAATAGAAACCTAAACTGGTGATGATATAAGAATATATGAAAAAATAAGGTTAATTAATTACATGAGAGGGAAAAAATATATATACTAAGGGTTAAATTTAGATAATTGCAGACCATATGAACTATATTGTTCATTAAATCTTAAATATGCTGTGAAAATATGATTTATTCATTGGTTATCTTATAATTGTAATTATTTATATCATAAAGAATAAGAGAATTTAAAAATAAATTATAAATAATTTTATCCATTTAGGTGTTATTCTTACGACCGAGAGGGGGGATGAATTAGTGGTTGATGTCCAATTCAATATTTTTTCCATCAATAAAAAGTATTATAGTGTATGGTTATTACGTGGATATTAAATCATGATAATTCATTAAATATTAATAAAAAAGATGAAAATATAAAAAAACAAGAAAAAAATGCTTTTTATGGAATAATTGCAATGTGTGATCTTGTACTTGGTGAGTAGTAGAAATTATCATTCATTTCACAACATTTTTGTTTTTATGACAAAATGCCCTAATAGTGTATGGGGATATCCTCAGAACATTAAAGTAAAGGATAATAATTTCAAATAAATTCTACGCATCATATCACTCATTATAACTAATTATCAAGAATATGAAAATATATCACCTTTATGACATTCTAAAATTCTCCATGGAAAGTTTATGTTGATTTCATTCTGTATAGAATAATCAAAAAGAATTACCCCAAAAAATAAATTATGAAATAGTTTCTTAATAATCCATAATATACGAAGTCATTAAGCCCCATGTATTTCCCTTGACCATGACAAAATATTTCAATGAATTCTCATTATAAATTTAAATATATGGCCTTATATATTCTTTGAATCTGGGTCTTTTTTAGCGCTATGCATTTCCCCTTATTAATTATACAAAGACATATAAATCAATGACATTCCATTGTAGATAATATACTTTGATATAGATTTACATATCATGAAATATTTATTTTTTTCATAATGTATCTAGACTCTTATAAATAATATTTTAAAAACAATGATTAGTCAAAACACTATATACTAAAAACTTTTCTAATACTTATTTTAATTTTTTTTTAATTTTATTTTAAATATTTGGGGCCAAAACTCCCAACCTGTATGGTAACTCGGTTATTTAGTTATCACATATACTTCACATATAAATTAACATTTTTTATGAAAACTGTTATGAATTTTCATTATTGTGGTGTTTTCAGTTGATAAATACCTTCATCCCAAAGATAAGTGGTAAATGTGGTTTATAACAGAAAAAGATACAGAATTATCATTAGTCAAAAGGATTTAAGGATGGAAAAATATCAACATATTTTTGAAAAATATTTCATACATTGAGGATCTATTATATATTTAATATACTTTTTGGAATCCATATGAAATATTGGAAAGGGACTTGTTTCCCATGTTCCAATATTTTGATTGAAACCATCTAATGAAGTAGAAAACTATGTTTATTAAAATATAAAAATAATTTTATTATTAATATGTGATAGATTAGTTTATATCCACATTTTGGAACTCAATAATCAATATATATCTTTAGAGGTGATTGGTGTTTAAAACGTTTTATTGGTCCTGTAAAGAGGGATTCATATATATCACTATGTAGGGAGATAGAACCCATGTAGTTTAGTGAAACATAATGGGAAATGTCAAAAGTTTTATGGGAATGTGATGAGGGTCACTTCTAGGAATATTACATTCAAATTTAATGAAAAAAATAATACTATTCTAATGATAGTTGGTGTGGCATTTATCCATGTGAGACATTTTCAGAATCATATTGTTTGTTAGTAACAAGTCAATGGATGGTATGGTTGGGGATAAAATATAAGGATTATTCCGATTTATTAATTTCAAAATATTCGATATTATTTACTGGATGAGGAAGGAAGACTAAAGTTGTTAAGGATTAATTCTTGAAGGACCCCAATGTAGTGCATGTTTCGAAATTTAATATCGTTTGACATGACAAGTCCACACAGTTTAGCATCATGTTGTAAGGATGTGAATGAAGATATCATAATTATGATAATGAAGTGGATAATTGATTTATCTATATCCCCATAAGTCATGATCATTATGATAAATAATATATAAATGAAGGAAAATCATATTACATGAGAGTATGAAATAGGGGATTTAGTAGGCATTATGTAGTGGGTTTCCCTATGATCACTGAACTGGTATGTGAATTGAGTTAAAATAGATAGTTTTTGGGACTACATCAAATATAAAGCCCATATATCGCAGTAAATCTCTTATCTAATGGAAACTAAATGAGTAAGGAAACATTAATGGGCTTGGTAAAACACCTAATAGTATCCTATATTGAATGCATGTACCCAAATAGGGAAACAATAAGGGGATGAACAAGGAATAAACATGAAATTCCATTAGATTCTTGACCTAATATGTTATTCATGTGATGGTATGATTTATTTTTTGATAGGATTATCAAAACACCATGTATTTATTTAGTCGATGAAGACAGTATAAGGTCAAATGTATGAGTAAATTATGATGATTATCAAACTAATGGTATTTATGTGTGGATTAAAATGAGGTATACCTATTTATACAATGTTAGGGATTACATTTACAAGGAGGCCCATATTTGGGAAGTAAACATCCTTAAAATTAATAAATATAAAATTATGGAAAACTAGAAATGGTGTGACTTATGCATAATAGTATATAGTGTGGACATCATCAGGAGTATCTCAACTCATGGTATATGTTGATACCATGAGAAGTATCTCAACTCCTGGAATATATGTAAATGAAGAAGACTATATTTATTAATAGTGATTTATAAATCCATGAGGATTATATGCAGTTTATATATATGTAATATGGTTTCATGTTTGTGAAAGGGTATTGAGAGGATTAGGCTATAATTTTGAGACCAAAGAAAATTAGATCACATGTATATTGACCATGGTGAAGGCAATCTCTAATAGGGGTGGGATATGAGGATAACCATTGTGTGAAGGGTTTTGTAATGTGTAAGAACTCATTTTTCACTAAGGTATGGATCCATTAATTATTGTTCTAAATAATTACATTGGTCATTATAAGGATACCTAATGCGTGAATGGCCTGAAGGCCATCATTTTTATTGACTTTTGATAACCCCCATTTCAATAGATGAGGGGGAACCCTTACAAGGATCGTAGGCTCAAATATTACATGTCCCATTGGCTTAGGAAATCACATGACCTAAAGGTCTTAGGGAATTCAACCAAACTATCTACAAGTAACTGCATGTTCCCAGCATCTTCATCCTGATAGTAGCTCTCCACCTTTGCTTGACCGTATGGCTAGGCTTACCGTACAAGCACAGGCTAGTACCGATGTCATAGACATACCCTATCATTATGAAAATCCATTTTTCTCTGTTCTGGTGAGTGCACATGCTCTAAATCCACTTCTGGAGCTACTCCATTTTTGTGTAGTGTGTCTGGGGCCTGCATTTACATGGTTCGAAGGCCTTGGGGTGGCCCTAAGGCCCTAAGGTGTCCTGCAGTCCTTGAGAATCCACTGGCCCGAAGGCCATGGGTGTCCTGAAAGCCTTTACAGACCCGAGGAGCAAACCGGTTACCTGAAGGCCTAGATGGATGAATTGTTCAGGTTGCTACAGTTCCAAACAATTCCTGCTATAGTAGATGATATAGTGTCTGCAACAATATTTCTACAGTGCCTGCTATAGTCCCCGGACATATTCCTCCACGCAGATTTGATCTCGGGTCCCTTGGATGCACCTAGCGAGTCCTCACCAACTGGGCTAAGGCTCATGTGCTGGATTCCTAATGACTTACGAAAGGTTCTGAGGGTGTTTGGGTATTTTTTGGATCCCAGAACTCATCTTTATTGGGAAAACAGGTTTGGAGAACATCTTAGAGTAAACTGTGAAATAATTCTACATGTTTTTCCAAACAATGCGGATTAGGTATTTTTGGGTAGATCCACCTAGTATGGTTGGAGCACAACTGTTATTCCTAACTGTGCGAATTACTCTTTTTCAAAGGTAAACGTGCATTGCTTGGTCATAGTTTAATCAAACCATGCTTTTGATGTTTTTCCAGGTAGACCCCTCTCACACAGTTCGTGCAAGGTTTGATAAATCATGCAGATAAACTACACCCAGGAAAAAATTCTCAGTAAAATATACAAAATTCTCTTAATGAACTATTTACTCCTCTCTTCCTCCCTAATCCGAGAACCATTGGTGTTATTCTGTTTCCACTTCTTTTGGATCTCTTTGAAGGAAAATGTTAGGATTCAAGAAATCCCTTTTATCCATCATCGAATTGTGATTTTGTTCATAATTTTGTATGTGCAATGGTATGTACTTGAGTCCTCTTTAGACATTCTTCTTCTCTCTGGATCTTGAAAAAAATACCGTCATGTGAGAATTTTTAACATTTTCAATGGTTTTTCTAATATGAGGAAAATCAAGGGCCAATAATGGAGGAGGAGATTCTTACAACCCTATGGTTGGTGTTCTATAACTCATCCCTAAAGTTCATTGATTTTGGAATATTCGTATGGGGCTCACTGATTTCATCAGAAGGCGTTTCTTAAATATACATGCCATGATTATATGTGTTAGATTCTTCTGTTTATGATCTTTATAAAAATGTTATTAGTTGATAGCTGTTACACCCACAAATCAATCATCCCCATGTCGAATGTTATGCCACAAGTGGGTTTTAGTATTTCAGCACATTAGAGATACCATTCGGGTGTGCCTTTTCGTGACCTTCCTACAGGTGATCCTTCCTATAATAAATGTTTTGTTATTAATCAAAATAAAATAGTGGCATGTACCATGTATGCTCACCACATGACCCACCTAAGGCATGTTCTTTAATTAATTATTAAATATGAAATGTTAAATGGATAGTATACTATGTATATAACATGTCCATTGAAAATAAGATTGAATAAATGTTACATGTTCATAGAACCCATTTCCATATTGATGAAAGGTAGATGAGTGTAAATCAATAATTGAATATTCCTTAATGGTTAATTAAGAATTGATTTAATATTTGCGACAATACATGGCCTATCCAAACTAATTTAAAACAAGGCTTGAACCTAATGAATGATTACTTGATTTAAATATCAAATATGAATGGATTGACTCAATCATTTCTTGGATTCTAAGAGGAGAATAAGTTGGGACTCTAGAACCCCATTATAATTCAAGGATACAGATTATTGAGGCTGATACCCACCTAGAATCTGGCCCTTTTATATTCTTCGGATGGACTAATATTACGGTAGGTTCCATTACATTGTTACAGGATACCTCCGATACACTTCATGGATCTATAATTGACTAGTAGGTGCCATGGTGAAAGCCCATGAGGGCCTATCCTTGCATAGCCCCGTTTTACCTTGTTAAATCTCCATGGACTCGGTATGTGCCTTATTTTGGGAATCAATTGATTACCCTCTTTGGATTACACTCTTACCACCTTAGCTAGACTCAAATACTACTAAGATATAATTACATGAGATTGACATTACCTTGGTTATTACTCTGTAACTCCCTCACCAGATATCATTGTTAGGTTTCACTGTTACATCTCAGGACCTTCACAATTTATACTAATATGAGGTGATGTCAATGTTGAATAGGACTCATGTGACCTATTAATATTATATTTTAATTACATAATTAATGACCACATTATATTTTAATAAACTAGCTGAGGTATGAAGACAATACTTGGGTTTATAGTTATATTGTACTTCTTACTTTACATTATATATATGCACTCTTGCACACTACTATGATCCATTACATGGTCCGAAGGTTATATACACCATTGGTTGTGGCCCACATAGATTTATCTCACACCCTCTCCATGCACCGTTAGGTACCCATGGTAGATTACATGACTATAGTTGGGGACAAATGGAATCGTACTACTTCAAACTCATGATTAATTACAAATAGGGGTAGATTGATAGAAATTGATCATGTTCAATCTCTGGATACATGGAGTAGTATTTTTTCTTCTACTATGTAGAACATATTATGCCAATTTTCTTCTATCCATGTTTTACAATATTATAGTGACATGTCATTAGATTACCATTGTTTTACTTGATACAATTATTGTTATTATAGTTTATCTGGTACATCAGTTTTCATCCATTATATAATTATATTGAATCAACTATTCATTATTTATTTATATTCCTTCCAGTGTTTAACACTACTCTAACTAGAGAATTTTCACCCCACAGACACACTCTATGACCTCACTGCAATATGGTGGCCTCTTGTTTTTTGGGAGATGGGCTAGAGGCCTTGTGGACCACTAAGCTCAGGGCACTCGTTATGTGGAATTTGGTTCTGGAATGTTACAATGTGGTATCAGAGTTAGTTTCTTTTCCTGCTTGACTATTTGGGGGAAATAGATTAGAGAATCGTAGCACATGGGAGTTGGTCATAATCAATTCTTGGGCATTCATGAACCCATGTTTGGATTAAAAACAAGGTTTCCTAAATTATAATTGTTATTATTATTTTCCCTATTAAAGTTGATATTATTTCACCATTCAGTGATGCACTTGTTTTGTGGTGTTATTGATTATTTCTACCTGAATCATTATAGGAACATAGAATTCAAATTTCATTCATACTGCCATGATATATAGTTTCATTTCTATGCATTGAATTTGTTGATATTATTGCGACTTTGAGTATTGTAGTGACCGTTTACTTGTACTCGTATTACTTTGGCTTTGATTTAGTTATTTTCTATATCAATTAATGAGGTGTATGGTCCCTCATGGATTGGTATGAGTGATTTACCAAGTCGATCCATTAGGAAATTAGTTATTGGGTTCTATTTCTGGTGATAAGTGTACAGGAACTGATTCATCTGATATGGATATCTATTACAAAGTGAATCCTAAATTTAAAAATAAATTGGCTACACATCCTTATCCCACCATGTCATGTCTATGAAATGTAAAGGGGAGAACATATAAATTTACTAAAAATTGACATGAAACATATACTTGAGAACTAACTGATAAAAGGCTGTCGAAGTGGGTAGTTTGGGTAGTATTCCTTATGTAGTGAGTTTTCCTACGTTTAGTTTATCATACTTATTCTAACCCCTTACTCTTAATATTGTTCTAATTTTTGTTCATTGAATTTATAGACCTATTCCACCACAACATCCTCATGTCGTTCTCTAGAAAGGTGGTGATTATAATTCTACAAACATGGTGGGCTCTGAGCTGCCATTCCTACCTCCAAGAGTCCCACATGAGGCACCACATACTGTACTGGATCTAGAAAATGATTCTAAAGTCCATTATAGTTTCCTATGTATGATGTAGTCTATTATTGGTGCTCCATGGATTGATCCTATGATGGCTGATCTGACCTATGAGTTCCAACTAAAGAAGACTTCTACGTTTTTAGGGGATTGTGGTTCTTAGGCTGCTGAGTCTTGGATAAAGGCCATGATATCAATCTTTATGCATGATAAAATACATATAGAGAGAAGATTAAGTTTTTCTATATAATTTATTCAGCAATCGGCCAATATTGGTGGGATGTGGTTACCTAGTCCGGTCGTCATCAAGGCATGTTATGTGTTGATTTCCATACTACCTTCAATGATAATTTAATATTTTATGAACTAAGAGCTAATAGAGCCAAAGAGTTCATGCATCTCTAGCAAGGTTCTATGTCAGTTATGGAATACCCAACATGTTTCACTAATTGAATTTGCTTTTCAAAACTTATAACCACTGTTGTGTTTTCGTGTGCTAGACGTGATGAGGATGGGCTCTCGTATTCCATCCAAACATAGGTGAATGTATTTAACCATTCTAAATTTTAGGCAGTAGATTATGAACACCATATCACTATGTATAACCAGTGGGATGAAATGAATAACTGGATTAAATGATCAGCGCCACGTCAGCCCAGTAGTTCTTCTGGTGGAAGTAAGCATTCCCATGAGTTTTCTCATCAGGGCAGTAGCAATAAGAGTATCCAGTTTGATAGATCTTTGTTGGGTCATCAGTGTGGAATTATATGGCATAACAAGCCCCAATGGATCATAGAACGTATGGAGTGACGGTCTTGTAGTAGTATGGGACATATTCAACATTTATGCAAGATCACTCTACCGGCTTCATGTAGAAAAGGATCAGCATATGCTCCACCTATAGGAGTGAGATCTTTTGCACCGTGTTAGTTGGAAAGGTGTAATAACACTGGTTGGTTTGGACAATGAGGAGTTCGTAGTCATGTTAGTCCGAAACATAATCCCCAGTAGTGCCACAAGATAAATTTTGATCGTGGAAGTCTATATGTTGCACAAGGTTATGGATCTGGTAAGTTTCATGCGTTACGGCTTATACATGAGGATCAGGGTTCATGACTGTCTACAGTGCGATGTAATATTATACTAGCCTCCAATATTGTATCTACATTGTTTAATATAGTTGCATCAAAATATTTTATTTCGGTATATATCATAGAATGTATCAGACTAGAGGTACAGTACCACTATCCCACAATACACCATTTGGAATATAGAAATATGACATACGCCAGTACTGGGACTATCCCCTTGAGGTAGGTACTTACCCTCTTTCATGGAACCTATTTTTCTCATGTTGACAGGCTTCCATGTCCTAATCAGGATGGACTGGTTAGTCAACTCTCAAACCATTATAGGCGTCTATCGCAAAAGGGCCTCTTTTACATCATCATTAAGAAATATTATTATTTTCAAAGGTGAGTGGGATGTCCAGGATGGGAGAGTTAGATCAAAGAATCATGGTCTAGGTGAGGTGATTCCCTTAATTACATATAATTTTATAGAGGATCAAGGTTTTCTTTAAAATGATTACCCTCATGTAGTTGATTGTTTCAGGGATGTCTTTCATGATGAATATTCTAGATTAGCTCCTAATAGAGATAGAGTGTATATTTTATCATGATCCACAAGTAGTAATAGTGTATCATCTTCTTTACAGGATAGTACCTACTGAGCTAGAGGATCTCAAGTGAAAAATAGATTCCCTAAAGGCCAATGGAAATATATTACATAGTATATCCTCTTCAGATTTTCCTATGATATTTTCCTAGAAGGTGGATGGAACCACACAATTATACATTGATTACAGGATGATTAACCAGCTTAGAGTCAAGAATCTGTAACCACTTCGGCAAATATATGATATTTATGACCAGCTGTGAAGAGAAAAGGTGTTCTCTAAGATCGACCAGAGATCAGGTTATCAACAGCTGTAGGTCAGAACATCAAAAATACATCATAAAACATTCCGTAGTAGGTATGATATGTATGTGAATATTTTTTTCCATTCCGTCTTACCATCATGCCTACCGTTTCATCAATTTTTTGAATAGTTAATTACACACCTATTTGGACTCTCTTGTCATAGTCTTTGTGGATGAAATCGTGGTGTATTCTCTCGCTCATAATGACGATTCCAAATATCATGAGATTTTTCTTAGTATATTAGAGATCATCATCTTTATGCCATGCTTGCTATGTGTGACATCTGGATCTAAAAGTTCCACTTATTGGGTCATATAATTTAAGAATAAAGAGTATCAATTAACCAAGAAATGTTTAGTATGTAGTTTCCAGGGAGCATCCTAAGAACATGTTTGATATCAGAAGTTTCATTGGGCTTGCTGGATATTACATGCATTTCATATTCGAATTATCACATCATGGTTCACCTCTTACTGGACATACAAATAAAAGTGTAATATTCATTTGGTCAGAATCATGTGAGAAATCCTTTTAGGAACTAAATGGGAGTCTCGTCTCGATAATGATTCTGATTCTTCCAGAACCATGAGACTGCTGCATCTTCTTCGGCAATGCTTCCAGCATTGACCTAGGAGTTGTGTTGATATTGGAAGAAAAATTTGTTGCATACAGATCTTGAAAATTGAGGCCTCATGAGAGAAATTACCTGACTCGTGAACTTTATCTAGCTTCATTTTTCTATTCCATATGTTCCTAGAGACATTATCTATTGGGTGAGCAATTTTTGGTGTATACAAATCATAAGACCCTCTTGTATATCTATTCATATAATGACTTGAACCTCATATGGTGGATATGGGTCAAATATCTACAATCCATTGATTTTTAGAATGCCTATAGGCATTTAAAGGTATATTTTGTCGCTAATGCACTATGTCGAGAAACATAAACACAGGTCGTAAAGGATGCCAATGATGAATGGAATCTAATGGCGTTATTTTTTGAACATCATCTAGTTTTCATGATAGTGAGTAGTCTTACCTCTCATCCTTAATAGTTAACTCTTACCTCATTGAGAAGGTGGAATGTAGGTCGTTCTAAAATATTGAAGGTTTGGTTCTCCGTGAGAATATATCAAGATATAACCCACCTACAGATTGGTCTATGGACAAAGATGACTTCTTGCATCAATGTGGATGTATATGGGTTCCTACAGATGAGAGAGAGGAGTTGATGAAAAAGTATTGTGCTTCACAGTGGGTAGTTCATCCAATATTGTAGAGACCCAAAGTCTAACATACGTGGACATTAAATTACATTTGTATAATACTTAATACATAACAAGAACCAACACTCAAGGGCTGTAATAGTTTATAGTCTTTGGAAACTCAGAACAAAATCTTCTAATCATGGTGAATGATCGTCGACATCTCCCATATAGATCTTCCCCTTTTTTTCTTATCTAAAACATTTATTTATATCCTTGGGAAAAGAAAACATATAAATATTGAGCTCAAATGCTCAGTAAGGGTAATAATTGAGAAAATAAAACAACCCATATAAAATTGAACTTTAGAACATGAACATAAAGTTTACACATAAAAATATTGAGTTTTGAAATAAATCATGGAAGTACTTAAGGAATAAGACATAAAGTAACATTAATCATGACAAAATAGCATGGGAATAAAACATGTAATTGTATCAACCATTATGAACATGTTATGGTTTCCATAGTATCCAAGGCATTACTACCAAGACCATCTTAGTGGACAAAGTCCCTTTCTTAATCGAGTTCACTCCCTGTTCCAGTCCTGTATCACTGAACCAGATTAACTTGTAATTCCATCCATGTCTATCTCATGAGATATAAATCATTACCTAATGAATTGAAGGGAGATATACTTCCCACCCATATCATAATTAAATCATTCTTACTTGTGCTATGACATGAACATAAATCATTCATCATTACCCAATGTATAAAATGGGTTTCATAAACATCATCCCATCATAACATAATCGAAACAATTGGATATCATTTCATTATAAGAAAATTGAAACCATGTAAATCATAGAGAAATTATACTTGAAACACAAATATATGAAATAATTCCATTCTATATGGAAAATGGTTTTGATAAAACACTTGAAATTAATTCTTGAGGAAAATATCCTTTCTTCTTCAAAATAATTTTCTTTTCACAAAATGCCATGAAATTTTAAAAGAAAAGGATTCTGTTGTAAATAGTGATTTAATCTTGTATTGAATACTTCATGAATATAAGGCATTATGAATGTGTAAAAATCTGTTCATACCGTATAAGTTCAAAAAAACATTATTCTCATACTTTTGCCGAAAAAGTCAAAAAGTACCTCATATGGTAATCAAAAGAATGATTCCTTCCACATGATGTGGTAAAATTAAAAATAGGTAAAAATGACTTAAAACATACATGGAAGAAAAGTAAACATTTTATGAAAACATTTTGAGAACATATGGACATGGATAATAAACATAACCCTAGTAAATACATACAAATAAAAAATCTCGGATAAGAATGAGATTGGAATAATTATCCCACACCTTATGTAAAATTTATTCTATTTCTGTCCAACACACCTGTATAGTGGGTTTAAAAAAATTATTAAATTTTAACAGAACCATAATAATATTTATGATATCATATTTGATTCACATATAACATTATATTATCCATTCATTTTTCAATTCCATGTTTAGCCAGCGTTTACGTATAATCATTTCATTTATTGTTCGTATTTTGAATTGTTATTATTATTTTGATTAAATAGATCATGATTAATTATTTCCAGAATATAAAAATTATGTATATATAATATATATTCATAATATAAATATATATAATATATCAATAAATGGAATGAAATACATCATTCATGGAGACAGAAGGTCGTACGTACACATGAAAGCTGTTTTTCGTTTCCTTATTGAATTGAATGGAACTAAGTAGATGTAAAACATATATATAAATAAATAAAATATCATTATTATGTCATATATTTCATGATTACTTATTATACATAATTTATAAGTATTCTTTAATTTTTACCATGGAAAATGAATCTTATCGAGTCGTGGAGACGGTTATCCATACGTACGCACGAGCGATGATATCGTTCACATATTTATTGAATGGAATTGGAGTGGATGATATAATATCGTATAATCAGTATGAGGTTATTATAATCATATAGTTTTATTATTTACACCATTATACTGATCCAAGTAAGTTGGTGGTGGAAAAAACTGATTACACCACCGTGTGGATACGATATTCCGTACGTACGCACGCGTGGTGATTTCGTTTTCTGTAGGATGGATTGAAGGTGAAATATGGTTGTTTAATATTTATAATAACATATCAGTATATCATTAATACTGATGTTATTACATTATAATTAAACAACTAAATAAGAGTATGTAGAATAAGAAAGAAACTTGAATGAGTCGGTAGAGGAGATTACCTTTTCCTCGATGCACCTCCTTTAAACTTCTTCTTAAGGCACTAGAGATGGTCTTTTGAGAAGTCCAGAACCACTATGATATAACTAATGTGGTTGAAAACATTAATTTTTAGGGGTTGGGTGATCTTCAAGGCTCAAAAGGGTTTGAATATAAGAGGGAAGGGGTGCCCTTTTTATAAGGGAGGAGAGGGGCACCTTTGGAAAAACATAATATATTAATTTCATAATAAAGTCACATTCGCATTATAATAGCTCAAAATTGATTTATTTAGAAGCTAATGTGGGGATGGGTCGAAAGCCTCTCAACCAATAGGTTTTATACAAGTTTAGGTTAATATTTTAACCTTATCATTTAGATTTAACTCTAAGTTAAATAATTTAACTTTTATCGTTTCTTCTTGTTTTCATACAATACATGGTTAATAAACTTACTATAACAAGTTAGACGAACCTTAAGTGGTTCATTATTAATATATATAAACTTATCTATTTCATTTGGCCAAACCTTATATTTTTAAGAATATAATAACAATTAATAATATAATATTTTTTAAAAAAGTATTTTACTTCAATTTTGACACTATTTGGTAATTTATTTTTGTGAAAATCATAACAACTTGGTTTCTTCAAAAAAAATTTAATTGAATACATTTTAACATGTAATATTAACCTATAAAATTAGTGTATTTCATAAAAAGTCTCATAGTACATTTATTTGGGTATTTATAACATTAATTATGTTAATATTTCATTAATAAGGTAATTACCACATCATCAGTGCCTCATAAATAAATTAAATTATATAATGTCTAAAAATAATAAAAAAATAACATTATGAATTAAATCTTTTTATATTTCTAATAAATATTTAATATAAAATTTATCTTATGTATAACCCTATATTACAAATTTGTTAGTTATTAAACTTTGATTTTAACTATTTTAACTCTACTTTAAATAAACTAATAATTAGTGTCCTAATCTAATCCAAGTGGACCTAAAGGGTAATATTTTATTCCTAAGGTTGATTTTGGTCAAATTACATTTATCCAATATAATTAGGACATGTTTTAGGATAATTATAATATCATTTTTACCCTAATTTCACTATTTACTTTTAAACGCGGTGAATAAAAGTAAAAAGTTACTATTCACCAAAAAAAAATTTATTTTATTGAACCACATTTTAGTAGTTAATATTAACTGTGTGTCTCAAATTTTCAAAATTCCACTCACATAAGCGGTAAAATTAAGTTTTATTTAAATTTACAAATTCTCCTAGGAGGTGGGTAAAAGACGGTGAAAAGTTCAATAAAATTTTTATATATCTAAAATTATTATAAAATGACTCAAATGAATTACATAGGACTTATATAGATATTATGTTTCAATTTTGACCTAAAATGAATTTATATAAATTCAATAATTATTCAAAAAAAAGTCGGTTTTTAAATTGTAACCTGGTGTTTTCACTATTCATAAAAAATTGAATGTTTTCAGAGAAATACCAAAAATTCTCTCTAGGATAATTTCGATATTACGAATCCAAAAATGAAGTACATTTTGAATGATAAAATTAAAAAATTTCAAAACGTGGGTATTACTATTCATAACAGCTAGTTCATAATAATATTATAATAATATCTCGTTTAGTGAAACGTGGTATTGTGTACTACTCACGCCATCGAAGAAGGTCTTGATTGCGTGTAATGCAAGCCAAGTCACGGTTGTGTGTAGTGAAGGCTCCTTTTGGTGTTGTGTATAACATAATCAAAACTTATTTCATTTATATATTAAAAAAAATCTATACTTAATGTTGCGTAAAATAATTTCCACAAAACGAACTTGAAAATGTGTGTAACATGAGCCATGAATAGTGTTGCATATACTGGAAGCTAATATGGTGTTGCGTATATAAACTTTAATCTTGGTGTAGTGTATAATAGAATACATCAAAGAAATTAAAAATAATATATCTCATAAAATATCAGGGTGTTACATTTTACCCCCCTTAAAATGAATTTCACCCTCGAAATTTGTAGGGGTTATAAATAGTTTACTACATGAAAGTTTCTTTCATAGAAACCCAAATCGTAAAAAGGAATACTAAAACATCATTTTAAAAAAGGGAGGTTAGAATCATAATAGCCACCCAAAGTAACTCAGCACTGGGTTTCCACATAAGACAACATAAGTGAAAATATGGATATGGAAGAGAAATATAACCATCTACTTTTGATGAAGTGTGGTAGAGGAAATTTATTTGAAAAATCCAACAATAACAAAGCCATAAATATTTGATGATGTAAGGTACCATCTGATTCTTTATATATAATAGAACTAGGAAAACATTTTTGGATTTCAATATCATTTCCCTAAAGTTGGAAAAAATTAATTATAAGAAATACTTACTTGATTCGGGTACAATCTCACCATTGTTCATTCCTTGGACAATTTCCACTTCATCTACTAAAGAAATGAAGTTTAATTTGTCATTTGTGATGTGTTAGAAGATCATGAAATAGAATGATAGGTCATTCCATCTGTTTCTATAACAAAAAGTTTATCACAATTTATTAAATATACATACCTCAATCTACACTAATATTATTTGTATATGGTTGCTAAAATGGACTTATACTTCATCTATCATATCACATAATAAAATACAAATAGTTTCTACTAACCTGGGACTTTATGTAGGCCAGAGGTAGGCGATAAAGGCCTATCACACTTCGGTTGTGGGTTTGATTCTCGCATCCTTGTCGGACGCGACGGGTTGTCACTCGTCCTGCAGGTTGTCACTTTTTCTAAAACTACATTATTATAACATTCCTACAATAATATCGAATAATGTTCTAGCTTTAAACAATACTATCTTATGTCTAAGTTAACTCATTCCAATCTTTAAGATTATCCAGAATAATTTGGACCAAGATCATAGTATAATGAAAACTATTACTAGAAAGGTCATCTGCCAAGCATGTGAATACCATCATTTATCTCCCATATATCATAAGATATATCTTGTTGGTCACATTCCAAATATTTGAATGCCTTAATCATGTGTTCTCTTGAAAAATTAATACCCATTAAACCTTAGTGAAACACATAAATGTTGTCAAAAGTTTGCTCTTCCCAAATACTAAATACCAAAATTTATATATACTCAATACATGATATCACATTGTCCTCATATCAGTCATGATCTCGTTAATAATATCCAAAATATTGTTTTCTCTTTATCCATTTGTTATGCACATATCATCTTCCTTCCAAAAATATCTGAATAACCTTTCATGGTTACCGGTACCATTCAACATATAATTTCAAATACTTTAGGGAAAAAAATAGTGTAACAATCCTTAGATGTGTCTTTTTTCTGTAGTATCATTACCTATACAACATAACCCTTAATAAACATAAATCATTCCACTACATTTTTCAACCATTGATCTAGATTCAATAATTATTTCATCTCACATATCATTTGTCGTCTCATCATCATCATCAATATAAATACTACCCATATGACTGTGATGATTCTCTTCATGATATTTTACCTTAATGAATTGGTTTGCATAATTCCCATACATTCCACATTTAAAACATTTAATTGTTGTTGATGTCATAGAAATACCATTATCTCTTTCCATGGTGTTAATTGAACCTTTTCCTTTGCACTAACTGGCATTCTGTCTTTATTTTCCACACCCAAACCATCTTCTAGTTCCTTTATAACATTCTCTTTGATCCCTCTTCCCACATGATTTACATGAGGGAAATTGAACATTCTTTCTTCTATGATTATCATGAAACTCTATCATTCTCTTATTATTTGAGTCGGGATACTTACCAAAGTTGAGATTATTGATCATATTATGAAATTGCTGATTAGGCATAATAACGTTGTTTGGAATTCCAAATCCCGTCTCATTTGGTTGCTCAGGAAGAATATCATTCCATTTTCTATCATATCCTCCATTATCATGAATATTCCTCTTTCCAGCCATTTTATAAAACCCAAAAAGAATAGTGTTAGAGGGAAAAAACATAATCAAGGGGTAGTAACTTTAATATCTAACATCTTATGTCAAATTCTATGATCGTTACCATAGTTATAGGACTATGACCTAAACGTATACTTATCCTTAGAGACATCCCTAGACATACATTAGAAATATCTCTAGGGATTTCAGTAATGTTTTTGAATCCTAGTTTCCAAAGGTTAACTAAACCATTCCCCTAATACCAACTGTAGAGACCCAATTCCTGACATACATGGACATTAACTTACTTTTCCAAAATAATTAATACACAACAAGAACCAACACTCAAAGAGAATAACAGTTTGTTTTCTTTAATAACTCGGAACACAATCATCTAATCATGGTAAAAGATCTTCAACATCTCCCATAAAGATCTTCCCCTTTTTTCATACATAAAACCTTTCTTTATATCCTGGGGAAAAGAATAAATATAAAGGGTGAGCTCAAATTCTCAGTAAGGGTAAGCATGGAGAATATAAAATAAACCATATACATTTTAACTTCAAAACATGAACATAAATTTAACACATCAAAATCATGAGTTGTGAAATAAACCTTGGCAGTACGTAAGGTGTAGGTCATAAAGGAACATTAATCATGATAAAATAGTATGGGAATAAAACATGTAATTTTGGAAACTATTATGCACATTTTATGATTTACATAGTATCTAAGGCATTGCTACCAATACCATCTTAGTGGAAAATGTCCTCTTTGGAATCGAGTTCACTCCTTGTTCCAGTCCCGTATCACTGAACTGGATTAACTTGTCATTCCATCCTTGTCTATCTAATGAGATATAAATGTTTACCAAATTTATTGGAGGGAGATATAGGTCCCACCCATCTCATACTGATATCATTCTTACTTGTTCCACAACATAAAAATAAATCATTTATCATTACCCAAAGTATTAAATTGGTTTGATAAACATCATCGCATCATAACATAATCCATACAAAGAAATGGATATCATTTCATCATAAAAAAACTGAAACCATTTAAATCATAGAGAAATTATACTTGAAACATACACATATGAAATAATGTCATCTTATATGGAAAATGATTTTGATAAAACACTTGAAATTAATTTTTGAGCAAAATATCATTTCTTCTTCAAAATCATTTTCTTTTCACAAAATTCCATGAAATATTAAAAGAAATGGATATTGTGGAAATTAGTCATTAAATCTTATATAGTAAGCTTAATCAAAATAAGGCGTTATGAAAGCTTAAAATCTACTCAGGCTTTATAAGTTAAAAAAACATTCTTCTCATACTCTTTCCAAAAATGTCAAAAAGTACCTCGTATGGAAATCAAAAGAATGATTCCTTACATACAATGTGGTAAAAGTATAGAAAGGTTAAAAATGAATTTAAACATACATGGAAGAAAAGTGAACATTTTATGAATTTTTTTGAGAAAATATGGACATGGATAATAAACATAACCCCAGTAAATACTTACAAATAAACAATCTCAGATATGAATGAGATTAGAATAATTATCCCTTACCTGATGTCCAATTTCTTCTGTGTGTGTCCATGCCTTATTTATAGTGTGTTCAAAAATATTATTAACATGTAACAGAACCATAATAATATTTAAGATATCATATATGATTCACTTAAGACATTATATTATATGTCCATTTGTCAATTCCATATTAAAGCAACGTTTTGGGTAAAATTGTTTCATTTATCGTCCATGTTTTTACATGTACTTATTAATATGATTACTTAGATCATGATTAAAAAATTTCTGAATATAAAACATGATTTATATAAATTTTATATTCGGAATATATATATATATAATAGATCGATAAATGGAATTAAATACACCGTTCATGGAGACGGTAGGCCGTACGTACGCATAAACGATTTTGTTTGTTTCATTATTGAATTGAATGGAATTAAGCATATGCCATACATATATATATATTAATAAATCCAGTGGAATTTTTATGTCATATATTTCATTATTACTTATTATATATAATTTATAATCATTCTTGAATTGTAAACATGGAAAATGAATCTCATCGCGTCTTGGAGATGGTAATCTGTACGTATGCACGAGCGATGATATCATTCCCATATTTATTGAATGGAATTGGAGTGGATGATAGAATATCTTAGAATAAGTATGTTGTTATAATAATCATATATAGTTATTCTTTACAACATTATACCCATCCAAGTAGGGTGGTGGTGGAAAAAACTGATTACAGAACGATGTGGAGACGGTATTCCGTACGTACGCACACACGGTGATTTCGTTTTCTGTAGGATGGATAGAAGTTGAAATAGGGTTGTTTAATATTTATAATAACATATAATTATATAATTAAAACTGATGTTATTACTTTATAATGAAACAACTAAATAAGAGGAAGTAGAACAAGAAATAAACTTAAAGAGTCGGTAGAAGTGATTACCTCTTCCTCGATGCACCTCCTTTAAAATTCTTCTTAGGGCACTAGAGTTGGTCATTTGAGATGACCATAACCTCTATGATATAACTATAGAGGTTGAGATGAGTAATTGGTAGGGTTTATCTGAACTTCAAATCTCAAAAGGGTGTGATGAGAAGAGGGATGTGGTGCCCTTTTTATATGGGAGGAGAGGGGAACCTTTAAAAAAACATAAATAAGTTTTTTTAATAAAGTAATATTCGGTTAATAATAACTCTAGATAGATTTATATAGAAGCTAAATTAGTAATGGGTCTAAATCCTAACAAGCAATCGGTTTTAGACAAGTTTAGGTTACTATTTTAAACTTTTCATTTAGATTTATCTCTAAGTTAAATAATTTAACTTTTACAGTGTCTTCTTGTTTTCGTACACTACATGGTTAATAAAATTACTATAACAAGAAAAATGAACCCCATGTGGTTCATTATTAATATATATAACCTTAGATATTTCATTTTTACTAACCTTATATTATTAGGAATATAAAAACAATTAATAATATATTATTTGTTTTAAAAACTATTTTATGTAAATTTTGACACTATTTGGTAATTTATTTTTGTGAAAATGATATCAACTTTATTTGTTCGAGAAAAGTTCATTTAATCAATACTAATATTTAATGTGAACCTAAAAAATTACTGGAATTCATAAAAAGTCTCATATTACATTTATTTGGGTATTTATAACATTAATTATGTTAATATTTCATTAATAAGGTAATTATTGCATCATCATTGTGTCATTAATAAATTAAATTATTTAATGTCCAAAAATTATAAATAAAATACCATTATGTAGGAAATCTATTTAGATTCATAATTAATATTAATAGTTGAATTTATCTTATGTATAACCGTATATTAAAAATGTTTTAGGTATCAAACATTGATTTTAAATATTTTAACTCTTCTCTAAATAAAATAGTAATAAGTGTCCTAATCTAATCCAAGTGGACCTAAAGGGTAATATTTTATTCCTGAGGTTGTTTTTGTTCAAATTACACTTATAAAATAGAATTAGGAGATGTTTTAGGGTAATAATAATATCATTTTTACACTTAATTACCCTATTTACTTTTAACCGTGGTAAATAAAAGAAAAAAGTTACTATTAACCCAAAATTATTTTTATCTTATTGAACCACATTTTATGCCTTGATATTAACCATGTTTCTCAGATTTTTGAAATTCTGCTCACAGAAGCAGTAAAAATAATTTTTATGTAAATTTCCAAATTCTCCAAGGAGGTGGACAAGACGGTGAAATGTTCAATAAAAGTTTTATATATATATAATTAGTATAAAATTACTCAAATGAATTACATTGAACATATATAGGTATTATGTATCAATTTTGTCCTAAAATAAATTTAAATAAAATAAATAATTATTTAAATAAAATGTCTATTTTTAAATAGTAACCAAGTGTTTTCACTATTCATAAAAAATTGAAAGTTTTTAGAAAATACCAAAAATTCACCCTAGGATAATTTTGATATTCCTAATCTAAAAATGAATTCCATTTTGAATGATAAAATTAATAATATTTAAAAAATTCGGTATTACTATTCATAACAGCTAGATCATAATAATATTATAATAATAACTCGTTTAGTGAATCTTGGTATTTCATACTAGACACGCTATCAAAGAAGGTCTTGATTGCGTGTAATTCAAGTCATCTCCAGGCTGCATGTTGTGAAAGCTCTGTTTGGTGTTCCGTATAACATAATCAAAACATATTTCATTTATACATTAAAATAAATCTATACATAACTTTTCGGAGAATAATTTCCACAAAACGAACTTGAAATTGTGTGTAACATGAGCCAGGAATAGTGTTGTGCATACTGAAAGCTAATACGGTGTTGCATATAGTTCAAGTAAATCATGGTAAAGTGTATAATAGAAAACATCAGAGAAATTATAAATAATATATCTCATAAAATCTCAGGGTGTTAGAAATATTCTCAATGATTTATCGATATATGAGATGCTAGTATTGGTGGCCTTGAATGAAAGGTCATATTGTAGGATTCATAACAAGGTGTTCCACCTGTCTGCAGGTGAAGGTAGAGCCCCAAAGATCCGAAGGCTAGTTACAGAAACATCTGGTCCCAGAATAGAAATGGGAAGATGTTTCTATGGAATTGTAGTCAGCTTACCTAAGTTTATGAGGGGTTTAAATTTTATCTTGGTAGTCATTTATTGAATAAAAAAATCATTTCACATCATTCCTATATGGGATACTATCTCAGTTTATGAGCCAAGAAGACTATATGTCCATGAGATATTCCAAAATCATTGGGTTCCACGTACTGTCGTTTCAGATAGGGATTCTTGTTTCACATCAAAATTCTAGAAAGGTTTGCATAAATCCATGGGGATTCAGGTAATTCTATGAATAACATTCCACCGTCAGACTGATGGACAATGAGAATAGAAAATACAATTTCTAGAGGATATTCTCCGAGCATGTGTCCTTGATTTTGGCAGTTCTTGGGAGAAAATTATCCCTCTCATCGAGATTCATTATAATAATTGTTTTCAAGAAATGATTCAAATGGCTTCAATTGAGGCATTATATGGTAGGCCATGACATTCACCCATGTGCTATCTATAGGCAGGTGATGCAGGCCTACTAGGACATTATATTGTTCAAGAGACATTCCAACTTGTTCATCTCATTAAGAAGTGTCTGTATACTACTCAATATTGATATAAATCATATAACAATATCAATAGATGACCTCTTGAGTTAGAGGTTGGGGATCATCTTTTTTGTTGGGTATCTCCCAGGTGAGTGCATATATGGGTTATGAATTATGGAATGTGATCGCCTCATTACGTCAGGTTTTTCAAGATTATAGAGGGAGTCGGACCAGTTGCCTATCAGTTGCTACTGACTCATATGTATCATTCCATGCACAACATCATTCATGTCTCACAACTTCTCCAATATCATGTTGACCCATATCATACCATTGACCCTGAGTAAGTTGAGTTATATGTAAATACTACCATTGAGGAATATCTAGTACATGTCGTTGACCGAAGCACAATGGCTCTCCGAGGAAAGTCTATCCCTCTCGTACGGGTTCTATTGTAGCACGACCGAGTACATGATGAGACTTGGGACAGTGAAGCCAATGTACATGCCCAATGGAAAGAGTTGGTCTCAGAAAATGTTACTTTACCCTTTGATGGAGAACTCATGGGAGAGTTATTTTGAGGGGTGAAGACTCTAAGAACCTGGTTTTTCACTCAGGTATGGATCCATTAATTTTTAGTCTTAGTCATTAAAATTGACATAATATGGATTCCATATGAGTTAGTAAAGGTTATGAGGGTTTCTAGGGATTGTTCAAAGTCCAAAACCCATATTTTTGGGGAAAATAGGATTAGCGCATAGTTTAGAGTAAACCATGATGGAATTATGCATGGTTTGAATAACCATGTGGATTATGTATGTTTGGGAAGAGCCACCTCACACAGTTGGGGCACAGCTGAGTGGCCGAACTAGGAGAATGGCCATTTTTCCCTGGTACTCATGCATATATTTCACACTGTTTGATCAAATCATCTGTAGGATGTTTTTTTCAGGCAGAACCATCTCACACGGTTTGTGAACGGTTTGAAAAATAATACATAAAAACCATGCACATGATAAAATTTTGGCTAATATTTCCTATATTCCCTTAATGATCTAGTTACACTTCTCTTCTTCCTTAATCCAAGAACCATGGGTATTATGCCATTTTGCTAATATGTTGAAGCTTTTTGATGGAAAAAGATAAGGATCATCAGATCTCCCTCGTTCGACATCCGACTTAGCATTTGTTTATCACATCGGTTGCACAACATTATGTACATGAGTCAAATTTAGAAGTTATTTTCTCTTTCTCTTGACCTAAATATCGTCATTTGAGAATTTTTCACCTTTTTTAGATCTATTCTGATATGAGGAAAATGAAGGGCTATTATCGGAGAAGTAGAGTCCTAGAACCCTAAGGTTGGTTGTCTATTAATAATCTATAATGTTCATTGATTTTGAAGTATTCTTGTGGGGCCTGCTAATTTTATCCAAATCCATTTAGTAAATTTATATTCCATTATTATAATTGATAAAATCATATAAAAATGTCCTTTCTAAAAATGTTAGTAGTTGTTTGAGTTTACACCCATGAATAAATCTTACCCATGTTGAATGTTATGCCATAACTAGGTTTTAGTGTTTCATCCAATTTGATAAACCATTCGGGTGTGACTTTTCCGGACCTCCCTAAAGGTGAGCCTTCATATAATAAATTTCTTGTTATTAATGAAAATTTCATAATGGAATGTACCATGTATTATCACCACTTTCCATTTAAGGTAAGTGATTCAATATCTTATTAGATGAATAATATGAAATGGAAACTATACTATGTATATAACTTGGCCTTATCCAATATGATTGAATAATGGTTACAAGTCTACATAACACATTTCCATATTTATGAAAGGTAGTGGAGTGAACCACATTAATTGAATTTTAAATAATGGTTTACTAATTGATTAATGATTACGTGATTAAAATATCAAATAAGAATAGTCTGACTTGCGCTCACCTTGGATTATATGAGGAGAAAACAATAGGACTTGGTATCCCCATTCTGATTCAAGAACATAGTTTGCTTAGGTTGATACCCACATATAATCCTATTCATGTATATTACTTGGATTCCTGGTATACTATAGTAGGTTCTTTTACATTATTACAAGATACCTCATATACACTTCTTGGATCCATCATTGACAAGTAGGTTCCATGGTGAAACCCCATGGGGAATTGTCCTTTCATAGCCCCATTTTAACTTGGTAGATCACCTTAGAATCTATAGGTGCCATATTGATTAATGCCTTGGACTACTATCCTTGGATTACACTCTTACCCCTTAACTAGACTTAGATACTAATGAGTTATTGGTTCATGAGATCTATGTCCCCTTAGTTATTACCCTGCAACTCCCTCACTGGATATCATTGTCAGGTTTCCTTATTACTTATTGGGACCTTCACTAATTATACAATTATGAGGTGATGTTACTGTATACCTCACATAAACTATTAATATTAAATGGTAATTACATAATTAATGAATTGGTTACTTTTTCAGACAGTAGATGAGGGCTAAAGCAGGTCCATGGGATTTTAGTTATATTTTACTACTTTCATTACTTTCTATATATACATGCCTAAAAACTACTTTATTCAATTATATGGGCTGAAGGTTATACACACCGTTGGTGGTGGACCACTGAAAATTATCTCACACCCAATATGGGCACTATTTGGAACCCAAAGTACACTACATGACTATAGATGTTGAAAAAGGGAATCATATAGATTCAAACACTTGATTTTGTCCCAATTGGGGGATCTTGATGGGGGATGTCCGAGTTGGATATTTAAATTCATGGAGATTTTTTTACATTGTGGAACATGTTATTTATATTATCATGTTTCCATGTTTTCCAATTTTCTAGTGACATGTACAAATATTACCATTTCTTAAGTTGATACAGGTATTGTTATTGTAGTTTTTCTATTGCATCACTTTGCTTCTGATGTTTAATTATATATCATCATAAATTAATTAATAATTTATATTATTTACACTATGATACACACTTCTTATATGGGCATAGTCTTCCCAAAGACACACCCAAGGTCATCACTGCTAGTTGGCAGCCTCTGGCATTTGGGGAGATGCACATGAGGCCATGTGGTCCACTGGGCTCGGGGAACACGTTAGTGGTATCTGGGTCTAGGAAATAACATAAATGTTTCATCTATCTAGGTGGGGACCTTAGTTAAGTATATCTTCTATTAATTAATTTTAGAAGGGTCCAACATGTGAATATATAGATATATAATCTTTCTAGTGAGGGATCACTAAATAGGACACACCCTATTGTGTGGTAGGATGCGGGATTTCACAATAGATGAGACGCTAATGTTATTTCCACCTAGTATGGGTTCCCATGTGCGATACATAGTTGAATGAGTTATCTCAACAGGGTATACCAGATGTGTGACTGAAGTGAATGACTATTTCATAGAATGGGTTTATAGGGAGAATGATCTCCTTAGTTACGATATGGGTGAAGGGTTCACCCATGTGGTGATCTAAATGTGGATTAAACATTTTGAGGGGTCACATAATTTTATTTTTCCTAGTAATGGGTTATATATATTGTTATATCATGTGAGGGATCAATAATATAGTTTTAACATAGTACAGTTTCCCATGAGTGAGACATGGGAGAATGAGTTTTCCCTAGAAAATGCTCTGGGGTGTGATAATTGATTTAATGAGTTCACCAATATTGGTATTACAAGGGGAACTTGTCACATAAGAAGTAGATATAGGTTAAGGTTAAAAATATTTGTGTTCCCTAAGAAAATGTTTTCATGATTAGTAGATTTAGGGAAAAAGAACCCAAATATGGCTAGGTGAATGATATTCTCATGCCCTTCACTCTAGTAGAGTGTTGGGTGTGGCTAAATTAGAAATAATTCCTGGTGAAAAAATGCTTCTCACTAGTATAGTTCTTGATAAATATCACCCGAATGAAAAAACATTGATCATGAGAATAGAGAGTGACACCCATTATACAATCCTTATTAAGGCTTGGGAATATGATACCCTTATGATGGGGATCCCAAATGTATATATAGAACATATCTCTCACCACACCAAATCCCATAGTCATCAAGTTTTGTGTGTTGAAAATTGAATCGGATGTAGGGAGTGTGAAGTTATATATAACGAATGACTAGGTTGTGTTAGGGATGTGCATGGAAGGTTTGTTGAACATGTTATCTAGGCATGCTACATAGGAAAACATAGATGGGATTGAGTTCCATGATGAATGACACCTTTGATCGTGAACATGGGAACACAAACTTATGTGCATGATCAAACTAGGAAAATGGGCTACTGAATGATTTGGATAAAGAATTCCTTTGTTCATGGGACATTGGAATGAAACCCCTTATGTATGATTATACTTATTTATGAAAATTTATAAAATTCATATTCCCGCAAATTTTGATATAAAAGTCCATTTTTTCTCTACGACTAGTCAAATTGTAGTAAGGAATTAAAAAGCGTCCCATAAATAAAAGATCTACCCATTTGTAGGGGTATTAAACATATAAATAGAGCATAAATGTTCATGGAATGATTTTTTATGTGTCAAAAATATTCTATGTTGATTTTAAATATAACATCTGATTTGTCTGTGATATTCACTTATATATTTATCAAAATACTGTTATGTAAAAATGGTGGGTCTTTATCTCATGTTAGAGAATATAAACCTATTTTAGCCTAAAATATCTCAATATAGTGTACCAGGACAACGTATGTACCATGTTTTTTTATTTCTCAATGTAGTTACACTAAATCAACCTTTTCAAATAAATAATTAGAATTAGAAATTTTTTTCCACTATGATATTTTGAGTAAATAAATAAATAGTTTTATTGACTCATGTTTACCGATAACTAACATATTATAACTATTTAATAAATACCATAAATTTTTTATCACGAAATAAACTCATGATCTTACCCACAACTCTTAAAAATGTATGTTTAACCTCTTCATGTGGGATATTATATTCCAAAGAATTATTCTAATCATGAATCACCTTTCACCATTGTAGAAAATGTATTCTTTTAATTTATGTATTTACAATTCATGTATTACATATAAACCCATGAAATAATTTATAAAATATTCTCATTATTTTATTTTTCTATTTCACATGACATTAAACCACCAAATTTATTATCTTGATGTCTTAAATTGTTAACATATCATAATGATTCTAAAGAATCTGATTATATTCAACTATTGTGGTTTACCTCATTCATCTACATCAAACATATAGGATATTCTTGTAATTGTGAAATAATTATATCAAAATAGTATGATATATTCTAATGACTTCTTCTAAAATATTACAATGATATGTATGTAAATAATGAGAATTAGTATTTCATTTGATATTTACTTTAGAAAAAATAAATAAAAAGTTTATATAAGTAGATTAATTCTAGTACTGTATCAAAATAGATTATGTTTTATTGGATATTTCATACCTTATTTACTGATGGATTTTGTGGGAAATGGATAATCATTACACCATATCATTTAGTCATTATATCCAACATTATATTTATACTATATTTTTAAATATCCAAAACTAAAATATTTAGAGTCTTACTTTTTATTAATATAGAATAATATTATTCTAAAAATATCCACGAATCAAATATAACATGAAATAATCAGTCCTCATATTATAATCACATATATTTTACGACAATGATTTTTCCTAGAACTAATAATCCAAAAGCAATCAATGAAACTTCATAACATGAATCAGAATCTATGGCTTCAAAATTGGATTAATATAAAAATTTATATACTAGAAATGAGAATACAATTGACCATGACCACTACACTATGATGATTCTCAAAGAACACAATCAAATCTCCCAAAATGATATAAGAAAGTTAAAAAACGAACTATATAAATGACAACACAAGACATAATTGTTGAGAATTATATTAAATCAATGTGAGAACACTCTACGTTTATTTAATAGGAATATTAAAATATTTTCAATGTGCAATGTCTTCATATTAAATTCTCATTTAACCTACACCACATATTTATATTATTTCCTAAATGGGGGACCCAAAACCACTTCATTCAGTTATTTATATAGTTCCTACCATTGATCATAAAAACATCAAGTTACAAATTTGTTTGTACTGAATCAACCACAATATTATATAGAATTGAAAAATACATTATTATATATACCTCTAATTATATATTTGTACCCATTATAAACCACTATAAACTCAACTTCATCAATAGTTTGTAAACAATGAAGAGTTTTCTTCTTCACAACTATCATTCAGACATGGTCATTTCCAACTAATTCATGATCATTTCATTCAGACCAAGTGCACCACTGCAATTATTTTATTACTAAAATCCTCCCTCTATATCGAAATTCCAACATAATAATTCAGCTTCTCCATCACGCTCGTTCCATATTCGTTTCCCCTCTTTCTACCCTTTCACAGATCTGTCCTCCCTTCATCCATTGCCTCCGATCGAGATTTTCACAAAGGTCCAATCCCTCCCGAATGGTGTTTTATCAGTTACTCTTTCTTCTCAAGAGTTCACTGATGCTTCAGCTCTACTGGATCTCACCTTGGTTTCCTGATTAGGATGGAATCACCCCTATGTTGATGCATTTTACCAGCACATGTCCTCCTCTTGGAATTTGTAGGACTGAGTTCTAGTGGGCCTTCTAGATGCGAGACACATTCAGATTTGCTTCTCAAATGGTGAAGACTTGGTTAAATCATGGGCTTTCGCTCCGCGTTATACGGTGGGGTTTAGGTTTTTTCTCTTCCAGTGGTCCTTCGACCTCCACCTACGGTGTGACCCTCCGACCATAGCAATCTAGATATCAATAACTGGTCTCCCATTGCTGTTCCAGAACCCGGCGATCCTCCGGTTGATTGGAAATATATTAGGGCGGTACCTATGCTCTGATTCTCGCACCAAGGCTATTTTCCATCCCATTGTGCCAAGTATTTGTGTTGAAGCTAATTTATCAAAAGAACCAATGGGATCTATCACCATTTAGATTGAGGGAGAGCTCCTCTGGCATCAAATTATATGTTATTATTCTTGGTTTTCATTCTGTTCTGGTTGTCGTCATGTTGGTCATGATGTATCCAAATTTCAAAGTCCCTATGGATACACTCTGTTTGTGCCTACCAATCTAATGGAGGTTGGCATAGCTGGTGATTTCATGGCCATTTTCTTTACTCATCCAGTAAGGGAGAGAATGATGTTGGAACACAGAGCAATGGAAACAATAGTAAAGCTGCAATGGGGGAGAATCAAGGGATTACAGTTCCATCGGCTACTATTCAGAGTAAGGATAGGAGGCCTAGTGGAAACCTGGAGGCGGAAGATGTGGTTTACCATTTAAATCAAGACCTTGGAATACCATTGTAGGAACTGGGTTCTATGGAGCAGAACCTTGGACAGCCTGCTCCGGTCTCAGTTAGTGTTCTAGTGGGAAAGGAGAATATCACTGAAGGGTACCCTATAAGTGCTGTCAACGGGGTGGATGACAATACAAAGGCCGTTAAAACTAGAATAGCAGTGCATGAGTTGTCTATGCTTCCAGATGCAGGGCATCAATGTGGGGAAGAAAGGATGGTTGAGGTGCGTGTCTTGGACCCTATGGACAAAAATACTCTCCCAAAACCCTTATTCCATATAAATGATTCAGCTATGGGGAAGAGCAAGGGGAGTCCCCTCAAATAAGGCCTAGGGGTTGTGCTAGGATACCAGTTTGATGTTTTGAATGATCATAAACCAAAAATTCCTCACCAGGAGGAAGATTCAGGTGATGATAGTTATTTCCAATTCTCGACGGACAGCTCGGAATGAATTCTAGGGAAAGGTATCCATAGCCCTTGAAGGAAGAATGGGAAAAAAAGAATCTGAGACTCCGGGAAATGCATTGTAGTAAAGGTAAAAATCCAAAGGCATGCAAAGATTATTCTCATTTTCCCAAAATGATAGAGACTAGATCTGGTAAGAAGGGTGGATACAAGGAAAACAAAGACCCACAAAAGGTGGAAAGTGAATAATCGTGTAGGAATTCTAGAGACAAGAAAGAATAAGTTGGGGAGTTCTTGAAACTAATCCTATACTCCATGGAAGATATGTCAGAAAGAGATGTTAGGATCAAAGTCATAGATGAATATATTAAATGAATTTATGAGAGAAGGTTCCAAGTTGAGTTCAATGAGGAGCTAGGATAATGGATAGATAAACATGATCGAATCTTGGATCAGATATTCAATCAGAGAAAAATCTACTCAGGAGAATTTATTCAGACTATGGAGAGGATGATTACTCACTTTGAAGAGCTTATCAGCGATGATCCAGATGTCCAGGTTAGTACGCTACATTGGGAACTATATAGAGTAGCCAAATCCAGTAATCTTAGTCTTGTATTTGACCATTTTGTGAGCTCATTCAGCACGTAGGGGTATCTTGTGTGTACTATGGTTTCCCATTTTTCCAAAAAATGGGTCATTATAAAAATTTAAATTTGGATAGATGGATGGGATCAACTAACACATGTGAAATTTTTTAATGACTCCTATTTATGAAAAATAAGTACCTACATTTCTCATTCCATTCACCCATGTACCACTATGTAAAAATGTAAGCTCATAAATTCTCATACAAAGGCCTCTATAAATATGTAATATAGATTTTAATTTTACCAATTCATCTATGTCTACAATACCTCTACCACAATCATCTTCTAAATAAAATCTTACTTCTTCTAAATGTGATAAATTAATGAATGAAATGCCACATTATTTTCCAATTTAATCACCTTGTAACTATCATAGAAAAATAACCCATTTTCCTTACAAATTATATACTTCCAATAATGATATCATCAAATCTAATGCATTCCCTTAATCAATGAAAACCGAACGCAATTCTTCTATAATTGAATGTGTAACTATTGGTTTTGGTTTTGATATAAAATTTATGGTTTTAAGTATAAAAGTGAACAAAAACTCAAATAACTCTTCTAAATATCCATATCGAATCTGAATTCCATACCTCTAAACCAATTTAATGTATTATCCATTATGAAACCTCGAGAGAGTTCCTCCATGCCTTTGATAAACAAAAAAATCCGCGTCAGTGCATCCTAGAAACTTCTTCCCATATTTTCCATAAACTTGTTAACAACTCTAATTACATGTTCATTTCTCAAAGTCACATAAATCACCACATAAATGAAACTAAAAAAATATACTTTATATAGAATATCCACTGGGTACTAATACTCATCATTTATGTTATGGTCTGTCTCTTTACATAACTTGATATTTTTATCAAATGTGGGGGCCATGTTTTTAAATAAAATTATTTCTAATCATTAAATAATCATATGGATATAATACTTCGGAAAAAGGAATATCATTATATTCTCCCAATCCCTCTATATCATCTTCTATAAAATTTTATTAGATTCATAGTGATCCATCAAAAGAAACCATCAAAACATATATTATTTTAACTTCTTAATTCAATCTATATCTGGACCCACCAGTAGTATATCATCCATTTTTTAGAGAATAATTACATTACTTCAATCCATGAACATTTTACAATAATAACAATGTCCTACATTGATCCATAAAAATACCATATAACCCTTAACAGTATCAACTTTTGGTTCGACAAACATTCCACCTACTCAAAGAATATTTACTGTGATTCATCTTACAAACCATTATATTATTCTTTTTTTCAATGAAACTCTCATGTTAGTTCAGACAGTATCTAATCTATTAATACCCACTGAATGAAATTTATTTTTAAATTTAACATTTCAAGATGAATACCTATTAAAAAATTAAATATAAAACTATTCAGATTAATGTATATGAAAAATAATAAGAAAACTAGTAGGGAAATATATCCCATTTTAATATTGAAACTCTTTAATGACTAACTTAACCCTTATTCACGTTACAACCATATTATCATCCATAAATTGTTATGTATGTTTGGTCTATATTTCCATCATTCCTTGAGGTTATATTACCATCCCCCAAGTTCTTTTTTGCAGGCAATGAATCCATTTCCACATTCATAGATAACTACCACTTTATGTAATCACTATGAATCGAAGAAATTTTTCGTCTCTCAATTTAAAATCCATTTGTAATAAATAGATACTAATGATCAATTTTTGACTATGGAGCTAGTCATATTATCCTTAAAGACCTATGAAACTCAACATAGAACTCAGATTTTTTGGAACCACTTTTTCTACAATATCATCTTATAGATCATTTCATTGATCATAAGAATTTCTTGTATAGTATGATAAAGTTGAGCCTTTTCTCTA
Organism: Viscum album; assembly: GCA_963277665.1. NCBI lineage: Eukaryota > Viridiplantae > Streptophyta > Magnoliopsida > Santalales > Viscaceae > Viscum > Viscum album. Next base: position 892,373,456 of record OY728130.1, read on the forward strand.
TCCCATACTTTTGGTAATAAAAAAATTTAGAGCGTCTAGTATTACATTTAGATCAACATGGAAATGTTGACATGATTATTTATTAACCTCTCGATCATGTATTATGTTTTCTTATTCCTATAAGATCTTATCAAAAAATAATAAAAATTTAATTTCTATTTAAATTAAATATATTAATATATCAAATAAAAACCCCATTGTTTTCATTACCATTCAATATAGAGAATTATTTATTGGACTTATCATCATGATTTTAAAAATACATGGAATTAATATGGGAATATGTGATACATTTGAAAACATTAAGGTGTGAAACATCCACTAAGTTATAGAAAATGATGGTTCCAAAATATATTTCCACAAGGGAGATGATGTGCTTCTATTAATGAGTTATGATATAAATTGATTAATTTATCCCAAAAACCCATAAAACCCCTACATGTATCCTTATTCACTGAAAATATTTATTCCTTTGGTTATTCATATTTTGTTCCACACCATTATGTTCTACAATCCCATATAATGTTCACTTGAAATTGATCAAATTATTTTATCAAAACCACTTTAACTTCATATATTTAAATCACATATATTGTATAATATTAATCAATTATTAATTTGTATAGATCATTTCTCCATTGTAGCTCTCCATTCGTCAAACACTCTAAAATCAGGGATTTGTTTTCTCAAGGAATCAGCCAATATTTTTTTGATGCATCATAGATGATGTAGATAGTATAATGACCCACAATTAAAAAGGAATGTATGTAAATCGTCAAATGTACCATATCTATCTTTAAATATTTTGGTGTCTTACCATTTCAATAAAATTAAACTATTCCTTAATTTATTAGAATTCAACTATTATCTATTTCAAAATCAATGTGATTGGGCTTTTGTTCTCTATTATCGATTTATACTATCTTGTTCATCAAACAGAAATTTCCATCATTTAAATTCCACAAGTCTAGTGACAAAAAAAGTTATTCTCCAATTTGTTTACATTTTATCTTCCCATTAGATACAATATTACATCTTTGAGACCAATACCCACCATTATTGATTCTTGGGAGATCTTACATACTCCATTAGTAATGTTTTTTCCAATCACAATTCACATCCATCTTCTCAAGGAACATTATATTTTATTGTAATATGCTTATATTTTGAAATCCATATAAATCTATAAATAAATTTTTTTATTATGTCATTAAAAACCCCTTTTCATAGGATCTAATGAACCAAATTATTGATTATTTTATCCTTTTCTAAAAATAAAAAAAATATGGCCGTGATTCAACTCATGAAAAAAATATAAATATTCTTTTAATAAAATGATCCATGACTCCAATGGAATACATAAACATATTAAGAAACTACATTCATATTTAGCTATAAAATTTATTGAACTTATAGTAAACATGTTTTCCCTATAATCATTATCTGGGTACCTAATTCCTCATAATTATAACATGTGAATATAGGTCTAATAAATTCAAATATTATTCTTTCACTAATCCTCTATTTTCATATATCATTTATTTTATATTTAAAGCCTTATCCTTCTTCATTATATTCCATATAAAGATGTATTCAGACAACACCTTGTCGGGACTCTTAATTCAAAAAGAGATCCAAAATTTGATAAAAAATATTTCTTTAAGGAATTTATAAAAGAAGTGATCAATGTGTCCAATGATTCTGAGAGTTATGACATCAATAATAAACATTGCACTAGATCCTAAAACATTACTCGCATCAATTCCTTCTAACTCTTGATCATTTTTCATTTTTTAAATGATATATAGCTAGACATCCTTTTGAAATTATAATGTTGAATAAAATTTTCACCATGTCAACCATATTCATTTATGTTTTCTTTTCACATAAATAAGAATGATCCTTTATAAATTATATAGTGGTCTACACATTCCAAAATATTATATGAAATATTTTTTTATAATGAAATATGTATTATAAAAACAATATTCATTAAAAAAATTACATAACATCATATTTTCTTCATATAAATAGAGTATCGTGGAACTTCTAGAATAAATATTACTCTATATATATCAAATTGAATCTTAAATCCTCCTTTCAAGCATTTTATTCTTAAATATAAATTTTCTGACACCAATCCTTTTAAATCAACTCAAACTCATTGTTAAATAGATAAAAATAATAAAAATATAGTATTAAATGTGTATTATTCTTGGTACTTGTATTTATGTTAAAAAAATCATAGAAATTACAGATTCATTTCAGAACAACATATAATGAAATAGACACTAGAAATTCAAAATGAGGAACAAATTAGAGTACATCCACAAAATGATGTACTGGAACTACGAAGACAATGTGCCACATCCATCACACAAAAAAATTATAAATTATATATAAAAAACTCAAATAAAACATGAAAATGAATTAATAGAACTAATTTTAAAAAATGATATTATATTGATAAAATATATCGCTATTATATGAGATAATAATAATTATTTCACTAAACTAAATTAATAAATAATAATATAATGTTATCACTTCACATTGCATACAAAACATATCCTATCCCACATATTTATAGTATGACCAAGTTAATGAATCGAATTTCACTGCCTTTCAATATTTAGGGAGATCACACCATTAATCATTGATTCCTTTTTTTTCCATTAGCTTCATATCCTAAACTGTTTTCTTTTATAGAATAGTGAAAATAATTTATACATAGAACTATGATGATTTTAATGTCATATTTAGAATCCAGTTTTTAATTGGGCCTATCATCATAGTGAATCATATATATTTTAATTTTTATCTTTCATAATTATGAAATGGTAACATGATAACTAATTAAAAAATAATAACATTCAGACCATATCACCCGCCACTGGTCTTCTATAACCAAAATCCTTACTCTAAATTCGAATAATATTTCTTGGATTATGTAATTTTCAAATCAATGAAATGAAATCATTAATTAAGTCGTAATAATTTTCTAACACCAGAATCATTTATGTGTAACCAAAAGATATATTCAAATAGATTCTTCACACTCATTCCATTTTAAGAAATTATTGTATCATCACATTTAATAATAATACTAATTTTCATTCAATAAACTCACCATTTTTCTCATAACACTCCATATATATCCTTTAGAATTTCTGTAGATCTCCACATTAATAATAGTACAATGTGTCATCAATAACCCCCTTTGGATTTTTATTTAATAAGTATTAATTATGAACATTGAAATGAATTCGTAAATAGCATATAAAAGATGAATGACATAGAATTAGTAAAACAAATTGTCAACTCCACTTATCTTCAATTTATATTTTCTACACCTCTCATTTAAATTATAATTATTTTGGATTTATGTATCTTTTCTATAACTATGATAAAATTTTATATCTAAAATAATATTTTTTATTGTAATTTTATTTCTTATCATCCTATTTTCATCTATATGTTTTGGATATTTCATTCAATAAAAAATATGGACATATTCTTATTTCTCAAGGGGATTAATATTCCATAACCTCATAATAATTTATTCCTTTATAGTATAATTTCTGATCAATTTTAATGAAGGAAAATTTATACAACAATGGACAAACTAAGGTTAATAATATCTTCATCGATGAATTTTTCTAGCTACAATTGAGTATCCTTTGCAATATATATCCACTTGATAATATATGAATTAAATAAATCAATATTGTTTCCATATAATAAAAAAATCATTAATTAATCATATTAAGAATGATATAATAAATATGTTTTAAGAAATAAGATAAATTGGACAACATTAAAATGTTGTCAAAAACTGATTATTATTTTAAAGGTTTTAGGTTTTATTGATATGATACCAATTGTGTTCTAGGATGAAAATCCATCCAAGAACCAATTGAATGAAATAAATGATACCATGATATGGAAACTGTTATAACTTGTGAATTACATATGATCATAAGAAATGATTTTTCAAATATTGTTATCCTTATAAGTAAATATTTTAAAGAACTTCATTTTTTGTATAAATAAAAAACTAAATATTTTATAATGACTGAAACTAAATAATTTTTAATAAATTATGATGACATATATAAATTAAATTTTATCATCTAACTCATAAATTAATATTTTAATAGAGACTGTAATTTTTATAATATCCTTAGAATCATAGGATATATTTATCTTTAGCAAAAAAATTTATGTAGTTTCTTTCCATAAATGTTCTCCAAATAAAAGTAACATTTACTAATATCGTCATGTGTAATATGTTTTCCTTTATGTTTCATTCCATTCAATAATTTCATCAAAAATGATTCCATTTTATTTATGGGATATTTTTATAAATTATTACATGAATAAATTAAATGTATTATTATATTTATATTTTAAATATAATATTTCTCCCTAACATTTTTTATAGTTTATTAAATATAGAATAAATATAATGATTAATAATACATGATTCAATATATCTATTCACGAATAGATTCCTATCTATCCCATGGTTTCCAACACATTGAGGTTTTTGGACTATATCATTTTTTTAACATTCATTACATAAAATTATAAGTTAAATTCTAATAAAATAAGGATTATTTTCATTCTATGTTGTTGGAATATTATATCAACATTCAATCAATGTATATAAAAATTATCGACAATTCATTCAAAAACAATTTGAATTTGATTCATCAATGAAATATAAGTTCTCATAACATTTCTAAATTTATATAACTTTATGTTACTCTATAATAATATTAAAGCTATTATTCATATTTGAGGAATGTTATAACTATAAGTTTTCATTGGATACTCTTCTCATAGTCTCTTGATCAATTTTATTTGGTGGAATATTCTATTTCATACCTCTAAGAGTCTTCAAATTTCAATTATATGAATCTACATGTATTTTCAATAATTCATTCTCATAAGTTTTCTATTATGTCATGGATCATTCGCACATAGGGCTAATCTTACACGAAGTGTAAAAAATTGAGTAACTCTATTTATTTTAATCCAATCGAATATATTCTATTCATATTTAAATAATTGATCATATTTGTGTGACCTTTATTAATATTGAAATTTTCTTCTATGTTATATATCAAATACTACTCATGTAAGTCTCACAGAATGATTTTATTCACCTTATATTTGTTATAGAAGATTATTATTTTTCATCTATTGGTTATTGGATGATTCTATATATTCATTTTAAATTTCCAATATATTTTCTAATTAAATAGAAGTATAATATATTCATAAAATATAATGTATAAATGTATAAAATTTAATGTATAAATGTATAAAATTTAAATCTTCAACATGATTCTACTCCAATTTTTGGGACACCAAAACTGAAAAATTCTGTATAAATTAGAGTATGTAAACTTATATTTCATGACTTCATACATTATTTTGATATTTATTTTACATTCATTAATATTTAATTTCTACTTCCCAACAAATCCTGATAATCCTTGTTTTTTCGCTCTTAATACCTCATCATATGTTAATTGTTTTTTAACCTTAATTATATTTTTTTTATTTATCAAAGGAATCATAACCAGTATATCATCTTAAATATCTTTTCATAATAGAAGTTATATTGGTTTTTATGTCATAAATATAAATTACAGGATGTAGTGTCCATGTGATGATGATCTTGTAAAAGAAATTACTCTTCATTACATTATAATCCATATCCATGGGAGTAATAAGAGTATTATATAATAATATCTATGTAAATTGATACATTAATATTTATTCCTAATTTGTCAGATGATTTCTCACCATCCGTCAAGACAGTTCATTTATTTCATCCTTAAAATTAATTTTATGTGTAGCTAATGGAGATATCTAAAAAATTTCAATTCATCATGAATATTCATAAAAAAAATATTAATAAGAATATAATATATCTTCATTGTTTACTATAACTCTATCATGATATATGAGTAATAATTAAGATAATGAGAAACCCAAATGATTTATTTAACGCCACTTAAACTTTTAAATTATCATGTTTGTGGTGGTAATAAGCTCCCAATAAAAAAATTATGAGTATTAATATATTAATATGTGAATACATATTTCTATAAATATTAAAATTTCCAACCATTGAGTTTAAAACCCATGATATTTATGCCTGATTTAACTTTAAATAGCTATAAATTTAATTATTCTTTTTTATCCATGAGGTCAACCATATTTTTAATATAACTTTTCCGTTCATCTAGGATGTTTGTAACCCAAAAAGGTAGAGGTAGACAATTAATTGTTTAAATCTATTTAATTTTTTAAACACATCATGAAAAATTGATATAATTTCTATTTATAAAATGTATATGAATTAAATCTATTACAATAATTATAAATAAAAGGTATTCAAAAAATGAAAATTATAAAAGTCGTTGGATTTCCAATGTATACTTATAATGCATTATCTTTTCCAATGTTAATGATATGTGTTTTCCTACATACAATAGTGTTTGTATATTTTCATAAGAAGTATTCAATATAAAAATGGTACATATTTGAAAAATAATAAGGATTACTACTATAATGAAATTTAATTTATATACATCTTATAATTTATTTTATTGAATTATATGAATATGTATAAATAAAATATAAAAATATAACCTTATTACCTTATTCCATATGTGTGTTTAATTATTTCCATGAGTATATAAGACTAAAACGTTTTTAACCGTTAATATTTATTATCACATGCCTTGATATTCATAAAATATATATGTACACTCAAAATCCTATTGCCTTTATTTTAACATTATAAAATATCTCTTTTAATACGAATTTGACGATTTAACATGTGTCCTTTACTTTAATATGGATGGATATATATTTTGAATATCATTCATTTTAATGTTTTATTTAACAAAAAAAACTCTATATCTATTAAATATATATAAAAACACATAATTTTGTATAGCATAAGAGACCATGTAATTCTCCTTTCAGTCAAAAATTTGAAGAATATGTTCACTCAAAATTTTTGAAATCGTGGCTATTTAAAATAGTATATCATAACTTTATTTACCAATAGTCCATTAAAAAATCCAACACATCAGTCCATAATGGAATAATCAACTTGAACATAATATTTTTATAAAATTTCATAAAACAATTATATGCTTCCATAGTATGTTATTCACAATGTTTTAATCAACATCATCATCATCTGGTCTAAAACGTCATAACATGGGTTAAAATCACTTAGTGTGTAACACATCAAGATTCAAGAATATAATATCTTTCATAAATGTGATTTTTATGATAAATTTTGATTTATGAAAAAGTGAACCTATGTTATTAATTGTTTTTTAAAATATATAATGAATGAAATTACTAATATATAAATGAAATTGAAAAAATAAAATAATTTGAAAATAGTATCAAATTCACTTTTGATAGCATTTTTAAAATGTTTTTTACTATTTTATTTAATTATTCATTTTTTTATATTCTATTACCATTATTGAATGATAAAAATATATTTTCTTAATAAAATTTATGAAATAATTAGTAAAATAAATTATGATTGGAAATTGTATTTTTATTGCTTTTTTTGAACATAACACTATAATCAAGGTGTTTGAAAATTGTATTGTCAAAGAGAATCACCCATGAAAATAAGTTTACATTCCTTTGGAAGAGAACCCATATAAACATATTAAATCATCTACTCATTCAGATATCATTTTGTTTCAATGTAATTTACCACAATATTTATATCTATCCATGTATTTTAAACCTCTATTCCCATATAGAACATCGTCGACCCCATCCTAATGAAGTAAGCCAACTTCCAAGGTGGATTCATCTTTCCACACTGATACCACACTAGAACATTGTAGTTGTTATACACTTAAATTTTAGTAATATTATAGTATTTTCACATGGAAATTCCACTAATAAATTCCCTAACTTAATCCCCTATGATGATACAGATTGCAAATAAAGTGTTGAGAGACAGTAAGATATAACCTCTTACATTATGAATAAGCACCCAATTTTCATTATTCCTATAATATATTATCTATGAAGATTAATTTTTTTCCAATTTATTAGTGGTTTTAATCACACCCACTCCCCCATTTTCAATCATTAATTATGTAATATTTTCAGTACCTCCCTTGGAATAAACATCATAATAAAATATAAGAGGAATTCATAAGGATACAGAGCCCCCAATTCCATAACAAACTATTTCACCCAAACCTATATAATTATATGGGAATAATATTTTGGGTACATATCCATGTTTCCTACCATACAAAGAACCCTAAAACTGACATAAAGAGGAATACATCTCACCTTAACCTCCACTAGTATCTATTTCTCCCCTAGAATAATCACTCGAAAACACCACCACGTATTAAAAACCCACTATAAATACCATAAATGACTCAATCTATGATTTTCAAATCCATTTTATTCTAAAACAAATACCATAATGTATCATGGAAGATTGATGTGTATCCCATGAAATAGGAATCATGATAAATACCATCTTTTTGAATATTATCATATGTCTTTAGTGCATAATTCATTATCCACAATAAATGAATGTTCAAATTCACCAGAATACATTTGAATAAGACTTCAATTTACATTAAATACTCCCACTCATAACATGAATCAAATAAAATAATTACATTTTGCTAAATCACCCATACATTGATGTATAGATTGTATATCTTTCTGGTTCACGGTAATAGTGATTCTATCAATCCTTTTTCATTGATAAACATAAAGTGTTATTGTATTAAATCCAAAAAATTCATATGCTTAACAAAACATGATCATAAAAAAATAGGAAATTGGGAAATATCGAGGAATGACCTACCATGTTTTCCTTCCAACACATGATGTATCCATGACCCACAACACAGTTGACCTTATCTATTAGTACCTCCAGAATCTCAGTTATCCTCCAATTAAGACATGATATATTACTCACATTAACTACACACTTCTCCGAGCTATGGATGTACCAATTTTTCATAAATCTATCCCAAATAATTTTTCCTTCAGTAATATCCCCTGCTATTTCTATTCATTTTATGTTTGGATTCTATAATATCATGATGGTCGATACGTCCAACATCAATTAGCCTCAGAAAACTCTTCTAGGATTCTCGATGGAATCTTCCAGTATCATTTTCAACCTTTATAAACCTGTTAATTATTTTTCATTAACTGTTCGACGATCTATTTTAGATACATTAAAAATAAAAGAACCTTTTTCCATGTTGTAAAGTAATATATTTATCAATGTATTATACCCACTTAATGAAAGTAATCCATTTATCAAATTAATGATATGAATCATAATTTTATTTAAAATTACATCAAACAAAAACCTATTTATGAAATCATTTGAAATGTGGAATCCTAAATAAACTAAGAGAGGTTTCATATTGACATACCCAATCTATTTGGGGTGGCCTTATTGTGCCATTCTAAGTATCTATTTTGTATAAAAAAATTATTTTTTGAAGTTGATATTTTCCCACTATTCATTTGACTCTCCATAATATTATTCCATTTGTTAATAGATAATTTAATTATAATGATAAATAAAATAATATCATTATAAAAAAACAATTGGAGAAAAATATTTCCCAAGACCAATTCAATCATGTCTTGAATGACCCATCCTCTAAGGGATGCTACATAGTTTCAATGAACACTACCAAATCATTGATAAAATGATTAGGAGAAAGTGGATAATATTTTCTCGTACAACTCACAATCCTCAAAAATACAAAATCCCCCCAAATAATGGAAATGGATATCCATAGAGAAAATTATAATCCAATGATCAAATAAAGAAATCATTCTTCAAATACCATTTTCCTCATAACATTTTTGATATATCTTGACTCCATCATATCACACAACTTGTCAATGCCCAAATTGATGATGATATTAGATACCTTTTTCATTTTATCACAATATTCACCATCTCTTGAGAAATCCCAACCACACCATGAATAAACATCCCATGAATAAATCCATTATACTCCTCTAAAACAATTCAAGACAAAATGAACCTGAGTCTTCTATTCACATGAAATATAAGAGTTTTATAATAAACAATAAAACCAAATATTGGTTGATAATAGTTAATGGATTCATGTTGTTTCAAATTTAAAATAATGACAACCCTTGAGGCACAAACTATTCTTGGAATCCCCCCTGAACTAGTGAAACAATATATCTTAATCCTATTCATTAATGATATCACAATAATCCACAATGAGTTATACTAGGATACTATATGATCCTAGAATAATATATATCATCTTACCCATTATTTATTCCTTAATATAATTCACATCAGGAAAAGATTCCATCTCAGTATTATAATTATCCTCCTCTATTCTAGAAATTCACATCATAAAACAATCATTTCCTTTGGAAACCTGTAAAATTTGATTATTATATATCATAGCACCGACCAATATTATTTTTATTTTTTTTAGGGAAACATTTAATTACATTAATTTTTTTATCAATCATCCATTTTTTTAATAGGAAACAAATTTGAATTTAATCATTTTTATGATTAATGATTTATTTTTTCCAAAATGATTTTCACACATTTTGTGTGATGATATTATAATTATTTATTTGATACATTCTGAAAGTAGATATAAAAAATGGATTATATAACATAAATTATAAATTCATAATTTTTTTACATGTTCAATTTTATTTTTAGTCATAAAAATAATTTGGCATTGTAAAAAGTTAATCTATCATGGTAAAGGATGAATTGTTTTTAAATGAGTCAAAATATGCTGTAAGGATTATAATTCCACAAAAACATTTTGTATATCTAATTTGGTGAGTTAATATTGACATTCCCTCAACATATCATTCACATTGGTCTTATTTAATTTTATACGACAAAAAGTGTATATGAGTAATTATCACAAGCCCATTAAATAACATAAGTGACTAACCCAAGACCAAAAGAGAAGATAAGTAATTAGTTATAGTCCAACAGTTACAGAAGTGGTTATTCTAATCCAATTTAATGTACATGGGTAGTTATACCAATCCCACTATGTGATGAACATCATGGTGAGAAGCCTAAAAATGTTATTTTGTATACCCAGGATTATTAGTATCATTTATGAAAAACACTACGATCATATTATTATGAAAATCTCTAATGTATATTGATCAATTATTGATGATATTTCACTCTTATTAAGCATGATTTTTTTATTAGAAAGATTTTTGAAATGAATCTTGTTTTTTGGATTACGAGTAATTAGGTTTAAGATTTTATTCCATGATCAAATTATCATTCCCTTAATCTTATATTATACCCAGATATGATTATCAATTTAAATCACTCATGTTTACCCCAACTATGTGATAATATGTTTTTGGAGATATTTATGATCATTCATGAAACAATTTGTTTATATATATACTATAGAAATAAACTAAACCATAATGGTTCTTTGGTATGTGTTTTTGTGAGATATATTCAATATTCATATGATAATATTTAATATTTTTTAGTGTGATAATTAGTTCACCTAATTTTAAATCAAAGAAGATATTAGCAATATCTTTAGAGTTTTTTTAAAAAAATATGAGGACATAACCTATGAAAACATATGACAATAAAAAGTGGTATATGATGAACCTAATGTCTCATAGGTTGATAACAATGTGTCATAATTGAATACATATTACGAATTATTTTCATTATTCAATGAATTTTCAATTTTATTATTGATGCTTGACACTCATAAAATGATTTTGGGATTTCATTAATGGTTGGATCCTTGGGAATATTGTTAATGCTTTATGTGATGGCTAATGAAATGATTGTCCAAATGAGTAACCAAAATGGTTTGAAGTTGGGATGCAAAATATTAGGGTTCATCTTGCGCAATGCTCTAAAGCTCTTAAATGTATCATGAATCATTCTTAACATATAAATGTATATTCAAAAGAATAGCTCATAATTAATATTTTCATTCCCTAGCATCATTCTTCCTCTCATTGATCCTATAATTTACATATTGTTGATATAATACACTGAGATTTTAGAATATATATCACTTTAAAAAATTCAATGTTTTTTATAGGTTATGATGAATAAAACATGAAAAAATATGTAGATAACATATCATAAATAATATAAAAATAATTTTATTATTTTACAATTAATTATTATAGGTAAAATAATTGAATTTAAGGTTTATATTTAGTTAAGGAAATACAATTAATTCGAATGATATTTTATTGAACTATATTGCAAAATTAATCTTTTTTATAGATAATTTTTTTAGGAAGGATATTAATATAATTCATTTAAATTTGGAATTAATAAATAAAATAAAAATTAATCAATTACATCAAATGATTAATTAATGATAATAAATACTATTATATAAATTCTTGATTTAATTTTAATGACTTTTTTAATAAACTATGTTTTATTTATATGTGTTTATTTTTAAAATAAAATTTCACATATTTGGAGTATCAATACAGTGGATTATTATTGTTTAATCATCCATGAAAATCAATAATTCTGCACACATTAGTTAATATATATATATCAAAATATTTATAAGATCCTTTGATGGTAGAATTTTTTTTCAAAAAATAGTTTTTAATGTGCACAATGTATTTTATTAGAATAAATTAAATAAACCACTATTTATTATTCATTTTAATGAAATGTATAGTTAATATATTAAATAATTAATTTTAATATAAAATAACGTTTATTATATTAAATTTAAATAGAATATAATTATTTTTAGGCTCAAAATTCTGTTTTTTAAAAACTATTTTTGTTGTGTCAATCATGATTATTTTAAAATTATTTTTTACCCATACTGAATATTTAATATGATAAAGAAAATAAATTTTTTGTATTATTATATTCAATATTTTTATTAAATTAAATTTTATTTTTTTTCATGTTGAATTGTTAACGTTTTAAAGGAAAATAAAAATGTTAAGGGTTAAAAGGGTTAACAGGGGGTTAAAATAAGAGAAATGATGTCAAATATTACTAGCATTTTTAAAAAATTTATTGTATGAGAGGATTTATACACATACTTATCATATATTATAAAATTCATCCATTTTGGAATAGTTTCCCTTGAAAATTACTTTATATTATTTTGAACCACTAAATATGAACAAGGGTTCCCTCCCCTCACTTATAAATAGGTGCCTCCTCTTATCATTATTCTAACACATTGAGAACTCTATATAATCATCAAAATAATCTAATATCATTCCAAAAATACTTAAAATGACATAGTGGTAATTTGATAACAAAACATTCTTTCTAATAAGTATTAGGCTGTGATCTAATGGAAGATACTCATGGAATGGTTAATCAAGTTAACTGAGTTCATTCAATTTTTTTTCCTCCACCCTCATCAAATAAATTTTACTAAATGAGAATATTTAAATCAATATATTATGTAACGCCCCGACCCCAGTTACCCAGAGTTGGTGCATTATTACATAACATTGGAATGATCACAAAAAATCATGACTCGAATGACTGATTAGTTTAGTAGCCTTGGAAACACTAGATATATTCATAAGTCTTACATTACATCAAAAAGTGAAAAATACAACAACATCTTGCCTCCACATTAATATCCCCTTATAATATCCCTATAGGTTATTCATAAAATAATTCTTCACATCCTAGGAAAAATAAAACATAGAAAGGTGTGAGCTCAAATACCCAACAAGAATAACAATATAGTGGAAACTTTTATAAATAAGCATAAACATTTTAGGCATTGTATAAATAAAACAAAAGCGTTTTAATGTTGAGCTTTGGCATAGAATGACACAAATAAAATGAAATAATGCCATTTATGTATTCACTTGGATATTGTACTGGTCGAATAATCACATGAAATATCAATAACAACTTTCATAATGATGGAATGCATAATTCCATACTATCATAACCACATAGTCAAGGCCTTGTGCCAAGACTACAAATAACATTTTTTCAAGGCCTTGTGCCAAGACACTAGTTTGTCTAATGATACCTTCCAATGCATCAAGGAGCTATAGCGGGCTCCACCCATCACTTATTATCTCTAATGCATTCTTCATATGAACAGGTTTAAACATAGCACAAACATTTGTATTAAAACTTGCACACGGAATGTAAATGCTTTCTACAAATATCATGAATGGTATAAAAATAACACATCCACAGTAAATCATATCACAAAACCATCAATACAATATAGATGTTTTGTATCATAATAAATCAAATTCAAATAAGCTTAAAATACATCAAAGGATGTTGACATATATGTATTGAAATCTATTTGAGAGAAATATATCTTTTATGAAATAATTTAAAAGACACATAATTATAAAAGAAAAAATTTACTTTGAAAATATTCTTATATTATTGAAAGGAAATATTCGATGATTTTATAACGGTGGAAAATATCTGCACCTGCCGTATAATTTAAAAAATACATTATTACCTTAATTCTGTCAAAAAGGATAAAAAGGACCTTGTTTGGAAAATCACAGAATTATTCCTTTATAAACAATAAATCAAGGTTATAAATGAATTTATCCCATATTCTATAAAATATTAAGATTTATTTTAAATACATTTTTACAAAAACTGGATGTGGATGATAAAGAGGTCCTAGTAGATAATAACGTGTAAAAAACCTTGGATAATGATGTGATTTTAAAATAAACCCCTACCTTGTAATTTTCCTTGGTTGATGGTAGTTTAACCTAATTTATAATTTTGATATGGTTTTTATTAAATTATCCAAGAATAATATAAATTAATATTATATCATATATGATCTTTTAAAATTTCTATGTTAATAATATCTTATTATTATCGTCGTTTCTGGTGTTAACTTACACATTTTAATTTATATGTTTTCTTAAATAAGGAAGTTTTGGTTATGGATAGGTTGTATATTATTAATATCTAGAATTATATCAAGTCCTTAAAAATTATTTTTAATCCTAAAATTAGAATTAGACTTGAATGAATACGATGGGGAATGAATCTCATTGCGTTCGTGGAGACGGTAGTCTGTACGTACGCAAGAGAAAATATATCATTCTTTTGATATTAAAATATTATATAATTTGATGGTATATCATATACAAATAATAATTATAATTTTATATTTATTATTTACTTCAATTACACATCATTATCATATCTATCCAAATAATAATGTTATGAATAAAAATTACACCACGATGTGTGGACGGTAAGCTGTACGTACGCACGTATGGTGACATGTCATTCAAAGGATCGATAGAATACAGAATATGGTTGTACCATATTTATTATAACATCAAAATATATATAAGATACTGGTTTTATTATTTTAGAATGGAAATAACAATGAAATAATAAGTTGATGAAGAAAGGAACTTGAATGAGGGTGGTGAAAACATTACCTTTTCTTCGGGTTCTTCCTTTTGATTTGATCAAGATGGCTCTATAGGTTGGATTCATGAACAAAATAAGGACTCTATGACGAATTTATGGAAGTTTATATAATATTTGGGTAGGGGTTTTCCGAGCCAAATGTCTTTGAAGGTATGAATTATTGAGAAAAGGGAGTGCCCTTTTATAAGAGGGGTGAGGGGAACCTTTGGACGAATTAGAAATATAATTTTATAATAAATTAATATTCACTTTCTAATGGAACCAAACTGATTTATTTAGTGGATAAGGTGGGGATGTGTCTAAAAGAACTCAACTAATAGGTTTGGGATAGGTTTTGGTCACTTTATTAACCTCATCTTTTAGTTTAAACTCTTAGTTAATTTGTTTGACAATTACCATGTATCTTTGTATTTTTATATTATATGGTTAATAAACATTCTATTAACATCCTAGAGACCCCCAAGATTTCCATTAATGATACATATATCATTATATAAATCCTTTTTCCGGCCCTTAGTTTTTGAGAAATATATTACCAATTAATCATATAATATTTGTTTTAAAAATTCTTTTATGTCAATTTTGACACTATTGGATATTTTTCTTTTTATAAATTCATAAATCATTATTACATCAAAAAAGATTCATATAACCAATCCTAATATGTCATATTAACCTATAAAATTATTTTTATATATAAAATGTCTCAAATTACATATCTTCTAATATTTATAATATCGAATATTTTAATATTTCATTAATTTGGTAATTACTGCATCTACATTGTGTCATAATTAAATTAAATTATTTAATATCGAAAAATTATATATAAAATACAATTATGTAGGAAATCGTTTTATTTTTCTAATTAATATTTTTAGTCAAATTTATCTTCTGTATATCAATTTATTAAAATTGTTTTAGTAATTAAACGTTGATTTTAACTCTTTTAGCACTTTTTTGAATTAAATAATAATAAATGTACTAATATAATCCAAGTGGACCTAAATTGAAATATTTTACATCTAATGGTATTTTTGGTCCAGATACACTTGTGCAATAGAATTAGGAAAATTGTTAGGGTAATGTTAATATCATTTTTACCATTAATTACCCTATTTACTTTTAAACGTGGTAAATAAAAGTAAAAATTTACAATTCCCCAAAAATTATTTTCATCTCATTGAACCACATTTTATTTACTGATATCAATTGTTTCTCTCTAATTTTTGAAATACTTTTCACCGAAATGGTAAAATTATGTTTTATATGAATTTTCAAATTCTCATAGAAGATGGGTAAAAGAAGGTGAAAAGTTCTATGAAAGTTTTATATATCTAAAATTATTATAAGTTGAATCTAAGAAATTACATTGAACTTATATAGGTATTTTTTGTCTATTTTGAAATTAATTAATTTTTAAAAAATAAATAATTATTTAAAAAAATCAGTTATAAACAATAAGTCAGTGTTTTTTCACTACTCATCAAAAATTGAATGTTTTTAGAAAAATACCAAAAATTCACCCTAAGCTAATTTCGATATTTCGAATACAAAAATGATGACCATTTTTAATGATAAAATTTATAAAATTACCAAAACTGGGTATTACTATTAATAATGGCTAGTTTGATTATTTTTGTTGTGTGTTAGAACTTGATGTTGCGTACAACACACGCTACTATATTATTCAAAGAGAAGCATACCGTGTCAGCTTTGTGTGTTACATTCTCCCCTACTTCAAAGAATTTCGTCCTTGAAATTTCAAAAATGTTACTATATAAAAATACTCGGGTGGTTCATTATCATAAGATTCTCAGGATCCCACGTTGCTTCTTCAATCTTATGGTTTCTCCATAGAACTTTTACCAGACGAGTCGTCCAGTTTCTCATCACTTGTTCTCTGGTATCATGAATCATTACATGCTCTTCGCAATAAGATAGATCAGGTTCTAGTTCTAATTCCTCATAGGTGAGAACATGCATTGGGCCAGACATGTATTTTCTCAACTAGATATGTGGAACACATCGTGGTCTTTGTAGAGACTTGGAGGCATTTCCAAATGGTGATCTACAACCCCAATTTGTTCTTGATTTTCGAATGGTCCTATGAACCTGGGATTCAATTTACCTTTCTTATTGAAATGTATAACTCCCTTCCATGGTGATACCTTCAAGAAATCACGATCTCTTACATAAAATTCCAAATCCTTCCTTCTATTATCGGCATAGCTATTCTTCCTTATTTGAGCTGCTTTGATGTGGTTTTGGATTACCTTCACCTTCTCCATCATTTACTCCACCAGTTCTGGGCCTACGAGTCTTCTTTCTCCAACATCATCCAAACAGGTTGGTGTGCGACATCTCTTTCTGAATAATGCTTTATATGGTGCCATATGAATACTCAAATGGACGCTATTGTTATAGGAAAATTATATCATAGGTAAATATTGATCCCAAATACACTGAAAGAGAAGTGAGCATGATCTCAACATGTCTTATAAGAATTTAATAGTCCGTTCTGATTGTCCATCAGTTTGGTGGTGGTAAGAAGTGCTCAAACGATGTTGCGTATCCAGGGATTTTTGAATAATATTCCAGAATCTTGATGTAAATCGAGGATCAGTATACGAGAAAATTGATATGGGTACTCAATGAAGCCTCACAACATCATTAACATATAGTCTTTCTAGACGTTCAATTGATAAATATTCCCTTATAGAAGGAAAATGTGCTAACATAGTAAATGATCAACAATGACCCATATTGCATCGTTCCTTCTAGGAGTCTTTGATAGTCCCATGACAATGTCCATCCTGATATTATCGCATTTCCACTCAGGTATGGGAAGAGTTTACATGACTCCTCTAGGTTGTTGCCTTCCCGATTTCACTTATTGACAAATGATACATCATGACCCAAAATCATCAATCTCCCTCTTCATGTTGTTCCACCATAAATGTTCCTTTAAATCACTATACATTTTTGGTGATCCTAGGGTGTATCGAAAAATTGGAAGTATGAGAATCATCCAACAATTCACTTTTTAGATCAGGTATATCATGAACACAAAGCCTCTTCCCAAAATTCAAAATTCCATCTTCATATTTGAAGTCTCTCAATCTTGCACCATTTACAACATTAATCTTCTTTTGAAATAAAATATCATCTTTCTGAGAACTCTTTATCCATTCTAATAAGGAAGGTTTGGCAATCTTTTGAAAAATTATTGATGTTTCATCATCAATGGTATCTCTCATATCCATCTTCACTATATCCCTGAAAATAGGATCCCTTTCAACTCTCGTCTTCTTAAAACCACCATGTTACTTTTTTTCTCAAATCATCTTCCACCTTATATTCCTTCCGTGGGTGGTATCTTATAGTGCAATCATAATCCTTGAGTAATTCAAGGAATCTCTTTTGCCTCATATTGAGTTCATTCTGTGAGAAAAAATATACTTCAAACTCTTGTGATTGGGATATATCTCCATTTTTCACCATAGAGATAATGTATCTATATCTTCAAAGAAAATATTATAGAAGCTAACTAAAGATAATGTGTAGGATAGTTTTTCACATGAATTTTCAGATATTGGGAATCATAGGAAATAACTCTATCATTCTGCATAAGGACACTACCAATACCTTTATTCAATGCATTACTATAAATAATGAACTCATCATTCCCTGATGGTTGATTCAATATAAGATCATTGACTAATATACTCTTTATCCTTAAAAACATTCTTCACACTCTTATTTCCAATCAAATTTAAACCCATTACATGTGATCTTTGTTAATAGGTTAGCAAACTGAGAAAAATTCAGGATGAAACACCGATAATAACATGATAAACCAATAAAATTGTATACCTCCATTATACTCATCAGTGCTGGCCATTCATATATTTCCATGGACATGGAGAGGTCAATAGAGATTCCATCCTTATATACAATATGGACATGAAAAGAAATCTCATGAAGCCAGAAATCACATTTGCACAACTTCCTATATAATTCATGTCTTCTAAGAGTCTTCAGGATAATGCGCAAGTGATTTTCATGATCTTCGTAGCTTTTGGAGTATACAAGATATCATCAATTAATACCACCACAAAATCATCGAGTTATTCCTTGAAAACACTATTCATTAGATCCATGAATAAAGAGGGTGCATTAGTCAATCCAAAAGGCATTACTGTAAACTCGTAATGCTCGTACCTAGTTCGAAATGCTGAATTCGGAATGTCTTCCTTTGTCACACACAACTGATGGAATCTAGATCGATGGTCAGTCAATGAAAACTATTGAGTTACATGTAGTTGTTCAGATAAATCATCAATGAGAGGTAGTGGATACTAGTTCATTATTGTTATAGCATTAATTTCCATGTATTCAATACATAACCTCATAGATCTATCTTTCTTCTTAACTAAAAGGAAAGGGGATCCCCATGGAGAAACACTAGGGAGAATGAATCCCTTATTACTCAATTCCTCTAGTTGTTTCTTTAGTTCAACTAATTTCACAGTGTCCATTCTATAAGGGGACTCATATACGTGCCTTGAACCCAGATTTAAATCAATGGAAAACACAATTTATCATTCTAGAGGATGTCTAGGTAAATCTTATAGAAACACATCAACATATTCTCTCACAATAGGTACATCCTCTATTATAACATTCCTTTCCTTACCCACAATTATTTCATTCTCTTCCACCCCAATAATTTAATTTAGTTTGATCAACTGGGGGTGGATCAAGATAAAAATAAGATGGTGACGATTCTTCTCAAACGAAAAGGTGTTTTTTATCATCATCATCAAAAATCATAACCTCATTCTTCTAAAAATAAATCTTCGCATCATGGTAATAAATCCAATTAATAATGAGGATTATTTCAAATTCAATCAAAGTTATGATGATGAGATCAGCGGGTAAAGAACATTTATGTTCTCTAAAGGGGATTAATTCACAAAACATTGTTGTAATGATATTTTCCTTAAGAGTTTTAACTGACAACTCCTTTGTTAAATGAAATTGTAAATATCTAATTTTATTAGAAAACTAGGATGATATAAAAAATTGTTATGATCCAAAATCAAATAATTCATTTGCTAAACTTGAGGAAACCATTAAATTACATGCCACCACATCTTTTGGATCATCTAACTTAGCAATAGTGATAGCATATGCTTGGACTTCATACCTTGACCTTTTTTGAGTTATGTTCCCCTAACACTTAGGTAGTTAATTTTCATAATGCCCAATTTCTCTATATTATATGATTCAACGTTGACAACAAATTTTCTTTCCCTTGCAATCTCAGGCTTGATGGCCTTTTTCACCACACTTGAACAAACTCTCATTCCCATCAAGAAAGTATTTGGGTGTTTCTTCCCACATTTAGTTCTTGGTGGATAATAAAATTTTCCCTTATTACCTTTATTTCAATTTCCTGAGTGATCAGTAGATCTATTTTTCTCTTGCTTTTCTTTAACGTCTCATGATTTAGAGAATTATTTTTCTATCTTGATAGAACATGAGACAAAATCATCGTACAATGGGAAGGATTGTGAGAATAATTCTTGATAGAGAATGGTTTTAACCCATCAAATATATGATCAATATTACTTTGGTTACATATATAATCTGCAACATACCTCCCTAACCTTGTAGAGTTAGCTTAATACTTTGTGACATTCTCATCCTCCTTTTGACTCAGACACAAAAATTGTCTTTCCATATCTTCTTGATGGTCAAGAGGTGAGTATTTTTTTATGAAAATCTCTTTTAACTCCCTATATTAAATATTTTATACTTAATCATATTCCATTGGATTTTGAATCAATTACCACCATTGGTCAGCATGTCCAGTGAGGCGGTAAACTGCCATGATAACTTTTTCCCTTTCACTACTCCCCATGGCATGAAATTTTTATTCTAATGAATTTATCCATTGCTATGCTACTAATGGATTTATACACCCATTGAATTTTGGTGGATGTTTCCTCATGAAGCGATCTAAAATTGATCCTCCACACTGCGGATCAGGGTGCTCCATACGGGTACAATTATTATTAATAACCTAAGTGAGTTGTCATAGTATGGTGATTAGCTGATCAGCACCAGTTGCATCACCAGATCCACTATAATTATCTTGAGCAAGAGGCCAATCCCTACATGGAGTGTGTGCATTGATACGGTTTCTATTTCTTCCACTAGGTGCAATTTCTAAAAAATGGCATGCTCTAGATTAGTTTGTGAATCAAAATAAAAAAACCAAAATTGTAAAACACTTAACATGAATTTAACGGTTTATGGATATAATACATAAGCATAAAAATGTATAATTTGGGGAATTATATTATTATAAACCATTTATAATGGTTTGTAATGAAAATGATATTTATCCTATGCATATCCCCTGGGAGTGCCGTAACCAAGAGTGAAGTAAGACCTGTTGTCGTGCACGAGTTCCCATTCGAGTCATGCTCAAAGTGGTGTTTTCGGGTTTTACCCCTAGGTAATTCTGTTCCAGAGCTGCCTCTACCTGTTAATATATTGACAGGGATGTATTGCTCAGAAATCTCATAAAATATCTATAATACCAAAATTCTAGGATGTTCTTCTATACTAATCATCAAATTCCATCTTAGCTCTATGTGCTCTATTCAGAGTTTATCTAAATCTATCTCCCAAGGTTTGTACTAAACATCCTCTGATACCAACATTAATGCCCCAACCCCAGTTACCTAGTTTCAGTGCATTATTACATAACATTGGCATGATCACAAAAGATTATTTCTCGAATGATCAATTAGTTTATTATCATTGGAAACACTAAATATATTAATAAGTCTTATAATACATAATAATGTGAAAACTACTACATCATCTTCCCACCACACTCATATCCCCTTATACTATCCATGTATGCCAATCATAAAATACTTCTTCACATACTGGTAAAAATAAAAGAGAAAATGGGGTGAGATCAAATACCTAGTAAGGATAACAATATAGCCGAATATTTCTTAAATAAGCTTAAAAATATTAGGTAATGTATAACTAAAACAAAATCCTTTTAAACTTTTACTTCTGCATTAAATGTAAGAAATAAAATTAAATAATAGCATTTACTTATTCACATGGATATTCTACTAGTCTAATAATCACATGCCAAATCAATAGCCACTTTCATAATGATGGAATGCATTTTGCTAGACTATCATAACGACATAGTGAAGGCCTTGTGCGAAAACTACAAATAAGATTTTTTCAAGGCCTTGTGCCAAGACACTAGTCTGTCTATTGAGACCTACCGATGTGTCAAGGATCTATAGCGGGATCCACCCATCACTTATTAATTCCAATTCATTCCTCATATGACCAGGTTTAAAGATAACATAAACATTCATATTAAAACTAGCATTAGAAATTTCAATACTTTATCCATAAACCATGAATGGTATGAAAATAGCACATCGACAGTCAAACATATCAGAAAACCTTCAATAAAATATGGAAGTTTTGTTTCATAATAAATCAACTACAAATAAGATTAAAATCTATCAAAGTTTGTTGACATAGATGAAATCAAAACTATTTGAGAGGAATATATATTTTTTGAAATCATTTAAAAGACACATAATTATAAAATAAAAAATTTACATTGAAAATATTCTTACAAGATTGCAAGGGAATGATTGAAGATTTTATAACGACGGAAAATAGCTGCACCCACTATATAAGTTAAAAAAGTCATTCTTACCTTAATTCTGTCGAAAAGGTTAAAAATGACCTTGTTTGGAAAACGCCGGAAATATTCCTTTATAAAAATTAAAAAAATGGTATAAATGACATTAAACAATATTCTATAAAATAGTAAGAATTATTTTAAATAAATTTTTACGAAACATGGATGTGTATAATAAAGAGGTCCTAGTAGATAATTTCGTATAAACAACCTCGGATAATGAAGATATTGTGAAATAAACCCTTACCTTGTACTTTTACATGGTTGAGGGTAGTTTAACCTTCTGTATGATGGTGAAATTGTTGTAATTATGTTATACAAGAATCATATACATTAATTTGATATCATATATGATCTTTTAACATTGTTTTGTTAATAATATCTAATTATTATCGTCTTTTCAGGTGTTAAATTACTCGTTTTCTTTTGTATTTTCCGTTACATAATCCATGTTTTTTATGGATATGTTTTACATTATTCATATCCAGAATGATATCAAGTCCTTATAAATATTTTTAATCATCAAAAGAGAATTATACTTTAATGGATACAATGGGGAATGAATCTCATCGTGATCGTGGAGACAGTAGTCCGTACGTACGCACGAGTGACAATATCATTCTTTTGATGTTAAAATATTATATAATGGGACGGTATATCATATATACCTAATAATTATAATTTTATATTTTATATTTACTTCAATTACACATCATTATCATTATCATCCAAATAATAATGTTTTGAATAACAATTACACCATGACGTGGAGACGGTATGTCGTACGTATGCATGTATGGTGACATGTCAATCAAAGGATGGATAGAATACTGAATATGGTTGTACCATATTTATAATAACAGCACATTATATAGAATATACTGTTGTTATTATTTTATAATGGAAATTAAAATGTAAAAAGATGTTGAAGAAGAAAAGAACTTGAATGAGGGTTGCCAAAACATTACCCATTCTTTGGGTTCTTCCTTTTGATTTGATCAAAATGGATCCGTAGGTTGGATTTATGATAAAACTAAGGAATCTAAGCTAAAGTGAGTTATGTTTAGAGAATATTTGGGTTCATGTTGGCCGAGGAAAATGCCTTTTATGGTATGAATTAGAGAGAAGGGGAGTGCCCTTTTATAAGAGGGGTGAGGGGCACCTTTGGAAAGGTTAGAAATATTTTTTTATAAAAAATTCATATTCAGAATCTAATGGCTCCAAACTAATTTATTTTGAGGATAAGGTGGGTATGGGTTGGAAAAAATCATCTAATTGGTTTAAGACAGGTTTGGGTGACTTTATTAACCATACTGTTTAGTTTTATCTCTTAGTTAATTAGTTTGACATTTACCATGTCTCTTTGTATATTTATATTATTTGGTTAATAAACGTACTATAGTCTTCTAAGAGTCCCCCAAGTGGTCCATTAATTATACCTATATCATTCTATAATTCCTTTTTCCAATTCTCAGATTTTTAGGAATAAAATATCAATTAATCATATAATATTTGTTTTAAAAACCCTTTTATGTCAATTTTGACACTATTGGCTATTTTTTGTTTGATAAATTCATAATAGCATTATTAAATCGAACAAGATTCATATAACCAATCATAATATGGCATAATAACCTAGAAAAGTATTTGAATTCCTAAAAGGTCTCAAATTATATTTATTTTTATATTTATAAATCCAATTAATTTAATATTTCATTAATTAGGTAATTACTGCATCACCATTGTGTCATATATAAAATAAATTATTTATTGTCCAAAAATTATAAATAAAATACCATTATTTAGGAAAACATTTTATATTTATAATTAATATTTATAATCAAATTTATCTTATGTATAACCCTATATTAAAAATATTTTAGTAATTAAACATTGATTTTAACTCTTTTAACTCTTTTTTGAATTAAATAATAATAAATTTCCTACCCTATTCCAAGTCGATTTAAATGATAATATTTTATTCCAAAAGTTTTTTTTGGTCTAGATACAATTCTACAATAGAATTAGAAAATCTTTTAGGGTAATATTAATATCATTTTTCCCTTAATTACCCTATTTACTTTTAACCGTGGTACATAAAAGTAAAAAGTTACTATTCACCAAAAATTATTTTCTTTTCATTGAACCAAATTTTACTTACTAATATCAACCAAATCTTTCAGATTTTTGAAATTCCACTCACAAAAGCAGTTAAATTATGTTTTATGTGACTTTTCAAATTCCCCTAGGAGATTGGTAAAAGATAGTGAAAAGTTCTATAAAATTTTAATATACCCAAAATTTTTATAAATTGAATCCAATGAATTAAATTTAACTCATATAGGTATTATGTGTCTATTTTCACCTTAATTAAATTTAAATAAAATAAATAATTATTTAAAAAAAATCGGTTTTAAACTATAACTCAATGTTTTTTCAATATTCATCAGTAATTGAATGTTTTTAGAAAAATACCAAAAAGTCACCCTAAGATTAATTCGATATTCCGAGATAAAAAATGTGGCCCATTTTGGAAGATAAAATTTATAAAATTTCCAAAAGTGGGTATTACTATTCATAATGGATGGTTTTATTGGTTGTGGTGTGTGTTAGAACTTGAAGTTGCATAGAACACATGATACTATATTATTCAAAGAGAAGCATACTTTGGAATCTTGGGGTGTTACATATTAAATATGTATAAATGATATTATTTTACTTGAAAAACCATTATCTCTTTTTCATCAATCCATTGGAAAATGGATGTGTCTCACACCAGTATGTACAGACTACCATTTATAAGAAACGACGTACTTCATTTTTCATCACTACATCACATGTCTTGGTAAAAAATTTTATTAATGAATATATATTGTATTTATATTAAAAATATGATTATTTAATGATAAAATATTCTATATCATGAAATTTACTTCAATTTCCATTTAATATTTTTAATCATATGGGCATTTTATGAGTCTGCGAAAGATGACGACGCGTGATTCTGAGGCTCGGAGTGCCTAGAATAAATTTATGATGTTTTCTCCATGTATGTTCAGTAAACCTATGATCAGGTTTTTATAACTTTTAAACCAGTGCTCTGAATTGAAATCTGAAGGCACCGTTGAACTCGCAACACCAATATTCGCTTAAGGAGACATTCACCTTAACGACAGATTATTGACGGTGAAAGTTAGTTTTTGGATTTTTCTGGAAATAATCAAATAAAATGCACAGACTTTTTATTTTATATTATCTTTTGTAACAATACATGTGGATGTTAAAAGTGGGGAACACCAGACCTTAACCTCCCAAGAGAGGTTATAGAGGTGGGGACCACCACACATTAACCTCCCATGAGAGGATATTGTGGTGGGGACCAACCAAGGATAAAACATCTTGAACTCCTGATTAAGTTGGGAGAAACCCCTTGAGATCCCCATTTAATGGGGCCACCACCCCCTAAATTGATGGTTCCAAACCTCCCCCTAAAATTAATTAATCAATCTCAATTAATTAAATGATTCAATTTGTATTTATGCCAACGAACATAATAGACCACATAATCAATTATTCTGGTTGGATATTAATTTTTAAGAGAAGGGTAAGAAAATGGGGATTATGAGATCTTGGGAGAATATTATCCAATGAATAATGTGTTCTTCCATGAAGAACGCTCCACCTACGAAGAACTACAACCCCCTTAGACCTTCTTCCTCGGGACTTCCTCCAACGAAGGATGTATTCATCTACGACGAATCATCGTCTTTCTGTTCTGAACTATTCGTCTTCTTCCTCGCGACTATGTCGATGAACAACCCAATGTGGGGGTTTAATTTTTAATTTACGTTATATTCCCATGTTCTTCACTTTTAAAACATATAATTCAGATCAACTCTCAAACTAGTTGATCTTTAGATGTTTTTTTCGGGTTGGGAAAAATCATTGTGGGAGGTTATAGGGTTTGTCGTTCTTCGTGTTTCAAGGAACAATTGTGAACTTCTTGTTATAGATCTAACATTGAGGTTGTGGTCCAAACAAACATGTCCCGATCTCACTACAAACCATTTTGTTTTTGCTGAAATATTTACACTGAGAAGATGGTTATCCATATAGAAAGATACGGTGGCACCCCACTGCACCACGGCCTTCGCGCCAAGAGACGTACTTCCCCGAGGTGAACCACCTTTGATCCACCAAATAACCCTTCGATTTGTCTTTCAAATTGTATAAGGTACTCCCCAAACCTCTGGAAACTAGAACCCCCTTGTGAGCCATGAGTGGGAGAATGTATGAGGGGAAAATGGGTAATACAGAGTGGCACGGGGCTTAAAACCCCTAACATTAAGTGTGTGAAAGGTTACACCACATGAGTTTTCAAACTATGCGCCAACTATGTGGTTTCCACTATCTCACCCAGGGACATTGCATGACTTTCCCGCATGGTCTGAGAAACCATGTGTCGGCATTGCGAAGCCCACTATCAAGGGTGCATGGTTTCCGCACGGTTTGTTCAAACCGTTCATCAGCCGTGCGCCTCTTCACAACCTCTATAACATTGACACTGTGTGTCCCATTTATGTGTCGTCTATTACATTGAGAACCCTATGACATGGCAGACACTTGAGATACTTCATCGTGGGACATCATGACAGTTAGAGTATCATCTAGTAGCTCGTGGAGAGGATTCTCTAAGAGATAAGTGAGCATATTGCGGGAACCCGGTGGCTGGCTGAGACTTGATGACTGCTGACCTTTTTCGACTCAGTGTGACTTGCACAAGCCCAGTGGGGATAGACTTGGTGTCATAGAAGACCCACGGTGGGGAGCGCCACTATGTGACGTGGATGACCAATGGTACTAGATATGAGGCCTACGTCTGCATGCTATAAATGGTAACATCTTTTTTGTTACACAGCACACCCATGGTACATGATAGGAGCAGTACCTCATCAAGTCATGACATTACGGTCCTAATGGGGAGGTCCTGGTGATGCGGCAGATGCATAGTGGGGAGTGCCTTGGTGACGCGGTAGACTCACAGTACTCGACAGGAGGAGTACCTCAGTAGGATCATTGGGGTGCGCCTTGGTGATGCAGTAGACCCACGATTCTTGATAGGAGGAGTACCTCAGCAGTCTCTGGTTATTGGGAAGCTGCATGGTGACGCAGTAGGCCTAGTGTACTTCATAAGGGAGGAGTTCTTCAGTAGACGATGTGTTTGATGAAGTGACTAGGGAAGTTACTTGATACTACCCCTAGAATAAATCTTCATGTGAACTAAGTCAGTTCCTCGGTGTGTTTTCTCATGATTGAGATGGATTACATGATAACAATGGTATTTGTTTGAGCATATACCTATGTAGGGTTATCTAATGAATTCATAATTTTTGGTTTATCCTTGTGGACTTTTGTGAGACATTGAGGGTCTCGGGGTCCCTACGGAGTATCGTTATACTCACCCCTACATGGGATATGCCCACACCTTGTTGTGTTGGATGCAGAAAATAGGCAACGTTGATTGAGTCTAAGTGTATCATAACTGGACAGTACCCAGAGGTGTAACATATGGCCTGTCGGTGCGTAGAGGCGACATGATGACTTGGAGTACTAAGGAGACGAGTTGTACCAAGCCTTTGGGAAGGAACCATAGTGGATGATCTAGGTTCTACATATTCCCTTTCAACTATTCTATTTTTTCAGTTGTAATTTTACTATTCCTGTTCGGCTTCTCTTATGGCCCCTTTTTACATACTGCACTCAATTTGTTTACAGTTCAGTTTTCCGGAGTTCGTATCTTGTTGTGTGCTTGGTTGTGTGTGTTACAGGTTATAAATGAAATGCGTTCCTAGTTTTTAGGGAATATGCCTTTGGTGCTAGTTGCCAGCACCTTTCCTGTGGATGGAGAGCTTTGGGGTAGTCATGGCAAGGGGTCTAGAAGGACGGGTCATGACAAATTGGCATCAAAGGAGTTTGTTCTACAGTAGAACATAGGACTCTTCTCTTTTCTATGAAGAAATAGTGTTAAGGGTAATGAGTGTTGTTTTCCGTTCCGGGAGTCCAGTGTTGGTACGTTGGCTGATGTATCCAAACTCGAGGACCTTGAATTCTGTTATCCAACTCAGTGCCTAAAAACACTGAATGTGTGTGTGTTTTCAAGAGTCATCATTGTGAACTCTTTGAGTCAGCTCACCAGGTTAGGTCACCAGGTATAAATTTTTTAACTGTAGAACAACTGTTTCTTTTTAGGATGCCTCCATGATGACATCCAACTAGAGTTCTGTGTTTTGTACACACCGATACCCTGTTGAGCGACAAAGCGTTAGTGCAGAAATCATTTCTGGCAGAGGCACGAAAGCTACCATTAACTGATTGGCCATTGATGCCACCAGCCCCAGTATTAGAGTGTCTAGGCCACATGAGCTCATTGCACGAGTTCCAGTGCTAGAATCCACCCATGTTTAGGGGAGAGAAAGACCCAAAGGAGGTTGAGGATTTGCTGGAGGCTGTAGTGGGAGTCATTCTACTAGTAGGGACAACAGTAGACCCCATGGTGATCCTTACCTCTATACTTCTACAGGAAGCCATAGGCAGATTTTGGAGCTTTATGCTCTAAGACAATGACAAGGTGAAGCTTTTATGTGATGATTTTGAGAGCCTGTTTCTGGAAGAGTTTTTCCTATAGACTCTTCGCGCTATGCGCATACAGGAGCTGCGTCGTTTGTAGTAGGGCGGCATGACTGTGGCTCAGTACTCAGTATGGTTTAATGACCTCTCACGCCTCTCCACGTATATCGTACAAGACCCATTTTTCATGGCCCGATCCTTAGAGCAGGGGTTCATGTGGGAGATCAGGGCTTCGATGATCTCACTCAGTATCCCAATGCAAGCGGGGGTTTTAGAAAGAGCCCTCTTGGTGGATATTTTCCTTACTGAGCAGTCACCTCCAGCGAGACCCAATATCAGTCATCACATAGAGGAGTCTTATTTTTCTGGAAGTAGATGGATGAAATAGTGTTCTAAGATGACCCAACCAATGGGTGGCTAACCTCATGACTCAGGATCGATTGTGTCGGTTACCCGAGGCAGAGACGGACTTGGCAGGAGAGAGAAGTGTTACCCATGCGAAAGGTAGGGTCACATGGCTCATGACTCTATGGACGCCATATGGATGATCAGTAGACGGTGGAAGGACCTCTCAAGAAGAGATAGAGGTTTGATCGAGGAGGTCTACAAGGAGCAGACCGTCATGGAAGAAGATCTAGTCATGTAGCTGGGGGTGGGCGACGATTCAATATTTTAAAACCACCACCACTAGGAGGACCACTCCAACCACAACGAGCAGGTGGACAAGGGCTTGCTCAGATCGTGAATGCTGAGTCCTATGATCAATGTGCTTTAGAGATGATATGATGTATGATCTATGTCTATTACACATTATCTAATGTACTTATAGCCGTAGGTTTCTGTCATTCTTTCATTTCCAATTCCCTCTTTCGGAGCTCATATATGACAATGGAGTCGTTGGTTTGACCCTTACGGCTAGATAATCTTATGGGAGAAGATTTTATGTTTACGCACTCGACTCGATAGTGCGATCTTACTCTATGATGCAAGAGCATTGGCTGGGATATCCTAGTAGTGGCATCATGGCCTTACGACATCATCATGGGTATCAAATAGTTATCTACATTCCATGCTCGAATCTACAATATTAGGCCAAAATTGCAGTGTTTCTGCATGGATGGGACCAGGTTTACTATAATTTGTGAGAAGGGAGCCTTTATAGCTCAGGATGGACTTTCTCAGAAGAGGGTGCAACAGATCACTCATTAGTTGGCTAGCCTACACTCAGAGCCGTTGATGTGGAGATTCTGAGTTATCCTGTAGTGGTAGACCAGTACAAGGATGTATTCAATGATTATGTCCTAGGTCTACCTCCTCATAGAGAGTTGGAATTTTACATAGAATTGTACCCCAGGATGGAACAGATATCTACACCAGCATATCGAAAGGCAACAATATAGCATTGTGAGATGCATGTACGACTAGTGGACATGCAATGCAAGGAATTCATCTAGCCCAGTGATTCTCCCAGGGAAGTCTAGATTCTATTTTCCAAGAATGCAGATGGGTGATTGATAGTGTGTGTCGACTATCAGTGCCTGAACCAGGAGATTGTGACGAACAAGTACCCACTCTTAGGGATTGACGACCTCTTTAATTAGCTAATGGAAGCATGATGGTTCTCGAAGATAAACCTCAGATCATGATATAACCAGCTCAGAGTACGTTATGAGGATGTTCAAAGACGGATTTTAGATGTCGGTATGGCCACTAAGAGTTATTGGTTATTCCATTCAGCATAGACAATGCTCCAGCAGTGTTTTTCGGATTCTTGAGTAGAATCTTTCAGTCATACCTTGATCTCTTTTTCATAGTATTTATCGACGACATTCTCATTTACTCGACTACTAAGGAGGATAATGCCTATCATTTTTGGGTTGTACTGGACACATTCCAAGAGCACCAAATTTAGGATAAGCTATATAAGTGCCAGTTTAGGAATCGAGAAGTTCACTTTCTAGGACATGTCATATTAGAGGCTAGAGTTGCAGGGGATCTAGTGAAGATTGAGGCAGTACTTGATTGGGAGCCACCCAAGCGTGTGACAGAGGTTCGATATTTCCTGGTATTGGTTGGATATTATTGAAGGTTTGTGCCAGAATTCTCTATAGTTGCAGCCCCACTATCAGCAATGAAGTATAAGGGGAAACCATTCATGTGTTTGGATAGATGCCAACTATGAATTCAGGAGATGAGGTAGAGGATGAATAGTGCCCCCATCTTGAGACTTCTAGAGGAGGGCATAGGGTACGTTGTTTATGGCGACTCATCAGGGTCCAGACTCAGATGTGTCTGGATACAGGAGCGAATAGTGATCAGATATGGTTCTTGGAATCTTAGAAAAAATGAGCATAACAACACTACCCATGACCTAGGTTTAGGAGCAGTAGTCTTCTCCTTGAAGATGTAGTGACTCTATCTTATGGGTGAACGTTTTACAGTGTACTCTGATCACAAGAGTCTCAAAAATATTTTATCTCAGAAGGACCTAAACCTATGACATTGACATTGGATTGAGTCCCTCTAGGAATGTAAATTTGAGATAGTCTATACTCCTGGGAAGGTGAAAGTTGTAGCATATGCACTATGTATGAGTTCTGGTATATAGTTGCTAAGGGAGGTGATAGAGCAGTGAGACACTTTGAAGATATCATATGTGGATAGAGATGGAACAACATTTCTATAGTCTCTTATAATCACACCCCCACTTCATCATGGAGTCCAGGATGTGGAGCGCGGGGAGGCTGACTGCGAGGCTCGATGTGCTCAGATATGCACAGGTCGGGCACCTGATGGATTTTATGAAGTTGGGGAGCACATCATCCTCTTCAGAGGACATACCATGGTACCAGTGTCACTTAAGGAGGATGGGTTGTGGGAGTTCCAAACATCCCCTCTTGAAGTACATGTAGGTGTGGATAAGATATACTAGGATCTCTGACGGCATCACTGGTGTCTGGGAATAATGAAAGCAATAGCCATGTTTGTCTCTCTATGCCTAACTTTTCAGCAAGTGAAGGCGGAGAATCAGATACCAGCAGGCTTGGTTCAAACATTAGAAGTCCCAGAGTGGATGTGGGATGGGATATACATGGATTTAATAATGGGTCATCCCCATATGCCCAGGGGACATGACTAGATTCTGCTTATCATTGACTGACTCACCATGTCGGCTCACTTCCTAATGATCTGAGAGAAGTGTTCAATAGAGAGCTTGGGACACCTCTAGGTGTAAGAGATTTTGCAGCTACATGGTGTACCCTCAATAACAACTTCAATTAATGATGCACAATTTACTTCCATTCTATGGAAGGGGTTGCAGGAGGCTTTATGAACGAAGCTTCATTTGAGCACTGCCTTCCATCCTTAAATGGATTGTTAGACTGAGCAGACCATTCAGTCCTTCGAGAACATGCTACATGCTTGTGTCCTAGACTTCGATCATAGCTGGAAGTATCACATTCATTTGTTATAGTTTCAATAAAACAATAGCTATCACTCCACCATTGATATGACACATTTTGAGGGGTTATACGGGTGACCATGCTCATTACCCTTGTGACGGACTCACCTAGGGTAGTCAGCACTAGTGGGGCCAGAGACAGTACATGCTACCAAAGTGAAGGTGCATGTCATCCAGGAGCGGATGATGACTGAACAGAGTAGGTAGAAGTCGTATGTCGATAGGAGATGGAGACCTCTAGAGTTCAAGGATAAGGAACACGTGTTTCTTTGGGTCTCTCCTCGATGAGGTTTGTGGAGATTTGACCGAGGAAGAAAGTTATCTCTGAGATTCATTGGACCCTTCCAGGTCCTTAGCCGAGTTGGCGAGGTGGCTTACCACTTAGCTCTTACACCTCAGTTGCACCGGGTGCACGACGTCTTCCACGTATCTCTGCTGAGGAGATACATGCATAACCACTACCACATCATCGAAAACATCGAGCGGGACATTAACGATTGGGAAACATTTATGGAGGGTCAAATTGAGATTGAGGATCGACATGAGAATATCCTTCTTGGACGGTCGATACCAATAGTGCAAGTTCGCGGGCAGCACGAGAACCTCCAGGAGAGCACAGGGGAGTCGGAGGCTCAAGTGTATGCTATGTACCCCCACTTGTTTACTTAGTTTTGAGTTGTGGATTATGAAGACGCAGGTCCATGAGGTGGGGAGAATGTAAAGACTTGGAACATCCATGTAATGTTTTTTAAATATGTGGGAATTTTACGAGTTCATGAAAGCTGATGACACGTGATTCTGAGGCCCCAAGTGCCCGAATTTAATTTATGATGATTTCTTTATGTAAGGACAATAAACATATGAGTGGGTTTATATAACATTTGAATCAGTACTCAGAATTGAAATCTGAGTGCATCGTTGAACTCAAAAAGATGATAATCTCTTAAATAAACATTCACCTCAATGATAGATAGTCGATGGTGAATGATATTTTTTGTTTTTTTCAAGGAAATAATAAAATAAAATTTACAGACGTTTTATTTTACTTTATTGGTAATAACTTGCCATGTGGAAGTTCGATGCGGGGACTACTAGCACATTACCTCTAATGAGAGGTTACGGTAGTGGGGACCACCACACCTTAACATTCCATGAAAGGTTATTGTGGTGGGGACCACCCGAGGTTAAAACCTCTTGAAATTCCTATTAAGTGGGGAGAAACATCTTGAGATCCCCACTTAATGGTTCCATAATCCCCTTAAATAATTGTTCCAACCCTCCTCCTTTAATTAATTAATACATCTCAATTAATTAAATTCTTCAATTTCAATTTATGATAATGAACATAATATACCACATAATATATTATTTTGGTTGGCTATTCATTTATAGGACAATGGTTGGAAAAGGATTATTAGGAGCTATTGGGTGAAAACACTCCAATGATCAACGTGTTCTTCCATGAATAACCCTCCGCCAACGAAGAATGTCGACAACCTTTGAATTTCTTCCTCGGGACATCCTCTGACGAAATCTGTATTCGCCTACAACGAATCGATGTTCGACTTTTCCCAACTTTTCTTCTTCTACCTCATGACTCCATCGAAAAACAACCCAAGGTAGGGTATTAATTTTTATTTGACTCTATATTCCCATGTTCTTCCCTTTAAAAAAAGAACATGTATCAACTATCAAACTAGTTGATCAGAGGATGTTTTCTTTTGCTGGTGGGGAATAATCATTCCGGATGGTTATAGGGTATTTCGTTCTTCATTTTTCAAGGAATAATTGTGAACCGCTTTCTACCACTCTATCATGGAGGGTGTGGGAAAAAACATGGGCCGACCTCAGTGAAAACATTTTTTTAGGAAATCCTTGCATGGAGAAGACAGATGGCCATCTAGCCAGTAGCGACGGCACCCCACCACACCAGAGCCCCCATTCCAAGAGAGGGACTTAACCAAGGGGAACTGCCTTCAATACACCATTAAACCCCTTATATTTTCCTTCAAAACGTGATAAGGAGCTCCCAAAATATCTAATAACTGGAACCCCCAGGCGAGCCATGAGTGGGTGGAATAATGAGGAAAAAATGGGATATCACGAGTGGCCCGAGACTTAAAAACCCTAACTAAATGTGTGTGCACAGTTACCCCACAAGGTTTTTCAAACCATGCGCCAGTAGTACGGTTTCCACTATCTCACCTTGGGACTTTTCACGGCTTGGCCGCTCGGTCAGTGAAACCATGTGGCGCCCATACAGTGCATACTATCAAAGGGTGCATAGATTCTGTACAGTTTGTTCAAACCGTGCGTTAGATATGCACCCCTGCACAACCTCCATAACATTGACAATGGGTGTCAGATTGACGTGTCGTTTTTTGTGTTTAGACACTTATGATGAGGAAGACCTTTGAGATAAATTTTCATGGGATCTTATAATAGTTGGAGTATCGACTAGTTGCTCATGGGGCAGATTATCCCTAAGATGAGTGAGCATTGTGTGGGAACCCAGTGGATGGCTGAGACTTGATGACTGCTGACCTTTTAAGACTCTGTTTGACTTGCAAGGGGCCAGTGGGGAGCACCTTTGTGACACGATAGATCCAATGTGTGGAGATCCTCTGTGTGATGTGGTAGACCCATGGTACACGACAGGAGGAGTACCTCAGTAGGCTACGAGGGGGAGTTCCTTATGTGTGACGCGGAAGATCAATGGTACATGACAGGTGGAGTACCTCAGAAATTCATCACATAACGGGAATAGTGGGGAGATCCTTGGTGACCTAGAAGACCCATGATGGGGAGTGCCTTGGTGACACTTCAGAACCACGGTACTCGACAAGAGAGTACCTATTCAGGCTCAGTGGGGAGCGCCTTGGTGACGCGGCAGACCCACAGTACTCGAAAAGAGAAGTACCTATTAACTGTTTAAGGTTAGGGGGATGCACCACGGTGAAGCAGCAGACCCACTATACTCGATAGAGGAGGAGTTCTCCAGTAGATGAGGGGTTCATTTATGTGACTATGGATGTTACTTGATACTACCCCTAGAATAAATACTGGTCTGAGGTGAGCTAGTACCACTGTGTTTTCCTCATGATTAAGATGGATTACTTGATTACATAGGTATAGGTATGGGCATATACCTAAGTAGGGTTCTATATTGAATTCATACTTTGTGGTTTATTCTTGGTGGATTTTTGTGAGACCACGAAGGTCTCAGAGTCCCTACTGAATATCATTATACCCACCCCTGCACTGTCTATGACCAGACCTTGTTGTGTTGGGTGCAGACAACAGGCATTAATGACTAAGTATTAGAGTACAAGTACTAGAAGTTACCCAGAGGTGGACTATATGAAATTTAGGAGCGTAGAGGAGACTGGAAGATTTGGAGGGCAGAGGAGGCGAGGTGAACTATCCCTTTAGGTAGGAACCATGGTGGATGATCCATGAGCTACTTTTGACCTTTCATCAATTTTATCCATTCAGTTGTACTTGTACATTTCTAGTTGGGATTGTATTCTAGCCCCTTTTCACTTACTACAATCACTGTGTTTACAGTGCAGTTTTCTTGAGTTTGTATCTTGTTGTGTGCTTGGATGTGTGTGTTATAGGTTAGAAAGGCAATGTTATCCCAGTTTTTTGGGAATACGCCATTGGTGGTAGTCGGCAGCCCCTAGCCTCCGGAATGCCGGCTTGGGGTAGTCAAGACACGGGCCCCTGTGGGATGGGTCATGACATATCATCATTTTCTTCCATCTCTGTATAAGGTTAAATCTTCATTTGAACATACTTGATGTCTACTAACTCCATGGAATATGAATTCAAATTTCCATAACCACTTTACATAGATTTTATGAAAATTTTATTTAATTAATATAAATTTATTTTATTTAATTAATATGAATTTTAATATGATTAAAATATTAATATGGGTTAATGTTTGAAATTAAAAAATTAAATCATGCACAAAAATGATATAGTTAACATCCTGAATATTGATTTTTAAATAAAATTTTTAATATATAGGCATTTTTAAATTATATTGAAATGTTATTTAATTTTTTAAGTATGAATATTTTTATGGTATTGATTCAGAATAAATTTTAATTTAATATATAGGATTTTTGATCATATATGATTTACTGAGGACTTGAGGTAACAATTTTTGTAGTAATATAATTAATATTTATGTTTATTCATGATTAAATCTCTATTTTGGGAATTGTAATCACTATAAATCTATCGAAAACCCATATATTTTATTATAATATATTTTTTTATGTTTTATTGAAGTATCTTTTCTCTTTTACCCTACTTTAGTACTCATAGGGATGGAGAAACTTTTTATGAACATCCAAAATTAGTTTTTATTTTATTTCTATAATTTTTTTCTTCCTTGTTCATATTCATTAAAATGATTCAAGAATAATATTTTATAATCTAAAAAAATCAATACTATTTTCCAACTATATTTTATTATATTTGGAAAATTTAAATAGTAATAATTACAATGATTTCTAGACATGTTCTATTTTACATTGTATAAGAATGTGAATATAATATTTTTATAACATTTTCTAAAATTATGCGGTTTTATTTCTGAAATGGAAATTATATGAAATTATGGTTACGTTACTAATTTACATGGTTCTATAATGAAATAAAATTTTAATATTTTATGAATTTTATAATTTTTTAAATGTTACCAAAATAAATTGATGTTTTCTCTATTTTTCCAATGATTATGTTTTGAAATTTTAGAAATTTGTTTTCCATATTTGAGAAAATCCATTAAAGAATATTATGATTAAATAGAGATATTATCTAATGATACCAATAAAAATATTTATGTATATGTCTTATAAATATGATGATTTAGGTATTTTTTTATGAAACCCATTTATTTCCCACGTGTAAATTTATATTTTATGAAATTACGATGGTTTTCATGATCTATTTTCACACATATATTTGTTTCCAATTATGTGATGGGTGTGACTAAAATTATATATTATAAAAATTTATAAGATAACACTTCGTATTTCATGAGACAATAAGAATGGGAATTGAGAATGAACCCAATAAAATAAGGTACTCTATCCGCAATGAATCAAAAGTGAATAAGGAGCAAAACAATAAACTATGTAACTATTTACACTATTTTTTATAGTATTAAAAATCATCCTATACTACTGAAATTATATTTCCTGAATATGGTTTTACCATGAAATATAATGACATCTTATTATGCATATGATAAAATATCATGTATTATGGCTGATTATTGGTGATTTCTCACAGTTATCGATCATTTATTTTGTTATGAAAAATTATTAAGTCAATAACCATGATTTTTTTGTATGAATTGATCGGTATGTTTTCGTATGTTCCGCTGATGTTCTCAAAAAAATATGATTACATTATCTTCAATAATGATGATTTATATCTATTTACATTATTTACCCTTTCTAAACATACGAGGTCACCCATTATTATGTCTCCATTTCTTGAGGTCATAATGGATGCTTCAAAGTTGGTTATTTATAACATGTCTAATACAAGGGATGAAAATTCTATAGATTTTTTAATTTATTTCACAGAATATGATTATTTTTTATTTAGTATTCAAAGAAACTATCCATTTTTGGTTCTAGGGATTGTATTATTTTGGAAATATATTATGTTCTCATTTTAAATGAAAAAACATGTATATGTTTGTTTCTTCGGTCGTCTAGAATGGGAAATGAATCAATGGTATAGAAAATATATTCTTCTTCATCCAGTAAGTAGAACATGAGAAGGATTTTTTGTGTGTATCATTTAGATGGTGAATTTTACCTTTATAGGACCTATTACAATAATATGAGGTAAGAGTAGTAAATTTACACTTTGACATGAGAAGAAATTAGGAAATCATTTTAAAATAATTACATTCCAATAACTCTTATTATAAAAATGGGATGGAAATTCATGTAACTAATGTATAATTATGATGAATCTATCGATATCTTTGATGACAATATCACCAAACATTCAAGGTACTCTTCTGGTTTTATGATCAACCAATAATGAAAAACCGATCAACTATATATTAGTTTAACACCAAGTATCCAAATAAAATTATATATAAGATAAAAATATTACTATAAAAATAGTTTTATATTCTCTATATAAATAAATATTGATTTTAAACACTCGCTATTATCATGTTTTCAGTGGAAATAGATGAAAAATTAATTTATATAGGGGATAAATTAATATCACTAAAGGATGAGATAAAATTAATGTTAATTTATTCCAAAAAAAGGGGGATGCATCATGGTTAGAATTGCCTCAAAATATAGGTAAATAAATTAATTATCAATGACAATCTCATCATGAACATGAATACTAAATTGATGTGTATATGTTATCAGATGAAATTAATGGTGAGGAATATAATTGAATGTGCTTAAAAATATTGTTATAATTAATGGATGAATGGATATAAAGAGAACTAGTGGAAAAATCTTGGGCGTGATGGAAATAATTGACATAACAGAATCCAAATATAAAGGAAAATGAGAATACTTATTTAATCCCAATAATTGATGTGGACTACAACAATGAAGTGGTGAAAGGTGAATTTTTCATTAACAATAGAACTAAAAATTTATTATTTGATTGATTTTCTACCAACTCATTTAATTCTATATAATTTTATTAGAGTATCACATCACCACCTCAATGCCTATATATGAATTTATATGTGAACACACATAATGGTATGTTGATTTCATCATAACTATATAAATATTCACCTATAAATTTTAATATAAATATAGTTTTTAATTATGCTTTTATTCCCCCAATAGTTGAATTATATGCTATTTAGGGAGTATATTAGATCTCTCATTTTAGATCCCACATCAATTTCTAAGTAAGTGATGTGTAAATTAATATTCTTAACCAATCAATGGTAGTTTATCATTGTGATGATGAATAGGAACATTAAATGATTATTAATTCCATTAAATGGGTAAGAACAAGTAATTATGATGTATAATTAACTAAAATGTTTTTGTAGAGACTTAGAATTTAATATATGATTACTTTTGGGAGTATTCTAATATATTTCCTAAATAGTATTATAGTCTTCCACCAAATCAGGGAGTTGAGTTCAAAAAAAACTCATACCTGGTGCAATTAATATTTTATATACAACATATAAAATGTGCCCAATTGTGTTATAAGATTATAGGATTTAACATGAAGGGAATATAGAAAAATATATTTATACACCCAAGTGCATCATCTTTGGCTGATCCCATTTTTTTGTTAAGAATAATGATGTGTTGATAAATATTTTCAATAATTATAAAGACATTTTAAAGATAAATGTTGGGAATATGTATCATAATCCCCATATTTATGACATGTTTGATCAAATATGTAGTTCTCAATAATTTTCAAGAATTAATTATAGATAAAAATATTAATAGTTAATGGTAAAAATAGTGGATATATTCAAGAGATCCATCTATAAGAGGTATTAATGTTTTGGATTTATAGTGATTTCATTTGAACATAATAATTCCCTATCATTATACATTGACCTAATGGATATATTATTTATTAATAACATTTTTTAGATTGGGATAGTAACAATAGATCTAATATATTTCAAGATCAATGACGATCATGAAGATCACTTGAGGATTGAGTTAATTTCCTTGTTAAAGGAGATGTTTTTTTACAAAATATTGAATGTTTTAATTATATATATATATATATATATATAATGTATCATTAATAGGACACATAATTACATGTGTGGTTATATAGGGGAGCCTTCAATGATTGTAGTTTTTGAGCATTATCCCAAACCACACACTATGAATTATATCAATTGTTATCATGGATAGGATGGATATTGTCATTGCATTGTGAGAAAATTCACATCGATATCCAATCCATGACCATGTTTTCATTGAAGAAAACCTGCTATAATTTCATTGACTAGATTGATGAAAATTTCAAATAGATATAGTGAGTTACAGTCAGTTTCCATGTTCTGTCACTTACCTATAGTAGAGAATGGATTATAATATACAGTGATACCTCATTGAAGGGGATGAGAAATGTTCTCATATAGAATGAAATCGTATTAGTGTATGCCTTATGAAATTTTATAGTTCATGAGATAAATTATATGACTCTTAATTTAGAAATTACTGTGGGTTTTTGTGCATTAAAAATTTAAATTTGTTATCTATATTTTCAACGAAGATATATATATTGATCACAAAATAATTTAATATTTATTCACATAGAAATAGATTAATTTGAACCAATATTAATTGTAAATATTAATTAAATATTAGTAATTCTTAATACATTACACCCCGATAAAGGAAAACATAGTGGATGATGCTTTTTCTCAGAAGCACCATTCTAGTTTTTCCATGACGAGGATCTAATGAAATCCATTACATATGGTTTTGTAGAGGGTAGAAATCAAAATCACGAGGTAATGGGGAAATCCAATCGTCTTAAAATAGATTTTAAACTATCAACCAAGTTACCATTATGTAGGTATAGAAGGATGATTTTTAACTAATGAAGATTTTAAAGAATATTACTGTGCTAAATCATGACCATGAGAGGATGAAAAGATTTTTTATTTTTTTATGCATCCCTTCAGTTTGAAAATTAATGAAGGATATTTTTTATGAATCATATAGCTCATTATTATTTGTGGATCCTAATAGTAAAAACATATATAATTCCATACATCATATTTTATAGTTGGACAACATGGTAGGGGATATTGTGTTGTATGTATCTGGATAAATTTAAATACAAAAAGATATGGATTAATTTTATCAGTCTGTATAAATGAAGAAACCATTACCTATACATTTAATGAAATGGGAAGTCATCAAAGTGTATTTCGTCATAGGAATACACATGACGTATAACGGCCCTAAATAAAATTGATTTATATTTTTACAAATTATAATGTCATATCAAATTTTTATATTATATAATATTTTTAGGTTGGAATAATTTCTTAGTTATACATTAAGGAAGTGGTAAGGATACATAGAGTTCCATAATAAATTGTATTTGATCAGTATCTGAGGGTTATGATAATGTTCAATGGATTTAATAAAAAGTTTCTAATCAGAGAGTTTATCTTTATCACTGCATATAATCTAGTGTTAGATGGTCAGTCTATGAGTTCCCTTAAAACCCTAGATAGGATGCTACGATCTTGATATATAGATTTCAAATGTGGTCGGTTTGATCCCCTTCCATTGGTTTTATTTTTTTATAATAAATCATTCACTAAATAAATACTAGAGATATTTATGAATACCTCTCTAGAATTAATTTCAAAACTATAATATGAGAGGATGATGTTGGGGAATGAAATATATTGATACTTGAGCTAGTTTAGGAAATTTAATACAATGTAAAGGAAATCTAAATAGAATATTAGTGAATATCAGTGTAAAAAATACAATATAATGATAATCATCAAAGACTAATAAAATTAATTATTGGTGATAATTTTTTCTAGGATTTTTTCCTTGGAAGAATGTTTTGGGGATTGGATTGAAGTGGATGTTTTCCTATAGATATATCAGTCCCTATGCAATTCATGATCATATTAGTATTATAACATATCTTCTAGAGCTTCCATTGAACCACTCTAAAGATCACGATGTGTTCCAAATATCCCTTTTGTGGAACTAAGAACCTAATATTCACCATCTACAAAACTCATAAGTT
Source organism: Viscum album (assembly GCA_963277665.1). Lineage (NCBI taxonomy): Eukaryota > Viridiplantae > Streptophyta > Magnoliopsida > Santalales > Viscaceae > Viscum > Viscum album. Next base: position 892,416,608 of record OY728130.1, read on the forward strand.
ATGTATATGGAGAATGACCTTTTGTATAAAGAACAACCGGTGGAGATTATATATAAAATAGATAATGTGTTATGGAATAAGACCACACATCTTGTGAAGCTATAAGGGAACATATAGATGTGGTGAAAAAAACAAAACTATTCAGTTTCCATTAGAATCATTAAATTTTGACGGAAAAATAATTTTATGAGTGGTAGAATACAACACATTTAGATTTTAGGATAATTTGTTTGTACTATATCCAATTTCATTGATAACTCGTGATGCATGAAACCCTAATCTTTAGTTAAGGATGATTTTTGAAAATATAAAATGAAATGAAATATTATATTGTTAAAGAATATTCATAAAAACAAATGATTCTTTATATTTGTTCAAGTTATCTTAATTAAATTTCATTAAAATTATTTTTAAACAATTTTTTATTATTAATAATTAATAAATTAAACAATTTTTAAGAATTATATCAATTAAATTTATTGAAATAATTGAATAAAAAAATAAAAAAATAATTATAGATGTCTATGAAATGGATTAATAATGATATTGAATAATAGTTTAGTGATTGTTTATTAAATGAAAATCTGTTTTAAACATTGGATTATATAAAAATATTTTTTAAATATAATTTCTATTAACATGAGTACTAATTATATGGAATAGTATATTATATACATTTATAAAAATTATTTATCATTCAAGAATTAATTATAAATTTGTAATAAAATATGAAATAATTAGTTGAAAGTAAATAATGGTATATTTTATAGAAAGTTGTATTTATGTAATATATTTTATCATAATATATTAAATTAATCACTATTGATAAATAATTTTAATGAAATATGTAGAACCAATTATCAATAAAAAATCAGAAATCACATTTTTTTACAAGGAAAAAACTGATAATAAATTCATATTTACTCTACGACATATTTTTTCTCTAAAAATTGTTTTCACTCATTCTCTAAATAGATTTTAAAATTATTTTATCCCACCATTTGATATGAAATCTGATAAAATGGATTCTATATTTGAAATTATCATGTATATTTATGATGATAATGTTAAATTTATATATTCATAAAACTAATATATCTTTTTAAAAAGATAATTTATCATTGTAATTGATAAAATGGAATAAATGAGGATAAACAAAAGGAAAAGTCCTCTAAAAGCCCAAAAAAATTATTATTTCATCAGTTTTATTTATTTCAACCTCTCGTCTCCATAACATAAATTGGTCTTATATGGTGACATAAGAACAAGAGAGTATATAGGTAATTATACCAATTCCATAAAAGTATATGGGTGATTATCCCACGACAAAGAGGTTAAGCATTTTTTTAGCCTAATCCCAAGATGATGTAGTGGTGATTTGACCAAGGCCATGAAGGTACAATGGAAGTTAGAAAAAGTATAATATGTGATGAATATCATGATGATAAGACATGATATATAATATTTATTCTTCGTTTTTGATAGAAATTTTGGAAACATGCTAATGTCTAATATTATTATATTATATCATGACTCTTAATTGACTTTTGATGATCTAGAAATCTTATAACTCGTATAAATTTTAGGAAAAATAATTATTCCTTGAATAAATTTTTTTATGGTCTATCAGTTTTTGAGTATGATAAAATATGTTTTGATCGTGACGAAAATCCCTTATTATTATATAAATCTCAGTTATGATCATCGACGAATATCACCAATGTTTTACCATAATGATAATATAACCACCTTTTTTTATCTTTCCATTTCTAGAGGATATGATTAATTGATTTATGTGGTAAATCTATTAGAATCATACATTATATGTAGTGTAATAGATCGGACCTCTCTGGTCCATTACTTTGTGAAAATGCGGTGTTGGAGGTGTTCCGGGAGGTCAATGTGACTTATCGCCAACACTTTTCCAAATTTACAATTTGCCAAATTTCTAGTTCTATACACCTACCGATCACTTTCATAGATCAGTTTTACAGATCGGTTTCACCGATCGGTAGGTGTACAATAAAGGTGGGTGAACAGTGTTTCCAGCTTCCTACAATTTTCCCCTTTGACGTTTCCATTCACATAAAATACATTTAAAGCCTTATTTTAAATATTCTTAAGGGCGATTCAAATGCCATAAATCCTATATTAATTATTCCTATGGCCGGGATGTTTTTACTTGGCCAAACATCATCGGGTAATGCAATCTGTTTTTAATGGGGAATTGAGCGTATTTTAAACATTCTCCCCATTAAATATTCAAAAGGGATGAGATATCTTCCTCCGTTTTTCTTCATCTTTGTTCTCATCTATGAGACTCTAGAAACTTTCAATCCTTCCTGTATGAGTTTCATAATCAATCTTTATACCTTAGATTGGTTCTGCTCTCTTTTGATGCATCCAAGCTGTATCGATCAATCATCGATATAAGTTATGATGTATCTTCGTTCTTTTTGGGTTCATCTTAACATGTTATACTTTCTATATTATAGCATGTAATCTCTATGATTCTAATGGGTTTTCTTGGGTTTTGGATGGTGTTTTCGTACCATGGAATCCTCGGGTCGATGCAGTTGTCACATGAAGAGGATTGTGACCCATTGCGTGGATAAAGAACGTCAAGAATTGTTGAAGTAGGGGATTTGTTACTTCTCTTTTCTTTTACGTTCCACTGTATCGTTAGCATAATTCATTCCATTGGTTCACATTGGAATTGACATAATAAATACTTTGAACCGAATAAAGCAATTTTATCGATCTTATGTTATTACCTCATGTTTTTATAAATAGTGTGACATCTATGGTTTCTTTGATTAGTTGTTCATTCTTGATATAAATTGGTAAAGAATGTACATTGTGAATAAAGAGGCATGAAAAAGATTTTGGTTCTTATTGTAATTTTATATTAATCAAATTAGTGCAGTAAGCATGTTTATTTAATAGTGATATCTTACTGATTGGGTTTCCCGGATTTGGGAACCTACATTTTATAAATCTGTTAATTCAAGATGGATTAAAAAACTACATGTTTGATAATTTCTAAAAGGGTTCTAAGTTACCCACTTGTTTTTTAAAGGGCAAAGATCCCATTAATGTGATGTTTTCTTCCGTATGCTTGTACTGTGATGTGACCCTGGAGGTGTGTTATGATATGTGGAGGCATAGATTCCTTCTTGGTTGTGAAAGGGGATGATGCCTAGAGAGGCGAGATTCATCAGCTTATGCATGTGGGTGTCGGGGAAGACAACATGGATGATGGAATGGGATGGATGTGATTGTTGGATGCTTGTTGATTCTTTGCTTGCTTATCTGCTTTACTTTTCCCAAATGGTCATGCTAGACAGTCTTTCTAACCCTTCTTCTGAAAGAGACGAAGACACGCGGGATATGCGATGTGCTTTCCGTGTTTAGCATCTCAAAATATAATGGATCTACCCTCTTTCTATAGGCGGTAGAGACCCGATGGGTAATACATTTACTCACCGTGTTGAGCCCCCTTGTGTTTAGTAGCATATGATTCATTTCGAGAATTCCTGGGAATATGGGAAAGTAATTCTCGATTGAATGTTTGAATAAATGATGTTAACACATGGGGTTGGGGTTTGTTGAAACATAATGATGAGATTGAGAACTTTTGAAGGAACAATGGAATTTATTGATGTGGTGTTAATGGAATTTAATTTGGAATTCTTCTTGGTTAATTAATGTTCGAAGAATGAATTAATGTATAGTGAAATGGATAAAAAAGGGATGTTGTGATCTTTTAAATCCCTTTAATTGGTTTTGTGCTTATAGGATACGTAGTCTTAGAAGTGGCATCCCAGAGTCCGAGCGATGTTAGCTACAGTCTTGTCTAAGATTATGTTTTTCCCATAGTGTGTTTGTCAGTTATTATATATTCTGTACATTTTGTGTTTATATATGAAAATCCACCATGTCAGTAAGATAAAATAACACCATACGGATTCTGAGCCTTGGGGGTGTTTTCCCCAACATTCCGGTGGGAGGACGAATGAATGACTACCCCCTTTGGCCCCACTATCTTCTCTTGGTATATATTTGTTATAGCAGACTCAACATTTAGATTCCCCATATATGTGTTTAGAGGGATGTAATAGATTTTGGTTATTTCACACACATATATTCTAGATATAGTATCATATAGACTACTATAGGTGTAACACGTATAAGCTGTGATGGATTGAGGATCCCTACTCCGTGTATGGGCTGTAATGGATTGACGTATAACACCCGATGTATGATACACATTATGCGGGAAGTGGTGGCTCCCGGAAACTTACCTGTTTACTTTTGTTAGGGATGATGGTGTGGTGCTTCACCTAGGTGTTTGCGGGAAAGCCTTTGTGGTGCACGTGGTACAGATTGTGGAGCTTATCCCAGGTGTCTGTGGGAAAGCCTTTGTGGAGAGATTCACATGACGTCTGTCATTGCGGCAAAGCGACAAACCATTGGGTAAGTTGTAGTGGGGTACCCTTGATATTCTTTACTATATGATATATTCTTTTATGTGTTACATGGTGAGAGTATCCATGGTGAGGCTGGGAACATAGTATACCTGATTAGGTGACGAGTTACATTCACTATTGTTCACTGTTCTTTATCCGTTTTCATTACTTTTTCATGAGAGGCTTCGGGGAGGATCATATTTATTATACTGTTATACTCACATTATATATATATATACAAAATTTCAGGTCACTTGTAGTAGGATGGAGATCAAGCTGGTTTCTACTAGCATGGGGTTGCAGGAGTTGTTCGGGCTTGTGGTTGCAGCTGTTTTTACATTCATTTGGGTACTCGTATTTTTCCCTTTTCAGTTGTAGTAATTTTGCATGGAATTTCATATATGTACTTGGGTTTCATTTATATTTTAGTTCTGAGTTGGATTTGGTTGGTTTCTATCTTATCTCTCTCTTCGGGATGTGTTCTCTTAGAGGGTAATGCCTCCCATTTGTGTGTTTATTATACCCTCGGTGCTAGTCACCTACCCGGGGCATACTTAAGGCAGTAATTGGGGGTCATTAACTCCCTTTTGACATTTCCGAACTAGGAGGGGTACACTTTGCGGGGAGGGGGTAGTAACAGAGTGGTATCAGAGGTCTGGTTGAGGGATATGATGGAGTATGGAGTTAGGCACATGCGATGTTTCATGGGTTGGTAGGGAAAAAATTTCAGTCATGTTTAGCATTTGAGGTAAACATTGGAGACTAGCAAAGACATAGGCGTTTAGGGACCCCTATGATCTGATGTATAGACCTTTAATTTTTAAATGGATTCTAAACAAAGAGATACTAGATGCATGGTAAAGACCTAGGAAAGGATCATGAATCATTATTGTTTGTTCTAGTTTTTGAATGGTAAGACCTTGGGATTAGTTAACCTAAGATGAAAAAAAGAAAACAATAAATTATTTAATTTTGAGTCTTCCATATTCCAGGTTTAGGATCTCTAACGGTTTTTTATTTTACAGGTATGGCTCCAGGTCAACGTCCACATCTGAATTACACAGAAAATTTCCAGCAGGTTGTTCTAGTAGAACGCCACATGACAAGGGTTGATGATGATGACACATGGAGGAAGACACTTCAGGAGTTTCAGCACCAGTGCCTACAGAGTTATGAGGGATCTGTTTTACATGATCTCACGAAATACTGGATGGAGGAGGTCGAGATATGCTTCAATTCGATCTGTGCTTGGAAGGAGCATTGGGCATCCTTAGTTGTGACAATGATGCGTTGAGCAACAAGGAAATGGGTTTTTTTCCCTTGGGGATCGCGAGGAATCAGCGATCTCATGGGAGGAGTTCTGATACATGTTTAGAGTTGAGTTAGTTTCTTCGACTGTGGAGTTGTATAGTCGTCGGGAGCTTCTTACCCATTGACAGGGGCATTCCAGTGTTGGAGAGTTTGGAATCCATTTCAGTAACCTCTTATGATATGCTTCAGTCCTTCTCCAGATGAGGAAGATAGGGAAAGGCATTTTGAAGAGGCTTTGCGTCCAGAGATCCAGCGCCAGGTCACCCCATTTTTGCTAAAGACATATCTTGAGGTGATGGCGAGGGAAGAGGTTGTCGAGAGGACTTTGGCTAGGACCATATCATCAAGAGAGGGGAATCATCATGATCCCTCCAAAAGAAAGGTTGTGGTTGGGGGTCCCTGGTTTTCAAGACAGAAGAGTTTCCGTTTAGCTGGGTGTAGGTCCCATCCCTTCACATCTCATTTCTCAAGAGTCAAAAACTCTCAGTCTTGTCTAAAGGGATCATGCACTTGTTTTTATTGGGGTGGTTGTGGTCATCAGTAACGAGAGTGCCCTACCTTTTAGAGTAGTCATCGTGCATCAGTCACTCCGCTCCAGGTTCCTCCTTTGAGGCAGTTCTAGCCATGGCAGCAGCATCAGGTTGCACCAGCTTTTGATTAGTAGAGGGTAGATGGGGAAGGCACTGGACAACCCCATGAATCTCCCCGTCCTCAGATACTAGAGCACATCCATGGTGGTGGTCGTCAATAGGGTTAAAGAGGCTGTGTAGGAGGTTGTGATCAGCTTCATGCTCTAGCATTTCCAGCACCAGACGAGATGGATGTCATTCGTGGTACCCTTTTCTTGTTCTAAACCTTGGTGTATTCCTTGTTTGATTCAAGAGTGACACACTACTTCATATCACCTACCCTTGGCCATTCTTTGGGACTTGAGGTATAGAGGCTTACAGTGCCCTTGGCATTGACTACACTAGTTGGAGGTCGAGCTAACTTGTTTGAAGTATGTAGAGACTGTGAGCTAGTGTTGGGTCAACACAGCTCTTGGGGAGATATCCTATGTTTACGAATAAAACAATAGTATGTCATCCTCGGCATGGATTGGTTTTATTCCGTGCAGGCTATTGTGGAATGCTTAAGGAACAAGGTCCTCTTCATTGGTGCTGATGGAGAGAAAGTGGTGTTTTTTGTTGAGAGAGATCCTCAGATGTTTCACATGCGCATTCCATCCTTATCATCCATGATGGATCATATGATGCTGAGTTCATCATAGGTTCAACAATTGGTGTTTCCTAGGGTCGTAGATGAGTACCCTGATGTCTTTCATGAAGTTGTTGTAGCATTACCCCCTCAACTAGAGATTGAGTTTGGGATCGAGCTACAGCCAGGAATGTGTCCTATCTCTATGTCTCCATATATAATGGCCCCTTATATGTTATGAGAACTGCGTATGTAGCTTGATGGTTAGTTATAGTGTGGTTTTGTTCAACCAAGTGTGTCACTGTGGGGTGCACTAGTTTTGTTCGTAAATAACGCTAACAATAGTTTGTGGTTTTGTGTCTATTATCTTCGCTTAAACAAAGTGACAATAAAGAAAAGATATCCTCTTCTACAAATTGATGATTTATTCAATAAACTGAAGGGTGCAAGTTGGTTCTCAAAGATCGACTTGCGGGCAGGATATCATAAATTTTGTGTGAATGATGAGGATATCCCATAGACTACTTTCCCTTGTGATCATGGGCATTATGAGTTCTTTGTAATGCCATTTGGCATGACTAATATTCTAGATTTATTCATGGGATTGATGAATGCTGTGTTCTGTGAGTTCCTGGACAAGTTTGTGGTGGTTTTCATCGATGATATCCTCGTGTACTCTACATCAGAAGAGGAGAATACAGAGCATCTACATGTTGTTTAGAGAGTTTTTCGTAAACATCAGTTGTTTGGGAAGTTGTAAAAGTGTGAGTTTTGGTCCCGATAAGTCCATTTCATGGGGCATGTTGTATCCAAACATGGAGTAGATATGGATCCATCGATGATAGAAGTAGTTGTATCTTGGGAAGCTTCAATGATAGTTTTAGAGGTGTGAAGTTTCCATGGTCTTGCAGGATACTTCAGGAGGTTTGTAAACAATTTCTCCCGAGTTGTGACTCCTTTGAAAGATTTGACTAGGAAGGATCAAGCGTTCATATGGACTGATCAGTGTCAAGAAGCTTTATATTATATAAAGGATAAGTTAGTAAGTGCTCCATTTATTTTTATTCCATTTGAGGGAGTTCAATTTGATGTTTTCTGCGATGCTTCGCATATGGGGTTTGGTTGCATTCTCATGTAGCAGAGGTCAGTTGTTTCTTATGAGACTCGGCAGCTACATCCCCATGAACGTAACAATTTCATTCACGATTTTGAGTTTGAATCCATTGTGTTTTCTCTGAAGTTATGGAGACATTACCTCATTGGTGAGCACTTTCTAGTTTTCACCGATTATAAGAGTTTGAGGTATGTTTTCCACCAGTGTGACATAAACTAACGACAACATCGGTGGATGGAGTTCTTACAGGAATATGACTTTGAAATATCATATACACCTGAAAATGGGGATGTTCTAGTGGATACACTGAGTCGAAAGTCACGTAGTGATGCCATGCATGAATCAGGTGATTACTAGAGGGTAATGGAAGCCTGTCAGCATTACATCGTGATATGGGAGAAGTTGCAGGTAGAAGTTGTATTTTTTAAATCACAGTGCAGTCATCGCTGATGAAGAAGGTGGAAGAGTCCCAGTTGGGGGATCTTGATGTGGATGTATGGAGAGACCTAGTTGTTTGTGGTGATTCCACTGATGGTTGGATTGAGGATGAACAAAATAGAGTGTTGTATCATTGAAGGATTTTTGTTCCCTAGGTGATGCACGAGACGGTCCTCAGAGAGTTCCATGGTTCTCCTTTAGTGGTTTATACTGGTATGACGAAGATGTATCGATCCTTGAGGAGTCAGTTTGGTGTCCTGGGCTAAAGCGTGTAGTTGCAGAGCTTCTATCTCGGTGATTAGTCTTCTAGAATATGAAGGCCAAAAACCATGTTCCTGGTGGTCTTCTCCAACAATTAGAGATTCCTCAGTGGAAGTGGGAGGACATCTCGATATAAATTTTTACAAGTTTATCTCGAGCTCCGAGAGACATAATTCTATTTGAGTGGTAGTGGATCGTTTAATAAAATCATCCCACTTCATAGAAATCAAGGAGTCAAGATCAGTAGAAATTTTGTCGAGGTTGTATATGGAGGAGGTGGTGAGACTTCATGGAGTCCCAACGATGATAATTTATGATCTAGATCCTCGTTTTACCTCTAGGGTGTGGAGGGGTCTCCAACATTCTTTTGGTTCTAAACAATGCCTTAGCACTGCTTTACACCCACAAATAGATGGTCAGACAGAGCGAACTATCCAGACTCCTGAAGACATGTTACGCTCTTGTGTTCATGATATTGGAGGATCATGGATGGGGCACTTACCCTTGGAAGAGTTATTTTATAATAATAGTTTTAACTCCACTATCGGTATGGTGCTGTTTGAAGCCTTGTATGGCCGGCCTTGCTGTTCTCCATTGTACTGGACTGGGGTCAGAGAGACTGCAATTCTAAGATTGAATCTAGTGTAGAATACAACAGAGATGGTTGAGGTCATTTGTGAGAGGATTAAGACAGAATAATATCGTCAGAAATGATATGATGATCAAAGGAAAAGACCCATGGAGTTTAATGTTGAAGATCATGTGTTTCGGAAGTTGACTCCCTGTCATGGGCATTGAAGGTTTGGTCATGGAAGTAAGCTTTCTCCCTGGTTTGTTGGGCCTTTCGAGGTTTTAGCTCGTGTTGGAGCTGTGGAATATTGAGTATCACTTCCCCCACAGATGAGTCAGATACGTGATGTTTTCCACGTGTCACTGCTCCGTCGTTATCTTCATGATGACACTCACATCATCAATTGAGGAGAGATCAATGTTGATGATGATGAACCCATAGAGTAATGACCCGTAGAGATCCAAGACCACAAGTAGAAGGTGTTGCAAGGACATTATATTTCCTTGGTTCATGTCTTGTGGCGACACGGTGGCATGGAAGAGAGTACCTGGGAATGCGAGTAACATATGCAGGTCTAGTACCCAGAGCTATTTTATGTTGTTGGGCTGATTTTTATTTGATCCATTCATTTATGTACCTTTGATGTGATGTTATGCTTTAATTATTTGGATATGGACTATTTATTCCCTTACTCTTGGGTGTCATGGTTTTGTCCCAACTTTAGATCAACTCAGTGTGGTTTTCCCCTGAGACGTATCTTACGGGGTGGTTGTTCGGACCCCTCTTTTCATAGGTTGGTTTTAAATTCTCATGGACAAAAATGTTTTGAGAGGTATCTGATATAATGGATCGGACCTCTCCGGTCCATTACATTGTGAAACTGTGGTGTTGGATGTGTTCTATGGGGTCACAATGACTTATCCCCAACAATTATCCAAATTTCCAGTTATGTGAACAATGTTTCTAGTTTTATAAATATTAATGGTAGGTGTACAGTGTCTCACATATCAGTTTATCAAATCGGCTCACAGATCGGTTTCATAGATCAGCCTCACAGATCTTTTTCGCAGATCGGTTTCACAGATCGGTTACATAGATCGCTTTCACAGATCACTTTCACAGATCAGTTTCACAGATCGGTTTCACTGATCGGTCTCACAGATCGGTGTCACATATCGGTTTCACAGATCGGTTTCACAAATCAGATTCACAGATTGGCCACACATATCGGTTTCACAGATCGGTCTCACAGATCGATTTCACATTTCAGTTTCACAGATTTGTTTCATATATTGGTTTTATAGATCAGTATCATAAATCAGTTTCACATAGCTGTTACACAGATCGGTTTCACCGATCAGCGGGTGTACAGTAACGGTAGGTGAACAGTGTTTCCAGCTTCCTACAGTTTCACCCCTTAGACATTTCATTTGATATAAAATACAATTAAAGCCTTATTTTAAGGACTCTTTAGTCCGATTAAAATTCCATTAATCCTATATTAATTATTTCTAATGCCAGGATGTTTTCACTTGCTCAAACCATGTGGGTTAATGTGATCTGTTTTCAATGGGGAATTAAGCGTATCTTAAACCGTCGACCCATTAAATATTCAAAAGGAACGAGATATCTTCCTCCCTTTTTCATCATCTTTTTTCATGGCTATGAGATTCTAGAACCTTTCAATCCTCCCTGTAGGAGTTTCACAATCAAACTTTACTCCTCATACTGGTTCTGCTATGTTTTTATGCAACAAAGTTGTATCAATCAATCTTCAATATAAGGTATGTTGTATCTTCGTTCTTTTGGGGTTCATATTCTCCTATTCTCCTTTCATATTATAGTGTTTAATCTCCATGATTCTAAAGGGTTTTCATGGGGTTTGGATGGTGTTGTCGTACCGTGGAATCCTCGGGTGGATGCAGTTTTCATGAGAAGAGGATTGCGACCCGTTGTTTGTATAAATAACACCAAGAATTGTTGAGGTATGGGATTCATTGCATCTCTTTTCTTTTATGTGCGACTATATCATTATCATGCTTCTTCCCAGTGGGTCCTAGTGGATTAGACATAATAAATACCTTGAACCGGATAAAGGAATTGTATCGATCGAATATTATTGCCTCATGTTTTTCTAGATAGTGTGATATATATGATTTCTTTGATTAATTGTTCGTTCTTGATGGAAATTGGTAAAGAACAAAAATTGTGATTAATTGATAAGTGTTTGATAAAGATAAAGATGCATGAACTTATTTTTTTCTTGTTTGAATTTGATGTAAATCAAATTATTGCAGTAAGCATGTTTATTTGATGGTTATAGGTTTCTGATTAGGTTTCCCAAATTTTGGAACCTACGTTTTATAAATCTGTTTATTCAAGGCGGATCAAAGAACTGCTTGTTTAATAATTTCTAAAAGGGTTCTGAGTTACCATCTTGTCTATTAAAGGTCCAAGATCCCATTGATGTGATGTTTGTTTTCCTAATGCTTGTCTTCGTATGTCACCCTGTAGAGGTGTTTTGATATGTGAAGGCATAGATGCCTTTTGGTTGTGACAGTGGATGATGCCTAGAGTGGCGAGATGCATCACTTTATGCATTTTGGTGTCGGGGAGGACTCAACGGATGATGTAATGTGATGGATGTGATTGTTGGATGCTTGTTGATTCTTTGGCTGTTTATCTCTATTTACTTTTCCCCACTACTCAATGCATCTGGTTTTTCTTACCCTTCATCTAAAAGAGGTGAAGACACATGTGGTTTGCCACATGATTTCCGTGTTTATACTCTCATGGGATAATGGGTCTACGCTCTTGGTATATGTGGCAAAGACTCGAAAGGTAGTACATATTCTCACCGTTTTGAACCCCCTTGTGTTTAGTAGTATATGATTCTTTTCTAAAATGCCTGGGAATATGGGAAAGTAATTCTGTAATGAATGATTGAATAAATGATATCAACCCATGGGGTTGGAGTCTGTTGAAACTTAATGATGAGGTTGAGTACTTTTGAAGAGACAATGGAATTTATGGATGTGGTGTTAATGGAATTTAATGTGGAACTTTTCTTGGTTAATTAATGTTCAATGAATTAATTAATTTACAATGAAATTGATAAAAAGGGGATAAAGTGATCTATTAAAGCCTTTTAAATGGTTGTGTTCTTATAGGATACCTAGTCTTAGAAGTGGCAGCCCGAAGTTCAAGAGACTTTAGCTACAGTCGTGACTAAGACTAGATTATGCCCATAGTGTAGTTGTGAGTTATAATATATTTTATACTTTTTTTGTTTATACATGCTACGTCACCCTATTAGTAAGGTAAACTGACACCCCAAGGATTCTGAGCCATGGGGGTGTTTTCCCCAACATTCTGGTAGAAGAACAATTGGATGACTACCCCCTTTTTCCCCTCTCTCTTATTTTGGTAGATACATATTCCAACTGGCTCAGTGGTTAGTTTCCCCATATATGTGTGTTGAGGGCTGTCATGGCTTGTAGTTATTTCACACACATATATTCTGAATATATTATCCTATGGACTAATATAGGTGTAACTTGTATAGGTTATGATGGCTTGATGATCCTAACTCGGTGTATGGGTGGTAATGGCGTGAGGTATAATACCCGACGTATGATACATGTTATACGAGATGTGGTGGCTCCGGGAAACATACCTGGTTACTTTTGGTAGTGAGGATGGTGTGGTACTTTTCCCAGGTGTCTGCGGGCAAGCCTTTGTGGTGCATGTTATGCAGATTGTGGAGCTTTGCCCAGATGTCTGCGGGCATGCTGTTAGAGATAGATGCACAAGACATATATCATTGCGGAAAAGAGGAAAAGTAGTGGGGAAGTAGTAGAGGGGTACCCTTGATATTCTTTACTATATGATATATTCTTGTATGCATTAATTGGTGAGAGTAGCATTGGTGAGGTTGGGAACATAGTATACCTATTTACATGATGAGTAAGTTTCACTAGTGCTCATTGTGATTTGGCATGATTTATTTACTTTTACATGAGAGGCTTTGGGGAGGAACCTACTGAGTATACTGTCATACTCACCCTATGTTTAAATAAACTATTTTTAAGGTCACTTGGAGAAGGTTGGAGATCAATATGGTTTCTACTAGCGTGGGGTTGCAAGAGCTGTTTGGGCTTGTGGTTGAACATATTTTTACATTTTTTTGGTACTGGCAGTTTTCCCTTTTCGGTTGTAATACTTTTTCATGGAATTTCATATATGTACTTTGGTCTTTTTTATATTTCAGTTATGATTTGAAATTGGTTGGTGTCTATCTTATCTCTCTATTTTGCATGTGTTCTCTTAGAGGGTAATTCCTCCCATTTGTGTGTTTATTATACCCTCGCTACTAGTCTCTAACTCGGGGCCTACTGGAGGCGGGACTCGGGGGTCCTTATCTGGATTTTCACATTTCCGGACCAGGAGGGGTACACATTTTGGTGAGGGGGTCATGACATGAAGACCATTGTAGGAAATTTTGAGGATATTCCATGAAACAAATTAATTATGTATCTAGTCTCCAAATACACTAAACCATTATCATTCGTAGGAATGTTTTTCTATGATTCGAATTTGATATTCATATAGAATGATGTCATATATATGTATGCGATTCAAGGATATCCTCAGGCTACATGTTTATTTTACTTCTATATTTTACATAATAGCTGGAGAAAATCACTCTAAAAAACCATGATTATAGACCATGACATTTTCTTCTTCATGTCTATTTTTTAGTATATACAAAATTTGTTTTTGTAACATAGCTTGACCAAAAGTCAAAAAAATTAATTCTAAATTATTTTTTTTATATTTATTTTTTTATTAACTTTCCCAAGAAATATAACTCTGGTTATTTTTTATAACTATGTTAGAAAGTCAATTCAATTGAATTTTTCTATAGTTTCAATACTTTTGACTATGGTGTGGAAATTATATTTATTCACATAAGAATATATATGGGATATTCCATTAATAACCATTTTATGATGTTATATTTATTCTTGTTCTTTGTATTTTTTATCAAGTTCATGAATTTGTACCATTTTTAAATTTTTCACTAAAACCATGAATATTTAAATGATTTATGATGATGACATTGAATCAGATCATTCAAAACATTCACTAAGATTGTGATTCTATATAGTAATTATTTTATTATACTCATCTGATATTATTATCTTTCTATCAAATAAATAGGTTATATTTTCTTTTATTCCATCGTGAAATGAAAATATTTTGTAGGAATATGATATGAATAAGTATGTCAAACACACATTACTATAGGAAAAATCATTACCATTTCCATTAAAAAGTTTAATTCCACCACATCATTTTATGGGATGATGTTTTCTTCCATTAATGAAAATAAGTTTCTCAGATAATGGAAAATATTTTGACCATATCATTGACCAAAAATATTCAGCTTTGTTATTATACTTTATACTAAAATATGTAAAATTAAATATCACAATCCAATTTCATTATGAAATACCCATATCAGTACTTCAAAAATCATTATTTATTCATAAATAATTTGTATTCATATTCTTTCCTATAACCATATCATATATAATACAATCACCACATTGATGTTTATTAATAACATGTCTTATTATGAAGTCGTAATTTAACTATCCATAATCATAATTTTGCATCTGGTGTAAAAAATATAATCTTTATATATTGTCATGATACCAACTAATGAGACACTACATTATACATCAGTAATTTAAAATTTAATGGAAAACATTATTTCAAATTAGTATCCAAAACCTATTTATGTATACAAATATACCTAATTAGGGAAAATATTTCTTAATTAAACTCATATCATCGTCCCCCTATAAAAACATTTCCCATTATACGCTGATATTATTATTTTATAATATATTGATTACATCTCATATTGAATTGTGAACACATGATAACCTTCTATATATATCATATTTATTACAATTCATCATCACCAATAGTAGTAGAATCATAATAATAGCGAGCACAAATTCTCAGTAGTGTTAAAATTTAATTGAAATTATACATGTGAAATAGAATTCCCTCACATGGAAGGGAAAATAATCATTAAATGTGACATATAATAAAGAACATTAGCCAAAAAATATATCCATAATAGCAACAAAAATTAAAGAATAACATAGAAATAAATAATGGAATCTGTGGTGATAGAATAAAAATTGTTGATCGTATTAATTGTGTCATAAAGGTCACATTTAAAGACATGGTATATAAAATATTTCAATATCATCAAAAAATATTACATACCTTCATGGTCTATCTTCCATGATATTATCATTTTTGTGGATGAAATACACCAATAGACACCAAATATGTTTTCATCAAGAGACCTTAGGCAATGTAGTGAGAGGATATATAATTCTAGGTCCCACTAATCACTAACACATGTCCAATAATTTATCAATAAAAAATAATTCTTCAATATTTTTTACTAAAAATTTGATTCCATATTTTCTCAATTACATTTTATTTTAATATTTCCTAAGTGTATAATCAACTTGAATTGATAATAAGAAATCATTGTTGTAGAAAAAACATGTATACGGACTATAAATATTTAATCAATGAATAATCGACCATATTTTGTATTCAACAATAATAATTACATATCTATCACGTATTTGGATTCTTTTTGTTTCCATATTAAATAAAGGTGTTTACTTTCTTAGTAAACAAGACCAATTTTATTTATGAACAATACATTGTATACACTATATAGTGTAATGGATTTATGGAAATGTTAATATTATAAATGATTTGTAATATCACTATGATTATAATGCATATGTAAAAATAATAGAAACATATTATTATAATATAGATAAAGTCATATGGAGAATAATATAACAAGGAAGTAATGAAAATTAGAATACATATTTGGTTTAAAATATCATGAAAGAAAATTCATTAAGGGACCCAAATAGAAAATAAAAAAAATTAAAAAATATGGTTTTGTAGTAATGATATTTATTTTTTAATGACTTTCGAAAATGAAATTGAATGTTTAAAAATAACATTCATAAATATATTTGAACATAGTTACTAATGGATGATAAAAACCACATTTCATGACTCATCAAGGAATCGTTTAAAAGAATCATTTTTAAAATAGTATAAGAAAATATAATATTGTAAATAATGCATGCTTAATTAAAAAAATATTGAGTATATGATTAAAAAAATTCACAAAAGTTAAATAAAATCCATTTTAAGATATCTATACAGTCATAATGAAATCATGTAATGAAAAAATACTAGAAGAATTTGAAAATGGTTAAATTTAAAATAACATGGAAATATTTTTAGAGAGATTAATAATGTTGAATGTTCATTATGGTTCTAAAATGTTCTCAAAACACTTA
Organism: Viscum album; assembly: GCA_963277665.1. Taxonomy (NCBI): domain Eukaryota; kingdom Viridiplantae; phylum Streptophyta; class Magnoliopsida; order Santalales; family Viscaceae; genus Viscum; species Viscum album. The sequence continues at coordinate 892,433,390 of OY728130.1, forward strand.
TATTAAAATATATACTTATAATTATTTGGCAATGAGAGTAAAAAGTGGTCTAGATGGAAAATGATAAAAGGGTTCCACATTAAACAATTGTAAAATGTAAAATATAGTTGTAAATTAATATTATAATATGGATTTTTTATAGGATAATTATTCAAAATGATTAAAGGATAGTGAAATAGATAAAAAGGCTCTAGAGAAAATCGATAAGAGAAGTTAAGTTTCTCTTGTATGTTTTCGATTTGGTTATTTTTTAAACTATAGGTCACTAAAATGATATGAATACATGTAAACCCCATGAATATCAAATGAAAAATAAAATTATTAGTTACAAGGAGATAAATAACATATAATTCAAAAAAAAATCAAACAAAATCAATTGTGATTATATTTGATATTATAGTGTAAACTCATATGAATATTGTAATATACGAATCAAAATCCATTGAATGATGGATCATCATACGGATATATTAAACATATTACATATATAAATTATAAATTCTTGTTATATTCATATTGTTTTAATTACACCATATAATAGAAATCATAGTGCACACATAAAATATATATCAAGAAACCAAAATTCCAACAAAGAACACATATTAAGATCTCTATCGTTGACGTATGAATAATCATTTTGAGAGACTATGTTAAATTAATATAAATTAACAATAAATTAGTAGATATAAAAATTAATATAATCAGAGGCCTTAAAAGACATCAACAATATATATAATAATCAATACTGATGTGATGTAACTAGATTAAAGGAAATAGATTTAATATTCCCCTTACCATACACATTGGATTTCCTCTGTCAGATTGTGTATAAATACTTTAGGGAATAAATTTATGGAAGGTAAAGATCCTAATAAATGTTTAAATTGGTCTTTGTATAAGAATCATGGTATAATAAAGGCATATTTACAAAAATAAATTTGTTTCTTAATGATTTTAATTTGTTCTTTTCTATTTGTACAACTCATTGTAATTTTCACAATGATTCAGTACATATGGGTAAATAATTTAAATTTAAAATAGAATGTTGTTAAATATGGAATATAGATCATATAATATACCATTATCCATTCTAGTTGGAATAGTATAACATTTTTATGCGTTTTTATTAATTTCTAAATAATTTTTGAAATTAGATTCCCTTTAATTTCATTTTCTGGTCATTCTTGTAATTTTACTATCAAATCACAGGATAACTATATAAATATATTTGAAATATTTAAATAAATACATTAATATAATATATATCATCTTGAACTAAGAAATACTATAACTGATATAAATATTTCCACCTTAAATATTTTAAATCCAAATATTTTTAATATTCTTCATCTTTCAGAAGCACTGTGATAACATAATATATGTGTTTTGGATAATTAACCTATTTTTAAAACACAATAAAAATTAAAAAAATTATATATTATTTATTATCCATTGATTTTATAATCCAGGGTAATTCATAAAATATTTCAATTAATATACTTATCTAGATAAAATAATTGATATATTACTTTTACCTTTCTTAACTTGTGAAAGCACTATGTTAGAACATGGAGAACTATATTTTTATTTAATTCCTTAATTCATTAAAATATTTAATTTTACTATGTTCCCACTAATTGTCTCAGAATCGATTAATTTTTTCATAATTATGTAGACATAAAATTAATATATATTAAAATTTTATCATTTTTAATATATTTAATTAATTTGTTAATGTTTCAAATATTACATAAGTTCCAATAATTTTTATGTATTATTTATATCATTATGATCGCATAAATGTTATAGTATTGTTAAAAAGGTTGATTTTAACTATTCATCAAAAAATCAATAATTTCAAAAGAATCACAAAAAATCATCATAAGATAATTCTGAAATGTTGAATCCAATAAATAATTTATGTTTAGAAAACAATAATTCTCGAATTTATAAATTATATTTTAAATAAATAAATTATAATATATAATAAAAAAATATTTTATACAAAATATTATTCCCTAGGAAAAATTAAATTAAGATTCACTATAATTACTTAATAATTATATGGATTTTATTATTATATTTTACAAATAATTTATGGATTTTATTAATACATTTTATTAATATCATTCCAAAAAAATTTATAATATTAATAAAATAAGTGTGATTCTTCAAAATTATTTTTAAAAAATGAATTGTATTTTCCATAGTAAAATAGAAGCATTTTAATTTTTAAAAATAAATTACTATTTAAATTACGTTTCAATTAAATTTATTTAAATATATATCATATTTTTATAATAAATAATTATTCATATTAATTTGGTGTTTTTTGTATCACATGATATCATACAAGATATTTAATAAATGTGATACATTTTTATATTTTTTGTTCAACAAAAATTAATATATTATTATAATTGAATTGTAAATTATTCCCGTGAATGATTCATACCTATTTCTTCTCCATTAATACACAGTCTTCCTCACACTCATCAAATTTATTCCTCTATTATTACCTATGATATCCACAAAAAACATTGATGAATATTCTAACAAAAAATGAATGAAATCATCAAAATTGAGAATATAAACACAAATAATTGAGTATATGTTGTAAAAAAATGAGATTTAGATAACCTCCCAATGTACAACATTTCTAATATTATAATCACACTGAAATTTTTTAATATTATGTTCCCCTTGAAAATCCATGAAACGATCAAAATTATAAGAGATACAATTAAATTATTTTAAATAATAAAACAAAATAAATATAATATAATAATCACTTTTAGGTATTGGTATTTTTTTAATACCTAATGTTTTGTGTCTAGAATAGATAAAAATATATAAAATTTACAACCAGAGGAAGATTTCTTTATGACTATACAATCTGTAATGAATTAACATGGTAAAAAATTCATTATTATTTGTATTAAATCATGTAAAAAACAAAATATAAAAATTTAAATAACCTCATATATTGTATGAATATAAAAATTGTATAAATATTAAATATTAGTGTTTAAATTTAGATCAACCCAGAAGCCTAATTATAGTAAATCCTCTAAAAACACATTTTTTTTTCTTTTTTTTATCTAATAATACTACATAAATATGTGTGTTGGTATGTGTTTTACATATTTCCTAGTTTTGTATTTTTTAATTTTTTTATTAAAAACAATTATATACCACAACTATCTTCAATATTAAAACAATTATCCATTTATAATATTATATATATAGGTCTAATTTGAAGAACATGATATTTTTAAAAATAGTGAAATATATAGATAATAAATAAAAAAATATATATTTTAAATGATTAAATAACACATTCTTAAGAGAATAAAAAAAGGATAAAAACATGCAATAAATAAAAAATTTATATATCAATATTTCAATAACATAGTTTCTTGTTAGTATCATAATCTTGATAAAGAATTAATAATTCATACATTTTATATTATTTTTATTAAATAAGATCATCTTCATTTTAAATATTGATGATTGCTTTTTTCGATCAAAATACCTTTTTATAGCGATCAAAATAATCCTCTTATCATTCGATGAAAAAACCAATAATGTTGGGTGTATAATAAATAATAATTTGATAATAGAAATAGATTATGTAGAGACCTGAAGCATGACGTAAATGGACAATAAATTACTTTTTTGGAAAACTTAATACATAACAAAAACCAAAACTCAAGGACCATAATAGTTTAGTGTCTTTGGAAACTGAAAACGTATTCTTCTAATCATGGTGAAAGATCTTCAACATATCCCATAAAGATCTTCTGCTTTTGTTTTCTTTCCTAAAACCATTATTTATATCCTATAGAAAAGATAACATATAAAGGTTGAGCTCAAATGCTCAGTAAGGGTAAACATGGAGAAAATAAAACAAACCATATTAAATTGAACATAAAAACATGAACATAATGTTTAAACATCGAAATCTTGAGCGATGACATAAAAAATTGTAGTGCGTATGGAATAGATCATAATAGTATATCAATAAAGATAAAATAGCTTGTAAATAACACATGTAATTGTGGATGAACATTATGCACATGATATTATTTCAACGGTATCCAAGGCATTGCTTCCAAGACCATCTTAGTGGACAAAGTCACTTTCTGAATCAAGTTCACTCCTAGTTTCAGTCCTGTAACCCTGAACCAGATTAACTTACCATTCCATCCATGTCTATCTCATGAGATATAAATCATTACCCAATTAATTGGAGGTATATATAGGTCCCACCCATCTCATAATGAAATAATTCTTACTTGTGCCACAAAAATAAACATACCTCATTCATAATAACCCAATGAATAAAATGGGTTTCATAAACAACATCCCATCATCACATAATCCATATAAAATAAATGTATATCATTTCATAATAAGAAAAGTTAATACATGTAAATCATTGATACTTTATACGTGAAACATACACATATGAAATAATTTCATCTTAGAAGGAAAATGGTTTTGATAAAACATTTGAAATGAATTCTTGAGGAAAATATCCTCTCTTCTTCAAAATCAATTACTTTTCACAAAACATCATGAAATTTTAAAATAAAACAAAATTTTCTTTAAAATATACATCAAATAATTTGGAAGAAGCTTCATTAAAATAATTCTTTATAAAATCGTTAAAATCATTTCATGTTGTATAAGTTAAAAATAACATTATTCTCGTACTTTTGTCGGAAAAGTCAAAAAGTAAGATTTCATTCATAACAAGTGGTAAATTTCAAAAATGGGTTAAATGGACATTAAAAATACCTGAATTGTTTTTTGAAAACATGGGCATGGATGATAAAAATAACCCTAGTAAATACTTACGAATAACAATCTCAGATAAGAACGAGAATGGAATAATTATCTCATACCTTATGTCGGGTATGCTTTGTATGTATACGAACCACCTGTATAATGATTTAAATAATGCCATTTACTTATTACAGAATCATATTCATTGTTATGATATCATATATGGTTTACTGACGTATTTATATTACCTGTTCTTTGTCAATTCCATGTTAAAGTAGTGTTTTGTGTAAAATTGTTTCATTTTTCCTACTTGTTTCGACTTATTGTTCATGATATTATTACTTATATACTGATTTAAATAATTCTAGAATATAAAACATGATTTATATATAATATATATTCATCATATACAAATATATATATGATAGATCGATAATTGGAATGAAATACACCGTTCAAGGAAACGGTTGGTCGTACGTACGCATGAACACTGTTTTCGTTTCCTTGTGGAATTGAATGGAATTAAGTAGATGACATACATATATATATATACATAAATAAAGTAACATTATTATGTCATATATTTAAATATTATTCATTATGTATAATTTATAATTATTCATGAATGATTAACATGGAGAATGAATCTCATCGCTTTAGGGAAACGGTAGTCTGTACGTATGCACGAGCGATGATATCATTCCCATGATAGTTGAATTTTATTGAAGTGTATGTATAATATTTCATAATCAGTATCACATTACAATAATCATATATAGTTATTTATTAACACCATTATACCCATCCATGTATTGTGGGGGTCAAAAATAGATTACACAATGACGTGGAGACAATATTCCATACATACGCATTCATGGTGATTTCGTTTTCTATAGGATGGATAGAAGATGAAATAGGGTTTTTTTCATATTTATAATAACATATCAGGATATAGTTAAAACTGATTTTATTATTTTATTATGATAAAACTGAATAAGAAGAAGTATAAGAAGAATGAAACTTGAGAGAGTGGGAAGAAGAGATTACCTCTTCTTCGACGCACCTCCTTTAAGCCTTCCCTTAATGAAGTAGAGTTTGTCTTTTGATAAGAGAAGAACCACTAGAGTGTTGATAGGAATGTTTATAAGAGTAATTGGCAGGGTTTGGAAGAGATTCAAGGCTCAAAAAGGGTGTTAATAAAAGAGGGAAGGGGTGCCCTTTTTATTGGGGAGGAAAGGGACACCTTTGGAAAAACTAAAAATAATATTTCATAATAAAGTCATATTTGGATTATAATAGCTCCAAATTGATTTATTTAAAATATAAAATGGGTATGGGTCGAAATAATATCAACCAATATATTTATGAAAAGTTTAGGTTACAATTTTAAACTTATCATTTAGATTTAACTCAAAGTTAAATAATTTATCTTTTACCGTGTCTTCTTGTTTTCTTACACTATATGGTTAATAAACATACTATAACAAGCCAAAAGAACCAAATGTGGTTCATTGATAATATATATATCTTTATCTAAGTAATTTTGATGAACCTCAGTTTTTTAAGAATAAAATAACAATTAATAATATAATATTGTTTTAAAAAACTATTTTATGTCAATTTTATCACTTTTTGGAAACTAATTATTGAGAAACTAATAACAGAATGATTAGTTTGATCCAAGTTAATTAAATCAATACTAACATGTCATATTAACCTAGAAAATTAGTTTAATTAATAAAAATCTTAAAATTTCATTTATATGGGTATTTATAACATCAATTATGTTAATATTTCATTAATATGATAATTACTACATCATCATTGTGTCATAAATAAATTAAATTATTTAATGTCTAAAAATTATAAATAAAATACCATTAGGTAGTAAATCTTTTTATATTTCTAATTAATTTTTATAGTCTAATTTATCTCATTTATAACCCCATCTTAAAAATGTTTTAGTTATTAAACATTGATTTTAACTATTTTAACTATTCATTAAATAAATTAATAATAAATGTCCTAATCTAGTCCATGTGGACCTAAATTGTCATATGTTATTCCTAAGGTTTTTTGGTCGAATTAAACTTACCCAATAAATTAGGACATGTGATAGGGTAATAATAATATCATTTTTACTCTTAATTACCCTATTTACTTTTAACCGTTGTAAATAAAAGTAAAAAGTTACTATTCACCAAAAATTATTTTCATCTCATTGAACCACATTTTATTCCATGATATTAACCATGTCTCTTGGATTTTCTAAATTCCAATCACAGAAGTAGTAAAATTATGTTTTATGTGAATTTACAAATTCTCCTAGGTGGTGGGTAAAAGACGGTGAAAAGTTCAATAAAATTTTAATATATCTAAAATTATTATAAAATGACTCAAATGAATTACATTGAACTTATATAGGTATTATTTATCAATTTTGACCGATAATAATTTAAATAAGATAAATAATTATTTAAATAAAAAGTCGGTTTTTAAATAGTAACCCCGTGTTTTCACTATTGATCCAAAATTGAATGTTTTCAGAAAAATACCAAAACTTCACCCTAGGATAATTTCGATATTCTTAATCCAAACATGAAGTCCATTTTGAATGATAAAATTTATAAAATATCAAAAAATTGGGTATTACTATTCCTAATGGCTAGTTTATATAATATTTTAATAACATATCATTGTTTAGTGAAACTCGATATTGTGTACAACACACACTATCATGGAAGGTCGTGATTGTGTGTAAAGTAAGCCATGTCAGGGATGCGTCTATTGCATGATCCTTTTGGTGTAGCCTACAACACAATACATCATTAAAATTAAAAGGAATAATTTTCATAAAATTTCAGGGTGTTACATTCTACCCCCCTTAAAATGAATTTATCCCTCTAAATTCGTCAGGGTTATAAATGGTTTACTAATCGAAAATTTCTTTAATATAATTGCACATTGTAAAATGGAATACCAAAACCATTATTTAAAAACTAAAGTATGAAACCTAAAGGTTACCCAAATTAACTAATCAATAGGTTTCCATATAAGAGAACAGAGGTGACAATATGGATATGGAAGAGAAATTTAACCATCATGTTCTGATTGAGAGTGGTAGAGAACTTGGCTATATAAAATCCAAAAATCACAAAGCCATAGATTTGTGATGATATAAGGTACCATATGATTCATCAGATATAAGGGCACTAGGACATCATTTTTGGTTCTCAAGATCATTTCACTAAAGTTGAAGATATTGGAATTAGAAGAAATACTTTCTTGATTTTGGTATAGTCTCATCATTTGTCATTCCATGGACAATTTCCAGTTCATATCTTAATGAAATGAAGTTGAATTTGTCATTCTTGAAGTGTTAGCAGATCATGTGATAGAACGATGGGTCATTCCATCTGTCTCAAACTAAAGGTTAGAAAAAGTTATTAAAATTACAGAAGTCCATATATAGTGAGGATAATGGTATATGGGTCCTAAAAAGGACTTATACTTCATATATCATACTTCTTAACATAATAAGACTGGTTTCTACTAAACATGGACTTTCTGTAGTCCAGTGGTAGGTGATAAAAGCCTGTCGTACTTCAGTTGTGGGTTCAATTCCCACAACCTTGTCCGACGCGATGGGTTGTCTCTCGTCCTGCAGGTTGTCCCTTTTTCTAAAACTAAATTATTATAAAATTCCTACAATAAAAAAGAAAAAAATCAATCTTATGTCTAACTTAATTAATTTCAATATTTAGGCTTATCCAAAATACTTCTGTCTAAGTTCATAGTATAATGAAAACAGTTACTAGAAATTTCATCTACCGATCTTGTCAATACTATCATTTACCCCCCATATATCATACAATATATCATGTTGGTCACATCCCAAACATGTGAATACCTTAATCATGTATTCTCTTGAACCATAGTGAAAACATGAGTGCTATCACAAGGTAACTCGTTGCATATAACAAAATCCCAAAAATTCTATATACTCAAACCATTATATCACTTATTCCTTATATTAGTAATGCGATCATTAATACTATCAAACATTTCATTATCTCTTTATATCTTTTTTATGCGCATATCATCTGCTTTCCAAAATATTGGAATCACTTTTCATTGTTACCGGTACCATATAATTATCGAAAACCACAATAAACCACTACATAGATATTCCAATGTTCCGTAATACTATAAATGAGATTCCACAAAATTATTTTGTAATACCTTTACATAATCACAAATTTATTCCACCACATCATTTTCATACTCAACATTGCTAATATTGATCACATGTGACTTCCCTTTTTCATTTTCTATAATAGTTTGCTCATGTTGATCATCATTAACACTTGGATTAGGAAATTTATTATCATAATTCCCAATTTCCTTGCACTTGAATAATTGAAGTGTTGGTGGTGCGTTCTCTGTAGTCTTTTCTTTATTCACATCATTAGCAACACTTTTTCCATTACTTCGACACTCAGCTTCTTGATGACCTTCTTTTACACACTTAAAACATTTTCTAGTCCCTTTAGGAAAATCTCCACCCTGCATATTTCCACACTTTGAGCATAAAGAAACATTCATCTTCTTTTCACCATTATTCTGAGATTTCTCCTTGAACTCCATCATTCATTTCTTATCAAAACCATGAGATGTATATGTTACACCAACTTACACTTCAACCTTGATAGCACAACACACAATTTCTTCATAGCTACTGAAGTCTCTTATAGCTAATTCCCTTCGAAGACTTCGTTTTATGCCAGTGAAAAAGCGATCAACATGACGTTAAGGTTGGATGATAAATCCATATGCATACCTTGCAAGTCTTGTGAAATTTTCTTCGTATATACTTACAGATTCATCATCCTTCTACTTAAGCTCAATAAAATCCTTTTCCATATTTTTTTGAAGAATACAGGGAAAGTACTTACTGAAAAACAAGTTCTTGAAGTTGTCCCATTCCATGGATTCAATTTCACCTAAGGGCCTTGTGTTCTTAATTAGCGTCCACCACTGGCCTGCTTCACCTTCTAAACGATAAAAAGCTAAAATGACTTTTTCATGTTCTGAAAAGCGGAGTATGGAAAATATCTTTTAAATGGTACTGATCCATTGTTCAGAAATAAGTGGATTAGAAGACCAATTGAATGACGGTGGACGTTGGCTCGTGAAGGGCTCAAAATAATATTGTTCTTTTCTCTGATCATTTAGAAATCTAGAATGATTCATAGCTTCCATAATATAGAAATAAGATTTTTCACTCTATCTCCCATCACATTTGGTTGCTCGGGAGGGAAATCATTTCATTTTCCATTACATTGATCAACACAGTTCATTCGAGATCCAACCATCGTCTAAAACTCAAAAATAATAGTGTGTGAGGAAAAAATAATGCTAGGGAAAACAACATAATAAAGGGGGAGTACCTTCAATATCAGATATTGTAGGATTAATTATAATATTGTTACCGTAATTCTAAGACTATAACCTATACTTATACTAAACCATAGGGACATATCTAGACATACATAGAAATATCTCTATGTATCTCACTAAATTTCTCTCATCCTAGTTTCCATAGGTTAACTAAACTTTTTCTCTGATACCAACTATAGAAACCTGAAGCTTGACATACATAGACAATACATTACTTTTGAAAAATACTTAATACATAACATAAACCAAAACTCAAGGACTGTAATAGTTTAGTGTCTATGGAAACACGAAACATAATATTCTAATCTTGGTGAAAGATCATCAACATCTCCCATAATTATCTTCCCCTTTTGTTTTCTTACCTAAAACCATTCTTTATATCCTGGGGAAAAGAAAACATATAAAGGGTGAGCTCAAATTCTCAGTAAGGGTAAGCATGGAGAAAATAAATCAAACCATATACATTTGAAAATAAAAACATGAACATAATTTTTAAACATCAAAATATTGAGCAATGACATAAAAAATTTCAGTATGTAAGGCATAGATCAGAATAAAACATCAATAAAGGTAAAATAACTTGGAAACAAAACTTGTAATTGTGGAAAAACATTAAGTACATGATATGATTTCCATGGTATCCGAGGAATTCCTTTTAATACCTTCTTAGTTGAAAAAGTCCCTTTCTGAATCGAGTTCACTACTCGTTTTAGTCCTGTAACACTGAACTGGATTAACATACCTTTCCATCAATGTTTATCTCATGAGATAAAAATCATTACCCAATACATTGGTGGGAGTTCTAGGTCCCACCCTTCTCATAATGAAATCATTCTTACCTATTCCACAAAATAAACATATATCATTCATAATAACCCAACGAATAAAATGGGTTTCATAAACATCATCCCATCATAACATAATCCATATAAAATAAATGGATATCATTTCATAATAAGAAAAGTGAAACCAAGTAAATCATAAATAATTTATACTTGAAACATACACATATGAAATAATATCATCTTAGATGGAAAATGGATTTGATAAAACACCTGAAATGATTTTTTTTAGGAAAATATTTTTTCTTCATCATAATCAATTTCATTTCACAAAACACCAAGCAATTTTAAATGAAAAAATTGTCTATAAAATAGTAATGAAATAATTTGGAGGAAGCTTCATGAAAAAAATGATTTATAAAACCATAAAAATCCTTTCATGCCGTATATGTTAAAAATAACATTCTTCACGTACTTTTGTCAGAAAAGTCAAAAAGTTCCTCGTGTGGTAAACAAAAGTAAGATTCCTTTCATAACATGTGGTAAATTTCTAAAATTGGTAAAAATGACTTTAAAAATATCTGAAAACATTTTTAGAAAACATGGTAATGGATGATAACAATAACCCTAGTAAGTACTTATGAATAACAATCTCGGATAACAATGAGATTGGAATAATTATCCCTTATCTTATGTATGATATGCTTCGTATGTATCTGAACCTCTAGTATAATGATATTAATAATGTCATTGACTTATTACAGAATCATATTCATTTTTATGATATCATATATGGTTTACTTAGTTATTTATATTACCCGGTCATTTGTCAATTCCATGTTAAATTAGCATTTTGGGTTAAATTGTTTCATTTGTCAAACGTGTTTCGACTTGTTGTTCACGATATTATTACTTATATACTAATTTAAATAATTACAAAATGTAAAACATGATTTATATATAATATATATTCATCATATACATATATATATGATAGATCGATAAATGAAATGAAATACACCATTCATGGAGACGGTAGGTCGTACGTACGCATGAATGCAGTTTTCTTTTCTTGATGGAATTGAATGGAATTACGTAGATGACAAAAATATATATATACATAAATAAAGTATCATTATTATGTCATATATTTAATTACTATTCATTATGTATACTTTATAATTATTCCTGAATGGTTAACATGGAGAATGAATCTCATCTGGTCGTGGAGACGGTAGTCCGTACGTACGCATGAGCGATGATATCATTCCCATGGTCATGGAATTATTTTGAAGTGTATGTATAATATTTCAGAATCAATGTCAAATTAAAATAATCCTATATAGTTATTTATTTACACCATTATACCCATCCAATTATGTTGATGGTCGAAAACAGATTACACCATGCAGTGGAGATGGTATTCCGTACATACGCACACGCGGTGATTTTGTTTTCTATAGGATAGATTGAAGGTGAAATATGTTTGCTTAATATTTATAATAACATATCATTATATATGTAATTCTGATGTTATTAATTTATAATGAGACAACAAATGAAGAATAAGTAGAATATGAAAGAAACTTGAGAGAATCGGAAGAAGGGATTACCTCTTCTTCAACGCACCTCCTTTAAGCCTTCTCTTAAAAAAATAGAGTTGGTCTTTTGAGAAGACCAGAACCTCTAGAATGTGGCTAGGTATGTGTATAAGAGAAGTGGGCATGTTTTGGAAGAGCTTCAAGGATCAAAAGGGTGTGAAGAGAAGAGGGAAGGGGTTCCCTTTTTATAGGGGAGGAAAGGGGCACCTTTAGAAAAACAAAAAATATTATTTTATAATAAAGTCATATTTGGTTTTTAATATTTCAATAGTAATTTATATAGATGCTAAAGTGGTTATGGGTTGAAAAACATTTAACCAATAGATGGTAGACATGTTTATTTTACAATTTTAACCTTATCATTTGGATTTTACTCTAAGTTAAATAATTTATCTTTTACTGTGTCTTCGTGTTTTCTTAAACTATATGGTTAATAAACATGCTATAAAAAGTCAAACGAAATACAAGTTGTTCATTATTAAAATATATATCATTATCTAAGTAATATTTTTTGATCCTTATATTTTTAGGAATAAAATAACAATTAATAATATAATATATGTTTTAAAAACTATTTTATGTCAATTGTGACACTATTTGGTAATTGATTTTTGTGAAAATCATAACAGAATGATTAGTTCAAAAAAAGTTATTTAAATCAATAATAAAATGTCATATTAACATATAAATTAGTTTAATTCATAAAAAGCCTCAAATTACATTTATTTGGGTATTTATAACATCAATTATGTTAATATTTCATTAATAAGATAATTACTGCAACATCATTGTGTCATCAATAACCTAAATTATTTAATGTCTAAAAAACATAAATAAAATAACATATGGTAGGAAATCAATTTCTCATTCTAATTAATATTTATAGTCTAATTTATCTTATGTATAACCCTATTTTAAAAATGTTTTAGTTATTAAACTTTGATTTCAATTATTTTAACTATTCTTCAAATAAATTAATAATAAATGTCCTAATCTAATCCATGTAGACCTAAATGGTAATATATTATTACTAATGTTTTTTATGGTCGACTTAAACATTTAAAATAGAATTAGGACATGTGTTAGGGTAATAATAATATCATTTTTACCCTTATATACCATATTTATTTTTAACTATTGATAATAAAAGTAAAAAGTTATTATTCCCAAAAAATAATTTTCATCTCATTGAACAACATTTTAGTACTTGATATTAAACATGTCTCTTGGATTTTCTAAATTCCACTCATAGAAGCTTTAAAATTATGTTTTATGTGAATTTTCAAATTCTCCTAGAAGGTGGGTAAAAGACTGTAAAAAGTTCAATAAATTTTTTATATATCTAAAATTATTATCAAATGACTCCAATGAATTAATTTGAACATATATATTTATTATGTATAAATTTTTACCTAAATTAAATTTAAATAAAATAAATAATTATTTAAATAAATTTTCAATTTTTAAATAGTATCCCAATGTTTTCACTATTCATAACAAATTGGAACTTTTCAGAAAAATACCAAAAATTCACCCTAGGATAATTTCGATATTCCAAATCCATAAATGAAGTACATTATGAAAGATAAAATTTATAAAATTTCCAAAAATTGGGTATTACTATTCATAATGGTTAGTTTATATAATATTTTAATAGCATATCGTTGTTTAGTGAAACTCGATATTGTGTTCAACACACGCTATCATGGAAGGACACGATTGTGTGTAAAGCAAGACAAGTCAGGGATGCGTGTAGTGAAAGCTCCTTTTGGTGTATCATACAACACAAGATATCAATAAATTTAAAAAGAATATTTTTCATATAATCTCGGGGTGTAACAGATTATCTAACAAAAATGTAAAATAATTTTTATGTATTGTTAAATCTAAAAATCATGGAGAATATAATATTAATAGAAGATGGTTGGAAATAAATTTTTTTTAAATAATTTCAATATATTGAATCATTTCAAGCAAACAATCAACTAATTAATCAAATAAACTCAACGATAAGACAACTAAAAATAAAAAATAATTACAATAATCACATTACAATGTGAAGGATATTATTCAAATAAAACAAATATCAAATTAAATTTATAATAAAACACACTAAATTCACGTTTTGTGTATATTAAACTATATAAAATAGTGAAAAATAAATACTAGGAAAAAAGATAAAAAAATATAAACATAATTATTAATATTTGAACTATCCCGTATAATTGATAATGAGTAAAAACATATATAATTATATGGAAAAAAATTCAATATAAACCTTAATGAATATTGAAATAAACTATATATTAAACCATGTATTTTTTAGGGATAGTAAAATGAATTACTCATATGGAAACATTATTATGAATCCATGGAAATATATAAATTGGGATCCTTCACCATATACTATTATCAAACATGTTCCAAACACATTCAATAAAACACAAAAATTAAAATCCCTACATTTTGAAACAAAATAAATCCTATACAAGTAATTTATTCATTTTTAAACCATGAAATGAATGGAATAATTGATACATGGTTTTAGAATATGATAAAAATCTAATATTTTATTTATAAAGTTTTTTTAATAAAAACAATTTTTAAGGATGAAATTAAAATTATAATATTATTGTACATAACATTCAAAAATAAGGTTAAATTCCATCTATGTTGATGCATTTTTAAATTATGAAAATCTGATGTTGAGATAATAATTATGAACCATTCTCTTGGAATCCATGATTGATAGAGTTTGAGTTAACTATTTATGTTTTCCATGAGGAGCAATTTTGGTAATGGTGAGACTAATGGGCTTTACATCCACATTTATTCCAATCCCAACCAATGATAATGATGGTCTTTATTAGTGTAATAATTATCATAATTGGTATTCTATAAATAATACAGACCACATTAATTTTATTAATCTTAGCATCTATTACATATTATAATATTTAAATGTTTTGAACATTAATTATAAAAAAATAATATTCATCACCTATATGTCAATAATATTAAAATGAAACAAACTAAATAATATAACCGTGTTATTAATTGGGAGGTAATTTGAATTGACCATTAATGAAAAATTATTAAAAGAATAAAAAATAAAATATAATTTATTAATAATATCATTTAATAATTAATAAATATATGCTCAATTATAGTTGAATTAATTCCCAATGGAATTAATTATTATAATCTATTGGAATGATAAGATATGATTTATCTATTTATAATTATTAACAATATATAATTTTTTACAATAAAATTTATTTCTTTAATAAAATTATGTAATATATATAACGATTAGTAAAATATTTCATGAATTTGAAAACATATTATTTGATATAATTTTAGTAATTAGTATTAAAAGTAACATAATATTTTTATGTCGTTTTATTTGTTTCCATAAATATATTTTTGTTAATTTTTTTATATCTAAAAAAATATATAATATCATTGTGACGTGATCTGTGTACTTTCCAAAACAAGAAGCATATCAAGCTATAATATGAATCTTTTCATAGGGGATATATATATTATATTTTATTATTTCTTATTCACATTCGCTAGGATAAATATATCATTCAAAAATCTTGATCATGTATCATTAATAGTAAAAATGTTGTTTTTTATGCTATTAAATTCAATATTTCTATAATTATTATAAATTTTTAGAACATAATGAAAAAATAATTTATGAAATGATATTGTCCTCAAAATGAAAAAATCAATTTTTTACTTTCTAATACATGATTGATTCAAATGTCAACATGGATGGTTTAATATTGATTTTAGAAACACCTAAAATATTATTTCATTTAATTATTCATATTTTGTGCACATTAATACATCGAAGGACAATGTTTTGATAAAAATAATATAATATACAAATCTTGGATCATGAATAAAAAACATTATAAGGCAATGAATCATTATAAATAATTAAAAATAGTAGTTTTATATTATGTGTAAAAATCATGAATAACTAACTGTAGATTTCATTTTACATAGCATCAATTCAAGCAGGAAATAACACAACACAGAGATTATCATGTGTTACACAAAAAAACTATGTTTGTATTTTAGTACAATCAATTCTAAGTCCCTTTAATATCATTTTATTCAATAAAGGATATGATTTATTAAACATCAATATACTATTAATACAATTATTAAAATATTATTATAGTTGCAACATATACATTGGAATGGAATTTTTGAATAAAATTAAATAAATTGTGTAAATATATTTTACTCATGTATGTAAACTGAATCATTTGGTTATCAATTATTATAACTAAATATAAGAACTATTTTAAAATAAAGACATTACTTTTCTATGAAAATTATTTTTCTATATCCAAACAAATTTTTATTTAAAAAAATTTAAAATCCACTTTTGATTAATGTCCAAAATTATGTTAAAATATTATATATTCAATAAATATTTTTGGTACACATACAATATATTTCATATGTATAATATAAGAATACATCAAAATTCTACGAATAAAAAGATATAATTTTCTAAAAGGTATTTTTACAGCCTTTTAATGGAGAACCCATTTTAAATCTGACTTAGACAGATTTATAGTCATTATATAACATAATATAAATAATTTTTGAAATTTTACCCAAAAAATATATTATAAATATTTTTTTCTACGAAGTCCATTTAATTAAATAGTACATAATACTGAATTTTAATTTAAAAAATCTATTTCATAAAATATATTATTAATGATAAATATTTTTTATTGGTTTTGAAGTTAAATTAGATAAATTGTACAACAATTAATCAAATTTAGGTCATTGGAAACAATGTAATCTTGTAAATGTATAAAAAAACTTATAAACCATTGACAATTTTCACATTAAAAACACTTTCAATCCCCAATTTTCTAGATTAAATTAAAATTTATTTCTAACAGATAAGTTATTGTATTTTTGGAAATATGGATTATATATTTTTAATTAATTTAATATATAATTTTCATGAATGTAAACTTATTTCATGGAAAAATATTCTTGAATGTAATTAAAGAGAATTAAAATGATTAGTAGGACACTTAACATAACAAGTGACCAAACCATAAAATAAACGGACAAAATGACGTAGAAATAATTCCTAAAATACATTTAATATTAATATATTGACCATATTTCTCTGGTCTATAATAATGTTCATTATTGGATCCACTTTTTATAGGAAAAATGTGGTTGAATTCCAATTTTAAAAATTGAAAATAATGCCACTCATCCCCAACTATAAAAAGATACTCAACCCTCCCATTTATTCACATCTCTCATGACAATTTTATCACCAAAATTATCCCAAATAATTTGACTACATACCTATTCTATACCTAGAATCCCATTATGGGCATAAATACAAACAATTAAGCCTTTTAGTATAACCCAAAAAGATTAACCCAAAAACATAGTAACATTTTTCGACTATAATTATTGTTTCAATTACTTCCCCACCAATTAAATTATTATTATATCATGATTATATAATAACACCATTATAATCAATATACATTGAATTTTTTTTATGTTAATAGTTCTACACAGAACTAAAAAAAATTTCCATCATATGGGTAACAAATATACCATTCGTGTACAAAGAACAAATACCTCATGAAACGACGATTGTTCATTTTTCCTTTGAAACCCCTCATGGTTGTGAAATGTTATGGAAACTCAATTATTATAATATATATATGACATATATTATTTATTTATACTTTTGGAAATATTATATAAAATATACCTTCATGTTTTCCTTTTTTGTGTAAATACGATAATTTTGTTTGTTCATGTGTAGGCTATTGCATCCACAAAGAGATTTGATTCTTTCATACTAAACCAATAATGTATTTTTGATCGGTTTATTGAAGTTATATGATATATATGGAATAATTATAAAACTAGAATTAAATTATATATATATATAAATGCATATATGACATTTTATTTTCATTCACTATGAAAAGTAATGAGAAACAACCTTCAAGCATACGTACGACATACAATCTCCATGAATGATGTATTACATTATTATAAAAGATTATATATTGAATAAATATTATATATAATTTTTTTTTATAATATATAAATATTTAAATCATGATATATTTAATAGGTTGACGAATAATAACTGAAAACAGATACAATAAACAATGTAGTTATTATCTGAAACATGTCTTTAAAATACAATTGTTATTAAATGGGTAATATAATTTCAGAAGTGAATAATATATGGTATAAAATTTGGTAATACGGTTCTATTGTAAATAAATAAATAACTTTTCTTTATTATATATGAGGTTTTAATGTGTACAAAAACATTTGAAGTTTTGAGGTAAGGATTTCTCATCTAACTTTTTATATTATTGAGATACATGTCAGGTTCCCAATTCATGTAATTTTGTGGTGTATATAATGAAAATGAACAAAATATATGAGACATATAAATCATTTTATGGGTATTTAAGTATCCATTTTATGATCATTCAATCATCAAGTTTGTGGTTGAATTGTTATAAAATATGTAATGTATTGTTTTTTAATTTTTATACTTTGAGTCATATTCTATGTTATGCACCATTATTTTTCTATGCAGTTTGTATAAATCCATTTAAAATGATATATAATGAACATTTTTCATTTAATTAAATTTTAATTGTCATGTAATTATATTATTTCATGTGTATTACGATTCAATGTTATCAAAGTGGTAACTAATTATTACTACAATCTCATTATTTAACATGACTATTTTTGATAATTCTTCCAATAATGAAATATTATGATCTATATCACAAAAATAAACATAAATTTAATATCATTCATTATGAAACAAATTCTATTTATTAAATGTCTCATTACTATTATCTTTTTATACGGGGAATGTTTTTAAAATTTTAAGATCATGTTCTCATACACGTATGTTCATGATATTCTTGGATATTTCATTATTTACTTTTAATGATAATTTCAGCTCACCCTTTCATATATTTACTTTCCAAAGGTTATGATGAAATTAGTAACATATTATTACTAAAGGTGAGGATCATTAATGTATATATTGAATATCTTTCACAAAAATAGATGAATATGTTCCATATTTCCAACGACTCAAAACTAATATGGTCCTCGAGTATATATTTTCATAATCTATTAAATATTCATAAAAATGAATAAATATCTATGTATGTTATTCCTGGATTTATATAGTTAGTAATAAAGGAAAGGATTATTCATCATTTATTATTTATGATGAGAAATATTTAGCGATATCCCTAGGGATATTTCGAAGGATATGTCTCTGGATGTCTCAAAGGATAAATCAAACTATTAGTCAGTGTATAGGAGAATGTCCAAGAAATTTGGATGAGGATAGAGGGGCTTATTTCATAGAAATACATATTTATTTGGATATTACAAGTGTATGTGGCTTTATCATAGATATACATATGAGTAAGAACCCTGAATAGAACGTATTGATCTAGACTCTTTTGTGAACTAGTGCAGAAAATGGGCCTTGTAGCACACCTAGTTTGAAACTCTAGAGGAATATGTTTTGAAATTCACAATGTATTTAAAAAATATAATAAATGATAAAAATAGAATATGAAAATGATTAAAATTGGATAATTATTTGGTTTCATATATTAAATATTTTTGTGTCATTATTTAGTCATCTAATAAGTTATTTTTCAGTATTTTTTTCTGATATGATAAGTGTTTCATATCCTTTTCTTTCTTGTTTTTGTCAATAGAGGGAAGTAAATGTTTCATGGATAATAATTAATTTTTTAGACTCTGAATTTTAGTTCATGATTCAAATCATTTTATAATGGTTAAACCTCAAGAAGACAATTCAAAAGCGAAATGTGTATTGGTTATAATTTTGAAGATAAAGATATCAAAAACAACATTTTAATGTTATGGAATGTACTTCTAGTATTATTTACATTAAAAATTATATGAATGATTGGAATAAGGTTCAAGAACCTTAATATATCATTCATATTTAATATTCATGGATATGTGTATTATGTGATAATATGATGAGGTCTATGTAATCATTTAAGAACAAATTTGGATGAATGAAGTGTATATATATAGTAATTAAAGAATTATTTTAAATTAATCATGAAATATATGATTTAAATTAAGTATTTCCAATAGATTAATGTATAGTGATAATTAATTATAAATGGTATTTAATGGAGAGGTAGTATTTTGATTATGGGAAGGGAAACCTTAATGTGTCCCAGATGTTTAGATAATTATGTTTATGTTGGATAAGGATATAATTGTTATGGATAATATAAATTGGATAGTACTAATTACCCGAGACATGGAAATTGATTTTTTGAAAAAGTGACATATGTCAGCATGGAGGAAGCAGAAAACTTCTTGGATTTAAGGAATATATTCGGTAATTTTTGGATATGGAATCATAAATGTTTTTCAAAAATTATTTTTTGTAATTCAAGTAATTACGTTGTTTCAAGACAATATATGATGATGGTATTAATTTTTTCTGATAAGTTTAAATGAAGATCTACATTTTGATATACATGGAATCAATATTAAGAAAATATTAAGAGAATCATTCTAATGTTTTGTATTTTCATCTTTTAAAAGGATTATAAGGTTAACCATTTTGGAATGATTATGTGAATCTTCGGATAACGTATTTCAGAAAAAGTATTATCTAACCACATAAAGATTTATACATATTGGATATCCTATTATAACTAAATTTTGTTGATGGTAACTAAATATGTATTAGATAACTTGGAACTCATGATCTTTAAGTTCTTTAGAAGTAAAAAATCACCCTTTATTTTTAGTGAAAGTGGTGAAGTTGAAATCAGTCAATACATGACCAAAGGGAGATATTTTACTTATGAAAAGGAATGAAATCACGAAAGTATATCGTCTTTTGAAAAAATTTATTCATATATAGGAAAAGTGTCTTAAAATAAAATGGTTTCCTATTAAAATCATTTTTAATTATATCAATTGCATGTTTCATGCTTCATCACTCTATGGTTTTGTTATTGTTAACCTTCCCTCAATCACCATCTTTATGGTGATCATTTATATTTATCAATCTCTATGATTATTTAAATTATACTTCCATGTCCATGTTTTAACTTACCACCTTTTATCTCATATGTGGAAACCTAGTTATGTTATACATTGGGTAACAGTTATGCATTCGACATTCAATTTGAAATGATGTTTTGATATTCATTTTTACAATATGGGATTTAA
This sequence comes from Viscum album, assembly GCA_963277665.1. NCBI lineage: Eukaryota > Viridiplantae > Streptophyta > Magnoliopsida > Santalales > Viscaceae > Viscum > Viscum album. The sequence continues at coordinate 892,455,330 of OY728130.1, forward strand.
TGAATTGTACATTCAAGTATTAAACCGTAGAAAAACAAGAATTTGTTTATGGAAAATTCATTCAAGGGGGTTGATGAAGGTAACTCACTAGTAATTTGAGAAATATTTTTTGAGTGAATTTAATCATTTGGATATTTTTTTATTTCACAGAACACATAATACAACTTTTATAATAAAAAATTACTAAGTGAGGTTTGAATTATACACAACAACTATTCAATTTATAACAACGCAAAACACTTATATTTTCTATTATTACATGAAACACTACTAATGAATTTTATTTCAATCAATACTGAGTCCTATTAATAGAATGTGTTACACAAAAGGCCAGTTTTGGCCAAAGTATAATATACCAATAATAATATTATTAAATTTTTAATATAGATACCAACTGGTTTTTGTAATGTACATTAAAAATAATATTAATGAAATTTTTATGATTTTAGGTACACATGTATATAAAACGAATCCATTATATATTAATTAGTATATGTGAATGTTAGCACTATTCAAAAATAATGAAATTATATATCTAATAAAACATTGTTCTATACATAGAAACTATTTTATATTAATAAGTTAATAAAAACATTTTTGAAAAATGATTTCATTAAAATTTATATTATATATATTCAATAAATATTTTTTATACTCATACAATACATTTTTATGTCATAAGGGAAGAATAAATTATATTTTATGAATGAATAGTTAGATTCTTCTAAAAGGTAATGTTTTCACCATTTAATGGTGATCCCATTTTAATTCATATACTGGAAATATTTATTATTTTTATATGACTAAATATACAATATTTTTGAAATAGGAAAATAAAAGTAATTTTTTGGTAATTTTTTGATATGTTTCTATAAGTTTTCGTTTCTTATGAATAGTTAATAACACAAAATTTTAATTCCAAGATATATTTTCTTGAAACATATATATAAGGATAAATTATATTTTAATTGGTTTTAAAGTTAAAATATATCAATTAAACATCAATTAATCCAATTTAGTTTATTTTAAATTTTTTTCACATAGAAATTGCATATAAAAACATTTGAAACATTTGAACATTTTGACATGAAAAACTCGCATTGTCATTCAATCTGTGGGATTAAATTTGAATTAATTTCATCCACATATATTTATAGAATTTGGATAAATGGATTAATTATTTGGAATCATAGTTAAATATAATTTAAAATATTTTAAACATAGGTTTTTATAAAAACTATTAGTAAATGTAATTAAAATTAATTACATTGATTTATAAGAATATTAGCCAACCATGTCACTAAGCCTTACAAATAATGTACAAAACGAAATAAAACATTTTCCAAGATCCAATGGATGGACATAATTTCACCATATAATACCTTGTATAAACCATTCTACATTATGGGAGAAACATTTATAATGAAAAACATCGGTGGAATTCTATTTTATAAATTTAATACAATTACACTCCTCCTACACAATAGAAATTTACTCAAACCTTCCATTTATTCACAACAATAAAGTTATTTGTCTTCCCTAACATATACACAAATAAAATCATAACATATATACCATAAATCTATAATCGTCATCATTGGTATAAATCCAAACATGGATGTTGTTTGGAATTATTCAACTTGAGTTATCTGAAGACAATGTAACATTCTTCAACGATAATCTTTTTGTTCATTTATTTCTCCACAAAATAAATTTTTTACAATAATTATATATAAAAAAAAAGTATCCTAAATTTCTGATATGTTATCATGTTAATATTTAGACCAATACATAGACACAGTAACATATAATGGTAAATTGACTTATCATTCATTTATGATGAACTACTACCTCACGAAACCAGTATAGTTATTTGTTTTCCTTTACCACATATAATGGATATTAATTATGATGGAAAATATATTTTAATATTATATATATGATATTCATGATGTAATTATTATTATATAATTATTTTATAAATCATAACTTCATGGTTCCTATATAGTGTATGTTCAATAATATTTTTTTGTGGAAGTGTGGAGTACCACCTTCTCAAAGCGATGTTATTCAGTCACAATCTACATGGAATGTTTTAAGGATTATTTTATCTAACATTTATGATATATATGAAATTATTATATTAATTTAGTGATAATATAGTTAAATAAATATATTTTAATAACATTATTTTCACTATGTTAAGAAGACAGAAATGAAGTTCATGCACTCATATGACACACCGTATCTACGGAAAACATATTCCATCTCTTATATCTAACAACTAAAGATTATAATAAATAATTATATAATAAATATATATGATATATAAATAATTTTTTTAGATTCATTAAATTATCAAATCATTATATACATATGGTGGTCAATAATAACAATTCAAAACCTATTCAATAAACAAAACAGTTATTATCCAAAACATTGTGTTAACATGAAATTTTTAATTAACATGAAAAATATTGTCATATGTGAATCAATTATGGTATTTTATATAGGAATAATTATCATTTTAGTATTATAATAAACTCATATTTAGTATATATATGGTTTGAACATGTATAAATAATTTCAAAACATAAGGTAAGGGTTTTCTTATCAAACATTTTATATCCGTTAGATACATTCCATGTTAACCATTCGTTTATTTAATATGTTTTTTTAAATCCATATATTTTATTATATGATAATTATACTGATATTTATGGTTATTTACATATCTATTTTATTATATTATTTTAATGGGATTTATGCCAGAAAAGTTAATAAATCTATAAAGTAATTTTGATTCAATTTTCTTTCTTTGAGTTCCATGCCATGTTATGGACATATATTTTTCAACTGGGTTTATATAATTACATTTGAAATGATATATCATTAAACTAATTTCATTAATGATATTTAATTAATAATTTAATTTAATTCTATCATGTGTATTATGATTTAAATTTTCCTAAGTGGTAAGAGGTTATTTCTAAAATATCATTTTTTATTTGGATGTTTATGATTATTATTACATAGATGAAATCTTATGTTCCATCTCTAAAAATAACACATGAAATTAATTATGGTACAATTATCCATGATATATTAATTTTTTAGAAAAAAAATACCACTCAGTTACTATATATAATTAAGTAAATGTTTTTGTAATGATTTGACATTAATTATCTTTTCGATCTAAATTTTTTTTCTTTCATAACATAATTTCTGAAAATGTATTGAAAAATGCATTACTATTATCCTATGATGTTTAATGAATTTTATACCAATTTATTAATAGTTTACATAGTTATTAGAAAAGTAGGTTCTTTTTATTTTCTGATAGATAGACTTTTCTAAACATATACGGGGCTGAATGAATATTCATCATGTATGGATTTATCCACTATCATTGTCATCCATCCATTGAAGCTCCCATTGAATTATTAGAATATTTATTTCATATAAAAATATTTTTTATTAATTTTTAAATTAATTTATTTTATGTTGGTTTAAAAAATGGGGTTTGAAAATTGTTTATGATTTATAAAATGTTTTAATTGATTTTCAAAGCATTTTGTAAACATATATAATGCTATTTTCAATGAAAAAGTATTTTAAAGATGAATTACATTTAATAATTTTTTTAATGTTTTCTAGATCCCAATATAAGTAATAAAGTTTATTTTTTAGGTAAATGCGTTTTAAAATGTTTTATACTTTAAAAATAAATTTTCAAAGAATAAAGGATCTTTTCCTCTAGGTATGGATTAATTTAAATAGAAAATAAGTGTTTATAAGAAAATAATTTTTGTAATGTTTTTATGAAAACTAATTTAAAATAAAGAAAATTTATGATAATAAATGTTCCATATGATCTTTAAAAACTCTTCTCCATCTATGATGACATACTTTGTTATAGTTATTCTTTAATTGGGGAAGTTATCCAAGAATACCTTTAATATTTATTTTTGAATTGTCTATGTTTAAATGTAATGATTTTTATGACACCCATTCATATAAAATATGTTATATGATTTTTATAACCATTTATTTTCTTTGGATATTATTTTATAATTTTATTTTAGAAACTATATAGAATCCCACCATTTTATTACATAAAATATTCATTAAATGGTAAATAACATAAGATCATTTAATGATTACTTTCCTGGAGAAAATCTACAAAATAAATTAAAACAAAAAAAATTATTATAATTAACATGAAATGATTATTCAAAGGATACTACTAATTATATTTACTACACATAATAACTTGGGGACATACATCAATGGAAAGGGAGAGCATATGTCCAGTAAGAGAAAAAAATGGAATAATTTACAGGTGATCATGAGGAATAAAATTAATGAAATGAGGAATATTAATCTGTTATGATAAAGAGAACATGATACACAAAATAATAAAAATTACTTGAATAATAACTTGGTACAATGTCTGGAACATTTAATTTATACATTCATAAGCTTATCACTACGGTTAATCACTAAGGTGTCATAAGACTTACTAAGCTTATTCACCAAGGTATCGTATAACAAGTCATCTTTATAAATTAAATTCAATACCAAATGCATTAGATCAATATCATGGAAAAATTATATTATGAATTTATATAAATTTCTCAATATAGATAATAATCATATATTTCATAAATAACTTGTGGAGAATAAATGAAAAGTGATTCATATGAACATTATGGAATTCCCAAAAGTGTTAAAAGACATGATCATTAAGTCATTTTCATCCCAAAGAAAAGGAATGTGCGATTCCGTTATTTTAATACCAAAATAATATATAATTTTTGAAATATAATTTAATACCTTATTTAATTAATGAGGCTTGGGTATTCATAATAAATAAAATAAAATATAATTTATTTAAGAGAAGTGGGAAATTTCGAGAAGTACATTTTACAACATTATCTATATAAATCATGGTTCACAAAAAGTAAAAGTATATGGGAAATGGTTTCCCATTCTTAAAACATAATTTTTATGTCCATGATTGAAAACAATTTAATAGAATATAGTAACCATTACATTTAGACTACATTTATGAACGTATTTTCTTGAATCAAAATGAAATGTCAAACAATTCCCTTACCATGAAATGTTACTCTAACAAATGATTTTTGGGACCTTGGAGGATTAAGGAAACCTTGAGAGGTTAATATTTTAGAGCTTCATGGAGGTTGAATTTTGAGTTAAAGAAAATGGCGATATGGGTGGCTATTTACAATAAAAGTTGGGGATTTGTTTATTAATTCTCAAATTTAGTCTATAGAAAACTAGGTTGTAGAAAATGAATAAAATGGACTTGAACATGGTATTTCCCTTTTTTATTTCGCACATGGGACACATATTATGTTATTTTAATCCAAAAGGACAGCCATAATTTTATATTTTTTGTTTTGGCATAGAAATGTAACGTTTCTAAAAAATAACATTTTTTACGTTAATGATTTTATTTTAAACGTAAAAAAATAATTTATTGGCATTGAAATTGAATAAAACCTATTAATGTACTTGATATTAAAAAAAAACATATTTTAGGTCCTGTATTTTATTTAATTATTTATTACATCATTTTGAAATTGTTATTAAATCATTACACATATCAAAAAACTAGAACTATATTTTTACAATTCATGAAAAATTATAGTATTTTATATAAATTTCATGAGTTCACCATAGCCTAATTTTGGACTGATGATTTCAAAAATGATGTTCAATTTATTATAATTATATTTTATATATTTTATTTCTATCTTTTAAATATAAAAATCCATATTTATTAAAAATAATAGTAGATAATAAAATATAGTAAATTTTCAGACAACTGGAAAAAATTATTTTTTCATTTAAATTTAAATTACATTGTTTTATATCATACTATTTTATTAAGATATATATTATTAAATCCATTAATTTATGACACAATATTTAAATCCATTCATAAATGTAAAATATGTTACAATTTGGGTTTCAAAATCAATTTAGCAAATCCCATCTCAATTTTATTATTAAAACAAATATTAAAATGAAATTGAAGGATTTATCAATTTTAATTATAAAAAGGTTTTTATAGTTATTGTAATGGAGTCTTGGACATGTAACACCTTATTACAACCACACACTCCCTATGAGTAAGGTGTGTAATGTTTGTAGTTTTTTGGGGTGCCTCGGCTATCATCAACTATGTGTTAATATCAACTATCATGAACTTCTCTTGAAGGCAATTTCATTGAAACTTCTCTTCTTTAATATCATCAAGTACATATTCAAAGGGGAAACCCAATGATGATACCTCCCTTCCATTCTATGATAGATTGGATTTATTTGGAATGACTCTAATAGTTGATGCCGTCATAATTTTTTAAGAACCATTTATCATTTTTCATTATTACTTATAAGCACATAATATTATTGGAACCATTTATACTAAGATTATAGTTTCCAATGAAAATATCGAACAATGATTATATAATTGTTGAACTTAGATGGCCACATTTCCATTTTTATTCAAATCATTATTATAGATATTTGGTTATTTTTTGTATAAAATAATATAAGAGACATTTTTAGGAAGTAATCATAATTCAATAAGGTTATGTCATTACAACCTATCTATTTTCAAAATGTAACCATTTGATAAATTGTAATTATACCCATTTCAGTTCATGGTTTAAGATACGATGTTTCTGAAATCCATCTATTATTATTGTTCATGATATAATGCAGGACTTATTATCTTGTTTTATATGTATGTATTATTTTATTATTTGAAGGGTGTAACCTATATCTCCCTCCAACACATAGGGTAATGATTTATATCCCAAGAGAAAATGATGGGAATCTAGTCGACAGAATTGATAAACTATAAAAATGGGGAAACAGAATCCACTATAGGAAGATGGGGAAACCAAATCTACTATGGATGATTGGAAGACCTGGTACACTATGTGAATATGGAAAATCATGATCCACAATGGGAATATGGGAAAACCATATACACTCTAGGTAGATGGTGTAACAAGATCCCTTATACGGAAAGCAATGTGACTAGGGATAGTTGTGTGTCTCGCCCAGTTGTTCACTATTATGATTTGGATATGCACATTGACTTATATTTAATTAAGTTACATGTTTTTGTTTCTACCATAAATTCCATGTCTTATACATTTGATATTCTCACATGGTTTATGTTATTGATTATCATATAATATCATTCCTTATGAACTACCAATATTTATTCCTTGTATAATGATTACAATCATTTAATATAGGGTATGATATTGAAATGTTGTGTTGATGTTATCATACCCTTATCATCCTGTTATGCATATGTGTTTCATTTATTTTTCATTATTATTTATTCTAGATCACATTTTTTGTATTTATCTTTTCCCAATTTTATTATGAAAGGGTTTAAGTGTGAGTATAGTAGGGATGATCTTTAATTAATTTTTTATGACATTTCACCAAACTAATGAATGTGTACCATGTTTCTAATGTGAATCAATTATAATAGTCCTCAGTCTTCTATTTTTTGAATGTTTTGAATGTATATATAAAATGAGGTAATATCCATGTATTATAATCCTGGGACACTATAAGAAATATTTTACTTCCACAGTATAAAAATATTCAAAATACATTATTATAGCTCCTTTAGTTGAGAATACTCTTTTAGGGATTTTTTTGTTTATACATTTCCCATTATACATCACTATATGAAAATAATTATCCATTATTTCCAGGTACTATAAATTTTATTTCAAGATAAGTATCTTAATTATTCATTTAATATGATTATTTGTGATAAATTATATATCTTCCACCATTAATATGAATGTTCTATTCTTATTCATTTTATAAATTCTTCCATTACCATTGACATATTTATTTACCAGGTACAACACCTATGTTTTCCATCTCCACGATGGTATCCCCAGATAAATAATGATATTAATTGAACATTATATATATACAAAACTATATAACAATGAAAATCTTAATAATTCATGACACAATGATAATAATTGAAGAACATGAATATTTATAACTAACATGACTAGTAAGATAATTCTACAATTTATTTCTCAAATGATCCCATTGAAATAAGATTTTACGAATAATTAATAAGTTTGTATTTATATATTACTCATTTTATTTATTTTAAGGTATTATAAATATATAAATAAAAAATTAATGAATATTAATTATACATAAACAAAGATAATATCATATAGAGTTAAAAATGGATATTTTTCATAAATTGGTTTCCCATGAAACTATTTTCTAATGTATATTCTATATTCATTATAATTAATGAAAGTAAGATTTAATAATAAATTTTTAAAAAAAGGATATAGGTAAAAGGCCCAATACGAACTTTATAAATATAGAGAGAGAGTAAAAATTCTAAAAAATATCTCTTCAGAACAAAATTAAAATAAGGACAACAACTAAAAATATATACTTAACGGAACAAGAAAAAATATCAATACAAACACCAACCTCATTAACATCTTCTAATGCATCTTATATGAGAATCACTTCCATGTGAGTGATTATGATTCTTCTAGGAATCTCTCACTTCATTAAATGTATCAAGTATATCATTTGATGATTTCTCATTAGTATCTAAAGAATCCATTGAATTGTGTACTTTCATCTATTTAACTATTAAATTTTCACGGCTTGTAGCTCGGTAAGGAATACTTTCAGTCTCAATAGTATTCATATATGAAGATTCATCCTTTATATAAGGGTTTTTAGTCCACATTTCTAATTGATTATACATCATAGATAAATATTCTATTATAGAAACTTACTAATTGAATCTACAAGTTGTCTTGCTAATAATGAAACTAGAATTTTGTACAATAGAATCACCTAGTGTTGATGTTTTCTGAACACACAAATAATTTTGTAATTACCTATATAAAAGATATATTTTTATATTCCATTATTAATGGTAGTCCTAAAAATATGCACTTATTTTGATCAGTCAACCTTGTTTGTATTTCTAAAAGAGGATCCAAAATTTATAAAAGGATCAATCTGTTTGTCCTGCTTCTTTATAGAAGCATGATATTTGAACATATTAGATTCCCATTCACTGGAAGGATCATCATTCATATAAGAATAATCTACAATAATGGTACGACCACTATAAATAGAACATTCAACAATTAAAATTTTTAAGTCATTAATTTTATTAAATATTTGAAAATCCTCAGATTTGGGTAATGAATAATCAATGAAGGAAGTTTTATGACTCATCAAGTAATATTATGAATTAGAAAGAGAATGTATCTTATGAACATTTAATAATTTATATTCCACATTCATCACATTATATTTCTCTAATGATAATTAAAAGACATCATCCAACTATTTGTAAAAAATATCCTTAAAAGACACATATGGATTTATATTAGAATGAACATCCACATTTGAAACAATTTCTTATTGATTACCCATTTTGGGTGGCTCCATAATTTTTAAATAATTAGCATCCATAAAAAATTTATGAAGACCATCAACATGTACAGCCTTATTGTAACATCATTGTAAATATTCCATCTCAAAATTTTCACTTTTGAAGAGGATCATTGTTGACATTCACATCAACCATATTCACATTATAATTATTATTTACAGAACTAGATAAAGGAAGCTTCATGTGACAATTATCAATCTACTTACCAGAACTCTTGAATTTATCACATTTTAAACCTTTTATGCACTTTTCAAAAAGATGAGAAACATCGCTATATTTTTTTAGAAGTCAATATGATTTTTTATATTAATATAATAATCATATGATGAAGAATCATCAATCTAGATAACTATATCAATAATAGTTGAATTCATATAAATTTACACAGGAACCCGAGCATAAATACCATATCAATATCATTTTATTTCATTATTGAATTTAATTAAAATTATTATATCATATGCTACATCCCATATGATATAGGTATGCTATAAAGACTAGAATAAACCGTTAATCTGAATCATAACTTGGGATGAAGAGATACAAGTATCAGTAGGGTTATAATTTGGGTCCCAATCTTGTATATAACGAATACAAGGCTTATGATGTAAGAACCCCATTCCCCAAGCATGCATCATTAATTCAGAAGAGGAATAAATAACTAGATTGAAACCCTTATCGATTGAAAGAATTATACAACTACAAAAAACCATTAATTTATGTAGATGGAAGAGCAGGTCATCCGGAGTACATTGATTAATACTATGTTGAAAAATAAATCATGATATATGGGATTGTTTAAATTAATTGGAAAATATTTGGAGAAATAATCCAATGGATAATTTATAAAAAAAGAAATGGAATCATATTTTGTGGTTCTATTTGGCCCCAATGAAATGAATCTAACATCATGAATATTCTGGATAGTGATCCATTCTTCTAATCTTCACGATTTAATGTTGGTTCATCTTTTCTTAGATTACGGTCACCAGATACATTACCTTCAATAATCAATTTCCCTATTATTGGAAAACACACCAAAACATCATTGAATGTGATACCAGACTCACTATACTTCTTATAGGGATGAACATAGGCATCAAAAATCAAAGTGATAGAATCCATAGAGAACAATAACTAGAAATATTTATCATTATATGTTGGGATCATCTTCAACTACCTCCTCACTCACATTTTTATTCTTCAATGTAGATTTATAGAAATGAAATTTATATATTATAATTCATATTAGAAGAATAAAATTCCATATAATGATTATTAATGTGAATATAATTTTTCAAAACCATCTTTTGAATTAGAAATTCATTTCATGAAAAATACTTTCTTCGACCCATTTTGTAGAGTTATTTTTAAATAAAATTATTTCACTTTTTGGATTGAATATGATAAAATATATACTATATTTGGAATTATAATAAATAATATTTGTTAATATTTCCAACTAATTTTGTGGTCAAAAAAAATAGTAAAAATAGTAATAATTAATTTTCACAGTTAAGGATAATACTAGTTTACCGGGGGTTAATATATAAAAATAGGGGTCCAATTGATCTAAAATCTCACTAATGTCCAATTGGTTAGTTTGATTTATACATTAACCTTACACCCATATAATATGAGTTATGTTGGATCCATATTACTTAAATGGTAGATTTATATTATTCATAAGCATTGAAAAATTACAAATTATAAACTCACCTTAATTCTAAAGAACACCACATCCCCTCACATCTTTACACCTCTAATGCCATCAAGATTGAACAAAACCTTCCAAACTCTATCAAAAAAATTATTATACACATTATGGAGCTAAATGTATTCCCAAATTACAAACCATAGCTTCATTAATAAGAGATCCAAATTAGGGTTTTCTAAGCGAATATAATTTTATTCACCAAGATCTTTCTTTTTTAAATATTCCATTAACACCATCAATTATTGATTATAAATTACAAAATAATAAAAAAATAATCTCAAAAATTTTTATATATTAATTTATATAATTTATAATATTTTTCCATCTCATATTTTATGAAATTGGAAACAAATCATCCTGCATGTTTACAACCCACTTCCACCCCTTAATCTGATGTAATTTGTTTTCCACCACCAAATCACAAGGATAGTAATAATGAAAGTAATTATTAATATATATTATTCTTATTTCTTTATATAAACATTATAATGATAATATATCATCATATTCCTTAACCTCTCATCCATTTGGTAAATGATAACTTCGGTTGTGCGTACATATTGCCTACCATTTCCATGTAGTGATGTGATTCATTTTCAATGTTAAAATTTAATAAATGATTTTAAAAGTGAATCTAATAAATAAATATGATATTTATATAAAATTTATCATTATATATATGGATTAACTTTATTCTATTTTATTGAACTGGAACATTCATGATGGAACGTGCATGAGAAATCAAAGGTGTTAACAACTGATATAATAGTATTAATAAAATATTATAAATAAAGTGGTGATAATATTTAATAAAAAGATAATACATGATATTATAAAATATAATATGGTGTTATTAAAATTAATAATTTTTTTAATACCATCATAACAACAGTTAAATTATGTTAAGATGAAGGGATGTTTCAGGTAGTGGATTTCATTTCGATGTCCACACAATTAAGACATATTTAATATTATACACATGTAAAATTTTATGTGGTGTATATACTTCCTATTTCATATATTTAATAGAAATAAATATTTATTAATTAGTATTAATGTTCCAATTAATGTAAATTATATCAAGGGGATAAAATCTAAAAGATAACAAAGACTATATTTTGTAATTTTATTTAGGAATTCCACAATATTCATTAAAAAATTATGATTATCATTCATAAAATACATATATTTATGATTCTTATAGAAATATAATAAATTTATATATTGTCTTCCATCTTTTCTGAAATTTATATATTTAATAATGATATGAGATGACTAAAGTAAAGGAAAATATTAATTCTCATTCTTATTGGGAATATTTTTCAACCATTCCGATAAATATTTGAACCAATTTTAAAAATTTATTTTATATATTAAAATGATATATTAGAGAATGTTGATGCTACAATTGTATTTTAATTTTTTTAAATAGAATATTTTGAATTTTTTCTTGAATCTTTTTTTTTTCATTTTTTAAAATTGGAAAATATAATGTTTACTGAAATATATAGTGATAACAACAATTCCCTATGACCAAAACATTTAATAATATTTTTCTTCTTCTGGAAGTGCTATATAGTGTTAAAAAACTCCAAAATGAAATATTTTCATCATATTTATATCCCTTTTCCCTATCTCTCGAAATAAAAAATTTCATTACAAAACCTATGTTCGCAATGAATCTATGGTCATCTATAATCACTTATTAATTTATAAGCCTTTATCATTCTCATGAAACATTAAACTTTTTATGAAAATTTTAAATTAAAATAACCTAAAAAATCCATGATATTTTTATCTTGGGTATTATTTTTTCTTAAATGGTATGACATTTCATTATATGCTATTTTACAAGGAATGTTATTTGACTTATTGAGGAAAATAACAATAAATCCTTAATGTTTATTCAATATGGATACCTAATGATAATTAATAATATTTATGAATCTAATTAAAAATTATATATAAGTGTAATTGTTTGTCAAGTAGAAATATGTGGGGATCAATTATATATAGCCCATCGATACATCGAAGGGTCTAATGAGGGAAATCAATTTGCTAGATGAAATTTGATTTTGTTGTACACATACCCATAGATTAAAAATTATTTGATAAAGCTGTTGATTGTATATATTTATTGGTTTCTAGGATCATGAAAACCAATGTTAATCTTTTCCACCATTGAGAATCCAATGTTAATTCTACATGATATGTTTACATTGATGTTTTATGTAGATTCATTTTCATCTCTTATTATAAGATAAATGGAATTTGTTTCAATTCATTTTTTTTCAATATTGATTTTACCAAATCTAATATGGATGTGTTCTATTATATGTAACCTTATTGATAAATTTATATCACCCTTTTTTCTGTAATTGTATATAAAAATTCATTTAATGATTTTCAAGGATGTGGATAATTTTCTTTTGTAATGTTTTAGATTTTATTCCCATTGTAAAATAGGTATCATTTATGTATCTAGCTTTGCATGAGTACCAAACTGATCAGCCCATTGAGAATGTAACCCTTGTATGTATTCTAATGTAATAAACTAAAAACCATATCTGGGAGACGAGAGTAAGAGTTGTTATAGTTGGTATGGGGTCATGTTTAGTATAAACCATATGAATTATATTTAGAATAAGATAGATTAGTAAATATAATCATATGATATTCTATGTGGATATTTATATTTTTAATGTAATGTAATTAAATTTTTCTTATTTTAGATATTATGTCAATTTTCATTATAGTACATCCCTATCTGGAAACTATATTTTAGTGTGTTTTTAGAACACATGGATATGGGGGTACAACATTGTGAAGTGGTGATTTGATTATATCATGGTTTTCAGTCACATTAATCGTGATCAATATCTTACCACTCACATGGTTTCACAATCTTAAAAGATATCCTTGGGATATTTCACAATTTTTTACAAACCATTATGAAGGATAGAAAAATATTTTTATGATTTAGATATATTCCAAAAGAAACAAATTTTATGATTCTATGATTAACAATTCTTAACATTTCTATTTTTGGTATGTGTCACATAGGATATAGAATTATATATTTCAATTAAAAATTAAAAATTATAATATATAATCCAGTTGTTACTATTTCTTAAAAATATTTCCATGAAAAAAATGGTATCTATATCCCTGACAAATATTTAAATTTTCTTATTGAGTAATCCATTATGATGAGTGTTGGAGCTGACCACGTCATAGATTAATTAGTTTAGATAACCCATGATATTATTTTTAACTTTTCACATATGTAGCAACATGATGTTTCATGTAACGGTACCCCAATATTGTATTTAATCATGTGATATAATCACTAATCATTTAGGGATACTACCAATCTAGTGGTTATTGAAAAATGAATTAAGCCCCGCGAAATTATATTTCTGACATAAGGATGTGTCAAAAGGGGAAATGTGGTATTTTTATAATATTTTAATATAGTAGTTTATTATGAATGGTTTTCATTGATTCATAATACTCATGAGGAATAATAAATATAAAACATATAAATGAGATATTTTTTAAGAAATATTCTTCAATAAATATGTCCTCATGAGTAATGAATTTAAATGACAAGAATGTTCTTCATCATAAATATAATGTTATATTAAAGTATTTTTTAGTATGGGGTTTCTATCCCAACACTATAAAAGAATATTATAGATTAAATAATTAATAATAAATAAAATATTTACCAATTTTGTTAATGGTCTTAATCTAAGTCTCTATAGGTAACTAGTTTCTCAAAAACATTCATCATAAAATGAAATTGTTTTCTAAACGGAATATTCTAGATACTCTATATTATAGAGAAATAAAGAAAATATTAGCTCACTAAACACCATTAAAATGGAAATATATTTAAGAGTATGAATAAAATGAATAAATTTCCATCATGAAAAAATTAGTGAATGAAACCACATATAAAATTATTGAATGGACTAAGGATTTGTCATAATTGTGGCGATAAGGTTCATTTAGCTCATTAATATAAGGAAAAAATTAGAAAAACTCTATTAAGTTCATTATAGAACAAAATGTGGAATTAATCAAACCCTTATCCCAAAAGTCAAGGTAACCTTATATAGAAGATGCCAAGGGAAAATGGAAAAGATTATGTTATCTATACAACTATGGTTAATGTTCCCAATGATATTGAAGCAAGTACTCTAATAATATCATCATATTTACCTAATTATTTATTAAAGAACATTTCATCCCACTGTATTATATCTACAATGATTTATTGTTAAATTTTAAATTTCCCTATAACCTTACGAGTGTAATAGTTGCTTAAAACTCTTTGTAGATGTCAAAATTTGATAAGTAAGTGACATTAATTTCCCATTATGACACATAAATGCAGATTATTTAAAAAAATTATTATCATACAAATAGTTTTTTTTGATATCATCAATCCATGAACTAGCATTCAAAATATTACAAAAATATTATTTAAAAGATAGAAAATTATTTCTAATGATGAAGACATGGAATTACTAAACTATAAATTGTATACAACATCATCTATGTGATGTCTTGGAGCACCCTATATGTCACATAAAAATGATATTCCTGGGAAAAAAGGGAAAAATTATATACAACTTGAAATTTAATTTTAAAATTGAGGATTTACCTATTGTAAATGAATACATTGATGTATTTCTTGAGGAATAAACTGGACTTCCAGTGGAGAATTAATATGGGTTTTCCATTGAATTTGTCCCTGAAAAAAGAATCCATATATAATGGATGTTATTGAATTAATTGAGTTAATGAAATTCTTAGAAGAGTATTGTGATAATGTATTTTTCTTCCCATGTGTTTCACCTTAGGATGCTTCTTTAATTTTCATTGAGAATATATATGTTCTCATGAGACTATGAAATGAGTGTAGAGAAATCATTTCTACTATGACAATGAATATGTATCTTATACCATGCATTGATGACTTATTTGATAAGCATAATGAATGTTAATGTTTTTTAATGAATAAAATTCATAATGGGTATCTTCCAATATGGGAAATGAAGGGAGATATTTTGAAGGAAACTTTAAAAATTAAAAATAAAAATTACTAGATTACAAGAATTCTATTTGGATTGACTAATGAACCATATTTTTTATGGATTTAATGAAAAACGTATTCACGGAATTTAATTATAATTATTTTAGAAATAATTAATCATATTTTGGTGTATTCTAAATGTTATGAAGACGAGAATCATGTTCAAGTCAATATTTAGACGCACAGTGGATAAGACTTATATGATAAATTTAAAAATTCTATTGAGATTCCATTCATTTAAATATTATCCATAAGGATGGATTATTAACTTCTAATATGATGATAAATGTAGTCAATTAATAAGAAAAAACAATGAACATAATCTAGGTATGCAGTTTCACAAGAGTGGTTGGTTATTGTTGATTATTGGTTCTGTGTTTTTGTGGAAAGGATAAACCATTAATGAATAATACATGTAAATGCAGTATGTTTATTTGGATAAATTAATGTGATGAAATATTTGATAAATTGAAGAGGATATTGGTAAATGTTATGATTTTATCTCTACCATTAGTAATTGATGTATTTGATATATATTTTGAAGCATTTAAAGACGGAAATGATTGTGTCCTTATGAAAAATGATAAATTTATTCCCTACAAAATCATATTGTTAGACTTATAAATTGATGTATCCAACTATTGATATTTATTGTTTATCTAAAATCATTTATTTGAATATTTTGAGGCATTATCGCTTTTTTAAAGTATGTGAGATTTACGGAGACCATTAGTGCCTAATATATTAATTTTCATAGAAAATGATCAAAAAAAGAATAGAAAATTACAAAAACTACACAGGGATTATCATTTATCAATACACTAACACAATTAGAGGAATATAAGGTATCAAATGCATTTTGAAATAAATATGAGGGTGTTCAAACAATAAATAAGGCCGATAGGGATCATATGTTCATAGATATTGTAATGATATATAGATGAATAATTAAGTAAGGGGATGAATCTCTCCATAAAAAATGGTTAGGAATCTATATTTTATATAAATGAAAACAAGTTATCAAACTAATGATGATAATTTTCACAAAAAAATAATAGTCTTAAACTATTGGGAATAATGATACATTATATGGGAAGATACCATTATGAAATTGGAATGTAGACTATGTCATCCATATATACCTGAGTCAAATAACGAATTGTTAGATGGCACTCACAACTTGAATTTATCCATACATCTTGGTTTCACCAAATGCATAGATATTTGAAGGATCTTTTTTGTGGGAAAATATGAACTGGGAAATTATTATTATATATCAAAAATCTTGGTTTATTAATAGGTGAAGAATGAGAGGTAGTATCCTAGAGGATTCACGCAACCTATCCCTATTACTATATTGAAATTATATCTTGTTACATTTTAATTTCTAATAATACATCCAAAGACTACAATAAAAAATAATACAATGTGGATTATTTTTTATTTCCTTAAAAAAGTTACAAATTTTTTTTATAAGATAAGGTTATATTATTGACTACCTTGAATGTCCCTACATTAATGTTGTTTCTGGAAATCATGGAAAACATATTTCAATTTTTTTATGATCATGATCCCTGATATATATCATAAATATGGAAATATATTCAAGATCCTATTTATAATGATCTTCATTTGAACCCCACATGCAATTATTTAACTGATAGATAGTTTAAAAGGACTATTCAATCACTAGAAAACATGTTCTTATAATTGTCATATGACTTAAATGGTATGTGGGATTAATATTTACCTTTATTTAATTTTTTAATAATAATAAATTATATTAAATTATTCAATTGGTTTCATATGAATAATTTTACCGAATGAGATGTCATTCTCCAACTTTTTCAGATGATGTTGGTTAAAGGAGACTTGTAGTACAAAAACATATTGAGGAGACAATGAAAAAGGGAAAAAATATTCAAAATCTTATTATTTCATATCATAGTATGAAATAGAGTTACTATCACAACTGAAAAATTGATTTTAAATTTCAGGTGGGAGACCATTATTTCTAAAAAGTATCTCCAAGGAAAGGTGTTCAAAGGTTCAGTAACTAATGGAAAATAATACTGATGTAAATCAAAACATTTTTAATTATTCAAATAATTTTATTTATGGATTAAAAATTAATAATTCCAATAATTCTATATAGCACCCATGATTTGATCCATATAAAATTGTACCGGATATACATTCCACACTCAATGAATGTGATAACCAATGAATAAATAAATTTGGATCCTAATCAATATTATACAAATATCCCCTTGATATTATTGACACTAAATTGAATGTATTGAGTAATTGGAGGACTCAATCGGTATAGGTACATTGAAGATATCATAAAATGGAGGAAGAAGCATTGGAACCAACTAACTCATTACATGATACTACAGATGCATCGAGTGTATATCTATAATCGGCCACAACCTATGGAATACATGTCAAATGAATTCCTTATATATTGAATAATAGGGTTAATTCTTGAAAATTTTCCCTTAACAAATATCCACATCGAGAAGACGATGTTTTTCATCAATAATTACTCATATATTAAATATCATTACAAGTACAAAACAATATGTAAAAATTTAATAAGTTTTAGGGAATAATAACGTCAATGATAAATGAAATGGATATTTAGAGTATATATAATGTTCAAAGATCAGTCAAAATGGAATATTTCAAGGGAAATATAAAAATGAATGAGGGAAGTGAATGTCCATTCCACCCATGTCCAAATAATTCATAAATAATCTAGAGGAATAATAAAGATTGAATAAATACATCATATCAACTATGGAGTAAAATTGATGAATGGTGTCATTGATTAATGAAAAATATGTAAAGAGATCTTTTAAAACAATTCTTGAGGAAAATATCATTTTAAATTTGGAAAAAATTTAAAATAATTATCAGTTAACATAAAAATTTAAAAAATATATATAAATACTAACCATTTAAAATTATAAATAATTAATAAAATAAAGATGGTTGGTAATTTCGTTCATGTTGTACAAAATTCAAAAGGACATTTCTTATACACGATAAAAATCAAAGAAAAGATCCTTGTTTGGAAATAGAAAATAATTTTCCGTTGAAAATTTTTGTAAAATAATAAAGTGTAAATATTTATTTAAAAAATATTTTTTTAATGGTTAAAACCGATTTTATTTTTTTGAGAAATTGTTTTTTAAAAGAAAATAGGTTCTCTGACTAAAGAGACAAGTGATGTTTTTTTTCCTAAAAACATTTTATATAATATATTATGTAACATAGAATAAAATACTGGTAATATTACTTATATGTTGATGAATAACCATAGGATATTAAAATAATAGGGATTACTGAATAATGGTCAAATAATTCACTTCAATGGATATTCAAGTATAAATAATCCTGAACAAAATAAAATATTGATGTAAACCCTTGATAAGAACATAAAATAGAAGTGATAATAAATAAATGAATATATTATGTAATGCAACTATAAATCCATATAAAAAATTAATAATACAATAATATATAGTAAAAAGTGATTACAAAAATAATCATATAATTGTATCAACAAGGAGTAAATAATAAAACTCAATGAAAATAAATTGTGTTCTGAAGTAATTTTCATCTTGGTAACTCTTAATTCAAATCTCGTTAGATTAAATAATACCAAAATACAATGAATAAAGATTTTTTCAGGAGATTAAATATAAACAAGGTTATTATATGAACCTAATTAAATAAAACAGTGTATTAAAATACAATATGAATCATGAAAAACAACTTAAGGAGAAATACCTTTCCATGTGTTTCCAATTTCATGAACATAATTTAAATTGTATAGAATGTTTTTTGGAATTTTAATATATAATTATAGAATCATATTAATGTTTTTGATAACATGAATGAGAATTTTATAATATATAATGGATATTTTGTTATAAATCATTAAATATCGTCACTAATATAGGTGTTAATTTCCAAGAGTTTTGAGTATGATTTGACTTGTCATTTTTTTCACATTATTTGAATTATGATTTCACCATATCCATCAAATAAACCATAATTTAAATATCATATATAATTAGTATATATTTAACTATAATTATCCAATGATTTAGAGATACGAAATGAAATCCACCATTCATGGAGATGATAGGTCGTACGTTCGCATGAGCCCTACTTCTATTTCCTTAACATATTTAAAATAGTGAAAAGTAAATGATATATATTTGTATATGTATATTTTAATTTTAGTACCATATTTATTTTATAAATGTCACTTGGTTATAATCAAACCATGATAAAATATATTCTATATTCTATACACAACCCGTTTAAAAGATAATAGGATCATAATAAGAAACATGTCTTAATACTGGAAAATTTATATAAATCACCTAACTAAGAATTTACACATTTTTCGATATGTTCTAAAATCATATAACTTATTTTTTGATTTTTTTTAGTTAATATATATAACAAATTATTATTAGTTTTTTTCATTCCATGTGAATTTAAGTATAATAGTTTCAGACATCATTAAATGTTCTTGAGTTAATCATATGAAATATTAATGGAAATTTAATTGGATATACATAATTAATTATGAATTTTATGGTTCTTTTTATTGGGATTTTAGGTATAGTTCAGCCACATGGAAACCATGGCACACCTTTTTTCAATAAATTTTAATGAACAATCGATTGTATATTTATAATGACAGAAATATTAATATTATCATAAAAAAAAGTTTTTAATATTTAATTTATTATTTTTCCCATATTAATTTACATATACTCTTTCATGTTTGAGATGGTTAATATATAATTGCAATGTTCATGTCAGCGACTAAACTGAAAAAAATAATAACATGATATACTATTGTTTGAGTAAGAGAATAATTTTATATAATAGTAATATAATTTATATATAATAATATTAATTATAATATAAAATTATTATAATGGATAAATATAATAATAAAATGTTTATATAAAAACATAATTTAAAAATATATTGAATAACTATGTACATAGTTTTATGAACTCTCCTATTTTCGATGCAAGTTTCATCATATTGAAGAATTTTGGCATCATTCATGGAACCATAAGCTAAAAAAAATATTATAAATATTTATGAGAGTTTAAATATGATGTTAATACTATTTATATCTAATTGATTTAGTATTTATATAGGTATAGAGTATATATCCTTTTATTGGTGAAATTATGGGCATTTCCTTGGAAACACGAGTTATATGAATAGTTATATTGGGAGTCCATGGATGTTATGTGACATATGTATGAATGTTTTTATGGAAATTTATGTTCTAATACAGCATAATAAAATATTTTCTTTAATATCAATTATTCATATGAATTAAGAAAAATCTGATCCATGATAATTTATTCACTTTTACCCAATTTATACTTTGTTAACTATATAACATGGAGGACATTATTTTTCAAAAAATATAAGATGAAATATATTTCACAATATTGAAAGTATAATTCAAATTTTTTAATCCATAATATATAATTCAACATTTATATATGATAAATTTTACTTCTATATTAAAACAAGAGGCATGTAAAAAAATTATTTTGTAGAAAAATTACCTTTTCAATATTAACAATTCATATTCATATTTCCTATCAATTAAAAATAAATTGGTTTTTAATATATTAACAAATGATACATTAAATTATATTCATCATGTAAAATTTTTCAATATACATATTTTATAAAAAACACACAATACATAAAAACAATTCATTGAAAATAACAATTTTACCATACCGTGTTAATTAACTTTTACCATACTAACAAATATTTTTAATGAAAATAAAATTAAAAATGGCACATAATTTCTACATACTGATTAAAAATATTAAATTTAATTTATTGGATATAATTTTTAAATTTAATAATAATAAATATTAATTTTATAATACATTATATGTGAATAATATTTTCGGAAAAAGCTATTTTTATGAGCAAAATTAATTTATTCCTATTTTATTCCATCTAATAACAATTACATGAATATCAACTCATTTTATTGTTTTTATTATTAAAAAATCATAAATCTTTAATTTTTGGTGATTAATTTAATTTGTAAAGAAAATAAAAATATAAAATAAATTATTTTAAATGTATCATTTTTTTACCTAATTTGAATTTATCATTACATATAGACCAATAATATAAAATTCATTAATGTTTATTCATATTTTTAAGGATAATAAGTTTTAAGTAAATAAATTTTCAATGTATGTCAAATTTTATATATAAATAAGAATCAAGAATATATCATTAAAATAAATGTTAGAAATAAAAAAACTTATAACCTTGAATCATGAGTTTATATTCTCTTATAGTTCCATATTTATTTCATATATTTTATTAGTTACATTTATAAATCGTCACATGAATTTTATTAATTGATTTTTTTAAAATATTCATCCATAAATTAATTTTTTAATGGGAAATTTTAAAAAATTACTTAATGTTTTAAAATATATGTAATAATGAAAATAAAATTATCATTTTATTACAATAATAGTTGCAGTTTTTCCATTGTAATTTCTACTTAAAAAATACCTTATGGACTCAAAATAGGACATACTTATAAGATACACAATGCTGGTTTTCATGGGTGGTGATTCTGCTGAAATGTATTTTGTAGTGATATCTAAGAGTTTATTTTTCTCCGAGAGATTAATATTCTCATGTCATTATGGTTAATGTATATAATGAAATTCATCTTGAGAAAACCGATAGATTCTTTCTTATTTCCACCATTGTGAAAATAATCCTAATAGAAAATATTTTACTTATTGATGTTATTAATTTTAATTTATATAGATTTAATAATGTGGTCACAACTATTAATACCTAAAAGCACAATGACCATGTTAAAAATGTCATATGTTAACTTAGCACATTAATTGTATTATATATATTTTTATTTTTTATTTTATGTAAATCGAGCTATCAATAACAGAAAAATTTATGTAATGTGAAATACATATAAAAATATATTTTCAATTGAGTATTAACTTTAATATCTCCCATTTTTTTGATAATTTACCCTTACATAACATTTAATTAAATAATAATATTTTTTCAAAAATAATTTCTCTCATCGATATGTTATAATATTTCATTTAGGAATTTGATTTTTATTTTCATTTTGTTCTTTAAATATTTATTTCTGTTAATATTTAAAAAAAAATTAGTCTTTTTCTAAAAACTCTTTGGCAGAACCTTCAACAATATTTCAGGGGACCCCAAGGTAAACCCCCATAAAAGATACAACCATCACGGACCACACAGAGTTGGTTGTTCATAAAGTAAGATAGTAGCATGTGGGACCATTTGTAAGTGTAACAACCCATAACTTTATCAATGAATTCCCCTTCCTATGTTTATTTAATATAATATTGATTACATATAATAAATTATAAAATATAAAAAAACATTATAAATAAATAGTGATTGATATAAGAGACATTTCAATACATAAAGAAACCTATACCAATGAAATAGTAACATTCCCTTAGAAATAGTAATATGACCCATATGAATAGAAAATTGCACAAATGAATAGGTATATCACCCATGTTAGTATAAATATAATTTTCACATCTCATAAGTAAATTACGATATAATAATATAATTGTAAAAGTAAGTGAATATTTTGAAAATTAAAATTTAAGTGTTTGTATTTCTATATTCCATTATCATCTAATTAAAATTTTATATTTAATAAAAATTTTCAAAATAAAGTCCAATTTTAAAAATTGGAATTTGAAATCAATATTTTTCTATCTTATTATTTTAAAATAATTTTATGATATCTCAGTTATTTTTTGAATGTGTTATAAAATCAGTTTTAAATTTGAAATATGTATTTTTCTAGTAAATAATGATTTTATTTAAAGAAGAAATTTATAATTATTAGAAATTTTTTTTTCAGAAAAATGAGTTCATTTTTGGATTATTCAAATCAAAAAATGGTTAGAGTTAATTTATAAGATTTTTCTAAAACAGATAATTTTTTTGTGATATGTGAAATACGATAGTTTTTTATTAATGCTAAATTCGAGATTTATTGGGTCCTAGATGATTTATGGATATTTTAAACACACGTGGTTATAAAGAACTATAATATAATAATATTTTTTGTCTCAAAAATCATTATTTTTTCTTTTCTTATGAAAAATAATAAAATAATGAATTAGATATTTAAAAATCCCCCTTCTCCACCACTACGAATGCCACTCATCACTCCCTCTTATCCTCAGTACACTAAGAATTGAAGAACCTCAAAGATATTCCAATACATTGCTACATAGTCTATTTTCATTTCTAGGAACATTTGTTCGCTCCAAAATACCAAGACTGATTCACTTAAAGTGGATCTCAAGGAGGAGTATTCCAGGGGTAAAATCCTCTTCCTTTTTCCTTATACTTTCTTTTAAGTTCCTTATTATATTATTATCAACACACCTAATATGGCCAATTGATATAAATAAACTTAAATATCATCTATATAATGAAAATATATCATTTCAATGTAATAAGGTTCCTCAAAATACTTACTCTCTCTCTCTCTCTTTATTTCATTTATTCAATAAACAAAATCATCGTCCAGGAGGAGCCAATTTACAACCACCGTGGATGAAGAAGTTTCGTTCTTCAATTTGTTCTTCTTGAATAGTCATGAATCAATTTTTATGGTTGTAAATGATTCTAAAATATTTATTATATCTTATGTAACGATTCTGGAACCATCATTTCTTCATGATATTAAATAATAGAATGAACCTAGTTCATTGTGGTCAAAAAACCACCGTTAAAATATAAACAATTATCACTAAATTTCATATATATTGATTTATCATCTTAACATGTTACATTATTATTTATAAAACCATTTAATCTTATATGTGTTAATTAAAAATATAGAAGTTAAATTTTGGTGAATTCAATCCATCCCACATGAACACTGTTACTTATAATCAACAGAACTGAACCTGAAATTAGGGAAACAAACACACCAGAAAGACAGAATTCAATCATATAAAAATAAATAAGGTAATAAATGAATATAATATACTATAATGAATAATATATATTTATATGAGATTCTTAATTATTAAATTAATGGATTTAACATGATTATCTAGTGCATTATGGTCATGAGCACAACACATTCAGAAATATGCTAAGTGTTTTACCTAAACCTCCATTTTCTATCAGGTTACACATATCTTCTACTTACCTCAGTTAAACTCTTAATAATTTTTATGTAATCCTGATAAATTATGTTTTAATATTATATATATGTTTACTGATCATAATCAATCATTTATTTCATGGGTATGTATATGTTTGAAAAGCATCCTTTAAAAATTCTTCCTCATAAACAAAACTGATTCAAGTGAACTTCTTATACTTTTTCCTATTATCAATGGTACTATGCAATATATTTTGAGAAACCATTATTTTTATAATTTCACTCATTTTTATATGAAAAATATCTATTAATTTACTTCTGGTTTTATAAAAAAAATCCAATAGAACTCTTCTTTGCAATGTAACATAGTGTTTCACTAAAGAATTTCGTGGTGAATTTATAAGATTATTTCCTTCTATTTAAACAATCTAGTTGATTCTTATATTTTATTGGGATTAATATTTTATTTTATAATAGTTTAATTTTTATTGAATTTGTAATTTCGAGTTTGATTGTGGATGTGAAATCTTGTTACCATTCACCATATTTCTCTGAATCATTACTGTTTTGGTTTAATGTATTGGGAAAGTTATTTAAATTTGCGATATTAGTTCCAATATGATTTTATATGTTTTCTATCTTTATACACATTCATATATGGAATGAACTGGATTTAGTAAACGATTTGGGGGGCCCACTATATCCCCGGGATGAATCCATAGGCCACATGAGACAAACTAGTTTTGGTTTTTACCAGTTTATGTATGGCCTTGGGGTGAGGACATGAAAAAAATGATTATGATTTCTGGAATTATGAATTCCATAATTATGATACTATTAATTGATAGTAGATGTGGTTATTCGACTAGTAGAATACCCATGTCTATGTTTCATTATGTAATTATTATTTTTATCACTTATTCCTACCATATTATGTTCTTGTTTATCATTAATGGTATATGTACTTTTAGATATTGACATTGAATTATTATTTATGTTTCTACTTTATTGTTTACCCTTACTGAGCATCTGATCTCAACCATTTCTTATGTTTTATTTCCCAGAGGATGTATTTAAATATATTAATATTTCCTCAAAGGTATAATCTGGTAGTTGTGGATATTCCCAATGGTAACCATATGTTGTATTTCATCTCAAGTTATATTGATGAGGTTATGTATACATATGGTTATCCAAAACTATTAAACTAATCATTAATTTGGTATATTCCTTTCGTGTAATCATTGAAATATAATAAACTAATGTTTTAGCTACAGGAAACTAAAGTCATGGAATTTCACAATGTGTTTGATCTAGTTTGGTAAAAAACATGGAAACTATGAAAATGTATATTAGGGAACAAATAACTAATTTAGACTTTGAGGATAACCAAACAATAACATACTATAATTTTTTGAATAAAGATATTTTTTTCATCTTTTCTAGATACTACATGAGGATGTGGTTCTGGAATAGTTGTACTTATGAGTAACAACTCTAACATGTTGTTATGAGCACAGCTAAGGGTAATATGGTACATGATAATGAGACTTACTTCGTACATGGTGTGACACTCCCAGAGATATGCTTTGGATAATTCAACATTCTATACCTGAAATTTTCAAGGATTAAAAATTTAATTTTTCCTCAAAGTGACCCTTTTTATAATTAAGGGATTAGTTATAAATAATATTTCTATTTCTGTTAAGTATTTTTGTTTTTTAGATTATACACTATGAATTCTAAAATAATTTATTGTATGACAGTATTTAGAAATGTCTTCTAGTGGATGGAATGAAAAATAATGAATGTGAATATCTCATGTAGGGATTTTCCTTGTATTCTAGATAATGATATTGGATTTGGAGCTGCGATTGGTTTTGAGAAACTTATAACTATACATGGATAGAAAAATTAGGTTATGAAAAATGACCTTACCCATATCAAGAATCCTGATCCACAATGTGGAGGATAAAAGTTAGAGTGTTTTATTTGAAAACAACAACCATTATTAAATGAGACTACAATCACATTTGTATCAGGGCAGTAGATATGTTCTTTAGAGAATATATATCATGCTTTAGAATGTAAATAAAGGGAGAACGTTTTCATATCCATTTATCTTATGTCAAGATATTCCGATTAATGGTGTTCATTTATTATAAACACAATAGAGGTTCAATAGAATGATAATATGTAATGGAGTGATTTATGTAAATTTTATTAGAATAATATTTTCCTCATGAATAATGAGGAGATATGGAGAGGCAATTAATGAGTCTTAGATATAATGTGGAATAAAATGTTGAAAATTATGTATCCATCATTAAAATGTTAGCAAGTCATTCCACAAACTATATACTAAATCCATGGTGCATGGTTGGTCCGTAGTTTGACATATTAAAAACATTAATATGA
Source organism: Viscum album (assembly GCA_963277665.1). Taxonomy (NCBI): domain Eukaryota; kingdom Viridiplantae; phylum Streptophyta; class Magnoliopsida; order Santalales; family Viscaceae; genus Viscum; species Viscum album. The sequence continues at coordinate 892,483,339 of OY728130.1, forward strand.
AGGGAAATTGTCTCCCAAATATTGTCATCATTCAATGATATAATTTCATATGATATCAAAAGAGAGAAAGAATTCTATATATATTATGATTTGAAGGGAATGAAAGACAATATGAGGGCTACTAAAACCCCAGAAAAAGGAAATATGGAAACGAATAAGAAGGGATGCATTGACATTTCACCCTATGATAATAGTTAGAAGAAACACCTTGGTACATTCCTGAAGGGTTTGGGTGTTTGTTACAAGTGTGTAGAAAAAGGCCTCCACTCCCCTAACTAGAACGGGATAAAAGAACTTACAAAAGTTTAATGAAACAATTTCAACAAGATGGGACATTATGCAAATGATTTTTCTAGGATTCATGGATACATTCTCCAAAAAATGACAGGGGATCATGTTTAGCCATATACAATCACAACTACTGATATTGAAGTTCCTAATGATATGGTGGACGGTACATTAATCCTCTCCTCAATCAAAGACATTACTATATTTGATTCTAGATCATCACATACTTGTACATCGTCCCATATTTCTATGAAAATTATACAATTGCAATTATATTTGATAAATAAGTATTAAATAAAAAATACTAAGGTAAGTATCATTGCAAAAAATTTGTCTTGATTAATCCCGCTTAAGATACATAATCATGTTTTTTTGATGACAGTATGATCATACCCATGATTGGCTATGATATAATCCGCTATATTGTTTGGATTTAATTTTTTTTTGAAACAATATATTATAAGAAGAAGGAGGTTATGATTTTTTTGTAAAATATAGATTCCCATATATTTAGAGAATAAACATCATCATCTAATTCTTATCTAGATCCACTAATAATAGTTCAAAAAATTGAAATTCATGGAGAGGATATGAATGCAATATCTATCGGAGACGAAAGAAATATTCAAATTTAGGATGTAACTTTTGTGAAAGAATACATTGATATGTTTCTATAGGATTTTCATGGACATCCACCAAAGTAGAAAGTTGAGTTCAATATTTATTTAATTCACAGTCCATGAACAAAATCAAATACTATTTATAGAATTGAAACTGGGGAGACAGTAGAACTAATTAAAAAATTAAGGGATTTGAGTGATAAATAATTTTCATTCCCTAGTGTTTCTCCTTGGGGATTCACTATTATGTTCAGCAAGAAGAAGGATGGATCTATGAGGATATGCATTTAATTCAGGGATATCAATTATTATATTATAAAAAATATGTATCCTATTCCATACAATGATGATTTATTTGATCAAAGTCACAGAGCCCAATATTATTCAATGATTGACCATGGATTTGGATATCAGTTGTTGCATGTGAGGAAGGATGATAATCCAAAAACAGTATTCTCAATGAGGTATGGGTAATATGAGTTGACATTAATTACTATTGGAATGACAAATTCACCCTCTTTATTCATTTATATATTGAATTGATTTTTTAAGGAATATCATTTTTGAATTTTTTGGGCTGTATATTGATGATATCTAGGAATACACCAAAAGATACAGAGCTCATGACCATCACTTTCATATTATTCTGAAGACTATTAAAATAAACAAATAATTTTGGGATTTTTTGAAAATGTGAATTTTAGATTCATGCAATTTATTTCTCGGTCATATTATCTCTATGGATGGAATCTTAGTGGACCCTATGAAGACAACGATTGTTCAGGGATAGCCTACATCCATGATAATAATTGAGGCATGTAGTTTTGTAGGTTTTTCTGGTTATTATTAGCATTTGATTCCTAACTTTTCATATTTATCCAACCCATTGACCAAGCTTACTCGTAATGGGGTGAAGTTCGTATGGAAAAAAGAATGAGAATAATGTTTCAAATAATTGAATATGAGGTTAGTGAATGCCCCAATCATGACTCTACCATTAGGGAATGGTGGATTTGTGATCAATAGGGATTCATAAAAGAAATCAATTGGAAGTGTCCTTATGTTTATTGGTAGTGTTATTTCATATGTTATAAGGGAGTAAAAAAATTCATAAACAGAGTTATCAAACTCATGATATGGAATTATCATCTGTAATATTTGATCTTATGATATAGAGATACAATCTATATGGATTATGATGAGCGATATATATGAATCTCATGGGACTAAAATATATATTCTCAATGATTGAACCCAACATGATGTAATGTCGATGGTTCTAGTCACTAATGATTACGATTGTTATGTACACATTTTTTATAAAAGTGGTTACACGAATTGGTTTCCCAATTCTTGCACCAATGGAATTTATTAAAATCAAGTGTTATAATACAAACAAGAGGTGTAAATAGCTTACACCAACTAGGGGTTGAGGGGAATACAAACTTAGGTTGTCAAGAAAAACCAAAAAAATCTCAAATTGCATTAGACATGTCTGGTTAGCCCTGTAATTGATCTTTCAAATTCATCTTCCATGAACGGTAGTTGTAGTGCAACCCCAAAAGCACAAAAAGCAGTCTGATGTTGAACAACAGTGTTTACCAGCACTGTATCATCTTTCCCCAAGGCTAAGAATCTCAAAAATCCGTATGATTCAGAAGGGGAGAAGCATCATGGAATAAAGGGTGATAAAAAAGTACCATTCTTGATTTAGATCATCAAGAGCAGGGAACCTTAAGGCCAAACAGAAAGCATAACAGACTTTTAGAAAACTAAATGATCACATCCAGCTTATTATGAGAGGAAATCATCAGAGTCTATTCAAAGATTGGGTGAGATGATTCAGAAAACATATTTCAAAGGAAAATAAACAATTATACAGGCACCAACTACCACTCTAGGAACAAAAAACATGCCAAGAAGACAATCCAAGTCCTGAAAATCAAGAATCCTTTGCACTTGTAGAATGATGATCATTATTGTAAGCCTTAGAACAATAAGGAAAAAGGACCTTCAAGGAAAAACAACTCCCACCCAATAGAAACAACACATGTAACCAGCCACCAGCATCAAACCTAGGAAATCATAAGGAAAATCATTTACATTGAATGTTCCTGAAAATAAAATCAGGATACTTCTTATATTCCTCCACCATGTTCAGTTACTTTTGCTTTCCAATTTTTAGGTAGTTATCTGTAGTGATTTCACTATTCATGTATCTTATAAAAACTATTTCATCCTACTCCTCCATCCAAGTGTCAAATTCATCACTCACATCCTCATAATACTGATAAGTATCCCTCACCACATGGTCACCATCATATATGTTTGTAGTATCATTTATGTTTCTTTTATCATGAGATGTTAGGTGTTGTTCTGTAACCATCGACTACTGTGGAATCACGGTTTTTTCTCTTCGAGAGGCCTCTAGGGCTCTAGTGACAATTATTCTCTCAAGGATAGAGTAATCCTTACATCTATGAGTCTTTTTTGGAACTCTGTCTAATGTATCCATCCACATCAATCATGGAATTTTTAACTGTCCTTTCAATAGATATTAAATTGTCTTCCTCGGTCATATATGCTTTCTCAAAATCATCATGAATGTATTCACAAGAATATGAGAGGGAATTCTTATCCTCTTCATTCAATGATTGTGATCGATCTGTGAGGGAAGATTCTTAAAAATTATGAGGGACCCCTTATCCTCATCAAGAGTCTGAACATTATGGGGAGTGGCCACAACTCCAGAAGATTCATTCATATGGAGTAGAGGGTCAAAGTCCTTATTACCAGAGTGTTTAGCAGGAGAGTTAATCTTCTTGTGAGCTCCTTTTTCAACCTATATTGAGTTAGGTCTTGTAAGGGGACGTGCATCAAAATATTTTCTTCCTAACGTCATTGAATAATGTCCAATTAATTGGAAATTAGATAAATACTTTGAGAAAATTTCAAAGACAACCTCTTGATGGAATCCATGGTCACCATTTTGATTCAAAATGTGGGATGGAAGGGACTGAGAAATATTTATTTCTAAACATATTTGAGAAACAGTTGGTCGATAAAGGATTTTGGTAGCGGTGTCTAACATGAGGTGTTTCCCAATCAGACTAGAAATAGAAAATAGTGATTCATTCTTAAATATGTGAAACGACAGACCATGGAATCCTGACCAAATAGGGGAAATTGGAAGCTCATAATCAATGTGGAAATCAGTGGACCATTTCAAAACCTTCATAGAAAAAACACCGAAGGACCATATGCCTCTCATCCATAGCTAATAATAGTCATTTTCAGACAAGAAACGAAAAATCACATGCAATGAATTTAAAAGACCAACACGAATGTTTGAAAAACCAAGAGCTTCTAATGATTTTTAAGGAAGAATAAATAAGGCCTGCACTTGATGAACTTTCCAACAAGAACGAAGCATAAATCAGAATCCAACATCCTATATTCTTCCTTTCAAGGTGAGAATGATCGGATATTGGCTATATTTATGTGTGAATATGGAATGCTAAAAGTTTGGAAGAGGTTACGTGATCCCTCTATGCAAGAGATGAAAATGGATTCAATGGATGATTCACATAGCTCAAATTTCTCTATACCCCATTGTAGAACAAAAATGTATAGTGATTAGAAGGAAAATTTCTAGTTGGACAACATGAAGTGTGAAATAGTTGATTGTGTGTCAGGATTTTTCATCTGTCCACAAGTGAATGCCAAATGAAAACATACTAGCTGACTCATGCAACCATTACCTATTATTACATTAAAATGGTATGAAAACACCATGGACATATTCATTGTATTTCCCAAATCTCCAGTAAACAACAATGAAATATAGATAATTGTTGATCAACTAATGAAATATTCACATTTCCTTGATATATGGGAGGATTTTCCACTGGACCCCCTTTTACAAATTTGTATTAATGAAGATGTAAAACAACATGGAGCACATATTTCAATAATTTATGACCATGATCCATGGATTACATTGTAATTATGACAAATTCACCAAAAATTTGTGGATATTGTGCTTCGATTGAACAATGCTTAGGACCCTCAAATTGTTGTCCAGATAGAATGAATGATCCAAACTTTAGAAGGCATGTTGAGATCATGTTTTTTGACTTTCAAGGTATGTGGGATCATTATATACCATTAATGATGTTTTCCTACAATAATAGTTTCCAATCATGTATTCATATTGGACATTATGAAGCATTTTATTGAAATAGATTTCCTACACCAACTTGTTGGGATCAAGTTGGTGAATGGAATCTTGTGAGCCCATATATTTTGGAGAAAACAGTAGTGAAGGTAATGACTCTCCAAACACTTATCCATTCATCTCTATAGAGGACACATATTTATCTTAATAATATGATGGATTTGGAATTTCTAGTTGTAGATCATGTTTTCATGAAAGTATTCCAATGGAAGGGTGTTATATTATTTGGATGGAATGTGAAACTAAGCCTCTGGTACATAGGACCATTTGAAATTATGGAGAGAATTTGAGCTCTATCTTTCCAATTGGACGTTCAACCTAGCCTTTATAAGGCACAAAATGTGTTCCATATCTCAATTTTGAGAAAGTACATACCAGACCCAACACATGTACTCCATTATAATGAATAGAATTGTATCCAGACATATCATACTGTGAAAAGCCTATCCGAATTATGGACACTAAAGAATAGGTGTAGAGGAATGAGTTGACTCAGATGGTAATGGTTATTTGTAATAATCATTAAATTGAAGAGGCGACATGGGAACTTGAGGATGTTAAGATGATGTAGTACCCAACTCTTATGGTGAGGTGAACTTTTGAAATTTTGAGGCAATATTTTTGTAGGAGGGGAAAATCTAACGTCCCAAAACACTATGAAATAATTTTCTATTTATATGTGTATTTAATATAGTATTTATTACATATAATCAGCTATATAACACAATATAATTTTATAAATAATGTGTGAATGAAATAATAGGTATTTCAAGACATTAAGTAACCTATATCGATGAAATAGTAACATTACCTTAGGAATAGTAATATTACACTTATGAATATTAAATCATCCAAATGAATAGTTTTATCAACAATGTATGAATATATAAAATTTATTAATATCATAGGTAATATTATGATATAATTATACTATAGTAAAATTGAATATTTTGAAAATTACTAATTAAGGGTTGATATTGTTATTATCTATGAATATCTAATAAAATATTTATAATTAATAAAATTACTTAAAATAAAATCCATTTTCATAAAATGGATTCATATATCAATATTTTTTTTATGCAAATTTTATGAGAACTTATTTAATTTTTGAAAGTGTTATAAAATAATTTCAAAATTTAAATTCTGTATTTTTCAAGTAAATAATGATTGTATTTGAAAATAAAAATTCTCATAATTAAGAAATTTATTTTTATAAAATTGAGTTCATATTTTGATTCTAAGGGTTGGGAAATGGTTATGGTTAATTAATGGGATTTTTCTTAAATACATGAATTTTTGTGAACCGTAAAATACAATAATTTATGATAAATGATAAAGAAATGATATATTGAGTCATACATGATGTAAGGATAATGTAATCACACTTGTTTTTAAATAACATGTATTTATTACTATTCTATGTCACAAAGATAAATTATTATTTTTTTCTTATGGAAATAATAAATTTATGATTAAGATATTAAAAAATCAACCCTCTCCTCTACTATAAAACCCACCCATCACTCTCTTTCATACTCACTCCATGATGTCATGATGATTCTAAAAGTAATACAAAAACAATATTTCATATTCTATTTCCATGTCCATTATCTCTTTGTATTTCCAAAATTCCAAAAACTCTTCCATTAAATAGGTTCTCAAGGAGCAGTACTCAAGAGTTAAAATGCTTTTCATTTTTCCTTTTAATTTATTTTAAGATCCTTATTTTATTATTATATCCTCAAATCCTCTATCCAATTGATCATGATTAAATAAAGTATCTTATATATACTAGAATTACATAATTTTTATTTATTAAACATTATCAAACTTCTTTCTCTCTCTCTCTCTCTTTTATTCTCTAATGAAAATCATCATCTTCGGGGTTCCAATTTACAACCTTCGTGTATGATGAAGTTTCATTCCATAATTTATTAATCAAGACTAGTCATGAATACATTTTTAGGGGTCAATCAGATTCTAGAATATGTATTATATCTTATGTAATTATTTTGGAAACATCATTTATACCTAATATTAAATAATAGAACAAACTAGTTCACTATGATCGACAAAGAAACATAAAAATCTAAACGATTATCAGTCAATGTAATATATCTTGATTTATCCTCTTACCATGTTAAAAAATTATATATATAACCATTTAAACATTTTCATGTTCATTTATAATATACAAGATAAATTTTGTATAATTATATCGATTTGACATGAACTCCATTACTTACAATTAAGCGAATCGATCATGAAATGAGGGAAATGAAGACTCTAGAACAACGTAATTATATCTTATTCCTTATGAATAATAACATAAATGAACTTTATAAAACAATAATGAATAAAATATAATTATATAAGATTATTAATTATTTAATTAATGTACTTAATTTGATTATCTATGACATTTAGGTCAATAACGGAATATATTCAGACATAATGATTGGATTTTCTAACCGGACCTCATTTTTCGTTTAGGATACTCTTATTCTCAACATACTTCATATAAATTCGTAACTATTCTTATTTCTCATCATAAATTCACTGAAAATTTTCTATATACGACTTCCAATCATAAAAATTCATTTATATTAAGGTTAGTTTCATTTTATAAAAGGATCTATAAATATTTCTTCCCGATAATCAAGACGGATTCAAGGGGACATCTCGAATTCCTACCTATATTAAAGGGAAATATATAATATTTTATGTCACATTTATTTTAAAAAAATGACATATTTTATTTTGAAGAAACTATATTAGTTTACTTAGGGTTTTATTAAATTTTTTTTCCAAAAAACTATTATTTCCAATATAAATGAATATTTCTATTTGGAATTTCGAGGTGAATTTATATGAGTATTTTCATCAAATTCAAAAAATTTATTGATTCTTATTTTAAATTTCTAGTAATATTTTATGATAACATCTTACATATATTATTTAATGTATTATTATTAGTTTGACTATGGATGTCCTATTTTTTTCCATTCACCATATTACTCTGAATGGTTAGTGATTATGTTTAGTGTTTGGGGAATCTTATTTACATTTCATATATTAGTTACAATATGTATGTATATGTTGTTTATGATTATCCCCATTAATATTATGAATTAATTGGTCTCCTTATGTGATTGGTGGGGCCTGCAATAACCCCTTGATGAAACACTATTTCTCGTGAGAAAAACTAGTGTGGGTTTTAACGATTTATGTATGGTCCCCGAACGAGGGCTTGACATAATGATTATGATCTATGAAACTATGATTTAACTCATTATCTAACTATTAATTCATATTTTAGGTCGTTATTCAACTAGTATAATTCATGGTTATATTTCATTTTGTAATTATTTATTTATCTCTTATTCAGGCCATATTAGGTTCAAGATTATTTTTAATGGAATGTGTACATTAAGTTATTCACTATGACTTAATTTTTATGTTTCTATTGTATTGATTACCCTTTCTGAGCATTTGATATCACCCATTTGTTATGATTTTTCCCTATGATGTCATGAAGTATATTTTTAATGAATTTCATGGAAAATATTATAGTTTTGGATACTTTAAATTGATTCATAAGATGCAATCCATTTCAAGTTGCAATCGTGAACTTATACATGCATTTGTTTTTCAAAAACTACTAAACTCTTGGTTCCATTAGGACACAACTTGATTGTAATTATTAAAATGTGATAAAATAATGCATTGCATAAGGGGAACTGGGGTTGGTTCATTACAATAAGTCCCAAAATGTGAGTAACAAATGGAAATGTGTCGCCTATAAGGACCACAATACATTGTGTGTGTAGTGTTTTAAATTGAATTGAGATTAAATGATTTATGATTATTACACCGCTCAATCCTCATATTGTTGTTTCTATGTTGGGATCAATTTTTAAGATCAATTTTTATCATTTTTGAACTCGTATATCTATTATTTTTTAATCATAGCCATACAATCTCAGAGAAAATATCACACTCTTGTTTTTGAAGTCCCACACTGCACATATTTTTCCACATGTAGATTGTCACTTATCCTCAGTATATTCTATGATATCTATCAGACTATCAACAATAATCCCACAATATATTTTTTTATCATATGATCTTAAATTAGTTCCTTAATGCATTTGGTTTTATCTGGTTTGTCTTATGAATCTTCCTACATCTTCTCATGAATAAAACCAGTGGAAAAATCTATTCCTTTTCAGTATTTCATCTTATGCACTGCGAATCTTCTTATAGGAATATATAAGAGTCTATGTTATCCGGTTTACTGTTTTTTTGTTTCACATGCAGTCACTATTGGAGAAACCCATTGGTGGGTGAAAAGTCTCCATTATAATTTACCAAAAATAAATAACAGGTCCCCATTGGAAAAACACAAATAGTGGGTCAGTTACCCACTACCATATAGAATCATTATGTGATTTACCCACTATTTATAACATTAATAGTGAGACTTAATACCAATCATTAGACATCAGCTGTATGATGTTTATTAACCAATAATCATCAATGATCAGACATCTTGACTACAAAGTTTTTTATCTTCATGCTATATTTGGACATGGTAGGTGCGTCTCTAATCTCTAACAAGAGCCCTTTTATATTCTATTTAGTGTATTACTTTGATTATATTTTCTATAGTTTGTTTTTTTACAGATCCATTAAAGAAGCATTCTCAAGGTATAACAGGAGATATCCACATTCTTCTTTTGGGTTTTTGTTTATATTACTCTGTTTTATTTTTATAATAAATAATTCTTCTTTTGATTATCCTTTGTATTATCAACTTTTTTGTGGAATTTTATTTATTTAGATTAAAAAAATGGTAGTAAAATTCATCAAATTCCATTATTATTTTTTATTCATTATTTATATTTTATAAATATTTATTTTGGTTATTCATTTGTATCTTTTATATGTTGTTTTACTATTCATTTCTTTGTAAAATTGTAGGAAACCAACGGTAGGTCATGGGTCTCTATTATAACCCAACGATAAGTCATGTTTCCCCACTAGACATCCAATGGAAGGTAGCCAATTTTCTTCTCACAATTCTATTTATTATTTAAATACATAGATTATTATTATTTTAATTTTTATTATTATTGAATAAAAATTAAACCATATCTCATACAATATTTTTCCACCATTGGATATTTCTAATGACCATTAATGAGCCACCTCTCTCTATTGAAAATGTAGGTTTATGATCTAACAATCGATTAAAAAAATTTCCATTTTTTTGTCAATTTATTTTTACTGTTGTTAAAATAAATTAATTTTTCAATTTTTTTATTATTTCATACAGTAATATAAATGAAACATGTGTAATAATAATTGTAATATTATTTTTATATAATTTTATCTAAATATATTTTATGTTTATACAATGATCTATTTTTATATAGTCTTTTATGTATGTATAATCTAGATGATTATGTTTTTATTTAACTTTTTAAAATTAAAAAATTTATTGAGTTCTTATTTTTAATTTTTTTTAATTTTTAATTTTAATATTTAATCAATAAATATAAATTCCTATTTTTTATTTTTTTATCATGGATTTAAAATATAAATGTTAATGGTTTTGACATATTATTTTCATAAACTGACAAATTTCATGCACGTATTGGATATGGATACACTCTAAAAGGATTGTGATTTAATGATATGAAATATTTATTGAAGGATATAATCATCAACTAGTGTATATGATTAATATGATTAAAACATAAATAGATTTTATGATGCTCTTAAATAATCAAGAAACATCATCAATTTCATATTTTTCTCTTGTGATCATAAGAAATATTCCTCACTTTCATCTTTTATATTTGAAGAATTGAATGATCACATGCTTTACTGATCTTTTTCATCATCTTCTATGTTGTTGATTTAATTGTGTTTTTTATTTTATTCATTATATTTATCCCAAAAGTCATGTGTTTTCTATTATTTTTTGGTTTAATATTTTCTCATCCAAAATATGTCGTTGGGTTATTCATACCTTCTAAAAGGAATGTGTGGTTATTCGTTCCAGAAACAATAAAGGTAGTCTGTGACTCCTTCAAAAGTTAGGGGTTATACCCCTAGATGTGTGAAAAGTAGATTTTTATTTGTATGTAATTACATTATCACCCCCATTAAAAAGTGATGATCTATTTTATATCAATCTCCCCATGGTGTATATGATATTGTCAATATGAATAGGTTCTTTGTGATCTAAACCTCTATAGATATTTCACGTGCTGTCTTTTTTATTTTTTCTATAACTCTTCATAAGTTTCCAACTCTAATTAATTTGTTTAGTTATAATAATAAAAATAGGACTTCTCACCCATCCCAAAAACCTAATTTCCTATGAAGACACCTAAAAATATGTATTATAGTGTTTTTCCTTTATTAGAGATTTATTTTTAGTTGTTTCTTAGTCAATTTTTGAAGAAACCATTATAAAAGAGATCAAATAATAATGAAAATATCGAATTCTAATGTTATGGATAATCATGATATGAATATATTAAATCACATTCGACAACATCACATCAATGGAAGTGGCTATGTATATTGGAGGGATAAAATTTATGTTTTTCTTAAAAAATATTGTTCTTAAGTATCAGTCAATAATTTCAAAACCATAGAATCTTATCAATGTTTATATATAAAATATTACTAGTAATGATGATTCAAAATGTATTTTAAAACTAAAATGTTATGAATTACTTATACTAATACTAATGTTGAATTATGTATAGTCAGGGTTCATCTTTTAAGAAATATTCTTACATATGAAGGACATCATAATTAAATCATCAAGGAAAATATAATTTATAGAGAACCATTCTAGGTATATATAGAATTGAGATTCAAGAATTTTGGAAGAATGGTCAAGAACATATAATTGAGAAGTACAATAGATTCACAAAATTTTTCAATATCATGGTCTCACTGAGAGACACAATGTAGAATAAATCTATCATAGAAATATGTCATTAATCCCTACATATGAGATGGAATTCAAAGATTGTTTCTATTGAATATGGTATGTATTTTACTAAATATTCAACGGATGAGTTGATATGATCACTTCTTCAATATAGGATTCAAATAAATAATGAAAATGTGGATTACCATGATAAAAGGATAAGTATAGAATTTAAATAAAATAAAAATTATAATGTTAATTATTCTACCTTTTCTGTATAAAAAAATTTCTATGAAGGAATTGAAAATTTTATAAAATGTGTATAAATGTACATCAAGGGTAGTAGAGGCTTTAATAATTTATCTAGAAGTGATTTTAAAAAAGTATGATTGAAATGGTAGGAAAAGAGGTAAATTTCATAAATATTATGTTCTAAATTAACATTTTATCTGTATAGGGAAATGGGGAATATAAATTAAAACTATCCCAAATTTAAAATTGAAGTAAAATACAAGAAGCACAAGATGGAAAAAAGAATGTAATATCATGAAAAATGGATTTGTATAGAAGAGTGAAACACTATTAGATACTGTTTTTAATGTTAAAAAATCAAAATTACTTTTTTTATTTATAAGACTATAAATGATGTCTACTTAAATTATAATTTCAATTTCAGTTTTGAATCTGATTTTGAAAAAGACAAAAATGGATTAACCAAAGAAAATGAAAATTTTTAATGTGATATCTTTAGATTTGATGAATTATATAGGTAAATATGGATATAAAATTAAAAAATAAATTATTAAATAAAGAACTTAATGATTATATTTTTCATATTATAGAAAAGAAAAATGTTATAGATTCTAAACTGCTAAAACCTAAAGATGAAAATATTCGAATAAAATATTTTAGGACATAAAATGTCGAGGACTTGTATAGAAGGTTTAAATTAGTCTGGGACAATTTAGTTAAATCTAAAAATAAATATAAGCATCATAAAAAAAGAAAATAAGAAACAAAATAAATTATCTATCATATTCGTATGTAAAAATATGTCAGGACTTGTATGTTATATAGAACTAGAATGATAGCACTAAAAAGGAAAAAAAGGATTTAATGGAAACATTATCAATCATTAATGATATTGAAATAACCTAAATATGATAAAACAAGTTATCAATATAATAAAAAGGTTACAATTATGTACAAAACTATTCTTTTAAATGCACAAATTGTAATATTTAAAATGATACTTATGTTAATTGTAAATTTAAATGGAATTATGAAATTGAATTTTCATTAAATTTTACCATGACATCGGGATATAATAAGAAATTAATCTTATAAAATATACCTTCAATATTACCATTCAATAAATGTGTCAAATATATATAGGTTCCTAAAACATTTTCTACTAATTTAGTTGGACCAATGCTAGTCTTGGTTCCAAAACAACCATATACATAATTTGTTTTGTAGGAGGCATACCTAAAGAGTTACAATGTGACATGTTATATGGGTAGTGGGTTATAAAGGACAAATACTGGTGAAATCTCTTACATCTTACATTTTAATTACTATGATAGTGGTACTATCTCCCTTAGTGAAAACTCTATATGTATAGTTAACGGTTTTGGAGAAGTATTTGTATTAACTTATATTATTATTTCTAATATACATACTATATAAGGATAGTAACACAACATCATTAGGATATCAGAACTATGTGACGATAGAATGAATCAAAAATTTTAAGGAAATAAATGTCATGTTTATGAAGATTTTTTTATACAAACAAAAAAGAAAAAAAATATTTCTTATTTTTCAGAACAAACCTAGAATAATATAAACTGTATAAATGTTATAGACATATATAAAATATTAGAGAATATATGTTTATAGAATGTTTAACATTGATAATTTTAAAATATGGATAAACATTAACATGTTCTAGAACATCCAAAATTCAAAACCTGTAAGTACTATATCTGTTGTTATTGTAAAGAAATTATGCTGCATAAACTGAAATTTTGATATGTTCATATAATTAATACCACTATATTATTAAAAATGATATATCATGATATATTTTGATCCATGAGAACCTATAATTACATTATAAAATATATTTCATTGCAATTTTTTATGATTTCAGTATATTTATAAGGACTACATTCTTATCCGTCAAAAGTGAAACCATTTAAAATTTTGTTACATTAGTTATGAAAACTAATAATAAAAAATTTAATTTAATTACTTTTACTAGATGTGTTATTGGAAGAAACATTTTAAACAATAAATTTGATAAAATATGTGAAACTAATTGATATTTTCAAAATCATTAAAACCCTAGAACACGATAATGAAATTATTTTGTCAAAATAAAAAATAGACTATTCCATAAATGGAAGGAACAATTATTAATGAATTCATGAATAAAAAAATTGGGCTAAATCATTTAGCAGTACTTGATATAAATTAATTTTAATTAAAACATGAAATTTGGTAAAGATAATTACTTATGAACAATTATGAATAAGAGTCCAAAAATTCATTATTTAAATGTTTTTGGATATATTGTCAATATTTTAAATAGTAAACACAATATTTATTAATTATATTAAAAAATATATAAAGGATTATTTTTTGGATGCTCTAATAATACAATGCATTTTAGTGTATATAAAAAATAACTAAGACTATGGAATTTTTTTCAGTCTATGTTCATTGCAAATAAAAAATATATTAATGATTGTATTGATAAGGAATATGATTTTAAATATATACATTTTTATTAACATAAACTTGAAAATAATAATTCATTAGTGGTGGGAGAGAATATATCTTCTCAATCTTATCATTTAATTATGGAGATATACAAATATCACTCTCTGTAAAATGTTATAAAAAATTATGACTCTAGTATTATGAGTATACTATTTATTTCAAATGTCTCTGTGAATTATTCTGTTATAAATGATTTTGTTTCTATTAATATTAAATACACGATGAATTATTCTAAAAGGGCCAAATTGATATATGATGAACCTGTAATTTTTTATATTAATAAATTGTGGATGAAATTTGAGTTCCCTAATTAAAAAATTTCTATATGAACAATATGTATTTTTCAAACTAAATTGGATGAATCTATAATATATTATTAATTAAGGAATTATTTTTTAACCATGATTATCTATTATATTAATTAATTCATTTTGAGGATTTATTTTCACCAGTTACTAAATTAGAATCCATTCATATTTTATTTTCTTTTTGAAGTTTTATAAAATTTAACAATTTAAATTGGATATAAACAATTTCAATTTAAAATGGTGTTATTTCAAAAATACTTTATTTTGAACAACATCCTCAATTTGAATATTATGAATTTAAAAAAAATTTATCAAACTGCCTAAAGCATTACATGTCCTTATGCATGTTCCTATTTCTTGGAATGAAAGAATAACTATATTTTCAATCCAAATTTAATTTGATTAAATTAATGTTAACCTAGTTAAATTTAAAAGATCTGTTTAAAAAAATATACTAATAATACAGATTTATGTTGATGATATTATCTTCAGTCATATCAAAGATAAATGAATCAATGAGTTATCAAAATAAATGACAAATGAATTTGATATGATCCTAATGGGGGAATTAAATGTTTCCATTAGTTTTCTAATTAATCAAATGAATGATTGTATTTTCTTCAATAAAACTATGTATGTCAAAGAACATGTTAAAAAAAATTTAAATGATTCATTTATAGTGATGAGAACCCATATATTTGAAAATTAATATAAAATATCTTTTGTTGACATGTTCTATAGTTTTATGATAGTAATAATTTTTTTCTAACTTCTTCTAGGCTATATGTTTAGTTTTTTGTATGTATGTGTGCTATATTTCAATAAAACCCCATATAAAGTAACCATTATTCTATTATAGGATTAATTAGTTAGATCAAAAGTACTTTTAGTACTGGCAATAATATTCTAATGATAATTTATTTATTTTCATCTCTTAATCCAATTATCAAATTAGAGGTTAAAGACATCGACCATAAATCACTTTAGGGATGTATCACTTTTTAGGAAAACTTTTCATTTCATAGATTTGTAGAAAATAATTATCAATAGAACCTTCAACAGATGATGAATAATATTTTTCTATTGAATGTTTATATTAAAACAATATTTGGATTATTTGTACTTTTGTGATTTTAATATTTATTTGGAAAAACTTCCCTTATACCATGATTACAATAAATCCATTTAATTTTCTAAAAACCCTCTTACACATTAGATAACTATACACATCGATATTAGATATCATATTCATAACGATTATTTGAATAAAGGTTATATATTTTTATAATTTTTTCTTACTGGGAAAAAATATTTCATATTTCAAAAAACACCCTTAAATTTTGTTAAAATTTTGAAAATGATGTTTTATTTGTGCATGAAGGGATGTTTCCTTTTTCTTAGTATATAATCTATTTTGGCAAATATTTTAATTTTTCTATACTTCAGAATTTTTTATCACTGTATTTTATTACTACACTTATAATGATAATTAGTATGTACTAATTAATATTTCTCTATCAAAATATAAAACATTCTATATTTTTTTTATTTCAAAATTATTTCATTTTACTTAGATATTAATATTTTACATTTAAAATTTTATATTATGTGTTATTTTTTTACAATGGAATTTTTTTCTATATTAATCTAGTTTTTCTATTTTTTCAAAATGGGGTGTAATTATTTGATGATTTAATATTTTATTTTATTATTTTTGAAAATTTTTGAAATATTATTTTTTATTACCTAAATAATGGGGTATATTGTTTTTAATTAGGTACTAACATATATATATATATTCTATTTGATAAATTATACTTAAATAATATTTTAAAATGTTATATTTAGTTTTGGAAATAATTTTTCTCATTGATATGTTGTAATATTTATTTTTTATCCTAATATTTTAATTTGTTTATTCACTTCAACATGTTATTTTTTAATTTCTATAAAACATTTATCCTTCTATATAAGACACATTGGAAAAACCTTCAACCACATTTGGGGGCACCAAGAGGTCAACCCTTGTTGGTGGTGGATTTTTTGTGGCCCACACAGTGGATGGGTAGTGTAGAGGGAAGGAATGTAGTGTGTGGGGGAATGTGTATATGGAACATGATTTTTACAAGGGTTTGGATTTGGTCACCCTTAAGGACCGAAGGCTAGTGTGTGTAGTGTTTTAATATGAACTTAGATTTATCACTTCTTGATTTTTATACTACTCAGTCTGGTTATATTCATTTCGAAGTGGGAATCTATTTTTAGAACTACTATTTTTATTTTATAATCCTCGTCATAAAAAATGTTTCATCATGACCACATGATCGTAATGAATATTTTGAGCTCATGTTTTTGAATATTTTCACAACACTTCTTTTAACATTAATTTTTCATTCATACATGCTTCATTATTTTCTCCTTTTTCATTCTAGCTGTCAATAGTTATTCGATGATAATTATTGTCTCTGATTTTCTTTACTCAGTTTCATCATGCCTTTGCTTTTATCTGGTTTTTATTCGAAATTATCTGGCATATTACAGTGATAAAATTTATAAGATCGATTTTCTCTTCTTCATTATTTATTTTTCTCCCATGGGTATCTTCTTAAAGGCATTGAAATGAGCCTATTTCTCTAGTTCTATGTTTTTCAGAAGCATTATATACCATTGGAAGAAACCAATAGTTGGTTAAATGTCACCATTATAGTTTACCAATACTATGTAATGAGTCAACATCTGAAAACCCCATGAGTAGGTATGTGACCAACCACCATACATCAACAGTAGTTAATTTACCGACTATTGAGTACATAAATATTGAGTCTTTTTACCCACTATTGGACTAAAATGGTATATCATTTAAAATCTTTTTTACATTAATGATGATTAATCATTCCCACTCATTATTATCACATCCTACTATATAGGTACATAATATGAGTTTCTCTAAATCTCTAATAGAATCACTTAACTTTTGAATCAAGTACAATGTTTATTCCTCATAATTACATCAATTAGACTTTATATAAAAATACATGGAGGAATATCTCTCCATATAAAACAAGATCCATCCATCATAATCATTTGGATGTTTTTATTTATTAATATGTTTTATTTTAATATCAATAAAATACTCATATTTTGCATCCTATGTATTAGGATCTTATTTTCTGATTTTTTTATCCAGATCATAGAATCAAGGAATGATCTTTCTTCTATATTAATTTTGTTTTTTATTATTTTGAGGATCCATTGTGAAATATTTGTATTGGTTTTTCATTTGTAACATCAATTTTTTTTACCAATAAATTTCAATGAGTCACCATTTGAACACAAAAATACTTCATGAGTCACTGTTGGACCCAAATAGAGAGTCATGAGTTATCGTTGGACATCCCACTATAGGAAGTTTTTTCTTCACCAAAGGTGTTTTTTATTTATTAATGGAATTAGGTTTTTATAAAATTTTCATTAAAAGTAAAATGTATCTTACAATATGTTTTTCCACTCTTGGGAATTTCTAATGGTGAGACATGACCCACTTCTATATGTTCTAATTAATGGTCAATGGCCCACCATTAGTTAAAAATTGTTTTCAATATTGTTATTTCCTAAATTAAATTACCATTAACAAATTAAAATAATTTTTTTATTGATTATTTTTCATGTTAAAATATAAATTATTTTTTAAAAAATTGTAATATTATAAATATATTCTCACATATATGCAGTTTAATAGTTAATATGATGCTATATTTTTTTATTGGTTTTTGTATGTATATTATAAAAGGTTGTGTTTTTATTTCATTTCTTTAGAATTATAAGTAATTTATAATTGTTAATGATAAGTATTAAATGATTTATTTTAATACATAATAATTAAATATAAATTTTAATAATGATTTTTATAAAATGGATTCAAAATATAAAAGGTCATATTCATATTATATTATTGTTATACACAAACATATTTTATTAAAAAATTGGATATAGATATACTCTGAAATTATCATTATTTACAGATGGAGGATATCTATTTTGGATAAAATCATAAACTATTCCAAATGATTAGATAGATTTTATATAAAAGGAATTTTTTCTAGTCTAACATAATCAAGAATCTTCCTCGGCATATACTTTTCCTACTATGATCATGGGAAATCTTACCCACTTTCATCTTCCACCTCTAAACTGATCAAATTATATGAGCTTCACTAAATGTCATCATCATCTACTCAACATTTTCAAAGTGTTTATATTTTATACCTCACTGTATTTCTTTATACCACCTATTTGATCTCAACAGTATTGTCCTAATATTTTACCAAACAAAGGCTTACGTTGGATTGATTCTCAAATAAAAAATTAAATTTGGGATGTTCCTTCCAGGAAAAATAAAGGATGGTTGTATCTCCTTTAAAAGTTAGGGGTTATACCAAAATGGGTGAAAAATTTAAATAAAATTTATGTAATAAGATTACTGCTCTGATTAAAAACTGAGGATTTATTATATACCAATCTCCTCAATAAGAATAGAATATTAAAGAGAGGACTACTATATTTGTGATCAAAACCTATATTAAATCGTCTTATATTATTTTTGTATTTCAAATAAAACTTTTTACACTTCTATAACTATGGTAAATTAGTTTTTGAGATAAAAAATCAAATAGGACTATTTGACTTCGACTCTAGTTAGTAATTCCATATTAAAGGACTTAATAAAATCATGTGTTATGACATTATCAATTATATAAATAAATATTTCCTAAAAAATTATATTTCTCTCAATAATGAATATGTATTAAGGTATTAAAAACATTTTCATGACTCAATATATATTCTCAACAGATAAATTTACATTATTATATTGGGTATGAATGTGAAACTCAAATATCCCACCAACCATTGTAGAAGAATACCTCTCATGATTAGGTGTTCTATTTTTATATAATGGATGTCATTTATATTGAAACTTCATAGTCATCATTAGATAAATATATTATCATGGATTGATTGACTATATGAAATTTGATTCATATAACCATGATTTTAACATGGATTCTTTGTATAGATAACCAATATATTGTACAAAACAAATCAAAGATAACTAAAGGGAGGATAATAAGACCATTTGGAAGTTCAAACCCACAAAATTATACTCTAGATGAGTTAATGAATAGGTATTAAATAAACATACCAAAAAAATTACTCATCAATAATTTAATATCTTGTCACTTGGGTGTTGAATTAATGTTATTTTAAAAAACCATTATATGATGGAGTGGTAGAACATGAATCAGATTATAAATTTTCAATACAATAATAAAATATGATTATAAATTTCACTACATAATATTAATGATCGACTAGAGTACTAGTTATTCTAATGTATTTCCAATTCATACAATACTTTATCAGTTGGTAATGATTAATATTATTATTAAAACATATATTTGTGCATTGTTTGGAATAATGAAAAAACTCCTCACATTCTAAGAACTAGAGTGTGGGTGTTGCATTATTTAGGATATTAGTATCGATTATTTCATTAGAAATAATTTATAAATTCTATAAAATTATTCAATTCATATAAAAGGCATCCAAACATAAAAAATATCCTTGTTCCATTTATGAAATTTCATGGGTTCTTCTTTCAAAAACCACCCCCGAGTGAACCCTGAACCCATCACACAAGCTGGACTATGGCATAGCCCAAAAGGTGTTCCCAATCTCCATGGGTTGTTAGAAATTTCCAATAATCATCAGTGTACACGAGGGAATGATTTCACATAATTATGAAATAATAAACAAAACAAAAAATGAAACAGACATCCTATTATACATATATAAGATTGAATTAAAAAACAATTATATAAGAAATTGAATGTAAAACTGAGAAATACAACTAAACTAACTAATCCTAAGAACTAAAAAATCTCCATGTCACCCCAGTAGTCACAATTTATTACAGCGATCACACGCTGGAAAGATTATCGAACTCATGATGAAACATACACAAGGGACAAATATAGAAAAGAACTGTAGGTGTGATTATTAAAAATCATTAGGCTATCCCGATAATCTATTCCAAATGAACATCTATTAAAATAAAATAATCATCAATTTCATGTTTCAAATACAATATATAAAATATTTTCTACGAATTTTACTTAAAAACAATGTAACGAACCATTTCCCTTATTAATTACGTAAACTATATTTATTTCATTTGTCTTTCATAGTCATTTTACTGGGGAATTGATGTCTGTCTTATAATATTACACATAGAGTTTAAAAACATTTAATGAATTTTTTTTCATAAACCATATTAAAATAAACCCATCACATTCATATTAAAACAATAGTCATGAAGGCAGTATAGAATCTCACAACAATGGTAATGTAAATATAAATACATGTGTCACATTCTTCACTACATGAAACTAAAAGACAATAGACATGGGTGATCCTAGGAGGTCAAGAATAATCTAGAAGACCCGAATACATAAGATCACATCAATGGTAGTATTCCACACATGATGAATTCAAAACACTCAATATGATCGTCAAACCTTTTTCAGGGCATGTCAAGGTAAAATCCTATACAAATTAACCCAATATATCTACCTACTATGGGCTACTTGTCAGTACCATAACATACCAGTGTATAAATAATTCTTATAAAATTCTCTCAATATTCCATAATCCCTTGTCTAAATTATTTAATGGTGGTGATTCAATTGATTCCATCCAAGCATCCAATCACAACAAATATATTATAATAATTCACAACTAGCATCACCCTGAGTCACTCTATGGACCGATATCATGCAACATATTATACAGAACACAATGTACCCAACCTGAGGCACTATAATAACGGATCACAAGGATTTCAAAGCATGGAAATCACATAAATTATGTAGATATACTAGGAAGGACAACGTCTAATTGACTTTTTCTATAATATTCAATTTCACCATTTTCACAAAGTTGATGAACGAGCCTTTAATTATTTTACAACACAAACAGTTATCAAAGTTTTAAATTTAACTTTTCATAAATAGGTTTAGGAACACCATTGGGAGAACCAAATCATTTTAAAAACCCATTCAAATATTCAAAATAAACATTCAAGGCATGATCATTTTTTATGAAAAATGCCAAACGTTCCATTTATCAGTAACACATGCCAAGGCACCTTGAAAACCAATACAAATTCGTTATAAAAAGAAAAACCTAATTATAAACCCATCCAATGTTATAATAATTTCATTTCTCACACGTCCAATACATTAATTAATTCAATAAAAATCATTTTATATCCCCTATAGCATATAAAATCAAACTAGTCACGTTTTAAAAAACTAGTCATACAATATTTAGCAAAAAAACATCTATTTAATACATAGAGGGGTATAAGCCCAAATTTTTATGCCATAAATTTATTTAAATTTTAGAACCTGATCATATGCATAAAAACTTGGTGAAAAATCTAACGGAACATTTAATTTAACATGTAGTGTGCACATTTATTTCAAAAAAACATTAATTTTCACAAAACAGGGTATAAACTACCATTTGGCACACCCAATAAATTATCCAATTTTTTTAAAACAACAAATAGAATATAAAATAGATGATAACATAATGAAATAGAGGAAAATGAAATTTTAAATCCATGTTCGTGGGATATCCTACCACAAATCCTTTGAGAAAAGGAAACACACACCTGAAATCATACGTATCAGGTTCCAACAACCTAAATCTATGAAAAATAGCCTTAAATAAACAATACCCTCTTCAAAGTCCTATGGAAAACAAAACTGTAGTTTTATTATAACCATGGAAAAATTTAAAACCAATAAAATTTGGGAAATAAGGAAGAGGGGAGTGGTTGGAGAAATATTTGATGAATAAATTAAGGAGAATCGTAAAACTTTGGTGACAAATCTGCCAAAAATCTACCCAAAATGAAAGAGAACATTTTTAAGGCTCGCTATGAATGATATCCAACACATAGTGATTCAAATGAGAGGTGGAATCACTCAAATATGATTTTTAAATTAAATTTTTTGAATCCAATAAATTGTTCTACAGTTTTGATGCATGGTTGTGTAAACTGTGCAAAAACCATTTGAGTGCTAAAGGAATTTTTTTTTGACTTTTCATTGTTAAGTAATAAAGTTCGATAAAACCATGATAAAATTGTGTGGCCCAAAAAAATTGGTCAAAACCCTCAAATGACACCCCGAACACTATGTAAGACTACCCAATTATCCTTAAATGTTTTAAACAAAAAATAGATACCCTGTGGGGGTAAGAAAATCTCCACCATGCATCTTTTCCCCAAAATGAACCAAGGTCAAAACATGTCACAATATCTAGAAAAGGGAATAATTCACAACTCAACACTTTTTTGTAACCAAAACCCAAAAAAAAAGATAGATAATCCCTACCAAACCGGAGCATAATCCAAAACTAGAAAAACCTAGTCGGACAATTCCCCCCCCCCCACACCATTAATGCTTTCTGCCCATAGAAAGCCACAACATTTTCCAGCTGATTGATTAGTGACAAAGGAGTCAAAATCAGCATGATCCAACCTATTACACCATGAAAATTCCACTCACCAAAAACCGAACAAAACCCACTTTCCCAAAACAAGACTACAACTCACAACCACTCCCTAAGAATTAATGGAAGGGTCAAGACATTACGTCCATAACCAAGGCATGAACTCGATTATGGGCCTTCTCCCAAATATCCCAGCGATTGAGCTAAAAAGAGAACTCACATAAGTCAACAATTTCAAGGGAGGCCAGAACGAAGTCCCCACCATTTCAAAAATAACAAGCACTCAAAAAATTATTATAAGGAAACTACGTGAGACCCACGGTGGGTCTCCCCACTATTAAGAACCAATTATCAAATGAAAATTCAAGATGATCTAGAATTAGGCCACTACCACATAGTTTGACAAAAACTCACTAAAAAACAACATACCAACATTAGATTAGAGAAACACATCATGAATATTTAAACTGCCAAATACTGAATGGAGGTTAAATGAACTAGGAAAACACATTATGCATGGATTAGAAACCCCAGTCACTTAGGGATGGGAGGGATGGGGACCAATGCATGGTAATCTAAAACCACAACCATAAAATACCCAACACTCGACTCCTACATGCAGATAAAACCGAGACCATACCTGAATAGCGTGGGTGGTCCAGGTAAGGGCAGTGATTGGAAACCTTTATTTAAGAATTAATATTCGCAAATATTACATTAGGATTAATTCCACCAGTAATATTGAAACCCTAAGGTATATTTCATTGATAGAGCATCCACAATAGGAATACTGGAAGTGCCACAACACAACATTAGAGGTAAAAACTTATCCAGACTTCTCAAAACTCTGGGATTTCTGACTACACCGAAGCTTTAATCTGGGACCTATGTAGCAAGATATGATGTGTATAGAATCTACTACCTTGAAATCTAGAGATGTTATTCCATAAATATAACACTTTCCATTAATTTCAAAAGGTTCCACATAACACACCAAGGAAAAAACAATAGATAAATAGATTCCATGAAACTCTCTTACTCAAACAACAAAATTTTACCCAAACAAGAACTTGGAGATATAGAACACAATTTTCACTCACTCCGAATGAGGATTATAATGAACAAGGAACATGAAAGCACCCAATAAACATCTTCTAGCACAACTTTCTACAACCGAGATAATCCCTATAGTGGATAAGAAATTTAAATCGAGCCCAAACTGCTCCCTATTAAAAAAAATGGGTTAGGTAATCGCTAAAAGAGGTGTATATAACATTCAAATCAGGAGAATAAATCCTGAGGATGATCAACTGGAATTCTTTCTAAAGGAGAGCCATCTATAAAAATATCACAACATCCAAAAAATCATTAGAAACCAACTAACCATTTCTCTAAAACTGATCCACCAACAAGATTCAATCTTGAGACACAACAAGAGTATCACATACAAATCATTAGAAATCATACAATATAAAAAAAATTCTTAGTCATATATACGAAAACAACAGACCCATAACATTAAAAAATTAAATATTTTTTCAACTGAAAACACTTTTTGAAAAACAAACTTGGTGGATTTTTTCAATCACCAATTGTGTTCCATCGAGTCTCACCCACATATATATTTCAATGCCACCCCAAAACCCAGAAAATAAAGAAATACTAGGCATCCATCAACATTCCCATAAACCACGATGCATGTGAGTACCCAAGAACACACCAAATCCTAAAACAAACAACCTAATATTCCAATCAAAATCATTCATCAAATTTCAAAAATCATAAACCTTTCAAAGGCACATTAACCACCAATTCATAAATCATTTTTATATTCCCACACAATAAAATATTTTACAATTCCTGAAAATGAAACCCAAAATAATTCCATCAGAACCCTATCTTCATTATTTATTACATTTTTCATCAATTTAAATTACCACATTTCACCTGAACTATATATTTAATAGTCACTTATTATTTCAATAAAATAATTTCCAAATAAAAATTGTTATTCTAATCATCCCTTTCTCATTTTACAAAATTTACCAAATTATCTTTCCATAATCTGAAAGTAACAATGACCAAAACCTTTTTTAGAAAGAAACAAACCACTCAAAACAAATTTCGAAAACCAATTCAGCATATTAAATCACTGATTTACATCCCAACACAAACCATTGAAAAATAGTTTTAGAATCACAAGAAAAAAATCATCAATTGTAAACATTTTATTTTAATAAATCATAAGTTTTGATTTGGGGAATCCAATACCATTAAAACATTACTAATTTTCCAAAACATTTGTTTCAAACAAACCCTACTATTAATAAACATTCATAAATTTAATTATGAAAATCCATTTTCCACATTTTAAAATCCAACCATTCCATTAAAATCAATTTTCAAAACTCCCACACAAGGATATTAAAAAAATATCGAATTAAAAAAGCCTTAGAAATCCAAACGAAGGGAACTAGTTTCGGTGGGTGAATTGACAATATGGTTGGAGACCATATTCCAAAAAAACACCAATAAGAAGAGCCTTCTAGGTCTATTCCCCATATTGAAATTGCATCCTAAAACCTATAATCTCATGAAGACCATTATCCCAACTACCCTTATCATATCACATAATTCAAACAATCACTAATGACCCAAAACTAGAAAAACCAGGCATTCCATTGAATCTTGAGGATCAAAACGAGCAACAGTTCACGAAACTCTACTTTCACCTACCCCTCAAGTCCCCAAAATCCTACTAAATCTACCTTAACATACCAAAATAACATTGGGATCTCTATAACGAAATTTACTTGAAGAGATGACGTCATTGGATGACATTTTTTGTTGAACCATCCCGAGACAACTGAGAATCGGTAACCCAATACATATTGAGGGTTGGTCCGAAGGGAGTTCCCAATCCCCACTGTCTAGAATCTAATTTTGGGCATCATCAGAGTACATGAGAGAACCGTTTCTCCCAATAAAGAATCAGTAAACTAAAAAATGGAATGAAACAGATAGCCCAATAAACATACATAATATTTAGCTGAACAACATTTATACATGAAACTGAATGTACAACTGAGCAACACAACTATACCGACTAAACCTGAAAACCAAAAAAACACAATGTGACCCCACTAGTCACTCTTTAATACAATGATAACATGTAACCCAAGGATATATATCTCAATATGAAACATACATAATGGGTAAAAATAGAAAATAACTATATGTGTCTGTATTAAAGGAAAGTAAGAAAACCTGATAATCTATTCTAAATGCACATCCTTTAAAATAGAAGAAAAATAAATTTAATGTTTGAAGAACAATATATCAAAATAATATTTTTTAATAATTTTACTTTAAAAAATTGTATGAATCATTTCCCATATTATTTTCAAGAACTAGATTCATTTCATTAGTGTTCCATTATCATTTTCAATGGGAAAGTGAGGTATATTTTTCAGCTTTCCCGAAGAGGGTAAAATTATTTTATTGGAAACAATTTTCATAAAACATATTAAATTCAAAAAATAAAATTCCATGAAAACCAATACATTATAAGGAACTAAAGAGTCACAAAACAAGGGTAATGTTAATATACATATATGTTTCTCATTTATGACTAGGAGAAACTGAAAACAAATAGACATGACTGAACCTAAGAGATAATGAAAAATCCAGAAGTCACTAATACCAGAGACCCCATATACAGTAGCATTCCACACACAATGAAATAAAAACAATCAATACAGTCAAACAACCTTTCATAGGTCATTATGAAGGAATATCCCATAGTAATAAACAAAATATATCCAACTACTATGGGCCACTGGTCAGTACCATAACCTACCATTGCATCAATCATTCATAGAGAATTGTCTCATTATTCATGTTCCCATGTATCAAGTATTTAATGGTTTGAGCCATCCAATGCCAACTGATCATCTAATTACAACATATATATGATAATAATTCACAACAAGCATCACCCCAAGTCACTACACGGACCAATATCAAGCCACATAATAAAAGGAACAAAAAGAGTCCAACACGGGGAACACAAATAATGGGTCACATGGATTATATAAAAAGAACATCCCATCAATTATATACACATTCTAGGAATGAGAACATCTAAAATTAGTTTTCCATAATATAGAATTTCACCATTTTCACTCTGTTTCCAAAACGGCCTTTAAGCGTTTCACAAAACTGACATTTATCAAAGGTAATGATTTCAATTTTTAATAAATCGGTGTAAAAACACTAATGTAAGAAAAAAAATCCCTTAAAATATTCAGAATAAATATTCAAGGCATGACCATTTATATAAAAATTACATATGGCCATTTAACTGCACCAAAGACGAAAACTCCTTCATACAAAATGCACCTTCATTATAAAAACCAAAAAACACTTTGGAATCCCATATAACTACCTTATAATGTAATTTATCTCACTTTAAATTCACTAATAAATTCAAAAAAATAATTTTATATCACCATTAACATATAAATACCATCTAGACACTTCTCCGAAAACTGAGCATGCAATATTTATCAAAACAACTTCTAATTAAATCTTAGAGGGGTATAAAACCAAATTTGAAATCCAAAAATTTATTTCAACTTGAAAAAAAGGTTCTAAAAATCACCAAATATGTTATATAGAAAATTTAATATTTAATTAAATATGTATTGTTCTCCTTTATTCCAAATCAACACTAATTTTTACAAAAACATGCCATAAACTACCATTTTGCACTGTAAATAAATTATCATTGGGTTTCAAAACAAGACATACAATATATAAGTGGAGAAAACAAAAAGAAATATATAAAACAAAATATTTAAAGGCTTGTTCTTGGGATATCCTACCTCAACTCCATGTAATAAAGGAATCACACACCCTAAAACACCAACAACAAGTTCCAAATGAATATTTCTAGGATTAGCTACCCTAAAAGAAAAAAACACACATAAAAAACTAGAAAAATATAGAACCCTATATCTGGGAGGACCATGATAGAATCAAAATCCTAGAAAAATAAGATAATGAAGGAGAAAAGTAGAGGAAGGTGATGGATTTGATGAAGAAATTAAGATGAACCACTAACCATCGGTGAGAAATCAGTAAAAATGTGTCCCAAAACGAAAGAGAATGATGGGGGGAACCATATGGTCAATATCTAACACATAGTAATTTAAGTGGGAGGTGAAATAACTCAAGTACAAATTTTAGAATAAATGTTATTAATCTAGTATGTGGTTGCATGGTTTTACTGAACAATTTTGTAAACCGTGCAGAAACTGTACAAGTGCAACTGATAACATTGTTCAACATTATATGTTTAAATTGAATTGTTTGAGAAAACCGTGATCAAACTGTGAAACATAAATAGTTGGTAAATCCCTCTAATGACACCCAAAACACAAGGGAATCTAATTACATTATCCCAGAATGAGTTAAATACAATATAGGTACACTGTGGGGGTCAAAAACTCTCCACCATGCAACTTTCTCCCAACAAGAATGAAGGTCCAAACACAGAATAAAAAAAGGTAACTTGTATAAAATCATTACCTGTCACACCAAGAACATAAGAAAAAATATTTTGAGTCCCACCAAACTGGATAATAATCCAAAACAAGAAAAACTGGGAGTGATATCTTTCCCCCACATGTTCACCATTTATGCGACTATATTTTCATTCCACATTTAGATTTATTATTTGAGTTACAATTGAACTCTATTTCCAATATCTTTTCAGTAAATGCGTAAAAAATTATAGTCACAGGTTTCTATATCTATACTAACTTTATATTAAAAAACCCTACATATCTATAGAATCCCCTTATATATACCTCTTTTCAAAGGCATGTTATTAATGGACTAATGATACAATAAAATGTACTTTCATTGGAAATGATAAAAATACATATTTTTCTTTGAATTATTTCGAATATATCATTATAGTTCCAATTAAATATCTCCTCCTTTATTAACATATTGAATTATCTCTCTATATTAGTGTGATGTGTTTGTGAAAAATATTTACTGAAAAATATCATCCTAAACTGCCCCATTCTTTAGGATTAATTTCTTCCTCTTACCTTGTATTCATAATGATAGTCCACCATTCATCTTATTTTCATTCAATGTGATCTATAAGTAAAGAAAAATTTTCATGTTATGATTATTACATAACGGAATTTATCATTTTAATTATGTTCATTCATTTCTCAAATGTTATTGGTTCATAATAAAAAATATATTATAATGGTTGTTAATGAATGAATGTGTCACATTTGATTCAATTATAGTTATTGGGATGTATATTTTACAAAAAATACAATATACGGAATGTTTTAATATTTTATTGAAAAAAATCTAACTTCATTAGATGATGATCGACTTTTAATATACTATGAAAAGATTAACATATAATTTTATAAAATATTTCCATACAAATAATAACCATGGTAATGTTTTTTCACCTTTAGAATTGTAAATTAGATACAATTAGGACAAAACTATGGGTTATAGCATTTAAAAAAATCTATCACATACCTTTACCATATTTTATGAGTGGTTATAAGATAAATTTTTTATTAAGGGTTTAAATATTTTATATTAAACAAATATTTTTAATTATGAAACCCACATATGTCTTTCATGAAATATAAATTTTATTTTTAATATTTAAACACTATTTTTTGTTATTGAATAAAATTGATTGGTGGAAATATTCAGTAAAATTTTCTATGTTAATTAATTATAAACAAAATTAAATTTTATTATTTCACCCTAAAAAACTTGGAAACTAATTTATTACTTATATCATGGTAAAATTATGTATACCATTAAATCAGGTATTTTCATTAAAACAGTATTTCAAGGGTTTTTTGTTATTATATCAAATGTAATTTATACCACAAATGAATATTAAACCAGATAATGTGTCTTAAAAATTTTCAATAACTCTGTTTTTTATAATTTCCCTAATTTTATTCATATAATTATGTAGTGAAAAAAATAAAAGTTATCAAATTTAAGGTTAACAAGTTTTTAATGTTGTTTAATAATATGATTAGGATTAAAATGTATACCCCATATGAAGAAAAATAATTTTTTTAGTTTATTTATAGAATATAATATATTTACATTGATTCTTGTGTTAATATAAAGAAATTTCCATTATTATGACATATATATTGGTTAATATTTTATGTAATTCCTTGTTTTTGCATTCCATCTGCAAAAAAGGATACATCCTTTGCACTATTATAAAAAATTAATGAGAATTATATTTCAAAAAATCCCTAAAATAATACCTTTCTAGGTTCCTTACCTTTATCATAGAGATTTTTATATTTCTAAAATTCCATTATTTAATGTCTTATGGTGTGACATAAAAGAGGTTTTTCTAGGATAGGGTAATCATCTTCAACAATCACTTTCTATCATACTTATTTTTTTCCAACATCAAATACTTATTTAATATTCAGTATTAGAACCATAATATATAAATTATAAATTTATTTTATCATATTTATTTGACATCATTTATCCTTCTACATTTCCATCAAATCGGAATGAAACACAAAACTTGTGGGTACAACGGACAACTTCCCTACAACCTTGTTAATTTGATTTCAATCAATGAAATACATGGATAGTAACAATGATGGAACCAATGAATATATATTACAGTTATTAAATAATATTTATTCTTATAATTAAATATATAATCTACCCCCATTAAGCATTTCCCATGATGATATGATAACAGCACCAATGCATTAACACTACATACCAACTCCATGATGTGATAAAATTAAATATCCATTTCCACATAACAATATTCATTATAAAAATTTCTCTAATTAATAAATATACTATTTTAACATTAATATTATTCTATAGAAAATGTAACTATATCCTATATACATGAACTACAACTACCAAAACAAATCTTGTATGAGAAAATAAGGAAATTGACACCTGAAATAATAGAAATATTGAATGGTTGTTAAGGAACATGTGATAATATGATACAAGAGAATAAAATATGATATTATAAATATTATTATTATTTTTTATGATTTAATAAACATTATAAATTCATTATATATGAGTTACAATCACATTCATCAAAGTGGAATAGAACAACAAAAAAATGACTTATAACAATAAAAATTTATTGAAAGATAACATATATGTTGGAAAAAGTGAGAAATTACATTAGATATTATGTTTTACTGGTAATAATTTCAACTAAGAACACAAAATTATACCAACGGTTATATCTATTGATGTTGATCTTCCAATGATAATAAATCTTTTGAAATAATTAAATCAATTTCTTTATCATAGAAATATCATAATTTTTTTACAAACACATGAATATGTTATTAATAATAACTATTATATATATAATAATATTTTATTATTATATCCAAATTCAATATTGATTTCATGGGGTATTATCGAAAATATATAATCAATTTATTTTGATTTTAAATTTTTCTTAAATACTAATGGTGTTTGTATTTGTCAATGTTATTTTTTTAATAACAAAGTAACTCATTTTTATAAAAAAAATATTTTAAATAATTACAATATTTCATATAAAATTATATATATCTACATATTATAAGAAAACTAGGTTTTCTAATTAAATGTGTCTCCTTTATCCCCCACATCACCGCTCCTGCATCCCCCTCACCGCTTCTGCCTCCCCAAACCTTCGATCCATGTCTACCCACATCCACCGCCTCCACCTCCTTGCCTTCCCGGCAAGCCGTTTCCATGGCCATTTCTCTTCAGTCCTCTATTTTAAACCTCTATGAATCTTCATAATCCTTTAACACAACTATGTTTTCAATTAATAGTATTATCCCCTTCCTTTCAACATGGGTTTTGAAATTCCCCAGTTTTCCAGAACCCTAATCTGGTGCCCCCTCCTCATCGACTTCCGATAGCACTCAATCCCAACAGCAATCATTGTCAATCTAGGGTCAGCCCAAAGACAGCTAGCAATCCCATGGGATAGGGAAACTAGTGGTAGGGTGAAACAAGTTGGATTCTTCATCCCTCTCCCTTGCATTACACCTTCCCTCCTTGATTTGATGGTCATTGGTGTTCGTCGTGGCCATGAACAAGATGCATGAATTTAATCTTGCAGTGGTGGTGGTGTCACTCTAGGGATTAGGGTTTCGATCATCCATGTAATGTGTATAATTTTATTCAACAAGATATAATGGAAATTAATTTTACAATGTTTTCAGTAGGTGATTTCCATCATCCATGATGTTTTATTGGGAAACGTGTCGCAACATTTCTATTCTTGTATCTCTCATTATTTGATATGAAATAGTTAGGCTCTAGTGAAATCCTTCTAATTTATATGAAATTCATTTTTCCATGATATTCTTCAAATTTTTCTACAATGATTGATTTTTTATGTAGGATGTCATTCACTAAATTCATGTTATTAATTAATTCATTTATGTTCATGAAGTTCTATTTGATTATGTATAGCGGTCATTGGATTAATTTCATTTGTCAAAATTAATATTCATATTTTCGTGGTAAGTACCCATATGTGATTTTATCCTTTTGATATTTTTCTACAATGGATACCCACAACCACCAGTGAGGGATTGAATATGAAACTCTAAATCACTGCAAAAAGTGAATCATTTTTAATTCATGTCTTGTAAAACCATTTTTCTTAGGCCAGCACTACATTGATCCTCCAATAAAATTTCTCCTTTTTTCTGATCCCTAGTACTATTGGTTTATTCATCATAATTCATGTAGTGTTTTGCTACTAGATTCCAACATTATCAGTTGATCAACATCATCAAATTCTCATGAACCCCCATAACATATCCAATTCTCCCTTCCTATTAGGTTTATCTATTCCTTACATCTAGAATGATTCACCAAGGTTTTTTATGATCATCTTTGTCCAACATCAACCTCAAATGACCTCCATATCAATAGGGAACCTCTTTAGCCATCTCCTTCACTAGTTTGATTCCCTTCTATAAATTGATTCATCAACCTTGAATATTTCCCTCGTTTTGACTTCTTCTAGTCACACTAAATCACTCTATTGTGGTAGAAATCCAACACATAGGCATGAAACCTCTATCAATTAGTGATTAACATGAAGGACTAAAATTCAAAAATTTATTCACAGTATTATGCAATGTATTTCCCCAAATTTATCTTAAAATTCAATATGTTGGTTGATCTCTAATAATATTTCTCTATATTAAATTCTATAACTATCGACATACTAGATGCTAAAATTTTGAAATTCTGTTTCGGTAATGTGAACATTTATATTTTAGAGTAAATATTTCATTTATAAATTTGTAAAAAAAATCCATAATTTATTCACTATTTTCTGATTGATGATGTCCAATAAACCTGCCTAAATGAATCAGTTTACTATTTTATTGATGCTTCGTAGAACCTTAATTGGTCACTAAATATTTTTTTTAGTGATATATTTTATTGATCAATTGCTAGACTCTAGTTTGTGATAATTAAATAAAGTATGTTATTTTGTATACATGTTATGATAATAAGTTTTTATATGTATGAAATAAATATTTCTGAGATATAAAAATAATGCAATATTATAATTACAATTTTTATGTAATGAAATTATACATATTAAATTACATATATTTTTTGATATATTTTTATATATATTTTTAGTACAATTTCTATTGAAAAAAATTTTATTTATAATAACATTTTGATATATATATTGGTGATTTTATATTTCGTTATACATTTTTATGATTAAAGAAACCTATTTTCTAATAACATCACATTAGGCCGTATTTCAATAGATGCTACAAGATTTTAAACATCTAAATAAACTTTAATATCATGGTTAATTTCCACAAACATATAATATTAGGTATATTAATGACAAATCAATGAAATATAATCAATATTATTTAAGAGAATTAATGTATTATAATATATTATATGCATTTGGTTTTAATTCATTCCTTAAGGTTTTATTTATTTCTTTATCAAAATTCTTAGCATTATTTACATCCAATTTTATTCTAATTAATGGTATTTGTTTTTATTTGAATAATTTAATTTCATCACATGTATGATTGAAGTATTTTTTATACCTTTTTCCCCCAGGGTGAAGCTCATTTGGTAGCTGCTCCTGTGGGTCAAGGAAAGTTCTCGAGTTCTAGTATCGCCGAGTTCATCCATATATTGATTGTCACATGATTTTATTTGTACTGTATCACATTCTACGAATAAACTAAGGCTTCGACCATAACTATATATGTATAATGGGTTTTATGTTTTCATAATATTGATTGATCAATGTGACTGATTGTAGAAAATTATTATAGTACAAATAAAATATCAAAAACAAAATAATGTGGAACCACACATAATTGATAAGTAATGTTTCGATAAATTTGTTAAATATTTACGCGTAATGATTCAAAATATAATAGAAGAAGTGATAAAAATGTGGTTCAACTAAAGATATCCAAGTACATGTTATGTGTCAATGTCTCTGATGATACATTCTACATTTTTGAATATTAAATCACCAAGATTCCATTGGTGATCACCCAACCATTATTTTGATTTGTTATAACAAATATGATATTATAATAAATATTCTTCTATGGATATTTTTAATTTTTTACTACATAATATAGTTGTTCCTTGTGGAACTAAACACTTAGGCATACATGTTTTCTTCTCTAGAGAAAGAACACATGGTTTTACTATGTTTTCTTTTCTTTTCAATAATTTTTTGTAAAAAGTAATCATTTATCAATCATCAAATATGTATATTTCTATGACAACCCAACACATAAACAAAACACCAAATAGGTCATTCAACCTAACTATAGGGTTTTAAATTAGTGAAACAGAATATAACACATGGAAATAAAAAACAAATCCCACATAAAAATTCAAAATATAGTAGAAATACCCATCATTTCCAGGAAAAAATATGGATAAAAAAACAAGATCCTAGACAATACATAGAGAATATCAAGACACATGGAAAATAAGCATAAAGAAACTTATCAGTAACAATTGATGAGATGAGTGATGTTTTTTTTGCTGGTAGACTGGATAGATTTCCATGGCTTGTGGAACCCATGACTATTCCATATAATCCCCATTGGATTCCTTTCCTAATAATGCCAATATATGAATCTCCATGTGCTAATGGATGCATTTCAGATCCAGTTGAGGCACATTCTTTCCCTCTAAGTGTATGGATCTATTATTGCACTCTAAATAAAAAAACACATACAATACAGAAGGTAAATAATAAATAGGAGCATATATGATTTCTATATTATTTGGTCACAGTGTTTGATCCAAAAAAATGATGTTCTTGTATCAAAGGTTATAGACAAATATATTCAATATACAATTTAAATGAATATAAAAATATGAGGGAATTTTTCTTCCTCTTCTCCTGCAATTTTGTCTATAAAATTATAAAAATAGTGTAGTGTACATCCTTGAGTCTTTATAAAGAAAAAATAACAATCTTGGAACAACATCTCAACGTCTCAATTGGTCATGCCTTGATTAAACTAGATTCCTCTAGTCATCAATGTACCCCTTCTTATAACCTAAAAAGTTATTATTTTTTCATTTAATGTCACAACATCAATAGAATAATACTTTTTATCTCAATGAATATAACTTTGTATAGAAGAATATACTCAAGAAACACTACATAAACATCAACCTTATTCATCAACACAATATAATAATGGTAATTAAATGTATATGTCATCATAATTCATGTTGTATTCCACCTCAATATATATCGAATTCTTCAACACGTAGAAATGTTTTATAGCTGCAATAATGTCAGACTTACTTTGTCTACAAAAAATGATATTACTCATTGAATTCTTTTGATAGTTAAATTATCATGAATCAAGGAAATATAGTACATGAACTCCAAAAAATATATGAATGAAATTAATTTGTTAATTTAGACTATTTTGAGATAAGAATATCCAAAAAAATATAAAAAATATATTATACATCATTAGAGTCCATTACATTTCTAATCTACAACTCTAGGATACTCAAATAAAAAATCATTCGTATTGAATAAGGTTTTTTAATTTTTCGATTTTTACCCTATTTCAATGAAAAACTAAGCACATTAATAGTAATAGTCAAGTCACCAAAAACCTATAACCTTGATATTGTATACTCATATCTATTCAGTAACTGAAAAAACTTTTTAAATTACCATAGTATTCC
The DNA here is from genome assembly GCA_963277665.1 of Viscum album. Classification (NCBI taxonomy): domain Eukaryota; kingdom Viridiplantae; phylum Streptophyta; class Magnoliopsida; order Santalales; family Viscaceae; genus Viscum; species Viscum album. The sequence goes on from OY728130.1 coordinate 892,520,437, forward strand.
CAAAAAATGTCAACTCAAATATCAAACCCTGACAATATTTAAATACTTAGGTTTCTCTATTTTATTAAAACTCCACTAATCTATTAATTGTTACTTCTGTCTCAGTCAAATACATTCATAATCCATGTGATTATAATCATTAAATGAACCATCTTTCACACTAAATAATATATTTATATATTCCAGCAAGCCTTTTACTTGATGTGTCTTGTATTTTTGCTGACATTTTATCATGCAGTGTTTTTTATAGGATGTTCTATCACTTTGGATGATTTCTATCAATCTATGATAAGATGGAAAATTCATGGAGTTGACAATATCAGTGTTCTTGTTGATGCATCTCAGCACGTTTGTTTTTCTTAGAAACATATATGTGGAACAATAGTCCTGAGTTTTTGGAATGATTTACTAAATAGAATCAGGTCAATATTGAAAGCCTTCCAAAAAAAGGAGAAATGAAAATTTTCAACAAGTTTGTGTAGTATCATAACTCAACTACATTTACTAATATAACACTAATGATTTCAAGTATTTTTAATGCATTACGAGTTTTAGTATGTGTTTTTTTGTAATCTCAACATGTATCTCCTTCAATTACATGATAGTGAAAGATCGTTACACCCCATGAATGTATTGTAACATTTTGTTTCTTTAATAAATTTTATTAGGAAATATATGGAGATAACAATTCCTGCAACATGTCACAATTTAAAAATAATTTCTAGGAATAATGTGTTTTTTTGTTTTTATCATACTTATTATAAGCATCTAATTGTATGGTTTATTTATTAATTGATCTTGCATTAGATCTATATAATTTTTATTTGGGTCCCAATTTACTGATGTTCTATACTTTTATAAAATCCTTGAGATGTCAATAGAAATTATGAAAAGAGAACATAAATAAAAACATTTTTTTCATAAATACATTTATTTTTATTTTTCTTTCAATATTTATAGATATTTTTACTGATTTGTGTGTATTAATTATGGTTGTTTGTAATGTTTATATTAGAGGTGTTGGGTGTGGCATACTATCGAATTGTGATTTCATACACATACTAGAATCAGTTCATTTTTTGTACTATATTTCGTGGTTTCTGGTGGATATTGTGGAGCTGGATTATGTGGTATTGTAGAAACTTGCGGATTCTTGCAAGTGTTATAGCTATCACGCTGGTCCAATGGTATGGATGGGTCACTAGTCCTGAAGCGGGATAGCTGTTATTGGGGAATGTAAGGGTCCTGATCATGGATTGGTTGCTGGTACTTGTGGGGAGGCTGGATCCTGTTGGGGGTTGAATCTTGAGTTTTTTTATTTCATTTTATATTGAATTTCGTTATTAATTTTAAAAAAAAATCTATGTTTGAAAATTCTTTTAAATATTCTATTGTGGAAGAATTAAATTTGAATAACTATATTTGATAAATTAATAAATATAATATGATATTTTAATAGAAATAACAATTTATAATTTTTCTGAATTTAATTTATAAATAAATATTATATGGTGATAATATTATTACAAACAGAAAAATTATTTCTAAAATTTTGTTGATTAAAAATTTAACCAAGACATATTTTATCTTTCGTTATTATTATAACTGCATAAAAATTTATTTTATCTATCACATTAACATATAGTGAAAGTGTTATTAAAAATATTTTAGTGACAGAATAATTTTTGTTGGTAAAATGTTATCCAATAGAAAAAAGAATTATATGTATCATATATACCCATGTGTAAAAATCTAATTATTTTTTATTGTCAAAAGGTAAGGGATTTAGTATAAACTTAATTACTATTGAGATCTATTTGGTATTATGAACCTATATACATTTTTGTGGTGTATATATGACCCTTTAGTTAATTTAACATTAATATAAATTTAACAATGATTATTAATTTTTCAATAAAGATTTTATTTTTCAAGGATTGTCATTTTAAAAGATTCTAATGTGGTAATGATTTATTTTAACAATCTTATATTCGGGATTTCCATTATTTTTACTAAATGAATTATTAAATCTATCCTACGTAAACATCATCCATTTTATTATTCTATGATAATTAAGGATTTTAAATTTTTTATTCCATATTTTCCTCTCTTTTTCACTTGAATCAAGAAATAAATGATTAACATAAAAATAATCATATTTACCAATTAAATCTAGTATAAATTTTCTTCCCTACCCATATTTTTTAATTTTTTTTAAGAAAGTGTATTTTATTTTACTTGAATAACTTATAGAAGTCATATTTTGTTATACTTTAAATTTTTATAAGGTTTAAAAGAAATATTTATGTTATTTTCCAAATGGGCCACTTTTTAATTTCATTTAAAAAATTCAAAATGTTCTTTTTTCTTTTTAACCTATATGCTGTTAACAAATTTTCACACTTCTATAACCTTTTTGTGTTTTTTTATAATTCTACATGTTTTAAATGTTTTTTTAAGAAAGTTATTTTTTAAAAACATATTTATATATTGAACATATATTTTATTTTATTCATTAAATGAAATTATTTTACTTTGACATACACATTTTGATGAATTAACAATCATCTATCAAATATTGATTAATTTATTGGAAATTATTTTTTATTTTATAATTCATTTCCTTGTGACTATATTCTATCAGAAATTATTTTTTTATTATAAGTATTACATTTATCATGTATATTTTTTTTACTATATAATAGATGTTTTCTAAATATGTTACATTTCTATGAAACATCTCTGATTTACTAAGAAAATATTTATAATCGTTATTTTATAATCAATATGTATATTTTTTGAAATCTAATATTGATTATGAATTAAATTTATTGTTAAAAATTTTAATAATGAATTAGACATCAAAAATGTGTGTAAATAAATTATATATCCCCTCAATGCATTGACAGGTCACATGAGAAAAAAATGGTAAAACATTTAAAATGGGTTTATAGTTTACAATAACCCATAGTTTAAACTATCAAAGTATAAGGGCATGGGGGTATAGATATGATGATGTATGACATAATAAAATCCAATGATATTAATTTTCTTAATTGAGAATTTAGTTATTATTTTGGATTATATTACTATTTTGATATTATCCATGGTATAATATCATGCTAAAATTATTGATTAAATAGATTGTTTTTTAGTTTTCTACCCTTCCATATTAAATATGAAACATTTAATATTCCGAGATTATACTCTATATAAAACATAATTATAATTTTTTCTTAATATATATTTTTTCCTTTCACCATTATATGAATACGGACACATTGAATAACATAAATGATGTAGAATGCTTACTTTCAATATGTTTTTATACTTTATTTCAAATATAATAAGGGAGGATTATTTGTATATATTTTTTCATGACTAATAGATTGATTGATATTTGGTAATGTGATCCTATATGTCATGTAGAAATTTATAAACAAAACACAATTTCTTGGTTACTGAATCTCAGGTTGGTTCACTAGAGAACTCAACATCATGTTTCTCATTTTTTGGAGTGTTCAAGAGTTCAACATGGTTCAGAATATTATTAATAACCTAAGAAATAATATCAATCATATTTTTTACAAAATCTATAACATCATTTTCTTACTCATTAGTATAATCACTATATTGTCAATCCAAACTATACCGACATGGTTCCTCATAGTTAAAGTAATTTACATGAAACAGAACAATTAGTGTGTATATTTAGAAATAATAATCAATATAGGAAACCATATGGAAAATAAATCCATATATTTTCTAAACAATGACATCATCATTTCAATATAAGTAATTTTATGTTCTTCCTACATAACATCAATTACAAAATTTATTTTTTTGTTCATTACACTTATTATTTAAAACATTATCCATAATAATAACTAAACCCTTCTATCATACTAACTATGGCTTCCAATATCATAAATTCCAAATCAAGTTCTTACATCATTATATTTTAATATTTTATTAAATACAAATTGAAATGACCTTATTTGAAAAAACATATGATCCATATAATTTTTTAAATTTAATAAACATCATCTTATTTATAAATATCCAACCAAAAAACATAATTGTTTTGTTCCTTTAGAAATTACCTATATAATCCTCTTATTTCATTATAATTCTTCAAAAAAAATTAAAAAAATTCCACTCATGAAAACATTTTATATATATCATAAAAAATAACCAGCTTCATTCCATAGAGATTAAAATAAAAAGAATAGTGTTTACTCAAATTTCCATCAAGTTAAAATATAGTACATATAGATTGAATATTATAAATGAGTATAATATGATCATGTTGGTGGGATAATATAATAAAGATACGAGATCAGAATACATGAAATTTATAGCTAATAAAAAATAAGGCATAAGTTGTGAAGAGTGATATAAGGATTTCAATATAATATAATACATGAGTAATAGATCCATGAATACAAGATTCCATGATCATGAGCCAAGAATACATGAATTGGAGAAATAGATAATGATAATATAGTTCCATGAAATAGTTATCAAGGAATTGTAACACATATATTAAGTCATAAATATGTTGTAACATAGAAAAATTACCTTGATCAATATCGATCAATCAGAACATTTTGAACATATAAATAATGTTCAATCAAAACATTTTGAACATATAAATATGGTTGATTCTTAACATTTTGAACATTTCAATAACAACGATTCATAACATTGGTAAAATACTAATATGATCCACTCTTATTATTATGAACATATCAATAAAGTACATTCCTAACATTGTGAACATCTCAATACATTATCTGTCAAAAATTTTGAAGATATAAATAAGGCCCACATATAACATTGTAAAAAAATCTATAGAGTTTGAACATGTTGTTTTGAAAATATCAACAAGGTAATGATTAACCTTGTCAACAAATCAATATGGTCCATGATTAACATTGTGATCATATAAATTTGGCGATTTTATAATATTATAATCAAATCAATAAGTCCTATACTTAATGTCGTGGTCTTATTAATTAGTTCAATGCATGAAATTATTAACATATTAATTTTTTTCATGATTAACACCTTTATCATATTATATATATACCTTTACAATTTAAATTGGAGAGTTATATTGAACCCAGAAGTTACATTATTTAAAACTACACAAGTGTGTTCCACTAGAATTAAAAAACCCCTTCATAATTGAATAATTATCCCATCAGAATGAGAAAAATTTCCGAAATAAGTCCAAAAACATGATTATATTCTATATAAAGAAATAAAAGAATAATTGTGTCACTACATAATACCCCTAGTTAGTTATAAAAGAATTAAATTTTTTAATATAGATTAAAGGCACATTATAATTCCACAATAATTTATTTTAAAAAATAATAATAAATATACATTACATTTGATAACATTTCATTATAAGGAAATATATTATTTTTATAACAAGGGGTATAAGAATATCATTTTTAAAAACATGAAAACAAGGATTGATTTATTTTCAATGTAAATGAAAATGGACATTAATAGAATCAAATAATGTGGAAAGTGTAAAATACAAAAACTAAATTCACACATTTTAAATTATATTGAAAATTAATTTAAAAAGTATATACAAGTCATTTTTGAAAAAATTTCTAAGATTGTAAGGATATTATTTAAAAAATAATTATTGTAGAACATAAATCACAATAATATAACATAATAGTAATGAAAGTGATATTTGGAGTGGATAATTTAACATATATTGAAGTTAGGAGAAATATGGTTTTATCCTTTTAAAACAATTAATGAAACCTACATCATTAAAAATAATTATTAGAATCCCACTTTAAAATAGGCCATTGTATGTATTAATATCATAAAAGATTATTCTTATTTACATTATGAAATAATAATGTAAAAAATTGTGGTAATAATTTATATGGACATGGATGAAAAAGAGACATTATAGAGCATATTGTTTATTCCTAATGTCATCATTTATTAATAATCAGTTGAATCCATCAAGGAAAAGGATATTTATTTTAAAATGTAATTTCAAAAAACATATAACACTATATGAAATTGAATAATGGAATAAAATATCAACCATATATTAACATGGTGAAAGAAGATAGTGTACAACTTGATGAAAAACAATTTAATCAACAAAAACCATACAACATTGGTATCATTTGAATAAAAATTCCATGAATAAGATAAAATTAAATTTATCAATAAATACCATTCATAAAATTATAATCATGATATAATATTAAAATGGTAATTATATAAAACATATAAATTAAAATATTTTGTTGATATTAAAATTGTCCCAATAATGGGGAATTTAAATGAAAAAACCTCTCATTGGATTTCTGCTTTCATGGATGTTCTAGGAATTCAGATTTAATAAATAAATATTCATTAATGATATATTTATAAACATATTTAATGTGTATTAAATTTTATATCAAAATTCTAAATTAATTTATTTTCATTTTGATTACATATTTTTAGTTAATATTGGCCTTTGATTGTAAGTAGATTCATTAGCTCCGTATCTGTTTTGGTATAATAGATTCACTAAAAATTCAATGTTCAACCGTTTATCATCTAGGTAAAATAAAATATAATATTATAGGGGTTCCAAAAAATTATGATTTTATATTTTTATTATATGTGAGTTTTATATATGGTTATAAATGTTGATATCCATAAAGTTCTTCATTCAATAATTTTAATGAATAATGTTTGGAATATTTTTAATTTTTTATGTATTAATATGAATAATAAAGAATAAATAAAATATTTTCCTATTAAAATAACATCATACTATATCTTTATAATTTTTCCTGTTGTATAGGTTAAAAACAATATACCACTATTCAATTACATTTTTAAATCAACCCAAACAATAACAATTTATAACAGTTAATGAGAAGAGTATATAGTTTTAAGACATTAATAAATTCTAATTAGAATAATAATAATATTAATATAATATCAGATTATTGTAAAAGTGTTTTTATTAATAGTGTAGATTAAATGGTAAATTAAAAAAAGGATGGTGAAGAACTACGTACTAACTTTAGTGAAGTATCTCTTTACACTTATGGGTTTCCTCAATATGAAGGATATAGAGATACGTATTGAAAATAGAATCTACATAATTTATAAAATATAATTAGTATTGTAAAAATGGTTATGTATTCCTAATATAACTAAATTTCACTTGTTTTTTGAGGTATTGTAAGGATCCCATTATAGGTGAAAATGAGGTGTGTTTCCTTGGAAACATTAATTACTGTAAGAGTAACGATGGAATCACATGAGATTTTGGTGAGTTATGTGAGAAATGTATTTATGATATGTGGGTTTCACTCCTACACCTAGAATGAAATTTAAAAATTCCCATCCACCATTTTTAAAAAACATAACTCGATATGTGATAATTTACCCCTTATTATATTATTCAATTATTTACCATGGTAATAAATATTAAACTACAAATACAATAAAACCATTATTAAACAATTATAATTTGATGAATCCAAATTATGAATCCATTTAATTATCTTAAATCCCAATATATGGTTAAATTATCATTCTAAGTATGATATAAAATATACAGAAAAACAATTTTTATAGAAAAATAACCTTTAAAATATTTTTTATTATTATTCCTAAATCCTCTAAATTTATAATTATGTTAGTGGTTATGTATTTGTTAATATATTTAAAAATTAATTTATATTTATAAATTAATTAGATCAATTTTATTGTTGTAGTTAAAAATACACTACATATTAAATATATATTTTTCAAAATAACCATTTGGCCGTTATCATTATAATTAAATTTTATAATATTAAAGTTTTATATGTATAAAAAATTGAACATATGTCAAAATACGGACATGATGAATCCAATCATGAAATAAATATTTTGTATTCAACTTAAATAATTTGTGAAAATTAATGTTAAAATAATAATGAAAAATTGGGAAAACATTTTTGAAAAAATTTTATTTTTAAGCATAAAATACATTTAATCTAATTCTATTCCTAGTAAATATAATTATATGAATGTTAATTTTATTTAACATATATATCATTAATAAATACTATCACAAAACATTTTTATGGATTAATTTAATTTATAAATATATATTGCGAAGATTAAAATTATTCATTGAAACATATATCTTATTTACATTTTAGGGTTTTCTCATTACATTTAAAAAACTAATAATACATTAATGCATGTTTATAAAAATTTTAATATAAAAAACTTGTTATTAAATTTATCTTCCATGTATGAAAAATGTAATGTTTAAATAAAAATCTAAAAAATTAAAAATATTAATATTTTAGAATAAAACATTATTATTTATACATGGATCATAAAATTCTTATTTATTATAGTTCCGTAATTTTTTTGGATTTAATTAATATTTTTTTCTAATTATATCATGATTTTATTAATGAATTTATTTTAATAAAAAATTATATTTTAATTAAAATGTGTAGAAAAATTAATATTTAAAAATCATAATATATATGAATTCAAATAATAATGTGACAACATGAATAATTTATATATTAATATTTCAAATTTTATAAAATAGTAAATTTCACATTCATAAAAAATGATTCCCTCCATATATTACCTTATGTTGCGAAAATTAATATTGATAGTCACATATGGCGATTCAGCTTGCATGTATATTATAGTTATTTCCATGAGCTTTAAATTCTCCTATATAAAATTTCACTCAAGTCAAAAAATTTGTAGATAAACATGGGCTTAGAGTAGGGGAAGAACATGTTATGATACCTCATCTCCATGATTAAAAAAATTACGGTTGTAAGGAATACATCTAATTATTGATTTCATTACTTCTACACTATATATACTTCATAATGAAGATATTTATTTTTTTAACCCCAAACTCAATAAACATATTATGATTGTCAATTTTTAATTTATATCATTAAATATATAATTCAGTGATTTTATTTTTTCTTCTATGTTGAAAAAAATCTTCGTTACAAAAAAATAATATAAAGGGGAATATATACTAAAATCATGGTGTTTAGCAATTATCATATTTGAAAATCCATTTCAACAATACACCTATTTGGAAACTAACATTGAAATATGACCCTTTACTAAATCCTTGTCATCAATAAACAACAATGTTATTAATCCACATTGTGTTCCAAAGATCCCATACTACTCAACACTAGATGTAAATACATAATCATAAATGAACTCGGGTGTGGGGAAAAACTATTTTTTGATCATACATAAGAAGAAAAATAATATCATAGGAAAATGAAAAAAAATATTCATCAAAATTTTAAATAGTTTTTCAATAAAGAACATGATGTTTAAATATTTCTATCTATCTTCATGATTGAACATTTTTACAAAATGTATAAATTGATAAAAGAAAATATACAACTATTGACTGAAGAAGTGAGAATTGAAATGTGATTCTAATGAAATATTATATATATATAAATTCCATGATCATCATAAAACGTGGAACATAAATAATTAAAATTAATATTGAATGAGAAAACCATTCTTAAGTGAATCCAATAAATATTTCATTTTTATTCTCTTAGAGACAAACCGCCACAATCTAACTAGGATGTTTTACAATTTTCACCTAAATATAATTATTAATAAAAAAACCAAAATATTAATTGTCATAAACACATGTACCTGACTCATAAAGTATATATTTATAGGTAAATAAATCCAATTGTGACCCTTGTGGTAGTTTTTGATGTTTAAACCAGTTCTATAAATTCATACATTATGTGATGATAAAAATATATATATGAATGTGGGTATAAATGAACATGGGGGAAAAAAGGATGATATTAATAGAGTATACATGATGGAAATTATGAAATAAAGGATATTATGGTGGCCTGAAAATCATTAGATACTTGACCAATATAGGCAGGAACTAATATTTTTTGGTTATTTAAATTTTAATTTGGAAATAAATATTTTCATACTTTATCTTGATGAATTTTGTTTAAGTGAGGTTAAATGATATAGTAAATTAATTACCTATATTTTGGTTATATTCATTTCATTTTATTCCCTCACATTAATTAATTAACATAGTTATAAAAATATTTGGTAATTTTTTAATATTGTTTAATTAATCTTAAAATGGATTAAATTTAGGGATTAAATGATTAATTAATTTTTTTAATATTTGGAACATATAAATACATTCATATTTACATATAAAATTCTTTTTATAGACTTTATTTTTATTTTCGTTAAGAAGAGAAAAAATTTAATGGTTTTGAGTAGCTACAAATTATTTAATGGAATTTTATAGATTTGTTGGAAATGAAATAGATATTTTTTTAGTACATCAATTGATAATATAAAAGGGTACTTAGTTATATTATATTCATAATAAGGAACTTGTGGTTTTTTGAGCTTATATTTAACTCATTTTTCATTAAAAAAGATGTACCAACTACTACATCTGAACTGTACTGATTTGTAGTGGTATATGTACGAAAAAAATTAAAGAAATTAAAATAACTAAATAATTTTTTAATAAATAATTTAATTATTAAGAATTTAGAGATGATTAATATAATTATAATACATCATGGATCCAATGAATAACTAAAGAATCGTAATTGGATCTTCATATAAGAATTCTTGACAAAAAACATGAATGAAGAAGGCTCAATGGATAACTCTCATCTATTCTTGGGAGGAGTAAATTTAAAAATATTGATTTAGGGGAATCCTATAATATTAAATGGAATTTTAAAATTCGATGAATGGAGGATCTCAAAAAGTTTAAATACAATGAAAATCAAAATTGTGAATTTGTTTTAATAATCTATATATTTTGATGAAAAGTATCAATGTTTGAGTTTGTATTCATGTTATTGTATATTCATATTCATTATTCATGGTCTCTTCAATACCTATGAACATTCAAATAGAGAAAAATTCTCTTTTAATTATTTTTATAGGGTGAAGGAGGGTCCTTTATATTTATTAAGGCTATAAATTATTCTTTTATAATTTTATTTTAGTTTCAATAGCTTTGTGTTATATTATATGTCATTTTATTAAATTTATTTTTTATTTTCACCAAAATATTCATGGGATTTTAATAATAACTCTTTATCTACTAAATTGTGCTTATATATGTTTGGATAAGTACGGATTAATGGTGATATATGAAAATATCTTATATCATCAGCTATAATTTTCTATTTTCGAGGTTGAACGATATGTTCCACCTATTAAACTAAATAAATATATCAATATAAAAACATCAACATAGATATAAAGTATCCATAACATGCTTTTATAAGTCTCTCTACTAACAATAATTTGTTAACCCTTAGAATGTTTTGAAATCACTCTAGATTTTAAAATACACTATTATCATCACTATGAAATATAGACAAATAAGTGCTATCTTTTAACCCATGATAAAAAAAAATTCTCTAAAATTATAAAATGTTCACTAGCACATATAAAATATCTCAAATCATTTTTCTCAACAACAAAAGAATCTCTAGTTAAATGTATACATCTATAGATATTTTTCCATTTAATTTTTTTCCATTATTTTCTACATTTTCTTATTATGATTTTATTGAAGACAATAAAATTCTATTATAATATGTTCCACATATTATTCATTAATACCACTTTGAGTATTTTTATATCATAAAATATTTTTTATCTACCAGCAATAATGATTTTCCACATTCAGATTTGATGTTCAAATTTAAAAATAAATCTATAAACCTCCTTCATCATCTATTTAATTTATCTCAAATATTTATCTTTAGTATTTGTATCTTTATAGGTTTTCAAAGAATGATATAATACAATAATTTATGTTAAAAATACCCCTTCATCTAGATTATAAACCTCTTCTCACTATTATGGAAATTTAATCCTCTTTAAAATGTAATTATTATTCACTAAAAAACAAGTTCAATGATTTATATTCATGATATTTAATTAATAATATAACAAATTCAACAATATAATTTAAATGGTCTGATAGATTTTTTACTTTCTTAAAAACATTCTCTTGAAACCACCTTTAAACTTTAATAGACTCAAAAAAAATTCCATGTCAACAACTCCTACATATCATTATACGAATCATATTTAATCTTTTTTAGAGTACCTCATTTAGAATAATATATGACATCACATTCTAAAAAATTGTTTTCCAAAATTGGTATCCATTATATATAATCTAATATAAATTCGACTATTAGAATATATTACTTTTACATATTCCCATTTATTTATATCAACCAGTTGTATCATCATATTTAATATTACATATTTATGATTTTACCTTTAGTGCATGAGAAAAAATATGTACTGAGGACATGGGCTATATTGAAATTATACTTTTCAATGTAACTGTTATGTATACAGGGATTATTTTTCGTTAACCAGATTCCTCTCATTCTATCTAATTCAATTTATGTATTCTTATTCCATAGAGTAATTTACCATTCTTCAATTCGTATTCTTTGAGTCACTTTTAAATATTTGCACATGTTACTCTTATATATTAGGTTCTTATATTTTATTCAAAACATATGTCTTTCATATTCCGTATCTTTAATAATTTTAATTTTCAATAGCTTTTTATCTTCTCTAATTCCGGTCTTCGGGACAATGTAAATTTATAAATATGAAACCTATATTCTTATATCACAATACACCAACAAATAAATGAATTATTTATAATACATACTAAAATTTCCATTTTGAACATGACTTTTTAAGTTAATATTGTAGTTCCAAAATATAAAAAAAATATGGATAACTTTTTCACAACACCAGATAACTTTAAAACAGTTCCAAACAAATTAACAACCTTTTGATCATAATATAAATATTATTATACGTGAGTTTTATCATTAATTATGTATTTAAAACAAAATTAAATATAACAATCATATCACCTTCTTATTTTTATATACTCTTTATTCATTTCCTCAACAGTTTCTTCCTTGGAATTTGTTATAAACAATTGAATAGAAATAACTCCATGAAATTAGCACACATTTCGATAAATCATGATAAAATTAATTTAATTCAGCATTGGACAAATTGAAGTAGGGAAATATAATTTTTTAATGAAATCATGTTTTCTAATAAATTAACTTCAATATAAATATTCAAATAACATGAATCGACAAAGATCAACATCTTAAGAAAACGTTATTTTTCCTCTCATGAAGAATTTGTTGTATTGAAATTTTTTAAAAAGATAGGCCTTCACCGAAAATTATATAAAAAACCCGAAATAGGGGTTTGAATACCCAAAAATAATACTTTAGAGGAATGAGGATAAACAATTTTAATCAACATCAATATTAGATATTATTTTCCCGGTAGTAGTTTATTGAATTCATCTTATCTACATTTTTTATTTTAGAAAACAAAAATTTCAACACATAAATATCCATATGCTCATTAAAAGTAATATTTGATGCTAATATTCTCTGATTGATGATTTTTACTTGATTACTTGATATATGGAATGGCCTTTTATTATGAAATATTATTATTAGTGTAATCATAACATTCTAATTTAAATATTCTGACAAGTTGTTTATTACCAATAATTATGTTGTGGAATAGGGCATATAATTATACTAAGAATAAATATTTCCCAATGTCACAAAACAATTATTCTTAGTTTGAATTTAAACACTCATTTATTCAATAATTAATAATCCACATGATGTACACCTTCTATTACAACATTTTCTTCCCAATATTCTAATGTATATCTTAAAAATACAATCCCCAATTATTATTAAGTAGCATCACCTTATTAATTATTCTTTTGATATAACTACATATTCTTATTATAGATATATAATTTGATATCTTTTTGTCTCATTAAATTATTTCCAAAATTTAACATAAGACACTATATTATTTTGTGTTGATGTCATGTACATTTTACTCCTAATTTTTGTATTCACCCTTTTTATAAAATTAATTTCCTTGTTTATATTTTTATTTATTTGTTCCTGCTAAAATTTGGTATGAAATTGGATAATAATCTTACATACTAACAATTTCTAAAATATATGATTTTTATTTACATTGATATATGAAAAAAAGAACTTTTTCTTTTTAAACATACAAAATTCAATATAAACCATAACTTGCAATGAATTTTAATCTCAATAAATTTTTCATCTCCATATATTGTTATTCACATGCATGTTTTTCCTTTACAATAAAAAAACAAACCATCGATATATATCCTATCAATTAAAGGATCAAAATTTTCTTTTTTTATGTTTTTTATATTATATACTCTTCATTCCTTGAACATTAACACCATTAAAAATGAATAAATCTTCATAAAACATGGCCTCAAGTCTGAACAATATCCATATCACATTAATTATATTTAAAACCTCTTTTGTATCTTCTCTATGATATAAAAATTGTATTTCTTAGTGTATACTTCATCTTACAAAAATCCATCATGGATGGATGACATGACATCTATTTGGAAAATATTTTATTATCTTTTTTAAATTATAGATATAAAAATTATAATGGTGTTAAGCCAATAAATCATTATAACACTCACATAAAAATAACTCAGTTAATCCTATGTGTACCCTTTTCAATGATGTATTTATATGTTTCTTAAATGTTTTCAACATTTATTCATATTACTAAAAAAATATTGTTTTCTCTAATAATGTTATTTATTATTATCTTGGGAACAAAATACTAATAGTTATTATTCTTGATATTATCTAAATCCTCATTAATAATTTCAATCAATTATTGATTCTCCAATGTCTCTTTCACATATCCAATTTCGAAATGAAAAAACCTTAAGGTTTGTGTGTATGTCATCAATGTTTTCCTATTTTTAACTCCATCATGTTTATCATTATTTTATGAATTAAAAAATATGTTTCAATATAACTATAAATGTTTTAATCATCATCATCAATCTAGATGTCTTCAGAATTATAATTATTTTAAAAAATATCCAAAACCAACTCAACCATCCCTACATCATTATTATCAGGTCTAGTGTATTATTCGTGATGTGACATTTCATTCGTTGAGTGTTCTGAAACCATTACATTAGAAGAATATAAAATCATTATATTCTATATATTATAATACTGATATCATATTCCATTTTGAGGATAACCACCTAATATGAAATATACTCATCATTGTTCGATCTTCTCAAGATTCTCACATATCACTTTGAAGATGAAAGGATGTCGAAAAAATAATAATTAATTAAGACATGGGGATGTATTTTTTTAATTATTTTAGTGAAAAATATATAAATTCTGTGTTATTAAAAAAATTTAAGATGAACAATTGTAAAAATTCCTTGTCTACAAAAATAATTAGAAGTGTCATGCTTAATTTTCAAAGCATTAGTCATATCTACCAAAAATATGTCTAAATAGAAAAAATATTGTGTTTTGGGGTGTATAGTATAACTATGTTCAAATTTAAAAATACTATTTTTAAGATAACCTTAAAATAAACCACTTTTATGTTCAGCGCCATATTCTATCTCAATCGTTGTCCTAGTGAAATAATATTACTTCTAAAAACATCTAATAAAAAATTTAAACAACATTCAAGCCTTGGGATTATTCATCAGGAATATAGATCATGTTATATCAATGAATTATTATAAACAATAGAATACATGTCTTGGTTTATAGATGGATTCCTTATAAACCATTAATTACCTGAATGAATACGCTCTATTGGGTGATATTTTTTAATCAATACCCCTTTATGGGATAAATTATCAATATCCCTCTTTTTTATCTTAAATAACATTCAATTTCTATCTGTTTCTCTCTTCAGCATAGGTACATCACAAACATTTTCTTCCTATGTATCATTTATCAATTTATTTTGACAAATATAATTATTCCTTTGATGCCAAATCAAATTTAAAACTATTAAACACAAGTAACACGAGTTTTCCACATAAACAACCTAAAAAAATTAAATTATATTCAATTTCCCATCATTAGTACTAATCATGTAACAGCGAATGATTTTAGAAAATTTTTTCATTGAAAATAAATTTAATGATTTTTTTCATCTTGTATTACATAAAATAATTATTGTTAGTGAATTATTCCGTATTATAATACAAACTTAAGGAACATAAAAAATAATTAAATGAATCATAATTTACATGTTAAATTATTTTTAATCATAAATGTGATTTATTTTACATTTGAAAATAAATTTTTTAGGGAAACTGTTCAGAATAATTAATCATTTATTAATACAATTTAACACTTTTGAGAAAATATATCAATAAAATTTATTTTTAAAATTACTATAAATTTTATTAAAATGAATTAATAGCATCCATATATTGATAAAAAAAACATATAAAATGATAATCTAATTATTCATCACTAAATAAGAATATATTTTAAAAAAAAAATTGTTGTATTTTATATATTTTTTCGTAAAAAAATTAATTTTAATATTTTAAACAATTATTTTGTTACAATAAAAATCAGTATTTTATTTTTTACTCATAAAATTATCATAAGATGAAATGAAATACACATAAAGGATCTATAAGATACTTCTAGTGAATGGGGTAAATAAGTGATCTAAAAATTCATTTTACAATCCTTTAAAACAAACATTTTTTACATATTAATTTATAGGGATATAATCATTCTTCACATGAAAAAACACAACGGGAAAAATGAATTCAACATGTTTATCATATTATCCATTCAATGTGATAAGGATTTTACATGGGGTGATATGTATTCATAAAATATCACATTGCCCAATATAATTATCATGGGGATAAAAAATGAGTAATGAATAATATTAAAACTCATGCATACATGTCTCTTGATAATTCTTGTTGTATCAAAAACAAAATTATATCTTGATATTTAAAATTATAATTTATTGAAAAAACTGTAGAGTTTTCATCCAAACTATATCTCTCTATATTATTGAGTGTTTTTAGTTATTTCCACTTCTTCTTCATAGGAATAACAAAAAGGGATGATAAAATCACTTTCAAACATATATCATGTCATGTTTTTTATTCACATTGTATCCACAACACATGAACACAACCATGTAGATTTCCTCCACCTTCTTAATTTAATATTGGTAATATAATACCAATATATTATTTTATTTATATACACCAATAAATTAAACCCATATATATTCCCTATATTATACTTTTTTCATACTACAATAGCCAATTTTTATATTTAAACAATTATTCCAATTATTACAAAGAAATACCTAAATTTTAACATATAATTCAAATCATATTAATCTAATATACCCATTATATGATATTCCAATTAATCTATACCATAAAATTTCAATTTGAATTATTTATAAGACAAATTAATCATCAATAATAATATATGATCCCAATTCATAAAGACTATTCGTATAACCCCGGTTCACTCATAAAGTTGAAACCTCCCACTTTTTAGCATAGAAAAGTAGATCCAAATAGTTATGTTTTAAAATTCATAAAATCTTTGTGATGTGATTTGATATTATTTTATTATGTTAATATAAAGTATAGAATCTTAGTTATAATTTTTTGGACTCCTTTGATGTGTTTAATCCTCCCCTTTGATGTGAGCTACCTACTCATGATGTGGTGTGAAATTCCGGCACACTGCACTTTAAAATTAAACTGACAACAAATGTGATGTCCAGTATTTTATGACGAGATGAAAATAATAATGAATTTCAGAATAATCATTTAAGTAATGGGAAAAATTAAATAAATAATAATTTTAATGAAATTTAGAGAGTTTGTAGATGTAAAATTGTTTTTTAGTATTGGATTTTGACATGAGAGGTTCCTTGGGTGTTCCATTGAGTATTTGGAGTTTTGTGAACTGAAACCTCAATGATGGATAAGGCTAACATGGGTGTATGATTTTTTAAAGTTTTTTTCCCCATACAGATATCATACAACTATTCCATAGGGGTTTTTTGTGACACACATATAGTTCTACCATGTAAACTATGCTACATGGTCATGTAGGTTTCTTAATGTTTATGATAGTGGTAAATTGCATTGTTTGGGAATGGATTCTCAATCCATACACATGAACCATATGATCCCCTCTATATGAAGTAACTTGAACATGTTTGTTTCACTGTTGATCCAAATGTGAAGACAACCCCTGAACCTCATTAGTGCATGTATGTTTAACCATTTTCCAACAACACTTATTTCTCTTCTCCCGCAGTTTCTTTCTCCTTCGCGTAAATTAGTGGTACCCACTGATGATCCCTCTCTTATTCTTATATAGGGTTCCAATAATCTCCTATGTTTTTTGTTGGAATCAAGTGTAATTTATCTCATTGGTTTATTATGTTTAGGCTCTTTGTTCCTTTTCAATATCTAAATGATTAATCCTATCTAAGAGGAGCTATTTTTTTGTGAGATCCAATGTGACCAAATTTATATATGTTCAACATGTTTTTCAATTTCTATCCAACCAAAACAAATCAACCCCTGATATTAAATTTTTGGGTCATCCTATGAATTAGGTAGGTGTACCACAACTTCTTCCATAATATCTAATTGGATTATAAATAATTTATTACATTGTATTCCAATATTTCAATGTGACTCATCATAAATGTAGAATTTATATTATAGAACCAAATTCCCAAACTCTCATGGCCATTTATTATTAAATATATGTTTTTAATTATCAGATACCTCAATTATTAACAAGCCTTAAGGGTGTATTTTCCATTAATTCCATAAATATTTATTTAATTTTTTCTAATAAAATAACTTATTGAAGTTGTCTTTCTAATAAATGTAACGAGATGAATAATGGAAATATGAAACAGTGTTGACGCCCACTATATTATTTATAAAAGATGGAACTACCACCTCTTGGATTGTTAACCTCTTTTTTAAAGGAATTTAATGAATTTCCAATGGTATACTTGTTAGCATGGATTATCCCAAGCCTTTTTCGTGTAGGGTAATATAATTCATGGGTTGTCAACCATGAATTAATACATTGATTAAATTCATAAATTTCATTAATATCTAAAAGGGAATTGCAATGAATAAAATTTCCTTTTAATGGAATGACCCTCTTTCATTGTCCTCGTAATACTCAATGTATGCTCAAGTACAATAAATAATTATTTCTTAACATGAATTGGGAAATGGGATTGACAATCATAAATTATGTGTCTACTGATGTGTCATGTTTATGTATATGACAATTAAACACATATAAATGTTTATTTTATGTGCCTCTGATATGACATGAGTGATTCTTGGGATCCATTTATAGAATACCTTAAACAATCTTATAAGCTTCTTGAAATTATGTGCAGCATGGGAGATACTTTTTTATATTTTTAGAATGCTAAGGAAAGGCTCCAAAGATAATTCTTTGGTGATATGTTGTGATCGATACATGGTATGATAGGGATGGTATCTCCATGTATTTTCCTCCACTATATGAGTAATATTGGATCCCTATGGGATACCTTAGGGATTGGAATGGGGAAAATATGGATGCACCATGCCGCATGTGATACATGGACTATTTTGTGAGATACCAGTGATAGAGTAGGATATTTGTTCTTGACATCACACCATGTCTCGTGTGATACTCAAGAATCCCTTAATGGATCTCCTCTAATGGTATTTTATGGTGTTGGGCATTAATAGAGACACTATAGAGATAAATGGACTCTTTTCAAATCTCCTTGGGCATGATTAGGGTACCCCTTTTTAAATACAAATGATGAATTATATATTATATGTAAAATAATTCATAACTTTTTATAAGGTATGTTTCCCACAAGAAAAAATAAATGGTTGTGTTCGGTTCACCTCTTTAAAATTTTTTGTAATGCCCCCCATTACACCAATATTGTATTTTTTTAGGTTATAATAAGTTTAGAGTCATTTTGGATTAGGGAAAAGCATGTAATGTCATCTGGTATTCTCTAGGAACATGATTCATCTTGTTTCGTATTATTTATTTACTCATTTACCCTACAGATTTAGATTTTTCACATTTAATTTTTATAGACATTATTATTATTTTAACACTGTTGATTATGGACAACATAGTATATCTCACACCCCACTCAGGCTTCCATTTAAAAAGGGTACAATATTAGATCATGATGGTCATAGTTCCATAGTTTTATACATGTAAAATATCTTTGGAATCGGATCATAAGAGCATTGAATTATGTATGTACTCAGGATGCCCATGGAGATCGCCACCATGGAATTCATTTAATTACCTAGTACATTTATTTTACATGTTTTACCTACTCTATGATTCCTACTTTTCATTGTAGAATCACAAGAACATGCATTCCTGGTTGGATTATTATGTGTGGATATGTTTATTTAGTTATTAAAATTTTCTTCCACTTCTTTTTTTATACAAAAACTGTTGTTATACAATCTTTTTGTAATATCATTAAAATTATACTTTATTCTGGGAATATCATTCCAAAACTTTGTTTGAACCAAGGATGTTATTTACTGGAGATGGAATTTGGATTGATTTTTCTATCAAACTACAATAGGTGGATCAAGGTTTGGTATATACTTGTCAATCCATACATTTACGATTAGGGATTTTTCAAGTAAATTGATCTTACAATCCAAGAAGGAAACCTATTTATAGATGACATCATATTCGAGTGTTTTCCAAATTTTTTTTGTCCAAAATTTGGAGGATGGATTTCAACGTGAAAAGTTTTCTTTCTTGGATGGTTTATTCAAATTTGGAAGAGGCTTGAGCTTCTAAATTATGGCCTATTTTATTTGCATTTATAAAAGACTTGATGATTTCTTATTGAGTGCTTCACAGTTATGAAAGGTTCCATTATCAGAGATGGAGTTCTTTGTGATTATGTGCTTTTGAGCATTGTGATCATTGATGGAATTATTTGCAACTTTAATGGGCACTGCAAGGGTTTCACATGCGATGATTGTGTTCTCAGCCATTATTTATGGATTGTTTTCGAATTTTATGGATTCTATGAAGTGTTTTTATGGATGTTTCTATAGTTTCAACATGATTTGGGAATATTGAATTTATATGGTTATTTACTATGGTATGAACGTCGTGAAGAAATATTTGATGATCCGGAATATCCAAAAATATGCGGTAAAGATTCAGGAATAGATGAGACTATAAATATTAGGCAACACCTAATCAGTTATATTGATGCTTGGAATGAAAATACGTAAATTATTTTACTTCATGAAGAGCTTCACAAACCATGATTTTTATTTGAGTTGGTGCATCATGAAGAGGCAATATGTCGTAACTAATTCTCATGCTTCCAAAAATGGGTACGTCATGATGGTGAGTTTTTCCTCGTTGACTCATTGAGTTTCGTGAAGGTTGATTCGAGAAGGAATGAAAGAATTGTGAATACAGGTAGTTATGCGAAGTCAAGGAATCTTCATAGAGGCAGGTAGTTCCTTGAACGAAAGGAATCTTCACATAGATAGTTTTTTTCTCAAAGTCATGGCTGCGTCATGGAGGATATTTCTTCCCAAAGGGGATTCACAAAGGCAGTTTTGAACATTAGTTTAAAGTGAATGGGGATTTTTAAGATCATTAAAAAATGTTTATTGTACAATAAGATTCTCATGATATGTTAGGGACACATTATTTAATGTCAAATAATTGATTCAACCTTCTTGTCGATAAAATCACGTTGAATTCCTTCAACACAGAGACCAAAGGGGGAGTTGATGGATGTGATCTAGGGGATTCCATGAGCTATCCCTAAACCATTGTAAAGGTTTTTCCCCAATCATATAGTGACTATGACGGATCCTTTTTATTACACATCAGGTGATGATTAGTGGTCCTTGGTATGACCAACAGACTATCACAATATGCTCCTTGATGTACCCCATTATGTTGAACCAATTAAAACTGTCCTATCCTCTCATTTTATGCATTTCTATGATAGTTTAAAGAATTTCCTACCAATTTGAGAACATGATCAATCAGTTTATGTGAATATTCTGACACACTAATTCACCCCTCCCCTATAAGGGTGTTCCTTGTTCCTTTATGTGGCATCAAAGGGTGATTTTTAACGGTGTTAGATATATGATTTCCCATTAAAGAGAATTCATCCAATGTTATGAGTATCCCCCTCTTCTAGGGAAGTAACACTCATATTTAGACTAACTGAATGATATCTCATCTAATATCTCATGGAATGAATTTCATATTTTCTAATATGAATGAAATAAAAGTTACTGATCCAACATGGCTTGTAATGATTGATATAGATTGGAAAATTATTGATGAAGATGCTAAAGTATGTTATTCTCTGACTGTGGATATTTCTATTTAGATCATTCTAATATTGATGATTTGCACCTCAGAAAAGTATATCTGGGATAAAAATGATTTTTTTTGAAGGAGACAACAATATGAAGGAGGAAAAACATATATTCCTACACAATTGGTTTGAAAATATGAAGATTCATCTCGATGAGATTGAAAATTCATTCTTCAATCAAATTACTAAAGTGTTAGGATAAATTCGAGGTCTGGGTGAATAAGTCAAGGACATTGATATTATAATGAAAATATTGAGAATACATAAACCCATTTAAAATTTAATGGTGTTATCCTTTAAAGTTGTATATATTTCTAAACATTATATGGAAGATCTACTAAGTAGCATAGTGGCATATGAAATGAGTGTCAAACTTGAAGATTCTTTGACTCATGTGAGTAAGGAAATGACATTCGAATCCATAGAAAAATAAAAAATTTAATGAGATAGTATTGTTGAAGATGATGAAGAAAAATAATTTATTTCTCTCATTTCTAATAATATAATGAATTAAATATGGAAATTTGATGGTAAGATACCTCTGTATTGTTTTTATTGTTGTTGAATTGTTCACATTACCTCTTAGGGATCAAAAAATTCAATGATAATGAGAGAGAATCTAAAAATATCGATAATCCCGAAAAAATATTCCCCAAAAAGAGAAACATAAAATTTGGAAATAATGTATAGAAGAAGTTTTTTTAGAAAAGGAATAGATAAAAATGAATTCTGTGAAGAAGAGGAACTGTAATTTAAAACTGGAAAACATGCTTCCATGATGGCTTCTATTAAAAATGTAGAGCCATCGACTGATAAATCTGAAGTTAAACAGATGAATACTAAATCTTATCCCAATTACTGAAATTAAGGAATTTATTTGGTAATTATGATAATAATTGTAAGAGATGTCATAATTCGAAATCAATGTTGGAAGAATCATCAGAATAGGTTGATCGTATTGAAGCAAAAATTGAATGACAATAAGATCTGGTTAATGTATATTAAAAAATCCCTGAAAGTAGTAATTATGTTGTGGAACTAAAGCTTATAATCCATGAACATCCAATTTTCATCAATGAACATACATATATACAAGAGGATAATTCCAATACAAAAGTGGGTTTCAGAGATGTAATTGTTACTCTTAGGAGAAAACTCAAGAGTGAATCAAACATAAAAGAAGAAGGAAAAAAATAAAATTTGGAAAATTATAAAATACTGAGATAGTTGAAAGAGATAATCATTGTCTATATGGGTTTTAAATGATCTTGACTGATCAAATACCAAATTTAATGGGAATTAATGGATTCAGTTGTGTTTCTAAGACATCAAATACTGGAAAAAAAGTCATTAAAATGAAAGACAGGATAAAATTTGGACATGTTGAAAAGTTTCTGTATGTGATGAAAAAGAAAACATCAATCGAAATTTATAGGACAACAAAAAATTATCCTTATTAATCAAAAAGTCATATGCAGAAAAAATACCTTCCCATCGATGGAAACATGAGGTGGAATAGAAATGAAAAGAAATTTTAACTGATGAAATGTAAATTTTGTGGCTTTCTGGACCATACCATGTCTTACTGCGAAGAATCCAGGATCTATTTCAATTGTGATGATCTAGGAAGTCAATGAAGTAGAACATGATCTTATCCTAATCCTTACAGATGAAATAATTTTTGTGGATATTTTTTTCTATGTTCAAACATTGATTGTAAATCTATTTATTATAGGAAGTGGAGAGTCATGAACCATTCATACAGAACTCATGGAAAATTAAATTAACATCAACCAAATGGTGTTTCCCATACAAAATTTTTTTCTCCCCTTGATGAATATTAGGAGTATTAAAAAATGATTATGTCAAACATACAATTGAATGATCATGAGTGTCCCACACCTAATACAATATATCAAGGAATCAAAAGTGAAATATTGAAAAACCCATTATTGTAGAAGTAGACCTAAAAGATACAACGAACCACAACACCTCGATCCTTATTATAATATGTTCATTCTATATGAAGGGAAATGATTAAATATTAACAAATATATTGAAAATGGTCATTAGAATAGTGAGGTATGGTAATGCAGGTTATTTTGTAATTAAAGGCAGTGTATATATTGAGCTAGCTAATAAAGATCTGAAGAAAACTCAAGTCCATTATGTGGATAGTTTACATCATAATATCCTCAGTGTGGGTCGACTCTATAAATCCTGACTTTTAGTTACATTCAATAAAAAGGTTAGTACTAGAGAGGGGAAAAAGAGAAATATCTAATGAAAGGCTGAGAACAGATGGAATCTTATATTAGGTTAATAGTAATGAGAATACTTGTCACCTCACTATTGAAGAAAAAAACAACATGTGGAATCAAAGGTTGGGGAACATTAATTAAAAAGATATGGAAAATATATCTATGATTAAAATTGTTGTGGACACCACCCTTATGAATCATTAATGGGGAAAGGCATGTGATGCTTGTATATGGGGAAAATGGTTTTTAGTTATTATTGAGAAATGAAGAATAGGAAAACCCATATTTTTTATCTCATAGATATAGATGTATGTGGATCAAAAACATTTTTCTGATCAAATGGAGAGAGGAACTTCGCCCTTTTCATTTATGATTATAGTAGAGTGGATTTTATGATGTTTATACAAAGGATAAAGAAAGTGCATGATTGCATGAAAACGTATCTCTAAATTTCCTATAATTATACTTGATGGACAATCAAATTTATACATTCTGAAAATGAAATGGAATATACATCCATTGAATTTTAAAATTACATATATAATAATGTAATAAAACATTTGGTGGATGATGTGAGAATACAAAACCATGGAGTTGTTGAAAGAAAGAATTGACATGTGAACAATATGTCCATGACTATGCTGATTGGGAGCCGTATCTCTTGCCATTAATGGAATGATGTTGTGAAATCTGAAGTACAAAGTCAAAATTGAACCGGGAGTTATATGGGATAGATGAAGAAACTAGATGAATTGTTTCATTGAATAATGTCTTATTTGAAATATTTTTATGTTTTAAGAAATAATTATTCCATCTGAAACAATGATTGAAATCATGGGAAGTATTATTACAATGAAAACAATTGAATATTCTATTAATATCCAATGAATAGAAATTCCAACAAGTGGTTTAATAAGAACATTGGTAGGGTTGTGGAAAAATGTTATGTTATGATCATTGAATAAAAAACCACCAATTCTTAATGGAAATACTTTACTAATGATATAACCAATGAAGACGAATTTGAAAATTGAGTAAATACAAATATATAAATAGTGGAAGTTGTACAGAACTCTCCGAAGTCACATTATAATGTTGACTCAAAATAAGAATATAAATATGAATAAATGGATGGATTGAATTTATAGGAACCTAAAACGATGATTCAATGTTCATAAATCGATCAATCAATCATCATTGGGTATTGGAATGCACCCACACAAATGAATAGAATGAAGATTACTGCACAATCAATGGTTTTATTAGTTATGGAACTATCCTCATTTTAAGAATCTACAAAGGAGGAATCATGGGTGAAAACAATGAATTATGATGTAGATTAGATTGACAAGAATCATACATGGGACCTATTTAAGAGACTCGAAGGTAACAATGTGATTGGTACAAAGATGATGATTATTAAAAAATTTGATGAGTAAAGAAATGTGTTCGGAAATAAGTTGTGATAGGTTTAGAAAGCATATTCACAAATAAAAGGTATTGATGTTGAAGAGACATTATCTCCAGTAGAAAGACTATAATCAATTAGGATATTTTTTACCATGGTAATCCAAAGAGGTTATAAATTGCATATAATGGACTTCATGATAGCATTTGTAAATGGAGTTTTTCAAGAAGAAGTATACATTGAAAACATATTGATTTTTTTTCATGGAAATGATTAAATAAATGTTTTCTAAATAAAGAAATCCCTATATTGGTTGAAATAGTCACCATAGGCGTGGTATAATCAGTTGGATTCTTATATAATAAATCTTGAATTCATACGAGTAGGATTGGATCACAACCTCTATGTGAAGAATTCTTAGTCGGATCAATTAATGGTATTGGTATACACAGATGATTTTATATTCACTAGAATCAGGAAGGTATTAGTGGATGATTTTTCCAATCACATGAAATAAAAATTTCAGATGTCACAGATTGGAGAACTCACATGATTTTTAGGGTATCATGTGGTTTAGAAGAAGGAATACAATTTCACTTCGTTGGAAAAGTATACAAGAGAGCTACTAATTAAATTTAGTATGCATAAATCAAAACCAATGTGATTTTGGTTGAGGTTGGAAACAGAATTGTAAAGAATGATGAGGGGATTCCTGTGGATCCCACAAAGTACAGGAGAATCATTCGATGCTTATTGTACCTGACTTTGACATGGCTAGATATTGTTTTCCCAACATGCTTAGCGGATGGAATTCAGACTAATCTGACGGAAGAACATATGGATTCAATGAAATAAGAATGGGATATATTCAAGGTACTCATAATTATAAGTTATAAATTGTTGTAGGATGAAGACAATAAACTATAATCATATTTTGTTGTTGAAGGCAATAAATATGTAGTTGGAATAATGTCCACTAGTGGTGGAACATTCAATATTTGGAAGAAATGCATGAGCTAGTTGATAAAAAATAGGAATGAACACCTTTTAGTAATTCTAAATCTGATTTTATATCTCTTACAGTGGCATTCACAGTGTTACATTGGACTAAATAGATAGTAAATGACATTAGTGATAAGGCAAAATAACCAATGGAGATTTAGAGTGATAATAAGATTGTGATCAATCTCATGAAGTGTCCAGTTCAATATTCTTGTTCGAAATATAAAGAAATCAGATATCACATCATCAAAGAGAATTTAGAACAAGGATGATTAAAATATATCATATGAGAACTTATTAGAATGTCATTGATAGTCTGTCCATGCCACTATCAAGAACTATATATGAGAAACATCGATTGAACCTCAGTGTTCATCCACCTCATTGTGCATAAGGTAGTTTTGTATTTACCCTCTCCATTTTAGTTTTAACTGTTTTAATATGTTTTTGTTAATGATTCATGTTTATGGGGGATATATGATCTTATGGGAGTATGTTCTATGATCTGAAATGTAGAAATACCAGTCTTTGGGCGTTTTTTCAAATGGGATAGAATTGGATTAATTCAATGTCGAAATTTGGTGAATCAAATCTTTTTCAGCGTGTAGGAAGGTTGGAAAAGAATTTGAAGGGATAAAACAATTTGGTTTGATGTGAAAATAGTCAGAGCACTCATTCGAACACATGATAATTCAATTCATTTCTTTCCTTTTTTTTCTAAACCAAGATTTTATTACATAGACATAGAGTATAGGATACATAGATTCATTCATACCTGGTATTGATTGTGGATGGTGATTTATTACATTTATCTATGGATTTCCAATGAAATCAAAGGGGGATACAGTTGGAACCAAGGATGTTTTATGGTGGAGATGTAGTTTGGTTTGTTCTTACTATCAATCCACACCAGGTTGATCAAGGATTGATATGTTGTTTTCAATACATACATGGATTATCAGGGAGTTTTCATGGAAAGGGATCTTACTGTTGAAGAAGTAAATATTTTGGAAGATGATAACATTTTCTAGTGCTTGCTGAAAATTCATTTTCCATAATTTAGAGCATGTATTTCAATGCGAAATGTGGGTTTTCGTGGAGGGTTTATTCAAATTTGGAAAAGTCATGATTTTTGGAATGATGGGATATGCGAGAATTATTCTTCTAAGAAATAATTATTATTTATAGATTTATTTGGGATAAGGATGTGCTTCTTGGTCATAGATCATGTTTTCAATGATTAGTTGTTTTGGAGCTTTGCGATCCATGATAGAATGCTATGCGATTTTGATGGGAACCTCATCGGCATCACGATCGGTGATGTTTTCTCTATGGTTATTGAAGGAATTCTTTGCTAATTTGATGGATTACATGAGGGGTTTTGATATAAGTCTCGACAGTTACAATGAACATTGCGAACAAGGAATTTCCATGATCCTTTGGGAATGGAGGAAAACAGAGAAAACATTTTTAAAGAATTGGAAAACTGAAAAGAGGTGGTGGATCTTCACACACACATGAGCCTGTAAATATGATGATAGTCCTATTCACTTGAATCTAAGATTTAATGAATTATATGGAAACCCTTTGAGTTCTCAAAGAGCTTCATGAACCATAATTTCAATGCGAGCTCGTGAATTGCGAATAGACTATAAGTCTTAAATACTGCACATGATGCCAAAACGAGGTACTTGACAATGATGATGAATTTCGTGTATAGTCATGGATTTTCAAGAATATTATTCCATAAATTCATGGAAGCTTTACGAGGAAGGTAATTCAACAAAGGTAAGGAATCTTTATGAAGGCAGGTAGTTCCGTGAAGGCAAGGAAGCTTTGTAAAGGCAGCATGTTCTGTGAAGGTGGGGGTGCTTTCCAAAAGAGTGTGTTTTGTTGGAAACATGGTTATTTTTTTGGTTATGATGGATTCAGGTTTGTGTTTTTTTCAATCTGAACATGGATTTCTATGGAGTGTGAAAGGAATTTCATCATACAATTAAGGATAAAAGGATTATTAATGATGAAAATGTTTCCCAGTGTTTTCCATTTTTTTCACCTTAAAATCATGTATTTGTTCATAGGAATGTATGGAATAAAGAAAGTCAATGGAATTCAGTAAATTGAGGGAACTGTGTGGAATGCGATATGGAATGCCTACCATTTCTAGGAAGGGTTTACGGACCCTGTCTGGAACAGTAGGAATGATACGTGGAACCAAAATAAAACCATGGAAAATGTATGTGGATGAACACATACGATATATGGAATTTTGAAGATTCATGGGATTTATGAAGTATGTGGGGAAAGAGAGGTACACAGTAGAGGCTATATTAAGAAAAATTATTTGGTAAATTTTGTATTAGCAGATTTTTTAAATCCATTAGTTCCTATATAATGAAATGTAATCCACTTCATTAAATAGTGGGATTGGAGATTATAATTTTATAAATGAATCCACTGAATTCCAAAGTGGTTTGTAGAGGAGAAGATGGTACATTGAGAGAAACATCAGTGTAAGGAATAACTGTCTGTAAGAGAGAGTGAAGATCACGGAAGAATCTCTCCCAGTATGTGGTAGACCAAAGCTGTATGCAGACCAGGGTGTTTTGCAGAGAAGTAATGTAGTACATGGAGTACGGTAGTACATAGAGTAGTGAATTTTACAGAGGAGTTAGATGGTATGAGGAAATAGCAGTGGTACATGGAGGAGGTGATCCACGAAATATAAATGCTACTCATTACACGGTGGAGGTAATGTGGTAAGCAGAACAGCCAAGAAAGCCTGAAAATTAACGAAATGAGTTTTTGATTTTAATTTCCATTACCTATCAGTGCGTGGGAAAGTATATTACATTTATGGGTGAAAATTTGACATCAATAGAGCATCCATATACAGTTGAGGATGAATGAATTGATGATAAACAATTGATGTGAGCTTCATGTCAATAAACATAGTGATGATTCATCTAATTTAGTGAGTAAGGGGGAGTTAGCACACATGATTTGAGGGACGTATTGGGTTATCTCCAAAACCATCTAAAGTTAGTGCCTATAACACCCCAATATTCTTAACATAGATTTAATATCGAATTCATGAAATTCTATGTCTCAAGAAAACACTACATTGTCATAACCTATCCATTAAAACATAATTTTACCACCTCTTTTATTTGTGTTTCGAGAAACTTACCTACATAGTTTTGTTCATTAGGACATTTAGAGTCTGATAAGACAAACATAATTTTTTATGAATATTAACATACATTTATGAATAGTTATATACCCTTATGGATTGTAACGAATAGTAAATTCTCAACAAAACATGCATCTTCACTCATGATATATAAATACAATTTAGCCATCTTATAAGTGAATAAAAGATCATAGTATAAGTATTTGAATTTGTTTATTTCATAAATATTTTAATTACAATGTTATGATTAATTTAATAATTTAAAATGGAAATTTATTTTCATAAAATTTGATCATAAATTTTTACTTTATTTAATAATGGTAATAAGATAATTTAATGGGACATTTATGAATTTCTCAATGTGCTATAAAACAAGATAAAATTTTGATGTTTGTTTTTTGGATTATATTATGATTTAAATTAAAAAATAAATAAAAATTATTTAGAAAATTATTTTTAAAAAATGGATTTAAATTTTTAATTCTACACATTGAAAAATTGTTGGGGTGAATTTTTTGTTTTTTCCTAAAATACTTGAATTTATCGTGAATAGTAAAAACAGAATTCTAAGTTTCCAGTATGTTTAATGAAATCGTAATGATGTAATAACTAATGTAAAATTAGGGTTTTATTTTTTATCGTAAATACTGATATGAGGTGTCCCAAATGCATAATTCCATGGGAAAATACCTTGGGAAATCCCATTGTTTTAAAAAAACCACCAATGGTGTGTCCTTCAAAATTAATAAAAAACTACCTCTAATTTACTATAAATACCCACTCACTCCTTCATTTTCATTCATTGCATACACATAATCCTCTTTGATTTGGAATATTTATCTCCCTAGTAGTCCTTCCATGGTGTTATCAAACCCCAAAGATCATAACCTTCACATTTAAGGAGTTACTCTACATGGTAAGGGAATCAAACACCCATCACTTTTTCAAAATTTCATTTTATGATTTTCCTTGAATTAAAATTGTATTATGTTGTGAAATTTCATTAAATTTCATTCTTACTATCCATATTATGATAAAATTATGAGATAAACCGTTTTCTCAAATCAATTTTTTTAGGAATTTTTAGGTGATGTCGTTAGGCTGTGGAATTTTCATAAGGGATTTCTCATCATTCCTTTCGAGTCCTGTTTTTTTCTTATCATTTTCTGTCCTCACCACCTTTCATCCCAATTTGAAGATAAATATAGTACCATATATTTACTATAATTTTGTCATGATAATGGAATAATTAATCATTATATTTTCTTTGCAAATGTTATATGCTAAAAATGAAAACACCATCCCAGATGAGTTAATTTATCCCATTCGAGGACAAAAAGTTTCCATTTCAATTATATTAATCAATTCTAGACATGATACCATTTTTATGGATTAACTAGACTGATATATATATATATATATAATATATATAAGATATGTATGTTAATGGAATCCTTTTTTACACATGATATTAACTTATAAATCAATATGAGTTCATTGTTATCAGAAACCACAAATCAACAAAAACAATTATGATTAATGATTTATATAATGATTCATCTTAACTTCTAATAAAAAAAGAATTTTATAACTATTTAATAATCTAAATTTTCACTAAAAACTTATAAATTAAATTATATTCAACCATTCTAATTCTATATGTTTATCCATAGATGAACATAAGTAGTCAAATCCTGAAAAAAAGGAGGAAATCCTCCCAAACAATGAAATTGAATCTCATAACCCATAAAAAGTAAATAAATAAACCTAATAAGGATATAATAAATACATTAAATGTAAATAATGCTCTGGAATCAATAATTTATGACCCTAAAGTTGATTATTTGATTCATTGAGATCAAATTAGGAACACCATTGGACTTAAAGTAAGTGTTTTCCACACGAACGTCTATTTTAATTTAGTTTACTTTTATTGTCTAGTTAACTAAATAAAATTATTATGTATTATTATGTAACAACCATAAATTACATATGATTTTTATATATATGTTCATCAACTAGATTCTTTTTTTAGAGGAGTTACACAATTTAGAAGAAATATTCCAAAATTATTGCCAAAATACATGCCCGATTTAAGGAAATTTCTTAGTTACATAATATTTTTAAGAGAACACTATTATATGTTTTTAACAAAAATTATTTTCAAAATTAACTCATTTAATTTTGAGGAAAATACCTAAAATCACTTATATTTTTATATATTTCATATTTCAAAAGAACTCTTATTTTCCATGAAAAAGGGATTTTATAACAACAATTACTCGGGGATTTTAAAAGAGTATTCTCACCCATTTGAACACTCTTTTTGATTCTTCTGATTAAATGGGGTTAATGTTTTGTGATATTATCAACTATGTTTTGACTATGAGTGTTCTATATTAATTCCATTCACCAATTTACTTTGAATGGATTTTGTTTATTCTTAATGTTCACCGTATGTTATTTAAATTTAATATGTTAGATTAAATTCGATTGTATATTTTATTTATGGTTATCCCCATTCATATGAGGAATAAATTGGTCCTAGTAAGTATTGTGTTGGTCCCACTATAGCCCCTTGTTTCCTCATTTGGTCTCATGAGATAAACTTTTGTCTTGACTTGAGGGCTTGACAAAATGAATATTTATGGTGTTGGCACGAAGCCTTGACAGTATGGTTATGATGTCTCACATTATGTATTCCCTAATTATTAATCATTTATTGATCGCTCATGTGGTCAATCAACTAGTAGAATATAAATTATTATGTTTTATTATGAAATTATTTATTCAGCTCTGAAACCATCCATAATGGGATTATGATTTTATTTTTTTAATGAAATGTGTTTTTATTTATTCACCATGCCTCATGTTTATTTTTATGATATATTCCGTTGTAATGTATACCATTACTGAGTGTTTTAGATCACACCTTTCTTTTGATACATTTTCTAAGGACAAGAAGATGTTTATTAGGAATGACATGTAGGTATAAACATATAGTTGCAGACATTCCCAAAGAAACATATGTGATGTATTTCATTCTCTGTAGTAATGAATAATTTATGTATGTATCATATCTCCAATGATACTAAACTACTTTGTATTTGGGATTCATATTCCTTGATTATGTTCCAATTTAGTAAAATAAGGCATCGGCTTTGAGGGACTAGCATCCAGTCAATACAGTTGTTATCATTGGATGTTTATTAGAAAACATTGAAATTAGATTTAAAAAATGTATATTAGGGAATATATACCTAAGATATTCTTTCTGGATAAAAATCCAATAACATCTTTGTATTTTTCTATGAAGTATATTATGAGTATTTTTCTATAAAATACATACCTATCTGGATACTACAAGTGGAAATGGTTCTGGAACATATGTACCTATGAGTAATAACTCTGATAAAGAGTTTTGGGCTTTACCTGGTGTATTATGGTATAAGAAAGCGGGCCTTACTACACACCTTGTTTGACAGACCTTGAAGATATGCTTAGGATAATTCAATATTTTTTAGAAGTCATTATGAAGGATTAAAATGTAAATATTTCCTCAACGAAATAGTCATTATGATTATGAGATTAGTTATTCATGCTATTTATTTTTCTACATTGAGATTATACATTATGATTCAAAACCTAATCTTTTGTAAGTCATCCTTTAGAATTTCATTCTAATGGAAGAATGGAAACTGCATGAATACCCATGTCCCATGAAGGTATTTTCCTCTGATGAAAAATAATGATGTTGGATTTGGAGGAAAAAATACTAAAAAGCAACTTATAACTATATTAGGACAACATAATCAGATTATGAATAATGTCCTTGCCTTAGTGGATCATATGGATCCATAATATAGAGGATCTATTTTATATTTCATTATGTGACAACAAACTCCAACATACTATTGGAATAGTAATCCCTTTTTAGTTGAACAATGAATAAGTTCTCAATAGAAGATATTTATTGCTTTGGGATGTAACAAAAGAGAGAAGGTTATCGTGGGAGTTTATCATCTATTGGGAGATTCATATCAGCGATGTTTGTTAATACAAAACACAAAGGTGGCGGAAGAAATAATAGATATGGAATGGAGAGTTTTTTGGGAAAATTTCCTAGAAAATTACATCCATTTTGAATGTTGAGAATATATTTAAAGGTTGTTTCTGAATCAGAAGAAAAAAGTGGATGAGAATGTAGAAAAGTATGAAGTGACATACACGAGGTAATCAAGGAATGTTTTGGACTATATATGTTATCTAAGGGTAAATATTGATCGATCTTTTATTGTTTAAAACCATTCTGTTTAAGGGAACTAGTCTCTAAAATTCCTCATCATATTATGATATAGTCTCATGTGCTATCAAGAATAAAAATTTATTTCCGAAGTCTTACTAGATTAAAGGAAATAAAGAGAATAATATGGTAGATAAAACCACTAGAAATGGGAATAAAGAAATAGGTAAGAATATAAGATTTGACCATCCAACCTACATAAATTTTTGGAAGAAACACACCAGAAGATTCCTAAGTTGAACATGAGTCTATTACAGGTGCTGATAAAATGACCATCATTCTTGTGATTGAATGGGGATGAAAGAAAAAACCATTGTTCATTGATATAGTTGTAAATATATGGGACATTATTCACATTAATGTCCTAATCTCCATGGAAACCTTACCCAATGAAGGAGAAGGGAGCAAGAACAACATTATACGATCATAACTACTAAGGTTGAACTTCCTAACAATGTGGTGGAAGGTACTTTAATCATTTCCTCGAACATAGCCAATGCTATGTTAGATTTTATATTATCGTATTATTTTATAGATTTATAGTTTTACAAAAAAATAAGACACGTCAAATTTGATTTAATAATGGAGTTGTTATTATAAACTCCTAGGGGATATACCATTCAATAAAGATGTTTCTATAAATCCCCCTCATGAAAGATAAACGTGATTTAGTTTGTAATCATATCATCATACTGATGATTTACTTTAATATAATTATGGTATGAGTTTAATATCATGTTATGATGCGATGATCTATTGAAAGTAGTATGAAGTTGCAATTTATTAGAATTGTATTGAATACCTTATCATTAGAGAAGAAACGTCACCTACCGATTCTTATCTTGTGCCCCAAATTTGTAGAGGAAACAATGGAGAATATAATGACTACACAAGTCCATAAAAAAGTAGTTCAAAGCATAAAAAATATATAATGATAATCAAAGAATGTATTTAGAATTTCATATGGGAGATCATGTTTTCTTAATAGTATTTATCTGGAAGGGTGTTATATGTTTTTAGAATAAAGGGAAACTGATCCATGTGTATATAGTCCCTTTTTAAATTCTGGAGAGAATTGGATCTATTTTATATCATTGTCTATACCACCTAACCTGTCTAAAGTACACAATGTGTTCCATTTAACATTGATGATAATTTATATGCATGGCCAAACACATGTCCTTAATTCAGAAGGTATAGAATTTGATTCTGAGCAATCATAATTTGAAGAGCCTATCAAAATTCTAGACACAAAAGAACAAGTGTTGTAGAATCACATGACTTGATTAGTAATGATTCTTTGGAAAAACCGTAAAATCGATGAGGAAACATGGGACCTTAAAGTTATTATGATGAAGAACTACCCAAATCTCTTTATGTGGTATTATACTAGTAATTTCGAGGATGAAATTTTTCAATGGAGGGGATAATGTAACACCCAACGATATCACAGATAAATTTAATATTAAATTCATGAAACTCTATGTAACTAAAAAAACCACTTTTTAATAACCTATCCATTAAAAAATAATTTTACAATCTCTTGGATTTTAGTTTGGAGAAACGAACATGCTCTGTGGCATTTAGTAGGATATTTATAATTTGATAAGACAAAATTAATTATTGATGAATAGTGACATACCCTTATGAATAATAACACACCCTTATGAATATTAATTTTACTCTTATAAATATCAATGAATAGTAAATTTTCCAAAAAATAGAAACTTCACTTATGATGTATATATAAAATTTAGACATCTTTTAAGTGAAAAACGATCATCATATATGTTTTGGTATTTTTGTTTGTCATAAAAATTTTAATTAAAATATTATCATTAATTTAATAATATAAAATTTAATATAATTATCAAAAAAACTGATTATAAAATTGTTACATTATTGTCATATGGTTATAAGATCATTTTATGGGACCTTGATTAATTTACCATGGTTTTATAAAACAACTTAGAGTTTTAAAGTGGTTTTTTGAAATAAACAATAACTTTATTTTAAAATTTGATTAAAAGTTTTTAAAAGAATATTTTTTAAAAATTGTATTTAATTTTTTAATTCTACAAATCGAAAAATGTTTAGGGTGATTTTTTATGATTTTTTTAAATACTTCAATTTTTTGTGAATAGTAAAAATATTGTTTTGAGTTTTTGGTATGTTGAATAACATCAAAATGATGTAATAATTAATAAAAAATTATGAATAATTTTGTACAATAACATATTATATAAGGTTTCCCAAGTGGATAATACCATGGTAAAATACCATGGGAAGCCCAATGGTATTTCAAAAACTAATATTGAGGTTTCCTTTGAAATTAATAAAAGAACACCCTCTCATTTACA
Source organism: Viscum album (assembly GCA_963277665.1). Classification (NCBI taxonomy): domain Eukaryota; kingdom Viridiplantae; phylum Streptophyta; class Magnoliopsida; order Santalales; family Viscaceae; genus Viscum; species Viscum album. The sequence goes on from OY728130.1 coordinate 892,557,404, forward strand.
CTAAATATAAATTAATTATATCATTTTAATTCAATAAAAACACATCATCCTAGATGATCTGGTATTTTTACCTCCCTAGGATTCCTCCCAAGGTGTCCTCAATCACCCAAGGTCACAATCATCAATTTTTAGTAGTTACTCTACATGGTGAGAGAATCCACTACCCTTCTCTTTTTTATGATTTCATTTTATAATATTATTTTTAATTTCAATTGGATAATGCTGGTATATGTCTTTCCATTTTCCCCTTAATGTCAATATTATTTCATAATGACGAGATAACCCTTTTCTCTAATCAAAATATTTTATTAATTTTTAAGCGATGTCGTTTGGCTGTCAAATTTTCGTAAGGGATTTCTCAACATTTCTATCGAGTTCCTTTCTTTTATTTTATTTTTCATTCCTCCCAACCTTTAAAAAATTTTACAATTACACTAGTTCATTATTTACACAATTATTTTGTCGTTCCAATGAAATATTTCATCATGATATCTCCTTTCCCATTCAATTATAGTAAAAATGAAAACATCATCCGAGATGTGTTAATTTTATATCATTTAAGAACAATGAGTTCTCAATTTCAATTATCATCTTCAATATTGATAATAAAACCATTTTTATGTTAATAAATAAGATTATATAAATTATATAACTTATTTAAATTTATTTAATCATTCTTTACATATTATTTTTTTTATAAATCATATTGAGTTCATTGTGATCAAAAACCAGCAATTAACCCAAACAATAATCATTAATGTTTTATATAATGATTCCACAACACTCTAAATTTAAAAATGAATTATATAAATTTTTAATCTTCTATATTTTTAATATTAACATATAAACTCAATTTTGGACAACCATTCTCATTCTACCTGTTTATTTGTATATGAATATAAGTATTCCAATCATGAAATCCAAGGAAGAAAATGCTCCCAAACAATGAAATTGAATCTCTAAACCCTAAAAAGATAATGAATTAACCTAATAAGGTTATAATAAAATATATTACATGTTGAGGAGGTTCTTGAATCATTAATGTATCAACCTAAATTTCATTATTCAAGCCATTAAGATCATTTGAAGAACACTTTTGGCATTAAGGTAAGAGTTTTCCACCAGAACCTACATTTTCATTTGGGTTAATGTTATTGTCAACATATTTCAATGAAATCATTATTTATTTTTATATAACCCTAATAAATTATATATTACTTTTATATATATGTTCACAAACCATAAACCTTCTTTATTTTATGGTTAGTTACACATTTTAAAACGATCATTCAAAACAATTTCATGGAATTCATTGCTGATTCAAGGGAACTTCTCAATTACTATATATTTTCAAGAGAAATCAATAATATAATTTTATCAAAAACTATTCTCATAAAATCACATTTTTTTAATTAGAAATCATCATTAAATTACTTATACTTTTATATATATATTTTTTTCAAAAAAACAATTCATTTTCAAGTATAAGGGTCTTTATAACAAGAACTACACTATGAGTTTAAAAGATTATTTTAACCCATCTCAACACTCTTGTTGATTATTAAATTTAAATGGGGTTTATGTTTCTTGATATCACCCACTATATTTTTACTATGTATGTGCTATCTTAATACCATTCACTAATTTACTCTAAATCTTTTTTGTTTGTGCTTAATGATCTGGAAATGTTAATTACATTTAAAATGATAGTTTCAATATGAATATATAAGTTATTTATGTTTATCCCTATCCATATGATTAATTAATTAGATATAGTATGTGTTTTTTGGGGCCCATTTAGGCCTCTGTATTCATCAGTAGGTCTCACATGACAAACTATGGTCTTGGCATGAGGCCTTGAAAATTTGGATATTTATGGTCTTGGAATTAGGACTTGATAGTATGGTTATGATGTCCCAAATTATGTGTTCCATAATTATGAAACATGTATTGATAGTTAATGTGGTTATTTGACTAGTATAATACCAATTATTATGTTTTTTTATGGAATTATTTATTCAACTCTTATTTCATTCATAATGTGACCATGTTTATATTTTTTAAAGGCATGGGTTCTTAGTTATACATCATGCCTCATGTCTTTGTTTATGATATATTAAACTGTATTGCTTACCCTTACTAAGTTTTTGAGCTCACCCATTTATTATGATTCATTTTATCAGGACATTAAGAAGTTTATTATGAATGACGTGTAAGGATATTCTTATAGTTATGGAGGATTCCAAGAAAACGTATGTTTATTATTTCAATCCATGTTGTAATGATGAATTTATATATATATATTGTTTCTAGAAATACTAAAGTAATTGTTTATTTGAGATTCATATTTCTTGTTTATATGATGTTGTAATAAAATAAGGTACTGGATCCGGGCATCTGTAGTAAGGTCCTTAAGATGTGCTGAGGACATTTTTTGTGTGCTAAACTCTTGTAATCCACAACTTGTGATGATTAGTGGTTATTGGTATTATAAACATATTGTTGGCCTTTACTCCTTGGACATTGACCATAGTGGTGACCCAAGTTAAATCGATGTATCATTGCTTTTCATGTGGTTGGTTGTTTTATGTTCTTACTCCCAGATGTATTTAACAACTTCATGCCCACATGTTAAGAAGATCCAATTGTTTAAAAGAAATATTAGACACCCTAATACACCCCTCCCCACTCAGGGTGCTCTGGGGTACATCATGTTTTGTAAAGGTTCTTTGAGAAGAGCTGTTTTGAATATCATATTTTTGTAAAAATGGATTTTAAAAAAATTCAACATCGGTGTGCATGCAAGGTGAGTCTCAAGCTACATTAGGGGAAAATGCTTTAAATCCAAATTATTGATGGGACTTTTAAGTTGATAAACTGAGTTTTCCATATCTCAATGCATGAGAAATGGGGAGTTAATAGATGTGATCCAAGGGATGCATTGAGATATTCATCAACAATTTTAAAGGTAGTGCGCTTGGAACACAGTGTCTGTGGATGAAACATTATATTGCACATCTAGTAAAGATTAGTGAAATTCCGTATGACTGACACACTGTTAGTAAATGTTCCTTGGAAGTATCCCATTGTGATGAAACAAGAAAAACCGATTTTCCCCTCTTTCCATTCATTTTTATGATAGGTTTATCATGTCCCTTCCATAATGGGATGAAGATCCATTAGTTTAAGGACAAAATTTACACCCTGATTCGCCCCTCCCCTCTCATGGTGTTCCTGGGTCATTAAACCTTATCACCATTAGTCTTTCATTTATAGATGTCTCCCGCTAGGATACATGGAGTTATTATTGAGTCCATTTGGTGACCGGTTTTTCTACTAGTTTCATAGCCAGTCAGGCTAGGACATTTCAATATGGAATTAGAGGGGTTTTTTTTACTTTTGGATTACTAATTTAGACTGATATAGAGGATAGTAGGACTGTGTCAACACATTGAAAATAGATTCTTTTGGGAGTTATAAAAACACACATGGGTAAAATACCATCTGTTTAGGAATGTGATTATTGTTTGTGAATTTCATTATTTTAGTTGATTTTATTTCAGCTCGAGTTATTGATGTATTTTATAATACATAAATATTTATGAGATTTATATCATTTTCTCTTTTTCAAGGTTTGAAAAAGATGTATCACTACATGCATCATTATAGACAGAAAGGGTTTCACATTCCATGCTTATCACATGCCATGTTTGTCTCACTATAAATGTGATATATACCTTCGATGTTGTTTTCATTCGTATTACATGTAATGGTATGGATATCAGTAGAATTCTTAGTTTTATACCTGATTAGGTGTTTTATTTTCATGATTGTTGTGTAACATGTTGTGTGAACTTTTTAGAATGTTCACCTATATAGCATGATTCATTGATTTTACTATTTTTATTATCAGACTAAACTTTGTATCTTGTTTCGGTGTTTTAAACAACATATGTACTATATTTCAATGTTTATTTACTATTATTTTGTGCTTGTTTATCATGTTTAATTTTATCCACAACATGTGATAATTATCCTTGATATAACTCTGATACAAAATTGGTTATTATCAAAAAATATCAACCTAAAAATGTTTTCCCACATAGATTGATGGAGGATAATTAACATACAAATCATGAGATTCTTGAGCAATGAAACATTTGTTTCATGGGATGGAACATAATGGTTTTGATTACAAGGGAACCAATTTTCTATTTGAAAAGAGTATGGGGGAATTATAAATTGAGAAATGGAAACCCACAGAATAAACCATTGTATATGATCATAATATACCTCGATACCATTTTATAAAAGAAAAAGGTCATAAACCATAAATCGTACAAAAATTTGTTAATTTGTAAAAACTTCTAGAATAGACTCAATTAGGTTTATCATGGTGCTTTTTCTTATAAAATAAACACTTAATGGTGTTTTAAAAATAATATTGATTAAAATAAAAGGGGTTTAGTTTAGTTGAACTATGAATTTCTTAATGGGACCCTCATAGGTCGCCTTAGATATGTTTTTCCATAGTACATAACCTTTGGGGTGTATGTCTATGATATATATCGATGGTTATTTAAAGTTTATTCAACCACCTATATGGTTTCCCATATTGTCATATGGTGGAATATTCCTTGAATATAACTATCTCTAGTTATTATATGACCTATAATATTCATGGATCTATACTTATGAGTGCTGTTAGTTAATAAAAATTCCAATTTCAACCGAATTGATGTTTTCCTATAAAGATTGGAATTTATATTTTATTTTAATAATCCTGATTTTTATAATATTATCGATAAGTAAATTGTATAAAATGAAATCTATGTGATAAATTTCATAATTATGAATGGATTTTAGTAAATTATATACTAATTAAAAATATGTTTAATAAAACTTTCAAGGTTCATTGTTGTTTTCATTAAAAGAAGTACCATGTATAAATGTTTTTACTAGTAGGTTTTTGATATGAATTTGATTCTTTAAAATGATTACTGATTTAAATTAGAATCAGTGTAATGAAATAAATGGAACAATAGGTGTTAAACATAGTTTTAACTCTATGGTAAGAGTAGTTTAATTTTTTTTTCCTTTAGTTGTTTCCTTGAAACATGAATTTGATTATTACCCTTGTGCCCCTTCTTCTAATACATGATCTAAAACAATAGTACCTATAACCTAGTGACCCATTCGGGCATGAACATATAGAAGGATCGATGAATTATATTTTTTTAAGGGGGATAACCAGAAGTAGGTATCACCCTTAGAAACCTTAATACCTTGATAAATGGTTTTTGAACCATTTTACAAGTGTTTCTTTGGTCAGGTGTCATTTTCTGATATAAGAATTATAATTTCTAAAAAACATCATTGTATATTTTAGTGGTCATTTGGTAGTTTGAGTTATTTTTCTGGTCATTATCCACATGTGATACTCAATTTCAATGGGTTAGGCATTCTTATTACATACTCACCTAACATGTGGGGTGTGTGAACCACTTCCTCTTCATCTATTTAAGACAAATCAGGAGGTCGTTAGCCTATTTTACACTCATGGAAGAATAAATATGAAGGATAATTACTTTTATAGTCATTGAAATACTATATTCACCAGTACAATTATCATATTGATTTTTTCATGTGATTTTTCATATAAAAATTAATATTAGGTTATTACGAATTGATAGAAACACTAACTATTGATTTTGTATATAGTACATAAAAACATTTGAGTTAAGTAGTACTTGTTTAAGGCCTTCACATGTTACTATATGAATCATATTTATTCCATAATGTTGAGTGACATGATAATTTAGTAAAGATTAGACTCTTCCCCCTACTCATTGTGATGAAATAAAAATTATAATGTGTTTTGGCATGTTGGTCGGTTGGTTTTGGATTTTACGCCTAATGGTATGGTGCGTGTGGATGTAACATGGTGGAGTGTCAACTGTGTTCCAAGATTAAAACAATAAATCACGATTTTAAGAGGATATTATATCTATTAATCTGGTTTAGTGATAAATGAAATCATGTTTTCCAGGTCCAAGACCTTGTGATAGTGGCTGATGGATTGTGTTCTATGGAATTATATTTTTTTATTAAAACAAATGACTGAGACTCCTGAAATAATGAGAATCATGTAAATATGGGGATGGTGTCCCCCCCCGAATAAGAAGTAACATAACAATGATTGACCATTTTGAAATGGTCAACCTTTCTCAAAATTTTACGAGGGTTGTCTATTTTTGAGTCATGTTAGTGATTTCAAGGTATCATAGCATTGATGTGGTTTTATGAGTAAGGAACCCTGTAAAAACACCATTATTTATGTGTATACTATGGTTGATATGAAAGAGTAATCATTGGATGCCACAAAAATGATAGAATTATGGTCATGTTATGGTGGCTTGTTAGCATGTGCAGTCAAGCATATAATGTTGAGTCGATGTAAGGTGGTTCAATTGTCCTTTCCTTACATATTTGGTTATAATTTTTTAAATATATACCAAGCTCTCCATTTTTAAATAATTAAAGTATCTTAGATCCTTTTTGGAAATAATTTTAATCATCTTAGTGTTCTATTTATTTGAGACAATCATGTTACCTTTATTTGCATCATCCTATGTGTAATAATACAGTGGTGTTTATACGATAAGTTAAATTAAATTGTTCTTGATTTTTTATAAATATACACCACCTGAGAATCACTTAAGAAGAGTAGTTTTCATTAATTTGTGGTTAGTGTTGGATAATACTTAGGTTTCCATGTTGAATTTTTTTAGAGAGTATCTTGGACACCAATAGGCTATTTTCTGTAACTACAAGTAGATGCAGCTTTGTAGATTGTTAGTGTTCTTGATATGTCGATGTTTTTCTGGGTACCGACATCTCACTTGTAAACATAGAATTATGGTTTTACATATATTATCTCTATATACATCTAATGATTATTTTTAGGTTACCTCATTCCATAATTGGGCTTGGGTGCATCATTTGGAAGGGTAACTACCAAGGTTCCATATATCGTTAATACATCTTGATTGTTTTGAGGAATGAAAATATGAATTTAATATTTTGATAGATACATTATTGTAAACTAATATATAATAAAATTAATGTTCTCAGTGAAGAACTAAATTTTTCCTCATATAACGGTACTCAGGATTGATTTTCGGATGCACCGAATGTCTGTGTCATGGGTTTTAATGATAGACATCTAGGTATAGCTCAACATGATATATCTGTTTATTATCATATTAAGTACATAAGAATATAATTTTATAATGGTTTTGAGATGAGTTTTGTGTATTGTGGTTTTGATTATGATTTTATAAAAATTTATATCGATCATACCAAATGTGGCCGATTAGGAGTCAATTGTTAATTCAAACTATGAACCACTATGTGAGCATCATTATAATTCTATGAGCATGCAAAAATAGGAAATACCTCTAGTGGGATGTATTGTGGCTTCTGTTTTTCTATTAAATGATAAAACCTATGGTGGGGATCACCATTGGACATGTAGTTAAAGGGATGATGATGTGATCATTCCTTGGGTTTGATGGTTATGGGTAAGAATGGTCTCAATGATTCATTTCAGACTACGAGCAATGGACTAGGTTCTAAAAATTATTTATTATGCACTAATGGGGATGTATAAGAGGTGTTTTGGGTGTTTAAAATGGAACACACCTCTTTCTATGATACATAAGGACATGAGAAGTTTATGTATTGTTTTTTATGTCATCTCATGTATTCTTGGTGATGAGAAATCATAATGTGGGGGAGATTGTAGAATATCATTTTGTTTAGAATAGGTGAAATTCGAAAGGAATTTGAATTATATCATCTAATAGACATGTTAAATTGAAATATATGAATTGGAATGAAATTCTGATAGTTGTGAGAATAAAATTGTTTTTATACTAGTTTTCATGCTTGATAGGTGCCTCTGATGTTCAATCATGATTCATGAGTGTTGGGAACTGAGACATAAAATCCAGTGAAGGATAAAAAGGGAAAACATTATTTCTGAAATATTGTGGGACTCATAAGAAATCGTGCATCCAGTCCTGAGGGGTGGTGATTTTCTTATGTTTGGTTAAAAACATGTACACTATGATGCACAATTATTATGGTTTTTAGGTTTTTTATAGAGTGAAATTGCATTGTTTGTGCATGGTTTCTCAACTCATCCACATGAAAAATAATATTCAATCCTTACACAGTAGTTTGAGAATACTTGGCACATGGTTTGTCTAATTATGCGGTCAAATCATGAACCTCATTAAAGGGGGTAAATTTACACTTTTACTTCCATCTCTTATCCTTTTCTCCTCCTCTTTTATTTTTCCATCAGTGGTGTAAAGACCCGTAAAATTCAAGGGAAATTTTTTCTTAATTTTATTTGGAATTTTACAAGAGGGTGGTTTCTGACGGAACCTGATTCCGAGGCCCGGAGTGCCCGGAATAAATTTCCGAAGTTTGGCTCGGGTACGTTCAGTGAACGAACGAGCGGGAATTTCTAACATTTGATCCGGTGCTCGGAATTGAAATCCAAGGACACCGATGAACTTGTAGCGCCGATATTCGCTTAAGAAGACCTTTTCCGAAGTTGTGTTTTCCTAGGAGGAGTTGTTAAATTTTCTGGATGAAAAGAAGAGTAAAATAAAATTGTGATACAATATTATTTTATATCATTAAAGTGGTTGAAATCTTTTGTTGGAAGTTGGGTGGTTTAACCACCTAAGAGAGGATTAAGGTGAGGAGGGGCCCACCAGAGCCACACCTTTTCAAATCCTATAACCCCCCCCCCAACTCACAATTAATGATGTGAACTTGAGTTATAACTTATGACATTAATAAGTGAGTTTAATTTGAGTTTTTGAAATTCAAACTCTTGAATTTCAAAGGTTGGTGTTGTGTTAATAAATTAAGGGTGAACTTAATTTATTTTTGGTTAGTTTCTTTGTTGCTTGAGAGGTTTGGGAGAATCGTTGAGATACTTGAATATCTTCTTCGTCTTCGACGAAGAACGTGAAGAACGGTTCTTCTCCGACGAAGAACATCGACCCCACGACCTACAAGACTCAGCGTCCGGAATTCTTCCTTCTTCATCTTCCTCCTCGACAAGGGAGAAGTCGCCGACCGTGGTGATCATATCCAATGACAACATACCCCCCTTCTTCTTCAGAACGACAAGTGAGGAGACGTCGTTTCCTCCTCGGACGCACCCCGACGTCCACGGAATCTACGTCCGACGCCGTGACGCCATTCTCCACGATACCCGACGTACGACGTCATTTTTCAAGGTAGGGGTTGTTGTTGTTTGTTTATTTATTTATTCTCGTTCGTGGTTCTAGTATGAAAAACGTGGGTATATTTATATATGTGTTATCGTTTAACGTGAGGGGGACAGACCGCATGAACACGGCCGAACCCCCTCCTTTGTTCTTGTTGATTTATCTTGCGGATGAAACAATATGGCGTGGTGCCGTCTCACAATGCGGATATTCGTACGATTATATTGCGCGGCTCCGTCGCGCCGCGCCGTGGAAGGATCATCAAGAACGCGACGTCGTCGCGCCGCGTCGAAGGGAATCAAAGGCGCGATGGAGGGGCGCGGTGCCGTCGCACCGCGCCGGACGACGAACACCGCGGCCGGTTCCGGGCCGCGACAGGAAGAGAAGACCGGCGGCTGGGCCGCCGGCATTGGAAGCCGGAAAGGGGACTGGCTTTCCGGTCCCCTTGGAGAAAATATGGCTGGCCAGGTGGTCGGCCGGAAGGTCAAAGGCCGGGGGAATTTAATTCCCTCAGCCCGCACTAAAACCCCCCCTATTTATGAGGGGGGGGCAGTTTCCTTGAGGGGGGGGGGGTTTCCAAAGGTGCGGCTAAAAAGGTGCGCCGCCATTCTGATGAAGCAGGGGCTTTTCCCCCCGCGCGTGGCGACAAGCGGTGCCAGGCCGCGCCGCCGCCGGCCGGGCCGCGCCGGTCCGCGCCGCCGCGCCGGACCGCCGCCGGCCGGGCCGGGTCGGACCCGGGTCGGGTTGACCCGGTTCGGCACGACCCGGTTCGGGCCGACCCAAGGGGGGGGGGGGGGTCGGGCCGGGTCAGCCCAGGTCGGCCCGGACCCGGACCTCCCGTTTTCGATACGGATTCGGTCTTTTGGCCATAACGTGAGCCACAGACCTCCGAATGACGAACCGTCTACGGAAAAGCGATCCTTGGATCGATACGGTCGTTTAGGTATATTACAATCAGGGTTTCGGAATACTTTGAGTTCGGCCGGGTTGGTTCGTACCCGAAACCAACCGGGCCTTCGGAGCGAAAACGCTCATATCTTGAGCTACGGACGTCCGATTGACGTGCCTTCAGCTTTGTTGTGTTCCTCTTAGTGAGACAGATCATTTGGCATACTCTGCCCGAGTTTTGGACGCAGGTGGAGTACGGTTGGGTTGGTTTTTCCTTAAAAACCAACCGGGCCCTGGGGGCGAAAATGCCAATAACTCTCAGACCGGGCGTCCGATCGACGCGTCGTCTATTGCGTTGAGTTCCTGTTGACGATACGGAACTTTTGGACACATCAACTCTGGACTTTGTGACAATTGATGTATCAGCCTCTCGGCTCGTGAAGCGGACCCTCCGAAAAAGCTTGTTGTGTGCGAGAACCCTAGTGCTGGCTGCGACTGTTACTGTGACTACTACTGCTACTACTGCTACAGTGACTGTGACGACGACAGTACAGAGATCCTGTGTGGATTCGACGACGACGACTACAGCACTCAGCGATCCTACGTGGATCAGTGCTATAGGTCCTGTGTGGGCCCGATCCTATGTGGGTCCGATCCTGTGTGGGTCTTTGCGCTCATCGGTCCTGTGAGAACCAGTGCCTAGAGGTCCTATGTGGGCCCGATCCTGTGTGGGTCTTTTGCGGGGGTTAGTTACCTATCGATCCTTCGTGGGTCCGACGACTTAGATGGATCAGAGATCATCATTATCGTCTTTCGAAGAAGTATACCTGTGTGAGCTGAATCTAGTTGCTTTCCTGTGTGGAATACGTTTACTTTCCTGTGTGGACTGAGTTGTACTTGGGCTCGGAGGATGGAGTGTGTTGGAATTGATGACTTAGGTATATGTATGGGCATATACCTAAGCAGTGTCGGTTGTTACTTCGTGATTGTACCTTTCTTCGTGATTTATCCTTTGTGGATTTTGAGAGACCTTCAGGGGTCTCGGGGTCCCTACTGAGTAGCTTATACTCACCCCTGCACGGGCTTTGCCCGCACTACGTTGTGTTGGATGCAGACGACGGACATCGTTGATCTTGGCGGAGGCTTGCAGAGCAGGTCGGTACCTGGAGGTGGACCACTGGGCGGGACGTGCTCGGAGCGGACGACGGGACCCGAGGAGCAGTGGAGCTATCTGTACCCACCCTTCAGGTGGGATTTCCATTAGACTGCTCGGTGTTGCAGCTTTTACTTTACAGTTGTTGTTTTCCCTTTCGAGTTGTACTTTACTTTCAGTTTGGGTTTGTATACGGACCCATTTACTTTTCCGCACTTTCAGTTGTACTCTGTTTTTACTTAGTGTTTACTTTCCGCTTGCTTACTCTGTGGTGTTTGTTTACTTTACAAAGTCAATGCCTTCCCTTTTTACCGGGATTTACGCCTTGGTGCTAGTCGCCAGCCCCTGGCCTATCGAAGGCGGGCTTGGGGTAGTCACGGCACGGACACCGAGGGCGGGTCATGACAAATTGGTATCAGAGGAGTTCGGTTCTACCGCGAACTCTGATCTTTTCTTTGTGAAGCAATAATGTTTAGCGTATTGAGTGTGGTTATCGGTCCAGGGAGTCCAGTGTTGGTGTGGCGGCCGACGTATCCGTACACCAGGACCCTGACTTCTGATTTCCGACTTAATGCACGAAAACATTGATTGTGTTCGTGTTTCAATGTTTTCTTCGTGATTACTTATATTAGCTCACCAGGTATACGGTTCTGACCGTGGTGCACCTATTTTATTTTCAGGATGGCCCCACGACGGCAGCCACCTAGGGTTCCGAGAGTCGTGTGTGACGACAGTCCACCGAGTGACGAGGCCTCGGTGCAGGGCCCTTTGTCAGTAGTGGCACCGGCGGTAGCACTACATGACGAGCCCCCGATGATTCCAGCGCCAGCCGCTGATGATGCACAATGCCTCAGCGCACTGCATGAGTTTTATCGCCAGCGACCGCCCAGGTTTCGCGGGGAGACAGATCCCCACGCAGCCGAGGACTGGCTGGAGGCAGTGGTACGTGTGTTTAGGCTAGTGAGGACACCAGCAGACCTCATGGTGATCCTCGCTGCGAGTCTACTATACACAGCAGTAGGACGATGGTGGAGCTTGATGCTCCAGGTGCACGATGAGGCATCTCTACTTTGGACGGACTTTGAGAGCCTCTTCCGCTCGGAGTTCGTCCCAGCCACCCTTCGTGCGGTGCGTATCCAGGAGCTTCTTCAGCTGCGGCAGGGCAGCTTGACGGTCGCTCAGTACTCGGTGAGATTTACTGATCTCTCGCGCTACTCGACCGACATGGTACGGGACCCATTCTTCCGGGCCCGGACCTTCGAGCGGGGTTTGAGACACGAGATTAGGGCATCTCTGATCTCCCTCAGCATACCGACTCAGACAGGAGTACTGGAGAGGGCCCTTCTGATCGAGAGCTTCCTTGCTGAGTCTACACCAGCGCAGCGACCCACCGCAGGGCGGCACGTGGCAGAGTCATCTACAGCAGGCAGTCGACGGATGACTCAGGGGTCCAGACAGACCAGACCCTCAGGCAGACGACCTCAGGACACTGGCTCAGCAGTGCGGGGCACACAGCGAGGAGCCAGTCTTTCGAGAGGCAGACAGTGCTACTCGTGCGGCGGGTAGGGCCACATGGCTCGTGACTGCCCGACCCGCCGTGCCGAGGAGCAGCAGACGGTTGAGGGACCATCGAGGTAGAGGAGCTGGACGAGCAGCCGGTGGTGGGAGACGCTTTGAGGCTCTGCCACCACCACCACCAGGAGGTCCACCCCGACCATAGGGAGCTGCCGGGCAGAGACAGGCACAGCTCCAGGCAGCAGAGGCCTACGACCACGGCGCACCCGAGATGATTCGAGGTACTATCTGTGTCTATTCCACCCTTGTTGCAATTCTTATAGACATAGGAGCGAGTCACTCTTTCATAGCTGCTGCCCTTGTTCGGAGCTCGGAGATTCCGACAGAGCCGTTGGCTCGATCCTTACGGCTAGAGACTCCTACGGGAGCAGACTCGACGATTACGCACTGGTTCCGGTAGTGTGAGATTACTCTAGGAGATGAGATCTTCGGCTGGGATCTTCTTGTAGAAGCGTCGAGGCCTTACGACATCATCTTGGGCATGGATTGGCTATCTATGGTCCATGCATAGATTGACTGTTTTAGGCGCAAGGTGCGATGTGTACGCACCGACGGGAGTAGGTTCACCTTCACCGGCGAGAAGGGAGCCTTAGCAGCACAGGATGGACTTCCGCAGAGGAGAGTACATCCCATTACTAATCAGTTGGATAGCCTCATCCTCGGAGAATTTGACGTGCGGATTCCTGGTTTTCCTGCAGTGGTGGATCAGTTTGCGGACGTTTTTCCCGACAACGTCCCAGGGCTAACTCCTCGCAGAGAGGTATACTTTTATATTGACTTGTACCCCGGGACAGCCCCAATATCCACTCCAACATATTGGATGGCCCCCTCCGAGCTTCGAGAGCTACATGTACAGTTGGAGGACTTGCAGGGCAAGGGGTTCATCCGACCCAGTGTTTCACCCTGGGCTACCCCGATATTGTTCGCCAAAAAAGCGGACGGGTGCTTGCGACTTTGTGTTGACTATCATCGCCTGAACCAGGTGACAGGGAGGATCAAGTATCCGCTACCGAGGATTGATGACATCTTTGATCAGCTCAAGGGAGCACGATGGTTCTCGAAAATACACCTCAGGTCAGGCTATCATCAGCTCAGAGTGAGAGACGAGGATGTGTAGAAGACGACCTTCAGATGTCGGTATGGCCACTATGAGTTCTTGGTTATGCCTTTCGGTGTAACCAATTCTCCAGAAGTGTTCATGGCTCTCATGAAGAGGATATTTCAGCCATACCTCGATCGGTTTGTCGTGGTCTTCATCGACGACATTCTGATTTACTCTACGACTGAGGAGGAGCACGCCTATCACTTGTGAGTTATACTAGACACACTCCGAGAGCACCAGCTTTATGGTAAGCTCTCGAAGTGCCAGTTCTGGATATGTGAGGTCCACTTCTTGGGACACGTTATCTCTGAGGCGGGAGTTGCAGTGGATCCCGCGATGATTGAGGCTGTGTTAGCATGGGAGCCACCCAGGAGCGTGACTGAGGTTCGGAGTTTCTTGGGACTAGCTGGATACTATCGGAGATTCATGCCAGACTTCTCTAGAGTTTCGGCACCACTCACAGCTTTGAAAAAGAAGGGGAAACCCTTCGTGTGGTCAGACAGATGTCAGCAGATCTTCTAGGAGCTGAGACAGAGATTGACTAGTGCACCTATCTTGAGGTTGCCCGAGGAGGGAGTAGGGTACGTAGTTTACTGCGATGCATCAGGGACCGGACTCGGATGTGTTATGATGCATGAGCGGGCAGTGATCACCTATGGATCACGTCAGTTGAGGTCGCATGAGAAGAACTATGCTACCCATGACCTGGAGTTAGTAGCAGTGGTCTTCGCTCTGAAGACATGGCGACACTATCTGATGGGTGAGCGCTTTACAGTCTTTTCTGATCATCAGAGTCTCAGGTATATCTTCTCACAGAAGGACCTGAACTTGAGACAGCGGTGATGGCTCGAGTTCCTCCAGGACTATGACTTTGACATAGTCTATACTCCTGGGAAGGGGAACGTAGTAGCCGATGCCCTCAGCAGGAGGACGGGCATTCAGCTACTTGAGGAGGCGACAGAGAAGCTAGCCTCTTTGCAGATATCCTTTGTGGATAGAGATGGAGCAGCCTTCCTCCAGTCTCTCATAGTCACCCCTCCACTACTGCAACGGGTCAGAGAGGCACAGCGTGAGGATGCTGACAGTGAGACACGGCGTGCACAGATATCATCGGGACATGCATCTGATGGTTTCTCCTTTGGAGCAGAGCACGACATCCTTTTCAGAGGACGTACCATTGTACCGGTCGCTTTGCGAGAGGAAGTGATGAGAGAGTTCCACACTTCTCCTTTGGCGGTACATCCTGGAGTGGGGAAGATGTACCAGGACCTCATACGACAGCACTGGTGGTCGGGCATGAAGAAGTCAGTAGAAGAGTTCGTTTCTCGATGCCACTCCTTCCAGCAGGTGAAGGCAGAGCATCAGGTACCAGCAGGCTTGGTACAGCCCTTGGAGGATCTGGAGTGGAAGTGGGACGACATATCTATGGATTTCGTGACTGGACTTCCACACAATTCCAGAGGTCACGACTCCATCTGGGTGATTTTTGACCGACTAACAAAGTCGGCACACTTCTTTCCCATCAGAGAGCAGGGCTCAGTGCAGAGCTTGGGACGTCTCTACGTTCAACAGATTGTGCGGCTCCATGGTGTGCCATCATCTATCATCTCCGATCGAGATGCTCGCTTTACTTCCCGGCTTTGGAAGGGGTTACAGGAGGCGTTCGGGATGCATCTACGTCTGAGAACAGCTTTTCACCCTCAGACGGATGGTCAGACGGAGAGGACCATCCAGACTCTCGAGGACATGCTCTGCGCATGCTTCCTCGATGTTGGTCGTAGCTGGGAGGACCACCTACCCTTGGTGGAGTTTGCGTACAACAACAGCTACCACTCCACCATCGGGATGGCACCGTACGAGGCGTTGTACGACCGACCTTGTAGATCTCTTTTATGCTAGACAGACCCTGGGGAGTCAGCACTGGTGGGACCAGAGATGGTCCAGGCCACGACAGAGAAGGACCAGGTCATCCAGGAGCGGATGAGGACAGCTCAGAGCCAGCAGAAGTCATATGCTGACAGGAGGCGGAGGCCACTGGAGTTTGAGGATGGAGACCACGTCTTCTTGCGGGTCTCACCTCGACGTGGTATTCGGAGATTTGGCCGAGGCGGCAAGTTATCTCCACGCTTCATCGGACCCTTCCAGGTCCTCAGCAGGGTTGGCGAGGTGGCTTATCTCCTGGCTCTTCCACCACAGTTGCATTGGGTGCACGACGTCTTCCATGTATCTCAGCTGAGAAGATACGTGCACGACCCGACGCACATCATTGACCATGGGGAGCTTGAAGTTTACGATGGGGCGACTTTTACGGAGGTCCCGGTGGAGATAGAGGATCGACAGAAGTGGGTCCTACATGGGCGATCGATTCCTCTTGTGCGCATCAAATGGCAGAAAGGGAATCTCCAGGAGAGCACATGGGAGCGGGAGGCTCAGATGCGTGCTCAGTACCCTCATTTGTTTCCCTAGTTTTTTATGTATCTTTACGGGGACGTAAATCCCTGAGGTGGGAGTAATGTAAAGACCCGTAAAATTCAAGGGAAATTTTTTCTTAATTTTCTTTGGAATTTTACAAGAGAGCGGTTTCTGACGGCACCTGATTCCGAGGCCCGGAGTGCCCGGAATCAATTTCCGAAGTTTGGCTCGGGTACGTTCAGTGAACGAACGAGTGGGAATTTCTAACTTTTGATCCGGTGCTTAGAATTGAAATCCGAGGACACCGATGAACTCGCAACGCCGATGTTCGCTTAAGAAGGCCTTTTCTGAAGTTGCGTTTGCCTAGGAGGAGTTGTTTAATTTTCTGGATGAAATGAAGAGTAAAATAAAATTGTGATACAATATTATTTTATATCATTAAAGTGGTTGAAATCATTTGTTGTAAGTTGGGTAGTTTAACCACCTAAGAGAGGATTAAGGTGAGGAGGGGCCCACCCGAGCCCCACCTTTTCAAATCCTCTAACCCCCCCAACTCACAATTAATGATGTGAACATGAGTTATAACTTATGACATTAATAAGTGAGTTTAATTTGAGTTTTTGAAATTCAAAATCTTGAATTTCAATGGTTGGTGTTGTGTTAATATATTAACGGTGAGCTTATTTTATTTTTGGTTAGTTTCTTTGTTGCTTGAGAGGTTTGTGAGAATCATTGAGAGAATTGAAGATCTTCTTCTTCTTCGACGAAGAACGTGAAGAACGGTTCTTCTCCAACGAAGAACATCGACCACACGACCTACAAGACTCGGCGCCCGGAATTCTTTCGTCTTCAACTTCCTCCTCGACAAGGGAGAAGTCGCCGACCGTGGTGATCATCGCCAACGACAACATACCTCCCTTATTCTTCATAGCGACAAGTGAGGAGACGTCATTTCCTCCTCGGACGCACCCCGACGTCCACAAAATCTACGTCCGACGCCGCGACGCCATTCTCCCCGATACCCAACGTGCGACGTCAATTTTCAAGGTAGGGGTTGTTGTTGTTTGTTTATTTATTTATTCTCGTTCGTGGTTCTAGTATGAAAAACGTGGGGATATTTAAATATGTGTTATCGTTTAACGTGAGGGGGCCGGACCGCATGAACACGGCCGAACCCCCTCCTTTGTTCTTGTTGATTTATCTTGCGGATGAAACAAGATGGCGTGGTGCCGTCGCACCACGCGGATATTCGCACGATTATATTGTGCAGCGCCGTCGTGCCGCGCCGTGGAAGGATCATCAAGAACGCAACGCCGTCGCGCCGCATTGAAGGGAATCAAAGGTGCGGCGGAGGGGCGCGGTGTTGTCGCACTGCGCCGGACGATGAACACTACGGCCGGTTCCGGGCCTCGGCGGGACGAGAAGATCGGCGGCCGGGCCGCGGGCGTCGGAAGGCGGAAAGGGGACCGGTTTTCCGGTCCCCTTGGAGAAAAACCGGCCTGCCATGTGGCTATCCGGAAGGTCAAAGGCCGGGGGAATATAATTCCCCCGGCCAGCACTAAACCCCCCCCCCCATTTATGAGGGGGGGGGGGCAGTTTCCTTGTGGGGGGGCAGGCGGCCCTCGGTTCGCTTCAAAGAAGGCCCCCAACGAGGGGGGGGGGGGCTGTTTCCAAAGGCGCGGCTAAAAAGCCACGCCGCCATTCTGATGAAGCGGGGGCTTTGCCCCCCGCGAGTGGCGAAAAGCGGCGCCAGGCCGCGCCGCCGCCGGCCGGGCCGCACCGCCGTGTCGGACCGCCGCCGGCCGGGCCGGGTCGTACCAGGGTCGGGTCGACCCGGTTGGGGCCGACCCAGGGGGGGGGGGGTCGGCCGGGTCGGCCCGGACCCGGACCTCCCATTTTCGAGATGGATTTGGTCTTTTGATCATAACATGAGCCACAGACCTCCGAATGACGAACCGTCTGCGGAAACGCGATCCTTGGATCGAGACGGTCGTTTCGGTATATTACACTCAAGGTTTCGGAATACTTTCAGTTCATCCAGGTTGGTTCGTACACGAAACCAACCAGGCATTCGGAGCGAAAACACTCATATCTTGAGCTACGGACGTCCGATTGACTTGCTGTCAGCTTTTTTGTGTTCCAATTAGTGAGACGGGTCTTTTTCCATACTCCGCCCGAGGTTTGGATGCAGGTGGAGTACGGTCGGGTTGGTTTTGCCTTAAAAACCAACCGGCCTCGGGGACAATAATGCCAATAACTCTTAGACCGGGCGTCCGATCGACGCGCCGTCTATTGCGTTGAGTTCCTGTTGACGATACGGAACTTTTGGATACATCAACTCTGGAAATTGTGACAGTTGATGTATCAGCCTCTCGGCTCGTGGAGCGGACCCGCCAAACGAGCATGCTGTGTGCGGGAACCCTAGTGCTGGTTGCGACTGTTACTGTGACTACTACTGCTACTACTGCTATAGTGACTGCGACGACGACAGTACAGAGATCCTGTGTGGATTCGACGACAACAACTACAGCACTCAGCGATCCTACGTGGATCAGTGCTACAGGTCCTGTGTGGGCCCGATCCTGTGTGGGTCTGATCTTGTGTGGATCTTTGCGCTCATCGGTCCTGTGTGAACCATCACCTACAGGTCCTATGTGGGACCGATCCTGTGTGGGTCTTTTGTAGGGGTTAGTTACCTATCAATCCATCATGGGTCCGACGACTTAGATAGATCAGAGATCATCTTTATCGACTTTCAAAGAAATATACCTGTGTGAGCTGAATCTACTTGCTTTCCTGTGTGGAATACATTTACTTTCCTCTGTGGACTGAGTTGTACTTGGGCTCAGAGGATGGAGCGTGTTGGAATTGATGACTTAGGTATATGTATGGGCATATACCTAAGCAGTGTCAGTTGTTACTTCGTGATTGTACTTTTCTTTGTGATTTATCCTTTGTGGATTTTGAGAGACCTTCAGGGGTCTTGGGGTCCCTACTGAGTAGCTTATACTCACCCCTGCACGGGCTTTGCCCGCACTACGTTGTGTTGGTTGC
Organism: Viscum album; assembly: GCA_963277665.1. NCBI lineage: Eukaryota > Viridiplantae > Streptophyta > Magnoliopsida > Santalales > Viscaceae > Viscum > Viscum album. The sequence continues at coordinate 892,576,902 of OY728130.1, forward strand.
AGACGACGGACAACGTTGATCTTGGCTGAGGCTTGCAGAGCAGGTCGGTACCTGGAGGTGGACCACTGGGCGGGACGTGCTCAGAGCGGACGGCGGGACCTGAGGAGCAGTGGAGCTATCTATACCCACCCTTCAGGTGGGATTTCCAGTGGGCAGCTCGGTGTTGCAGCTTTTACTTTACAGTTGATGTTTTCCCTTTCGAGTTGTACTTTACTTTCAGTTTGGGTTTGTATACTGACCCATTTACTTTTCTGCACTTTCAGAAGTAATCTGTTTTTACTTAGTGTTTACTTTCCTCTTGCTTACTCGGTGGTGTTTGTTTACTTTACAAAGGCAATGCCTTCCATTTTTACCGGGATTTACGCATTGGTGCTAGTCGCCAGCCCCTGGCCTATGGAAGACAGTCTTGGGGTAGTCACGACACAGACCCCGAGGGCGGGTCGTGACAAGTGGCAACAGCGGAATCTCCTTGAGAACTCTGTCTTATCCTCTTATACGATACCAACTATGTCCTTAGTTTGATGTTAGAATAAATAACCATATATCTCATTGGATGTGTACTAGTAATAAATTCAATCAACATGAGCCTCTCCATGATTAATTATCTTTTGGGGGAGTTATGTTTTTTTGTGTGAACCAAATATTTTTATTTTCAAGGAATTTGTATGTTTCTTTGATTTCCCATTATGTAGACTGAATCAACCTTCACAATTGGACATCCTGATCTTCCTATGATGGAGGAAGGTTTAATATGGATTCATCATAATGTATATTTGATTTATAAATACACTTATGTGTTGCGCACCCAAAATTTTAATCAATTACTCTTAACATTGGTCAATAACGTTTAGAATATATTTCCCTAACTCTAGTGGCCCTTTCATATTAATAATTTATTGTAAATGGTAATGGATGTCTAGTACTAACCACCTTTAAGGGTGTTCGTTCCTTAAATTTCTCTAATTATTTAATTATTTTTTCTTATAACATCTCATTAAGGTGTGTTTTCTTTTCCAATGTAATGAGATAAATAATAGAAATCTAGAGGAGTGTTTCTATCAACTATATAACATCCTAATCAGAGAAAAACAACCCCAGGGATAATCAAACTCTATTATTAAATGGATTTTATGAATTTTATGTGGTATTTTTTTTTCATGGCCTATCTAATACATCATTCATTTAAGAAGATATCATCCATGGGAATTCCACCTTTCCTTAATACATTGATCAAATTGTTAGATATCATTAATATCCAAATTGACCATGTTGTGAATTAAATGACACTTTATGGGTATAATCCTATTTTATTGTCATTGTAATGTTCATAGAAAGATTAAGTACATGGCATCATTAATTACATAATTTAATTGAGAAATGGGCCAATCCCTCATAAAATTCATGATTAGTAATGTGACATGTTTTTGGACATAGAATTACACAAATAAGAATTTGAGTGTTTAAATTTTATTGATACAAATTGAGAATTACTCATGGTCCATTTACCAAATCCCTTGGTAGAGCTCAGCGGTTGATGTAAAATATATATACCCTAGGGGATATGTGGTTATTTATTCAGGGGATTCAATGAACGATCTCATAGGTTACATCTGTGGTGATACATCATGAGTGATAGTAGTTATGTCATGGATGAGCTCATCTATGATTTCCTCTTCTTGAATATGAGTAATATAAGTTCCCTATAAGAGGCACAATTGCCGGCCTTAGTGTTGAGATGGTTTCATCATTTTAGGATGGAGATCATACCATAGGTAAGGTACCAAAGATAGATTTATATATTTGTAATTAACTACACACAATTTCGGGAGTGATACTCATGATTCCATGTATGTATTTCCATGGATGGAATCTTATGGTGTTATGGATTTATAGTTCCCCTGGAGAAATACATAGGATTTCATTAGGAACTCCTTTGATGGTATTTGAGTTACTTTTATTAAATTTAAATGATTAATTTTATTTTGAATGTAAAAGATTGAAAAAATGTTTTCAGGGTCACATCCTCAAAGAAAAATAAAAATCTTGGGTCTGTTCCACATCTTGAATCATGTTTTGTGATTCCATTTATTACAACCTTATCATATTCATATTTCTTAACCATATTTCATAGGAAACCGGATTTGGAAGAAGCAGGTATAGCCGACCTTTTTCCATTAAGAGAATTTTTTTTAAACATAATTACATGTAATTTCGACAAACTTTAATTTTCAATATACATGAGATAGATTATACATTAGGAATGATTATTTGCGTAATACTTAGTATATCTCAAACCCTGATCGGGCAGCCATTTCACTTGGGTACTCAATAAGATCATCATTTTTTCTGGTCCATGGTTTATTGATGATTTATATTATTATAAATGAGAGTATTGGATTACCAGATTCAGTTAGTTACAAGAGGCTCATTGAGATCAACCTTGTAGATTTCATATCTTTTCGTTTTTTAAGTGATATTCTAGTTTTACTTTTAATGTGTTTTCTTCTTCATATTGTGACATTACATTAATAGGATGCATGGTTAAATTTTTTTGTGGTGATATATATCATGTTATATTAATTATCTTCAAATACTTAGTCATAATTTATATAGATTCCATTATTCTATGATCTTTTTATCAAATATTTATTATTGTGATTCTCTAATCATTATGATACATTGTTTCCCACTCAATCACCATTATACCCTCACTACTAAACCAAAACCTATGAAATACATGGAGGTATGGTTGAGGTAATGTGATGAATATTATAACTACTTATTTCATAGTCCTTTGGATCAAGACATTGCAAAAAAAATAAGCATTCTCTTCTTTTATGTGGCATAGTCATATTTCCACAACATGAGTATTAAATTGGAATACCATTATAACATGGATACTAATTTTTTTTCAAGAATACATAAAAATTCATAAGACGTGGACTAAATGTTATGAATGACAAACAACTTATCAATTTACATATACCATTGAGTCCTTAATATATGATGAACCAATTAAAAACCAACTTTGTCACCTATGAATATTACTACCTATTTTACAGTTCATGTCTTATTCTTCAGTTAACATCTTCAACATCAAAAAAATGAATCATTAAAAAATTTATGAAACATCTTTCACCATTGATATCATTCATGTTATGTAATTTTTACAAACTAAATTAAGAATATTTTTAATTATGTCTCGAAACATATGATAGTTTATTTTCATCAAAATACCTCTAGTGGCCAATTGATGGTGGTGAGGGTTTGAGTATGATTAAAAAATTATTCACGTCAGTCTCACTATTTAACAATGATTTCATATGGGTTTTTACTAATTATTTAGATTACTTTTAATTATTTTTCTAAATTGTTTTATCATTATAGTTATTCAATATAGTTTTGTAGTAGTTCCGATATTTTGATAATTTGTAGGCTAATTTTATACTAATATTTGTAATTTCTTCATTATATTATTTTAACATTATATCATCTTATCATTTTTTTTAATTTGTATAATTATTACTCAAAATTTATTATTTATCATGAATTTTCATGTGGGTTTCATATTAGATCAATTCCTAGAACATGAAAAAGACAACAGTTCTGGATTACTTAATGTCGAAAAAATTACCTAAGGTAGAATATCAAAGAATATTTTTCTTGTAATTATTGGGGACTCACATTGGTTGATGGTATGGGATGTTGGGCTCATCACACCTTTTTGGTGGATTTTTTACATACTATGGGACTCTCTTATAGAGTTTATTCATTTTTTGTGAACCCTTTTTGAACCCTAAAATGAATCAACCCTCTACTGACATTAAAAACAATGGACATCTACATGTGGGCGCAACCATTATTATGTATTATAGGTTCTTTAACAAAGTAGAAAACTATATGTATCTGAGTTTCTCCAATGATAAATCATGTTGTACACATCATGGGTTCTCTATTTTGATTTTTTATTAACTTTTTAATTCTTTATTCTAGGGAATTGTGATTTAAAACCTCATTATTCGGAACATTGAAATATATTTCCATATAAAGAGTATGTTTGAGGTTCGAGGTAAGTATCAGGACTATAATCTAGGATTCATACATATCCATATAAAATTAATTAGAACTCGCATATTCATGAGACCCAACAGGTCAAGTTTTACCATTTATGTTTGTGTGAAAAGAATCATATCCATGATGTTTAAAATCTTGTGCCATTGATGTAAAAGAATTTTTTTAATAATGTCAAGTGGCATACTTCTTCATGAACATACATTTTTTATTTTTCCATCATAGAAACTAGATTGGTGGGGATTAGGGTTGATCATGTAAGGAATATATCCCCATAATTTTGATTCCCATCAAGAATATTGGATGATGATGATCTGATTAAAAGGACCTATAATAAATATTTCCTCAAAAGTGGTAGAATGATTTTACTAAGAATATATCCTATTAAGGATTGTGGAGGATTGAATGTTTTTTTGAATCCAAAGTGGGATTCCTTTATATCCAACTAGGATAGGAATCAAATCCCATGTAGTTTGGAATTGTATGGATTATACCTACGAGGAGTCCCATGGTTTCTTAATTGGGAATATGGCCAATCTAAGGTTATTCTCCTTGGGGATATAACCCATTGATTGTGATAATGAATTATTTGGGGATTAAACCATGTAAGAGTACCATTTAAGTGTTTTCATCTTGAAATTGTGATGATCACTAGTGATCTCTATGAATAAATGAGTCATGCTCAGAATGAGAAACAATATACATTGAAAGATCATAAATTCATGTTATCATTCTTGAGGAGAAACTTCCACATGAAATGGAATACTTTGTTGAACATTATTCTACATCCATTGGTGGATGAAGCTGTGAATATCAGATGTTGGGGTATATGACGTCCTATGATAAACTCTATAGACTTAATACCAGAGGGGTTTCCATTTAACTCCTCATTAATTGGTGGGTGGGGTACGACTATTGTAGACTGGTTATGATGGAATAAAATAATTACCCACTCTCATATTCAAAAACTTTTATAAGCCCCACCAACTAAGGCATACGTGTCTATTTGATGTGTAGATAGCAATTGATTCTATTCACATTTCTATAAGAAAATTTCACTTTACATATCAATAAATTGATTTCCACCACCATTAAGGTTTTTATCCTCATTACCAGATGAATTTATCAGTCCAAAAAATACATGGATTCAACTTAATAGGTAGATAAAATGTTAAAATTTATATACCATTGCAATGAATGATCGAGAAAGCAACACACTAATGTGTCTCATCTCTGTTCTAGACCTCCACTACTGCCCTGAGATCCATTTTGCACGGGAATGAGACAGATATGCATGTTCCTCTCCTAATAATGCATTCACATTATAATGAAATTCCATAATTTACCCTAACTAATTGGTAGGATCAAAGGAATGTTCAAAATGATTCATTAAAGTGGTAATTAGGATCAACACATCAATGGTAGAGGAAATAAATTACATGATTTTGGATGTGAAATATTTCAGCAAATATGTTGAAAGATTCAGGCAGTATGTGCACATCAAAAAATTTATATAATGCTTTGGGGTCTGTTTAGAAAAAGGAAAGAATACTAGAATGAGTGAATCATATACATCTTCATGAAAACCCTAATGTAACCTTTCCCTCATAAAAAATGGATTATTTGTTAAATAGGATCCCCTCCTAGAGTAATACCTTGGCCATTCTTACAAGATGTTATATTACTAATCCCTCTTAAATTCATTCCTCTATTCAACAGTTGAAGAGGAACAATTTTAAAACTGATCATCTAGTTCATGTGTAAGTACCTTCAAAAGAATGCTCATTCGACAGGGAATCCTATAGTATCTATTGTTTCTCACACCTATTAGGTGTCATGTGGGCTTAGATATTAATTGTGATCCTAACTCTATCATGATTAAATATCATAAATAGTACTTCTACTAGATGTAAGCCCTAAATAATGTATTAATTGTCCTCAAATGTCCAAATTTTATGTGATATTTACCATATGTGGTGCATAATAATAATTTAGTAATGATGCTCCTCAATCATAGGTATCAGCCCCAAAATTTTGAACTATAATGACTAGGATTCCCTTCTTGATGGGATATTTTGGATACATCCTTACGTATCAAAACAATCATTTTCAATTCTCAACCACCAGTATTGGAAAATACTCCTAATATGGTAATTCCCCCACCTTAGAAGCAATATTACATCCAGTTCCCATTAATTAGATACTCATCTAACCATATTCCTAATGATAATAATCATTTTAGGTCTATATTCCTTATAATATCAAACATGATCCCCACCAGGCCATATTCCATATGGAATCAATTAAAAAATGCTTCTCATTAATAGACACCATGCATACTCTTATTAGTATGTTTACACCAATATTTCCTTTCTAGATGATGGTAAAATACACGGTTCTGTCGTTGTCACATGACCCTAAAAGGAATGAAATGTCCCATTCAGTTGAAGTGAACTTTGTGGGTTCTAAATTTTAACACAAGGATATGTAAGAAGACCTACTCATGGGATAAATAATTATATTAATGCTCCAATAACCACTATATATAGATTAAATTTCAATAGTTTCAAATTATGCGGGATTAATTATAATATTCATAGAACAATACATTAATAAGTTAATAAAAAGGTGGGATTGAGAATCTCTAAAATGTACAAATGCGACTCTCAATGGAGAAACATAGAGAAACAAATAGTTCCATTGATATTGAACATAATATATATATATATATGTAACTCCCATTTTTATACGTAATTGGCTGTGAATTTCAACGGAGACTTGTTTCATTTTACATCTTATAATGGATTCACGAATATGACTTAAATCTATAAGGGAATTATAGAATAAGATAAAATTACCTTTCAAATGATGTGATGAGTTGGCCACCCATCCTCCATGCCTATGTGTGTCACCATGAATTATTTTCAATATATATTGTGATTTATTTTGTTTGGAATAAATGTCCCCATTTAAGATATGGTGTACATTTGGTGTTTTTGGTTCCCTGATGTAACCTCATTAGAAACCAAGCTTAAAATATATGTAAAAAGAAATAGTGACCCAATGTGAATTATTGTGTAATAAAATTAAAACCCCCATAATCATATATAGTTTTTAGTGGTATTTCATCAGAATTTAAAATTGTGAACCTATCTCTACTACTTTCATTAACCAATTTTTTTTTCTAACATGTCAAGCTATTTTGTATTTACAAGATTAATGTTTTCTCAACATGGATAATTTAATTTAAATAACTTTCAACGAACTTATTAACTTGCAAACCTACTTTATAAGTTTAAATGTTTGTTTACTACCCTTGAAAACATTCAAAAAAACGCCACTCAGTCCAAAATGAAATCATTCTATCAACAACATTCATATGTATCTACCATCATCAAATTCAAATCCTCACCCAATTAAAGGGTACCCTCACATAACCAACTCAGATGATGTAGGGTTTCAAACAAACTAATTTGTGTTTACAGCATCAATGTTACTATCCAATCCTTAGATGATGCACATGATGCCCTATAAGATAGGAATACCCACAAGTTATCCTACAAATGATGATGGTGGAAAAGAGTCAAATGAAAACTGCTTTAATTTCATACCATATAATGAGTCAGTCATCTAAATGTGATAAAAAATTTCTCAAATATTTTAGAGAGTGATATCAACAAGATTAAACATCATTTCAATAGCTTAGGGGTCACTAAATAAATTATTTCTAGCTGACATCACTTCCAACACTACATGGCATGAATTCCTCTTCATACTGATGTCACTACCCAGCGAACACTATCATAGGCCACCCAAAACTAATCAAGATTGACTCCCACCAATAGCTACAAATAAAAAAATTTGAATGGTACCATATCCAAATTAATTTATGTGGATCCATCCAAAAACATATGGTGCTAACCTATATCTTGAAACACATACCTAGCTATATTCAAGTCTACCATAACAATTTACTAGCACCAATTATATCTAGACGAAAATATTTAGTAGAAATAAACTAGTTTAACCATATCTCTTACCCTCTAAAATAATACTATTATTATATAATATATGAAAATTATTGATAGAAGAATGGATACACCCCTACACTAACATTATATTGGGTTGATACTCCTTTTATACTCAAAGAACCCACCACATATAAGGTTTAAATAATTAAAGGATAGGAATCTAACCATTTCCAAATCCTAAAAAGCATCTACGATGCAATGAATGTGTATGAAGTGGTTAGTAATCAATCAAAAAACCCCATATTTTTAATTTGAGTCGACTATCAACAAAATACGGATGTCACTCATGAGTAAACACAAATTCCTATACCAATCCAGGAGGGTCACCAGAAAAATCATGTAGAAATTTGAAAAATGAATTAAGATCACAGACCCTTTCCACTAGAAGGTTATTGGTCCACCTCAATGACCACTCCAAGGTAGGTATATAACTTTTCCAAAATCCAATAATCACATCAGTATATTCATAGAGCTGGGAGAGAGTTACTCAAGAGATGTTTAAAATTTGAAATCCATTTTACAAGGAATAATACTCAAACCACTAGATGAGAAACATTTATAAAATCACAAAAATTGTGATATGAAATTAAAATTGAGAGCCACAGTCCTAATCTACACTATGATACAGTTCTTTAGGTTATCAAACCACTATCATTGGAGGCCCAGGATCTTGTTATTTGTTTATTAAATAATAAAATCCATAATTATAGTTGCTAAGGTCCTCCTCTCAATATTAAAATAAAAAAATATCAAGGTCCATCCCAATATATCTATAACAAAGGTATCCATTTTATTATTAATGTGATCAACCATCAGTAACCATCATTTTCATGAGCACCAAAAAAATCCCTCCTCATCGCCACAATATCAAAAAACAGGAGGATCACCCTTATTCTATTTTCCACCATGATGCTCCTCCCCAGGGTATGTGCCAAGGTAGTCCTCCCGACAGATATAAATTATTAAATTATGGTAATCCTAACCATAATGTAATTCACTATAATGTTCCTCCCCCTAGTGATGTTTCACATAAACAATATGGTCCTCCCATTACCCACTCATTTTCAAGAAATCCCTCATATTATGAGGAAATTATAAATATGTGTTCATCCATGATTGATAGATTATCAATGAATATAGATATTATTTCTCATTAAGAATATTGATTTAGGAATTAGTCCCTCCACAAACAACCATTGGATAATTTTCCATCCAGCAAAGAAGATGATATTTCTACAAACACCGATTTCAAGAATAATTCAGTAGGGAAATCCAACTATTGTTTGAAAATGATGTAAAAAATCTAGTAAAATATTAAAATACTATAAAAATTATGAGCTATAAACTCAACAAGACACCATATCAACAATGATTCAGCCTTTTTGTACACATGAATATGATATCCTTGGGTATTTATATGAAGATAATCATCAGTATATTTATATATTTTCCCTTTCTTCTAAATGATTCCCAAAATTGGTAAATTGAAGAATTATCTTAATGGAATGTGTCTTAATTAATTGTATAAGGTATGTCAGTTGATCTTCAATTCTCTATCTCTTGTCCATATTAATAGATAGTTTTAAAATTGAGAATTAAATTTCCTTCTACTCTTTAATCAAAAAATCCCCATAGAAGTGACATCATGCCATGTCATTTTCTATTGTAATATCATAAAAAGAAGATATAATAAGAAAATATTATATGCTCAGTATGAATTATCCCTAAAAAGTCAATGAAAAGTATATCTTTATGAGAAAGATCCATCAAATGGATTTTTTATTAAGAAAACGAATACATTGAAAAGTCATCCCACTTAATGGAAGTTATTGGTAGGATAACTCGAATACCTTCATATGAAGAAAAAAAATTGGTGTAAACTATACATTGAACCTTTATTATGATCAAACGAATAAGCACAAGGTTATTATATTGATTGTAGTTGTAGAAGCCTAAGTGACAACCGAACAGCAATATCCTGTTGGGCTATGGAAAATTTTACAATATCATCCTCTATTGAGATTTATAAACACTTTTTTATGTGATATATACTAGGATAAGGGAAAACAATATCCCATAAGGTTGGGGTGAAATTTTCCAAAAACTTTTCCCCTATCGAATTCTATATTTTCTTTTTTTGGGACAAATTCCACAATGTTAATCCTCCATGTTCATCCTATCCCATGACACAAATCCCTTAGTGGGAACACAAATAAATTATTTTTCTGTAGATTCCCTTAAAAACATTAACTCCAAGAACATACAAGAACGTAATGAAGTGGCCTAGTCGTGGTTTTATGAAAAAGATATCATTCAATGTTACAAATAGAGCATAAGATCATAGTTCCTTCTAAAATTATTCATAGAAATACCATCCCTCTATTCCTACAAGTGAATGTAAGACACTAAGTATGTGTTATTCATTAGGGAACATCATTATCCCTACCCCTACAAATGATATAGATGTAGAATAAAATGCATTGGAATAAGGTGAGGAATTTTTTGTGTGTGAAAAAATGTCCACAGTGACCCAATTTAAAAGTTTTTGCGAACTAAAAATTATGATCACAGTCAAACATTGGGGGTTCCTATAAAGGAACTAATACTACACACTCGACATGCTTCATCCAAGGAAAACAGTAAAGACATGTCTACACCACATCCTTTACCCAAAAGAGTTGAACAGATTACATTATAAGAGAGATTATCTCAATATAATTGGAAATTGAAGTAGTTGAAGACACTAAATATATAAAATCTCATAGATAATATCACTACTAGGTATGTTCTTCACTAAGATACTCATTTCACTCTCAGAGACAATTTTCATCATTAAATGGTGATCGATATACTAATCGGAGTATAAAAGAATATCCACATTAACATGGGATCCTTAAAACCAATTTATATTGATCCAATGGAAGAGAAATATCAACGGTTATCTCAACTAGTGAAATAACTAGATCCATATCAAACAAACCCTCATGAGGCAACCCATAATTTTATCAACTACAAATACAGTTGGACCAACAATATCCCATACCATTGGTCTTTATGTTCCTGATCATGTATATCTAGTCATCCCCCTAAGGTCATCCACACTACTGAGTAATTGACTACTTTATTAGTAGTTATGGAAGGATGTTTCATTCCACTACATCAATAGGTAATGCATTTCCCTAACTGGGTAAATTGAACTCATCAATTACCAAACATAAGGAATCTCATATTTCTAAGATTTAATGGCAGAGAGGATCCCAAATAGTATTTTTTGTGTTTTTTCTATTGCTTTCCCATGATGGGATCCTTTCAATAGTAAGAAGCTTCAAAACTCATGTGCATTAGATAGACCGTGGAAGGCCCAACCCTCGTTAGTTCACCAATTTTCTATAATCATCGATCAAATTTTAATATCATTATTGATAGTTCCTGTACCAATTCCACACAACATTTGGAAATACAATGATCACTGACATCTCAAATTTAAAATAGTGGATTAATTATATAGCCTAATATTTCATTTCTATATCAATGGTTTTTAATTAATCTCCAAACAAGTAGATTCCTTAAGAATACTTATTGACCCACTATATAGAGAATCTTCGTGATGAGTTTCATACACCACTCATCCCTATGAAATGTATAGGATTTTTCTAGGACAATGTGACCATCATTAAATGATTAGAACATTCCATTTTGTGAAAAAAATACCATGTCTTGACAAATCCCAAAATATCAGGGAAAGAGAATGGTTGGACTGAAAACTATGAAAATAAATTTTAAACCAGCTCCTACACTAGCAAAAATTCAAATGTTTGTTACCTATCATATGAAACATCCTCCAGAGAGCGATATCAAGAAAATAAATTAGGACAAGAAAATCGAATAAAGACAAAATCATTTATAGTAATACAAGATCATGGTTTTTTTCCTATCAAGATAAATATGTTACTAGATACTTTATAATGGATATAGAAAATAACTTTATATAATTTTCATATTTGAAGAGTCTTCATGGAGTTGGCCATGATAACCACCCAAACTATTGTCACATTCCCTGAATATTAGATTAAAAAATTTAGTAATTATTTGTTTTTAATGATATTCCTAATAATATACTTGAATTAGAGAATGTAACAATTTGAAAACAACACGATAAATTGGATTTCATGTCTATGACCAATTTAGAGGAAGATTGTATGACAATAAAAAAGATAAATCATTCTCATTTCATCATTAGGTAATAATTGAAAAAAGCATGCAGGGCCACAGTTTCCTCAAACATGGTTTGACTAGCCTCTTTGGAATTCAAATACACCAAGAGATGATCTTTGAAGAAACTAAATAACTGTAGAATCAAGAATTAAGCACATGAGGATGATCCTAAATATATTCTAAATCCATTCTACACTCTCTTGAATTTTATTCTTCAAATTATATTGGGATGAGCAATGTCCCACTAAATGCATCAATGGGAATCATCCCAGCAAGTAGAGTCTTCATCATATAAGTAATTAGCATTAATCTCTTTTAATTTCAACCACTTAATGTATCCCTTCTCACTTGATGAGTGCCTTTGGGAACCCATGTTCTCTATGTTAGGTCAGAAAACCAAAGATTTAGGAAACATGATCCATGAAAGTATCTGATCATGCTATCTTGGCTGGAATCACCATTTTGGAAATGTCTCCACCCCAGAAATTTATGACACTAATGACATGGAAGATCACTTCAATGAGATGAAAAACACAATAAAAATACACACAAATTTTGTAAAATTCATCTAGATCCACCTATTTTACAAGTCATCTTGATGGGTTTGTATTAGTTTGACTAGATCAGGTGAGTGGGTAGAATGAGTAACCCAAATGCCACTATAGGGGAGCATCCAATGCTTTCTCAACTGCGAGACCTATCTCTAACAAGTACTTCACTCCCTAAAGCTCCTTTCTGAGAACATCCCCAAATTGGGAACCCTAAACCATTGAATAAAATATTTGACAACATGGATTGATGGCTATAATTATAAGCCCCAAGCCTTTTTAGAATTCATAATATTTATTTAAGTCAAGATTTCACATTTAGGATCTTTTCAAGTTATGAGTTCGAGAGAATTATTCCATAACTACTACAAAACAACTCAAATATAACAAATCGTACACTTCTACTCACTCTCTATTTAATCATAAAATAAAACCCATTAAAATAAAAAGATATTTATTTTATTGATTAAAATCATATTGACATATTCCATTCTCTTACCCATCTTTATACCCCTATGTCAAACATTTAAAAAATATGGAATGTGCATAAAAAGCTAAGAATGGTATATAAAATATGGATTGAAATAATTAATCAATGAATATTTAATTTCATGAAATTAAAATTATAATTTTCACATGTAAAACATTAAATCTCTAACAAACCTCGTGAAATCATAAAATTAATGAAAAACAACTTACAAATCACAACTTATAGCATTCATTAAATACTTACATTGTATCTTTCATAGTTACATTGGGTGTAACCTTTATGCTTACATCGGGAATACCCATCACAGTATATTCCAAAAATATATATGGAGAAACCATGTTATTTAACTCATACTCATTACTCAATGCATTAGAGTGAAATCACAGGCTCAACATCCCTTGATTTAACATGTAACCACTTGTATACATAAACAATTCAAGAGAACCATATCATACTCATGCAATATAAAACAAGCATAAAAGAAAATTAACATTTCCAACTTACAATCACAATATATAATTTCATGATATCAATCCATTATAGAACCCATTATAAATACCAAAATACCAAACAAGGTAATATGATATTTATTTTTCTTTAAAAACATTATGGCTCGTAGAGGAAGAAAAATATCAAATAATGGTCACGATGAAATAAATTCATTATTACCGAATAAGTTCAAATACATCCATTTTCTCATTTCGTAAAACAATTGGTATAAAAAGTTTCCTTTTGAAAACAATTAAATGAAATTAAAATTCTTATGGTTTGATTATACACCGTATAATAGAAGTTGGTGTATATAATCAAAATATGCCTCAATGAAAAGAGATTGACACAACATCCCTTACATTGAGTTTTAAATAAATTATACGTTTATTGTGTTTCTAAATAATAAATATATGTTAATATCTACTTTCATCAAATCCTTTTTCAATTTTATTTTACTTTTTATATAATTTAATTCCATGTTATAAAAATTATATAATTATTTATGTTCAAATCGGACGTTTTTTCGATATTCGATACTTGAGTCAAAAATGAACATGGTGTGATGTAAATATTCCTTGTGGTCATAAGTCTATAATCTAGAGAATAAATTTCATTATTTAATAACCAATTTTATAAATTAATCATAATATTCAAGTCAAACCATAATCATGGTTATGAAAAATGAATAACGTTATAATCATGTGTTTTCTTCTTCATGAGTTATTCTAGTTTTACATTTAATGTGCTTTCTTCTTCATATTGTGACATTACATTAATAGGGTGCATGGATAAATTATTTTTTGGGGTGACATATATCATGTCATAGTAATTATCTTTAGAATCTCAGTCATTATTTATATAGATTCCATTATTGTATGATTTATTTATCAAATATTTATTATTGTGATTCTCTGATCATTATGATATATGTTTCCCACTCAATCACCATTATACCCTCATTAATAGTCCAAAACCTATGGAATATGTGGAGGTATGGTTGAGGTAATGTGATGACCAGTCTAACTACTTATATCATAGTCCTTAGGATCAAGACATTGCACAAAAATAATCACTCTATTCTTATATGTGGCATTGTCCTATTTTGACAACATGAGTATTATATTGGAATAAAATTATAACATGGAGAATACATTGTTGTCAAGAATACTTAAAAATTCATAAGACGTGGATTAAATGTTATGAATTACATACAACCTATCAAATTACATATCGCATAGAGTCCTTAAAATATGATGAACCAATTAAAAACCAACTTAGTCTCTCATGAATTGTACTACCTATTTCAGAGTTCAAGTCTTATTCATCAGTCAAATTCTTCAACATCAAAAAAATGCATCATTAAATTTTTTATGAATCATCTTGAACCATGGATATATTTCCTGTTATTTAATTCTTACAAACTAAATTAATAATATTTTTAATTTTGTCTCTAAATATATTATAGTCTATTTTCATTTAAATACATCTAGTGAAAAATGTTTGGTGGTGGGGTTTGAGTATAATTAATCAATCATTCACATCCGTCACACTAATTAATATTCATTTCATATAGATTTTTACTAATTATTTAGATTATTTTTATTTATTTTTCTAAACTGTTTTATCATTTTAGGTATTCAATATAATATTTTAGTAGTTCTGATATATTGATAATTTTTAGGATAATTTTATACTAATATTCATAATTTTATAATTTTTTATTTTTAAATTATTTCATTTTATCATTTTTCTCATGTGTATAATTTTCACTCAGAATTTATTATTTCACATGAATTTTCATGTGGGTTTCAAATTGGGTCAATTCCTGGAACCTGAAAAAGGAAACAGTCCTTGTTTCCTCAATGTTGAAAAAATTACCAAAGGTAGAATATCACTGAATATTTTTTGAGAAATTATTGGGAACACACATTGGATGATGTTATGGGTTTTCTGGCTCATCAAAACTTTTGGGTGGAATTTTTACATACTATGGGACTCCCTTATAGAGTTTGTTTATTTTTGTGAACCCTTTGTGAACATTAAAATTAAACAAACCTCCAATGACATTTAAAAAAAAAAGAAAATATACATGTGGGATAACTATTATAATGTATTATAGGTTCTTTAAAAATATTGAAAACTATATTTATTTGAGGTTCTCCAATGATAAATCAATTTGTACACATCATGGGTTCTCTATTTTGATTTGTTATTAACTTTTTAATACCTTATTCTATGGAATTATGATTTAAATCCTCATTATTGGGAACTATGAAATATATTTCTATATAAATATTAAGTTTGAGGTTCGAGTTATGTATCAAAACCATAATCTAGGATTAATACATATCCTTATAAAAGTGATTAGAACCCACATATTCATGCGACCCAATGGTACATGTTGTACCATTTTGGTTTGTGTGACAAGAACCAAATCCATGATGTTTAAAATCATGTTCCATTGATGTATAGGAATGTTTTTAATAATTTCTAGTGGCGAACTTCTTCATGAACATCCCTTTTTTATTTTTCCATCATAGAAACTAGACTGGAGGGGATTAGGGATGATCATGTAAGGAATATAGCCCTATAATTTTGATTCTTCTCAATAATATTGGAGGATGAGTGTTGGGAAAAAATCCCTCAAGGTATCATTGAAGCATTTTTGAGGTGATTGTGTTTGTTGACAAAGCAGACATCTGAGTTGTGATTGTTGACAAAGCAAAACAATGACATACAAATTTGTTGACAATGAGGATTTCATGGTGGAGTGTCGAGTTCAAGAGCTGAGGTCAACAATCCATGTTTTATTCAAGAACGTCAATAAAAGGAATGGATGATCTGGAGGCGGTACAAAAGAACAGATACAAGGTGGCGCCGTTTTCCAGTGTTTGCCAAATTTTTGGGCCTGAAAATCGGAAAATGAAGAAAAGTGTTTTTGGCAAAGGGACTTGCGCGTCGTGGACTTGGAGTATAGGAAACTTGCGTGCCATATGTTTTTCAAGATTATAAGATCAAAATATAGCTAAGGAAATAGGTTCGCGCATGTTTGGGAGTTGGTCGCGCAAGTGTCTAAAAGAAGGAAGACTTGCGCGCCGAGATTGGGTCGCGCAGGTGACTTGCACGCCGTCGCGCAGGGGGGTCAGATTGCCTATAAATACTGGACCACCCCCCTTCATTCTTCACCGGAGTTCAGGACGAGAGCTCCCGTCGCGCAGGTGTGGTGGTCGCGCAAGTGGTGTTGTGGTCGCGCAGGTGGGACTTGCGCGCCAGAAGTTGAAGTTGTGCGCTGGTGTTAGAAGTTGCGCGCCGGTTTGCAGTTGCGTGACAATAGTGGTTTGGGCGTAAAGGGAAGAGAGTCGCGCAAGTTTGGAGTTGAGGAAGCTTGTGTCGCGCAAGTGTCAGAAGAGGACTTGCGCGCCCATTGTGACTTGCGCGCCGATACTTGCGCGCCGAGGTTGACTTGAGCGCCAAGTAAGGCTTGTTCCAGCAGTGTTTTTCGGGCTGCGTGGAAGCTGGAAGTTTGCCCAATACCTTCGGTGCAAAGAGATATTCATCAACGGGTGAAATTTAAACTTCATCAGAGCATCTACATACAAGAGAAGATGCATTCTTTCAGGAAAATGAAGAGACCTACAGGTCTATAAACTGTGAGTGGATTCCTTTCAAGAGCAGTGAGCTCAGGAAGAGGAAGAAGGTGATCCTCTCCACCGGCAGTGAGCCAGAGAGAGAGAAACAGGGAGTGACCCTTGGGAAAGCAGTGAGCTGACCCTAAACATTGTAAAGGCAGTGAGCCTGGGCATAGAAGTGATCTAGCCCGAACCTTGTAATCCACAGCTAGTGAAGATTAGTGGAATTTGGTACGACCGGCAACCTGTCGGCGTATGCTCCTTGGACGTAGCCCTTAGCGGTGAACCAAGTAAAATTGTTGTGTCCTGTGCTTGCATTACATTCTGTTTATATCGTGCAACAGGGAAAAGGGAGAAGAGTGTTTCGCTTAACAGCGAAACAAGATCAGAACGGGCATTAATTTTTAATTAGTCATACCCTGATTCACCCCCCCTCTCAGGGTATCCAGCCTAGTGGACCTAACAAGTGGTATCAGAGGGAAAGGTTGAAAGTTGTTCTTCTCTCAATGGAGGTAACCAATCAAAAAGGGATTCCGATCTTCGACGGATATAATTTTCAGATATGGAAGAATCGGATGCAACACTATTTCCGATCCTTGGGAATGGATGTGTTTTCAGCAGCTATGCATGGTATCGCAGCTGATATTAATAGTGGTGCCTTATCAGAAGCTGAGCATAGAGAGTTGGATGCTGATTCCAAAGCAATCAATGCCTTAGGGGGATCCCTTTCCAATCCCATCTACACAAAGGTGATTTCATGCAAAACGTCACATTCCATGTGGGAAAAGCTATTGAATATATATGAAGGGGACACAAAAGTCAGAGAGGCAAAGCTGCAGGTGTTGTGGAACAAATATGAAGATCTGAAAATGAACCCGAATGAGTCTGTTGACGCATTCTTTGATAGGGTAAACATTGTTGTGGAAGATATGCGAGGTCTTGGAGAAGTCATTGAAGACATAAATATTGTAAAGCGCATTTCGAGGAAACTTCCACCTCGGTTCAATCCGAAAGTTTCAGTTCTAGAAGATAAAGATCCAAAATAGCTGACATTGGACAATTTGCACAGCACCTTGGTTGCATATGAAATGAGGAACGATGATAATGAGGCTGTGGAAAAGGGGAAGTCTAAAGAGGTGGAATTTAAGGCCATGAAGAAGCTCACCATTGAAGATTCTAATGAAGAAGAAGAGACAGATGAGGTGATGTCATTCCTTTCTTCGAATCTACAAAGAGGAAGAGGAAAGTTTAAAGGTAAACTTCCACTAGCATGCTTTAGATGTGGAAAGGTTGGTCATCTTGCGGTAAGATGCCCCAAGAAGTTTCAAGATGATGATGATGATGATGATGATGACATTGAAATTCCCAAAAAGAAGTCTTCAGCTTTTGTGAATGGGAAGAAACAATTCAAGAGAAATTTCTTCAAGAAAAAGAATCTTCTCTCACAAGAATTTGAAAGTTCAGATGAGTCTGAGGATGAAGAAGTTGAGGAAATAGAAAATTGCAGAGATCGTGGGGTAAATGCCTTGGTGGCAATTGTCGGTAGTTCTCAAAAGGGAGAAGAAGCTGATGCTAAAGAAGAAGAAGAAATTGAAGGGAGAATTGATATGGAAGCCTAATTGGAAGCAGCTCTTGAGGAGATAGATGTTTGGAGAGCCAAAACGAAGAAAGCCAATAAAGTGGTTCGTGATGCCAAACTCTACATGCAACAACATGATGAAGAAAAGTATGAGATGTTAGAAGAAATTGAAAGACTAAAATCCTCAACACCAGAGAGCTCAGAAAATATTGTTGAGTATAGGCTTAAAATTGAGGAACAAAAGAAGGAAATTGATTGTCTGACAAACACAGGAAGGGAGCAGGTTAGATGTATCAAAGAGCTTGAAGAAGAAGTGGTCAGTCTGCGACAAAAACTCAAGGATCAAGATAAACTCTTGACCCCCAATGTGATATCCGAAAAGCAGGCTATTCAGAAGACAGAGAAGATGAAAGCGGAGCCTAGCAGTTCAGTAGGAATGAAACAGAACTTGAGCTCAGATGTTAAGGTCGTTTCTGGGCTTAGTCAAGAACAAAAATTGGCGACAATTGCAGTCAGACCGCAAGCACTCATCCCGAAAGTGAAGGTTGATTTGGGAACAAAACAGAATCAGAATATTCAGAGATCCCAAAGGGGAAATCACAGTGCTGAAATATCACGAGGGAATGCATCCTATATCAGGTGTTATTACTGTGGAAAAATGGGACATTCACAGTTTGTGTGTTCTATAGCCAAGAGATACAGAAGGGAACATGAACAGAGATGGCAGCCAAACAGAGAACGGTTTTCCAGAACACATTTTGAAGGACACTGTTTTTGGTGCGGAGGATTTGGACACATGGATAGGTATTTCACTTCAACTATTCAGAGAAACATGTCAAAGAATAATCAAAATGCTCGCAAGCAGCAGATCAATAAACCAACAAGTGAGTTAAAAGTTCAGAACAGATTTGCAGCTCTGCAAGATGAGGGTGGTCCATCATACTCTGAGAAAGAACAGAAGCCTCAATCCATGCCGAGTGTGAAAGAAAAAGTATGGACCAAGAAGAAGAAAAATGAGAAGGCTGTGGTGGCGCAGATTGCCCTTAAAGCATCAGATCGATCTGGTGTTTGGATCCTTGATAGTGGTTGCACATCCCACATGATGGGTAATAAGGATCTTGTTACAGGCATCAAATATGACAAAGAAGGAGTTGTCAAATTTGGAAATGATGAAGGCCTGAAGATTGTTGGCTCAGGGAAAGCCAAGTTTGGGGGCAAAGAGATGAGACGTGCTGATGTCTTGGTAGTAGAGGGTCTCAGTCATAACCTACTCAGTGTCAGTCAACTATGTGACTCTGGGCACTCTATCCAATTTACCAAGAAGATGTGTGTTGTAAAAGGAAAAGATGGAGCAGCTGTTCTGCAGGGAAAAAGGTCAAAGGGAAATCTCTATCTTGTAGGTGGGGAAGAAGATATTTGTCTTTTATCCAGAGAGGAAGAAAACCAGCTATGGCATAAGCGACTTGGTCATCTATGCCAACCATCTATGGAGGATCTTGTGAAATGTGATGCTGCTAGAGACCTTCCCAAACTATCACGTGATCGCACTCATACGTGTGATGCTTGTCAACAAGTGAAAATCATCAGAAAGACATACAGGCCAAAGGAACAGAAATAAACTAGAGTGCTCGAATTGGTGCATGCTGATGTATGTGGACCTATCTCACCACGAGCTATAAATGGGAAAAGGTACTATGTTCTTTTCATTGATGACTATAGCAGAATGGCCTGGGTATTCATCATAACCCATAAGACAGAGGTGTTCAGTTGCATAAAGCAGTACAGGAGGGAATCAGAAAAGATGTTGGGGCAGAAAATTCTGAAGTTTCGTACTGATAACGGTACAGAATTTACAAACAGTCAGGTTGAAAACTATCTCGAGAAACATGGGATAAGGCATCAAGTTTCATCAGTGAGAACTCCCCAACAGAATGGAGTGGTAGAAAGGAGGAATCAGATCATTAACAACATGGCCAGAACAATGCTTATTGATAAGGACCTACCAGAGAAATTTTGGAAGGAAGCAGTTTTGACATCGGTCTATGTTTCAAACATGTCCCTGTTATGTCCGAAGCAAGGGAAGACTCCGTATGAACTGTGGTACGGAAAGAAGACAACGTTGAAATACTTTCGAATCTTTGGAAGTAAATGTTTCATTCTCAACAAAGAACATCATAGGAAGTTTGAGGAACGAGGAGATGAAGGGATATTCCTTGGCTATTCAGGGAAAAGCAAAGCATATAAATGCTTCAACAAGAGGCTGGGAAAAATTGTTGAGAGTAATGATGTCACTATAGTCGAAAATGAACAGACTGCTCAACGACCCAGTGAACAGTTCCTGGATGAAAGTGATGATGAGATAAGCAACCCAGGGGGAGCAGAAGTGGCAGAAGCTGACTCAGAAGAAGATACTGATGATGAAGAGGAAAGTGTCAAGTCGGTGTCTGTGAGAAAGCCAAAGAGTCGAGCTGAAATTGATAGGCAGAATATCATTGGTGATCAAACAGCTCCAGTTCAGACTCGAAGAATGAAATCATCACAGCAAGAATCGTTTTTGTCTCAAGTGGAGCCGAAATGTTTTTCCGATGCAGCTGAAGATGAGAACTGGGTTCAGGCCATGAACGAAGAGCTTGATCAGATTGAGAAGAACCAGACATGGGAGATTGTTTCGAGGCCAGCGGACAAGAATGTCATTGGGACCAAATGGGTCTATCGCAACAAGATGAATGAAGATGGCATAGTGATTCGGAACAAAGCACGTCTAGTGTGCAAGGGGTACTCCCAAATCGAGGGAATTGATGTTGATGAGACATTTGCACCGGTTTCAAGGCTGGAGACAATAAGATTATTCTTAGCCATCGCAGTGCAAAGGAAGTTCAAAGTGTTCCAGATGGATGTCAAATCCGCATTCTTGAATGGGGTTCTGGAAGAAGAGGTGTATATTGAGCAGCCAGATGGTTTTCTCATTCATGAGGATGAGAACAAAGTTTGCAGGCTGAAGAAGGCATTGTATGGGCTGAAACAAGCACCAAGGGCATGGTACTCAAGGCTTGATCAGTACTTGAAGAAGCTTGGTTTTCAACGTGGAGGAGTTGATTACAATCTCTATTTCATCAATGACAGTAATCAAAGGATGATGGTGCTAGTGTATGTCGATGACATAATTTTTGGCGGATCAGATGAAGCTCAGTGCAGACAGTTTTCCGAATTCATGAAAAATGAGTTTGAAATGTCAATGATTGGAGAGCTAACGTTTTTCCTTGGTCTACAGGTGACACAAGGAAGGAATGGAACTTTCATTTCTCAATCCAAATATGCCAAGGAAGTTCTAAGAAGGTTTGGAATGGATAATTCGAAGGAAATGAAGACTCCGGTTGCTACCCGGATGAAATTATCAAAAGATGAGGATGGCAAGGCAGTTAATATCACAGAATATAGGAAAATCATTGGAAGTCTGTTGTACTTAACCGCAACAAGGCCTGATATTGTTTTCTCCACATGCCAAGCAGCGAGATATCAGAGTAATCCCAAGGAAAGTCACATGCTTGCAGTGAAAAGAATACTTCGGTATATCAAGGGCACGGTGGACTTTGGTTTGACATACAACGACAAATCTTAGACAGAGTTATTGGGATATACTGATGCAGACTAGGCCGGTTCAGCAGATGATAGAAAATCAACGTCAGGTGGTGAATTCTATCTTGGTGGATTGTGTATTTCTTGGCTAAGCAAGAAACAAGATTGCATTTCATTGAGCACCGCAGAAGCTGAGTATATAGCGGCCACTCAAGCATGCACACAGTTATTGTGGATGAAGCAGCAGCTTGAAGATATGGGAGTTGAAGTGAAGTCTCCGATCGGAATCCAGTGTGACAACTCAAGTGCTATAAATCTTAGCAAAAATCATGTCCATCATTCCAGGACAAAGCACATTGAGATCAAGTATCATTTCATCAAGGAGAAGGTTGAGCAGGGCATCGTGAAGTTGGAGTATGTGCCTACAGAGCTACAGGTTGCAGACATTCTGACAAAGGCCTTACCCAAAGATGCTTTTGAGAGGCATCGACTAGATCTGGGAGTTCAGTCGATTCCCCGCACTTGAAATAAGTGTGGACGCGGGAACCCACCCCCCCCCCCTCTCCCCGAGGTATGCTGTGTTTTCCCTACTGTGCTAATGTGTTCTCTACTATGTTACAGACTACAAAGGCGTGACCTTTGGGTTCGTTGACAAAGGGGGAGAAAATAGTGGTTGTTCAAGGGGAAGACAGTGCAGAGATTTGATAAATCATGAATGATATGGGGAGACGCTGACAGGTGGAACAGCCAGATAGGGGGAGTTGAAGCTAGATGAATGTGCTTAGCCAGAGCTTAGCTTGGACAACACAGGAAATATGGCTAAAGAGGTGTTGAAGCTGTGACCAGAAAGGGGGAGCGTATTAAATCTGACGATGCTAGAAGTGATCGATCAAGGAATAGATATCACGACAACTGAGGATCGTGATAAAAGCAGAAGAGTGGTGTTGGACAGTGTATGGTGTCATCAGTGGATGTCAGAGATAAAGTGATTCATTGATGAACTTTTCATTTACTCTTGTTTCTCACGCCGAGCATTGCTCATGTGGGCTTAGAGTATGTGTTGAGTAAATCCTTGATCGCTATCCGAATCGCAAGAGGCGAATGGAGGCTGAAGAATCAACGACGTATCTTTGTTTTGTAAGAGTTGTCAACAAACCCAAAGGGGGAGATTGTTGGGCAAAAATCCCTCAAGGTATCATTGAAGCATTTTTGAGGTGATTGTGTTTGTTGACAAAGCAGACATCTGAGTTGTGATTGTTGACAAAGCAAAACAATGACATACAAATTTGTTGACAAAGAGGATTTCATGGTGGAGTGTCGAGTTCAAGAGCTGAGGTCAACGATCCATGTTTTATTCAAGAACGTCGATAAAAGGAATGGATGATCTGGAGGCGGTACAAAAGAACAGATACAAGGTGGCGTCGTTTTCCAGTGTTTGCCAAATTTTTGGGCCTGAAAATCGGAAAATGAAGAAAAGTGTTTTTGGAAAAGGGACTTGCGCGCCGTGGACTTGGAGTATAGGAAACTTGCGCTCCATATGTTTTTCAAGATCAGAAGATCAAAATATAGCTAAGGAAATAGGTTCGCGCATGTTTGGGAGTTGGTCGCGCAAGTGTCTAAAAGAAGGAAGACTTGCGCGCCGAGATTGGGTCGCGCAGGTGACTTGCGCGCCGTCGCGCAGGGGGGTCAGATTGCCTATAAATACTGGACCACCCCCCTTCATTCTTCACCGGAGTTCAGGACGAGAGCTCCCGTCGCGCAGGTGTGGTGGTCGCGCAAGTGGTGTTGTGGTCGCGCAGGTGGGACTTGCGCGCCAGAAGTTGAAGTTGTGCGCTGGTGTTAGAAGTTGCGCGCCGGTTTGCAGTTGCGTGCCAATAGTGGTTTGGGCGTAAAGGGAAGAGAGTCGCGCAAGTTTGGAGTTGAGGAAGCTTGTGTCGCGCAAGTGTCAGAAGAGGACTTGCGCGCCCATTGTGACTTGCGCGCCGATACTTGCGCGCCGAGGTTGACTTGAGCGCCAAGTAAGGCTTGTTCCAGCAGTGTTTTTCGGGCTGCGTGGAAGCTGGAAGTTTGCCCAATACCTTCGGTGCAAAGAGATATTCATCAACGGGTGAAAGTTAAACTTCATCAGAGCATCTACATACAAGAGAAGATGCATTCTTTCAGGAAAATGAAGAGACCTACAGGTCTATAAACTGTGAGTGGATTCCTTCCAAGAGCAGTGAGCTCAGGAAGAGGAAGAAGGTGATCCTCTCCACCGGCAGTGAGCTAGAGAGAGAGAAACAGGGAGTGACCCTTGGGAAAGCAGTGAGCTGACCCTAAACATTGTA
This sequence comes from Viscum album, assembly GCA_963277665.1. Taxonomy (NCBI): domain Eukaryota; kingdom Viridiplantae; phylum Streptophyta; class Magnoliopsida; order Santalales; family Viscaceae; genus Viscum; species Viscum album. The sequence continues at coordinate 892,601,860 of OY728130.1, forward strand.
AAGGCAGTGAGCCTGGGCATAGAAGTGATCTAGCCCGAACCTTGTAATCCACAGCTAGTGAAGATTAGTGGAATTTGGTACGACCGGCAACCTGTCGGCGTATGCTCCTTGGACGTAGCCCTTAGCGGTGAACCAAGTAAAATTGCTGTGTCCTGTGCTTGCTTTACATTCTGTTTATATCGTGCAACAGGGAAAAGGGAGAAGAGTGTTTCGCTTAACAGCGAAACAAGATCAGAACGGGCATTAATTGTTAATTAGTCATACCCTGATTCACCCCCCCTCTCAGGGTATCCAGCCTAGTGGACCTAACAATGAGGATGTAATTAAAAGGACTTAGAATAAATATTTCCTCATATGTGGCGTAATTATTTTACTGAGAATATATCCTAGTAAGGATTGTGGAGGATTGAATGTTTTTTTGAATCATATGTGGGCATCTTTTATATCCCACTAGGATGGGAATCAAATCCCATATATTTCGGAATATATATGATTATACCTATGGGGAGGCCCATGGTTTCTTAATTGGGAATATTTCCCATATAAGGTTCTTCTCCTTCGGGTTATATGCCTTTGATGATGATAATGATTTTATTTGGGGCTTACAGTATGTAAGAGCCCCATTTAATTGTTTTGATCATGAAATTTTGATGATCACTAGTGATATCAAAAAACACATGGGTCATGCTCAGAATGAGAAGAAAGAGACATTAAAAGATCATAAAGTCATGCGATCATTCTTGAGAAGAAACTGTCACATGAAATGGAATCCTAGGTTGATCATTCTTCAACATCCACTGGTGGATGAAGCTAAGAATATGGGATTATGGGGGAATGAAGCCCTATGATAAACTCTGTGGACTTAATCTAGGACAGGTTTCTATTTAGCTCCTCATTAATTGGTGGATAGGGAGCGATTATTGTAGAGTGGTTATGATGGAATATATGAATTACCCACTCTTATATTAAAAAAATTTTATAAGCCCCACCACCTAAGTCATACATGTCTATTTGAAGTGAAGATACCAATTGATTCTTTTCACATTTCTATATGAACATTTCACTAGCCAGATCAATATATTGTATTCCACCACCATTAAGGTTTGTATCCTCATTACCACATGAATTTATGATTCCCAAAAATCAATTGATTCTACTTATTATGTAGATTAAATGTTATTATTTATATACCATGGGAATGAATGATCGTGAAATCAACACACTAATGTGTCTCATCTCATAGTCAGACATCCACTACTACCCTGAGATCCATTTGGATCAGGAATGAGAAACATATTTGTGTTCCTCTCTTAATCGTGCGTTCACTTTGTAATGAAATTCCAAAAATTTATCCTAACTAATTGGTAAGGTCATAGGAATGTTCAAAATGATTCATTCATGTGGTAATGAGGATCTACAGATCATTGGTAGTGGAAATAAATTACATGATTTTGGACGTGAAATATTTAACCAAAATGTGAAAAGAATCAGGCAGTATGTGCACATCAAAAAATATATATAAATATTTGGGGTCTGTATAGAAAAAGTAATGAATATTGGAATGAGTGAGTCATATATTCCTTCATGAAAACCCCAATGTAACCTTTACCTCATCAAAGAATGCATTATTAGTAAAATAGGATCCCTTCCTAGAGTAATACCGTGGCCATTCTTACAAGATGTTATATTACTAATCCCTCTTAAATCTATAAATTTTATCACCAGTTGGAGAACAATAATGTTAAAACTGATCATCTAGTTCATGTGTAAGTAGCTCCAAAGAATTATCACTTTATAGGGAATAATATAGTATCTTTTGTTTCTCACACTGACTAGGATTCATGTGGTCTTAGATATTAATTGTGATCATTAGTCTAGGATGATTAAATATCCTAAATGGTCCTCCTGCTAGATGTAAGCCCTAAATCATGTATTAATTATCCTCAAATGGCCATATTGTATGTGATAAAACCCTTAGTAGGTGCATATTAATTATTTAGTAAAGATTATCCTCAATCATATGTGTTAGCCCCAACCTTTTGAACTATAATGACTATGATTCCCTTCATGATGGTGTATATTGGATATCTCCTTAAGTATCAAAACCATGATTTTCAATTCTCAACCAAAATTATTGGGGAATATTCCTAATATGGTCAGGCCCCCACCTAAGAATCTTTATGATATCCAGTTCCCATAAATAATATTCTCATCTGGCCATATTCTTGATGATAATATTCTTTTTAGGCATACATTCCTTATAATATCAAA